>OY856413.1:587289878-589926128 GCA_963693085.1 Alisma plantago-aquatica | reverse complement strand
TATTTTGACTTTTGGGCAGCCTTAGAACCTTTCTTTGCTTTGATTTTTCCCTTGGGTTTCCCCTTTCCTTTGTTGACCATCAACATGGACTTGGGCTTGTCTTTCTTCATTTGTGCCTCAGTAGTTTTAAACATGCCAAGCAACTCTGTCAACGACTTGTCAAAGTTGTTCATGTTGTAGTTCATGAAAAATTGTTTATTGGGTGGTTCGTCCACTTAGAAACCTGGAGTTCTGGTGGCTGAGAAGATCAAAAGCTTCAAGGCTAGCTACTGACAGGAATAGTAGTTTTAGTTCTATATCAAGCTGCTGTTACTTTTTGTGGGTATGTTGAATGCATGTAATAGTGGCTAGTTATAGTCTTCTTCTGGTAGGAATGCTTGGACCTAGCTTGGTTAGTTAGATTGGTCTTCTTAGTGTTGTTTTTGTTTTGTTGCTGTTCCTCCTGCGTGGGGATTTTGATCCTTGTTGAGATTTATTAGCTCCTGTTGATGTAATGGGGGTACTTAGTGCCCAAAGTTTTGGTATCAATAGTAACACGTTTTTTTGACCGACCAAAAAAAAAGTAATGATTTCAAGATCAATATATGTCCAACTCTTGGCCTAAACATAATCCTTATCTAGTTAGTCTTTCCATATACTCGATTAACTAGAGCACCTGGAGCACGACTGGATCACCCTTTGCCATGTTGTACTTAAAAAATGCCTTGAAGATATCATACGTCTCTTGCCTTGCCTATTCTTGATACATATTATGGAGATGTGTGACCATCTCTATAAATCCCATGTTTTCATGTTGCTTCTGAATCTTATGGTTGATGTAGCACAACATGAGGCATTGGAAGTCTATTCCATCATCATCATGCTTATGAAAAGCATCCCTTTCCTCCCTAGACACATTCAGATATGGTCCCTCTGGTACTAGTGTGTCTAGGATATTGAGCTTACGCTCATTAGTGAGAACAATTCTTAGAGCCCTAAACCAGTCACAAGAGTTGTTCCTATTCACTTTTTCCTTCTCAAGGACCAATCATAGTGAAAAGTCATTGTTGTGGTTTCCCATTTGATTTATGAGAAGATATTTGCATGAGTCAAAATATTAATTTGATTTAAAAATTTGACATTTTATAATATAAGTGAAAAAGCACACTTACTAATAAAAAATTAGATTTGAAAAAATTAACAATATTAATTAGGCCTTTAATTAAGTACCGTGCCCACATTTTTTCTTTAAATTAATAGCCCTCACTTTTAATTTGTAAATATTGAAGCATACAACATTCTAGTGCATCAAGATCCATATTTAATCATCTCATGAGTCAGCTTTGGCTAATCACCTACATTTTAATTACTTAGGTAGTCAACATTTTCCAATTGCATTTGATGCAACTCTTGATAGATGGTATGCACAAATCATTGTCATATTCCATCTCAACGTTTTTAGTCACTTAAGCCTAATATGGTCACCTGACTAACCCAACAACCAACACAATAGAATATGCACCCTACTTTAGTATTCCCACATATCTATTATCACACTTCTACAAGGTAGACAACACACCACACTTTGGCGTGCCCACACTTAGTCGATCAAGCATTCCATGTGTGCTACTTTTGGAAAATATCTAAGACTTAATATTTTATTTGAGGGTTTTTATTTAAATAAATATACATATCCAAACACCACATACGTATGATATGTATCATTTACACACTATATCCTTAATCACAATCCAAAAACAAAAATTCCACAAACATACAAGCATTGGTTATGGTCATGCTAATGCAATCCTTTGGAGCCACAAAGAATTACTAGCCACCTAAGATCTTTTCCATCTCATGCAACATCAACCTATGAACTTCCGTATGAACCCACATTTGATTAGCATCATGGTGAACATCTCCATGGATGCTCCTTGGAGTTGGATCTTCAAGTTGCTTCTCCATGGACGTTTCTTGGAGTTGTACTGTTACACCCACATCCCACGATTACAACTAATAATGAGATTAGGAAATAAGTTTGAGGATTATACTTAATACAAAGTTCACTCCCAGCTTTTTCCCCTTTATTTCAAACTCTTTATTTTCTCACATTCAATCACATAAACAAACTTTATAAAGGAATTAAACCTTGATTACTCTAATATGATCTCAACATTAATGATACACATCCAGATATTCATTTTGTTCCTCACACTTCCATGTACGTCCAACATGATAACCAGATACATTCTCTCTTATTAAGGTAACAAGGATAAACATCATCATTTACAACTCTCTCACTTCTATACAAGGACCTAGAGTGACATGGACTGATTGAACTTAACTAATCCCATACTTAATTCCTGTGGCAGATCTATGTTGATGCAATGACATCTTCAGTCCAAAGTTATCCCTGAAAATTGTGAGTAGAGGGGTGGGCCTACTCCCTCAGTGAATGAGTACTTCAAAGAAACAATCTAAAGCACTGATAGAGTTATAGATATACTATTGAGAAATTGATATCAATTATAACGGTAGTAAGCTTTAAAGAGACTAATCATTCACAAACATAAATATGTCAAGATACTCTAGATATCTACAAGAGTGAACCAATATATGAAAATTCTTGATTAATCTCAAAGAGAACTAATAACTCAGAATCATACAATTGATAATTCAAAAACTGCACACACTTGGTTAACCTATAATTCATCTTATTATGCCTTGAACCCACATGAGGTGTACCACAACATGCAAAAGAATCACATCAAGCTACGATCTCAACGTACAAGGCTTAGAAGCATGCCCAGGTTCCTAATCCTGTCTCTTGAGTAAGATCCCAACTGCATCATGCGTCAACACGTCTGCCTCTCGGTGACTAATGGGAGCGGCCAGATATCTCAGACCCACCTCTCAACCTGAGTACTTAGGCGGTGAGTCAAAGCCCGCATGCTTATTGTGCATCAGTGGACCTACTGACCACTGATCACTACAACATGTAACACAGGTACCACTGGAATCCCCGGTTGGTGTTGGGTACCACACAACTGTAAGGAGTTTGCCCTACTGGTCAAGACCCCCGCACCCTACTGGTACACTTCAACTTACCTCGATCTGGACTACCTCCAATTAGGAAACTGTTTCCTCCTCACAACAAAGACCTCATCTTGTGAGGTTTCTACAGTGTTCAGGGCATCTAAATGTCCAATTCACTCTTTAAGTTTACAATTCATTCATCACATCAACATATCTTAGTTCAACTTTGTAAAGTGTTCATTTCATAGATCAAATGATAATATTTACCACAAACTAAACTATTAGTCATCACCACATCTCATATTGAAAAACATTGATATCACAATACTTGATTCACTAAATACCCTATCCTTAGGGTTTCATTTACCTCATTCACTTATCACATGACTCGTATAAGGATTTAATGCATCGTAAACATTCACTGAATAAAGATTGCATTCAACAATTCATATATAATCAACATATGTATGAAACCCTCAAATTGAGCTGAATTTGGGTTTCCATGTCATTCATTGAGATATCATGAATCAATAATAACATTGAATAAATAAAGTCTATGATGTCAAGAAAAGCACTTCAAATGAATTTCACAATATCTATTCACAAATTTCCAACTTTCACTCATCTAGGGTTTCACCCTCTTTACTGAGATATCAAGCAAACATTGATAACATCACACAAAATCCAAGGTAGTATCTGACATAATGTACTATGCATTTAGACAAACAATAATTCATAAACAAAGAGATTTAGATAGACAACTTTCTTTATTTAACTATACAACAATTTTAATCATAGACGATTACCCTAAATTTCAGTATATTAATGTTACCCTAAATTTCAGTATATTCATGTAACCTCTACAATTACTTTAAGAATTATCATTTAGATGGACCATTTATAATGTGATTTCATCATATGAAATTCATTTCAACATATAAATAATCCATTTCATATCATCTTGCAAAAGCTAGATCAAAAAGGCAATTTAGGGTTTGTACTCGCATACTAAACAATTGAAGATTGTTGATGACTTAACTCATTTTCGTACAATCTATCATTTAAAGGAAGTACACACTCACCCTAAGGTGTGAAAACACTTTAAAAATGCAGCCCATCTCTGAAAATCTTGAATCCATATCAAAACCCTAGCAAATCACCTATTTCTTCTTCCTTTCAATGAAAACCCTAGAAATGAGGGATTATGAAGAAAGAGTGAAAAAAGGGGAAGATTTGATACCATTTCGAATCAAATCAGAGTAGGGATGGAATCTTGACAAGTGAGAGAAGATTCACCATGAAAGGCTATGCAAAGAAGCTAAACTTACTTGATTTCATCATATCTTAGATAGAGAAACCCTAGGTCAACATCTCCACCACTTCCTCCTCTCAAAACCATATCTCTCCTCTCTCTCTAGAATTTCATTTCTCTGGAATGGATCACAAAATATGAGAGTTCCTTGGGTTCTAGCTTTCTCATTCAGACCAATTAAGGTGCTTGGCTAATTTACACATTAAACCCTCACTATACTTTCTCTTATTTTAGCAGATTTTTCTATTATAAAAAAGTTACCGTAATTCGTTTATTGCAGATGTCAAAAATCCTCCAAAAATTATGAAAATTTTGCATGATGTCTGAAATGTAATTTTAGAGCTCCAGTTTAGAACTACCAATAAATAGCTAAAAACCAAACACTACAGTGCTGAACAACACTATGTCCGCATGGTCGGTCGAAGTATAGTTCGACTGAGAAACACCTTCAAAGAACATCGAAAAATTCTAAAATGTTTCTGTAGAATGCATGATTGAGTTATCCATATCATATCCAAAATTCAATTAAATACAAAATACGTACAAGATATGAAAAATCATTTACCACACTATTATCGTGATCAAATTCCATATTCATGTACTATCAAAATTCTAATTTTTTCCGATTAGGGTTTACATTTCTCAAATCATAATTCTTCAAACTAAAATCATAATTATAGTTCCTTCTTAGGTTTTTGAAACATCACAAATGAGCTACTATCATTAATCATGTCTAAATGATGTTCAATCTAATTAAGCATGTAATCATTCAGGTAAACCCTAGTTTACCAATTAAGGACAAATGTGGTCATAACATGTACCTTTATGTTGCCTCTTCATGGATGCTCCTTGGATTTGGTTCTTCAAGTTATCTCTTCATGGCAAGTCTTCCAAAATTATATCTATTCCAATCTAATTTTAAATGATATGTAAAAGGGAGAATCTTGAGTAATATTCAAGGGGAGTTTAGAGAGAACCAAATTAATTACATTTTAGAATAAAAGATGAGGCTTGACATGCAAATTGAATACTTATACACAAAAATCCATGCAAAACCATTCACATCCATGCACAACATGTATGAAGGGAGTCCTAGGCCAGAACCATGCATACATACACCACATAAAACTATTTTGAGGGCGACATGTATGGTTTTGTTAGGTATATTCATGATATCTATTTGCATATACATACACACATATACATACACACACATAAACACACACACACACACACACAGATATATATATATATATATATATATATATATATATATATATATATATATATATATATATATATATATATATATATATATATAAGTGTATTAATTTTAATGCACAATGTTTCCTATTAAACAAAATTTGACTCCCACACTGATAATGCAGGGTACACAGAGGAAACACCCCTATGTGGGGATGTAGAATTAGATCATATATGCACATTAACAATTTAAAGTTTGCATTAATATAAATCTAAATTCATTGTAGATTGACATGCATCATGGAGGAAAAAAGGATAGAGGACACAACAATTTATTTTATCCATGTTTCCTACAAGCAGATCTCGTTGACAACAACACATTCAGAAAGAGTGTGTGTGATGTATACCTTATTGCAGAGCAAGTCCAACGACACCCCTTCACATGTTAGTGTGCATCGCTCCTAGAGTGCACAGACGGTCCTTGTCGACATCCTTTGAATGTAGTTAATACCTAAATCTCTACATAGTCCACACAAATAAACTATAACTCCTTGTCATGCTACCTGGGCTAGCGAGAAGGAGCAACCTCTCCCTTGGTGATGAGCTAGCATCATGGTTGCTCTCCTTGTCTCTCTCTCAAGTACGATGATGATTAGGGTTCATGTGCTAGAGCGTGCCTAATGATCCAGCCACCATGCAACTATAAATAGGAGAGGGAAGAAGCCTTAATTTCCTAAGCACTCTGGGAAACAAAAGACTGTGGCTGCATTTAAAGGAGGACCCTCATGCACTATCGAATAGGCAATTAGAATATTATGGAATCATGTCATTAATTGATAAATTAATCATATCCATTAATTTATTAGTTTTTGGTTACCCGACTGCAAACTATAACATATCTCTCAGGGTTAGCCGGTCGACTTATCATATAAGTCAACAATTTAAATCTAATTAATTAGCTTAAACCTTTTTGAACAATTAACTTTGATTATATTCCAACATTATTCTAGTTGTTTAAACATTTTAGGAATCAATTTGACTTGGAACATTTTCAATCATGTCGACAATTATATTCCTATTCTAATGCATACCATGCTTTTGACCCTTTAGGCTCCAAATTAAGTTGATAGTGATGTGCATAATTAAATTATAACTTCACAATCAATGATTGGTATCTAGAAAGACTTCATTGCCACTCAATTAATTGGATAAGTTGAAGACCAACTTTAACCTAGTATTATGAGAAATGCTACAATGATTGTATAATCCCTTTGTCTTTGATATCTAGATTTAATATGAGGCATGGAAACATCATCTTATTAATATTCAATCTTTGTTTCTTGATCTAGAGTAGACTATTTTAGATATACATGAGCTCAATATCATTTATGGTCTACACGATCATGGCCCATGCATTTCATAGTTTCTCTCATCAAGTGGCTGAGATGTCACTCCAATGGGAGGGAAAACTCTATGTATGTCAATAAAAATAATCCAAATGTGTTACAATGAACCTAAGCACTACTTGTATAACAACCTTTTCAAGGTCACATTGAGAAGTGTTAAAGAACATTAAACAACATGCAATCATTATAGAAACTTGAGGTCTAAGGACCACAATCACCAATTTCACATCAAGATGTGATTCTGAATGCCATTATTGGAGTCCATGCATCACACTCAAAGTGGATTCCAACACAATTGTTCATAACAAGTACCAACATGTTTGATTTAATATCCAATAACATGACTAATGAGAGTAGTCATCAATCAACACACACACCAATGTTAACTTATCATTTCTATTTCCACAATAACATCTGACCAGGGACTCAGATAAGAATGAATACTCTTAAGATACACATGATCTCATACTCAGGTCCTAAACCTAAAATCATATGTCATTGAGTCATACATTCTTATGATATTATTATATTTATTCATAAATGCATACCAAAACAAAAATAATAATTAAAATTGCCTTTATTAATAATCAAATTCATTATAATATGTACCACTATAATCATTATATGATTGTCTTTCAAGGCATATCACCAACAATTACTATTAGTAATTATTTTCTAATGTATGAAAAGTCATATGTTGTACTGACTTGTAGGTGGAGGAAGAGCACAACTGATCTTCATTTCTTAGTTCAAGGTTGTATCAGATGAATGGTTTTGATGTAAGTCTCATTTTTGAGTATCCTAAACAAGGACAGAGATAATCCCCAATCATAGAGGCTTGAGGATTTAACTTGACTCCTCTCAACTTGCCCTCATTGTCATGAGTTCAGATAGGATGCCTTCTGTGTACCTCAGACCCATGGTTAAATAGGGGTACCTTACCTTGTAGCTACCCTTCTTCTAGTGTCAGGACTAACATGGTGAGATGGCTCAAGAAGAAGAGGCTTCAACCTTTGTGACTACCTCTGAGGTAGGTTTGAGGAGTAGAGGCAACAAGTAAGGGAGGTTGAGAGGTGGCATCTACATTTGCAGACCAACTGTCACTAGCATAGATGCTTGTGGCCACAGTTGTTTGTAGGATCAAAGAGGCGAGCATTGGAATGAAACAATATTATTGAGTCGTGGTTGAAGATGATACTGGGTGGTGGAAGATTGTAGATTCTATGGATGTTACAATTGTATTTTAGATATGGTCTAGAACTAGATTTCTTGTCAGAAGAGACTATGGATAGTAGCATACTGGGTTTTAGATCTTGGGTAGTTGCCCTGGGATGAAGGTCATGTCAGGTGTAGGAGATAGTAGAGTAGAGGTTGAATATGGTCGTTGGTCTTGTATTTCTTTGAGGTTAGGGGTCCAAAATATATATAACTTATGGTGTAGAGTTCATAGGGTTTCGAAGAGGAATAGGTAATTACCAGTTAATTGGGCAAGGTGATTGGCTTGTTGCTGACACTAGGGCCAGTTATAGACCAACTAATGGTCATGCTGGCGTTACTTCGATAAGTAGGCATCAGGGTTGGCTATTATGAATCTCTCTCTGCCAAGGTTTATGTGTGCAAGCCATTGCATTCATGCCAATGGATTCTAGAGGGTTTGTAGATGGTGAGGAGAGTTTAGGCATGATCAAGGAAGAGCATAAAATAGATAATACAAGTCTAACGACCATCAATGGAAGTATTAATGAAGGTATCTATTAGTTTCAAACAATGAAAGAAGACAAATGTCATTGTTTGATGGTTTAGATAATTGTGGATGTAGTAGTCTTCGGTAGTAGAAGGCTTGGGGATGATAATTGCAGCTGAATGGGGTCAAGAGGTGGAGAAGGAGGACCCTTAAGGTCGCGTCTCTCTTGTAACTGCCAGAGATGGTGTTATGTGGAGTAGTCATGGTCTCTCTTACTAACTTTAGGTGATTAATGAGTATTAATGTGTTGATAGTCCCTTGTTTTACATATTCTTTGATTTTTGAGAATTTCATATATTTTAAGTTACCAATCCGTTTGTCCCAGAAACTTGACCATGAGTCTTATATTCATGATCAAGAGATGGATAATTAATAAATATTATATATAATTCAAATATACATATTTGTTAATGTATTTCACTTATTCCAAAGCCACTTATTCTCAAATCAAGGGTATTTCATTCATGGGAAGTCAAATCAAAATATGTAGGTCCAAAAACATTGAATTGATTTATTGGTCATGTAATGACTCATTAATTAAAAATTATAGGACCTATTTGCAAACATTTTTCTAGAGGGAAGAGTAAACTCATTCAGACATAATATCTCAAAAAGAGGATAATTAGTATAAAAGGACAAGTAAATTGATCAAAATCAAGAAATGAGTTAATTTTAGGGAAAACAACAATTTATAGCTAAAAATAGATTTACTACCTAAATTTTGGTATGTTAAAACATCCGTGGTCTACTCAGCTACCACACTCCACCCCTTAAAAGGATTCAACTAGACGTCCAAAAGGCATGTCAAAAATAATTTGGCATCCTTCACAATCTGTTAATCAATACCCTATATCAAGCTTTAGGTTTTAAGGGATTCATATGACTCTCCTCTAGGGTTTTCTTATACTTCCTTTATTGTGACTTAGATAAAGAAATATTTTAATAAATTCCATAAAATTATTTTTATTTGCACATATAGTATTATAAAGGAAATATTTTTTCCTTTGGGAAAACTTTTTGATACAAAACCTAAAATGGCCAAAATCAATGCGAGAACCAAGTAAAAATCACATCATGTTTACATTATAATTACTATTGCTCCGTCCTTCCAACTATTTGACACATTTTGGGAATTTATATTTCTATGGAACATATAGAGTCTACTTAGGACTTGGTGATGCCTGGTCCATATAATTCTGGTAAGGTCATGTGCACATTTCTAGGTTAAGAATCCAAATATGAATATTAAAATTTTTGTGTTACACCACACAAAATTTATTAGATAAACTATAGTCATCATATCCAAGCTTATGACTTATATCAAATTTTACTCAATATTGTTGTCAATAATCTTTATAAGATGTATTATTGGTTCAAAAATTTAGACATATATACTTCATTTTTATTTCTCTATTTTCTGTGGGTAGGGTTTTACATCAGTATAACTCTCAGTTCAACACAAATTATCCAAATTTTTGTGTATTTCTAGAAATTAGGAGTTGAAAAATCTACAAGTCCTAGTATTTATCACATTTTCTCATTTAGTTATCTTATTATGGATTGTGATGCAATTTTTAGTCTCCATTTTTCCATCTATATAGGTATAATGTTGGATTCATAACTATACCTTTTTAGTCTCACAAATATCATAGTTACATATATATAAGGGGAACCTACTATTTAATAATCAACTCATCACATTTTGTAGGGTATATGTGTCAAAGCTATCATGAGTTAGATTTTTAGAGTATGTAAAAATTTTAAATTTCTTTTGATGGTCCTCAATTTCCATCCATGAGTATGAAATGTGGAACTGATTCCAAATGTCATAATTTTTCAACATCAAAGTTTCTCAAGAGTTGTAATTACACATATATAAGGGAAAGTACTTATTGTCTCTTAAATTTTTTAAATTTCCACTTGATAACCTCTACAGTTTATTTTGGGTGAAGTTCTTATGAGGAATACTTACTTTACTAAATATGTTGTCTATAAATGGTATTGATTTTTTTAAATCTATGTAACTTTTTACACAATAAATTTTTTCTATATATGTTAACATATTATCGTTTCCTAAATTAGTGATGATTGTATATAGCCCCCTTTTTGTTTGATTCTAATTGAATACTTTATTCAAATATTAGGGTCTTCACCAACTTGTCAAAATTGTCTTAGCCAGGTCGGTATGTAAATTGAGGAAACTCCATCACCACCTAAGTGGATTGGGAGTAATTATGCCAGAACCTTCACCAACCATCCTTCCATAGACACCTCAGCTCATTCCACTTACATGGTGATATATTTTTCTCACTTAATTAATAAATTTGAAGTAAATTATTTGTGTTACATATCTCTTAAATATATATTAGATTCTAAATGGAAATTATTAGACATGATTATACATACGTGAAACTTACCATTTTAGCATATATATTGGTGTTTATTTATTCTTTAACTTTTTGTTTGTAGTTACTTGTGTTGTACCAACTATTGAGAAACTCTAGGGCAGTCCAACCATTTGTGCACATATAGTGGTGATTTTAATGTTCCAAGGGCCTCCTACATGTATCTTAAATACTTATTACTCAATAATATCTCCATCTAAATCTATGCCCAGGGGAGTCTAAAGGCTAGTAGATGAGATGGATATGTTCTGTGACTTTCTAAATTAAGGTACATATATTACATCCTAGGCTCTTAGTTTTTCCTTCTACGATCTAGATATATCCTAATCATTGAGCCAATGATATTAGGGTTTGATGTAAATCATTTACCTAATTTCTAGGAGTACTGGTAATTTAACCCTAACTTCAAGAAGACATCCATGTGTGCCAACTGTTTATAGCTCTATACCAAGTTATACAAAACTGATCTTTATGATCAAGTATTTACAATATAATATTAGAAAATATAAACAAATCTTTTTACAGTTCTTACTATACATTAGAGTCACAAAGGCTATACATAAGATTGCAAAATTAAGAATAGGCATTGATTCCTATGTACTCTTCAACACGGGACATATCTTACACGTCTCTTCTAGGTTTTAAGTTGCATACGAATGTGATTATAATAATATATGAATGAAGTAATCCTTATATAGTTAACTAAAAGTTTCATCTTATTTGTCATCTAGAAATATGAGGTTATCTAAGATCAAATAGGTTCTTCTTCAACTTTCCATTAGTTTGACCTATATGAAACTAGTTCATAAGTCCAAATGTTATAACCAACTATATTCGAGTAAATATAATTTTAAGGTTTTTACTATAATAAAGGTATAGTTTTCATAAGAATCAAAATTACTTATATATAACTCATTTGATTATTGACACACACACATATATATATTATATTATAATATATATATATATATATATATATATATATATATATATATATATATATATATATATATATATATATATATATATATATATATATATATATATATATATATATATATATATATATGAGGTTCATTCACTACCCGTAGGGTTACTAAATTTTCACTAGCCATGCAACTAAAAAAGTAACTATTTGGTCAGAAAATTAAGTATCTGGATAAAAAATTAACAATGTTGTAAAAAAAGTAATGATTCGATTAAATAGGTAAAAACAAACAAAATATATAGTAATTTTTTTAGAACAAATATGTAATTGTACATCAGTTATAAATGTAACTGTTATGCATGTAATGTAACTATTTGGATGGTAATGTAACCATGTACACATTAAAGTAAAAAAATCAAGAAAAAGTAACTAATTCCAGAGTGGGTAGCTACCCACTTAGGTATTGCAGATAATCTCGTATATATATATTAATGTGAAAAAGATTTGATTAATGTCTTAAGTGGAATAGTGTATCACAATTAATTATGTTTGTATGAAGCATGTGGTGGTAATTATATAATCTTTGGTATGTGATACTTGGCCCTATCGATCTCTTAATCATCATCATCATTTAGTATGTTTCTTAGTTGTTATTATTAATACTTATTTTCTAATCTAAAAAAACAATATGTTGCACTGACCTGTAGGTGAAGGAAGACCACAATTGATATTCATTTCTCACTTAAGGGGTTCTATCAGGTGAAGGGTTTTGATAAGTCTCATTGTCGAGTCTCCTTAGACATGGACAGAGATGATCCCTTGGAATGGAGGATTGATGATTTCATTTAGAACCTCTTAACCTGTCCTCACTGTCACGAGTTCACACAGGATGCCTCTGATCTAAGATCACATGGGAGGTACTTAACTATACATGTATCCTTCTTCTGGTGTCAGGTCTGGCTTGGTAAGATGGCTCAAGAAGAAGATGCTCTAACCTTTATGACTGTCATCGTGGTAGGTTTCATGAGTAGAGGTGATAGGTTAGGGAGGTTGAGAGGTAGTATCTACATTTGTAGATTAACTATTGCTTCAAAAAATGCTTGTGGACGCAATTGTTTGTAGGGTAGAAGAGGCAGAGGACTAGAAGGTGGAAAGGTAATTGAGTTAATGTTGAAGATGATATAGGGCGGTGGCAGGTTGTAGGTTCTATGGATGGCACAATGGTGTTTTAAATATGGTCCATACCTAGATTTCTTATCATTATAGACTATGGATAGTAGCATGCTGGGTTGTAGATCCTAGGTAGTTTCCATGGGATGAAGGTCATGTCAGGTGCAAGAGATGGTAGGGTAGAGGTTGAAGGTGGTCACATATCTTGTATTTATTTGAGGCTAGAGGTATAATATATATAACCAATAAGAAATAGTTTGTAGGGTTTTGAAGAGGGCAAGGTAACTTTTGGTAAATGGGGCAAGATGACCAGCATGTTGCTGGCGCTAGGGATAGTTAAGGAACAAGTAACGACAACTCTTTCATTACTTCAACAAATAACCAGTGAGGGTTGTCTATTGTGACTCTCTCTCTCTCTCTCTCTGGAGAGTTTTATGTGTGCAATCCTTGTATTCATGCCAATGTATTTTGGAGGGTTTAGGGAAGAGGAGAGTTTAGGGGTGATCGAGTAAGAGTAGAAAGTAGGTAACGAAAGTCTTATGACATCAATGGAGGTATGAATGAAGGTATTCATCAGTTTCAAATAGTACAAGAAGACTAATGTCATGGTTTTAGGGTCTAGATAACTATGGGTGTAGTAGTCATGGTAGAAGGCTTGGGAATGAAGTATTTGCAGATGAACGAGGTCAAGAGGAGGGGAACGAGGACCCCTAAGGGTCACCCCTCTCCTATAACTTCTGGAGATGGTCTTACAAGGAGGAGTTGGGATCTCTCCTCACTAACTTTAGGTGATTAATGTGTATTAATGTATGGATAATTTCCTTTTTTACAGTGTTGTTTGTGATTTTCAAGATTTAATATCTTTTAAGTTACCAATCAATTTTCCCTAATAATTTGCCCATGACTCTAATTTGTAATAAACTAAATAGTTAAAATACTCACTCTTATATTTATGATCAAGAGATGGATAATTAATAAATCTTATATATAATTCATATATACATATTTATTAATGAGTTTCACTCATTACAAAGCCACTTATTCTCAAATTGAGGGTACTTGATTCATGGGAAGTCAAATCAAAATATGTAGGTCCAAAAACATTGAAATGGAATAATTGGTAATGCAGTGACTCATTTAATTTAAAATTGAGGACCTATTTGAAAACATTTCTCTAAAGGGAAGAGTAAAATCATTCAGATACAATAACTCAAAAGGAGGCAATTAATATCAAAAGACAAGTAAATTGATCAAAAATATAAAATGAGTTCATTTTAGGAAAAATGACAATTTATATGTAATATACTCAAACTTAGCATCTTGAATCTAGAAATCTCATTCTAATGATTAGGATATTTGTATGATAGATTCTTTAGATTTAACCAAACAAGGATAACAATTATATCTTAATGAATATTGTTAGTACATATAAGACATTATGTGAAAACAAATTCTATAATCAACATCACATATCATAATACACTCATGTTAACATAATAACTTAATTATTTACCAACATGAAATTAAATCCATTAACTATGTTGTATATGTTTCCTTCGCTAACTAACATGTAAATAATGGATAAAATATGTTTAGTAAGAGGTATCATGCACTTTGGAATAACAGTTGGTATATGCATCTCCATAATTATTAATAGTGCTCTATTATCTAAATATATATTGAATTTATGGACTTGATATGATAAATAAGTAAAATATGGAATTTTGTGCATGATAACATAAGGAAACTCTTTTGGAAATGTATTGAAGATAATAGTATAATTAGAGGAATGCTGATAATTATGATGTAGCATTTTGATAATTATAATGGTGGTGAATACACAACTCTAATTGTAAGAGAACTCATAAAGTAAATCATAAAAGTGAAATATAATCTCAAAATTGTGTTCCTTGGGTCCCAGTTAGCTTGGTTGCAAGTTTCACATTATTTGAACAATAATAACTATCTTAATTTAATTTAAAGAAGAAAATGCAAAATAAGGGCAAAAATATTAAATAAATTATTAAATGTCTTCAAAGGTAGATATAAACCACAAATTCAAATTGTACATACCAAAATAGTATATGCATGATTTTTCATATTATTTTAACAATCTTATCTATCCTAGTTTTATTTAGGAGAGAGAATATAACTTAAGGTTCAAAATATTAAATAAGATAGTAAATAATTCGTAAAGGGAAAACTGATACCAAAATCGGATTCTAAATGCCTTAATTAGTCTAGATATCTAATTTGGCTTTAATTGAATATTGCTTGAATCCCCAAATGATCAAGGAAAGGAAAATAGTTTCTAAACACTTAATATTCAATGAATTAAATGAATACATTTAATTTTCCTAAAGTTTTCCCATTTACTTTGGTTAAGCAGCTTATTTTTAGATTTACCTAAAGTCTCAATCCCATTGGATTTCCTATTTCACATCATTTATCAACCATCCAATGCTTAATCAAACAGCTACTCTATTTTCTTCTTCCTCTACCTCCTTCCTTTTCTAGTTGGCTATAGATCTAGTCTGGATCACTCTCTTTCACTGTCCCTTTCCCTTCCTTCATTTCCTCACCTTTCCTTTCCCGCACCTTCCTTATCTCCATCCAAACCCAATGTTTATAAATACCCTAGGATTTCTTTGCTTCCACGCTAGGCTGCTTCACCCACTCCTTTCTCCCATGTTTTGACTCTATTATCATTCCCCTTTCCATCTCCTCATCAACCAAGATCATTAGGCCTCCACAAAATAGTGACAAAACATCTTTGAAACCCACATCAACCAGGTTCTAGTGCTCTTTGATCAATTTCTACCCTGCTGCTATAACCCTCGACTCCACCTACTGTCTCAGAGAACCATGGACTAGGAAGCACATCTTTGCCTCCGCACCTACTGATGATCACCATAATAGCTTCGATTTGGACTTAGCAATATCTATGCATCCAATTCGAGGTATACATGTTTCCCTCTCTTCTGGTCCTCCAACTGCTTGCATAAATCTCTTATGCAATATGGCATTTTGATCGAGTTTTGGTCATGTATTTCCCCAATACTATTCCACCATGATGTTTGGAGTCACCCTTGCTAGTTGATTTACACTGGATTCCTTTATTATATGGTTTCCCACATTTTTCTCCTTGATGGAAATAGTGGGAGTGATGGTTGCGGTTCATGATCACCTTCCAAACTGTTCTCATGGTGGTTAAGGTTAGAACCATAACGACCCATCATTGAAGTTGCATTCTCACACTGATTAACTAGAGAATAGGGGTTTGGTTTGACTGCCGTGGTGCTCTATTGGAAGCTCAAATTCTTTTTTTGTGCATGATCGGTTGAGACAAAGAAGGCAACAACATGTGATTTCACGACTTAGTGCTCAGTCTCCTATTCAGTTTTGTTTTACCCTCATGTGCAAGACCATCCTTTTTATTTGGTTTGGGAGAGTCACCCTACTTTTGGTCTTCTGCCCAGAAATTACCTCTTTGGCACACAACCATTGGTCCATCTCAACATGTTTTATTTGAGATTTGTGATTGGTTGAGATTTCTAAATTCATAAGTAATTAATTACTCATACAAAAAATTAAGTAAAATATTTTTTGGAATCACAAAACTTACCTTATGGTATCAGTTTCATCGCCAAAGTCCAATCTAATAAATATGTGATTCTTATGGATTTATCCAATTGGTTAGATTTTTCTAAAATTCATAACTAATAATCTATAAATCAGAAAAATGAAGTACAATATGATATGAACTAAGGAAAATATAATGTATAAAATAGTGTAGTTTTGATAACCTGGTTCAATAATAATGAAAATGCAGATTGTAAGGTTTACGTAATCAATGAGAAATTAACCCTAAATCTACATATATGTTTAATAGGTATTTTGAAGACCCCAGCTTGAACCTAGGGTTATCTTTGGACCTATGTTGACTTAGTATGCGGTATGCTGCATTCTGTATTATTCTTATGAGTAATCACCTATTTTCCCTCTCTCTCTTGGTCCTATGGACATTAGCCTCCACAA
The DNA here is from genome assembly GCA_963693085.1 of Alisma plantago-aquatica. NCBI lineage: Eukaryota > Viridiplantae > Streptophyta > Magnoliopsida > Alismatales > Alismataceae > Alisma > Alisma plantago-aquatica. Next base: position 589,908,907 of record OY856413.1, on the reverse strand, counting down.
TTTATCTCTCTTTTAAGAATTTATTTCATTTGAAAGATTGTCTGTTGATTCTGATCTTGTGATCATCCTATTTTTTGGATATTCTTGTTGTACTCTTATTTATATCTCATTCATCTTAGTTCTGTGAAACACTATTTTTCAAATTGTGGACTTTTGTGATCCTATGAAGTATCTTATTGTGGGAATGATTATATATTTGTTTTTGTGTCCTCTGACCTCACATGATAATTGTTGGATGTTCTCATCCTTCATATTCCAATTTAGCCTTGCTTACTCTTTTTTTTATGTGGCAACTACTAGTATAATGAGACATGCTATTTTATATGAATGTGTAAATTCCCACACATGATAATGCATGTGTGAAACTCATGTAAGAGAAATTATTAGAGAGGATGTGAATATTGTTCTACTCAGAGAAGATGCGTATATGTTCCTACTTACCCCATATTTATCATAGATGTGTTATTTTCTACCAACATGTTTATATCGGTCTAGTATTGTCACATGTAAAAGACATGGATTCCTTGCTCTTATTTATCATCTTATTGCAATTCATATTCTTTATAAATCTACTTGGATAGTACTTTCTTCTTCTATAGGAAGCCTTGTTAAGTTTGATATCCTTATTTCATAATGTTTCTCAATCCCCTATTAACATGCACATACAAGCATTTATGTTGACAAATTCCATTTTGTCTTCTCTTGTGGGGTATGCTTCCAACCGTGTAGGAATTGGAAGACTGGATATGGTGACATGGACCTGCTAGATGGAGATCTTAAGGAGACACACTTGATATCTAGATATCCCTTACTTAGATCTAGATGTTGTAACTTTCATGTAAGCCCCAAGTGGGAAATACTATGTAACCTTTATAGATTAAATACAACCATGAAATACTATTCCGCTTCTATACTTTGGTTACTCTCATATACCATCATTTGAGAAATGAAAAAATTAACACATGTTCTACACACATTTCTAGCGTGTTTGGAATAGATGGATTTATTCCTCAAATTAAGTAGGGGTGGATCCCCTCTTGAGTCTCACTCCTTACAAGATGGTAGTAGAGCCCATAGTAGTTAGATTCTGGCTATTTCAATTTTGTCTCCCTAACTAGAACACTTATCTTACATAGTCACCCACTAAGTGAGATTTTTACCCTAGAATTGACCTATATAAACCATGAGATGATTAAAGGTCAATTTAGGATTATATGAGGTACATATAAGAATCATGATGAGTAAACCCTAGTTGAAGAGACCCTTAAGATCATATGTAGGTTTGTGGTAATATATCTTCGTGGAAGCTATGAGTTTTGACTTTAGTATGGAGATAGGTATGAGGATGGCAAAGAAGTAGGATATGAAGATGTTACTATGGAATACTTTGTGACTCAGCTCTCTCAATTGATTTTTGATCCACCTTTTGTTTTATATCAAATAGATTTCATTTTCAAAATTATTTTCCATTACACAATTATATGTACAAAAAGATTTTATGGATATATCTATGTTTTATCAAACTGAGTCACAAAGAAGAGAGGTATCAAATTTGATATACAAGCCCTAAATTTAATTGTAGTAGAAATTTTAAACCCTAAGTTATGTCGATTAGGCCTGTGCTAAAGGTTTAGTTGACTTACCCTTTTTTAACTTGTGACTTTTTGGATGATAATGGGAATCTTAGGATTGATAATTTAGTAACATAAGTACCTGAAATTCAACCGTAGGTGAGTATAACCTTTAAGTTAAATGCATGATCTGTAAACAACATAAAGCCCTAAAATATTCACAATTAAAAGATACATTTGTAACCCTAGCACTTCAATGTTTCTTATCTTGGCTTAATAGCTTAAACATTTTGAGGAGTGAAGAGTTATTGGTTAGTATAGTAAGATGGATAAATTTCGGGGGTTGAAATCCTCTTTAAGGGGTGAAGTGTTGTAAATACCCAAACCTAGCACCTTGACTCAAGAAATGCTAATCCCATGATAAGGAGATTGGTGTGCTTGGTTCTTTATATATAAGAAAACAAGGAATAAATTATATATTAATGAACATTGTTAGTACATATAACACATTATATGTAAATGTATTCTATAATAAACATCACATATCATAATACACTCATATTAACAAAATAACTTAATTATGTACCAACATGAAATTAAATCCATTAATTATGTTGTATATGTTTCTTTCGCTAACTAATATGCAAATAATGGCTTAAATATGTTTAGTAAGAGGTATTATGTACTTTGGAATAACAATTGTTATATACACGTCCATAATTATTAATAATGCTCTATTATCTAAATAAATATCAAACTAATGGAGTTGATATGATAAATAAAAAAAATATGGAATTTTGTGCATGATAACATAAGGAAACTCTTTTGGAAATGTATTGAATATAATTAGTATAATTAAAGGAATGTTGATAATAATGATGTAACATTTTGGTAATCATAATGGTGATGATTACACAACTCTAATTGTAAAAGAAATCATAAAAGAAATCTCAAAAGTGAAATATAATCTCAAAATTTTGTTCCTAGGGCCCCAATTTACTTGGTTGCTAAGTTTCACGTTACATCAACAATAATAACTATCCTAAATTTATTTAAATAAGAAAATGTGAGATAAGGTCAAAAATATTAAATAAATTATTAAATGTCTTTAAAAGTGATAGAGAATATAATTAAGGTTCAAAATATTAAATCAAGCAGTAAAAAATCACAAAAGGGAAAATTGATACAAAATTGAATTCTAAATGCCTTAAGTAGCTAGGTGTCTAATTTGGCTTTTATTTAATATTGTTTGAACCCCCAAATGAATAATTAAAGAAAAATAGTTTTTAAACTCTTAACATTCAATGAGTTAAATGAACACATTTAATTTTCCCAAAATTTTCCAACTTACTTTTGTCACATGACTTATTTCCAGATTTGCCTAAAGTCTCAGTCATGTTGGATTGCCTATTTAATCAAACAACTATTCTATTTTCTTTTTCCTTGATTCCTTACTTTTTTGGTTGGCTACATATCCAATATGGATCTCTCTCTTTACCTCTCCATCTCCCTTCCTCCATTTTCATTTCCCTCACCTTCCTTATCCCTAGAACCCAATGATTATAAATACCCTAGGATTTCCTTCCACGCCAGGCCGATTCACCTGCTCCTTTCTCCCTTGTTCTGATTGTTCTCTTTCCCCTTCCCATCTCCTCTCCAACCAGGATCATCATGCCTCTACTAAACAATGCCAAAATGTTCATGCGACCCACAACAACCAGTTTCTGGCGCCCATTGATCAATTTCTACCCTATTTCTATGTTCCCCATTGACTCCATCTATTGTCTGAAGAGAACCAAGGACCAGCAAGAACACCTTCACCTCTGCACCTACTGATGACCATTATGATAGTTTTGACTTGGCCTTATAAAGGTCTATACATCTTTGTTCCTTCCAGTTTAAGGTATACCTATTCCCCTCTTTTCTTGCCCTCCAAGTGCTTCCATCAATTTGTCATGCAATGTGGCATTTTGATCGAGTTTTGGTCATGTTTTTCCCCAGTATGATTCTGCTACGAGGTTTGTATTCACCCTCTCTTGTTGGTTTGCACTGGATTCCTTTGTTCTCTGGTTCTCCACTCGCTTCTCCTCGATGGCCATGTCAGTAGTGGTGGTAAGGTTCCTCATCACCTTCCAAACCATTCTGGGGTGGTTAAGGTGTAAACCATAATGACTTGTCATTGAAGATGCATTCTCACACTGATTAGGCAAAGAGTTGGGTTTTAGTTTGGATGCCATGGTGATCTACTTGAAACATGACTTCTTTATTTTTATGTGAGGTCAAGAGATAGAGAATATGACAACCTGTGATTTCACAGCTTAGCCCTTAGTCTCTTGTTGTGTTTTGTTTTACCCTCAGGGGCAAAACAATCCTTTTGACTTAGTTTGGGAGAGTCACCCCCTTTTGATCTTCTGCCCGACCATTGTCGCTTTGGCACACATCCATTGAGACATCTCAACTGGTCCCACCTCTAGAAAAGGATAAGATATTGCACATGGTTTATCTGAGATTTGTGATTTCTTCTAAAATTCATAAGTAATTAGTTATCTATAGGAAAAATTAATTAAAATATAATATGAACACAAGGAAATATAATCTATAAAATGATGTAGTTGTGATAAACTATTTCAATAATAAATAAAAGGTGATTTTAAGGTTGATGCAATCAATGAGACATGAACCCTATATCTACATATATGTTTAATAGGTGTTTTGAAGACCCTCGCTTGAACCTAGGGTTATCTTTGGACCTATGTAGACTCAATCCAAAGTATGCTGCTTTCTATATTATTTTTATTGAGCAATCACTTATTTTTCCTCTCTCTCCTTGGTCCCATGGACATTAGCCTACATAATTTCTGTCACTTTTGAGAATTTATTTCATGCAAAAGATTGTATGTTGATTATAATCTTGTAATTATTCTAATTTTTTGTATATTCTTATTGGACACTTATTTTTATCCTTTTCATCTAATTTCTTGTGAAACTTAATTTTTAAATTGTGAACTTTTGTGATCTTGTGAAGCATCCTATTGTAGGAATGCTTATATATTTGTTAATGGTCCTATGACCCCACATGATAACTGTTGGATGTTCTCATCCTTCATATTTTGATTTAGACTTGCTTACTCTTTTGTTATCATATGGTGACTACTAGTATAATGAGACATGTGTTATTTTATGTAGATTTGTAAATTCCTACACTTGATAATGAATAGGAGATAATTCCTACAAGAGAAATTGTTAGAGCAGATGTGTATCCTATCCTACTTAGAGTAGATGTGTATATGTTCCTACACACCCCATATTTATGGTATATGTGTTATTTCCTACCAACACATTTATATTGTTCTAGTATTATCACCTATTAAATACATGGATTACTTTCTCTTATTTATTATCTTAATGTAATTCATATTTTTTTATATCCACTTGGACAATACTTTCCACTTCTATGGGAAGCCATGTTATATTTGATATTATTATTTCATAATGTTTCTCAATCCCCTATTAACATGCACTTACCGGTGTTTACAATGACAACTTCCATTTTGTCTTCTCTTGTGGGGTATCCTTCCAATCCTAGGTGTAGGAGTCAGAAGATTGGACATGGTGACATGGACCTGCTAGATGGAGCTCTTGGGGAGATAGACTCAAGATAGCTAGACAATCCTCCACTTAGATCCTGATGTTGTAACTTTCATTTAAACACCAAGTGGGAGAATATTATGTAACCTTGATAAATTGAATATAGTCATGAAATATTATTTTGTTTCTATACTTTGGTTATTCTTGTATACCGACATTTGATAAATGAAAAATGTTACACCTATTCATGCATACTTTTTAGTGTGTTTGGAATAGATATATTTATTCCTCAAATTAAGTAGGTAGTGGATCCCCTCTCAGATCTCACTCCTTGCATTATAGCTCAAAATAGATTTAGTAACTAAGTTTTGACATGTTACAAGATCCAAAATGAATATGAGAACTAACTCAACAAGTTATACCACACCATCATCTCCACTATCTACTTATTTGTAACAATTATCACTGGACTCAGCCAGTAAAGATCTCCACAGTAGATTAATGGAATTGCCCAAGCATATTAACTTATAATATAAAAGAGAAGGACATGGTTTCCCATTACGTGATCGTAAACTACTCCAAAATCATTCTTGGGTACAAAATACGTTTCAATCTATCTCTAGTGTGTGAGGAATCCAAAACTCAAAAAATGGATAAAGTCACCACGACAAGCTGAACTAAGGTAACACCATATTGAAGGCAATGTCCTTCTAGAAATATCAAAGACAATTCATGATACAATGAGATAAATATATATCATGAGTCAAATATTAGGTTGGAGATTAGGTTGTAATTCAATGAATCTTCATTTCAAAAGAGAACATAATTGATCCCATAATTCAATTACAACAAATGAGTTGGTAAAGTAAAAAAGATATGACATAGCTAGGGTATTTAAGATAGTCAAATAAGATGAACTCTAATACCAAGTAAAACCCAAAAATGGCAAAATGAGAATTTTCCAAAAACAAGTATTTTGGAGACTTATATATTTGTTCATAAAACCAAAGTGATGATCCTAACAATTATCAATATTGTTAGTGTCGTATGGGGACATATTGTACATTTGTCATGCTTCAAATTCATAATGAGCTTAATTGGCTAACTTTAATTACACTATCTACCTTGTTTGGTTTATAGATGGTGAGGGTATGTGGGTTACAAACTCCTTGGAATGAGTGTCTTATTATTTTTTATACCAATTTCCTTTGGCTAAAAAGCATAGGTCAACTAAACCTTATACAAATTTCACTTCTTATGAAACATTATTCCTCAACAAGTGTAGCTCTAACTAGTCATGTGTTTCTACTCTAAAAGGTTTCTCCGATCGCATTATATTTCAGATGTTGGTGGCTTGGTTCAAGAAATCATTGATATAATCTAGAAAAACATTTTGTGTACATAGAGTGTCATAATGAAATAAATTTGTGACAAACAAGTCTGTGATAAAATATAAATGGATTAAAATTCAATAAAATAACCAATTCAAACTAGTTATCTCCATACCAAAACGCCAATGTCTACTTCTTCATCACAAATTTCACTTGATTCGACCAAGTAAACATATCTCCTTAGGAGATGAAAGGGATTACAAAAGCATCTTAACTTATAATTTAGAGTTGGATAATAAGTTTTCTATTACATAATGGTCAACTACACCAAAATCATTATTGAACCGTACTCCACTTCTTTTTTAGAAAAAACAAATAAATATATCCATCGATGCATCTTACAATGTAGACATCTTTTCTAATGACAATATCCATTCCAATTAAATAAGAAACTAATAGTCAAATTCCTGATCCATCCATGGACAAGTCTACAAAATATCTAATAAAATCCCAATGATACTTATGTTTCACTCCATTATTACTCCTGTCAATAGTCATAACAAGATTCCATGTCTTGCTCCAAATCATCCTTAGAGGTTTCTTCCTTTTCCTAGTACTCCACAATTCTCTCTCTATACTAATTATATGACTCTATTATTCATGTTCTGGGTCTCATGCTATTATAGTGATAGCAACATTTTCAATTATATTTGTTGTAGGAACATGTGAACTTGGTGCATTGTCCCTAAGATAAATTCGTCACTGATAAACACATATTCATCCTATTTAAGTTTTATTTTTAGCTTAATTTTGCATATATTTTACTAATTGTATTTTGGAACTAGTCTGCATTTATATTATCTTAATTTTATATTAATTTGTAAGGTTTTAATCCAATTCCTTGATTTCCATGATAGGTTCCAGATTCATATCCTATGCACCAATGTAGGAGAGGATGATCATGCTAACTGACTAGCAGGATCAAGAAATTTTTGATAACTGGACTAGAATTTCATTGATTTATCCCTTCATCAGTTGATGGTCTCATCATTCAAAGGTTTCATCAGCGCAGACCCTTTTTCGCATGAAAATAGTCCCCACTGCATGAAGAATTTGTTTCTAAATGAGTTACCATTGGTTCTCATTCAACACTTCCATCAATACCTAGCAGATGAAATCCCCACCTATCAAGGACTGATCAAAAGTTCTGTGTGGTGACTGACGACCCTTATATTTTTTCATTGATTGACAACTCATGATATTCCAGTGGCTGTCAACCAATGTAGGTGATGCACTATGCACCAGTTAGAAACCTTCCTGCACAAATTGAAGGAACTTCACCTTGATGCCCAGTTGCCCATCGATGGAAATCCTATGCAACCTTTTAATGGAAGTATTTCTTTCATATACTTATGAAGAACCATCATCTAACTTTTGATGGTAATTATTCACTCCTTCCACCAATGGAAAGGCAAACACCATACACATATGGAAAGGCATGCTCCATCCACTGACAGAAATCATGAAATTTTCCACCAATGAAGTTTCCCCCATGATTGCCAATGTTGTTATGGACTTTATACCAATGAATTACACACACATTTGGATTCTAATGGGATCTTGGGATTTGCAATACTCATCGTATTTCTTGCACAACCACTTCTTCACATACATGGAGGCTGGCCACTTAATTGCAAGACATTTGGGATGTTCCAAACCTTAGCAACCATCTATAAATACAAGGACGTCCTCCACAAAAAGGATCCAACCTTGATGCCTCTAGGATGCCTAAATCACTCCTAAACATCCATCTCCAATTTTCATTGAGGGGTTTACATAAGTTTATGAACCATCAACCAACAGGGCTTGTGTATTCCCCAAGTATCCATGACCTTGATCTTGAAAGAGACACATGATCATGACTCCTTTCATCAATTATCACCGTCCACCCACTCCATTGCCACAGTGGCAACTACAAGATTGAAAGAAGGAGATCAACAAATTCCAGTTCATCTATGACAAACATCAAAGGGTGTTGTGATGCTTTCTCGATGCCTTCATCTCAAAGCTTGGAGAAACACTTCCACACACCATGGTTGTGATTCCATCTTTTAGTATGATGATGGATTTCTTTCTATTTTCCCCTCTTTTACTTTTTATTGTTGTCATGAGTGAGTCATCCTCTCTCTAGGGTGCGGGGAGTAGCCCCATAACCCATTTTAGTTTTTTTTATTGCATCTATTCTTATATGAACCAATATGTGATCTGAATGAAACATTTCATGCTTGAAGGTACATTTTTGCTGATCATTTTGCATGATTATGAGATCTTAGATCATTGATGAAAACTTCTAAAAGGTGTTTTCTGAGGCAATAGATGTAAGATCTCTAGGCAATGTGACTGTGATATTAGAGTGGTATATGTCCACTTTCAATTCTAACACCAAAAGGGGGATTTATTAGACCTCAACATATGAATGGTCATGCTAACTATGATGCAGATAGAGAGTGATTGATGGGAAGTGACAGATAGTTTTTCCTTCAATTGATATTTGAGAACTTAAATCCAACCTTTTATTATTTTTAATCTTAGTGTAATAAATAGACAACCACCTTTTGTTTCAAATACTAGTTCTTTCTTAATTACAAATTTATGGTCAAATATTAGTTCTTTCTCATTTATAATAATATATTGTCCTTTGATATAAATCCTAATATTATACTATGATAAGATCCTTTCGCTTTCACGTGGGATTGTTGTACATTTGGCTAAAGTAAAATGTAGGAATTTCATTTATGAGGAATTTGTTATCACAATAATTTCCACTTCAAATTTTGGCACCCTTTCTAGGGACAAAAAGATTTTTATTCTCAATTTATCTTACTTGGATTAATTAGGATTTTTCCTTTTTAAAATGGATAATAATGGATATCCTCTTGAATCCAACTCATCTTTAACCATATGATATTGGTCTTGTACCCTTCTCAACTGACATTTGTTGTACATGGGATCTTATGGCATCAACTCCATCTCTGACACCAACCCTGCAATCAAAAGAACATATTGTAGGCTCATTTGTGAATGAAAAGCCATGAAGACCAAAGTGGAAGAAGCAATCACACCACAACAAAACATGCTCTTGGCACAAGATAGAGTCATTGTGTAGGAAAAGCTATGAGAAGCTAAAGAAGTAGAAACAATAGTTTTTCTAGCAAATCTAGTGAGGACAAACATTACCATTTATATAAGTTCATATATCTATGTGTGATAAGAAAACAAGTTGGCATGTCTGAGGCAACCATCAATCTATGACTATTCTTCTATGACCCCACTGACAAACCTAGGGTGTGGTTAGCTCCCTAGATGGTCAAAACATCACCACTTGGGGTGAACTTCAGAACAAGTTCATGTAGATGTTCTTTCCACCCTCACTAACTTATCAAATTTGAGGGAAAATCACCCGGTTTGAATGACTCCCAAGAAAAGTTCTTTCTGAAGTCTAGGAACAATCAAAGAGTTACTACACAGATGCCCTTATCATGACATCCCCTCTACATAAATTATTGAGAAGTTCTAAAGGGGAATGTAAATGACTTTATACAATTTCTTGATGCCACCTTGAATGGAGATTTCATGCAAAAAGGATTTTAATATGTGTGGAAAGTTGTGATCCGAGGAGCAATGAACCAAGATAATTGGGGCTTTCCATATAATAGAGGAATTCCATATAAATGCTAAATCTTCTAAGGCCCTTTACCTTAAACAAGACAATCGTGAATCATATTTATGGAGGTATTTGTAGAGAGTTTCATCCTCTTTTCAAGAAAATACATTGTAAGAGATTTATCAGGTCTATTGTATAGAAGGGCATATAAGTTTGAGGGCAATCACTTCCACCAATAAAAATTAAACATGCACCATCCCTAGTTCAATAGAATCCCAATAATTGAAAAAGTAAAAACCATCAATTGTTTGGTAATAGAACCCCAACTAACCAAGAAACCATCCAAGATGCCAATATGGTAGTCTAGATGAACCAACAAGCACACATCATATCAGTCAAGGATGAAATCCAAGCCAAGTCTAGGGTCCTCGTAAAATATCGTCAAAATAACTTCAACCCTGGACATAAAAACTTAAATCAAGAAACAACTACAATCCTATACATTCTACAACAATCATGGACAACTTCTCCTAGTGCAAGGCAACCAACAGAACATACCTCGCTCTAACAGTTAGGGTCAGCTAGACACTATTGAGAACATTGGCAAGCATACAATAAATCCATAGAGACTAAACTAGCATAGATTCCTTCCATCATCTCTAGCGGGTTCATTTGTATATCAACTTGAGAATAACCCCAAGGCATTAGGAGGAGCATTTGAAGGTTGTGAGTGCATGTTATGGGTTTTTTCTTCCAGAACCACCAACCCCAGTCACCAACAATAAGAACGTTCTTGAATATGATGATGATGATGATGATGATGATGAAGTCACCTTCATGGATGAACCTATTGAACCAGTGGGTGAAATGCCAAAGCAAAGTGATACATCCACTATAGAGATGAGTTGCACACCCAATACTAAGAAGGTACCAAAAGCTACATCAACCACTCCTACTATCCCATTGGTGCATGTATACAAACTGTCTATCCCATAATAGATTCAACTGCTGATGCATAGCTAGACTCATGATTCATGAAGTTCAAGGAAGAAATGAAGAATCTTCATGTGACATTCACTTGATGCTCTGGAAGAGTTTCCTTTAGAGACCAAGTTCCTTAAAGTTGTCCTCACCCACAAGTATACAATAGAGGAGTACAAGACAACAAAGTTGCCAAGACAATGTTTGACATATTCAAAGCAAGATGCCAAAAACACTCAAAAGATCTTGGAACATTTGGAATCTCATGCTTTATTGGGCACTCCAAGTGCTAAAACATTTGGCTGACCTTGGGGAAAGCATTTCTATCATGCCTTACACCTTATGCAAAAGACTTGGATTCACCATTAACATCCTCCCCACTGACACAGTGATTCAACTTACTAACTCTTATATGACTACCCATGTGGATATTATAGAAGACATCTCCAAGCATGTGAGTCCCAAAAATTATGTTCCCTGATTTTGTCATCATGTACATCAATGAGTACCTTGGGAATCCCCTCATCTTTGGGTCCCTATTCCTTGCAAGTTCGAGACCCTTAATCCATTTTGAAGCTAGAATCTTGACATTAAGGAATGGGCCAAAAGCACTAGACTTTAAAGTCTTCGAGAGTCTTAAGGACCCTCTTTCCAACAACAATGTTTCCTCATTGACTGCATTGAGATGATGTCCCATGTACATCAGGAGAATACTACTTCTGAAGACCATATTGAGAAAATGGACGTTGACAATAATGCTCATGAATTGAATGATTAACAAATGGAACTAATTATCTTTCACTTAGATAATGTCAAGGAATACCCCTACGATAATTTTGAAAAGGTCAAGTGTATCTCTATAATTGAAGAAGAAGACAAGGCACCCACTACACTAGAAATTAAGACTCTACATGAGGAGGTAATGTATATTTTCCTAGAAGAACACAAGGTATGTGCATTTATCATCAATGCAGATCTCCTGTAAAGACATGATACTTATGATCAACTATTTACAAAATTGTATAAAAATATAAACAAATCACTTTGTATCAATCATGCTTTATATCAGAGTTGTGAAAAATTTACATAAGATTACAAAAATTTAGGATAGGCATTGATTCCTTTCTATTCTTCAACATGGGACAAATCTTTAATGTCTCTTCTAACTCTTCTTTGGATTATATACCCATGAGTTACCATAGGGAAGAAAACCACACATGGACCCCAAGAAGGGAAACATGGGTCTACAAAGCTGGTAAAAAATGATATTTATATGTAAAACAATGTGGCCCTATCCAAAAAAATTCTCATGAAAAAATGCAAAGAGTTAAATAATGTAGGCAAGAATCAAATGGTAGTAAATGGTTATCCGATATTGAAGATAGTAATTAAAATTTTCAAAATAGATACCACGTGTCAATGTCTAGTTGTTGGTCATATGTTCTCTCCATGGAGAACAACAACACACCAACTGCATTTTTGTAGTATACTGTTACAACTTCAATTTTTGCTTATATGACTATAATTGCAATTGTTTCAAAAGAAATGTACTTGGTTGTAAATTGCATGATTTATGATAGATATATGGATTTCTTTTACAACATTTCCTTGTGCTTGGTTTTTTGTAGACCCTTTGGTAATAATGGGTCCAAGATGATAAAAGAGGAAGATAAGTTAAAAGAAAACAAGTAATGCATTAATAATAAGAAAGTAAATTGGAATAATGGTGAAAATATAAGAAATGTGTGACTGAACATAATGGATAATATTTCAAACCCCACATAGTTTCTTGAGATACAAGGAATCAAAATAAAGGAAAATAATGAAGTGAGAGAGAGGAAATGTGAATGAAATATATTTAATTAAGAAATAACTTGCACATAAAGAAAATGTTTGTTTTCTTTTGAATTATGGCCCCAAACTTGGCATGACAATAGATTAAGTCCTTATTAAGTTTCCCTCAAATATGGGATTAAACGGAGCCATGGTTTGAGAGTTATGATTTTTCCAAATTGTCCTAAAGTGAAAGGATTTTCCTAAAATAAAAACCAAATTTCCTTTGTTTGGGTGCGAGTGACATGGATCGTTGGATCTCGATCCAACAGAGGCCGCTCATCATCTAGTTCTAACCAAACTAGGAATAGGCCACCGATAAGAGGATCTTTCCTTCGAATATTCTTGCGATTTAGTCCATGTGCAGACAAAGAAAGTTTATGGTTGGGTTCGGGAGAGGATTCTGAACACATTATACCTAGGTTCTTCGCGCTTTGGAGGCGTCTAGAAGAAACGCCTAATTTGCCTAAAATGGCAGGCGACGACAAGGGTTGGGAACCCTAGAATTGGCCCCCAAATCCTATAAATAGGACCCCTTGACTTTGGTAGACCCTTACGACCACAACCGTCCACTTCCTTGCTGCTCTCGTGCCTCAGATCATCACATTGAAGTAGCTCCGGCAAACTTGAAGCCGCGGCGCCGCCGTGAGGGTTGCTGCTAGATCGAGTGGAGACGAGAAGCAGCCACCGCCCGATCGGGTTCCACAATAGGACGCGTGAAGGATCAACAGCTCTGGTCGCTCCACGCCTCAAGTCGGCTATGAGTGGGTGCATGTGCTGAGGACCGCACGATTTAGTGCAATCAATGATGACCCGTGATCCAACGATCCGCCTTTTTCCGAAAAATCAAAGTAAGTCGCCTCTCTAGTCAAAAATTCCAAAAAACATTGAATCTTGTTTATTCACTAAAAATCAATCCTTTGGCCGAAAAATAAAAGTAAATAGTGTTCTTTGATTAGAAAAATATGGAGAATCTAATAAAAATTGAATCGGAGACTAATATCATTTGCAATTCGAAAAGTATATGAAGTTATCTCTCTTAACACATTAGATCATAATAAAACCCTAAAAGGATATGAAAATCGAGTATGATCAATCTTTTGGGGTTATTCTTGGATAATATTAACTTGTTGGGAATAAAAGAAAAGGAGAATCCAGAAAATATGATTGTATGTTTTAGGGTTTTTATGCACATGTTTATGTCTTAATGAATTAAAACCCTAATTTGGGAAAGTATGAGTTTTAATGGTTGTAATCCAAAATTACAAGTATACAACATAGATATACTGATTCTTGAACTTGGTTTAAGATTAGAGAACCCTTAATGAAGATAATTGGAATAATTAGGGTTTTTGTAAATAAGGAACCTATTTTAGGGTTGCTAGTCTAAGAAGGCAATAAATTTGGATAAAGAAACCCCAATGAACCCTAAGGGCTTGGAGGCCTTAGAAAGTATCCTCATGTCATTAGGAAGGTGTTTTGACATTAGGTAATCTATATGTTTCAGGAATTAAGGGTTGTTTGCATTAAGGTGCTTGCTTGGATATTTTGTTGAATTTGGATTTTGTTTCTCAAGAACATGTATGTGGTTATGTTTATGGTTAAATCGTTTTAGTTTCCCGGCGATTCCTGAAGTTTTATCGATTGCTTGGAATAAATGCTTGATTGACTTTTATTTCATGAAATTATAAAGTGACTATGACTATCACCATAATTATATGTGCATAACTAGCTCAGATCATAGTCCTCCTCTATAGATCTGATGTTGAAGAGATAGATGACCTAGTACATGGTCTACCCGTGAGGTAGGATCATCAGGTTATCATGAGTCGATGTGTTGGTATACTCTGGGGTAGGACCATATGACTCCGCGACCCTATGTATTGATCTACCTATAAGGTAGGATCATGGGGTTAGTTGAGATCTACCATATGAGAGGTTCTATCCATGTCCACTGCAGGGACATCACAGAGGCTAGGGTATGTAAGGATTGAGTGGTCATGTTTAAAACACAAATTTTGCTTGTTAAACCATAATTTCTTGCAATATGTTGTTACAATTAAATGCAAGATTATTGTTTCCCCCACATACCAGTATAATTTGTTATACTGACCGCCATTTGGTTTGTCAGCGTTTTAGGTTATCAAGAAAATGGATATTCCTTTAAAGTGACCTTGATGGAATAAAGCATAATAAAAGACATGAGGATTATAGCTAGATAAGTTCTTTATTGGGTAAAGAATTCCACTTCCTATATTTTGCAAGGTATGAATAGAAAATTTTTATTCCATTAAAAGTTTAGTTGTAATAGAATTTATTAATTATTGTTGATTATTCGCAAAACCACTGATCCTATTTTGGGATAACGCCTCTAACCTCTTGGTCTCCCTTAACATGGGGTTACCGAGAGGCGGGGTTGTTACATTTGGTATCAGAGTTGTGGTTTTTCATTTAATCTTCCGTAATAATTAAATTTTACAAACTCTTTAGAGCCCTGAGGAGTTATTAGAGGATTTTTCGATGATGGAGGTGTCTAGAAAAGGATCACGGTCTAGGGGATGGAAATATTTTCCTCTGCCCCGCTAGTCGATCATGAGGACTCCTGGATATAGTGTGACTGCCCGACCAAAATCCAAAGAATTGACTCAAAATAAGATACCTCTAGGTTTTCTCATCTATCTTTGTCCCTTCTTTACCTTTTATTTCTGGAGAAAGAGCTTAGGGTTTTCTCTCTCTCCACCACCTCCTATGTTTGGGAATACAAAGTGTTAATGATTAAGGGATCCTCCACCAAACAATAAAATGCATGTATACAAGAGGACATGGACATAAGTTAAAACTTATATCTTCCAAATTATAAATCTGTGCTTAAAAATATTTTTAACTTGTGTGTAACAACATGGCTCGTGTGAAGACCGTAGCTATCCCCGAGGCCACTGAGAACCCTACTAGGGGTTGGCCTCCCCACAAGAGGAGGGGATCTTCCAAGAAAAGGAAGAGGAACCATGGTGATGAGTCCTCAAAGAAGATAAAGAGACCCGAGGGAGCCTCAGAAGAAGGCTCAGACCCTAAGCTGATTCCCTTCGATAACCTAGAGATGGACCAAGAAGAGGAACACATGTCCGAAGATGAGGCCAAGTTTGAGGAGCACCCGACTGGTGGTCCAAGACCTAAAATGGTAGTCCACACACTTGATGCCCTATGGATGGAACAACAGAAGAAGCTAATTTAGGCCATTAGTGACCTGACCCTCATGGATATAGCCAGAGATGAGAATGGTGAACCACTTTCCATCCGTCCACGACTTGGAGTCACCATTCTGGACTTCGTCAAGCTGAACATTGAGAAATTCTAGGGAGAAGATAAGACCGAAGTGGTCGACAAAGAAGATGCTTGGATGATAGCAATCGAGAATGGTTTCCGCATGCTGGAGGTACATCTGAATAAGAAGGTCCATTTCGCTGCAAATCTTTTGGAAGGAGCAGCCAAGATCTGGTGGGAGAACCACAACATGGATCGAGATCTGAGTGCGGAACCAATGGCATGGACCGACTTTAGGACTATATTCACAGCCAGATTCATTCCCACCTTAGATAAGAAGGAGAAGGAAAGAGAGTTCACCAACCTGATCCAAGGTAACTTATCAGTCGTAGACTTTGGCCGCAAGTTTTGCATCCTATAGCATTTTGGGCACATGATGGATGTGGAAAGATGAGTGGACCATTTTGTAGAGCATCTTCATCCTGTCATTAAGCCTAATGTGATGGCAAGTAAACCAAAAACCTTCACCGAAGCCTACAACACCGCCCTGGACATGGAGAGGATGGCGATGCCTGCTCAGAATCCACCCAAATGATATTTGGGTTTCACTGAAGGTACCTAAGGCCAGAAGAATGATCACAAGAAAGGACAAGGGCACAACCATGCCAGGGAAAGCATGGAGGAAAAGGAAAACCCTATCATGAGAACAACCGACCTAGGTGTCACACCTACAGAAAATGGCATTTAGGTGAGTACCTCTACAAGAAGAGGACATGTTACCGTTTCCAACGAGAGGGACATCTTCAGGCCAACTTCCCGCTGCCAGACCCGAGGGGTCTAGGCCCAGTAGCAGCCCCACCTATAGAAGCCCATCCCATAGCTACAGCCCCACCTATTGGAGAAAGAAGACAAGCTCGAGTCTTTGCTATTGATAATGAGGATGCTCAAGCTAATGCTAAAGGATTGATAGAGGGTAATAACCCTTAAGGTTTTCTTTTATGTTTTAAGATAAGCATGTAATGGTTTAATGTATGGTGAAAAATAATGCAGGCATGCTTGAAGTCATGGGACACAATATAAAAGCTTTATTTGACTCTGGATCTACTAATACTTTCATTCCGAGAAATCTCACAACTATGCTTTGTTTGGATATCAAGGATTTATGGTATATCTTGGATGTCACAGCCCCAAGTGGTTGAATCTTTACATCCCTTTTGAAAACTCCTATGACACCTATTAAATATCGAGATCATGAGTTCCCTACATATTTTATCCTCCTTGACATGAATGACTTTGATGTGATCATTGGTATGGATTGGATTTATACCTATAGGGCCAATATTGACTGTAGGGAGAAGATGGTAATCATAAAGAAACCAGGTCACCCACCTTTCATCATTAGGGGTAGGAAGGATGCTACCACCAGCCTGTATGTGTCAGCTTTGAAGGCAGAGCGGATGATAACCAAAGGTTGTCAGGCTTTGTGAGCAGTCAGTACTGAGCCAGAGCCCAAGGTGCAGCCCTTAGAGGAAATAGAGGTAGTCAGGAACTATGCAGATGTTTTCCCAGATGATTTGCCTGGGAACCCTCCTGAGAGAGAGGTAGACTTTTCAATAGAGCTAGCTCCCGGGACAAACCCTATTTCATGAGCACCTTATAGGATGGCCCCTGCGGAGTTGCTCGAGTTGAAGAAACAACTACAGGAACTGCTAGACAAGGGTTTTATCCGCCCTAGCACATCACCATGAGGAGCACCAGTTCTCTTTGTGAAGAAGAAGGACGGTTCACTCAGATTGTGCATAGACTACCAGATGATCAACCAGGCTACCATTAAGAACAAACACCCTTTACCCCGGATAGATGACCTATTTGACTAGTTGAAGTCAGCTCGTATCTTTTCAAAGATTGACCTGAGATCGGGTTACCACCAGTTGCGAGTCAAAAGTGAGGACATCCCAAAAACTACTTTTAGAACCTGTTGTGGCCACTATGAGTTTGTGGTTATGCCTTTTGGGTTGTCCAATGCCCCGAGTGTGTTCATGAACCTCATGAACAATGTGTTCCAACCCTTCCTTGACTCATTTATCATAGTGTTCATAGATGACATCTTGGTTTATTCTGATGACCTAAAACAACACCGAGACCACCTGAGTAGAGTCCTTGATATCTTGAGAAAGCAACGTTTTATGGGAAATTCTCAAAGTGTGAGTTTTGGATAGACCGTGTCATGTTCCTTGGACACATCATATCTGGAGGAACCATCTCGGTAGATCCAGCCAAGGTTTCGGCTGTTTGAGATTGGCCAGCACCAAAGAATCCCTCAGAGATCCACAACTTTCTAGGATTGGTTGGATACTATCAGTGCTTCATAAAGGATTTCTTAAATACTGCTTTGCCTCTTACCAAACTCACCCAAAAGGATGAGAAGTTTGTGTGGTCGGACCTATGTGAAGCACGTTTCCAAAGATGAAGGAGAAGTTGACTACAACCCCAGTGTTGACTTTACCGTTCGGTAATGAGGGTTTTGTAATCTTCACTAATGCATCGAAGATGGGACTCAGATGTGTGCTAGAGAAAGATAGACATGTTGTTGCCTATGCCTCCAGAAAACTCAAAACCAATGAAGTGAATTATTCGACACATGATTTAGAGTTGGCTGTGATTATTCATGCCCTGAAGATTTGGCGACACTATCTGTATGGAGCCACCTTGTACATCTTCACTGACCACAAGTGCCTGAAGTATCTCCTAACTCGGAAGGACCTAAATCTGAGGTAGAGACGATGGATGGAATACATGAAGAATTATGATTTCATCATTTCCTATCACCCAGGAAAGGCAAACGTTGTAGCAGATGCTCTTAGCTGAAAACATCTCAGGTGTGCAACTGTCTTATCTAGCCAGTGGAGGAAGCTAGAAGATCTTGTGGAATGGAATCCACAACCGTTAGAAGACCGAGTCCGTTTGGCTAATATATAGACTAAACCAGACCTGTTGACGGACCTTGTTGAGGTCAGATGAGCTCCAGGTGTATGCAGATAAATTCTCTTTGATCAAGCAAAGGCTGAAGAGAACCCAGGATTGACAGAAGTCATATGCAGATGCAAAGCGGACTGACTTGCAGTTCACTGTGTGAGAGCATGTGTTTCTGAAAATCCGACCCCTCTAAGCTATAGCAAAGAATAGAGGAAAGATGAGTCCCTGATACGTGGGTCCGTTTGAGATTTTAGAATAGATTGGTGAAGCTGCTTATCGTTTGTCTTTACCCCCTCAGTATAGTATGATGGATGATGTTTTCCACGTGTCTAATATGAAGCGCTATGTGAAGGACCTGAGCCATGTGCTGAGTATTGAACCTATTGAGCTCCAAGGGAGACTGACATATCCTAAGTCACCTGTGAGAGTACTAGATACCAAGGTGAAAGAACTCAGAAATAAAGAAATAGAGATGGTAAAGGTTCTTTGGAAGCACCATGGAGAGGATGAAGCCACATGGGAGTTGAAGACAGACATGGAAAAGGCATACCCTAAATTGTTTGTTTAATTGGATGAATTTTGGGGAAAAAATTCTTATGAGGAGGAGAGGATGTTACAACCTCGATTTTTGCTCATATGACTGTAATTGCAATTGTTTCAAAAGAAATGTACTTGGTTGTAAATTGCATGATTTATGATAGATATATGGATTTCTTTTACAACTTTTCCTTGTGCATGGTTTTTCGTAGACCCTTTGGTAATAATGGGTCCAAGATGATAAAAGAGGAAGATAAGTTAAAAGAAAACAAGTAATGCGTTAATAATAAGAAAGGAAATTAGAATAATGGTGAAAATATAAGAAATGTGTGGAAAATGTGTGATTGAACATAATGGATAATATTTCGAACCCCACATAGTTTCTTGAGATACAAGGAATCAAAATAAAGGAAAATAATGAAGTGAGAGAGAGGAAATGTGAATGAAACATATTTAATTAAGCAATAACTTGCACATAAAGAAAAAGTTCGTTTTCTTTTGAATTATGGCCCCAAACTTGGCACGACCATAGATTAAGTCCTGATTAAGTTTCCCTCAAAATTTGGGATCAAACAGAGCCATGGTTTAAGAGTTATAATTTTTCCAATTTGTCCTAAAGCGAAAGGATTTTCCTAAAATAAAAACCAAATTTCCTTTGTTTGGATGAGAGTGACGTGGATCGTTGGATCTTGATCCAACAGAGGCCACTCATTGTCTAGTTCTAACCAAACTAGGAACAAGCCACCGACAGGAGGATATTTCCTTCGATTTTTCTCGCGATTTAGTCCATGTGCAGACAAATAAAGTTTATGGTTGGGTTAGGAAGAGGATTCCAAACACATTATACCTAGGTTCTTCACACCTTGGAGGTGTCTAGAAAAGACGCCTAATTTGCCTAAAATGGCAGGCGAGGACAAGGGTTGGGAACCATAGAATTGGCCCCCAAATCCTATAAATAGGACCCCCTCGACTTTGGCAGACCCTCACGACCAAAACCAGCCACTTCATTACTGCTCTCGTGCCTCGAATCATCACATTGAAGTAGCTCTGGAGAACTTGAAGCCACAGTGCTGCCGCGAGGGTTGCTGCTGGTTCGAGTGTAGACGAGTAGCAGCCACCGTCTGATTGGGTTCCACAATAGGCCGCGTGAAGGATCAACGGCTCTGGTCGCTCCGCACCTCAAGTCGGCTGTGAGTGGGCACGCGCACTGTGGACCGTCCGATCTCACGCAGTCAACGATGACCCACGATCCAAAGGTCTGCCTTTTTCTGAAAAATCAAAGTAAGTCACCTCTCTAGTCAAAACTTCCAGAAAAACATTGAATCTTGTTTAATTTATTAAAAATCGACCCTTTGGCCGAAAAATAAAAGTAAATAGTGATTTTTGATCAGAAAAATATGTAGAATCTAATAAAAATGGAATTAGAGCCTGATATCATTTGAAATTCAAAAAGTATATGAAGTTATATCTCTTAACATATTAGATCATAATAAAACCCTAAAAGGATATGAAAATTGAGTATCAGACAACATCATCACAAGTGGATTGGAGCTCAAAACTACAAACTCTATGTGTACAAGTCATAGCAACATCAAGAGAAACAAATGAAATCAATCTTCAACATCAAAAAGTCCTCCTACATCCTGAGACCCACGAATACCAGAACCTCAAAAAAAAAAGAGAACTCTTCAGAGAGGAGACTTCTTCACTTCAAGAACCATCACAAAAACATACATCATCATCACAAAAAGTTGAGAGTTCAAAAATGTAGACTCAGGACCAATCTTTCTATCATCTCCCAAGAATGAAACGTGGGCCAAAAGACCAGCAAATTCAAGGTACAACAACTAATTGAGGCCATAGATATACCCCTACTTCTGGTGTAATCTGAAGGAGGGAATTTATTATTTTTAGTTTTCCATAAATGAATGATCCCATTGATATGACTTTTTTACTTTCAAATCTTGATAAAGAAGTCATCTTTAACTCGTTTGGATATTATAGACTCCCAGACATCTCTAATTCTAACAAACATTTTCCCATAAAAAATAATGTGATCATTATCATTTCTACTAATGAAGAGTTTCTTCAGTAAATCTTCAAGATAGGAGAACATCTAGACCTTGGAATATTCCACATTCTATCATTGATAATAAAATCTAGATCGGATATATGAGGAATCCCTGATATTCTGATGATATTACTGCCAATGGTATCTTTAAGAAAACTTCTATTGAACCACATGTCTTGCCAAACTTTAGTAGAGGCTCTAGAGCCAATCTTAAGCTAAATGAATGGTAGAAGAATATCTCTAGATCTCAAAACATTGTTAAACATACAGAAAAAGTTGGGAGATTCTGAAACCGACTAGAAAGAAATTTTAAGAAGGTATTTTTCACTTATCCACTTCACCCATAGGGTGTCTTTTTTCTTTGCAATATACCAATCACTGAGTATTAAACAAGCTTTAGCTACCTCTTTTCCTTTTCTCACTCCTAAACCACCTTCATCATTCGGTAAAGTAACTACATCCCATTTAATAAGATGAAAATTCCTTTTCGAATCAATTTGACCCCATAAGAATTCATGACATAATTTATCAATGTCATCCAGAGTAGAACTAGGTATGGGGAAGAAATCACCTAGTAAAAATGCATGGTAGTGAGGGTACACTTGACCAGTTCCACTCTCCCTGCTAGTGATAGAATAATGGCTTTCCAGCTTTCAAGCTTTTTCCTGATTCTGTCTAACAACTTAGCACAATGTTTTCTTTTAAGTTTAGGAATACCTATGTAGTTAGATCTATCAAGACTTCCTTCCTCCATCTTAAGAACTCCAATGATAATAGGGATGTTAGAATTCCTACCGAAGAAGATAGAACTTTTAGAACTATTGACTCTCAGAACAGACCTCATATTGAAATTCCTGAGTAGCTCTTTTATATGGATAACATTCTTTTCATCTGCCTGAGTAAAAATCATTATATCATCCACGAATATTAGATGGGAGCACATGTGATGCTTCAAAGCATGAATAAGAATAATATTCTATAACTGAATCTCTATCTTCATAAGTTTAAAAAAGCCATGCACAATAATAACAAAAAGATAAGGGGACAAAGGGTCCCCTTGTCTTACACCATTAGAAGGTCAAATGTAATCATTGGCTTCACCATTTACTAGAACCTGGTATAAAGTTGATTGAAAAATGATCTCAACCCATATAATCCAACTGGAACAGAAGCCCATATTGAAAAGAAATAAAAGTAAAAATCTCCAACTAACAAAGTCATAAGCTTTAGAAATGTCAACATGTACACATAAATTGGAATTGCTACTCCTTTTAAAATTGCTAAGAATTTCATTGGTCAGTAACACTCACATTGGTTAACATCAATAATGTTAGGCAAGACCTGTTGTAATATGTTAATGAACTTTTTTGAAATAATTTTGTAGAAATAGTTACATAGGGCGATAAGCCTCCAACTAGATATAAGAGTGGAGTCCAGACCTTTAGGAATCAAGCTGATGAAAGTTATATTATCTTCTTTACGCATATTTCCTCTTACGAGAAATCATTGATGGCCTCAAATACATCATCCCCAATGACATTCCATGACATTTGTAAAAGAAGCTGTTAAACCCATCAGGGCTAGGGAATTTATCTTCATTCAGATTTTTAATAATTTCATCAACTTCAACTCTAGTAACATTCCTCGAAAGAAAATACTCTGCTATTTAGATAACTGAGGACCATCCCAGCTATCATCCCAAGCATTTCCTTGTTCACCTTTACAAAAGAGGTCTGAATAAAAATGGACAACATGCTCTTTGATGTCTTTAATATCATTCTTTAATTCCCCATTGATAAGAAGGTTCTGGATAGAAGTTCTAGATATCCTTGTTTCAGGAGAGGAGCAAAAGAATGTTGTGTTAGAGTTTCCTTCTTTCAACCATTGCACTATTGATTTTTGTCTTATGAAAGAATCTTCATATCACATGCCAACTTAGCCTCAGCTCTCAGGGTAAAGGCTTTGGATCTTGCATCTTCATTCAATGGATCAAGATCAATAGTCAGTTTTGCTTCATGAGCTTTCTCTTTAGCTAAATCAGCATTCTCGAGAATGTCACTAAAAACAAATTATTCCAACTAATTAACTTGTCCTTGAGACTTATGAATTTTCTATAAAGCTTGAACATAGAAAAACCCTCACCTTCCTGATCCCATGCATCTCTGAACAAACCAGAGAAATCTTTATGGCTAGTCCATCCATTGATAAACCTAAAAGGGGAAACAACCTTTTTGGTTTACCAATAACTAGGCAGATCCTCCTATGGTCACTCACGATGTTTGATATACACTCCCCATGAAACTCTTCAAACTGGTCTTGAAATTCAGAGTTGTACATAATTTTATCAATTTTGAAGGTGATAAAGTCATCATCTTCTTGATAATTATCCCAAGTGAAAAATGGGCCTGAGAGATCCAACTCAAACAAACTACTATTTAAAACAAAGTTGTTAAAGCACCCATAGATTTTTTAGAAGGAGGCCCTTTGCCAATTTTTTCTTCGTCTTTCCTAACAACATTAAAGTCCCCCATGATTAGCCAAGCACAATCAATATTATCATTAAGATTCTCCAGATCACTCCATAAACTCATTCTATCAACATCATGATCATGTCCATACACTTTTGATAAGATAAAACTCTCATTATCACTTAGGACTTTGACATGAATCGCCTAATCACATTCCAAACATTTAGTAATGGTGCAATTCCTCCACAAAATAACCACTCTTCCTAGAACATGGTTATCTAAATTGGAAAGCCAATTATATTCACTTAAAATATCTACTCATGAATTTATTAATCTTGTTTTCTCTTAGATTAGACTCATTTATGATGACAATGTCACTCTTTGCCCTCCTAATTTCCTCTTGGACACTTAGGGCCTTATTGTTGATGCCCCTAACGTTCCAGGAGGATATGCTCAAAGAGGTACTCATTTGATGCATGGGGCTATTGAACTGCCAGCCTCATTTTCTTCTTTGATAACCCCAGACTTCCAAGTTGCATAGGCATAGGTGAGAAGACAGAATTAGTCACTCGGTTGTAGATACTGGTAGCTAATTTTGATTGACATGCTAGAGGAAATATGTTTCTTTTCCTCGCACCAGGATCAACATAACTAGACTGAGTATTCACACTATCTCGAGATATGCTAGAGAAAATATGCACTGGCGTAGAAGGAATCTGTTACACCCCGATCTCACAATTACCACTAATCATGAGATTAGGGCATAAATTGAGGATTTAACGTAATACAAAGATCACCCTTAACTTTTTTTTAGATTTCCTTTTATTTCAAACTCTTTTTTTTCTCACATCCAATCACATAAATAACTTTACACGAGAATCAAACTTTGATTACTTTAATATGATCTCAACATAAACGATACACATCCATACATTCATTATCAGGTACATACGACATGATAATCAGATACATTCTCTCTTATTAAGAAAACAAAGACACAAAACATCACTTACAACACTCTCACATCTATACTAGGACCTAGAGTGATAGGGACCGACTGAACTTAACTAATCTCATACTTAACTCATGTGGTAGATCTACTCTGATGCATTGACCTTCTTCAAGTCCATGTGATTTCACTAAAAATTGTGAGTAAAGGGGTGAGCCTACTCGCTCAGTGAATGAGTACTTCAAAGAAACAGTCTAAAGCACTGATATAATTACAAATATACTTTTGAGCAATTGATATCAATTATAACAGCAATAAGCTTTA
Organism: Alisma plantago-aquatica; assembly: GCA_963693085.1. Classification (NCBI taxonomy): domain Eukaryota; kingdom Viridiplantae; phylum Streptophyta; class Magnoliopsida; order Alismatales; family Alismataceae; genus Alisma; species Alisma plantago-aquatica. The sequence goes on along the minus strand of OY856413.1, from coordinate 589,883,353 downwards.
AAGAGTCTAATAATTGACAATCATAAATATGGCAGGATACTCTAAATATCTATAAGAGTGAATCAATATATGAAATGCTTGATTGACCAGAAAGAGAACTAATAATTCAGAAACATACAATGAATGATTGAATAAATGTACACACTTGTTTGACCTCTCATTCATTTTATTATGCCCTGATCATATGCAATGTACTGTACATATGAAGACTCATAGTGCACTACGATCACACCGTACAAGACTTAGCGGATACACCCGGGAAATGCTAAGTCTGACTACTCTCCTGGTCTACAATAGGGAAATGTCTCTCTGGCCTAAACTGGACTCCTCCTCTAACCTGAGCACACAGGCAGAGAGTCAACCCACCTCTTAGCTTTTTTGTACTCTAGTGCCACCAGGACTTCTGGTTGATGTTGGACACTACATGTTGTATATTAAAGAGACTTCCACTAGGGATTTGTCCCCCGTTCCACCTGATAGCACGTTTCGACCCCCATATACTGGACGCTGCCAGGGTTAGGTCATTTCACCCCTAAGGCGCAGACCTCACATAGGGGTTCTACGATGTTTATGGCTCCTAAGTCTATTATTTTATTATTCCTAGAAAGCTCTTTTCTACATTGTACCCTTCTCTTACTTAGACTTGACTCTGGTATCTTTATGGTGTCACGTCTACTTATTTGAAGTTATAATACAACATGTATATTATTCTAAACTTGGCAGAGCAGTATATTCAAAACACTATAATATACTAAGTAATAAACATACTATACATGCAAGCAGAGTAAAATTCTTAAATAAACATATTACATGTCCACTTAGCACATACACACTAGAATCGTGTAATTTATCATCTTATTACACTGATAAGAGTTAATTACATGACATATGAGTAATCGTCAATAGAACCTGCAACTTATCTGTAATTTCTCAAAGAACGTGCATATCAACCCAAATCTTGAGTTGTGCATCTCATAACTCAATTAAGAGTTAATTACTTATCATGACAAGAATTATTAATAATAACTGAGAACATTGATATCACAATACTTGATTCATTGAACACCCTACCCTTAGGGTTTCATTTAATCACAACAAATGCTACAAAGAAAGGTGTAATACATCTATCACGTACTTTTCAAATCTTTACAACACATGATACCTGGGATCTCAATCCCTTATCACATTACTGGGAATTCTCATCCCTTCACATCAATATCATCATTACTGGATCTGGGTATTCAAACCCTTAGATCATCACATTGCATTGTTACCTCTGTAACAAGTAACCATTACCTCTAGGTCCTTAGACCAAAGTATTCATTTCACTAGTTGTACAAGTATTCTCATGGCTCCCAAGGCCATCACATATCTTTTCATCTCTCACTAGGCAACAACTTATTCCACCCTCTTCACTGAGATTCCAAACAAACACTACTCACTTTAAATAGAATGCAAGATAGTATCTGACATATATGTACTATGAATTTAGATAAACAATCATTCAAAACCAAGGGGATCTAGATAAGAAACTTTCTCTATTTACTTATACAACAAATTTCAGTCATAGACAAATTCCCTATATTTCAGTTTACTCTTATAACCTCTGCAGATACTTAGGGAATTCTCATTAGAATGCATTGTATACATTTCTATTATGATTTTATCATCTGAACTTCATTCAAACAAAGGAAGAATCGATTTCATATCATTTTGCAACAACTTAGAACAAATAGAAAATTCAGGGTTTGTAGTCGCATACTAAGCAATTAAAGATTATGGTTGATTTAACCAATTTTCGTGAAATATATTGTTTAAAGGAAATTCCACTCACCCTAAAGTGTGAAAACACCTTAAAAACGTATCCCATATCTGAAAATCTTGAATCCATATCAAATCCCAAGCAATTCACCCAATTCTTCTTCCTTTCAACTCAGAAACCCTAAAAATGAGGGATTATGAAGAAAGAGTGAGAAAAGGGGAAGTTTTGATACCATTTTGGATCAAATCATAGGAGGGGCATAATCTTGACATGTGAGAGAAGATTCACCATGAAACTATATCCAAATAAGCTAAACTTACATGATTTCATCATTCCTCAGACCGCAAAACCCTAGATCAGCAATTCCACCACTTTCTCCTTTCAAACCCTAACTCTCCCTCTCTCTCTAGGATTTTATTTCTCTGGAATGAATCACGAATTATGAGATCTGCTAGTGTGTTAGGTTGACAATATAGAGCAATTGAGCTGCTTGGGTCAATTGCACATTGACCCCTCACTATACTTTCTCTTATTTCAGCTGAATTTTCCGTCATAAAATTTTTACTATAATTTGTCTACTGATAAGGTCTAAAAGCATCCAAAAATTATGAAAGTTTTTCATGTTGTTTAAGATTGAGTTTTAGATCTTTATTTAAAATTTCAGATCATTTGGAGTTACCAATAAATAACTAAAATTAAAACAATACACTACTAAAAAGCACTCTGTCAGCATTTTGGTCGAAGTATAGTTCGACCAAGAACCACATTCAAAGAACACTCAAATATTCTAAAATTTTTCTCCAATATGAATGATTGAGTTATCCATATCATATCCAAAATTCAATTAAATACAAATTTTTTAGAAAATATGAAAAATCACTTACCACACTGCTATCCTAATCAAATTCCATATTCTTGTACCATCAAAACCCTAATTTTTGCCGATTAGGGTTTACATTTCTCAAACCCTAATTCTTCAAACTAAAATCATTGTTAGAGTTTTTTCTTAGGTTTGAAACATCGCAATTGATCTACTATCATTAATCAAGTCTAAACGATGTTCAATCTAATGAAGCATGTAATGGTTCAGGTAAACCCTAGTTTACCAATTAAGCACAAATGTGGTCATTACAATTCTCACCCCCTTAAAAAGTTTCATCCCCGAAACATAAATATGCAAACAAATTATATTCAATGTTTATTTTAAGCTTCTGAAATCTTACTTGTCATTATATTCTTGTATTTAATACTTGAATGTAGTTTTCAACATTAAGTCCTTCATTTCTTTTCTAATCACAACATGTTTGAAATAGTTCTCAATGACAACAAACAAATTCTCTATGCCACAATCAATCATAGCAGAGAGAGAGAAACAACCATTTCAATATTTTTTATACTCTTGAGGTGTTACCTCAACATTGATAATCTGATCCAACTATCTCAATTCATACGACTCAATATGTACTATTGTTATGTATTACCTCTAAGTCACAAAAGAGAGTTCACCATGTTCTTTTGAATTTTACTATTGTGCTACTCAAATAGCAAAACAGTCTTGAGTTGGAAGACTAGATTCAACAACAATTGTACAATACTACTCATGGCATCCCCATTACATCATGGATGCATAAGGTGAAGTAGTACCATCACATTCCATATTATTCTCAAGTATGAACCCACACATAATTCAAGGAGTAACCATCAGGTCATAGCATACTAGGGTTTCAACAAAAGTAACAAAGTACTCCATGATTGTATTAGTCATTCAAGGATTATTCATACCCAATTACCATCACTTAGTTATATTAAAGCTAGGTATAATAAGCTATACCTCATTAGGGTTACATATTAAAACAATATGGTTATCATCCCTTCTATTCATATGAGTGAATAGGTAAGACTACCTTATTCAGGGTAACCCTTCATTTGTTCCATCATTATTCAACCCATATCACCATACCACAATTGTACAATACTAAGATGGATTAATGGTATGAATGACTACAACTATCAGACACCTTTAATTAACATATTGCTTACACATGTACACTAAAATCATACGTAGAACCAATTTACATCCCTTAATATACCTTCAACAAATTATACTTCTAAAAACAAATTCACATATTACTAAAAGTCATTGTTTTCTCTTATCTCTCTCCTCATTCACTACTACTTACTTTTTGCTATTTATTCTTCTCATTTTAATCATGTAGATTAAACATTCCTAAAATTGAAACATACAAGGTACAAATAGATTATTCATCATTTTTGCTATCACTGTAAGAATTTATCTCATATCACACTTCACTCATATTGTATTTCTCCTTTTGTTCAAAACACACTTGTTACATTTCAAATTTATATCTTACTCTTTACTCTGAATCATTTCCATATTGTTCATCTACCTTTCAGATTATCTCTCTTTAAACCCTGGATTACTATCAGTGCTAGTTTACTTCTCATAGTGCAAATCTCATGATCTTGTTTTATAGAGATGATAGTATTCAAGGTCAAATCACTAGTGACATCCCTTGAACTACTACAACTCTAAACATTCTAGGGTTTGGTCCTTATCAGTAGCATGACGTTATTGTGATGTGACTTTGCTCCCTTAATTTTGAAATTCAAACTTTGGATCTCACAAGTTTTACTAAAGTCTTCTTTATCTTATCGATTGAATTTCCTTTCTCTTACTTGGCCATTCATATAGATTACATTCTCAATTACCCTACTAGGGTTTCATCAACATATTGTGTGTCATTATTACATTCACTAGATGTATCTACCACGGTGGTTATGCATCATATATGATTCATTTTCCTATCACTTCATTCCCACATTGATCTTATTAAGGAAGATATGAAAGAGAAGATGATTCTGAGACTTAGGAATTCTTATCTTCAAACATTCAATAATATATTTCTCATATGTAGGTTTAATTAATTATCAACAAGGATACTTGACTAATTAGCACTTTCTTGAATCTCACAACCTCTTTATTTTATAATCTATATTACACCATTATGTTTCAAACCCTTCTTTACTTTCCATAATCCCCTTACCATATATTACTATTCTACATGTCATCTATAACTTCTAGTTTTCTCTTATGATCATGTTGCTTCTTTTATGCATATGATCATGTATACCATGTTGCATATATTTCCTTTTATCCTTCTACTAATGTGAAGTTCAAATTCTAAATCAATAATCTCTCTACTAGTATCACTTCATGTTTAATACATTACATATCCTTCATTATAAATCAAACGAATCATGCATGGGTGAAACATAGTTTCTCTTTCAATCAAGTTTTTCCTTCCTGAATATAGTCTACCTTTGTATGACTTATTCATTTATTAGCTACACTTTTGTTCTTCTTTTAGAAACTAGTTGGTTGTTCTATAGAGACTTAGAATCCAAAGGCAGTAAGGATGAATGTATTAAACTTATTAATAAAGGTATACATTCCATGTTCTCAATTATATCATAACCCTCATTCCTTAATCAAGCTCATTATTTCCAACATTTCTCTTTGTTTCAGCTAAGTTTCTTATCCTAGTTTTATGATTTACATGCTCATCTAGTTCTCTTCACTTTAACTCTTCTGAAGACTCTTCACTTCTATGTACTTATTGTATACTTAGCTCTTTTCTTCTATTTTCCCTTTGCTTTGGAGTACATAAAAACATTGTACTTGGTTATATAATCCATTCCTCATGATTGATTCTCACTATCTTGGCCCCTTACATACTTTTCTCATATCTTTTCCATATTTCATATTTAGAGTTCATATAATACTAATAATTAAAGTTAATCTAAACCTTATGTCGTGTTCCTTTATTTCCAATTAAGGGTTTCTCATATGAGGCCCCAAAGTTGGATCTCAAATATCAATTCCAACTGATTCTTAGTTATCCCAGTCTTTCCCTTATACTTCAAAATCTTAGAGTATATGCATTCATACTAGAATTTGGATCCATAATTTACTCTTGTTATGTTATTAATAGGAGTCATTAGATCCCAGTAATGCATCCTGCCAGTCGGACCAGGCCGAACCTACAGTCCTGAAGCCAAGAGCTACTCAGGATTACTCAACTCCTATTCATCTCAAATGTGTGGAAGAAAACTTATCCACTTAGGAAAGCTCATTCAAAGATCATTTCTAGTCTACTTGATACAAAGAATGTAATCAATAAATGCTACAACTTCATAGTGTACAACAAATCTTAAAGACCCATATATATTTCAAAATACTGAATATCTGAATTCAAACATATAAGAGCTTTTCTATTCATCTCCAATAAAACAACAATATGAAATGAAAGTTCTATCTCATTTTATATTTATGCTCTTAATTCATGTTACTTATCTTATTTCTAACACTAATATTTCTAGGGTTCCTCTCTAGATCATCCTTCCACTATATACCCGACTAGGGAATACATGAAAGAATAGACAGAGTAGCTTGTTACTGGTTGATCCAAGTACTGAGATACCGGGCCAGGATATCAAAATACTCAAATCTCCAGAGCTAACATCATAACATCTCCTATCTGCCACACTTATGACTCTAACTTACTAACTTAATGGTCCCTGACAACTCAGCCTAAGCTCTGATACCAAGTTGTTACACCCCGATCTCACAATTACCACTAATCATGAGATTAGGGCATAAATTGAGGATTTAACGTAATACAAAGACCACCCTTAACTTTTTTTTTAATTTCCTTTTATTTCAAACACTTTGTTTTCTCACATCCAATCACATAAATAACTTTACAAGAGAATCAAACTTTCATTACTTTAATATGATCTCAACATAAACAATACACATCCATACATTCATTCTCAGGTACATATGACATGATAATTAGATACATTCTCTCTTATTAAGAAAACAAAGATACAAAACATCACTTACAAAACTCTCACATCTATACTAGGACCTAGAGTGACAGGGACCGATTGAACTTAACTAATATCATACTTAACTCATGTGGTAGATCTACTCTGATGCATTGACCTTCTTTAAGTCCATGTGATTTCCCTAAAAATTGTGAGTAGAGGGGTGAGCCTACTCACTTAGTGAATGAGTACTTCAAAGAAACAATCTAAAGCACTGATATAATTACAGATATACTTTTGAGCAATTGATATCAATTATAACAGAAATAAGCTTTAAAGAGTCTAATAATTGACAATCATAAATATGGCAGGATACTCTAAATATCTATAAGAGTTAATCAATATATGAAATGCTTGATTGATCATAAAGAGAACTAATAATTCAGAAACATACAAAGAATAATTGAATAACTGTACACACTTGTTTGACCTCTCATTCATTTTATTATGCCCTGATCATATGCAGTGTACTCTACATATGAAGACTCGTAGTGCACTACGATCACACCGTACAAGACAGCGAACACACCCGAGAAATTCTAAGTCTGACTCCTCTCCTGGTCTGCAATAGGGAAATGGCTCTCTGGCCTAAACTGGACTCCTCCTCTAACCTGAGCACACAGGCGGAGAGTCAAGCCACCACTTGGCTTTTTTGTACTCTAGTGCCACTAGGACTTTTGGTTGATGTTGGACACTACATGATGTATATTAAGGAGACTTCCACTAGGGCTTCGTCCCCCGTGCCACCTGATAGTACGTTCTGACCCCCATATACTGGATGCTGCCAGGGTTAGGTCGTTTCACCCCTAAGGCGCATACCTCAAATAGGGGTTCTACGGTGTTCAGGGATGCTAAGTCTATTATTTTATTATTCCTAGAAAGCTCTTTTCTACATTGTACCCTTCTCTTACTTATACTTGACTCTGGCATCTTTATGGTGTCGCGTCTACTTATTTGAAGTTATAATACAACATGTATATCATTCTAAACTTGGCAGAGTAGTATATTCAAAACACTGTAATATACTGAGTAATCAACATACTATACATGCATGTATACTAAAATTCTTAAACAAACAGATTACATGTCCACTTGGCACATACACACTAGAATTGTGCAATTTATCATCTTATAACACTGATAAGAGTTAATTACTTGACATATGAGTAATCATCAATATCACTTGCAACTTATCTGTAATTTCTCAAAGAATGTGCGTATCAACCCAAATCTTGAGTTGTGCATCTCATAACTCAATTAAGAGTTAATTACTTATCATGACAATAATTATTAATAATAACTGAGAACATTGATATCACAATACTTGATTCATTGAACACCCTACCCTTAGGGTTTCATTTAATCACAACAAATGCTACAAAGAAAGGTGTAATACATCTATCATGTACTTTTCAAATATTTATAACACATGATACCTGGGATCTCAATCCCTTATCACATTACTGGGAATTCTCATCCCTTCTCATCATTATCATAATTACTAGATCTGGGAATTCAAACCCTTAGATCATCACATAGCATTATTACCTCTGTAATAGGTAACCATTACCTCTAGGTCCTTAGACCAAGGTATTCATTTCACTGGTTGTACACGTATTCTCATGGCTCACAAGGCCATCACACATCTTTTCACCTCTCACTAGGAAACAACTTATTCCCATGGCTCCCATAAAGATTTCATGCGACATAAACATTCATTGAATAAAGACTACTATCAACAAATCATATAAAATCAATATATGTATGAAACCTTGGAACTGAGATGAATTTGGGTTTCCATGCCATTCACTGGGATATCATGCATCAATAATAACATTGAATAAATAAAGTCTATCATGTTAAGAAAATCCCTTTAAATGGATTTCACGATATCTATTCGCAAATATCCAACTTTCCCCGCATCTAGGGTTTCACCCTCTTCATTGAGATACCAAACAAACACTACTCACTTTAAACAAAATCCAAGATAGTATCTGACATATATGTACTATGAATTTAGATAAACAATCATTCAAAACCATGGGGATCTAGATAAACAACTTTCTCTATTTACTTATACAGCAAATTTCAGTCATAGACAAATTCCCTATATTTTAGTTTACTCTTATAACCTCTATGAATACTTAGGGAATTCTCATTAGAATGCATTGTATACATTTCTAATATGATTTTATCATCTGAAATTCATTCAAACAAAGGAAGAATCCATTTCATATCATTTTGCAACAACTTAGAACAAATAGACAATTCAGGGTTTGTAGTCGCATACTAAGCAATTAAAGATTATGGTTGATTTAACCAATTTTCGTGCAATATATTATTTAAAGGAAGTTTCCACTCACCCTAAGGTGTGAAAACACCTTAAAAATGTATCCCATATCTGAAAATCTCGAATCCATATCAAATCCCTAGCAATTCACCCAATTCTTCTTCCTTTCAACTCGGAAACCCTAAAAATGAGGGATTATGAAGAAAGAGTGAGAAAAGGGGAAGTTTTGATACCATTTTGGATCAAATAAGAGGAGGGACGGAATCTTGACATGTGAGAGAAGATTCACCATGAAACTATATCCAAAGAATCTAAACTTACATGATTTCATCATTCCTCAGGCCGCAAAACCCTAGATCAGCAATTCCACCACTTTCTCTTCTCAAATCCTAACTCTCCCTCTCTCTCTATGATTTCATTTATCTAGAATGAATCAAAAATTATGAGAGCTGCTAGTGTGTTAGGTTGACCATATAGAACAATTGAGCTGCTTGGGTCAATTGCACATTGACCCCTCACTGTACTTTCTCTTATTTCAGCTGAATTTTCTGTCATAAAAATATTACTGTAATTCGTCTACTGATAAGGTCTAAAAGCATCCAAAAAATATAAAAATTTACATGTTGTTTATGATTGATTTTCAGATTTGTACTTAAAATTTTAGATCATTTGGAGTTACTAATAAATAATTAAAAATAAAAAACTACACTACTAAAAAGCACTTTGTCAGCATTTTGGTTGAAGTATAGTTTGACCAAGAACCACATTCAAAGAACACTCAAATATTTTGAAATTTTTCTCCAATATGCATGATTGAGTTATCCATATTATATCCAAAATTCAATTAAATAAAAATTTGTAGAAAATATGAAAAATCATTTACCACACTACTATCCTGATCAAATTCCATATTCATGTACTATCAAAACCCTAATTTTTGCCGATTAGGGTTTACATTTCTCAAACCCTACTTCTTCAAACTAAAATCATAGTTAGAGTTTCTTCTTAGGTTTGAAACATCATAATTGATCTACTATCATTAATCAAGTTTAAACGATGTTCAATCTAATCAAGCATGTAATCATTCAGGTAAACCCTAGTTTACCAATTAAGCACAAATGTGGTCATTACAGAATCAATCCACCACCTTCTTTAGCAATCAATTCTATTTGAGATACAAGCTTTAGATTACGCTTTTTAACAACCTCATTGATAATAAAATCTTTATCTTTAAGCTCACTGACTAAAGATTGGTTTGAAATTTCATCTGTAGGTACCTTGTCTTTGGCAATGAGTTCAGATGATACATGTTTTCTTTCCCAAACCTTCCCATTAGGTTTGACAATCTTTATGTTCTTATCTACCCAATAAATACAATCATCATGGGTGAAACAATCACATGAACAACATTGGTAAGGTAATCATTCATATTTGATTAACACAACATGTTCGTCGCCTACATTGCTATAAAGCGTCACTGCTTCATGAAACTCCACCTCTGAAGACATAAGAACTTGGAATCTTACAAAATCAAATCTCAAATAGGACCCAGTTAGATGATCCATCCTCAATGGTTTACCCAGTAGAGAGCCAATCCATTTGAACATTCTGACGTCACAACATTTTTGTGGGAGGTTGTGAACCTCACCTACATTGGAACTTCCTTTAGCTGTGTTTTCATTAAGCTATCACCCATCTTCCATTTCTTCAAGAGGATTGGTCTATGCCTCACATACCAGTCACCATCGAGGGCCACTTTCATATCTTTTGGATCTAAAAACTTTATAAAAAAGTAAGCTTTGCCTCTATCACACACCTCTATAGAGTTCTGCAGCTTCCGGATCTGAGCTAAATGAGCATTAAGCATAAGAATATGAGGTCTATAGTCGATGAAATATTCTAGGAGACACTGATTCCATCTTTCTACATTTTCAAATAGCCTCTTCTTTTAGATATATAAGCTTGACATCCACCACTGAGATTTCTTTGGTATTTAAAGAGAATGGACTATCAACACTAATCTTCCGGATTTCTTCCCAATGTGTTGGAGAGCAGATAGTATGAAGCTTTGTGGCTAGGTTGATGACTCCAGACTCGACAAATCTGGAGTTCTAGAGCCTTGAATCTTCTCAGGGAGGTAGTTGGCAATGAGAAAATTGTTCCATCACCTTCCTAGTTGCCCTCCAAGTTGCCCTCTGACGCACAACCATCACACAATATATAGTCAATATTACATACTCAATTCTTTTAATCTATATCCTCTAGATTAGATTATTTGTATATGCCAATATAATTAATGTTACTAGTATATGCATGTTATATTCATAATATAGATAACCCTCTCAATATATCACTACTCACTTCATAATATTATCTTTTCAAGGTTTGAAAGGTTATTAAGTGAGCATATGATACATTGAATGTCTAATTTACCCATGTGGTTGTATTATGTTATGCATAATTATCCAAACAAATATCCTTTTAAAGTAATATTTCCATTCCTTGATCTAGGTTTTCATAAGAGTGTTCCCATTAGGATCATAATGATTCATTGATAAATGATATATTCTCAAAGTATCCTTCATATATTTCTAGGGTTTTAGTCTTTTATTTCTCAAGATGAAATAATCTGACTTTTAGAGCCTTTATGATTATCAATTCCTAGAAATGCATATTCTCTTATCTAATTCATTATCAACTAATATAAAACATATATATTGGATAAAAGTTATGTATCTTAGGCCATATATTCTAACTTGTTACTATGACTATCATGGCATGATTATGATATAGTCTCCCACCTAATTTATCCTTACCAGTAAATATCCTAGTATTTGGATTTAGAAAACTTACTAGTTTGATTGTGAATGCACTCGTATGTATACTCATGTGTGCAATGATAGTTTTGATATTCTATCTAATTTGATACATTAATATAACTTGATTTTAAGACATCTTAGTTAATATATGATCTAATATATAATGTTTCATCACTAGTCTATATGAAATTCTAAATCACAGTAGGTCGAGAATGTCATTATTATGAGGACTTTCATTTACAACCATTAAAACACTGATGTAAACCCATAGGACAATTATATTCTCAAGGTTGTCATACCTCATTAGTCGCAATATTAATGAAGTAAAATGACGAACATGTTTATTGACCTATAGTTCCACTAGCTTTCATATTGACGTTTGATATATTTGTTCAGTTGATTGGAGGCTGATGGGGAGTCATTTGGACCATGTGGTATCTTCCCCCTGATCTGCAAGGATACCTTCATGATTGGAGGTGTTTGTTTCCCATCCAAGCAGTTGTAACCATGGCGAGGTTGTAAGGCACGATGAATGTTATACAAACCTTTGGCTAGATCTTAATGATATCAAAGCAAGCTGTAGAAGGACTCTGGTTGAGGTGCGAGTGATCTAGGATTGGTTGGAGCTAAGACTCATGCAGTAGTTTCTGAAGATGTTGGTCGATATTGCAGCAAGCTAGAGACGTCGTGGCAAAGGTGACTGGTGAGTTGATTCTGCAAGAGTTTCCATTGGGCATCAGAGGGAGGCATGCTATGGATTTAGCTAGGTGATGAAGAGGGAGGAAGAGGACTGGTGGTGGTGTTGGTCTGGGACGATGATTTGAGGGTGATGGAAGGTAGATGGAAGGAAAGTAGATCTGTTGTTGATTGGAGGAATGGGTAAACATAAGGCATGGACAGTGGCATAGCCATAGCCTGGTACACTTAGGCAAGTGCCCAACTGACTTTTACAAAATATCAATACTTTACACTTGCAAAACCAATTTTTGTGAAATTAGATTAATCAATACCGGGCCCCACTAAGTATGTGTGCCCAATTAAATGTCCCATCCTTTTTGGCTTCTCCTATGCGTACCTTCTCCTTTTTCGACTATAAGCAATGTCTATATTTATTTATTTCTCACAAACATTTTTCACCATCACACATTTATATTATCTTTAATTGTAGTAACAACTTTCCATCTCCCAAGTCAATGGCTAGATGTTGACCAATTGCAGAATAGTACAAAACAACTTTCCTTTTGTAGTTTCTAATTAAATAATTGTGCATAGTATCAATATGTATTGTAGTGTGTTTCTCTCAATAATAGTTTCCTATAACTATTACTAACCAGAATCCTGCGTATATTTTCTTTTGGAAAAAAATAAAATAAAATTATGGTATCAACAGATTTACTTTTTCATTATTCAAATATGATTCTACTATTTTTAGTATAACAAATTTTATTGACCCATAAACTTCTAACCCTCAGTTCTATATAACTATTTTTGGGGTTGCATTTTCTTTTGGTGTAGAAATTTTAGATTCTGGAGATGTGCAATTTATTCTTATTGGAGTAGCATCAATGTATGAAACATATCCCTCCCAAATAGATGATTTAGTTATAAAGAGTGTGTGCTATAGAAATAAAACTATTCCTTAGAATCAAAATGCTCAATTACCATCTAAAATTTTTGTGTTGGAAGTACTTTTGTTTGTTTGAGCAGTACGCAAAGTTCTTCATAACGTAACCACTTTTCTATTTTCTTCTCTGTGTTTAGACTTGGTTGAAGTTAGTAGTTGTTCCTATTATTGTACCGTGAAGTGTTGCACAAAAAACATTAAGTCATCAAATATTTTTAATGTAAGATGATAACTAAAAGTTTCTTACTGTGTATGCTATTTCTTATTTCTTACAACATTCATAATATGATCAATATCCTCAAAGTTATTTTCTTATCATTGTAGTTATTTGAGTCTATCATGAGAAGATTTTCCAAGAGAAAGTCTCCTCATGAATGACAAGAAACTGAGAATTCTAATAACAGTCATGATGTACATGCATCAAGTTCTTCAAATACTCAACAAAAATAATTAAAATTAAAGGAAATGATCCTTTGATTCGGGGTTGAGGCCAGATATACCAAGTTTTGATGTAAATGTTCAAGGGAATATTCGTAGGGCTTACTTACAGTATGGTCCTTACAAACCTAAAGGCCATAAATTCCCATTTACTCACTTTGCAAGTAAACCATGTGGGTTTAATCCATTTTTGTTTAATGACTATCCTAACTTGTAGTAATACAATATAGATAAAAATGTTGCATTTTGTCTTTATTGTTATCTTTTTCCCCAAACTGGCCATGATCCAACATTTGTAAGCAGAGGATATATATATATATATATATATATATATATATATATATATATATATATATTGGAAAGATAAAAAAGGATTAGACAGACATGTCAGTAACTTTTCCCCTGCTCACAATAATGTAAGAACAATGTTGAATGCCTAATGAAAAAAGATCAAAACATTAATGTTTCATTCTTTAAACAAGACGAGGAAGTTAAGAAAGAGTATCTTACATAGTTACAAGCATATATTGATTGTGTTCAATATCTTTTGAATCAATGACTAGCATTTTGTGGCCACAATGAAAGTATTGATTCACTAAATAGTGAAAACTTTCAAGAACTATTGTAGTTCTGAAATATTGATAAAGTGGTTTTAGATAAGGCTCCTGGAAATCTAAAATTAACTTCATCAAATATCCAAAAAGAATTTTGCAATGTCATTTTTGTTGAAATAAGAGACCAGATCATAATGGAAATTGGAAATGATTCATAAACTATTTTGGTTGATGAAACACGAGATGCATCCATAAAAGAACAAATTGACATAATTTTGAGATAATTGACTGCAAGTGGAGAGGTGATTGAACAGTTTGTTGGGATCTACGTCTAACTAATACAAGTTCCATATCTCTTAAGACCACAATTGATTCACTTTTTAGTAGAACAAAGCTTAGTATTTCACAATCGTGAGACCAATGATATGATGAGTCTAGTATCATGTAGGGGGAATTCAATGGGTTGAAAAGTATAATTGTGAGAGAAAACACATGCATTCTATGTCCATTGTTTTTCTCATCTACTTCAATTATCTCTTGCCGTTGTGGCAGAAAGCCATCCACTTGTAGCATAATTATTTGAATAATTTCAAAGCACTAGTACAGAAATGGGTTATAACGTCACTACATGTAGGGTCGGTTTTACCAAATAACCGACTTTATATGTCTAAAAAAAACGCGGGCACCACTTAAGACCTCTTAGGTCGGTTTTTTTTAAATAAACCGACCTTGTAATGTAACTCTATAGGGTCGGTTTTCTAAATAACCGACCTTATATGTATATAAAAAATGCGGGCACCACTTAAGACCTCTTGGGTCGCTTTTCTTAAAATAACTGACCTTGTAGTGTATCTCTATAGGGTCGGTTTTCCAAATAACCGACCTTATATGTCTATAAAAAATGCGGGCACCACTTAAGACCTTTTGAGTCACTGTTTTTAAAATAACCGACCTTGTAGTACATCTCTATAGGGTCGGTTTTTCTAAAATAAGCGACCTTATAGACAATTTTTCCGGCGGCAAAAATTTGCATGGATTTGGCTTCCCGCCTCGAACTATAGGGTCGGTTCTACATTATAACCGACCCTACAGGGATCCTCGGTCGACAAATTCGTCTACCGAATAAGAGCTGAATTTCACGTATACAAGCACCTATAGGGTCGGTTTTTTCTTTATAACCGACCTTACAGTCCTCCTCAGATCAGCACCTTTAAGGTCGGTTATTCCTACAAAACCGACCTTAAAGGCCTCCTCGGTCGACAAATTCGTCGATCGATATCTATTCTAGATCCAGATAGTTCACGCATGTATAAGCACATCTAGCGTCGGATTTACACTTCTAACTGACCTTAGAGCCTTCCTCGGTCGACCAATATTTCGACCGATTCACTTGGTTGAAAAATTCGTCGACCAATAAGTACCTCTAAGGTCGGGTTTTTCCTTAAAACCGACCCTAGAGGTACTTATGCGAAGGAAATATGGCTCTTTCTCAATCGAAAAATTCATCGGCCGATATCTATTCTGGATCCAGATAGTTCACGCATGTATAAGCACATCTAGCGTCGGATTTTCACTTATAACCGACCTTATAGCATTTTCAGTCGACAAATTTGTCGACCAATTAGGAGTCAGTTTTCATGTGTATAAGTAACTTTTAGGGTCAGTACTTTCTTAATAACCGACCTTAGAAGTCAATTCGGTCGACAATATTATCGACTGAAACATATCAGTCGAAGAATTCATCGACCGATATCTATTCTGGATCCAGATAGTTCACGCATGTATAAGCACATCTAGCGTCAGATTTGCACTTATAACCGACCTGATAGCATTTTCGGTCGACAAATTTGTCGACCGATAAGGAGTCAGTTTTCATGTGTATAAGTAACTTTTAGGGTCGGTATTTTCTTAATAACCGACCTTAGAAGTCATTTCGGTCGAAAATATTGTCGACCGAAACATATCGGTCGACGAATTCGTCGACCGATATCTATTCTGGATCCAGATAGTTCACACATGTATAAGCACATCTAGTGTCGGATTTGGACTTATAACCGACCTTATAGCATTTTTGGTCGACAAATTTGTCGACCGATAAGGAGTCAGTTTCAATGTGTATAAGTAACTTTTAGGGTCGGTATTTTCTTAATAACCGACCTTAGAAGTCCATTCGGTCGACAATATTATCGACCGAGGAACGACTAGAAAAACCAACTGTCGTAACGGCTAAAAAAAGCAACCGTCGTAACGGCTAAAAAAATCAACCGTCGTAACGGCTAGAATTTCAACCGTTAACGGCGATAAATACGACCGTTGACCGTCGTAACAGCTATATTTTCGATCGACCATTGGCCGACCGATAGACGACCATTGCGGCCGTCAGTCGACAAATTGTCAACCGAAATTGGCTCTGTTTTGCTATAAATAGCACCCAAAACGATCCATTTCTTCACACCTTCACATTCTCACTTCTCTAGCTCCTCTCTAGTGTATTCTTGTGAAAATCTTCAGCTTCTCTACATCCAATTCTTTCTTGCTATTTCTCCATTTCAAAGCAACGAAATGGCTTCCTCATCAACGCGTGGAAAGAAGCAAGTTGCAGGCAGGAAAGGAATGACGGTTGATCCGCTGTCGTTCATCAACGATGTCCCCTTCAAAGACGCAGCTGCAGGCGACCGCTACCTCAGTCTCTACTCAAAGCCTCCTCTTCCACGACGGCCAGTCGACGTCATGGACTTCCAGAACATTATCGATTTGGAGGAACTCTTTAAGGTGCAACATTTGACTGATTTTCTGATCCCCTCCTTCCATTCCTACTCCTCCAAAGCAGTTAATGAATTCTATGCCAATTTAACCCCACATCCTGACCATGATTCCTTCTCCTCTATGGTTGGTGGGTATGGATTCCATTTTACTGAGGAGGGTATTCTTGATATGCTTGACATAAACATAGAATAATATAAAGATTTTTTTGATCTCACCAGAGGAAATACACTCAAAAAACTCTCCCAAGATGACACTACAACTAGCCTTAGTGATGTCAAAAAAGCCATCTTTCAATCAAATACGACTTGCCATGAAGATAGGGGTACCTATTATGCCATAAATTTAAAACCTGAAGCTAGGATCATAAATCTCATTGTTTCCACCAATATCCATCCTAGAGCAAACAAATCTGAAGTACCCGCCTTTCGTATGTGCCTTATCTATGCCATTCTCAAAGGTATTCCCATAAACTTTATTCGTATCATCCTTAAGAATATGTTTGAGTTTTTTGGCAATCCACCTTATGCTGACTTTGTATGCCAAATCACTCAACATTTTCTTAAGAAGAATATTGAGGACGACTTAGGTTACACATGGGATAGAAAACCCCAAAAGATAAGTAAAAATACGGTGGAAAAGATGGGAATCGACTTTGGACACAAAAGGGCTAGGACTGAAGGGGAGACATCCATCCAAGACATACCTCCACCACCTCCTCCTACCAACCTACCCCATGATCCTATTACAAACACTTTGACATACATTGCTGGATCCCAATATCACCTAAGTAGGCAATTGGATTATAATCACCATGGCATGACTTATTTAAACCAAAGGATGCAAGCTCTCTCTCCTAACCAACCTGATGAATATCCCTATTCCCTTAATCCTGGCATGATAAATCCATACAATCCTTCCTACAACTACTATCAAATTCCACCTCCACCATCTCCTGATCTCACACATACTCAGTTTTCCCCAATTCAACTTCAAGACATTGCTGCCAACTTTCACTTTGATCGTGTTCCCACCTTCTTGGAGGCTTATGCCTTAACCAAGACAGGTGCCTTGGAGTGGCAGACACTGGTCAAATATTATGGAGCTGAGCCCTTTCTTGGAAAAGATCCAGACATTGATGTAATCCTTCGGTCTTTTCAGTGAGATTATGAGATATGTTTGTAATGATTGTAATGAATATCTTTTTATAAAGCAAGTATGTCATGCTTCATCATATAAAGTGTATGGGCATTAAATTGTTATGAATAAAAGTGTTTTCCATGGCTTCATTTGGACATATACATGTTATATAAGAATATTGTTATTTCAAATGATTGAAAAATAAATTATGGCTAAATTTGACAAAGCATCACTTGGTTAATCTCATACACACACTTGGTACTTAATTTAAAACATTGAAACAGGGTTAATCTCGGTCGAAAACATTATCGACCGAGACAAATTCGGTCGAGAATATTGTCGACCGAGGATGACTTTAGGGTCGGTTTTTTCCTTATAACCGACCCTAGAGCTCTTTCGTTCGACAAATAGTCGACCGACTGAATTTTTGAATAGAGTTTAGTACTTTTCAAAATGTTATAAAGCATTGGGATCTCAATCTTTTGTCTCATTGTTGGGAATTCACATCCCTCAATACCACCATCATCACATTTGCTGATTCTGGCTATTCAAACCCTTAGTTCATCACTAAACATGGTTATCACTTATCAGGTAACTATTACCTTCAGGTCATCTGACCAAGTTATTTAGGATATTTGTTATACAATCATCTTAATTTCATATCAACCATATCAATTTCATATCAACATCATGCAATACAAAAATAACATCTCTATTCCCTCATTAGGGTTCAAGTTTCCCATCTTTATCAATTAGGGTTCACATATCATCATCCCATATTGAAATTTCACATAACATTATCCCATATTAGGGTTTTTACACAACACCACCCTATATTAAGGTTTCACATAACATTTCCATATTAGGGTTTCACAAAACATCATTCCATATAAGGGTTTCACATAACATTATCCCATATTAGGGTTTCATACGACATCACCATATATTAAAGTTTCACATAACATAATTATTAGGGTTGTGGAAGCACTTTAGAGCTCCTCGGTCGACGAATTTGTCGATCGAGACCCCTTATAGGGTCGGTTATTAGAAAAACCAACCCTAGAGGTGCTTCTAAGAAAGAAATCTGGCTTCATTCGGTCGACAAATTCGTCGACCGACACACATTCGGTCGACGAATTTGTCAACCGAATGAAGCCAGATTTCTTTCTTAGAAGCACCTCTAGGGTCGGTTTTTCTAATAACCGACCCTATAGGTTGTCTCGATCGACAATATTGTCGACCGACAATATCCAGTTTAGTTTTTCACACATGTATAAGCACCTTTAGGGTCGGTTATACGAAAAAACTGACCCTAGAGGTGCTTGTACGAAGGAAATTTTGCTCCTGTTCAGTCGAAAAATCGTCGACCGAAACGAGCCAGATTTCTTCGTATTAGCACTTGTAGCGTCGGTTTTATCAAATAACCGACCCTATAGGTCTTTTCGGTCAACAAATTCGTCGACCGAGTTTGCGTTTGATTTATATTAAACATGTATAAGCACCTTTAGGGTCAGTTATACGAAAAAACCGACCCTAGAGGTGCTTGTACGAATGAAATTTTGCTCCTGTTTGGTCGACAAATCGTCGACCAAAACGAGCCAGATTTCTTCATATTAGCACTTGTAGCGTCGGTTTTATCAAATAACCGACCCTATAGGTCTTTTCGGTCGACAAATTCATCGACCGAGTTTGCGTTTGATTTATATTAAACAACCCGACACGGGCACCGTTTATTTGTAGAGTCGGTTTTTGGTTGTTAACTGACGCTACAGTTTTTCGTTCCGTGCAAAAAGTCGAAATTTTAGACTTTCTTTCCCCCGCGAAACCCTTTTCTCTTTTCTAACCTCTCTCCCGCGGCGCCGCGAAACCCCTTTTCACTTTGTCATTCTGCCGTTGCCGCGAACGCTTCTACGTGAAGCCGTTGCCGCCTCTCCACGCCGCCAAAAGGATCGTGAAGCTCGTCGTCGCCGCGAAGAGGATTGTGAAGCTCGTCGTCGCCGCCTTCCACTCTTCCTCCATGAAGCCCGACGTTTCCGTGAAGCTCTCTTCGTTGCCGTGAAACTTTTTGTTGCCGTGAAGCTCGTCGTCGCCGCCTTCCACTCTTCCACAAAGGTCGCCGCCTCTCCGTGAAGTTCGTCTCTTCCTCCACGAAGCTCGCTGCCATTTCCAAGTAAGTTCTGGCTTCCTTCGTTCCTTGTTCCCCTTCATTCCCGCCCGCCGCCATTGCTTCTTCCAGGTCCATCTCGATCGACAATTAGTCGACCGAGAGACCACCTGCGCGCAGCGTCCAGGTCCACTCTCGGTCGACAAATTGTCGACTGAGAGTGGACCTGGACACTGCGCGCAGGTGGTCTCTCGGTCGACTAATTATCGACCGAGATGGACCTAGAACTTATTTATGTTGGAGCTATAAATGTTTTAATCATATTTGCTGTAATGTTCACAAATAGTTCTGAATATTATAATGATTTCAATCTTTGGACTGTTGGAAACGGCCTTACTTTGCTAATTTGTACAAGTATTTTCCATTTTATATGATTTAATAACCCAATAATAAAAACATGCATGTCTTTTTTCATATGTAATCATTATATAAATTTTAGAAATTAATACTAGATTAGACATGTGTACTCCTACATTGACACTTTAGGGTTGATGCATGATGTTTAACTTAATATATAAATATGAAAATAATGCATTTATATATTAACTTAGAACCCGTTCAAAATTTACTCATTACGAGTAAACTTTGGATAGTCCCCAGTTTGAGACTATTTTTGGATATTTTAATCTCACTTAGGATGTACCTGTATAATGTATGTTTAGTTTTGTAGATTATTTCAGTAGGATTTCTCCATTTGTTCTCTGGGTACATATGTGAGTGGTTATTTGCCATTTACATCGGTGTACTTGGAGAACTTAGGGGAAATGCTGCTGAAATTTTCTTCAAAACTAAACATACATTATACAGTTACTAGTGAGATTAAATATTCAAAAATGGGATAGGTAGTACACTTTCTATCAATAAAAACTTACAGATTATTATAGTATCAATATTAAATTGTTAGTTTTATAATTAATTTTAATGTGATATAGAAAATGGATCGAAGTTGGATGTCTATCAAGAACCGTTGCAGTCCAGAGTTTGCCAAAGGTCTTGATGAATTTATCAGATTTGCTGAGGAACATAGGAAACTACCTACAGATAGGCTATATTGTCCATGTAGAAATTGTTGTAACAATTTGAAAGTTGATACTTGTGAGGAAATTAAGAATCATGTCATATGCAATGGGATCATACAAGGTTATAATGAATGGTATT
This sequence comes from Alisma plantago-aquatica, assembly GCA_963693085.1. Taxonomy (NCBI): domain Eukaryota; kingdom Viridiplantae; phylum Streptophyta; class Magnoliopsida; order Alismatales; family Alismataceae; genus Alisma; species Alisma plantago-aquatica. The sequence continues at coordinate 589,861,730 of OY856413.1, read as the reverse complement.
GGCATGGAGAGAAATTGAATTATGGAGCAGAAAATGTCGATACTAATAGTTGTGGCATAGAAGATATAGATAATGATGATAATGTTAATGATGAACCGATTCAAGATGACCAGATTCAGGATGATATGATTGATGAGATGCTACGTAGTTGTCGGGAGAATGTCATTGATCCACCTTCTTTATTTGCAAACATTGTCCATGATGCTGAAAAACCATTATATAAGGGTTGTACTAAGTTCACGAGGTTGAGTGTTGTGATGCGATTATACACTCTTAAAGCTCAAAACTGGTGGAGCGATAAGAGTTTCACTTCACTGTTGTCTTTGTTAAAGGAAATTCTTCCTGAAGGCAACGAGCTTCCAATTTCAACATATCAAGCAAAGAAAATAATGTGCCCAATGGTAATGGAGGCTAAGAAGATTCATGCATGTCCAAATGATTGTGTGTTATTTCAGAAGGACTATAGTAATTTGATAAATTGTCCAAAATGTGGTGCGTCAAGGTATAAGATTACAAATTCAGCTAAGGCTAAAAATGGCTCTCCTGCCAAGGTGATGTGGTATCTACCAATAATACCACGATTTCAATGCTTATTTGCTAATACAGAAGATGCACAAAATTTGTCTTGGCATGGGGAGTTAAAGGTCAATGATGATGGCATCCTACGACATGCATCTGATTCACCACAATGGAAGAAAATTGATTTATTATACCCTCAATTTGGTAAAGAACCAAGAAACCTAAGACTTGGACTCTGTACAGATGGAATGAATCCCTATGGTACATTAAGCAGACAACATAGCACGTGGCCTGTTATGATTGTTATATACAATCTTCCTCCTTGGTTGTGTATGAAAAATAAGTATGTGATGTTGTCAACATTGATATCAGGGCCCAAGCAACCTGGAAATGATATTAATGTTTACCTTCAACCTCTAATTGATGACCTAATGAAATTATGGGAAGAAGGTATTATGACATATGATGCTTCACGTAAAGAGATCTTCAATTTGCGTGCTATGTTATTTTGCACGATTAATGACTTTCCAACTTATGGAAATTTGTCTGGATATAGCATAAAAGGATACAAAGCATGTCCTGTTTGTGAGGAAAATACTGATTCAATCAGACTGAAACATGGTGGTAAATTCATATATCTTGGTCATCGGAGATTTCTCCCACCAGTGCATCCTTATCGAAGGCAATGCAAAACCTTTAATGGGTCAACTGAGGAACGAAGTGCTCCTAAACCTATACCAGGACATGTTGTATATGATAGGGTGAAACATATTGTTAATGAATTTGGAAAGAGTTCAAGTAGTCATACACTCGCATGTGACAAATCTCTATACAAGAAGAGGTCAATATTCTGGGATCTTCCTTATTGGAGATCTTTGGCAATTAGACACTGCATTGACGTCATGCATGTTGAAAAAAATATTTGTGATAACATCATCGGTACGCTATTGAACATACCAGGAAAGACTAAAGATGGCATCAAATCTAGAAAAGATTTAGAATTAATGGGTATTAGAAAAGAATTATCAGTGGAGATTAGGGGTCGCCGCACATATTTGCCACCGGCTTGTTACACTTTGTCAAAGAAAGAGAAAAAGACTTTCTGTGAGTGCTTGTATAATATTAAGGTTCCACAAGGATACTCTTCTAATATTCATAGATTGGTATCAATGAAGGATCTGAAACTGATAGGTCTCAAATCTCACAATTGTCACACCTTAATGCAACAAATTTTACCTGTGGCTATTCGATCTATATTGTCTAAGCATGTAAGGTTTGCAATCACAAGACTCTGTTTCTTCTTCAATGAAATATGCAACAAAGTGATACATCCTGATACTCTCGATAAATTACAGAAAGATGTAATTGTTACAATGTGTCAGCTTGAAATGTACTTTCCTCCTTCATTTTTTGATATCATGGTTCATCTTGTAGTACATATTACAAGGGAGGTGAAGATGTTGGGTCCAATTTTCTTACACTAGATGTATCCATTTGAACGCCACATGAGTATTTTTAAAGGTGATGTTCAGAATCGTTATCGTCCTGAAGGGAGTATTGTTGAGGGTTACGTGGCTAGGGAGGTGATGAACTTTTGTAATGATTTTTTGAATTGCAATGAAACTTGTAGCGATCAAAAAAATTCCCATCACACTGGATCTTATTGTGGTAAAGGAACTCTGGGAGGACGAGTGAAAGGAATCAGTCGTGAGTTGTGGGAACAAGCGCATTTGTATATTTTACACAACATCGATGAAGTTAGTAGCTACATCACAGAACACAATGATCTTATCAAGAGAAATCATCCACGATCTAGTTCAATGTGGCTTGCAAGAGAGCATAATCGAACATTTATTAGGTGGTTTGAAGAGAAAGTATTTAATCAATTATCTGAATCACCAAATAATGTTGCTGAGAACATAAAATGGCTCGCCTTTAAGCCAAAAATGGATGTCATGTCATATGAAGGTTATGACATTAACGGATTTTCATACTACACAAAGCGTCAAGATGAAAGTAGTGTAGTTCAAAATAGTGGGGTCACTGTTAAAGCTTGTTCATTGTATTTTGCTAGTGCCAAAGATAAAAGACCACGCGAAGCTGAGATGTCATATTACAACGTCATTGAGGACATATGGGACATGGACTATACAAATTTTTGAGTTCCTATATTTAGGTGTAATTGGGTTGACAACAATAAAGGAGTTTTAGTGGATGAGTTGGGTTTCAAATTGGTGAATTTTGAAAAGATTGGTTTCAAAGATGAGCCATTCATCATGGAAAACCAAGCAAAACAAGTATTCTATATTGATGACCCGGCAAATAAAATTTGATCTGTCATTCTTAATGGAAAAAGACAGTTTACTGTAGATCCTATAAATGAAGAAGAATACTACAAAAAGTATGATGATTCCAGTCCATTCTCAGTTGGTTTGCCAAGTGTAAATGTTGAAGATAACACCGATGAATATTATAAACGTCAAGACCATGCTGAAGGAATTTTCCTTGACTAACAACTCAACCAATACTAAAGGCATTTATTCTTTGAATTATTTATTTTATTATCATGTATACCTTATCACTTGTGCTTTTATTATCACTTATTTTTTTTATCATGTATACTTGCAGGTTCTAAAATGGTGAGTGAAGATGAACATTTTGAGCATGAGCACCATGAAGATGAACATTCTGAGCATGAGCACCATGAGGATGGTAGTGGTGATGCTAAGAACTGTAGAGGTCCTACATTGATGCGTAGGCTGCAGGAGCTCAGGGCTAAAGGGGATAAATTGCCAGTCCAGTTTGATATGACAGGAGCACCTGTTGGGGAACATGCTAGTGCTTTCAAGAATTACGTAGGGGCGACCGCGCGCACTAAGGTGCCAATAGATATAGAAAATTGGCATGATGTTCCTAATGCCAAAAAAGACCTCATATGGAAAGATATATCTGTGAGTGGAAGTGATATGTTTTTTATCTATTGATTCTAATTTAGTTTGCTTGGAATTAATTCCTTTTCAAAACAACATTATTAATTGTTTCTTTTGTATGTATAGGGTGTTTTTCATCTAAATGAAAAAGATCACGAGAAAAGAGTGCTACAACGTTGTGGTGTATGATGGAGGGGTTTTAAGACATATCTTGTAAGGGAATTTATAAATAATCCTAAACAAAAGAAGAAAGCTACATATGCATATATTTTTATTGATCCTGAGGTGTGGGAAAGATTTGTTGCAGCTAGGAGATCAGAAGAGTTTCAGGTAATAAAGATTGTGATGTATTGTATGAATATTTAATTTTATACAATTAAGGAGGTGAATCTTTTTATACATGTTTGCCAAGTCTAAATTGCAATACCTCATTTTAAATGATCAGGCTATTCACCAGGCTCAAAAGGAAAGACGGGCTAAAAATGTGCATGACCGTCGCTTGGGGCCCAGTGGTTATGCCTTCCGCCGCCAACTACAAGAGAATCAATCATCTTCTAGAGAAGAATCTAGTACAACTCAAGTTGAGCGACCACCCCGAAACATGACATGGATTGATGCTAGAAAGAATCGAGCCGGTGAAATTGTCAACCCTGCAACTAAGGAGGTGGCACAAAAGATGGTAGGTTTATCCCAACTAAGTAAAGAGTAACTTCCACAAACTTAGATTTATTTATATCTAATTGATATTGTGATTTAATATTTTTATTAACTATGAATAGATTGATCTCCATGAGCAAAGGAAGGAAGGAAAGTTCATCCCAACTGGCTACATGGATGAACTAGCAGTTGCTCTTGGTACGAAGGAGCATCCTGGCCGTGTTAGGGGATTAGGAGCTGGCATAGGATTCAAGTCTTATTTTGGCCCTTCGCAATCTAAAAGAGGTCGTGCAGGAGGTCTTACACAAGAGGATGTTGAAGCATTAGTAGCACAGAAAGTAAAAGAAATAATGTCTTCATATCAGCATACTCAACCTTCTCAACCTATTCATACTGCACGTCTCTCAAGTGATGAGGTACAAGCCCATGCTACAGTTGTAGAAGGTCATGGGAGCACTCTCGATGAACCACCACAACAATCTGCAGTAAGTTTTTGTTCTATATGTTGTGTTATTAGTATGATAAATATATGATAATATATAGTTGTAACATGTATCTGTTCTACTATTTCTTATATAACTTATATTATTTCAATCTAGGTTGGTATGAACTGTAAACTTGCAGTGGAGGTTCTAGAATATAATGTTGTGGCAGCGGGCAAAGTGTACAACCTTGGTGGTACATTGCATTTCCAACAAATTACTGATGACATCTGCCGTGTGTCCATCCATCTTGTGTATGACGGAATGGGGGACAAACCACTACCCATACCTAATCCTGAATATAGTACAGTTGAAGAAGCTGAGGGTGCTATGGTGGGTTGGCCTAGACACTTGGTTATCAATGACAAGGTATACCTTATTTCTACCATATTTTTCATATTTGACTGCATATATGAACTCATGTAATATAAGTATGTAATTTAATTAACAGGTTTGTAAACCAAAAAGTAAAACTTATGCTAGTCGTCCTCCTATGCCCAAGCCATCTTTCATTCCCGAAACTACATTCGACAAATTGGGAAGCAAATCTAAATGTTTGTGTCGATACTTAGCTAACCAAAGATCGGGATCAAATATGATGGTCAAGTTAACAGAAGATGTAGTTGGGAGGGACTTTGAGAATTTTATTTTTCTTGATGATATTATAGAGTTGTTCCGGTATGATTAGCTGAACACTTCGATAATAGAAATATGAATAAGGTAACGATCTATCAATATATATAGAAAATTCCAATACAAATTTTTAGTTTATTTCTATGGAGTAAGAATAAATTTAATCAATTGCTTCAACATGATATTTTATTTAGAATTTCTATTTTACCAACTATCGTTTAATTGATAGGGGTATAAAGGCTTTTCGTGAAGCTGGAGGACAAATACCCACAAAATTAAAGACATTGACTTTGAAAAATGTCAAGGTAGCTACTTTGACAACTGCTTAGTCTTATATGTATTAATTTTTCAATTCTAATATGTCAACTCTTATAGTCTTATCTCAACTGCTGTTTTTAGTAGTTTACTAACATTAAGTATAATTCGTTATTTGTAGTGTCCTATGCAAAATAATGACTGGGCTTGTGGCTACTATGTAATGAAATACATGCAAGCTATTGTCAAACAAGCATCACATGACATTCAGACTATAAGTCAGGTAATAAGGAATAACATCATAAATTTATAAGTGATTGTAGTCATTTTTTTAAAATATTAGCATGTGCATTTTCTGTTACAGATCTTTACAACTCAGCCTTACACACATGTGGACTTGAATGAATTCCAAGAAGAGTCGTCAGAGTGTTTTATAAGTGAAGTCGAAATAGCATTGGTTTAAATATGTCGGCTCCATTTATGTATGTGGTTTGAGTACGTACTCTTTCATATTTTTACTTTTGTAATATGTCATCTCAGACTTGCACTCTATCATTTTGTAAATTATGATATTTATTATCATTTTTGTTATGAATGTGTGGTTTTGAATGGTGACGGTTGAGCATCAATGCTCCCCTCTCCCAGAATATATGAATCTTCTTGTTCTTCTGTTCTATATCAATTTCTGCAGAATTTTTTTTTTAAAAAATCGTAACTTCTAGCGTCGGTTTTTTAAATAACCGACCCTATAGATTGAATTCATTGTACACTCTTCGGTCGAAAAATTTTCGACCGAAATAGAACTTCTAACATCGGTTTTTGTAAAAAACCGAGTCTACATGTCCTCTATAAGGTCAGTTTTTTAAAAAAACTGACCCTAAAGATTGAATAAAATATTTCAGTGTAAGACTCGGTCGACAAACTTCTCGACCAAAATACTATCGGTCGAGAAGTTTGTCTACCGAGCCTTACACTGAAATGTTTTATTCAATTTTTAGGGTCGGTTTTCTCATAAAACCGACCTTATAGAGAGTTTTCGGTCGAGACCGAAATATTTTCGGTCGACAATTTTCTCGACCGAGAGTTACCACTGAAATGGTATTCAATCTTTAGGGTCGGTTATTTCATAAAAACCGACCCTGTAAACGTTCTCGGTCGACAATTTTCTCGACCGAGAACGTTTACAGGGCCAGTTTTTATGAAATAACCGACCTTACAGGCTCCTTTTTTCTCGCCTAGGTCAGAATTTGTACAACCTCTTGCGTCGGTGTTTACTCTGTAAGGTCGGTTTTATTTGTTTAAATAATCCGACGCTATAGACCAAATTCTGTAGCGACGCCCACCTAGGCGTCGGTTAAAAAGTGACGTTGCAGGCTTCAAAAAACCGACGCTACAAACCATTTCTGTACTAGTGAATGTTTTGAATATAGTTGGTGGCTCATGTAAGAGACATGACTCTCTTTGAGAAAAAGAAGTTGAAATATTGAATGCTGAGTTAAATTTTGAGAAGCTCAAAATTGGTACAGGATTAAATCAAGAACTTGGTATAAAAAGAGCAACTAATACAAGGTGGAGCTCACATTTTGCATCTTTGATAAACTTTGCTCGATTGTTTTCTTTAGTATTTGGTGTTTTGGATATAATTGTGTATGATGGCAAAGATGCAAAACGAAGGGGCCTTACAAATATCTTTTCTAGTCAAATTCTAATATTTGAATTTGTCTTTCTTTTGCATTTGATGAAATCAGATTTGGGGAAACCTCGTGAATTATCATGTTACAAAGAAAGGACCAGAATATTGTTACACTAGTTTAGTTTCTTAAACAACAATTGTACTCTTTAAAACTAAAGATCATCAATGGGAGATATTTGTTGGAATAGTTATTGAATTTTATAAGAAAATTGAGATATATATTCCAAACATGGATGATGATTTTTTTCCATCAGGGAGATCAAGAATAAAGTTAGAAAAGGTTACCAATCAACATCATTATAGATTTGAGATCTTCAACACTACTTGATTGGATGCTATATGAGTTGGATGATAATTTTAATGAGACAATACAAAGTTACTTTTGTGTGTTGCATGCCTAGATCCAAATAACGAATTCCTCTCATTTGATAAACAAAAATTGTTATGGCTTGTAGAATTTTATTCTTTTGATTTTTCTGAATTAGATCTTAGAAAACTTGATACACAAGTAGATACATATATTCTATATGTTCGGACTTCTGGTGATTTCTCACAATTGAAAGGAATTGTCAGACTTGCACAAAATTAGATGAGGTTAAGAAACATAATTTTTTTACTTTAGTGTTCAAGCTTTTAAAATTAGCTCTACTTCTCCCAGTTGCAACAACTACAGTGGAAAGGGTTTTCTCAGCTATGAATAATATTAAAAGTCATCTTCATAGTATGATGGACGATACTTGGCTTAATGATTATCTGATTCCTTACATTACAAAGGACATTTTCTGTACCATTGACAATGACACCATTGTCAAACATTTTCAAGGAATGTTTAGTCATTGAGGACAACTCTAATGTATCTATTATAGTTTTTCTATTTTTTGTCACTTTTTAAACATCATTTGATAATCATGGATTCTTATCTCTTTATATTAATTTTGGGATTGTGATTTTTTACATCGAAAAATGGTCATATTTGGAGTATCACATTATATGGTGCCCGCCTAACAAAAATTCCTGGGTGGTTATAGATTGTTATCTACAGTTAACTGATGGCCTTAGGTTGATCAATAGATCATTGATGTGTTGGTGACAAGGAGGTCCAACCTCAGACCGGAGAAAGAAAGGAGATAGTGATAAGAATTGTTGAGTTGCAAGTATTGTTTTGCAGGTCATCAGCTAGTGTTGTAGGTCTGGTTGTCTAAAAGATCATGGCTGAGTGGTTGTATTACAAGTGTTGTAGTTGCTTATGGGTTGAATAAGGAAGGGTTCTAGGGTTCATGGCGTTTGATCCAGCGGAAGGAAGGCATCATGTTGTTAACAACTCGTTTGGGATCTAGAATCCACAAGCGATGTCATGCCGGTTCATGATCTGTAGAAGGCAATGACAACGATGGTTTTTAAAGTTAGAAAGGAGTTGGTAGAGAAGGATCAAGGTGGAGAAGGCAAATACCCAATACTGAATACCCACCAAGTCCAAAAAGACATAACCCAATTAATAATGGATCTCATGGGTCTAATTTGTTCGACGAGTTTTGAATGGGGGTACTGGTTTTGGGTTTCTATTTCCACAAATCCCCATCAACACCCATCAATCCCCAATGGTTCCAAAAGCAATCCCAACTTGAGTCTCTTACTCATCCCCTTCATGCCTTCATCCCTCCTCCCTCCTGGATGGTGGTTCCCCTTTGTTCCCCATTTTCAATATCTCCTAATTCCAGATCTCAGAGGTGCCATGAGGAAGAGCCACCTGGACCTTGAGGAAGTTGTGATGCCGTGGTGCACATCTTTAAGAAGGATCTATCCTGACAATGGTGAGCTGTGTTGATGTTGTTCCCTCGCCGCGTGATGAAGAATCTCTCATAGAAGCTTAGCTGTTCGTCATGGCCGTCCATCACGTATCCACCTGTGTCCGTTTCTTGCTCCCGGATAGCCGTAGTTCTCGATGGTCCACACTATCCATTGCCTCCAGCCTCTCGCATCTCGCTTGAATCTGCTTGAGAACAGATACGATGATGTTGTTGACCATAGTGCATAGAGAACAACAGAGTGACTCTTGGTGGCGCATGGATTGGTGTTCCTTATTAGCCTCCTAGAGATGACAAGGGCCTAGTTGATGGACAACATCTGCGTGTGTATAGGTTTCGCCTTGTCTACGTTCCGCAGCAGGGACTTGTCGTGGGGTTTTCGCCTCATCTAGGAACCCTTGCACAGACTCACCGCCTGAGCGAATGAGACAGAGTTGTCGTAAGCGGATTCGAGGTAAAAACTACAGTGGTGTGACTGCTAAGATGGAGTCGGCAGTGGCAAATTCCAGATACTGCCGTTACCTCCACACAGAGTCGGTGGCGGATGATTCTAGGTACTATTGACATGTCTAGTGATGGGCCAATGATGACTTCGTCATCAAGTTGTATACCCAGTGCCTTGTGAGTCTGATGCAGAGGATCCGAGAAATGAGTAGCATGGAAGATTTATTTGTCCATGATCTTTCATGAAATGAGGATGATTGTTATTTAGTATACGTAAAGCATGGATCAACTGTAACATTTAAAGTCAACAAGTAACTTTGTATATTTATACTATTTCATATTAAATTAAAAGCATATCTAAAAAATCACATAATCTCTTTTTTTAGATAATTTTTTCATCTTTATTCTACTAGAAGAGCCTCATCGCAACCGCACATGTAAGACTTTTTTGTTGTTTGTTTCCATATCTAAAAAATCATGTAATCTGCATACTCTTACTGCTAAAAGAATAAAATTCAAAGTTCTTGTTTTCAGATGATTATTTCATGATTGCCAAATACATTTTTATTCATTGGGGCCAATACGTAATTTATCCATTACATGAAGCATGTGTAAAAGTGTTCTTACTTGGACGTAACCTCTAAGTCCCTAGGGCCATTAGTGATATTTGTGGGTAATTATGGGGACCCTACCCACAATGGGTTGGATATGGGTGGGGATATTTTACATGGATTTTATATGGGTTGCAATGGGTAAGGGTCCTGAACTAATGGGTTGCAATGGATATGAGTATGGGTTCACAAAACCCGCTGAATTGCCAGAACTTCAATGCGGGAAATAGCTATTTGGTTTCTCAGCCCGTGCTAGACTAGTTGCGGAGAACGGCGCCGTCGTTTCACTTTGTAACTGGCGGAGAGTCAGGTCTGAGGAGGAAAACTGACTCATCAAGTACTAACGTAAAAGTTAATTGCGTAAACCTCTAATTGACTAATTATTTCAATTTTATACATTATACTTTTTAAGAAACACTTCCAAATTATCTAGTATTTTAAAGGGTAAGTTTCATAATAAAACACCACGTTTCCGTATGTTAACAAATTTATCACCGTGTTATTAGAATTACAAACTTACACACAAGATTGGTTTTATTTTTTCATTTCTATGAAATAGTAACGCGGTTAAAGATTCCATCCGATTATGCCATTTAAATTGATTACTTTTCTAAACAGGAAGCCTTTCTTACGCCGCAAATGACGTGATATTTACTGGTCATTGGAATTTGCCACTTCCCTAGTTGCAAATCAGGGGGTATTCCGGAGATCAGCATTCATTCATATCATTTTTCGTCTTTACACACTATAATCACTTTCCTAAACCAAGCGTCACAAAGGCCTTGACTTTACAGTGGGAAAATAGGGCTGCTAGGACAACTTTGGAATATAGGATTGCTACGACAAAGTTGTTGCATATACGATGAAGAAGATCGGTTGTTACATTTACCTCAAAAAACTGACGAAATAAGGATGCGTTGAGATTATTCATAAACTGATCAGATACATAGTTAAGCAAAAAGGCTGACAATTTCTTTTCTTACAAACCACACTAGGCCACTTAATTTTATGATTCTAAGATGTATAATTTTGGGATACACATGTATTGAAAGTCTATTAAACTTAATTAGAAAAATACTAACACCTAAAATTATGATTCTAAGATGTATAATTTAATCATCCTCCCATATAATTACAATATTTGTATCTTTTACTATGATCAATATTTTCCTTTTATTCCAAGGACATTAGCAATACCATGAGAAATGTATAAAGACAAACTCAAATCAAACTATTCTATTACAAAAATTTCAACTACTATTACTATTACTCCATAATCCCAACTATTTGACACATTTTGTGAATTTGTATTGCAATGAAACATAAAAAGTCACCTAAGAACTTAGTGATGCATGGTCCATATGATTCCTCTACGGTCTTGCATATATTTCTAGGTTAAGAATCAAAATTATAAATATAAAAAATTTGATGTTACACTACAAAATTATTAGATAAAATATAGTTATCATATCAAAGCTTAAGGCTCTATCAAATTTTACTCAATATCACCATCACTAATATTTATGTGATGTTTTATTGGGTCATTTTTTTTGATATACTTAAAATTATTTCTTCATTTTCAATGACTAGGGTTTTACATCAAATATTATCCAGGGTTTCATATGTCACTGAAATTGGGAGTTTTAAAATTGTATATGTCCTAATATTTATCACATTTTACCATTTAATTAACTTACTATGAACTGTGATGAAATTTAAAATCTTAGTTTTTTTGTAAAATTGCATCTATAAAGGCATAATGTTGGATTTGTAACCTTTTTTTCTCTTATGTCTCACAAATATTATAAATATATATAAAAGGAGAACCTATTATTTTTGCACTCAAATCATCATTTCTTTGGGGGCCTTAATCAAAGTTATCATGAGGCAATTTTTCTTATGAACAATTCTTGTAGTAGTAGGGTTTTTGATCTAAGTTCTAACATATTATAATTTATTTCCTCCCTATTATGATTAGACACACACTTTTTACATATAATCAGGCTATTGACTAAATTTAAAATTAGGGTTTTCCAAGTAGAAAGCTTTGCTTTGGCCATGTCGATATGTAAAGTGAGGAAACCTCAACACCACCAAAGTAGATTTGGAGTATTTATGTCAGAACCTTCACTAAATATCCTTCTTTAGAAACTTCGGCTCATACCACACACATGGTGATGAAATATTCTCTCTTAATTAATAAATTCAAAGTAAATTATTTATGTTACATCACTCTTAAATCGGTTAGAGTGTTCAATTGGAACTATATCATGCATGAGGTATGATATTAACCTTATATTGTGTATAAGGTGTAAGTAGGTACCTCAAATATCATTAATAAAGTATGCCTCATATCGTTCATGAGGTATCACCCATCTCTATATCGGGTTACCCATCATCTTGGGTTCCATATCAGGTTTAAGGTACTTCAACCTATGTCGGGTTGTACCATGGTGATGTCACCATTATCTACCTCTAGACTATTATCCTTACTGCCCTAAGACATGGACAATAGTCCTAAAATACGTTTGGAACTCAAAGGAACATCAATTAATCATAAGAACTCAAAATTGAAAGTAGTTTAACAAGTTCAAGAGGATGGATTTCACAAATGCTACCTATCTATTCACTCTCTCATTGCATCATATTAATCATGGAAATGCATATGTTGAAGCTAGGAGAATACCCCTTTTTGCATTAGGATTAATATATAGATAGATTTCACTTTAAGATCACCATTAGGTTATCTAGAGATCATACATCTACCACCTCGGTAAACACCTACCCCAAGATTCCCATATTGGGTTTAACATGAATCAATCAATATCCTACATCCTAGGTTTAAAGTTTTTTATACCAAAATCTAATAAACATTAAAGTTGATGATCAAGCAAGAATACTAGAATGAAAATTGATTCCAAACACATAATGGTTTGTAAAATAATATAAGTAGTAAAGAGAACAAAATCAAGTAGCAGAGATACTTCTTGCACCATAGAGAGAGGACTCCTCACTCAGTAAAAGGAAAAAGAGAGAAGGCCATTGTCATAGTAGAAGATGGAATTACATCCTTTGTGTGCGGCAACAATTCTTTAGACTCTGGCATGAGGGTCTTAAACAAATATCAAGAATACCTCCTTGATGTACGATGGAGATGGAACGAAAGTTGTTAATGTCACTTCTTGTGTACTATATCTACTATTATGGAGGAAACGTAGGTGAACAATGGATCAATGGGACATGGATGCCTTGATTATAATTTCCTTCAAAGTCAAAACTATGGAATTTTGGTGGAGAACAAAATCTTGTTGTTCTATCGACTAATGGAGGCAACTAGTGGGAAGGTTTGATGGAAGATGGAGGTGGATGTTTTAGAATGAAAATGGCATCCTGGAAGCATCGACCATGGATCCTTTTCTTAGTGGTTGTGGACTTGTATTTATATGTAAAGACTAGGGTATGGAACCCTCCCCAACCACCTTGAAGTTAAGACTTGGGCCAGAATGGAGGCAAGGAGATAATGGTGCACATATATGAAGGGTCATGTTGTTGGTAAGGTATGCCCATAGAGCCAATCATATGATGGTTGACATGGAATATACGATAAAGGATATGATTAATACACATGAAGGCAAGCTTCCAATCCATTCGGTTTCTCTCATTAATGAGATAATGATGAAATATTATGAATGTCTAAAGAATGACAATACTTAATGATGTATATCTTCAAGTATGTGACTTGTAAGGATGTGATCATATGAATATTAAGAATATGGACATTGTTATTATGTCCCCATTCAGTTGTTACTTTGAATGGTAGATAGACACTAGTAACACGTAAGACTAGAGTGTGGGTTGGTTGATGACATAATCTCATTAGTCATCATATGGAAATATCAAACCAAGCACACATATACATGTTAGAGAACAGTGTATTGGACAGAACCACCTTGAGAAGTGACACATGTAAAGCATCGTTGGTGGTCATAGTCATCTCTCATAGTGAAGGTGGTGATTGTGATTCTTAGACATGAAATCATTGCACATGTTACATGTCGTTGTATACACTTTGACATCATCAAACACGGTCTTGAAACATGGGTTGTTATAATGGTGATGATTGGGTGACTTTGACACATGGGGATAGACTGTGAGTGATAGATATGGGATTTGCCCCTCCTATTGAAGTGTGATATACTGGCCACTTAATAAGCGAGATTGAGAAACACATGTGTATGTACATGTGAATCAATGTATGATATTTAGGTCACATTATCTCAGACAGTCTGCTCTAGGTTCAAGAAACATGGATTGAATGTTGAGAGGATGACGATTACATTTCTCAAGTTCATCCTAGATATCAGTGACAAAGGAAATCATTATAACACTTTACACAGATTGTAGGTTGAAGTTGTTCTCCAACTTTCCATTCACTTGGGAAGCACTAATGTGTGACTAGGCACCACTCCTTGCTTTTGATGTCATAAGCTAGTTATGGACATTCACTAGCAACCTACTATGGGACCTATAGGGTCACACACAAAGGAACTCATCTAGAAGAGGAGTTTATCTTGTATGATGATTGGAATTGATTATAAAAGTGTTTAGGTATTCAATTCATGCAATTGATCAACTAATTGGCAGACTGAACTACCAAACGACCATCTCACTTAGTGATACGACCATTTGGGTAGCCAGATGGGTGTCTCAAGATTTGAGATGGCCCTTTGGGTTGTCAGGCGGATCAGAGTTTGAATTGGCCAAGTTTTTCTCTATGAACCAACCGATTGAATCGATCGGTTCGACTCAACTCACCAAATAGGTGTCTGGGTGAGCGAGATGGGCATCTCGCCTGGGTGAGATGGCTCAAGTGGGCTAAACATGTTGGTATGTATTCCCAGAGAACTAATCAAATAATGAGTGTAATGAAATAACATGTGAATGATTTGATTAATAACAATGGCAAGCTTCCAATTTATTTTGTATATCTAGTTATGAGATAATGAATAACATAATAAATGTCTAGAGAATGATATTACTCAAAGACTTATGTCTTCAAGTACGCAACTTGGAACAATTGAGATCATATGAATGTTAAGAGTGTATATATATATGTATATATATGTATATATATGTATATATATGTATGTGTATATATATATACATATATATATACTATATATATATATATATTCTCATTATGTTCCTGATCAGCTGTTATTGTGAAAGGTAGATAGAAAATAATAACACATAAGATCACAGTGTGAGTTGGTTGATGGAAGATCTCATTAGTCATAATATGGTAATATCAAACCAAGAACACATATACATGTTAGGGAATAATGTATAAGACAGACCCATGATGAGGCTGATACATGGAAGTCATAGCCAGCTCTCACAGTGATGTTGGTATTTGCAGTTCTTAGACCTAAAATCACTACACTCATTACATGTTACTGGGTATGCTTTGACATCATCAAATGCAGTCTTAAAACATGGGAGTTATAAAGGTGATGATTAGGTGACTTTTACACATGGGGACTGACTGTGAGTGATGGAGATGAGATTTGTCCCTCCTATAGGAGTATTATATCCAAGGCCTCTTGATTAGTGATACTGAGAAAAGTATGGCCATACACATGTGAGTCAATACGTGGTATTAGGATTACATATATCTCATGTAGTCTACTCTGGTTCAACAAATAAGATTGAATAATAATAAGGATGACTGATCCATGCCTCTAGTTCAATCTGGATATCAGTGACAAAGGAACTATACAAACACTGTAACACCATACATAAATTGTAGGTTGAAGTTGCTACCCAACTTTCAATTCACTTGGGTAGCACTGATGTGTGACTAGGCACAACTCTCTGCTTGTGATGTCATAAGCTAGTTATGAACATTCATTGCCAATGTGATATAGGACCTATAGGGTCACACACAAAGGAACCCATCTAGAAGATGAGTTGAATCTTGAATGACAATTGGATTGATTACTAAAGTGTTTAGGTATTCAATTCATACAATAAATCAACAGATGGGTTGACAAAACTTCCAGACGGCCATCACACTAGATGAGACGGTCGTTTGGAAAGCCAGACATGTGTCTCAAGTGTTGAGATGGACGTTTGGGTTGTTAGGAAGATCATAGATTGTATTGGCTTAGTTTTGCCCTATGAACCGACCAATTCAAGTTGTTGAACTGATCAACTTGACTAGGACTCATCATACACCCGTCTAGGTGAGTGAGAGGGGCGTCACCTATGTGAAATGGCCCGGTTTGGGATGAACAAAGGTTCTAGAGTTTTCCCGAACATATTTCAATTGAACATACTTGGGGTGTAAGTAAATTAATGTATGACATTAATTCAGAAACTAATTTGCCAATTTGATATCTGATTGGGAAATTTCTAGATGATCATCTTGCACTCCAGATGACCATTAGGTTGTTCCATACGACCATTTGGCGTCTAGCAGGTTGTAAAAATTCAAGATCTTCTGGTCCCTTCCACTCTCGCATAGACTGGGAACCCTGATCTTGGCCTCTACTATAAAAAGAGGGGTACTGGGGGCTTCCCATAATACAAAACAGACAATTGAGAATCAGTTTCTCTCACAATTATTGTCCTCTCTAGTTGTGGTAACTAAGAGAGTTCAAGCAAGTCCTACCCGACTATGGAGGGATAGCTACGAAAGAAAAATAACCGAGGATCATTGTTGTAGGAGACTAGGTTGGTGACTAGTATACCAATGGGAGGGACAACTTCTTTCTATCCATTCTAGCAGGACGAAAGGAGTTCTGATTGGTCCGTGTGGACTACTCTAGAGGGAGGAGTCCTTTGGCGGCTACGAGGAGGGAAATATCAACTCGTAGTTCATGGTGAGATCTAAGGAGCCACTGTAGTAGTTGTTTGAGTCTGCTATCCATGTAGGGGCAGTCAGACGAGTCCTAGTGCATCTAGGAGTTATACAGACACTCTCTAAGGTAGAGTGTGCATCTACATCGATGATGATTGTCACTGGAATTTCTTTACGGCCAGGTATATTTTCATGAAATCATCATTCCCATTGCATAGTTATTGATGCGATCTGTAGGTTAATGGAAAATATGTCATTATTTTTTTTGTTTCCGCTTCCTATCTGATTCTATATGTCCTGTAGTGGTATCATAGCCATTCCAATTAATTATATTTTGGGATATTTGATATGATCAGATCCTGGTGTTTCCATGTTTATTTATTGCATGCTATGCAAATATTTAAATTAGTTGATGGGCACGTTCGCCTTATCACTACATAAAGAACCCAAATGAGTATATATATATATATATATATATATATATATATATATATATATATATATCTGTGTGTGTGTGTGTAATTTACACGCGTTGCCATAATATCGGTTTTGTTGGTGGATGTGAAGCATGGTTATGGCCAAAACCCATATATGTGTGTGCATAGTTGTGGTTATTTATTCCTGTTGTTAATTGGTATGCCAATTGAACCTCCCTCTCCTTTCCAAATGTAAATTAATTATCTTCTTACTATTTCTCCTTAAATGCAACTCGAGGTTTTCCCCATATACAATGTAATAACAAATAGGATAGTTTTAATTTATGTTCCGATGTGAGATGACAATCTGTACAATGAAAAAATGAGTGGCTCGTGAGACGAACCGATCGACTGGAGGATTGAGGAGGCCAGACGAAAGGAGGACGAAACAATCGACTGGTGGCCCAACCAATCGACTGGAGGTGTCCAGACCATGCTTGGACCTGAGAACTAGGCAACTGCTTCAATTGAGCCCAACCGAGTGACCAGGAGGTGGGCCAACCAGTTCAAGAGTTGAACTGATCAACCAGATTGGTTCGAGCAAAAATATTCACCAACAATAGGTTGCATATGATGTAGACCATAGGTGGTAGTAATTCCTTGTGGCTCCAAGGAATTACATTAGTATGGCCATAACCATAGCTTGTTTGTTTTATTTATTGCATGATCTTGTTTGTGGTTATAGTATTTATATGATGCGTACTATATATGTGGTGATTAGATAAAGTATATGTATTTATACAAACTCCTGAAATTAAAATATTAAGTCTTAGATGCTTTCTAAAAGTGACACACATAAAAATCTTTGATCGACTAAGCATAAGTTACACTAAAGCATGGTGCACTACCTCATGAAAGTGTGATGATAGATATGTAGGTTCTGCTAAAGCAGGGTGCATGTTCTATCGTGTTGGCTTTTGGGTTAGGCTTAACTAGTGATTTTTAGAGAGTCTAAGACCAGAGGAATGTAGATGATCATACCAAGGATATCATCTATCCAAGAGTTGCATATGATGCAATTGGCATGATTTCCTACCTTAATAATTGACTATGGATGCTGGTGTAGGTCGGGTAATAGTTGAATTATTTTGGATCTTGGCCCACTAGAAAATTGTATGTTGTAATATTTTGAATTAATTGAGGGCTATCATTTTGAATAAAATAGTGGGAGTGATAGTTAATAAAATACCTAATTAATATCATCAAATTTATCAAATCAAACCAAATCAAAATGTTTTGAAAAGTTGTAATATTTATTTGTAGAATCAAATGTCAAACACAAAACACTTTCAAATTGGGATCAGTCGTTAAGAAGGATAAAACAGGATTAAGTTCCACAACTGGTTAAGGAATTTGAGAAATGTTCTCATCAATGAGCAAAAGCTCTATGTCCTTGATAGACCAATGCCAGAGGAACCTGCTCCAAAGGTGCCTTAGGCTAAACGGATGCTTATTGGAAGCATTCCAATGATTCCATAGACATTCGAATACCTAATGCACTATTGTATGAGCTATGAGTTGCATGAACAACATGAAAACATGGACATTCTCGAGATGGTAACACATCTTAAGAATCATGTAAATCAAAGAGGTATAATGTCTCCAAAGTTATAATTGAGTGCAAATTGACACTAGGAGGTCCAATAGAACCACATGTGCTCAATATGATTGGACATGTGGAATGATCGGGATTTCTCTTACGTCAAGGGTTGGCCATGAATATGATTATGCAAGTGTTGCATGAATCATATAGTCATACATCAAATGCTTGGCATGTTGATGCCAAAGGAAGGAAGAAGAAGTGATGATGATCAAAGGAAGTGAGTCTAGGGAAAAGGCAAGGCTAAGAAGTGTTCTGAGGTAAGCTAAAGTCCAATTCTTCTGCACTCAATACATCCAGAAGGATAAGTACAAAATGAATCTATCCTTTTCACTTAAAGGATAAAGAAAACAAAGTGCCACCATTGTCACTTGTCTGGAAATGGGAAAGGAATTATCCTCTTTATAGAGAATCTCAGGAAGGAGATAGAGATAGAGATATCCACTTCAGCACCTCGGAAGAAATAAGCTAGAACTGTGCGAAGCAAGGGTTGCTACCTGATTGGGAGTTGTCATTCATGGGCACGTAATAGAATTAGTGAATTGGTATTATGTACTTGCCATTGATGAAAAAATTACATGTTTTACAAGAACGTTATGTTTTAGATATGATCTTTCATGGCAATGCCCTATGTCTCACAAACTATACTTGATAGTTGTAAAGACAAATGTGTATGACACATATACTGAATGACTTGATAACTCAAACAAACTAAATACCTATATCATTGTCATCAAAAGTGCATAAAGGAGAAATGCATTTCTAGAATCCATATGATGGTTATCTAGACTCTTTTGGTTATTGAACCAAGAGAGACATGCATGTCTTATTTGTTGTGCCATATGATAAAATCATATTGACTAGATGTAGTAGGATACTGACTATTCCATTAGGACTAGTACATATTCATGTACATACCTTTTAGAATCATCTATAAAATGGACATACAACTAATTTTGCATGGAGTCAGAAGCCTTGTAGAGGTTGATGCATCATTTAGAAGATTCTTAATTCCATGCCACTGAAGTATGTCAATTGCCAGTAGGCGAGATACTTTCATTGGGGAGTACAACTTTCCAAATTTATAATGAAAACTACTCCCAATGAATAGTGAACCATGTCCTGATGCATTACCAAATTAGCCCATCAAACACAATATATAAACTCATATGTTATTAATGATTAGACTTGGATTCATATAGTTGTTATTTATCAGTATCATCCACACTTCTTCACATTGTATATGCTTCACAATTATCTTTGAGTATGGATATGATGCGCTAGTACAATCATTATCATGCTATAGTCACAATTAACACATGTTATTAATTTTAGTTATGCAATGAATAACAATATGATCCAAGCAAAGTTGAAAGTTTATAATTCTTTAAGCGAAAACATCGTTATATGTATGTATCCGAGCATCATTATAAAATCAAAAGTATGATGAGTAGTCAAGCTAAGATACCAAACTCTATGATTTTGAACCATTCTGGAATTCATGTGGATAGCGGACGCATGCATAATTTTTTCTTGAGACGCACAGAGCTTGTGGATATTATTGTATACATTAGAATCAGTTAGGTTCCCTTCATGGTGCGAGTCCATAGCAGGTCCCATCGGACAAAATGTTGGAGCGCATCACCTAAAGCAGTGGCGGAGGCAGAACTTAGCTAAAGGATGGACACCTTGTTGCTGCAGGTGAATGGGTAGGACACAAAACACAATATTGCATGTATATTCTCCAAAATCTATAATAAAATGCTTTGATCAATGTACATTTTGATAAACACAGGTGGGGCCCGTGCCCACCTGTGCCTCCATGTGGCTACGCCACTGACCTAAAGTAAAATGATCTACTATTCTAAGAATATTGGGTCCTTGAGGAGGATATGCAAGAAATGTACTTATAATATAAATGATCATTCACAACTACTTTGGAGTCTAATGTCAAAATTATTAGTTAGGATTTTGAGTTCTCTAAAATAGTTCACATAAGGCATGTTGAAGTTGCTAGATCGAAGGGCATAGTGCCATAGTTTTTAATAGCTAGCATTTGCTTACTTTCATGCCTTATAATCGTGCGGGGTGTTAAAATGCCTAGAAATGCTATGAGGTTCAGATTCTATAATAATATTAGCACTGTAAATTAAATCTTTACTAATTTTTACCATGTTATGCTTCCTTTCAGATTTCAGCATACATTCATAACCGCATATCATGTTGCGGGAGTCGTTTATCTAATTTCGGAAGTAGAATACGTAAGACACGTAATTTATGTAGTAGGTACTGGTAGATTCAATTGCAGGAGCCAAACGAAAAAGTAAACCATGTTGGATCACCAACCAGATGCAGGTACACACGACAATATATCTGGGACTCCACGACTCCCCTTTGTTTGGTCGCTGAGGAGGTAACAACCATAGTAGGAAGTTACACTCAAAGGATGATTGTGATCATAGAACTTGTTAGGGAAGTGAACATGTCGGTCTTCTAATACTTGATGAGGATGAAACATGCGTTGAAGGTCATGCTGGTGAGGTTGGAAGCGACATTCACACCTGGTTCCAAGTAGACCCACAACAGTGCTGCCATGGCCTGGAACCAAATTGAGATCTGTAATGATCATTGAATCGTTGCAGAAATCTTAGCATGAATTGTGGCATCATTGGGGAGTACTGCATCAGACATAAAGTTCACGCAAAACCTTGAAAGGAGGATTGATACAGTAAGAAGTCATCAATTCCAGAGTCCTGGGGTATGGATACAAGTTATCTGTAGAATATACAAGGAAACGAGATTGTTTTTATCATGTAAACTGGGGGAGAATTAGCATGCATGCTTTGAAGTTTGGAATTCTGGCTCACGTGTTAGACATGTGCACGGACAAAAACGAGTGAAATGTTCATTGTGTTTAGTATGGTGATATAGTAGATTAGAATCATCAAATTCTTGTATGACTATTCAGCATCGGATGCAAGATTGCAAGTTTGATGAGGCTTAGCTATATTAGTCCGCTTATTACTTTTATATCAATGAGTTTATTGGACATTTTTTAAGCCCAAATTAAATATTGTAAACCTAATGAAAAGCATACATAAGTAGGAATTGAAAATTTAAAATAAGCAAGAAAGAAAACAAAGAGCTTCATGTAACGAACAAGCAACATAGCTAGTGCATAACTGAGCTTTTGAATGACTACTTGGAAGTATGGCTGTATATATGTTGGTATTTGGGTGTTCCATGAAACACCAACCTCAATGTTAGACAAGGGATATATACATGATGTAATGTAACCTTTAGTCAATTTTCACCCCCTTTTTTAAGAAGAAAAATCATTCCTCAAATGCATTGAATAACATGAACTACATATTCATATCTTGGTGAACATTGGGGATTATGTGATAAAACTGTTATAACTTCCACCAATTCATTATTTTTCACCTACTTTACTAATTTTCACAGGATATTGTGCAAATACAAATACAATCTAAACATCCACAATTTCCAAAATTTGCAATGAATAAAAATCTTTCTCTCCCTTCTTCATATGAAAAGGTAGGGGTTAGCTGAACAATAAAAAGGTTTTTACAAAGCCATCCACACAAGTAATTGTGTATAAGATATGCATGAACCATTACAAAGAAATTATCAATATTACAAAACAAAGATAATCCATGAATAAAAGTTGTGTGCGCTCATAGGAAACCATCAGAACGTGCATACAAGTTCAATATAAATCAAAGAAAACGTCAAAGATAAAGTTACATACATGGAAAGATAATCCATGAATCTTTTTATACGAGTGTTTGGGTAAAGCCTCTAATGGCCATGGGGAAGAAGGAAGGAAATCATGAATTAGAAATTTCAAATATAGAAGAGAGAGGACTCAAGTTAGGGCTCAAAATGTGCAGCATCATTCGGAAACCCGTAGGAAGAAAAATATTAAAGACTTTGAGAAATAAGACATAAAGGAGGGAGAGGAAAACACAGTGCAGTGTTGCATGAAACATGGTTTTCAGATCCACATTTATAAAGGGAGTGCATAAGAAAAAGTGCGACAATTTTTATTATTATTATCAAATAAGTTATTTCTTAATTAATCAAAATAGAGGGCATCAGTATTTTCAGTAATTTCATTAATGTCTTGTATGTATGTGGCCATCAGTTGTGGATGACATTTATTAAGTAACACATCATAAGGTGGTTTGATCAGCAGCTTTGTGAGCATATCCGCTAGAGTGTTTAATGTTCTAGGTTTAATTTTCTCTGGTGAAAAAATGACACCTACAAACGCTGCTCATCACTGTATTAAATATAAAAATAGTATAGATAGCCAACGGTGGTCAACCTGACGTTTGGTAAGATCAATTGCAAACTGACTGCCCCTTCCCGACAATATTTGAACGCTCCCCGGACAATCGCCACCGCTTTGCCAAACAAAGCATGATTCAAAGCTTGATTCCTTGGAGGATAGCATATAGTTAAGCACGAAGGGGTTCTGTTCCTTTCAATATGATATGATTAACACCTACCCATCTCCCACTTCCATCCTGAAGGATGGCACATGCTACATATGATGCCATGTTTTTGTCTTATGCTACATCCATGGTATTAGTGATTTACGACGCTGAGTAAGGTAGAACAGTCATAGTAGGAGTTTGTGTCATTTCCTCATGTGGATAAGCGCGGTGTCCATCATAGATAGATTGTAACACACCATTGATAGCACTACTGAAGGGTATCTGAATGTAAATTGATTTCTTCTTTTCCAGAGATGCCATGTGGTGAGAGAAAGTTCTTCCACCCATTACACTGGCCACTTTTTATTATCTGCTATCAAATTTAGGCAGTCCTTAAAGTTCATAGCATCATAGAAGCAAGCCTCTAATTGGGGTTTCATGGATCACCATACACCCCCTTTGAAGTTGCAGTCTCTCATAACAACATCACAGTCTCATGAGCATTCATACACACATTGCGCAGGCTATCTTGCACTAGGCCCATGCATTGTCTACGAACATTTGTCATGAGGCCATTGTGCTTGCATAGCCACATGAACATTTTTATCTTTTCAGGTACTTTGAGTTTCCACAAGGTACACCACTTACCTAGAGTGGTCTCTCTCTTTTGCTTTATTAGATGCAAGCACACCTCCTTTGTTGTTAGAATGCCTCTACTTCCTGGGTTCCACACCCAATATTCCTTGCCAGTGTGAGAGTGTGGAGGTGGTGTTTGAGCTATAACTTCCACTCTCTGATAATCAAACCATTCTCTCATAAAATTCAAGTCCCACTGTACATTCTCTAATCTAGCACAAGACAATGATAAGTCTTTGAGTTCATAAGGTATTTGTCTAGTTGTGTGACAATATTTTAAAATAAAACTATGTGAAATTTTATTGTATTAACTTATTTTGTTAGCATTTTTGGGTTATTTAATATATTTTCTTTTCCTATTTGTTTGAGGGCTCAAACAATGTTCAACTAAGAAGAAATTTAACACATAGTCTAATTAAGGCATGTAAACTACCAATTTGCCATTAGTTTTCACTTTTGGGGCCATCCATTAATTTATTTGATATTTTACAACTTTAACTTATATTTTCTTTCCTTAACAAAATTAAGACATCTAGGATGATTCAATTAGTGTGAAATTTGGTACACACGCCAATCAAGGCAAGATGATTCTGTGAATATAATTTAGCATTTCACTTTTTATATTTTTAGTTAGTTTATCCAATAGATTGGGGTTAAAATATGTTATTTTCATATGTATTCAGCAAATAAATATATATGGTTAGTATCTTGGAATTAAATTCATTTTTACAATTGTTTTCACATGACATACTTTTCTTATTCTTCATATACACCACCATAGCATCATAGTTATTCTACTCAATTCAACTCCTTGAAATAAGTTTGTTAGATTAGGACCAAGTGGATTTGTGACCTTACGAAATAAAAATCTCACAAAGATCAAACTGTAGGGAAATATGGCAATAGAACAGACAACAAAAATAAATATGTATCTACCATGTTCCCCTTTATACAGTTGATCGTATCAATAACTATGTAATGAAAATTATGGTCAACAAGGTTGTACCTGGTCCTGAAGCTAGTCTAGGGAAAATCCCCTTGCAATAGCATGCAACTTTCTTCAAGTTTCACCCAGACAACGTCAACAATAGCCTCCTAGTTGATCACCAAGGACAACAGTTGACCCCATCCTCCTAGAGGTAGGCAACAACCTCCTCACCTCTATAGTAATCCATACGAACCACCGAGAACTGATGTCATTCTAGAAGAACAAACAAGAAGGAGTTGTCCCTTCTGGTCAGTGTACTAACACTGACTTGCCTTCTTACAATTGTCTCTCCCTTTAATGGGTAGGGCTTGGTCAATTTCTCCCAATTACCACAACTAGAGAAGACAACAATTGTCAAAACGATTGATGTTTTATCTCTAGAAATCCTCAAATACCCCTCTATTTATAGGAGGGTTATGGTGAGGAGTTTTAGTCTGAGTAGGAGTCAAAGGGGATGAGATTTCATGAATATTTGTAAACTATGAACGACAAGATAGTCAACTCAATGGTGAATCAATCAGTTGGCATGTGAGAGTTTAGTTGAACCCTTTAAGTTGTAGTTTCACTATGTTTCCCAATAGGTATTATATTGGAAGTTAATATTCAATTAATACATAACATGACGTCAACATCAATCCTTGATCTAATCGAACTGATAAGCCAAATGGACAGTTTACAACCGGAACCGACCAGTTCATGGACTTGAGCTGATCGGTTCACTTTATGAACTGATCATCTCAAGGACCAAATTCTCAATTTTGGTTCAATTGACCTGACAGTTTGAAACAACCGGTTCAACATTTGAACCAGTTGATACACAGTCCAGTCAGTCAATATTCAACCATTGTTGTTTAATTTGAATACCTAACTCTATAGTAATCAAATTTAGACTACATTCATGAACAACTCCTATTCCAAGTGTATCATATGTGTGTGACCCTATAGGTTCCAAGTTATTTTGGCAGTGAATGCCCATAGCTAATTTATGACATCAAAAGCAATGAGCGGTATATAGAAACACATCATTGCTACCTAAGTAATTTAGAAATTTAAAGAAAAACTTCAACCTATAATCCACGATGGGTGTTACAGTGATTGTATAATTCCTTTTTCACAAATATATTGATTGAACTCGAGGCATGAAATCATCATCCTTTTGATGTTCAATCTAGAATTGGAGAAGACTGTCTGAGATATATGTGAACTCAATATCAAATATTGATTCACATGTGCATGCACATGCCTTTCTCAGTCTCTATGGAATCCAACTTACAAAACACGAGATTAACTAAGCGGAAGCGAATCATTTGCAGTGGATTAATGAAAATCACTAAAAATTAAATCTTTTTGTAAAGAGTTCCACACATAGGAAATCTTTTTCTTCAAGAACCAAAGTATAATATTTACATCCTGATTCAAAAGTGCATGACTTGTATCATCTCTTCTCGAGGATTACAATACCAGTTGTCCTATTCAACATTATATACAGACAATGTAAAAATCTCGAGGCATCAAGCCAAAATCTCAGATCGATTCATTAAAAATACTGACTACTGACTCTGAGGACCTGAGATTACAGAGACGACACATAGGACTACTAACTAATACTTGACAGACAGTGTCTCCACCTGAGACATTACTGCTGTCCCTGATGCTGTTGTTGATCTTTCTCTGCTAACGGATTTCTGCCTCTTCGTCTGCGTTCACCTAAAAACATTAGATCCCACGGGGGTGAGACAATTGTAAATTGCCCTAGTGGGAGATATAACTCTCCACCAAAACATTGTTATTGCTTTTTATTGAATTAAAACTGAATAAGAGTTCTTACATGTTAACGACAATATTATTCATTATATGAACAGAATAAGATAATCTCCTTTCCTAAGGAGATCATTGTATCTACTCATGGTAGATTCATAATTCATCCATCTACTTGCAGTGAATAAAAATAGATATGAATAACATTTATCAACTAGAGCTGCATAAAAGAAATGTAACATCAGCCAATGAGTTTCCGTATTCGATTCTTAAGCAAACATGCTATACGGCTGATTACATTTTACAATCACACTTATGCCCTGAGGAGATGAGATATACCGCTCATACTCCAACCGACCATTGCAAAATCGAAATCGGTACCATACCTAGGTCAATAGAAGAGCCGGATTTCTATGACCTCATCCTCCTCAGTCAGCGTGAGGACCAACTGCAGGACATCTTGTGTCTCTGCTATATATAGCCTTCTAGGGTATACTGGCAACTTCGCTATTAGAGTTACAGTGGCGTGCTGTACTCTCTTCGTGATCGTGAGATTTCATGTTTATCTCCATCGATCCGATATTAACATCATTGGGAGATGTGTACTGCATCTGTCCCAATCTTCGGGAGATTTGTGATACATCCATCCCGGTACATATAATGAAGGATTGAGAGGTTTGTTGTTTACCTTTCCTCAATTCCCTCATTAGGACGTCAGGATACATTCGCCCATTGCCCCCACATATTCAAAATATGCATTCTGGGTTTTTCCGCGGAGCACCCGTTTCACCATCACCTATTGCTGACGATGATGGATCTATTGTCATGGCTCTACATGATATAATTTCACTTGATTAATTAAGTACATTAGTATATTCTTTTTGCATCAGTCAAGTTCTCAAACATAACTTATTCAGACATTTTCTATAAAGAAACATGTACTATTTTCATCAATCACTTCTCAGTCTTTGTAAGACATTGGGATCTCAGTCCCTCATTTCATTTCTTTGAAGGTTCATATCCCTCATCAACATCATTACCATACTTATCAACTTTGGGTATTCATACCCTCAATTCATCACTATCACTGTTACCACTTGTTAGGTAACTATTACCTCTAGGTTCTCAGACCGAGGTATACATGATACTTGTTACACAAGTATCTCACATGGCTCAGAAGGCCTTAAATATTTTATCACCTTTTACTAGGCAGTAGTTATTCATGGAACTCATAAGGTTCATATAACTTTTGTTACTCTTTCTAAGCAACAACAACATTAGGCACATAAGGCCATTCAACATATTTATTATATGAATGTCATAGCTCAGGTCTGGCTATGTTCATCATCTCATGATGTCTACATGATTAATAGTCATGATAACAATCATGTAAGTCATTTATTGCATCAAATGAAACAGTAGTAACACCATAATTCTTTATCAGGATTAGGGTTATCTATTAAATAGGGCTTTTCATTCCCCTTACTCAAAATTAGGGTTAGGGTTTCCTATCTTACATTAATTAGGGTTTCATGCTCACATTATTAGTTCAACCCTAATATATTACTCCACACCTCTAGGAGTATTCAAGGATATCATAAGTATATGCTTATGATCACTATTCTCATCATATATCATTAATGATCATCAATTCAAGGTATGAGTTCATTTCTCATCCTTGTCATTGTATGATTACATCATACTCATTGATTTGGCTTAACCCCATTCTCAAGGTATATTAGTCAACATTTATCAAAGGTACATTGAGTTATTACAACTTTATTGTAACAATTGCATATTACACACTCCATGTGTTTCTTATCCAAGGATATTGGATTAGAGGCTCATCAAGGTATGTCTATACTGAAAATGCTGAATGTGATATCTATCATGTCTTGATATATCACTTTCTTCTCATATCCTTCTTACTTAAATAATTCAGCTATCTTTGTATTAAGGTATTTCCCCTCTTAATACTTTATCCACTAACTTGTCACTTTCATCATATGATACATTGGTCACATATTAGAATTGTCCAACCATCTTTTAGTGATATTTCACTTATCCCATGATTAGGCATTGTTGATATAGCATAAATCATTATCAACTATTTTAGGTATGTCAACTCTTAGGATGTATTTCACTCTATTATATAATATCGCATTCTTTGCTTCTAAGAGTTTCATACCCTCATCATTGTAAGATGTATAGGATTATTACACATACATGAAATTAGATATATAATGCTCTGGGCATCATCTTGTTCTTTAGACTCTTATTCATTAGGGTATCAACACTATCATTCATATAGTTCATCAACTTTACCCTTCATGGTTATAACATCCTCATCTTACTTGATTGTAATAACTACATCCTGCTTTAGTGTATTGGCCATTATACCATGACTATGATTGCACATATCATTATATGGCATCATCCTGGATTTAAGTCTTACTTCACATCATTCTTCAGGGTTTCCATAATATTACTCGTAATTAGGGTTTCATATAACATTACCCTAAATTAAGGTTTCTCATAACATTAATCTTAATTAAGGATTCTCATGACATTACCCTCAATTAGGATTTATCAAGGATTCACCCTTAAATAGGGTTTCACATGAAATCACCCTTAATTAGGGTTTACTATTCATATCACATCACCCTAGATTAGGGTTTACTATTCACATCACATCACCCTAGATTGGAGTTTACTATTCATATCACATCACCCTAGATTAGGGTTTACTATTCATATCACATCACCCTAGATTAGGGTTTACTATTCATATCACATCACCCTAGATTAGGGTTTACTATTCATATCACATCACCCTAGATTAGGGTTTACTATTCATATCACATCACCCTAGATTAGGGTTTACTATTCATATCACATCACCCTAGATTAGGGTTTACTATTCATATCACATCACCCTAGATTAGGGTTTACTATTCACCCCAAGTAGGAGTGAACATCAAAGTACCCTGAATTAGGGTTTCACATGTCATTACTATGAATTAAGATCATACCATCATCATGTATTAGGATTTCACCTATCAATGCCCTCAATTAGGGTTATAATTCATTAACCTTCATAATTAGGGTTTTATGATCTCACTATGAAGGACAATACCCTAATTAGACATTTATTCTTATTGAAAGTCCACTACATGATTATCATTCATGTAGGAAGTCTTTTCTCTCTCATCCTCTATAGGATGATGTTTACTTCAGCCTTGATTAGGCTAAGTCAACTCAACTTGAAGAAGAATTGACATCATGGGTTATGTCTTTATCATCATGATCATTAAAACTTGACTATTTAAAGGGTACTAATCACCCCATCTTATTAAAGATACCATTATTATAAACACCATTAGTTTACATCGTGTGATTGACCACTTAAACCATTGACCTTTATTCACTTTAAGTGTTCATGCAATTTGGTTGATTACCTTCCAAATGATCTTGAACTCTTAGACCTCAAACGGTCTTGACCAATCAGACCTCAAACGGTCTTGGTTGAATACTCAAAACTGTTTAGTAAAGTTGAGGTTGAAACCGTTTGCCAAATGCGACCCTTGAAATCGTTTGCTAAAGGTGACCCTCAAGATCGTTTGCTAAAGGTGACCCTCAAGATCGTTTGCTAAAAGTGACCTTCAAGATCGTTTGCTAAAGGTGACCCTCAAGATCGTTTTCTAAAGGTGACCTTCAAGATAGTTTGCTAAAGTTAATCACTTGAAACCGTTTGCTAAAGTACCTTTTTGAAACCACATGAACTCAACCGGTTTGGGATCGTTTGGTCCCAAATGGTCTTGAGACTGTTTGGTCCCAAACGGTCTTGAGACCGTCTGGTCCAAACCTCCTCAAAACCGCATGGACCAAATATGGTCTCAATCAATCAAATTGAATTAAGGTTTCCAATGTTGATTCCTTCAATGTTGTCGTGGCAGTCACCCTTGATGTCGCGATCGTGACGTCTTGCCTTTTCTCTTAAGAATATCATTACATTGCGGTCGCGATGTAGACTCTTCCCAATTGCTAATCTATCACAAGTGTGACATCCATCACGGTCGCGACACTCACAAGCTCTAGTGTCGCCGTGGTGACATTACATATGCTAGTTACTATTTTGACAAACACTATAAAAAACAAACATAAATGCAAGTGAAATGGGCAATAATGTAATGAATAATATTGACTACAACATTGCTGACAAACTTCTATTGCAATAATTTTAGAATGTCGACCTCTACAGATGATACACTGGTGAAAAAGACAACTTCTCTGAAGGTTGCCAAAGAAAATTTGGAGAAGATCACCAAGGCATTAAAAGATCACCATGATCTTTCGCCTATTAAGAAGCTCCATCTGTAGCCGATGAAGAAAAAGTACAAATACATTCTGTCCCACAAGAAGCTAGAGGAAAAAATAGAGTCTCAGGGGACTACACAAATAGAAACTTTTGAGTACCAGTCGTCTGAGGAGGAACTCAAGGAACAAGGGAAATGCAAGCTGCAAACCAAGGATGCTAAAGACACAAAGAAGAGAAAGCTGGCAGCGGTGGGAAAACCAAAGAATCCAGAACATCAAACATACTTTGAGGTGGTCATGAAAGAAGCACAAGAGATCACAACCAATCAATTAGCAATGTTCATACCAAGAGACAAAGTACACCAATCTCACTTTGATTTGGTAACGAAGACCAAGAGCTTCAAGCCAACACAATACCTGGACGTTGACAACTTCATGAAGATGGGAATATACGACAGAGTAATGAAGTTCTTGGAAGGGGCCAACCTTCGTACTTTATGCACCTCTGATGCCCCCTCTCTTACACAACTCACTGCCGAGTTTATGACGTCACTAGAAAAATTTCCCATCAGCAACATCGAACACAAGAAAGGTGGCAGAGAATTCAAGCTGGAGCTGAGGATAGGGGGCAAAGATCACGTGATCACTGAGTCCATCCTAAATACTATCTTTACAAAAATGATAGAATAAGTGCATGCCTAATTAACTGCACTAGGAGATAAGGAAACTGTTAGCTACAACAACCACAAGATGTGAGAAAAACTCACAAGAGAGCTGGAGCACAGTCTGAAGAACTCCAAGGTGACACTCATCACTTACTGCTTTATCAGAATCATGTAGAAGATAACAACCAATACAATCTTCATGAGATCTAAAATTGGGGGAGTTTCTAAAGGAGACCTATTCTTAATATGGTTTATGCTGAATCTGAAACCAATAAATATTGGAAGACTGTTGATAGAGAGGTTGTCAACTACTGTAGGGTCTAAAGCAAAGCAGACTAAGGAGTTCTGTATGTGGAGCCACATCACTCACATAGCTTATCATTTCATGGACGTCGAGAAAATAATAAAATATAAGAACACCAAGGGACATACTAAGATAGACATCACACTACTACAGAAATGGCTTATAACGTCACATTTACAGGCATCAGTTGTTTACAAAAAACTGACGCCTAAAGCATACAACGTCGGTTGAATACAAAAACCGACATCTATCTGTGAAGAGCGACCAGACACGTGTATCACTTTTTATTTAGCGTCGGTTCCTTAATAACCAACTGATTTCTAAAATCGACCGCCAAATCTAAATTTTCCAGTGAAAAACATTACCTCAAAAATTTAACATAAGGCATCGGTTGTTAACAAAGAAACCGACGACTAAAGGTTTTTCACGAGATAGAAATATGGCCCATTTTTATCGTCGGTTATCTTACAATAACTAACGCCGATGTGTTTTCACGCGCTGTCCCCGTGAAAATTTTCACCCCCTTTTGGCATCGATTATTCTACAGAAACCGATGACTATGGTCATAATTTGAGAACTTTTTTTTGTCGGCATATGTAGATAGACGTCGGTTTTTCTAGTTAGAACTGACAACTATCATTGAAGATAGGTGTCAGTTTTTTGGGGGGAACCGACACCTATTGTTTTAAGCATCAGTTGTTTTTAATAACTGACGCCTATTGTTAACTTAATAGCACCTGCATGAGCCATAGACTCTTCCCCTTTCTCTGTTTGATTGCCGATTTCAAGTTAGGTCTCTCTAGCGATTCTCTCTGCCGCAACTGCTGCTACTGCGTGCCTCTCCTGCCGCCGCCTGCTATCGTATGCACCGTCGATCCTCTTCATCCTGCTACCGCCAGCCACTGCACTGCCACCTGCCGATGCCTTCTCTGCCGCTCCTACCGCTGCAAGTAAGTTGGCCTACCGCCTCTTCTTTCCCTGATCACCTGGGCAAGTAAGTCGGCCCGCCGCCTCTTCTTCTTCGGCTCGCTGCCTCTTCTCTTTCAGCTCAGCGTTGCGACCCCCGTTCTCCCATGTGACTTACAACCCCCAACAATCAACCCATGCGGTTTTTGCTTCACACCTATATCTGCTCATAATATATATGAAGCCTAGCTACCCTAATCCCCTGGATCAGTAATCCATGCCTATTTTTATTCTTCTTAATTTCTTAAACCATCAAAATGCACCCCAAGTATCATTTGGACCCTCTATGTTCACCCATGACTTGAGAGTGACTCCTTTATGTGCTTATATGCTATTACCTGACCAATTGTTGGCCTTTAGCTTTAATGGTCGTCATCTAATCATAAAATCTCAAAAATCAGTAAACCTTATTGTACTTAATGACATTCCAGATAACAGACATGTGTGTAATTAATGCAATGTCTCAGGTTGCCACATATTTTTCTCCAAAATCCAACACAAGTTATACAACATTGTTCATGTACACAATCATAAGACTTTTCAAAAACAATAAAGTCCACAAGAAGGTCTCTCTTTCTATGTATATCTCCACAAGCCTTCTTATTTTATAAATAACATATCCATTCAGTCTACCGAGCATGAAAGCAAACAAGTTGTCTATTATTTGCATTATAGCATATGATCTACTCAATAATCCTCCTCTAGAGCTCCATAGTGGGACTCACCAACTTGATAACTATCTAGTTTGTGCTAACATATAAGTGGGTTCATGAAATATTTTGCTTATGCTTCATTTGATAACTATTATTCACATTGTGGCTTAATATATACTTAATAATAGGTATAATGTTCTTAATACATGAGTTGGAATAACAATTGAAGTTTTCATGTCCATAAATGTGAACATTGTGCCATAATCTAAGTTAATATTGAATTAATAGAATTAATAGGTTAAATAAGTAATATATGGAAATTCATGTATGTACACAAAACATAGGATATGAATGACGAAACTAGGATTGTAGGTATAAGAATGACAACATACATGTATTTTTTGGGCTAGAAACCCATCCAAGATTTACTCATTAGGAGTAAATCTTGGATAGTCCCCGGTTTGGGACTATTCTTGAACACCTAATATCACTTAATTAGGATGTAAGTGTATAATGTGTATTGGGTTTTCAAAAACATTTCGGCAGCACTTCCCCGTTTGTTCTCTAAGTACATATGTACTTGGAGAACAATGGGGAAATGCTGCCAAAATTTTCTTGAAAACCCAATACGCATTACACACTTACTAGTGAGATTAGGTGTTCAAGAATGGGATAGGTGGTATACATTTATTATATATAAGAATGACAACACATGTATTTGTTGGCCTAGAAACCCGTCAAAGATTTACTCATTAGGAGTAAATCTTGGATAGTCCCCAGTTTGGGACTGTTCTTAAACACCTAATATCACTTAGATGTAAGTGTATAATGTGTATTTGGTTTTCAAGAAAATTTTGGTAGCACTTCCCCGTTTGTTCTCTAAGTACATATGTACTTGGAGAACAGCGGGGAAATGCTCCCAAAATTTTCTTGAAAACTCAATACACATTATACACTTACTAGTGAGATTAGGTGTTCAAGAATGGGATAGGTGGTACACATTTATTATATATAAGACCTTAAACCCTAAAGTTTTTAACATTAACACTAGACCCTAATATTGTTCTAATATATACTTGTTTTCTCTTTGATCATAGAATGGATAGATCATGGATGTCCATTCCAAATCACTGCACCCCATAGTTTATTTCTGGTCTTGATCAGTTTATTAGATTTGCTGAGAAACTTAGGAAACAACCTGGAGATAGGTTCGACTGTCCATATAGACATTGCGGTAACAACTTGAAAGTCAGCACTGGTGATGAAATCAAAAGTCATGTCATGTGTAATGGGATTGTATAAGGCTATACAGAATGGCACTGGAATGGAGAGATTTCAAACCTGGAATTAGTGAATGTCAATAGCAGTGCTTGTGTGGAAGAAGAAATTTCCTCCAATGACGTAGATGTGAACGAACTAGTTCCAGTAGACATCGTTGATGCGATGCTGGATAGTTGTGGGGTAGAGCACACCGATCCACCTCCCATGTTTAGAAACATTGTGCATGATGCTGAGATATCATTATACACAGGTTGTAAGTTGACAAAGCTTAGCGCTGTGTTGAGATTGTATAAGCTGAAAGCTAACAATAGATGGAGCGACAAAAGCTTCACGTCATTGTTGTCTTTGTTGAAAGAAATTCTTCCTGAAGGAAACGAGCTTCCAATCTCAACATACCGGTTAAAGAAATTTTTTTGCCCAATGGGAATGGAGGCCAAGAAGATACACACATGCCTGAATGATTGTATATTATTTCAAAAGGACTATGTAGATTTGAAAGATTGTCCCAAATGTGGTGCGTCAAGGTATAAATTGACGACTTCGGGGGAGTCCAAAACTGGTTCTCCTGCCAAGGTGATGTGGTATCTACCTATAATACCACAATTTCAACGCTTGTTTGCCAATCCGATAAATGTGAAGAATTTGAGGTGGCATGCAGATGTTAAGAAAAATAATGATGGGATCCTACGACATGCATCTGATTCCCCACAGTGGAAGAAGATTGATTTAGTATACCCTAAATTCAGTGAAGAATTCAGGAATCTAAGAATTGGGCTTTGTACAGATGAGATGAATCTATACAGGACATTGAGAAGCCAACATAGCACTTGGCCAGTTATGCTTGTTATATACAATCTTCCTCCTTGGTTGTGTGTGAAAAATAAGTACGGTATGCTGTCGTTGTTGATATCAGGCCCTAAACAACCTGGAAATGATATCTACGTTTATCTTGAACCTCTGATTGATGACTTGAAGAAACTTTGGGGTGAAGGTGTGATGACCTATGATGCTTCACGAAGAGAGACATTTCATTTGCATGCTATGTTGTTTTGCACTGTGAATGACTTTCCAACATATGGGAATTTGTCTGGATATAGTGTCAAAGGATCTAAAGTGTGTCCTATATGTGAAGAGAACACTGATTCAATACGACTAAAACACGGTGGCAAGACTGTATATCTTGGTCATCGAAGGTTTCTTCCAAAATTCCATCTGTATCGTAGGTTGCACAAAGCATTCAATGGATGGAATGAGGAATAGAGTGCACCTAAACCTATACCAGGGGAGGATGTTTATGAAAGAGTAAAAGAATTTGCCAATGAATTTGGTAAGAGATCACAATGTACGATGGCCACACGGAGTGACAAATCTTTATTCAAGAAGAAGTCAATATTTTGGGATCTTCATTATTGGAGTTCTTTGACAGTCAGGCATTGTATCGATGTCATGCATGTTGAGAAAAATGTTTGTTATAGCGTCATCGGTACTCTGTTGAATATACTAGGTAAGACTAAAGATGGGATAAAATCCAAAATGGACCTACGTGAAATGGAAATAAGGACAGAATTAACAGAAGTAGTTAGTAGCGATCGGAGAACATACTTACCTCCCGCTTGTTACACGTTGTCGAGAAAGGAGAAGAAAGCTTTTTGTGAATGCTTGGTAAATGTTAAGGTGCCATAGGGTTACTCATCCAACATCCGTACATTGGTATCAATGAAAGATCTGAAGTTGATAGGTCTTAAATCTCATGATTGTCACACTCTAATGCAACAAATATTGCCCGTAACAATTCGATCTATATTGCCGAAACATGTAAGGTTTGCAATCACCAGACTTTATTTCTTTTTCAACAGTCTGTGCAGCAAAGTTATTGACCCTGATACTCTCGATAAATTGCAAAGAGAAGTGGTTGTTACCCTATGTCAGCTTGAGATGTATTCTCCTCCTTCGTTCTTTGATATCATGGTACATCTTATTGTCCACTTGACTAGGGAAGTGAAAATGTTGGGACCAGTTTTCTTGCATTGGATGTATCCCTTTGAACGATACATGAGCATTTTTAAAGGTGACGTTTGAAATCATTATCGGCCTGAAGGGAGTATTATTGAGGGTTATGTAGCGAGAGAGGTTATGGATTTTTGCAATGACTTTCTAAGTGCTAATGATGCTCCTATTAATGACAAGAATATTGAGGAACATTTTGGCAAAGGAATTTTGGGATCACAGATGAAAGTAATCAGTCGTGAGAAGTTGGAGCAAGGTCACTTATATATTTTACACAACATCGACGAAGTGAGTGTTTATATCGAGGAACATACCAATTTCATCAAGAGACAATATCCTCAAGCCAATTCAATGTGGCTTGCTAGAGAGCATAACAAGACATTTATTAAGTGGTTTGAAGATAAAGTCTTACATCAACTATCTCAAACACCAGATAATCTTACTGAAGCTATCAAATGCCTCACATTTAAACCAAAATTGAATGTTATGTCTTATGAAGGGTTTGACATAAATGGATTCTCATATTACAAAAAGTATCAAGATGATAAGAGTGTCGTCCAAAATACTGGGGTCACCCTTCAAGCATCTTCATTATTTTTTGCAAGTGCAAAGGATAAAAGTCCACGTGAAGCTAAAATGTCATATTACGATGTCATTGAAGACATATGGGAGTCTGACTTTGTAGATTTCAGAATTCTGCTCTTTAAATGTAACTGGGTTGATAACACCAAAGGAGTTATATTGGATGAATTGGGTTTCACATTAGTGAACTTTGAAAAGATTGGCGAGAAGGGTGAACCATTCATATTGGCATCACAGGAGAAACAAGTATTTTATATCGATGATCCTACAAATGATAAATGGTCGGTTGTTCTTCATGGTAAAAGACAGTTCATTGAAGATCCTATAGATGAAGAACAATACTATGATAAGTATGATAACTCCAGTCCATTCTCAGTTGGGTTGCCAACACCACCAAATATTGAAGCTAATGATGACTTGTATGTGTGCGGAGATCACAATGAAGGATTGTTAATTGATAAAAGATTGCAATATTAGAGGTGCATGCATGTTTATATTTTTTTATATGTTTTATTTTTTCTGAATGTGAACTTTACAATGTGAATGTGAACTTTACAATGTGAATTACTTTACAATGTGAATGTGAACTTTACAATGTGAACTTTACAACTTTACAATGTGAACTTTACAATGTGAATGTGAACTTTCTGATGGCTGAGCATTCTCCTGATGATCGCGCTAATGATTACCGTGAGGGTGAGGACCTCAATGCGCTGCCTCACAATGTAAGTTTTAAAAATATATCCCTGAGGTTTCTATCTATATGTTCATTTATAGTTGTATCCTGTAAGTGTGTTTTTTTGTCAAATTTTAGGTTGGTGATGTACCCCCTGAAGAAATTGGGGCACTTGATGAGCAACAAAAAAAATTGAGATAGTGAGTGGCATCACAATGATGAACAAGTTACTACAGCAAAAGGGCAATGGACTCAAACTGGTTGTGGATTTCGATCATGCAGGAAATCCATTTGGAGTGAACCACAACTCATTTATTTCATATCTTGGAATTCTTACTCACAACCATTGTAGTCCTATTTTTGAATCATGGCATAAAGTTCCTAAGGCGAAGAAAGACTTAGTATGGAAGGAACTATGCATGAGTTATTATTATTTACAATTCTATTTTTGTAGATTACTAATTTTTAGGATACTAGTTTATAGCAATTCTATTTTGTAGAGTATATTTGATCTGGATGAAAAGCTGCATCGTAAATGCGTGATGCAACACTATGGGAGGGTCCTAAGGAACTATAAGACAAATCTCACCCGAGATTACATACGCGATGATGAGAAGAGGTTCTTGATTGATTTCTAATTCTAGACATTGATCACTTTTTGACTAACTCTACACTAATAATTTTTGTTTGTATTCTCTTTAAAAAATAAATTTAGGCAGAAGGCAGCCACTGAGCAATGGAACTACCTGGACACCAAAGACTGGGAGGAGTTTGTTAACCAAAGAAAAACAGATGAATTCAAGGTATTAAGCGCCACTCCCAATTTAATTAATATACATTCTTATGTATTCACCTATTCAAGATTAACCTTTAGTGTTACTAACCAAATCAATGTTCTTACTAACAAGGCTATCAGCGATGCTCCAAGAGAAAGGCGTGCACTCAATGTGCATGACCACACAATGGGTCTAAGAGGCTATGCAGGCATTTGCCAAAGACTACAGGCTGAGTCTACTGCTCAGTCTGCTGCTACTCAGGAGTCCTATACTATTGGTCCCGCACCTCTACCTCACCATGCTATGTGGATAGCTGGGGGGCAAAACAAGAAGGGAGATATAACGAAGCCCACAACTACTGAGGCGGCTGCAAAAATGGTAAAATTCAACTCTTAGAGCAATCGATCGATATTGATTATTGTTATGTTTACTTACCAATTTCTATTGATGTCGATAAGCGGGAGTTGCACGAGCAGAGGAAGGAAGGCAAGTTCATCCCCGAGGGCACAAGGGATGAATTGATAGTTGCTCTAGGTAACCCAGAGCATCTTGGATGTGTTAGGGATGCATGCGCTGGTGTGGGCATCAAAGCATTCTTTGGGCCATCACAACGCAAACCAGTCCCAACAGCGGAACTTTCAGAAGCTGAGGTAACTTATTCTTTTTTTAGAATGTTATTGCAAAAGAGAATTCAATAATCAGAAGCTAGCATTTATTTTTTCCATGTATAGGTAGATCAATTAATGTAAAGGAGATTCGAAGAAGCACTTGATAGGAGAGTCGAGGAAACACTTGATAAGAGAGTCAATGAAGAAATTAGCAAGTGGCAGGCGTCTTAGACCCGCCACTCATACAGTACCTGAGGCGGCCCGCTCTTCTCCTACTATAGAGGTTGGGAGTAATCTTGTAGACCCACCACCTAGCACTTCCACTGTAAGTATTTTTATGATATATATAGTAGCTAGTCTTTTCAAGATGATATGTTTATGTATATATGTATATAACATTCTTTACGTAAATTTGTAGGGGTTGAAGCCATGCCGTCTAAAAAGTCAAGAATATATCGTTGCAGAGGCACATGCTTACCCATCCCTTCCAGGGGAGATGTTTCATGGGGCTCCAGTACCAACTGGTGCGGTTCGTGTGAGCCTGATACATATATTCTCTGATTGGAGGGATCTTCCACTGCCATATGCCCGCCCAGATTCTGAAATGCTTGGTGAGCCAGAAGGCAGAGTGATAATATGACCCAAAGCGGATGTCGTCTATACTAATATTGTATGGTAATTTTACATTACGTTAATTTCTTACCGTGTATATATGAGTCAATTGATCTGAAATTATATATATAGGTCAAAAGGAAGACACCCGCTACATCTCGGCCTCTAGCTCCAGCTCCTAAAGTACCAAGTTGGATTCTAAGGGACCTGCACGCCTCGTTAGGTCCTAATTGTAGGAGTATGGCAGTATGGATAGGCGAACATGAATCAAATTTCCCTATAAATGTTTCTATTCCGGAGGATGTTGTAGGTCAATCATACGATAACAATCTATTTATACAAGTTTTGCATACGTATTAATGCATACGTAATACAAGTTTTACATATGCATTAATGCATATGTATTAATGCAGGTCAATCATACGATAACAAGCTGATTATACATGATATTTTGGATTTGTTTCGTTATGATTGGCTAAACACATCTATGATAGAGTTGTGGATATGGTGAAATCTTGTTTATACATCCATATATCTTGTTTTATATACGGTGATCTAGTTTCTTATATATTAAT
Organism: Alisma plantago-aquatica; assembly: GCA_963693085.1. NCBI lineage: Eukaryota > Viridiplantae > Streptophyta > Magnoliopsida > Alismatales > Alismataceae > Alisma > Alisma plantago-aquatica. The sequence continues at coordinate 589,820,896 of OY856413.1, read as the reverse complement.
GCATACGTAATACATGTTTTGCAGCCACTTACACACGATATGTACAGATTTTGCATTTTCCCATGTCGGATTTTTGGTTCCATCTTTGATTAGTCTTGTAGATACAAACCCTTCTTCAGCTACTTCATACTGCTGTGCTACTTTTGAATATTTTGGTAAAAATAAGAAGACGGTGATAATAGCTCCATTCAATGTCAAGTAAGTTTACTTTGCTTGTGATTTGGACTTAAGAAAATTACATTTTTATTGTGGATTTTGAATTATTAATTTTTAACTTTCTTACATGTGGTAGGCATTGGGAGTTACTAGTTATTGTTTCTAAGACATTCACTGTCTATTATCTAGATCCTGTGGGGAAGGAATTGAATGGACACACAATGAAAAGGCCATTATTCCCGTGAGAAATATTTCATATTTTTATATCCGTTAACATATGTTATTACATTACTATTTAATTATGCAATTTAATGTGTTACATTAACATTTAGGGCTTTAGAAAAGTTCAAAAAAGCTGGAGGAAAGGTCCACAGGAAAAAGAATCAGCCACTAATTTGGGAGAATGTGAAAGTAATTTCCCGACTCCAATATATATATTATTTATGTGAACTGTGCTTATTTGAAATTTTGAATATTTTGTATGTTTCACTTTATAGTGTGCTAGACAAGACAACGACTGGGCATGTGCCTACTATGTGATGCGATTTATGGAACTAATCATCAAATATGCCATAATGGAAATGTATACTATACATCAGGTATTATATATAGTCTCATTAGATAATATGAAATATATCAATATTATTATATATTATTAATTATATATATACATCGTTTTCTTTGCATGTGTTTAAAACTGACTTCAGCACAGGTGGAAAGTTATTAGATGTACATACTCCCTATACAAGGGAGGAATTAGATGTTGTAAGAGAAGAATGGGAAAAATCCCTACAAGTAGTGGAAATTTTTAAATATAATTGGGACAATGATGAATAAAGAATGATATTTCTAAACTTTATTCTCATAATTATTTTTGTGTGAATGTGAACGACTTTTTCTAAATTGTCATATGTGTGAATGTGAATGACTTTTTCTGATCAATACATGAATGTCTGAATGTGAAAAGAGATGAAATGAATGGAACTGAATGTGAATGTAAATGACTTTGTAGGTTTCTACATGTATCTAATCAATACATATGTCTGAATGTGAATGACTACAGGTTTGTGGCATGTTGTTGGCTGATATCAATGGATGTTGTAAATTTGCAGTTTAGAACTGAACTGCTGGTTCTGCATCCTACTGACCAGCCATACAACAGGCCTGCAAACTGATAAGAAAAAAAATAAGAACATAGGTGTCGGTTATTTGTATAAAACTGACACCAAAGACATACAATGTCGATTATTAGCAAAAAACCGACATCTCTTCCATGGCTGGCGTCGGTTATCAGTAAGAACTGACGCCTATTGTGGCCAGACACGACCGTGCTGGCAGGGATATGGCGTTGGTTATTGTTTAATAACCGACTTGTTTAACCATGATATAGTGTCAGTTTTCTGTACTAATCGACACTTATAGTTCCCTTTCTGGCGCATTTTCAGTGGCGGGAAGGGTTATGGCGTCGGTGTTTGTTTAATAACCGACGTCTTTGATCATGATATAGTGTCAGTTTTCGTTAAGAACCGACGCCTATAGCTCCCTTGCTAGCGCATTTTCAGTGGCTGGAAGGGTTATGACGTCGGTTAAAAACTGACGTTGAAGGTTTCGACTTTTAGCGGCACCCACTTGGGTGTCGCTTGAAAACCGACGCTAAAGGCTCTAAATAACCGATGCCAAAGACCTTTTCTGTAGTAGTGTCAAGTCCCTAATAAACACAGAAATCCTGACACAGAAGGACAACAAACTCTTTTATAAACAAAGCTTCTCCAAACACCTACTGCCCCTACCTGAAATGGTGTACTATGACACCCACAAGCTGCGGCCCACCAAAGAGGAGGTAAACAAGATGCACTCGGGTGCAATCAGCAGAACTACAGACCCCCAATCATCAGCCAACAATGAAGATATAATACATACAACACCAAAAGTAGAATAGATTAAGCCAGTAAAAAGAAAGAAGTTGACAATCAGGAAGCACAAGAGCAAGGCAATGGATGCTCCTCGAGATAGAAAAGAGACTGAAAAGCAGACATCTATAGAAGACCATACAAATTACAATCACGAAGGATCCTTCAACCCTCCCTCACCCCACCAGTGATAATCTTGCTACACAAGGAGACCGCCAAGCAGAGCTCTTTTTCAAAGGAACATGTCAGAATACCTAAAGCAATGAAAGAAGTGAGTTACATCCCGAAGAAACCCAAGTTGCTTACCCCAACATCTCCAACGGTGGAAATTACACCCGATGTGCCCATGCAACTAGAAAATTCAACCTTGAAACAAGATCAAGGTGCTGAAGAAGAAGCATGCACACAACATGCCACTGAGGCAGAAAAGAAAAGCAGACAAGAACCCAACCAAACTTTTCAACCAGTAAACAAAGCAGCAACAACAACTCCGTCAATGCCTACAAATGAACAACAACACCCGCAATCATTCAGTGACGTATTATGGTGTCGATTTGATGCTATGTGGGTACATGTTCAAAACTATTCTATGACCAATTCTAATATAAATACCTACCTAGATGTGCTAACTATGTAGGTACAAGGCCTGGACGTAAGAACAAAAACTCTACCAAACTTCATGAAAGAAGTCCTCGACAATCAAGCGACAATGATGGCGGCCATCCAAGCAATGACTAATGAGATGACTGATCTATGAAAGGAGAGGGAGATAATATGAACTAAAAAACAACAATTGCGCAAAGGCTACAAAGAGGTGATGCAAGACTTGCAACAAGAATGCATACGCCTGGAGGACAAACACATAGAGATGGGGGATGAACGTCGAGTGCTAGAAAACTAGTGAATCTGAAAGAGGGTGAGGCATATGTCAAGCCCCTCACCATCTCAGGCTTCTCAAAACCCCTCAAATCCTAAAGACAATGATGATAATGTAGGTGGAGCCGATGCAACCCCAACACCCAAGGATGATAGAGCAAATGCAGGGTCCACTCAGAGGGGGGAGCAAACTGCAAAAGAAGCACCACCTCAACCAAAATAACAACAAGGAGTTGATAAGAAGAAGGATGCATTCATTCCAGAGTTCAATATAAACTCCCATCCAATAGAAGACAAGGGTTTCATTGAAAAAAATCCAGACAAATGCGTCCTTGGAATGGAGGCTAAGACATCTGGGAAATGAACATCACCATGGATATCTGGGACATCTTTATCGAGGAGCCAACACATAACAAACACAATGATGCCATTTATGATGGAAAAATGACTACAACTCTTGCTGCACGCAACAAAGCTGTCCTCGAGTCACCATCAGAAACAAACGTGCTCCTAGAAGAATATTTCAATGAAATTACCACCACCAACAAAATGTAAATGGGGCCATTGATTAACAAGATTACTTACAAGCTGACCCAAGCCCACACTTCCCCTCCCTCCCCTATTAAAGCATCTAGAGAAGGAACATTAGAGGATGATGAAGGCTACTTCACTTCATTTTTGTAAACAAACCAGCTAGAGAGAGAAGGGAAACTACTGAGCAGACAGAGTTGGGTGTCCCTCCACCTATCCCATGTGAAATGGAAGGCATGGACATGGCCTCACTATATAGAATAACATGCAGGGATGTCCATGTCTTAGTCTATGTTCTAGATGAAAACCTCCCAAGTACATATTTTGTATCATAATAAAGGACGGTCTCTGACTAGGGTGAACTTCATGTGAATCTTCCTAAAAAGAGCATGGGTTCATAAGAAGTTGTTTAAAGTGCTCTATGCTACGCTGCTAGAAGAGTTCCTACACATTGACAAGATACAACCAGTGTTCAATGGTACAATTGACATGGCAAGGTCTATTCCACCAGAAAGATGATTCTGACGATGTCAAAGAGTTGCAACAAGTTGTGGCCAGAGCAGAGACCAAATTTGTGACTCTGCCTATAAGAACAGTCAAGCAGTGGGCTCTGATCGTGGTAAATCTATATGAACGATACACCACAATATACAATTGATGTGCTTTTGAACTAGACATTACGTCCCTGGTGTAAAAAGACAAAGAAGCTAGGGACATCCTGAAGGTACTGCTGAGGCTACCTCAGGAAGAGGTAGGAACAAGAGATTGTGCTTTGATCGTCCTAAGAATGATGGAATCCATCAACAAAGGAATTCCATTAGATGATCTTTGCAGTGAAGATCTACATGACCTATGTGGTGTTTACACTATGGATGTAATCTATGATCGTCATTTCTTCAAAGACCAAGCAATGCCCTCCAAAGTGATACCATGTTGGCTTCACTTTGAAAATCATGTACATGAAAAGAAGACATGAAGGGAACATCTGAAAACCCTATGGGTCGATCCTGATGAACCTACTAGGGTGGCTGCTTAGAATGAAGGATGGGCTTTAGACACTAAAGATAAAGAACAAACTCAAGCTTAGGACAAGCAAGAAACCACCGCCATAGTAGGAAAAGATCAAGACCAACCTGGCGTTAATGAGACTGAAGAGGGCGAGATAAATGAAGATGATATGCTAGAAATAAAAATTAATGAGGCAGGATGAGAGATAGTACCCACCTTCCAGGACTTTGATGGTTGGGGTTGCAAACGCCTATCATTAGAGTCTATACAACTGATAATGAAGTGCCTAAATGAAGGTGACACTACAACAGAAGTAATCTTTGAAAGGGATGGCATATGTGTTCTAAAGAATGACCTCAATGATACTTTGAAAGCAGGAGGGTATCTTTTCCTAAACACTATGTCTGCCTACCAATCACCGCTGGGAGACAACATGACAAATGTACACATGGCCTATTTCCTACTCATCAATGACATTCTGAAAGACAAAAAGTCAGGTGAAAAAGAACGCTTACAACAATGTCTGACAACCTCTCTCCTTGACTATATATTCTTACCCATCCTACATGATAGCCATTATACTCTCCTGGTAGTCAACATTCTAGCGAGGACTACGATTCTATATAACAGCTTATATTCAACCTTTACACTAAACAAACACACGAATATGACTACTACGAAGACACTTACAGAAGAAAAGGTAGTTACATGCACTGAAGCAATCATCGATATGATCAAAAACCAAGGAAAGGGGTACAAGAACTCAGAGGGAACATACTTCAAAAAGATGTAGTTTTGCCATAGAAGCCCACAACAAGTGCCATTGTCCAATGACTGTGGATTTTATTACCTAGCCTAGATGACATACCTCACCATGAGGAAGTTTAAGGTGGAAAGCATGCATCATGAAAAATACCACACGCTCTGTGGAATATATGCAAGCATGTTCCTAGAATCAAAATGAGTAGTCACAGAAAGCCAACAAAAACAAAGCAAGCATATTTATTCCTACAACTCCATTTTTGACACATAAAAGTAAAACCAAGAGGCCCAACAATACGGTTTTATCTCATTCTTATAGCAAAATGTCATGTATGGAACAATCCAGAATCTATGAAATCCCTAGAAATTGGAGGACTTTACCAGCCATACTCCTGACCAATCACCCCATCCTGACAGTTCTAGCTAGAAAGTGTTTACCCCTCATGAGAAGGAAACATCTTCCCCTTCCATTTTTTACTTATCCCCGCTTTGGGATGAAAAGAGGCTTGGCCGCCCAAAAAATACTTCAAATCCTTTCCCAAGTCTGAGAGAAAAAATGAAAAGCCAAAATGAAAGAGAAAAATAATCATGAGAGTTGTTTCTAAATAGATGCCAAAGGATCCCACACGACTGGTGTATTACTGCACTCATGAATGTAGATATGTCGTGCCCATAAGTGGAATACTGAGGCAAGTATACCCACCTTCACTCCCAAGCAACCCTCACACAACCACCTAACTTTAGACCAGGGTCCATTGGGCAACACTGTCTCTATGACAACCTATGGATGAGGGATATTGAGGAGTGTAGGAATGCACCGAAAGCCTGAAACCTACCTAAGAACAATAGCATAGGCACAACCAAAATAAAAGTAGGGTGTGAAAGCTACTCCTTGCAGGGACGATGTACAAGTATACCCAACAACCTAGGGAAGGGAGATCATTAAGAGGGATAGTCCTTTACTACAAAAAGGCATTGGCAAGGGAACCAAGTCATGCAACTCTAGATACAAAAGTAAGGAAATAGAATTTCAAGATTCAAACCAAGCATGCCACGAGAGTTTTGCTATATGAATGAAATAACTCTGTAATGGTGGATTTTCTAAAAAAAATATTGTTATCTAGAGCTTATCTCTTAATGATTTTGATCTTATCTATTAGCCCGAGGACATGCTAAGTTCTAAGTTTGGGGGAGTTGATAACATCTCATTTTGTGAACTTTTCGCAAATGTTTTATCCCCATTCTAGCATACCTTTTTATGGATTTTTCTATTCATTTGAGCATCTTAGGGCAAAAATCTAGATTTCATACCTTTCTCGCTCAATGCAGGCTCATATCATGTCACAACCGCGATTACACAACCTAGAGATGTCGCGACTACGACCAAGCCAGTGACTGGTAGCTTCATACCTCAATCGTGACACCAATCATGACTGAGACAAAGCATGGTGAACGATGTACAAATGTTCATAGATGACGCGTGTCGCAGCCGCACTATTTGTCGCGACCTAAAAGAGGAAACAATCACGACCGCAGACACGTGACAACCTCCCAAGAAGATGTGGTCGTAACGACGCCCTACCACTGCGATCATGACAATGGTCACAACTAGTTGATGCGTCACAACCGCGACAAGAGGCTAAGTTGGTGGGTAGCGCCTGTAAATAGGCCCCCGACTCCACACACTAGGGCATTAGATCATCAGGGGCAATTGAAGTGTTGTCAAACTCTAGAGCCATTCACATTCATCTCCATTAGTATTAGATCTTCAAAGACGAAAGTTAAAGGAGAGAGAAGATCAGCCATCTGGTTATTTGAGAGAAGGAGCCGCCATCATCCTTGTCTTCCCTAGATATAGATCTAAAGAAGTACAATTGGTGTATCACCTTCTTCCTTCTCTAGATCTATCATCTCCCTCATGTTGAACTCCCCCTACCTCTTCATTATTCTTGATGTCTCTGCACTCTTATAATGCCATTACATTGCCCATTAATATGCATGGCTAAACACCTAGCTTGGGGTTGGGAGTAGCCATAAGGCTCTCCCAACATGTGTATACTTGCATCTCTTTGAATATATATACACTATTATCAATATTATCTCTATACTATTGTTCTTAATGCTTTACTTGTATGATTAGCTACCATCTTGTAATATATGATTGTTTGTGCCTTGAAAGAGTAGTACTAACCTTATCTAAGTGTTATGGAGTAGTATGAATGCATGGAAGTGTCAGAATACTAAATGTAATGATCCTATGGTTTTCTTTGTGGTTGTTTGTTTGTCATCTCGAGAGAGAGAGGCAACCTTATAATCTAGATCTATCCTAAGCTTGAGAGAGGAGGGAATAGACATTTATGATGATTGCTTGTAATCTTGCTAAGAGTATATTAAAGGGGTGTGGGTATTGCATGTTGGTGAGAGATCTTAGTAGGTGAAACCCAATCCTAGCTCCCTTCCATACTTTGGTTACATATTTCTTGTTTGACTTTGTTCTCTTGTTTTGTTTTGTTTTCTTACTTTTGCTTTTTTTCGCTTTGTTCAGAGTATCATTATTCCTTAGGGAACACCATCTTAATATGCCTTTTGTTTGGTGTATCTGAGTCTAAGGCTTCACGTTCTTAACACACGCCAACCTTGTCCCTATGGTTCGACCCTGATTTACTACGTAGGACCCTGTATAATAGTTGTGGGGGCCTGAGTGTCATGTTATAAATTCAAGAGTCAGACTACTCTAGATCTTCTTTGTTTTGGACGTGTGATTTAGGCTGGTCAATGATGATTGTGATGGTGATGATGATTATGATTTTGATGGTGATGGCAATGATGATGATAGATGATGATGTTGATTGATGGCAATGATGATGGTGATGGTGATGATGTTGCTTAGGTTTAGGGTTCATTCTATTATAACCCATCATCATCAATACGCCATCATCATCATCATCATCATCATCATCATCATCATCATCATCATCATCATCATCATCATCATCATCATCATCATCATCACCACCATCAATCATCATCATCATCATCAATCATCATCATCACCATCATGATTGGTGATCTTATGGTGATGATGATGATGATTGATGATGATGATGGTGTATTGATGTACCAAAACCTGGCCTCTTAACCCTGATCATATGCCTAGGAGGATAGAAAAGTTGATTCTTTAGACTTAGCCAAACAAGGATGAAGACTAACCTAATAGTTGTTAACTCTAACCCTAATATGTTAATGAATGAATAAATCACCCTAACATATATGCATGAAAACTATTATGCTCTCATAACTAATCCTAAGATCAATAAAATATATCACATGAGATAATGTTGATTTTGGTATAAGGTTAACATAAATAATGTGAATAGAAGGATTAGGTGTCCATAATTGAGAATATAGATACATAATTCAATTAAAGATAGAATTAATACACTAAATGAGATAAAAGATAAATCTATAAGATTTCATGCATACAAATGACATATAACCTTTTGGTTGAGATATGATGGTATTGGAACAATGATAATAGTAATAATGAGGAATAATATGTTAACTATTACAATAATGGGCCAAAAATGTTAATTTTATAAACCTCATAAAAATTAGACTAATTGGATAAGAATAACTTCATATTCATTTTATTTGGGTTTGGTTTGGCTTGGAGGTCAAGTATCACAAAGTTAGGATAATAACAACCACAGCTATATTATTTACAAAAGAAAAGGTGAATTTCCTCCAAAATATGAAATAAGTCATTAAATGACTCCAAAAGAGAAAAAAAATCTTGGATTCGTAACCTACACATTAAAAATAGCCTTTGGATGAATTTTCATTTACTTTTGAATATATTTGATGGAAAGGTGATGTTAGGAGAGAGAAAGTGTGTAGAACCTTACAAAACATTAAATTATGTACAAAAAAATAACATGTGAAATTAATGGCAAATTCATATCCAACATATTTAATGTGACTTGTGGGAGAAGTTTCATCAAATTTGTAGAATCCTAGAGCCATTAATGCATTAGGAAAGTGAAAATGAGATTTGCTAATTTAATGGATCAAAAGTCTTTAAAGAGAAAACTAGTGCCAAATTCGAATTCTACATGTTCCAAATAGGCTAAGTGTCAAATTTTAATTAATTTGGAGGTCGTTTGTACCCTCAATTGAGGATAGAGAAAAACTTAAATAATTAAATAAAACACTTTAGTCTGAGTTGGTTTTGGAAAGAATACATGTGTCAGCGTGGGTGCATCGAGTGGATGGCTAGGATTGATCCCTTGGGCCATGCCCATCAGATCAGATGACATGCAACCCATCTCCTACCTTCAGTAGGAGGGAAGGGCATTAACAGTAGTCCGACTGGGCTTTTTAAGGATTTCTCTATCATCTCTCGATGATTCTTCAAGATTTCTCTCCCATTAGTTTCCTGAGAAGTTTCCACACCTATTCATGGCTTGTTTGAGACCAGATTTCCATTATTGGCAATTCGCCCAATTTTCGCTCGAGATCCTCATAGCCACCCACTGTCAAAAACCAAAAACCTACTCCCATCTATAAATACATACACCCTAATAACCTCTAGGTCTCTTGCAACAATCCTACCGTACCAATTGAACCCAAAAAAATCATCTTATGTTGTCGCCATGCCGTTTTCCTTCCCACTATAAATTCCTTCTTCGTCACTGACTCCCGTCACTACAGTTCAATAGAACCCAAAGTAAGTTTCGTAGAACACTGGTTTTGAAATCGAAAGTGTTACTTTGTCCAAAGAAGTGCCCCTCTCGTTTCCCCAATTTGCGAGTTAGCATCTACCTTACTGCTCACTGCTATGGTGTGTATCAGTTGAGAGGGATGACTTGCCCTGGTAAATTCTCTGGTTTTCCCTCAAGTTTTCCTTCTTGTTCTTATTTTTCAACAAGGGGTATAATGGTCTTTTGGCCTCATTTTTTTTCATTGTTTTGCGCTTACTGAGCGTTGTGTTGGCGGTGGGACTGGCTGAGTTGTCCACCTATAATTGGGCCAACTCAGCACTCTGTCCCTCTCCCTCTCTCTCTTTCTCACAAAGTTTTGTTTTGCTTATGTGGAATTTCTCAATGTTCTGACTGCTCGAGCTTGCAAAAATCATAACTTTTGATCAACTTGTCCAAATATTTAGTATAAATATGTTTTGGAATTGAAAAAATGTGTTCTTCCTAATATAATAGTTCAAACCCTGATTTCCATGGTTCGATATTGGATTTTTAGGATCTAATTAGTATAAAAAGCCCTAAAATTTGTAACTAATTCGTCTTAACTCCAAATATAACAAATAAATATGTTTTCTTGATCAAGAGAAACTAATAAATCGATTGGTTTAGGTTTTGAGTCCAAAATCTGAAGTTTTCCAAAGACGTCTAAAATTAGGGTTTCCTTTACACATATATGAAATATAAACCCTAATACATGTGAATATGTTGTAATTAGGCAAAGGTGACCTTGGAAACAACATGATTGGTCAAGAATATTTCTAGGACTTTGAAATAAGGTATGTTTGCATCCCCGATTATTCCTTTTGAGAAAAAAAACTATTTTCATCTTTCTCTTGGTCCTATGGACACTATCCTACACATTTCTCCTTTCTCTTTGAGAATATGTTTATTGTGAAATAATTTATTTATTACAGATCTTGTGATCACATTTTCCTATTTGGTCATTCTTTTGGACTCTTCCTAATACACTTCTCATGGTGCAACATTCTTCGGTTATAGATTCTCTTTTGCCCACTTTTAAGGTGGATGTTGATTAGGCTCACATGATCGCACTTAATATATTTGTTGTATGTTCTCATCCCTCTTATTTGATTCATACTTGCTTATTGTTTTGATATTCTTCATGTGGTGAATGCTAGTATAATATTACATGTTGTTTTATGTGAATGTGACCATTCTCACATATGAATGCAGATGTTAAAAATTCCTACATATGAAAATATTTTGAGTAGATGTGTATTTCCTTCTTAGGGTGGATGTATGCAATTCCTTCTCACTGCATATTTAGAGTGGATGTATACAGTTCCCTCTCACGCCACGTTTTTGGTAGATGTGTTATTTCCTACCTACATGTTTATATTATTCTAGTATTTTCACATGTGAAACAAATGTATATATTATTCTTATATTTCACTCTATTTATCTCTTTTATTGTGATTCATTTCTTTTATTCCCAATTCTATGGGAAGCCTTTATTTTGATGTCTTTTATTTCATATATTGCTCAATTTCCTATTTAGTATGCACATACCAGCCTTTGTTGATGTCATTTTCTTTTCTCTTCTTAGTGGGGTTTGCTTCCAACCCTAGGTGAAGGACTTTGATGTTATGGCATGAAAATTTGGATTTATCTTAAGGAGTTAAAGCTTGGAGACAATTTTGATATGGTTTATATTTCCCCCTATCTAGATTCTTATGTTATAACATTCATGTAAACCCTATATGGGAGATGATGATGATTTACTTTTAAAAAGATTGAATATAGTCATATTTTATATTTCACTGCTTCACTTTGGTCTTTTGTATACCATTATTTGAAATTTGAAAATTTTACACCAGTTCCAACGTACCTTTTGAGTGTGTTTGGAATGGATATTTTATTCTTCAAAATTTTTAGTATGGAGTGAATCCCCATTGGGTCCTACTCCTTACAGCATGGTATCAGAGCCCATGGTAGTCACAACCTGACTATTTCAATTTTTCACCCTAATCAGAAACCTTATATTGCATAGTCACCCTTTAGGTGAGATGTTTTCCCTGGATTTGGCCTAAGTTGCTTAAACCTTAATATAAAGAGGTTTTAGGTGATCTTACCCTACCATATAGGTTAATAGTTATATGTATCTTTGGAGGCAATAAATTTTGACTTGAAGATGGCATTAACATATGAGAATGAGGAAGTGGTAGGATAAGGAGATCTTGTTATGGAAGATTGTGACTTGGTTTTCGTATTGATTTTTTGCCGGCATGTTTGTTTTACATCGCAAGGTTTTTCATCATCAAATTATTTTCATTATACTATTATATGTGCAAAAGAAATTTTCTCTGGATTTTATCAAAGTTTTCCTAAACTAAGTCATAAATAAGAGATGTGTGAAGTATGAATTATATACCCTAAACCCTAGTTTTTCTATGAAGAAGTGACTAGGGATATGTGGAATAATATAGAGGTATAGTGGATATACCCTTTATACTTTTTGACTTTTGGGTTTGACAATATGAATTTTAGGGTTGTTAGATTAGAGACACAAGAACCTAAAGCTCAACCCTAGTTTCCTATGACTTTTAGTTGGATACATGAACAAGATAAACCCCTAAAATATTCACAACTAAAAGATTCATGAGTGACCTTGCTACCTTGATGTTGTTTACCTTGGCTTATTAGGTTAAACCTTTTAAGGGGTGGAGAGTAGTTGATTTATGAAGTGTAAATGATTAGATTTTGAGGACAAAATCCTTTTAAGGGGTGGAGTGTTGTAACAAACCAAAACCTAGCCTCTTGACCCTGATCATATGCCTTGGAGGATAGAAAGTTTGATTCTTTAGACTTAGCCAAATAAGGATGAAGATAAACCTAATAGTAGTTAATTGTAACCCAAATATGTTAATCAATGAATAAATCACCTTAACATATATGCATGAAAACAATTATTCTCTCATAACTAATGTTAAGATCAATCAAATATGTCACATGAGATAATGTTGATTTTGGTATGAGGTTAAGAGAAATAACATGCATAGAAGGATTAGACGTCCATAATTGATAATATTGATACATAATTAAAATAAATATAGAATTAATAAACTAAATGAGATAAAATATAAATATATAAGATTTTGTGCATAAAAATGACATATAGCCTATTTGTTGAGATATGATGGTATTGGAAGAATGATGATAATAATAATGAGAAATAATATGTTAAATATTATAATAATGGGACACAAAAGTTAATTTTGTAAAACTCATAAAAGGAAGACTAATTGGATAAGAATAACTTCAGATTCATTTTCTTTGAGTTTGTTTTTGCTTGAAGGCCAAGTTTCACAAAAGTTAGGAGAATAACAACCACATCTATTTTCTTTAGAAAAGAAAAGGTGATTTTCCTCTAAAATATGAAATAAGTCATTAAATGACTTCAAAAGAGAAAATATTTCTTGGATTTGTAATCTACACCTTAACAATAGCCTTTTGGTGAAATTTCATTTAATTTGCAATATATTTGATGGAAAGGTGAAGTTAGGAGAGAGAAAGTTTGTAGAAGCTTCAAAAACATTAAATAATGTACAAAGAAGTTCGACATGTGAAATTAAGGGAAAATTTGTATCCAACAAATTTAATGTGACTTGGGGGAGAAGTTTCATCAAATTTGGAGAATCCTAGAGCCATTAATGCATGAGGAAAGAGAACATGAGATTTGCTAATTTAATGGATCAAAGGTCTTCAAAATAAAAAAAAATGAATTCCAAATTCATATTCTACATATCCAAAATTGGTTAGGTGTCAAATTTGTATTAATTTGGAGGTCGTTTGCACCCTCAATTGAGGAGAGAGAAAATGTTAAATAATTAAATAAAGCGCTTTAGTCTATGTTTGTTTTGAAAAGAATACATGTGTCACGCGTGGTTGCATCGAGTGGATAGTTGGGATTGATCCCCAGGGCCGTGCCCACTGGATCAGATGACACCCAACCCGTCCCCTACCTCGGGTAGGAGGGGCGTGCATGAATAGTAGTTCGACTAGGCTTTTCACAGATTTCTTGGTCATCTCTCGACGATTCTTTGAGATTTTTCTCCCATTAGTTTCCTGAGAAGTTTATGAACCTATTGATAGCTTGCTTGAGACTTGGTTTCCATTATTGACATTTGCCCAACTATCCACTCCAGCTCCTCATAGCCACCTATTGTCGACGCCCTAAAGCCTATTCCCATATTTGAATACATACACCCTAATAACTGCTAGCTCTCTTGGAACTATCCTACTATATGAATTGAACCCAAAAACATCCTCTTATCTTGACGCCATGCCATTTTCCTTCCCTTTGTAAATTCCTTCGCAACCACTGACTCCGGCCACTACGTTTCAATAGAACCCGAGGTAAGCTTCGTAGAACCCTGGTTTCAAAACCAGAAGTGTTACTTTGTCCTTAGAAGCCCCCTCTCTTTTTCCAAATTCGTGAGTTATTAGCAACCTTGCGACTCACTGCCATGGTGTGCATGAGTTGAGAGGGATCATTAACCTCGGTGAATCCTTTGGTTTTCCCTCATGTTTTCCATCTCGTTCTTATTTTTCAGTGAGGGGTATAATGGTCTTTTGGTCTCAGTTTTGTTCTTTGTTTTGAGCTTACTGAGCGTTGTGTTGGCATTGGGACTAGCTGAGTTGGCCACCTACAATCAGGCCAACTCAGTGCACTGTCCCTCTCCCTCTCTCTCTCTGTCTTGCAAAGTTTTGTTTTGCTTATGTGCAATTTCTCAATTTCTGATTGGTCGAGCATGCAAAAATCATAACTTTTGATCCACTTGTCCAAAAATTTAGTAAAAATATGTTTTTGGAATTGGAAAAATGTGTTCTTTCTAATGAATAAGATGAGAAGTCCTAAAGGTATCTTATTTCGATTCATACCCTAAGACTTTGTCCAGGCGGTCACATGGGTCTGGGAGTCCTCGTATTCTGACTAGCGGTGCGGAGGAAAATCTTGCCTGCCCCCGGTCGTGATCCCTTTCTAGACACCTCCGTCTTTCAGATACTCCTCTAATAACTCCCTTGGGTTCTATGGAGTTTGTAAAATTTAATAATTATTAATGGTTAACTGAGGAACCTAAGCTCTGATACCAAATGTTACGACCTCACCTTTCAGTAACCCCCAATTAAGGGAGACCAAGAGGTTGAAGCCGCACCCATTAATCCCGAATCAAAGGTTCGACATATAACCATAAACAATTATCAAATTCTAACAGACTATACTGAAAATGGTAATAAAATTTTTCTTTACATACCTTTTGAAAACTTGGATCTATAAACTTCTATCCACACCGATACTAATCTATCTAATCCTCCTTTGCACTTTAATTCTCTTTTAGTATCACATGTGCCACTTTACTGTTTGTTCTTTTCATTGTACCTAAAACGCCGACAAACAAAACGTCGGTCAGCCGAAACTGGTATGTGGGAGAAACAGATAATCATGCAGCTATGATAACCATGTAATCATTCAATTAATCATTTAACAAACAAGATTATGTTTTAAGCCAAACTACTCAATCCATACCTATCCACAACTCTGTGTTGTCCCTGTAAGGACTTATATGGTACCTCTATAAAGGTGACTTGATGGACCTACCCTCTAGGCAGCCAAAGTCTTTCATGACCTGATGGACCTACCCTCTAGGTAGCCATGTACTAGGTCAACCATTACGACACAGAGGGGACCGGGATATGAGCTAGTAGGCACATATCTTATGTGATAATCATATTCACTTTATAGTTGCAAGAAATAAATAAACATTCAACAGTTTAGTTGGACTCAATGCGATTAAACATTCGAGAATCCATCGGGAAACTATAGCGGTTATTCATAATCGTAACCACATACCTGATCCATAGTAACTTGATGTCCATGCATTAACATTCAACACAATTAACAAGCAATCAACAATATCCTAAAAATAATGCATAACATCCAAGTGTCATTGTTTTATTCAAAACATCCTCAAGATCAACTTGGATTCCACCTTATGATTTCTAGGCCAACTTTAGGGTTTTAGCCTTCATTATGCATTTATCACTTTTAATGCTCTTTTAGTTCACAAACCCTAATTTCTGCATCATAGGCACAATTGAATGTCAATTAAGTCTAATATGTTTCTTTTTCACTAAAACAATTATCCTTATCCAAAACATTAAGGCTAATTATCGTCTTCAGTTTCTTCCAAATTGACAAATCATATTTCATTATAGTTCAACTCTCATATATGAACCTTATTTATCACTATTTCCACTTTTATACACTAGGAAACACTAATTATCCAAATAATTCACATTAAAGATCTTTGGTACTCAATTTATCTTCGAATCTTCATATCTCCATTTTATTCTTTGATTTGCACAATTAAAACCATTAGAATTCATGTCAACATAAATTAGGGTTTCTAATCCCATTAAGGCATATTCATGTACATAGAACCCTAAATTAAACCAACGATATAAAAAGATCATCTTTTAAATCCTATTTTCACTTTTATTAACAACAGGTTAATATCAGCTTGAATTATCCATCTATCATCAAATCTAAGGGTTTTTCCTTAGTTAACACACTAAAGATGATAACTTTATGCCCTTTTTAAAATCCATGCATATTTAAGCACATAAACCCTAAATTAGACTAATCACGTGCAAAGTTCTTCATAATGTACCTTTTTACATTTAACAGGTTAACATCAACTCTAATGATCCATTAAACCCAATTAAACACATTAATCATATCAAATTAGGGTTTCTTAATCTTTAAAGTATTAAAGATGATTACTTCCATTAATTTTCAGATTGCAATTAGAATCAGACTTCCAACATAATTTATTTGGGTTCCTCTCGTTCTGAGGATCAATTTTCATATAAAACTTGTTTTAATCCGAGTTACGGTTTATTAGCTACGAATTTTGCAAAGTAAACATACCTTTGGCCAATGAGAGGCTGCCACGCATGCCTTTCCATGCAAAGTTGGCTGTTGCTTTGGAAAACATTTCGAAAAGACTGTTCTGCCCTCGATAAGTTAATAGTTTCTTTAGGCCACGGAGGGGCAGAAGTGTCCAACGAAGCTTTTGCTCATCTTCAACGTCACGCAACACCCCAGCCGCCGCCCTAGCTGCGGTTGGCGTGAGTTTCTTCTCCAGGCTCTGGACCCGCAGCCTCGTCTGCTCCCACCCTTGACCTCGTCGGACCTCTGCGCCCCTTAGGGCATCTTAAAGCCGCAGCCACGCGGCTGGTTTAGGCCGCGCAGGTCTGCAGAGTGCGGCGGCCAAAAGCAGCCGTGCTGCTGCTGCTGCATTCGGGTTAGGGTGGAGAAGTACCCTTCGAGCTTCCCATTAGCGTCATGAGAGCAGCATGTATCCACCACAACTCCCCTTCGGCCCCACTCTTCTCTAAGATTCGAACCACCTTTATGCTAGGGTTTTTAGGTAAGGAAGAGGAAGAAGATGGAGAAGGAAGAGAGAATTTGGTGGGATTACTCTAGAACTCGATCCAGAGGCTCTCCCTCTTTATATAGGGAGGGAAACCACGCCTAAGAACCCTTGCCCACAAAGCAAGCAACTTTTTTCCTAATCGGAAAGGAAATTTCCATAATTAAGAAGAATCTTCTCTCTCTTTAACAATTCCTTGTTTATCCTTGATCCTTAGTTATTAAGAATTCGAAAATTCTTTCCCCTTATTCTCTTTATGATTTCTTTTTAATCCATAAGCATGAATTTCCATTTTTTTGTAGAATTTACTTCTTTTTTTTATCAATATCGTAAATTCATTAATAATGCATTACATTATCCTCTTATTTTGAAATTTTGATATTTTATCTTTCCTTCCTCTTTATTGGGACTCCTTGGATCCCAAGACACTCCATTATTTCGAAATTACTTTTTAAGGATACTTATTATCCTTCTAGATGCATCTATATGCACTATTTCACATTATCTTGTTTATTTCTCATTAAATTATTTCTTTTTGAGGATTTCTCTTTATTTCCCTTTTATTTTCCTCATGGGTATTCCTTTTATCATTAGAAACCTCATGGATACGAATTATCACCAAGAAAACTCATTTATGCCTCTTTCCACTCATTTTCCACATTTTATCATCATTTTCAATTTCTTTCTTAATAAAGAAATACTTAATCACCCTTTTCTTTTCTAATTTCCTTCTTTTTGCAACCTTGGTCTCCTTGGTACCCAAGGAACCCAAGAGGCACGAAATCCTCTTTGGATTTGCCTTCTGGAGGTTTCTATATATTCCTTTTCTCGAAAATTCAATTATCCATTTACTATTTGAATTTCCTTGTTATTGGGCCCAATAGCCAATACAGCCCACAAAGCAACCAATCAAGGCTATTGTGAAAGGAATCCATTTACTCAAAACAAAACATATCATTATTTGTTCAATTACCTTTAATATGAGAAATTGTATTTCTCACCAATTCAACCCAAAATTTGGGGTTATAACATCCTTCCCCTCTTATAGGAATTTTGTCCTCAAAATTCAAACAAGCAAACAAACAATTCAGGATAAGACTTTTCCATATCCATCATTGGCCCCTATGTGGCTTTGCCCTACCCATGGCACTTCCAAAGAACCTTTATCATCACTTATTCTTTTCTCTAAGTTCTTTCACTCTGGCGTCTACAAACGGCACAGGTGACTCTGGTCATTTCAGCCTCCCTTGGGGCTCACTAGGTTCATTGTTCAGCACATGGTTGGGTACCTCACATAGTGCTCTAAATTGGACACATGGAACTCATCTCACATTACTCTATCCTGAGAGGTAGGGTCAAACTTAACCTTCTCCACCCATCCGTCTCTAATGGACCCATGTATCGGGGACTCAGCTCTCTTAGTTATAACTTAGAGGGGTCGGATTTTCATGTCACATTTTCTCCCACAGTAACTTGTATGTCAGTCTACTTTGCATCTGCTCACGACTCTCATCATCTCTAGGCTCCTTTCAGCCCTTGCACAATCAAAGTGACTTCATTTACACGCACTGGGGTCCCTTTTTCTAACCATCATGTGGTACTTTTCTAACCATCAGGTGGTCCTTTCACCAACATCACCTTACTGAAGTGGTGACTGACACAACCTCCCTTACAGAGCTTCATATAAGACCCGATACTGGCTATGGTGGTCATTGTCACATCTTTCATAGGACAAGAACTGTATCTAGATATCACCCTGAACGAGCACACATGCCCTCATCAGACCCTTTAGTCTGGATCATACTAACCATAGTTAGGGGTGATAACTATACTAACATTGAGTTCTTCATGTACCTACTTCCACTTTATGGAAGTGAACCTTTAGGCCAAACTCAAGAACCTTTGAACTCGCTTCAGGGTGTAGTTGAACCATCTCTCTCATGGGTAGTTCAACTAGATCTGTCCCTTGACAGAACTCTTTCTTTCTTATGTCATCTAGGTAAGGCGATCTACCATAACCCATATTGCATCTCGACCTCCCTCGGTCCCGGGAAGACCTATCACAACATCCATAGTGTTGAGCTCTCATTCCCTCTCAGGGATTCTTTTATCCTCTATATCGATACACTAGGTTACTGGGGTTCGTCCTTTACCTCCTAGCTTGCATGGCCATAAACCACATACAACTTCATCTTAAGCATCCGAAGTGCTATTGCCATTTTCCATAGTGTATCATGATTTCATGTATGTCATGATTCTTCTAAGATTGATTCCTCCGAAATCCTAAACCACTCTAGTCGGGGTTTCATCACCTTCTCTTCCAAAGAAGTGCACTTGAGGTTCTACCACCATCCTTTCATTGTATCAAGGACTAGACTGGCTAACCAAACAACCATTAACTTTCCAATGTATCTTGTTACATCTGAGTGTTACCCAAACACCTCACCTTTTTGAACTTAGGGTTAGCCAAGCAACCTCTTCTAGCTTCTAGTCCAACAAGTCAGATGTGTCTCAACCAGAGCATCCATTACCACTTCACATCCTTAGGTATTAGGTAACGTTGAAGACATACACTTTCATGTATTTCACTTATCATCTCACCCCAAACTCTATGTCTATCTTCATTAAGAACAGTCTTTGATTTCATTATCATGGTGACCAAACTCAACCTGGTATAACTTGTAAGCTCCACATCCTCATAAGGTGACTACCTCATTCCTCTAAGTGTTTACAAACCATCCAAGTATCATTCACTTTTACCAGGGTAGATATCTTCTCTATCCCCATTTCTCGTGGCAACATTCCAACCTACATCATCTCTTATACTTGGTGTATGGCATGCATAATGTCGTATCTCTCACCCCCATAACAAGAGGAAATAAGCATTTGGCTGCAGTCCAAATACAGAGTTCTTCCTGTTCCAAGAGTAGAGATGGTACATCCCACCTTGCCAGTACACCTTTAAATCTAAGTTGCAACGTGCCACATATGTCTCTTCATCTTAAACAGCAAGATATCAAACTATTCTTAAACCTACTGAGGTTTATATCCTTGGTCATCTCCTCTAGGTCTATAGGGTACCGACTCTTTTGGGGTCATCCCTCTTCCCTCATGCATCAAGAGAGTGCCCTACTCATCTGCCCTTTGGGCCCCATGAGTTTATGAAGGTGATCAATCTCCTAACCCATGGCCCTCAGACAATGATAGTTGTTACCTCCCGACCCTATGGTCTTGTGCAACTGGGAAAATAGGCAACTCCTACTTTCATCGGTCTTATCCCTACCCGACCCTAGGATAGACTTAGGATTATAGTACATGTTCACTTAGAATCTTACCCAAGTCTTCATCATCTCTCTTTCTGCATTCATGGGCTGACTCTCATCCGTTCATATGCATTATGGCAACCTGCCTACCTTGGTCAAGCCCCATACTGGTTACCTCCATGGTAACACACTCACATGCAATAGAGATGAATATCTATGGGTCTGCAGGTTCATTCTCATACCATGTACTTTTCACTTAACTTCTCAAGATCCTGTGAGACTTCTTTAGGTTACCTTGAACCAACAAAACTGATATACACCCCTCCAAAGGGGTCCCTCTCCCAGGATGGGAGGAAAACTATCTCTAAGGTCACAAAAGCTCTTAGGTCTAGGGTTTACATCCACACGAGCCTACTTAACCCTAGCAAGCCACTAAGGCATGAGCAGATCACTTACTGTACCATGCTAGGTCATACTCGATGTTGGATTAAGATCAAACTTTCCCTTTATCATCAACCTAGCTATGAGGGGTTCATCAAACACACCTTAAACTTCAGGGGCTTCTCTTATCATGCTCGCTTCTATAGGAACTCAACTTCTCATCATGAGCATTAGGTATACCACTTCCCCTCTTAGGTCTAGGAACCCAAACTGCATGCTCTATATCTTAACTACAAACCAAGCATGAAAAGGCATGACACGCACTCCTTGTCATCCTTCAACTCAAGCAACACTTAGAGTTGGATGTTCCTGAAGGACAAACCATAAGGTACAAGGCCTCATAACCTGTTACCAATCCACTTCAGGGTATACAAAACATCTTCTTCCTACCTCGGAAGGTAAACATCTCTACCATAGGCACGTAGGTACCAGAAGCTTCATCTTTTCTCAAGGGTTTGGTCCCTCTAAAGACAACCAAGGTATCATCAACTTTCAGGGACCGATCATGAGGCAACCACTATCATCCATTGTTCAGGATTTTAGGCTTCCCAACCTTCTTGCTGGTTTCCTGCTCTCTCTAGAGCTAACCCTAAATCCAACCTCACCATTAGAGGTCCTTTCTTCATGAAAGATAATCCTCAAAAACATGCTCTACATGGGTGAAACCTAAGTTCGAACTTATGGTTGCTCAAGATCATCCAGGGTTTCATCCTACTATCAGCATTATGACGTGCCCTAGGTGCCAGCTATGCCCTACTTGCACAAGCCCATAGGGTTTCTATGGTCCTTCACTAACATCATCATCTAAGGAACTATCCTTTACCCTAACATGCACGACCCTTCCCAGGGTTGGGTTACCAAAGGTGCTAGGTCATCCATGGATCATATGGCATCCCAAAGGCATGTCCTTTCAAACACCTGGTCCAACTCATCTTCTCTATAACCTTCACTTAGGGTTAGGGTTAGCATCATCCTCAGAGGATGTTCTAGGTCTCTACTTGCAATGGAGATCTCTATCTCCAAGACTAACTCATCCTCCTGACAAGAAGGTCTAGCCTTAGGTCTCTTCTGAGGACATGACAACTTATGTCATACGACCTAAGCATGTATCTATTATTTATTTTGTGCTTAATCTATTAAGCTTATGTCCATGACATCTTATTTACATGCCTTTTATTAATTTAGTGGAGGATTCCTTAAACCTTATTAACCTTACCCATACCTCAGGAGGGTGAGGAGAAGAAAGAAAACCCTGATCCTTTAGGCCCTTATCAGAATTTTGTGATGAGAAGTGATGAATAAGATGAGAAGTCCTAAAGGTATCTTATTTCGATTCATACCCTAAGACTTTGGCCAGGAGGTCACACGGGTCCGGGAGTCCTCGTATTCTGACTAGCGGTGCGGAGGAAAATCTTGCCAGCCCCCGGTCGTGATCCCTTTCTAGACACCTCCGTCTTTCAGATACTCCTCTAATAACTCCCTTGGGTTCTATGGAGTTTGTAAAATTTAATAATTATTAATGGTTAACTGCGGAACCTAAGCTCTGATACCAAATCTTACGACCTCACCTTTCAGTAACCCCCAATTAAGGGAGACCAAGAGGTTGAAGCCGCACCCATTAATCCCGGATCAAAGGTTCGACATATAACCATAAACAATTATCAAATTCTAACAGACTATACTGAAAATGGTAATAAAATTTTTCTTTACATACCTTTTGAAAACTTGGATCTATAAACTTCTATCCACACCGATACTAATCTATCTAATCCTCCTTTTCACTTTAATTCTCTTTTAGTATCACATGTGCCACTTTACTGTTTGTTCTTTTCATTGTACCTAAAACGCCGACAAACAAAACGTCGGTCAGCCGAAACTGGTATGTGGGAGAAACAGATAATCATGCAGCTATGATAACCATGTAATCATTCAATTAATCATTTAACAAACAAGATTACATTTTAAGCCAAACTACTCAATCCATACATATCCACAACTTTGTGTTGTCCCTGTAAGGACTTATATGGTACCTCTATAAAGGTGACTTGATGGACCTACCCTCTAGGAAGCCAAAGTCTTTCATGACCTGATGGACCTACCCTCTAGGTAGCCATGTACTAGGTCAACCATTACGACACAGAGGGGACCGGGATATGAGCTAGTAGGCACATATCTTATGTGATAATCGTATTCACTTTATAGTTGCAAGAAATAAATAAACATTCAACAGTTTAGTTGCACTCAATGCGATTAAACATTCGAGAATCCATCGGGAAACTATAGTGGTTATTCATAATCGTAACCACATACCTGATCCATAGTAACTTGATGTCCATGCATTAACATTCAACACAATTAATAAGCAATCAACAATATCCTGAAAATAATGCATAACATCCAAGTGTCATTGTTTTATTCAAAACATCCTCAAGATCAACTTGGATTCCACCTTATGATTTCTAGGCCAACTTTAGGGTTTTAGCCTTCATTATGCATTTATCACTTTTAATGCTCTTTTAGTTCAAAAACCCTAATTTCTGCATCATATGCACAATTGAATGTCAATTAAGTCTAATATGTTTCTTTTTCACTAAAACAATTATCCTTATCCAAAACATTAAGGCTAATTATCGTCTTCTGTTTCTTCCAAATTGACAAATCATATTTCATTATAGTTCAACTCTCATATATGAACCTTATTTATCACTATTTCCACTTTTATACTCTAGGAAACACTAATTATCCAAATAATTCACATTAAAGATCTTTGGTACTCAATTTATCTTCGAATCATCATATCTCCATTTTATTCTTTGATTTGCACAATTAAAACCATTAGAATTCATATCAACATAAATTAGGGTTTCTAATCCCATTAAGGCATATTCATGTACATAGAACCCTAAATTAAACCAACGATATAAAAAGATCATCTTTTAAATCCTATTTTCACTTTTATTAACAACAGGTTAATATCAGCTTGAATTATCCATCTATCATCAAATCTAAGGGTTTTTCCTTAGTTAACACACTAAAGATGATAACTTTATGCCCTTTTTAAAATCCATGCATATTTAAGCACATAAACCCTAAATTAGACTAATCATGTGCAAAGTTCTTCATAATGTACCTTTTTACATTTAACAGGTTAACATCAACTCTAATGATCCATTAAACTGAATTAAACACATTAATCATATCAAAATAGGGTTTCTTATTCTTTAAAGTATTAAAGATGATTACTTCCATTAATTTTCGGATTGCAATTAGAATCAGACTTCCAACATAATTTATTTGGGTTCCTCTCGTTCTGAGGATCAATTTTCATATAAAACTTGTTTTAATCCGAGTTACGGTTTATTAGCTACGAATTTCGCAAAGTAAACATACCTTTGGCCAATGAGAGGCTGCCACGCATGCCTTTCCATGAAACGTTGGTTGTTGCTTTGGAAAACATTTCAAAAAGACTGTTCTGCCCTCGATAAGTTAACAATTTCTTCAGGCCGCGGAGTGGCAGAAGTGTCCAACGACGCTTCTGCTCATCTTCAACGTCACGCAACACCCCAGCCGCCGCCCTAGCTGCGGTTGGCGTGAGTTTCTTCTCCAGGCTCCGGACCCACAACCTCGTCTGCTCCCACCCTTGACCTCGTCGGACCTCTGCGCCCCTCAGGGCATCTTAAAGTCGCAGCCACGCGGTTGGTTTAGGCCGCGCAGGTCTGCAGAGTGCGGCGGCCAAAAGCAGCCGTGCTGCTGCTGCTGCATTCGGGTTAGGGTGGAGAAGTACCCTTCGAGCTTCCCATTAGCGTCGTGAGAGCAGCATGTATCCACCGCAACTCCCCTTCCGCCCCGCTCTGCTCTAAGATTCCAACCACCTTTATGCTAGGGTTTTTACGTAAGGAAGAGGAAGAAGATGGAGAAGGAAGAGAGAATTTGGTGGGATTACTCTAGAACTCAATCCAGAGGCTGTCCCTCTTTATATAGGGAGGGAAACCACGCCTAAGAACCCTTGCCCACAAAGCAAGCAACGTTTTTCCTAATCGGAAAGGAAATTTCCATAATTAAGAAGAATCTTCTCTCTCTTTAACAATTCCTTATTTATCCATGATCCTTAGTTATTAAGAATTCGAAAGTTCTTTCCCCTTATTCTCTTTATGATTTCTTTTTAATCCATAAGCATGAATTTCCATTTTTTTGTAGAATTTACTTCTTCTTTTTTTTAATCAATATCGCAAAATTCATTAATAATGCATTACATTATCCTCTTATTTTGAAATTTTGATATTTTCTCTTTCCTTCCTCTTTATTGGGACTCCTTGGATCCCAAGACACTCCATTATTTCGAAATTACTTTTTAAGGATACTTATTATCCTTCTAGATGCATCTATATGCACTATTTCACATTATCTTGTTTATTTCTCATTAAATTATTTCTTTTTGAGGATTTCTCTTTATTTCCCTTTTATTTTCCTCATGGGTATTCCTTTTATCATTAGAAACCTCATGGATACGAATTATCACCAAGAAAACTCATTTATGCCTCTTTCCACTCATTTTCCACATTTTATCATCATTTTCAATTTCTTCTTAATAAAGAAATACTTAATCACCCTTTTCTTTTCTAATTTCCTTCTTTTTGCAACCTTGGTCTCCTTGGTACCCAAGGAACCCAAGAGGCACGAAATCCTCTCTGGATTTGCCTTCTGGAGGTTTCTATATATTCCTTTTCTCGAAAATTCAATTATCCATTTACTATTTGAATTTCCTTGTTATTGGGCCCAATAGCCAATACAGCCCACAAAGCAACCAATCAAGGCTATTGTGAAAGGAATCAATTTACTCAAAACAAAACATATCATTATTTGTTCAATTACCTTTAATATGAGAAATTGTATTTCTCACCAATTGAACCCAAAATTTGGGGTTATAACATCCTTCCCCTCTTATAGGAATTTTGTCCTCAAAATTCAAACAAGCAAACAAACAATTCAGGATAAGACTTTTCCATATCCATCATTGGCCCCTATGTGGCTTTGCCCTACCCATGGCAGTTCCAAAGAACCTTTATCATCACTTATTTTTTCTCTAAGTTCTTTCACTCTGGCGTCTATAAACGGCACAGGTGACTCAGGTCATTTCAGCCTCCCTTGGGGCTCACTAGGTTCATTGTTCAGCACATGGTTGGGTACCTCACATAGTGCTCTAAATTGGACACATGGAACTCATCTCACATTACTCTATCCTGAGAGGTAGGGTCGAACCTAACCTTCTCCACCCATCCATCTCTAATGGACCCATGTATCGGGGACTCAACTCTCTTAGTTATAACTTAGAGGGGTCGGATTTTCATGTCACATTTTCTCCCACAGTAACTTGTATGTCAGTCTACTTTACATCTGCTCATGACTCTCATCGTCTCTAGGCTCCTTTCAGCCCTTACACAATCAAAGTGACTTCATCTACACACAATGGGGTCCCTTTTTCTAACCATCAGGTGGTCCTTTCACCAACATCACCTTACTGAAGTGGTGACTGACACAACCTCCCTTACAGAGCTTCATATAAGACCCGATACTGGCTATGGTGGTCATTGTCACATCTTTCATAGGACAAGAACTGTCTCTAGATATCACCCTGAACGAGCACACATGCCCTCATCAGACCCTTTAGTCTGGATCATACTAACCATAGTTAGGGGTGATAACTATACTAACATTGAGTTCTTCATGTACCTACTTCCACTTTATGGAAGTGAACCTTTAGGCCAAACTCAAGAACCTTTGAACTCGCTTCAGGGTGTAGTTGAACCATCTCTCTCATGGGTAGTTCAACTAGATCTGTCCCTTGACAAAACTCTTTCTTTCTTATGTCATCTAGGTAAGGCGATCTACCATAACCCATATTGCATCTCGACCTCCCTCGGTCCCGGGAAGACCTATCACAACATCCATAGTGTTGAGCTCTCATTCCCTCTCAGGGATTCTTTTATCCTCTATATCGATACACTGGGTTACTGGGGTTCGTCCTTTACCTCCTGGCTTGCATGGCCATAAACCACATACAACTTCATCTTAAGCATCCGAAGTGCTATTGCCATTTTCCATAGTGTATCATGATTTCCTGTATGTCATGATTCTTCTGAGATTGATTCCTCCAAAATCCTAAACCACTCTAGTCGGGGTTTCATCACCTTCTCTTCCAAAGAAGTGCACTTGAGGTTCTACCACCATCCTTTCATTGTATCAAGGACTAGACTGGCTAACCAAACAACCATTAACTTTCCAATGTATCTTGTTACATCTGAGTGTTACCCAAACACCTCACCTTTTTGAACTTAGGGTTAGCCAAGCAACCTCTTCTAGCTTCTAGTCCAACAAGTCAGATGTGTCTCAACCAGAGCATCCATTACCACTTCACATCCTTAGGTATTAGGTAACGTTGAAGACATACACTTTCATGTATTTCACTTATCATCTCACCCCAAACTCTATGTCTATCTTCATTAAGAACACTCTTTGATTTCATTATCATGGTGACCAAACTCAACCTGGTATAACTTGTAAGCTCCACATCCTCATAAGGTGACTACCTCATTCCTCTAAGTGTTTACAAACCATCCAAGTATCATTCACTTTTACCAGGGTAGATATCTTCTCTATCCCCATTTCTCGTGGCAACGTTCCAACCTACATCATCTCTTATACTTGGTGTATGGCATGCGTAATGTCCTATCTCTCACCCCCATAACAAGAGGAAATAAGCATTTGGCTGCAGTCCAAATACAGAGTTCTTCCTGTTCCAAGAGTAGAGATGGTACATCCCACCTTGCCAGTACACCTTTAAATCTAAGTTGCAACGTGCCACATATGTCTCTTCATCTTAAACAGCAAGATATCAAACTAGTCTGAAACCTACTGAGGTTTATATCCTTGGTCATCTCCTCTAGGTCTATAGGGTACCGACTCTTTTGGGGTCATCCCTCTTCCCTCATGCATCAAGAGAGTGCCCTACTCATCTGCCCTTTGGGCCCCTTGAGTTTATGAAGGTGATCAATGTCCTTACCCATGGCCCTCAGACAATGATACCTGTTACCTCCCGACCCTATGGTCTTGTGCAACTGGGAAAATAGGCAACTCCTACTTTCATCGGTCTTATCCCTACCCGACCCTAGGATAGACTTAGGATTATAGTACATGTTCACTTAGAATCTTACCCAAGTCTTCATCATATCTCTTTCTGCATTCATTGGCTGACTCTCATCCGTTCATAGGCATTATGGCAACCTGCCTACCTTGGTCAAGCCCCATACTGGTTACCTCCATGGTAACACACTCACATGCAATAGAGATGAATATCTATGGGTCTGCAGGTTCATTCTCATACCATGTACTTTTCACTTAACTTCTCAAGATCCTGTGAGACTTCTTTAGGTTACCTTGAACCAACAAAACTGATATACACCCCTCCAAAGGGGTCCCTCTCCCAGGATGGGAGTAAAACTATCTCTAAGGTCACAAAAGCTCTTAGGTCTAGGGTTTACATCCACACGAGCCTACTTAACCCTAGCAAGCCATTAAGGCATGAGCAGATCACTTACTGTACCATGCTAGGTCATACTCGATGTTGGATCAAGATCAAACTTTCCCTTTATCATCAACCTAGCTATGAGGGGTTCATCAAACACACCTTAAACTTCAGGGGCTTCTCTTATCATTTTCGCTTCTATAGGAACTCAACTTCTCATCATGAGCATTAGGTATACCACTTCCCCTCTTAGGTCTAGGAACCCAAACTGCATGCTCTATCTCTTAACTACAAACCAAGCATGAAAACGCATGACACGCACTCCTTGTCATCCTTCAACTCAAGCAACACTTAGAGTTGGATTTTCCTCAAGGACAAACCATAAGGTACAAGGCCTCATAACCTGTTACCAATCCACTTTAGGGTATACAAAACATCTTCTTCCTACCTCAGAAGGTAAACATCTCTACCATGGGCATGTAGGTACCAGAAGCTTCATATTTTCTCAAGGGTTTGGTCCCTCTAAAGACAACCAAGGTATCATCAACTTTCAGGGACCGATCATGAGGCAACCACTATCATCCATTGTTCATGGTTTTAGGCTTCCCAACCTTCTTTCTGGTTTCCTGCTCTCTCTAGAGCTAACCCTACATCCAACCTCACCATTAGAGGTCCTTTCTTCATGAAAGATCATCCTCAAAAACATGCTCTACGTGGGTGAAACCTAAGTTCGAACTTATGGTTGCTCAAGATCATCCAGGGTTTCATCCTACTGTCAGCATTATGACGTGCCCTAGGTGCCAGCTATGCCCTACTTGCACAAGCCCATAGGGTTTCTATGGTCCTTCACTAACATCATCATCTAAGGAACTATCCTTTACCCTAACATGCACGACCCTTCCCAGGGTTGGGTTGCCAAAGGTGCTAGGTCATCCATGGATCATATGGCATCCCAAAGGCATGTCCTTTCAAACACCTGGTCCAACTCATCTTCTCTATAACCTTCACTTAGGGTTAGGGTTAGCATCATCCTCAGAGGATGTGCTAGGTCTCTACTTGAAATGGAGATCTCTATCTCCAAGACTAACTCATCCTCCTGACAAGAAGGTCTAGCCTCAGGTCTCTTCTGAGGACATGACAACTTATGTCATATGACCTAAGCATGTATCTATTATTTATTTTGCGCTTAATCTATTAATCTTATGTCCATGACATCTTATTTACATGCCTTTCATTAATTTAATGGAGGATTCCGTAAACCTTATTAACCTTACCCATACCTCAGGAGGGTGAGGAGAAGAAAGGAAACCCTAATCCTTTAGGCCCTTATCAGAATTTTGTGATGAGAAGGGATGAATAAGATGAGAAGTCCTAAAGGTATCTTATTTCGATTCATACCCTAAGACTTTGGCCAGGCGGTCACACGGGTCCGGGAGTCCTCGTATTCCGACTAGCGGTGCGGAGGAAAATCTTGCCAGCCCCCAGTCATGATCCCTTTCTAGACACCTCCATCTTTCGGATACTCCTCTAATAACTCCCTTGGGTTCTATGGAGTTTGTAAAATTTAATAATTATTAATGGTTAACTGAGGAACCTAAGCTCTGATACCAAATCTTATGACCTCACCTTTTAGTAACCCCCAATTAAGGGAGACCAAGAGGTTGAATCCGCACCCATTAATCCCGGATCAAAGGTTCGACATATAACCATAAACAATTATCAAATTCTAACAGACTATACTGAAAATGGTAATAAAATTTTTCTTTACATACATTGTGAAAACTTGGATCTATAAACTTCTATCCACACCGATACTAATCTATCTAATCCTCCTTTGCACTTTAATTCTCTTTTAGTATCACATGTGCCACTTTACTGTTTGTTCTTTTCATTGTACCTAAAACGCCGACAAACAAAACGTCGGTCAGCCGAAACTGGTATGTGGGAGAAACAGATAATCATGCAGCTATGATAACCATGTAATCATTCAATTAATCATTTTACAAACAAGATTATGTTTTAAGCCAAACTACTCAATCCATACATATCCACAACTCTGTGTTGTCCCTGTAAGGACTTATATGGTACCTCTATAAAGGTGACTTGATGGACCTACCCTCTAGGCAGCCAAAGTCTTTTGTGACCTGATGGACCTACCCTCTAGGTAGCCATGTACTAGGTCAACCATTACGACACAGAGGGGACCGGGATATGAGCTAGTAGGCACATATCTTATGTGATAATCATATTCACTTTATAGTTGCAAGAAATAAATAAACATTCAACAGTTTAGTTGCACTCAATGCGATTAAACATTCGAGAATCCATCGGGAAACTATAGTGGTTATTCATAATCGTAACCACATACCTGATCCATAGTAACTTGATGTCCATGCATTAACATTCAACACAATTAACAAGCAATCAACAATATCCTGAAAATATTGCATAACATCCAAGTGTCATTGTTTTATTCAAAACATCCTCAAGATCAACTTGGATTCCACCTTATGATTTCTAGGCCAACTTTAGGGTTTTAGCCTTCATTATGAATTTATCACTTTTAATGCTCTTTTAGTTCACAAACCCTAATTTCTGCATCATAGGCACAATTGAATGTCAATTAAGTCTAATATGTTTCTTTTTCACTAAAACAATTATCCTTATCCAAAACATTAAGGCTAATTATCGTCTTCAGTTTCTTCCAAATTGACAAATCATATTTCATTATAGTTCAACTATCATATATGAACCTTATTTATCACTATTTCCACTTTTATACACTAGGAAACACTAATTATCCAAATAATTCACATTAAAGATCTTTGGTACTCAATTTATCTTCGAATCATCATATCTCCATTTTATTCTTTGATTTGCACAATTAAAACCATTAGAATTCATATCAACATAAATTAGGGTTTCTAATCCCATTAAGGCATATTCATGTACATAGAACCCTAAATTAAACCAACGATATAAAAAGATCATCTTTTAAATCCTATTTTCACTTTTATTAACAACAGGTTAATATCATCTTGAATTATCCATCTATCATCAAATCTAAGGTTTTTTCCTTAGTTAACACACTAAAGATGATAACTTTATGCCCTTTTTAAATTCCATGCATATTTAAGAACATAAACCCTAAATTAGACTAATCATGTGCAAAGTTCTTCATAATGTACCTTTTTACATTTAACAGGTTAACATCAACTCTAATGATCCATTAAACCCAATTACACACATTAATCATATCAATATAGGGTTTCTTAATCTTTAAAGTATTAAAGATGATTACTTCCATTAATTTTCGGATTGCAATTAGAATCAGACTTCCAACATAATTTATTTGGGTTCCTCTCGTTCTGAGGATCAATTTTCATATAAAACTTGTTTTAATCCGAGTTACGGTTTATTAGCTACGAATTTCGCAAAGTAAACATACCTTTGGCCAATGAGAGGCTGCCACGCATGCCTTTCCATGCAACGTTGGCTGTTGCTTTGGACAACATTTCGAAAAGACTATTCTACCCTCGATAAGTTAACAGTTTCTTCAGGCCGCGGAGGGGCAGAAGTGTCCAACGACGCTTCTGCTCATCTTCAACGTCACGCAACACCCCAGCCGCCGCCCTAGCTGCGGTTGGCGTGAGTTTCTTCTCTAGGCTTCGGACCCGCAGCCTCGTCTGCTCCCACCCTTGACCTCATCAGACCTCCACGCCCCTCAGGGCATCTTAAAGCCGCAGCCACACGGCTGGTTTAGGCCGGGCAGGTTTGCAGAGTGCGGTGGCCAAAAGCAGCCGTGTTGCTGCTGCTACGTTCGGGTTAGGGTGGAGAAGTACCCTTCGAGCTTCCCATTAGCATCGTGAGAGCAGCATGTATCCACCGCAACTCCCCTTCGGCCCCGCTCTGCTCTAAGATTCGAACCACCTTTATGCTAGGGTTTTTACGTAAGGAAGAGGAAGAAGATGGAGAAGGAAGAGAGAATTTGGTGGGATTACTCTAGAACTCGATCCAGAGGCTCTCCCTCTTTATATAGGGAGGGAAACCACGCGTAAGAACCCTTGCCCACAAAGCAAGCAACGTTTTTCCTAATCGGAAAGGAAATTTCCATAATTAAGAAGAATCTTCTCTCTCTTTAACAATTCCTTGTTTATCCATGATCCTTAGTTATTAAGATTTCTAAAGTTCTTTCCCCTTGTTCTCTTTATGATTTCTTTTTAATCCATAAGTATGAATTTCCTTTTTTTTTGTAGAATTTACTTCTTCTTTTTTTATCAATATCGCAAAATTCATTAATAATGCATTACATTATCCTCTTATTTTGAAATTTTGATATTTTCTCTTTCATTCCTCTTTATTGGGACTCCTTGGATCCCAAGACACTCCATTATTTTGAATTTACTTTTTAAGGATACTTATTATCCTTCTAGATGCATCTATATGCACTATTTCACAATATCTTGTTTATTTCTCATTAAATTATTTCTTTTTGAGGATTTCTCTTTATTTCCCTTTTATTTTCCTCATGGGTATTCCTTTTATCATTAGAAACCTCATGGATACGAATTATCACCAAGAAAACTCATTTATGCCTCTTTCCACTCATTTTCCACATTTTATCATCATTTTCAATTTCTTTCTTAATAAAGAAATACTTAATCACCCTTTTCTTTTCTAATTTCCTTCTTTTTGCAACCTTGGTCTCCTTGGTACCCAAGGAACCCAAGAGGCACGAAATCCTCTTTGGATTTGCCTTCTGGAGGTTTCTATATATTCCTTTTCTCGAAAATTCAATTATCCATTTACTATTTGAATTTCCTTGTTATTGGGCCCAATAGCCAATACAGCCCACAAAGCAACCAATCAAGGCTATTGTGAAAGGAATCCATTTACTCAAAACAAAACATATCATTATTTGTTCAATTACCTTTAATATGAGAAATTGTATTTCTCACCAATTCAACCCAAAATTTGGGGTTATAACAGGCTTTCTCAACAAGAGCCTTACACCCACCACAACTAGTTTCCTTTTCACATACGACTGATCTAGATGGGGAGCCAACACCACTTGTAGAGAGTCACATGCCCCCACTCCGATATCCCATTTAATTTCATCCTGAACCCTTGGGAACATCTTGGATATAGGAACTTGATCCACATGCTATACCAACAAGGAAACCCACTAATCCCATTAACCACAATATTGATTGCATGATTTTTAAGGAAAGCAAAAATATTTATAATGCTGATTTAAATCCTATGTTCCTTTCATATCAACACCACTTATCCTATACACAGATCAATATGACATGGGGAAACTAGATCCAGATCCTCCGCTTGATTCTTGCACATTTGGCACTACATGCACTACCGACCTGACACTCGCCAATCTCCCCCAATCCGTATTCATTACCAACACTTCCTTCACTACTAAAGGAAGGTCTATGGATCCTATTATAGGGATTGTGAGGCAGAAGGAAATGTGAAATCCCCTTTGAGTTTCCATGACCACCCAACCATCGAGTGCAATATGAAGCTCCACTAATCAAGATTCTTGCCCTCATACACATTACATTCAACTAGATGTTCTTCGAGCTACTAGGGGCCCAGTTGATATCCACACTTTTCTCTTATCCAAGCCGTATTTAATTTTTCCTTAGTAGGACAAAAATTTTAAGTTCATGGTGGAGGTGTGTGGTACGTTCGCATTCCACCCACTCTATTTCAAATTTCTTGCAATCTCTATATTATGTTTATGTAGTTTAGCTTTAAATTTTTCAAAAAAATTCCTTTAGTTTAAGCCCTTATCTAGTCGGCCAGGCCTTTATCTAGTTGGCCATAATGATTTGCATGTTTATCAATATACCCTCATCAAAGATGCAACTTCTTTATAACATTATTTATAAACCTTCCATTGATAGAAATTATCCTGCCACCTATGATCTTAAATAACACATTTCTTCGAAAAGATGGCAAGTCGTAGAGGACTAATAGGATTAAAAAGCAATGCTTCCTAATCTACATTTAAAATTAACTTGAAAATTTTGTTGGTTTTTCATAACTCATTATTAATTGACCCAATGTATGACACTCCCAATACATTTATATGCAGAAAAAATGAGTTGCACAAGAACATCCTTTTCTACACTTCTTCCATCACCTTCTTATCTCTCCGTACATAAAAGAAATTAAGTGCAAGTGCCAAAACCCTATGTTTGGGGTGGCACCCTTCCCCCTCTTCCACTTCTTCCATACCCCTTGTAGTTAACTGGGACGTACCATCAAAAATATGTCAATGAGCACAATAAGAAAAAAAATGTGGCCAATGTAACTACATTACATAAATTAAAAGATCTCAATGTTGAATAAAGAAGAGATCATTTTTCTTCATTACCTCCCTTCACTCTGTTTTATACCCAACAAATAAATAAATGAACGCCAACTAATCAAATAAGCCATGTTCTTGTGCAATGACTAATAATATGTGAAAATGTAAATATAAAGGGAATATGAAATCTATTTTATTGTGGGTCTTGAAATCAAGCCAAGTTATGAAATAATTTTGAAGTAGGGAATATGAAAATTGTTTTCTGTGGATTTTGGAAATCAAGTTTTCTTGACCATATAAGGTTAACGGACTCAAGTGGTGTTATGCATGTGAGGATTATGGGACTAAAGTATTATGTGGTAGTGCTTTAAATTCAATGTTGCTCGGGATGAGCAATGTTCAAGTCTAGGGTATTTTGATGAGTGCTAACTGATAACCTTTAGTTGTATATTTTAGATCTTTATTTTGTTGACTATTACATAGTTTTAGAATAAAATATCTTATGTTAGTTTTCTTCCATTTAATTGGATTTTTTACTTGTTAGTTTTTTACAGGATAAATGACCCATCTCTTCAAAACCCAAAAGGCCAAGAATCAGAGGCTTAGATTCTCATCACCAATCTTTCAGTCAACTAACTTGGATCACCAGTCAATAGTCTCAAATAACTAGTCAACTGACCCATATAACCATTTGACTGACTCATCGGAGGCTTTGATTCTCATCCCCAGTCAACTGACTCAGATCACTAGTCAGCCGACTCAGATCACCAATCGACTGAATCAAATCACCAGTCGACCGACTCATATCATCAATCAACTGGCTGGAACCCCCACACCTAGACTCAGCCAAATCACTGCCGCCAACATCCATTCTAGGGTTTCCTCAAACCAACACAGACATTAAAGTCAATCGACCAACTCAAATCCTGACTCGTTCAACTTACACCCAGATCCAGTCAAAATTCAAGATAAGAAGGCTATTATTGCAGTCAAACTTAGGCCAAAGAAGATATAAAACAATTGAACGACTGGACCCCCAGCCGATCAACCCACACACCGCTGCCAAGACATTTTTATGTTTTTTCCGCCTCCTTTTCCCTTATAAAAGGAGGGGGGACTCCAAAGATAAAGGCATCACATTTTATATCCCTAGATCCCCATTTGAGCCAATTGTCATTCTCTTTTACACTATTTAGAGTAGTTCTCTTCTGGTACATGGGGAGTAGCCCCATAGCCCTTTCTCTACATTACTTGAATTCACCCCAATATCTTATTGAAAGGATGTTTCCAAAACCACATTAGCTTTGATAAATAGATATTGATTATATTCTTGGGGGGGGGTTCTGAGACCTCGAATCTTAATAAGAATGAATGCATAGATTCTTGACGCAATTTTATGATTCTTTATCCTTCTTATCTACACTTATTTTTTATTTATAAGATTATATTATTTTGTGGATTTTGAGATCTTAGGACTCAATAAGAACAAATGCATAATCTTTTGAGGCGATCACCTGATTTAGGTTATGATCTTTTTACCTAGTTATCTTGTTTTGTATAACCTATGGTGATGCAATCACTTGGTCTATGGGTTTGAAAATTGAAATGGGAATCATAAATTTCTTAACACAATCACATGACAGAATCTTTTGGGATATTTGGATGAGAATCCTCAAACACCATGACCTTGGGTTTGAGAGAAGTCAAGCCTTTGTGTGATTTGTTCTCCCGTGGGACACAAATCCACATAACCCTAATTTGGTCATTAAAATAAGGGGTTGGATCTGCTAATGTAGAATGTGGGTTTTAGAGGTGATCATCCCGACCCCCATTTCCCTTTATCATTTGATTAGTTAAATTTTAATTTTGCATCTTTAGTTCTTATTCTTAGCATAATCAAACTCTCACAATCAGGATTATTCCTTCTTTTTCTCATGATTGGTTTGGGATTTCAATCTCCTTTTTGCCATTCCTTGGAATACCTTACTATTAGAAAGTTTCATCATTGCTTGCAAGGAGTGACTGCCTTTTTAGAATGTTAAACTCTAGTACTTTTTGTAATGATTTGGTGTGCAAACGACATACACCATGTAACAACACCGCCGATCGATAGTTGGGTG
Source organism: Alisma plantago-aquatica (assembly GCA_963693085.1). Classification (NCBI taxonomy): domain Eukaryota; kingdom Viridiplantae; phylum Streptophyta; class Magnoliopsida; order Alismatales; family Alismataceae; genus Alisma; species Alisma plantago-aquatica. The sequence continues at coordinate 589,783,762 of OY856413.1, read as the reverse complement.
TAGCGAGATCGTCCACTGACAAGGCTAGTCTATTTGTCAGTCAAGAGATGTGGATTGGAGTCCTTCAAGTTGCATTGTACTAAGAAGCCATCGATCGATGGATTTAGGAGTGTGGTTAGGCATGGCCATCAAACACAGTTGTTGGAATTCCATCAGGCAACATCTCATTAGGTTAGGTCATCTATCGATGCGTTATGAACCGTCATTCATCTTATCTTGCAGAAGCCTCATCGATCCATATCTCATCGCTTGATGGAACTTGGAAGATGTGATCTCATAGATCGAATGGGATTGAAGTCCCACTAGAGGTGCTAGGAAGTCTCTGGGCATTAAATGTAGAGAGGCCATCAACTGCCTAGCCATCGAGCTAGACTTCTATCGGTCCTTGACAAGCTAGCATCGAATCGAGCCTGGTTGTTGATTGACACACCAACAATGTGTGATACTGGTAGACAATAGTGATGGGTTTTTGTTGGTTGATGGTTGTTGTTGGTCGACAACTCAACTTCTTAGGAACAAACCCACCCAGGGGTATTGTCTTGCCATCGAGGGATGACATTGATTAAGGCTCAGACCAATGGGGATGCTTATTGTCTAGGGTACTAATTAATGAAAATCATGTCCAAAATATCAAAAGTTTCGTGGGCCCACTAATCAATTAGTGGGACACACATACCATGAAGCTTAATACTACCATGGAGAGCCATATATTTGATCCAAACCCTAATTATTTTCATAAAACTAGGAAAAACTTTATAAAGGAAAATTCAAAGGTAAACTAAGGGTCCTAAGAGAACAATTGGGATAAAAATTCGACTAAAATTAAGATTAATATTCATTCATCATGGGACCAAAATGATTCATGGTCAAGGCTTACTGTTAGTGCAATAATGCTATCCAGCTGACGGTCATGTTTACACGGTAATATATGGGCGGAGGAGACAATGAGGTTGGTGGATGTTGGATCAGATGTTGAAGTTGTGACTCTTGATCCAAGGCCCATCTATGGTCAGGTAAAAAGTTGGATGGATTGTTGACATAAAGACACTATAAAAATGAAACTCCAATTCTTTTTCATAGCGTACAAAATTTCATAACATTAAAATGTGGTTCAATTATTATGAAATTTTCACCGTTGATTTGCAAATTTTTATTGATTCTTATATGTGAAAATTGTGCCAATATGATTATGTTGAAGGGTCTAAATAACTCTAGTGCATTCCAAGATACAATCATGCATTCAACATTGTATAAAAAGGATCAACATTGTAATTTCTTAATTTCAAATTCATAATTTGAGCAATTAAAAATCATCCAGGATATGGTAATACATTATTAAGTGCAATTGAGAATCTTATGAGTTGAGAGAAACATTTGCTTCATCACTTCTTCCCCACCTTGAAAGGAATCTTTGTATGGAAATACGGGCATAGATTATAGCTGTGGAAACAAAAAAAATTTATATATCTGTATTCCCAATACAACAAGATCGCGTCAACTACTATGAAATAGGAAGGATGGTTTTAGCAAGTTATACCTGGTCCTGGAGCAAGTCCAGTGACAAAATTTTCTTCTTTGCAAATACTAACAAGTTGGTCTTGGATGGTGGCGGTGCAGCTCCTGGTCTTCGCCACAAACAACGTTTGTGCAACCTCTACAGTGACTCATGTGGTCTTGTTACGGACAACAGGTTGACTTTGCTCTCCGAGCAGCAACCAAAGGACTCCTGCCTCTAGAGTAGTCCACGCAGATCAACTATAACTCTTGTCGTTCACCAAGAATGGACAGGAAGGGTTTGTCCTCCTTGTTGGTGTACTAGTCACCAATCTACTCTCCCACTACAAAAACCCTCAGTTGTTTTCTCCCGTGGCTATCCCTCCCTAGTCGGGTAGGACTTGCCTCGACTCTCCTAGTTTCAACAACCAGAAAGGACAATACTTGCCAGAGCAACTGATTCTCTATTGTCTGTGTAATTTTTGTGTCTTAGGAAGCCCCCAATACCCCTCCATATATAGGAGGGGTTAGGGTCAGGGTTCCCAGTCCCCAGCCTATGCATGACTAAAAGTGGGAGTGGAAAGGACTAAGAGATCTTGATTTTTTGCAACAATTTGCAATCTGCGACAGCCAAAACGGCCATTTCGCACACCCAGACAGTCGTCTGGTGGACGAGATGGTCATCTCGCACTTACGAGTGACCATTTGTTAGTTTCCAATCTGAATCAAATTTGGCTGTTTCAAATCCAATTAATATCTCATATTAATTTCCTTGTTCCTCAACTGAAGATCAACTGAAACTATTCGGGAAACATCTCGAACCTTCATTCAACCCAACCGAGCATCTCACCCAAGTGAGATGACTGTCTCACTCACCCAGATGGCCGTACGGTGAGCTGAGATGAACTGATTGATTCAATCATATTGAACCAGTATGTTCAAGGGATGAACTTAGACAAATCGATATCCAATCAACCTGACCTCCAAACGGCTGTCTCACCTACTTGAGACTCCCGTCTGGCTACCCAAATGGTCGTCTCACCTAGTGAGATGGTCATTTGGTAGTCCTAGTCAGCCAATCAAGTAATTAGTTGTGTGAATTGAATACCTAAATACTTTAGTAATCAATTCAATTGTCATTCAAGATCAAACTCCTCTTCTAGATGAGTTCCTATGTGTGTGTGACCCTATAGGTCCCATGTCACGTTGGCAGTGAATGTCCATAATTAGATTATGACATCACAAGCAAAGAGTGGTGCCTAGTCGCACATCAGTGCTACCCAAGTGAAATGGAAAGTTGGAGAACAACTTCAACCTACAATCTGTGTAAGGTGTTGTAGTGATTGTATAATTTATTTGTTTCTGATATCCAGGATGAACTCGAGGCATGGTTGGTCATCCTCTCAACATTCAATCCATGTTTCTTGAACCAAGAGAAGACTATTTGAGATAATGTGGCATCAATATCATATATTGATTCACATGTGCATGCGTATGCGTTTCTCCATCTCACTAATCAATTGGCCATAATATCATACTCCCGTAGGAGGGACAAATTTCATGTCTATCACTCACAGTCTATGCCATGTGTCAAAGTCACCCAATCATCACCATTTCAACAACCCATGTTTTAGGACTACGTTTGATGATGTCAAAGCGTACCCAATGACATGTCATGAGTGTAGTGATTTTAGGTCTAAGAATCACAATCACCACCTTCACTATAAAGATGACTATGACCATAAAACCATGTGTCACTCTCAAGGTGGGTTTGTCCGATACACTGTTTTCTAACATGTATCTGTGTGCTTGGTTTGATATTCCCATATCATGACTAATGAGATTTAGCCATCAACCAACTCACAGTGATCTTATGTGTTATTATTGTCTATCAACCTTCCATAATAACAACCAATCATGGACATAATGAGAATATGTATATGTACTCTTAATATCTGTATGATCTCGTCGCAAGGATAGGAACTTCAGAACATATGTCATTGAGTAATATAATTCTCTAGACATTCACTCTGTATCCTCATTATCTCATAACTGATTGAAACAGATGACCTGGAAGCTTGCCTTTATATATGTGTTATTATTAATCAAATTGATTTAGGTAGTTATTCCATGTCAATCATCATATTATTTTCTCTAAGGGCATACCTTACCAACAGACTCCCACTTGCACTTAGAGACAATTACAAATGAATCTCATCCTTAGTGATCTAAACATGTCCAACATCCTTCTATTGTGCTAGTGCTAAAATAGAGGGTTAGCAACATTTTGCTTGTAGTCAGTATATTGCATGTTTCTTATCTCTTCGCTCTGAGATGAAACCTCTATAATATGGTATATGATATTCCTTTCCTAACAATTAGCTCAATTGTTGTCACATTATATATAACTGAGTCATCAATGGTGGGAAAATCTATAAATTCATCCAATGAACTTTTAGATCCATATAGTATCATTCTATGTTTGCAACACAAGCATACTCAACTTCTATTGTAGATTAGCACTAATGGCTATTAGTTCAGAACCTATCCAACTAATCACATCTTTTCTCTTTTAAAATCAAAACATATTTTAATTTTGTGATCACTTTGTCATTTATGGAAGCTTGCATCGATGTAACTCTTTACATCCAACTCTTCCTTTTATTTCTATAATCATTAACTAGCAATTTATCCTTAGTCACTTCTCAAGTGCTAATGGATATCTTTAATGACTTTCCAATAACCTTTATTGGAATTTATATTATCTTGTCATGTCCAATACATGCAAGATTATATGGGATAAGCTTGATAATAGCTTACATGAAAGATCCATTGTTGGGCTGGCCCATAGAATCTTATTCATGATAATTCCATTATTTACAAGAATTGGAATATAGGGTTCATGAGAGACCAATCTGTATTCTGTGTCATGGAATCCTTCCATGTTGAACTCTTTCAACACATTTCTATTGTATGTGCTTAAAATTCCATTGTGAAACCTTCAAGAACTATCTCATAGCTATTGATCCTTATCTCATAAGATGTTTCACTTAATCCTTCATTGCTGAAGGTGGTTTTCATGCCAGTTCTTAATATTCACAATATTGAGATGTTATTCCTCATCGTATGCGAAATATTCATATAGGATCCCACTAAATATTTTCTAAACATAGATTTCTTCTTTTGTCTTGATTGTAGCCAAACTCTTTAACTATCTTGTCAAGTCAAAAGATCCCAGTTCTGAGTTGCTTGTTTCAATCCCAGATTGAACTGTGTAGTTTATGGACTTAATTTTCATTCATAAAGTTATGAAACCTTTTAGGTTGTGTCACCTACATCCTCTAATGTATTCCCTTAAGGAATCTAGTTTCATCTTCATATGCAAGAATATCATAGTCCATTCTAACTATAACAATCAGCATGACAATTGATAAATGAATTTCTATCATGTCCAACAACTTGAACTTGATTTATTCAGGTGTTACCTCTTTAGCTAGAGATATCAAGGTTATACCTTGTTAGCTTACATGGATCCCATATTACTCAGAAATAGCTTCTAGTTGAGTACTTGGCTCATCTTGTATGACCAACCCATCTGAATTGTTGGATTCACAATCCTCCAATCTTAGATGTGTTCTTCTAGAATATTTAATTTGTTCTATGTTACATGATGAACCTGAGATTCCACAACAACTAGTGATTCTCATTATTCTCATTGCATCCATATTGTTGATCTCAAACACTTTGAGTATTACTTTTACTCCCACTGAATCTTTTAAGAACTCAATTATCCTATTAACAAAACAATTGTGTTGTTGGATTGAGATTAATAGTAATGTTCAACTATCATGGTTTATGGACAAACCTTCTCACTACTTTCTCAAGGTGGGTTTTAATCCTTTAGACCTATTGGGATATTCACAAATAATATCATATATGATGTCCTTTTAAACCATTCAGATGGTACATTATTTAGTGATAGGTATATATGTTTATGAGGATGCAAGAATATTAGATTAATTGATATTTATATCATGACTCATCATGGTATAAATCCTTCATTCTGACACATCATCATGCTCAGATGGATTATCATGAATACATTATCACAGTTCATTCGTGAAGGTACCCAAGGTATTGATATAAAGTATTTCAACATTTGATCATATCAAAGTATCTTAATACTTTCATCAATGGTATACTTCATTTACAATCTCGTTGAACATTTTCAAGAGAATGATGCTTTCATTTCATTTGGTCCATATCATCATATTACCATAAATTCAAAATGAAGTACTAATTATTTATCTATAGCATTCATTCTATAAGATCTTCATGCATCATTTGTATGAGGTCTAATGGAAGACTTATCCTCCCACTACATTGAGTGAAGAACATCATGTCATATTGTGTGTAAGTAAGACTTTGCATGTTTCCTTACATTCAATAACCAAGGGAATCTAGATCAACATCAATACGTATTCTATGTATGCATTTCTTATGTGTACATATAAGATGACTAATTCTAATGATAATCTTGAGTTATCAATTATATTCATTTAGGTATAAACACTAATATTCGGATCATTTCACATAAATATCATAAGATGTTTTCGGGCCAATGCAATGTAAGACCATATCTTTGAAATAAAACCACCAACGACTCTTTATTGATAAGCATCCTTGTCCATAAAAGATGCATAACGAAAATGTTTCCATTCTAATGGAATTATGAAATAGCAGTTTGAGTAACTCTATTACATGCCCATTGGGCTAAGATAAATTTAAATGCATATTTTGGTTTCCGTAACATTTTCTCTACCTTGTCCATCTTCGTCCTTCCATGAAGTCCTTTACTTCTTGTCAGATCCTGCACATCAGTATGTCAGATCTCTATTTGGTATCACATACCAAAATGAAGAAGTAATCAAATTTATCTTATGTTGTTTATACCTGAAGTGGAGGCCTCAATTCCATCCTTCTTGTACTTTAGTTCCTCTAACTAGAGTGGGCAATTTTGCTTCCAGTGTCCAGGCTGGTGTCACTGGTGACAATCACCTCTTTGTTTCTTTATTCCACCTTTTGCCTTGAGATCTGAAAACTTGGGCTTCTACTAGATTTAGAACCTTTCTTAACTTTGACTTTGCCTTTAGACTTCCTCTTTGTCTTACTAATCATCATCACAGACTTGGGCTTGTCCTTCTTCATTTGTGTCTCAACTGTTCTCAACATGCCCAACAAATATGTCAACGACTTGTCAAAGTCGTTCATGTTGTAGTTCATGACAAACTGTCTATATGACTCTAATAGAGACTATAGAATCACGTCAGTGGCCAACTCTTGGTCCAAGGGGAATCCCACTCTGGTTAGGTTCTCCACATACCCAATCATCTTGAGCACATGACGACCTATTGGATCTCCTTCAGCCATGTGACATTTGAACAATGCCTTGGAGACATCAAGCCTCTCTTGTCTTGCCTAATCTTCATACATGTTCTTTGAGATGTGTGACCATCTCAATCACCCCCATGTTCTCATGTTGCCATTGAAACTCATGGTTCATTGAACAAAGCATCAGACATTTGACATCCACAGTGTCCTCAGTATACTTCTTATAAACATGCTTGTTAGCCCTTAGAGCATTTTGAGGTGGTTCCTATGGTTTTGGCATTTCCAGGACATAGAGCTTGTGCTCATGCGTGAGAACAATTCTCAACATCCTAAACCAATCGTGGAAGTTGTTCCCAACAAATTTTTCCTTCTCAAAGACCGATCGTAGAAAAAGTGATTGTTCGGTGTGGCCATTTGATTCTACAAAAGAATTTGCAATTTTATCAAAAACTCAATTTTTGATTTGATTTGATTTGATTAAAATTGGGCGATAACAATTAGGTATTTAATTAATTATCGTTCTCATTAATTGTTCAAATTGAAAACCCTCAAGTATCAATTCAGAAAATTGCAGGGAACAATTTTCTAATGAGCCAAGATCCAAAATGATTCAATTATTCTCCGGCCTACACCAGTGTCCATAATCAATCATTAAGGTAGGCAATCATGCCAATTGCATCATATGAAATTCTTGGATAGATGGTGTGCACAACTCTTTGCCAAAATCATCTGCATACGTCTGGTCCTAGACTCTCTGAGAATCACTAGTTAAGCCTGACCCAATAGCCAATACGATAATAATGCACCCCGCTTTGGCGACACCTACATTACTACCATCACACTTCAATGAGGTAGATGGCGCACCACGCTTTGCATAACCTACGCTTGGTTGAACAAGTTTTCATGTGTATTTCTATTGGAAAGCATCTAAGACTTAATATTTTTTATTGAGGGATTTAATATATACATATAGTGTATCCAATCACCACATCTATAGTACGTACCATATACACGCTATATCCCACAATGTAAACATGCGATGTAAAATAAAAGGCAATGGTTATGGCCGTGTCTACTTGTAATTCCTTAGAGCCACAAGGAATTACTACCACCTAGGTCAATCATCACATCACATGTATGGACATACGGTTGATGTAGATATGTGCTTGCCAATTTGGGTAGATCAGTTCAACCTTTGAACCGGTCATCTCGCCTCTTGGCCAATCGGTTGGTCCTCTTGTCAAACTGATGTTTGGACTCCTTCCAAATAGTGGGTTGGGCCTCCAAGGATGGTCTTCTGGCCTCCTATCCAACTAATGTCTGGACTCCTTCCAAACAGTCAGTTGGGCCCACCAGGCGGTCATCTGGTTCCATCGTCCTCTGTCCTCCATGATCCTCCAGACAGTTGGCTTGTCTCATGAACTGGTTATGTCAACCAATGATGAACATCTTCAACATCGTTGTATGAAAAGAAACTATCATATTGCTACTTTGTCAAATTGAAGAAGGAAAACCTTGAGTTACATTCGAGGGGAGAAAAGATAGGAAATCATTAACTTTACATTGGGAAGAGAGAGGGAGAGGCTCGGTATGTAGACCGAGATAAACAAGAACCAAACCATCCAACCACACAGAGATTTATGGTTTAGGCCATAACCATGCTACACATCCACCATCAAAACCATTTTTAGGGTGATGCGTGTAAATTGTGTGTGTGTGTATATATATATATATATATATATATATATATATATATATATATAGTTTGGGATTATGTGGTCTTTGAGTAGATATGTATATCACAGCAGTTTAAATATTACATCATATGCAATAAATAAACAATAAAACCAAAAATCTGATCATATCGATTATCTTAAAATATAGTAAATTGACATGGCTTTGATACCATTGTATGGAAATAAGGGCACAAATTATAGTAGCGGAAACAAAAAAATTATCTATCCATATTCCCAATACAACAAGATCGCGTCAACTAATATGAAAAAGGAAGGATGGTTTTAGCAATTTATACATGGTCCTGGAGTAAGTCCAGCGGCAAAATTTGCTTCTTTGCAACTGCTGACAAGTTGCTCTTAGACGGTGGTTGTGCAGCTCCTGGTATTCACCACGAACAATGTCTGTGAAACCTCTATAGTGACTCATGTGGTCTCGTCATGGACTGCAGGTTGACTTTTCTCTCCGAGCAACATCCAAAGGACTCTTTCCTCTAGAGTAGTCCACATAGACCAACTAGAACTCCTGTCGTTCACCAAGAAAGGATAGGAAGGAGTTTTCCTCCCCGTACGTGTACTAGTCACCAACCTGCTCTCCCACAAAGACAACCCTAGGTTGTTTTCTCCTGTGGCTATCCCTCCCTAGTCGGGTAGGACTTTCCTGGGCTTTCTTGGTTTCAACTACCAGAGAGGACAACACTTGTTAGAGCAACTGATTCTCTATTGTCTGTGTAATTGTTGTGTCTTGGGAAGCCCCTACTACCCCTCTATATATAGGAGGGGTTAGGGTCAGGGTTTCCAGTCCCCAGCCAATGCGGGAGTAAAAGTGGGAGTGGAAATGACCAAGAGATCTTTATTTTTCATAATAATTTGCAATATGTGACAACTAAAATGGCCGTTTTGTACACCCAGACGGTCGTCTGGTGTGAGAAAGTTGTCTCGCACTACCAAATGGCCATTTGGCAATTTCCAATCTGAATCGAATTTGACTATTTCGAATACAATTAATATATCATATTAATTTCCTTGTTTCTCAAGTAAAGAACAACCAAAACTATTCGGGAAACATCCTGAACCTTCGTTTGACCCAACCGGGACATCTCACCCAAGTGAGACGCCCGTCTCACTCAATAAGACAACCTTCTGGTGAGTTGAGATGAGTCAATCAGTTCAATCATATTGAACCGGTCGGTTCAAGGGTTGAACTTAGCCAAATCGATCTTCGATCAACCTGACCCCTAAATGGTTGTCTCACCTACTTGAGACGTCCATTTGGCTACCCAAACGACCATCTCACATAATGAGATGGTCATTTGGAAGTCTTGGTCAGCCAATCCAGCAATCAATTGTGTGAATTGAATACCTAAACACTTTAGTAATCAATTCAATTGTCATTCAAGATCAAACTCCTCTTCTAGATGAGTTCCTATGTGTGTGACCCTATAGGTCCCATGTCACATTGGCAATGAATGTCCATAACTATCTTATGACATCACAAGCAAAGAGTGGTGCCTAGTCGCACATCAGTGCTACCCAAGTGAAATGGAAAGTTGGAGAACAACTTCAACCTACAATCTGTGTGAGGTGTTGTAGTGATTGTATAATTCCTTTGTATGTGATATCCAAGATGAATTCGAGGCATGGTTGGTCATTCTCTCGACATTCAATCCATGTTTCTTGAACCAAGAGAAGACTGTTTGAGATAATGTGACATCAATATCATATATTGATTCACATGTGCATGTGTATGCATTTCTCAGTCTCGCTAATCAAGTGGCCAGAATATCATACTCATGTAGGACAGAAAAATCCCATATCTATCACTCACAGTCTATCCCCATATGTTAAAGTCACCTAATCATCACCGTTATAACAACCCATGTTTTAGGACTGTGTTTGATGATGTCAAAGCGTGCCCAATGTCATGTGATGAGTGTAATGACTTTAAGGCTAAGAATCACAATCACCACCTTCACTATAAGAGATGACAGTGACCACAAAACCATGTGTCACTCTCAAGGTGGGTCTGTCCGATACACTATTCTCTAACATGTATCTGTGTGCTTGGCTTGATATTGCCATATCATGACTAATGATATTTAGCCATGAACCAACTCACACTCTGATCTTATGTGTTATTGTTGTCTATCAACCTTCCATAATAACACCCAATCATGGACATAATGAGAATATGTATACATACTCTTAACATATGTATGATCTCATCACAAGGATAGGAACTTGATAACATATGTCATTGAGTAATATAATTCTCTAGACATTCACTCTATATCCTCATTACCTCATAACTGAGTGAAATAGATGAAGTGGAAGCTTGCCTTTATATATGAGTTATTATTAATCAAATCATTGTAGGTAATTCTGTTGTGTCAATCATCACATGATTTTCTCTATGGGAATACCTTAACAACAATCTTGTCCCCCAAAAAATTCATCAAATCCTCAAAAAATATTAGGAGTTCATATTCCATATGAGAACAATCTTGGTACTCAAATTTAGTACTATCATTACTTCAAAATCAACAATATCTTACTTAATCAAAAAATAAAGAATTAACCCAAATATATAACCACATAGTTCATCCATATATCATGAATTGAAGAGATTTTCTTATAAGTCAAAAAGAATATAGCTCTTTGATTCAAGAGTAAGATTTGACTTTTAATCCAAACACTAGATTTTTAAGCTTGTCCATGGTTCTAGGTGGGGTTCCAAATCTTCTTTCGATTTTGTGTTTCAATAGTTAGAGGACAACATTAGTTTTTGACATTATGTTTTTGTATTGAAATTAATGGATGCCCACATCCTAGTCCACATAAGAGCTTATCTCTAATTCATAAATCAAGATGTCAACCTAATCATTGTTTGAGGTTTCAATATCAGGGATATAAAGTCATCCACTACATATATCAAGGGTGATATCAAGATCCAAATGGGGCATCATATGATTCAAATAGATATCAAGATCAACAATCACAATGTTAGATTTAGAATATAAAATCCAAGATTCAAAAGTTGGATATCAAAAGTCATGGGCCCAAAATTTTTGAAAATGTTGTATAAATTTTGGGATAGTCCAATGTTGTGATCATTCATCCATAGACAACAATCTAGCAGCATTTCTGATATCAACATAAATTTCATAATAATGGTATTCAATGTTGATGAATTGTCTAGTACTATAATTTTGGGAAATTCAACTACAAGCATATAATAAAAATAATCATGTTCATGATTATCATGAAATAGAACTTCAAGATTGAGTTTCAACAACATTCTCAGATTCAATGTATTTGAGATTAAAATCTTAAGAAAATTTTACCTTTCAAAGTTTTAAAATAATCACGAGATGACAGTTTTGAGAAAGTTATGGAAGAGATGTGGCATATTTTAGGAGAGTTACGAATCAGACTATTACTCCAATCTAACACGTTTTCATTTGAAGACATTGTTGTATCATGGATGTACCTTATCATCAAGACATTAAATGAGCAATAATAGCAACAATACTAATTATCAATTTGCATTTTGAGGAGTCATGGAATCAAAGATCAATTCTCATAATAGTCCTGACATGGTTTAAGATCTTAGCATGTCTGAGATCATGATTTCCTTTTAGTTTCCTCTTGGTAAAAGAGAAAGGGGTATACTTAGAAACTGAGAAGTCAACTTAGGTTCTTCAAATAGTTAGAGAATTATAGGACATGATTGAGATCTCAGATTTTTTTTAATATGACTCAATATCAAGTTTCACAAAAATGTATTATAATCAATATGGTTTTTCTCTTTTAATAAGTATTTTCATTATGATTTGAGTGTCATAGACATAGTCATATAAAAGCATGAAGCATGATATATAAAAATAATGAAAGTTTGTTTTGTAATGTGTGAGGCTTGATCAAAAATGTAGAGGAAATTGTAAACTTAACCAATAGGGAACTCATCAGTTATGAGATATAAGAATGAATTATACTTATTTCATTGTATTAAAGATCCTCGTAATTTACCAAAAACATGAAGCACATATATCATATTTGTCAAGAGCATTTTCATGATCTGAGTGATGAATATGGGTGCATAACTTCTTCAATACCTTAGAATTGAGCCTGAAACTAAGATCAGGTTATGGTACCATCATTATCAGTACTTTAGTCGACCTTTTAAAAATTGATTTGAATTATTATTATCCCTATTAAAAGTTGCCCATAATTGAGATATTATACAATTAAAGGTCTTGAGAGTGAAATAATTTGAGAGGACTAAATAATAATTATCAAATAGGTTTCTTGGGTTAATACCTAAAGAAAAGATGAGATTCTAGAAGATGGTCTTGGCTTTAGGGGAAGGTTTTTAACCCATTCTTGGATTCACTTTGTCTAAGTAGGTGTATAAGACGCCTTATCCACCACAGCTAAGGGGATAGGAGGTAATTCCCCACTACATTTTGTACCAACCCTAGACACTTTTATTTCACCTTGATGGACTTAAATTTTCCTAAGGTTCATATGAGATATTATATTTGTTCCTTAAACATACATAGAGGTTGTGTGTTATACTCTAATACCGTATGTCATAGAATTGTTTCTACTTGTATCCTAAATCATAATGATTAGGATTTGGTGGTGAAAGGATCCAAGTGTATGTCCCTTTAATGTTTCAAACGACATAACACACACATGTATATATGAAAAAAAAACCATAAATTCTTGATATACATGAACTATAAGGATTATAAAACATCATATTATATAGGAAACAAAAAAGGGAGATATATATCAAAAGGAAACTAGATAATACATGAGATAAAATATCTACACCCTTTAACTGTACATAAACCTCAAGAAATTACATTGCTTTACATGTTCAATGTTCATGGCAGATACCATATTAGCATAGAGGAAGCATGATCTTGGTAACTTTATCCTAGAGTATATGTTATATCTAAAATCTATAAATTGGACGCAACCAATGCAAACACGTTGGTACATTATAAAAGATATGAAAGCTTGTAGGTTTAGAGAAACATATTAACTTGGATCAAACTTATATAAATGTAAGAACTAAAAGAAAGCAAGTGACAACTCCAAAAGACTTTCTTATTAACATGAAGCATATTTTAAATCCATTTACCTTATACAATAAAACATCATCATAAGGACTTAGACCAGCTTCCCAAAGGAAGGGTATGTGAGGGACTTGAAGGATAAAACTCAATACATAAACATGTTTAGTTCAAGAGGGACCTCAAGCCACAAAATACAAAAACTAACTCTATTTCACATGTTGTCCCCTTTCTTGAAAAAAACAAGTAGGTTCACGAAGCCTTGTTCCCTTACCCCAAGAATACAGGAAGGTACAACAAGGGGTGTATAATGGACATATGGTATTTGCAATTTTTTTGACATAATTTAAGGAAGTTCAGACATAGTATCCATGGGGAACAAGTAGCTCAAACAATATATATCCAAGCATAGGGACTCATACATGTAAAATACAATCGTTAATATTGTAATAAAGGTCAATAAGAGGTAAAGTGTACCTTGCAACTGGAGTAGTATAATAAAGACATGATTAGATCTTTGCTAAGAGTCCATCAAAGGTCATGACGTTAAGAAAATATGATTTGATTGAATTCAGTAGTAATCTTGTCATATGATCATTTTGTGAGAGTTGGATGTTCCCCCAATGTAAGTATCATTTCTCACAAACATTCATTTCAACATCTTTATATAATATTCTACTTCATCATCATGTTCCATATTACATGATAAATCATATGTGACTTAAGACGAAACATCTCAACAAGATCAAAGATTCAAGATTATGGTTTCAAGATCTTAGTGGGGTAATTAGAAGTTTTGATATGATTAATGAGTTAAACAACAACATATACACAATAAGTCAGATTTCATGTCATTTAATCATAGAAACAAGTCACTAATAGTGTACAAAGTGATCATGGTTTGAATTCATGCCAGAAGTCATCAACATTTATAGTTTGGTGTCACAAATGTAGTTTTGAACATCATTAATCAATATTTGTACATGATTAGAGATAAAGCATAAGAAAGTCAATACTAATCACATTTAAATGGTATGTAGTCATCATTAAGGATATATGATTGATAAAGGTTGAATCTTGTTCACAAAGAATTAAACCACACTAATTAGAGCCACAATATATCATTGAGTCATTATAAGGTCGAGAATTTCCATAATAGGCCATTAATCGCATAGAATATATCAAAAGTACTCATTTTCAAGTTATCCGTGATGTCCATGTAGATTCGGGTCATAGAAGTAATTTTAACATTTAGTAGTTTTGGATTAAAAAATCAATTTTTATTTCAATATTTGTCTAAGGGATGTATTTTCCATCATTTATTTACAAGATCTAGACATTTACCATCAATATTGGCAGGGATATATGTAATTACCTAAAGGAAAAAGTCACTAACTATTGTGGTCGGTCTATTGTGTTCCCAAGAGATCAACTATTTGTAGATGGATGCCTCTACTTTTTGTGGCTCACAGGCACAGGGAGATGTGGTGGAGCCACATTGATGAGATCGTGGGTCCACTATGGATTGGTCCTGAAATCCAAAGATCATCATCAAAGTCTTCACTAGGATCTAGTTGTAAAGGAAAGTTGAGGCTCACCTTTGGATTTAGGTCACACTTTGGCGCAACCTAATCCAAGTCCAATGGGCCTTCTCCACCAATGATTTGTCCCATGGAGGAAATATCACCGTAGATAACAGGAAAGGAGAATAAAGGTTAGGGGGAGCAATAATCATGGTCGATTGGTCTTCCCTCTACCCTATGAGGTCGACGATACTAGTCAATTTGGTTGAAGGTTGTGGGGAAGAAACACCCAAAGAGGGTTCTAGAAGCACTACAATTGAAGAAAGGATTTGGTATAAGTAAAATAAGGTGGTTTTGGGTAAATTTATCTAAAAAAAGGAGGAAACAAGAGAAGAAGAAGTTAAAAAGAAGATGGGACCAAAAGGACTCATGGGATAGACTTGGAGTTGGTGCAACATGACTGGCTTACCGAATCCATGCTTCCATTGTGTGACATGAGTGAGGGAAGAGGACAAGGATTGTGGTTGTTTAATGATGGCCAAACCCATGACTCTTGACTCAAGGCCCCTCATTGGCCAAGAAAAAGGCAAGAAAATTATTGACATGGGAAAGTCACAAAAAAGGAAAAAAAATGGGTTTTCTTTACATAACTAATAAAATCTATAATTTTCAAATTGTAGGTCCATCAAGGTGATTTTTTTTAGTTAGTTCAAACTATTCATGTTCTTATTATATATCAATATTTGATACAATATGATTATGTGAAAGGGTCTTCACAACTCAAATGAATCCATAGATACATTAATGTGTTCAACATTTTATAAATGGGATCAAATTGTAATTTATAAACTTCACATCAAAAAATTGAGCAACATGTGATTCAAAATCGTACAAGATATACATAACGACTTTATTTCATTACAGTTGAGCATCTTATGAGTGAGGAAATGCATATTGGAGGAGAGATAAATCAACTTCATCATGTTAGTCTCCTCCATCTTTCTATTTCTCTCTTAGTTGATCTTAAATGAAATAATGACAATTAATATGTTCTATATGGAGAGCACCCTATCATATCATATGTAGAAATACTCGTGAGTTTAGGTTCCCCAAAAACCTAGATATGACTAGGATGTGGAATACCTCATGGAATGAGGAATTTCACCATACATTGGGTCTCGCTGAGCACATCATTCTGTATGTCCTTGTATGATACAAACTTTCTTCTTTCCTTGAGGATGCGTCCTAAATTCTAGAAAATAATTATATAATTTGGATCTATATTGCATTATAGGTCCTTGAGACTTGATTTTAGGTCCATGTATTATTAACAATTACAATTGAGTCAAAATCAATTTTCTTTACACTATGTCTATGTGTGTGATCCTGTAGGAACCATACTATATTGGCAATGGATTCACTAATCAATGGTAATATACATAAGCAATGAACGTGTATATCTACACATCATTGATACTCAAATAGTTGGATTAACCAGATAATACTAAACCATTAAGGACCAGTCTTATGGTGTTGTATAATCTCTTTGTTACATGACATACATATTGAACTAGAGGAATGGACACATCATCCTCATCATGTTGAATCTAAGTTCCTCGATATCCAAGTAGATTAGCAAGATACATATGTTCTCAACATCATATACTAACTCACATGATCATTAACATGCATTTCTCTAGTCTCATTTATCAAGAGGCCTAGGATATCTCTCAGGTTATATAGTGATGAATGCATATTTATCCTAGTTTTTATTGCATTTTTAGATTAGTTTCACATTACACTCTGTCATTTTGCTTTACAAAAATCTTGCATTTAGATTTTCTTAATTTCATATATATCATAGTATTTCGATCCAATTCTTTGATTTCCATGTAAAGCTTAAGCCCCATATCATCAAGGAACACCTTCATTAGTGCAAACCCAATGACCCATTGAAATATCCCCCTCCCCAAGGGGAGTTGGTCTACATCTCCCATGAATCTCATTAGTTTAACAAGAAGTCATGCTAATGATTGATATGTGGTTGAGAATCAATGAAAGGATCTCCAATGAAAAGTCATGCATGAAGACTGATGACCCTTTTAACTTTTGTTGGTTGAACTTAGATGAATGCCTTGTCCCCATGCATAAAAAGCCCTTCTTCTCTTTCATCAATTGATATCTGATGTCGGACCTTGCATACTGATGAGAAGTATGCATAATGGACCTACATTGGAATTTCTATATCGGTTGACTGACAAGAGTGTAGACTAACAAATACACTATATGTTCACCAATAGGATTCCTACATCAATCACCAACATAGTTACTTCCTCACCCTTCAACGAGTAGGCACACTCTACCAACTGACGCTCATACTGAACCTCGACATTGATGGCCTACCTGCACCAAACATTTGATGAAACTTCTATGTGCCTCCTTTAATGGGAATCTTGAAGGTCACATGTGTTGGAAAATATGGGCACATGAGTATAGCAGCGGAAGCAAGATTTTATCTATCCGTATTCCCATAACAATAAGATCACGTCAACTATTATGAAATGGGAAGGATGGTTTAGTGAGTTATACCTGGTCATGGAGTAAATACAGTGACTACAATTTTCTTCAATGCAACTATGAACAAGTTGTTATTGGACGGTGACTATTCAACTCTTGGTCTTCATTATGAACAATAGACAAAACAACTTCTACAGTGACTCCTATGGTCTCTCCATGGACTACAGGCTATGGTTGTCCTCCTAGCTGCAACCAAAAGACTCCTACCTCTAGAGTAGTCCACACTGACCAACTAGAACTTCTGTCATTCAACTAGAACAGACATGAAGAAGTTGTCCCTCCCGTTGGTTTACAACAAACCAACTTGCTCTCCCACAACAAAACTCTCAGTTGTTCTCTCCCGTAGCTATTCTTCCCTGTCAGGTCGGACTTGCCTGGGCACTCTCAGTTACCACAACTAGAGAGGACAACAATTTTCAGAGGAATTGATTCTTAGTTGTATGTGTTGTGTTCTAAGAATCCCCCAATACCCCTCTATTTATAGGCGGGGTTTAGGCCAGGGTTCCCAATCCATTCGAGATTTGTGGGGAAGTGGAAGGGATCGGAAGATCTTGAACTTTCACAGCCTGTGAACCACAAAATAATCTTCTGGTGACCTACATGGTCGTTTGGTCACTCAATACAATCGTCTTACACTACCAAACAGTCATTTGGCTATTTCCCAATCACACACAAAATTGGCAATTTTGATTCCAATTAATATCACATATTTTTTTCCTTACACACCAAGTTATGTGCAATCAAAACTAGTTTGGGAAAGTTCTATAACATTCATTCTTTGGGGAAATACAAAATCAGATAGGAAGCAGAAACAAAAAAATTACCAGACATATTTCCCATTAACCAACAGATCGCATCAACAACTATAAAATGGGAACGATGGTTTCACGAAGATATACCTGGTCTTGGAGTAAGTCCAGTGACAATTCTCATCAATGTAGATGTGCACTCTATCTTAGACAGTGTTTGTGCAGCTCCTGGATGCATTGGGACTCATCTGACTGCTCCTCCATGGATAACAGACTCAGACAATTGTTGTAGTAGCTCCTCAGATCTCGCACAGACTGCGAGTTGATGTTGCCCTCCTAGTAGTAGCCAAAGAACTCCCGCCTCTACAGTAGTTCACAGACCAACTAGTTACTCCTATCATCATGCTAGAACTGACAGGAAGGAGTTGTCCCTCATGTAGGTGTATTCGTCATCAACCTGCTCCCCCACAATGATACTCAGTTATTTCTCTCCCATAGCTATCCATCCCTAGTCGGGTAGGACTTACTTGGGCTCTCTTGGTTACCACAATCGGGGACGATATAAATTTTCAGATCAACTGATTCTCAATTGTGTGTGTTGTATTCTCAGAATCCCCTAGTACCCCTCTTTATAAAGTAGAGGCCAGGGTCATGGTTCCCAGTCTGTGCGGGAGTGGAAGGGACCAAATGATCTTGAATTTTCACAATCTACAAGATGCGAAAGAGTCATCTAGTGTGCAAGATGGTCGTATTGCACTTCTAGGCAGTCGTCTAGTTGTTTCCCAATCAGATATCAAATTGGTAAATTAGTTTCTCAATTAATGTCATACATTAATTTACTTTCACCCCAAGTATGTGTGATTGAAACAAGTTTGGGGAAACTCCAAAACCTTTGTTCAGTCCCAACTGAGTTATCTCACATAGGAGAGACGCCCATCTCACTCACCCAGATGGTTGTCTGGTGAGTCTGAATCGAGCCGTGTCGGTTCATAGGGCAGAACTAAGCCAATTCGATCTCTGATCTGTCTGACAACCCAAATGGCCATCTCAACACTTGAGATGCTCGTCTGGATGTCCAAATGGCTATCTCACCCAGTAAGATGGTCGTTTGGTAGTTCAGTTATCCAATTTGTTGATCTATTGTGTAAACTGAGTACCTAAACACTTTAGTAATCAATCCAATTGTCATTCAAGATTCAACTCCTCTTCTAGATGAGTTCCTTTGTGTGTGACCCTATAGGTCCCATATCACGTTGGCAGTGAATGTCCATAACTAGCTTATGACATCACAAGTAGAGAGTGATGCCTCCAAGTGAATGGAAAGTTGGGGAGGAACTTCAACCTACAATTTGTGTATGGTGTTATAGTATCTGTATAGTTCCTTTGTCACTGATATCTAGATTGAACTAGAGGCATGGAGCAGTCATCCTCATTATTATTCAATCATGTTTCTTGAACCAAAGCAGACTTCATGAGATATATGTAAGCCCAATATCATATATTGACTCACTTGCGTATGGCCATACTTTTCTCAGTCTCACTAATCAAAAGTCCTTGGATATCATACTCCTATAGGAGGGAAAAATCTCATATCTATCACTCATAGTCAACCCCCATGTGTCAAAGTCATCCAATCATCACCTTTATAACAACCCATGTTTCAAGACTGCATTTGATGATGTCAAAGTGTACCAAACGACATGTGATGAGTGTAGTGATTTCAAGTCTAAGAACCACAAACACCACCATCACTATGAGAGTTGACAATGACTTCCATGATGACTGCTTCCATGTGTCAGTCTCACGGTGGGTATGCCCGACACACTATTCCCTAACATGTATGTGTGTGCTTGGTTTGATATTTCCATATCATGACTAATGAGACTCTGTCATCAACCAACTTACAGTCTGATCTAATGTGTTATTGTTGTCCATCTACCTTTCACAATAACAATCGATTAGGGACATAATGAGAATATATATATATATGTACTCTTAACATTCATATGATCTCACTTCTTCCAAGTCACATACTTGAAGACATACGTCATTGAGTAATATCATTCTAGACATTTATTATGTTATTCATTATCTCATAATTGAGTATTCAAAATAAATTGGAAGATTGCCTTTGTTATTTATCAAATCATTTACATGTTATGCCATTACAATCATCATGTGATTGGCTCTCTAGGAATACATACCAACAGACTCCCACTTGCATTTAGAGCCAATCACCCACGAATCTCATCTTGAGTTGACCTAACATGACCATCATGCTTCTATTGCACAAGTGCTTTAACAAACCCGTTTAGCAAGGTTTTCTTTACGTCGGTATTTTGCCATTTTCACATCTCTTTGTTGATTGACTACTCGTATGATATGGAAGTGTCATAGTATGCTATCTGATTTTCCCAACCTAACTAGTAGCTTCATTGTTGTCATCAGTACTGTGTCATCAATGGTTGGAACCTCACACAAGTTCACCCATATGAACTTATTGATCCATATAGTATCCTTTGTTGTTCTTATAACACAGAGATATTGGGCTTCTTTTGTAGATTCAAACATCTATCATTAGCTCAAAACCCTTTCTAGCTTATAGTTCTCAATTGTCGTCAAACATAAATTTAGATTGTGATTATTTTGTCAGTTTTGAAGCTTGAATGGGTGTAACCCTTTACATCCAACTGTTATTTATTACCATAACCAAGGAACCAATCCTTTGAGTGCTTTATAAACACCGAAGGATGTTTCTTTATGGTAGTTTAGTGACTCTCACTAGTATCTGACATATACCCTCTCGTCATGTCTAATACATACAAGATTGCTAGGTAGGTATATATATGTCTTCTCATCATCTCCAATACATATGAGATGATTGGATATCCTCTCGTCATGTCCAATACATACAATATAACTAGATATCTTCTCGCCATGTCTAATCCATACAAGGTAACTGGATAAGTAGATAACATTGCATTCAAGACAAATCCAATTGCCTCACATATGGCATCTATCCATATGTTCCTATTCTTCATAAGAATTGGGACACTCGACTCCTGAGAGACTAAATCCATGGAACATGGACATGTTTTCTCTCATTGAGTCTTACATGTTGAACCCTTCATCATCTTACCAATGTATGTGCTCTTACTTAGGTCATGAAGCTTTCCAAATCTATCTTTGTAGACCTCCATCTCTATCACATAGGATGATTCACCTAGACACTTCATATAGAAGGTACTTACCTTGCCAGGTTTTATCATATGCAAGATAAGGACGTTATTACCCACCATTATGTGGAATATTAATATGATCCCACTAAATCTTTTGTAATCACATATTCCGTCTTCGTTCTGACTCAAGTCAAACCCTCTGACTGTCTTGTCAAATAGAAGATTCCATCTCTGAGATGCTTGCTTTAATCCACAGATTGACCTTTGTATCTTATAGAGTTTGCTTGCATTAATGGATTTATAAAACCATTATGTTGTGTCATGTATACATCCTTTTAATTATTTCAATTAAGGAATGTGGTTTTAACATCCATATGCTAAATCTCATAGTTAGACCAAGCTACAACAACAAGCATGATCCAGATGGATTTAACCATGGTAACTGGTGAAAAGACTTCATCATGTTGAACACTTTGAACTAGTTTGAAACTCTTTGCAACCAATTTACATTTCCAAATTCGTCTTCTTACAAAAACCCAAATGCACCCTATGAGTTTTACCCCTTCAGGTGGATCCAGTAAGGTCATACCTTGTTGGTGTACATGGAGTCCATCTTTGATCTCTTTGCCTTAAGCCATTCCTCAAATTATGGTCCATCAATAGTTTCTAGGTAGGTTGTTGACTCATCACATATGACCAACCAACTGCCTTGTTGAAGATATTGTCATAACCTTTCAAGCTATAGGCGTGTTCTACTAGAACTATGAGTTCTATGTTACGTAGGGAACTTGAGATTCCACAACAACTTGTGATTCTTCGTGTTCCTATTGTATCTCTTTAGGTTCTATGTTTTATTATTTTTATCTAACATTTTGAGGTCTAATTTTACTCCCACTAATTCCTTTGGAACCAAATTCCATTTAGGAATTCAGCCATCCTAGCAACAAATATTTTTTGTTGGGCTGGAATATAAGTAGTATTCAACAAGATAATATTCATGTGATTTGTGGATAAATACTTTTAAGTAACTATTTTCTTATACAAGATTTCAATCCTAATCACTATAAAAGACACATTGGGACTCCTCCCATGACATATCTCATATGGTGTCTTTTGAGCCATTTTATATGGTACATTGTTATAGTGTAAAGTGTGTGCCCAAAAGAAATGGTAAGATCAGCTAGATTTTATTGATAATCTCATCATGACTTCCTTCTTTATGATACACTGTAATGATACATTATCATTATGTTTCAGGTGGAGTTCATCATGATACATTATCATGATCTGCCTGAAGGTCCTCAAACTCTTGGTGTACGTATTTTAACATTGATCATATCGAGGTATCTTAATATGTTTACCAAGTTAGTTACTTACTTCATTTATGATCTCCTTGAACACTTCAAGAGATCCAAACTTGTATTTCATTAAATAAAAATTATCATATCTACTGATCACATTACCTTTAGAATTTTAAATTCTATGTAAGAATCAAATCTTTAATAATGTCGATGGATTAAAATTGAGAACAATTGTAACTAATTACACTACAATACAATTCGCATTTGATCATTGACCGTTCTTATTCCTTTTTTCATGACACAAAGCAAGTTATGTGCATACAGGAGCATAGACACATATACACACATAGGTGCAGACAGTCACCAACAAACACATTGGTACTTACACAATGTATACTTCTTTGCCCTCTCTTTTAAAAATAATATTCATTTTTTGAATAAACCTATATATACTATGTTATGTTGCGTGCTTGATCATAGATTGTTCTTGTTCCATTCACACACAAGACAATTTATGTACTTGTAGGTGCATACACACACATGCACACATGTGTGGACAAACACACAAACAAGTAGATTGATACTCACACAATTTATATTTTATTTCCCTCTCTTTTAAACATAATATTGATTTGTTGACTACAAGTTGTAGGAGTTTCAATTAAGAGGCACATGGTTGTCATTTTGGACAACGTTCATCATGTGACTTGTTGTTTTCATCCGAGGTTCTTATTATTATATAAATAACAGGATCGAAAAATACAAATGCATTCCCCTAGTAATCTAAACAAATGTCTTCATAGAGGCACGAGCTACAAATTGGGTCGTCAATCCTTTATATGGGAAATCCCAAAGATCGGAAGAAAAAATATGAAGATGTTGATGATGGCATAATTACATTTCTATTTATGATATTTTGGATGCACTATAAGAGAGAAACTGAATCATTAGCTAGCACCCGAAGGTATAAGATGCAAACGGTAGAAAATGATAGTTGTTTGCTTCAGATACAACATTGTGCTTATGAAATTTTTGTGTAGCCACATCATAAGTTGCTTGTCCTTCCTTGAAGTTAGTAGGAATGTTTCCAACCAATGAAGAAAATCTCAGTAAGGTCAACACAAGTGTGCTTACCATTAGTCCAATCATCTAATAAGATGTCAACATGTCTCTAAGCGTGGAAATCATCATGTCGATACCCAAGAAAGGCGACTGGAGTTTTTTTAAAGCTTTAATCCGAACACAAGAAAGAATATCAAAGCGGTTGTCTCAAACAAAATCATGGCAGAACTTGTTCTGAGGACGGATTCTATAGTGTACAACATAGTCATCAAAGGAATCAAGCTGTACAGAATGACACAATGGGCAACGCTCATTACCTGATATTGAGAGATTAAGAGACGGTAACGTAGAATAGATCACTATTCAAATGGTGTCCGGGATAGTCCAGGACCTTCAATAGGACCCGTGAGAATTGATATAATTCAAACTATGTGGTGGAAGTAGAAATTGAAGAGTCGTTATTGACTCATTTTAGTTTGTCTCATATAGCCTCATATAAATCACAAGCATATGCTTTCTTAAAATCTCTAAAAATACATGTTCTATCCCTTTTATAAGTATATTTCTTGTAACTATATTGGCATAATTATTATAACTTCTATTTTTATAAGTGATTTCACTACGATAACAAATCAATAATCTTACTCAAAACATATGCCTTTATTGCTGAGGTGAACATAATCAAAATCCCATGTGTTACACTTTATAAAATAAAAAAATACCTTTACATGAATGTCTAATATTATGCATTGATAAGAAAATTTTTGTTTCATTGAATAAGTAATTATTCATTAATCTCAATAAAATATTATCTATTAGAGCAATGGTTTCCCCAAGTATGAAATCATCATTATTTTGGTGATGATCATGGTGCATACATATGAACTTTCAAAAGTTTAGACTAACTAATAGGGGATGAAGAGGCAAAGTGGGTAGGATAAGTAGGAGTATTCAGCTAAGTTGTTGTTTATAAATAAATGAATATAAAATATGCAAGGTAATGGAAGGGTGAACTTCATTGGTACATACTATATCTTTTTTATCCACAACGTGACCTCCACTACTTCTCTTGGTTTCATGACTTTATGTCCCAGAGTCCCGGTTACAACCATGGTTGAGTGGTTTTCTAATGTGATATAATTTGATTGAGAGTTTATGCTAGCATGACTATGAACTAAGGTCGTTGAGCCTATGTGTATATTATTTCTACTAATTGTGCTCTATCTATAATGTCACATGATTCACAACTTCAAGTGAGTACTGAGGTCATCTATAGTTGATCGTATTATGAAGGATTGAAATGAGAGTTGCACACATTGTCATGTTTATTTCCCATTTTAGTGCCAAACTTTTCTTATTTACCAAGAAAACCTATATTCAAAGAAATATGTTCCATTTCATCCTTATGATATATTTTACCTAAATAACACAAACTAATTGTAGATGTATTGGTACATGTCTACTCCGTGATAGTTTCCCCCTTAAATGTGACAATTTCCACTCATCATTGATATTACAAGTTACTCATAGGGTATTTCTCTCACTAGTTGTCACATTTAATCTCATGAGAGTTCAAAATTATATATGTTCCTAATTGTGAAAATGTATTAAATATGATATAATCAATTTAAAAAATATTGAAATCCTAAATAATGTGCATATCGTATTTGCTAAAATATCATAGAAGTTGGTGTGATGTGCATTATAGTTTTTTTATGTTATCTAGACATGTATGGTAAGTTTTATATTTTATATGTTATTATTTATTTAAACCTAAGTATATGTTGATGAAAAATATATTCTTAGGTGATATCATAAATTCATTGATATATTATCTATTGCTAAAATATTGTTTTTTCTTTCAAATTCATCTTGTATCACCAGGTAAAAACATCAATATTTTCTGAGAATAAAAAAAGTGTTAACACTAGGTTTGATAATTGACAACACTTCAAAAAGATAATGTAAATTTCAAAATAGATGCTTACTTTTTACGTAGAAATAACTCACAAACCCATGCTATCATCTATGATGTTTGATAATATATTGCATTTATCACAATCATTAATATTAATCAATAAATTTGACATATTAAAATATATAAATATATATAACTTATAATTTTTTAGTATGATGTGAAAATCCATTTAAAATAGATAAAATATATTTTGTTCTAGAAAGTGGTGGGACTTCAATTTGTTCAAAAAATATATTTACCTTCTTAAAAATTCTTAGGACGTTATTGTTATGCATTAATTTGTAATCATAAGACATGTCAAATTACTCAATAAAGTTTGAATGGATATTTGCAAACAAAAAATCTTTACTCTAGAATTCATTTGAATAATTGTTTAGTACTTTATTAAGCTAAATTTACATAAATAAATAATAAAAAGTTGTAATAAATTAATTCATATATACCACAATATATCATATGTTATACTCTTTAAAAAAATTCATACATACATATTATATACATAAAAATATATGAAAAAAATAATTTTCACAACATCAAAAGGATA
Organism: Alisma plantago-aquatica; assembly: GCA_963693085.1. Taxonomy (NCBI): domain Eukaryota; kingdom Viridiplantae; phylum Streptophyta; class Magnoliopsida; order Alismatales; family Alismataceae; genus Alisma; species Alisma plantago-aquatica. The sequence goes on along the minus strand of OY856413.1, from coordinate 589,757,147 downwards.
ATATAAGTTTTTTTATAATAAGTATTACTTCATTTATTAAGAAAAAATAATTTATTTTAATAATTTTATTTCTAATTATATATGACTCATTTTTTACTTATAGAATGAAAATAATTCCAAATGTCTAATATATTTGTTTTACAACAAAATTGGACTGATCTTTAACATCACAATCATGTTTTCAGTATTGTAATTTACATACTATCCTAATTTTTGATAAATATCATTTCTATTTAAATTGAACTAATATCTAACTTGACTATCAAAGTGTTAGCCTTATAATTTACGTGATAGTTATTAACTAAAATTTCATTATGATAATTATACTATGCATTACTAGGAATAATTTAAAAACAATTGTATGTTGTAGAATAAATTTCTTGGTTAGGGTTTGACTAATTTTTGGTGTATAACGTACATAATATACCATGTGCTAGATCGCTATATTATTATTCTGTAAACTACATTTAAATATGTATGGATTGCAAGAGTAAATGTAACCAGCATGTCTAATAAGTGTGTTATACTTTGTAGTTTATGTAAGTATATAATTTATTTGCAATTTTTGTTTGAGATAGACTAGTACATTATTAAGATATGTGTACATCTATGGATGTAGAAAATTTTAGTATCAATGAATATAATTCAAAAATAAAATTAAGATCTCAAAAATATAAAAAACAAAAGTGGTTGAATACATAAATATTTTATTGGTTTCACAGGAATTCCTCAGGAATGTTTCATGCATACTTCTTTGGTGTTGATACTCTGGTAAAAAAATGAAGTATCTTTCTTTCTCTTTTGGTTTCTTGAATTTTGATATAGAAAAGTTCATTATTTAATATGGGTATCATTGAACCACCAAGATAATATTATACAATAAATATAGTAATTTGATGATCTTATATGAGCTTGAATAGAGTGCATTTTTCTCATCATTGAGACTTAGAAATCATGTATTCATCTGGTGAAACCATTTGTTCTCTTTATTTTCATTTTCTAGCTTATAGAAGTTTCAAAGTTCACCTAAATTCTATTTGTATTTATTCATATATTTGAAAAGACATTACTCAGTGGGAGAAGAGACTTAAAATTTTCTAGAAAATACTTGAATTCAACATTACATGTAGCATAATTTGATGTGCAAGTTATGTTTTCTTAAGTTCTTGAAGTGTTAGACAATCTTACTTTATTAAACATATGGTTGAGGACTTTAAATGGGAAATTGAACCCTTTTTCTAGAGCTTGATAAACTATTATTTTTTTTCATTTTCTTCATTATTGAGGATAGCCTAAGAAACCATTGCAGGGCAACCTAGTCATAAAACATGGTTGCTGCACTAACTAGCTTTCAGATTACTGTGCATTTATATTTATTTTTACTTTGTGAATGAAGAAAAGAAACTATATAACGACATATTTTACTTGATTTAAAGGGGGTCAACAAAAAGGTTGACATTAAGGTAATAAATGGGTTTATTGTTGTTTTCTTAGGATATGATTAGATAATTAGTAAGGAATAAAACTTGGTCATGAAAATGCAACTAAAGATCTAACACATATATAATCTATAAGGCATACAACTTTGTCAATCCATGTAGTAAAAACACATCACTTGGCATTTAATATACAAGGCATAAAACTTTGTCATGAAAATGTAATTGAAGAGCTTAAAACTTGCAATATTAGAAATAGAACACTAACCAAATGTTAAATCTCGATTCTCAATGGACTTGATAATAATATCATATAAATTAGAATGGATGTACAGCCATCAAAGATATTGATTTAGTTGTAAGAATGAAATGAAACAAAAATATATAAAAACCATAAATGATATATATATATATATTTGTTTTATTTTAAATTTTTGACATGAATGCTCACAACATGATGTTCCAATGCCTAGGTTCACCACCTATTAAAGGAGATGGTTTCATCTATGATGCAAGTTCTTCTTCCATGATATAAATTATAAACACAATGTAATATTTCAATCCCCTAGTTCTCCATCTTTCAATGGTTAATGTTACATCTAAATCCAACGAATTCCAATATATCTAAAACTCATGTGTCTTGTTTTCATCATGGAGTTTGATTTTACAGACACAAAAAAAATCCATCCATCTGGTGTGATGGATGTCATAAATTTTCTCATAAAAAAGGCACTCCATGTTGTATGACGAACGTAATTTGATAATGAAATGTATTTTTCCAAAAAAAATACTAAGGTTAACGACATGTTGAGAATAGAGTATATGCTTGATCGGATTAGGTAATCTAAGTTTGATATTCAAAGAGAAATTTTTTGTAATCAATCAATATAAATATCAAAAAGTGACACATTTTTTTATTCGTCAAATGAATAAATAAATAATTTTAGCTAAATATCTAGATGGATCATGACTATACATGTGATGATAAAATTGCAATATTAAAAAATTATAGCATGCTTCTCATTTAAACCGTGTGTATATGCTATTATATGCGTTAAATAATTCATTTGTCAAGGTATTCAAAATACCGACCTATATTATACGTTAATTTTTGCATGGTAATATACACCTTGAATATATTTTTTGGTCTTACAACAAATACGATTTTTATTTTGTATAAATTAAAACATGCAGTGCGCATGCAACTACTAGTAACCAACTAAATAGGATGACATTCCTAGAATAGAAGTTTTAGTTGTCAATAGTGAATATATGTATGGAAAGATTTATATATAACATCAACTATTTTTTATCAAATAGATAAGGAAAGACAAACCTAGGTCGAGAGTTTTTTCTACAACTTTGAGAGGCAACAACTCATCAGTAAGATTCTTCTCGAATAGAAATCTTTATCCATTGGCATGTAGGAAATGAATTTACTTCTATGTTCGCCAATCATCTTAGGGCTAATATACCTCTAAATGTTAACAATGTTAAGAAACAACTAGCCTTTCAACAATTTATGTCGAACAATTTCAATTATATAATGCGTATTAAAAACAGATTTAAATCTGCTGTTTCGACTTTGTTGTGCCAGCTATGTTCCACGCGATTCTAACCATATGTCTACCCTAAAAATTTGGTCCAAATCTTTTGTACTCGTCTTTTGTGCCCACTTTTATGCCCGCAATATTCAATCCCTTTACTTGTAGGGCCCATGACAGAATGTACGTACGGACAATATGTAGTTGGTATATTGTCCCTGACACAAAGGACGTGAGCCACGAAAACTCACCCTTACAAAATTAAATGGGTGTTTCTATTGTACGGACTAAATGAAAAACGTCTCAAAAAAATATTTGGAAACAGCGAAGTCAGACCCATTAAAATAGCTATTTGTTTTTCTAAAACTAGGACATTATACATTTCCTTATTTAATAGTAGAATAGACATTTTTTGGCTCCCTTTGGACAATCAACAAAATGCAACTATCAAATACATGGTCAATTTGTCTTTTATAATGTCTCCGGTTGGCTTTCAACAAAACCTAATATCATCGAACAAGAGATTCTTCGGTAGTAATTTGCTTACAGCACCATACTTAATCACAAATGGTTTATTTTCATATTCATCATTATTTGACCTTAGTATTTAAGCAAGTCTACGACGTGCATACATTATAATTCATCTATTAGGGATTGATGGTGGACTTAGAAAATTTATGGATATTTTTCCAGACTTTGACGGTCGTATTCAACCAATAGAGCCCATCATCTCGGATATCAAAGATGCATCCATGTTGGCAGCGGTTCAGTTGCTCCTTATCGGTTGGGCTTAATATGCCGAAGGTCAATGAATGATTCTTCACAGATTGTCCCCACACAAAAGGACGAAGTGCTAAGCCAGGTTCCTGAAAAAGGGGCAACTCATACTGACCTCTATTATAAGGCATGATGGTCGTGAATGGTCTTGGGACATCAGATGGTAAGCGCCAGAAATATATCACCATGTCGCCGAGGGTTTTTGCATTGTTTCGTACGATCAATTGATCCGGGATGTCCGAGCTTTGCACGGTGCTTTGGCAAAGCACAAGCAGTAGGGAAAATGCTAACAAAATTGATCTGGAGATCATCTTTGTATTTGTGACCATAGCCTTCAAATTTGCTAAGACAGGGTGTTGAAATCTGTCGTGTACGTGTTTATGCAAAGACCGCGGGAACATCATGTATATATAATTTACTTGAAATAACAGGTGGCAAAGCTGATCACAGATAACTTAAATGATATAGTTTAAATTTGGCCGTAGGTTATTACTTACATGTAACTTCTATACATCATAAAATTCCATGGGTCACATAGAAACCCATCCGTTCTATTTAGTTTAACACATACGTTTTTTATATTATATTTATATTGATAGTTTTTATCTTCAATTAAAAATACATCAATGTGAAACATGTTTTTCTCAATGCACTTTATGTCAAGTAATCCAAAAGAATAAGTTAATGTATATATATGAGAATTCTAAAACTTGGACAAACTCTTCTATATAATATAAGGGTCGTGTTGTTTGAAATGTTTTGAGTTCAGGAGAGTGCATTTTTATTAATAGAAAACTTCGTACCAGTTTTAGCAAAAAGTATTATTGTTTCTGTTATTCAACTCATGTGAATCTATACCGTGCGTGGCATGGCTTGGGATATATATTGTTTCACGTGTCAAAGATTTATCAATGTTTCAAGTCATGTAGTCCATAAAAAACACTAGTAAAATTATATTGTTACTACACAGGAAAGTTATTTTCTCTTTGTTTATTGAGGATACAATATCCATTGCTAGTAATAACTTCCCGAATCAAAGTGTGCATAACGGAGGTATAAGACTTTATGAGATCCGACTCAGAAAGTGATGAATGCCAGAGAGAACCTACCGACATAGTACGCATGGACGTGGCAATAAGGTTTCAAAAGTTATTTAAATGTTTCCTAATAAATGTCAATAAGTTTACCAGATCCATGTCGTCACCTAGGACCATCTGGGACCATCTCAAGGAGAAAAGTTAAATTGACAGTAGTTAAGTCAAGTTGAAAATTATTTTAGAGTTATAGCTGATTTAGAAACATGTCTAATTGGTGAAATTCGAATCTAAATAGCGCCATTGTCAAACCATTAAGGAATTAACTCCAAAGTTCTGTCGTATGCTTGCATCAATGATAAAATTTTAAAAGCACAAATCAAGATTTTATTGGACCGAAATTATTTATGTAACTCGTCACCGGAAAGAATCACATCAGGCTTAACTACAGGTCCAGGAAAAACAATATCATGTTTAGGACATTTGAAACCCTCAAGGACGTGGCTGTTTCCTATTGATATTTGCTTTACCCATTTGGGGAGAAGTACATATATACATAAATCTAATATGGTAATCAATTTTTATAATTTGATAAAGGGATCGATGCACAATATTTTATAAACATGATGAAAGTTTTATATCCCCAAATTCATATATTCATGATGTATCAGTTATCTTGATTGTGGTGAAACCATAACAAAAAGGTCTAGTGAAATAGTTCAATGGTGGGAGTAGCTCATGGGCTACAAGAAGCACAACAGTTGCTCCAATTTGAGCTATCCGTATTATTTTGATACCCACTCTGGAAGAATCTTTAATGACGATAAACCTGCAGGTTTTCTTTCACTTAGTCATACCGTACCGACTCATTCCTAGTGAAGTTTATACATAGGATAAAAAGTGGTAGTTTTTAATAATTCTTCTTATAGTAGAATATTATATTAGAATACAATGCTTTGGCATTCATTGTTTCAATTTAAATTGTCCCATGTACGATTACATTTGTGTTGATCTTTACTTTTATAATCGAACGTGGGATCCATCTAGTAAGGAGTTGGTATATGTTTACTTATTTGCGTTCTTATTCTACCAGGAGAATATTTTTCTAGACATGCATTTGTGAGTTGCTAGCATGAATCGTTCTACAAATATGTACAATCAGTACTACAGAATGGAGATATGAGGTCAGCTATTTTTTCAAGAAAAATTGACGGTAGTATAGATAGGGTCGGTTATATGTAGACAATCTCCATGGATTGACCAACTGAAAAAATACAGACTATATATACTTTTTTTTGCCGTCGGTCTCTTATCATACAAACTGACGTTATATACCATCTGTGAAAATATTTCACACAAAATTTTACGGGCATTTCATTTGACTCCTAAAAAATTTACGTAGTCCGTTTTGATTAAAACAACTGACAGGATAAAGTGGTACACGCATCATCTGTCCCGCGGAAAATAATTGGTCTTTCTCGGTGGTTGTTTTGGTTGCGATCGACGAGGAAGATGTTTGTGTTATGTGATCTATGAAATTTTCCCAACCCCAGTTCATATTTATCGGTGCATTTTTTATATGCAACCGACGGCGTATGTATCACTGAGTTGTGAGGTTAGGCGGTGGTTAGTCATTGACAACCAACGAAAAAGTTGTATGTATGCCAGTGGTTTTTGTCTTGTAACTGACAAGGAATAATATCTCTCCTTGAACTTCTGAATAACTGACGAGGAATATCTTACTTAACCCTATGAGAGACCCTTTCGTCCCAATTTTTCCTACCCACGTTTTCTTCTGATTCATCTGTTCGGTGATTTTGCGGACGATTTCTCTCCTTTCTGCCACTATTGCTGTAAGGAATGAGCCCCATAGGGGACCACTCCCTACTATTATATTGAAAATAAATAAGCACAACCCAGCGTTCAAACACCACATGTAGATAATTGGGGTGCCAGATTATTCTCAGATAAATGGTCCATCAAGAGTGTTTAAAAAATATAGCAGCGGAAGTAACAAACTGATTACATATTTTAAAATAGTCTCAAAACATCTCTCATGTCAACTAGGAAAAATAAAGGGTACTATAACTACGAGGATCTGTTGCAGTAGGCAACCTAGCCATCTCAGAAGTCGTGATCTACTGCGGTACGTTTCCTTCACTTGCTGGGCCCGCAATTTCTTGTTCTTCAACAAAATTCTCAACGGGCGGATCTGCGCCTGGGTGGTAGGGAACATCACCCAGGATGGGAAATAAAATAAAAAGGTTGAATCAGTAAAAACTGAGTATGTACATTGTATGTTAACTGGAGCATTATTTAATACATAAGAAAGCAAGATGTTCCCATCAAAGAAGGGTCATAAAAGCTAGGTAAGTTTCAAAGAGAAGTACCAAAAGAAGGAATTTCCAAAAGAATGAGGCATATAAATAAACAAGTGAAATAATACACCTTGCCATTAACCATTCGCAATATCACAACAATCATAATAATTTTGCATGCAGATATATTTGACTAAAGTAACTATAGTAGGGCCATGACACCACTGGGTCATTGGCCTAAGTAAAATGGGTGGAAAAGCACACCCTAGGCGGAAAAGCACGCCCCTGTATATATAAGGGTAGAAAAGCATACCCTAATGGTTACGCATAAGCGTCTACGATAGTTAAACTAGTCGAACTATCTAACATGCATAAATAGAGTGGCAAGATTTCACAAACATGTGGCATGATTTAAGCACAATAACAGATGAGGTCATTAACCCAATTCGACATGATAGTAATTTCAAAAGAATAATAATAAATCCAACTGAAAGTATATGAATTGTCCAACAAATGGAATAAGAGCAAGTATTTCGAATGATGCCTCATTATGGGAAGATTTAGTCATATAAATGCCCAGTTATAAATAGGGAGGAGTACATACCTCTAGTCCTGTTTAAGACAAATAAACGATCACCTAAGTCTGAGCCAAATTTAATATCCCCACCTAAACATAGAATGGGTACATAATGTTAATTTTATTCCTTAAAAAGCGGGTTTACCTAAATTAAACACTTTCCTAGAAAACTCATTATTGGTTTGGCATATCTCTGATTTTGTAAACACGCACACATGCATTGTGACTCTCGGTTTGTTTGGTATCGTGCTACCAAGCTTAATAACTAAACAATCATTAAACTATGATTTTGCACACAGTTGCACATGGCGATATAAAACGAAAAGGGCATTGTGCCCTTCCTTCGCATTCGCTGCTGGAGTGACTCCGAAGGATTGAATCCTATTCCAACCATGAGTCTACTGTTAGCAGTATCATCACGCAGGTGGAGGTGGGCATTTCCTTGGCAGATTTCCAGGACTCCTGTCCACTGCTGTGAGAAAGCCACCACGGCTAATGGGCGACATCACAGGTCCTTAACTCAAACCGAAAGGGCAGATCACAGAGTAAGGTCGGAAGGCATATGATCGTCCAAATCAGGCTGTGATAACCATTGCGAGGAAGATGGGAAAAGAAGTCCAGAACCTCCCAGCGACAAAACCATGGTACAGGGCATCACCACATTGACAGTAAAGGATGCAGACGCAACCGGAACGACGATCTATTGTGCTATTTCGGCAGAGCCGCACCAAAGGAATTCCAGTTGTACCCAATATAACCGGAAACAACCATGGCAATAAAACGGGTCGACACTGCCGGCGGCGATGCCGACAGTACAGAAGGCGGAATTAACGGAACAAATTTGTGGGCAGAAATATACCAAGACGGAACAAGTCGATCACCAGCATCTAAGCAAATCGGTGATGGGTTCAAAGCTAGAACTTGGTCGAACTCGAGGCGGATCGGCGTTACAGCAGGTCGGCATTCAAGCACAGTGTAAATCTGGTGGAAAGGAACAGACGAGCAATGCAAAGTAACCCGATCGCCATAGACCATCCTTACCATCTCACGAGATCAGGAACAACTAACTAATCCAAACCCCTGTTCAGGTTTACCGGCGGTCGGCTGTGGGTTGGTACCGGCAGCACTCAAACATAATAGAGTCATACGTCACGGAGAGGATGCCAAAACCATCAAAGATTCATTCACAAACATTTTCGGAAATCACCATTGTACAGAAAATGCGACTCGCATAGAAGGTTTCATCAATACACCCAACGGCGAGACCGAAGGGGAAGAACAGGGACATCCGTCGACCCACAAATTGAAGCCTATACATAACGATTTGAGACTGGGAAACAGAAGTATAGGGTCCAAGGATAGTTCATTTACCTATAATAGACCTGAGACCGCAGCCCGTAGCACCCCCAAAACGCTTCGTCGCTGGAGACGATAATAGCTCCGACGCGAGAAGCAGCGTTGTTCTGAGGGAAAAGACCAGATGAATCACTGGAAAAGGGTCGTCATTCTCTTATGGGCCCAATTCGCAGCGTATGGAGTTAAGAAGAGATAGCGGCGGAGTGCCTTCGACGAGAACGGTGGAAGACAACTATGGTAAATTTGGGCCTCTGGAATAAGAGAACCATAGACCTTAAATTAAGGTTCTTTGCGGTCGTTATGATTTCTCCTGAATTCAAAACCCATGAAACCGTCGGTAATTACGGTGACCGGTGCAAATAATCGGTGGAGGCATCATTGTTGTTCTGTAACGCCTGTGGGCGGCTATTAATCGGGACGAAGGTAACGTCTCGTCGCGCCCGCATTACTCCCCTGATATAAAATCTACTATCTGATAAATACCAAGGTCAAGCAGCGTGACACATCATAAAGGAAATTAGACATAAATTTTATATAATTCCTTTCAAGGCAATAAATTTATGCGCTGAATCTCCTTACAACTCTCCAATTCACAACTTAGCAATTAAACTAAAAAAATTGACATATCTATGATTCCAAAAGTCCATATCAAAAATGTCAGGTGTTGATACTAATAAATGGGTGTCAATTATCCTAATAAAAGATGATTCATTTTCTATTATAAAAAGATGGTTTGTTATAGCTCTCCTCACTAAACTCTCTCTAGGGTAAAAGGAGACATTATATCTATATCAACCCTATATCTAAAATTAAGAGTGACTATACCAAAATATGTGAAATTAATTCCAAAGATTTTCTTAAGTCACATAAGGTCTAATACTATGCTAACTTGTTTCAAGGTCAAAGACAATTACTCGTAGTAATTTAGGGAAGGAATAAATTTAAGTTTTTAAGAAAAGGAAAATAAAAATAATTACCCAGACCTGAGGTCGTTACAGCACACCTCCCGTTAAAAAGATTTCGTCCCCGAAATCTCAAGCAAAAAGTGAGGGATGAGTGTGCAATATCTCCTCTTTGAGCTCCCATGTGGTCTCTTCAAGACCATGATACTTCCAAAGGACTTTCACTAGTTCAACATCTTTATTCTTCAGAGTTTTCACCTTGGAGTCTAAGATTCTTACAGGTAGTTCTTCATACGACAGATCTTCTCGCAGCTCGATAGGTTCAACAGATAAGACATGTGAGGCATCCTTCACATACTTCTTCAATACTGACACGTGGAAGACATTGTGAATCTTGTCATAAGAGGGAGGAAGAGCTAGGCGATAGGCACACTCCCCCACTTTATCCAAGATTTCAAACAGTCCCACATAACGAGGGCTCAACTTGCCCTTCACCTTGGATCTAGCAATCGATCAGATAGGTTTGATCTTCAGAAACATGTAATCACCAACTTAGAAAATCACATCTGATCTCTTTCTGTCAGCATACATCTTTTGACGATCTTGAGCAGCCTTCATTCTTTTCTTAATCAAGCATATCTTGTCAGTCATCATCTGTAAGTCATCATTCTTCATTAGCGTACGCTCCCCTACATCGTCCCAATGTAGCGGGGAACGACAAGGTCGACCATAGAGTGCCTCAAAAGGTGGCATACCAATGTTGGCCTGGTAGCTATTGTTGTAAGAAAACTCGGCCAACGGGAGATATCTGTCCCAAGCACCTCCCCAGTCCATCACACATGCACGGAGTAGGTCTTCCAAGATTTGTACTGTCCTCTCGGACTGTCCATCAGTCTGAGGATGATATGCAATGCTGAAACGTAAATCAGATCCCATTTCTTCCTGAATCTATTTCCACAAACGTGATGTGAACTTTGGGTCACGGTCAGAAACAATCACTTTAGGAACTCAATGCAAACGAACAATCCAATCCACGTACAATTGTGCCATATCTGGAACCTTGTAAGTGCTCTTAAAGGGCAAAAAGTGAGCCGACTTGGTTAGGCGATCGATAACGACCCATACCGCGTCGTACCCACGTCTTGACTTGGGAAATCCTGTTACAAAATCCATCGTGATTTTCTCCCACTTCCACTCTGGTATCTCGAGCGGATGGAGAAGACCACCAGGTCGCTGATGTTCAATCTTCACTTGCTGACATGTTAGACACTTTGCGACATATGCAGCAATGTCTATCTTCATGTTCTTCCACCAGAAGCCTTGCTGAAGGTCCGTGTACATCTTTTTTGTGCCAGGATGAATCGTGTACTTGGAACCGTGGGCTTCACACAAAACTCTTTGTCTGAGATCGGCAACATCGGGTATCCACATCCTATGGAGAAAGCGAATGGCACCATCCACTCCGATAGAAAAATCGGACTGTGGTTTCTCGATCAGCAACTTCATCTCGGACAACTCAGGACTACGGAGTTGTGCATCAACCACTTCAGATAACCAAGTAGGAGTAACAGACAAGCTTGCCATCTGAATAGTCAACTTCTTCACACTAGGATCCAACTCAACTTCTGGTAACTCAGGTCTCCATCTTGAAACTTGCTCTAGACTCCTCCATAAGAAACATCGAATAGAGGCACACACAACATCCTTCTTCCTACTCAGAGCATCTGCTACGACATTGGCCTTACCAGTGTGATAAGTGATAGAAAAATCGTAATCTTTGAGGTACTCCATCCATCGCCTTTGTCGTAGGTTCAGGTCCTTTTGTGTCATAAGATAGCGCAAGCTTTTGTGATCACACAAAATTTCAAACTGGACTCCGTACAAGTAATGACGCCAAATCTTTAGGGCATGTACTATGGCAGCTAGCTCTAAATCATGTGTAGGCCAATTAGTTTCATTCGGCTTCAACTGGCGTGAGGCATAAGCTATTACTCGTCCCTCTTGCATAAGGACACACCCTAACCCTTGTCCAGATGCATCAGTATAAATGACATAGGGTTTGCCTTCCATCGGTAAAGCAAGCACAGGGGCAGAAGTCAAACGCTTCTTCAGTTCCTCAAAGCTCTTCTCACACTCAGGTGTCCAGAAAAACTTGGCATCCTTACGAGTCAGCTTTGTCAAAGGTAGGGCTAGCTCTGAAAAGTTATGCACAAACTTCCGATAGTAACCAGCCAGTCCCAGAAAACTACGTATCTCAGAAGGATTCTTTGGTGGTTGCCACTTCATCACGACCTCGATCTTGACAGGATCCACAGCGATACGACCCGCAGAGATTACATGGCCTAGAAACATAACTTCATCAAGCCAGAATTCACACTTTGAGAACTTTGCATAGAGTTGGTGATCTCGTAAGGCTTGAAGAACAATTCACAGATGATCCCGATGTTGCTCTATGGATTCAGAATATATGAGCACGTCATCAATGAACACCACCACAAAATTATCTAGATACGGACGGAAGACTCGATTCATCAAGTCCATGAAGGCAGCCGGGGCATTAGTCAAACCAAAAGGCATAACCAGGAATTCATAATGCCCATAACGAGAACGAAAAGCTATCTTCGGTACGTCTTCATCCTTTACACGCATCTGGTAGTATCCGCTCCGTAAATCCATCTTTGAGAATACGATAGCAGACTTTAGCTGGTCAAACAAGTCATCGATACGCGGAAGAGGGTAGCGATTCTTGATCGTCACCTGATTCAGCATACGATAGTCCATGCACATCCTCATGGAGCCATCCTTTTTCTTCACAAACAAAACTGGGGCTCCCCAAGGTAAAATGCTTGGGCGAACAAACCCCAACTCTAGAAGCTCTTGCAACTGCTTCTTAAGTTCCTCCAGTTCGGCAGGTGCCAGACAATATGGTGCCTTAGAGATTGGATCTGTGCCAGGTACGAGATCGATAGAGAATTCGACCTCTCGTGAAGGAGGAAGTCCTGGCAGTTCATCAGGGAAAACATCAAGATAATCTCGCACTATGTCGATATCCTCAATCTGGGGCGGTGTAGGGTTGAGGACGATTGACGCCAAAAAGGCTCTACAACCATGAGAAACTAACTTTTCAGCTTTGAGTGCTGATATTATGAATTGGCGTTCGTTGTGCTTCCTGCCTTTGATACAGATATGTTCGCCATCCGTGTGCAACAAACTAACCTTCCTATTTTCACAAAATATAGCTACCTTGTACTTTTTCAGCCAATCCATTCCCAAGATGATATCGAAGGTTGTCATGTCAAGGATGATGAAATCAGTCGGGAACATCTTCCCTGCTATGCTCAAATCTACAGGTGGAATTTTTAGAGAAGAAGATACTATCCTCTCGCTAGGTGTCTGAACATCTAAGATGTAGTCCATATACAAGGTTTCTAGCTCTAACATTGCTACGAGTTTGGTGGCTATGAAAGTATTTGAAGATCCAGAGTCGAATAAAGCTTTAACAGGGCACTGAAGTAGATGTACCATACCTTCAATGACTCCATTATCGTCACCGACCTCTGCCGCGTCCATGGCATAGACTCGACCAGCACGCCTCTCCACAGGTGGACGACGACCCTGCTGATTGATACTGTTGATGTTGTTGTTGTTCTTCAGAGGTTGTTGTTGCCGTCGAGGTGGAGGTGGTTGTTGTGGGACTCGTGGCTGAGCAGGAATAGGGTCCTTCGATATTCGGGGGCACTGGGGCCTAATATGTCCCACTTGACCACACTCGTGACAAATCACCTGTCTCATGTCTCTGTGTTGTGCGAAACCCCAGAAGGACACTTCCCTGGAATGTGATGACGAAGGCAGCGCTTGCACTTATCACGACGGTCCTCAGAAACACTCTTCCGTTTATTGGGGCTGTACAACGATGATTGATAACCCGGATATGCTTCAACAGCGAGTGCTTTGTCTACCATCTACTGAAAGGTGAGTGGGAGTTGTGGCAATAAGGCTCGTCCGATCTGATATGACAAACCCTCAAAGAATATCTCAGAACGTCGGTCTTCATGCAGATTCGTAGCGTAGCGCTCCAGCAATAAGAACTTCTGGACGTATGCGGACACGCTTAGTGAACCCTGCTTGAGGCTATAGAACTCGGCCTGTTTCTTCTTCAGAGCAGCAGAACAAATGTATTTCTCACGAAAAAGCGTCAGGAATTGTTCCCATGTCATCTGTGAGGTGTCATGTGTGCGCGTTATTCCATTCCACCACACCCTGGCTGGTCCGTCCAGAACATATGCAGCAAAGTGAACCTTTTGCTCAAGAGGGCATGCCATACCCTCAAAGGTACGCTCGATGGCTAAGACCCAATCGTCAGCCTTATCCACCATCTCGATCTCTCCTTCACCCTTGAAATAGGGTGGCTGCATCTTCATGAACTCAGTGAGGGAGTACTCCTTGGGCTTGGTTGATGAAGAGGCTGCATTCACTCGCCCCACCATCGAATTAGACACAAGCTGACGCAGAAAGGCCAACTCTTGCTCCAGAGTGAAGGCTGGTGGAGGTGGAATCTCTGAGATAGGAGGTGGTACGGTAACCACTGGTTGACCCACAGGATGAGCTCGTGTGGCTGGGGTCTCCAAGGGGGGATCCATATAGGGCATGCCAAACTGAGGATTTGGCGGTGTTGAATATTCATCCTCTCTGCTGAAAAGTTGGTAGGATCCATTACTTCTCCCTCCAAACAAATTGGTCCTCCTGAAAAAGGATTATCGGGGTAAGAAAGCTACATAAGGTTTTCTGAGATCCTAGACTAACGACTGCTATGCTCTGATACCATTCTGTAAGGAATGAGCCCCATAGGGGACCACTCCCTACTATTATATTGAAAATAATTAAATAAGCACAACCCAGCGTTCAAACACCACATGTAGATGATTGGGGTGCCAGATTATTCTCAGATAAATGGTCCATCAAGAGTGTTTAAAAAATATAGCAGCGGAAGTAACAAACTGATTACATATTTTAAAATAGTCTCAAAACATCTCTCATGTCAACTAGGAAAAATAAAGGGTACTATAACTACGAGGATCTGTTGCAGTAGGCAACCTAGCCATCTCAGAAGTCGTGATCTACTGCGGTACGTTTCCTTCACTTGCTGGGCCCGCAATTTCTTGTTCTTCAACAAGATTCTCAACGGGCGGATCTGCGCCTGGGTGGTAGGGAACATCACCCAGGATGGGAAATAAAATAAAAAGGTTGAATCAGTAAAAACTGAGTATGTACATTGTATGTTAACTGGAGCATTATTTAATTCATAAGAAAGCAAGATGTTCCCATCAAAGAAGGGTCATAAAAGCTAGGTAAGTTTCAAAGAGAAGTACCAAAAGAAGGAATTTCCAAAAGAATGAGGCATATAAATAAACAAGTGAAATAATACACCTTGCCATTAACCATTCGCAATATCACAACAATCATAATAATTTTGCATGCAGATATATTTGACTAAAGTAACTATAGTAGGGCCATGACACCACTGGGTCATTGGCCTAAGTAAAATGGGTGGAAAAGCACACCCTAGGTGGAAAAGCACGCCCCTGTATATATAAGGGTAGAAAAGCATACCCCGGATAGAAAAGCATACCCTAATGGTTACGCATAAGCGTCTACGATAGTTAAACTAGTCGAACTATCTAACATGCATAAATAGAGTGGCAAGATTTCACAAACATGTGGCATGATTTAAGCACAATATAAGATGGGGTCATTAACCCAATTCGACATGATAGTAATTTCAAAAGAATAATAATAAATCCAACTGAAAGTATATGAATTGTCCAACAAATGGAATAAGAGCAAGTATTTCAAATCATGCCTCGTTATGGGAAGATTTAGTCATATAAATGCCCAGTTATAAATAGGGAGGAGTACATACCTCTAGTCCTGTTTAAGACAAATAAACGATCACCTAAGTCTGAGCCAAATTTAATATCCCCACCTAAACATAGAATGGGTACATAATGTTAATTTTATTCCTTAAAAAGCGGGTTTACCTAAATTAATCACTTTCCTAGAAAACTCATTATTGGTTTGGCATATCTCTGATTTTGTAAACACGCACACATGCATTGTGACTCTCGGTTTGTTTGGTATCGTACTACCAAGCTTAATAACTAAACAATCATTAAACTATGATTTTGCACACAGTTGCACATGGCGATATAAAACGAAAAGGGCATTGTGCCCTTCCTTCGCATTCGCTGCTGGAGTGACTCCGAAGGATTGAATCCTATTCCAACCATGAGTCTACTGTTAGCAGTATCATCACGCAGGTGGAGGTGGGCATTTCCTTGGCAGATTTCCAGGACTCCTGTCCACTGCTGTGAGAAAGCCACCACGGCTAATGGGCGACATCACAGGTCCTTAACTCAAACCGAAAGGGCAGATCACAGAGTAAGGTCGGAAGGCATATGATCGTCCAAATCAGGCTGTGATAACCACTGCGAGGAAGATGGGAAAAGAAGTCCAGAACCTCCCAGTGACAAAAACATGGTACAGGGCATCACCACATTGACAGTAAAGGATGCAGACGCAACCAGAAACAACCATGGCAATAAAACGGGCCGACACTGCCGGCGGCGATGCCGACAGTACAGAAGGCGGAATTAACGGAACAAATTTGTGGGCAGAAATATACCAAGACGGAACAAGTCGATCACCAGCATCTAAGCAAATCGGTGATGGGTTCAAAGCTAGAACTTGGTCGAACTCGAGGTGGATCGGCGTTACAGCAGGTCGGCGTTCAAGCACAGTGTAAATCTGGTGGAAAGGAACAGACGAGCAATGCAAAGTAACCCGATCGCCATAGACCATCCTTACCATCTCACGAGATCAGGAACAACTAACTAATCCAAACCCCTATTCAGGTTTACCGGCGGTCGGCTGTGGGTTGGTACCGGCAGCACTCAAACATAATAGAGTCATACGTCACGGAGAGGAGGCCAAAACCATCAAAGATTCATTCACAAACATTTTCGGAAATCACCATTGTACAGAAAATGCGACTCGCATAGAAGGTTTCATCAATACACCCAACGGCGAGACCGAAGGGGAAGAACAGGGACATCCGTCGACCCAGGAATTGAAGCCTATACAGAACGATTTGAGACTGGGAAACAGAAGTATAGGGTCCAAGGATAGTTCATTTACCTATAATAGACCTGAGACCGCAGCCCGTAGCACCCCCAAAACGCTTCGTCGCTGGAGACGATAATAGCTCCGACGCGAGAAGCAGCGTTGTTCTGAGGGAAAAGACCAGATGAATCACTGGAAAAGGGTCGTCATTCTCTTATGGGCCCAATTCGCAGCGTATGGAGTTAAGAAGAGATAGCGGCGGAGTGCCTTCGACGAGAACGGCGGAAGACAACTATGGTAAATTTGGGCGTCTGGAATAAGAGAACCATAGACCTTAAATTAAGGTTCTTTGCGGTCGTTATGATTTCTCCTGAATTCAAAACCCATGAAACCGTCGGTAATTACGGTGACCGGTGCAAAGAATCGGTGGAGGCATCACTGTTGTTCTGTAACGCCTGTAGGCGGCTATTCATCGGGACGAAGGTAACGTCTCGTCCCGCCCGCATTACTCCCCTGATATAAAATCTACTATCTGATAAATACCAAGGTCAAGCAGCGTGACACATCATAAAAGAAATTAGACATAAATTTTATATAATTCCTTTCAAGGCAATAAATTTATGTGCTGAATCTCCTTACAACTCTCCAATTCACAACTTAGCAATAAAACCAAAAAAATTGACATATCTATGACTCCAAAAGTCCATATCAAAAATGTCAGGTGTTGATACTAATAAATGGGTGATTCATTTTCTATTATAAAAAGATGGTTTGTTATAGCTCTCCTCACCAACCTCTCTCTAGGGTAAAAGGAGACATTATATCTATATCGACCCTATATCTAAAATTAAGACTGACTATACCAAAATATGTGAAATTAATTCCAAAGATTTTCTTAAGTCACATAAGGTCTAATACTATGCTAACTTGTTTCAAGGTCAAAGACAATTACTCGTAGTAATTTAGGGAAGGAATAAATTTAAGTTTTTAAGAAAAGGAAAATAAAAATAATTACCCAGACCTGAGGTCATTACAGCACACCTCCTGTTAAAAAGATTTCGTCCCCGAAATCTCAAGCAAAAAGTGAGGGATGAGTGCGCAACATCTCCTCTTTGAGCTCCCATGTGGTCTCTTCAAGACCATGATACTTCCAAAGGACTTTCACTAGTTCAACATCTTTATTCTTCAGCTGTTTCACCCTAAAGTCTAAGATTCTTACAGGTAGTTCTTCATATGACAGATCTTCTCACAGCTCGATAGGTTCAACAGATAAGACATGTGAGGCATCCTTCACATACTTCTTCAATACTGACACGTGGAAGACATTGTGAATCTTGTCATAAGAGGGAGGAAGAGCTAGGCGATAGGCACACTCCCCCACTTTATCCAAGATTTCAAACGGTCCCACATAACTAGGGCTCAACTTGCCCTTCACCTTGGATCTAGCAATCGATCGGATAGGTTTGATCTTTAGAAACACGTAATCACCAACTAAGAAAATCACATCTGATCTCTTTCTGTCAGCATACATCTTTTGACGATCTTGAGCAGCCTTCATTCTTTTCTTAATCAAGCATATCTTGTCAGTCATCATCTGTAAGTCATCATTCTTCATTAGCGTACGCTCCCCTACATCGTCCCAATGTAGCGGGGAACGACAAGGTCGACCATAGAGTGCCTCAAAAGGTGGCATACCAATGCTGGCCTGGTAGCTATTGTTGTAAGCAAACTCGGCTAACGGGAGATATTTGTCCCAAGCACCTCCCCAGTCCATCACACATGCGCGGAGTAGGTCTTCCAAGATTTGTACTGTCCTCTCGGACTGTCCATCAGTCTGAGGATGATATGCAATGCTGAAACGTAAATCAGATCCCATTTCTTCCTGAATCTGTTTCCACAAACGTGATGTGAACTTTGGGTCACGATCAGAAACAATCACTTTAGGAACTCCATGCAAACGAACAATCCAATCCACGTACAATTGTGCCATATCTGGAACCTTGTAAGTGCTCTTAAAGGGCAAAAAGTGAGCCGACTTGGTTAGGCGATCGATAACGACCCATACCGCGTCGTACCCACGTCTTGACTTGGGAAATCCTGTTACAAAATCCATCGTGATTTTCTCCCACTTCCACTCTGGTATCTCGAGCGGATGGAGAAGACCACCAGGTCGCTGATGTTCGATCTTCACTTGCTGACAGGTTAGACACTTTGTGACATATGCAGCAATGTCTCTCTTCATGTTCTTCCACCAGAAGCCTCGCTGAAGGTCCTTGTACATCTTTGTTGTGCCAGGATGAATCGTGTACTTGGAACCGTGGGCTTCACACAAAACTCTTTGTCTGAGATCGGCAACATCGGGTATCCACATCCTATGGCGAAAGCAAATGGCACCATCCACTCCAATAGAAAAATCGGACTGTGGTTTCTCGATCAGCAACTTCATCTCAGACAACTCAGGACTACGAAGTTGTGCATCAACCACTTCAGATAACCAAGTAGGAGTAACAGACAAGCTTGCCATCTGAACAGGCAACTTCTTCACACTAGGATCCAACTCAACTTCTGGTAACTCAGGTCTCCATCTTGAAACTTGCTCTAGACTCCTCAATAAGAAACATCGAATAGAGGCACACACAACATCCTTCTTCCTACTCAGAGCATCTGCTACGACATTGGCCTTACCAGGGTGATAAGTGATAGAAAAATCGTAATCTTTGAGGTACTCCATCCATCGCCTTTGTCGTAGGTTCAGGTCCTTTTGTGTCATAAGATAGCGCAAGCTTTTGTGATCACACAAAATTTCAAACTGGACTCCGTACAAGTAATGACGCCAAATCTTTAGGGCATGTACTATGGAAGCTAGCTCTAAATCATGTGTAGGCCAATTAGTTTCATTCGGCTACAACTGGCATGAGGAATAAGCTATTACTCGTCCCTCTTGCATAAGGACACACCCTAACCCTTGTCCAGATGCATCAGTATAAATGACATAGGGTTTGCCTTCCATCGGTAAAGCAAGCACAGGGGCAGAAGTCAAACGCTTCTTCAGTTCCTCAAAGCTCTTCTCACACTCAGGTGTCTAGACAAACTTGGCATCCTTACGAGTCAGCTTTGTCAAAGGTAGGGCTAGCTCTGAAAAGTTATGCACAAACTTCCGATAGTAATCAGCCAGTCCCTGAAAACTACGTATCTCAGAAGGATTCTTTGGTGGTTGCCACTTCATCACGACCTCGATCTTGACAGGATCCACAACGATACGACCCGCAGAGATTACATGGCCTAGAAACATAACTTCATCAAGCCAGAATTCACACTTTGAGAACTTTGCATAGAGTTGGTGATCTCGTAAGGCTTGAAGAACAATTCGCAGATGCTCCCGATGTTGCTCTATGGATTCAGAATATATGAGCACGTCATCAATGAACACCACCACAAAATTATCTAGATACGGACGGAAGACTCAATTCATCAAGTCCATGAAGGCAGCCGGGGCATTAGTCAAACCAAAAGGCATAACCAGGAATTCATAATGCCCATAACGAGAACGAAAAGCTGTCTTCGGTACGTCTTCATCCTTTACACGCATCTGGTAGTATCTGCTCCGTAAATCCATCTTTGAAGATACGATAGCAGACTTTAGCTGGTCAAAAAGTCATCGATACGCGGAAGAGGGTAGCGATTCTTGATCGTCACCTGATTCAGCATACGATAGTCCATGCACATCCTCATGGAGCCATCCTTTTTCTTCACAAACAAAACTGGGGCTCCCCAAGGTAAAATGCTTGGGCGAACAAACCCCAACTCTAGAATCTCTTGCAACTGCTTCTTAAGTTCCGCCAGTTCGGCAGGTGCCAGACGATATGGTGCCTTAGAGATTGGAGCTGTGTCAGGTACGAGATCGATAGAGAATTCGACCTCTCGTGAAGGAGGAAGTCCTGGCAGTTCATCAGGGAAAACATCAGGATAATCTCGCACTATGTCGATATCCTCAATCTGGGGCGGTGTAGGGTTGAGGACGATTGACGCCAAAAAGGCTCTACAACCATGAGAAACTAACTTTTCAGCTTTGAGTGCTGATATTATGAATTGGCGTTCGTTGTGCTTCCTGCCTTTGATACAGATACGTTCGCCATCCGGGTGCAACAAACTAACCTTCCTATTTTCACAAAATAGAGCTACCTTGTACTTTTTCAGCCAATCCATTCCCAAGATGATATCGAAGGTTGTCATGTCAAGGATGATGAAATCAGTCGGGAACATCTTCCCTGCTATGCTCAAATCTACAGGTGGAATTTTTAGAGAAGAAGATACTATCCTCTCGCTAGGTGTCTGAACATCTAAGATGTAGTCCATATACAAGGTTTCTAGCTCTAACATTGCTACGAGTTTGGTGGCTATGAAAGTATTTGAAGATCCAGAGTCGAATAAAGCTTTAACAGGGCACTGAAGTAGATGTACCATACCTTCAATGACTCCATTATCGTCACCGACCTATGCCGCGTCCATGGCATAGACTCGACCAGCACGCCTCTCCACAGGTGGACGACGACCCTGCTGATTGATACTGTTGATGTTGTTGTTGTTCTTCAGAGGTTGTTGTTGCCGTTGAGGTGGAGGTGGTTGTTGTGGGACTCGTGGCTGAGCAGGAATTGGGTCCTTCGATATTCGGGGGCACTGGGGCCTAATATGTCCCACTTGACCACACTCGTGACAAATCACCTGTCTCATGTCTCTGTGTTGTGCGAAACCCCCAGAAGGACACTTCCCTGGAATGTGATGACGAAGGCAGCGCTTGCACTTATCACGACGGTCCTCAGAAACACTCTTCCGTTTATTGGGGTTGTACGACGATGATTGATAACCCGGATATGCTTCGACAGCGAGTGCTTTGTCTACCATCTGCTGAAAGGTGAGTGGGAGTTGTGGCACTAAGGCTCGTCCGATCTGATACGACAAACCCTCAAAGAATATCTCAGAACGTCGGTCTTCATGCAGATTCGTAGCGTAGTGCTCCAACAATAAGAACTTTTGGACGTATGCGGACACGCTTAGTGAACCCTACTTGAGGCTATAGAACTCGGCCTGTTTCTTCTTCAGAGCAGCAGAACAAATGTATTTCTCACGAAAAAGCGTCAGGAATTGTTCCCATGTCATCTGTGAGGTGTCACGTGTGCGCGTTATTCCATTCCACCACACCCTGGCTGGTCCGTCCAGAACATATGCAGCAAAGCAAGCCTTTTGCTCAGGAGGGCATGCCATACCCTCAAAGGTACGCTCGATGGCTAAGACCCAATCGTCAGCCTTATCCACCATCTCGATCTCTCTTTCACCCTTGAAGTAGGGTGGCTGCATCTTCATGAACTCAGTGAGGGAGTACTCTTTGGGCTTGGTTGATGAAGAGGCTGCATTCACTCGCCCCACCATCGAATTAGACACAAGCTGACGCAGAAAGGCCAACTCTTGCTCCGGAGTGAAGGCTGGTGGAGGTGGAATCTCTGAGATAGGAGGCGGTACGGTAACCACTGGTTGACCCACAGGATGAGCTTGTGTGGCTGGGGTCTCCAAGGGGGGTTCCATATAGGGCATGCCAAACTGAGGATTTGGCGGTGTAGAATATTCATCCTCTCTGCTGAAAAGTTGGTAGGATCCATTACTTCTCCCTCCAAACAAATTGGTCCTCCTGAAAAAGGATTATCGGGGTAAGAAAGCTACATAAGGTTTTCTGAGATCCTAGACTAACGACTGCTATGCTCTGATACCATTCTGTAAGGAATGAGCCCCATAGGGGACCACTCCCTACTATTATATTGAAAATAATTAAATAAGCACAACCCAGCGTTCAAACACCACATGTAGATAATTGGGGTGCCAGATTATTCTCAGATAAATGGTCCATCAAGAGTGTTTAAAAAATATAGCAGCGGAAGTAACAAACTGATTACATATTTTAAAATAGTCTCAAAACATCTCTCATGTCAACTAGGAAAAATAAAGGGTACTATAACTACGAGGATCTGTTGCAGTAGGCAACCTAGCCATCTCAGAAGTCGTGATCTACTGCGGTACGTTTCCTTCACTTGCTGGGCCCGCAATTTCTTGTTCTTCAACAAAATTCTCAACGGGCGGATCTGCGCCTGGGTGGTAGGGAACATCACCCAGGATGGGAAATAAAATAAAAAGGTTGAATCAGTAAAAACTGAGTATGTACATTGTATGTTAACTGGAGCATTATTTAATACATAAGAAAGTAAGATGTTCCCATCAAAGAAGGGTCATAAAAGCTAGGTAAGTTTCAAAGAGAAGTACCAAAAGAAGGAATTTCCAAAAGAATGAGGCATATAACTAAACAAGTGAAATAATACACCTTGCCATTAACCATTCGTAATATCACAACAATCATAATAATTTTGCATGCAGATATATTTGACTAAAGTAACTATAGTAGGGCCATGACACCACTGGGTCATTGGCCTAAGTAAAATGGGTGGAAAAGCACACCCTAGGCGGAAAAGCACGCCCCTGTATATATAAGGGTAGAAAAGCATACCCCGGGTAGAAAAGCATACCCTAATGGTTACGCATAAGCGTCTACGATAGTTAAACTAGTCGAACTACATAAATAGAGTGGCAAGATTTCACAAACATGTGGCATGATTTAAGCACAATATAAGATGGGGTCATTAACCCAATTCGACATGATAGTAATTTCAAAAGAATAATAATAAATCCAACTGAAAGTATATGAATTGTCCAACAAATGGAATAAGAGCAAGTATTTCAAATCATGCCTCATTATGGGAAGATTTAGTCATATAAATGCCCAGTTATAAATAGGGAGGAGTACATACCTCTAGTCCTGTTTAAGACAAATAAACGATCACCTAAGTCTGAGCCAAATTTAATATCCCCACCTAAACATAGAATGGGTACATAATGTTAATTTTATTCCTTAAAAAGCGGGTTTACCGAAATTAAACACTTTCCTAGAAAACTCATTATTGGTTTGGCATATCTCTGATTTTGTAAACACGCACACATGCATTGTGACTCTCGGTTTGTTTGGTATCGTACTACCAAGCTTAATAACTAAACAATCATTAAACTATGATTTTGCACACAATTGCACATGGCGATATAAAACGAAAAGGGCATTGTGCCCTTCCTTCGCATTCGCTGCTGGAGTGACTCCGAAGGATTGAATCCTATTCCAACCATGAGTCTACTGTTAGCAGTATCATCACGCAGGTGGAGGTGGGCATTTCCTTTGCAGATTTCCAGGACTCCTGTCCACTGCCGTGAGAAAGCCACCACGGCTAATGGGCGACATCACAGGTCCTTAACTCAAACCGAAAGGGCAGATCACAGAGTAAGGTCGGAAGGCATATGATCGTCCAAATCAGGCTGTGATAACCACTGCAAGGAAGATGGGAAAAGAGGTCCAGAACCTCCCAGCGACAAAACCATGGTACAGGGCATCACCACATTGACAGTAAAGGATGCAGACGCAACCGGAACGACGATCTATTGTGCTATTTCGGCAGAGCCGCACCAAAGGAATTCCAGTTGTACCGAATATAACCAGAAACAACCATGGCAATAAAACGGGTCGACACTGCCGGCGGCGATGCTGACAGTACAGAAGGCGGAATTAACGGAACAAATTTGTGGGCAGAAATATACCAAGACGGAACAAGTCGATCACCAACATCTAAGCAAATCGGTGATGGGTTCAAAGCTAGAACTTGGTCGAACTCGAGGCGGATCGGCGTTACAGCAGGTCGGCGTTCAAGCACAGTGTAAATCTGGTGGAAAGGAACAGACGAGCAATGCAAAGTAACCCGATTGCCATAGACCATCCTTACCATCTCACGAGATCAGGAACAACTAACTAATCCAAACCCCTATTCAGGTTTACCGGCGGTCGGCTGTGGGTTGGTACCGGCAGCACTCAAACATAATAGAGTCATACGTCACGGAGAGGAGGCCAAAACCATCAAAGATTCATTCACAAACATTTTCGGAAATCACCATTGTACAGAAAATGCGACTCGCATAGAAGGTTTCATCAATACACCCAACGGCGAGACCGAAGGGGAAGAACAGGGACATCCGTCGACCCACGAATTGAAGCCTATACAGAACGATTTGAGACTGGGAAACAGAAGTATAGGGTCCAAGGATAGTTCATTTACCTATAATAGACCTGAGACCGCAGCCCGTAGCACCCCCAAAACGCTTCGTCGCTGGAGACGATAATAGCTCCGACGCGAGAAGCAGCGTTGTTCTGAGGGAAAAGACCAGATGAATCACTAGAAAAGGGTCGTCATTCTCTTATGGGCCCAATTCGCAGCGTATGGAGTTAAGAAGAGATAGCGGCGGAGTTCCTTCGACGAGAACGGCGGAAGACAACTATGGTAAATTTGGGTGTCTGTAATAAGAGAACCATAGACCTTAAATTAAGGTTCTTTGCTGTCGTTATGATTTCTCGTGAATTCAAAACCCATGAAACCGTCGGTAATTACGGTGACCGGTGCAAAGAATCGGTGGAGGCATCACTGTTGTTCTGTAACGCCTGTGGGCGGCTATTCATCGGGATGAAGGTAACGTCTCGTCCCGCCCGCATTACTCTACTATCTGATAAATACCAAGGTCAAGCAGCGTGACACATCATAAAGGAAATTAGACATAAATTTTATATAATTCCTTTCAAGGCAATAAATTTATGCGCTGAATCTCCTTACAACTCTCCAATTCACAACTTAGCAATTAAACCAAAAAAATTGACATATCTATGACTCCAAAAGTCCATATCAAAAATGTCAGGTGTTGATACTAATAAATGGGTGTCAATTATCCTAATAAAAGATGATTCATTTTCTATTATAAAAAGATGGTTTGTTATAGCTCTCCTCACTAAACTCTCTCTAGGGTAAAAGGAGGCATTATATCTATATCGACCCTATATCTAAAATTAAGACTGACTATACCAAAATATGTGAAATTAATTCCAAAGATTTTCTTAAGTCACATAAGGTCTAATACTATGCTAACTTGTTTCAAGGTCAAAGACAATTACTCGTATTAATTTAGGGAAGGAATAAATTTAAGTTTTTAAGAAAAGGAAAATAAAAATAATTACCCAGACCTGAGGTCGTTACAGTTGCTGTCACCGCTGTTGCTGCTCGCTGTCGCCGAAGATGTTGTTGTTGCCTCCTCTCTACCATAGCTAAGGATGACTGAGGATGACTCTGACGATGGTACTAAGGAGAAACTAGAGCTGAAGATGACGCTCATGTTGCCTGCACTTTTACATTCTCTTCCTCCTCTACCGCCACATTCTATTTCTCATCTGTCGTTGCATGTTTCTCTCCTTCCCCTATCCTGAAATCCCTACTTTCTCATTGACTAATGATCCTATTCATCTGTCTTCATCTCCCTTTCCCCTTTCCCCTTCCTCCTCCTCTCCTTCCCTGCCCTAGTACGATTTCTTCTCATATGTGAGAAGAAATTGTACTAGGGCTGGGGAATCAGAGGAGAGGAGAAAGGAGGAGAGGAGAAAGGGAGATGGATATAATTAGATTATATTAATTATAATCTATTCTATGGGTCTATTTAAAAAAGAGGAGGTATTTTGAATTTATTTTAATCGTATTTTGATGAAAATAATATAAATAGTAGTGAATTGTAATGAAAAATTATTAGATTGTGATAAATTTTATGATTGTGATGAATGCATATATGTAACTATGTATTTAATGATGATTCATGCTAAATTATGCAATCAAATAAGTATTTAATGATGATCTCATCTATCTTGTAATGATTACGCTTGCATGAAAAATGACTGAATTAACTTGATATGACAATGATATTTATGTTAACTCTAAATTTGTGAGTAAACCCTAATTTGTAAAAAAATCTTAATTTGTGAATAAAACTTAATTTGGAAATAAATTCTAATTTTTGAATATATACTAATTTGGCCTACAAACGCATCCGAAATTTACTCATTAGGAGTAAATATTGGGTAGTCCTCAGTTTGAGACTGTTCTTGAGCACTTTATCTCACTTAGGATGAAAGTGTATAATGAGTGTTCAATTTCAATAAATTTTGATAATATTTCTCCTTTGACCTTTGGGTAAATAAGTAGGTGGATATTTTCCCCTCTAGATCGGGGTACTAGGAGAACTGCAGGGAAATGCGGCCAAAATTTATTTAAATTGAACACACATTATACATTTACTAGTGAGATGAAGTGCTCAAGAATGGGATAGGTGGTAAACATTCATGAATTTGTCTGCTACTAGATGATTGGGGCTCAATTTTCAAACATATTGTTTCCTGACATTAACATACTAGCTAGTACCTGATGAACTACTCATCTCCCATCTGATCATATAGAAATAGATCGATCATGGATGTCGAAACCAAATTGCTGCACTCTGGAGTTTATTAATGGTCTCAATGAGTTAGTAAGATTTGCATAGGAATGTAGAAAATAACCTGGAGATAGGTTCTATTGCTCCTGTAGGAATTGTAGCAACAACCTAAAAATTGACATTATTGACATGATCAAAGATCATGTCATGTGTAATGGGATTGTATAGGGCTATTCTGAATGGTACTAGCATGGAGAGATTCCTAGTATGAGATCGGCAGATGTGGGTAGTGATAGTTGTATCCAAGAAGAAATGGATAACGATGTTGATGAGAACGAACCAATTTTGATAGACATGGTTGATGTGATGCTAGACACTTGCAGAGTAAATATAACAGACCCACCTCCCTTATTTAGAAATATTGTGCAGGATGTTGAGAAACTGTTATACTTAGGTTGTACTAAGTTTACAAAGTTAAGATTTGTGTTGAGATTGCATACTCTAAAGGCTAACAATAGATGGAGCGACAAAAGCTTCAATTCTCTGTTGTGTTTTTTGAAAGATATTCTCTTTGAAGGCAAAGAGCTTCTAATCTCAACATACGCAATAGATGTTGTGCCCAATGGGAATGGAGCCTAAGAAGATACATGCATGCCCGAATGATTGTGTGTTGTTTCAAAAGGACTATATTGATCTGAAAGAATGTCCACGATGTGGGGCGTCTAGGTACAAAAGGACGACATCGGATAAGACCAAAATCGAGTCACTTGCCAAGGTGATGTGGTATCTGCCTATAATACCGCGGTTTCAACGTTTGTTTGCTAATTTCGTAGATGCACAAAATTTATCTTGGCATGTAGAAGTAAAGAAAAACAATGATGGTATTCTACGACATGCATCTGATTATTGGAAATGGAAGAAGATTGATTTAGTATCATGAATTTGGAAAAGAAGCTAGGAATTTAAGACTTGGACATTGTACTGATGAGATGAATCCATATGGAATGTTAAGCAGCCAACATAGTACTTTTCGTATCATGCTTGTTGTATACAGTCTTCCTCCTTAGTTTTGTATGAAGAATAAGTATGCCATGTTTTCATTGCTTATATCAGGCCCCAAACAACCTGGAAATGATTTTAATATTTACCTTGAACCTCTGATGACCTAAAGAAACTATGGGGAGAAGGTGTGATGACTTATGATGCTTTGTGCTGAGAGATGTTTAATTTATGTGCTATGTTGTTTTGTACTATTAATGACTTTCCTGTTTATGGAAACTTGTATGGCTATAGCGTCAAAGGAACCAAGGCATATCCTATATGTGAGGAAAATATTGATTCTATCATACTAAAACATGATGGAAAGACTGTATATCTTGGTCATAGAAGGTTTCTTCCAAAGGTGCATCCTTACCTAAAGTTGCGCAAAACATTCAATGACTCAATTGAGCAGTGGAGTGCCCCTAAACCTGTGTCAGGGGAGGACGTTTATGCAAAAATAAATAACATAATAAATCCTTTTGGTAAGAGACCATGTACTACTCGCACAGATGAATCCTCTATATTCAAAGAGAATTCAATATTCTGGGATCTTTTTTATTGGGGTTCTTTGACAATTTGACATTGTATCGATGTCTTGCATGATGAGAAAAATGTTTGTGATATCATTATTGGGATTAAAGATGGCATCAAATCTAGAATGGACCTATGTGAAATGGGTATAAGGAAAGAATTAAGAAAAGTAGTTACCAAAGGTCACCACACATATCTACCTCATGCTTGTTACACTTTGTCTACAATAGAGAAGATAATTTTTTACAAGTGCTTGTGTAATGTTAAGGTACTATAGGGATACTCAGTCAATATCCGTAGATTGGTATCAATGAATGATCTGAAGAGGAAAGGTCTTCAATCGCATGATTGTCACTCTCTAATGCAACATGTATTGTCTGTGGCTATTCGATCCATCCTTCCTAAGCATGTAAGATTTGCAATCACTAGGCTTTTCTTCTTCAACACTCTATGTAGAAAAGTAATTGATTTTGAGATTCTAGATAAGTTGCAAAGAGAAGTGGTTATTATCCTATGTCAACTTGAGAAATATTTTCTCCCTTCATTCTTTGATATCATGGTACATCTCGTTGTCCATTTAACTAGGGAAGTGAAAATTTGAGGTCCAATTTTATTGCATTAAATGTATCCTTTTGAGCAATACATGAGTATTTTTAAAGGTAATGTTCGGAACCATTGTCGACCCGAAGGGAGTATCATTGAGGGCTATATTTCTAGGGAGGTTATGGATTTTTTAATGACTTTTTGAGTTGTAACAAAACTCCTTCTAATGTTATGAACCCTGATGTTTATTATGTAAAAGGTGTTTTGGGAGAACAACAAATAAATATCATTCATGAGAAGTGGGAACAAGCACACTTATATGTTTTACACAAAATTAACGATGTGGGTATTTATATCACCTAACACACCTACGAGCTGAAGAGAAGTCATCCCCGATCCAGCTCAATGTGGCTTGCTAGAGAGCATAATCAAACATTTTTTAGTTCATTTGAAAAGAAAGTACTCCATCAACTATTATAGAAACTATAAAATGGCTCAAATATAAGCCAAAGACCCACGTTACATATTAAGAAGGGTTCGACATAAATGGATTTTCATACTACACAAAATGTCTAGATGATAAAAATGTCATCCAAAACAGTGGGGTCACCATTCAGGCATCTTCATTGTATTTTTCTAGTGCCAAGGATAAGATTTCATGTGAAGGAAAGATGCCATATTACAGTTTCATTGAAGACATATGGGACATAGAATTTAGAGCTCTATTATTTAGGTGTAAATGGGTTGATAACAATAAAGGAGTTGTAACTGACAAACTCGGTTTCACAATAGTGAATTTTGAGTGGACAGGTGAGAAGGATGAACCCTTGATCATGACATCATAGGCAAAACATGTATTTTATATCGACAATCCTGCAAAAGAAAATTGCTCTGTCATTCTTCATGGGAAAAGATAGTTCATTTCAAATCATATTGATGTAGAAGAGTCTAGTCCATTTTTTGTTGGCTTACCAAGTGTAAATGTTGAACTTAACCCTAATGACTATACACGTGAAGATCACACATAAGGTATATTAATTTAAGGTATATTGTTCATATGTGATCTGACTTTTTTTCTTGCATTATGTGACATGTTTATTTGTTCATTTGTGATCTAACTTTTTTTTACATTATGTAACATGTTCATTTGTTCATATGTGATCTAAATTTTTATAGTGTTCACTTTTTGTATGTGATCTGACTTTTTCATTTGTTTGTTTTTTATTTTATAGATGGCATCTGACTAGGAGTAGAGTGATCATGAGCACGAGGATGTTGAGCATCCTGACCAGGGTACTAACGTTGCTGATAACCCAAAATATAAAGGAGTTAGAGGGATAATTGTGATGAAAGATGCTGCAAATAGGTAAGGGAGGAAGGGCGTCATTGAATTCAATGATGTAGGCACGCCATTTACTAAAGAGTTTGTCAGTTATTGTGGAGCCCTTTCTTGAGGATTGGAGACATGCAAGTACGGTCCACAAAGACCTCATCTGGAGGGAGTTAGAGGTGAGATAAAAGAAGTTATGATTCATAGTATTTTTCCTATTATTTATTTTAACATTTATAAGAAGTATTGAATGTTGAACCTTTTTAGGACCAGTATGAACTTGATGAAAAGTTGCATCGTAAGTCTGTTATGCATCTTGTCTGGAGAATACATAGAGATTGGTAGACAATCCTCACAAGAGACTATGTCTTTGGAGACAAGAAGGAACTCATGCTTAAATGGAACTATATTAATCAAGATGATTGGAAGGAGTTTGTTCAGAGGAGAGAAACAGATGTGTTCCAGGTATTGAATTAATTACATTTTTCTAATTTCTTATGGTTACTAAACAATATCACTTGTATGAATTAATCAGGCCCTTCATTTTGCTCAAAAATTTAGGTGTGACAACCAGTTGGCTTCAGGTGGTTACTCAAAATGCCACATGATGAGAGATCTACTACAACGAGAGAAAGATCTACAACAATAGCAAGAGCAATGGGAAGATAGAGAGAAAGAGCAAGAGTAAGGAAAAGAGCAAGGGCAACAGAAAGGAGAACAATTGTTGGTAAGGTATGCCCATAGAGCCAATCATGTGATGATTGACATGGCATAAACCTTATAGGATTTGATTAATAATCATGAAGACAAGCTTTCAATTCATTATGTTTCATTCAGTTATGAGATAATGAGAAAACATTATGAATGTCTAGAGAATGATATTGCTTAATGATGTGTATCTTCAGGTTGAGCACCTAAAGAATGAGATCATATAGATATTAAGAGTGTACATTCTCATTATGTCCCTGATCGGTTATTATTGTAGAAGGTTCATAGACAACAATAACACATAAGATCAGAGTGTGAGTTGGTTGATGACAGAATCTTATTAGTCATGATATCGCAATATCAAACCATGCACACATATACATGTTAGAGAACAGCGTATTAGACAGACCCACCTTAAGAGTGACACATGGAAACCATCATTGGTGGTCATAGTCATCTCTCAAAGTGAAGGTGGTGATTATGATTCTTGGACCTAAAATCATTGCAATCATCACATGTCGTTGGGTACACTTTGACATCATCAAATGCAATCCTGAAACATGGGTAGTTATTACGGTGATGATTGGGTGACTTTGACACATGGGTACTAAGTGTGAGTGATAGAGATTGGATTTGTCCCTCCTACTAGAGATTGATATTCTGGCAACTTGATAAGCGAGACCGAGAAATGCATTTGTATGCACATGTGAATCAATATATGATATTGAGGTCACATTATCTCAGATAATATGCTCTTGGTTCAAGGAACATGGATTGAACATTAAGAGGATGACCATCCATGCCTTGAGTTCGTCCTGGATTTCAGTGATGAAGGAATTATACAATCACTACAACACCTTACACATATTGTAGGTTGAACTTGTTCTCCAACTTTCCATTCACTTGGGTAGCACTAAATTGTGACTAGGAACCAATCTCTGCTTGTGATGTCATAAGTTAGTTATGGACATTCACTGCCAATGTGATATGGTACCTATAGGGTCACACACATAGGAACTCATCTAGAAGAGGAGTTTGATTTTGAATGATGATTGGATTGATTACTAAAGTGTTTAGGTACTCGATGTACACAACGAATTAGCTGACTATACAACCAAATGACCATCTCACAAGGAGAGATGGCCGATTGGGTGAACCAGATGAGCATATCAAGTTTTGAGACGGCCATTTGGGTTGTCAAGATGATCATAGATCAAATTGGCTATGTTTTACCAAAATAGGGGAGTGAACCAACCAGTTCATTCTATTGAATTGATGGATTGGCTCACTAGACAATAGTCTGGGTGAGAGAGGTGACTATCTTGCATGTACGAGATCACTCAATTAGGCTAGAGGAAGGTTCTAGATACTCTCTTAGATTGTTTCGATTGCATAATACTTATGGTGCAAGAAAATTAATTTATAGCATTAATGGGAAACGAGTTGCCAATTGGATATATGATTGGAAAACTACCAGATGATCGTATAGTAGTATGAGATGACCGTCTTATAGTGTCAGGTGATCATCTAGACTACCAGATGACTGTTTAGTGTCTCGCAAGTTGCAAAAATTCAAGATCTTCTGATCCCTTCCAATCTCGCACATATCCCAAATAGACTGGGAACCCTAGACCAAACTCCACGTATAAGTGAAGGGGTATTGGGGGCTTCCCAGAGCATAACAATAACACAAACATTTGAGAATTAGTAGTTCTCACAATTGTTGTCCTCTTTGGTTATGATAACTGAAAGAGCCTAGGCAAGTCCTTCCCAGCTAAGGAGGGATAGCTACAGGAGAGAACAACTGAGGATCATTGTTGTGGGAGAGCAAGTTGGTGACTAGTATATCGACGAGAGGGACATCTCCTTCCTATCTATTCTAGTTGAATGATAGGAGTTCTAGTTGGTCCGTGTGGACTACTCTAGAGGTAGGAGTCCTTTGACTGCTACTAGGAGGGAAACTTCAACCTACACTCTATGGCGAGACCACTGGAGTCGCTGTAAAAGTTGTCCTATCTTCTGTCTATGGTGAAGACCAAGAGCTGCACAACCACCGCCCAAAAGCAACCATAAGCTAGTTGTGTAGCAATGAGTTCTTATTGCTGGACTTGCACTGGGACCATGTATAACTCATTAAAAGCATCCTTCATATTTAATAGTAGTTGACGCAATCTTATTGTTATGGTAATACATATAGATAAAAAAAAAAATTCTACTGCTATACTATGTGTGTGTATTCCCAACATTAGTATCACAGTCTCGTTAATTTACTATGATTTAGGATAATTGATATGATCAGATTTTTGGTTTAATCATTTATTTACTGCATACAATATGAATATTTAAACTATCTCATATGTGTATCCAATCAAGTACCACACAATCCCAAACTAATATATATACATATATATGATATGATATATATACAATTTACATGCATCGTCCTGAAAGCGGTTTTGAATGGTGGATGTGTAGCATGGTTATGGTTGAAACCAAATATATGTGTGTGGTTGGATGGTTTGGTTTTATTCATGTTTATCTCGGTCTATGTACTGAGCCTCTACCTCTCTCTTCCCAGTGTAAAGTTAATTCTTTCCTATCTTTGCTCCCTTCTAATGTAACTTGAGGTTTCTCTTTACAATGTAATAAAGTAGCAATAGTATAGTTTCTTTTCTTACAATGAGGAGGAAGACGATCATCACCATACAAGACGACCAGTCGTGAGACGAGCCGACCTTCCGGAGGACCATGGAGGACTGAACGATGGGACCAAATGACTGACTGGTGGGTCCAACCGACCATTTCGAAGGATTCCAAACATTAGTTGGATAGGAGGCCAGACGAACATCCCTAAGGACCAACCAACTGGCAAAGAGGCGAGATGACCGGTTCAAGGGTCGAACCGATCTACCCAGATTGCAAGCACAGATCTACACCAACAACATGTTCTTACATATGATGTGATGATTGACCTAGGTGATAGTAATTCCTTATGGCTCTAGGGAAATCCAGTAGACATGGCCATAACCATCGCCTTTTTTTATTGCATATTTATGTTGTGGGATATAACATGTATATGATACGTACTATATATTTGGTGATTGGATACAATATATGTATATATATGATATATATATATATATATATATATATATATATATATATATATATATCAATCAAACATATTAAGTATAAGATGCTTTCTAATAGCAATACACATGAAAAGATTGATCGACCAAGCGTAAGATACATAAAAGCATTGCATCATCTATCTTGTAGAAGTGTGATGGTAGTAATGTAGGATCTGTAAAAGTGAAATGCAATATTATCATATTGGCTATTGGGTCTGGATCAACTGGCGATTCTTAGAGAGTCTCAGCCAAGATGGATGCAGATGATTATGGCAAATAGTTGTGTATATCATCTATCCAAGAGTTGTATATGATGCAATTGGCATGATTGCCTACCTAAATAATCAAGTTTTGGGCGATCAGAAAAAGCCGACTCATGACTTGATGAAATATGGATATTGGCTCATTAGACAATTGTTCGATACAATTTTCCCAAATTGATACATGAGGGTTGTCAATTTGAAAAAAACAATGAGAACAATAATGAACTAAAAACCTAATTATTATCACCAATATTTTTAATTAAATCAAATCAAATCAAAAATGAGTTTTTGACAAAATTGCTGATTCTTTTATAGAATCAAATGGAAAAAAACAACAATCACTTTTATCTATGATCAGTACTTGAGAAGGACAAACAAAATGGGAACAACTTTCATGATTGGTTCAAGATGCTGAGAATTGTTCTCACATGGGAGTGAAAGCTCTATGCCCTAGAGATGTCAGAACAAGAAGAACCACATCAAAATGCACCTATGGCTAACAAGGAACTTACAAGAAGCATAATGAAGATGTCATGGATGTCAAGTGTCTGATGTAATGCTCCATGAACTATGAATTGCAAACACAGCATGAGAACATGGACGTGATTCAGATGGTCACACATCTCAAGAACATGTACCAAGATCAGGTAAGACAAGAGAGATATAATGTCTCCAGGCACTTCTCAAATGTAACATGGCATAAGGAGATCCAATAGGTCTTCATGTTCTCAATATATATATATATATATATATATATATATATATATATATGTGTGTGTGTGTGTGTGTGTGTGTGTGTGTGGGTGTGTGTGTGTGTGTATGTATATATATATATATATACATATATATACACATATATATACATATATATATACATATATATATACATATATATATATATATACAATTTACATGCTTCTCCCTAAAAGCAATTTTGATGGTGGATGTGTAGCATGGTTATGGCCAATAACCCAATATTTGTGTGTGGTTGGATGGTTTGGTTTTATTCCTTTTATCTCAGTCTACGTGCGGAGCCTCTACCTCCCTCTTCCCAATGTAAAGTTAATTCTTTCCTAACTTTTCTCTCCTCGAATGTAACTCGAGGTTTCTCTTTAACATGTAATAAGTTACTAGCAATAGGATAATTTTATTTCTTACAATGACAAAGAAGATGATCATCGGCAAATGAGATGACCAATTTGTGAGACAAACCGACCATCTGGAAGACCATGGAGGGCAGATCGATTGGATCCAAACAACTGCTTGGTGGACCCTATCAGCCATTTGGAAGGAGGGCAAACATCAGTTGGACAGGAGGCCATACGACTGTTCAACATGACCAACCAACCAGACAAGAGGCAAGACGACCGTTTCAAGGGTTAAATTGATCTACCTAGATTGGTAAGCACAAACTTACACCAACAACAGGTTCATGCATGTGATGTGATGTTAACCTAAGTGATAGTAATCCCTTGTGGCTCTAAGGAATTATAGTATAAATGGCCATAAAAAACTCTTTTATTTTATATTGCATGTTTACATTGTGGGATATAGCATGTATATGATATGTACTATATATATGGCAATTGGATACAATATATGTATATATATGTGATATATATAAAATCCCTCAAATCAAACATATTAAGTATAAGATGCTTTCCAATAGAAACACACATGAAAAGCTTGATCGACCAATCATAGAGCGTGGTGCGTCGTCTATCTCATGGAATTGTAATGGTAGTAATGTAGGCTCTTCCAAAGTGGGGTGCATTATTATCATGTTGGCTGTTGGTTCAGGCTTAACTGGTGATTGTTAGAGCGTCTAAGACCAGAGGCATGTAGATGATTATGGCAAAGAGTTGTGCATATCATCTATCTCTGTCAAAGTCTTATAGTCAGTTTGTCATGAACTACAACATGAACGACTTGACAAAACATTGACAGAGTTGTTGGGGATGTTGATAACAGCTGAGGAATAGATGAAGAAAGACAAATCCAAGTCTGTGATGATGATTAGCAAGACAAAGGGGAAGTCTAAAGGAAAAGATAAGAAGATTTCTGAAGCTAGACAAAGCCCAAGTCTTCATGTCTCAAAGAAAAGGGTGGAGTGAAGAAAATAAGAGGCGATTGTCACCATTTTCACCAAACTGGACGTTGGAAAAGAAATTGCCCACTATGTTGAGAGGAATTAAAGAAGAAGAAGGAAGGCACTGAGGCCTCCACTTCAGGTATAAACATTGTAAGATAAATTTGATTACTTCTTCATTTTGTATGTGATACCAAACATAGATCTGACATACATGATGTGCAGGATTTGACAAGAAGTAAAGGCCCTCAAGGGAGGACAAAGATGGACAAGGTAGAGTAAGAGTTGAGGAAGCCTTAGTCTATATTTAAATTTATCTTAGCTGAATGGGCATGTAATAGAGTTAATATAATAACTATTTCATTCTGACAACAAAATAGAAACATTTAATCTAAAGTATCTTGTATGACAAGGATGATAAATCAATAAAGTGAGATATTAATGTTTCTGTTTCAAAAGATATGATCTTGCATGGAAATGCCCAATCATCTAAAGGGTCTTTGTAAAAAAGATCTAAAGATGGATGTTTATAATGTTAATACCAAACAAATATAATTGATAACGCAATATTATCATTAGCATAAGTCATTTTGCACGTATATAGAAGAGATGGATGCCTAGAATACATATTGATGTTAATCTAGATTCCCTTGATTATCAAACCTAAAGAAACATGCAAAGTCTTATTTACGCACAAAGTGACATGTCATCTTTCACTAGATGTAGTGGGAGGATAAGACTTCCATCAGAAATCATGCATGTGATGCATGAAGATCTCATGGAATGAATGCTATAGATAATTAGTTATACTTCATTTCATTTACTGGTAATGTGATTATATGTACCAAGTAAAATAGAAGCATTAATCTCTTGAAGTGTTCGAGGAAATTATAAATGAAGTATAACTTTGATGAAAGTATTAAGAAACTTTGATGGGATCAAATGTTGAAATACTTTACATTAATACCTTGAGAACCTCCAAGAAAACATTGTGATGATGTATCACAACTCAAATCCATCTGAGCATGATGATGTGTCAGAATTAAGAAATTGTACCAATGACGAGTCATGACATAATTACATATTAAATCTAATCTTCTTATACCCTCA
Source organism: Alisma plantago-aquatica (assembly GCA_963693085.1). NCBI lineage: Eukaryota > Viridiplantae > Streptophyta > Magnoliopsida > Alismatales > Alismataceae > Alisma > Alisma plantago-aquatica. Next base: position 589,718,955 of record OY856413.1, on the reverse strand, counting down.
TAAATATATACCTATCACTAAATCAAGTACCATATGAATGGTTTATAAAGAAATTATATATGATATGATTTGGAATGTCCCAATACATCTTAGGGATTGAAACCTACATTGAGAAATTAGTTTCTTGAGAGGGTTTATATAAATCCATGATTGTTGAATACTACTATTAATCCCAATACAATAAAAAAATTGTTTTATTAATAGGATAACTGAGTTCCTAAAGAATTAGTGGGATTAAAAGTAAAACTCGAAATGTTCGAGGTCAACAAAAGGGTACAATGAGAACCATGAGAATAACAAGTGTTGTGAATCTCAGGTTCATCAGGTAACACAAAATAAAATACTTCTAGTAGAACACATATGAGACTGGAGGATTGTGAATACAACAATTCAGATGGGTTGGTCATAACAGGATGAGTGAACTAGTCAACCAGAAGCTATTTAGTACCATAATCCAATTTAAGGCTAAAGGCCATTATGGGGTCCATGTAAGCTAACAAGGTAAGACCTTGATAGAACCACCTAAGAGGTAATACCTAAAGGATGCAACATGGTCTTATGGAAAAGACCTACAAGAATAACATAAAAGGACAATTTGGTTGAATAATAATTTCAAATCAAGTTCAAATTGTTAAATATGATAGAATTTCCTTTACCAATTGGCATGCTTGTTGTTGTAGTTAAAATAGACTATGAGATTTAGCATATGAAGATAGAAATAGGATTACTTAAAAGGAATACATCACATGATGTCTACGTGACACAACCTAAAAGGTTTCATAACTTTGAGAATGCAAATAAAGTCTATAAATTACAAGGTTCAATCTAGGATGGAAACAAGCATCTCAGAGATAGGATCTTTTGACTTGACAAGATAGTCAAAGAGTTTGACTTGAATCAAGATAAAAGATGAAATGTGTGATTACAAAAGATTTCGTGGGAGAATATATGAATATTCCACGTAGGATGAGGAATAACATCTTAATATTGTGAATAATGAGAAGTGGCATGGAAAACACCTTCAGCACTAAAGGATAAGATGAAACATCTTATGAGATAAGGATCAATACCTATAAGATAGCTCTTGAATGTTTCACAATGGAAGTTTGAGCACATACAATAGCTATGTGTTGAAGGAGTTCAACACGGGAGGATTCAACAAGAGAGAATCTACATTAGTCTCTCATGAACCATATATTACAATTCTTGTGAAGATTGGAAATGGCATGATTAAGATGCCATAGGTTGTAGCAATGGGTCTATCCTAAATGATATTAAAATCCCAAATAATCTTGTATGTATAAGACATGACAAGATGACATTTTATTCCAATAAGGGTTATTGGAAAGTTATTAAAGATATCCATTAGTACTTGAGAAGTATCTAAGGATAGATTGCTAGTCATTAAGGAAAGCAATAAAGGAAGAGTTGGATGTAAAGGGTTACATCAATGCAAGCTTCCATAATGACAAAAGTGATTGCAATAAAATATGTTTGATTTAAAAGAGAAATGTTGTTAGTTGAAAGGGTTTCGAACTAATAGACATTGCCTAAAATACTTGTTTTATGAACACAGAGTGATACTACATGGATCTAAAGGTCCATATGATGAACTTATAGATTTTCCAAACCATTAATGACTTAGTAATAATATTTTGACAAAAATGGAGCTAATTGTTAGGCAAGGAATATCAAATACCATATTACGGCAGTTCTATCTCGTATGGGAAATTGTATAGTGAAGAGATAAAGAAACATGCAATATACCGACTATAAAGAAAATTGTTGCTAATCCTCTAGATAATCGCTAGTGCAACAGAAACACGGTGGACATATTTAGATCACTTAGAATATGATTCATGGGTAATTGGCTCTAAGTGCAAGTGGATCTACTACAATGAGAGAAATATCTACAATGACAGTAAGGGCAAGGGGAAGATAGAGATAAAGAGCAAGAGCAAGGGCAACAGAAAGGACAACAATTGTTGGTAAGGTATGCCCATAGAGCCAATCATATGATGATTGACATGGCATAAACCTTAAAGTATTTGAATAATAATCATGAAGGAAAGCACCCAATTCATTATGTTTCATTCAGTAATGAGATAATGAGGAAACACTACAAACGTCTTGATAATTATATTGCTCAATGACGTATCTCTTTAGGTTCAGGACCTTAACAATGAGAATATGGATGTTAAGAGTGTACATTCTCATTATATCCCTGATCGGTTGTTATTGTGGAAGGTTGATAGACAACAATAACATATAAAATCAGAGTGTGAGTTGGTTGATGAAAGAATCTTATTAGTCATGATATGGAAATATCAAACCAAGAACACATATACATGTAGGGGTGAGAAAAATATGGTTAATAACTGATTAACCAAATGGTTAAAATTGAATGGTTAATTTATTTTGGACAAGTTGGTTAATATAGTTAATTTAATTGGGTTAATGGTTAAACAGTTAATTTGATGGTTAAACATATTTTCTATTTGGTTAACCAAATTAACCGAATGGTCAAAATATATTTATTTAAAAATACCCTACACATATATATACCTACATTATTGTACTTTTATTTAATAAAACCTCTAAATTTACATACTTATCATTTTTTCACTAACTATGTGCCTCTAAATTTATATGCAATACTACTAAAATATAACAAGTACTCAAAGTTTTATGAGTAATTTCATACAATACTATTGAAAAAGTGTTATTTGGTTAACAAAATTAACCAACAGAATTAACCTTTAACTGATTAACCATAACCGAATTAACTGACACTAATTTGGTTAGGTCAACGGTTAACATCTCAAATAACAAATTAACCACTTAACTAAACCAAATTAACCAAATGTTTACCCCTAGATACGTTAGGGAATAGTGTATTAGATAGACCCACCTTGAGAGTGACACATGGAAGTCATTATTGGTTGTCATAGTCATCTCTCATTATGTAGGTTGTGATTGTGATTATTAGACCTGAAATCACTACACTCATCACATGTCGTTGGGTACACTTTGACATCATCAAACACAGTCCTAAGATATAGGTTGTTATAATGGTGATGATTGAGTGACTTTGACACATGGGGACTGACTATAAGTGATAGAGACATGATTTGTCCCTCCTACTGGAGATTAATATCCTGGCCACTTCATAAGCGAGACTGAGAAATACATGAGCATGCACATGTAAATCAATATATGATATTGCGGTCACATTATCTCAGACAGTGTGCTCTTGATTCAAGGAACATGGATTGAACATTGAGAGGATGACCGTCCATGTATCGAGTTCATCATGGATATCAGTGACTAAGGAATTATGCAATCATTGCAACACCTTACATAGATTGTAGGTTGATGTTTTTATCCAACTTTCAATTCACTTGGGTAGCACTGATGTGCGACTAGGCTCCACTCTCTACTTGTGATGTCATAAGTTAGTTGAAGACATTCACTGCCAACGTGATATGGGACCTATAGGATCACACACAAAGGAACTCATCTAGAAGATGAGTTTGATCTTGAATGATGACTGGATTGATTACTAAAGTTTTTACGTACTCAATTCACGCAAAAAATTGGCCGAATGCACATCCAAATGACCATCTCACAAGACGAGATGGTCATTTGGGTGCACTAGACGAGCGTCTCAAGTGTTGAGATGGTCATTTGGGTTGTCAGGCTGATCAAAGATTAAATTGTCTATGTTTTGTCTAAACTGGGGTGTGAACCGACCAGTTCATTCTATTTAACCGACTAGATTGGCTCAGCTCACTAGATGACCATCTAGGTGAGCGAGACAACCGTATTGCATGTGCGAGATTGTTCAGTTAGGCTGGAGGAAGGTTCTAGAAACTTTCCTAGATCATTTTGATTGCACGATACTTGTGGTGCAAGAAAATAATGTTTAGCATTAATGGGAAATGAGTTGCCAATTTGATATGCGATTGGAAAATTGTTAGATGACCATCTAGAAGTACAAGATGGCCGCCTCCCAGTGCCATGTGATCTATTTTGTCTTCTCTAATGTGGTAACCGAGAGAAACTAGGCAAGTTCTACTCGACTAGGGTGGGACAGCTAAGGGAGAGAACAACTAAGGATCATTGTTATGGGAGAGAAAGTTGGTGACTAGTACACCAACAGAAGGGACAAATCCTTCTTGTATGTTCTAGTTGAACGACAAGAGTTCTAGGTGGTCCGTGTAGACTAATCTAGAGACAGGAGTCCTTTGGCTACTGCTAGGAGACAACTTCAGCCTACAGTCTATGGTGAGACCACAAGAGTCTGTGCAGAAGTTGTCATGTCCGTTGTCTGTAGTGAAACCGAGAACTGCACAGTCACCGTCCAAAAGCAACTAGAAGATAGTTGCATAGAAATGAGTTGTTGTCACTGATCTTTCTCTAGTACCAGGTATAATTCGTTAAAACCATCATTCATATTTCATAGTAGTTGACGTGATCTTGCTATTATGAGAATACAGAAAGATAAAATATTTGTTTCTATTGTGATATTTTGTGCCCATATTTCCCAAAAACAACAAGGGCCTTCTACTTCTACTCCTTCTACTGCCAGGTTTTCTAGTGCTTCTATAAAGTTGCCTCGCTATGCGGAGTGGATAGATATTAGAAGAAATAAAGCCAGAGACATCCCCGTCCAAGCAACACAGGAGGTGGTAGATTAAATGGTAAATTTCTTGTTTTCACAATAATGACCATGTCCTTTTTTCACTGGATTGTTAAGCTTTAATGATTAGTCCATTTTTATGATGATTCGTTGGAGTTGGATGCCCAAGAAAAGGAGGGAAATTCATCCCTCAAGACACGTACGATGAATTGATGTTTGCTCTAGGGATAGAAGAGCATCCTGGACATGTTAGGGGCATTGGAGATGGATATGTGATAAAATCTTTTTTGGCACATCCCTACATAAGAGCAAACAAACTGAGAAAGGGGGAGTGAAGTAGTGGATGAAGAGTACATGTAAAGAATTATAGATACAACTTTAGAGAAATATAAAACTTCTCAGGTGGCACAAGCTTCTCCAGCAGTCACAAAATATGTTCATCACTTGCCCACATAGTGTATTGAGAGTAGTCCTTCGGACCCGCAGGGCATAGTCAGGGTAAGATTCAATTCAAGTCAATTTATATTACCTTGTAGTAATATAATACTTCAAGTCAATATTTATATTTGTCAAATTAAATTTTGTGTTTCATAAAAATGTAGAAGGCCATAAAATGTTGTCTTGTTGTCGGTGTTCCAACAAGCAATGTCGTGGCAGATGTCGAGGTTGATAACACTGATGTGGTTCATGATATTCCTCTTCCCGCTGATCACTATCATGTGAGAGTGATAAGTGTCTTTCCAATAATGAGCAACATATCTCTTTCATACAAGCACCTAGATGCCACCATTGTTGTAGAGGTAGAAGGTGGCTTTACAGGGTGGCCCAAACAACTCGTTATATTTCTTCAGGTATGACAAATGTATATTGAAACTTATATAAAAGAATTGAAAGATAATATTAGAATATATATTGATGTAGCCTACAACATCTAAGAAGCCTCTTAAGGTTCTGAAGCCTCCGCCCCCTCATTTTATTCCACATGAGTTATTTGACTCCTTAGGACCTAACTGCCATACGTTGACAAGATGGTTAGACACTACAGACCAAACAAATACCATTGTGATTAGCCATAAGGAGGATATGGTAGGTATAGAATGGGATAATGTTATAGTGTTGACAGATGTTTCTGTGTTATTTAAGTATGCTGGGATGAACATGTAAGGACCCTGACCTTCGTTTAGGGTTTACCCTGTTTGTTTTGCTTAACCTTGATGGTTTGATGCTTGCTAATCACCTTTAGTGGTGATTAGGGTTTGGTTGTGCTTTGTTGAGAGTTGGAGGGGCTACTTGCAAATAACCCAAGTTTAGGGTTTTGTGTGCAAGTTTTCCATCTTGTGAGGTGTTTCCCTCTCTTTGCTTCCTCTAGGGTTGAGAGGAAGGCTTGGCCTTGTTGTTTGAGTTCTTTGGGCCTCAGTTGAGCTTGTTTGGGCCTTGGGGTGCCTTGTTTGAGCCTTTTGTCGGCCAAGACTTGTCTTGTGTCGGCCAAGACTAGCTTGTGTCATCCAAGGTGAGAGTGTGTCATCCAAGGAGGTTGTGTCACCCAACATGGTGGTGTGTCGCCCAGCAGAGCTGCTGCTTGTGTCGCCCATGAGGTTTGGTCTTGTTTGGTGGACACCTAGTTCATATCTTGGACAAGTGTCTCTTGGTGTGCTAGAGTGTTGGCTTGAACCCTAGGAAAAGTGTCCCTTGGGTGGACGACACATAGCATGTATCTACCTTGTTTTCTCCTCCCTTTCCTTCTATATAGGTGGTTCTTTCCCTTGCCTTAGCTTCCTTTGATCTTTTGGTCTCTCCTCCACCTTGAGTGCACGACACTCCTTCCTTCTTTGCTTGTGTTGGCTGATACACTTCCTTGGAGTTGCAGTGGTGGCCGATACCCCCCCCCCTTGGAGGAGCTGTGGTGGACGATATCCCTTGGACCTTGGAGTGTTTCTTCTTCCTTGGAGCTTGGAGCTTAAGGCGGGTTGCATAGCTTCTAACCCTAACTCCATTACCTCTTATTACGTTCTTATTCATATGTTAGTAGTTAGATCCTTGCTTTTGTACCTTTGGTGGCCGACCCCCCTTAGGGTTTAGGGTTTCCATGTGTACCTTGCTTTCTAGGGTTTGAGTCTCCTTGTGCTGGAAGTTGGTGATGACATGTTGGGCGATACCCTCTCTTGTTTGGGTGTGTTGGACGACATGGGTACCTTGTGATGGACGACATGGTGAGAGTTCTAGGTGTGGGGCATTATCCCTGCCCTTGTGATGGGAGATAGGGTGAGCTAGAGTAGGGTGGGCCGATATGGTGGTGATGGACGACATGATGGTCTTCTTGTGATGAGCAATATCCTTGTTATTGATGGACGTTAGACCATGTGTAACATGGTGATCCTTGTGGTGGTCCTTGTGGTGGACAACAGGTCCAAGTATGGCATGTGTGCTTGGGTTGGACGATAGGCAAGGAATGGTATGTTGGTCGATAGGCCTTGTTGAGCATGGTGGTTGTTGGTGGGCGATAGTCTTGAGTTGTGACGGCCGATAGGTTGGAGTTGTGCCGGGCGTCACGCCCCTCTCCTTGGAGTATTCGGTCGTTAGAGTTGGTGTTGTTGATGACACATTTTGTGGAGTGTCCCTTCTCTCTCTCCTTCTCTCTCTCCTGGTTGTTGTTGTGGGTTGTGATGTGGACGACAGCCCCTTGGTATCGGGCGTTGCGTTTGGGATGTGACGGGCGTCACACTCCCATGAGTGTCGGACGGCAGGAGGTGTGATGGGCGTTGCCCGAAAGGCATGGATGCCCGACACCCCTGACGCGCGACACCCCTTGTGACGTTGTGTCGTGTGTTGGGTTCAGTGGTAGCAACGCAGCGTTGCTGCATTCTCATGCTATAACCGTTGTATCCTTCCTTTGGATGAGGGTTGTGAGGAGTTATAGTGAGGGTTGTAATGAGTAATGGTGAGAGTCTTGTTATCCTATAGTGACAGTCCCTTGAAAATGAGGAACTAATTAGTTATGCTCAAACAAACCATGATTTTGATGCCTTGCAACAATAACAGTATTAATGATAGCAATGATGCTGATAATAGTAGTAATGGTAATAATGGTAGTAATGATGCAGATGATCATAGTAATAATAATAAGGAAGGAAATGGTAATGACATCAATGATGCGATCCTTATGTTAATCTGTTAATGACAATGTTAAATGGTAGTTACACTAGTAGCTTGCATAATGATAATAATGATAATAGTGGATGGTGACACTATTGATAGTGGTAATAATAGTGTTTGCTCTGTATACTCAACATGATTTCTATATAAAGTGAACACCTTGATTATTTGTATAATCTAGAGATAAGGATAAGCATGGATATGGTTTGTTAATGATGTGTTTAATACACTTGATCACCAAATAGTGTAAATGATAAGTAGAGTATCTTGAATGGCATTTCATAGTCCTTATGTCGAATCTACGATTATTGTGTACTCTAACCATGCAGGTGATGATTTAGCCATGAAAGGGCTATGAGACATATGTGACGAGTAACATCACTTTGATAATTATTCTATGAGGTTCAAGGTATGATGTGTTTGTCCCATGATGTTGATGTAAGCCTTGAAGAGGCATTAGCAGTACATGATGAGGATTGAGATCCCATGGTATGTGATGAACCTTGAGATGGATCTGGATGGTTAGCAAGAGGCCAAGTGGTAACATGTGATGTTGGATCCTTGAGGTGGATCAGGATGATGTGTTTCATAAAAATAATATAATGTTGAGTTTATGTTATTTCCTTCTGTTATATCTTGCATGTTATACAACTTGGTTGAATCCTGCAATCCATCTAAAAGACACTAATTAATCACAGTAAAATATATCATGTAGTTTGCCCTGGCCATAGATCCATCATCGTCAGGACTTGGTGATGGTGAAATAGGTTCTCCTACGGGTTAACCTGGAAGCGCATATTGTTGAATATGTGTAGGTTGCTCCTAGCCTGAAAATGAGGAGGTAAGAGTGTAACTTCGGTTACATACTCAGATATGTATGAAGAGCATAGTGAACAAGTTCATGGGTTAGGATGTGTAATATGAGGAGCATGAATGAGTTCATGGCTCAGAGCACGGTGAACAGGCCTGTGGCTCAGTTTTACTAGCGCTGAGACCTGTACCAAGGTGGGCTAGAGTGAGGGTAGCCTATGGAGCTGACCCTGTGGCTAAAGACCACTTTAGCATGTGACTGCGGTCCTACTTGTGTTGTACTCGTATACTGACTACGAGGTGGGAGGTTGTGGAGTCCGACTCTTCCATTGACCATGTATGGCACAGGTTTGGGTTTTGTAACCGAAGGTTGGATTTGAACGGTACGGTTCAATTCCTTAGGGCATAATAATACGTAATATAGCCGTTTAGTAATTACTACTTAAGACAAACACGAAACATTGGTTGAAACCTTGTTTGTGTAATATCTCTGTTATACCTTGCAGTTACTTCTATAGTCATCAGGTATGTGGTAATATGTCTTATCTTGATAATCAGGTTATGTGATGTTATATCTTGTTCTCATAATCATGTTCCATTGAGAGATGCTTGGCTATATTCTTTTGTACAGCTGGTAAGCTTGTCGGTAAGAATAGCTTGGCTTTATATAGATTGCTCTTGCTATACCTATTATTAGTTATCTACTGTTATAGTTTATCTTGCTGAGGTTCTGTAGTTGCGGTGGGGAGTTATGTTTCCCGCTGGGACAATGATCAATTGTCTCACCCCACTGGTTTACACCCTTTTTAGGTGGTCGAGCTAGACGTGGTGGTGGTCGTGGTGTTGTGGCCGAGCAGCTTGACGAGAAGTAGAAGGCAAGCGATGGATATGCTGCTGTTTTGGATGTTTTGTAGTAGAGTCTAGAGTCATCCCTGTACTCTCAGGTCCTTGGCAGTGTTTGACGTTGTTTCACGATGAACGATCGATAATGTTTTGTATATCCTACTATTGGCCGGATGCAGGCCTCTATGTATATGAATAGGTGGTGAACTCATGGGATGGATGAACAGCTGTTCCTGAGCTGTGGACACGTATAAGATCTCGTGTATGTATATATCTGACATGTTTCTATGCAGGATGACGACTGGAATGTAATAGTTTCACAGTTTATCAGTTTTCCGCAATCGGTTTTAATTAACCCGTGTTTTCATAATCTGTGGTTATGGTGATTTCTGCACGTTTTCGCGTAACACCTCGTTATCTGTGTGATAATGGGATGTGTTGCCACAAGTTTTGGTATCAGAGCTTTAGGTTCGCTGAGTCTACATGGATTTAGGACTAGGTTAAGTTGTTCTTATGAGTGTCCAGGTTTTCTTACAATATCTTCTTCCCTCAGCGGAAGAAAAGTCAAGATGTCTGGAAACCATGAAGAACACTCGGCTGAGTACAGCGATGCTGCATCGGTTGATGGAGCAGATGGACAGGCACATGAAGATCGGGTGCCTGAGGGTCCCCAATTTAACCCAGCCATACTTGAACATCCTGCTTACCAACAGCTTATGGGGCAGTTAATGGCTACGATGAATCTCATGGTTGAGCGATTACCAATGCCTCCTCCGCGAGCACAGGTTCCCCATGGAGAAGCATTGGGTATTGGGAAGACCTTCCAGCGGCTTTGCCGAGTTGGAGCTTCGGGATATGCTGGAATGGCTGATCCAGCGGATGCAGATCTGTGGCTGACAAGTCTCGAGAAGGCTTTCCGGATCCTTGACATCCCCGAAGCAGACAAGGTAAAGCATGTTGTCTACCTTCTGAAAGGTAGTGCTGGTCACTAGTGGACCATCGAGGAAGAGAAGTGGCCTGGTGAGGTGATCTGTTGGGAAGTGTTCCGACGCGAGTTCGTCACCAGATACTTCCCAAAGACGTATCTGGATGAGAAGGTGAGTCAGTTCGAGAACCTGAGACAAGGAATGATGAACATCACCGAGTATGAAGCCAAGTTTATGGATCTGTTGAGGTTTTGTCCCCACATGGCTGTAACAGATGAAGAGCGGATCAGACGTTTCAAGAAGGGTTTGAGTGCTGAGTTGAAAACCCCGGTGTCTGCGTTGGAGAACCGAGAATGGTTTTCTACGTTCATGGAATCTATTCAAAGGATTGAGAGGATAGTAAGGGAGAAAAGAGAATCCATGCCTCACAAAAGACCTACTCAGTTTCAAGGATGAAGGTTTGGTGGCTTTAAGAAGCCTAGGTTTTCAGCATCGTCAGTGATGAGAAGTTTTGGTGTACCATCTTAGTGGTCTCCAAATAAGGGGAGAGGTTATGTTTCTTCACCGTCAAAGGCACATAGTACAGCTTCTGTGGCAGTGACAGGGCCCACTAGGCCACGGTTTGAGGACAAGTCATGTCATTTTTGTGGACAGGTCGGGCATTGGAAGTTTAATTGCCCGAATAGAGATGTTGAAGTGACGCAACAGACGAGGCAGAGTCTTCAGAGGACAGAGAGGCCACAACCCAGTGGTAGCAGAGGGCGGACAAGCGTCTGAAGCGGGATCGTCTGCTCAAGGAAGCAGAGGTCGTGGACAGCAAGCAACGGCTCGATTCTATGCCATGAGTCAGCCGGAGGCGATAGTCAACCCGCGAGTGGTGACACGTCAGATGGAGTTATTTCATTCTGATATGTTTTCTTCTTGCTTTATATCTGTTTTGGTTGACCCGGGTGCTACACACTCTTTTATCACCTATAGTATGCTTGAAAACTGTCGTTTACCTGTTAGTTGTAAGAAGGATAGCTTGTTGTTAGAAACCCCTCTTGATGGTTCCTCTTTGCTTCGAGAAGAGTGTCCATCTTGTGTCTTGTCTTTCTAGGGACATCGTATCCAAGTGGATCTTATACCACTTTATATGCATTGTTTCGATGTTATCCTTGGGATGGATACCTTAGAGAAGTATAAGGTTGTTTTGGATTGTGGTTCCAAGCAGGAAGTGTTTGATGATGCTGGAGAGAAGTGGATCTTCCAGGGAGATAGGAAGATTCTTCCGACGTGTTTGGTATCAGCTATGGTGGCAGATAAGTTGTTACGACAAGGATGTGAGGCGTTCCTAGATCACGTGGTGGATACCGTTGTGGTTACCAAGGCGAAAGGTCCTAGTCTTGAGGAGGTGTCAGTGGTTCGAGAGTTTGCAGACGTGTTTCCTGGTGTTCCTCCACCCCGAGAGATCGACTTCAAGATCTATCTGGTTCCAGGAACATAGCCAGTTGCACAATCACCGTATAGGATGGCTCCAGCAGAGATGGCAGAGTTGAAGAAGCAGTTGCAAGCGTTGTTGGAGAAAGGTTTTATCTGACCGAGTACGTCGCCGTGGGGTGCTCCCGTGTTGTTTGTTAAGAAGAAGGATGGTTCGATGCGGTTGTGTATAGATTACCGGCAGTTGAACAAAGTCACGATCAAGAATAAGTACCCATTGCCGAGGATAGATGATCTGTTTGATCAGTTGCGTGGTGCTACAGTGTTTTCGAAGATCGATCTACGGTCCGGATATCATCAGTTGAGGATAAAGGCGGATGACATACCAAATTCAGCTTTCAGGATGAGGTATGGTCATTTCGAGTTCGTGGTTATGCCGTTTGGGTTAACCAATGCACCTACTGCTTTTATGGACCTGATGAACAGAGTGTTCCGTCCGTTCTTATATCAGTTTGTTGTAGTCTTTATAGATGACATCTTGATCTATAGTCGGGACAGGCTAGAGCATGAGCAACATCTTCGTCAAGCGTTGACTCTCCTTCGTCAACATCAGTTGTATGCCAAATTCAGTAAGTGCGAGTTCTGGTTGGCGGAAGTGACTTTCTTGGGTCACGTGATATCTGCTGAAGGAGTCAAAGTAGATCCGAAGAAGGTGGAATCCATTGCGGATTGGGAACAGCGGAAGACACCGATAGAAGTTTGTAGTTTCCTTGGTTTGGCAGGATACTACCGGAGGTTCATCAAGGACTTCAGTGTGATCACGTTGCCGATGACGAAGTTGACCAGGAAGGATGTACTTTTTGTTTGGGATGATCGATGTCAGCAAGCTTTCCAGAGTTTGAAGGAGAAGCTGACCAGTGCTCCAGTGTTGATCTTTCCAGAGCCTGGGAAAGGCTATGTTGTTTTCTGTGATGCTTCCAAGAAAGGCTTAGGTTGTGTGTTGATGCAGGAAGATCATGTGGTTTCTTTTGCCTCGCGACAACTCAAGAAACATGAGGAGAACTATCCGACTCATGACTTGGAGTTGGCAGCAGTGGTTCATGCGTTAAAGATTTGGAGACACTATCTATATGGGGAAGTGTGTCAAATCTTTACGGATCATAAGAATCTGAAGTATATCTTTACGCAGCAAGAGTTGAACATGCGACAACGACGATGGATGGAGTTGATCAATGATTATGACTACACTATCGAGTATCATCCTGGTAAGGTGAACGTGGTAGCTGATGCGCTTAGCAGAAAGTCTTCTTCTCTTTCTTCAAAGAAGGCTCAGTTGAGTTCTCTGGTATGCCATAAGCGAGATATGTTTGTTTCTCTGTGACAGATGAATGTGCAGATGGAAGTTTCTTTGTTGTCTGGTCTTTTTGCACAGATGCAAGTTAAGCCTATTTTGAGACAGCAGATCAAGGATGCACAGCAGACAGATGATGTGGTACAGTTGATCAGATCAGAGTTCGGCAACGACAAGCGTGATGGGTTTCATGAGTCTGAGGATGGACTAGTTTGCTATGATGATAGGATGGTGGTTCCAGATACTGATGATATGAGGAAGTTGGTGCTTGAGGAAGCACATACGTCGATGTATGCTATGCATCCAGGTGTCACCAAGATGTATCATAGTCTAAAGGACTTGTATTGGTGGCCCGGTTTGAAGAAAGATGTAGCTGAGTTCGTGGCTAGATGTGCGGTTTTTCAGCAAGTGAAGGTTGAACATCAGAAGCCGGCAGGTACGTTGCAACCTTTGCTGATACCGCAGTGGAAATGGGATCATATAACCATGGATTTTGTAGTTGGTCTACCCCAGACAACTAGGAATCATGATTCCATTCGGGTGATATTGGACAGATTGACTAAGTCTGCCCATTTTCTACTAGTGAGGACAACATATACAGCCGAGAAACTAGCTCGAGTCTATGTGGATGAGATAGTGCGTTTGCATGGTGTGCCAACAACGATAGTTTCTGATAGAGGTCCTCAGTTTACGAGTCATTTTTGGGAACATTTACACAGAGCGTTAGGAATGCAGTTGAGGTTCAGTACAGCTTTTCACCCGCAGACAGATGGACAGTCTGAGAGGACTATTCAGATTTTAGAAGATCTCCTTCGAGCTTGTGTTTTGCAGTTTCTAGGAAACTGGGATATACATCTAAGTTTGATAGAGTTTTCCTACAACAACAGCTATCAGCGGAGCATCAACATGGCTCCTTATGAGGCTTTATATGGAAGGAAGTGTAGATCTCCTTTGTGTTGGTATGAGTCTGGTGAGTATCAGCTTTTGGGTCCTGAGTTAGTACAACAGACAACAGATAAGATCAAAGTGATACAGCAACAATTAAAAGTGGCACAGGACAGGCAGAAGTCTTATGCAGACAATCGCCGACGACCTTTGGAGTTCCAGGTAGGAGACAAAGTGTATCTTAAAGTCTCGCCGTTGAAGGGTGTGCTAAGGTTTGGACGGAAGGGTAAGTTAGCTCCCAAGTATATGGGGCCTTACTCAGTCATAGCACATGTTGGCAAGGTAGCTTATGAGTTAGAGTTGCCTCCAGAGTTGCACAGGTTACATCCAGTGTTTCATGTCAGTATGCTGAAGAAAAGTCATCCGGATTCAGGTACAGTGATACAGCCAGTTGAGGTAGAGCTTGATGCAGATGTGACCTACGAGGAAGGTCCCGTGGCGATCCTTGACAGAAGGATCAAGAAGCTGAAGAGGAAGGACCTGGTTCTTGTGAAGGTTCTTTGGCAGTCTTGTGGCATTGAGGAAGCCACGTGGGAGCTCGAGGAAGAGATGAGGAGGAAGTATCCCTCGCTTTTCTCTTTGGATTTCAGGGACGAAATCCCTTAAAGGGGGTTAGCTTGTAAGGACCCTGACCTTCATTTAGGGTTTACCCTGTTTGTTTTACTTAACCTTGATGGTTTGATGCTTGCTAATCACCTTTAGTGGTGATTAGGGTTTGGTTGTGCATTGTTGAGAGTTGGAGGGGCTACTTGCAAATAACCCAAGTTTAGGGTTTTGTGTGCAAGTTTTCCATCTTGTGAGGTGTTTCCCTCTCTTTTATTCCTCTAGGGTTGAGAGGAAGGCTTGGGCTTGTTGTTTGAGTTCTTTGGGCCTCAGTTGAGCTTGTTTGGGCCTTGGGGTGCCTTGTTTGAGCCTTGTGTCGGCCAAGACTTGTCTTGTGTCAGCCAAGACTTGTCTTGTGTCGGCCAAGACTAGCTTGTGTCATCCAAGGTGAGAGTGTGTCATCCAAGGAGGTTGTATTGCCCAACATGGTGGTGTGTTGCCCAGCAGAGCTGCTGCTTGTGTCGCCCATGAGGTTTGGTCTTATTTGGTGGACACCTGGTGCATATCTTGGACAAGTGTCTCTTGATGTGCTAGAGTGTTGGCTTGAACCCTAGGACAAGTGTCCCTTGGGTGGATGACACATAGCATGTATCTACCTTGTTTTCTCCTCCCTTTCCTTCTATATAGGTGGTTCTTTCCCTTGCCTTAGCTTCCTTTGATATTTTGGTCTCTCCTCCACCTTGAGTGCATGACACTCCTTCCTTCTTTGCTTGTGTTGGCCGATACACTTCCTTGGAGTTGCAGTGGTGGCCGATACCCCCCCCCCTGGAGGAGCTATGGTGGATGATATCCCTTGGACCTTGGAGTGCTTCTTCTTCCTTGGAGCTTGGAGCTTAAGGCGGGTTGCATAGCTTCTAACCCTAACTCCATTACCTCTTATTACGTTCTTGTTCATATGTTAGTAGTTAGATCCTTGCTTTTGTACCTTTGGTGGTCGATCCCCCTTAGGGTTTAGGGTTTCCATGTGTACCTTGCTTTCTAGGGTTTGAGTCTCCTTGTGCTGGAGGTTGGTGATGACCTGTTGGGCGATACCCTCTCTTGTTTGGGTGTGTTAGACGACATGGGTACCTTGTGATGGATGACACGGTGAGAGTTCTATGTGTGGGGCGTTATCCCTGCCCTTGTGATGGGCGATAGGGTGAGCTAGAGTAGGGTTGGCTGATATGGTGGTGATGGACGGCATGATGGTCTTCTTGTGATGAGAGATATCCTTGTTCTTGATGGACGTTAGACCATGTGTAACATGGTGATCCTTGTGGTGGTCCTTGTGGTGGATGACAGGGCCAAGTATGGCATGTGTGCTTGGGTTGGACGATAGGCAAGGAATGGTATGTTGGCCGATAGGCCTTGTTGAGCATGGTGGTTGTTGGTGGGTGATAGTCTTGAGTTGTGACGGCCGATAGGCTGGAGTAATGTCGGGCGTCACACCCCTCTCCTTGGAGTATATCGGCCGTTAGAGTTGGTGTTGTTGATGGCATGTTTTGTGGAGTGACCCTTCTCTCTCTCCTGGTTGTTGTTGTGGGTTGTGATGTGGATGACAGCCCCTTAGTATCGGGCGTTGTGTTTGGTATGTGATAGGCGTCACACTCCCATGAGTGTCGTCCGGTAGGAGGTGTGACGGGCATTGCCCGATAGGCATGAATGCCCGACACCCCTGACGCACGACACCCCTTGTGACGATGTGTCGTGCGTTGGGTTCAGTGGTAGCAACGCAGCATTGCTGCATTCTCATGCTATAACCGTTGTATCCTTCCTTTGGGTGAGGGTTGTGAGGAGTTATAGTGAGGGTTGTAATGAGTAATGGTGAGAGTCTTGTTATCCTATAGTGACGGTCCCTTGAAAATGAGGAAGTAATTAGTTATGCTCAAACAAACCATGATTTTGATGCCTTGCAACAATAACCGTAATAATGATAGCAATGATGTTGATAATAGTAGTAATGGTAGTAATGATGCAGATGATAGTAGTAATAATAATAAGGAAGGAAATGGTAATGACATCAATGATGCGATCCTTATGTTTATCTGTTAATGACAATGTTAAATGGTAGTTACACTAGTAGCTTGCATAATGATAATAATGATAATAGTGGATGGTGACAGTAATGATAGTGGTAATAATAGTGTTTGCTCTGTATACTCAACATGATTTCTATATAAAGTGAACACCTTGATTATTTGTATAATCTGGAGATAAGGATAAGCATGGATATGGTTTGTTAATGATGTGTTTAATACACTTGATCACCAAATAGTGTAAATGATAAGTAGAGTATCTTGAATGGCATTTCATAGTGCTTATGTCGAATCTATGATTATTGTGTACTCTAACCATGTAGGTGATGATTTAGCCATTAAAGGGCTATGAGACATATGTGATGAGTAACATCACTTTGATAATTATTCTATGAGGTTGAAGGTATGATGTGTTTGTCCCATGATGTTGATGTGAGCCTTGAAGAGGCATTGGCGGTACATGATGAGGATTGAGATCCCATGGTATGTGATGATCCTTGAGATGGATCTGGATGGTTGGCAAGAGGCCAAGTGGTAACATGTGATGTTGGATCCTTGAGGTGGATCAGGATGATGTGTTTCATAAAAATAATATAATGTTGAGTTTACGTTATTTCCTTTTGTTATATCTTGCATGTTATACAACTTGGTTGAATCCTGCAATCCATCTAAAAGACACTAATTAATCACAGTAAAATATATCATGTAGTTTGCCCTGGCCATAGATCCATCATCGTCAGGACTTGGTGATGGTGAAATAGGTTCTCCTACGGGTTAACCTGGAAGCGCATATTGTTGAATATGTGTAGGTTGCTCCTAGCCTAAAAATGAGGAGGTAAGAGTGTAACTTCGGTTACAGACTCAGATATGTATGAAGAGCATGGTGAACAGGCGCATGGTTTAGGATGTGTAATATGAGGAGCATGAATGCGTTCATGGCTCAGAGCACAGTGAACAGGCATGTGGCTCATTTTTACTAGCGTCGAGACCTGTACCAAGGCGGGCTAGAGTGAGGGTAGCCTATGGAGCTGACCCTGTGGCTAAAGACCACTTCAGCATGTGACTGCGGTCCTGCTTGTGTTGTACTCATTTACTGACTACGAGGTGGGAGGTCGTGGAGTCCGACTCTTCCATTGACCTTGTATGGCACTGGTTTGGGTTTCGTAACTGAAGGTTGGATTTGAACGATACAGTTCACTTCCTTAGGGCATAATAATACGTAATACAACTGTTTAGTAATTACTACTTAAGATAAACACGAAACATTGGTGGAAACCTTGTTTGTGTAATATCTATGTTATACCTTGCAGTTACTTCTATAGTCATCAGGTATGTGGTAATATGTCTTATCTTGATAATCAGGTTATGTGATGTTATATCTTGTTTTGATAATCATGTTCCTTTGAGAGATGCTTGGCTATATGCTTTTGTACAAATGGTAAGCTTGTCGGTAAGAATAGCTTGGCTTTATATAGATTGCTCTTGCTATACCTGTTATTAGTTATCTGCTGTTATAGTTTATCTTGCTGAGGTTCTGTAGTTGTGGTGGGGAGTTATGTTTCCCGCTGGGACAATGATCAATTGTCTCACCCCGCTGGTTTACACCCTTTTTAGGTGGTCGAGCTAGACGTGGTGGTGGTCGTGGTGTTGCAGCCGAGCACCTTGACGAGTAGTAGAAGGCAAGCGATGGATATGCTGCTGTTTTGGATGTTTTGTAGTAGAGTCTTGAGTCATCCCTGTACTCTCAGGTCCTTGGTAGTGTTTGACGTTGTTTCACGATGAACGATCGATAATGTTTTGTATATCCTACTGTTGGCTGGATGCGGGCTTCTATGTATATGAACAGGTGGTGAACTCATGGGATGGATGAACAACTGTTCCTGAGATGTGGACACGTATCAGATCTCGTGTATGTATATATATGACATGTTTCTGTGCAGGATGAGGACTGGAATGTAATAGTTTCACAGTTTATCAGTTTTCCGCAATCAGTTTTAATTAACCCGTGTTTTCATAATCTGTGGTTATGGTGATTTCCGTACGTTTTCGCGTAACACCTCGTTATCTGTGTGATAATGGGATGTGTTGCCACAAGTTTTGGTATTAGAGCTTTAGGTTCGCTGAGTCTACAGGGATTTAGGTCTTGGTTGAGTTGTTCTTATGAGTGTCTAGGTTTTCTTACCATATCTTCTGCCCTCAGCGGAAGAAAAGTCAAGATGTTTGGAAACCATGAAGAACACTCGGCTGAGTACAGCGATGCTGCATCAGTTGATGGAGCAGATGGACAGGCACATGAAGATCGGGTGCCTGAGGGTCCCCAATTTAACCCAGCCATACTTGAACATCCTACTTACCAACAGCTTATGGGGCAGTTATTGGCTACGATGAATCTCATGGTTGAGCGATTACCAGTGCCTCCTCTGCGAGAAGAGGTTCCCCATGGAGAAGCATTGGGTATTGGGAAGACCTTCGAGCGGCTTCGCCGAGTTGGAGCTTCGGAATATGCTGGAACGGCTGATCCAACGGATGCAGATCTGTGGCTGCCAAGTCTTGCGAAGGCTTTCCGGATCCTTGACATCCCCGAAGCAGACAAGGTAAAGCATGATGTCTACCTTCTGAAAGGTAGTGCTGGTCACTGGTGGACCATCGAGGAAGAGAAGCGACCTGGCGAGGTGATCTGTTGGGAAGTGTTCCGATGCAAGTTCGTCATCAGATACTTTCCAAAGACGTATCTGGACGAGAAGGTGAGTCAATTCGAGAACCTGAGACAAGGAACGATGAACATCACCGAGTATAAAGCCAAGTTTATGGATTTGTTGAGGTTTTGTCCTCACATGGCGGCAACATATGAAGAGCAGATCAGACGTTTTGAGAAGGGTTTGAGTGCTGAGTTGAAAACCCCGGTGTCTACGTTGGAGAACTGAGAATGGTTTTCTACGTTCGTGGAATCTGTTCGAAGGATTAAGAGGACAGTAAGGGAGAAAAGAGAATCCATGCCTCACAAAAGACCTACTCAGTTTCAGGGACGAAGGTTTGGTGGCTTTAAGAAGCCTAGGTTTTCAGCACCGTCAGTGATGAGAAGTTCTGGTGTACCATCTCAGTGGTCTCCAAGTAAGGGGAGAGGGTATGTTTCTTCACCGTCTAAGGTGCATAGTACAGCTTCTGTGGCAGTGACAGGGCCAGCTAGGCCACAGTTTGAGGACAAGTCATGTCATCTTTGTGGACAGGTCGGGCATTGGAAGTTCAATTGCCCGAATAGAGATGTTGAAGTGACGCAGCAGACGAGGCAGAGTCTTCAGAGGACAGAGAGGCCACAGCCCAGTGGTAGTAGAGGGCGAGGATGCGGTCAAGCGTCTCAAGCGGGATCGTCTGCTCAAGGAAGCAGAGGTCGTGGACAGCAAGCAACGGCTCAATTGTATGCCATGAGTCAGCCGGAGGCGATAGTCAACCCGCGAGTGGTGATAGGTTAGATGGAGTTATTTCATTCTGATATGTTTTCTTCTTGCTTTATATCTTTTCTGGTTGACCCGGGTGCTACACACTCTTTTATCGCCTATAGTATGCTTGAAAACTGTCATTTACCTGTTAGTTGTAAGAAGGATAGCTTGTTGTTAGAAACCCCTCTTGATGGTTCCTCTTTGCTTCGAGAAGAGTGTCCATCTTGTGTCTTGTCTTTCTCGGGACACCGTATCCAAGTGGATATTATACCACTTGATATGCATGGTTTCGATGTTATCCTTGGGATGGATACCTTAGAGAAGTATAAGGTTGTTTTGGACTGTGGTTCCAAGTAGTCAGTGTTTGATGATTCTGGAGTGAAGTGGATCTTCCAGGGAGATAGAAAGATTCTTCCGACGTGTTTGGTATCAGCTATGGTGGCAAATAAGTTGTTACGACAAGGATGTGAGGCGTTCCTAGCTCATGTGGTGGATACCGTTGTGGTTACCAAGGCAAAAGGTCCTAGTCTTGAGGAGGTGTCAGTGGTTCGAGAGTTTGCAGACGTGTTTCCTGAGGAGTTTCCTGGTGTTCCTCCACCCCGAGAGATTGACTTAGAGATCAATCTGGTTCCAGGAACACAGCCAGTTGCACAATCACTGTATAGGATGGCTCCAGCAGAGATGGTAGAGTTGAAAAAGCTGTTGTAAGAGTTGTTGGAGAAAGGTTTTATCCGACCAATTACATCGCCATGGGGTGCTCCCGTGTTGTTTGTTAAGAAGAAGGATGGTTCGATGCGGTTGTGTATAGATTACCGGCAGTTGAACAAAGTCACGATCAAGAATAAGTACCCGTTACCGAGGATAGACGATCTGTTTGATCAGTTGCGTGGTGCTACAGAGTTTTCAAAGATCGATCTACGGTCCGGATATCATCAGTTGAGGATAAAGGTGGATGACATACCAAAGTCAGCTTTTAGGATGAGGTATGGTCATTTTGAGTTCGTGGTTATGCCGTTTGGGTTAACCAATGCACCTACTACTTTTATGGACCTGATGAACAGAGTGTTCTGTCCGTTCTTAGATCAATTTGTTGTAGTCTTTATAGATGACATCTTGATCTATAGTCGGGACAGGCTAGAGCATGAGCAACATCTTCGTCAAGCGTTGGCTCTTCTTCGTCAACATCAGTTGTATGCCAAATTCAGTAAGTGTGAGTTCTGGTTGGCAGAAGTGACTTTCTTGGGTCACGTGATATCTGCTGAAGGAGTCAAAGTAGATCCGAAGAAGGTGGAATCCATTGCGGATTGGGAACAGCCGAAGACACCGACAGAAGTTCGTAGTTTCCTTGGTTTGGCAGGATACTATCGGAGGTTCATCAAGGACTTCAGTGTGATCACGTTGCCGATGACGAAGTTGACCAGGAAGGATGTACCTTTTGTTTGGGATGATCGATGTCAGCAAGCTTTCTAGAGTTTGAAGGAGAAGCTGACCAGTGCTCCAGTGTTGATCTTGCCAGAGCCTGGGAAAGGCTATGTTGTTTTTTGTGATGCTTCCAAGAAAGGCTTAGGTTGTGTTTTGATGTAGGAAGATCATGTGGTTTCTTTTGCCTCGCGATAACTCAAGAAACATGAGGAGAACTATCTGACTCATGACTTGGAGTTGGCAGCAGTGGTTCATGCGTTAAAGATTTGGAGACACTATCTATATGGGGAAGTGTGTCAAATCTTTACGGATCATAAGAATCTAAAGTATATCTTTACGCAGCAAGAGTTGAACATGCGACAGCGACGATGGATGGAGTTGATCAATGATTACGACTGCACTATCGAGTATCATCCTGGTAAGGCGAACGTAGTAGCTGATGCGCTTAGTAGAAAGTATTCTTCTCTTTCTTCAAAGAAGGCACAGTTGAGTTCTCTGGTATGCCATAAGCGAGATATGTTTATTTCTCTGTGACAAATGAATGTGCAGACGGATGTTTCTTTGTTGTTCTGGTCTTTTCGCACAGATGCAAGTTAAGCCTACATTGAGACAGCAGATCAAAGATGCACAGAAGACATATGATGCGGTACAGTTGATCGGATCAGAGTTTGGCAGTGACAAGCGTGATGGGTTTCATGAGTCCGAGGATGGACTAGTTTGCTATCGTGATAGGATGGTGGTTCCAGATGCTGATGATCTGAGGAAGTTGGTGCTTGAGGAAGCACATACGTCGATGTATGCTATGCATCCAGGTGTCACCAAGATGTATCATAGTTTAAAGGACTTGTATTGGTGGCCCGGTTTGAAGAAAGATGTAGCTGAGTTCGTGGCTAGATGTGTGGTTTGTCAGCAAGTGAAGGCTGAACATCAGAAGCCGGCAGGTACGTTGCAACCTTTGCCGATACCGCAATGGAAATGGGATCATATAACCATGGATTTCGTAGTTGGTCTACCCCGGACAACTAGGAATCATGATTCCATTTGGGTGATAGTGGACAAACTGACTAAGTCTGCCCATTTTCTACCGGTGAGGACGACATATACAGACGAGAAACTAGCTCGAGTCTATGTGGATGAGATAGTACGTTTGCATGGTGTGCCATCAACGATAGTTTTTGACAGAGGTCCCCAGTTTACGACTCATTTTTGGGAACAGTTGCACAGAGTGTTGGGAACGCAGTTGAGGTTCAGTACAACTTTTCACCCACAGACAGATGGATAGTCTGAGAGGACTATTCATATTTTAGAAGATCTCCTTCGAGCTTGTGTTTTGCAGTTTCTAGGCTTCTGGGATGTACATCTGAGTTTGATAGAGTTTGCCTACAACAATAGCTATCAGCGGAGCATCGACATGGCTCCTTATGAGGCTTTGTATGGAAGGAAGTGCAGATCTCCTTTGTGTTGGTATGAGTCTGGTGAGTATCAGCTTTTGGGTCCTGAGTTAGTACAGCAGACAATAGATAAGATCAAAGTGATACAGCAATAGTTGAAAGTGGCACAGGACAGGCAGAAGTCTTATGCAGACAATCGCCGACGACCTTTGGAGTTCCAGGTAGGAGACAAAGTGTATCTTAAAGTCTCTCCGTGGAAGGGTGTGCTCAGGTTTGGACGGAAGGGTAAGTTAGCTCCCAGGTATATGGGGCCTTACTCAGTCATAGAACGTGTTGGCAAGGTAGCTTATGAGTTAGAGTTGCCTCTAGAGTTGCACAGGTTACATCCAGTGTTTGATGTCAGTATGCTGAAGAAAAGTCATCCGGATTCAGGTACAGTGATACAGCCAGTTGAGGTAGAGCTTGATGCAGATGTGACCTACGAGGAAGGTCCCGTGGCGATCCTTGACAGAAGGATCAAGAAGCTGAAGAGGAAGGACCTGGTTCTTGTGAAGGTTCTTTGGTAGTGTTGTGGAATTGAGGAAGCCACGTGGGAGCTCGAGGAAGAGATGAGGAGGAAGTATCCCTCGCTTTTCTCTTCGGATTTCAGGGACGAAATCCCTTAAAGGGGGTTAGCTTGTAAGGACCATGACCTTCGTTTAGGGTTTACCCTGTTTGTTTTGCTTAACCTTGATGGTTTGATGCTTGCTAATCACCTTTATTGGTGATTAGGGTTTGGTTGTGCTTTGTTGAGAGTTGGAGGGGCTACTTGCAAATAACCCAAGTTTAGGGTTTTGTGTGCAAGTTTTCCATCTTGTGAGGTGTTTCCCTCTCTTTGCTTCCTCTAGGGTTGAGAGGAAGGCTTGGGCTTGTTGTTTGAGTTCTTTGGGCCTTAGTTGAGCTTGTTTGGGCCTTGGGGTGCCTTGTTTGAGCCTTGTGTCGGCCAATACTTGTCTTGTGTCAGCCAAGACTAGCTTGTGTCTTCCGAGGTGAGAGTGTGTCATCCAAGGAGGTTGTGTCGCCCAACATGTTGGTGTGTCACCCAGAAGAGCTACTACTTGTGTCGCCCATGAGGTTTGGTCTTGTTTGGTGGACACCTGGTGCATATCTTGGACAAGTGTCACTTGGTGTGCTAGAGTGTTGGCTTGAACCCTAGGACAAGTGACCCATGGGTGGACGACACATAGCATGTATCTACCTTGTTTTCTCCTCCCTTTCCTTCTATATAGGTGGTTCTTTCCCTTGCCTTAGCTTCCTTTGATCTTTTGGTCTCTCCTAGTTGTTGTTGTGGGTTGTGATGTGGATGACAGCCCCTTGGTATCGGGCGTTGCGTTTGGGCTGTGACGGGTGTCACACTCCCATGAGTGTCGGCCGGCAGGAGGTGTGACGGGCGTTGCCCGATAGGCATAGATGCCCGACACCCCTGATGCGCGACATCCCTTGTGACGTTGTGTCGTGCATTGGGTTCAGTGGTAGCAACGCAGCGTTGCTGCATTCTCATGCTATAACCGTTGTATCCTTCCTTTGGGTGAGGGTTGTGAGGAGTTATAGTGAGGGTTGTAATGAGTAATGGTAAGAGTCTTGTTATCCTATAGTGACGGTCCCTTGAAAATGAGGAAGTAATTAGTTATGCTCAAACAAACCATGATTTTGATGCCTTGTAACAATAACAGTAATAATGATAGCAATGATGTTGATAATAGTAGTAATGGTAATAATGGTAGTAATGATGCAGATGATAGTAGTAATAATAATAAGGAAGGAAATGGTAATGGCATCAATGATGCGATCCTTATGTTTATCTGTTAATGACAATGTTAAATGGTAGTTACACTAGTATCTGGCATAATGATAATAATGATAATAGTGGATGGTGACAGTAATGATAGTGGTAATAATAGTGTTTGCTCTGTATACTCAACATGATTTCTATATAAAGTGAACACCTTGATTATTTGTATAATCTGGAGATAAGGATAAGCATGGATATGGTTTGTTAATGATGTGTTTAATACACTTGATCAACAAATAGTGTAAATGATAAGTAGAGTATCTTGAATGGCATTTCATAGTCCTTATGTCGAATCTACGATTATTGTGTACTCTAACCATGCAGGTGATGATTTATCCATGAAAGGGCTATGAGACATATGTGATGAGTAACATCACTTTGATAATTATTCTATGAGGTTGAAGGTATGATGTGTGTGTCCCATGATGTTGATGTGAGTCTTGAAGAGGCATTGGCAGTACATGATGAGGATTGAGATCCCATGGTATGTGATGATCCTTGAGATGGATCTGGATGGTTGGAAAGAGGCCAAGTGGTAACATGTGATGTTGGATCCTTGAGGTGGATCAGGATGATGTGTTTCATAATAATAATATAGTGTTGAGTTTTTGTTATTTCCTTCTGTTATATCTTGCATGTTATACAACTTGGTTGAATCCTGCAATCCATCTAAAAGACACTAATTAATTACAGTAAAATATATCATGTAGTTTGCCCTGGCCATAGATCCATCATCGTCAGGACTTGGTGATGGTGAAATAGGTTCTCCTACGAGTTAACCTGGAAGCGCATATTGTTGAATATGTGTAGGTTGCTCCTAGCCTGAAAATGAGGAGGTAAGAGTGTAACTTTGGTTACAGACTCAGATATGTATTAAGAGCATGGTGAACATGCCCATGGCTCAGGATGTGTAATATGAGGAGCATGAATGCGTTCATGGCTCAGAGCACGGTGAACAAGCCCGTGGCTCAGTTTTACTAGCGCCGAGACCTGTACCAAGACGGGCTAGAGTGAGGGTAGCCTATGGAGCTGACCCTGTGGCTAAAGACCACTTCAGCATGTGACTGCGGTCCTGCTTGTGTTGTACTTGTGTACTGACCACGAGGTGGGAGGTCGTGGAGTCCGGCTCTTCCATTGACCTTGTATGGCACCAGTTTGGGTTTCGTAACCGAAGGTTGGATTTGAATGGTACAGTTCACTTCCTCAGGGCATAATAATACGTAATACAGCCGTTTAGTAATTACTGCTTAAGATAAACACGAAACATTGGTTGAAACCTTGTTTGTGTAATATCTCTGTTATACCTTGCAATTACTTCTATAGTCATCTGGTATGTGGTAATTTGTCTTATCTTGATAATCAGGTTAAGTGATGTTATATCTTGTTCTGATAATCATGTTCCATTGAGAGATGCTTGGCTATATGCTTTTGTACAACTGGTAAGCTTGTTGGTAAGAATAGCTTGGCTTTATATAGATTGCTCTTGCTATACCTGTTATTAGTTATCTGCTGTTATAGTTTATCTTGTTGATGTTCTGTAGTTGCGGTGGGGAGTTATGTTTCCCGCTGGGACAATGATCAATTGTCTCACCCCACTGGTTTACACCCTTTTTAGGTGGTCGAGCTAGACGTGGTGGTGGTCGTGGTGTTGCGGCCGAGAAGCTTGACGAGCAGTAGAAGGCAAGCGATGGGTATTCTGCTGTTTTGGATGTTTTGTAGTAGAGTCTAGAGTCATCCCTGTACTCTCAGGTCCTTGGCAGTGTTTGACGTTGTTTCACGATGAACGGTCGATAATGTTTTGTATATCCTACTGTTGGCCGGATGCGGGCCTCTATGTATATGAACAGGTGGTGAACTCATGGGATGGATGAACAGCTTTTCCTGAGCTGTGGACACGTATCAGATCTCGTGTATGTATATATATGACATGTTTCTGTGCAGGATGAGGACTGGAATGTAATAGTTTCACAGTTTATCAGTTTTCCGCAATCGGTTTTAATTAACCTGTATTTTCATAATCTGTGGTTATGGTGATTTCCGCACATTTTCACATAACACCTCGTTATCTGTGTGATAATGGGATGTGTTGCCACATAACACATTAGTGATAGAACTTTGTATACATTGAGTGCAAATACCCCATCATATGTGAAAATTGTTTAATTGTTTCCTACATATAAATTGAGTATTGATTATATATATATATGTATATAAATATATATGGCATTTGTATTACATGGACCTTGACTTCGGAATAGAAAATGTGGGTTTTCTAATGCCATCATTGATCGGATATGTACTTGGATATCTGAGTGGCATCAAAAAATATGTGACTACTGCAATGTAGTATTTTGATGCTTCTAAGAACGTGATCTTAGCTCCCTTCAATGTTAGGTATATTTTTGGCTTGTGGTTTATATGTCTAACCTATGAATACAATTTTATTGTGAGATTTAATTTTTTATTTTATTTTCCTTGTATTCACTCAGAAATAGGCACTGGCAGTTGTTAGTGATTGTTCTCAAGACTTGGAGTGTGTATCTCGTTGTCCCTTCGGGAGAAAAACTTTCACCAAATGAGGCACACCCAATGAAATTGGTAATTCATGGGTAAGTATAGTTTTTAGTAACCAATTTATTTGTTAATATTTGCATATATGATAGTTTAATAATGCAATATATGTCAATTTAACTTAAGGGTGTGAAAGCATTTCATATAGGCAGAAGGAAGGTAGATAAGAAAAATAAATCAGTACCTTAGACGCATGTTGATGTATAGCCTTCTCATTGCGATTGCATAATATATGAGAAACTCTTCTTAATTACATTTTATTAATGTAAATTGTAAATCTATAGGCCCATATACATGATAATGATTGGGCATGCACATATTACGTGATGATGCATATGCAGGTGATTGTCAATCATGCAAAACCAATCAAATGCATAAAGAATGTAAGTTATTAGTCTTGTATCATATTAATGAAGTTTTCTCATTTGATAATAACAATCATATCTAATAAGAAGTCTCATTCTATTTTTAGTTTTTTCCAAAGACTGAATCCTATAGATTAGAGTAGTTGAATGACCTACGTGAATAGTGGGCAGCCTACTTCATCGGAAATGTGGACTTAAACGAAAAATTTGACAGTTGATTGATATTTTGTGGTAGCTAGAACTTTGATGTCAGATTTTTCTATATGTATTTTGTGTGTGTGAATTGAATGTTAAATTGTGACTTAAAATTTGAGATGCTAGCTGATGTTGATATGTATTTTTTGAGTGTGAATTGAATGTTAAGAGTATATGTTTTGTGAACTTTAATTTGAAAGCATGAGGAAAAGATTATCTTTATTTGTGCATATATATGTATGAATTGAAGTGTGTCTGAGAAATGAAATAGTTGAGTTGTGAGTTCATGGATTTGTGTATAATTTGAAACAAATATAAATGATAGAATGTGGCATGTTTGTGCCTGCTTTGTATAAAATCTTTTTCTTGCAGGTGTGCCGGCCTGTTGTTAAGCCTGATGCTACTTCAGGCAGATAAAGCAGCTATAAAAGCTATGCTTGTCAATCGAGTAGGTGATTTTGGATTAGCTCTTGGGATTTTTGGTTGTTTTACTCTCTTTCAAACAGTAGACTTTTCAACCATTTTTGCTTGTGCGGGGGACCCCAGAAATTCTTGGATTTTTTGCAATATGAGATTGAATGCCATCAGTCTGATTTGTAATGTTCTTCTCCAAAATTTTTAGTTTTGAAGAACAACAGTCCCCAGACAGGCTAGCATGCTGGACAGTAGGTCTGCAAACCTTATATATAAAAAGAACATACACCTTTATTGTTGGTTATTTGTAAATAACCAACTACATACTAATTCATTGTTGGTTATTTATAAAAAAATCGATGACACGGTCCTAAAATTTTCACTGTTCAATCCTTGAAAAAACGAACATTAGGAAATTCGGTATTGGTTATTTCCCATTACCCATCCGACGAGGAAACAGTACTGGTTCTTGGAACCAAAGACCAAAAGGTCAAAGCAGACCACAAACGTCGCCCATTACGGGTTACGTTTTTAGTTCGGCCCTAACAAGGAACTGACGATATTGATTTTCATAATCGATGACCAATGGTGGAGTTTTACCATCACCCACTTGGTCGTCGGTTAGGAACTGGCGTGGAATGTCTAAAATAACTTATGACATATCCCCATCATGTAGTAGTGAATAGGACCACATAATTTGGATACATGGATTATTTAAGAAGAAACCATAGCAATGTTATAAGATAAAACTATACATTCTTGAGTCCAACATTCAAAAGATAAGTTTTTGTCCCTCGGGACTATAAGAAAAAGGTTCAAACTTTAAATTCAAGATCGATCTATTCATGAACATATTTTCTTGGATTTTTAAAATAAGAAAATATCTCAGATTCTGAGACTAGTGTAAGGTATTTTTCCATTGTGTCATGTTTACTCATTGATGATTTATTTTCATCTTACATGATTTTATTTATAACTTTATAATGGTACTATGACACACCATAATTGATTATCATTTATTCTAAGAGATATTCAGTAGGCTTGGAAATTTTGTAGGGCCCTGTTTGGCTACACATTTTACTAGACGGATTGTTGACTTGTAGTCAACAAATAATGTGACCTAACCAAAATAAAATCAATTAAGGTGTCTAGAAAAAATTGGATTAAAAGTATAATCTAGGACTTGTTCATCCTATTTTTGTCTAGTATTTGGACCAAGTCGATCCTATTGATATATAGGATTTTCAGTTCTAGTATCCATTAGCTTCTCTATTATGACAAGGATTGACATAATATTATCAAATCATTTTATCAAGCCTAAACTAATTCTTTTATACATCCAATACTATCCCAATCCATATTTCACAAATCTCGATATCCATATATTATGCCAAACAATAGTAGATGTTTTTTCAACCTTTAGCACATGTACTCCGTAAGACCCATGACCTTGATTTTTGGTTGATATTTATTTCTTAGCATAATTTGGTACTTAAAACCTTAATCAAACATTTTCGTGTGCTTTGATATCATGTGACAATCTTATATTTTAACTATGGTTCAGTTTGGGTGATGTTTGAACTAGTTATGCTTTTATGTGCTTATTTTGGACCAAATTGTAATTAACCCATCATCATGGTTTTTCTTGGAATTTGTCACATGGTTTTTGTGTTTGACATGTTTTGACATCATGTTAGAGAGAGTGGTTCTTTGGGGCGCACCCCAAAGGCCATTTCTTGGCTCACCAGCTTCGTCGCAGTGCAAGGAAGCGTCTAGCGACTCCCCTGACCTCGGTTAATCACTGTCCCCAAAGCTTTGATCGGAGGTCGCATGTCTCGGTGAAGCTCCTTGGAGCTGAGAGCATTGGAGAACAATGGCAAGGGTGATATTACCCCTCTACCTTAATTATTTCAATTGGATGATTATTTGAGCAAGGGTATTTTTGGGTTTAAGTTCTGTCATCTGCTTGATTGGTTTCTGAGGCCTGATGAAAACATGGCAGTCCACCATTGGTCCACCTCAGATAGGCCCCGACGCCCTGGTGGATAGTTATCACCTATGTGGAATTTTCAAAATTTATGATTGGTCATATTTACCAAAATACACAATTAATCATAGAATGCTCAGAAAACTATGCAAAAATACTTGTTGGAAAGGGTTTTTCACAAGGAACTCGAACTTTAAGTTTTTAGAGTTGTTTTCCCTTCCCTAAAATGTAGTTTTATAGGGAGATAGAATTAGGGTTTTAAATGATGAATAAGAAACCAAGAGGATATATTTTATGTTATGAACATGATGTTTAGGGTTCAATGAACCCCAAGAATGTGACCAGGGTTTCTTCAACCTAAGGAGAGCAAATAGGCCTTCTCTAAGTAAAAAGGTAAGTAGTTCATGCCCATGAGAATTTATGTTTATCATACCTAGTACATTTAAATGTCTCTTATTTGAGACCTTCATGTCCAATATTCTATGTCAAGATATGCAAGTCTGATTTTATATGCTTATGATCGTGCAATTTCATATACTCAATACCTTAAGTATTGATGAGTCATGGAATGATTAAATTTCATGAATTAAGTTCATAGGGAGGATAAAAGAGTACATTCTCATCATACTCCTTAGAAATGCTTCTTATGGATGCTTGGGACCACAAGATAGGAAATGAAAAGTAAGACTGCCTTACTTCCATGGTTGTGTGATATGGCCATGTATTAGGATTTTAAGTACAAATATGTTATTAGGATCTCTTATACATATATATGTAACCATGCATTAATATGTCCATTAAAAACATGCAATTAAGATTCCCCTCATTTGTAGATGCAACCATGTACTAAGAATTCAAGTAGGAACATGTTATCAAGATTTCTTATATATATATAAATCTAAGAATCAAGAAGTTAAATAGATTTCATTAGAATGATTAGTGTCTAAAAGTTAGGTACCATGTGAGGATATGAGTGTTGAATATGGTAAAACATGGTCCAATTTTCAAGATAAAACTACTATTGGGATTAGAATGTATTATAACATCAGTTTATGACGATATTACCAAATTTGAGACATTAAGTCATTATGAAGTTGCCACATGAGATTATATAAGATTTATACTTTAAGATTTAAGATTCAAGTTCAAATGAATTTATTAAGATTAGACTTAATGAGATTTTATAGAAATTGAATTACCTTGTCAGAAATCAAAATTTTTAGATATTTGATACTTGAGAACTCTCATATACTTAGTATTCCCATATTTAGTTTAGACACGTCTCCTAAGCCTTTAGGCTAAGTTTTCATGAAATTAGAGTATTAGAGTAAGGTCTATCCGGATAATAAGAATATCAATTAGACTCGTACTTAGATTACACATTATTTGAGTATCTAGATATTAGATAAAGATGCGTGATAAAGGTTTTAGACCCAGTCTCAGTTATGTAGTAATTGAGATTCACATTCATATTTAGATGTAGATTCACTACAAAATTTTAGAGTAAAGATTCAGATTTAGAAATAGATTCAGTTTAGAGCTAAAGAATAATAGAACAGAGTCAGATATAATAGATTATGACCAAAGTTAAGAAACTAAGAACAAAGTCAAAGATAAGAGATTAAGACTCAAAGATAAGAATAGATTCAGAGATAAGAGACCACAAATAAAAAATGACATCAAAACATTAATACATTATAGGATAAGTCCTCGTCAAAGAGTCCTAGGAAGATTCAAAGGGTGCATTGCGCCAGACACTGCGGGTGTTACAGAGGGAATGTTGTAACATACCAGAATTAGAACCCTACCCTAGTAGTTTTACCCTTTTGACTTAGCCAAACAAGGATAATCTAATACATGTAATTAAGTGAATAATGGAACATAATATGTGACACCTCAAGTATATAAGGAAATACATAATACTTTGTGCTTAATAATGACTCATTTGGATGATAATAAGAAATTAAAGAACTTAATTGGATAAATAATGAATTAATGGGCCACTAATGGGCCATATCACATATCTCATAAAAAGAAGTTCCAAAAAAAATCTAAGTCTAAGTTCGTGTTCCTTGGGTCCCAATTACCTTGGGAGTCAAGTTTCACATTATTCACATGATAAAAAATTCATTTAATTCAAATTGGAAAAGAAGATGTGAATTTTCCCTAAAAATATCAAATAAATAATATGACTCCAAAAAGAGGTAAATAATCTTGGATTCATAATCTAAATAATAAATATAGCCTTTGTGTGAATTTTCATCCAATTTGGAGAAAATTTGCTTAAAAGGTGAAATCAGGAGAGAGAAAGTGTGTAGAACCTTCAAAATATTAAATAAATGCTCAAACAACTCCCAAAATGTAAAATTGATGGAAATATCGTATCCTACACATTAAATATGATTTTTGGGTCAAGTTTCATCAAATTTGGATAATCCTAATGCCATTAATGAAGGAGGAAAGAGAAAATGAGATTTGTTTTATTTAAAATATTAAATGTTTTCAAAAGGAAAATCTAATTTCATATTCAGAATCTACATGTCTTAATTGGTCTCTGTGCAAAATTCCACTTAATGTAGATAAGGATGGAACCCTTAATGGAAGAGAGAGAAAAGTGACATTGATTTGAGAGAAAACTTTGGTTTTAATCAGATTATTTCCTTGATTTCCTAAAGTTGAGAGTGTCATGCAACCTGGACTTTTTTTATTTTAATCGAACAGCCCAGAAATTTTCTTGGGTTTCATGGACTCATCGGACGAGCCTCCTCTTCCTCCTTTGCCCGTCCTATTCTTATTAGGACTAAGTAGCTGGCACGGTTTTCTCTGGCCCCTCTCTTTCCTTGTTGGGTCTCTGTCCAGATAAGTTTCTCCGCAATATTCCTCACAAGTTTCTGCTTCTTGGGACCCCTAGTTTTGATGGGTTTCCTTCTCTCAGTCAGTCGATCGACGAGATACCTTCCCGATCAACTCTGTTTTTTGGTTCAACGGGTGTCCCTACCTCTGTGGGATTAGTTCCCTATATATTTTGGCTTCCCCACAACCCTCAGCTACCCAAGAACACTTTGACATTGCCCTTTTGGTTGAGTTTTCTCTGCAACCCCATTTCCCTACTCAAGTTATCTTTTCCAGTGACGGCGACCTCCTCTGAAGGTTTTGGTTCATTGCGGAGCCTATTTTTTATTTGATTTGAGTCGCGGTGGCGTGGGCAAGCTACGTGGGCCTTCAATTCATTTGTTTGGCAGGTACTTTGGATTTCCCCTTTTCTATTGAGTTGGATCGCCTCGAGAATTGATGAGCAGTAGATCGCCTTCTAGCTGGTTTCCTTTACTTCCTGTTCCAGTTTTGCTTGCTTAATCTTCCTCCGCTCTTGGTTTGATTCCCTGTTGGCTCGTCTTCTCTTCTCGAATTCTTTGTTCGTTCTAGGGTTGGTGAAATGTCTTTCTCTGGCTTTACTTGATGGTTTCGGTTCTGGTTGTGTTCTTTGAGTTCGCCGGAGTCTTGGAAACAAGGTTCATGTTGAACCTTTCGCCTGATTCCCTTTTGTTTGCGATTGGGAACTCGAAGATCCCTTCACTTTGCTGGGGTGTTCGCAGGGTATTCGCGAGGGGACAAGCCCCCTTGTTGTTTGTCCTCTCTTCCCCTCTCTTCGGTCTTTGATTTAGTTATACGATCAAAGGGTAATTTGGTCATTTCATGCGCTCCTCTTTCTTTTGTTTAGCGCCTGGTTTCACTAACTTGGCTTAAGTTGTCCACTGACATGGGTGGCCCTGATCATCCTGTCCAAGTCCACGTGGATTTTCTCTCTCTTCGCTTTGCAATCGGTTTGCTGACCTGTAATTATTTGATTGGTCGGTAATTAAAAATTGATAACTAATTAATGGATGATCAAAAAATACGGAAAAATATTCATTGGAATCAGAAAAATAAGATCTAACTAATGGTATATGTTTTGATAAATAAATCTAAGGATTAATAACAAGTGTTTTCAATAGATTTAATTAATGATGTATTAACTTGTAAAAATCATAACTAACTATCCATAAGTCAAAAAAATATAATAAAATATGTTTTGGAGTCCT
This sequence comes from Alisma plantago-aquatica, assembly GCA_963693085.1. Taxonomy (NCBI): domain Eukaryota; kingdom Viridiplantae; phylum Streptophyta; class Magnoliopsida; order Alismatales; family Alismataceae; genus Alisma; species Alisma plantago-aquatica. The sequence continues at coordinate 589,684,556 of OY856413.1, read as the reverse complement.
AATAACCTAATATATAATGTGTCATGGTTTTCACAACCTAATTCACATAATAATAAAAAGGTGGTTTTTAGGATTTGGTTAATGTGTATGAAATTGACATAAAATTTGTATATAGTCTTTGGTGACCTAGAATTGGGTCCAGAAGTGCTTCGGACTTTTGACTCTGATATTAAGGTATGTTGTATCCTCTATTCCTCTGTGTTGTGAAATTCACCTATCTTATCATTCTTTTGTCTTTGGCCTACACATATGTCTATTTTCTTGATATCATGGTTCGTGTGAACTATCTTACTTGTTATGGACTTGGATATTTTCTTGATATCTTATCTTGTGCCTTGATGCATGTTGGTCTTATATAATGATATTTGCCCACTTTGAAGTGGATTTTTATATGTTTGGTGTTGTCCATTGTGTGATGGCAACCATGAATAATTCTGACTAAACTATTTACATGCCTCTACATTTTACATGCTATGTGATTCAGTAGCACTAGAGTAATGTAAATTACTTTGGTTTTAGGGCGGTCATCCCCTATTGTTTTTTTAAGGAGGGTGGTAGTATACCACTTCTCTATACATGAGTGTGGTAGTAATCCATACTAAATTTTATATATTTGGGAGATTGCTAGTATTCCTTTCTCTATCAGGTTCAAGCTTGTGCTTGGTCGCCTTTGTGTTTATATTGTTCTAGGGCTATGCTTATCTCACATGCATGCATGTTATTGATGTGGATTATGGGGTGTGTGCCCTACTTTCTTTTTGTGCCAGTATTACACTATCTTTATTGTTTTGTTTATGGCAAGTATCTTCTTTTATGATGATGATGATTCTTTGCTTTTATGCGATCTTTTGGGGTAGTCCTGATCTCTTGCATGGGAAGCATGTATATTTGGTGTCCTTATTACTTAAACTGCTCAAAGTTTTCTTTAGTATACACATACCAACTTTTTTTAGATGTATTTCTTTTCTTCCTCTCTTTTGTTGGGTATGCTTCCAACCCCAGGTTAGATCAAGGAGAGTTGAACTTCGACATCAACCTTGTAGCTGAGCTTTTGGGTGACTTGAAGAGGTAGTTAGGTGATCCTTAGCTATGTATACATATTTAGTTAGTTTTCCTTAATGCACCCTGCGTGGTGAGAGTTTAGTATGTTAAGAAGCCTTGTAATGGTTAGATATATCTTTCAATTCCGCTGCTACTTTGTGTTATGATACACTCATGTTAAATAAATTTGGTTTCATCCCCTTTTGTGAAAACGTTTTTATTGGTGGATGTTGCCCTCTTTATTTTTAGTAGGGAGTGGATCCCTATGGGATCCCACTCCTTACACATGTTGTTCCAATAGAGGGTGTTTTGCACCATAGAGGACACTTTGGTGTCAAAAGAGAGTACATAGTGCCAACACAGGTTGTGTTGCACCATAGAGGACACTTCAGTATCAACAGAGGGCATGTAGTGCCAACAGAGGGTGTGTTGCACCATATAGGATGCTTCAGTGTCAACAGAGGATGACTTTTCATATAATGGTGGCCGCAATCAGATAAAAATCATAAAATAGTAGATACCTTAATCTAGATTATGTTTATAATTACATCCATGAGGATGATGAGAAAGATTCTTATAAGATACTTATGACCCAGGCACCTTGGTGTAGGTCATGAGACCCATAGTGCAGGTCTTCATAATAGACATCGTAGAAAGATAAGAGTTAAAGATAATAAGAGATAATATGTTTTCAGATTTTAATTAGAATTTGATGCTAGTTTCAGATATATAATGTCCAAGAATCCTTTATCACATTTTATTTCTTTAGTAATGTATATTTTGGAATGCTCACGACACTTACTCCAACAACTATTTTTCCCAATGCATGACTGGGGATGCGATTTCCGCAGGTTTTGGAGAAACTGATGATCAAACGAGAAAGCAAAGGACTAGGATCTTTATCAAGCAGAGCCTAGTGGGGTGCCATTTACAAAGATGATCCAAAGTTTATACATCCTCTCTCTATGCTTATTTATGTTACTAGATAGATTAGATTTTAAGATGAACAAGATGTAGTTTTCCTTAGACAAGAACTATGTGTGAATCAATTTTTAATTAATGCAAAGTGTTTTCATTTACTTTGATTGCCAAGAATAGAATTTTATGACACCCCTAAATGATATACATGTGATATGAAAAGTGTGGGTGTTACATTATGGTACCATAGCAATTTTGGTAAATGGCCACTAGGAAAATATGATTCTCATAGTCACCCTAGAATGAAGATGTGAGATTAGGGTTTTGAAATCGATTTCCAAGAAATGATACCATGAACTAGAATGATTAGAGTATCCACCTGAAAGGGGATAGAGAGGTTAAAGATAGATGATTACCTAGTTTATATATAAAGCATCAACCCAATCCTAGTTAATTAGATAGCCTCTCCATTCTCAATGGTTATGGCCAGCCGATTGAGAGTTGAAGAGGAATGTCATGAGCATGAGACCTTTTATGCATTTCTCCTTTATTACTAGTTCATGTGGTATGGGGCATGTGTATTAGTAGGTTAGTGAGAGGTACAATGAGAGGATCCCACATCTTTGGGTATATGCCTGATTAACACATATCTAGGAATGTGGTAGGTACATAATTACCTAAGGGTAGATAGTTACCTAAGCCTAATGTTAAAAAGTTATGACAAGTTGAAGGTAGGTACTCTTAAGTGTAAAGATGGTTTTGGTCCCATATACCCTAAAGTATAAAATTGAGGAGATAAGGAATGATGTAATAGTTGAATCTATGTCCATATGAACCTTTTTCATAATATAATCATTTTTCATGCAAAATTGAGTAGGCTAGATATTATTGAATAATTAAGTAAGAAAAACCCTAATGTGGGTAGTACCCTAGAAAATTTTGAGGATGAAATTTATTTAAGGTGGGTAGAATTGTAACATCCCAAATTTCAATGCTAATCTAAGTCAAATAATCTAGTTTTCTAAAATAGAAATAGTTGAGGGTCTCAATGCAAAAATACAATAAATGAAACTTCTTATAAGAAATTGAAGAAAGAAAAATAAAATGGGACACAAAATACATTTTCTCTTTCTTATGTACATTATGTACTACCATTGAATTATAATGATGACTAGTAGTCCCCCTTCCTTTTATTCTTGAAAATTTTTAAAGAAAGTAAATGAGAGAGATGAAAGGAATTGGAATTCTAAATATAGGTAAGTAATTTGTATGGAAAGTCTTCCCCTTTCCCTTAATATACCTTTTAAACAAAAAGGGAAGTATGATTGTTTTCTTTTCCTCTCTCCTCCAAGATGGCCTTTCACCAAAAAGATTGAAGATTTAAATGGGGATAAATACTGATGATCTCATGTTGGACTAAACCAAGTGATCAAGGAAGGTCATTTCACATTAATTCACCTTTTCAATTCATAAAAATCAAGTTATTGACAAATATGTAAATTATAAGAAAAATATATGTAAAATTCTAAATTGATTGATTAGGAAGGATCTAGACTCCCTTATTAGCATGTGGTCAAATTTGGGTTCTCTTGACCTTGTTTGACCCCTAAAATTAATTGGGAAAGTTTCCATATGGTTTTGCATACAATTTAACCAAATATGCACTCAATATGATTATTAAACCTAAGATATGAGCTTTAATTCCCTTTCATGAGTTACTTCTTTTATCTCCATTTTATTAGTCCATGATCTGACAACCGTGACATCATCTCCCTCCTCTGTTTATTTCGCAACTCGGGGGGGTTACAAGATTCCCTTCCCCGACTCCATTCTCCATCAATTATCTATATTGCACCATGATTTCTTCACCATTGAATCTTCCTCTCCTTCCCAAATCAAGTGAGCCCTCATTTCACTCCTTCTCCCCCTCAGTGGATGAAATGCCCAATTAGGGCTACTACTATTTCTTGCCACCCAATTGCAGAGATCACCTCATGCCCTATCTTGCCTATATAATGGAACCTTGACCGCCGCCAGGCCCGATGGACTACTCCTCCACACCGAATTGCATTCCTAGTACACTCGAGAGCTCCACCCTACTCTGCTTGCATCTCCGACAATCATCGTGATACCATGTCCACCTCCTCCCCCTCCAGTTTGATTGAAAGGTTGGTAAGCATTACGAATGCTCCCTCTTCCTTTTTATATTCTCTGCTTGCCCTGTTGTTGCTCTAGTCATTGTAGCATGTAACCCAATATCATTCTTCTCTGATGCTCGCCATTGTGTCTTCCTTAGGCACCTCCATCCATGGAAACTCTTCCATGAACTTTGCCTAGTCTCCACCATCATTTTTGCATCTTGTTCTTGGCACTTTGGATGGGTTTTGAACGCTTTGTGCGTCAAGCCATTCTCCCCTATTACTCACTCTCTCTGGAATCCTCCTTGGACACAAAGGTCCTTTCCCCTCTTTGATTTATCATATGACTTCAATAGACAATAACAAGGTGTCTGCTCCCTCATTTCATTCATCTTATGGCCTCATTGGCATCTTCCCACTTCCAAGAGCAGTGGGTATCTGCCACGACCAAGGTCTTAAGCTGTTGCGCACCCCAGAGGCCATTTCTTGGCTCGCCAGCTTCATCACAGTGCAAGAAAGTCTCCAGTAACTCCCCTAACCTCAATTGATCACTTCCCCCAAATCTCATGTCTCAGTGAAGCTCCTTGGAGCATAGAGCATTGGAGAACACTGTCAAGGATGATATTACCCCTCTGTCCTAATTATTTCAATTGGGAAATTATTTGAGCAAGCGTATTTTTGGGTTTAGGTTCTGCCATCTGCTTGACTGGTTTCTAAGGCACGACGCCAACATGGTATTCCACCACTGGTCCACCTCAGACGGGCCCTGATGCCCCAGTGTATAGATATCACCTACGTGGAATTTTCAAGAATTCTAATTGGTCAGATTATCCAAAATACACAGTTAATCATGGAATGCTTAGAAAAATATGTAAAAATCTCTTTGGAAAGGGTTTTCACAAGGAACTTGAATTTTAAGGTTTTTGAGTCGTTTTCCCTTCCCTAAACCCTAGTTTTCTAAGGAGTTAGAAATAGGGTTTAAAATGATGAATAAAAAAACAAGAGGATATATTTTATGTTATGAACAAGATGTTTAGGGTTCAATTAACCCCAAGAACGTGATGAGGGCTTCTTCAACCTAATGAGAGAATATAAGCCTTATCTAAGTAAAAAGGTAAGTGGTCCATGCCCATGATTATTTATGTTTATCATACCTAGTACATTTACATGTCTCTTATTTGAGACCTTCATGTCCAATATTCTAAATCAAGATATGCAAGCCTAATTTCATATGCTTATGATCTTGCAATTTCATATACTCAATACCTAAAGTAGTTATGAGTCATGTAATGATAAATTTCATGAATTAATTTCATAGGGAGGATAAAAGAGTACATTCCCATCATACTCCTTAGAAATGTTACTCATGGATGCTCAAGACCGCAAGATAAAAATGAATAGTAAGACTGCCTTGCTTCCATGGTTATGTGATATGACCATGTATTAGGATTTTAAGTAAAATATTTTATTAGGATCTCTTATACATATAGATGTAACCATGCATTAAGATTTTGAGTAAAAACATGCTATTAAGATTCCCCTCATCTGTAGATGCAATCATGTACTAAGAATTCAAGTAGGAACATGTTATTAGGATTTCTTATATATGTAGAAATCTAAGAATCAAAAAGTTAAATAGATTTCCTTAGAATGATTAGTGTCTAAAATTTAAGTATTGTGTGAGGATATGAGTGTTGAATATGGTAAAACATGGTCCAGTTTTCAAGATAAAGATACTATTGGGATTAGAATGTATTATAACATCAGTTTATGATGATATAATTATGACACATTAAGTCTTGATTAAGTTGCAAGATGAGATTCTATAAGATTTCTACTTTAAGATTTTTATATTCAAGTTCATATGAATGTATTAAGATTAGACTTAATGAGATTTTATAGAAATTGAATTACCTTGCCAGACATCAAATGTTTTAGATATTTGATACTTGAGAACTCTCATATACTTAGTATTCCAATATTTAGTTCAGACCCATCTCCTAAGCCTTTAGGCTTAGTTGTCATCAAATTGGAGTATTAGAGTAAGGTCTATCCGGATAATAAGAATATCAATTAGACTCATACTAAGATTACACTTTATGTGAGTATCCAGATATTAGATAAAGATGCATGATAAGGGCTTTAGACCCAATCTCAGTTATGTAGTAATTGAGATTCACATTCATATTCAGGTGTAGATTCACTACAAATTTTAGAGTAAAGGTTCAGATTCATGAATAGATTCAGTTTAGAGCTAAAGAATAATAGAACAAAGTAAGAAATAATAGATTAAGACCAAAGTTAAGAAACTAAGAACAAAGTCAAAGATAAGAGATCAATACTCAGAGATAAGAATAGATTCAGAGATAAGAGATTTAGATTTAGTGATAATAGAATAGAGATAGAAAATGACCAAAAGTTTAATACACTATAGGATAAGTCCTCATCAGAGAGTCCCGGGACGATTCAGAGGGCGCATTGCGCCAGACACTGTGGGTGTCACAGAGGGCATGTTGTGCCAATTGAGGGTGGGTTGCACCGTAGAGGACACTTAGGTGTCAATAGAGGGTACATAGTGCCAACACAGGGTGTGTTGCACCATAGAGGACACTTCAGTGTCAACAGAGGGCATGTAGTGCTAACAGAGGGTGCGTTGCACCATATAGGACACTTTGGTGTCAATAGAGGAGGAGTTATCATATAATGGTTGCCAAAATCAGATAAAAAAGATAGCTTCATTTAGATTATGTTTATAATCTCATCCATGAGGATGGTTAGAAAGATTCGTATAAGATACTTATGGCCCAGGGACCTTGGTGTAGGTAATGAGACCCATAGTATAGGTCTTCAATATAGACAATGTAGAAAGATAAGAGTTAAAGATAATAAGAGATAATATGTTTTCAGATTTTAATTAGAGTTTGATGCTAGTTTCATATTTAGAATGACCAAGCATTTTTTATAACATTTCAGTTATTTAGTAATGTATATTTTGGAGTACTCATGCCACTTACTCTAATGACTATTTTTCCCAATGCATGGCTGGGGATGCGATGTTCGCAGGTTTTAGAGAAACTGATGATCAAAAGAGCAAGTAAAGGACTAGGAGTTTTATCAAGCAGAGCATGGTGGTGTGCATTTACAAAGACGATCTAGAGTTTAGACATCCTTTCTCTATGCTTAGTTATGTTACTAGATAGATTATATTTTAATATGAACAGGTTGTAGTTTTCTTATGACAAGAACTATGTATGAATCAGTGTTTAATTAATGCAAAGTGTTTTAATTTACTTTGATTGCCAAGAATAGAATTTGTGACACTCCTCAATGATATTCATGTGATATGAAAAGTGTGGGTGTTACATTATGGTATCAGAGCAATTTTGGTAAATGACTACTAGGAAAACATGATTCTCATAGTCGCCCTAGAATAAAGATGTGAGATTAGGGTTTAGAAATGGATTTCCAAGAAATGATACCATGAGCTAAAATGATTAGAGTTTTCACCTTAGAAGGGATAGAGATGTTGAATATAGATACTTACCTAGTTTAGATATAAAATATCAACCCAATCCTAGTTAATTGGATAGCCTCTCCATTCTCAATGGTTATAGCCAACCGATTAAGAGTTGAAGAGGAATGTAATGAGCATGAGACCTTTTATGCATTTCTCCTTTATTACTAGTGCATGTGGTATGGGACATGTGTATTAGTAGGTTAGTGAGAGGTACAATGAGAGGATCCCACATCTATGTGTACATTCTTGATCAACACATTTCTAGGAATGTGGTAGGTACCTAATGACCTAAGGGTAGATAGTTACCTAAGCCTAATGTTAGAAAGTTATGACAAGTTGAAGGTAGGTACTCTAAGTGTAATGATCATTTTGGTCTCATAAACCCTAAAGTATAAAGTTGAGGAGATAGGTAATGATGTAATAGTTAAATCTACATCCACATGAACCTTTTGCATAATATAAACATTTTTCATGCAAAATTGAGTAGGCTAGCTATCATTGAATAACAAAGTAAGAAAAACCCTAATGTGGGTCATTCCCTAGAAAATTTCGAGGATGAAATTTATTTAAGGTGGGTAGAATTGTAATATCCCAAATTTCAAGGCTAATAGAAGTCAAATAATCTAGTTTTTTGAAATAGAAATAGTTGAGGGTGTCAATGCAAAAAGACAATAAAATAGAACTTCTTATAATAAATTGAAGAAAGAAAAATAAAATGGGACTCAAAATGCATTTTCTCTTTCTTATGTACATTATGTACTGCCATTGAATCATATTGATGACCAGTAGTTCCCCTTCCTTTTATTCTTGAAAATGTTTTAAAAAAGTAAAAGAGTGAGATGAGAGGAATTGGAATTCTACATATAGGTAAGCAACTTGTATGGCAAGTATTCCCCTTTCCCTTAGTGTACCTTTTAAACAAAAAGGAAAGTATGATTGTTTTCTTTTCCTCTCTCCTCCAAGATGACCTTTCCCCTACAACATTGAAGACTTAAATGGGGAAAAATATTGATGATTTCATGTTGTACTAAAATAAGTGATCGAGTAAGGTCATTTCACATTAATTCGCCTTTTTATTTCACATTAATTTGTGTAAAATTCGAAATTAATGGACTAGGAAGGATCTATTTTCCCTTATTAGTGTATGGTCAATTATAGGTTTATTTGGACCTTGTTTGACCCCTAAAATTAATTGGGCAAGTTTCCATATGGGTTTGCATACAATTTAATCAAATATGCATTTAATATGATTATTAAACCTAAGATATGAGGTTTGATTCCCTGTCACGAGTTACTTCTGTTATTTCTCTCTTACGCTCACCATCAGATGGTAGAGATTTGATTAGTACATGATCTAACGGCCACGACATTGTCTCCCTCCTCTACTTATTTGGAAACTTGGGTGCCATTTCATAGGCTTCCTTTCCCCGACTCAGTTCTTCATCAATTCTCTATATCACACAATGATTTCTTCACCATTAAATTCGGCTCTCCTTCCAAAATTAAGCGAGCCCTCATTCACTCCTCCCCCTATGTGGATGAAATGGCCAATTAGGGCAAATCCTTTTCTGGCCACCTAATTGCAAAGATCACCTCATGCCCTATCTTGCCTATATAATGGAACCTTGAGCGCCTCCAGCCCCGAGGGACTACTCCTCCACCCCCAATTGAATTCCCAATACACCCAAGGGCTCCACCCTACTCCGCTTGCATCTCTGGCAATCACTGTGATACCTCATCCACCTCCACCCCCTCCAGTTTAATTGAGAGGTCGGTAAGCATCGTGAGTGCTCCCTCTTTCTTTCTATATTGTCCTCTTGCCCCCGTGGTTTCTCTAGTCATTGTGGCATGTAGTCCATCTATCAGTCTTCTCTGGCACTCATCACCATGTGTTCCTTAGGCACCTCCATCCCTGGAAACTCTGCCTCGACCTTCGTCTAGTCTTCACCATTGTTTTCGCTTCTTTTTCTTGGAACTTTGGATGGGTTTTGAATGCTTTGTGCCTCAATCCATTCTCCCTTGTTTCTCACTCTCTCTGACATACCCCATGGACATAGAGGTACTTTCCCTTCTTTGATTGATTGCCTGAATTCAATGGACCATAATGAGGTGTCTTCTCCCTCATTTCATTCATATTATGGCCTCTTTGGCTCCTTCCTGCTTCTAGTAGTAGTGAGCATTTGTCATGGCCAGGATCTTGAGCTCTTGCGCACCCCAGAGGCCATTTCTTGGCTCGCCAGCTTCTTCATAGTGCAAGGAAGCCTCCAGCGACTCCCTTGACCTCAGTTGATCGCTGCCCCCAAAGCTTTGAAAGGAGGTCTCACGTCTCAGTGAAGCTCCTTGGAGCTGAGAGCATTGGAGAACAATGGCAAGGGTAATATTATTCATCTATCCTAATTATTTCAATTGGATGCTTATTTGAGCAAGGGTATTTTCGGGTTTAAGTTCTGCCATCTGCTTGAGTGGTTTCTGAGGCACAATGGCAACATTACAGTCCACCATTGGTCCACCTCAGACAAGCCCCAACGCCCCAGTATATAGTTATCGCTTACATGGAATTTTCATGAATTCTAATGGGTCAGGTTTTCCAAAATACATAGTTAATAATGGAATTCTCAAAAAAATACGCAAAAATACTCGTTGGAAAGGGTTTTTCATAAGGAACTTTAGTTTTAAGGTTTTAGATTTGTCTTCCCTTCCCTAAACCCTAGTTTTTAAGGAGTTAGAATTAGGGTTTTAAATGATGAATAAAAAAACAAGGGGATATATTTTATGTTATGAATTGGATGTTTAGGGTTCAATTAACCCCAAGAACATGACGAGGGCTTCTTCAACCTAAGAAGAGAAAATAAGCCTTATCTAAGTAAAAAGTTAAGTGGTTCATGTCCTTGATTATTTATGTTTATCATACCTAGTACATTTACATGTCTCTTACTTGAGACCCTCATGTCCAATATTCTAAGTCAAGATATGGAAGCCTAATTTTATATGCTTATGATCGTGCAATTTCATATACTCAATACCTTAAGTAGTGATGAGTCATGGAATGATAAAGTTCATAAATTAAGTTCATAGGGAGGATAAAAGAGTACATTCCCAACATACTCCTTACAAATGCTTCTTATGGATGCTCAGGACCACTAGATAGGAAATCAAAAGTAAGATTGTCTTGCTTCCATGGTTATGTGATATGACCATGTATTAGGTTTTTAAGTACAAATATGCTATTAGGATCTCTTATACATATATATGTAACCATGCATTAAGATTTTGATTAAAAACATGCTATTAACATTCCCCTCATTTGTAGATGCAACCATGTACTAAGCATTCAAGTAAGAACATGTTATGAAGATTTCTTATATATGTAGAAATCTATAAGTCAAGAAGTTAAATAGATTTCTTTAGAATGATTAGTATCTAAAAGTTAAGTACTATGTCAGGATATGAGTGTTTAATTTTGGTAAAACATGGTCCAATTTTCAAGATAAAGGTACTAGTGGGATTAGAATCTATTATAACATCAGTTTATATTTATATTACAAAATTATGAGATATTAAGTCATGATTAAGTTGCAAGATGAGATTCTATAAGATTTTTACTTTAAGATTTAAGAATCAAGTTCATAAGAATGTATTAAGATTAGACTTAATGAGATTTTATAGAAATTGAATTACCATGTCAGAAATCACATTTTTTTGTATATTTGATACTTGACAACTCTCATATACTTAGTATTCCCATATTTAGTTCAGACCCATCTCCTTAGCCTTCAGGCTTAGATGTCACCAAATCAGAGTATTAGAGTAAGGTCTATCCAAATAATAAGAATATCAATTTAGACTCATACTTAGATTCTATATTATGTGAGTATCCAAATATTAGATAAAGATGCATGATAAGGGTTTTAGACCCAATCTCAGTTATGTAGTAATTGAGATTCACGTTCATATTCAAGTGCAGATGCACTACAAAATTTTAGAGTAAAGATTCAGATTCAGAAATAGATTCAATTTAGAGCTAAAGAATAATAGAACAGAGTCAGATATAACAGATTAAGACCAGAGTTAAGAAAATAAGAACAAAGTCAAAGATAAGAGATTAAGACTCAGAGATAAGAATAGATTCACAGATCAGAGAGTTAGATTCCGAGATAAGAGAATAGAGATAGAAGATGACATCAAAACATTAATACATTATAGGATAAGTCCTCATCAGAGAGTCCCGGGACGATCCAGAGGGCGCATTGTATCAGACACTACGGGTGTCACAGAGGGCACATTGTGCCAACAGAGGGTGTGTTGCACCATATAGGACACTTCGGTGTTAATAAAGGGTACATAGTGCCAACACAGGGTGCATAGGACACTTCAGTGTCAACAGAGGGTGTGTTGCACCATATAGGACACTTCAGTGTCAACAGAGGAGGACTTATCTCATAATGGTGGCCACAATCAGATAAAAAGGATAACTAAAAGATACCTTCATTTAGATTATGTTTATAATCTCATCCATGAGGATGATGAGAAAGATTCATATAATTTATGACCCAGGTACCTTGGTGTAGGTCAGGAGACCCATAGTACATGTCTTCAGAATAGACATTGTAGAAAGATAAGAGTTAAAGATAATAAGAATAATATGTTTTTAGATTTTAATTAGAGTTTGATGCAACTTTCATATTTAGAATGTCAAGAATCTTTTATAACATTTCAGTTCTTTAGTAATGTATAATTTGGAATACTCATGCCACTTACTCTAACGATTATTTTTTCCAATGCATGGTTGGGGACGCGATGTCTGTAGGTTTTGAAGAAACTGATGATCAAAAGAGCCAGCAAAGGACTAGGAGATTTATCAAGCAGAGTCTGGTGGGGTGCCATTTGCAAAGACGATCTATAATTTAGACATCCTTCCTCTATGATTAGTTATGTTACTAGATAGGTTAGATTTTAAGATGAACAAGATGTAGTTTTTTTTATAAGAACTATGTATGAATCACTTTTTAATTAATGCAAAGTGTTTTCATTTACTTTGATTGCCAAGAATAGCATTTTGTGACACCCCTCAATGATATTCATGTGATATGAAAAGTGTTGGTGCTACATGAGGTGGAGCTAGCTTGTCCGAGAGTGGTGAACAATCTAGGATTTTTATCTCTTTTCTTGGATCTTCCTTGCTGTTGGATTTTTCTACATCAACTCTAAGGTGAGTTATGTAACTTTCTCCTCAATTATTGCTTAAACTTATCTTTCATGTACCTAATGTTACTCTAAAAATTTGGTTAGAAGTAGAATAATGATATCCTTGACTAGGGTTTGTATTTGCATGGTGATCTTGAAAAGATACTCTTCTAGGTCGAACCCTAATCTATGTGCATGAATTATTTCTTGGTGATGGAAGTTTTGATGCATGCATGTTGGTGGAAACGTTGGTTTTATCTCTCACAAATCATGGTTTTTTTCTCTCATAATGGTGGTTAATTAGGGTTTTTGTTTTGATCTCCTTTCTTGTGGTTTACATCTTTATGGCTTTTCGGTTTCATGGTGATGACCAACCTATTTTGGATTCCATGTGGTTGCCAAGTTTTTTCTCTCTTCATGTGGTTAACAAGAATGTTGATGTGGAGTGGTCGCTAAGATTTCCTTAGTGGTCAACGAGTTTTCCATTTCCTTTAGGTCTCTATGTTTACTAGCTTGATGGTCGCTATGGATGGTGATTTCTCTTCGCTCTCCAATGATTTCATGTTCCTTCGGTCGCTAAGATTTACCCATCTAGTCACTGAACTTTGGACCTTAACGATTGTTGATAACTTGGTTTTTAGTGGTGGGTTGAACCCTAATCTTCTTCGGTATCCAACCTTACCTCTTTCTCAGTGGTTGATGATGTGTCTTGACCTAAGTGATTGCTAAGGTAGTGTGACATAGTCTCTATGGTCGATGACACCACTCATCCTATACAATAGATGATGTTTTTCGGTCTATATGGTCATGATGTTTGTTGACTATGTGAAGATGATGTTTGACCTATTTTCTTCCATGTTCGTTGGAGATGATAACAAACTAGGGTTTACTTCAAATTACTCATTTGAAACCTTAATTTGGAAACCTTATTGAACCATAACCCTACTTCAAGTACATGATGATAATGCTTTCTCTCTCCTATTTTTATTGTAACCTTAATTGTTGTTATATAAACATCATGGATATTGAATGTAATGTAATGCAATGTAATATGATATCAACATATGTGCGACATGTATGATGTTGATGATGAGCCTTGATGAGGCGTGGAAAGATGACATTGTTCTTGCAGGGAACAATGTGAATGGTCTTATGACCTTGGACATGACTATGTGATTTAATAAGGGTGATATCCTCTGTATGATGTAACAAGGAATTGATATCCAATGGTAGTATGATGATGATGATGGTCTCATGTATGGTAGTAAAACAATACCATGTAATGATGTGACAAGTTTGTACTTCATAAATTTTACTTCTTCTAAAGTTGCAATCCACCCTTATTTTTTGTAGAACACTCTTAGGGTTCTTATGTAACTTGATTGATGCAGTCAAAAGACACTCAATTGACATTAACTAACACACTGGGTACAACAAAAAAATGACATTAACTAATCAAATGAAACCCTAATCATGTAGTTGCTCTGGTCAAAGATCCATTCTAGTATTAGGACTTGTTGGATGGTGAAACGGGCTTTCCCTTAGTGGAAGCTCAGAGTTGTATATAGTTGAGTATATGCATATTAGCAAGGATGGCTAGGGTCATACCTTAGCAGGAGAATGATCGAGGCCATATCTCAGGTGATAATGATTCAATATATATGATGTGATTGAGGACAGTTGCAGTTGTACCTCAGATGTTTGGGTTTGTATACCCTAGTTTCACTAGTATTGTGACCTTTTAAGGATGGACTAGGGTGGTCACTAGTGTTGTGACCTATATACTAAGGGCGTACTAGGTGACTTGCATCTTGACCTTATATGTCATTATGGAGGACTCATACTGACCGAGGGTGGATGGGATCTTATGATTCTGTCTCTCCTACAGATTTTGATGGAACTGATTTTGACTTAGAAGTGGTCAGTTGGAATTAAGTGGTATACCTCAATTCCTCAAGGCAATAATAACAAACGTAATACATCCATGTCGTATATCTATTTAGGGTTAAACATGCCTCACATTGGATGTTAACCCTTGCCTTGTTTCTTATGTTGCTTAGTTTTTATATAATGCGATAAGAGAAACTAACTATTTAGTAGGTGTTAGTCTTATATGTTCTTCATATTCCTTCTAGTCATATGCATTGCCATGCTTATATGATTTGTTTGCATTATCTTCCTAACCTATTGCAACAGTTTAATATGTTCTTGCTGCTTAATCTTCTTATAGTGTTTATTTAGTTGAATTTGCTCATCATGTTTAATAGTATATTTTGTAATCAATAACCATTGGTTGAGAGTTATATCTCTCATTGGGACATGGGTTTCACCTCGTGGGTCACCATATGTGTTTAGGTGTCCATCAGTGGCATGGTCAAGATCGTGTTGTTGAGGAAAAGAACCTTGGAGATCAATAGGATAGAAGGTTGTTGGTAGTAGTAGAGTCCTAGTATCGTCCTTGTACTCTCAGGTCCATGAAGGGAACTTTTTGTAAATTATGTCTATATCGACATGTGGTTTTGGCAGTATGCCTATGTTTGTATGTATGGCATGTATAAGTGGAACATCTCTCTTTTGTATATAGGTTGTGGCTAATGCCATTGGACACGTGTGTAATACTTGATATGGTATGTGCTGATATATAAGATGTTGGACATTTATGAAATGCTTCCGCACATAATAAGTAATGTTGAAATTGGTTTTGATTTACCCTATTTTCTGGCTCATGTTTTATTCATAGTCGAAATGCACATTTTGTTTTGGGTTATCACGTTCGGGCCTCACACGATAGGTTGGTATAAGAGCTCTAGTTTTGTTGAGTCTACTAGGACATAGGACTTATGTTTGTGTATGTACTTACATAATCCAACATATATGATTGTAGCTTATGCTTATGAAGATATGTCTGCAGAAGGTGAAGAATATGTTAAGTGTAGTTATGTGGTGCCAGGGAGTGGCGTGAGTAGGTAGGCACATGAAGATAGAGCACCAGTCATGGGGATAGATCAGCATGTGGTGCCTCAGTTTGACCCAACAAACATAGCCAATCTAGTGTTCTAGCCCATGTTTAGACAATTTATTGTCACAATTATGCATATAGGGGATAGAACGTCTGTACCTCAACCTCTAGAAGATGTCCCTAATGAGGAATCCCAGGGTTCTGTGAAGACATTTGAACATTTGTAGTGTTTTGGAGTGATCGAGTATGCGGGTATGGTGGACCCAACTAATGTGGATATGTGGCTGACAAAGGTTGAGAAGTCATTCAAGATACTCAATATTCTATAAGAGGACAAGGTGAAGCATGCCGTGTATCTACTGAAGGGCATTGATGGCCATGGGGGTGGGGGAAGAACCCTGGAGTCATGGTAAGTTGGGAAGTGTTTTTGTGGGAGTTTGTGAGTTTGTACTTCCCAGAGACATATCTAGATGATAAGATAGCATCATCTGAGAAGATATGTTAGGGTTCCATGACAATCAACGAGCATGAGGTGAAGTTTATGGAGATTTTGAGGTTGTGTCCTCACATGGCTGCTATAGATAAGAAGAGGATCTATAGGTTTGAGAAGGGGATGAGCACGGAGTTGATGATGACAATGTCTGATTTGGAGAATAGAGAGAGCTTCTATACCTTTGTGGAGTCAGCGAGGTAGATTGAGAGGTTTGCTATCGAGAAGCATGAAGCTAACGCGAAGAAGAGGTCAGTTCAGTTTTAGGGGTAGTCTTCTAGAGGATTTAAAAAGGCAAGATTTTTTTCTCCCCATTTGTAGCAGATACCAACTTTTTTCAAGTCAAAATCTGGAGTGCAGTCGCAATGATCCCAGATCAAGGATAGAGGTTGTAGTTTTCTACTAGTTGGAGCATGCATTACAGTGTATGTGTCTGAGATAGATCTATGTAGGCTGCAATATGATATGAGTACTTGTCACAAGTGTGGACAAGTAGGGCATATCAGGTGGTCTTGTCCTATAAAGGATGAGGAAGTGACACGACAACCGAGATAGAGTCAATGAGGTTCTTGATAGAAGAAGTTTACTAGTGGTGGTGGTAGAGGACACGGTCAGGCGTTGCAGGAAGGATCTTATGGGCCAACAAGCATAGGACAACACCATGTGATGGCTAGATTCTATGTTATTAGTCAACTGGAGGGAGTGGTCAATTCATGGGTTGTGACAGGTTAGATGGGATGTTTTCATTCTATTTTTTCTGCTTCTTCTTTTGTATCTATTTTGGTTGACCCGGGTGTGATGCACTCTTTTATCACCAGAGAGGTGATAAGTAGTTGTAATTTTCCTATTTGTAGTAGATCTGATAATATTCTATTATAAACCCCTCATGTTGGTTCCGTCGAGTTGTGGGAGGTGTCTCCATCTTGTGTTCTTCTTTTTTGAGACACATCATTCAAGTGGATCTTATGCCACTTGACATGCATGGATATCATGTGATCCTTGGATGGATGCCTTAGAGAAGTAAAAGGTTGTTTTGGACTGTGGTTCCAAGGTGGATATGTTCCATGACAAAGATGTTTTGTGGATCTTCTAAGGATAGAGGAAGATTCTTCCTACGTGTTTGGTGTCAGCTATGACAATGGAGAGGTTGATGAGAGAAGGGTGTGAGGCTTTTTTGGCACATGTTGTGGTTAAAAAGGTGAGGAGTCCTTGTATCCAGGAGGTCCTAATAGAGTGAGAATTTGAGGATGTCTCCTAAGGAGTTTCCCAGTGTTCTCCCTCCTAGAGAGATTGATTTTGAGATCAATCTTGTTCCTGGAACACAACCCATAGCGTAGTCACCCTACAGGATGGCACCGGAAGAAATGCAGGAGTTGAAGAAATAGTTGTAGAAGTTACTGGAGAAGGGTTTTATTAGACCAAGAACTTCCCCTTGGGGTGGAACTGTGTTGTTTGTTAATAAGAAGAAGTACAAATCTATGATGTTGTGCATAGACTACGGGTAGTTGAAGAAGGTCACGATCAAGAACACATATCTGTTTTTGAGGATAGATGATCTATTTGACCAATGGAGAGGTGTTACCATGTTCTTTAAGATAGATCTCTGGTTAGGATATCACCGGCTGAGGATCAAAGGAGATGGCATACCCAAGTCAGCTTTTAGTACTAGGTGTGGCGAACAAACCGGTATTAACTGAAATAACAAGATCAACTAATGTGGAAGCGGTGGTTAGCAGAGGAATTACTGAAAATCACTAATAATTAAAACCTTTTATAAAAAGATCCATTACTAGTGATTCTTTAAACAAGAACCACAGTAGTATATTTACATATTGGTCCATATTAGACATTCCATGTATCATCCAACAAAAATCTCAGGTTGACAATAAAACATTATCTACTGACTCCTAGGACGTGAGAGTACAGAGACGACACATAGGACTTTCTGTATAAGCCTGACAACCCGTATCCCCACCTGGGATATTACTGGTGTCCTTGCTGTTGCTGCTGCTGCTCTTCCTCTGCTACAGAGGTTCTGCCTCTTTGTCTGCATCTACCTAAAAACATTGAATCCCACGGGGGTGAGACAATTATAAAATTGCCCCAGCGAGAGATATAACTCTCCGCCGTAACATTATTATTGCAGTTTAATAGAAATAAACTGAGGAGTGGGATATTATATTTCATTAGCAGGTAAATCAGTATCTATGCAGATTTGAGAAACATTTCTAGTCAAGTATTTCAACTATAACTTGATAAGGCAGCATGTCTCTTATTCAATAAGTAATTAAAGAACATAAATAACATTTATGTATCAAGGACATGCTAAGCAATTTAATCATCAACAAGTGATTCTCGTATTTCAATATTATGCAAATACGCTACACGGCTGATTACATTTTTCAATCATTCTTAAGCTCTGAGGAGATGAGGTATAACGCTCATACTCCAACCGACCATTGCGAAGTCAAAATTGGTACCATACAAAGTCGATGGAAGAGCCAGCTTCCATGACTTCCCACATCTCGGTCAGTGCGAGATTACATACAGGACATCTTGTGTCTCTACTACATATCTTGCCAGGGTATAGTGACATCTAGCTATAGAGTTACAGTGGTGGCTACACTCTCTTCGCAATCGAGAGATCTCATGTTTACCACCATCGATCCGACATTAACATCATCGGGATATTAGTGATACATCCATCCCGGAAGCATGAAGGATTGAGAGGTTTAATGTTTACCTTCCATCAATTCCCTCATTAGGACGTAAATTGACATCAATAACAATGAATAAGGGTTCAAGTTATATAACCTGCCTTCAATTGAGCTTCAAAGCTTGGAGCTTCACGTCAACAATGGTGGAAGAAGCTTTTTCACACCACAAGGATCGTTCCTCAAGCTTTTGAGTGAAAAGGAATGGTTAGAAGTGAAGATGGGATCGAGATATGAAGAAATCATGCATTGATTTATGATTTCCACCATGAAATCAAGATGAATGAAGGTCAAGAAGCTTACCAACAGGTTGAGAGTCGTCTTCCTGCTGTTACTAGCTCCCTTGAACGTTTTTGCAAGCAAAGGAAAGAAGTGGATCCGAAAAAGTCCTTGGTTTGAGTGGTAAAAGGTCTTTTTATAAGAAAATCAATGAGAGAGAAAATGCCTCATCTCAATCCTTTCAAATCCGAATTTGTTGCCACCTCTTCCCCCTTGGTTTCTTACATGCAAAGGTATCATTATCTCCACCGAACTCCCTTCCATTATCCATGAATTAAGGGAAAAGAAATTAAGCACCTTAACCTTTATAATAGCATTATCCATAATTGAGTGGATAATTCTTTTTAGTTTCTTAATGTGAGTGGGTTCTCCACTCACGTTGATCTTTCCCTTTTCCTTTGCAAGGCACAAGGACGTACATATGTGTGTATTTCAACCAACAAAATTTTGGTTGAAGAGCAATCCATTTAATATAATTATTTTTGCATTATTTCAATTATGCTTTAAATCTTGATTATTTTAATATCAAGATTCTCTCTCCTTCAAAGTAGCTCAAATGAGATGCCCCTCTCATTTTCTTGTCTCTACAAGATTCAAATAATATTAAGGACCTTATTGAAGTTGTAAATTGCATATTAAACCTTGGGTTTTGGGTAAATTGCACATTACACCAAAACTAGGTTTTAATGCACAAACATAGTTTTATCAGCTCTTTCTTGGTACTCAAGCTTTCACTAGCCATAACTCTGCATCATCTTCATTCCATGATGCTTCAACACATGAGGAACATATTATCATGCACAATTTGCAATTTAACCCCTCAACTTGGGTAATTTGCACATTAGTCCAAACAAGTAAAACATTACTTTCAACATTATTCAAAATGGACTAAAATTGAAATATAAGTTCCTCTTAAGCCTTAATTACTTTTCAAAAGATAATATCAAGTATATAATTATCCTTCTTAAACAAAACACCTAAGGTTAAAGCATAGCCTAGGTCAGGGATGTTAGAAATTATCCACCCCTTACAAGGATTTCGTCCTCGAAATCATCAACAAAACATCAAGAGAAAAGAGTAAGATATTTCCTCCTCATCTCTTCCTCTAGCTCCCATGTAGCTTCTTCAATGCAACGGTGATGCCAGAGAACTTTTACAAGACTGATGTCTTTCTTTTTCAGCTTTTTAATTATTTTTTCAAGAACCAACACAGGTCCTTCAACATAAGATATACCATCATTTAGTTCTACTTCCACAGGTTGTAGAACTAACTCAGTGTCAGGATGACACTTCCTCAACATAGAAATATGAAACACTGGGTGCAATATGTGCAACTCAGGTGGTAACTCCTTCTTATAGGCTACCTTTCCCATCCTTTCAATGATCGGATAAGGCCCCATAAATCTAAGAGCTAACTTACCCTTCTTTCCAAATCTCAGGATACCTTTCCAAGGTGAAACCTTGAGGTATACTCTATCTCTGACTTGGAATTCTAAGGGTCTACGACACTTGTCAGCATAAGATTTCTGTCTATCCTGGGCAGTTTTCAACTGTTGTTGTATGACTTTAATTTTCTCAGTTTTTTGATGTACTAGCTCAGGACCCAAAAGTTGATACTCTCCTGTTTCATACCAACATAGAGGACATCTACAACGTCTACCATACAAAGCTTCATATGGTTCCATCTCAATACTGTGTTGATAGCTATTATTATAAGCAAACTCTATCAAGATTAGATGTAGATCCCAACTCCCTACAAATTGAAGGACACATGCTCTAAGCAAGTCCTCCAAAGGTTGTATTGTCCTCTCAGACTACCCATCAGTTTGGGGATGAAAGGCTGTACTAAACCTTAATCGCGTACCCAAAGCTTTATGGAGTCGCTCCCAAAACCGACTCATGAACTGGGGACCTCTATCAGATGCAATTGTAGCTGGAACCCCGTGAAAACGCACTATCTCATCTATGTATATCTGTGCAAGCTTCTCAGCTGTGTAGGTTGTTTTGACAGGTAAGAAATGTGTTGTCTTAGTCAACCTATCAACTATTACCCAAATGGAATCATGACTTTTGGCAGTTCTAGGAAAACCAAACACAAAGTCCATGGTTACAAGATCCCATTTCCACTGTGGTATAGGTAGAGGTTGCATTGTTCCCGTGAGCTTCTAATGTTCAGCTTTAACTTGCTGACACACCGGACACCGCAAAACAAACTCAACAACATCTTTCTTCAATCTAGGCCACAAATATATATCCTTTAGGTTATGATACATCTTGGTGTTTCCTGGATGCATAGCATACATAGAAGAATGAGCTTCTTCCAGAACTAACTTTCTCAAGTTATCAACATCAGGTACTACCATCCTACCATGGTAACAGACTACCTGATCATCAGAATCATGGAAACCATCCCGTTTCTCAATATCATACTCTAACCTGATCTACTGAATCACAGTATCAGCTTGCTGTGCTTCTTTAATCTGCTATCTCAGAGTAGGTTTTACTTGCATCTCAGCTAACAACTCGGCTAACAATGATACTTTAAACTATATGTTGTCTTGCCTTAAGGAGATAAACATATCTCTCTTCGAGCACACTAAGGAATTCAGTTGTTCTTTATCTAAGGCTGGTGTTGATGACTTTCTACTCAGTGCATCAACCACTACATTGGCCTTCCCTGGATGGTAATCAATTGTACAATCGTAGTCCTTGATTAACTCCATCCAGCGGCGTTGCCTCATGTTTAGCTCATGCTGAGAAAAGATATACTTTAGATTCTTATGGTCCGTGAAAATCTGGAATGTTTCTCCATAGAGATAATGTCTCCAGATCTTCAAAGCATGGACCACAGCAGCTAGCTCTAGATCGTGTGTCGGATAATTCTCCTCATGTTTCTTAAGTTGTTGAGAAGCAAAAGAAATCACTTGTTTATCCTGCATCAACACACATCCTAGACCGTTCTTAGATGCATCAAAGAAGACTATATACCCCTTTCCCTGCTCAGGTAACACCAACACAGGTGCACTAGTTAGCCTTTCTTTCAGCAACTGGAAAGATTGTTGACACTTGTCATTCTAGACAAAAAGAATATCTTTCCTGGTCAACTTGGTCAGGGGTAAAGCTATAGAACTGAAGTTCTTGATGAATCTCCTGTAATAGCCTGCTAGACCTAGGAAAATGTGAATTTTTGTCAGTGTCTTTGGATGTTCCCATTGCAGGACAGATTCTACCTTCTTAGGATCAACACGAATACCTGGGGCAGATATTACGTGTCCTAGAAAAGAAACTTCTGCTATCCAGAACTCACATTTGCTAAACTTAGCATATAACCTATGCTCTCTTAGCAAAGTCAACGCTTGACGGAGGTGCTGCTCATGCTGTTGAGCATCTCTACTGTAGATCAAGATGTCATCTATAAAGACGACAACACACTGATCCATAAAAGGTTGAAATATTCTATTCATGAGTTCCATGAATGCAGCCGGTGCATTAGTTAGTACAAATGACATAACTGTGAACTCATAGTGACCATATCTTTTTCTAAAAGCAGATTTAGATATGTCACTCTCCTTGATATGCAACTGATGGTATCCTGACCTTAGATCCATTTTAGAAAAGATAGTTGCACCACACAACTGATCAAACAAGTCATCTATCCTTGGTAGAGGATACTTGTTCTTTATGGTTACTTTATTTAACTGTATGTAGTCAATGCATAACCGCATCGATCCATCTTTCTTTTTAATGAAAAGAACCGGAGCACCCCATGGTGAAGTACTCGGTCGGATAAACCCTTTCTCAAGCAACTCTTGTAGTTGTTTCTTGAGTTCTACCATCTCAGCAGGTGCCATTCTATATGGCTTTTGTGATATAGGTTGAGTTCCTGGGATCATATTAATCTCAAAATCAATCTCTCGGGGCGGAGGAACACCTGGAAGTTCTTGAGGAAATACATCTTCAAATTCCCTGACTATTGGAACTTCAGAAGGATGAGGGCTCTCCATGGTGGTATCTACCACATGTGCCAAGAATGCAAAGCATCCCTGTCTCATCAACTTCTCATCTACCATAGCTGACACAAGACAAGTTGGGAGAATCTTGCTATCTCCCTAAAAGATCCATGAGTCACTATCATCTGTGAACACAACTTGCTTGGACTCACAATCCAAGACAACCCTATACTTTTCTAAGGTGTCCATCCCAAGGATTATATCAAAACCCTGCATCTCAAGTGGTATAAGATCCACTTGAATGCGATGTTTAGAAAAGATAAGAGTGCAGGGAGAACACACCTCCCGCAACACTACAGATCCAAACAAAGGGGTTTCTAGCATCAAACTATCTGCTCTATGACTGACAATCATGTTGCAGTCATAATTCACTTCTCGAGTGATAAAAGAATGTGTAGGACCCAGATCAATTAACACAGATACAAAGCAGGACGAAGGCATATCAGAATAAAATAGTTCCATCTGACCTGTCACAACCCGAGGGTTGACTACTGCTTCAGGCTGATTCATTGCATAGAATCTAGCCATTGGTTGTTGTTGACCCTGTGCTTGGTTGTTTGGTACCCGACGCTTGTCCACGTCCTCTAGTGTTATTATTGAACTGTCACCTTTGTGAGCCTTGTTGACTCTACCTCTGGGGTTGACTTACAGTTCTGACTTTCTCAGGACAATCCTTCTTCAAGTGTCCTGACCTCCCACACTGGTAGCAGTTGTAGTTTCCCAAACTCTACCTGGGTGGTCCTGTCACTGATGCTGATGTTGTATAGGGGGCTCTACTTGGAGTAAAGCTACGACCCCTACCCCTACTTGACGTCCACTGCGTCGGGGAATTGAACATTGGTGGTGGTGGTGATGCAGAAAACCTCAGCCTCTTGAAACTCTCAGACAAGGGTCCTTGAAACTGAGGATATACTTTCTTATTACTGGTATGTGACTTCTCGATCACAGACCTCTCTATCCGCCTAACGGATTCCACGAAAGTGGAAAACCTCTCCCGATTCTCCAGAGTAGATATCGGAGTGGTCAGTTCAGCATTCAACCCCTTCTCGAAATGACGAATCCTCTCCTCATCAGTAGCTGCCATGTGTGGACAGAACCGCAACAGCTCCATGAACCTAGCTTCATATTCGCTAATGTTCATCTGTCCTTGCCTCAACCACTCAAATTGACAGATCTTCTCATCTAGATATGTCTTGGGAAAGTATCTAGCAACAAATTCCCGTCGGAATTCATCCCATCCGACTTCAACTCCCGACCTTTTACCTTCCTCAATGGTCCACCAATGACCAACACTCCCCTTCAGGAGATAGACAACATGTCTCACTTTCTCATCTTTAGGAATCATAAGGATTCTGAAGGCTTTCTCCAGCCCAGTTAACCATAAGTCAGCATCTGCTGGGTCAGCTGTGCCAGCATACTCCGTGGTTCCTACCCTCCAAAGCCTTTCAAAGGTCTTGCCGGCTCCATGTCTTTCATCATGAGCTGGTGCCCTTAGTGCAGGTAGTGGCATCCTATCTGTCATATGAGTCATCATCTCTATAAACTTCCCAAACATGGCTTGGAAGGCTGGGTTCCCCATATCAGCTTGATTGAGTTGAGGAATCTCAAGCACATGTTCCTCCCTAGCTAGATCTCTTGCACCTCCTCCCGGTGCAGCACCGCTACTCTCAGTAGCATGTTCATCATGCGATCCAGACATCTTCAAGTTCTTCTCCTCCTATATGAGTAGAAGGCACTATCAGATAAACTAGAAGACACTTAGAACAGACTCAACAACCTTAATCCTATGTCTCTGTAGACTCAGCGAACTTAGGGCTCTGATACCACTAATTTGTGGTGAACAAACCGATATTAACTGAAATAACAAGATCAACTAATGCGGAAGCGGTGGTTAGCAGTGGAATTACTAAAAATCACTAATAATTAAAACCTTTTATAAAAAGATCCATTACTAGATATTCTTTAAACAAGAACCACAATAGTATATTTACATACTGGTCCATATTGGACATTCCATGTATCATCCAACCAAAATCTCAGGTTGACAATAAAAACATTATCTACTGACTCCTAGGACCTGAGAGTACATATATGACACATAGGACTTTATGTATAAGCCTGACAACCAGTATCCCCACCTGGGATATTACTGTTGTCCTTGTTGTTGCTGTTGCTGCTCTTCCTCTGCTACAAAGGTTCTGCCTCTTTGTCTGCGTCTACCTAAAACATTGAATCCCACGGGGGTGAGACAATTATAAAATTGCCCCAGCGAGAGATATAACTCTCCGTCGTAACATTATTATTGTAGTTTAATAGAAATAGACTGAGCAGTGGGATATTATATTTCATTAGCAGGTAAATCAGTATCTATGCAGATTTGAGCAACATTTCTAGTCAAGTATTTCAACTATAACTTGATAAGGCAGCATGTCTCTTATTCAATAAGTAATTAAAGAACATAAATAACATTTATGTATCAAGGACATGCTAAGTAATTTAATCACCAACCCGTGATTCTCATATTTCAATATTATGCAAATACGCTACACGGCTGATTACATTTTTCAATCATTCTTAAGCTCTGAGGAGATGAGGTATACCGCTCATACTCTAACCGACCACTGTGAAGTCAAAATCAGTACCATACAAAGTCGATGGAAGAGCCAGCTTCAATGACTTTCCACATCTCGGTCAGTGCGAGATTACATGTAGGACATCTTGTGTCTCTGCTACATAGCTTGCCAGGGTATAGTGGCATCTAGCTATAGAGTTACAGTGGCGGCTGCACTCTCTTCTCAATCGAGAGATCTCATGTTTACCTCCATCGATCTGGCATTAACGTCATTGGGAGATTAGTGATACATCCATCCCGGAAGCATGAAGGATTGAGAGGTTTAATGTTTACCTTCCATCAATTCCCTCATTAGGACGTAAGGATATTTTCGCCCATCGACCCCCACATATTCAAAATATGCGAACTCTAGGAGTTCTCATAAGAAAACCTGTTTCACCATCACCAGCTTCTGACGATGATGGATCTATGGTCAGAGCACTACATGGATAGCTTTCACTTGATTAATTAAGTATATTATCATATTCTTTTAGCATCAGTCAAGTTTTCAAACATACTTATTAGGACAAATGCTATAAAGAAACATGTACTATTTTCATCAGTTACTTCTCAGTCTCTAAAAGACATTGGGATCTTAGTTCCTCACATAAACATATGGTTATGGGTATTCAAACCCTCAACTCATCACTGAGCACTGTTACCACTTTTTCAGGTAACCATCACCTTCAGGTCATCTGACCAAGGTACACATGACACTTGCTACACAAGCATCTTATCTGGCACTTGAGGCCCATTAACTCTCTTGTCACCTCTTACTAGGAAACAAGGCATATTATGGCACACAAGACTCAATAAATAATTTCAATAACTAAAACATCATAGCTCATACCTGGCTATGATCATTATCTCAGGATACCTGCATGGTTAGTACAGATGATAACATATATATCAATCATATTTCAGTTCCATGCTATCCCAGGGTAACACCACTATTCCCATACTAGGGTTAGGGTTTCCCATTTCATGTCATTTGGGGATATTCATCCCTTAACCCAGATCAGGGTTATGGTTTATCACCATATTGCCCAAGAATTAGGGTTTCATAAGGTATTACTTAGCATCACCCTGGATTTGAGTTTCACATTACCTCAACACATCAGGGCTTCACATTACCTTACCTTGACTTAGGGTTACACATGATTCCTCCCTCAATTAGGGTTTACATTGAATAACCCAATTAGGGTTTCACATGAAATCAACCTTTATTAGGGATTTACATGGAATCATCCTTAATTAGGGTTTACTATTCATTCGAAATTAGGGTTTTGCACTCCATTGCCCTAGATTAGGATTACTCATATCATCACCCTTAATTAGGGTTACATCATAACCCTAGATTAGGGTTTTACTCAGAATTGCTCTGAATTAGGGTTATAGTTCATTAGCCTTCTTGATTGGGGTTTTCATGATCTCTTTCACTAAGGATCATACCCTAATCACCACATGATTATTACTCATGTAAGATTATCATCCTCTCAACTTAATTATATCACATCAATCCTTTAATCAAGTTCATACAACTATGATTAACATAGTGTACTTGAACATTGCATTTATAAGAAATTAGGGCTTATCTTATTAGATGAACCAATCACCTAGGTACTTTAGGGATTCAAACTTTGTACCTATCATTGATTGTCATTACTATCAATCATTGGATTAATGGAACAATCATTACTTTTAATCCCTACATGATTGAAACACAAAAGTCCACCATTCGGTTTTGGGGTTACAAACACCAAACGGTTTTGAAATCGTTTGATTCCAAACGGTTTTGAAACTGTTTGACCCCATACGGTTTCAAGACCGTTTGGGCTCAAACCAGCCTCAAAACCGCATGGGCATTTAGGACAATCTTCAATCAAATTGAATATAATTTGCACCATTGAATTGGCCATCAATTAGGCAATTGAAAGATTCATCAATCATCACCATTGGATTTCCATCCATCAATTATGAAACAACCTTAAACCCTCCAAACAGTTTTGAAACCGTTTGACCCCAAACGGTTTCAAGACCGTTTGGACTCAAACGGTCTCAAGACCGTTTGGGCTAAATCAGTCCCAAAACCGCAAGGGTTAAATAGGTACACTCTTCAATTGATTGAACTTGATTTGCTACAATGAAACCTTCAATCAATTGAGTTATTGAAGTTCAACAATTGTTGGCTCTTGGATCCCCAATCCTCAAATCTCGACCATTGGATCACCAAATGGTTTTGAAACCATTTGATCCCAAACGGTTTCAAGACCGTTTGGGCTCAAACGGTCTTTTGACCCAAAAAGTCTTGAAATCGAATGGATTACTTTATAGAACCTCCAACAAATCGATTAGGGTTGTAATTAGTGGGTTGTCCATACATTTGATCAATGAATTGGGTCCATTGGATCATCATCCAACATGAACTAGGGTTCGGACCTCAAATACTCAACCCATCCAAACGGTCAACTCCTCTAAATGATTTGGGGTCCAAGCCTCCAAACGGGTTGGAAACCGTTTGGTCTCCAAACAGTTTGGTGAAACCGTTTGGACCAAACTCTTGAAACCGTTTGCAACTCAAATCTGTTGGAATGTGAACCTGTGATAATGTTATCATCTTCAAGTCTTAGTCCATCGAAAACTATTGCCATTATCATGGTAATTGCATCAACTAATCAAAGGAATCGAAAGAAGAGCAATTGAACATAGTTGATTGAGAAATTGACATCAATAATAATAAATAAGGGTTAAAGTTATATAACCCGCCTTCAATTGAGCTTCAAATCTTGGAGCTTCACATCAAAAATGATGGAAGAAGCTTTTCCACACCACAATGATCGTTCCTCAAGCTTTTGAGTGAATAGGAATGGTTAGAAGTGAAGATGGGATCGAGATATGAAGAAATCATGCATTGATTTATGATTTCCACCATGAAATCAAGATGAATGAAGGTCAAGAAGCTTACCAACAGGTTAAGGGTCATCTTCCTTCTATTCCTAGCTCCCTTGAACGTTTTTTCAAGCAAAGGAAAGAAGTGGATCCGAAAAAGTCCTAGGTTTGAGTGGTAAAAGGTCTTTTTATAAGAAAATCAATGAGAGAGAAAATGCCTCATCTCAATCCTTTCAAATCCGAATTTGTTGCCACCTATTCCCCCTTGGTTTCTTACATGCAAAGGTATCATTATCTCCACCGAACTCCCTTCCATTATCCATGAATTAAGGGAAAAGAAATTAAGCACCTTAACCTTTATAATAGCATTATCCATAATTGAGTGGATAATTCTTTTTAGTTTCTTAATGTGAGTGGGTTCTCCACTCACGTTGATATTTCCCTTTGCCTTTGAAAGGCACAAGGACGTCCATATGTGTGGATTTCAACCAACACAATTTTGGCTGAAGAGCAATCCATTTAATATAATTATTTTTGCATTATTTCAATTATGCTTTAAATCTTGATTATTTTAATATCAAGATTCTCTCTCCTTCAAAGTAGCTCAAATGAGATGACCCTCTCATTTTCTTTTCTCTACAAGATGCCAATAATATTAAGGAACTTATTGAAGTGGTAAATTGCATATTAAACCCTGGGTTTTGGGTAAATTGCACATTACACCAAAACTAGGTTTTAATGCACAAACATAGCTTTATCAGCTCTTTCTTGGTACTCAGACTTTCACTAGCCATACCTCTGCATCATCTTCATTCTATGATGCTTCAACACATGAGGAACATATTATCATGCACAATTTGCAATATAACCCCTCAACTTGGGTAATTTGCACATTAGCCCAAACAAGTAAAACATTACTTTCAACATTATTCAAAATGGACTAAAATTGAAATATAAGTTCCTCTTGAGCCTTAATTACTTTTCAAAAGATAATATCAAGCATATAATTATCCTTCTTAAACAAAACACCTAAGGTTAAAGTATAACCTAGGTCAGGGATGTTACACTAGGTGTGGTCACTATGAGTTTGTGGTTATGGCATTTGGGTTACCCAACGTGCCAATAGATTTTATGGATCTGATGAAAAGGGTTTTTAGACCGTATATGGATCAGTTTGTGGTAGTATTCAAAGATGATATATCATATACTCCAGATATAGACAATAGTATGAGTAACAACTATGCCAGGCATTGATGATGTTGAGATAATACAAGTTGTACCCCAAGTTTAGTAAGTGGAGTTCTGGCTGTCAGAGGTATCTTTTTTGGGCCACATTATATCTCCTAAGGGAGTCTATGTAGAACTGAAGAAGGTACAATATGTGTTGGAATGGGAACATCCCAAGACACTGAAGGAAGTTCGAAGTTTCCTAGGCTTGGTAGGCTACTACAAGAGTTTCATCAAGAACTTTAGTGATGCAGTACTAACCCTAACCTAGTTGACAAGGAAAGGTGTTCCTTTTGTCTATGATGACATGTCATCATTCTTTCCAATTGTTGAAAGATAAGTTGATGAGTGCATCGGTGTTAGTTCTGCCAGAGCAACAGAAAGGTTACATCATCTTTTGTGATGCGTCAAAGAACGGTTTGGGATGTGTGCTAATACAAGACAAAAACATGATCTCTTTTTCTTCGTGATAACTTAAGAAACACAAGGAGAACTACCCGACACATGATCTAGAGCTTGTACTTGTGGTCCATGCCTTGAAGATCTAGATGCATTACCTATATGGAGAGAAGTGTCAGATCTTCACTGACCACAAGAACCTTCAGTATATATTCTAGAAGAAGGAGTTGAACATGCGGTAGAGGAGATGGATGAAGTTGATCAAGGACTATGATTGCACAATAGACTACCACCTACGGAAAGTGAACATGGTGTTAGATGCTTTGAGTGGGAAGTCAACGTATTCATCATCTATGTACAAGGCACATATACATGCTTTGGTGTGTCACAAATGGTACATGTTAGTTTTTCTTTTCTAGATGAATGTATATTTGGAGTTGTCTCTATTGGTAGGCTTGTTAGCACAATGTAGGTGAAGCCTACGTTGATGCAACAGATTAGAGATGTGCAATTAAATGATATTGTGATACATGATATTAGGGTAGAGTTTGGCAATAAGAAGTATGATGGATTCCATGAGAAGGATGATGACAGTGGTTCCAGATGATGATGGTTTGAGGAAGATGGTTCTTGAAGAGGCTCACTCCTCAATGTACACGATGCATCCTGGCGGTACCAAGATGTACCACAACCTAAAGGATTTGTATTAGTTGCCTGGTCTAAAGCGTGATGTGGCAAAGTTTGTTTCTAGGTGTCCAATTTGTCAATGGGTCAAGGAAGAGAATTAGAAGTCTACATGGATTGCAACTTTTGCCAATATTGCAGTGAAAATGGGATCAATTACCATGAACTTTGTGGTTGGTCTTCCTAGGACAACCAAAGGTCATGATTCCATTTGGGTGATAGTTGATAGGTTGACCAAGTCAACTAAATTTTTTCTAGTCAAAACGACGTACACAATAGATAAGTTGGCATAGATATATTGATGAGATAGTTCGTCTGCATGGTATCCTAGTTACTATAGTATCTGATAGAAGTCCTTAGTTTATGTGTCATTTTTGGGAACAATTTCATACAGATTTGGGGACATAGTTGCGGTTTAGTATAACTTTTCATCCATAGACAGAGGGTCATTCAGAGAAGACCATTCAGATTTTGGAAAATTTGTTGAGAACTTGTGTCTTACAGTTTCTTGGTAGTTGGGAGGTGCACCTAAGTTTGATAGAGTTTGCCTACAACAACAATTATCAGAGGATTATAAACATGGCACCGATGAAGCCTTATATGGAAGACAATGTTGGTCACCGCTTTGTTGGTACAAGGTAGGTGAGTATCAGTTTTTGGGTCCTGAGCTAGTGCAACATACTACAAAGAAGATCAAGGTGATACAACAACAGTTGAAGGCAGATCAAGATGGACAGAAGTCTTATGCTGACAACCATCATAGGCATTTGGAGTTCCAAGTTGGAGATTGTGTGTGCCTTAAGGTCTCTCCTTGGAAAGGTGTGTTGAGGTTTGGTAAGAAGGGTAAGTTGTCTCCTAGGTTTATGAGACCTTACCCTATTTTGGCTTATGTCGGTAAGGTGGTTTACAAGTTGGAGTTACCTTGTTTTCCATGTTGAGGAAGTGTCACCCTGATATTGAGCAGGTGTTGTAGCCACTGGAGGTTGAGTTGGAGGAGGATGTGTCATATGCTGAAGGTCCTATGTTGATCCTAGATAGGAGGGTGAAGAAGTTGAAGAAGAAGGTTATAGTTTTGGTTAAGGTTTTGTGTCACCACCATGGTGTGTAGGAGTCCATGTGGGAGTTAGAGGATGAGATTCGTAGGAATTACCCATCTTTGTTCATGTAGGATTTCGGGGGCAAAATCCTTACTAGGGGTTTATGGTTGTAAAACCCCTGACCTTGCTTTTTGGTTTATCTTTCTTGCTTAGCATAATTAGATGCTTAAAACCTTAAACAAACCTTGTTATATTCTTTGATATCATGTGACAAGCTTATGTTTTAAGTTTGATTCAGTTTGGGTGTTGTGTGAGCTAGTTATGCTTTTATGTGCTTATTTTGGACCAAATTGCAATTTACCCATCTTTAGGATTTTTCTTGCAATTTATCACATGCTTGTTGTGCCTCACATGTTTTGACATAATTTTGGAGAGAGTGGTTCTTGGTTTTATGTGGTGACATTATAAGTTGAGATTAGGGTTTGCTTGGATACCCTAGTGGATGGTTGATCACGAAGTATGTTTGACCGATGAGCTTGTGTTTTGATAGTTGCCAAGGATCTTGCAATCCATGATTCTTTGTGGTCGATGATGTTTGGTGTGTGCCTTATGGTCTTGGCATTCAATGAGGCCATGAACCCTCTAGGTTGCCAAGAAACCCTAGGGTTTAGTTTTAAGCGATCGGTTGCTTTTCTGATCTTCAACGACTATTTGAGTTTTTGGATAGGATGGTCGCTGAGAATCTCATCGGTCGATAACTTTTCCTGGACCAAGTTAGGTCACTGGTTTTTCTTGGTTTTAATGCCCTAGTTGCATGTGTGAGTATAGTTCTTTCATGGATGAGATTTTGTGTATACATGACATGTGTTAGCAGGACACCTAACCCTCTTTCCCTCTCTCCAACCCCATGTTATATAAACCTCCATGTTTGCATGCAATTAAACCCGTTGCACCCTCCTTCCCTCATCTTTCCTTTGGAGCTCATCCCCTTATTCTTGGTGGTGAAGTTGGAGCTCACGCTTGGATAAGGTGGTCAATTCTTCTTGCATGTTGAGCTATGGTTTGGAGAAACCCTTCTTGACATCATTTGGTTCTACCTTGCTATATTCTTGGTCTTGGTAGGTGATCTCTCTCTCTCTTGACCTTTCTTTTCTTGCCATCCTACCTCTTCTTTGTTCTCTTCTTGGGCAAATCCATGGTTTTCCATGGTACTGCTTAAGTGAGAGATCGAAGGACTTCTCTTCTTTGACATCATACCTAGGGTTTTGCTCTCTATCTCTCTCTCTCTCTCGGTTCCTTGACCTATGGTTTCTTTTTTTCTTAGAGGTGAATATAGGTTGTCTGAGAGTGGTGATCAAACTAGGGTTTTTCTCTCTCTTTTCTTGGAGCTTCCATTTTGTTGGAGTTTTCTACATCAACTCTAAGGTGATTTATATAACTTTCTCCCCGATTATTGCTTACACTTATCTTGCATGCACTTGATGTTACTCTAAAAACGTGGTCACAAGCAGAATAATGATATCCTTTATCTAGGATGTGTGTTTTCATGATGATCTTGAGTAGACATATCTCCTAGGTTGAACCCTAATATATAAGTATGAATTCTTGCTTGGTGATGGAAGTTTTGATGCATGCATGTTGGTGGAAATGTTAGTTTTCTCTCTCACAAATCATGGTTTGCTTTCTCTCATAATGGTGGTTAATTAGGGTTTTTATTTTGATCTCCTTTCTTGTGGTTTGCATCTTGATGGCTTTTCTATTTCATGGTGATGACCAACCTATTTTGGATTCCATGTGGTTGCCAATTTTTCTCTCTCTTCATGTGGTCTCCAAGAATGTTGATGTTGACTGGTCGCCAAGATTTCCTTAGTGGTTTGATGAGTTTTCCATTTCCTTGATGTCGCTATGTTTACTAGCTTGATGGTTTCTAAGGATGGTAATTTCTCTCCAGTCGCCAATGATTTCATGTTCCTTTGGTAGCCAAGATTTAGCTATGTGGTCATTGAACTTTGGACCTTAATGGTCATTGATACCCTAGTTTTCAGCATCAAATGAAGGGTTGAACCCTAATCTTCTTTGGCCACTAACTTTGCCACTTTTTCAGTGACCGATTATGTGTTTCGACCTATGTGGTCGCTAAGCTGGTGTGACCTAGTTTTGGTGATCGATGACACCACCCATTCTATGAGATCGATGATGTTTTCTGGTCTATATGGTCATGATGTTTGTTAACTATGTGAAGATGGTTTGACCTATTTGCTTCCATGATCGTTGGAGATGATAAGAAATTAGAGTTTACTTCTAATTATTGATTTGAAACCTGAATTTGGATACGTTGTCAAACCTTAACCCTAATACAAGTACATGATGATAATAACTTCTCTCTCCTAATGTTATTGTAGCCCTAGTTGTGGTTATATGAACATCATGGCTCTTGAATGTAATGTAATATTAGCTTATATGTCTCATGTATGGTGATGATGATGACCCTTGATGAGGCATGTAAAGATGGTGATGTTCTTGCACGGAACAATGTGAATGATCTTATGATCTTATACATGGCATTGTGATTTAATAGGGGTCATATACTTTTTATGATGTAACATGGAACTTGGTATCTTGTGGTAGTATGATGATGACGATGGTCTCATGTATGGCAGTGAAATGGTACCATGTAATGATGTGACAAGTTTATACTTTATACGCTTTATATCTTTTGAAGTTGCAATCCAACCTTATTTTTTATAGAATTATCTTAGGGTTCGTATGTAGATTGATGCATTTGCAAGACACCCAATTGACATTAACTAATCAAGTAAAACCCGAATCATGTATTTGTCCTAGCCATAGATCCATTCCAGTGTTAGGACTTGCTGGATGGTGAAACAAGCTCCTCCTTAGTGGAAGCTCAAAGTCGTATATTGTTGAGTATATGCATATTCACAAGGATGGATATGCTCATACCTTGGTAGGAGAATGGTCAAGACCGTATCTCAGGTGATGATGATTCAATATATATGATCTGATTGATGATAGTTGTGGTTGTACCTCAGATGTTTGGGTTTGTATACCTTGGTATCACTAGTATTGTGATCTTATAAGGATGAACTACATTGTTCACTAGTGTCGTGACCTATGTACCAAGGGCGGATGAGGATGACTTACACCTTGACCCTATATGTCATTGTGGTGACCTCGTACTAACCTAGGGTGGATGAGATCTTAGGATTATGGCTCCTACAAATCTTGTATGGCACTGATTTTGACTTAGTGGTGGAAAGTTGGAATTAAGTGTTATACCTCAATTCCTCAAGGCATTAATAAAAGACGTAATATAGCTATGTAGTATATCTATTTAGGGCTAAACACACTTCACATTGGATGTTAACCCTTTCCTTGTTTCTTATATTGCTTAGTTGTTATATAATGCAGTAAGAGAAATTAACTATTTAGTAGGTGATAGTTTTACATGTTCTTCATATTCCTTCTAGTCATATACGTTACAATGCTTATTTGATTAGTTTGCATTATCTTCCTAACCTATTGAAATAGTTTAATATGTTGTAACTGCTTAATCTGCTTACACGGTTTGTTTAGATGAATCTACTTATCCTATTTAATTGTATATTTTGTTGTAATTAATAATTGTTGGTTGAGAGTTGTATCTCTCATTGGGACATCGGTCTCACCTTGTGGGTCACCACATATTTTTAGATGGTCGAAAGCGGCATGGTTAGGATCGTGTTGTTGAGGAAGAGTATCTTGGAGATCAATAGGATCATCAGGTTGTTGTTAGTAGTAGAGTCATAGTGTCATCCCTGTACTCTCAGATCCGAGAAGGGAATGTTTTGTAGATGATTTGTATATCGACACGTGGTTTTGGTAGTATGCATATGTTTGTATATATGGCATGTATAAGTGGACCATCTCTCTTTTGTATACAGTTTGTGGTTGAGGCCACTAGACACGTGTGTAACACCTAATATGGTGTGTGTGTGTGTATAAGATGTTTTACCTTTATGATATGTTTCCTCACATATTAAGTAATGTTGAAATCGATTTTGATTTACCCTATTTTTTGGTGCATGTTTAATTAGTAGTTGATTCTAGCTTTTTGTTTTGGGTTATCACGTTCGGGCCTCACATACTCCACAAATAGGGCTCATCATCTTGTGTACTAAAGGTGTTGATATATAAAAATTGACATGGTTTATCCTTCAAGGTTAGACCTAATATGCTCACATCAAGGAATGTTTCTTCACAGTCTCTCACCACATAGAAGGAGAGAAGACCAAGCTGGATCACGATATATGGGTATCTACACTTGCATCCATAAGACACAATGGTTCTGAAAGTTCTTGGCCCAACATTATCGTGGAAGGTAGAGGTCAAAGGGTGGGGTTTGACCAAATGGAAGAAGAGGAGGTTTCTGAAGTGATTCATATCCAGACAAAGGAAAGAGTAAGTTGGTCACCTTAGCATATGATGCCAGGGTCACAAAAAGATTTAGGGAGATATACAAGAGTATGATTTTTAATTAAGTAGGAGATAAGTACATTAGACACACACCTCTACATTCACCATTAGTCCTTTCCACTAGTTTCATTCATTAGAGTGTGCAACAATATGGATTCAACTGATATGTTGCAGCTTAGAACAGTTGTAGGGAGGTAGCGGAAGCTGTGACTATGACATGAGTGACATATTTAGTTGATACCACAACATGGGAGGCACCTCTAAAAACTCAAGCATCATTGAGGAGTTTGAGAAAGTAATCTCTTTTGCTACTTCTTTTCATTTAATTGGTGTAAGAGGAGGGAGACACTCTTTTATTTCCTATAGGACTTTTCTCTAACTTGTTCACCCCTTCTCAAGGTAGCCTTGAGGTAAATATAAGGATGTTGGGTTTTTCTCTCTCCAATCTCATGCATTGTTCCTTCTTCTCCTTCCTCCATCTCATGACCCAATCAGGAAAGAGGGTGATTCTTCTACAGCCTCATCACACATTTCACATGTCATCAGTCCCGTACAACTTATCACCATGTATAGATGAAACACTTTCTCTCTCTCAATGGATAGACATGTACCGGATATGAAAACACTAATAACTTTAGACATGACATGTAATAAACTGAAGCCTCTCTTCCTTGCCCTCATAATCCTAATTCCATGAACTAATCACCAATGTACATAGGTCTTAAGATAAAGCCAAACAAGGAGACATAATTGGTTTAGATGAGCTAGATGTCTTGTATGACTTAATGGATATATGAGGAATCATACAACATGAATAATATGACTTCTTCACCTATTATCTTAATAGGTTGGAGATAGCAGGTAGTTACTACTAAGATGGCTAATATATATGAGTAATAAATAATTGGTGTTTAGCATAATAAATCTTAGATCATATAACATAAATAACTCATACACTCAAAATGAACTAAGAAAATATAATTCAGAAATTCGTGTAATAATATATGGCAAGTTGCACATAACATATAATATATATCTACAAAAATATGTCAATATGTTCCCAACCCTCAAGAAGGTTTCAAATTCTAGTTATAGTGATGGAAACAAGATTAAACATATCAATATTCATAAGAATGATGGGAAAACACTAAGATTCATAAAAAGTAATGTATATAGTAATGAAGAACTGGTAAGTTTTATATAGAAAGATTTTATAATTATATATTTAAAAAGAAACCTAGTTAAATAATGGATATGGTTGAATATGAATAAAGAAAGTGAGTCAAGTTAAGATAATTGTAAAGAACAATCTAACTCCAAGATACTAGCCACGTGTACTTATTTGGTGAATAAATATGGAAGTAACACATTTTAATCCTGGATAAACTAATTGATAATGTCAAATGTAGAATGTTAAATTATATTCTGGATTGGATAAAATAAATTTTGGGAATATTGTATCAATCCAGGTCTTAATAGAGAAGCTAATGGAGACTAGATCCTGAAACCCCACAAAAAATAGGATCACATTGGTCCAAATACTAGACAGGAAATAGGACGGACAAGTCCTAGTTTATACTTTGGGTCCAAGTTTTGCTGGACACCTCAACTGATCTTATTGTTGTTAGATCACATTATATATTCACTACAAGACAACATTCGATCCCACAAAGTGTATTTCCAGATAGGGGCCTACGAATTTTCCAAATCCACTGAATATGTCTTAAAATAAAAAATAATCAATTATGGTGTGTCGTAGTACTATTATAATGTTATAAATAAAATCATGATAACATGAAAATAAATCTACTTTGAGTGAACATGGCATAATGGAAAGATACCATACACTATTCTCATACACTATTCTCAGACTCCAAGATATTTTCTCATGTTAAAAAGCCAAGAAAAAATATCATGGATAAATTGATCTTGCATTTGAAATTCAAACCTTTTATATAGTCCCGAGGGACAATAGCTTATCTTTTGAATGTTGGACTCAAGAATCTGTAGTTTTATATTATAAGATTGCTAATGGTTTCGTCTTAAATGATCCACGTACCCTCCTCGTAGTACAAAAACACAAATAAATGAACATATACCAACTCCTTAGTAGATAAATCTCCCTATTCAATTGCCAATTTCAAAAATAAAACACAAAAATATCAACAGAAACGTGATCGTACATGGAATCAAATTGATAAACAATAAATGTCGAAGCACTCTATTCTAGTATAATAACATTCCACTACAAAAAGCCTTATTAAGAAACTAGCACTTTTAACCTATATACAGACTTCACTAGGAAATAGTTGGTACAATATGACTACATGAATGAAAAAAAGTTTTGTCATCAATAAAGACTCTTCCAAATTGGGTATGAAAATAATACATCATGAATATATGAATTTGGGGATATAAAACTTCCATCAACTCTTATAATATGTTGTGTATCAATCCCTTTATCGACTTATAAAAATTGATTATCATATTAGATTTATGTATATATGTACTTTTCCCCAAATGGGTAAAGCAAATATCAATAGGAAAGAGACACGTCCTTGAGGGTTTCAAATGTCTTAAACATGGTCTTATTTTTCCTGGACCTGTAGTTAAGGCTGATGTGATTTTTTCCAGTGACGAGTTACATAAATCATTTCGGTCCAATAAATTCTTGATTTGTTCGTTTAAAATTTTATCATTGATGTAAGCATACGACAGAACTTTGGAGTTAATTCCTTAATGGTTTGACAATGGGCGCTATTTAGATTCGAATTTCACCAATTAGATAGGTTTCTAAATCAGTTATAACTCAAAAATAATTTTTCAGCTTTACTTAACTACTGTCGTTTATAGATTTAAAGGGATTAATATATGAATTTAACTTTTCTCCTTGAGATGGTCCCAGATGGTCCCAGGTGACGATATTGATCTGATAAACTTATTGACATTTACTAGGAAACATTTATATAACTATTAAAACCTTATTGCCACATCGATAGGTACTATGTCGGTAGGTTCTCTCTCGCATTCATCACTTTCTGACTCGGATCTCATAAAGTCTTATACCTCCGTTATGCACACTTTGATTCGGGAAGTTATTACCAGCAACGGATATTGTATTCTTAATAAACAAAGAAAAAATAACTTTTCTATGTAAGAACAATATAATTTTACTAGTGTTTTTTATGGACTACATGGCTTGAAATATTGATAAATCTTTGACACGTGAAACAATATATATATATATCCCAAGCCATTCCACACACGGTATAGATTCACATGAGTTGAATAATAGAAACAATAATACTCAATTCTTGCTAAAACTGGTACAAAGTTTTCTATTAATAAAAATGCACTCTCCCGAACTCAAAACATTTCAAACAACATGGCCCTTATATTATATAGAAGAGTTGTCCAAGTTCTAAAATTCTCATATATATACACTAACTTATTCTTTTGGATTACTTGACATAAAGTGCATTGAGAAAAACGTGTTTCACATTGATGTATTTTTAATTGAAGATAAAAAGTATCAATATAAATATAGTATAAAAAACATGTGTTAAACTAAATAGAACGGATGGGTTTCTATGTGACCCATGGAATTTTATGATATATAGAAGTTACACGTAAGTAATAACCTACGGCCAAATTTAAACTATATCATTTCAGTTATCTATACGCTGTGATCAGCTTTGCCACCTGTTATTTCAAGTAAATTATATATACATGATGTTCCCGCGGTCTTTGGATAAACACTTACACGACAGATCTCAACACCCTGTCTTAGCAAATTTGATGGCTATGGTCACAAATACAAAGATGATCTCCAGATCAATTTTGTTAGCATTTTCCCTACTGCTTGTGCTTTGCCAAAGCACCGTGCGAAGCTCGGACATCCCGGATCAATTGATCGTACGAAACAATGCAAAAATCCTCGGCGACATGGTGATGTATTTCTGGCGTTTACGATCTGATGTCCCAAGATCATTCACGACCATCATGCCTTATAGAGGCCAGTATGAGTTGCCCCTTTTTCATGAACCTGGCTTAGCACTTCGTCCTTTTGTGTGGGGACAATCTGTGAAAAATCATTCATTGACCTTCGGCATATTAAGCCCAACCGATAAGGAGCAACTGAACCGCTGCCAACATGGATGCATCTTTGATATCCGAGATGATGGACTCTATTGGTTGAATACGACCGTCAAAGTCTGGAAAAATATCCATGGATTTTCTAAGTTCACCATAAATCCCTAATAGATGAATTATAATGTATGCACGTCGAAGACTTGCTTAAATGCTGAGGTCAAATAATGATGGATATGGAAATAAACCATTTATGATTAAGTATGGTGCTGTAAACAAATTACTACAGAAGAATCTCTTCTTCGATGATATTAGTTTTTGTTGAAAGCCAACCGGAGACATTAGTCGACAAATTGGCCTTGTATTTGATAGTTGCATTTTGTTGATTGTCCAAAGGAAGCCAAAAAATGTCTATTCTACTATCAAATAAGGAAATGTATAATTTTCCTAGTTTTAGATAAAACAAACAGCTGTATTTAATGGGTTTGAATTCGCTGTTTTCAGAATTTTTTTTTCCAGAAGTGTTTCATTTAGTCCCTACAATAGAAACACTCATTTAATTAATTTTGTAAGGATGAGTTTTTATGGTTCACGTCCTTTGTATCTGGGACAATGTATCAACTACATCTAGTCTGAACATTCCGTCATGCATGGGCCCTATAAGTCAAGGGACTGGATATTGCAGGCACAAAAATGGGCACATAAGATGAGTACAGAAGATCTGGACCTGGATTTTTGGGTAGATATATGGTTAGAATCGTGTGGAACATAGTTAGCACAACAAAGTCAAAATAGCAGATTTAAATCTATTTATAAAACATCTTATATAATTAAAATTGTTCGACATAAATTGTTGAAAAGCTAGTTGTGTCTTAACATTGTTAATATTTAGAGGTATATTAGCCCAAGAGAAATATTTAAGATGACTGGTGAACATAAAGTAAATGCGTTACCTACATGCAAACGGATAAAGATTTCTATTCGAGAAGAATCTTTGTGATGAGTTGTTGCCTCTCAAAGCAGTAAAGGAAACTCTTGACCTTGGTTTGTCTCTCCTTATCTATTTGATAAAAATAGTTAATGTTATATGGACTGGTCTATCTTTCCTTATCTATTTGATAAAAATAATTGATGATATATATATATATATATATATATATATCCTTCCATATATATATGCACTATTGACAAATAAAACTTTTGTTCTAGGAACGTCATCCAGTAGTTGCACGTGTGCTGTTTTA
Organism: Alisma plantago-aquatica; assembly: GCA_963693085.1. Classification (NCBI taxonomy): domain Eukaryota; kingdom Viridiplantae; phylum Streptophyta; class Magnoliopsida; order Alismatales; family Alismataceae; genus Alisma; species Alisma plantago-aquatica. The sequence goes on along the minus strand of OY856413.1, from coordinate 589,642,650 downwards.
GTTTATACAAAATAAAAATCATATTTGTTGTAAGACCAAAAAGCATAATCAAGGAACATCTTACCATGCACAAATTAACGTGTAATATAGGTCGGTATTTTGCATTCTTTGACAAATGAATCATTTAACACATATAATAGCATATAACCACGGTTTAAATGAGAAGCATGCTATAATTTTTGAACGTTGCAATTTTATTATCACATGTATAGTTGTGGTCCGTCTAGATATTAGCCAAAATTATCTATTTTTTTTCATCTAGTGAATAAAAAAATGTGTCACTTGTTGATATTAATACTCATTGACTACAAAAAAATCTCTTTGAATATCAAACTTGGATTACCTAATAAGATCAAGCATATAGTCTATTTTCAACATGTCCTTAACCATGGTGATTTTTTGGAAATACCCCATGACAATATCAAATTGTTGTTCATCATACAACATGGAGTGCCTTTTTATGAGAAAATTTATGACATCCCTCACATCAGATGGATAGACTTTTCAAGTGTCTACAACATCAAACTTCATGATAAAAATAAGACACGTGAATTTTAGATATATTACAATTCATTGGATCTTAGATGTAACTTATTCATTCAAAGATGAAGAACCAGGGGATTAAAAGATCAGATTGTGATTATATTATAATTTATATCATGGAAGAAGAACTTGCATCATAGAAGAAACCATCTCCTTTAAAAGGTGGTGAATCTTGGTTAATGTGAACCTGGTTTAGCACTTTGTCCTTTTGTGTGGGGACAGTCTGTGAAGAATCATTCATTGACCTTCGGCATATTAAGCCCAATCGATAAGGAGCAAATAATCCACTGCCAACATGGATGCATCTTTGATATCTGAGATGATCAACTCTATTGGTGGAATAGGACCGTCAAAGTCAGGAAAAATATCCATGGATTTTCCAAGTCCACCGTAAATCCCTTATAATAGATGAACTTCAGTGCACATCGTAGACTTGTATAAATGCTAAGGTCAAATAATGATTAATATGAAAATTAACAATTCATAATTAAGTATGATTCTATAAAAATGTTACTACTTACGAATCTCATCCCTGATGATATTAGCTTATATTGAAAAGCCACCATAGACATTAATAGAAAAATAAATTATAATATTTCAAAGTTTCACTTTGTTGATTATCCAAAGGGAGACAAAAAATGTCTATTCTACTATTGAAATAAAGAACTTTGTAATTTTCTAGTTTTAGAAAAACAAATAGTTATTTTTTTATTTGTCAGGATTAGATATTTCCAGATGTTGTTCCAGATGTGTTTCATTTAATCCATGTGATAGAAACACCCATTAAATTTTGTAAGGGCGGGTTTCTAGGATAGATATAGAGTAGGGATTTAGTGGAACATAATTGGCACAACAAAGTTGAAACAACATATTTGAGTATGTTTTTAATACGTCTTACATAAAATAAAATAGTCAACATAAATTGCTGAAAAGCTAGTTCTTTGTTAACATTGTTGGTATTGGTGGTATATTAGCCATAGAGAAACAGTTAAGAGGACTAGTGAACATAGAGTAATGCATTTGTTTCCTATAGGTCAATGGATATAGATTTTTGTTCGAGAATCATCTTAATGCTGACTTGTTGACTCTCATAGTTGTAAAGGAGACTTTGGACCTAGGATTGTCTTTCCTTAACTATTCAAACGAAGTATATGATGTTATGTATAAATCCTTTCATATATTTATGTACTATTGACGACTAGAAATTTCATTTTAGGAGAACCTAGGGAAAATAATGTCTTCAAAGTTCTTCATAAAATGTTTGGAGTTGCTTTTGGCGGTGGGAATTGCTTCAACCCATTTTGAAACATAATCCACTGTAACAAGGATATACTTGTACCTGTAGGTGGGGGGAATGGACTCGTGTAGTCCACACCCAAATATCAAACATTTTATTTCTTCCCAAGATGTCAAAGGTATCTAATCACACTTTGAAATGATTCCTAACCTTGGGAATTGGTTGCAAGCAAGAATGTATGTGTATGCATCTTTGCAAATGGTGGGCCAATAGAAACCACACTACATAACCTTCAAGGTGATCTTCTTGGCACTCATGTGACCACCTGTTGGCCCCAAATGGCACTTCTTGAGAATTGAGTGTCCTTCCTCTCCAGTCACACACCGATAGTAGAGGCCATCAACACCAAGGTAGAAGAGATATGGTTCATCCCAGTAGTCGTGTTTCACATCATGGAGGAACTTCTTCTTAGAGTTCCCAGTGTACTTGGGGAGAAGGACTCCCATAGTGACGTAGTTCACATAATCTACGAACAAGGTTATGTCAGTGGAGATATTGAAGAGATGATCATCATGGTGAGAGTCATCAATAGGGTTTTTTTCGTTTCCAAGGGGATGACATGGCTGAGCTGGTCGCCAACTCGTTCTCTCTCCCTTTCTTGTCTAAGATCTCAAGGTCAAATTCATAGAGCAATAGATACATTAGACCAGTCTTGGCAGGGCGTCCTTCTTCATCATCAAGTAACATATAGTTGTATGGTCGGAGTAGATGATCACCTTTGAGTCAACAAGGTAGAATCTAGATTTTTCATAGGCAGTAAGAGATAACTAGCAACTCTTTCTTTGTTTTGGCATAGTTGTGTTGTGCCTCATCAAGTGTTTTGGAGGAATATTAGATGATGTATGATTGTTGTCGATGCGCTATCTTAGGAGTGCTCCCACTGCATAGTCACTAGCATCACACATGATCTAAAAAGGTTGATACCAGTCTGGTGCTCTAATGATGGGCGTTGTGGTGAAAGAAACCTTCAAGATTTTGAAGATATCCATGCAAGTGTCATCAAAAGAGAAAGTGGAGTCCTTCAGAAGAAGGTTGGTCATAGGGTTTATGATCTTGTAGAAGTCCTTAATGAAGAAGGGTAGAATCCAGTGTCCTAAGAAGGCTCAGACCTCTTTGACGTCTAAGGTAGGTGGGAGCTTTGCAATAACTTCTATTTTCTCTTTGTCAACTTCTACTCCTCTATTGCTTACTTTGTATCCTAAAACAATTATTTCCTTTACCATCAAATGGCATTTATCCTAATTGAGCCTAGATTTGCATTTTATTGACACTAAGGATAAGTGACGTAGGCATGAACTAAAGGAATCTCCATAGATGGAAAAGTCATCCATGAAAACTTCCATCACTATTTCTTTCAACCTGGTAAAGATGATGGCCACACAATACTAGAAGGTATCAAGAGCATTGTAGAGATCAAATGGTATCCTCCTAAAGGCATAAGTTCCAAAAGGACAAATAAATGGGGTCTTATCTAGATTGTTGGGATGCATAGGAATCTGATAGAATCCTGAATAAACATCAAAGTAGAAAAAAAATTCTTGATGTGCAAGATACTCCAGAACTTGATCAAGGAAAAGGAGAGGGAAGTGACCTTTCCTTGTGGCCTTGTTCAACTGTCAATAGTCAATGCACATCCTCAGCCTTGTAAAAGTGTGGGTGGATATGAGCTCATTCTTGTCATTCCTCACTATAGTGGTACCACCCTTGATGGAAATAACTTGTAGGGAACTAACCCAAGGAGAATCTAAATAGGCTAGATGATCCCTACAGTGAGTAATTTCATAATATCAAGGCAGACAATCTCCTTCATGTCTAGATTTAACTTGCATTGAGGGTCCCTAGATGGCTTGTAGTCTTCAACCATAGGGATCTTGTGCATGCAGATAGCTTGGTTGACCCCTATCATGTCAATCATTTCATATCCCAAGGCATTCTTCTCCTCCTCAACTCATTCATCATCTTGACCTCTTGCTCGTGTGTAAGGTCTGAGCTTACAATCATCAGGCAAGTCTCCTATTAACTAAGGAAAACATATTTAATCCCTTCAGTTAAGGTCTTCATCTCAGGAGCCTTTGGTGGTTCGACCTTCTCTTCAACAAAAACACACATCTTGAGTTCTTTAAATTCAACATTATGTTGCCCTAAAGGTATCCAGATGGAACCTACACTGGAAGACCTACTCATCTTCAAAATCCATACCAGTTGTAATGGTGAGGGTTGCATGCAATGGGTCTTCTGACATCTCCTAGTCTTGTCTAATCTGATATAGCTTGTCAATTCAATCAAGAAAGAGAACTTCTTCATGGATGCTTGGGCCTTTCATGCTTTGAAACACATGAAAATCAAGAGTTTCTATTCCTAGACTCAAGAGGATGATAACAACCTCTACATCAATCGATGAGCGGGATATAGTTAAGAACAAGCGACTAAAGATAAGAGGGCAGAAAAGGTCTTCCTTTATGTCCATGATCATAAAATCACAAGGGACATAGCCATCCTTGCCCATCTTCATCAGAACAACCTCTATGATACCCATGGGTTTCATCATAGAAGAATTTGCAAGATGGATAGTCATGGTTTTCGAAAGCATCTCTATGAATCGCAGTCTTTGACACAAGATGTATGGCATGATGTAAATGTTGGCACCTATGACTGCAATTCCCTTCTAGCAAGTATTGTCGCCTAAATAACATTAATCCTGAAAGAAATGGAATATGTTTGCTTCTTTGGCATTTTATTTAGAATAATGTCAAAAATAGTTCTTTCTGATTTCATAGTCTCTTACTCTTTTGTGGTGTACTTCCTTTTTGGTCAGTAGAGTCTTCAAGTATTTGGACCATGAAGGGATTTCAGAAAGGGCATCCAAAGAGGGGATTTCCACATGAAGATTCTTCATAGAATCTGTGAACCTAATGAATCCAGCAACTAGCCTCATTTTCCTAAGACATGCCTCATAGGGAGGTCATGGATTGTATACTATAACATCAGCTTAAAATGTCTCATCTTGTGGTACTTTAGCATTGGGATCTTAACCTGCATCAAAATCAGCAATTTTGTCTTGCACTTTCTCTTTCTCCACCATCACAGTATCATCTTCATCAAAATCTATAGGAACTACAGATGACTTCACTAGAGGAGGAGGTGATGCATACATGTTCCAATATTGTGTAGAGATGACTTTCAGCTGCTTGGGGTGCTTAGGATTATTTTCAGGTTGTCCAACAAAAGAACCCATAGGAGGCAGAGGGTGTTGTGAGCTTAGGCCATTGAATATCAATTGATTTTTAATAGGCTTGTTGATTTTCAAACTTCATTTGTTGACATAGAATCATCCATTCTAGTGTAGAAATTTTGTCATCTGTGGAATAAGAGGAGTGGGTTGTTGCATCTGTGCCACTTGATTAGGATTCTGGAACTACTATACTTGGTAGTTACCCTAATTCTATAAAACCCCTTAGTTGTTGCCTCAGTTCTTGTAGCCTTTTTGATTGTATTAGAACCCGAGAGGCCACTGCCCTTGGTTATTGGCTTGTGTTGGATGTTGTTGCGAAGAATGTTTTTCTCATGTCACATTTCCATACTTGAAATTTGGATGGTTTCTAGCCTAGTTGGGGTTATAATACCCCTGCCCTAGGATGTTGTGAATGGAGTTGAGGTCCTCTACATATTTCCCATCACTAGCTTGAACTTGGATATTGTTCACCATGACATTGTAAAGGAGTTCGAAGCCAAGGGTAGAGTGGTCATGTCCTTGGCATGCTTCATCGAAGAGGTATGCAGACTTCAATTGGTGTTAAAAAGAATGTTGCTTCTAAAGTTGTTGTGAATATCCTCTCCTTACATATGAATTGAATGATGATTCAATATTGTCTTGCTTCAAGATGAGATTCTAGAGATATTTGGTTCCAGACTTGAACTCAGAGTTGTCTTCTTCCTTTTCCATGCTGAGGATACCTCCTTATCCTATGCCATAGCAGGAATGGGTCTCAAAGCCTCGCCTCACAACCTCCCAAGCACTATGAAAATTTTTGACACAAAGTTTCCTCCAAATGAGGAATCAAGGAAATCCTTTATCGCGTCATTGGTGCCTCTATACAATGTCTCAATAAGTTGATCTGAGATATGTTGTGATGTGGGCAGCAGCGAAGCAGCTCCTTGAACTGCTCCTGAGCTTCATCCAAGGTCTCTCCTAGTACCAAGTGAACTATGTGATGTGTCCCATGATTTTATAGGTGAGGAATTGGGGGTAGTCGATGGGCCTCCAAATGTCACACCAAAAAAATCCTGCAAGAATAACTCCTAGTTAAACCAAAAGCAGTGCACTAATTTCCCACTCCACACAAGCAGAAACCTTATTGCAGTATACTTTAGGATCGAACCCAAAGGACAACCTTTTTAAGAAGTTATATAGATTAAAAAGTATTAAGATTAATATTTATCACCGAGTATTTGAAGGGTTTATTAAAATAAATTGTTGCTGAAAGAAATAGAGATTAAAGAAGTAAATAACATATAATAAAAATAACTAGGTCATGGGGTTTCACTACCACCACCTGCGTAATTATCCTAATGATATCTAACTCTTTAATAGCAGTTACTAAGAAGAGGTTTAAATGTTCCACCCTCACAGGATATGGGTTGTCACGTGGCCTAAACACCCTTGGAGCCGACCATCCTCGACACCCAAATTCCTTGTTCATTCCAACTAGACTCCCTTACTTACGACCAACCATCCTTGACATGTAGAAGATTGAAGCCCAATCACCTCACTATCCCTTGCTGACACCTCAGGGGGATAATAAGATTGTTCTGGTGTTCTAATCACACTCACAACAACCTACATATCCATGACTATAACTTATATGCAAAGCAAGTCGTCAATTTGCAAGGAAAGGAAATAAGAAGAACAATACTTTATTTAGGAACTATATTCTAGAGTTTATATACAAGCTAGAATAAAATACAGGCCGATGGGGATACTCCCCATGCCCCAACATAAACATCTACTCTCTCATGGTGAGGGACAACAACATAAAGATAAAAGGAACAATGGAGAGGGCCATGATACCTGGTGCATGAAGACCAATCTCTCTGCTGTGGTCGTGGCCTCCTCGCTCCCCGCTAGAATTTGTATTGTGCAATGTGGCTTCTAATCAATGATCAGAGACCCTTTAGAATGGATGATAATGGTTCCCTTTTATAGATTCATTCCTCGCTGTCAAAATCCTAATGGTGAATGTTTGTGGTCGAAGGCATCTAATTGCATGGCATGTACTCGGGTCCAACAGGCAACTTGTGTGGGTTACTCAATTTGGACCCCACATCCGATTCTGTGGAAGAACACCATGGAGTGAACTGGAGTGGACTGGATGTTGGGAGCGCATGTCGGGATTGCAGAATATGGAAGACTCTGGGTAGAGGATAGATCGAGTCGGGCAAATGGCAGAGCTGCTTGACTAGGCGGCTGTAAGGTGAATAAATGGAGGGTTTGCGGGCCTTCCTTCCCTTAAGGCATAGCATCGTGAGGGATTGATTGCCCATTTGGGCATTGTCATACAATTTCGGATGGCTCTGCATAAAAAATATATAAATTTGCATTATAGTTCAGAAAAGGAAAGATAATTGCATTTGAGTGAATATGAAGCTAAAACTAAGAAATAGAAACACAACAACCCCTAAAAAGCCAGTAAAATAATATGTAAACATGGATATAAATACACTCATCAAACTACCCCAGACGTAATCCTTTGATCGTCCCTAGTAAAGTAGAATGAAAAGGAAATCAACGATTGATATTGAGAATCAAAGCCTTCCTCTCCCAACTAAGAAAAACTTGTGGGTACCCTTTCCACCAATCACAATCAAGCGACCCTAATCCTTAGGGGTCACATAGCCACACTATAAATGGGTCTTGTTCCTCTAATGGCTAGACCCCATAACCTGTGATAAACTAATTTCATATCAATAATACTCTTGATTTGTCTGTGCAAATAGAAGTAAGAACAAGTTAGGGCTATCAACTATTTGGGGAAAATTTTAATAAGTCCCCTAGGTATAAAAAAGTGGATGAAAGGGGGAGAAAGACATGGCACGAACCCAATTCCTTGGCCTCTCCTCTATTCGACTTGAGACCTTATTTGGGATTCGGTTATTTTATTTGTCTCTCCTCTATATGACTCAATACCTTTTATTTGGTTGTGGTTACATTGAATCCATGTTTTCTTTTGTTCTCATTGGCCTCTTTTATTCATTCCATGTTTGTAGAAGAAAGTCGAAAATCAGGGGTATTTATGATAGGGATGCCACCCCGGACTTAGGGTTTGGCATATGGTGAAAATTTCATCTTTTTTTCTTGTGGATGGTGAAGAGGTAAGAAATGATGGAAGAGGAGTGAGAGCAACATGCTGACTTGTGCTTCTCCATTTTATTGTTGTGTGGGGGTTAGATCGTCATATTATACGATAATTCAGTTAATGTAGGGTAAATAAGTGTTCACGAATATTTTTGCAAGTCATGTTGGAGGCACGTGTGGTTTGACTTTTCATATTCCATCTACTTATATCACTTCTAAGGGTAAAGAATGCTTAGTTGTTGTCATCGCCCAGATCAGTTTAAGAGATGGTTATTCCTCAAAACTTCCTTTTGAACAGGTTAGCTTAAGGAAAAGGGGAACATTGCATTCACATATTTTCATTTTTAGCATACATCAAGTGCTCGTCTAGGTAAAGGACACAACTCACACAAAAAATTAAAAAGAAAATGGAAAACAAAACAGATGCAAATAAAAGATGGAGAAGAAGAAGAAAGAAGTGTTTGAAGATGAGAAAGGGAAAGGTTAGAGTTGAGGTGGTGGAGATGATGTACCACCCGCCATCCACCCCCAACTTCAAAATTCTTCCCGTCTTCAGGGAGATAACAGTTAGAGATTAAGGGGATTTGATATGGAGAGTGGTGGAGGTGGAGATGGAGGTATTGGATGGTGTTGCTCATCCAAGAGCACACAATAGAACCCTAAGAGTAGGTTCTTCTCCTGTTGGTGACGTCCTCATCCGAGCATCGCCTTGGCCACTAATTTCCATGGTCTTCGTTCGGTGGTGGTGAGGGTGCTCGTGTCACACATCCCATTCCCCGCATCCAGCATCTAGCCAACATCTGATTGCTAGGGAAATGGCTTGTTGAGAATACAACCAGTTGATTAGAGGATCTGAATCTACTGCTGGTATGCCCCATTGATGTATCGGCTACACAAATTTGAATTCTCAAGGGACACAAGTGTCCAGGGAGTAGTACAAGAGTAGATCTTGGTCTGATGGGGTCTCATCGATTGATGAAGGGTCATCACTCAATCGTTGAAATTCTCTATTGATGTTGGTATTAGTTGATGTCATTGGTGGTGTCGAGGCAGATGGGATATGGATGCTTGGCCTTGTGCTCGATCGTCAGAAGGAAGATGTTGGTGTTGTCAAGTGTTGCACTTCACCCATTATAAAGCTTCATCAAAGAGACAATAAGAGTTCCCAACTAGTAGGTGGTTACAAACCATGCATTCATTATTCCCATTCCATAGGGACGTCATGTCAATCATTTCCTAGAAAGCCCCAATTAAGATAGTATGGCAGTGAATATTAATAATTGGAGTGAGATAAAAGCGGCTACTAATTCCAAGAAATAATAATTCTTGTAAAAGATAAAGACAAATTATCTGCAAGAAGGAAATAAAGTCTTTTATAGAAAATAAAGAGAGTAATCCTCGTCGGACCACATAGCCCACTTTCTGCATCACTTATCATTAAACAAGATCACAAGATCTCTTGTTGTCAAACAAGCAGCTGGCTAGTGGGAATTGATGGAAAAATGAGAGATTATCATCATGAAGATTTCTAGTCACACCGGATATCATTAATTAGACAGGGTTGTCAAGGACTTGGTACTCTTCCTTATCCTTCTCTTCTCGCTCTCCTTCTTTTCTCTCCCTTTTTTTAAAAAAATGTCAAAATAAAACAAAGAAAGAAAATTAAAATGAAAAATAAACATAATTAAAAAAGGGTTGGGTTGCCTCCCCGCAAGCGTCCCGATTTAAGGTCGCAGACCTAACCGATGATAGTTTTTTTCACATCAAACATGTGAACTAGGTATCCAAACCCTTGTCCTTTAAACCTATAGGTCCAGGATCATGGTTAGATGATGTGCATACCTTGCCTATGGGAAAGGCCTTATTGTCTTGTTTGATATCCTATGGGTTTATTTGTTGTAATTTTAAATTACCTTCTACTTTAAAAGATTCAGTCAAATTATGCACTCTTTTTAGATCTTTGAGAACTCAGTTGTGGAAACACATCCCATTATCATACAGATAACGAGGTTTTACACGAAAACGTGTGGAAATCACCATAACCACAGATTATGAAAATACGGGTTAATTAAAACCGATTGCAGAAAACTGATAAACTATGAAACTATTACTTTCCAGTCCTCATCCTACACAGAAACATGTCATATATATATACACGAGATCTGATACGTGTCCACAGCTCAGGAAAAGCTGTTCAACCACCACATGAGTTCATCACCTGTTCATGTACATTGGGGCCCGCATCCGGACAACGGCAGGATATACAAAACAACATCGATCGTTCATCGTGAAACATCATCAAAACACTACCAAGGACCTGAGAGTACAGGGATGACTCTAGACTCGACTACAAAACATCCAAAACAACAGCCTATCCATCGCTTGCCTTCTACTGCTCTTCAAGCTGCTCGGCCGCAACACCACGACCACGTCTACCTCGACCACCTGAAAAACCAGTGGAGTGAGACAATTGAACAATTGTCCCAACGGGAAACATAACTTCCCACCGCAACTACAGAACCTTAGTAAGATTACTATGACAGTAGATAATTATCAACAGGTATAACCAGAGCAATCTATATATATGGCAAAGCTATTCTTACCGACAAGCTTACCAGCTGTACAAGATGCATATAACCAAATATCTCTCAATAGAACATGTTTATCAGAATAAGATACAATGTCACATAACCTGATTATCAAGATAAGGCATATTACCACATACCTGATGAATATAGAAGTACCTACAGATATACTAGAATTTAATACACAAACAAGGCCTCAACCAATGTTTTGTGTTTAACTTAAGCAGTAAATACTAAATGACTGTATTACATATTATTATGCCCCTAGGATTTGAATCGTACCATTCAAATCCAACCTCTGGCTGCGAAGCCTAAGACTGGTGCCATACAAGGTCAATGGAAGAGCCGGACTCCATGACCTCCCACCTCGTGGTCAGTACACGAGCACAACACAAGCATGACCTTAGTCACATGCTATAGTGGTCTAAGCCACTGGGTCAGCTCCATAGGCTACCCTCACTCTAGCTCGCCTTGGTACAGGTTTCGGCGCTAGTACAATTGAGCCACGGGCCTGATCACCGTGCTCTGAGCCATGAACACATTCATGCTGTTCACATCACATATCCTGAGCCATGGGCCTATTCACCATGCTCTATATACGTATCTGAGTTTGTAACCGAAGTTACACTCTTACCTCCTTACTTTAGGCTAGGAGTAACCTCGCATATTCAACAATATGCGCTACGGGTTAACCCGTAGGGGAACCCGTTTCACCATCACCAAGTCCTGACGATGATGGATCTATGGCCAGGGCAAACTACATGATATATTTTACTGTGATTAATTAGTATCTTTTAGATAAATTGCAGGATTCAACCAAGTTATATAACATGTAAGATATAACAGAAAGTAAAGAACATTATATTATTATTGAAACCACATCAACCTGATCCATCACAAGGATCCCACATCACATGTTACCACTTGGCCTCTTGCCAACCATCCAGATCCATCTCAAGGATCATCACATACCATGGGATCTCAATCCCTCATCATGTACTATCACTGCCTTTCCAAGGCTCACATCATCATCATGGGACAACACATCACATATATAATCTCATAGAACAATTATCAGGTAATGTTACTCGTCATATATGTCGCATAGCCCATTCATGGATACACATTACCTGCATGGTTAGGATACATAATAACCATAGTTTCAACATAAGGAATATGCTCATTATCATGAACTATCATTCGAGATACTCTACTTATCATTATTACACTATTTGGTGATCAAGCGTATTAAGCACATCCTTAACAAACCATAGTCAAGACCACTCTTATCTCAAGATCATACAACAATCAAGGTAATCACTTTATATACGAACATGTTGAGTATACACTATTATTACCAAAATCATTACTGTTACCATCCTCTATCATCATCATTACCTTTATCATTAAGCAACCATTAATGCAACTACCATTTATCATTTCCATTAACAATTAAGCATAAGACTTACATTATGCATGTCATTACTACTCTTGCTACCATCATTACTATTATCAGCATCATCATCCACTAGTATCTTTATCGCTATGTCATTAAACAAACTATTAATGTAACTGTCACTTAGCCACATTATTACCCACATTAATATTATTATTTCTTTTACTACTAACATGGAATCACCATCATTACATGATTACCATCATCAAAACTATTAATATCTTTGCTATCCACCACATTATCATTGGTATCATTGTTATCAAAAGCACCATTAACACATGTTGCGCATAAGAATCTACTTCCATCACACTTGTGACCATTACCAAAGGAACTCATACCCTGACCTAAGATAGCTCACATACCTCACCACTACTAGCTCACACAGTTAGGGCATGGGGAGGCAGCAACGCTGCGTTGCACCCAGCGCCCAGCCCGACAGACCATCACAAGAAGGAGTGTCGCACGTCAGGGAGTATCGTGCGTCACACTCAATCGGGCAACGCCCATCACAGCCACTCCTATCACCCATCACAGCCACTCCTGTCGCCCGTCATCCTAGGCTAACACCCACCTAGCAACCTCACAACAGCTAGGAGAGAGAAGGAGAGAAAGAAGGAAGGAGAGAGGGAAACACTCCTGATAACGTGCAACATCTATCCAGGCCTAACGGCCGACACTCACCTCAAACCAAGAGCGTGACGCCCGTCACAACCCCAAACCTCTGTCGTGCGTCACAGCCCCAGGCCTATCGGCCGATACCACAAGATGCAATGCCCGACAGGGCTATCGGCCAACACCACCTTTGCATATCGTGCAACTCAACCAACTCATCCAAACCGGGCCCTGTCGTCCGTCAAGAAACCAAGGCCTTTCGTCCAAGACAAGAGAGTCCATATCGTCCAACACAAGGCTGACGCCCGTCAGGGCTATCGCCCAACACCCCCATATCGGCCACCATAACCCTAGCTCACCCTATCACCCAACACAAGGGCAAGGTATCGGTCAACCCTAAAAACACATCATATCATCCACCAAGGTATACATTTCGTCCAACAAAGGGAGCACCCTATCGTCCAACACAAGGACAAAGGGAACCATGCCATCCATCAAAGAGGATATCGTCCAACGCATGGTCACCATCAACCTCCAACTCAAGGGAACCCAAACTCTAGATTACTAGAAACCCTAAACTCTAAGGGTATATCGGCCACCAAAGGAAACTCAAGGAAGGTACAAGTCTAAGCTACTAACTTAAGAACAAGGACAAGAACAAAAGGTAAAGAAGTTAGGGTTAGAAATTATGCAACCCGCCTCTAAGCTCCAAGGAAGAAGAAGCACTCCAGCTCCAAGGGTATCGTCCAACACAGCTCCAAGGTCCAAAGCTATCATCCACCAGGCTTCTCCAGGAAGGTGTATCGGTGTAACATACCGGATCTCAAACCCTACCCTAGAACTTTGATCTTTTAGGTTTGACAAAACAAGGTTGAGGATAGAGTGATCCTAATAATCTAATGCATGAAAAATGTAATCTAATATGTCATATAATTTATTTGATAATAATAAAATGATAAATAACTTTATTACATGCATAATATGTTTAGTGGGCCTCTAATGGGCCATATGACATAACCCATGTAAGAAAGTCTCAAAATAAAGAATAGACTTCAAATTCGTAATCTACACATTAAAATAAGCCTACATGTCAATTTTCAGTTAATTTGGACAACCTTGAAATAATATGGCAAGTTAAGTGAGAGAAATTGCCTAAAAGGTGTAATTAATAAATAAATATAATGAATAACCCCAAAAGAGGAAAATAATCTTAGATTCGTGATCTATATAATAAATATAGCCTTTGGGTGAATTTTCATCCAATTTGGAGAAAGTTTGCTTAAAAGGTAAAATCAGGAGAGAGAGTGTGTAAAACCTTCAAGAAATTAAATAAATATGAAAATATATCCAATATGTAAAATTGATGGCAAATTCGTATCCAACACATTAATTATGACTTGTGTGTCAAGTTTCATAAAATTTGGATAATCCTAAAGCCATTAATGAAGGAGGAAAGAGAATATATTAATTAATTTATTTGGTACATTAAAAGTTTCCAAAAGGCAAATCTAATTTTATAATTGGAATCTACATGCCTTTATTGGCCTCAGTGCAAAATTTTATTTAATTTGGATAATGTTTGAGCCTTCAACTTAAGAGAGAGAAAAATAGGAAATAATGTGATCACACTTTACTTTAATCGAAATTTTAGTCGGATTTCATTTGTCACACTTTGTTTCTGATTTCACTTTGATTTTGGGTCTTTGGATCTCTTTTTAGCGGCATCGGAGTCGTCTCCTACCTTGGGTAGGAGTCTGACCCGCCGTGTACAGTGCACGCGAGTTTCCCGCGGACGGTTCTCCTTCCTTAGTCGTTCGTTTTTCATGATTTCTCGTGCTTTGACTTCGTGAGAAGATTTCAGACAGATTGATTCCTATTATGAACCCTACTTTCCCGTTTTTGTGAGTTACCGAGTTTCACCCAAATCCTTTCTACCCAAGCTTTGCGGCCACCTACCTTCTCGCCATCTCTCCCTTCCTCGCCTATATATATCTTAACCCCAAGCTTCCCTAAACCCTTTGCGACTTATTTCTGCACTCAATTGGTTGCTGGGTCGTGATTTGGGCTGCCAACGTGCGAGGTTTGGTACCAACTTTGTGGCGCCACCTCCTCCCTCCTCCGCACATCTTCGGCCGAATTGGTGGCTTTGGTGAGTTTCTCGCGCCTTGTTCTTCGACTGGGTGGCTTTGGTTTTTCTCTTGGTTGTGAAACTTGGATTCGCCTATTTTGACCGTGAGTCTCTACTTCCTGCTCGTGGCCATGGCTGGCTGAGCAAGGGAGAAGAATCCTTTGAGTGCTTTCCTCGTTTGCCCCTCTGTTCGTCTTTTGTTTTGATTTTTCCACGGAGGGCAAAACCGCCTTTTCATTTCCTTCTCCTTTGCTTGGGCGAGTCAAGGCTGAGGGTTGACGCGGTGACTTGTCCAGCCCTGATTGGTCCAAGTCATGCGGGCCCGGCCTACTCTTCCCTTTCTTTTAGTAGATTTTTTTTCTCGCCTATGTGGCAATATCTAATTATTTGATTGGTCGAATTTCCAAAATCCATAACTAATTTTCAGATGATCAGAAAATTATGGAAAAATATTCGTTGGATTCAGAAAAATGCAAGCTTTCTTATGGTGTTGGTTTTGTCGCCTTAATATGATGTTTTAAAGGGGTGATTTAATGGATCTAATTAAATAAGATAATAACTTGTATAAATCATAACTAATAATTTATAAGTCAGAAAAATACAATAAAATATGTTTTGGACTCCTAATAACATATACTATAATTTAGTATGGTTTTGGAAACCTGATTCGCATATAACTAAAAAGGTGATTTTTAGGGTTTATGAAATCAATATAAATCTAACCCTAATTCCACATATATGATAATAGGTGCTTTGGAAGCCTAGGCTTGGACCTAGGAGTGTCTTTGGATATGTTTGACTCTGAAGTTGAGGTATGTTGTATCCCCTATTCCTCAATATTGAGCAATTCTTCTCTCATATGTATGTTTGCATCCCCAATTATTCTTTTGAGCAATTAACCTATTTTTGTCTTACTTTTG
The DNA here is from genome assembly GCA_963693085.1 of Alisma plantago-aquatica. NCBI lineage: Eukaryota > Viridiplantae > Streptophyta > Magnoliopsida > Alismatales > Alismataceae > Alisma > Alisma plantago-aquatica. Next base: position 589,626,757 of record OY856413.1, on the reverse strand, counting down.
GTCCTATGGACAATAGCCTATACACATTGCTCTTTTCTTTTGAAATCATGCTTCATGTGAAGTATCTTATTTTGTTATTGATCTTATGATCACATATATTCTCTTGGAATCTTATCTTATTACCTTGGTGCAAGTTGGACTTTTGATATTATATGTCCACTTTGAAGTGGATTTGTTTATATGTTTGTGTTGTCCATTGTGTGATGGAAACCTTGATAATTTTGAGACTATACTTTTCTACTTGCCTCTACATTTAACATGCTATGTGATCCAGTAGCACTAGAGTAGTGTAATTACATTGGTTTTGGGGCAGTATTCCCCTATTGTTTATTTGGAGGGTGGCAGTATACCATTCCTCTGTAAATCGAGTGTGGCAGTAATCCATGCTCAAATTTTATATATTTGGGAGATTGGCAGTATTCCTTTCTCTATCAGGTTCAAGTGTGTTCTTGGCCGCCAATTGTGTTTATATTGTTCTAGTGTTATGCTTATCTCACATGCATGCAGGTTATTGATGTTGATTGTGGGGTGTGTGTGCCCTACTTTTCTTATGTGCCAGTATTGCACAATCTTATTTGTTTTGTTTATGGCAAGTATCTTCTTTTATCATAATATGATGTTTATTTTCTTTTATGCCCGTGTGGGTAGTCCTTATCTCTTGCATGGGAAGCCTTTTATTTTGATGTCTCTTATTCTCTATAAATTGCTCAATTTGCTTTTTAGTATGCACATACCAGCCTTTGTTGATGTCTCCTTTTGTTTCTCTTTTGCTGGGGTATGCTTCCAACCCTAGGTGGAAGACTTGGATGCATGGCATGTTGACCTGGACTTAGTTTGTGATGATGAAGCTTGGAGACAATCTTGAGGTGGTTTAGATTTCCTATACATGGATCCTTGTGATGTAAGTTTAAGTTTGCAACCCTTTGTTTTATAATTCAATAGTCAAATATTTTCTTCCGCTGCTATACATTGGTCTTTTGATTACCATTATATAAAGATTTGAAAATTTTACACCCACTCCATCATACCTTCTGAGTGTGTTTGGGCTGGAGGTTTTATTGTTCAAATTTTTAGTAAGGAGGTGGTTTTACTTCTTTACAATCGGCCACCACTTCAACTCCAAGGGAGTGTATCGGCCAACACAAGCTAGATGGAGAGGGATATCGTGCACTCAAGGTGGAGGAGAAACCCAAAAGAGAAAAGGAAGCTAAGGCAAGGGAAATAACCATATATATAGAAGGAAAGGGTGGAGAAAACAAGGTACAACCATGCTAAGTGTCGTCCACCCAAGGGACACTTGTCCTAGGGTTCAAGCCAACACACTAGCAAGGCATGGGACACTTGTCCAAGCCATGCACCAAGTGTCCACTACACAAGACCAAGCATCATGGGCGACACAGGCAGCAGCTCTGCTGGGCGACACACCAGCCTGCTGGGTGACACAAAGTAGGTCTTGGCCGACACAAGGCTCAAGCAAGCCCAACCAAGGCACCTCAAGGCCCAAACAAGCTCAACTCAGGCCCAAAGAACTCAAACAACAAGCCCAAGCCTTCCTCTCAACCCTAGAGGAAGCAAAGAGGGAAAACATCTCACAAGATGATCAACTTGCACACAAAACCCTAAAATTGGGTTACTTGCAAGTAGCCCCTCGAACTCTCAACAAAGCACAACAAAACCCTAATCACCACTTAAAGGTGATTAGCAAGCATCAAAGCACCAAGATTAAGCAAAACAAACAGGGTAAACCCTAAACGCAGGTTAGGGTCCTTACAAGCTAACCCCCTTTAAGGGATTTCGTCCCCGAAATCCGAAGAGAAAAGCGAGGGATACTTCCTCCTCATCTCTTCCTCAAGCTCCCACGTGGCTTCCTCAACGCCACGACACTGCCAAAGAACTTTCACAAGAACCAGGTCTTTCCTTTTTAGCTTCTTGATCCTTCTGTCAAGGATCTCCACAAGACCTTCCTTGTAGGTCACATCTGCATCAAGCTCAACCTCAACTGGCTGTATCACTGTACCTGAATCCGGATGACTTTTCTTCAGCATACCGACATGAAACACTGGATGCAACCTGTGCAACTCTGGAGGCAACTCTAACTCATAAGCTACCTTGCCAACACGTGCTCTGACTGAGTAAGGCCCCATATACCTGGGAGCTAACTTACCCTTCCGACCAAACCTTATCACACCTTTCCACGGCGAGACTTTAAGATACACCTTGTCTCTTACCTGGAATTCCAAAGGTCATCGGCGATTGTCTGCATAAGACTTCTGCCTGTCCTGTGCCACTTTCAATTGTTGCTGTATCACTTTGATCTTTTCTGTTGTCTGCTGTACTAACTCAGGACCCAAAAGCTGATACTCACCTGATTCATACCAACACAAAGGAGATCTGCACTTCCTTCCATACAAAGCTTCATAAGGAGCCATGTCGATGCTCCGCTGATAACTATTGTTGTAGAAAAACTCTATCAAACTCAGATGTACATCCCAGTTGCCTAGAAACTGCAAAACACAAGCTCGAAGAAGATCTTCCAAAATCTGAATAGTCCTTTCAGACTATCCATCTGTCTGTGGGTGAAAAGCTGTACTGAACCTCAATTGTGTTCCCAACGCTCTGCGCAACTGTTCCCAAAAATGACTCGTAAACTGAGGACCTCTGTTAGAAACTATCGTTGCTGGCACACCATGCAAACGTACTATCTCATCCACATATACTCGAGCTAGCTTCTCAGTTGTATACGTCGTCTTTACTGGTAGGAAATGGGCAGACTTAGTCAATCTTTCCACTATCACCCAAATGGAATCATGATTCCTAGTTGTTCGGGGTAGACCAACTACAAAATCCATGGTTATATGATCCCATTTCCACTACGGTATCGGAAAAGGTTGCAACGTACCTACCGGCTTCTGATGTTCAGCCTTCACTTGCTGACACACCGCACATCTTGCCACGAACTCAGCTACATCTCTCTTCAAACTGGGCCACCAATACAAATCCTTCAGACTATGGTACATCTTGGTGACACCTGGATGCATCGCATACATCGACGTATGTGCTTCCTCAAGCACCAACTCCCTCAGATTATCAACATCTGGAACCACCATCCTGTCATGATAGCAAACTAGCCCATCTTCGGACTCATGAAAACCATCACGCTTGTCGCTACCGAACTCTGATCTAATCAACTGTACCACATCATCTGTCTGCTGCGCATCCTTGATTTTCTATCTCAACGTAGGCTTAACTTGCATCTGTGCAAAAAGACCAGACAACAAAGAAACTTCCATCTACACATTCATCTATCGCAGAGAAACAAACATATCTCATCTATGGCATACCAGAGAACTCAACTGTGCCTTCCGTACTGAAAGAAAAGAAGAAGACTTTATGCTAAGCACATCAGCTACCACATTCTCCTTACCAGGATGATACTCGATAGTGCAGTCGTAATCATTGATCAACTCCATCCATCGTCACTGTCGCATGTTCAACTCATACTGCGTAAAGATGTACTTCAGATTCTTATGATCTGTAAAGATCTGACACACTTCCCCATATAGATAGTGTCTCCAAATCTTTAACGCATGAACCACTACTGCCAACTCCAAGTCATGAGTCGGATAGTTCTCCTCATGCTTCTTGAGCTGCCGTGAAGCAAAAGAAACCACATGATCTTCCTGCATCAACACGCAACCTAAACCTTCCTTGGAAGCATCACAGAAAACAACATAGCCTTTCCCAGGCTCTGGCAAGATCAACACTGGAGCACTGGTCAGCTTCTCCTTCAGACTCTGGAAAGCTTGCTGACACCGATCATCCCAAACAAAAGGTACATCCTTCCTGGTCAACTTCATCATCGACAACGCGATCACACTGAAGTCCTTGATAAACCTTCGGTAGTATCCTGCTAAACCAAGGAAACTAAGAACTTCTGTCGGCGTCTTCGGTTGTTCCCAATCTGCAGCGGATTCCACCTTCTTCGGATCTACTTTGACTCCTTCAGCAGATATCACATGACCCAAGAAAGTCACTTCATCCAACCAGAACTCACATTTACTGAACTTGGCATACAACTGATGTTGGCGAAGAAGAGTCAACACTTGACGAAGATGTTGCTCATGCTCTAGCCTATCCCGACTATAGATCAAGATGTCATCTATAAAGACTAAAACAAATTGATCTAAGAACGGACGGAACACTCAGTTCATCAGATCCATAAAAGCTGCAGGTGCATGGGTTAGCCCAAACGACATAACCACGAACTCAAAATGACCATACCTTGTCCTGAAAGCTGACTTTGGTATGTCATCCCCCTTTATCCTCAACTGATGATATCCAGACCGTAGATCGATCTTCGAAAACACTGTAGCACCACGCAACTGATCAAACAGATCATCTATCCTCGGCAACGGGTACTTATTCTTGATCGTGACCTTGTTCAACTGCCGGTAGTCTATACACAACCACATCGAGCCATCCTTCTTCTTAATGAACAACATGGGAGCACCCCACGGCAACGTACTCGGTCAGATAAAACCTTTCTCCAACAACTCTTGTAACCACTTCTTCAACTCTGCCATCTCTGCTGGAGCCATCCTATATGTTGTCTGAGCAACTGGCTACGTTCTAGGAACCAGATTGATCTCGAAATCAATCTCTCAGGGTGGAGGAACACCAGGAAACTCCTCAGGGAATACGTATGCAAACTCTCGAACTACTGACACTTCCTCCAGACTAGGACCTTTCGCCTTGGTAACCACAACGATATCCACCACGTGAGCTAGGAACGCCTCACATCCTTGTCGTAACAACTTATCTGCCACCATAGCTGACACCAGACACGTCAGAAGAATCTTCCTATCTCCCCGAAAGATCCACTTCTCTCCAGCAACATCAAACACAGCCTGCTTGGAACCATAGTCCAAGACAACCTTATACCTCTCTAAGGTATCCATCCCAAGGATAACATCGAAACCATGCATATCAAGTGGTATAAGATCCACTTGAATACGATGTCCCGAGAAAGACAAGACACAAGATGGACACACTTCTCAAAGCAGGGAGGAACCATCAAGAGGGGTTTCTAACAACAAGCTATCCTTCTTACAGCTAACAGGTAAACGACAGTTTTCAAGCATACTATAGGCGATAAAAGAGTGTGTAGCACCCGGGTCAACCAGAACAGATATAAAGCAAGAAGAAGACATATCAGAATGAAATAACTCCATCTGACCTGTCACCACTCGCGGGTTGACTATCGCCTCCGACTGACTCATGGCATAGAATCGAGCCATTGCTTGTTGTCCATGACCTCTGCTTCCTTGAGCAGACAATCCAGCCTGAGATGCTTGACCACGTCCTCGTCCTCTACTACCACTGGGCTACGGTCTCTCTGACCTCTAAAAACTCTGCCTCGGCTGCTGCGTCACTTCAACATCTCTATTCGGGCAATGCGACTTGAGATGTCCGGTCTGTCCACAAAGATAGCACGCCCTATCTTCAAACCGTGGCCTAGCTGGCCCTGTCACTGCCACAGAAGCTAAACTATGCGCCTTAGACGGTGAAGAAACATAACCTTTCCCCTTACTTGGAGACCACTGAGACGGCACACCAGAACTTCTCATCACTGACGGTGCTGAAAACCTAGGCTTCTTAAAGCCACCAAACCTTCATCCTTGAAACTGAGTAGGTCTTTTAAGAGACATAGACTCTCTTTTCTCCCTTACTGTTCTCTCAATCCGTCGAACAGATTCAACAAACGTAGCGAACCGCTCTTAGTTCTCCAACGCAGAAACCGGTGTTGTTAGCTCAGCACTCAAACCCTTCTCGAAGCGTCTGATCCGCTCCTCATCTGTTGCCGCCATGTGAGGACAAAACCTCAAAAGATCCATAAACTTGGCCTCGTACTCGGTGATGTTCATCATTCCTTGTCGTAACCTCTCAAACTGACTGATCTTCTCATCCAGGTATTTCTTGGGAAAGTATCTGGTGACGAACTCACGTCGAAACACTTCCCAACAGATCACCTCACTAGGCCGCTTCTCTTCTTCGATGGTCCACCAGTGACCAGCACTACCTTTCAGAAGGTAGAAAGCATGCTTTACCTTGTCTGCTTCGGGGATGTTAAGGATCCGAAAAGCCTTCTCGAGACTTGTCAGCCACAGATCTGCATCCGCTGGATCAACCGTTCCAGCATAATCCAAAGCTCCAACTCGACGAAGCCGCTCGAAGGTCTTCCCAATACCCGATGCTTCTCCATGGGGAACCTGTGCTCGCGGAGGAGGCACTGGTAATCGCTCAACCATGAGATTCATCGTAGCCATTAACTACCCCATAAGCTGTTGGTAAGTAGGATGTTCAAGTATGGCTGGGTTAAATTGGGGAACCTCAGGCACCCGATCTTCATGTGCATGTCCATCTGCTCCATCAACCGATGCAACATCACTGTACTCAGCAGAGTGTTATTCATGGTTTCCAGACATCTTGACTTTTCTTCCGCTGAGGGAATAAGATATTGTAAGAAAACTTGGACACTCATAAGAACAACTCAACCTAGTCCTAAATCCCTATAGACTCAGTGAACCTAAAGCTCTGATACCAAAACTTGTGGCAACACATCCCATTATCATACAGATAACGAGGTGTTACGCGAAAACGTGCGGAAATCACCATAACCACAAATTATGAAAATACGGGTTAATTAAAACCGATTGCAGAAAACTGATAAACTATGAAACTATTACTTTCCAGTCCTCATCCTGCACAGAAACATGTCATATATATATACACGAGATCTGATATGTGTCCACAACTCAGGAATAGCTGTTCAACCACCACATGGGTTCATCACTTGTTCATGTACATTGGGGCCCTCATCCGGACAACGGTAGGATATACAAAATATCATCGATCGTTCATCGTGAAACATCGTCAAAACACTGCCAAGGACCTGAGAGTACAGGGATGACTCTAGACTCTACTACAAAACATCCAAAACAGCAGCCTATCCATCATTTGCCTTCTACTGCTCTTCAAGCTGCTCAGCCGCAACACCACGACCACGACCACGTCTACCTCGACCACCTGAAAAACCAGCAGAGTGAGACAATTGAACAATTGTCCCAGTGGGAAACATAACTTCCCACCGCAACTACAAAACCTTAGTAAGATAACTATGACAGCAGATAATTATCAACAGGTATAACCAGAGCAATATATATATATATATATATATATATATATATATATATATATATATATATATATATATATATATATATATATATGGCAAAGCTATTCTTACATACAAGCTTACCAGCTGTACAAGATGCATATAACCAAATATCTCTCAATAGAACATGTTTATCAGAATAAGATACAATGTCACATAACCTGATTATCAAGATAAGGCATATTACCACATACCTGATGAATATAGAAGTACCTGTAGATATACTAGAATTTAATACACAAACAAGGCCTCATCCAATGTTTCGTGTTTAACTTAAGCAGTAAATACTAAACGGCTGTATTACGTATTATTATGCCCCGAGGATTTGAATCGTACCATTCAAATCCAACCTCTGGCTACGAAGCCTAAGACTGGTGCCATACAAGGTCAATGGAAGAGCCGGACTCCACGACCTCCCACCTCGTAGTCAGTACACGAGCACAACACAAGCATGACCTTAGTCACATGCTGTAGTGGTCTAAGCCACTGGGTCAGCTCCATAGGCTACCCTCACTCTAGCCCGCCTTGGTACAGGTTTCGGCGCTAGTAAAATTGAGCCACGGGCCTGATCACCGTGCTCTGAGCCATGAACACATTCAGGTTGTTCACATCACATATCCTGAGCCATGGGCCTATTCACCATGCTCTATATACGTATATAAGTCTGTAACCGAAGTTAAACTCTTACCTCCTTACTTTAGGCTAGGAGTAACCTCACATATTCAACAATATGCGCTTCGGGTTAACCCATAGGGGAACCCGTTTCACCATCACCAAGTCCTGACGATGATGGATCTATGGCCAGGGCAAACTACATGATATATTTTACTGTGATTAATTAGTATCTTTTAGATGGATTGCAGGATTCAACCAAGTTATATAACATGCAAGATATAACAGAAAGTAAAGAACATTATATTATTATTGAAACCACATCAACCTGATCCATCACAAGGATCCCACATCACATGTTACCACTTGGCCTCTTGCCAACCATCCAGATCCATCTCAAGGATCATCACATACCATGGGATCTCAATCCCTCATCATGTACTGTCACTGCCTTTCCAAGGCTCGCATCATCATCATGGGACAACATATCACATATATAATCTCATAGAACAATTATCAGGTAATGTTACTCATCATATATGTCGCATAGCCCATTCATGGCTACACATTACCTGCATGGTTAGGATACATAATAACCATAGTTTCAACATAAGGAATATGCTCATTATCATGAACTATCATTCGAGATACTCTACTTATCATTATTACACTATTTGGTGATCAAGCATATTAAGCACATCCTTAACAAACCATAGTCAAGACCACTCTTATCTCAAGATCATACAACAATCAAGGTAATCACTTTATATAGGAACATGTTGAGTATACACTATTATTACCAAAATCATTACTGTTACCATCCTCTATCATCATCATTACCTTTATCATTAAGCAACCATTAATGCAACTACCATTTATCATTGCCATTAACAATTAAGCATAAGACTTACATTATGCATGTCATTACTACTCTTACTACCATCATTACTATTGTCAGCATCATCATCCACTAGTATCTTTATCGCTATGTCATTAAACAAACTATTAATGTAACTGTCACTTAGCCACATTATTACCCACATTAATATTATTATTGCTTTTACTACTAACATGGCATCACCATCATTACATGATTACCATCATCAAAACTATTAACATCTTTGCTATCCACCACATTATCATTGGTATCATTGTTATCAAAAGCACCATTAACACATGTTGCACATAAGCATCTACTTCCATCACACTTGTGACCGTTACCAAAGGAACTCATACCCTCACCTAAGATAGCTCACATCCCTCACCACTACTAGCTCACATGGCTAGGGCATGGGGAGGCAGCAACGCTGTGTTGCACCCAGCGCCCAGCCCGACAGACCGTCACAAGAAGGAGTGTCACGCGTCAGGGAGTATCGCGCGTCACACTCAATCGGGCAACGCCCGTCACAGCCACTCCTGTCGCCCGTCATCCTAGGCTAAAACCCACCTAGAAACCTCACAACGGCCAGGAGAGAGAAGGAGAGAAAGAAGGAAGGAGAGAGGGAAACACTCCTGATAACGTGCAACATCTATCCAGACCTAACAGCCGACACTCACCTCAAACCAAGAGCGTGACGCCCTTCACAACCCCAAACCTCTGTTGCGCGTCACAACCCCAGGCCTATCGGCCGATACCACAAGATGCAATGCCTAGTAGGGCTATCGGCCAGCACCACCTTTGCATATCGTGCAACTCAACCAACTCATCCAAACTGGGCCCTATCGTCCGCCAAGAAACCAAGGCCTGTCGTCCAAGATAAGAGAGTCCATATCATCCAACACAAGGCTGACGCCCGTCAGGGCTATCGCCCAACACCCCCAGATCGGCCACCATAACCCTAGCTCACCCTATCACCCAACACAAGGGCAAGGTATCGGCCAACCCTAAAAACACATCATATCATCCACCAAGGTATACATTTCATCCAACAAAGGGAGCACCCTATCGTCCAACACAAGGACAAAGGGAACCATGTCGTCCATCAAAGAGGATATCGTCCAACACATGGTCACCATCAACCTCCAACTCAAGGGAACCCAAACCCTAGATCACTAGAAACCCTAAACTCTAAGGGTATATCGGCCACCAAAGGAAACTCAAGCAAGGTACAAGTCTAAGCTACTAACTTAAGAACAAGGACAAGAACAAAAGGTAAAGAAGTTAGGGTTAGAAATTATGCAACCCACCTCTAAGCTCCAAGGAAGAAGAAGCACTCCAGCTCCAAGGGTATCATCCAACACAACTCCAAGGTCCAAAGCTATCGTCCACCAGGCTTCTCCAAGAAGGTGTATCGGCCACCACTTCAACTCTAAGGGAGTGTATTGGCCAACACAAGCTAGATGGAGAGGGATATCGTGCAATCAAGGTGGAGGAGAAACCCAAAAGAGCAAAGGAAGCTAAGGCAAGGGAAAGAACCATATATATACAAGGAAAGGGTGGAGAAAACAAGGTACAACCATGCTAAGTGTCGTCCACCCAAGGGACACTTGTCCTAGGGTTCAAACCAACACACTAGCAAGGCATGGGACACTTGTCCAAGCCATGCACCAAGTGTCCACTACACAAGACCAAGCATCATGGGTGACACAGGTAGCAGCTCTGCTGGGCGACACACCAGCCTGCTGGGCGACACACCAGCCTGCTGGGTGACACAAAGCAGGTCCTGGCCGACACAAGGCTCAGGCAAGCCCAACCAAGGCACCTCAAGGCCCAAAAAAGCTCAACTCAGGCCCAAAGAACTCAAACAACAAGCCCAAGCCTTCCTTTCAACCCTAGAGGAAGCAAAGAGGGAAAACATCTCACAAGATGATCAACTTGCACACAAAACCCTAAACTTGGGTTACTTGCAAGTAGCCCCTCGAACTCTCAACAAAGCACAACAAAACCCTAATCACCACTTAAAGGTGATTAACAAGCATCAAAGCACCAAGATTAAGCAAAGCAAATAGGGTAAACCCTAAACGCAGGTCAGGGTCCTTACATCAGTATTCAATAGTCTTCTTACCTAGTTGTAGGACGAGTTTGTCGGCTTCCACATCCACTAGAGCTCTTGTTGTGGCTAAGAATGGCCTCCCAAAAATGAGTGGGAAATGATTTTCTTCTTTGATATGCATAACCACAAAATCACATGGGACATAGGTATCATGTCCTATCTTCACCGGGACATCTTTGATAATTCCCAAGGGTTTAGTGATGGATGCATTTTCTAATTGAATGGTCATTATTGTGGGTAGGAAATCTGATCCTAGATGTTGGCATAGAGTGTAAGGCATAATAGATATGATAATGCCAAGGTCGGTGAGTCCCTTATGGCATGTGTCATATCCTAAGAAACAATCTATCCAAAAAGATCATGGGTCCTGTCTCTTTTGAGGTAGGTGATTTTGTATGACACTGGAGGCCATTTGTGTTAGCTTCACTGTCTTAGTTTCTTGAGTCAAACGCTTTCCTGAAAAATTTATCTTGAGGTACTTGCACCAAATTGGTGTTTTAGTCAGCATTTTGAGGATATGTTACATGGATTTTCCTCATGGTGTCATTGAATTCCTTCAGTCAATCACCTAGCTTGGTTGCTTGAGGTGTCCTACATATAGCACATGTGGTGTGTACACATGCATTGCGGGTGTTGTCGATGGTTCATAGTTGATTGTCAGAGTGCTTCAATAGACTTTTTGTTGTATTGGTGCCAAGGGGTGGGGGTCATTTGTTTGATCCTCAAGATGACTGACTATAATATGGTCATTCGGGCAATTTGAGGCTTCAACTGGGGTACTTTCATCTCTCTTGGAAGGAGTAAAGGTAGGAGTGGATGTAGGAGGTGTGAGATACACATTTTGTGACCTGGTCATTATGGTGCTCAACTATTTTGGCTGCTTTGGATGCTTGGGGTTGTTCATTGTTTGGTCCTCTAGATGGATGACTATAGGACGGTCATTTAGGAAATTTTAGGCTTCAACTGGGACACTTTCAAATATGTTGGAAGGAGTAAAGGCAAGAGTGGAGGCAGGAGGTGTGAGATAAACATCTTGTGACAAATTCATTACGATGTTCAACTGATTTGGCTACTCCAGATGCTTGGGGTTGTTTTTGGGTTGGCCAGCGGTTGTGCCCGGTGGGGGCTGTTGACTAGCTGTCAAACGGGCAATCTGAAATTTCAATGCCTTTTGATTTGTTGTGGCATTGGCAAGTTGGGTCTGGTATGATGCAATCATCTCCTGAATGTTTTCATATGGTCCTATGATGGTGCGGCCTCAATTTGTAGCAGTGGGGCATGATCTGGATTTTGATATTGCCGTTGTTGCTGGTAATTTCAGCTAGAAAATTTGAACATGAAGTTTCCTAAGTTGTACGGGACATGACATCTCGTTGATTCTCTACCCTGGGTTAGTGGCATCAAGGTCTGATTGGGACTCTCAGCTCCATTGGGGTTCCCATATTAGAAACTTGGATGGCTTTAAGCTTGGTTTGAGTTATAGTACTTTTGCCCTGGGATATTATGGAATGATTTCACATCTTCACCCTGAGTGACTATATCATGTTGCTCAGCTTGGTGCTCATGGAATGTAGCATATAGTTGTTGACAATGGACTGTGCTGTGATCCCCTACATGGTAGAACTTGTAGGAGGGTGCAATGATTTGTACTTAGGGCGTCTAGTTCTTCCTTTCTTATGCACTGAAGGATTTTTTGATATTGTTCTATTGGAGATAGAGATCTTTTAGCACTTCAGAGATAGATTTAAGTTATGAGCAATCCTCCACCATGGCTACTTTAAGCACTCCCTTTCCCGAGGGTCTTGTCCAGTGAGTCTATTTTTCTGAAGCTTTGGCGCATGAAGTTTCCATTGGAGGAAGAATTGAGGAACTTCTTCGTCTTGTTTTCAAACCCTTGATAGAAAAATTCAGTGATCTGGTTCTAAGGATTCCGTGATGCAGGCACTTACGTAGGAGTTCATTGAATCGATCCCATGCTTCATAAAGTGACTCTTTGAGCACTTGATTGGATCTTGTAATTTGTCCTAGGATTGACTATGTCAGAATTTCTCTAGGAACTTGTTTTATAGGACTTCCCACATAGTGATCGGGTCCCCTTGAAGAGTGTTGTACCAGGCTCTAGTTTTTTCAATCAAGGAATATTTTAGAAGTTGTAGTCGCATGGAGTCATCAATGTCTCTGGATGGCTTCATCATCGAGCAAAGGTCAATGAATTTAAGGAGATGCTCTTGACAATCATCTCTAATCCTTCCTGTAAAGGTGAATTTTTTCAATAGGATGACCCATTGGGCTTTGATCTCGATCGGGTTGCCTTGTGGTTGGATTGGATGAGTTAATACAGTACCCTTAGGGATGGAGAAATCTCATAGTTCTTTTGCACGTTCTATGTCTTGAGCGGCTTCTAGGTAGGTTTTGAACTCAGATTCCTCCTATCTTCTAGTTTCTGAGGTGAGTAATTCTCACTTAGCCACAATAGTTGCATCGATACGCGCTTGGATAGCTACCTCCGTAGCTACTGCATCCGCCATGGTCTTATCCTTGGGAAGTATTCTGAGGGTTTTCTCGATTTCAGGATCGAATAGCATCCCTGAATCAATACTTTTAGATCTTTGCATATACTAGGAGTACCTAAAAAGAGGCAGCATGATCGTAAGTGGTGCATCTAATTCTATAATATTTTCAATATTATCAAGAAAAATAAACAAATAAAAAGAAAAACCCTAATTACACTTATACTTCCAAAAATATTTAACTACCATTGTCCCTGGAAATAGTGCCAATTTTTGATGGGGCTCCAAATGTCGCACCAAAAAATCCTAAAAAAATAACTCCGATGTTTAACCAAAACAAGTGCACTAATTCCCCACTCCAAATGAGAGGAAGCATTATTGCAGTATACCTTAGGATCAAACTCAAAGGACAACATTTTTAAGCAGTTATATGATTTAAAAGTATTATGAGTAATATTTATCACTGAGTAGTTGAAGGATTGATTAAACGAAATTGTTGCTGAAAGCAATAAAGATTAAAGAAGTAAATATATAATAAAAAGAACCAGGGCATGGGGTTTCACTACCATTTCCTGCATAATTATCCTAACGAGATCTAACTCTTCAATATTGGTTACAAAGTAGAGGTTTAGTTGTTGCACCCTCACGGGATATAGGCCATCACTTGGCCTAAACTCCCTTGGAACTGACCATCCTCGGCACCCATGTTCCTAATTCATTCCAATTGGAATCCCTTACTTACGACTGACCATCCTCGACATGTAGCATATTGTATCCCAATCACCTCAGTATCCCTTGCTCTCACCTCGGGGGGATAATAAGATTATTTTGGTGTTCTAATCACGCTTACAGCAACCTGCATATCCATGATTATAACTTATATGCAAAACAAGTCATCAATTTGCAAGGCAAGGAAATAAGAAGAATGATACTTTATTTAGCAACTATATTATAGAGTTTAGATACAAGCTAGAATAATAAACAGGTATATGGGGATAGTCCCCATGCCCCAGCACAAACTTCTACTCGCTCATGGTGAGGGACAACATCATAAAGATAGAAGGAACGATGGAGAGGGCCATGACGCCTGGTTGTGGAAGACCAATCTCTCCACTGTGGTCGCCACCTCCTCACTCCCTGATAGGGTTTGTGCTGTGCAATGCGAGTTCTAATCACCAATCAAAAACCCTTTAGAATGGACGATAAGGGTTCCCTTTTATAGATGCATTCCTTGTTATCAAAACCCTAATGTTGAATGATAGTGGTCAAAGTCATCTAATGTCATGGAACGTACTCAGTCCAAAAGGCGACTCGCATGGGTTACTCAATTTGGACCTCGCGTCTAGTTCTCTGGTGGTCCAGCATGGGGTGGACCGGACTGGGATGGATGTTGGGAGAGCACATCAGAACAGAAGAATCTGGAAGACTTTGGGTAGAGAGTGGCTCGATTTAGGTAAATGGTAGAGCTAATCGCTTGACTAGGTGGCTGGAAGGTGAACAAATGGAGGGCTTGTAGGCCTTTCTTCCCTTGAGGTGTAGCATCATGAGGTCTTGATCGTCCATCTGGGCCTTCTCGTACAATTTTAGCTGGTTTTGCATAAAATATATATATATAAATGCATTAAAGTTTAGAAAAGGAAAGATAATTGCATTTGAGTGAATATGAAGCTAAAACTAGGAAATAGAAACACAACCACCCCTAAAAAGCGAGTAAAATAGTATGTAAAATGGGTATAAATACACTCATAAGTAGTACTTCTCAAGAAACTTTAACTACAGACTCCCCAAATCGTGATGTGGTCTCCCTCCATGGAATTATACCAACTCCTAGCTTGGTCTATCAAGGAATACTTGAATTTATAGAGCTTGATGGCGTCTTTAGGAACAATGGTTATCTTGTGCAAGGCATAAAGTAGAATGATCCATTGTGTGTGGATCTCAAACTTTGGTGCATTGATGGCGGGAGGCACGACTGGGTGATGTGTATTTGTGGGATTAGGGATAGAGAAGTCCTTAAGTTACTTTTTCCACTAGTCTTCTAGTATTGCAATGTCCTCGTTTGCTGATTTGTAGTCATTGTTGCTCCTATCTCTCAGACAGTCACCTCTCTCTTAGCCGATAGGGCTTGGTTCACCCTTGGGTTGATATTTTTCTCATCCATTATGTTCTAGTTTGCTTAGTTCTAGCAATGGAAGGTCATGTCGATCTTTGGATCAAAAACTAAAGGTGTGGATTTAATGCTTTGTGAGCATCACATACATCCTTAGTACCTGAAAATGGAGTGGACAATGTTAAAAATTAAGGAAGTAGTGATTCAAGTAGATATGAAAGATTATAAATTTGGAAAGGGAAATCCTAATTATTCAAAATAGTCATATTTGAAAGCTATTGTATTGTGTCTGGTAACGACACCAAAATTCAATGCGAGAAGTTTGCACACACAAATTCCCTAGGGAAGTAAAGAATTAGAGTTTAAGCGTTAACAATTACTTGCTTGCAAGAAAATGGGTCAATTATAGTACAAAAAATGGTGAACCCCAAGAGAAAATGTGATTAAGAATCACTTTTAGAACCAATTCTTAAAAAAAATATTTCTATTCACTTGTTGAGAGTGATTATGAACTGAAGTCGAAATTAAAGATGACAATGCAACTGATTGAACTAACGTTTAGTTCAATTTACATGAAGCACTGGGACGATTGGGTTTCATCATCACCACCTATGTACCTATCCAATCCTTGCAGCTCAATTAATTTCTTATAGACTAAATTAGGACCAAGTGAATTTGCCTCCTTATAGTTTGCAAATTCAAAAGCACCACATTCCCCACGGGATGGAGGTCTTGTTACCTATAGTTCACAATTTATTCCTCAAAATATGATCCATTCTTTGATGTCATCTAGAATTCTATGCATCCATTCAGTAATCTAACCCTAAGTTTCATAGGATCTATGCAGTGTATTATATCAAACATGCTAATAGAGTGATCAATTCAGATGACAAGAAATCATGAATGGAAATAAGTCTAATCATATGAGAATCATCAAGTATGATGAGAAAAAGATAGTGTACATGTTGGTAAGTATGACCATAGTGACAATCATATGATGATTGTGATGGCATATCTTGTCAATGGTTTGATTTATATTAAAGGAAATCTTCTAATGTATTCTATTTCAATCAGTTATGAGATAATGGTGAAACATAATGAATGTCTCAATATTGACATTACTCAATGACATATGTCTTCAGGTTGATGACCTAAACAATGAGATCCTACAGATATCAAGAGTATGTACATTCTTGATATGTCCCTATTCATATGTTAGTGTGGAAGGCTAATAAACAACAATAAAATACATGACCAGAGTGTGTGTTGGTTGATGACAGAGTCTCATCAGTCATGATATGTGATATCAAATCAAACACATAGATACTTGTTGATGAATATTTTATCGAATAGACCCACCTTGATAGTGACACATAGAAATCATAATTGGTAGTCATAATCATCCCTCATGGTGAAGGTGGTGATTGTGGTTCTTAGACCTAAAATCACTACACTCATCACATGTTGTTCAATTTACTTTAACATCATCCATCGTGACTTTGAATAAGGGTTACCAGAAAGATGGTGATCGGATACATTGTGAATCATGAGGATGACTATGAGTGATGTAGATGGGATTTGTCCCTCCTACAAGAGTTTGATATCCTGGTCACTTGATAAGTGAGACTGAGAAAAGCATGTACATGCACATGTGAATCAATATATGATATTGCGATCATATATATATCTCATCCAGTATGCTTTGGTTCAAGGAACATGGATTGAACGTTGAGAGGATGATGATTCCATGCCTCGAGTTCAATCTGGATATCAGTGAAAAAGGAAGTATACAATCATTATAACACCAATGATAGATTTTAGGTTGAAGTTGTTCTTCAAATTTCCAGATTACTTGTGTAGCAATGATGTGATTCTAGGTGCCGCTCATTGCTTGTGAAGTCATAAGTTAGTGGTGGACATTCACTGTTGACGTAACTTGGAACCTATAGGGTCACACACATAGGATACACTTGGAATAGGATTTCATTTGTGAATATAGATTAAACTTGATTAATAAGGAGTTAGGTATTCAATATAAACAACATTGGTTGAATATTGACCGACTGAACTATGAACTGACCGGTTCAAGTGTTGAACCAATTGTTTTTGAGTGTCAGGTCAATTGATCCAACTTTGGCAATCTGGACCATAAACTGACCGGTTCAGGAAGTGATCTGATCAGCTCAAACCCATGAACTGACCTATTCAGATTGTGAACTGACTGTTTAGATTGATCAACTCGATTGCATTAGGGATTGGTGTTGACGTCATGTTGAGCATTAATTGAATATTAATTGCCAATACAATTTTGATTGGGAAACATGATGAAATAACCAATTCTAGGGTTGAACTGATCAGTTCACATGACAACCGATCAGTACACTTGTGATCCAATTGTTTAGCCACTCATAGGATGTGAAAATTCATGAAATTCTGATCCCTTCCGCTCCCACTTAAACTGGGAACCCTGACCCTAACCCACATATAAATAGAGGGTATTGGGGAATCTTAGACACATCAGTTAGATTTGACAATTATTTTCTTCTCTAGTTGTGGTAAGTGAGAAATCTTGAGCAAGTCCTACATGATAAAGGGTGAGATAGCAAGGGAGAACAATTGTGGCAGAGAAAGTAGGTGCTTGTACACCAATGAGAAGGGATAACTCCTTCTTGTCTATTCTTCTAGAGCGACATGAGTTCTCGATGGTCCGTGTGGACCACTATAGAGGTGAGGAGTCTTTCCCTCTAGGAGGACACTGTTAACATATTTGTGGAGATCAACCAAGAGTTGTTGTTGAAGTTTCCCGAGTGCAACTTGAAGAAAGGCGCATACAACTGTGAGGGTATACTCATTGGACTTGATCCAGGACTAGGTATGACCTCACAAACCATCCTTCCCATTACATAGTTATTGAATCGATCGTCTGTAAAGGGGAATGTGGCAGATAATTTTTTTGTTTCCACTGCCTATATGATTCCATATTTCCTAATAGTGGTATTAGAGCCATGTCAATTTACTATGGTTTGGGATAATCGATATGATCAAATTTTTGGTTTCATCATTTATTTATTGCATACAATGAGAATATTTAAAATGATAAATGTGCATATCCAATTAAAATACCATAGATGACCCCAAGCTAATATATATATGAAATTTACATGTGTCACCCTAAAATGGGTTTTAATGGTGGATGTGTATCATGGTTATGGTCAGTAACCCAGTTGTCTGTTCTTGGTTGATTATGGTTGTTTATTCCTTTTTATATCTCGGTTTGCATACTGAGCCTCATCTTCTTCTCTCAATGTAAGATTATTATTCTATCTTTCCTATACTCCCCTCAAATGTAATTCGAGGTTTTCCCTATTGTTTTGTAATATGTTAAATGGAATTAGGATAGTTTTTAATTTCTTGTTACAATGATGAAGAAGACATTTAGCACTAGATGATTTGATTAACTGGAGGACCGAGGAGAATAGATGATAGAAGGAGTCAAACTGATCGGCTGGTAGCCCAACCGATCGTTTGGAGGTTCCACACATCACTTAGAGAGGAGGCCAAACAATCATTCCCAGAACCAACTGATCGACCAAGAGGCGAGCCGACTAGATCAACCTAGATTGGTTCAAGCACAAATTTACACCAACAACATGTTCATGCATGGAATGTAGACCTTAGGTCATAGTAATTCCTTGTGGCTCCATAGAATTACAATAGTATGTCCATAACCATTGCTTATGTTTATTTTCCATGTTTTTGTGTGTGGGATATAGCATGTATATGATACGTACTATAGTCTGTGGTGATTGAATATTTGTATATATATTTATAAATATAAAATCTCTCGATCAAACATAATAATTCGTAGATGCTTTCCATTAGCAACACACATGAAAAGCTTGATTGATTATGTGTGTCCATGGTGCATCTGAGCCAGAGGCGTACACACCAGCCAACAAGGGGTGACTAGATGCACTCCACGGGGCTCGAACGCATGTATGGATCTTTCAAAATTCGTATTATCCATGACCAAGTAGATCACAATACCAAATAGGTCACCCGCAAGCGCACAGGGTACTATTGTAGTATAGGTGATTGACAAGGGTAGGGGTCAGTCCTCAGGGATAGAGGGGGCGCTAGAGCTATGTTAGCGTTGGCTATATTCCTAATGCATAGTTTAGGGTTGAAGGGTTTAAAAGGGGTTTGTTTTGTGATTATTCTAAGTGAATGAGCAAGAAAGGCAGAAGTGAACCTAAGTTATCTTAAATAAGCAAGTTTAACAATCTAGGTTAACCAACTAACTAAGCAAGAGAAAAGGTAAGTTACACTGCACTAGAGGAGCAAGAAGAAATTTAGACACTAAGCTAACCACTAAAGAAAGAAAAGATCTAATTAACCCTAACTATCAAAACTAAGCATTTGACTAGGTTAAGAAAGAACAACTAGGCTATACTAGCATAAGTAAGCAAACAAAGCAAGTTGAGTTTTAAACAAGATGATTAAGGTAGGTGGGCCGTTTGGGGATGTAACTTTAATATTAGTTGGGGGAGGTTATTGGACAAGAATGGTTCTCATCTTTCATCTAGATTACCAAACCAAATAATAAGGCAAATGCTATTAGAATGTACCCTATACTACTAGTGGAAGATTAGGGTTAGGTGTAATTCTAATAGGATTAGTCAAATCTAGGTTTCTAGGATAAGTGGTATTAAGATATTGAGGGTCAAGGGTAGAGATGGGAGTAGAGATGAGGGTATTTGACCTCATGCCACAAGCCATTCTAGCCTTTAGAAAACCCTAGGCAGTCACATCAATCCCAGTTATACTAGTAACTTAGGTCACATACCAAGTAGTAGGAGAGGGGGAAGGCATGTAGGAACAAAGGGGACTAGCTAGGGATCCCCTATTGGGACCTAGGAGTCATACCTAAGATTGCCACATGCATCCCAATTCTCCTAGAAACATGGTATCATCAAGCACTATCAAACAAGAAATTGATAGCACAAAGCATAAACCACAAGCATGGCAATGGGATAAGAGACAAAATCATGGAGCAATCATCATAGAAAAAAATAAGTTTACTACAAGCCAAAATTCCCCCAACATTGTATCAAAGTCACATTTCATCCCCAAACAGCCCACCACTAGGGGCTTAGCTACACATAATCAATGAAATGGCAAAAGAATGGGGAAGAAGGGGAGGAAACTCCCTGGAGCTTGAGGAAGTAACCTTCTTCTTCAACTCCTAGCTACTTGTGGACGTCCTCCCTCCTCCAAAGGTGTAGATGGGCATGAAGATATGGGGGATTACGGAAGAAAACCTAGAAATCTAGGTTTCCAAGGTGGAAATGAGGTGGAAATGGTGGGTGGAGAGCATAAATGCAAGGGGAATGCACTAAATCCTCAAGGAGTAGGTGGACAGGAGTAATGCTGGCTAGGAATAGCTGTAGGGTATCTAACCTTCATGCCCCATCCGCCACATATGTATATATAGGTGGTGGGGAAGCACTAGGGTAAGTGGGGGTAGAATAGGAAAAATAGTGTAAAAATAGGTAGGGTTGGTGGGTTACCACAGATGTGTTGATGGGCCACGGTCGTGGTAAGGGTGGTATGGGACGATCGTGGGGGGTGGACACGGGCATGTTGTGGAAAGGTGGTGAAAATGCTAAGTAGGAGGTGGCCATGGCCATGGCGGAGTGCCATGGCCATGTTGGGTGAGTAGCACCATGGTCGTGTTGAGTAACATGACCATTTTGGAGGAGTGGACCTTGACCATGGGGCAGCAACACGGGCGAGTTGATCTTCAAAGGCCACTGCCATGGAAGATGGCCATGGCCGTGGGAGTCCAAGGCAACTCCCTATTGATTCTGGGGTCTTTGCGTGAAATTCCCACGACCATTGTAGGGGGCCACAGTCATCTTCTACTCTGCTGGCTACGACCGTGTTGATGGCCACGACCATGGTATCTTCAATGGGCCACGACCGTGCTGATGGCCACAACTGTGGTAAGTCAGGATAGATCCTTGTTGATTTTGTCAATTCTTCACCATAAAAGCCACGACCGTGGGGGTATGCCAACCGCCGCTTTGGGGTATGCAGTAGGCAATTGAACTTCATCTTTCATTATCCATGGATTTCTTAGCTTGATGACGACTCTTGGACATTGGGGGTAGGTTGAGGGAGCTTTGGGGCCTTCTTTGGACCCCTCCATGAGTGTAGGAATCCTAGAACTCCTTCCTTCTCTCTCATCCATCCAAAGCATGGTCCAAGTACCTGGAAAATAGTGCAAAGAATGTCCATAAGTGCATTTGATGGTAAAACACAAATTGGGGGAATTAACTTTCAATCTAACTTGTTTAGATGTGATTAAAGTGCAAAATGGCACGAGATGGAGACCTAAAATAGGGCCAAATCACCACCTCAAACTTAAAACATACTTGTCCTCAAGTATGCTCCAACTCAATCTCTCTTTTCAGTTTTGTTTTAGCCAACAAGAATGACAAATGAATAACAATAGAATATTATTGACTACATGGTCTTGGAAGTGACTAAGTGCATGTGTTCCACCTCTCTCCTCTCCTTTTTCACATACCAATCATGAAAAGATCACTAAGCATACAAACTTCAAATATAAAGCATAGAATACACAAGCTGTCCATATATCCTTCATATCATTCTGGGTAAACCGTTTCATGTTGGTGTTAATCAAAGATGACAAGGAGTATTGTTTCATTTTCATGCATTCAGTCTTATGCCTCGAACCACACTAAATGACCCACTTGGCTGTGGAAAATGGTAAAGTGAGCTAGATTTGATGTTTTCTAGCTCAATGGGTATGAAAGCAGAAGAAAGGGTTGCGGAAAGGTTTTTGGAGTGGTATTACATAGAGCACTCATCTTTTCTTTATTTGAATGCCCTTAAATAGGAGAAACCTTTTATTTTCTTTTTGCTTTCTTTTTCTTTTCTTTTCTTTGCCCTTAGTGTAGATAGGGCATATGGTGGATAGAGTGAAGTGAGGAGATAAAGATATGGCCACCCCAAACTTTTGGAGGTGTCCAAGGCTGATTATGTGCACTAAGGCATCTTTTTATGAGGCAGAGAGGTATGAAGATGGTAGAAGAATAGTCAGATCAAAGAGGGGTCATTAGTGTAATCTTCAACATAAGATTCCCTGCATGAAAGCTAGTCCAACACTTCATCAAATGATATCACATCACATGATAGAACAACATGACATTCACATTTCTATTAAGTGATTCCATAGGCTTTAAGCATTTGTAGCTTGCTCAATTCACAAAACAACCAAAAATTTCACAATCTTGAGAGAAGTGGTGCACATGTAAAAAGTCAACAAATAAGACCACATAGCAATAAACTCTAAGAAACAACATGCATTTTTCAAAGGATTAAAAATTTCATTTCAAACGGTGGAGATCAAGTCAAAAAATGCTTTTTGGGCAAGAACATTCAAGCTTGGGAAAAATTGGCCAAAATTTTGCCAATTTTCCTTGAATCACATCTTAAACCTACATTATTGAACTTAAAGTAGTAAAATAGGAAAATCCTAGCTAAAAGATGCAAAAACTACCAAAAATATACATGAAATGCAATGCATGGAAAAAAAGAGAAAAAATTTGAAAATTAGGCAAAAATTGCATGAATTTAACTACATGCTATGTAAGAATGCAATAAAAAGAGCAAGAATAGGAAAACTAAACTAGATGGAAAAGGTGGATCAAAAACACCAAATGAGAGATAGGGTGGTGCATACCGCCCTACCCACCCCAAACTTTAGAATCATGATGTCCTCTATATGAAACTATAGCTTAGGGTAGATAGGGAGAGTGTCATGGCTGTTGTGGCTACTGGTCAGAAGAGTGAGGAGGATCTGGAGGAGGAGATGAGCCTATAGGAGGGTTCTGGTAGTAATGTCCCCAATAGTCATCCTGGGGTGGAGGGTATGTCTCTGGATATCTAGCTATGCCACCCCAAAAATCTCCACCGCATTCGGGGTTTCTTGCTGCTTAGGCATGGTGGTAGTGATACAAGTGGTTGACCTGGTGGTGCATTTGTTGTTGGTCTTGCCACATGTATTGTTGGATAAGCTACACGTCGCTGTATGTCTTCTGAATGCTCTTAAGGTGTGCCTGGATGGTGAACATGTCGTAGGCATTTGTTGAGGGTTGTTGTAGTTGGGATGTTCCTTCATCCCTCCTTCTTGTCCTTTGGGGATGCCTGTGTCCTTCACTTTCTTGTTCATACACCTACACGTTTGATTCAGCCATCTCTTCTTGTGCGGCAGTGTCTCCCCTAGTGTATGTTTCTCTTGGGTTGTCT
Source organism: Alisma plantago-aquatica (assembly GCA_963693085.1). Lineage (NCBI taxonomy): Eukaryota > Viridiplantae > Streptophyta > Magnoliopsida > Alismatales > Alismataceae > Alisma > Alisma plantago-aquatica. The sequence continues at coordinate 589,602,961 of OY856413.1, read as the reverse complement.
TGTTGCCACTTCAACAATTTGTCCTCCAGTTTATAGAGGATCCCCAACACAGAAATAAGTGGCACAACATGGTAAGGAAACTCAAGCTCAAAATTGGGCACACTAGTTGTATAATACATCATCCTTTTATCCTTGACTTTAATAGTGTGGGAGCGGATAAGATAGTTCAGGTCAACAAAATCAGGATCAACTGTGTGCTCCACTCCAGAAAGATCATACCCCAAAGCAAGTGTGATCGAGGTTACAAACCCCTCCATAACAAAAGTTGTTTTACTCTTGGAGGGTATGGAACTCATATGATCAATTAACATCACCCCAAGGTCTATATGCTTCTTATGATGCATGTCTATCATGACAAACATGTCTTTCTGTGAAATCGAGCCTTGATTGTCATATCGCCCCACAATGGTGTTGGATAAGACCTTTTGCACATAACGGTAAAGGGCATTGCTTATGGCGGTAGTTTTAGACCTCCCTACATTGTAGTCCTCACTTCCTGTCAAGAGCTTCCAGAAATGTGCTTAATTGAAATCAAACTCCTTTTCAATCAGGTCATCTTCCATCTTTTCGGCCTCTTCCAGATTGGCAACAAAAATGTAGTTCAATTCGGTTGACGTGAGAGTGTGCATGTTTCCCATCATGGCAAACTTGATAGTGTCATTCCCTCTCACCTTTGTCTTCTCGAGGGTGGCAAAGAACTCCTGAGTCAAAGTGGTGTAAGTGATTTGGGGTGTGAAAAGAATGTTCCACAACCCTATTTCATTTAAATTTCCTTCCACCGCTTCTTTGATTCCGAGATCATCAATGAACTCCTCACAACCATATCTAGTGGGGATAACTCTCCTCATCATGCACTCTAGGTATGTGAGAGAGATCTTTCTTTGCCTGTGTCCTCTACCATAGGACACTCTTGCAGGGGCCTTTACTAAGGTCTTCAATCTGTCCGCCTCCAAATGTGCCAGAACATTGTCTTCCTCAGGCATCAACGCTACCTCTTCCTCATCATTGTCATCTACATCTTCCTCCATTTTGTAATATTGGGACCCCGAACTCATATTGAGGTTGTACCAATGTGCATACTATTCTTCATCTCGACGCAACTGTCGTGTAGATGGTGGTTGTTCACTACGCTCTATTGTCGTGTGAGATTTCGAGTGGTGCACTGGCGTAGGATTTGGTGAGCACTTTGATGAGAATGGTGCCGCTTTTCATTTCTGTCCTTTCCTCACAATTTCCGAATCAACTTCATCAATCAAATCGTCCAGATTTTCCTCGGATGCCTCTTCTTCTTCTTCATCTCCCTCATATGTGGCATTGGTGATGTGGTGGCTGTCGAATGTACGGGAGTGGGATGCACTCACTTATTGTGAGCGACAGAGGGATTGATATGCGGAGTTGGTTGGGGTTGGGGTATGTGAGGGTACAGAAACATCGGAGGAGGTGTTTTTGGAATGTTGCTTTCCTCCGGTGATGATGTTTGGCCCCCTTGGCGATTGTCTTCCCAATTTTCTTCATAGTTGGGTGTGGGAATGGAGGGTGAAATTCAGATTTTTGCAAAGGGGGTGATATGGGTGTGGATTTAGGTGTAGAATGGAAGGAGAAGGAGGCTTATAAGGTGGATGTGGAGTTTTCTGTGAATTTGGGAAAAAAATAGAAGGTTTAAGTGGAAATTTAGGGAAGGGGGATGTTGGGCGGATTGGAGATGAAGGTGGAGATGGAGGGTCGATTGAGAGAGGAAAGGTGGTGGAAATGGATGGGGGGTGGCTGGGGAATGATTTGGTATTGATTGGAGGTTGATTAGGGGTGGTTTGAGGTGTTGGAGGTGGAGAACGGTGGAGCTCGGAGTTGTTGTGCACCGCCACGGTCGCACACTTGAGGAAGAAGAGGAAGAAATGAAGAAGGGGTTGGGTTGATGTGTATAAAAGCTATATTTTTTTCCTGAACCGGGTCAGGCCACGGCCGTGGTGGGTGGCCACAGTCATGGCCAGGGTTTGGTAGCATGGCCGTGTCAGGGTGCCACAATCATGTTGTCGAGGAAGAACGTTCTCATCTGACCTTACCATGGTCGTGGTCAGGTGCCACTGTCGTGGCCATGTGTCTTCGACACGGTCGTGGCGGGTGGCCACGGTCGTGGCCATTTGTTCAAAAACCTTGACGTCTTTGCAACTTTGGTAAAATAAAACCCACGGCCGTGATGGCTGGCCACAGTTGTGTTTGGCCACTTATGTTACGGCCGTGGCCGAGCGCCATGGTTGTGGTGTGGTCATACCTTCAACTTTCTCAACTCAAAATCAAAAACTTAATTTTTCTTTGGTATTTTGCCACAAATTTGTCATAATAGCCATGACTCAACTTTGATCCTTCTCTCTCTAGTACCTACCACCTACCATGTCATCAAAACTCAAAAAGAACTATTAAACACAAGTGTGTGTGTATTTTTGTGTGAAAGAAAACAAAAGTATCAAAAAGAGTAAGGTTCGAGAATCTCAAACCACGTGGGTTGCCTCCCACTAGCGCTAAATTTTATGCCTTCAGCTAGGATTACTAATTCTTGACTTCTTTCATCTCCTTGGGATTCTCAAAGCATCCTTGTAGTAAATCTCTTTCTCATCTGCTTCCAAACACATCTCTTCATCAGATTGTTGTTCTTCTACAAGCATCACAATGTCAAAACTTTGGTTAGCCTTGTCTGGGCCTACCTCCACAACTGGATTCAATCTTTGGCCATTGATGGCGAACTATTTTGATCCTTCTTTCTCACAAATCACAACAGCCCCAGACGGATACACTTTCTTGATGAGATAAGGTCCTTTCCATCTAGACCGGAGCTTTCCAAGAAAGAACTTCATCCTTGAATTGTACAGCCATACCCACTTTCTGGGCTCAAATTCCTTCTTTTTGATCATCTTATCATTAAGAAACTTGGTCCTCTCCTTGTAGCTCTTGGACATTTCATATGCTTCATGGTGCATTTCTTCTAACTCATTCAGTTGAAACTTCATTTTCATGTTGGCATTTTCTTCGTCAAAATCCATAGTTTTCAAAGCCCATAGTGCCTTGTGTTGCATTTCAACTGGCAAATGGTAGCTTTTTCCATAGACAAGCTTGAATGGTGTAGTGACAATCGGGGCTTTGTATGCAGTCTAATATGCCCATAAAGCTTCATTTAGATGAAGTGACCAATCCTTGCGGTCCGGTCTCATCGTTTTATCTAGAATGAGCTTTATCTCCCGATTGGCCAACTCAACTTGACCACTAGTTTAAGGGTGGTAAGGAGTGGCTACACGATGGTTCATGCCGTGCTTTTTGAGAAATCCTTCAAAAGTGCGAAGAATGAAATGACTTCCGTCATCACTAATCATAGCTCTTGGAATACCAAAATGGCTAAAGATGTTGGATTTCATGAAGTGACATGCCACCTTATGATTGTTTGTCCTGGTTGCAACTGCCTCAATCCACTTTGACACGTAGTCCACAGCAACCAAAATGTAGACATACCCAAAGGAGGGAGGAAAAGGACCCATGAAGTCAATTCCTGAAACATCAAACACCTCCACCACAAGAATGGGTGATAGAGGCATCATGTCCCTCTTGGAGATAGTGCCCACTTTTTGACACTTCAAGCAACTCATACAAAATTCATGGGAATCTTTGAACAAGGATGACCAATGAAACCCACATTGGAGAACCTTTACAACTGTGCGTTTTCCTCCAAAATGACCTCCACATATTCCAAAATGGCACATGGATAGGATTTCTTGTTTTCTGTCTCTGGAACACATCTCCTAATGAGCTGATTGAGACAATATTTGAAGAGGTGAGGGTCATCCCAAGCATAGTTCTTAACCATAGAAAATAATCTTTTTCTTTCCTCCCTTGTCCATGTGCTAGGTATCCTTACACTAGCCAAGAAATTAGCTATGTGTTTATACCATGGCTTTTGAGTAGACGAGAGTAGGAAGAGTTGTTCATGTGGCATCGTTTCCTTGATTCAATCCAGGAGAGATGGTCGATAACACCATTTTCCACTCCCTTCTTGTATACGATCTCCACATCAAACTCTTGAAGCAACAAAATCCATCTGATTAGCCTTGGCTTTGAATCTTTCTTTGACATGAGGTACTTTAGTGCAGCGTGGTCTGTGTATATCACTACTTTGTTCTACAAAAGATATGATCGGAACTTGTCAAGAGCGAAGATGACTGCAAGCAACTCCTTCTCAGTGTTTGTGTAGTTTCTTTGGGCTTCATCTAGAGTCTTGCTTGCTTAGTAGATAGCATGTGGAATCTGGCCAACTCTTTGGTCCATCATAGCCCCTACTGCCATGTCAGATGCATCAGTCATGATCTCAAATGGCAAAGAGAAGTCTAGGGGCTGCATGATAGGAGTAGAAACTAGTCTTTCCTTCAAGTGGTTGAAAGCTTCAACACACTTGTTATCAAAATGGAACTCAACATCCTTCTCAAGCAAGTGACATAGAGGTCTTGAGATTTTACTAAAATCCTTGATGAAGCGGCGGTAGAAACCTGCATGTCCCAAGATAGACCGAACATGTCTTATGGTGGAAGGAATAGTAAGAGTAGAAATGAGGCCCACCTTGGCCCTATCAACTTCAATTCCATCCTTTGAAACCCGGTGGCCCAGAACAATGCCTTTGGGCACCATGAAATGGCTCTTCTCCCAAGGCGAACCTTTACGCATCTCCCAAGGACAGCAACCAAATGAAGTAAGTATTCATCAAAAGTTTTACCAAAGACCAAGATATCATCCATGAACACTTCCAAAAATGAATCAAGCATATCTGCAAAAATTGAGGTCACACATCTATGAAATGTAGATGGGTATTACACGGCCCAAATGGCATTCTCCGATAGGCAAATGTGCCACTTGGGCAAGTGAATGTTGTCTTCTCTTGATCCGCAAGATGCACGACAATTTGGAAGTATCCAGAGTACCCATAAAGGAAACAATAAAAGCTTTGCCCCGCTAGCCTCTTTAGAATCTGATCAAGAAATGGGAGAGGGTAGTGGTCTTTTTGGTCTTTACATTTATCCTTTGGTAGTCAACACACATTCTCCAATTTGATTGTTCTCGTATTGACATAAGCTCACCATCCCCATTTTCCGCTATAGTGATCCCACCTTTATTAGGAACAACCTGGATGGGGTTCACCCATGTACTATCAAAAATGGGATATATAATTCCAGCATCTAGCAACTTGACAACCTCTTGAGTTACAACTTCTTTCAGCTATGGATTCAACCGCATTTGCATTTGGCGAGTTGGCATTGCATCGTCTTCAAAATAGATCCTGTGCACATAGATGGAGGGGTCCATACCCCTTAAATCAGCTATAGACCATACAATGGCTTGAATGTTCTTCTTCAAGACTTAGATCAATGCCTCCTCTTGTTCTGGTGAGAGAATGGAGGAAATGATCACCGGAAGTGTAACATCCCTGACCTGGGTTTATGGATAACCCTATTTGTTTGTCTTAAATGAGTTTCTTGGAACTTTAATTTAATCCTCTAAAGTGTTTTGTTATCAGGTGAAAAACTTATGTTTTAAGTTTGGTCCTATTTGAATAATGTTTGAGCAATGATTCTCTTGTTTTGGACTAAAATGCAATTTACCCAAGATGAGGGGTTATATTGAAAAATGTCATATGTTGAACATACCTCATGTGTTTTAGAATCATTAGAGAGAAAATTATGCAAGGTGGTGGCTTGTGGAAAGCCTAAATTCCATGTTTGAACTTGTTTGAATAATACTAGTGCCTTGTGCACCAATTCTGGTAAAAATTGTAAATTACCCAAAATACAGGGTTGAAATGCAAATTACCACCTCTAGAGTGACCTTACTCCCTTCTAGTATCATTTATAGAAGAGAGAAAGAAGGAGGAACCATGTTTGAATCATATTTGAGTGTGATAGTCTTGGTGATGAAAAGACCAAGAAAGTGTTGAATGTGAAACCCTAATTTGAGCTTGTATCGGGTTGTAAAGTTCATATGAGAGTGCCTATCAGACAAGGAGCCATAGGGGGGGGGGGTCTCATATGGGTTTGTGGACTCTTAGCCTTGTCAATGATGGGCAAAGCACCTCAAGGAGGTGATCCATGATGAGTTAGATGCTCCTTGCAAAAGTTGTATCAGTTTGCATAATTTATGAGATAAAGATGAGATATCTTATCAAACAAGATAATTAATGGTCGAAATATCATATCTAGATTATCCTCAAGTGTTTTTCATGTCAATATAAATATGATTGCATGCAAGGACAGGTGTCAATAATGCATGGACACGTGGTACCTAGTAGCTTATAAAGATGACACCTCATATACACACTTTTTCATGAACCTCAAGTATATATACCCTTCCTTTCACTCATAAGTGGATTTGTTTAGAAATCTATCACCCCCTTGCTCTTATATATCGTGCATAGAGTCTTGGTATCGTGCATAGGTGAAGGAGTATCATGCATAGAGCCTTGGTATCGGCCATAGCAAAGAGATATCGCCTATAGCAAAGTGATATCGACCAAGTGAGGGATATCGGCCACAAGTGGTGAAGTATTGTGCATGGTGTTGAGGAACTCAAGCCTTGGACCTTTGAGAAGCTCATCTTCAACCTTGGGAACGTTGGAGCTTGGAGCTTTCAAGTTGCTCTTGAGGCGGGTTATATAACTTGAACTCAATCATGTTATTATTTACCATCAAGCTTGCATTAGTTAAATGATTTACTTTCAAATAGAACTTTCTTGCATAATTGATCAATCCATGAGCTCTAGTAGTAACCTAGGAATGTTTTCCATGAACTTGAACAGTAAGAATAATAGTCTAGAGGTTGATGATGATGACATCATCATGGTGCAACCCGATATTGGGTTGAAGCACCTCTAACCCGATATGGTGTTGAAGGATACACATCTTACCTGATATGATGATTGAAACCCGAGATAGTGATAGTTATACACCTCTAGCATGATATGGTGATAAGCATAAACCTTATGCATGATATGGGGACACACACATACACCTCAAGGTCGATATAGTGAGCACACATACACCTTATACCTGATATGGTGTTGAAACCCTAGATGGTGATATGGAATCCGATATACCTTGGAACCCCACACCCCTATCATTTTGCGTAATGGGTTAATGGTGAAGGGTTTAGCTACTTGTCTATCTTATCACTCAATACATGATAGGATTGATTCCATGAAGGAATGAAAGAGTATGAGCATAAGGGTTTAACCCGATATGGTAACCCAATATGGTAACTTGATATGGTAACCCCATATGATTATATGAACTCAACCACTAGCACGATATGGTGATGAATTTATACCTCATGGATGATATGAGTGACACATACACACACCTTGTGCATGATATGGGGTTAAGCACACACCTTATAATGATATGTTGATTGAGTATATACCTTAAACTGATATGATGTTGAAACTCAACATGGTATTGTGAAACTCGATATACAAACCCCTAAGGTTGAGTAATCCGATATGGATGCACGGTATAGTAAATAGGATATACCTATATACTGATATGGAAGCATACCTACACCTCTATACCCGATATGGAGGAATCTCCTCAATCCAATACACTTGATTGAGTGATACATATTGTGTTATGTCAAATGATACTTTAAGACATGAAGGGTTTAATGCATTTTGATAAATATGGGCCAATGTACCTTGAGAGAAGGATTGAGCCAACCCAATGGAGTATGATGAAATCAATATCCTAGTAAGGATTAAAGAGAAACTTATACTTATTTAATACTCATGTAATGAGTATACATTTATACTCGTAATGTATGTGGAGTCTGATTTAGGGTTGTAATTCTTGATGAATGTACTTGAAAACCCTAGCCGACTTAAAAAGGGAAACCTTAACCCTAATGAATGGTAATGATATGATTTGAAACCACCATTGGTTAATAAAGGGAAATGCTAACCCTAATTATGTTGAAACCATGCTAGTATCATGAGATAATGAGCATAGCTAAGCATGAGCTATGATGTTTCATATAACACCAATTATCTAGGTCATATGACCTAGATATAATTGTTGCCTAGTGAGAGGTAACAATATGTTTAATGGCCTTGTGAGCTGTGTGAATAATTGTTTCCTAGTGAGAGGTAACAAGATGTTTAGTGGCCTTGTAAGCCATGTGAATAGTTGTTTCCTAGTGAGAGGTGACAAGATGTTTAATGGGCCTTGTGAGCCATGTGAATTGTTGTTGCCTAGTGAGAGATGACAAGATGTTTAATGGGCCTTGTGAGCCATGTGAATAGTTATTTCATAGTGAGAGGTGACAAGATGTTTATAATAGTCTCATGATCTATAGATTAATGTAGGAGATGGTAATGTTCAAAATAAACTAGGGAACTGGGAAAATCATAACTTAATACTAAGAATAAATGGTTACAAAGATAATAATGAAATCTTGGTCATACATGCATTATGGCTATAGCCAAATAAGGGCTATAGTGTTTTTAATATGCTAAAATGAGATATGAGGAGTACTTGTATCACATAAAGGATGTGAATGTGTATGATGGTTCGACTGAGGTATAATGCCTAGTAAAGGTGATGTGGTATTCAGTGATGAGTTTAAGGGATTGATATCCCATAATGAAAGTGAAAGGAAAACATAAAGGTATTCCAACCTCTATGGAATCCTTAGCTATATGGCCATGATCTCACATGATTGGTATAATCCAATACCTGGTTGTGATCTCAAGATTGGTACAATCCAATACCTGGCTGAACTCTATCAAGATTGGCAGAGTCCAATACCTAGTTGTGATCTCATGATTGGTACAATCCAATACTTGGATGAACTCTATCAAGATTGGCAGAGTCCAATACCTAGTTGTGATCTCAGGTTTGGTACAATCCAATACCTGGCTGAACTCTATCAGGATTGGCATAGTCCAATACCTGGCTGCAATCTCAGGATTGGTAAAATCCAATACCTGGATGAACTCTATCAGGATTGGCAGAGTCCAATACCTGGCTGTGATCTCAGGATTGGTACAATCCAATACCTGGCTGAACTCTATCAGGATTGGCAGAGTCCAATGCCTGGCTGTGATCTCAGGATTGGTACAATCCAATACCTGGCTGAACTCTATCAGGATTGGCAGAGTCCAATACCTGGCTGTGATCTCAGGATTGGTACAATCCAATACCTGACTGAACTCTATCAGGATTGGCAGAGTCCAATGTCTGGCTGTGATCTCAGGATTGGTACCATTCAATACCTAGTTGAACTCTATAAGGATTGGTAGAGTCCAATGCCTAGTTGTGATCTAAGGATTGGTACAATCCAATACCTGGTTGAACTCTATTAGGATTGGTAGAGTCCAATACCTGGTTGTGATCTCAGGATTGGTACAATCCAATACCTGGCTGAACTCTTACAAGATTAATACCTGGTTAGAAAATTGGCTGAGGCCAACAGATAGAAATCAGAATGATTCATGGATATCATATGATGATAATATTATCATAGGATAAGCTTGAGATGTTGGCATAATATGATGGGTAAATGATACACATGTTCTTCTTATTTCTTATAAAGTGAATAGATGATTTATTGCGCTATCATAGACATTTACAATGTTTTAAAAGATGAGAAATGTTCTATTCTACTTATCCATAGTGATTAACCTTGCTTAGTAATATAAAAGAACCTATGCTCAATTTAATACTATTTACCTATGATAATAACATTGTTGGCAGAGAGTTATATCTCTCACTGGGAAAATTGTCTCACCCCGTGGGATCCACAATTTTTAGGTGCACATGCACGAGGCGGTAGAGACCGTTCTGTAGAGGAAGGACTACAATAGTAGGGACAGTAGTAACAACTCAGGTTGAGTGTACTGTCTGTCGTGTCTTGTAGATAGAAGTCCTATGTGTCGTCTCTATACTCTCAGGTCCTTGGATTTAGTACGTGAAGGTTTTATGAACAATCTGAGATTTTGGCTTGTATGCCTCAAGGTTTTATGTTGCTTTAGTATATGTTTTGACAAAGCAACTGTTATATGTTATTCCTTGAGATGAGATGGTACAATGTATGTACAATGTGAACCCTAATGTATATAAAGTTTTAGTTCTTTTATTAAGAAGTTTTCTAGGAAATGGATCTCTTTGCAAAATGGTTTTAGTTTTTAGTGATTTTTGTTAATCCACTGTTTATGATTATTCTGCATAATTAGTAACGATTTGGCTATCGGTTTGGTAGTGGTTGTTGCAATTTTGGTATCAGAGCTTAAGGTTCACTGAATCCACATAGACATAGGACTAAGGTGTTGAGTCTGTTTTAGTATCCTCTAGTATACCCTATAGTGACTTCTGCTTATATAGAAGAAAGGGCGAAGTTTAAAAATGACTGGAAAACATGAGGAACACATTGCTGAGAGCAATGTTGTTGTACCAGAAGAAGGTGCAAGGGATCAGGCAAGAGAAGAATGTGTGCCTGAGAATTCCCATCTTGACCCAATCAGGATAGAGAATCCTACTTTTTATGCTCTTGTTGGGCAGCTTAGGACAACAATGATGCATATAGTGGACTGGATACTAGCAATACAACCTAGGTTACCAGTCCTCAATGCAGAAACTTTGGGTTCTGAAAGGGTTCCTGAATGAGATAGTCATATTGAATAGTGAAAAATGTGGGAAGGATTAACATATGGAAAGAAAATAGACTCTGCCATAAGTATAGACAGATAGTACATCTGTGATGGCAATGCCCAAGGAGGGGCAATAAGCTGAGAATTAAGGAAATGTCTCTATAATTCTAGAGACATTTGCCTAGTTGTTCTAAAAAGTCAATGTTTTTGGTACCACCAGTGTAATAAATGCCTAGTGCACCAGGGTAGTAATCACTAAGTAAAGGCAAAAGTCCTAACTTTCCACCTATAAGAACTCCTGACTTAGCTGTTATATCGATAATAAGATAGATAAGACTATGGTACGAGGACAAGACATGTTATAGATATAGACATGTTGAGCATACTAAACCCTTTTGTTCAAAAAGAAGGGAGGAAATGACCCAACAACCGAGGCAGACTCGATAGGGCTTATGAAAGTTACAACCCAATAGTGTAAAAAGGCAAAAGAAACAACATGAAATAGCTTGACTCTATGTTTGAGTCAACCTGAAGTGGTAGATGACCGCGAGGGGTGACAATCATATATAGCTTTTTCATTCTGGTATGTCTTCTCTTGATTTTATCTGATAATCATAAGAAGGTAGTTTTTGTTGAGCTTCCTTTAATTAGTCCTATGAGGACATGAGGAAGAGATAAGAAGGATGAGAACTTATATTCAGTCCAATATTCTCTTATATGTTTTTGAAATTTCTCTCCTCATGAAGAAAGGGAAGAGATGTAAAAGAAACACCCAAGAAAATTTGAGATACTAAGTATTAAAATTTAAAGAGATGAAACATAATATAAGGCAAATGCATACCACCTAATTTCAGTTCTTGAATACCCTGGCCAGGTATTCATCTATTGAAGGCAAGGTAAGTATGGAACTCTTAGATTGCTATCTTTCTAATTACTCTGATCAAGTAGTCATTTTGAGACAATCTAAAGAGCATAATGAAGTAGGAGATGTGGCACAGATATTTCTACCACATACTAATTGATATATGAAGTAATCCGAGTTAATCACAGATCAACTTATAAACAAAAAGAACATGTTTAGTATAATGAATACCTTGGTCTGAGGACCTAGAGGTAATAGTTACCTGATAAGAGGTAACAATGTTCAGTGATGAACTAAGAGTTTGAATACTTATTTCTAGTAATCATGATGATGATAAATCTAAATGATGATGACATGTAATCATCTTTATAATTCCTATGCTGATGGCAAGGAACCTAAGATGAAACAAGAGTAAATGACTCATGAACAGTTGAAATTTCATGCAATAATCTGAGTAGATGATAATCCCTTCTCTTTGATAAACAACCCTGGGTGATGATGGGTTGATATGAAGGACTATGTTTCCTTGTGTTCTTTCTTTTCAAGGACATGACAATAAAGTAAGTCTTGTGACACTTGATGTGCAAGGATTCGAAGTAATCTTTTAGACAGATACTTTGAAAGGTATCAGCTAGTCCTGGATTTTTTATTCCAAGACAAGTATATGTATTAAGTAATACATTTGGTTTTGATAATAAAAACAGATGATGGAAATGACAAGGATGTGATATATATATTTTTTACACATGTAACTAATACCAAGGTAAAGAATTCTAGTGTCCAAGAGGTTTTAAAGGTATGAGATGCTGAGAACATGACTCGTAGTAAGATGATTAATATTTGGTTATCTAGAAAGGGTAAATTTGAGATTAATTCAGTTACATACGATGATATGGACATCATATGTTAGTGTTTTATGCTCTGCAAAAACATAACATCAATAAGGATGTATTAATTGAAGGAATAATTGTAGAATCATTTTGGGAAAAGTTTATCAAGCCAAGATGACTTCTTACAATATCCCTATCTGGATATGTTAGGGAAGCCTATACAAATAACATTTAGAGATACCTTTGAGAGAATTTTTCTTTGGATGACAGAGTGAAACTCTTGTCTTTCCTTAGAGGTGAAATGCTAAACTAGGGAGGGGTATGGAAAACTTCCAAGATCAAGGATCTTGTTACATGTAAGTTGAGAAGGTGACAAAGCAAAGAGATTTGACATCGAGTTATATAAGGTATGTATAATTCTTCTCTGACTAAGAAAAAGTGTTACCTGACACAGAGTTGACACTGTAGTCATTAATGGGAAAGACAATTGAGTATGTGTCTTGTATAACAGATTCTATGATGACTCTGAATGCAAGGACTTTATGCTGATCAAAGTTCCATGGCATCTCCATGACATCAAGATGTTATGTGGAGACTTGATAATATGATGCAAGAATGACAATGATCTTCCTTCATCTGGGATTTCAGGGACGAAATCCTTATTAGGGGTTTATAATTGTAACATCCCTAACCTGGGTTTATGGCTAACCCTATTTGTTTGGCTTAAATGAGTTTGTTGGATTTTAATATAATCCTCTAAAGTGTTTTGTTATCAGGTGACAAACTTATGTTTTAAGTTTGGTCCTGTTTGAATAATGTTTGAGCAATGATTCTCTTATTTTGGACCAAAATGCAATTTACCCAAGATGAGGGGTTATATTGCAAAATGTCATATGTTGAACATACCTCATGTGTTTTAGCATCATTAGAGAGAAAATTATGCAAGGTGGTGGCTTGTGGAAAGCCTAAATTCCAAGTTTGAACTTGTTTGAATAATGCTAGTGCCTTGTGCACCAATTCTGGTACAAATTGTAAATTACCCAAAATATAGGGTTGATTTGGAAATTACCACCTCTAGAGTGACCTTACTCCCTCCTAGTATCATTTATAAGATAGATAAAGAAGGAGGCACCATGTTTGTATCATATTTGAGTGTGATACACTTGGTGATGAAAAGACCAAGAAAGTGTTGAATGTGAAACCCTAATTTGAGCCTGTATCCAGTTGTAGAGTTCATATGAGAGTGCCTATCAGCCAAGGAGCCATAGGGGAGTCTCATATAGGTTTTTGGACTCTTGTCCTTTTCCATGATGGGCAAATCACCTCAAGGAGGTGATCCATGATGATTTAGATGCTCCTTGCAAAAGTTGTATTGGTTTGCATAATTTATGAGATAAAGATGAGATATCTTATCAAACAAGATAACTAATGGCCGAAATATCATCTCTAGATTATCCTCAAGTGTTTTTCATATCAAGATAAATATGAGTGCATGAAAGGACAGGTGTCAACCATGCATGGACACATGGCACCTAGTAGCTTATAAAGATGACACCTCATATACACACTTTTTCATGAACCTCAAGTATATATACCCTTCCTTTCACCCATAAGTGGAATTTTTCGAAATATATCACCCCCTTGCTCTTAGATATCATGCATAGAGTCTTAATATCGTGCATAGGTGAAGGAGTATCATGCATAGAGCCTTGGTATCGGCCATAGCAAAGAGATATCACCTATAGCAAAGTGATATCAGCCAAGTGAGGGATATCAGCCACAAAAGGTGAAGTATCGTGCATGGTGCTGAGGAACTCAAGCCTTGGACCTTTGAGAATCTCATCTTCAACCTTGGGAACGTGAAGCTTTAGATCTTAGAGCTTTCAAGTTGCTCATGAGGTGGGTTATATAACTTGAACTCAATCATGTTATTATTTACCATCAAGCTTGCCTTAGTTAAATGATTTACTTTCAAATAGAATTTTCTTGCATAATTGATGAACCCATGAGCTCTAGTAGTAACCTAGGACTGTTTTCCATGAACTAGAATAGTAATAATAAGAGTCTAGAGGTTGATGATGATGACATCATCATGGTGCAACCCGATATTGGGTTGAAGCACCTTTAACCCAATATGGTGTTGAAGGATACACCTCTTACCCGATATGATGATTGAAACCTGAGATAGTGATGGTTATACACCTCTAGAATGATATGGTGATGAGCATAAACCTTATGCACGATATGGTTTCACACACATACACCTCAAGGTTGATATAGTGAGCACACATACACCTTATACCCGATATGGTGTTGAAACCCTAGGTGGTGATATTATATCCGATATACCTTGGAACCCCACACCCATTTTGTGTAATGGGTTAATTGTGAAGGGTTCAACTAGTTGTCTAGCCTATCACTCAATACATGATAGGATTGATTCCATGAAGGAATGAAAGAGTATGAGCATAAGGGTTTAACCCGATATGCTTACCCGATATGGTAACCCAATATGGTAACTTGATATGGTAACCCGATATGATTATATGAACTCAACCACTAGCACGATATGGTGATGAATTTATACCTCATGGATGATATGAGTGACACATACACACACCTTGTGCACGATATGGGGTTAAGCACACACCTTATAGAGATATGGTGATTGAGTATATACCTTAAATCGATATGATGTTGAAACTCAACATGGTATTGTGAAACCCGATATACAAATCCCTAAGGTTGAGTAATCCGATATGAATGCATAATATGGTAATGAGGATATACCTCTATACTGATATGGAAGCATACCTACACCTCTATACCCGATATGTAGGAAGCTCCTCAATCCAATACACTTGATTGAGTGATACATGTAATGTGTTATGTCAAATGATACTTTAAGACATGAAGGGTTTAATGCATTTTGATAAATATGGGCCAATGTACCTTGAGAGAAGGATTGAGCCAACCCAATGGAGTATGATGAAATCAATAACCTAGTAAGGATGAAAGAGAAACTTATACTTGTTTAATACTCATGTAATGAGTACACATTGATATTCCTAATATATGTGGATTCTGATTTAGGGTTGTAATTCTTGATGAATGTTATTGAAAACCCTAGCCGGATTAAAAGGGAAACCTTGACCCTAATGAAGGGTAATGATATGATTTGAAACCACCATTGGTTAATAAAGGGAAACCCTAACCCTAATTATGTTGAAACCATGCTGGTATCATGAGATAATGAGCATAGCTAAGCATGAGCTATGATGTTTCATATAATACTGATTATCTAGGTCTTATGACCTAGAGATAATTGTTGCCTAGTGAGAGGTAACAAGATATTTAATGTTCTTGTGAGCCATGTGAATAATTGTTGCCTAGTGAGAGGTAACTAGATGTTTAATGGCCTTGTAAGCCATGTGAATAGTTGTTGCCTAGTGAGAGGTGACAAGATGTTTAATGGGCTTTGTGGGCCATGTGAATAGTTGTTGCCTAGTGAGAGTGATAACACCCATTTTATGGTTGTTAAGGCTATGTTTTACTATCAAATCTGCCCCCTAAACTACCTTCCTCTTCATTTTAACTCATCATTTGTTCATAAATGACCCGCACTATGCTTCTAACAATATTTCCCATCTTTTGTAGAGTTTCCCTCATTTTTCCACCCAAAGAACGCTAAGGGACCCGTCCCGGCCCATCCACAACAAGAGAACTACCGCGGCCCTTCCAATGACGCACGACACAACCCTTTACCCGCCGTGGTCACTGCCCGATACGGCAGCAACCCGACAAAGGTGTGTCACACGAGGAGTTCTGACGGGTGACATGTTACTTACCCGACACAGAGTCTTGCTCGTCACGATACGACCGACAAGGCTATCCTTCGATGCAGTAACCTGGCAGAGCTTTTACCTGTCACGATCTAGCGAGACTCAATCACAACCCAGCACACAATGGCCCCCGCCAACCCGTGCTGGGCAATGGACGTATCAGCCCTCTCCCAAAGCCAGGAGAGCAAAGCAGACAAAGGACACGTGGCCCAATGAGGACCACAACCCTACCAGCCGCTGCCTATAAATAGCAGCTATAGGACTTTGATGGGATGGGTCAGAACCCAATAAGAGATAACTTTGGAAGTAGAGCTAGTACGTGGAGTTCCCAGGTGTGTCGGGCGATACTAGGTGAGCACACTCCCAACCCGAGAGGGGCGGGAGGAGTTCACTTAGAACCCGTCTCGATAGCCGCAAAAACATGATATGACCAAGAAGACTACCCTAATGTGCTGAGTTCTTAGATGGGTCTCAACCTGAGATGGCTCGCCCTTCTACACACAATATAAGGAACCCGAGAGCCTAAGTGATTCCTAACCCGGCACGATACTGAACCCGATATGGACCAACCATCAAGGCGTGTCGCCCAACACGGCTGGCAACCTGACACGGCCGTATTGGGTAGGGAGTCCTTCTCGGTACGCCCCCAACCATCACAGTTCAAAACCCAAAACGATCAAGAGCCCGACACTGGCATATTAGGCAGAGCTCCTGCCCGGTACCAGGTTAGGGAAACCTTAGGGGTCCGCTGCTGTATATCGACCTCCTAAATCAAGGAGGCTGATACCTATCTTCTTTCTTTTCCAACATTTTACTTTCTTTTACTTATGCATTGTAACTGAACCCTCATCGTATATCTATGCTTATTGGAAGCTTTGGAGTTTATCTCATGTCGTTCTGTGTATGGTCCCTTTTTTTGGATGATTTCTTGATAGCATCTGAACTCTAGTCTCTTCTTTTGGATCGCACTTTTGACTAGCTATCGAATCGTGTTTCCCGTTTCGACACCCTTGAGAGGGGGCTGTTGCAACTCTAGAGTTTGGTCTGATATGGGTGTACGAGAGTACCCAGGATCAGGGCTGCCCTGACTTTCCTTTCCACTCTGACCCATGTCCACTACTCTCGAGAGAGGGAATTGGTGCATGGTTAGAGACATTCTCTTTGAGAAAAGAGAATGTTGGATGTCTTCCACTGCCGCTTGTTATGCCCAAGTTTTCATCCTTCGTGCTTTACCTCAACGACAGTTTTATCTCCTCAGTCTTTGATATACAAAACCTCTATAAAATTTGCTAAACCCTAAAACTATAATCTTTCCAATAACTCTAGTTGGAGATAGTCTTTTAGTTTAATCTCTTTATGGTGCTTTCTTGTTACAACCAAACCTATCCTTTTACCTTTTGATGTGCTCAGACATGTGAATCTCAAGTTCTGAAGCGTCATTCTTCCTATCCCTACGTTCGACCCCGAACTACTTCGACGCTGTGCTAGTTGCATGTGTCTTAAACATTTGGGTTTTATGAATTTCTAAAGACTGATAACCTAGACATGACTCCATTTTTGGACCCACATTTAAGGCTCGTCAACTTTTTGGCACCGTTTTTGGTGATAGGCAACGAAAACCATTCTATGAACTTGTGTTTTGCTTGCACTTTGCCAAAAACCCTGTACATATGCATATAACACTGCAAATATTTACTGCACATAATATTTACTACGCATAGTTTATACAACACACTAATATCTTTTACATCTTTCTTCCTTTCCAGGTACTTTTCTTCCTTTCACTAGGTCATCCTTGCCTTTAGCAAGTAATGGCTGACCAACCTCCCGAAGCCCGCTCTCTACGTTCATTTGTCCAAGTTCGGGCAAATGAGGAAATGAATCCCGTTGTTATATAACCCCTCAACGTCACCAACTTTGAGTTGAAGCCTTCTTTCCATTAGCTTCTCTAGCACAACATGTTTGGTGGGAACACCCTTGATGAGAAACCATACAACCATCTGACGACGTTCAAGAGGACGTGCAACACTTTCAAGATTAATAGGGTTCCACGAACGCATATCTACATCTAGTGATTCCCCTTCTTGATGAGGGATAAGGCGTTGGAATGGTACACCAATCTTCAAGATGGAAGTCTTCCCGACTGGGAGCATCTTGCTAATGCTTTTATCTCCAAGTTCTTTCCTATTGAGAGGACAATCAAATGCCAGAACAAGATTATGAGATATTCTCAGAAGCCCTCAGAAAATCTTCATGAAACTTGGGAGAGATTTATGAGCTATCAGTGAGAATGCCCACACCATGGTTTTTCCGAACCCAAGCTGATCACCACATTTTAAAATGGGGTGTGTCCCGCAGAGAGGAAGTCCTTGAACACTGCAGCTGGCAGTGACTTCTTGGGACTCAGTGCTCAAAGGGCTAGGGAAATCATTGAAAACATGGCCACGAATCAACAGGATGGCGATTACGACCGGGAGTCGACTAGCCACACCACTCCAGGTGAATCTAAGGCTATGGAGGCCCTCACAGCCAAGCTTGACAAGATAGTGATAGATGTCCAGACCCTCAAGGAGAAAGGATACAAAGGGAAAGTTCGACAGGAAGTCATAAAAAGCTGTGTCACCTTCGGAGAGCCAGACCACCTGTCTGACTTCTGCCTACACACGACACCCCAAGAAGATTTTGATGAAACCAATACAAAGAATGTAAGTTACGTCTAGTACTAAAGACCTGACCATCCTGGTTTCTCTTATGGGAACACTGTTGGTATGTATGCCCTGAGAGCCAATCATGGGATGATTGGTGGGATACATTAAGATTGATTTGATAAACATAAAAGGCGAGCTTCCAATTCTTTCTAGTTCAGTCATATGAGATAGTGATAGAACAAATTGAATGTCTAGAGAATGACAATACTCAATGACGTATGCCTTCAGGTTCATGACCTGAACGATGAGATCATACGGATGCTAAGAGTTTGTACATTCTTGTTATGTCCCTAGTCGGATGTCATTGTGGAAGGTAGATAGACAACAATGACACACAAGACTAGATTGTGGTGTTGGTTGATGACAGAATCTCATTAGTCATGATATAGAGATATCAAACCAAACACATAGGTACTTGTTAGAGAACAAGGTACCGGACAGACCCACCGTGAGTTTGACACATGGAACCATGAGATGGTAGTCACAGTCAGTACTCACAGTGATGGTGGTGAGTGTGATTCTTAGACCTGAAATCACTACACTCAACACATGTCGTTGGGCACACTTTGACATCATCAAACGCAGTCCTGAAACATGGGTTGTTATAAAGGTGATGATTGGGTGGCTTTGACACATGGGGCTTTTGAGGGGTGAGTGATAGATATGGGATTTGTCCCTCCTGAGGGAGTTTGATATCCATGGCCACTTGATGAGTAGGATTGAGAAAGGCGTGCACGCATGTGTGAATCAGTATATGATACTGATGTCATACATATCTCTTCCAGTCTACTCTGAGATCAAGGAAGTGAATGAACGTTGACAGGATGACTGTTCCATGCCTCGAGTTCATTCGGGATATCAGTGACAAAGGAATTATACATTCACTGTAACACCATTCACGGATTGTAGGATGAAAGTTGTTCTCCAACTTTCTACTTTCACTTGGGTAGCACTAATGTGTGACTAGGCACCGCTCTTTGCTTGTGAAGTCATAAGTGTTATGGACTTTCACTGCCAACGTGAAATGGACCTGCAGGGTCACACACATAGGATTTAACCTGGAAGAGGAGTTTTGTCCACAAAGAAATGTTTAGATTGATTACTAAAGGAGCTTAGTAGTTCAATTAAACACTCAATCAGTCGATAGCTCAATATCGTATGGTTCAAGGTGTTGGACGCATTGATTGGAGTATCGGATTGATTGAAATCGCATTTGACTGATTTTTCCCAACCTGTGCTCCCAACCGATCAGCTCATGTGATGAACCGGTCGGCTGAGGTTGCTGAACCGGTCGGCTGGAGTGTCCAGGCTGATCGGCTCATGCCCAGGTTGAAACGACCGGTTTAAGAGTTGAACCGATCGACTCAACTGGTGCAACCGACCAGTTGGGAAAGTCATGTCGGCAAGGATTTTCTTTTCGTTTCAAATTGCCCAATTCGATTGGGAATAATATTGGTATTCGATACCAATTGGGAAAGAAACAAGGAAAGTCTTTTTTTTTAGCCGGATTAGGACCATGAACCGATCGGTTCAGGGCACCAACCGATCGGTTGGAGTGCCCCAAACGATCGGCTCAGGTCCAACCGATCGGCTCAATGGCCGAACCGATCGGTTCAGCAATGAACCGATCAGTTCAGGTTGCGAGATGGTTGCTTTTGGTGGAAAATCCTCGAACCCTTCTACTCCTGCATTAGTCCCGCATTGCCCGGGATGGAGAACCCTGTCCCATGACTCTCCTATATATAGGGGTATTGGGGGCTTCTCAAAGTACAGCTCAGTGCAACCAGTTGCTCTGCAAGTTGTCGTTCTCTCTGGTTTTGGTAACCATGAGAGAGCCCGAGCAAGTGCTTCCCGCAAAAGGGAGGTGCAACAAGGGAAGGACAACTGCAGTTGCAACAGGAGGCAGGAGAGCGTGTTGGCGACTAGTACGTCAACAGGAGGGTGCGACTCCTTCCACTTCCTTGTGGGACAAGGAGAGTGGAGTTCCAGGTGGTCCGTGTGGACTACTACAGAGGCAGGAGGACACTGCCACTTAGGAGGACAACTGTCATCCGACAGTCCGGTTCGAGTAGGAGTTGTCAGTCCCGGTGCGACCGGGAGCTGCACAGACACCGTCGAAGTCCGGAGTTGAATACCGCGCACTGCGCGAGGTATTGTCGCCGAGCAAGCCTCGGGACAAGGTATGATTCCGCAAACCATACTTTCCTATTATATAGACGTTGACGCGTTTCCTCGGTATGGGTTGGGGGAGAAAATTTTTTGTTTCCGCTGCCTTCTCTGTCTCCCCTAAAACCCAACAGTGGTATCAGAGCCACGTCAGCTGCTCTATATTTTAGGAATATCGATATGATCGATTTTGGTTTGTCGCCTTTATTTATTGCATACGATGCGAATAATATCGACTTTATGCATGTCCAATCCTAAATCCACAAATCCCTAATTACATATATGATATGTATTATTAATGCACTCGATACACGTCGCCCTTAAACGAGTTTTGTGGTGGATGTGTGTAGCGTGATTATGGCCTATAAACCCCTATCTGTGTGTGGTTGTTTGTGGTTGCTTGCATCTCGGTCTACGCACCGATCTTCCCTCTTTTATTCCTGATGTAACTCGAAATAATTCGAGATTCTTTCCTACCTTTGCTCCCCCCGAATGTAACTCGGGGTTTCTCCTTTTTAAAGCAATGTAATAAATAGGATAGATTTTATTTCCTGTTATGTCAAAGACCGGCGGACATCAAGACGACTGCTCAGACGATCAGTTCAAGGAGTGAACCGATCGGTTGACCTTCCAGACGGTCGGTTCAAGGAGTGAACTGATCGGTTGATGACCGGTTCGAGGAGCGAGACGAGCGGGTGGCGGACATGACGAGATGCACGACGACCAGGTGAATCGATCGATTGAAGGAGCCAACTGATCGGATGGTGGCACCCAGACGCCCGGCTGGAGAGTACAGATCATTCATGTGATGAGTTGATCAACTCGGATGGCAAGGCACAGATGTTCATCTTGTACAGGTTGCATGTGATGTATACCTAGATGACCGTGATTCCTCTTGGCTCGAGGAATCACATTAGGATGGCCATAATCATCGCTTTTTATCGTTTGTGCATGTTTTCTGTGGGATATAGCATGTATATGATACATACTATGTATTTTGGTGATTGGATATGTATATGTATATAAAACCAAATCCCTCATTAAAATATTAAGTCTTATATGCCTTCCATTAGCGACACACATGGCAAACTTGATCGACCAAGCGTAGGTTACGCCAAAGCGTGGTGCGCCGTCTATCTTGTGGAAGTGTGAAGGGTAGACATGTAGGTTCTGCCAAAGCAGGGTGCATGTTTACCGTGTCGGCTTTTGGGTTAGACTTAACTGGTGATTCTTAGAGCGTCTAGGCCCAGAGGCAAGGAATGTTCATGGCAAGGTGTTGTGCATGTTCATTAAACAAGAGTTGCATATGATGCAATTGGCAAAGAGTTGCCTACCTGAGAGATCTAAGTTGTGGGCGATCAGCCAAAGCTGACTCATGATTTAGAGGATTTCAGGATCTTGCCCACTAGAAGATTGTACGCTGCAATCTTCCGAATTGATGGTGAGGGCTATCAATTTGAAGTAAAATAGTGGGAGCGATAATTAATTAAAGGCCTAATTATATCGTCAAACTTTCAAATCAATCAAATAAGTCAAAAATGAGTTTTGGACTAAAATTGCATATTTTCCCTTTTGTAGTTCAAATGGCGACAAACAACAACAACTTTTCTTTGCGATCGGTCCTTGACAAGGACAAGTTAAATGGGACAAACTTCCACGACTGGTATCGGACATTGAGAATTGTTCTCACTCAAGAGCGTAAGCTCTATGTCCTGGATACTCCAATTCCAGAGGAACCCGCTCCCAATGCACCAAGGACAGAAAGGGATGCTTACAAGAAGCATTCTGATGATGCCATTGATGCAAAGTGCTTGATGCTATGTTCAATGAACCATGAGTTGCAGAGGCAACATGAGAACATGGGTGTCATAGAGATGATTCTGCATCTCAGGAACATGTATGAAGATCAGGCACGACAAGAGAGGTACAATGTTTCTAGGGCGTTGTTCAAGTGCGTCATGACAGAAGGAGATCCAGTTGGTCCTCACACACTCAAGATGATTGGGTATGTGGAGAACCTGTAGAGACTGGGATTTCCACTGAGCCAAGAGTTTGCTACTGACGTGATACTGCAATCATTGCCAGAATCTTACAGTCAGTTTGTGATGAACTACAACATGAACAACTTTGATAGGCCACTGTCAGAGTTGTTGGGCATGTTGAGGACAGCCGAGTTACAGATGAAGAAGGACAAGCCTAAGTCCGTGATGGTGATCACGAGCAAGAAAGGCAAGTCCAAGCGCAAGGGCAAGGGCAAAGCTAAGAAAGGTTCTGAAGCTAGCCAGGAGTCCAAGCCATCTTCAGCTCTCAAGGCCAAGGGAGGCGTGACAAAGAAAGGAAATTGCCACCATTGTCAAAAGCCAGGACATTGGAAAAGGAATTCTCCTCTCTACCTGGAAGAACAAAAGAAGAAGGAGGCGACTGAAGCCTCTACTTGAAGGTGTCATGTAAATAAACTTGTAACACTTTTTGAGATATATGATATCAAGATGGAAAGTGTAAAGCATTCTTACTTGGGGCAAGTGTTGCCTTTATAGATAGGAATACTTTAGTTTATTTTCAGCCAATAAGGCATGTAATACAGTTATGAACTGCTATTTCATACTTGCCAATAGATAGAAACACTTTATTTTTGCATATTGTATGACAATGATGGCAATTAATAAAGAGATGTTTCAATTTATAAAGATATGATCTTTATGGCAATGCCTTATTTATCTTTAGATATTTGATATGCATAAGATAAGACGATACCTAAAAGTTATAGATAACTCAAACAATTTAATTAGCATTAATCATGAGAAATTCATTTCTAGTTTCCATGTGATGGATAAAACTAGACTCTTTTGGTTAGAGAACCAGTAAGGGACATGAATATCTTGGACATGATTAATCAATCTTCACTAAAGTAGTGGAAGAGTGATTATCCTATTAGGTATAATACATGTGATGTATTTACATGCATATTGGAATAAATGCTAATACTTCAAATGGTGTTTAGAGAAATACCAATATGAATATCTTGTAGTGTTCAAGATTATCATAAATGAAGTACAAATTTGGTAAAGTATTAATTCTTGATGAGATCAATGAATGAAATACTTGGACCAAATGTTTGAGATCCTTATGAGTGAGTATGATAGTGTATCATAGTAAACTCATGATTAAGGCATGGTGATGTCTGAATCAAGAAGGAATCATACTCTAAGGAGTTAGAGAATGATTATCAAATAACTGAATTCTTCTTAATAAAAGAATACCCCACACTAATAAAAGAAATTAAGAATCACAAGGGTTGTGAGTTCTTATATCTTTAACAGATACACCTCAATTGTCTATGTGATGAGTTGGTCATGTGATGAGTCAACTATCAAGATGAGGAAACGAATCTTGAGTTATGGTTTATGAAACCATTACATCCTAAATGACTTCCATGTGAACCATAAGGTATGACCTTGATGGTAGCACTCATTGGATCATATCCATAAGTGCAAATGAGTCTTAAGTGTTAAGACACATGGATAACATTTTGAAAAGGATGATGCCTGTTGATTGCAACTTAATGACTAAGACATTTGGCATATGGACACTAAAACTGCATTCCTATGAGGAATAAAACCAGGATGTGTACGTGACACATCCTATAAGGTTTATGAATCCACTAATGCAAATGAAGTCTATAAGTTACAATGGACTAATCAATGTGATTGATTGAGTACAAGCAACTCAAAATTGGATCTTTATTTTGATGATATAGTCAAAGGGTTTGACTGATATGTCAAAGATAAAGAAGGGATCTGTGATTTAGTGGGAGCGTATTCACATTCCACATGTTGATGTGAAATGGAAATGTTCTAGATTGGAAATCCGAATGTGGAAATTATCTTTAAGGAAGATAGAGATGTTTCCTATGTGATAGGAATAGAGATCTATAGAGATAGTTCTCGAAAATCTCTTGACCTGGAAAGAGAGAGCATACATTGGCAATCTGTACTGAAGTATTCAGTATGCACAGATTCAGTGGGAGAAAACTTGTCCATGTTACATGGAGTTAGTATCCCAAGGCCAAGTGTCCAATTCTTATGAAGAATGGGAACACTAAGAATAGATATGGATCTATCATGTATGTAATCATCCCATTATCTTACATGTATGACATGGCAAGAATAAAATGCATTCATCATCTTGTATGTAGGACATGGCAATATGATGTGCTCATCCTGATAACTCGTATGTGGGACATGACGAGTGGATGTCTGTCTGTTTCCAGTAAGGGTTACTGGAATACCATGAGAACTTGATAAGTACTTGTGAAGTACTAGTTCTATGGAGATAAGGAAGAGTTTGATGTAAAGAGTTACATTGATGCGAACTTCCGAAAGGACAGAAAATTAATCGCAAAATATACATGGGATGTATAAAAGTAAAAGTTTGTTCCAATAAAGCCATTTAAAAGGGAAAAGCCGAGTATCTATGTGTTAGTGAACAACAGTGGATACTATATGGATCTGAAAGTTCATAAGATGAACTTATATTCCACACATTGATGACAAGTCTGGAATCCTTGATCATGTAATGTGGCTAAAGGTTAGCAAATGGAATGCTAGATCGCATATTACGGCAACTCCATCTCATACGTGTGACGTACAACGAAGAGATGCGAGACATGCAATTTGTACAGACTTTGGCAAGGTGTTGTCATTACTCACTACATTGGCACTAGAGCACACTAACATGTGGGACATGTTTGAAGATCACTATGAATATGATTCATGGGTGATTGGCTCGCAGTGCAAGTGGGAGTCTGTTGGTATGTATGCCCTGAGAGCCAATCATGGGATGATTGGTGGGATACATTAAGATTGATTTGATAAACATAAAAGGCGAGCTTCCAATTCTTTCTGGTTCAGTCATATGAGATAGTGATAGAACAGATTGAATGTCTAGAGAATGACAATACTCAATGACGTATGCCTTCAGGTTCATGACCTGAACGATGAGATCATACGGATGCTAAGAGTTTGTACATTCTTGTTATGTCCCTAGTCGGATGTCATTGTGGAAGGTAGATAGACAACAATGACACACAAGACTAGATTGTGGTGTTGGTTGATGATAGAATCTCATTAGTCATGATATAGAGATATCAAACCAAACACATAGGTACTTGTTAGAGAACAAGGTACCGGACAGACCCACCGTGAGTTTGACACATGGAACCATGAGATGGTAGTCACAGTCAGTACTCACAGTGATGGTGGTGAGTGTGATTCTTAGACCTGAAATCACTACACTCAACACATGTCGTTGGGCACACTTTGACATCATCAAACGCAGTCCTGAAACATGGGTTGTTATAAAGGTGATGATTGGGTGGCTTTGACACATGGGGCTTTTGAGGGGTGAGTGATAGATATGGGATTTGTCCCTCCTGAGGGAGTTTGATATCCATGGCCACTTGATGAGTAGGATTGAGAAAGGTGTGCACGCATGTGTGAATCAGTATATGATACTGATGTCATACATATCTCTTCCAGTCTACTCTGAGATCAAGGAAGTGAATGAACGTTGACAGGATGACTGTTCCATGCCTCGAGTTCATTCGGGATATCAGTGACAAAGGAATTATACATTCGCTGTAACACCATTCACAAATTGTAGGATGAAATTTGTTCTCCAACTTTCTACTTTCACTTGGGTAGCACTGATGTGTGACTAGGCACCGCTCTTTGCTTGTGAAGTCATAAGTGTTATGGACTTTCACTGCCAACGTGAAATGGACCTGCAGGGTCACACACATAGGATTTAACCTGGAAGAGGAGTTTTGTCCACAAAGCAATGTTTAGATTGATTACTAAAGGAGTTTAGTAGTTCAATTAAACACTCAATCAGTCGATAGCTCAATATCGTATGGTTCAAGGTGTTGGACGCATTGATTGGAGTATCGGATTGATTGAAATCGCATTTGACTGATTTTGCCCAACCTGTGCTCCCAACCGATCGGCTCATGTGATGAACCGGTCGGCTGAGGTTGCTGAACTGGTCGGCTGGAGTGTCCAGGCCGATCGGCTCATGCCCAGGTTGAAACGACCGGTTCAAGAGTTGAACCGATCGGCTCAACTGGTGCGACCGACCAGTTGGGAAAGTCATGTCGGCAAGGATTTTCTTTTCGTTTCAAATTGCCCAATTCGATTGGGAATAATATTGGTATTCGATACCAATTGGGAAAGAAACAAGGAAAGTCTTTTTTTTTAGCCAGATTAGGACCATGAACCGATCGGTTCAGGGCACCAACCGATCGGTTGGAGTGCCCCAAACGATCGGCTCAGGTCCAACCGATCGGCTCAATGGCCGAACCGATCGGTTCAGCAGTGAACCGATCAGTTCAGGTTGCGAGATGGTTGCTTTTGGTGGAAAATCCTCGAATCCTTCTACTCCTGCATTAGTCCCGCATGGCCCGGGATGGAGAACCCTGTCCCATGACTCTCCTATATATATAGGGGTATTGGGGGCTTCTCAAAGTACAGCTCAGTGCAACCAGTTGCTCTGCAAGTTGTCATTCTCTCTGGTTTTGGTAACCATGAGAGAGCCCGAGCAAGTGCTTCCCGCAAAAG
Source organism: Alisma plantago-aquatica (assembly GCA_963693085.1). Classification (NCBI taxonomy): domain Eukaryota; kingdom Viridiplantae; phylum Streptophyta; class Magnoliopsida; order Alismatales; family Alismataceae; genus Alisma; species Alisma plantago-aquatica. The sequence goes on along the minus strand of OY856413.1, from coordinate 589,575,276 downwards.
GGAGGTGCAGCAAGGGAAGGACAACTGCAGTTGCAACAGGAGGCAGGAGAGCGTGTTGGCGACTAGTACGTCAACAGGAGGGTGCGACTCCTTCCACTTCCTTGTGGGACAAGGAGAGTGGAGTTCCAGGTGGTCCGTGTGGACTACTACAGAGGCAGGAGGACACTGCCGCTTAGGAGGACAACTGTCATCCGACAGTCCGGTTCGAGTAGGAGTTGTCAGTCCCGGTGCGACCGGGAGCTGCACAGACACCGTCGAAGTCCGGAGTTGAAGACCGTGCACTGCGCGAGGTATTGTCACCGAGCAAGCCTCGGGACAAGGTATGATTCCGCAAACCATACTTTCCTATTATATAGACGTTGACGCGTTTCCTCGGTATGGGTTGGGGGAGAAAATTTTTGTTTCCGCTGCCTTCTCTGTCTCCCCTAAAACCCAACAAACACTAGTGCTGCTAAGAACTACCACCAGCTGGTGGGCGGAAATCCCTGTGGAGGACCATCAAATCAGCAACGCCAGACGGGGTTCCAGCAGTAGTAGACTTTCCAGCCAAATCAGCAACAAAGACCGTCCTTGATGACGGAGTTGATGTCCTTTGCAAAAAGGCAAAATGACCTCAATGAGAAGATGTATAAGAGTTCTGTGGATAACACAGCCTTGCTGAAACTGATGCAGCAGCAAATGGGGGGCTTTTTAGCCTAGATTGGAGAGCTCCAACAACATAATAAACAGATCGATCAGCAGCTTGCGAGTCTCACCCAAACTATCAACCATCAGGTAGGGCGTTTCCCCTCTAACACTGAAACCAATCCCAGAGGACATGAGACTGCGAAAATGGCCATTTTGAGGTCAGGAACGATAATTTCACCAGTCGTTGAGAAGTTAGTAATGTCACCAACAAAGCTTGCTGAAGAAGTCAACTCAGAGAAAGAGGAAGAAGTTCCACTAAAGTCAGAGAAAGTAACTAAAGACAAGGTCAATGATGTTTCTTTTGAAGAACGTCTAGACAAGTACACACCCCGCGTACCTTTCCCCCATAAGCTGGTTAAAGCCCAGCTGAAGAAGAGATATGAGAAATTTATGGCCGCAATAAAGAAGTTGCACCTTGACATCCCTTTTTTGGATGCCATCGAAGAGATGCCAACCTACGCTAAGTTTTTAAAGGATTTAATATCAAGGAAGAAGATAGGTGAGGATGTAGAGATAGTGAAACTGTCATAGATGTCCAGTTCCTTTGTCACTACAACTATGCCATCCAATAAGAGAGATCCTGGGGCCTTTGTGATCCCCTTTCAAGTTGGAGATAATGTAACTCGCAAAGGTCTGGACGACTTGGGGGAAAGCATCAATATGATACCTCTGTCCCTTGCTAAAAGGATTGGGCTCACCGACATGGTGAGCACCAATATGAGAATCCAGCTAGCCAATCATACCTTTACCAGGCCGGTCAGAGTTGTCGAGGATGTGCCCGTTCGAGTAGGGCGATTCTTTATTCCATGTGATATGTTCTGATCGACACCGTAGAAGATCCCAACTGCCCCATCATCTTTGGGCGACCTTTCCTAGCTACCGGTCGGGCCCTCATCAACGTGGAGGCATGTATGATTAAGATCTGAGTTGGAAGAGACCATATCGACTTAAACATCAGAGATTGTATGAAGGCCCCCACGTTCTTTGAATCTTCTTATTTCGTTGAAAGCTACCAGCAACTATGCGATGAAGTACAGAAGGAGAAGTCCATGGTAGACCTGCTTATGCACGCCTTATCTGGTGAGGCACAAGAGGTTGAAGACCCAGAAGTCAAAGAACTGCTAGCCCTTCTAGATGGTGAAGGTACGTCCGAATATGATGACCTTGTGGAGACAGTTATGTATGCTGCTCTCTGAAAAGACCCATCCAATGAATAAGAAAAAGAAGTCTTGCCTAAACTGAAAGTCTTGCCAAGAGGCCTAGAATACCATTTTTTAGATGAAGGGAAGATGAATCCAGTAATAATCAACTCGGAGTTGACCGATGGGTAAAAAGATCAGTTGCTTGAAGAGTTAAGGCTGAGGAGGAAAGCCCTAGGGTACTCAATCAGAGACCTGAAGGGGATAAGTCCCTCTGTGTGCATGCACAGAATCTATCTGGAGGAGGACTCTAGGTAGTATGCCCAGCCATAGAGTAAGTTAAATGAAAAGCTTCGAGAAGTTGTTAGTAAGGAAGTGGTAAAGCTTCGAGACGTTGTCGTTATCTATGCTATTATCGATAGTATGTGGGTAAGCCCAATATAAGTGGTTCCAAAGAAGGGAGGTATGTCGTTGGTCAATGGAGATGACGGAGTCGAGATCGCCACCAAGATGGTTACCGACTGGCAGATGTGTATCGATTATCGTAAGCTAAATGCCTCCACCCGCAAGGACCATTTCCCCCTTCTGTTCATTGATCAGATGCTAGAGCGCCTGGCTCACCATTTGTACTTCTGTTGGTTGGATGGGTACTCAGGTTTCTATCAGATCCCCATTCACCCTGATGACCAAGAAAATACCACTTTCACTTGCATTTACAGAACTTTTGCCGTCAGGAGAATGCCCTTTGGGCTTTGTAATGCACATGCTACCTTCCAGCGGTGTATGAATGCAATTTTTGCTGATCTCCTTGAAGACAAAATGGAAGTGTTTATGGACGATTTCAGTGTGTACGACATCTCCTTTTATGACTTCCTGAACAAACCTGTCGCTTGTGATGAGAAGGTGTGAAGAGAAAAGCCTAACTCTGAATTGGAAGAAATGTCATTTCATGGTTTGAGAGGGCATAGTTCTGGGCACAAGGTGTCCAATAGAGGTATTGAGGTCGATTCGTCTAAGGTCGAGGCGATTGCCAAGCTCCCTCCGCCCACTTCAGTTACAGGTATTTGAAGTTTCTTGGGTCACGCCGGTTATTACCGACAATTTATTAAAGATTTCTCAAAGATAGCGAAACCTCTTTCCAAATTCTTGATGAAAGATGTGAGGTTTGACTTCACATATGAGTGCATGGAGGCGTTCTCCACTCTGAAAGATGCTCCTGTATCTGCACCCATTCTCTAATCTCCCGACAGGAACCTTCTATTTGAGCTTATGTGCGACGCCAGTGACTTCTCCATTGGTGTTGTTCTAGGCCAAAAGAAAGACAAAAGGCACCACGTCATCTTCTATGCAAGTAAAACCTTAGATGAAGCTCAGTTGAATTACATGACTACTGAAAAAGAGATGCTTGCTATTGTGTATGCTTTTGACAAGTTTCTGTCATACCTCATGGGTTCCATGGTAGTGGTGCACAGCGACCACGGGCCCATCAAATACCTTATGCAAAAGAAAGATGCAAAACCCCCTACTACATTGGGCATTGTTGTTGCAAGATTTCGACCATGAAATAAAGGATAAGAAAGGTTCAGAAAATTTGTCCGTCGACCACCTCTCAAGGATCAAGGTGGATGATGACCACCCACTCCCGATCAATGATAGTTATGTCAATTAATCCATCTATGTTGCCCAGACAGCCAATACTGAGGGGTCGTGGTATGTAGACTTCTGCAATTACCTAGCTTGTAAATAGCTTCCCCCGAATATGTCTTATAATCAGAAGAAGAAATTCTTCTCTGATTTAAAGAATTACTACTGGGACGATCCTTTGTTGTTTAGGCGTTGCGCCGATGGGTTATATAGAAGATGTATACCTAAGGAGGAAGCCCCCAAAATTCTATTTGAGTGTCACTCCTCTCCCTATGGAGGACACCTAAGAGGTGAAAGGACTGCTGCTAAGATCATTCAGTCAGGTTTCTACTGGACAACTCTGTTTAAAGATGCACATGCTTTTATGAAGTCTTGCAATGAATGTCAACGAACTAGAAACATTTCTCGCCGAAATGAGATGCCGCTTTCAGATTGGATCGAGGTTGAAATCTTCGATGTATGGGGAATAGATTATATGGGACTTTTCCCCTCATCCTACGGTTTTAAATATATCCTGGTTGCGGTTTATTACGTCTCTAAGTGGGTTGAAGAAGTGCCCGCCATTACATGTGATGCTAAAGCAGTAATAAAGATTTTTACTAAGACCATCTTTCCAAGATTTGGAGTGTCTAGAACCGTCATTAGTGATGGTGGTTCTCACTTTGCAGAGAAACAATTTGAATCCCTCTTGCGGAAGTACGTAGTACGTCACAAGGTCGCAATGCCATACCACCCGCAGACATCCAGATAGGTTGAAGTCTCTAATCGGCAGATCAAGCAGATTTTTGAAAAGACAGTTGGCACGTCCCGCAAGGACTGGTCAGCTAAACTAGATGATGCTCTTTGGGCATACATAATAGATTTTAAGACGCTGTTGGGTACCACACCCTACCGCTTGATATATGGAAAAGCATGCCACCTTCCTTTTGAGCTGGAGCACAAAGTGGTCTGGGTGATCAAGCGCCTCAACATGGACCCGACGCTAGCTGGGAAGAAAACATTTCTTCAGCTTCAGGAGCTTGAAGAATTGAGACTCCATGCCAATGAAAATGCAAGGATTTACAAGCTAAGAACCAAGATCTGGCACGACGCCCACCTGAGGAAGAAGAACGTCAACGAAGGTGATAAAGTTTTGTTATTTAAATCTTCTATCCGCCTTTTTCCTGGAAAATTGCAGACCAGGTGGTCCGGGCCGTTTATAGTTGCAAAGACATATCCGTCTGGGATGATGGAGCTTTATGATAAAGAAGATCCAACAAAAGTTTTCCCAGTCAACGGACACAGGGTCAAAAGGTTCTATGAAGACGAAGCTTTTGTTAGAAGATCCGAAATACCCCTGTAGGATGCTGAAGCTGCACACACTGGAGAAGCCTAAGAAGATGTCGAGCTAGCGATAGAAATCACAACACTCCTCAGGAGGCAGCCTGAGTTTTACTTTCATAGAATAGGATGTTATTTCCTTTCCTAGCAAAAGAACATTACAAACATTATCATTGTAATAAGGCCCGAGTCAGTGTATGAGCCACATCCACAGACTCTCTCATTTTTTGGGCCACCGACTCAGTTTTATTTATAGCTTGGTGAGTAATACCATCAGAGGCTAAAAGTTCACTCTTGTGCCAATGATGTTTTACCCACCAAGCGCTTTTTGATTTCAATTTTTCCATCTTTGTTTTGCTTTAGCCTTATGCATGCATGCTGAATGCACCCTTTTGCTCTGAACAAAGTGTTGTATGAATGTTGTATCACCCAGACAGTTCTTTCAAATCGGGTGACACAATATGAGTGTATCGGTAAGGAAGAAGCCCCACTACGCGATAAGCGTATCGGGACAAACCTTTACCTTTTCCTGATAAAGTTACCAATGGAAAAAGAACCCGTATCAGGCGAGTGTGTCATCCGGCGCATATCGCACAATGCAACGCGACCTCGATATCAGGCATAAGGAATAGAAGAGAGGAGCATGTCATCCGATACAAAGTTGCCGCATGACATGTGCTAAGTGTGCCAAGGAAGGGAAATCGCTTCCCAACGCGGCAGATTAGACTGATCTTACCATGTTACAGAAAATGATGCACCTTATCATGCGACGCATGTCCCAGTTTTACCCATTTTACCCCCGCTCGCCATGACTATATATAGTAACTTGTGTTTAACCGTGTCAGGCACAAAATTTACTTTTTCATCTACTCCCGTATCACACATCCTTTTGCTTACTCTAGCTCCCGTATCACGTAAGTGTTTGCTCTTGTGTCGGCCATCCTCTTCCCGACACCCGTGTCGCGCATCAACCATCCCTGCCCTGATACATGTATAAACACGATACGCTTATCGCCCACTTGTATCGCATAGACAGTGTCGGTCACACTTGTATCGCGTGATATCGTTCCATAAGAAGCCTGTATCGGGCATGACCTTCGCCTTGTATCATGCTTTGTTTATCGTGCGATAGGTTTTCTTCGTTGCTTTAACTGACGAATCCGTCTTTTACCTCTATCGCGTGACATGTGTGTCATGCGATATATATGCCCAAGCGACACAACCTTTATTGAGCACCCGTGTTGGGCATGATTCACGTGTTCATGACGGGTAACCCTTATCGCCCGGTTTGTTTTACGAAAGGTTCGGGTCGTATCGGGTGACACAAGTTGTTTCCTGACACAATGGCGTATCGCGCAATGACCCTATCGGGCACTCGTGCCGAGCAAGGCACGTTTTCAGCAACCCGATATCGGCCTGACCTATCGGCTAGACCCTATCAGGAGGCAACATGAGTTTTTACCCTTGCTCAAAGCTGACTTTCTGCCGTCGGGCACTTTTGTATCGTGTGGCGATGTTTCCCAAAATAACTATTACCCGATATCAGTTTTCCATTGTCACTTAACTGATATCGGGAAACGTGCTCCTCATGGTCTCCTGCCTGATATCGGGCAAGGTGATTTTGTTTAACCAACTATTTGGTGACTTATTCTCTGCCGCTTGAAAATAAGAAAAAATGGCTCACACCAAACAAACCGTTGTCCAGGTCGACAAACAAGGACGAAGGATCAACCCTGAGGTCGCAATCGAGGCCTCCACCACCGGGATGAAGTGCCCGAACTCTGATACAGGGGGGCCATCCGAGGCCGAAAAGCGGCCCAGATTAGAAGAAGAACCAACCCCAGAAACAAATTCAACAACGGCGGCAGAACTAGAGCCACTGAATCACTCACTGGGCCAGTTCACACCCAGAGACGAAGAACATAGGCAGCGGTATGCAGAGTTGGCAGCCAAAGTATACCGACCAACCCGCTTCTGCCACCAAGCATCCTTCCATCATATAGTTGTTCTTAGCAGGCTTGAAAGCGTCCTAGAAGCTGATGGGATGAGGAATATATGTCTCAGCTACACTGCCTCTTACAGCGAACTCATGAGAGAGTTCATGTCATCCCTCCGTCGGGTGCTGAATACACCAGAAGAAGCCAAGAGATTCAGTAGAGTACACAGACTGCAAGGGTGCCTATACAATGTTGAGCATTACATCTCAGAAAAGCTGCTCAATGAAATCTTCTCCTCCAGTGAAGCTAAAAGAGATCTTTTCAACAACGATGTTAGAATCACCGAAGGAGACGGGTTCGACCCAGTTGCACTCTGGAGGAGGTTGATTAATGAGTCATCATTCAAGCCGGGAAGCAAAGTGGCGGTAGTGCACTCCTGCTTCTGGCAGATAATCCACAAGATTGTGGCAAGCCTCCTATTCAGCAAGTACGAAACAAGCAACCTCTACACCGAAGAACTCCATCTCATATGGTACATGATGGAGGGCCGCACGATCAACTTGGGGCGGTTCCTGCTCAACAGGCTACATCCGATGAAGGACGCCACCAAGGAGTACAATATAGGAGGGCTCGTCAGCCTAATTGCGGCAGGGTTGGGGTACCCTAAAGAGCCGTGCAGCCTGTCGAGGACAAGGGGCGACCACAGGATAGACTTGAATTTCCTCACAAGAGCCAACATTATCAAGAAGGAGAGAAGATGCTTCTTCTACAAATTCACAAGAATAGATCTGCTCTTGCCCCTCCCACTCTTCGTCAAATATAATGCAGAGAAGTTGGTCTTCATAAAGGATGAAATTCAAGCAGCAATAGTTGAAGCCAGCTACACTGCCACCAGGATCATACACGAGAGGGTGGTGGATACAGGAAGGCCAATCCCTTTTGGCGCATCCAAGTCAGCGGTAGTCTTCGCCAACGACTCACCTGTCATTGACATCGTCGATCCATCCACCGCTGCCACACAACCAGCAGTTGTCACTCTCGCAACCTCCGTTGCCGTGACCAAACCAGCCGCGGAAACCACAACTATGCCCGCCGCAACTACTGAAGAAATAACGACGATCGTAGAGGTCATCTAGACAATTGGGGCAGATGCTATGATGATAGCCCAGAGGCCACTACGACAGAGGTAGCCACAGCTCCTGAAGCTTCAGCCCTTCTTGAGACGACAGAGGCATCGACACAGTCAAACGCTCCCCAAGTAGTGACAATGTGTTCACTGAGCTCTGGGAGGCGGATCTCAGGGTTGTGCAACCAACACCGACGTTGCCGCATGCAACGCCAGTGATTGCTACGAAGGAGGACACTGAGAGTCGGATGGTAAATCAGCATCCGCCCACTCTGCGCCCTTCTCCACCAGCCCAAACTGACGAGGCGGAAGCAATCGCAAGGGTGCCAATGCCTCACCTTGAAGCCACATCCTCACGGACGGTTCACATGGAATCAGCCCCGATCGAAGATGCGCACTCTTCGAGTCGATCTTCTCACGTGAGGAGCAGTACATAAACGAGAAGTCGACCAGCTGCAGCCCCTTCATCACTAGGGAAGATGTTTGACCTTGAGTTCGAAAACTTGCGGGAGGTAACAAGCAATCACACAGCTACATTCGCTTCCCTAACCCGCAAGTTAGATGTTTTCCAGTGGAGGCTGAATGAACAAGAGCGTCAACTGCTAACCCTGGTTAGCCTACCTGGTCAACTGGAGGTGATGAACAATACAATGCAGGAGATGCTCCAACGCCTAGACGTAATCGAAGAAAGGTTGAATCGGAGGGATGACCATCCCCGCTCAAGGTGTCCCAAGATATCCCCTTCACCTCCAGGCTCGGACTCTCAACCTATGTCTTCAGCTTCATCCTCTGGATCGTCATCTTCCTCCTCCTCCAGCGGGCCCTCCACAACGCCCAAGGATGAAGTAACAAATAAAACTACCTACGGGGCTCTAGAGGACAAGAGAGCACCTACGACGTCGACAGAGCTGCTCCCCTACCCTCCCTAGACCATCCTGAAGATGAAGACATATCTATCGGCTCAGAGGAGGTTTCATCTGAAGAGTTAGAGGGAGAGGGGGAAGATATATATTTCTCCATCAACAACAACCCCCCAGAGCAAAGACTTCGACGGCAAATGCATTCTATGCGCCGTCGGAGATCCCTTCTTTTGAGATGGCAGATTTCGATAGGAGAGCCATTGGCTACCTGACGATCCGGGACCAGAAGCTACTGAACATGGTCCTAAGGCCGCAGGTAGATGAAGAAGCTGTCATCTGGAGTGATTGTTACTTCTCTGTACAACGGAGAGCACTAATAAGTATCTTCCGCTCGCCAGCCGTCATGGAGAAAGTTCTCTTCAGGGTCCTAGAGGGTGCAATGATCGAAAACATCGCCATCAGGACAAGCCAGCAATTTGTTGACAACGCCACCCCGACCTTGGAAAGAAGAATAATGGTAGGGGTGTACAATGTGAAGCAGGTGGCAGATATGCTCTAGCACATCGAAGAGCATAGTCCAAGCCTGGTGCTTGCCCCTTACAAGCATAGAAAGAACTGGTTCCTCTATGTGGCGGACCTCCACAACCATGACATCTCCCTCCTCTACTGCTGCAATGCGGAGGTCCCACACATGGGACAAAGTTTCGTACGCCCCGAAGGCAAACGCCTCAGATTTCTCCCACTGCATCTTCATCGAATAATTAAGCAAGGAGTCTGACACCATAGCAGCATTTGGAATTTCTTCTCAATCTCAGACTTCCCAGTGTAAGAGGAGTTGGGAAGCGGAAATAGCGCCTTCATCGTCCTGCATGCAATAGAGCTGCTGAATATATTCAGATACATAAGGCAGCTCCAGGGGCAAAACTTCTGCCATCTAAGAAGCACGTATGCGTTGCTGCTAATCAAGGACAACTGCTACTTCTGACACACAGATCTACTAGAGGAGTTGCTGGATAAAATGCAGAGTAAGAATCTTCTCAGCCTGGCATCCCTTCAAGAGAAGAAGTACAGATAGCCACAGACGTCTACGGGGCAGGCAAGCAGATTGAAGTTCTCTGAGAAATACTTGCCAATGAAGGCTTCTCTTCGCCTGATGTTTCTGAAACATTAATCAACAATTTTGACCATTGCGCATGTGCTTCACTGTCTTAGGAACATGTCAACAAAATCCTCCTTAAACTAGCCGATTCTACACCTACAGACGTCATTTATGTGACAGACAACGTCGTAGTCCCTCTCGATGATCTTCGGGACTTAGTAAAGGCAAGAGGATGTCTAGCGTTATTAGTAGCATCAGCCTACATCTAGATTCTACAGAAGAAGTTTGAACATGCCTACATCACCCATCCGATGGTGTTCAATGATATCTACCTAGTTGACGAATCAGGAGCAAAGAAGTTGTTTCTACACCAGATACAAAGCAGCATGCCGCGCAACATCTTCTTTCCAATGTTGCATTAAAACCATTGGACGCTCCTGATGGTGTACACTCACACGCGAGTAGCAATCTTCTACAACAGCTCCGACACCAACAAAGACCATCCGGTGCAGTGTACATCAACCCCATTGACACCCCTCGAGCGATTAGCAAGGAAATATTACATCGAGGTGGCAACGTTGATCCAGTCATTCTTGGAGAACCCGGGGACCAAGTGGCACGAGCTTCAATTCTGCCACAACAGTCCAAAACAAGCACCACAATCAAACGATGGTGGCATCTACGTGCTACAATGGATCTCTAGCTCGGTGGTGCTACAACAAACACCTGACAATCTCTACCACATCGACTATCACAGCAAACACGGACAGTATGTGATGGAGCTTCTATCTGACGAAGGTGTACACACCAGCTAAAACCTCACTGACCTATATCTTCCCTTCCCTACTTATCTCACAACTCTGGGGATAGAGTGTGGGGTAAGTTTGGGGGGGGGGTATTCCATAGCATCAGTGGGGGAGGTACTCAAATTTTCCCCTTTTTGCTCTTCTGTCTTTCTTACCAATACTCTGTATATACATACATACAAATGTTTGATAGAGAACAATACATACACAATTTCTTGTCTCTCAAAAACTTTACAAAACACTTTATGGTAAAAATTTGGTACGACTTCTTCCAGTTCATTATTTTCGTATCTAAGGTGGTGCATATTTCTATTTTGCCCTTTCAAAAACGCAGTCTTGAACGGAAAAAGACTACAACTTTTCTACGTCAATTTTGAAAAATAATCTCGCAACAGCTAAGAGATGTATATGTGAAGGAAAAAGCTGCTCAAACAGCGAACTCTCTTTTTTTCCTACCCATCAAAATCCCCCAAAAGAGAGGAAAACCTTATGAGAGTGAATAAAAGCATGAGAGTTGTGTCAAAAAAAAATCCCACACTTGTCTTCCCAAAAGTACCCATCTTTAGGCATGGTAGATTCGGGGTAGTGGTACGTAGGATGTGAAATCACTACTCTAAAGCTAACTGGCTTGGACTATAGGGACCACTCGCCTGCTAACGAACCCATACCTGGATGGACCAATGGGAGGAAAGAAAAAACCCAAAAAGCCTTAAGCCTTCCCAAAAATCCCACCTTCCACTCCCAAGCTATTTGATGTGAAAGCTAACTTCGTAACCATGTACCAAAAATCTCACCAAAGAATAGAAAATTTTTGCTTAAATAAGTCAAAAAAAATAAAAGTATGTTGCTCATGTTAGACGTAATTTTCCTCAGGGCATCTCAAAAATTATTTTAACCCCTTGTCCGAAGACTACATCTGGCTTTGAAGAAGTATCACAAACAAAGTTTTAAAATAGATACATATTGATTGAGGACAATCAAAATGCTAAGTTTAGGGGAGTTGATAACCCCCATTTTATGGCTGTTAAGGCCTATGTTTTATTATCAAATCTGCCCCCTAAACTGCCTTCCTCTTCAGTTTAACTTGTCATTTGTGTAGAAATGACCCGCACTATGCTCCTAAAAATATTCCCCATCTTTTGCAGAGTTTCCTTTGTTTTTCCACCCAAAGAACGCTAATGGACATGTCCCGACCCATCCACAACAAGTGAACTGCCCCGACCCTTCCAATGACGTGTGACACAGCCCTTTACCCGCCGCAGTCGCTTCTCGATACGACAGCAACCCAACAGAGGTGTGTCACGTGAGGAGTTCTGACGGGCGGCATGCTACTTACTCGACATGGAGTCTTGCCCGTCACGATACAACCGACAAGGCTACCCTTCGGTGTAGCAACCCGGCAGAGCTTTTACACATCACGATCTAGTGAGACTCACTTGTAACCCGACACACGATGACCCCCGCCAACCCGTGTCGGGCAATGAACGTATCAGTCCTCTCCCAAAGCCAGGAGAGAGAAGCAGACGAAGGACACATGGCACAACAAGGACCGCAACCCCTACCAGTCGCTGCCTATAAATAGCAGCTACAGGACTTCGATGGGACAGGTTGGAAACCAATGAGAGCTAACTTTGGAAGTGGAGCTAGTGCATGGAGTTCCCAGGCGTGCCGGGCGATACTAGGTGAGCACACTCCCAACCCGAGAGGGACGTGAGGAGTTCACTTATAACTCGTCCCGGTAGCCGCAACAGCACAATATGACCAAGAAGGCTACCCCAATGTGTCAGGTTCCTAGATGGGTCTCAACCTGAGATGGCTCGCCCTTCTACACCCAATACAAGGAACCTAAGAGCCTAAGTGATTCCTAACCCGACATGATATTGAACCTCATACGGACCAACCGTCAAGGTGTGTCGCCCGATAGGGCTAGCAACCCGACACAACCGTATTGGGTAGGGAGTCCTTCCCGGTATGCCCCCAGCCATCATGGTTCAAAACCTGACACGGTCAAGAGCCCAACACGAGCATATCAGGTAGAGCTCCTGCCCAGTACTGGGTTAGGGAAACCTTAGGGGTCCGCTGTTGTATATCGACCTCCTAAATCAAGGAGGCTGATACCTATCTTATTTCTTTTCCAACATTTTACTTTCTTTTACTTATGCATTATAACTGAACCCTCATCGTATATCTATGCTTATTGGAATCTTTGGAGTTTATCTCATGTCATTCTGTGTATGGTCCCTTTTTGTTGGATGATTTCTTAAAGGCATCTGAACTCTAGTCTCTTCTTTTGGATCACTCTTTTGACTAGCTATTGAATCGTGTTTCCCATTTCAACACCCTTGAGAGGGGGCTATCGCAACTCTAGAGTTTGGTCTAATTTGGGTGTACAAGAGTACCCAGGATCAGGGCTGTCCCGGCTTTCCTTTCCACTTTGACCCATGTCCACTACTCTTGAGAGATGGAATTGGTGCATGGTTAGAGACATTCTCTTTGAGAGAAGAGAATGTTGGATGTCTTCCGCTGTCGCTTGTTATGCCCATGTTTTCATCCTTCGTGCTTTATCTCAATGAAAGTTTTATCTCCTCAGTCTCTGATATACAAAACCTCTATAAAAATTGCTAAACCCTAAAACTATAATCTTTCTAGTAACTCCAGTTGGAGATAGTATTTTAGTTTAATCTCTTTATGGTGCTTTCTTGTTACAACCAAACCTATCCTTTTACCTGTTTTATGTGCTCAGACAAGTGAAACTCAAGTTCCGAAGCACCGTTCTTCCTATCCCTGTGTTCGACCCCAAATTAATTCGACCCTATGCTAGTTGCAGTTGTCTTAAACATTTGGGTTTTATAAATTTCTAAAGTCTGATAACCTAGACATGACTCCATTTTTGGACCCACATTTAAGGCTCATCAGAGAGGTGACATGATGTTTAATGGGCCTTGTGAGCCATGTGAATAGTTGTTGCCTAGTGAGAGGTGACAAGATGTTTATAAAAGTCTCATGATCTAGAGATTAATGTAAGAGATGGTAATGTTAAAAAAAACTAGGGAACTGGGAAACCCGTAACTTAATACTAATAATAAACAAACGGTTACAAAGATAATAATGAAATCTTGGTCATACATGCATTATGGTTATAGCAAAATAAGGGCTATAGTGTTTTTAATATGCTAACATGAGATATGAAAAAATACTTGTATCACATAAAGGATGTGAATGTGTATGATGGTTCTACTGAGGTATAATGCCTAGTAAAGGTGATGTGGTATTCAGTGATGAGTTTAAGGGATTGATATCCCATAATGAAAGTGAAAGGGAAACATAAAGGTATTCCAACTCCTATGGAATCGTTAGCTATATGGCCATGATCTCACAGGATTGGTATAATCCAATACCTGGCTGTGATCTCAGGATTAGTACAATCCAATACATGGCTGAACTCTATCAGGATTGACCGAGTCCAATACTTGGCTATGATCTCATGATTTGTACAATCCAATACCTGGCTGAACTCTATTAGGATTGGCAGTGTCCAATACCCAGCTGTGATCTCAGGATTGGTACAATCCAATACCTGGCTGAACTCTATCATGATTGGCAGAGTCCAATACCTGGCTGTGATCTCAAGATTGGTAAAAGCCAATTCATGGCTGAACTCTATCAGGATTGGCAGAGTCTAATACCTGGATGTGATCTCAGGATTGGTACAATCCAATACCAGGCTGAACTCTATTAGGATTGGCAGAGTCCAATGTGTGGCTATGATCTCAGGATTGGTACAATTCAATACCTGGTTGAACTCTATCAGGATTGGCAGAGTCCAATACCTGGATGTGATCTCAAGATTGGTACAATCCAATACTTGGATGAACTCTATCAGGATTGGCAGAGTCCAATACTTGGCTGTGATCTTAGGATTGGTACAATCCAATACCTGGATGAACTCAATCAAGATTGGCAGAGTCCAATGCCTGGCTGTGATCTCAGGATTGGTACCATTCAATACCTGGCTGAACTCTATCAAGATTGGTAGAGTCCAATACCTGGGTGTGATCTCAAGATTGGTACAATCCAATACCTGGCTGAACTCTTACAAGATCAGTACCTGGTTAGAAAATTGGCTGAGGCCAACATATAGAAATGAGAATGATTCATGGATATCATACCATGATAATATTATCACAGGATAAGTTTGAGATGTTGGCATAATATGATGGGTAAATGATACACATGCTCTTCTTATTTCTTATAAAGTAAATAAATGATTTACTATACTATCATAGATAGTTACAATGCTTTAAAAGATGAGAAATGTTCTAATCGGCTTATCCATAGTGATTAACCTTGCTTAGTAATATAAAAGAACCTCTGCTCAGTTTAATACTATTTACCTGTGATAATAACATTGTTGGAAGAGAGTTATATCTCTCGCTGGGACAATTGTCTCACCCCGTGGGATCCACAATTTTTAGGTGGACGTGCATGAGGCGGTAGAGACCATTCTATAGAGGAAGGACTACAATAGTAGGGACAATAGTAATAGCTCAGGTTGAGTGTACTGTCTGTCGTGTCTTGTAGATAGAATTCCTATGTGTCGTCTCTATACTCTCAGGTCCTTGTATTTAGTACGTGAAGGTTTTATGAACAATATGAGATTTTGGCTTGTATGCCTCAAGGTTTTATGTTGCTTTAGTATATGTTTTGACAAAGCAACTGTTATATGTTATTCCTTGAGATGAGATGGTACAATGTATGTACAATGTGAACCCTGATGTATATAAAGTTTTGGTTCTTTCATTAAGAAGTTTTCCAGGAAATGGATCTCTTTGCAAAATGGTTTTAGTTTTTAGTGATTTTTGTTAATCTATTGTTTATGATTATTCTGCATAATTAGTAACGATTTGGCTGTCAGTTTGGTGGCGGTAGTTATAGGAAGGGTGTCATTTGTCCCTAGAAAAACATACTTCAATCCTTCTAGAAGTGACTTCAACTCAAGAGTTGGAGGTTCTTCAAGGGAGTTCTTTCATGGTTCAGAAATAGAAGGAAGGTCTTCACTTGCAACCACCAAGGCTAGCTCATTCTCTTCATCAACTTCATCATCGTCATCTGGGAACTCAACTATTGGCTCTAGACCTCTACCTTGAGTGGCAGTTTGAATCCACATAGGTAGGCATTCCTCCACAATTTCATCTAGGCACTCAATGAGATAGCAATCTTCTTCAGTAGCCCCTATTACCTCGGGTGTGGCTAAATATTTATAGATGTTTAACTGAATCTTCATGTGCATGAATGTCACATACATCGTACTCGTCCTCACATAAATTACCGCATCCGTTGTGGTTAGGAAAGGCCTCCCCAAGATGATAGGCACCCACCTTGTGTCTCTTTCCATGTCTAAGACAATGAAGTCGGTAGGGAAGAAAGCAGACGTCTCATCATCAAGCCTCACAAGCACATCATCAAGACGCCCTCTAGGCATCTTTACTGATATGTCATCCAACTGCAAAGTACAATGAGCTGGACTCAATTGCCCCATTTGGAGCTCTACAAACACATCATATGACATTAGGTTAACACTAGAACCCAATTCTAGGAGGGCTTGGTCTATGCGATGTGCCCCAATGTAGCATGAGATGATGGGAGCGTCATGATCTTTTCTTTTTCTTGGCACGGTGTGCTACAAAATCGAGCTCACTTGCTCGGTGAGCTTGCCTTTCTTTGGGGTTCTCCCTGTGGTCTTTCTCTTGAAGGTGCATAGATCTTTCAAGAACTTAGCATAAGAAGGGATTTGCTTGACTGCATCAAGTAGAGGAATGTTTATTTTCACCTGTTTGAAAGTCTCAAGGATGTTTTCAGTATGCTTCTTTCTTCTCTCAACAGAAGGTTCCCTAAGAGCTTTAGGAAATGAGGGGAGTTAGGGCCCCACATGGTTAGGATCAACAATATCATCAACGGGGATCACAGGAATCACAGTATCATCACCTGGTATCACAATATCAACTCTGGCTCTCGTCATAGTATCCTCAGGTTGTATCTCAGTATCAACTTGTCCAGTCTCAGTATCACCTCTGTCAACAACAACGGTAGCATGGGGGTGCCCCAAAGTCTAGCCACTCCCTAGAATAGTCACTACCTTCACATGCTCTTGGGTAGTGGAACAAGAGGCTTGTAGAGGTGGTTGTGGATGTTGGGGGTGGTGGTGGCCTATGGTGAGGTGAATTTGGGTTTTGGAGGATGAATTGCGGTAGTGGTTGTTGTGGTGGCTGTTTTTGTTGTGTATGGGGGTGGTATTGTGGGGGCGGCTACTGGTATGGATGAGGTGGAGGTGGAGCATATTGGTAGTTAAGAGGTGCCTGAGGGGGTGGTGGAGCATAGGGATTTGGCGGTGCTTGGTATGATGGTGGAGCATATGAACTTGGTGTGTTCCCTAGGAAAGTACCATCATTGTTTGGGTTGGGCATTGGTTGATACAGAAGTCTTCCTTCTTCCCTCATAACAAGAGAGAGAGAGAGATCTGATCCAATCTTTTCTCAAGGCAGTTGATGGACTGCCCATGTGAGGTCACATCCTTCTTCACATCATCCAAACTTCTTAACCTTCCAAGAACCTCCTCTTCAAACTTTGAACTATAGTGTGGCCTTGGCAACCCTTGTCCTTGCCCATCCTCATTTTGTTGCTTCCAAGAGAAATTTGGATGGTTCCTCCACTCGGGAGTGTAGGTGTTGGACATGGGTCCTTGATTGTTTCGGCCACCAAAGGAGTGCAAGGCATTCACTTCTTCATCAACATAATCGACTGCCATGGTGGGTTGGATAGGAGAACCACCAACTTGGTTCTTCATCATCTTCATCATATCCGCCATCATCTTCATCATATCGGGGTCGGAAACATTGCAGGTTGGAGCTACGGAAGAAGGTGGAGAGATGTATCTTCAGCCGCAATGCTCCCCTTTTGCAGAAACCCAATGGCGGGAGTTTTCAGCAATATGCTCAAACAAAGGCCACGATTCCTCGGGTGGCTTTGTCATGAAAGTATCTCCATAGGAGGAGTCAACGTTGTTTTGGCTCTGTTCTTCAAGCCCAGTGTAGAAGGCTTGAACTAGTTGCCCCAATGGCACTTCATGATGGGGGCAGTGGCAGAGATGTTTTTGGAACCTCTCCTACACCTCGTGGAAGGGTTCATTCTCTTTCTGGGCAAAGGAAGTGATGCATCTTCTCATATAGGTTAGCTTAGCAATCGGGAAGAACTTTTTGTGGAATTCATTCTTGACTTCATTTTAGGTTACCAACTCTGGCTTTGAAACATACCACTCTTTAGATTTTTCTTTTAGCGAGAACTAAAAGAGGGTTCTCCGGATAGAGTCTTTGATGGTGGAGGGGGTACGGAAAGTGGAGCACGTCTCAAGGAATGCATTGATGTGATGGTAGGGATTCTCATTCTCCATCCCATAGTAAGTGGGGAGGAGTCTAAGGAGTGCAGGTGGAATGGAGAACTATTGACTTGGAATTTAGTCAACTAGAGTGGCAATGGGGGAATTGTAGTTCCCCGGGGTGAAATACTCGTCGAGTGGGTGGTGGGGCTGCGGTAAAGGTGGCTGAGCATCCGCATGAGGGTTGTTGTCTTCCATCTCAGCTTCTCGGTGTTGGTTGCGGTGACTTTGGCGTCTCCTTCTACCTATCTCGAGGTCGTACAACACCAAGTCGGTACAAGTGGAACATGTGTGGCACATGTACAGTTGTCACCTGCACAATACACAAACAAGCAACAAGAAACCAAGTTAGAACGATAATATGCAAAAGTGAACAAAGAATAAAGAATAGCAGTGATGAGGGCAAAAAGAAAGGCTAAGCTACACTAACTAGCTAGGCCGAGTGCCTCTATCCCCAGCAATGGCGCCAGAAAGCTTGGTGTGTTCGATCCAGAGACATACACACTAGCCAACAAGGGGTAACTAGAAGCACTCCACGGGGCTCGAACGCATGTATGGATCTTTTGAAATTTGTATTAGCCCTGACCAAGTCGATCACAGTACCAAATAGGTCACCCGCAAGCGCACGGGGTACTATTGTAGTATAAGTGATTGGCAAGGGTTGGGGTCGGTCCTTAGGGATAGAGGGGGCACTAGAGCTATGTTAGTGTTGGCTATGTTCCTAATGCGGAGTTTAGGGTTGAAGGGTTTAAAAGGGGTTTGTTTTGTGATTAATCTAAGTACACGAGCAAGAAAGGTAGAAATGAACCTAAGTTATCTTAAACAAGCAAGTTTAACAATCTAGGTTAACCAACTAAGTAAGCAAGAGAAAAGGTAAGTTACACTACACTAGAGGAGCAAGAAGCAACTCAGACACTAAGTTAACCACTAAAGCAAGAAAATATCTAAATTAACCCTAACTATCAAAACTAAGCAATTGACTAGGTTAAGCAAGAATAACTAGGCTATACTAGCATAAGCAAGCAAACAAAGCAAGTTGAGTTTTAAATAAGATGATTAAGGTAGGTGGGCCGTTTGGGTATGTAACTTTAATATTAGTTGGGGGAGGTTATTGGACAAGCATGGTTCTCATCTTTCATCTAGATTACCAAACCAAACAATAAGGCAAATGCTATTAGAATGTACTCTAGACAACTAGTGGAAGACTAGGGTTAGGTGTAATTCTAATAGGATTAGCCAAATCTAGGTTTCTAGGATAAGTGGTATTGAGCAATTGATGGAAAATGGTAGAGATGGGAGTAGAGATGAGGGTATTTGACCTCATGCCACTATCCATTCTACCCTTTAGAAAACCCTAGGCAATCACATCAATCCCACTTATACAAGTAACTTAGGTCGCATACCTAGTAGTAGGAGAGGAGGTAGGCATGTAGGAACAAAGGGGACTAGCTAGGGATCACCTATTGGGACCTAGGAGTCATACCTAAGATTGCCACATGCATCCCAATTCTCCTAGAAACATGGTATCATCAAGCACTATCAAACAAGCAATTCATAGAAAAAAGCATAAACCACAAGCATGGTAATGGGATAAGAGACAAACGCATGGAGCAATCATCATTGATAAAAATAAGTTCATTACAAGCCAAAATTCCCCCAACATGGTATCAAAGTCACATTTTATCCCCAAACAGCCCACCACTAGGGGCTTAGCTACACATAATCAATGAAATGGAAAAAGAATGGGGAAGAAGGGGAAGAAACTCCATGGAGCTCGTGGAAGTAGCCTTCTTCTTCACCTCCTAGATGCTTGTGGACGTCCTCCCTCCTCCAAAGGTGTAGATGGGCATGAAAATATGGGGGATTATGGAAGAAAACCTAGAAATCTAGGTTTCCAAGGTGGAAATGTGGTGGAAATGGGGGGTGGAGAGCATATATGCAAGGGGAATGCACTAAATTCTCAAGGAGTAGGTGGAGAGGAGTAATGGTGGCTAGGAGTAGCTGTAGGGTATCTAACCTTTGTGCCCCAGCCGCCACCTATGTATATATAGGTGGTGGGAAAGAAGTAGGGTAAGTGGGGGTAGAATAGGAAAAATAGTGTAAAAATAGGTAGGGTTGGTGGTTTACCACGGCCGTGTTGATGGGCCACGACCGTGGTAAGGGTGGTATGGGATGGTCGTGGGGGTGGACACGGGCATGGTGTGTAAAGGTGGTGAAAATGCTAAGTAGGAGGTGGCCACGGCCGTGGCGGAGTGCCATGGTCGTGTTGGGTGAGTAGCACCACGGCCGTGTTGAGTAACACGACCGTTTTGGAGGAGTGGACCTTGATCGTGGAGCAGCAACATGGGTGAGTTGATCTTCAAAGGCCACGGCTATGGCGGATGGCCACGGTCGTGGGAGTCCAAGGCAACTCCCTGATGATTCTGGGGTTTTTGCATGAAATTCCCACGACCGTTGTGGGGGGACACAACCGTCTTCTACTCTGTTGGCCAAGACCGTGTTGGTGGCCACAGCTGTGGTATCTTTAATGGGCCACGACCGTGCTGATGGCCACGACCGTGGTAAGTTGGGGTAGATCCTAATTGATTTTGTCGATTCTTCACCATAAAAGCCACGACCGTTGGGGTATGCTCACGGCCAGTTTGGGGTCTACAGTACGCAATTGAACTTCATCTTTCATTATCCATGGATTTCTTTGCTTGATGATGACTCTTGGCCATTGGGGGTAGGTTGAGGGAGCTTTGGGGCCTTCTTTGGACCCCTCCATGAGCGGAGGAATCCTAAAACTCCTTCCTTCTCTCTCATCCATCCAAAGCATGGTCCAAGTACCTGGAAAATAGTACAAAGACCGTCCATAAGCGCATTTGATGGTAAAACACAAATTGGGGGAATTAACTTGCAATCTAACTTGTTTAGATGTGATTAAATTGAAAAATAGCATTAGATGGAGCCCTAAAATAGGGCTACATTAGTCCATGCCAATTTTGGTGTGCTATCCATCTCATGGAAGTGTGATGGTAGTTATGTGGGCCTGTCAAGCAGGGTGCATTTCTATCATGTTGGTTTTTGGGGTCAGACTTAACTAAGTGATCTTAATGAGATTAAGTACTTAGAAGCATACAGATGACTATGGAAAAGAGTTATGCATACCATCTATCTAAGAATTGCATAAGCTGCAATTGGAAAAAGTTGCCTACCTTAATTATTGATTATGGAGGCTGACGTTTTTTGGGTAATAACTCAATTGTTTTGGATCTTAGACCACTAGAAGGTTGTACCATGAAATATTTTAAATTGATAAGTGAGGGTTATCAATTTGAACAAAATAGTGACAACAATATTAATCGAAGGGCTAATTAAACTATTGTCAAATTTTATACAAATCAAATCAAATCAAAATGGTTTTGATAAAATTATAAATTTCTCTTGTAGAATAAAATGACAACAAGCAACACATTTTCTCTATTATCAGTCCTTGAGAAGGACAAGTTAAATGGGAACAAATTCCACCACTAGTTCTGGATGATGATAATTTCTCACACAGGAGCAAAAGCTTTATGTCCTGGAGACACCAGAATCAGATGAACTTGCTCCCATTGCACCTAAGGCTAACATGGATGCTTATAAGAAGCATACTAAAGATGTCCTTGATGTCAAATGCCTAATTATGTGCTCCATGAACTATGAGTTGTAAAGACACCATGAGAACATGGATGTCATTGAGATGGTAACACAACTTAAGAATATTTCCAAGTTCAGGCAAGACAAGAGAGATATGATGTCTCTAGGGCATTGTTCAAATGTAACATGGAAGAAGGAGATCTAGTTGGTCCTCGTGTTCCCAAACTCATTATTTATGTGCGGAACCTTACTAGACTGGGATTCCCCTGGGGT
This sequence comes from Alisma plantago-aquatica, assembly GCA_963693085.1. Classification (NCBI taxonomy): domain Eukaryota; kingdom Viridiplantae; phylum Streptophyta; class Magnoliopsida; order Alismatales; family Alismataceae; genus Alisma; species Alisma plantago-aquatica. The sequence goes on along the minus strand of OY856413.1, from coordinate 589,553,332 downwards.
CAAGAGTTGTCCATTGATGTGATTTTGCAATCTCTTCTAGAATCATATGCTCAGTTTGTCATGAGCTACAACATGAATGACTTTTACAAGCCGTTGGGTTACTTGGCATGTTGAGAATAGTTGAGGCACTAATGATGAAAGACAAGTCATGATGTGATTATCAATTAATCTAATGAATCTTCTAATTTCCTTATAGGAAAATGCTTAACACTAAAATAATGTACTATCAAAATTGGTTCAAAAGACACCATATGAGATATGGCAAGGGATGTGTCCCATGATTTCTTTATAATGATTAGGATTAAAAAATATACAAGAAAATAGTTTCTTGAAGGCTTTATCCAAAAATCACATAAGTATTAGTTGAATGCCATCTTTTATCCCAATCTGACAACAAAGGTGTTTGTTGTTAGGATAGTTGAATTCCAGTGAGGAACTTAATTTATAGGAATCAATGAGAGTAAGGTAGAACTCAAAAAGTTTGAGATCAACAAGAAAGCATTTGAACCCAAAGATATACAAGACTAAAGAGAATCACAAATCATGGTGGAATCTCAAGTTCCTAATGTAATACATAACCTCATAAATCTAGTAGAACACACCCTGAGTTTAAAAGAGTGTGAATATTATAACTCAGATAGGTGGTGAGTTGGTCATAAGATGATGAGCCAACAATAAACTAGAATCTATTGAGGGATTAGAATCTGAGATATGGCTTTAAGCCATTATATATCCAAAATGGAGTCCACATGTACTAACAAGGTATGACCATGGTAGTACCACCTAAAGGGGTAAAACCCAAAGGGTGCAATTGGGTTTCAAATAGAAGACTAACATGGATAACTTATATGCGCAGATTGATTGCAAAGGGGTTTTCAAACAAGTTAAAAATGTTGGACATAATGAAATCTCATTATCAATTTCCATTAGGATCATGCTTACTTTTTTTAACAGTAAATGTATTCTTCCTTTCATTTATATCAAGAAATCATAAAGTTAATTACAAAGGTGAAATTTTTTGAAAAAAAGAAAACCTATTGGATTTGGCATATGGATATTAAAACCACATTCCTTAAAAGGACTTATTAAGAGGATGTGTATGTGACACGACCTAAAGGTTTTATAGCTCCATTAATGCAAATGAATTCTAGAAGCTACAAAGGCCAATCAATGTGATTGAAGCAAGCAACTCAGAACCGGAATCTTTGATTTACAAGATAATCCAAGAGTTTGAATTTAGTCAATATGAAGATGAAATATGTGATTACAAAATATTTAGTGGGAGCATATTCACATTCCACATAATAATGTAGAATAACTTCCAATACTACAAGTATTGCACCCTGGCATGGAAAGTATCTTCTATATGAAGGATTTAGGTAAAGCACCCTATGTAATAGGAGTTGAAATCTATAAATATAGTTCTAGAAACCTTCTTAACCTAAATAAGAGCACATACACTAGCAAAATGTTGAAAGGCTTCAGCATGAAAGGATTCAATGAGAGGAAATATGTACATTTTCCATGGGATTGGTCTCTCAAGAATCCTTTATTCCAATTCTTATGAAGAATGAGAAAACATGAGCAAGATATCATAAGCATTTGCATATGGATCTGTTGTGCAATATAATGTGCTCTTCCCATTATCTTCTATGTATTGGACATAACAAGATGATGTCAGTCTGATTACAATGAAGTTCATTGGAATGCCATATAGAACATCCTTAAGAGCATGAGGATCACTAAGAGGATTGGTTCCCTAGATTCTGGTAATGAGTAAGAGTTCGGTGTAATGGGTTACATCATCCAATATTCGGAAATGACAAAGAAAATTAATGATCGCAATCTAATTTTTTTTGCATTTGACAATATAACTAAGAACTGCAAGTTGGAAGAGTTCCAAACTACTTATCATTATTTGAATTCTACAATAGAGGTTGAGTATCCTGGTGTTATGAACACAGTAAAGGATACTGTATGGATCTAGAAGTTCATATACATTAAGATGTTCCAACCATTAATGGCATAGTAGAAATACTACGACGTCAATGGAGCTACTAGTTTGGAATAGAATATCAGATAGCATACTATGACATTTCCATCTCATATGAGATGTTGCACATTAAAGAGATGTGAAACATGCAATACATAGAAGGGAAAGTGTTGCTGACCCACTGGATTAGCACTTGTGTAGTAGAAATATGATGGACATGTTTGAGATCACTAAGAATGAGATTTGTTGGTAATTGGTTGTAAGTGCAAGTGGGAGTTTGTTGGTAAGTATGCCCAGATAGCCAATCATATGATGATTGTGATGGCATATCTTGTGAACAATTTGATTAATAATAAAGGTAATCTTCCAATTTGTTCTATTTCAATCAGTTATGAGATAATCATGAAACATAATGAATGTCTAAAGAATGACATTACTCAATGATGTATTTTGGTTGATGACCTGAACATTGAGACCATACAGATATTAAGAGTATGTACATTCTTGATATGTCCATAGTAGGATGTTATTGTGAAGGTTGATAGAAAACAATAACACGTAAAACTGGAGTGTGTGTGCTGATTAATGATAGAGTCCCATCAGTCATGATATGTGATATCAAACCAAACATGTCTATACTTGTTGAAGAATAGTGTATCAAACAGACCCACCTTGAGAGTGACACATGGAAACCATAATTGGTAGTCATAATCATCTCTCATAGTGAAGGTGGTGATTGTGGTACTTAGACCTAAAATCACTACACTCATCACATGTTGTTTAATGTACTTTGGCATCATTCACCATGACTTTGAATAAGGGCTACCATAAAGGTGGTTCTCAGGTACATTGTGACTCATGGGGATGACTATGAATGATGTAGATGGGATTTGCCTCTCCTACAGGAGTTTGATATCCTGGCCACTTGATAAGTGAGACTGAGAAAAGCATATGCATGCACATATGAAGCAATATATGATATTGAGATCACATATATCTAATCCAGCCTAGTCTGGTTCAAGGAACATGGATTGAACGTTGAGAAGATGATGATTCCATGCCTTGAGTTCAATCTGGATATCAGTGATAAAGGAATTATACAATCACTATAACACCAATCACATATTATAGATTGAAGTTGTTCTCCAAATTTCTAGATTCCTTGGGTAGAAATGATGTGTTTCTAGATCCCTCTCATTGCTTGTGATGTCATACTTTAGTTATGGACATTCACTGCCAATGTAACTAGGAACCTATCTAGTCACACATATAGGATACACTTGGAATACGAGTTCATTAGTGAATATAGTTAAAAATTGATTACTAAGGAGTTAGATATTCAATTTGAATAACATAGGTTGAATATTGACTAACTGAACTATGAACTGACCAATTCAAGTGTTGAACGAATTATTTCAAAGTGTCAGGTCAATTGAACCAACTTTTGCAATCTGAACCATGATCACAAAGTGAACCGATCGAATGAATCCATGAACCGACCAGTTCAGGTTGTGAACCGACCATTTTTATTGGTCAATGTGAGTGCATCAAGAATTAGTGCTGACATCATGTTGAACATTAATTAAATATTAATTGTCAATACAATTGTGATGGGAAACATGATGAAATGACCAGATTAAGGGTTGAAGTGATAGATTCACATGTCAACCGATTGGTTTACCAATGAACTGATTGTTTCACCAGCATGATGCAAAAATTTGTGAATATCAGGTCCCTTCCACTCCCACTTAGACTGGGAACCCTGAACCTAACTCTACTATTAAATAGAGGGGTGTTGGGGGCTTCTAAGATGCATGAATTATCTCTGAAAATTGTTTTCTTGTCTGGTTGTGGTAACCGAGAGAACCTGAGCAAGTCCTACCTGATAAAGGAGGGATAGAAAGGGAGAACAATTATGGGAGAGCAAGTTGGTGCTAGTACACCAATGGGAAGGGGCAACTCCTTCTTATCTATTCTTCTAGAGTGACAGGAGTTCTCTATGGTTCGTGTGGACTAGTATTGAGGCGAGGACTCTTTCCCTCTAAGTGGATGTCATTAACCACGGTCTGTGGTGATCAACCAGGAAATGTTGCTGAAGTTTCCCAAGCGTGACTTGAAAAAAGGCACATATAGTTGAGAGGGTATTGTTGTCAAACTTGCTCCAGGACTAGGTATGATCTTACAAACTATCCTTCTGATTACATTGTTATTGACGCAATCGTCTATAAAGGGGAATATGGCAGATAAATTTTTTTGTTTCTGTTGCCTATATAATTCCATATTTTCCAATAATACCAGAAATAGTGATACTCCTCATGTCCCGTGAGAGATCCTACTATCTCATGTTTGAAGAAAGAATACAAATACAAGGAGAAGGTAATTGATGTCATTGGATAGAGAAGTGGGCAAAAACTAGTGGTCTCTGGCTACCACAGTCTACTAGGGCTTCGATGATCCAAAGAACTCTATTAGGATGATCTTCTTCTTTGTCTTCTCCTCGTCTCTCTTGCATCAAAACCTCCCATTTCTTGAGTGAGAACATAACTGAGAATAATTAGGTTTGGCCACCACTTTTGTTATTTAACTCTTATAGGTCGGCTAATGTGAGATTTATCTATGTATACTTTGACTATAGGGAAACTAGGTGGTATGGTCATACGATCACTTTCATGGAATAACAAATTTTGGCCTTTCTTGACTGGACAATCCCTGGAGGGGGGTCGGCCAATCTGCTTCCTGATATAGTTTCTAGAGAAATCTTGCAATTCATCGATCCTAGAAGAGGATCCCCCGATCTGCTGAAAGGTGCATTTGTTGTGCATCTCTAGTTGATCCCATTATCTCTAAAAATGCTAAATTTACTATATGGTGGGAGAAATTGGGAATTAATTCTGGTGAGTTGATCACTTTAGGAGATTTCCCAATAAGCATCATCTTTGAGCCCTTTTGTTATGGGTGGAATAGTTGATCATCACAATGGGTCGTGTAACATCCCTGACCTGGGTTATACTTTAACCCTAGGCGTTTTGATTAAGAAAGGTGATTAAATGCTTAATCTCATCTTGTGAAAAGTAATTAGGCCTCAAGAGGAACCTATGTTGCAATTCTAGTCCTTTTGAACATTGTTGAAATCAATGTTTTGTTTGTTTTGGACTAAAGTGTAAATTACCCAAGTTGAGGGGTTTAAGTGCAAATTGTGCATGATAATATGTTCCTCATGTGTTGAACCATGATGAGAGTGAAAATGATGCTAAGGTATGGCTTATGGAAGCTTGAATACCAAGAAAGAGCTAATAACGCAATGTATGTGCATGAAAACCTAGTTTTGGTGTAATGTGCAATTTACCCAAAACCTAGGGTGCAATATGTAATTTACCACTTCAATAAGGTCCCTAATGTTTCTTGGCATCATGTAGAGCAAACAAAATGAGAAGGGCGCCTCATTTGAATTAAGTTGGAGGAGAGAGAATCTTGATATCAAAATAATCAAGATTTAATCCTAATTGAAACCCTAACTCGATTTAGGGAAAAAATGAATGTATTAATTAAAGGGCCTTCAACCAAAATTAAAATGGTTGTATTCAAATATGTGTGGACATCCTTGAGCCGTGCAAGGACCATGAAAATATCCAAGGGAATGGATAACTCACTCACAATTTTATAAGAAAAAGAAATATCCACTCACATATGGATATTAATATTATATGATTTAAGGTGCTTGATTTGCTTTTCTTTAAATCATGGATAATTGAGAGGAATAATAGGCAAACAAGATATCCTCATTCCTAAGGAAGATGAGGGGGAAGAGGAGGCCATATTTTTTGGATTAAATGGATTTTTGCAAAGTATATTCTCTCTCATTGAAATTTTATAAAAGGACCTTTTCCAAGCCAAATAAAAGACTTTTTCGGCCCCACTTCTTCTCCTTGCTTGGGAAACGACCAAGGGAGCTTGGGAGGGTCAGGAGGACGACCCCCAACCTGTTGGTAAGCTTCTTGAACTTGGTTCACCACGATTTCATGGTGGAAATCACAAATCAATGCATGATTTCTTCCTATTTCGATCTCCTCTTTAATTCTAACCATTACTTTTCACTCAAACCTTGAGGACGAGCCTTGGAATGGTAAAAGGAGTTGCATCCACCATTGTTTCCGTGAAAATGGAGCTTTGGAGCTCAATTGGTGGCAGGTTTTATAACTTGAACCCTTGATTTTGTTATTGCATTCAATTCCTTATCAAATAATGTTCATTTCCATATTAACGATAATTGATTTGGTTGATGGATGCAATCACCATGGAAATCACAGCAGGTTTTGTGAGTTTAGAGGTAGAATATGATAAGCACAAACCTCTCCAAATATCCAAGGCAAATGGTCTTGATTGAGTTGCTCAAACCGTTTCCCAAACCGTTTGGGAGCAAACGGTTTCAAACCATTTAGAAGCAAACGGTTTCACCAAACCGCATGAGACCAAACGGTTTCAGACCGTTTGGTGGTGTTGACCAGGGTTGACCATTTGGAGATCTGTTGAAAATGATCTAGGTTAGTGACCTATCAATTTTGATTGATTAGTTTCAATTGGTTCATGAGTTGAAGGTTAATCAATCACCAAAACCCTAATCGGGTTAAGTGTTGATTTCCAAGTTGATTGAGTTTGAAATTTGGGTTTATTGACCCAAACGTTTTCAAAACCATTTGGGGATCACCCAAATGGTCTCAAGACCGTTTGGAGGTCATCCAAGACCGTTTGTAGGTCTAGGGTTGAGTAAGGTTAAGAAATTGAAGATCCAAAGATACTAAGTTGGGGTGTAATCAATTTCTGATTTGGTGATCAATCCAATGATCCAAACCCTAATTGGTTGACTTGGATTTTGATGTTAACATGGGAAAACGGTCTTAAGACCGTTTTATGGTCATCCAAACGACCTCAAGACCGTTTTGGGTCAGGTCATGTTCAATTTGGATGATGGTTCAATGGTTTCAAAGTAACTAATCTTGCATTGATTAGTGTTGAAGGATCATCGATTCCAAACCCTATTTCAATTGATTCAAACCCTAATTGATGACTAATTGAGGGTCAATTGAGGGTCAAATCAGTTGAAGTTTGACCTATTTAACTCAATTGAAGTATGAGGATAGGTCCAATTGATGATTGGTTCCATGAATTCGATGATTGAAGGAATCAACATTGGAAACCCTAATCCAATTTGATTGGTTGAGACCATATTTGGTCCATGCGGTTTTGAGGAGGTTTGGACCAAACTGTCTCAAGACTGTTTGAGTCCAAACGGTCTCAAGATCTTTTGGGACCAAACGGTCCCAAGACCGTTTGGGACCAAATGATCCCAAACCGGTTGAGCCCATGCACTTTCAAAAAGTTGCTTTAGCAAACGGTCTCAAGCACCACCTTTACCAAATGGTTTCAAACCATTTGAACTTTGAAAGACCAAGAACGTTTGGGGCTCAAGTAGTCAAAGTTGATTGAGGATTCAATTGGTTAATCCACTTGGACACCTATTGTAATTGAAGACTCAATTGATCAATTCAGTTTGATACCTTATGTAATGGAGGTCCAATGTGATTTAATTTCTTGAGAATTAGGATGATGAATGATTCATTGATCCAATGATGATTAGTAATGATAATCAATGAAGGTACAAAGGTTGAAACCCTAATAGTACCTAAGTGATTAGTGCCAATTAAGGGATGAACCCTAATTGCTTATAGGATCAATGACATGGTACACTATGTTAATCATAGTTGTATGTACTTGATTGAAGGGTTAATATGACCTAATCAAGTTGAGATGATGATAGCATGAATTCATACATGAATATGATTCATGTGGTGATTAAGGGTATGATCCTTAAGTAAAGAGATCATGAAACCCTAATCATGAACATAAACCCTAATTGACAAGGGCTATTTAACTCTAACCCTAATTGAGGGCAATTCTAAATGTAACCCTAATCTAGGGTGAGGATGTAACCCTAATACAGGGTAGTGATGTGTGAAACTCCAATTTAGGGAAATGAGATGTAAAACCCTAATTGGGTTAAATAGTGAATCTCTAATCATGGACAATTGAATGAAATCCTTATGGAGATGAATAGTAAACCCAAATTGTGGAAAATTATGGTGGAAACCCTAGTTAAGGGTGATTCCATGTGAAAACCTAGTTGAGGGTGATTCCATGTGAAACCCTAGTTGAGGGTGATTCCATGTGAAACCCTAGTTGAGGGTGATTCCATGAGAAACCCTAGTTGAGGGTGATTCCATGAGAAACCCTGACTAAGTATTAACATCACATGATGCTCTAATACTATGTTGTGATGAGAGGCCCTAAGAAGGGTGAAGGTATATGAGACTCTAATGTGAAGTCATAATGCATAAAGCCCTAATCCTGGGCAATGTGATAATGAATCATAATCCTAATTTTAAATAAGGATACTTGGAAACCCTAATGATGAGATAAAAGGAATTACCTTGAAAAGGTGAAACATTTCAAGTGGTTGATTATAAGCAACCTAATTGTAAACAATGTCTCTGGCATTAGACAAGTCCATATCATTAAAGATAGTTGGACAATTCTAATGTGTGGCCTATGCATTATATGCTAAAGGTAAGAGTTTAGTGATGGAATTTATTAAGAGGGAAATACCTTAATACAAGATAAGTTGGTTAACTCAAGAGGGTCTGAAATGATGAGAAAGTGATACATCAAGATATGATAGTTATCACATTCATCACTTCATGGTTTATATACCTTGATACACTCCAAATCCAATATAATTGGGTAAGAAACATATGAAGTGTGTTATGCAACTATTACAATGAAATGTAATGAGTTGTTGCACTTTGATGAGTGTTAATCAATGTACCTTGAGAATGGGGTTAAGTCCAATTAATGAGTGTGATGTAGTTATACCATGATGAGGATGAGAAATGAACTCATACCTTGAATTGATGATCATTAATTTTATATGATGAGACTAATGATCTTGAATAATTATTTAGGATATCCTTGAATGCCCCAGAGGTTTGGAATAATGAATTAAGGGTTGGATAGATAATGTAATCATGAAATCCTAATTAATGAGAAATGGGGAACCCTGACCCTAATTTGGGTAAAGGGAATGAGAAGCCCTATTTGATAGTAAACCCTAATTCCTGGGAAAGTAATAATGGTGTTACTATTGTATCACATGATGTGATGAATATCTTGTATGACTGTTATCATGTCTAATAACCATACAGATATTATGAGATGATGAACATAGCCAGGTTTGAGCTGTGACATTTATATAATAAATGTTGATTGGCCTTAAGTGCCCTAATGTTGATTGTTGCTTATTAAAAGTAACAATGTACATGGATTTTATGAGTCATATGAGTAAGTTATTGCATAGAAAGAGGTGACAAGATATTTCTGTGGCCTTGTGAGCCATGTGTGATGCTTGTGTAACAAGTATCATGAATGCCTTGTCAGATGACCTGAAGGTGATAGTTACATAATAGATGGTAATGATGCTCAATGATGAGTTAAAGGTTTGAATACCCAGAACCATATGATTATGGTGATGAGAATGTGAAGGGATGAGAATTCTCAGTTTGAAATGAGGGACTGAGTTCCCAAAGTCTTTGAAAGACTGATAAGTATCTGATGAAAGTAGTACATGTCTCTTTATAGCATTGTTGTAATAAGTCTTGTTTGAGGACTTGGTTGATGGTTAAAAAATATGAGAATGTACTTAATTAATCAAGTGAAATCTTTTCATGTAGAAGCCCTGACCATAGATCCATCATCGTCAGGAACAGGTGATGGTGAAACGGGTGCTCTGCGGCAAAACCCAGAAAGCATATTTTGAATATGTGGGGGTAAATGGGCAAAAAATATCCTTACGTCCGGTGAAGAGATTGGAGGGAAGGTAAACATCAAACCTCTCAGTCCTTCATGCCTCCGGGATGGATGTATCACAAATCTCCCGATGATTGGGATAGATGTTGTACACATCTCCCAATGATATTTAATGTCGGGTCGAGGAGATAAACATTAAATCTCTCGATGGCCGATGAGAGTGTAGTTGACGATGTAACTCTATAGCGAAGTTCCAGTATACCCTGGGAAGTAATCTTGAGCAGTTAACATAGTCCTTCTTGTTGTCCCGCACTGACCGGGATGTGAGAGGTCATGGGAATCCGAGTCTTCCATTGACCTATGTATGGTACCAATTTCGACTTTGCAGTGGTCGGTTGGAGTATGAGCGGTATACCTCATCTCCTCAGGGCATAAGTGTGTTTGTAAAATGAAATCAGCCGTATAGCATGTTTGCTTAAGGATTGAATACGGAAATTCATTGGCTGATGTTACAGTTCTATTATATATCTGTAGTTCATTGATGTTATTCATATCTGTTGTATTCATTACAAGTAGATGGATGAACTATGAGTCTACCATGAGTAGATGCAATGTTATCCTTGAAAAAGGAGATTACTTCACTTTGTTCATACAAGTGATTTACCTGCTGTTGATTAAATATATAAATCCTTCTGCTCAGTTTATTTTAATAAGCTGCTATAACAATGTTTTGGTGAAGAGTTATATCTCCCGCTGGGGAAATTCACAATTGTCTCACCCCCGTGGGATCCAAATTTTTAGGTGGACGCGGACAAAGAAGCAGAATCCCATTGCAGGGAATGGACATCAACAGTAATAGTAGAGACAGTAGTGAGATCTCAGGTGGAGATACTCTCTGTCAAGTTATGTAATTAGAAAGTCTTGCGTGTCGTCTCTGTACTCTCAGGTCCTCGGAGTTTTTAGTCAGTGTTTTTGATAAATCGATCTAAGGTCTTGGCTTGATGCCTCGGGATTTGTATACTGTCTTCATATAATGTTTATAAGGCAGTTGATGATGTAGTCTCTAAAAAGAGATGGTACAGGTTATGCACATTTGAACCAGAATGTAAATATTATACAATGGTTCTTGTTGGGAAAGATTTCCTATGTATGGATCTCTTTGCTAAAAGTTTTAAATTTTCAGTGATTTTCAGTAACCCGCTGCAAATAATTCTCTTCCGCTTAAGTTAATCTTGTTTTTGTGAGTTGGATACCAAAAATTAGTGGTATCAGAGCTGTAGGTTCGCTGAGTCTACAGAGACAAAGGACTAAGATAGTAGTGTCTTTTCTGGTGTCATCCAGTGTATCTGATAGTGTCTTCTGCTCGTATAAGAGAAGAAGAACTTAAAGATGATTGGGTCACATGAGGAGGTTGTTGTTGAAAGCAACAATGTTGCACCAAGAAGAGGTGCATGGGAGCAGGCAAGGGAGAGACAATTGCCTGAGAATCCCCTAGTTGATCCAACTATAATAAGAAAATCCTTCTTTAAGTATTACTGTTCGAGAATTTAGGGCAACAGTAATGTATATAGTGGATCAAGCATTGGCAGTGTAATCTAGAATTACCAGTCCCAATGATGATGTTTTAGATATCAACAAGATTTATAATTAGCATCAGCAGGTTGAAGCAAAAGAAATGATGAATTTCTGGACTTAAATTGAGTTTGTTCTGAACCTTAGACTGTTGAATCAACCTTCGAGGCAGAGTTAGCCTGATGCAGTGAATAATTCATGAATTATGACAAGTTAGACAAGATAATGTCATTCAAATATGTCATCTTATGAATTCCTGGATTAACTAAGAAAGGAATTGATTGAACTTTCCTTGATTAGTCCTATGAGGACTTATGTTTTGCATGGTAAAACATTACAAATGTTTTATGTTGTTCTTACCTCTATAAGAAAAGATGAGGTATAGAAGAGATGCCTGAATAAAATTTAGGGATGTTAAACCTTATGCTTGTGTTAATATGAGAAGAAGGAATATGATAGAATACAAAGTGCATACCACTTAATCTCAGTATTTATATACCCTGGCTAAGTATACAACTATTGATGATAAAGTGAGTATGGAAACTCTTAGATTGTTGTCTTTTTGATTGCTCTGATCAAGTAGTCATTCTGAGACAATCTAATGAGTATCATGAAATCAGAAATATGGAATGAATAAATGTGTCATATCCTAAGTATAAGAAAGAGAAGTCTGAGATAATCTCAAATGAGCATGTTGTATGAGGAACTAAAAGTGCACTCCTCATAAGATAAGAATAAGAATAAGGGAGATGAACCCTGTTCAATAATGCTACAAGCATAATAAAGATCTTTCCCATAATGAGGAAATGGGAAATGTGATGAGATCATAAAATGATCATAAACATGCTAGATAATAATAAAGAAATGGATAATGACATGCAACCATCCTTATAAATTCCTATGCTAAAGGAAAGAAACCTAGGATGAGACAAAGAATAAATGGTTCATGAATAGTTGAAAATACATGAACTAATAAGAAGAATATGAATCCTTATTTTCTTTCCTTTCAGGGACATGGAAATCAAGTGGGTCTTAGGACACTTGATGTGCATAAGATAAAAATGTTCAAGTGATGGATACTTATAAAAGTATCAATTTATCTTGGACTTTGGTTCCAAGATGAAGACATATGTAACAATTAATGTTCCAAGATGAAAGGAAGATAAAAATGTGATGTGTTCCCCACACATGTGATAGATACCAAGGTGAAAGATTCTGGTATCTAAGAAATATCATATGGTTTATGTTGACTACCTAGAGTGGTCAACTATGAAATTACCCTGATTATATAAAATGATATGAACATCATATGTTAGGGGTTTATGCTCTGCATAAAGGTGGTTCTCAGGTACATTGTGACTCATGGGGATGTTTATGAATGATGTAGATGGGATTTTCCCCTCCTACAGGAGTTTAATATCCTGGCCACTTGATAAGTGAGACTGAGAAAAGCATATGCATGCACATATGAAGCAATATATGATATTGAGATCACATATATCTAATCCAGCCTAGTCTGGTTCAAGGAACATGGATTGAACATTGAGAGGATGACGATTCCATGCCTTGAGTTCAATCTGGATATCAGTGATAAAGGAATTATACAATCACTATAACACCAATCACATAATATAGAATGAAGTTATTCTCCAAATTTCTAGATTCCTTGGGTAGCAATGATGTGTTTCTAGATCCCTCTCATTGCTTGTGATGTCATACGTTAGTTATGGACATTCACTACCAATGTAACTAGGAACCTATATAGTCACACATATAGGATACACTTGGAATACGAGTTCATTAGTGAATATAGTTAAAATTTGATTACTAAGGAGTTAGGTATTCAATTTGAATAACATAGGTTGAATATTGACTAACTAAACTATGAACCGACCAGTTCAAGTGTTGAATGAATTATTTCAAAGTGTCAGGTCAATTGAACCAACTTTTGCAATCTGAACCATGATCACAAAGTGAACTGATCGAATGAATCCATGAACCGACCAGTTCAGGTTGCAAACCGACCATTTTGATTGGTCAATGTGAGTGCATCAAGGATTAGTGCTGACGTCATGTTGAGCATTAATTAAATATTAATTGTCAATACAATTGTGATGGGAAACATGATGAAATGGCCAGATCAATGGTTGAAGTGATCGATTCACATGTCAACTGATTGGTTCACCAATGAACTGATTGTTTCACCAGCATGATGCAAAAATGTTTGAATATCAGGTCCCTTCCACTCCCACATAGACTGGGAACCCTAACCCTAACTCTACTATTAAATAGAGGGGTGTTGGGGGCTTCTAAGATGCATAAATTATCTCTAAAAATTGTTTTCTTGTCTAGTTGTGGTAACCTAAAGAACCTGAGCAAGTCCTACCTGATAAAAGAGGGATAGAAAGGGAGAACAATTATGGGAGAGGAAGTTGGTGCTAGTACACCAATGATAAGGGGCAACTCCTTCTTGTCTATTCTTCTAGAGTGATAGGAGTTCTCTATGGTCTGTGTGGACTAGTATTGAGGCGAGGACTCTTTCCCTCTAAGTGGATGTCATTAACCACGGTCTGTGGTGATCAACCAGGAAATGTTGCTGAAGTCGCCCAAGTGTGACTTGAAAAAAGGCACATATAGTTGAGAGGGTATTGTTGTCAGACTTGCTCCAGGACTAGGTATGACTTTGCAAACTATCCTTTAGATTACATAGTTATTGACGCAATCATCTATAAAGGGGAATATGGCAGATAATTTGTTTTGTTTCCGTTGCCTATCTAATTTCATATTTTCCAATAATACCAGAAATAGTGATACTCCTCATGCCCTGTGAGAGATCCTACTATCTCATGTTTGAAGAAAGAATACAAATACAAGGAGAAGGTAATTGATGTCATTGGATAGAGAAGTGGGCAAAAACTAGTGGTCTCTGGCTACCACAGTCTACTAGGGCTTCGATGATCCAAAGAACTCTTCTAGGATGATCTTCTTCTTTGTCTTCTCCTTGTCTCTCTTGCATCAAAACCTCCCATTTCTTGAGTGAGAACATAACTGAGAATAATTAGGTTTGGCCACCACTTTTGTTATTTAACTCTTATAGGTCGGCTAATGTGAGATTTATCTATGTATACTATGACTATAGGGAAACTAGGTGGTATGGTCATAGGATCACTTGCATGGAAGAACAAATTTTGGCCTTTCTTGACTGGACAATCCCTGGAGGGGGGTCGGCCAATCTGCTTCCTGATATAGTTTCTAGAGAAATCTTGCAATTCATCGATCCAAGAAGAGGATCCCCCGATCTGCTGAAAGGTGCATTTGTTGTGCATCTCTAGTTGATCCCATTATCCCTAAAAATTCTAAAGTTACTAGATGGTGGGAGAAATTGGGAATTAATTCTGGTCAGTTGATCACTTTAGGAGATTTCCCAATAAGCATCATCTTTGAGCCCTTTTGTTATGGGTGGAATAGTTGATCATCACAATGGGTCATGTAACATCCCTGACCTGGGTTATACTTTAACCCTAGGCATTTTGATTAAGAAAGGTGATTAAATGCTTAATCTCATCTTGTGAAAAGTAATTAGGCCTCAAGAGGAACCTATGTTGCAATTCTAGTCCTTTTGAACATTGTTGAAATCAATGTTTTGTTTGTTTTGGACTAAAGTGCAAATTACCCAAGTTGAGGGGTTTAAGTGCAAATTGTGCAGGATAATATGTTCCTCATGTGTTGAAGCATCATTAGAGTGAAAATGATGCTGAGGTATGGCTTATGGAAGCCTGAATACCAAGAAAGAGCTGATAAAGCAATGTTTGTGCATGAAAACCTAGTTTTGGTGTAATGTGCAATTTACCCAAAACCTAGGGTGCAATATGTAATTTACCACTTCAATAAGGTCCCTAATGTTTCTTGACAGCATGTAGAGCAAAGAAAATGAGAAGGGCACCTCATTTGAATTAAGTTGGAAGAGAGAGAATCTTGATATTAAAATAATCAAGATTTAATCCTAATTGAAACCCTAACTCGATTTAGGGCAAAAATGAATGTATTAATTAAAGGGCCTTCAACCAAAATTAAAATGGTTGGATTCATATGTGTGTGGACATCCTTGATCCTTGCAAGGACCACGAAAATATCCAAGGAAATGGATAACTCACTCAAAATTTTATAAGAAAAAGAAATATCCACTCACATATGGATATTAATATTATATGATTTAAGGTGCTTGATTTGCTTTTCTTTAAATCATGGATAATTGAGAGGAATAATAGGAAAACAAGATAGCCTCGTTCCTAAGGAAGATGAGGGGGAAGAGGCGGCCATATTTTTGGGATTAAATGGATTTTTGCAAAGTATATTCTCTCTCATTGAAATTTTATAAAAGGACCTTTTACAAGCCAAATGAAAGGCTTTTTCGGCCCCACTTCTTCTCCTTGCTTGGGAAACGACCAAGGGAACTTGGGAGGATAAGGAGGACGACCCCCAACCTGTTTGTAAGCTTCTTGACCTTGGTTCACCATGATTTCATGGTGGAAATCACAAATCAATGCATGATTTCTTCCTATTTCGATCTCCTCTTTAATTCTAACCATTCCTTTTCACTCAAACCTTGAGGACGAGCCTTGGAATGGTGAAAGGAGTTGCATCCACCATTTTTGCCCTGAACATGGAGATTTGGAGCTCAATTGGAGGTGGGTTTTATAACTTGAACCCTTGATTTTGTTATTGCATTCAATTCCTTATCAAATAATGTTCATTTCCATATTCACGATAATTGATTTGGTTGATGGATGCAATCACCATGGAAATCACAAAAGGTTTCGTGGGTTTAGAGGTATAATATGATAAGAACACACCTCTACAAATATCCAAGGCAAACGGTCTTGATTGAGTTGCTCAAACTGTTTCCCAAACCATTTGGGAGCAAACAGTTTCAAACCATTTAGAAGGAAACGGTTTCACCAAACCGCATGAGACCAAACGGTTTCAGACCGTTTGGTGGTGTTGACCAGGGTTGACCATTTGGAGATCTGTTGAAAATGATCTAGGTTAGTGTCCTATAAATTTTGATTGATTAGTTTCAATTGGTTCATGAGTTGAAGGTCAATCAATCACCAAAACCCTAATCGGGTTAAGTGTTGATTTCCAAGTTGATTGAGTTTGAAACTTGGGTTGATTGACCCAAATGGTTTCAAAACCATTTGGGGATCACCCAAATGGTCTCAAGACCATTTGAAGGTCACCCAAGACCGTTTGGAGGTCTAGGGTTGAGTATGGTTAAGCAATTGAAGATCCAAAGATACTAAGTTAGGTGTAATCAATTGCTGATTTGGTGATCAATCCAATGATCCAAACCCTAATTGGTTGACTTGGATTTTTATGTTAACATGGGAAAATGGTCTCAAGACCGTTTTGTGGTCATCCAAACGACCTCAAGACCGTTTGGGGTCTGGTCATGTTCAATTTGGATGATGGTTCAATGGTTTCAAAGTAACTAATCTTGCATTGATTAGTGTTGAAGGATCATCGATTCCAAACCCTAATTCAATTGATTCAAACCCTAATTTATGACTAATTGAGGGTCAATTGAGGGTCAAATCAGTTGAAGGTTGACCTATTTAACTCAATTGAAGTATGAGGATAGGTCCAATTGATTATTGGTTCCATGAATTCGATGATTGAAGGAATCAACATTGGAAACCCTAATCCAATTTGATTGGTTGAGACCATATTTGGTCCATGCGGTTTTGAGGAGGTTTGGACCAAACGGTCTCAAGACCATTTGAGTCCAAACAGTCTCAAGATCGTTTGGGACCAAATGGTCCCAAGACCATTTGGGACCAAACGATCCCAAACCGGTTGAGCCCATGTGGTTTCAAAAAGTTGCTTTAGCAAACGGTCTCAAGCACCACCTTTACCAAACGGTTTCAAACCATTTGAACTTTGAAAGACCAAGAACATTTGGGGCTCAAGTAGTCAAAGTTGATTGAGGATTCAATTGGTTAATCCACTTGGACACCTATTGTAATTGAAGACTCAATTGATCAATTCAGTTGGATACCTTATGTAATGGAGGTCCAATGTGATTTAATTTCTAGAGAATTAGGATGATGAATGATTCATTGATCCAATGATGATTAGTAATGATAATCAATGAAGGTACAAAGGTTGAAACCCTAATAGTACCTAAGTGATTAGTGCCAATTAAGGGATGAACCCTAATTGCTTATAGGATCAATGACTTGGTACACTATGTTAATCATAGCTGTATGTACTTGATTGAAGGGTTAATATGACCTAATCAAGTTGAGATGATGATAGCATGAATTCATACATGAATATGATTCATGTGGTGATTAAGGGTATGATCCTTAAGTAAAGAGATCATGAAACCCTAATCATGAACATAAACCCTAATTGACAAGGGCTATTTAACTCTAACCCTAATTGAGGGCAATTCTAAATGTAACCCTAATCCAGGGTGAGGATGTAACCCTAATCCAGGGTAGTGATGTGTGAAACTCCAATTTAGGGAAATGAGATGTAAAACCCTAATTGGGTTAAATAGTGAATCTCTAACCATGGACAATTGAATGAAATCCTTATGGATATGAATAGTAAACCCAAATTGTGGAAAATTATGGTGGAAACCCTAGTTAAGGGTGATTCCATGTGAAACCCTAGTTGAGGGTGATTCCATGTGAAACCCTAGTTGAGGGTGATTCCATGTGAAACCCTAGTTGAGGGTGATTCCATGAGAAACCCTAGTTGAGGGCGATTCCATGAGAAACCCTGACTAAGTATTAACATCACATGATGCTCTAATACTATGTTGTGATGAGAGGCCCTAAGAAGGGTGAAGGTATATGAGACTCTAATGTGAATTCATAATGCATAAAGCCCTAATCCTGGGCAATGTGACAATGAATCATAATCCTAATTTTAAATAAGGATACAAGGAAATCGTAATGATGAGATAAAAGGAATTACCTTGTAAAGGTGAAACATTTCAAGTGGTTGATTATAAGCAACCTAATTGTAAGCAATGTCTCTAGCATTAGACAAGTCCATATCATTAAAGATAGTTGGACAATTATAATGTGTGGCCTATGCATTATATGCTAAAGGTAAGAGTTTAGTGTTGGAATGTATTAAGAGGGAAATACCTTAATACAAGATAAGTTGGTTAACTCAAGAGGGTCTGAAATGATGAGAAAGTGATACATCAAGATATGATAGTTATGACATTCATCACTTCAGGCTTTATATACCTTGATACACTCCAAATCCAATATAATTGGGTAAGAAACATATGAAGTGTGTTATGCAACTATTACAATGAAATGTAATGAGTTGTTGCACATTGATGAGTGTTAATCAATGTACCTTGAGAATGGGGTTAAGCCTAATTAATGAGTATGATGTAGTTATACCATGATGAGGATGAGAAATGAACTCATACCTTGAATTGATGATCATTAATGTTATATGATGAGACTAATGATCTTAAATAATTATTATGATATCCTTGAATGCCCAGAGGTTTGGAATAATGAATTAAGGGTTGGAAAGATAATGTAATCATGAAATCCTAATTAATGAGAAATGGGGAACCCTGACCCTAATTTGGGTAAAGGGAAGGAGAAGCCCTATTTGATAGTAAACCCTAATTCCTGGGAAAGGAATAATGGTGTTACTATTGTATCTCATGATGTGATGAATATCTTGTATGACTGTTATCATGTCTAATAACCATGCATATATTATGAGATGATGAACATAGCCAGGTTTGAGCTGTGACATTTATATAATAAATGTTGATTGGCCTTAAGTGCCCTAATGTTGATTGTTGCTTATTAAAAGTAACAATGTACATGGATTCTATGAGTCATATGAGTAAGTTATTGCATAGAAAGAGGTGACAAGATATTTCTGTGGCCTTGTGAGCCATGTGTGATGCTTGTGTAACAAGTATCATGAATGCCTTGGTCAGATGACCTGAAGGTGATAGTTACCTAATAGATGGTAATGATGCTCAATGATGAGTTAAAGGTTTGAATACCCAGAACCATATGATTATGGTGATGAGAATGTGAAGGGATGAAAATTCCTAGTTTGAAATGAGGGACTGAGTTCCCAAAGTCTTTGAAAGACTGATAAGTATCTGATGAAAGTAGT
Organism: Alisma plantago-aquatica; assembly: GCA_963693085.1. Lineage (NCBI taxonomy): Eukaryota > Viridiplantae > Streptophyta > Magnoliopsida > Alismatales > Alismataceae > Alisma > Alisma plantago-aquatica. The sequence goes on along the minus strand of OY856413.1, from coordinate 589,533,735 downwards.
ACATGTCTCTTTATAGCATTGCTGTAATAAGTCTTATTTGAGGACTTGGCTGATGCTAAAAGAATATGAGAATGTACTTAATTAATGAAGTGAAATCTTTTCATGTAGAAGCCCTGACCATAGATCCATCATCGTCAGGAACAGGTGATGGTGAAACGGGTGCTCCGCGGAAAAACTCGGAACACATATTTTGAATATGTGGGGGTAAATGGGCAAAAAATATCCTTACGTCCAGTGAAGAGATTTGAGGGAAGGTAAACATCAAACCTCTCAGTCCTTCATGCCTCCGGGATGGATGTATCACAAATCTCCCGATGATTGGGATAGATGTTGTACACATCTCCCAATGATATTTAATGTTGGGTCGAGGAGATAAACATTAAATCTCTCGATGGCCGATGAGAGTGCAGTTGACGCTGTAACTCTATAGAAAAGTTCCAGTATACGCCAGGAAGCTATCTTGAGCAGTTAACTCCGTCCTGCTTGTTGTCCCGCACTGACTGGGATGTGAGAGGTCATGGGAATTCGGCTCTTCCATTGACCTATGTATGGTACCGATTTTGACTTCGCAGTGGTCGGTTGGAGTATGAGCAGTATACCTCATCTCCTCAGGGCATAAGTGTGTTTGTAAAATGAAATCAGCCGTATAGCATGTTTGCTTAAGGATTGAATACGGAAATTCATTGGCTGATGTTACATTTCTGTTATATATCTGTAGTTCATTGATGTTATTCATATCTGTTGTATTCATTACAAGTAGATGGATGGACTATGAGTCTACCATGAGTAGATGCAATGTTATCCTTGAAAAAGGAGATTACTTCACTTTGTTCATACAAGTGATTTACCTAATGTTGATTAAATATATAAATCCTTCTACTCATTTTATTTTAATAAGCTGCTATGACAATGTTTTGGCGGAGAGTTATATCTCCCGCTGGGGCAATTCACAATTGTCTCACCCCCGTGGGATCCAACTTTTTAGGTGGACGCGGACAAAGAAGTAGAATCCCATTGTAGGGAATGGACAGCAGCAGTAACAACAGAGAGAGCAGTGAGATCTCAGGTGGAGATACTCTCTGTCAAGTTATGTAATTAGAAATTCCTACGTGTCATCTCAGTACTCTCAGGTCCTCGGAGTTTTTAGTCAGTGTTTTTGATAAATCAATCTAAGGTCTTGGTTTGATGCCTCGGGATTTGTATATTGTCTGCATATAATGTTTATAAGGCAGTTGATGATGTAGTCTCTAGAAAGAGATGGTACATGTTATGTACGTTTGAACTAGAATGTAAATATTATACAATGGTTCTTGTTGGGAAAGATTTCCTATGTATGGATCTCTTTGCAAAAAGTTTTAAATTTTCAGTGATTTTCAGTAACCCGCTGCAAATAATTGGCTTCCGCTTAAGTTAATCTTGTTTTTGTGAGTTGGATACCACAGATCGGTTGATCTCTTGGTGCTAAAAGTCATCAAGGACTCTAGATCTTTTAGTGACCTTCTGATCAACTGATCAGCTGAGGAGGTCATCTGATAAAAAAGGTTATCTGGGAAGGTGTTGGAATGGGCAGGTGGGTTGGGTGTCTGGAAGATCTAATCGACCAATCTACTTGCCAGAATGTGCTGAATATCCCAAACCATGATGTGAACTTGCTCCAATCTTGGATATTAACTTGGTGAAGAATCCTTTTAGTTCTCTAAGATTGATGTGTGATTAAATTAGTAAAGGATCAATGAAAGTAATCAAAATACTAGTTATTGATGAATAAAAACAAGAATGAAGAATTTAAGCAAACATGATGCAATTGGCGACTGAAACTAGTAGAACTAAACTAGAAATCGCAATGCAAAGGTGATGAATATACACTCATCAAGAACGAAGGATGCGTGTAGAGAAGAGAGCATCCTTCAGGGTGTTGAATATATTCATACATTTAGATTCAAATATGAAGTGTACATTCTTATTGAGAATATCTGTAAGAGGTCTACTAATCTTGCTAAAGTCGTGAGTGAACCTCCTACAAAATGTGGTGTGTTGAAAAAATGCTCAGACTTCTTTGATAGTATTTGCAGGAGATAGTTTGATGATTACTTCATCTTCTCCTTATCAACCTCACTATCTTTAGAGCCGACATGATGTCATAGAATAATGCCTTCCTTCACAGTCAAGTAGCATTTGTTCGATTAAGCACCAGATGTTCTTCTTCACAATGTTCTAGGACTAAGAAGATATGATGTAGGCATGTGTCAAAAGAATCTACACTGATGGCGAAATCTTCCAAGAAGATCTACAATATCATCATGGTAAGGTCAGAAAAGATGGCAGACATGCAGAGCCAGAAAGTGGTAGGTGCATTGCATAGTCTGAAGAGCATCTAGAAAAAGGTATATGTTGTAAAGGGTCACATGAAAGTAGTATGTTCTTAATCACTGGGGTGGATGGGGATCTAGTAGAATCTAGAGTATCGATCCAAGTAATAGAAAAACTCTTGGTGTGTGAGCTTCTATGAGACTTCATCAAGAAATGGGAGTGAGAAATGGTCCTTCTAAGTACCATTGTTGAACTTGTGATAATCTATGCACATGCGCCACCAATTATACTGTGGGTTAGGATAAGCTCATTCTTGTCATTCAAAATAGTTTTAGTACCTCCTTTATTGCATACTACTTGTACATGACACAACCATAGTGAATCAAAGATGGGTTAGATGATCCTAGAAAAAAGTAGAATTGTCATCTCCTTGGGCATGACTTCTATTGAATTTAGTTCATCTTCTGTTGAGACTTGATAAAGGGCTTGTAGTTTTCAATCATATTGATTATGTGCATACAGAGGTCTTGTCTTACTCTAGTGATATCAATCATCTTGGAGCCTAATGCCTTCTTCCTCTTCCTTAGTTTAGTCAGTAGCATGTCCTCTTGCTCAGTAGTGATATGTAACATATTGACTTTTAGGTATTAGATCTATTTTGAACTATATTTCATAATAAATGATGTAAAATTGAAAATAACTAGTCAACTAGGGGGTTTATTTTAAATAAATAACTCTTACATTTGTACTTGATGAGCCAATGTTCCTCCTCAGACATGACTCTCTACAGTTATGAAGAGACATTGTGGACCTATTCTCTACAAGTAGTCTAGCACAAGCTGAGAAACCAAATAGCTATTACCACATTGAAGTACTCCACCTTGAGCTTTCTCAACCAACTAAATTCTAACTCTAAAAAGCATCATCAACATTGCTTTCTATATATCATTAACCGGAATGACATCCATTATAGATTTCTAGATCCCACACGAGTTGTTAACAACTGATAACACCCAAATTTATGCATTTATGTTAAGTAATTATTTATGGTTCTGTATCACTATAACCTTAATATGCCCAAAATAACCCATGTTTCTTATCTTTTAGTAATTTATGTCGTTTCTTAGATAAAGTTGCTCAACTTGCCAATTTTGGGACTTGTAGGAACCGAACCTAAAAAGACATCTATTCTCCATGATTTCTCCCAAACACACAATTTTTGCAGCAGCTAACTCCCATCCATCATGACTGTGGTGGATTAAGCATCACACTAAGTGCACCATCTTAGGAGACGGTGGTCCTGCTAACCGACTAGCAGACCCAAGAAACTTTTGATATCTTGGACCCTATTTTTGATGGCAAGTCCTTTATTAGGATGCATCCTCACCAATCAAAAGGGCTCATCGATGCGGGCCCCTCGACCACCATTAATAGCCCCCCCGGCATGGGTTCATTCCATAATATCGCGACCACAGCGAAGAAGAAATAACCTCGACCGCGACCCACAACCACGACCGTCATCTTGACCTCAACTACAACCGCGACCGCAACCTCGACCACGACCTCGACCGCGACCGTGACCTCGACCGCGACCGTGACCTCGACCACGGCCTCGACCTCGACTGCGACCGTGACCTTAACCGCGACCACGACTGCGACCGTGTTCTCAACCGCGATCACGAAGTTAAGTCGGTGCAGACCTCGACCTCGGCACTAAGTCGGTGATCTGTGCCTATAAATACACACCCCCCACGTCCTGGAGAGGGGTTCCAATCTGGGGAGTTTCCACCTTGTAGTTCCAACCCCTCTTGGTTCCCAGAGCCCCGTGGGAGAGTCCATAGGTCTGAGAAGGATGAAGTGCTCGTTCTACTCCCATCTCTTCAGCGTGCTTCCATTCCCCACCATCTTCCACCTCCAATCTTAGATCTCTAAAGGCGGAAGTTGAGGAGAGAGAAGACTGAGGATCCATCTTCGAGAGAGAAGGAAAACGTCTACACCATCATCTTCCACCCCCATCCACCAACCAAGTTGTTGTTCGGGGCAGATCTGGAGAGTAAGGAGGCCAAGGAGCCCAGAAGATCAAGGAGGACGACCCAAAAGATGAGATTTGGCCTATACGGAGGCTAGGGAGCAAGAGCCACCTCTCCCCTACAAGCTAAATCTCTTCTTCTTCTCCTTTCTTCCACTGTTCTCCTTTATTTCCATACAAATGATGTTCTTTCATATTTGTTCAGTGCCAACTATGCTTGTCCATGGCTAGTTGAGCTCCTTCTTGGATATGTAGCCCGTTTCGGGCATGTTTATGTACTTTTGCCTTAAGCAAGTAGATTTAATTCAGATCTAGTACGTTTTCTATTCTATCTTCTCTTTGTGGTTATGATTTCTAGTTTGGTTGATCTCTTTCTTGCTTGAACTACTATTTATGCCTATATCGATAGATCCATTGTAGAAATAGATATGAGAAGATAGTTTGGATCGAAATCTGAAAGGAGGACGGTTCAAGGCCGTCTGTTCCTAACATCCCAAAATAATCTAGACTTGAGAGGGTATCTAGGATATTCTAGGATGTTGGTTTGTCATCCTCATGAGAGGTTTCATATCATCGATGGGTTTTAGTCACGCTATGTGAGAGCAAGTGGGATGACCCCACAGGAACAAATACCATAGTGCGTACTAGGTTTGGATATAGATTGCTTGCTGGGGTGTTCGAGGGTTTTCTAAGCCCGAGAATGGGTGCATAGACTTACCAACTTGTGGTTACATAGCCAAGAACTTCTTTCTCTCTGGTTTATCCATCCTTTGATAAATACAACTCTATTTCAACCATTTTTTATTGCAATCATAAGAGTAATAAACATTTAACCATCTATGTTACATACTGTTTTTTGGCTACATTGATGGGATCATTCTTAAAAGTGTCATCTTTTTGGTTTGATCTTGAATTATACTACAATAAGATCCATCTACTTGCATGTGGTGATTATTTTGCATGGTCTATGTAAATATTTAGGGACTCTTCCCTATGTGAATTTGCATGTGCAATAAACACACAAATCACATAGGAAGAAAAAATTTGGTCTACATCAATCACAATGCATAGAATGGTTCTTATCACACCCAATCACTTCCTTTATGTAACGTTCTTTAAGATCACTTGCTACAGTATGAAAGCATGATGAATGCCACATTACATTGTAATGACTTTAGGTAAAAGGACCACAATACAATTGTCCCATTTGAGAGTTGATTATGACTAACATATATTGGCCATGAATTACTCTCAAGGCAGGTCATTCTAGTACACTTGTTCTCTAATAATTACCTATGTGTGGAACTTGGTATCCAATTCCTATGACCCAGGAGACATGGTCATCAATCACCACAAATACTATTCTCATTGTCCGATCCACAATAATACTTGACTATGGACATTTGAGAATGTTGTTACTATTAATCCATTAGGATCTCATGTTCAAGTCGTGTACTTGAAGCTCTAAGTTTTTTGATCATCATTCTAAGGATAATTATTATCTACATTGATATCATATTAATCTAATGTGCATCAATGAATTAGAATTTCCTTAATAAATAAAATCAAAAGTACAAAAATCCATGTAACCATCATCCAATTATTTGATTCCAAGACATATACATGAAAAGTCCATCACTTTTACTAAATCAAATTAGTCATATTTCTTATACCAAGTGATATAATGTGAGAATCAAGCTTTTGATGCGGTATGTGGTAGATGTATGATCTCTAGATAACCAAAAAACTTGATCTTTGTCCATCTTCTTTAGATGTACTCGTCTCCTCATTAGATTATATCTCGTATGATGCTAAAGCATCAAAGACTATATCTTGAATGCATATGTGGTCTTGGTTCCTTGGATTGCTATGATAGCCCTATTGTTGTCACACTAAGATCAATTGTGTCAAAAATACCATGAACAACTTTCAATTGATGAAATGAACATCCTAATCTATACAACATCCTTTGCAACATCTAATGCATCATCATCTTCAAAATATATTTTAGAATTGGTCACTATTTCTAGCTTGGAACTCTTCCCATTGACAATACCACCATTGAGAAATAACATAGAACCATATTGCGATCAACAATCATCCTTGGGTTTAATATATTGACATTGTGTAACTCTTTACAACCCATTAGTCCTCATCTCTTCATCTTAAGTTCTTATCAAGTACTTTAAGATGTTCTATACTGAAATTGAATTTCATTTACTTGAATCTTCCTGGAATGCTTGTCATACTCAAGGAAGGTGATACATCTATATTTTTTCACAAAATTTCACAATATGAGATATCCAATTCTCAAGGTATATGGAATATTTATCATGAAATACCTCTCGTACAATTATTTGAGACAATTGGCCTTAGAAGTACTTATCCCATGATAATGGGTAAGTTCCCTTTCTTAGACTCGTGCATGTTGAATTACTTCAATTCCTTGTCAATGTATGTACTTTGAGTCAAGCCAAGAAGCCTTCTAGATCTATCTATATAGATCTTGATACCTAGAATGTAGGTAGCTTCTCCTAAGTCTTATATTAGGAAACTATTTCCCACTCATGTGTTTACCTCTTGTAGAGTCAGAGTATCATTTTCCATGATTAGTATATCATCCACATACAATATGAGGAATGACACACTTCTCCCACTACCTTCTTCTAAACATGGGGTAAATCTTCATTCTTGATAAAGGCAAATACTTTGTGGATTCATCAAATAGAAAATTCCAATTTCTAAATGATTTCCTCTATTCGTGAATTAACCTTTGCATCAAACTAATTTTTCCATCATCCTTTGGAGATTCAAAAATCTTAGGGTGTGACATGTACTTATTGTCAAGAAGATTTCCATCAATGAATGTGGTTTTGATATACAACTTCTAGATATCATAGTCATGTATGAAGCAATGGATAACATGACCCTAATGGACTTGAATATGGTTTTTGGTGAGAACATTTCATCATAGTATACACCTTGAAATTGTTTGAAATATTTTTCTACTAGTCACCTTTTGTAGGATGGGAATTTCCATCCATGTAGTCTACTTCTTGTACACCCACTTGCACCCAATCAGTTTATGACTTCACGTAGTTCCACCAAGGTCCATACCTTGTGTATACATGGAGTTTATTATAAAATCCCATGCCTCTAACCACTTACCATATTATGGTACCTCCATAGCTTCCTAGTAGGTGGTTGGCACATATTGATCCATGATCAATATCCCACCACCATAAGTCACGAGAAATCCAAATGTCTCTGGCTCATGGTGAGTCCTACTCTATAAGGTCCCTATGTATGTTGAGGGGGAGTCTGTGACACAAAACCTCATGGTTCCTCCTCATATTCCTCTTTAGGTTCATTATCATTTTCTATATATGAACTTTCTTTGTGTTCTGATTTATTCCCATTTATATTTCTAGAGATGAAGTCCTTTTCCAAAAAGGTACCAGTTCTACCAATGATCACTTTATTCTAAGAAAAAATTCAGAAATAGTGTCCTTTGGTTTCTATAGGATACCCCATAAAATAGCACATGTCTTATTTGGCTCCTAATGAATGCTTCACATAAGATTCACAACCCCAAACCTTTATAAATGACATATTGGGACACTACCCGATCAATATCTCATATGTTGTCTTCGGTACCAATTTAGAAGAGAACGAGGTTAAGTGTAGAAATAGTGGTTTCCAGAAAATGTCCCAAAAATGAATAAGGAAGTCAGAATAGGCTCATCATACATGGTAACATGTCCAATGGTGTGTGATTTCCTCACTCCAACACACCACTATGGTACGAAATTATAGGTGGTTTCAATTTTCATAAAATATTACACTCCCTTAGATGGTCCTCAAACACTTGGTATAAGAAATCTACCAAACTTATTTAATTGAAGAATTGTAATAGTCTAGACAAATTGATTCTAAAATTCATTATTTAATTTCTTGAGTATTTCAAGGCATTCTAATTTGTGTCTCATACAAATATATATCTCTTGAATCCATTAGTCAATGGGATGAAGTATTTAAACCATTACTTTAGCTGATGAACTAAAAGTACCACATATATGAATACATACAAGTTTTTTAAGTTCATATTCCCTCTCACTTCTAGTAAAAGGAACATTTGCAATCTTTCCCAACAAACATGATTCACATGCTTTGATAGATTCAAAATAAAATGAGCCCAAGAATCCATCCATATGGACTCTAGAAATGTGTATCACATTTGTGAGGCCTAAGCAACAATACTAATGGTAAGTCATGTTTGATTCATATTTTTTAATCCATTTGATATTTACTTTACATACATGTATTAGGATCCAATATCATAAGATCACAAAATTCCATGTAGGATTTCATCAGAGTAATTGAAAAACAATTGTTCTTTTCAACAAATGAAGAGCACTTCCTTGTCCAAAAAAGAACTCAACGGAATAAGAGTAATAGAAATTTCCAGATTCTATTGTGATCCCTAATTTGTAGAGATAAAATTTGTGTCCTTATAGTAGAAACTACAAATCTTTCCATACTTAACACATTTGGTCACACATTTTCCTTATCTTAGGATATTTAACACTTTTGGTCACACATTTTCCTTGTCTAAGGATATAATTCTTTTATTATCCTACATTCATGTAGGAATCTCATGTTAAATCCAATACACATGCTTGAGAAGTAGATATATTTATCTCAACAAAGTAACTACTTAAGGTGGATATCTTTATCTCATTGTATCTATCAATTACTGTAGGTAAGATGAGCAACATTCAATGACCAATATTAATGAAGTTTCCTTTTGTATCCATACTTCCCTTTACCTTCTTTATAAAATTATTTGACTTTAATTTGACGTTGAGCCCAACTTATTCTTATCCTTACCAATAATCTTCCCACTTCCCATTTTGAAAATCAAAATTGAATATGGAGATAAATAGTAAGGGTTGGTCTCAGCTGTTTATAACATAATGAGACATATTGGAATTTATGTAACCATATCATTCATAATGGTTGGTTATCCAATATTTACAACATTTGTGTTTTCAAGCAGATGACCAACTTTTTTTCCCTAAAATTTTCATATACTCTATAGGTCATCCACATATTCAACTCATTTGATTATATTAAGATCTAATGGGAGTATACTCATGAGGGAAACATATATAAATGCATATCACTTAAGAAAATTTCTCAAGTCCATGTACTAGTCCAAAAAATTGTCTCATCAAGTATGTTTTTTTAAGGGTTGATCACAACAACAACTAATTCATGTTTTGTTCTACAACATTACACAAATTTCAAATTTGATTTGAAAACTATCTTATTTAATTAGGCATTTAATTAAACATTTACTTGCACTTCTTTTCTTCTAATCAGTATCATGCACTGTAAATCAGAAATGTTATAGAAAATAACTTTCTAGTGGTTAGGGTCAATATTTTATTGAATCATGAGTTAGTTGTGGGTGTCAACTCATAACTCAAATATATAAGTAGGCAACTTTTTTTAGTTCTATTATATGAAGCCTTAGATGGATGCATAACGACCATTGTTAAATTCCATCATATGGAAAACCCATATGCATGCCTCTAGGTGTTTAATCATATAAAGGTTACGTATTTAAGCCAAGCCCAACTGTTGATGCCAATAAATTGTGTACCCTACTTTGGTAGACCCACACATTTACCTCACACCTTACTGAGATGGACAATGCACCTCACTCTTGTGAGCCCACATAAATCAATCAAGGACTTTATGTATATCACATGTTGGCTAACATATTAAGCTTAATATGCAATTAGGTGTGGTATAATACATTAACATATCCAATAACCACACATATATTATATATCATATATATAATAAAGAACCACAAGAGATACAGATAAAATGCAATCATTAGTCATTCAAGAACGATCTTTCCAATCTTACAGAAGATTGATCTCATTTAGGGTTTCTTACATTGCATTCATAAATGAAAGATGATAAATTTTAATCCCTGGATCCTTTAATCACAACTAGCCACCATAAATGATCAACATATTGTTGGTGATTGTTCTATATTTATTCTTCTTCATGTCTATCGTATATCCTAGTCTGTTCTTGATGATCACATCATATGTAAGAGAAACCTCAATTTACATTCCTGCTGGAATAAGGTGGGAAGTCATACATATGGAATACATAGATATGGTACAACATTTAAGTCACATTAAGAAATACAAACAAACAACCAAAATTAATAAAATAAATCACAATTAGGGTTTACCATAATCATGCATCGCATACCATGCAAAATCATTTTTGAGGTGTCTCTTTGGATTTGTGTATATATAGATATATTACAATATTATAGTGTATATTGGGATATTACCAATAACTGAATTTTCACATTTATGAACTTCATTATATAAAATATTTTTTCTATTGTCATACAATAAAAGAAACTCAAATCACAATAAAAAAGTTTGATAAAAGTGCATTATATGTAGCTCTGATATCATTGTTGGACTCTAGGGAGTAGAAAACATAACATAATTAAATTTGATCTTGATAGTTTCTTGAGCAAATTCATCTAATGAATAGAACCAAACTAGGATTTATAAGTAATACATTATCATGGATGAGGTTCCAATGATTCAACTTGCAATGCTCAAGGAAAATATGGAGCTTCCAATCAATGTCACTCCATAATCTAGTAGAACTAGAAAATGGAACTTGTTTTTGGTGTCTCTAGCACACTACATGTCACTTTGGCATTTGTTCATAAAACAAAATTTTCAATGGAAGAATGTTGGAATCAATAGATGAAAGTTAGTGGTGGAACATCCATTTTGGCCATAGAGGGGCAGAAATTTCGAGGTGGGAAGGGTGATGTTATTGACTTCACATATGAACTTGAAGTCACCTTCAGAGAAATGGACAATTTTGCAAATGGCATCATCATGCGGAAGGTGTCATTCTGTAGGTGGTCTCTATCTATAGATGTGTGACAATTATTTTGCCACTATCTATGTAAGAACACAAAGTTTCATGAGATAGGGGGATGACGGAATGTTGTGTTCCTCTAGGAGACCTTCTCCTTGAACTTCATGCTACTGATGAAGCTTCTCCTCAAAAAATTTTTTTTTGAGTAAACTTGTCTCCATGCTATCCATGTGAGAACTTGAAGATGAAGGTTTGGAGTTGCTAGTCTCCTCCATGTTTATCTTTCTCTATTATTTGTTCTTAGTTATTAGAAAACCTTGTAGGCAACAATGAGAAAACTAGATTTTTGTATAGAGAGTGACCTATCATGTCATATATAGAGCACTAGATAGGGTAGGGATTCCCAAACCCTAATAATCCTATGATGTGGGTTCACTAACCGGAACAAGGGATCCCACCATGCACCATGTCCCATGGAACACATCTTTTTAAAAGTCCTTGTGCAATTTGGACTTTCCTCTTTCCTTAAGGTGAGCTTCTAACTTCCATAAGAAAATTTCTAAAGTTTGAATTCATATTCAATTCTCAGTCCTTGAAACCTACTTTCTGGCCAATACATTTGTAGCGATTGAAATTGAGTACAAAACATTCTTTCTTCATGTTATTTCTATGTATTTGACCTTATAGGCACCATACTACCTTGGCAATGGATTCAGTAACCAATTTTAATATTTATAAGCTATGAGTAGTATCTCGCTACACATCATTACTACCCAAGTAGTATGATCAGTTGGAAAAAACTAAACCATCAACAACCAATGTTATCATGTTGTATAATATCTTTATCATAAGTATATTAATTGAACTAGATGCATGTACACTTCATCCTTGTCACTCTGAATTTGAGATCCTTGATCTCCTAGTAGACAGGAAAGATGCATGTGAGATCAGTTACATACTTTGACTCACATGAGTGTGGGCATGCATAGTTTTAGTTATCAAGAGAACAAGGATAGCACTCCTATTCAATAGGAGGGAAAAAAATCCTTCTACATCACTCACAATGACTAGAATGATTATCATCACACTTAGTCATTACTTTTATGACAACCTTCTACAAGATCGCATTGGGAAATGTCAAACCATGATTATTGTCATTTACCATTATTTTGACTTAACGTCAAAGGACCACAACACCACTAACACATTTGAGAGTTGATTATGACTATCATATAGCGGTCCATGAATCCATCTCAAGACATGTCAGTCTATTACACTTGTTCTCTAACAAGTACCTATGTCTATGACTTGGTATCCAATACTTATGTTCCCTGAGACATGGTTATTAGTCACCACATATGCTAGTCTCATGTGTATTATTGTTGTCCAATCCACAATAATACTTGACTAGGGAATTTTAAGAATATTGCTCTTAGTATTCACTAGGATATCATGTTCAAGTCACACACTTGAAGTCCCATGTCTTTGAACCAATAATTACACATGGATATATTATTTACACTAATATCTTAGTAATCTAATGTGCATCAACAAATTGGAATTCCTTTATAAACCACATTAAAAGTGCAAAATATCTACATAGACATCATCAGATGTTTGGAATCTAGGTCATATACACTAAATACCACAATTGATAGAATAAGATAAAGAAATTATTACAACATATTGATCCAACAAGAGGTGTAATAAAATAACCAAATGATCCATATCTCTATGGAACACTAACCTGTAATTATAGAGTTTTCCAATTAATTGGCTAGCAAGACAACTAATCAATCAGTATGCTAATAAATTGACAACCAAGCCAATCGATCCAGTGAACTCCCTCTTTGGGTAGGTCTTTATTTGTTTATGGAGTCATCACTACATATTAATAATGAACTCTCGAATGACCTTCTTCATTGGTGTTGGATTGTGATCATGTCCTCCTCGACAACATGGTTCACTCGTGATGTAAAAACACAATCTTTTCTAATTGAAAGAATTAAATATGCATGGATAAGTAGAGAGAGATAGAGAGGCATGACATGCAATCCATATACATGTTACATTATTTTAGGTCACAATAAAAAATTATAGATTACATGTTGCATATCACAGGAAATTACCATAGAGACCTAGTTTCCATAAAAACATCTACCCAAAAAATGACTTCAAAGGCATCACATTGGTTTATGTAACATAGATATATCATATCATATATGATATTTGGTGATTAATGTGGATACACATTTCACATTTATCTTTTCATAAATAATAGGTGGTTCAAGACCAAAACCACCATAAAAACATATCATTTCTTATTTGCCACCTCTTTAAGATTTTGATGGAAGGGGGACAGAAAAAATACAAAACTTTTCCCAAAAAACTCTTAGCCATTGGATCCTTCATAGCCATACAATGTCATATACATAGAAGGGATATTGAATTACCTTAGCACACACTAGTTGTCCAACAACTAGACATGTGTATGTCATGTACAACATGCACATTCATATCTAGATCCAAAGTCGTTGTTATTTTGTCCACCTTTTTGTTGATCTACACCTTGTATTCTCTTTGGAGAAGTGATTTTTCATCATGCCTTCACCCGAATTCCTTGACCTCTAAGTCATTCATGCAGATACAAGAACTCGTACACCGCTTTGGTCGCCAGGAGAAAACATAACTTGGATTTTATGTGCTAGTGTAACTCACTCTCCTTATCCTATCTCTAATTGTTGTCCTTGATATGACTTTTTTTATCTCCAAAAGGAATAACTCTTAACAAACTTGTGTATCATTGTGTGTCAAGTGTGTGTCTCCCCTTAGACAGACATCTAATTATATAACAAAGTCATGGGCTCAGATTTTTAAATTCCAATCTCTCTCCTAGTATCAATTCATAACAAAGTCAAATTTGGACTACCTTGACATGACATCTATTTAGGCAAATAGACCAGCCAATCAGTCAATTATCATGTACAAGGGAAGTTCTTGTCCAATTGTATCAAGCCAATTCATATCCAAATTGAATTAGAAATGCAATTCTAGTTGATATCTAACTTCATCTACTCAACCATTTGGATTTCTATTTGGTCGATTGGTTACCTACCTAAATGATGATCACTCAGTCGGTTGAGACTCAACTGATTAGTTGATCCAAGCCTTCTATTCAACCAACAAGCTTGCCCAATCAACATGTAGGGTAGAAATCATAATGTACATGATTACTAACCATTCTAATCATATGTGAATGTGAAACTTAATTCTCTTATGCATCCTAATGAGATCACCCATTAGCTTTTACATTACATTGGTAGTGATGTCAAAGGCTGAACAAGATAAGAGTGGTATCTATCAACAAATCATTCCTAGACAAGTATTTTGAATAAGTTGAGAACAACTTAAACCTATAAGTGACCAATGTTCCCATGATCACATAATCCCTTTGTCACAGATATCCACATTTTAAATCCAAGGCATAGATTTTTCATGCTCTTCGCATTCCATCTATGTTTCTTGGACTAGAGTAGACTATTGAGATAGTGTGATCCCAATATCATATATTCATTCACATGAGCATGGCCATGCATTTCATAGTCTTACTTATCATGTGGCCATGATATCAAATCTAATACAGGGACATATTCCATCTATATCACTCACAATTATCCACAACTATCATAGTGAAACTAATAACTACATGTATGAAACCCCTTATTAAGAGTCGCATTGGGTAGTCCTAAGTACATAGAAGATTATGTTATAATTGTGGTATCTTTAGGTCTAAGGATTACAATCACCATGTTCACATTGAGATATGACTCTGAAAGTGATGAAAGTGCATACATGTATCACTATCGAAGTGGTTTAATCTAGTACAAGTTGTTCTCTAACATATATGCATGTGTCTGAATTGATATAAAATTTTATGAATAAAGAGACATAGTCATCATTCAACATACACAATAGTCTTATTTATTTTTTTCCTTATAATATCCACAATAAATATTGACTAGGGATATAACAAGTATAGCTACTCTTGAATATACATGTGATCTCATGTCTAAGTCCTCAACCCAAACCATGTGTCATCAAGTGAAAAAATTCTTAGGACATGATTGCATTTATACAATACCTATATTTTAGTAACAAATATAAAAAGTGAAATTTCCTTTTATTATTAATAATAATATCATAAATAATGCATCCAAATTGTAGGAATCACATTATGGATCTTAGGGAATATAAACAACATTAGCTGGAATGGTTCTGATATTTTGGTGGCATGTATTTTGGTTGAGTTTGGAATTATTGTGGGTTGTGTTGTACCATATGTGGTTGTGGTGGTGATGTAATACAAACCATGTTGAAATAAGGTTGTGAAATTTAATCCAAAGTCACTTTATTATCAGACGTCACTCGTTATTATTGTCACTAGATCAAATTATTTCGTATTCACATCTTGATTCTTTATACTAGATGTCTGGTTTTCCACCTTGAATTTTAGTTTTCTATTGAAGATTGTGTTAGGGATTGGATTTTGAGGCTCATATTCCTGTATATGACTCGTTTAAGTGAATTTTCAATTTGAACTTCAACTGTAATGGGTTTTGTGGAGCTATTGACCCACTATAGGGATAGGAGTGTGATAATTGTGTGTTTGGATGTACTTAACACCATGTTGAATGCTTCCTTTTCTATTAACTTTGAATTTTGTATGTGTTTCTAATCCCATCCATCTTTTGAACAAGTCATTGAATCTCTCATCCAACTTATGTTGTAGTGCTAAAATACTCTTTGTGGTTGGTCCTTGATCACGATTCTAAGTGACAGATGAATATAATTGTCAATAGTCATAAGGTGGAAAATGATGGTAGGTCTCATTTGTTGTACTAGGCTAAGGTGGCATCCGATAAGGTTTTTATGAAGTATGTCATAAACTTGTACCCCTATTAAATCTGAGTTTGATTCTACATGCGTGAGCAAGTCCCCTTTTCATGAGTATTTCAAGAACTATAGTATGTCAAATTTGGTGGTAGTTTTCCATTTGGGAAATGGTATAATTCATCAAAAGTCTTGAACTCATCTAACATTACCTCCAAGTGTTTAAGTTTTCAGATAATCTCTATCATAATGGGATCAATGAAAAAATTTCTATTTCTTTTGTTTCTTCTTTTTCCTTAGTTCATTAGTATAAATGGAAGCTTAATTTTTGATGGAAACATCATATATATGGGTGGTGAAAAAGTATAAAAACCTCCCATGTATAGGTTCTACCAAGGTTGGGGAAGATACAATACATGGTTGTTGGAGAAGACCCATTATTTTTTCCATTTGGGAATAGTGGACAGTTTCATAGGTATCACCATTTTGTCTAGATTTGGTGACTTCATTAGTTGTATTGACTTATGCAGTTTAGGTTCAACCTCAACCTCACCCATGGGGGGTTACGATGGGCAGATACTAGTACAACCCTAGTTGGAAAAGGATGAGTTGGTGCATGGAGGGGTTTAGTAAGATGTATGTATAGGATTTATGTAATGAGATTGTAGGTTCCCCTACATAGGATGACGATGATTATGGCTGGTACATGATTTTCTTATAGATAAAGTTGAAGGTATATATGTATGTGGTGTTCATTGGTTTCTCCTGAAAAACCTATTATGGAGTTTCATGCATGGTTGTCAGAGTGTCAGATGCCTTGGAATTTTACTTGATGATCTCCTCCACTATAAGATTCTCCTTGTTGTGGGTGGAAATTTTATGGAGGCTCCCTCAGAGTGCTTGTTTGAGGTCTCGATCTGGACAAACCTATCACACGCTTTAAAGAATAGGTGAAGTATAATATTATGGTGGATATTGTAATGACATGAAATATAGACCCCCATATTTCAAATACAAAGTTTAATCCAATTATTCAAGAGTATGACACTTTAGGAGACAAGCACTTAGAGTGCAACTATAGTTAAAAACAAATTGCTCCAAATTCTCAAGACAATGTAAAAGGATACTATTTTTCATACATAGTCCTTCAATTGGATCATTCAAGTAACAATACCATGCTTTTCAAAGCATTCAGTCAATTATGAGAAGGAGATATCTAAACCCAACACAAATGGGATGTTTGGTCGATCTTGATCGTTTATGAAATAGTGAGCAGAATATCAAAAACTTGTAGAATGTGCCTAGTAGCACCATATAGTGTAGTGAAGGTGATCACTTGTCTTTTAAGGATGGATTCATGGCCTAACTTTTCTTAGAGAGAATAGTTTTTTATACTACACATGTTAAGGGTTAGGGTGGTCAATTTTAGACCACAAAATGTTCCTATTTAGTCATTTCCCCTAGGATATTTTATGGCTACTGAGGAGAATGCAAACGTTTTGGCATGCTTCCCTGATCTCATGAATTTATGAGAATCACTCTCATTCCCACTCAATCTAAGGTGGGTTTCCCTTGGTCCATAATATGGTTAGGGAGAAGTGGAGGTGATAGTTGATGAGGTGGCACTATTTATAGTCTTGAGCCCAGAGTGAGAGATAAAACATGAAAAAGAAATAGTTGCCTCTTTTAAGGAAATTTAGCCTAGACCAAAGTGGTCTAGTTTAAGGTCATAGTCCAAGACCGTATGATGTGAATGTGATGCTTGATGGCACAATTTTAGGTCATGGTCAAGGACCATTGGGTGGTACAAAAAGACTGGTAGAACACTATGTTGCATGGTTGATCCTTAGTCAAATGGGATATTCTCTAGATCAAATGGTCTTTATATATAAGGAGCATTATTTGGTAGTTGATAATGTCATATATGATGTCTGAGATTATGGAGGAGTATCATTATGGTGTAGTTTGGAGGCCACATTTTGAAAGAACTAGATATGTTTGAAAGGAAATTCAAGAAACTGACCACCACAACTGTGAGTGTGGCTACAAAACTGACTAGCCTTTTAGTGTGAGGCTAATTGTTTAAAATTTTAGTTTCATATAGTTCACATTCCCTCACTATCTCTTGTTGAATAGGGTAGCCTTATGGAAGTTCAATTGAGAGTTAAGTTGGAAGGTATCCATGAAAAAAGTTGATCAATATTTTGAGCACATTTTGGCAGCCATATATCACGTACAAAGGTCTTTTTACTAGTTGACTAAAAGAAAGGTGAGACTGAAGTCAGGAAGCATTACCCAGATTTCATTTTAGAATATTTTGGAGAAGATCCCAAGCATGAAGTACCTTGAGTGTCAATTTTGATATCCTTTTAGCACAAACTAGGCAAAGAGATGGAAATTGGAAGCTCAAGGTTGGCTACTACATAATGGTAAATTCCAACAACTTACCATCGTGTTACGGGCCGAAAAAATATCAAATTTTTTCTAGACTTATGGTTTGCGGTAGAAGAGAGATGGTTTGATCAGATTTGGGACATCTAGTGTGGTTTTGGTTGGGATATTGATTTGGAAAATTGTTTGATAGATGGTTTGATCAATTTGTCAAAAACCACAGAAAAACACTATCGGAGAGGAGAACACAAGGCTCCACTACAACTGTAGGACTATCGTCCACAATATTGCTGGGGAGAGTTGGTGGAGCGCTGCAATCCTCCACTTTGAGGCTGGCAGATCAGCTCAATTTATTAGCTCTCTCTCCCTCTCTCCTTTTCACCAAAGTTGCCCGGATCACTACTGAGCTTTTCGTCGCCGCCACTGCTTTGCATAAGGGAAGAAATGGGAAGGGTGCTTGATCCTCCTCCCATTTTACCTATTTTATTAAAAAAAACTTTGGCAAAGTTTGCAAACAGGCCCCTGGATTTTTAATAGAATTTCTAAAATCTTAAAAAAACAAAAAATCACATAAAATTGCATAAAAATTAGAAAAATACCAATAAAGCACAAGTATTCATAAAAATATGAAGATACAAGATCATGTCTTAAAACTAAAATTCCTCTATCTTTAAAGAAAAACTTTGATCATGTTTTGAAAATATTTTTTAGGGTCCAGGGTCATGAACTATATAGACCAATCATATTCTTCATTTCCAATTCTTTTGGGGTCCTGCGCCATGACATAAAAGTGGGCCAATCATGTTCTTTATTTTGTAAATATTTTAGAATCCTAGGTCATGACATATAGTTAGACCAATCATATTATTCACTTCCAAAACTTTTGGGGTACCGGATAATGACCTAAAATTTGACCAACCATGCTTCTCACTTTCCAATCTTTTAAGGTCTCAAATCATTACCTAAAACTAAGCCATATCAAAGCCTCATTTTAATATATACATAGGTTCATGGACTACCACCAGAAACTAGACCAATATCATGCTCATATTTGCATAAATACCACTCAAATCTCTTGAAAATGACCCCAGATCACAACTAGGACATCAAATTTGCTTTCACACTCACATCATTCGACAATATCAGATCATGACTTGAAAATAAATTGAATTTCCACCACCTCTTTTTGACTCTAAATTATGGCTTGAATCTCATATCTCCAAAACTGAGAACTAGAGAGTTGAATATAATCTCCCGTTGACACTCTCAGGGGCGACTGATTAAAAAGTGGAGGAACACATCGTGGAGGTCACCTTTTGTTGGATGATTGCTTAAATTCTCAATCTCTCTTAATCATGAGGATAAACTATTGACTGATACAGTCATTGGACATGTTTTCACCTTATGTCTTGAGATTATCTAACACTCAACCACCAATATCGATGATCCAAACCCCCATATAGGAAACATATCCATATTACACCTTATTAAGAGTTCTAGTCCTGA
The DNA here is from genome assembly GCA_963693085.1 of Alisma plantago-aquatica. Taxonomy (NCBI): domain Eukaryota; kingdom Viridiplantae; phylum Streptophyta; class Magnoliopsida; order Alismatales; family Alismataceae; genus Alisma; species Alisma plantago-aquatica. The sequence continues at coordinate 589,513,673 of OY856413.1, read as the reverse complement.
CTTGAATTGGACCACTAAAAATGAGAAGTAAAGATGCGTAGAAAAGGATATGATTAATTTTTCTTGAAGATATTCTTACTTATAGACAAGTTGCCACTATTTTTTGTGATTATCAACTCTTGATCTTATCAAATTTTGACAAGTCACCATCATAACCACTCTTCACATCCACAATTTTCCTAACTAAGGCCTAATTTAATGAGAGAATTAGACATGCTGATATAAGAACTAAAGCAATAAAGAGAGTCACTTTTGTGTTTAATAAATAGAGAACATCTCTTCAGATATTCAGGGGAGTAAATTATTAGTCAAATATAGGTAATCCCTAAGTAGAATTCTACCCTTACTCCGGAGAAATCATTCACATCTATCTTATTTTCCATCATGATTGACTATTTCATTAATTCATTCTTAGAAGGAAAATACCACATTCACCTTCCACCCTCCACATAGTTTGTCAGAACATCTTTGACAAATCTAACCTTTTTAGTTTATTGAACCAAAAATGGTGTTTAGATTTGGATCAAGCCTATGGTTCCCACTCTCATCTCAAACCTTTCCCTGATAGGGGCAAAGTGTTGCCAACCCATTTTATCTCACTTAGCAAAAATTCACAATTAATACAAATACTCTAGCTAAATATGGAATCCATTCCATATTCTACCCAATTTCGATATTTATCATTCTTTCATATTTCCCATATTTTCTACATACTTTACACACCCAATGTCACCCAATTTTACCAACTCGAGGCTTTTTATATAGAAACCTTCTTTTCAGGCCAATAATGCAATTTTCTCTTCAATATTACTTTTTAAAAGATCTTGTTCGTATATTTCCCACTTGAATTATCCATAATAAAATATTCTATTCTTCTGTGGATATTCAACTTCTTGTCATGATAAATCTAAGAGGCAATCACAAAATATCATTCTCTAAAATTTTCTTTGATCTTCTCCAAAACATTCCTAAAACTAGTAAAAATCGAGAAACCATTTTCAACCAACTGGGATAGGATGGATCTGAGCCATCATCCACGTCACACATGGTAGATTACCTCGATCTATGCGCACCACTAGGTCATTTTCCTCCTCTTATAAAATATTTTTTTCTAAAACCATGAAACCTAATATCTATATATAAATACCCCCCATAATCATCGTATTTTGGGACCCTATTGAACCTCCTAAAACCAGAAGATCAAACTACCTCTCTCTTTTAATTCCACATTACTTGTGACCAAAGGATCCTTCCTCTAAATCTCCTACATTGTGAGCATATATAAACTACTAAAATGGTAATATGTTCTACTACAAGTATTACATCTGATTTGTCATAACTGCTATTAGTTATCTGATCTACCTCTATTTATAACTACTATATTATTGTACTCTTTTGAAACCCATATCCTATCATTAGACCACATCTACTAATCACCCTTTAATCATACACATCAATCCTAATCACCTATTACAAATCTCCACTGTGGGAGGTCCTAAGGTGATTAGGATCCCCAAATCCTTAGAATTAGGATTTGGGCAATGATGAAAAAAGACATGAACATCTCCAACCATTGAATCCCATGTTGGCCTAGGTTGTAATTTTTAAGAAATCAAGCAACCATGTAAATATTGATCAAGAAAGCCTGACAGATGATGTAAATAAATCAATATGAATAATATCATTTGATAACCCTATCAAGACCTATTTCAATTTTAGAAATTTCAACCAGATGAAAATTGTGACCAGATATGTAAGGGAAGATTCAATTCAATTTATGATCAACAAATCATGGAAATTATGTTTTCATATGATGAACATGTAGATAAGTAGTTATATAATCAATGACATTGAACTTGATCTTGGTCTATAATGAAGATGAATAAGTAGCACATGTTAACCTATCTAGAATTCCTTGGTGCCTCATTACCATTTCCCCATCCCCTAGGTATATATGAGTTATCTTTGTAAATGAAGGATCTTCTAGAAAATAATAGATTTAGATCCTAATTCAAGATAGGGTAGTCTCTCTTTGTCTACTCTAATGGGGCCAATGTTGATGATGAATATGGGAGGATATTTATAGTTGCTTGCTATTGTCAGAGGGTTGAGCATCGAGTAATGTGATTTTACAAACTAGATTTCCTTAAAACCAGGAATAGGAAATCCAAAGTCAAGATTTGTTCCCCAAGGACCTTCATATTGCATCATCCTAGGGGATAACCATAAGAGGAATGCCATGTAGTGTGGAACCTTGGCAGAAAGAAACAATCTATCTAGCTGTCCTCAAGTGGGAAATTTGAGTTTCTCCTTGTCCAATGTTCTATCTTTTTGGAAGGTTTTGAATGTGTCTTAGACAGGAATTTCATTTTTTGTCTAGAAGACTATGTCTTTTAGAAATAAATGCAATTCAAAAAGAGAAGAGGAAGTGGGAAGAAAAGTTGTACAACAAGTCTCCCTTTTCTGTTTTCTTGATCAATAACATAAGGAACTCAATTGAATATATTATTCATTAAAATAATGGTAGTGGAACTTAAAGAGAGATAATTTGATTAACAATTGAATAATTTTGTTCAAGAGGGATTCAGTCTGAAAATTTATTGAAAAAGAAAAAGACTTTAAAAGCTCAATTTAAGGCCAAAATATACTTGAGTCTAGACAAATGATGCTTCTATCTATTAAGCTCATATGGAAAATATATAAATGAGTATCTTAAATAATTGAAAAATATGGGAAATTTGAAATAAATTGGATAAATTTCATCACTATCTAGAGAGAGGATTTGACATTATCATTAGTGAAATCAAGAAAAATAGAGTGTCGACATCGAGGCTATTAACACCTTGTGTTATATGTTAGACATAGCATCAATGACATGCATATGCACCATTAACTTCAATTAATTTAGTAATAATATCTAATCCCTATTTCACATGCTAAATTGTGACAAATATCTTCTTTTTCCATCACTACTACACTAATTAGTAATCTCATGATGTTGAGAAAGATGATAAAGAGTTTCTATTAGGTTTCCTTCATTCTACCTTAGTTCACAATCATCTTCAACAATGGTTTTGATGCAAAATTAATGTGGATTATTACACATAATATCCTCATGAAATTTTTGTTAAACTAAACCTATAAAAAGATTATAACACAAAATCACCCTATATTAAGGAATATTATTGTACAAAGGATAATGTTTTTCATTACTTGGGCCAAGCCAATGAACCCTTCTCTAAGTCCATTGCTACATTTGGTTGCAATGTGCCAAAAAAGGATGCATTCTGTGGGTTTTTTAAATTTAAGTTTTAAATAGACATTTCTTAATGAAAAAAAAAACATTCTCAATTATTTTCATAGCCTAGATACAATTTCTAGGCATTGCCCATTGAAGAGGTTGCTTGTTTGACCATACAAAAAAACCATGCACTATGTCTATAGCTTGTAACAAAGTAGGGATATGATAATTAGGGAAGTACATACCCATATGTTTGTCTCTAGAACATGTTGTAGGGAGGATGCATTCTAGATCATACAAAAATCAATTTTACTCCATAGAAATACATAAGGAAGAGGTCGTTGAACAACCAATGATGAATTATATGAAAGAAATTGTATTATATTATGTCATCTCTAAGCCACATACATGAAGAATACTTGTTCGAGTATCCTTGACAGACATAACATGTAACTAGAAGATAAAGTTGTAAGATTTGATATGGCTTTCTTAAAATATTGAATGACTACAACAGAACAATATGGTGGTGTCCTCCGAATGTGAATATTATTGATGGGTAAAGAAATTGATCGTATAATGCTTTTCCATATCACAAACATTTTGATAAGAGCTTAAAATCTCTATATAAAAGCACCTTTTACGTGTACCATGGTGGATATCTTGCAAACTAGAAAATGAACCTCATGTAATTGAATTGTTGGTGTTGTCTGTTAGTAATTTCCTAAATCAAGGTTCATATATACTATAAATACAAAAAGTCTATATATGGACTTGTTTCATATTACTCTATAACTAGAACATATTGTAAGTATATCTATCTAATTCATAAAGACATAATATGTACTAGTCCCCAATTATATTATATCCATAAGAACAAGAAACATAATTTGTTGTGGTGGGAAAACATGCACAATCAATCCTTTCTTTTAGATATTTATATATTGAATGCAGCTAAAAAATTTAACTTTCTTTCAAACTCAAGATATTATATATTCTAGTAGCTTATAATGTTAAATACACGTTTAATGTGAGTCATACCAAATTTTAGTTGGGTTTTGGATGAGACAATCTACAAAGTTTTATTTTACTTGACTTTCTCATCAAGTCCCTTCTTCTAACTTTAAATTAGGCTTTGCATATATATATATATACATATATATATACATATATATACATATATATTTATATTTATATTTATATTTATATATATATGTATATGTATATGTATATGGATCATCTATAAAACTCGTGCGAGTATCTACCTGCTATACAAATAGATACTTTTTCTAGAGGTTTTTACTTTGCACCTGTGGGTTATATTATCATTCAAATAGTTAAATTACATGCATAATAGTTACATGTATAATGGATGTGTAGTTACATATTTGTTCCAGAATTTTATTGTGTATTCTGTCTATTTTTACTTTTTTAGTCAAATAGTTACTTTTTTGACAATATAATTACCTTTTTGTCTAAATAGTTACTTTCTAGACCAAATAATTACTTTTCAAGCTGCACAGGTAGAGATAAATTAGTTACCCGTGCAGGTAGCAAATGAACCCCCATACATATACACATGTATGTATGTATGTATGTATGTATATATATATATATATATATTGAAATTTGGTAAATTTTATTAATATATTTGTATATATACATATATGTATGTATATATATGTATCTATGTATGTATGTAAGGGATTAAGAGAGAAATATTTCTCTCCCCCTCTCTCATAATCTGTGGCAGAGGCCGGACACCCAGGAGGGTGGTAAATTAAAAAAAATTCTCTGTGTGGTTCAAACCCGAGTCCCTTCATTGGGCACCCAACGAAGTTTGCTAACCATGTATCCCTTTTCGTCATATGTATGTATATATATATATATATATATATATATATATATATATATATATATATATATATATATATATATATATATGTGTGTGTGTGTGTGTGTGTGTGTGTGTGTGTGTGTGTGTGTGTGTATCTATATGTGTCAAACTTATATTCAACATATCCATAAAGTATAGTTCATTAAGAAGTGTTATGCTTATATATTTCTAGCTTTTCTAATTACATATTAAAATTATTAAAAAATAAATAATTTGTAATACTTATCAAAATTTAACAATCAATGTGGTATGAGTGTTCAATGCTCCATCAAATTGCTTGTGTAATGTAAATGTTTTATGTATAAGTACTTTTATGTAATAGATAACCTACATACCATGTTATATTTTTATGTTATATTGTAGTTATACATAAGAATAGGGCTGGAAAAACAAGACCCAACCCGAACCCAAAATTTTAAAGTGGACCAGAGTCTAAGATTTTACAACCCGCCCTAAAATTGATGTGAACCAAGAATCAATTTAGGGTCGGGTCCAGATTTGGACTTTAGATATGAATTGACCCAATTGACCCGAAATTCAGAATTATATTCTCAAATAAAATTAAAAATACTAAAGATTAAGACACCTAATGACCTATTAAAATACTAATCCAACACTCATGAAGTTTATCTTGGCAGTTCTATATAGTTTGTATTGACTTGTATTATTTATTATGTTAATTGTTTCATGAGTTGGTGTTTAAAACTCTTGAACAAATTGAAATTAGATTCTATGTGTTTCTCAATCACATTGTAAGTTGGTTTATATTGAAACTTGCTGTTTACACTTGGTAATTGTCGATGATCAGACAAATTGTAGCATTTTTTCAAACTATTCTCTTGGTATTTAGATTTTTAGGTCAGACCCGACAGACCCCAAAATATTTATTGGTAGTGTTAGGGTCAAGGGTTTCAACTTGAAAATCCATCTTTTGCAAGTTAAGGGTTTATAAGAAAAAAAGTGATGAACCAACTTGACCCAAAATGAAACCCAATCAACCCAAACCAGATTGTCAACCCTACATAAGAACATTAACTATAGAACTTTCACCCAGTTCAATAATTTGATGATTCCTCCCTTTTTCACTAACACCACACACATATATTCGATGATAGGATTTTATAGAATTAAATGAAATATAACACACTATGAGATAATGTATTTGTGTATTTATGTTTTTTCTTTATTAAGTATGAAAAAATATGACATATATGTTTATATATGTATATACATACATACATAAATTCGGGTTTGAATCCCAGTTGCCACTTTGATTGACCACCCTCCCAGGCATTCGGGCTCTGCCATAGGCATGGGAGAGGGGGGAGAAATCTTTCTCTCTTAATCCCATACATACATACATACATACATACATACATACGAGCGATCGAAGGTCCTAGGCACATGGCGCCCACGCCGGTGGCCACCCAGGCTGCCGACGTCCACCCTCACCCCACCCACAATCCCGCCCACCCCTACCACTCCACGCACTTGACAACGAACCAGGAAGGAGAGAGGAACCAGAGCCATGGTGCCCCGAGGCTCAACAACACGACAGTAGGGTCCGTAAATTCTGACGCTGGGATGAGGAAAGGAACCAGCAGTGAAGATCGTGACCGCGCTGTGAAGGAGATGGCGTCTGGTGATGGTGAACGACCGTATACAGCTGTGGAGGTTGTTGTACCAGAATCGGGGAACCCTAGCTGGGTGGGGAAGAAGGAAGGAACGGACGGCCATAAGGTCTGGTCCCAAATTCTAACAGAACCGAAGATGACAACCAAAGAAATATTGGACTTCCCAAAGCCGTTGGTGAAGGAAGGAGAGATCCACGTTGATCTCAAACCAAAGGAGTTTGAGCGGATGTGAGATGTATGGGAATTCACTATGATGGTCTATGTTCTAGGATGGAGGCCATTTTATCCTCATCTCAAGGACTGGATTCAACGCAAGTGGTGGCTAAAAGGGTCGTTTGATCTGCTATCTCGGGACAATGGCATCTTCCTCGTGAGGTTTTCTAACACTGCAGACAAGGCCGACACCCTACACGCTGGCCCCAGATGGTTCGACCGTCAACTGGTGATTGTGAAAGATTATCAGTTCAGTGATGAACTAAAGAGGGACATATTCTCCACCATCCCTACGTGGATCTCTGTGCATTCAATCAGGCGCTCTTGGACTAGGCGGGCGGTGGGTACTATCGCTAGTGGGGTCGGAAAGGTCTTGCACATAGATGACAAGTCGCTTGAGGCTAATGAAGCACGGGTCATCGTGGAGCTTGAGGTTGAGAAGCCAACACCGTGGAAGGTCATGCTGAATGTGAAGGGTAGAGATCCCATCTCGGTGAGGGTTGAGTACGATCATGTACTGACGAGATGCTCATCCTGCAAGACATTTGGGCATGCAGATGGATATTGTGATCGAAAGGTTGTGGATAGCAACAAGGAAGGTGGATAGGTTTGGAAAAAGAAGGCCGCTTCTGCCAAACCACCTGTAGCCGTCCAAGGTGAAGAGAAGGAAGGGTCCAAGGAAGAAGAAGAGAACAAAGATGAACAGCATACACCCAAAGAAAAAGGGACCGACAGCAGCAAAGGAGTCGAAGATAACAAGGTGTAGAACGAAAAGACAAATGACAAAGAGGAGGGTGAGTTTGTGACAAGATCATGTAGGAAAGGGGTAAAGAAGACATACATTCCCAAGAACCAAGGTGTTAGTGCTATTCTGGACACAATGAACAGCTTTGAGGCACTTTCCGAATCAGATGATGAGGAGGGAAATGCAACTAAGCAACAGGAGCAGAAAGGGAAGGGCAAGAATGTCGGGAAGGAGCCTCCTAGGCATACCAGATCCAATAAAAACCTTTGATATGTCCATGCTCTTATGGAATATTAAGGGTGGGTGTGACAGGAACAAGAAGAAGGAAATTAGAGAATGGATTGCGGCTACTGGTCATTCTCTGGTTGCATTGGTGGAGACAAAAATAAAAGTACATAATAGAAATAGTATTAAATATCTGTTTCCGCAGGGCTGGCAGCATGTATTCAATGTTGACTGTGGTGAGGTTGCTAGAGTTTGTGTGGCGTGGAAGCCTAATGCATGGCAGCTTTCAGTGGTACATATATCATATCAGCAGATTACAGTGGACTGTGTCAATAATGGAGGCTTGCATATGTGGTTGACAACTATTTATGGGCACAATGATGGCAAAGTGAGATTGGATCTATGGGACACTATGGTTTCTATTTCTAAACAGGCTATTCTACCTTGGATGGTCATTGGTGATTTTAATACAATGCGATTGCAGGCTGAGAAAAAAGGCAGAAGACTTACTATTAATGCTGAAGTAGATGCTTTCAACCGAGCCATTGATAAATCATGTCTATTTGAGCTACCAATGGTTGGAGGGGATATCTTTACCTGGAACAATGAAAGGGGCCCTGATGATAGGATAGCAAGAAAACTGGACCGAGCTCTGGTGAATGATGAATGGCTGAATTTTTTTCCTAATGTGCAGGTAAAGGCTAAAGGTTATGATATTAGTGATCATGCTCCTATTGTTGTCCAGATTACTGAGAAAAAACAAAAAAGAAGACCTTTCAGATTTATGAACTACTGGGATGACTGGAAAGGGTTTGATGATGTGATAAAGCAAAGTTGGAGTATCCAGGTAATAGGAAATCTCATGTATGTTTTTGCAAAAAAGCTATCAAACACCAAGATGGCAATTAAAAAATGGGTAGAAAAAGAGGTGAACATACCAAAGATGCTGAAGGAGGCCAAACAGGAGTGTCAAGACATCAGAGAAAGATTGTTGGCTGATCCACTAAATCCTATTCTGATTGAGAAAGACAGGGAATTAAAAATGATGCTTGAGGATCTAAAGAAGGCAGCGGAAAAATTCTTTTGGCAGAGAAGCAAAGAGAAGTGGATGGATGATGGAGACAGAAATACAAAGCTATATCATGCTGCAGTTAGAAGGAGAGGGGTAGGTAATATTATTTCTGAACTCATTAATGTTGAAGGTATGGTAGTCAACAAACAAGAAGACCTTGAAGAACAAGCAATCCGTTTCTATATGTCTCTGTACAATAAAGATTTTTCTGATAATATTGATGAGTACGAGGATGTTGATTGGAAATTCAAACTCACCAGCACTCATAACAACATTCTTACTAGAAGGACCCATGAACAATAGGTCAAAGAGGTTGTATGGAGCATTGGAAACAATAAGTCACCGGGATCTGATGATTTTAACGCTTTCTTTTACAAGAAGATGTGGGATGTTATTAAAGGTGATTTGCTTGCTTATGTGGACTGGTTTCTGCAAGGAGGGAATATGGTGCGACAGGTTAATCACTCATTTCTTGTTCTTATTCCGAAGAAGAAAGTTACATCATCTATGGATGATTTTTGGCCCATTGCTTGCTGCTCAGTACAATATAAAATTATTACAAAAATTCTAGCTGATCGGTTGAAAATGGTCCTACCCTTTCTGGTTTCTACAAATCAAGGAGCTTTTGTTACAGGTAGAAGCATAAGTGATTGTGCTCTTCTGGCTGGTGAATTTCTTATAGACTATAATGTTATGAGAGGTAGTAGGAAGGCCTGTCTAAAACTTGATATCTCCAAAGCTTATGACAGTGTACGGTGGGACGAATTATGGTGGATTATGCAACATATGGGATTCAATGAACAATGGATTGGATGGATGAAACAATGTGTCGGGACTACTAGCTTCTCAATTTTGGTGAATGGCACATCTACTGGTCTTTTCAGAGGAAGCAACGGGCTACGCCAGGGTGATCCTCTATCCCCTCTTCTTTTTGTGATTGTCATGGAATATTTTACAAGGAAGATGCAGGAAGCTGAAGAAACGAAAGTAATAAAGCCTTACACTGTTCATGGCACAAAGGTAATGACGCATTTGATTTTTGCTGATGATGTTCTGGTGTTCATTGAAGCCAAACAACATTACCTGGAAAATCTAAAAGGCTTATTGAAATATTTCGGGAAGCAAATGGGGCTATGTGTTAATGCGAATAAAACACATATTTTCTTGTCAAAGAATTGCCATCATATGGATGACAGACTCATGCAGGAAATGGGTGTTGAAAGAGGCAAATTTCCAACCAAATACATGGGATTTCCACTTGCAGGTGGCAACCTTCACGTCAAGGATTTCACGGATTGCATTGATAAAGTGGAGGAGATGATAAATAGATGACCTACACAAAAGACTTCCATGGCTGGGCGCAGAACCTTGATTAAAGCTGCTATTGAGGGTCTTCTCATATTTTGGGCACAACAAGGTGAAATTCCTATCTCTGTTCTGGATAGAATTGAAATGAAGATTGCTAACTTCCTTTGGGGAAGTGAGCATCATCCTATGAAGTATTCCAGGCTGGCTTTTCCTATAGATGAAGGAGGCTGGAATTTGAAGACTCCTAGAGATATTGCTAGATGGGGTTCCATGAGAAGGATGATTGCATACCAAGAAGGCACATCTACATGGGGTAAATGGATGAGAGATAGATATCCTAGAGGGCTAGATTTTATTCTGAAAACAAGAGAAGGGTACTCAAGATCCATCAATGTCATGAGGGAAATTTGGCCGCAAATTAAACACCTGTTTGCTGCTAATAATTCGGGTGGATGGCAGCTCATTGACAAGAAGTCAAGCTTGTGGGAGATGTCTCGTACTAGAGGCATGAAGGACCCAGTGGGAGAACAAATATGGATGGATAGTTATGTGCCTAAATGGAGCATGTGTGTATACAAATTTCTGCACCATACTCTCTCCACTCTCGATAGAATAAAGAGTTGGAATTATGATATATCTACTGTATGCTTGTTATGTGGGGATAAAGAAGAAAGTCACAATCATCTCGTAGGGGAATGCAAGTTCATGAAGGAAATTTGGAAGCATTTATGTAGAGATTTCAATCTTCAAATTCAACTCATTGCTGAACCGAGAAGGATGCTTGCTAGATGCGGAAGAGATGTGAAGAAAAATCTCTTGTTTGCTACCCTATGCTATCATATTTGGGAGGAAAGGAATGCTAGAAGACATCAAGGGATGTCCATGAATGCCACAAACATTGTTGTGAAAATTTGTAAATGCATTAGACGTAGACTACATTAATTGTGTGAGTTGTAATGTTGTTCTGGGTGTATGGCGTTGGGCCTACATGTAATCTTAACCCCCTAATATTTTTTAGGGGGGACGTCAGAATATATTTACCTGATTCTGATACATACATACATACGTACATACATACATACAACAGTCACGAGATATAACATGTCTCTATCTAGGCTGCGCTCTGGCGACGCGTCGGTCGACCAATCCAAACACGGAGACAACGGCGGGAGAGCCCCCCTCTCCTGTCATCCACCCTTCTGCCATCCCTGCCAACACATCTGCAACCCTATCTCCATCCACGATGACCATGAGGATTGAAGACGGCGCTGTTGCCGCTAGAGGGAAGTCTGTTCTAGCCAGTAGAGATTCGAACCCTAGCTGGACGGTTATGAGTGGAACGAAGAAGGAACCAAGGCGAGTGTGGTCATAGGTCCTGAAGCAGCCACCGGTGCATGAAGGCAAGGAGGTATACCCAGATCCAAGGCGAGACAGATGCAGGGTGCATGTCGAACTGGAAGTCGACGAATTTGAACGTATGTGCAATGTCTGGGAATTCATGGTGATGACGTATGTGGTGGGTAAACAGCCGTTCTACCCTCACTTCAAGGCCTGGATTGTGAGAACATGGAGACCGAAAGGCAGCTTTGATCTACTCACAAGGGATAACGGTGTCTTTCTTGTGAGATTCACCAATGAAGCAAACAAGAAGGTAGTCTTGGATCTCGGCCCGAGATGGTTTGATTCCCAATTGGTGGTCGCGAAGGATTACAATCATGGAGATGAACTGAAGAAGGATTTATTCTCCACCATCCCTGCCTGGGTCTCATTGAAGTCCTTCAGATGATCATGGACTAAATGGGCAGCAGACACAATTGTGGCAGGCACTTGGAAGGTACTTCACATCGATGAGAAGTCTCTCGAGGCAGATGAAGCTAGAGTACTTGTTGAACTAAACGCCGAGGTGGAGGGGCCGGAGATCATCTGGCTGAATGTCAAAGGAAGGGAACCCATCCCTGTCCTAGTCGTGTTTGATCATATCCCAGCCAAATGTTCATGTTGTCGAGCTTTTGGCCACAAAGATGATGAGTGTGGGGAGAACAAGAAAGTGTCGGAGGTAGCTGTACCTATAGAAGAACCGAAGACAAAGTAGATCTGGAAGCCGAGGGTTGTTGCGCCAAACAATAATGAGAAAGACGGCACTAGTGACAAGGCAGACGATGACATGGAGAAGGCCACACAGCCATTTACTGAAGAAGTGAATGTGGACAAGGAGGATGAACCAAACCGTGAAAAGGAACCACAAAAGGAAGATGAGGAATTCACCCCAGTATCGCGGAGGAAAGGGTCTCGTAAGATAGGTATTCCAAAGTCACAGGGTGTGGGGTCAATTCTTGACACTACATATAGTTTTGATGCTCTTACTGACTCAGATAAAGAAGAGGGAGAGGTTGTGAAGGAAAAAGGCAAGAATGCCAGGAAAGATCCTACTAGGCATACCAGGTCCAACAAAAACCTTTGACATGTCCATACTCCTATGGAATATCAAGGGGGGTGTGACAGAAACAAGAAGAAAGAAATTGAAAATGGATTGCTGCTAGTGGTCATTCTTTGGTTGCTTTGGTGGAAATGAAGATAAAGATACATAATAGAAATAGTATTAAATACTTTTTTCCGCAGGGATGGGAGCATGTATCCAACATAGATTGTGATGAGGTTGCTAGGGTATGTGTAGCATGGAATCCAAATGCATGGCAGCTTTCTGTAGTTTAGATGTCAGATCAACATGTTACTGTGGACTGTGTTAATAATGGAGGCTTGCATATGTGGATGATAGCTTTTTATGGGCATAATGATGGCAAAGCGAGATTGGAGTTATGGGACAATATGGTCTCTATATCAAAGTAGGTTCAGCTAGCATGGATGGTCATTGGTGATTTCAAGAGGCAGAAGATTAGCTATTAATGTTGAAGTGGACGCATTCAACCGGGCCATTGATAAAGCAAATCTATTTGAATTACCAATGGTTGGTGGGGATATCTTCACCTGGAATAATGAAAGGGGACCTAATGATAGAATAGCAAGAAAATTGGATAGAGCCCTGGTGAATGATGAATTGGTGAAACTTTTTCCTAATGTATAGGTAAAGGCCGAGGGTTCTGATATCAGTGACCACACACCCATCTCAGTTCATATTATAGAGAAAAAGCAGAAAAGAAGGCCTTTTAGATTTCTAAACTATTGGGAAGACTGGAAAGGGTTTGATGATGTCATAAAGTAGAGCTGGAGTACTTAGGTGATAGGCAATCCCATGTATGTGTTTGCTAACAAGATGAAAAATACCAAGATGGCTCTCAAAAAATGGGCAAAGGAAGAGGTGAACATCCTGGAGATGCTGAAGGACACTAAAAGGGAGTGCAAGGACATCAAGGAAAAATTGTTGGCTGATCCACTTAATCCATATGTGATTGAAAAAGATAGGAAATTAAAAATAATGCTTGAGGACCTGAAGAAAGCAGAGGAAAAATTTTACTGGCAAAGAAGCAAGGAAAAGTGGATGGAAGATGGAGACTGAAACACAAAGCTCTATCATACTATAGTCAGAAGAAGAGAAGCAGGTAACATTATTTCTAAGCTCATCAATGGAGAAGGAATGGTAGTCAACAAATAGGAGGATCTAGAAGAATAGGCTATAAATTTCTACACATCCTTGTACAACATAAACTTTCCCAATGATATTGATGAAGAGGAGGATGTCGAATGGAGGTTCAAACTCACTAGTACTCACAACAATATTCTTACTAGGAGAACCAACGTACAGGAGGTCAAGGAAGCTCTATGGAGTATTAGAAGCAATAAGTCACTTGGGTCAGATGGATTCAATGCTTTCTTTTATAAGAAGACTTGGGATATTATTAAAGATGATCTCCTTGCTTATGTTGATTGGTTTCTGGAAGGTGGGAATATTGTGAGGCAGGTTAATCACTCATTTCTTGTTCTTATTCAGAAGAAGAAGGTTACTTCCTCTCTTGCTAATTTTTCGGCCTATAGCGTGCTTCTCGATACAATATAAATTTATTGCAAAAATTCTGGCTTCCCGTTTGAAGATGGTACTCCCTTATCTTATTTCTATGAATCAAGGAGCCTTCATTACAGGTAGAAGCATCAGTGATTGTGCTCTTCTTGCTGGAGAATTTCTTCTAGATTATAATGTCATGAGAGGGAGTAGAAAGGCCTGCCTAAAACGTGACGTCTCTAAAGCTTATGACAGTGTTAGATGGGAAAAATTATGGTAGATTATGCAGATGATGGGATTCAATGAATAGTGGATTGGCTGGATGAAACAATGTGTTGGGACTACTAGCTTCTCTATCCTAGCTAATGGCACATCTGCAAGTTTCTTTAAGGGGGGTAATGGGTTGCACCAAGGTAACCCCTTATCTCCTCTTCTGTTTTTTATTGTTATGGAGTATTTTTCAAGGAAGATGCAACAAGATGAAGAACAAAAGGAAATTAAGCCTTATACAGTCCACGACACAAAGGTAATGACGCATTTGATTTTTGCAGATGATATCCTGGTCTTTGTAGAATCCAAACAGCAATACCATGAGAATCTTAAAAGTTTGTTGGGACATTTCGGAAAACAAATAGGGTTGTTTATTAATGAAAACAACACTCAGATTTTCTTGTCAAAGAACTACTATCAGATGAAGGACATACTTATCCAGACCATTGGAGTGGAAAGGGCTGAATTCCCAACAAAATATTTGGGATTTCCCCTTGCTGGTGGCAACCTTCACGTCAAAGATTTCACTGATTGCATAGATAAAGTGGAGGTGATGATTAATAGATGGCCAACACAGAAGACATCCATGTTGGGACGCAGGACACTGATCAAAGCTGCTATAGAGGGACTTCTCATTTTCTGGGTACAATAAGGTGAAATTCCCAGATTTGTTCTGGATAGGATTGAAATGAAGATGTCCAATTTTCTATGGGGAAGTGAATATCATCCTATGAAATATTCCATATTAGCTTTTCCTATAGATGAGGGAGGACTGAATCTAAAGACCCCTAGGGACATTGCTAGATGGGGAACCATGAGAAGGCTCATTACTTTTCAAGAAGGCATGTCTACTTGGGGGAAGTGGATGAGAGATAGATATCCAAGGGAGTTGGATTTTATACCAAAGACAAGGGAAGGATACTCAAGGAGCATCAATGTCATTAGAGAAACATGGCCACAAGTCAAACACATGTTTGTCCCTAATGATTCTGGTGGATGGTAGCTGAAAGACAAGAAGATTTGCATATGGGAGGTGACACGGAAAAGGGGCGCAAATGACCTATTCAGCAAACAAATATGGGTTGGTAGGTATGTGCCAAAATGGAGCATGTACATTTATAAATTTCTGCACAATATCCTTGCTACGTTGGATAGAATATAGGGCTGGAACTATGATATCTCTATGGTTTACTTTATATGCGATGGGAATGAAGAAAGCCACAACCATCTTGTAGGAGATTGTTAATTCACAAAGGAGATCTGGGAATACATATGCAGTGAATTCAGATTACATATTCAACTTTCTGCTGATCCGAAGAAAATGCTTGCTAGGTGCGAAGGTCATGAAAAGAAGATCCTCCTGTTTGCTAGTTTATGTTACCATATTTGGGAAGAGACGAATGCTAGAAGACACCAAGATAAGTCCACGAATGCTATATGCATAGATGGAAAATTTGTAAATATGTTAGACGTAGACTACGCATTAGCTAGATGTGTGAGTTGTAGCTTTTCTTTGGGTGTATGGCGTTGGGCCTACATGTAATCTGGACCCCTATATTTTTAGGGGAAAGTCAGAATATATTTACCTGATTCCGGTACATACATACATACATACATACATACATACATACATACATACAAATACATATAACACTTGTAGCTTTCTATATTCAATGTGTATATGTATTAAAATAATTATTAAATTGTGGGTGGGTTTTCTCTGTTCAATTCTAACACTTGTAATCCATGGAACATTCTTCATATAATAAAATTATGGCTACATGCCAAAATTGAAGTGCATATCTTAAGATATTTAATGTTGAGGGTAACACCTACCGCTTGACATATAACAATCCTATATATATGATATTCTTATGGTTTTTATGTGGATACATAAAATAGAAAAACCAACACCTTTTATTTGGAAAATGTGATAGTCATAGTTATATACAAAGATGATTTAACAATAAACTGGTTAGTATTTTTCTTACTTTTGATATTTTTCCACAATACCACATAAAGATCAAACGTCCTAGACTGACTGATCATTTGAAAACAAGAAAAGACCCTCAATGACATAGTGATCAACTTTTGGTGTATACCATTCAATGTGATAAGGACTTATCGTGGACAATATCAGTTGTCCCTATTTCACAAACTTATCATAACATTTTCTCCTATTAATTAGGGAAGGTCATGGGATAATTCCTTGACCTTCATCATATCAAGGCCTACTAACTAAAAACAATTTTTTTTTGAGATGGTTGCATCTTGATATCCTCAATGTTGGGATCCATTGGTGGAACACTACCATCAAAGTTTGACAAAATGTCCATATTTACCCTGTCCCTTGGAAAGTCTATTAAATTTGAAGAGATTAAATTCACACATCATAGTAGCATTTAAATGATGAAAAGATGAGAATAAAAGATTGGTGAGTAAACATGATGCATTAAATTCACACATTTGTCAATTTTGGTGTTGGTCACTTTTGTTATAATGTACAAAATTGTGTAGCTTTTGAATACGTCTTTTTTCTTGTCCTAAGAAAAAACTTATCTATTAATTGTTGGACTCAAATAATTTTACTATCTAACAAAATTTGAATAGTTTTGTCTTAAATGAGACATGAACTAAAATTATTAGGTCTTGCATCCACTAGGAAAGAAATCCTAATAGTAGCCTCTCAATAAGGTCTATCAAAATAAATCCCCTCATCCTGGTAAAGAATAGAAGTGAACAATCGAATCATTGGTTACACATCGAAAATAGACCTATGTCACAACTGAACATGTCAATATATGAAAATTACTTATAAAAGGCTAGAAAATGTGATGAAATGTGAAGAATGAAAATTGAGACATGTTTATATCATATGGTGAGAAATTGTAAAAACATTATTATATTTAGGGAATACAATTAAGACGCAACATATTTAATCCGTATTCAAACTCAAAACGGAAAGGTTGGTAAAGTAGGACCAGAAAGATGGAGTTATGTTTTTCCCTCAAGGAAGTTGCCTTCCAAAATTGAAAACAAAATCATTAATTTTTGGGTAATCTCTACTTGAAAACTCCTATGTGTTTGGCATGTCACATGGCCTACTCCCACGATGCATGACATCACTTAATTATTACTATGTTTTTTTTAATAAAGATTTTCATTTATATAATTAAAACTACAAATGAAAAGTATATAAATTTTATTATAAAAAAATTTGATCCACTTTATAGTTCACGTAGCAATAGTAAATAATCGAAATATGTCAACACATGTTAAATGAGATATGTGTATACATGTACTTAACCCCCAATGGGCGTATCTAACTATAATATGAATGACCCCAGGTCATGAAGTTTCAAGAGTCCTGATCAATTTTTCCATTTTCCTAGACCTTAGTTGATCCTAGTATAATTACTTCCAATTTAGAGCTTTGATAGCATTTCTATCTAATTAATACCAAACCATTGTTTCCTTATTTTGTCATTAATATTAGCATGTTATTAAATGTAGGTGTAAAATTTACACTGTAGGAGATAATTCAATTATGATTTCACCAATTGAATCATTTAATAAATTGATTTCCATTATATATATATATATATATATATATATATATATATATATATATATATATATATATATACAAGGATATATCTGAAGTAGTGTCTTATATAATGACATAATTATAATATTATCAATATATTTTTGATACCTTACAAGAAAATATGCAATTTGCGTATTAATTTGAGATCACTAAAAAATTTCTTTGAGTAATCCTTTCGATCAAGTTACTTTAAATCAATTTAAGTATCACACAATAAATCTTTTTCATGATTACTAACACTCAAAATATACTAGATCATCTTAAGTCTAGATATCCTTTTATGTGAAGGAACCCCATGTACAAATGATTTAGACTCACCCCAATACTATAATGAGACCATTCACAAGGTTAAAAATCAAACGCATTGCATGCCTTGTAGCATGGAATTTCATGAAAAATCTAGCCCCTGCCCGATGGTCCTTCCAAGAGATTTTCCCTCCGAAGGGAATTCAACCCCAATACCTCATTTTTAACATGTCCCTCCCCCTTCATCTTACTATCTCATCAAACTCTTAGTGTCATAGGCACTTCTTGAACCGTTAGACATTTGACTTTATCTTGTCTGATTTTGTAGTGGTGATCCCAAACCAAATTATTAGTATTACAATAAATGCTATATCAAATAAAAGAAGAGTCTTTATTGTTATAAACCTTTTATCCTAGTTCTCTAGTTGGGTTTCAAACCTAAGACATATGGCAAACAAACTAACCAGGCTTACCATTTGATCCAACCTTGGCTTATGTCTTATGTCTTTATATCTACTTTTTAGGTAAAACTATATCTAAATATTTGTAGATTTGTTATCAATGCAAGATTTAATGCATATTTTTTCCTCATCTTAGTATTCTTCATATAAAATGATTTAAACCCACAAAACATATTATCATTAACATTTTAGCACTATATCATCATAATAAAATAAATGAGTTTTGACATAATAAAATTTAAACAGAATTATAAATATATTTTTGTGTCTAGATTGATTGATTAATAGTCTTATAATTGTCTCAAAATGTTAGTGTGTCTGAGCAATTTTTATCAAATGTGTTTTTATGAAAACTTGCCTAAAAATATAGGTCTTATCATTATGGTATTTTTGTTTATTTTTTATATTTTGAAAATGTCCACATTGACACTTCATTTTTGCTCACTCAACATATTTTTATGATTAATGCAAACCCTCTGGCTAATGATAGAATTCATTCCATAAGCCACCCAATTTCTAGTTTTGTTATTTTTCCTTATTTTTCTGCATATTTTATACACCCATTTTCACCTACTTTGACCCAATTTGGGGCTATAAAGAAACCTTCTCTTTAGGCCAAAGCTACAATTTTCTCTTATTTTTGCTTTTCACATTCTCTTTTAGTGAATTACCCAGTTGAATTATCAAGAAGAAATTATTCCCTTTTTCTATGGATATTCAATATTTTTTAATAAAAAATGAGAGACAATCATGAATTATCTTTCTCTACAATTATCTTCAATTTTCTACAGAATGTTCTTGAAATTATTGAAAAATCATGAAACCAGTTTTTAATCAACCAGGACACTTGGTGGATCCTAGCTATCCTCAACGTGCATCATGGAAGATCGTCTCAATCAACATGCAGCAATAAGGTGGCTTACTATGGTCATCTTCCTCCTCTTCCAAAGAATTCTTTCTAGAACCAGGAACCCTAATATCCACCTATAAATAACTTCCCCACATCCACCTCATTTCGGGCTCCTCTTGAACCTCTTGAATCCACAGGATCAAATTACCTCTCCCTTTTATTTATGTCTTACTCATGATCAGAGGATCCTTCCTCAGACACCTCCTGCATTGTTAGCATATGTAGACTATTAAAATGGTACTCTGGTCTACTATAGCTACTGCATCTGATTTGTCATAATTCCTATAACTACTTTGATCTACCAAGCTGTATAACTACTCTATTAATCTACTTTTTTTGAAATTAGTTCTTATCATCAGCTCACATCTACTGATCATTATCTAATCTTAGATGTCATTCCTATCACCTGTGATGGATCTCCCTAGTGGGAGGTCTTGAGGTGATTAAGAACCCAACTTACATAAATAATATGACATTTTGGGAAATGATGGAATGGATAGTGACATATCCAACTCTCAAAGCCCGTACACCAATAAAATATTGCATTCTTTTGCTTTCTTTTGTTTTTTTACTTGCCTGAATCAATCTTTTTCTTTAGGTTAACCTAAAAGCAACTCGATACCAATTTAGTAGGAGAGGTTTTAGTGCTAATCCTTCGCCCCTCATAACAAGATCGTAGATTATTATATCTATGGGTTTGTTTTATTTTGTATTATTTCCTTATCTATCTGATTTGGATGACAACTCAATTCTATACCATGCCTTCAATAATTTGTCCTATTTTTCCTCATTTTCCATACAAAACATGATGTTGACTTTGAATACTTGTATGTTACTTTTCATGCGACCACCGAAAGAAGTTTCACTGCTAAGAGGATAGGAGTTTCTCCATATCTATTTTGGTTAGGGTGAAATAGATTGGTGAGTCCACTGGGGACACCAAGATTATCTGAATTGAAGACCCGCTATTTTGTTGTGAAAGTTAAGCATTTCAAGAATATTTAGCTTTTTTCTATCTCCTTTTGTTGTCATCTACTTTTTCTATTTGTTCACATTTTCTTACAATTTTAGTAGGTTTTAGGATAGGATGGTGCATTCCTATGATCTGACAGCCTCTATCTTGTAGATCGAGATGATCCGCCGACCCCACCAGTCCTCTCTACCTTCAGTCAATTCTTGTAGTTTTCCTTCATCTTTCTTTTTCTTTCTTCTTTTTGATTTATGTTGTTTTAGGGTTTCAACCACACTTCCCTTTTTAGGGTTTCATGCCCTCTTCCCTGAAGTTTTATTTTCTTAAAAAAATACTTAAATGAAAATATAAATAAAACAGAGAACATTATATGTGGGTTTGAAATCAGTTTTGATCTTTCTTGAAAATACAATTACTATTTCTTTATCTGCATTTGACTAGATTTCATGCTTTATGGACTTGCTTTTGTGAAATGCCAAATACATCACTAGCACTCTACAAACACATGTGTCACAAATTGGGTGCCAACCCCATGTTGGATCACTATGAGTGATGTACAATTTATGTTAGGTACTTGTGCAACATTAATATGGACATTCAAAGGACTTGAAAACATCCTAGTATCCAAGAACTCACAACTGATGAAGGTCATCATAGTCATGAGGTGTTTTAGAAGGAGTACCCTTATCTGTTACACCCAGGTTTCCCACTTACTGAGCATCCTCTATCAGTAGAGAAGATAAGGACATGATCCTCCTATGTAGGTAATCTTTGAATGAGGACATAATTTTTATCTAAACTCATGGGCTAAAATGGAATGGTCATGTTCTTCCTTTACAAGTCTTGCTTGAGATACTAAGAATGTTTGAGATTGTTTCTAACTCCTTTCATGTCTACGTTAAATATCTTATTACAAATTAACAATCCTTTCAAATCCAAACAATCATTTTAAAAATTAACAATATTTTCAAACCAAACAATCTTTTCAAATATTACCAATCTTTTCAAATCAAACAATTTGTTTATTACTAAAACTCTTTTCAAATCATAACAATATTTTAAAGAGAACAAACTTTTCAAAATCAAATGATCCTTAAAAATATTAACAATCTTTTAAAAGATGAACAAACTTTTCAATATCAAACAACTTCTATGAAAAAAGAAGGGATTAACAATCTTCTCAAATGCCAAAAACATTTACAAAGATGAATGATCATTAAAAATGAAGCAATCATTTGATAAGATTAATTATCCCCTCAAATATAAAATCTCCTAGCTGAAAGGATCAACTAGTTTTCAAAATCAGGTAATTTGCTTAAAGGGTGGTATCCTTTCAAAAGTCGAGATTTTCCTAATAAACAATCTCTATAAAAACAAACATCTTTTCTTCCCCTTCCTTGTAAGCCCAACTGACGAAGGCAGTTCTTAAATATTGAGTGAGATGTCACTTGTCAGTCGGGTTAGCGAACATACATGATCCTAGACTATGACCTAAAACTTGACCACCTAGCTCCTTCATGATCACATATGGGATCTTGGACTATGAAATAAAACTTGACCACCTAGATCCTTCATGAATACATATTTTGTCCTTAATTATGAACTTAAAATATATCATCTTGTGCTTTTCATGCCTACATTTATGATCATGAACTATGACCTAAAACAGACCCACAACAGATACACAACCTCCTAACTAGTTGGTAGGCGTCAAGATGAGGCTTGCTCCATGTTGGTCATTATAACTTCCTAAGGGCAAGGACTCCCAGGAGAAATGCTTCAAATCAAGAGGAAACTAGGGAGTCCTGGATTCTACCAAGGGTTTCAATTTGGGAATCCCATTGGATGAAGACACCCTGGGGAAAAAGTGATTAATTAAGCAAAGTCACTAGCCTAGTAAGGCCTACCTTGATCTTGATCAATCACTAAAATCTCCACCTTCTATCCTCTTTTGAAAGATTCTTTTCGGATGCTTCCTTAAGGATCATCACGTCCACCATCTTTGTTTTCTTTATTTTTTCATATTATTGGCAAGTAAATCTCACATGAATGTGAATAAACTCCTCTATCTCACCAAAGAAAGAGGCATGTACCTCCATCTTAAAAAAATCAAAATCTAAAAAGAAGACTACCACGTCTGTCTTTTAGTTTGAGAAGGTTGCAAAAATCAAGGAGAATCTAGTATGTGAACTTCCTAGACAAAGGGGGAGAGTCTTATACATTTTTTGTCTGATATAATGAGTGTTATAGGACATGTTCGCAAGCATGAAATATCTTGTCATACAATGGTGCACCCTACTTTTGAATCCCTCTAGTGTAAATTTCAGGACATCGTGGGAAGTTCATGGAGCATGTACTTCACTTAGTCTCATTGACTATTAGCCCAGATAGACAAAACCAGTAGTGCAGGCTATCAGTCAATAGCGACACCCAAGGAGATGGCATCCACAACAAGCTAGATAAACATGTAAGAGGATAAAAGAATAAAGAAGCTAGAGTTATACTAGAAGTCCCTACCTCTCAGGAAGGTCATATACAATGCACTCGGAGAAGCCATTTAATGTGCCCTTTACACCTCCACCAAGCGCATCATATGTAGGAGGATAGCATTAATTGTGATTTTCTAAACAATGAGCTACATATGTCGGATCATTATTATTATTCTCATACATCATGTGGGGATCTCATCTTCCTCAACTAGAACCATTCGAGCTAGGGCCATATCACAGTCTTCCATTTACGAGAGTTGGGGAAAACCCAGTAAGTCAAGATGCAGTGACCTATATATTAAGTCTTGAAGGTGAAACTAAAGGGAAAAATAATGAGGAAGAAGTTTCAGCTGTTAAAGAAGATCCTAAGGAGGTTGAGAAAGCTAACACTTTGGTGAATATTCAAGAAAAACACCTGAATGGCCAAGTGCCCATCCCAAGCATAAATTATCTTTATCCACCACCCCATTATTGCTACAATCGATAAACAAGAGGACGGTATGGATTCTCACTACCTATATACATAGAGTTGTCAATGACAATCAGACCACCAATGATACTAGTGACTGTCATATGCCAGGAATATGCCACTATAGAGCCTACTGCTACATACCCCCTACTGCTTGAGATCCTATAGAAGATCAAGCATCTAGATGGGAAGAAAGGTTGAGGCAAAACACTCACTGACTTTTGTCACTTCCTAGATGCCAAATGACCTAACAACTTCAACATGCCCAAGTTCCATGAGTTATATAGATAATTTTAGGTTTAAGATTTTGACCATCAATAAAAGAGAGTTAGGTGTTTGTTAATATGTTATGGTTAATTAGTTAAGTGGTAATTTAGCCTGTTAATTTGTTTTACCAAATAACACTATTTTAATAGTATTATTTGAAAATACTAATAATTTTTTGAACAATTGTTATATTATAGTAGTAATGCACATAAATATAAATTGTATTGTTGATGAAGACTTTATTAGTATATAAATGTAGAGGTCTCGTTGGAGACATCCAATAAAATTGGAATCATGTAGAGAAGATAAGCATGGCCCATGTGCAAGGATGATATGTTCAATCGAGAAATAATGTATAAATGTAGAGTTTTCTAAAATAAAAGGAACATTATGTATGCATATATATGTGTTGGATAGTTTCTTTGAATAAAGTGTGGCCATTTGTTAATTGTGTTAAATAAACATAAAATATTATTAGTGACTTAATTAACCACTTAACCATTTAACTGGAATAGATTAACTAAATTAACCAAATCAACCACATTATCAGAAAAAGTTAACCATTTGGAATTAACTTTTTAGTTAATCAATTATTGATTGAATTTTTCTCACTTTATTGTCAATGCAAACATCTGTAGCTTAGACAGTCCATGCTTCAACACACTAGAAAAAGCATGCCCACATGGTGCCACCCAACTATCAACCTCAATATGTTCCACCATAATATTCTAGATCATTGAGAAACTACTATGGGTACGCACCACCTCCTTTTCGATCACTTATTCAGTAAGAAGTATAAAACACTCCTCCAATGTCGAGTAACCTTGTGCCTCAATTGGAGCTAGCTACCATGACTGCAACATCAGGGGAACCTTCCAAGATAAAAATAAAGTTGGCTCCCCTGGGATCTTCCCTCTGTACAATATTGCTAGACATCAAGCACTTGTTGAATTTCCCATCCATAAGAGAACTGCCATGTCCCCTGCCAAAGAGATACAACATCGATGCCTTTTTTGACTAACACTGGGCTAAAGGGCACCAAATTGATTCATGCATCACACTTAAGTAGACATTGCAAGATTTGATAAAATTTGGTAAGGTCAATACAATCCAACATGGTGGTTGTCATCTAATCACTGGAAGAACCAACAAATGGGATCATTATTCCCCTAGAACAAGCCATCAAGAGCTACTTTAGGAGTAATTGAATCATTTCCTTGGTCCACAAGAAGAAACACATAATGCCAATAAGCACGAGGAAGCCAATCAGTCTAACAAGAGTCTACCAGGGTAGAAAGTATAACTGATCAACATATTAGGAACTTTCTGGTGGAAGAAAGTATGGATAATCAACATATCACGAGCTCATTAGGGATCGAAAGTACAAAATATCTAGGTTCCTAAGACACTAGTCATAGGAACAACCCAGTAGACAATGACTTCTTGTTCTATTGTAGTGGTACAAGCTATTGTAACTAAACCAGCCATGCCAGAGAGGGACAAGTATCCCATTTGTAATGACCTCACTTTTTAGTGTCCCCCAATTAATAAAACATCTTAAAGTTGATAGTCATTTCCTATATTTCCCAGGATCCATATTTAACCAAAAAAATAACTATAATGATGCTCCTCTAAGAATTTACATAAATTTTTAGCATGGAACTAATGCATATGAGAAGAAGTTTCTAACTAATCCTCCTTTCCTAAGCTTTAATGTCTTCAGGTAATTTCATCTACTTTATCATGTCTTGATAACTTCATATTTCACATTTACCTAAAATGATGTGAAATAAGACATGGATCAGTATATTACTATATTGCGTACATGGGGTGCATGCAAAAGTGTGCAAGTAATATAACAACATATAATCAACCAATTACTTACAAATAAGAACTAGAAATCTCAATACATTTTCTACCCCCTATCAATATGCTAACTTGGACTTGATCATTGTCCCTTCCAGGGCTTGTGTGCATCACCCGTTGATACATGTCATCATAGGGTTCAAAGTATGACATGTTATTTTATTTGATACTCACAGTGTCATTATAGTTGAACATAATGTAAATAAACACCAATAATTTTATTTCAACAACCTTAAAGAAATCCTCAGTGAACACTAGAAATCAATATTCAAAGTATTCATATTCGTAATCATGCACCTTAGTCTAAAACCATACCGATCATGCAATTAGGAACAAAGAACTTTAAGCATATCACCCAATCAAGCAAGCATAGATGAATCCAAGCAATCAACATTTAATTTGCATGTATGTACATCCTAAAGTGTCACTATCATGTTACTCGATTTAAATCCTACTTGGGTCCTAATCTAGGGTTAGGGTTTTCTCTGTATGGATAGAGAATAAGGGTACAAACTCTATTTTCATCAGATATTGAACACTAGACAAAACCCTAATCATCATAACTATCATATACATTCATGATGACCACATAGATCATATTAAGTTCATTAAGGTTATCACAAGTTATGATCTTTGGTTTTAGAACCCTAATTATACATGTATGTGATTATTGGTCTAAAAATCGTAATTATCATCATCATATTGATTATCATTATATTCAATAATATCAAAAAATATGTAAAAGTAAGTGTTTTTAACATCTTAATAATTTAATTTAGGTTTTCCAAGTACTAATCACCACTTTAACATATATTAGCACTACTTTTAAAATTGGGATCATAATTGGGTCTCAAACATATTTTATTTGGATTCTACATATTCTACCAAACAATTTGACATATATACTTGCTATAATGGGATAAACAAATAATTAAGTACAAATATTTCAATATCTTCAATAATATGACCAATCGGGTATCAACATATTAGTGGTATATTTAATATCCAAAATTGGAGCGGGTTCGGACTTTCTATCCAATAGGAATTGCCAATCCTAACGTCAAGCACATGTGTGGGTAGGTAAAGAAAAGAGGCAAAAAAACCTATGGGACCCTTTACTTCATGTGTACGACTCGGAGGAAGGATGGTACTTTCCTCCACCCCTTTATCCTTCCTCATATCCCACGATTTCTACTCCTACCAGCCGTAGAAAGTAGTCAACTCTAGAGTTGACTCCTTACTCTGGAATTGTGGTGGTGGAATTGTTTCTATAGGCACCTTTTCCCATACTCCCCAAATTCGTTCAACCCCTCTGCATTGAAGAGTGATGACCGAGGCAGTGCTAACCACAAGCCGTGTGGAGAATAGGAGGAAGGTCATACTGAAATATGATGCAGTGTCATCCCTAGGATGAATTAATGGAAGAGAAAGGTTCTTCGTGATGTTGCGAGGTTTCAAGCATTATGTAGGAAGGGCCTTGGAGGTTGGACGCCAATGGAGCCTGGACCCATGCGCCGATTGGGGAAAGTCCCTATATATCTCAAACGCGGGTAGATCTAGGATTGGTTATGCTTGCATTCCTTTTCCGAATTCAATGGGAGGATTTCATGGTTCCACACTAATCACACAGAGAGACTGAGAAGCTAGTGAGATCACAAATATTGTTCAATGTTTCCTTTCTTGGAAGTTAGGTAGGAGATGTTGGTTGAGCTATTCAATCCTAGATCTACTGTGTTGAGCAGGGTCAAGCATTAAGAGGGTGTTTCCAACCAACACTATAGTCGACAACATAAAATGGTTTCCAAATCTAAGAATAGAATATTTATTACAACTACATATGTATCCCTTTACTAATTTCTATAGCCCAGTAGAGAACTCCTCTTGCTATGAAACTTGAAGGGAAACCCATTAATAACTTTTCCAACATGTATATAGTTTTTGGATTCATTGAGATAACTTTCGTAGCCGAAACTTGCTCTTTTAGTATATCCTTATATCAACTACTATTATCACATGAAAGTCTTTTCTCTCAAATTCTAGAAAAAACTTAATTTCTGTATTATATTTAGGTATTCTAGAAGTCAGATTGAGATATCCATGTATCATGCCTCAAAAATTGTGTTGTCATTCATGTCTAGATAATTACTCCGTTAATTATCTAACTTACACCATATCTTAGAATCTCTTAGAAACATGCTCATTAACTCGTATCTCGATTATCTAACTATTCACAAAGTCACTATTATTTATATGTGCATGAAAACTACTATTCCTTAAACTTGTGCCACAAGGACCTATTTTCACAACAAATAGTCTTATGGGCCTAACTTGGCCCATGGGTTTCCTCATGTCACCAAGAAGACTTTATTATTCCGTCAATAATGCAATTAGGGAACTTGCGAGTCTTGTATTTACATATTTCAAATTCACAAAATTTGAGGGTATTACACCATTCCACCAGAAGTACCCTCAACCCTAAATACGGGTAAGGAGAAGATAACTATGTATGTGGGATTCCCTACTAGTGTGACAGAACAGGAGACAAGCATGGTCCATTCTAGCTATGGACAGTAAGAATGTACCATCAATGTCAGGCCTTGCTAGGAAAGCATGTAAGATGACCCATATATAACCCATTTCCTATATGAACCTAAAAGGGAAGTGTTGTTAGCTGAAGTAATGCAAAGTTTCACCATACACCTTGAAGATATCTTGAGGCCTCATGTCTTCAAATATGTGAGTCCAAAATCTCTTCCAACCACCATCATGTTAATCAGAACTTGCACATGATCTCATTTTTTGAATATGAGAGACCCACTAGAGGAAGTCACAATAAGCACATGTTGATCACAGAAACATACATTGGCCTCAAGATACATTCATTTTTTTCGACAATAATGTTTCGCTTAATGTGTGTCCCCTAAAAACACTCATTATCCTAGTGAAACATCTGTCCAACTTGCATTCATCAACGAAGAAAGTTCTTTCTTTTGAGGAGTAATGAAAGATGCCCTGGGACATATTACCCTCAAACTAAAAATTGGACCACAAACTTTCATAGCCTGTTCACGATCGTGGAGTTGAGTCCTTCTTTCAAAATCCTTCTATTAATGTCATGGATTCAATGTAATCGTATGGTTCCCTCATCAATGCATCAGAAACTAAAGTATGCGCTAGGACATTCCATTATCATTGTTCAAGCCAATAATCCTAGAACCATAGCCTGCATCAAAGAAGATGATCTCTAATGTCTCTTTGAGATGTTGCACATTTCCCACATTAGTTGGGCATGACAGTGAAGAAAAGCTCGACATATCTAATATAGTCCCACATAATTTTCCAAGTGATTAAGGGAGATGCATATCCACCTAGATCATGGGTTGGGGGGAAAGACTAGGACATTTAGATCTTCCACATACCTTTGAGACAGTTTGGGTTAGGCCTAGGATGTAAGGCCCATCCTCTGAATAACCTTGGATCACTAGATGGGTACAGTGATAGAAGTTCACAATGTTGGGCCCCACTATGATGGACTTCACCCAAAGGGGTTACTTCAATTGTCTACAACTAAGTTGAGCCTGAACCACGAGGCTTGACGCATTTCATTGGAGAAAAAGTTTCAACTCAGGGTATTGTATGGATGGGTCCTTGGCCCCTAGCATAAAGTTCCCCATCCATACTTTCCATGCACTATGACAGTTTTTGAAGAAGACTCTAGAAATGCCAAAGATAACTTCCCCCATGACTATACCTTACGCCATGTAAGAGGTCAACGACAACAACTAGGACAACTACCCCGAGATTTTAGCCAACATCAAGGAGATCACCATCATCACTGAATAAAGTTAGGGAGTACAGACTTGCCATAACAACCAATAGTCCAAAGACAAGATCATCACTCCAAATGAGGAAGCAATCAAGTGTATACCTAATCTTGTAGTCAACAAGTTGTTTCTAGAACACCTAGACGTAGGATAAAGCATCAATAACCATGATGGTCTCATTGTCAAGCTGAAAATCATTGATCTAACACCTAGTGTTATGGAAATACCATTTGATGTTGACGGCTCTGATCCTCTCTAGATTTACCCTAGTTGGCCTAGCCAAATGAATCCAAGACTACAAGTTCTAAAGTCATGAAAGAGGACTATGGAATCATATGTGATTAATACAAAAGAACCTATGATTCGATCGATGGATGGGGCCTCAATGCCATCTTCAATATAGAAACTGTGGGAGACGCACAACCCCTATTTTACCCCATGCAGAATAATGAGGGATCCCAAAGCTAGTATGTAGACAACTACAACATCTTGAGTATTAAGACCCTTCATGCACCCAAAAATGACATGTTAGAAGAATGAAATCATGATGTGGAAAAGATCCCAAAGTGTCTATTTTGTCATGCTCTGTCACATCCCCTCTTACCCAAAAAAATATAAAAATGTGTGAAATGCCCAAGCATCTAAAAAATTATAAAACTCAAAAAACCCCAAAACATTTGAAGATGAGTTTTTCTCTAGGAGTTTTCTGGGTATTTCTTCAAAGTAGAACAAATATACAACAATGAAGATATCGAGTTTGAAGATGTCCCTATATTGTAGTATATGAAAAGGGAGAAACAACTATTTCATATTGAAGATAATATAGAGACTGTTAATCTTATCTCAATTCCTAAGCAACACAAAGTCAAGATAGGGTTGAGTCTACCACAAGATATCAAATAGAACTTGATAGAGTTTCTACACCATTACATCAACATATTTGCATGGATCTACTTTGACATATCTGGGTGGCACAAGGCAATAACAGATCATTAACTACCTATTGTCCCTGACATCAAGTGGAAAGCTAGGAAGTTAAGGCTAGAATGGAGCCTCAAGATCATGGAAGAAGTTCAATAGAAGTCCAATGTTGGTTTCTTAGATCTGATTAGCTATCTGAAATGGCTCCCTAACATTCTACTAGTACCAAAGAAGGTCGAAAATGTGTGAATGTGTGTGAACTATCACAAACACAACAAAGCATAGCCAAAAGATGGATTCCCACTTCTACACATAAAAGTACTGATCGAAAACACAATCAGCCATGCACTGCTTCATTTCACGGATGGGTTCACCTTGTACAACCAAATTACAATGTATAGGTAATATAAACATAACACATTCTTCATTAAATAATGGGAAGTAATTTTCTATCAGGTCATGTTGTTTGGTCTTAATAACCCTAGAGCTACCCACCAAAGGGAAATGGTTACCCTCTTACATGACATGATGCACAAGAAGGTGGATCTTTATGTGGATGATATGATTGCTAGCTCTATAGGTCGGGAAAACCACGCTACCAATCAATAGTAGATGTTTCAATGACTATGATGATTCTCCTTACACCTTAATCTATCTAAATGTACCTTTGGTCTTACATCAGGTAACTTTCTTGGGTACACTATTAGTCAAAGAGGAATCAAATTTGACCTCAGGAAGGCAAAATCTATTAGGGAAATTCACTCCCTTAGAAAGGATAATAAGTTACCAGGCATGCTCGATCATATCCAATACATCAATCGCTTCATTGCCAAGCTCAAGCCTATCTAATATACTAAAGAATAACTCATACTTTGGTTGGAGAAATAAAAGAAGAGAAGCACTCCAGAAGCTTAATGAATACCTTGTCAGTCCTCCACTTTTTAGACCAATTGTTCCAGGATACCCTCTCATCCTTCACCTATCAGTCTTGAATCATTGATGGGAGAAGTATTGAGTCAGGAAACAACCAATGAATACCATGCTATTTACTACCTTTTCCAAAAGTGCAATCATATCGACGCTCGCTACACCAAAATTGAGAAGTATTTTCTAGCTCAGATCCATGCAACCAACAAGTTGCGCCACTATATGATGACGTGCCTTCTACAACTAATCTCCAAGCATGACCCACTTTGCTATTTGTGCAATCACACTACCCTGATCTGGAGATGCACCAAGTAATGGTGTTAGAGTTTGACATTACATGTCTACAGTTGAACGTAGTTAAAGCACAAGCTCTGGCTGATCAAGTAGCAGACTCCCTGCTCCCAAAAGAAGTAACACATGAGTATGAATTATCTAACAAAGCCATAAGGACAATCAACCTGGCAAATGTGGAGATTCTTCCCATCCCACATATTTGTATAATCCTTTTTGATGGAGCTATAAACCAAAAGGTAGCCATAATAGGTGTAGTCCTTCAGAATCCCCAAGAAGAACAACTACTAGAAGGAACATGGTTAGAGTTTAATGCCACTAACAATGTGGATGACTATGAATCTTACACATTACGACTCCAACTCATAGGTAGCAAGGGGTACGCCACTTGTGGGTCTATAGCCACTCCCTTCGTATAATATCTCAAGTCCAAACAACTAGAATGCAACTATCAGAACTCGGTTCCATATCAGGTACACATGTGCTTTCCGGATCTACATAAGAAGAGAGCATAATGTATTTGTTGATGCTCTGGTGACCCTCTCTTCCTAGATTGACATACAATAAGACTAGACCTTCTCTTTTGTGGCACAAACACTCTCTCAAACTATTTATTGCATGATTATTGACAATGTGCCTAACGATAGAGAAAATGCTTGGTTGCACAACGTCAACGTGTGTCTCTCAAATAAAGTCATCACAGAAAGCCTTCCCTAAGAAAGACGTTGGTTCTCAAATGACAAGATAAACATTATATCATAAGGTCAGGATATTTATATCACATATCCTACTACTAGAGTCTTCTCCAGTGTGTCTAGAAGATAGAAGAAGAATCCTTCATGAATTAGGTCCACGTGTGGTTGTGCAGTACACACATGAGTGGATTCATGCTAGCCAAGAAAGTACAACTCTTAGGGTACTATTGGAACACCATAAAAGTAGATTTTTGATAATAAGTTTGCAAGTGTCAAGCTTTCCAAATTCATGGTGATTACTTCCATTTGCCTACAAATAAACTATACAACATGGCCGCCTTTTCCATTCTCATCTTTGGGAATCAACGTGATTGGGAAAATCAATCATACGGTGTCAAATGGGAAATGCTTCATTTTGCTTGCAATTGATTACTTTACCAAATGGGTAGAAGCAGTGTCCAACACCAAAACATCAGTCCAACAAGTCATCACATTCCTAAAAAACAACATCATAATGCAATATCAGATAATGCATGTATTATCTCCCATAAGGTACAAATTTCATCACCAAGACTTTCAAAGAGTATCAATGCTTTTGGGAGATCAACAATTACCAAAAGTCACCTTCTCGGCCTCAGATGAAAGGTGTCTTAGAAGCTACCAATAAGAACTTGATAGAGATTATGAGAAAGCCAATCAGCTCTCATGCCAATTTATATGAACATCTTTCAATGGATCTATGGGCCTACAACACTTCTATCAAGACTTCCACATAAGCCACACCATACTCTCTAGTATACATAATGGAAGCGGTCTTCCCAATTGAGATTCAGATCCCTTCACTATGAATACTATGGGAAGAGGATACTCTAGATGTAGAATGGTTCTAGTTTTGAATCTATTGCCTCAACACCCTAGAAGAATGATAGAAAAAATCTCTACATCATGTGTTATGTTACCAAGAAAGAAAGACTTTCGAATTCCTCAAGAGGGTTCTAATCCACAATTTCCAAAAAGGCAATTTGGTGTTGTATGTGATCCAAAATGTTGATTTTAGGGGCAAGTTCATCCATAAATGGGAGGGACACTACATCATTCACGACATCTATGAAAGGGAAGGCTTGCACCTAAGGGACATGGATGGATAAACATATCTTCATTACACAAACTCTAGCCTCTTCAAGTGGTACTAGTGCATATGATCAAGTTTCAATGACAAAAAAGACTCTTATTGAGGGTCATGAAAGGGAGACTAAACTTCCCACCCCTCTAAAATATCTAAAATCTACTTGAGTACCCATTAGGGTACCCCCGTGGACTTGAATTGGAAAGATCAAAATAGAACCTAGGTCCTGGGATGGAAGGAGAACGATCATTATCTGGAGGCCCCAATGGTTTGACAACCTAAAGATAACTCCTTAAAATAGGCCCACCATAATAAAATTCACCAAAAAATGTTCATGTCCATGAAAAAGGAAAATGAATCCCTATGAGTAATATCATAAGAAGATGGAAGAAGCTATGAATCCCCATAGTCAAGTTAAAATTGATCCTCATAATCAGCTCCTAACACTTATACCTAGGTAGTTGCCATAATGTTGACATTTCTCAGGATCAACCTGTAAGGGAATGGTTGTAGGGAGTAGGCAGAAGTTGAAATTGCATGTGTCTATCCGCACCTTGTCTCTTGAAAAGAGGTAAGGCCAAGATTTGTATAAACTAAATCGGGAGTGATGAGGTAGAAAACCTTCACTAGGTGAATCCTATTCATTCACAACAATAATGTTAAGCTCTCATACTAAGACCATGAGTATCAATGTCCAATAAAAAACTTCAATTAAAAGACTCATAGCTAGTGGGAGCCTCACAAGAAACAATCTGAAATCCCTTTACAAAAAGACATACAAATTCTTACGGTGGATCGCTATGCTAAAGCATGTAGGGAGTGAAGCCTATAGACGTGTCTTTGACACCTAACTCCTTGGCCCAACTAAGTCAACAATTTATGTTGATACACTTGTTACATGATACAAATTTAGCACTTAGCATGATACGCAAGACCTATAGAGATTTTATCCATCTCATCGCATATAATGAGGGTCACACTTATAATAGAA
This sequence comes from Alisma plantago-aquatica, assembly GCA_963693085.1. NCBI lineage: Eukaryota > Viridiplantae > Streptophyta > Magnoliopsida > Alismatales > Alismataceae > Alisma > Alisma plantago-aquatica. Next base: position 589,479,056 of record OY856413.1, on the reverse strand, counting down.
TGTACCATACACATTTGGAGAGAGGAAACAAGTACTATCAGGAAGTTAAGATAGGTGGTAGAAAATGCTTGGGATTTTTATCTTTTAACCTCATTAAAGGAGGTGGACAAGAAGAAGGTGATCCCAACATATGCCTTGAGAATCTATAACATGGTGTCCTAAAAATGCATAAGTAGAAGGTATACATTGAATCCCAATCAACTAATATTGTCAAAAAGTAACTCACAGAGATATGAGCCTAAAGGACATAAGCCTAGTGAACATGTCTAAGAACCATGGAGGGAGTACTCAAAGTAGGTGTTGCGTTACAAGAACAAAAATATTTATTTCAAAAGGATATATTACAAAATCATGGATCCTTATGTCAACAAACACAACAAATAAAAACATATATGAAAAAGGAATGAAACAGATATCATCGTGGTTCTCTAGAAGAATCACTAGTTACTACACTTGAGGCATTAATGCAAGGCATTACATATATTCAAAAGAGCAGTCCTGACCCACATGGAAGGAACCATGAGACAACTTCTTTTGGTTCACTCACATCTATGCCACCTTCTTATGGACATTTTAGGAATCTGTCATCATCTTATTTAAGAAATGGGGAAATGCTTCAATTTAATACACACATTAGAGGCGAGTAAATTTCTTCAACACTAACACGGGATGGCTGAAGGATTAGCCACTAATAGCCAAGTATGGAACATCTACAGTCTGAGTTATCACAATAAAACTCCATCCATCCCCAACAGACGTCCATACATCATACCAACCAACCACTAACCCATTGCTTCACATAGTTGAATGGGCTTACCAACCTGATATGATTCGACAAGAACTCCTGCTCTATGCTATAATGAGGGTTTGAAGACATCATCGATCTAGCATGACTGATGCACATTCCCAAATAAATCTGTAGGACCTTGAAGGGTCCCTTCATCTTCCTAGTCAACTTGAACTCATCTATTTGTACAATTTAGCAAATATAAAATGAATGATGGCACCCTACCTCCAAAGGGCGTCCACAAATCCACAAAGAAGTATATGTCACATGTCCAACAGTTTCTTCGAATAATAACTCTACCAAGATTATCAAGGTATATGGTCATAAGAAGGGAATTTTAGGAGATAAACACCACATCTCTCTTAGCTCTTAAGTGAATCTCATAGGGAAGACATCTGAATGAAGCAGCCATTCTTAGTTAGGCATTGAGTAGGTTGGGACGTCTTCATTCCTAGAAGACTCCCCAACACAGCGGCCCAAATGGACTTCTTTGGTACCACATGCCACCAGTCATGGAAGGGAAGTGATGGGTTGTCACTAGAATAATAAATTCAGCAAAGGAAATTATCTCTAGAGTTTAACCTTACATGGCTACTCAATCCACTTGTAAACAAGTGAATTGATGTAATACTAAAGGTACTAATCCCTAAAGACAATCTGTCAAGAGTTAAATCAGATCAAACACAATGAACAATATTTAAACAATGATTGTGGAGAATGATTACTCTAAAACAAAGAAGTAATATGGATGAATTAAAAGTTCTTGAAATAAAAATGTAGAATTGAAAGGAAAGGAAGTAAATTGTAAGAACTAAAACTAAGTTTACAACATAATGTAAAGTGAAAAAAGAAAAGAGAAGGAGTCAACCAGTTAAGATTAATTCACATTTTATAAAATTATTGAAGGCCAGGGTTCCAACTATGAACTCAGTAAAATTAGCCACTTTTAGGTTCCATTTGGATATTTATAGATTAGAAAAATGGATATTTGTCCTCTTTGGAATCAAATTCTATGGATTAAACTTTCTATGGCCAGTGGTCGTCGGTGATCCGTAGTCCTTTTCCAATCATCCAATGTATTCATAGAATGGGTCCCTTCTAAGATCACATGCATTTTATCTGTTGTCTAGGTCCTCAAGTCCAAGATTATTTTTTCATGGATCACAAAAGCCATGGAGCATGATTGATCATATCACTTCCCAATATATCAAATGAATAATAAGAACATATTTTATATTTTAAAGTAGTTTTACAAGTTGCTAAAATATGATATAAAGATCATGGGGCTACTCCCCATGTCCTGATAAGGAAGAACTACTCAGACATGATGCAAGTGAACAAAGTTTGGCGTATCAGAATTGGAATTCTTTTTCTATGAAGTACCCTTTCTTTTATAGGGGAAAGGAGGGAGGAGAAAAACCCTTGTGATAAGGCTTGGTGGAAGTTGTGGCTTCCTGTCTTGGGATCTGAGTCGGTCAACTTATAGGCTTGAGTTGCTCGACTGGCATTACTTGATGCTTCATGCCAAAAATTCATAGTCAACTTTTGACCTCTTTAAATGACTTTCTTTGTTTCTAACTTTGACTGAGTCATGGATGTGTGTCAAGCAATTGGCAAACATGTGTCGCCCGACTAGCATCAGTTGTGTGCCCTAATCTAGTCAGTGCATCTCAAGCATTGACACTTCCCATAATGGTCAATACCAACGAGTTGGGTGACTAAAGAAGTGGATAGCTCAACTAGAGTTCTAGAAGACAAATTTTTTACAATGAATTGACTGACTGGAAGACCAAAGTGTGGGATTGAAAATCTCTGAGTCTTGGGCCTCATTTGGCTTTGAGTGGTCTGAAAACAAATTTTATTCTTTAGGTCTCCTAAGGGGAATGAATTTTTCTTGACTTGGGTTGAATGGATGACAAATTTCTTAATAACCTACAAAATATGCAGAAATAATGACAATTTCGACAAGAGGGGGAAAATCAAGGAAATTGCAATTGAATCAAAAAAATTAAGGAAAATGGACAAAATAAATGTCTGAAATAATGTGAAAAAGGTACCCAAAATTTATTTTTTACTAGTCCTTGAGCAACACAGAATCATAAACACCCAATAATTTATTTTAACACCTTATTCACCTCACTCTCATAGCACTACATGTTCTCACCACCTTTTCATAGCCAAGCACCTTGATTTCCTAGAACCACAAAAGCATAATTTTCTAACATTCCTTACTCAAATTTGCTTCACACTTATGTTTTGAAACTTGCAAAGAATTATAAGTTATATCCCTTCAGTCATTAGTACTCTCGCATATTCTCACAAAAAATATTGCACAAGACCAGGGTTCTAGGATTTGATGGGGTTATGTAGATTCTCATGGGCATAAAAAGGTGTAGCGAAAGGAGGTATGGAAGGAAACATCATCTCCTCTATTCAACTTTAGACCTTTTCATTTCTTTGTTTGTAGTTACATTGACCACATGTTTTTGTGTTCTCTTTTGGCATCTTTTCTAGATGGTACACCCATATTAAAGTTACAAGGGGTATGGAAGAAGCAAAAGAGGGGGAGAAGGGGTTGTGCCGCCCCGAACTTGGATTTTGGCACATTTGTTTGGATTTTGACTCTTTTTCTTATATGGGTGGAGAGATAAGAAGGTGGAGGAAGAAGTGTAGAAAAGATTTATCTTGTGCTTTTCTCATTTCTCAGAATTTCAGTTCCATGGGAGTATTATAACATCATTTCAAACCATTTTAAAATGAGAAAATAGTTGTGAATTTACAGGTCAATTCCTCATTTCTAATAAAGACATGTTGTCTTTCGGTTCATATCTATCCAATTAGACTTGCCAACTTTCCCAAGAAATAAAGCTAATTGAGGTCTTACATGACATGTGATTTTTAGCAAAAATGGTGTTATGATAAGTTACAAAGGATTCACTTCAATTAAGAGGATATATTGACTACAAGCATATTAAACAACTTGCCAGACTAGATAGGGGCCATATTGCATACAAAGGAAAGAAAAAAATGTAAACTAACTAATGCAAGCAAGCATGAAAGAGAAAAGTGTTGGAAATGGGAAGATAGATAGGAGGAATCGGAACGTACCACCAACCTCCATTGGAAACTTAAAATTATGTTCATCTTGAGCAAATTTCGCATCCAAGATGGGGGGAAGAAGGTCACTAGGGATGCGGGGGAAAATAGGAAGAGTGTTCTCATAATAGTCTTGCCCCCAATATTGAGAATCAGGGTCAAGGTAGAACTGATTGGCCCCATACTACTCATAGAAAGAATGGTTGGGAGGAAAGTGTATGTTGCAACATGCCATTGCTCCTCGAAGCACTACATGAGGTAGAGGTGGTTCAGCTAGTGGTCCTAGCATTGTTTCTCATGCTCCATATGTTTTTGGGAAAGATAGATGTGGTCTAGATGTTGTTGGATCTCCTAAAAACCATAAGACACCCGAAGACCTTTACCATCAGCAGTGTGCCTCCTAGTGCGGAGGGCTGGCAAAGGAGGAGGGGTCTATTTGCATTGTTGTTAGCCTCTACAAAGACACTCCAACCCTATGTTTTAGGATTGGGTATGGAACCTTCTAGATAGGTTTATGATGAAGGAACATGTGTATCTAATCCGGAAGGTTTTGCAGATCATAAGTGAGTGTTGATGCTTCAAATTTGGCATTGCAAGGATGCACAAACTGAATAGGTGTATCCTCAAAGATAAAGCTATAATAGCCCTCATAGACACCTCGACAGATGATGTGCCCTGTGTGAAGGTATATAAGGTTGATGAAATGTTGCATCACCTTATGATAAATTTCCATGAAGGGAATATGGGTATATCCTAGAAAAATGGTGATGGCTATAACAAATTGTCCTGCACTAAAGTATGAGTTGGTAGTTCTGTGTGCTTGGACCAAGATTTGCTCAAGTATCTCACTACCCTAGTTGAAGGTCTCATCCTGGAAAAGGCACCACAAAGTCTAAAGGTTGGTCAAAGTGATCATACCTTGAGTGCTAGACCTGCTGAAGATACAGCAGGTGATGATCTTATGGAGGTAGTGGACCACTGGATTATGAATGTTGGAGGCCTTGGGACCTATAGGTAGAAAGGGGGTTGGTTGGTGCCCTAGAACTAGCCAAGATCATACCTACTATGGTGAGAGGTGTGGGAGTGGCCCATGTACTGTGAAATCCAAGAAGGGTCGTCACCACAAAGTAAGAGGAAGGTGATCAACCTGGAATTGATCTTTGCATTTTCCCTAATGATGTAGATCAAACACTAACTGTTACCCAGGAGTTTTGAAGCCTTTGAAATGTGGTCATGAACTCTAGGTTGAGCTCAAGGTAGACGGGGCAGACCTAATAAACAAAAGAGAGGATGTGGCTCCATCGTAGGAGGAAATTGACAAAGTCCTAGAGTCCTAATGTTGTTAGAACATCAACACAAGACAAATGAGGAAGGTTGACTCTGATTACACCTAGTTCAGAGAATCTGTCATAATGTTTGTTGTCCTCAAACTTGACATAATTGCTCGAGCAGGGGGCAATATGTGGTGGGCGAGGGATGATGGAATCAAGATCAAGACTACGGGATCAACCAACCTCCGTATGGTTGATGTAGTCGTTAAGATCCTCAAGGTCGTCCATCATCTCTTTGAGTTTCTCAGAGGAGGATTATTTGGTGAGATCAAGGAACTGGATGCCACTGCTCAAATTGTGGCAGTGAGGAGGGTCCCAAGGGTGTTGTCTTGGGACAACCATGATGCCCTTATGACGACATATGATGAGTCTATAGTGGAGCTTACCAAAAGACATATTGGGACTATTGGAATCCCTGGTCACTTGACTAGGATGTGGTTCAACGGAGTCTCGGGTCTGGTATAGAAGTGGTGGCAGATCAGTCGCTTGATGCTCTTAAAGAGTCATTGAACTTAGCCTAAGAAGAACTGTAGTCTGGGGCCACCAACCTCTTGATTTGCTTTGTGAATGGCTCGAATTTCCAAGAGAAGAAAATCCAAGTGTTTGTTAGAGAAGAAAAAGTGGGTGTCGAAGACGGAAGTGCAACTCGCCTGACTTGGGAGGCAAGCAACAGTGAGGGAGATGTTGTGATGGTAGTTGAAGGTAGGTTGCCAGAGCTGTTGGTTGCCCGACTTATCAGGAGGGGGTCTGGATCGAAGTGGGGTTGCAAAGTGGCGATGATAGTGGATAGTCGACCCTTGGGTCAACTACCTCACGGAGGAAGTTGGGGGAAGGCAATGATGCTTTTATAGTACCAAAGGGAGGGAACTTCTTGACTTGAGCTATGAGTAGTGAGTCGACCCCTCCTGGATGTGTATTTTATATGAGCTTCACAACCCTTCAGTTAACTGACTCATTGAGAGAGTCACCCAACTTGCCAGTCATGGGGTAGTTCAAAATTCCCAAGGTTCCCACTGTAAGGCGTCATCTAGTTGGTGCACTAATCGATCAACTCATTTTTCATTATAAGATCTACAAGGGAAAGGGATGAATTAAGTGAGAGAGATTATAATAATAGAACTAGAGAAAAAAGAAAAAAAAGGGAAGGTTGTAATGAGTAAGGGAAAGAAAAGAAGGGTTGGGTTTGCCTACCAACAAGCACCATGTTTAATATCGGAGGCCCGACACCTGTGATCCAGTCGTGGTCGGTGGGGGTATTGAAAGAAGTAGAGTGTCAGTTGGGGGACGTCTCACACCATGTGGTAAGAAGTCATTGACAGTAAGAGAGTGCTTAATCATATGGCCAATCATAGTGAATATGCATTCAAATTTGTCCTAAAGGATAAACACTCCATTGGGGTGAGCGTGCTTCACGAGGTATGGTCCATACCATTTGGATTGTATCTTCCCCAGAAAAGTTACAGGTGGGAGTTGTAGACAAGTACTTAGTCACCCACTTTAATGTCCTTCCTTCTCAAGTGGCCATCATGCCACACCTTTGTGAGGTCTTTGTAGATTATGGTGCTCTCATAGGCTATCATATGGAGTTGCTCTAATTCCTAAAGTTGGACAAAGGATTGTTAGCCGGCCATTGATAAGTCAAAGTTGAGATTCTAAAATAGCCAACTAGCTTTGTGCTCCATTTTCATAGGTAAGTGGCAAGACTTCCCATATATAAGATAGAAGGTAGTAGTCCCCATAGGTGTTTTTGAAAGTCATGTGGTATGACCACAAGATGTCGTTGAGCTTCAAGGCCCATTCTTTCCTTGTAAGGTTCATGGTTTTTTCTATAATACAACAAGCCCACAAGTCTAGGGATGATAAGGAGAAGGAACTTTGTGGCGAACCCCATATTTCTACAGCAAGGCCTTGAAATTATTTGCTATGAAGTGAGATCCACCATTTGAGATGATGGTGCAAGGAACTCCAAAATGGGGAAAGATGGTGTTCTTGAAGAGTTTTATCACAGGTTGGAGTCACAAGTTTTTTTTTAACAACCTCTACCACTTAGACACATAATCTATGGCTACAAGGATGTATTAAAATCCATAAGAAGAGGGAAAAGTGCCCATATAGTCTGTCCCACATAGATCATAGATCTAAAGTTCCTTCCATGTGTTCATTGGCATCTAGTCTATCTTGGAAATACCAGTAGATCTTGACACTGATCATAGGCAAGGATGAATTCATATACATACTTAAACATGGTGGGCCAGTAAAAACCACATTGGAGTACTTTTTTAGCAGCCTTTTTAAAACTCATGTGCCCCCTATAGGGATTGAGTGACATTACACAAGGATATCATGGGCTTATTCTATAACACAACTCTGAAAGAGGCCATCGGCAAAGAGTTTAAAGAGATAAGGTTGTCCCAGTAGAAGTTTATCATACCATGCAAGAATTTCACCTTTGCATGTCTCTTACATTATGTTTTAAGATACCGACCACCAAGTAGTTCATATAATCAGTGAACCAAGGGAGTTGTGCTTCAGATTTTAGAAATTGGTCATCTGGTAAGAAATCATCAATGGGAATTACATAATCAAGTTGGTGAATAACATGGCAAAAGTGATCCGCGGCAACATTTTTTGAACCCTTTTTTATCCCAAATTTTGAGGACAAACCCCTGAATTAACAATACCCACAAGATAATCTAGGTTTGGTGTCCTTTTTGGACATCAAATATCAGATGATTGGATGATAAATGTACAGAATTACTTAGGACCCACCAAATGTGAATGAAATTTGTCAAAAGCATAAAATTTTGCAAATATTTCTTTTTTTCTATGGTGATGTAGTTTCTATAAGCACCGTTGAGGTCTTTTGAAGTATAACAGATGACATGATGGTTTTTGTTAACCCTTTGGTAAAGAATGACTCCAACAACATAGTTATTGGCATTGCACATAACTTCAATGGGAAGCGACCAATCAGGGTAAAAAATGTTAGGGGTAGTAGTAAGAGCAAACTTCAAGCTATTGAAACTTGTGATGAAAGCCTAGTCAAAATTGAAGATTGCATCTATCTAAAGTATGTTTGTTAGGGGTTTAGCAATTTTCAAGAAATCACGAGTGAAATGGCAGTAGAGTCCAACATGCGCTAAGAAGGCACATATGTCTTGAAGGTGGGGGGAGGGAGCTTGGTAATGAGTTCAATTTTAGCATGATCAACTTGGATGCCTCTATTACTCACTCTATGGCCAAGTGCCATTCCTTCTTTGACCATAAAGTGTCACTTCTCCCAATTTAGAATCAAGTGTGATTCTTCACACTTCTCTAGGACTAAAGAAATATGGTGTAGGCATGCATCAAAGGATTCTCCATAGACGGAGAAGTCATCCATAAACACTTCCATGACTTTCTCAGTTTTCCCAGCAAAGATTTCATCCATACACTGTTGGAAGGTGGTGGGGCATTACAAAGGCCAAATGACATATTTTTGAAAGCATAAGTGTCAAAAAGATAGATGAAAGTTATTTTTCTAATCCATTAAGATGGATGAGAATCTGGTAACATCATGAATAGCCATCCAAGTAGTTGAAGTATTCTTGGTGATCGAGACACTCCAACATAGAATCAAGAAAGGGGAGAGGGAAGTCATCCTTTCCTGTGGTCTTGTTCAACTTTTGATAGTCAATGCACATTCTCCACCCAGTGACAATGTAGGTTGGAATGAGTTCATCATGCCATTTTTATTATGATGGTACACCCTTTCTTAGGCTCCACTTGAACATGACATACCCAAGGTGAATCAGATATTGGGTAAATAATCCCAGTAGTAAGAAGCTTGATTACCTTCAAGCATATGATTTCCTTCATATTAGGGTTCAAATTTCATTGGGGATGTCTTGAAGTTCCTTATACTTCAACCATTGGTATTTTATGCTTGCAGATGGTCTGGCTAACCTTTGTATGTCAGACATCATGTTCGCAAAGTAGGTCGTCTCTTTCTTAGTTAAGTCATGAGTTTACTTTCTTGAGTAGAAGTGAGGTCAGAATTTATGATGACAAGACATGTCTCTTGAGTACTTCTAGGAGACATTTCATTTCAGGAGATTTTGGAGGCTCAACTATTTCTTACAAGATATAGACCATTTTAAGGTCCTCTACTTTAGCAATGGTGTCTCCCTCAAAAGTATTGATGTGAGCTCCGTATTGGTAGACTTGCTCACCGTCAAAATTGGATGCGATAAAATTTGTAATAGAGGTTTTTAGGGGGTCTTCAAAGACTTCCCACTCTTGCCAAAGTGGGGAAAGTTTGTCCATGCAATCGAGCAAATAAACTTCTTCTTGGAAACTGGTCTTTATCATACTTTAGAATACTCAAAATACTAAGGTTAGTCTTCCAAGGGGTAAGAGTATGGTCCCTATCTCAACATCTATCAGGACTCAGGCATAGCCAAGAAAGGTTGGACAAAGATAAGGGGATAACAAAGATCCTCCTTGATATCCCTAATGTAAAAATCACAAAATACATAGCCTTCATTGCCAACTTTGATGGAGACATTCTCGATGATGCCCATTGGTTTAGTCATGGAAGTATGCCAATTGGATTTCCATTGTTGTAGGTAACATGTTGACAAATCCCAACCTCTTACACAGACTATAGGGAAAAATTTCGATACTAGCACCCAAATCGGCAAGCCTTGTGTGACATGTATTATCACTCTGATAGCACTTGATTCCAGAGGAATTGGGGTCTATTTGTTTCTTGGGCATCTTGTTCATAAGGATGTCTGTGGTTGTCCTTATGAGATTGACAGTCTCATATTCTTCAGTAGTGTATTTATGAGTCAACAAGGTTTTGCAATACTTAAACCATGTGGGCATCCCTACAAGTGCATCCAAAAAGGGGATTTCGAGATGAAGTTTCTTCATGGTATCTCTAAATTTCATGAATTTGATGTCAAGACATGCCTTCTTGAGGCTCCCTTGATAGGGAGGATGTGGGACATAGACTGGGACATCGATATCAACATCCTCAACTGGTGGGACTTCAATGACAGATGGTTTCTATGGAGTGGCAATTTCTTTGGGAAGTTGATCTTTGTCAACCACAACAGTTTCATTATCATCAAAAATTAATGGAAGTGGTAGGGGGTTTGTAGAGGGAGGAGGTGAGGGTTGAGAGGGTGATTTTGAGAGAAATTTTAAAGGTCAGAAGTAGGATACACATTTCTAGAACGAGTGGGGACAACCTTCAACTGCTCAGGATGTTTTGGGTTGTTCTTAGGCTGCCCAATGAATGTTCCTACTGGAGGATGCTGATTGGTGACAAGTTGTGCAACTTGAGAGGAAGTTTCCCATTGGGATTCCATATGGGAAAGCATCAACTACTTCAATTTTGTGAGTTTTGCATCTATACTGGAGGTGTATATTGGTTGTTTCACTTGTTGTTGTTGTTGTTGTGGGGCCTGCTTCATATTTGGAAATTGTTGCCTATAGATTTGGAAGTTCCCCCGATATTGGTTTTGATTATTGTAGTTTTTCTAGAAATGGGGAGGTGTCTGTCCTTGATAGTTCATTTGAGGAGGCATTTGTTGGGTTGAATTTTTAGCACCAGAAGGATTTCCATATTGGAATCCATGATGACTCCTGGTTTTATGTGGATTGTAGTAAGCTTGCCCATGGATGTTGTAAATGGATTTGAGGTCCCCCATTTGTTGCCCCTCTCCGGGTTGCAAGTTTTACAATAGTTGGAACTGTTGTTTGGGATGTTCAAAGCCATGGAAAATGCTACAAAAAAATTGGTAGCACATTGAGAGGGAGGGGGTCCCCATCATGTAGAATCATGAAGAGTGGTTTCTAGTCAGTCTTGTATTAAGGTGAGCATTTCAAGGCTTTCGACTATCGATTTCACCTCAGAGCTATCTTCAGTGTTGGTGATTTTTAGGCTCCTGGCTACCCTCGGTGAGCTTGGGCTTGAGTCTTAACACTTATTTTCACTACTTCATAGGCATTATCAAAATTGTAGAATATGAAATTTCCTCCTAAGGAAGTGTCAATGAAAACTTTGGCATTTGGATCAACAACCCTATAGAATATCTTGATCATCTATATTGTGGGTATGTGATGATGTGGGCAATGTTGAAGAAGATTCTTGAATCGTTCCCACAGCTCTCCCAATGTCTCTTTGGGGGTCATCTTAAATTGTGTGATTTCTCCCCACATTTGATAAGTCAAAGATGGGGGGTAATACTTTTCAAGAAATTTAGATATGAGGGGTTTCCAAGTGGTGATTTAGTCACCTTCCATGGCATGGTACTGTGAACTAACAAGGTCCACTAGTGAGTACTTGAAAATTATTAGATTGAGGGTGTCATCTCAAATGCATGGGACTTTCAATAAGGCACATAGGTAGGCAAAATGTTGGAGGTGGTCTTGACAATTTTCACCCATCCTCCCTAAAAAGATCTTTCTTAAAGCATAGATATCCAGCCTTTTCAGATTTCAAACTGGGGGGAAATAATAAGTAGAGGGACAATAGGATCTAAGACCTAGGTAGTTAGAGGTACTGAGAAATCCTTGAGTTGTTTCTGCCATTTTACTTCCTTCGTAGCCTCTAAGGCAATTATCGTGGCTCCTCTATCGGCGGCTATGACCTCATTCATTCTTCTTTGAATAATTGCTTCGTTAGCCATCCTGATTCGATTGGCACAGTTCAAAATATGGAAGGTTCTGTCAATTTATGGATCAAATTGTATACTGTCAACACTTTGGGAGTGTCGCATATACTGCAATAGCTTGACAAAGTGATTGGGATTGGGTGAATCAAGAGAAGTAGTTATGTAAAATTTATGCAGAAGAAAAAGTGCTATTGGAATGAAAACTTAGTAGAAGGAGGAGTTGCACTGCCGGAATGGGAATCATTCGGCAAGGAAAATAGTAGGGAAAAAGGAAGTGTAAAAAGCAATCTAATTACTCAATGCATCCAAGTTAAAAAAATTCGTCTACAGTCCCCAACAACAACGCTAAAATTTGATGTGTTGTAGGTAAAACACAAAATTCACCTAATGAAATTGTGTCTGGAGTTTAACCTTAAATAGATAATCAATGCACTTGTAAACAAGTGAATTGATATAGTATTGAAGGTATCGATTCCAAAAGATGGTGTGTTGAGAGTTAAATAGGATCCAACGCAATGAACAATATTTTAAACAAGGATTCTGAAGAATAATTACTCTAAAAGAAAGAAGTAAAATTGTTGAACTAGATGTGCTTCAAATAAAAATGCAGAACTGAATGGAACAAAGGTAAATTGCAAGAATTGAAACTAAGTTAATGATAGAATGTAAAGTGAAAATAGAAAAGAGAAAAAGCAATCAACCGATCAAGATCAATTCAAATTTTAGGAAATCATCAGAAGTTTGGGTTTCACCACCATGAACTCCGTAGTTAAATTAGCCACTTTTAGGTTCCTTTTAGATATTTATAGGTTAGGACCATGGAGATCTTTCCTCTTTGATGAACCTGAAGACTATTACTCTACAGGTTCTCCACTCCTTATTAATCAATTTTGATATGTAAAATATGGACTGGACAACCCTCAATGGTGAGCAATGGAAGATGGTAGAACACGACGTCCACCGAGTTTACGACATCCCTGAAGGTTCCAGCACACTCAATAAGTAAAAATGAGACTGATACTCCAATAGAAAATTTAATGAGGTGACTACAATGATGGGTCTATCACCTAGCAGGCTAAACTTTATCGAGCTTAAATATGTTGATCCCAAGATATTTGAGTTAAGAAATCCTAAAGATATAGCCCGAATGTATATTTTATATGTAATATGATGTGGTCTTGCACCAACTACAAACCCATTTTGGTTTACTACCTCAAATATCTCTTTGAGTTTGAGGGGATGTAGAACCTGAACTAGGCAGGATACATCTTTATGTTTTGAAGACTCGTATGTTGACTTACAAAAATAACAATTTCATAGGAAGGCCGTCTAGAGATTTGCACCTTCTAATGGTATGTAAGGATTTCTTAGAACATACTTCAATACACTTTAATAATGTCATTTCTACTCAATAAGGCTCATTTGTTGTTCCTTTTAGGTGCATTACTTAGATTTAGCTTTCGGCAGGGGATGATTTTGTCTATCACCAACATGCAAAATGTGAACTTTTGTACCAAATCCTAAAGAAATCATTAAAGGAAAGAAACCTACTCTTGAACATCATAAGGACATCGTTAAACACCTTCTCGAAAAAATATAAGATATAGAAGATAGTGAAGACGAGGCTACTTGTAAATCAATAAAGGAAAGGGTTCCTGAGGTAATTATTAGTCGTCACCCATTTTCGAAACCATAGTATGTGTTACCTTCTAATAGTTGTAAATAATAGTTGCATGTAGAAATAAAGGTATTCGGCACCACCGCTCTTTATTTCTTGAATAGTAAGAATGAGGCTACACATAAACGTGATGAACTTCAATGACAACATCAGGCTTTAATTGAACCTTCTCTAGTTGTTGAGGATGACATTCCAATTTCTGAGGCATTCGAGACCCTGAAAGCAAGAAGGAAGAAGATGAAGTTGTGTGAAGATACTCATTCCATCTCTGGAAGAATTTGAAGATGTTCTCATGAACGTAAGCATGGATGATGTCTTCAAATTGTTAAGGATGAAAAAGTAACTACAAAAAAGTAGAAAGAGAAGATAGAATGAGAATGGGGGTGACTTCAACAAGAGTGGTTGCAAGGACAAAGAAGGGTTGGAAGAGGAAACAAGAAGAGAACACAACATCTATTTCAGTAATCAAATAAATTTATCGTTAAAATGTGTTCTAGTTGTGTGTGCATTTTTGATATACATAAAATGAATGTGAATGTGTTGTGTTGTTTCAAAAAAGGTTGCATCAGAGAAGAATAAAAAGTCTTCAGAAGTGGCACAGGAGAGGAGGAAGGATATGCTGAATAGGAAGGCGTAGGCATCTACGGAGACGGAAGAGAGGATCACAGAGGGGGAGAAAAGGATTGAGAAGGTTGAGAAGAGTAGGAATGTGGTGGACGAAATTAACATTGGTGTTGTGGAGGAGGAGCCTAGGAGCAAGGAGTGGGAGACACCGATCTAGGAGGAGGTGGACAGGAGTAAGGAGGGGGAGACATCGATCTAGGAGAGGGAGAAGAGGAAGGAGGAGGACATGAGAAAGGAGGGGGAGACACCAATATAGGAAGAGGAGAAGAGGAAAAAAGGAAGGAGGAGTAGAATAGGAACAAGGTGGGTGAGACATTGATCCAGGAGGAGGAGAAGAGTAAGAAGGAGGAGGAGGAAAGGAGCAAGGAGGGGGAGACATAGATTGTAACACCTTAGTTTCATATCACATGAGCAGAAGCATCATTACTCAATGGGGGTGTCACAATATGGAAATATTTGCAATTTGAATAAATGAAACACTTCACATTGATTAAAATTGATTCATGCATAGTACTTGGCAAAAGAAAACTGCATCATATTTATCTATTAAACGTAATCTAATTGTTAACATGACTAGGCATAATATGAAAGATATCAAAACCTCTGGACTGTTCTGGTAAATGGCACCCCACCAGGAAAAGCTTAAAAATCTTCTAGTTCTTGATTTCCCTTTCCTATCCTTGATACTCTTCACTTGCTCCAAAGTCCTTCGGGCATCACATCCCCAACCATGCAAAAAAAACATCACATCATGAACTTGGCTCTATATAAGACATAAAAATAAATATAACTTGACTTGAAATAAATTGAGATAAACTTGAACATGGATTTTCTTAAGCATTCATGAGTCATTAATAACATGAAGAATTGAACAGTAAATATATGCATATCTCTATGATGCTCACTTAAGAGCACATGATTTCTAGGAAAACCCTTGATGCTAGGAAAGACCTTAACAACCTCTTGAGGTCCATGATTCGAGAAGCATATAAAAACTTATTCAATTTCAATTGAACATAACATTAACATTAACATTAACATGATCTTTGAACTTTAACATGATGGGATTTCTCCCTCTTAATGGCATGATGTGATTTCTCCCTCTTTAACCATAATAGGGTTTCTCCTACTTGAGCATGATTCATTAATCTTAATCATCATCGTAATTAGGCTTTTACCATAGACTATAACTGAAATCAAACAATGATAAATATACATGACTTATTTTTGAGAAAGCATTCATAATTCATGAAATCATATCAGTTGCATAATCATAAATAACAATCAATAAACCAAAATTACTTGTGCCAAAAATGAATGGCCCACTTACCTAGGGTATACCCCTTTAGGGTCAAGTCTTCAAACATGATTGAGTCTATAGTCACCTGTAGTTTGATTAAAATCATAATATGTTCATTAGTTTATAACAGTTAAACCCTAATCTTGTTAATTAAATTATTGAAAGGTTTTAATGTGGAAACCAACATATCAAAACAATTCCAATCAATATAAAATCAAAAGAGATTTCTAAAACATATTTTTTTCATATTTTTCTATGGTCGTATGAAAAAGTTATGAATTTTGTATTATCAACCAATCAAAATTCAAGAATACTTTAGTGGATTCACAACTAGAAATCACCTAAAAAACTCATCAAAGGGTCTCATCCATAAATATCCTCCCCTTGACCCGGTGGGTCATCCCCTTCCTCTCCCTTTCAATAATGGTAGATGCTCTACTACCTTTACTATCTCAAATTGTAAGGTAAGCAAGTTAGACTTCAACACTGCACAAGGAGAAAAGGACGAATAAATAATCTCCTTTACTCATGAAAAAAATCAAGAAAACTTTAGCGTGACAATTGTATAAATCCCAATTAAATCTGATGTAAATAAGATGTGAAACACTGGAAAGGACCATGGCGCACGTCACACATGAATCAGAGATGTGGGGTAATTAGGCATTTAGATCAAAACCAAAGTCATGGGGGTGATAAAACAAAGTGTGGTAAAAATTCAATACAACCATTGTGATTAAAATTATCAGATTGAGATCGCATGGACATCAAGGTCATAACCATACATGGTTTCTTCTCCCCTAGGCACGGAGCCAAGTGTGCTAATGGAGGTGGAAGCCTCAATCAAACTCGAGTGTATGATTTGTATTTTGACCAGCAAAAGATCAGAAATGATTCCTTGAAGCTCCCCAATCCTAACCATTTCAAGAGCAGGTCATGTGGTGGTCTAGAGTGCGATAACTTCTCCACCAAAGGTCAGGAAGCAACTCAGGGATGAACATGGGGAAGACTACAGAAACAAAACTATTTTGGTTGGGAAAATTGCACTAGAAGTTGAGGCAAGGATACCGTGAATATACCTGCATGAGAAGAGCCACTCGAGGGAGGTGGTGGTGAAATCTGACAAAGGTCGGAGCGGAACACATAGGAAAGAATGATTGGGTTTGTAATGGCGAAAATTGGCGACTGGAAAAGCATCAAGGGTCATCTTGGATCCTTTTCGGTGCATCAATTGCACAGAAGAGGTGGAGGATGCAGAGGTGAGGCATAGCTTGCACGAGATCAAGGGTGACTAGGTATAGGAATTTGGGGCCACAAGAAACCCAATCAGGTGTAGAGGAGAGAAAGGTTAGGGCCAACGGTGCTCTAGAGTACCTAACAGAGCAGTGAGAAGGGCTACTGTGGCGGCGGCAGATATCGACAGAGAGGAGAAGAAAGCCCTAAAAGCGAGTTTTATCTATAGAACATGAGAGAAGATGAGTGAAGGTTTGTTCTAATCAGGGAGGAGCATCAGTTTGCCTGATGAAGAAATATCCTAAAATGGAGCAATAATGAGGAAGAGAGGGATTGAGAAACGAAGCACAACAGTCTAGTTCAGACTCACAAAAATCACAGAGGTAGGAGACAATGTTAGAGTTGTCGGATCAGGAGAAACTTAGATGTTGATTGTTGGATGGCGCTCATAAGAGGGAAATAAATAAATGTAATGTGTGACAATAATTAAATTTGGGGCTTTATGTGTATCATTGCATTGAATGTATTTTCCATTAAATCTAATGCAAATCCATATGGAAATTTGCTTAATTAATCTAGAGGGTCAAACATGGTTAAAACTTGACCAAATTAGGACCACACTCCCAATAAGAAGTATAGATTCTTCCTATGCACTTATATTTTGATTTGCACATGTTTTATCCATTGCTTCCATAAATGTCCTTTTAGTTGATTTTAATGCATTAATGGATGCAATAAGTGAATAATACTTTTGTTTTTGTTTTTTGGAGTCAAATGTCGAGATCAATACTCATTAATCACTCTGTTATTATGTCATATCTATTTTAAGCATTTTTTAGAACATTTCTTGGAGGAGGGAAAAATGAAGTTAATGATACTTTCTTATTATGTTAAAAGAAATGGAAAACTCCTTACTTAAGTTATTCAATGTATATTTTCAAATTTTAGATCTCTTAATTTGCTCTTTTATGTCCTTTAAGCATCATTAATGGTAGGAGAGAAAAAGAAAGGGAAACTAATGTTGCATACTTTTGAATTAGTTGTAATAGATAATGCACATATAGAAGAGAAAATGAATTTTGGGTCTTATTCTACCCTTCTCACTTTATTATCCTCCATGGAATTTCATTTCATTGTCTTTTTGCATTGAGCCCCTCAATGATTGTTTATTTAATAAAACCGCATTTTAAGTCTTAGATTAATTTTAAAAATATGGGATGTCACATGGATCTAGGAGGAGGAGAAGAGGAAGAAGGATGAGGAGGACAGGAGCAAGGAGGGGGTGACATTAATCTAGGAGGAGGAGAAGAGGAAGGAGGAGGAGGACGACAGGAGAAAGGAGAGGGATACACAAATCCAACAGGAGGAGACAAGGAAGGAGGAGGATAGAATCAAGGAAGGGGAGACATAGATACAGGAGGGGGAAGATAGGATCAAGGAGGGGGAGACATAGATCTAAGAGGAGGAGGAGAGGAAGAAGGAGAATGAGATGGAGAAGGAGAAGAGGAGCACAAAGGGAGTCACAGATCTAGAAGGAGGAGGAGAGGAAGAAGGAGGAGGAAGACAGAAGCAAGGAGGTGGAGACATGGATTCAGAAGGAGGAGAAGAGGAAGGAGAAGGAGGATGAGGATAGGAGCAAGGAGGGGGAGGACATGAGCAAGGAGAGGGAGACACAGATCTAGGAGGAGGAGAAGAGGAAGGAGTAGGAGGACAGCAGCAAGGAGGGGAGACACTAATCCAATAGGAGGAGGAGAGAAAGGAGGAGGATGATAGAAGTAAGAAGGGGGGACACAGATCCAAGAGGAGGCAAGATGAAAAAGGAGGAGGACATGAGCAAGGAGGGGGAGACACAGATCTAGGAGGAGGAGGACATGATTGAGGAGGGGGGATATGAGTAAGGAGGGGGAGACACAGATCCAGGAGGAGGAGGATGTGATTGAGGAGGGGGGATATGAGTAACGAGGGGGAGACAGATCCAAGAGGAGGATAAGAGGGAGAAGGAGGAGGACACTAGCATGGCATCTGTGAAGGAGGAGGAGAGAACCATAGAGTGGGAGAAAGGGATCGATAAGGAGGAGAAGAAAAATCATAGAGGGGAATAAAGGGATCGAGGAGAAGGAGGAGAATAGAAAGAAGGTTGATGCAAAGAAGAAGGTGGAATATAAGAGTTCATAAGACGAGGCTAAGCCACTTATCAACCCCTAAAGAACTTCGACGATAAATCCTGATGAATCAGCATGTCATGTTGTGCTTATTTTACCAAGAGTTCGCTACGTTATTTCTAAAATCTTGTGTCATTTTTCAAGTTAATGAATAAGAAGATTAAAATGCAGAGAGTAGAGAATCTTGACATCTGACAAAGTGTGAGGGTCAAATACCAGCAACCATTTAGGCCATTTGTTGATCCACCCATTAAGAGAAAGGTGCCTATTGATGTTGATGAAATTATTACCTCAATACCTAAGAAACCAAGGACATCATCCTCAACATGCAATGATACAAACTCTGCTATGAAAGATCCAACCCTCACTACCAAACAGGTTGTGAAGATCGTATGTGATTTTGCACCGAACCTAAAGGTAAACGTGTCTTTCATCCTATATGATGATGGAATGATCAAACTACATGAAAATTATCTATATACTCTCAGACTAAGACAATGGTTGGTAGACAATATAATTAAAGCATACGGACATGCAATCAAGGACGAGAAGTGAAGATAAGGTTAGGCAAAGTAAAGTGCATTTGCCTCCCGTTCAACATAGTGTAAGTTATTCCTTTCTATTTTACAAACAACTACGCACCGATTTTCCTAAACAATGGTTTTATCGTTTCCTATTCATAGAAAAATTTTCAAGAACACTTGAAGAATTATGATTATGAAAAGAACTCCAAGCTCGAGGAAAAATTTGAACTAATGGAAGACGTCTTCCAATATGATTATTTTAAGGAGGGAAATGTCGATCATTCTGAATGTAATTATGTAAGATAGCATATATATTATTACATGATGATTCTCATCATCATGTTTCCTTTTCTCATCTTCATTTTTCATTTTCATCATTATTGTTCCTATTTTCATCATCATTGTTCATTTTCTCATCATTATTGTTCTTTTTCTCATCGTCATAGTCCTTTTCTTGTTGTCATTGTTCCTTTTATCATCGTCATGTTCCTTTTCTCATCATAATTGTTCCCTTTCTCATTATAATTGTTCCTTTACTCGTCCTCTTTGATCCTTTTAACCAACTCCTTGTTCCTTTTCTTCTCATATACAGTTGACTTCTATTTCCTTGATGTTATCGTTACTTTGTAGTAATTGTTAGTTCAACTTATTATTGTACATTATTTTTTCTCGGTTGGAAGTGGGAGTCATTTCTATGTGATCTCTATTGATTTTCTAAAAAATAAGTTCTTAGTAATGGATGGCATGCCAAGTGAATCTTTGTACAAAGTGGTTAGAAAACCTCTATCTAACCAATTGAACAAAGTAGTAACTTCCTACCTGGAAGTTAAGAGAGGAATAATGGATTGGGTGAAATGGGATTTGCAATAAGAATTAGTTCCTGAGCAACCATATCATTTCAGTCGTGGATTTTTTTGTATTTTATTCATGCAACATTGGAAAGGACAAATCCAGAAGGATACCTATAAGCTTTGGACCTCCAATTAGTTGTCATCTCTTTAACAGACTTTGGAAGCCATACTAACGTCATAAAACATGCTTTTGATGATAATACAAGTAGGCCAACAAGGAAAATCTCCTTGCCCCTCCTAGAACTGATGTAATAGACAATATTGACTAATTATACAAATATGTATTATCATTACTGCATTTCACTTGTATGAGAAAAATTGGAATACATAAGATTCTGTATAAAAAATATTAAATTACAATATGGAAAAAAAGACTAAATAATGAAACACAAGATTTGAAAACATCCTTGTTCCATTACTCCACATCCTTGTTGCTTTTATCCTCTTCCATGCTACTATTCTATGCCTACTTTTTCCTATTCTCCTCTTCTATTAATCCCCATCCTTGTTCCTTTTCTCCTCTTCCACATTACTATTGTGATAACCCATATTTTAGGGCTCTAATAACCAATATATTATTTTAAGACCATGTGTGTCATTTAGATGATTGGTCCCAAATTGAGGAATTGGTTATTTAATTACTAGCTCTTTTCACCCCAAAAATAGCTTGATATGCAATTGATGATTATTCGAATTGAATTCAAGGTTTGTACACCAAAATTATGAGGTTCTTTGAAGAATTTATTTGCACAATCAAATAATAGAGTTTGTGTCTCAAACTTTCACAGAAGATGCTTTAGGATATTATGAGCCTATGTCTAAAGTTTTAGAATTTTTAGAGATTGTTACAAATAGTTGTATCCATTTGAAGTTGAGGACATTAGTGATATAAGTATGTTTGCACTTTGGTATTTTGGGTATTTAGTACATACGTCTGTGACATATTAGATGTCACACAACCTTTTTTTTAAGTGAGGCACCTGTGATGCAGATACACGGTCCAATCCAGTCCATCCTCGTCGGATCCAGCAGTGGAGACTTCATCTCTTACCTCTGGATTCCACGGGTGAGCTAGCATACCTTGACTCCTCTCGTCCTCTGGGGAACTGCCAGATATTTCTAAGCAGATAAACAATCACAGTTTGTTGTGATCTAAACAATGACCCCTGGATTAGCGGGATGAGGTGGCCTGAAGGAGAAGAACAACCACCCGCTCCTCGCTCCTTGTCCACCCAAAACATAAGGTCATACTGTGAGGTTCTAAGAAGGGTGAGAGAACCCCTAAAACCGTAGACTCCTCCCAAGCTAGGGTTTTCTTGCGATAGCCCCGAGCAACCTATCTAACCCTGTACTCTGTAGGGGAAATCGGATGAATAGAAGATGACCTGGAGCCTTTTCAATGCCGAACCAACACATCTCTCTTGTTCCTGGAAGGGGTGCGGCATTCCCTGGAGTGAGGAGATGCACAGGTAGCAAAACCCCAAACCAGCAGCCTACAGCTCTCCTCTGCCTCGTCACCATTGTTTCTATCACTGCTTATAGCCGAGAAACTAGAAGACCTTCAGGGAGCAGCTAGTGACTGCGAAGAGATGAGAGGTCGCAACACCTTCGATTCACTCCTAAAGAGGACCATGAGATTCACAGATCCCTGTTCCCCTTACCGAAAGATGCTCATGGCGGCGGCGACTTCACGCCAAGACCGGAGCCGAGCCACAGAAAGAGACCACCCCTGCAAAGCTCTCCACCAGCATCTCGGAGTAGAAGTGATCGCCATGTCTTCACTTGGGGGTTTATTCCTCACATTATGTCTCACCGTTGAGCCCATTCACGATGGAGGCACTAGATTTGGGGCGAGACAGCATGATCCTCGTCGTGTGCCTTGCTTGCAGTGGCGCTTCCCTGGAAGGATGATTCCACACAGAGATCGTGAAAAGGAGGATAGGAGGATGCAGGTCAGACCAGTAGGTAGATTTCAATCGAGCAGTATTTGACACCATGGTGGATCTCCCACCATCATCGGATCCGGGGCAAACTTCATCCTTGATCAGTGGAGGTTGGATCTCAACGGAGATCTTGCTAGACTTATTGGGAGGCGGCACCCAAATAGGGAACAGAGACCTTCCGTGTGACTGAAATGAAGAAACAAGGGAGAAGTGATGAAGGAGAAGACCGAGAAAACCCTGAACCGGCCGGCTCATCCAAGCCAGGAAGGCAAGAGTTGCACCCACCATGGTGGCCACGTGGCAGCGTTTGATTGGCCACAATAAGGTAAATTCCCAGAAATTCCCCTGATCTTGCATAATTCATAATAAATAGCATGTTTATCAGAAAAATACAAATAAGGTACCGAAATGCTCAGAAAAATGCATAGAACAACATGGAAGCATGATATCAGGCTTTTGATACAGTAATCTCAGTGATATTTTATTAGTTGTGAAATGCTTAATTGATAGATAATAAATATCAAACATTGACCTAAAATTATGAGAAAATACCAGTAAATCACAAATAATATATGTAATCTATTGGATGTCAGTAATCATGATGTTGATACACGAAATCATGTAATTTGCTTTATATGGCTAACTAGGGCTATTAACCCTAAATAAAATGTATTAATGCATACATGCTCAATAAATGATGAAATTCACAGAACATTCTCATATCTGTAACTGAAAGATAATATGTAAATATGAGACCAGTTTTGTACATGAAATTCATGTTGTAAGAAGATGAACCTTGATACATGGGTTGTAACCCTAACTTGAATAATGTATATAAACTAGGGTTATTATGTGCACAAAAAGGATATGGAACCTAATATTCAGATAATGAATCATAATCTGGAAAATGGAATCAGTAAGATAAATATAAGACAATAATGCAAGTAAACGTTGGAATATCCTAATGAGATAATATAAACCCTAATGAACATGACTAGGGTTAAGATGATGAGAATCTGATGCTAGTATATAATTTTGTTATTAACCAGGTGATGACCAGATATCTAGATGAGCAAGAATGATTAGAAATCTCTGAACTCAGGTACGTGGGATTTATTAAGTATAAGAATAGTTTTCTGGTTGCCTATGATATGTAATATATTGAATGCTCATATTTTGATATGATTGCTTGGTTGAACTAGTATGAATTATACTTCGCCAAATATAATAGATCATAAATGAGTATGATGGGTTGTAGCTACTAGAGCACATAGCCTGGTGTGGATGTATGTTGCCTAACATGGATGTATGATTCCTTGGCCCATGTTAGATGTATGATGATACTATATTGCCCACACTAGATGTAAGTCAAGTGCAAGTATGTGTAGTACAACCGCATTAAAGTGAAACCAATAAAAGGAATGTTTACCTGATTATCACTTTAAATAATGTTTTATTTTACTCTTTCTTTCTCAAGTTATTTCAATTATGCAAACATATTCGTATGTATCTTTCTACCCACGTACACAACTCCTTGTGTGTTGATTCGTTGTTTCACGTATGTTTTAGGTTCAGAGCTAGCATGGGAGAAAAAGAAAGGAAGTGAGCAGTTGTCCAGGTTGTACCTATTGTGTAGATCCTGAATTAGCATACATGTTCATAGACTTGTAAATCTTCTTTTAATATGTAAATGTAATTCACTTTGTAATATACATGTTGAATGTTGAGATATGTTATGGTGTATGTTATAGTTGTATGTTCATGTATGCGTATTTTGCTTCCGCATCGTTCTCTGATATGATTGGATGATGTTTTCAGATACTGACCTCTCATTCCCAATAGTGTATGGAGAAGCCAAAATCCGGGGACGTCACAACTATCCTAACCCTACGTGTTCCTATTCTCTTGTTCCATGCTATTATTCTCCCACTACTTGTTCCTATCCTCCTTTTCCATTACTCCCCATCCTTGTGCCTTTTATCCTCTTCCACGTTATTGTTCTCCCACTACTTGTTCCTACTCCCCTCTTCCATTACTCCCCATCCTTGTTCCTATTCTTCTCTTCCATTACTCCCCATATTTATTCCTTTTCTCCTTCCCATATTGTTCCTTTCACCAGAAGTTATTTGTTTTTCTCTCTCTCTCCCCCTATTCCTCCTATTCTCTTTGTCATTGTTCCTATTCTCTAAACTATATGAAAAATAGGATGGCACAAATTATTGGTTGAGCATGTCCAGTAACATAATTAATTATACACTGACACATATGCTACATAATTTGAATCTAAAATAAGTATCATAGTTAAATCGAAAAGTACATTTTTACAACATGAACAACAATGGGTAGTAAAGTAACACAGTGTCGAAGAAAAGGAACAAAGTGTCCTAGAAAAGGAAGAAAGTGTTGGAGAAAAGATGATGCCATACAAGTAACTATATAAGGATTGGATGTCTGGAAATGTTATGTGTAACCCTTGCTTTTTGCAACAGAGGAGAAGTGCGACAAGTGGACCACCCTTTCCCCTACTCGTGGACTTGGTCAGTGAGAAGTAAGTGTTCAAGGTTTGTCATTGCTTGACATTCAAATGCAAGTAATCGTGTAAGGCTTAGATGTTTGGAAATGCCACAAATAACCCTCTCTTTCCCAACGAAGGAGAAGCTTCTGCATCAACTGCATAGGAACCAACAAGTTTTGAAGTCAATAGTGAATTTTATTACCACCAATCATTACCATCAGTAGTTTGTTAGGTGTGTCTCTGTACCACTAAGTGATTAGCTTGAATGCATGGAGATTCCATGGCAGTGTCAAATCTAATCATGGGGAAGGCTAAGAGTCCACGACTAAAAAGAGAAGCATCGTATAAGTCTTCCATCACCCATACAGTTTGGCTTCGATCACCCATACGATTCCCCATTAGGTTGGAAGGATTGGAAAGGATTTGGAGTTACAATGAGGAAGATATGAAATATTCATTTTCCATGAGCTCCAAACGGCCATTGTTGTGGCTATGATAAAGAGGTTTAAAGACTTCAACATTTCACTGGATATTTGTCGATGGAGTAGTAGAGAGCTGGTTGTGGTGGTGGTTGTGTCTGTTGTAGTATAGTAGGTGGTGTTTCCCTACTCTGAGATGGTATGGTACCACCATTTCCCTAAATTTATAGCCAGCCAACAATTCCCTTGGAAGCCATGGTTTTGCAAGCTCACCTTCCCTTGAGAAGCAACAGTGGTCAAAAGGTAATGATTCAACTTTCAACACCTACCTGTGAGAGAACGAAAGTGCACTCATGACCCTGTGACTTGCTACTGGAGCTGGAGGTGACCATACTAAGGAATTGTAAGTTTATTTGCCTTTTATCTGCCTCATTTTTCATGTTCTCCTACCTTCTATCCTATTCCCTAGATCGTTTTCTATAGGAACAAGGATGATGGCAACAAGAACAAGAATGGGAATTAAAGGAACAGGGACTGGGAGAAAAGGAATACAGACAATGACTGTAAGAACGAGAATGAGGAGTAAGGGAGCATGGACTAGGAGAAAAGAATGACGACTACTATAGGAACAAGAATGAGGAGAAAAGGAACTAGGGTTGGGAGAAAAGGAACAATGATGATGAGTACAATAACAATAATGGGGAGTAAAGGTACAAGGAGTGGGAGAAAAGGAACAATGATGACTACTAAGGGAATAAGAATGGAGACTAAAGGAATAGGGACTCGGAGAAAAGGAACAATGGAAACTATAGGAACAAGAAAAAGGACTAAAGGAATGGCAACACGAGAAAATTATCCAAGGAATTGGAGAAAGAGAGGTGGGAGAACATGATCAATGAGGCAGATAAAAGCCAAATATTCTTACAATTCCTTAGTATGTTCACCTCTAGCGCTAGTATCCAGTCATAGGTTGTCTCTATCACAGGTACATTTACTGTTGCTTGTAGGTGCCGAAAGGTGAAACAATACATGTTGACCACTGTTGTTGTTCAAGGGAAGGTGAGTTTCTGAAACCCTATATTCCAAGTGAATTGTTGACTTGCTATAAATTTAAGGTAATGGTGATACCAATACCATCTCATAGTAGGAAAACACAACCTACTAAACCTCCACAACCACCCCCACAACCAACTCTCCTACTAATCCACTTCTAAATATGTAACAAAATGTTTAAGTCTTTAGAGATCTTTATCACAACAACAAATAGTGGTCAACTGGAGCTCATGGAAATGGAAGATTTCATTTGTTCTTCATCATAACTCCAAATATTTTACAATTATTTCAATCCTAATGGGGAACCGTACCTCTTTGTTCTCTTTTTCCTAATCATTGTTCCATTTCTCTTACTCATTGTTCCATTACTCATCCTCATTTTTCCATTTCTCCTCCTAATTGTTCCTTTACTCATCCCCTTTGTTCCTTTTCTCCTAAACATTGTTCCTTTACTCATCCTCTTTGTTCCTTTTCTCCTACTCATTGGTCCTTTTCTCACCATTCTTGTTCCACATATTTGAATAATGGAACAAATATAATTCAAAACTGGAACACGTAAGATTGAATACTAGAACACATATGATTCAATATTATAAGACATTATTGAAAAATAAACATATGATACAACAATATGTATATGAATGGTGGAGTATAAGACATGAAAGATCAATAGACCCTCATGATTCAACGATGGAAAACAAAATATTATATGAATGCTTGAGTATTTTAACATTCATCAAACCCCAAGTTAAAATTAGGTATTGCTCCTTCTTTGGTCTCTCTTTATTTTTGTTGACACATCTTCACTCATGCAGTCTATCTCACATTTTCCACAATACTTACCAATCTTTTTCTTGATTGGTTTGGCGCTTCACGAACTTTTATTGACTTCCTTTTAAACTTATTTTGAGGAGTAGTTATATCTCCAACTATATTGCAATGTGAAACAAGAACTGGATCACCATTTTCATTGTGATTTCCCCTTAGTAAGTTAGCTTTAGAGCATAAAAAATTAATCTCATTGTCTACCATTTGGTAGACATCATCATCCATGCAAACTGATGTGGCATACAGAACCATTTTGCAGAATATATGTTGATAGAATTCCCCATATTTGGATGGTTTATTGACACCGACACGGGGGTCAAGTATACTAATCCCACTCTTAGAAAGCTTTATCCAACACCAGACTATGTAGTGTGGGGGAATTGTTTGCAAAAAAATGTTCCTTAAAAAAGCCTAGAACATCCAAAACTTTGAGAATGTGTCTAACAGTGTTTCCATTCTTCGTACATATGTCAAGAACATTCAAACTTCATATCATCCAATCAGACCAACACAGTCCACTCATCTACTCCATTATTGTTACACTTTCAAAAACTATGTATGCAAGCTTATATCCAATATTATTTTCTGGTGTGAACTTGATTACATTCTCCATCATTTTTTAAGTCTAATTCGAAGATTGCAAACATATTAGAAACATAAACCTCAACATCCCTTTTTGTAATTGGGTTTTAAGAAAAGATATTGTTTGTAAATTTATCAACTACTTGAAACTCCTTTTCTTTTTAATACTCCTCCTTCTTGCAAGCATTCTATTAAAGTGTGTAAGAAACTGAACCAAGTTGTGATTTTGTTGGAGGAAGAGCCTCATAACACCATTGCATGATTCACTGAGTTGGGTCATTTTCATTCCAATAGTAAAATGTTGTTTTACCAAAGCTAAGGACCATTGCTTTTAATAGCAGTATATCCTCTCAATCCAATGATGTGGCACAGTAGGGAAGCATTCTTCAATCATCTTTGTCCAAGCAAAATCAATTTCATGTTCTGTTTCAACATCATACATGAGGAAAGTAAGATGGTTGTTCAAAATAAGAGTGAACAGTTGAGTGAGGTTCTTCTAAGCATTTTATAAAACATGTCATGTTCATAGTGTGTGGAACGTATCACAGAGAACTTTTTTTATCGTCTAACCCATTGTGGCATCTTGATCTGTGAAAATAGTTAAAAGTGCTTTTTCTGACATAATAAATGCTTGGAATAACCATTCGAAGGACTCAGTAGTTTCATCATAGAGGGGGTTGCACCGAATATGACACCCTGGAGGTGGTGGTTAAAACAACAAAAAAGCTTCAAAGAAAACTAACATGTTTGTTTGAGAATAATGGAACAAATATGGTTCAATACCGAAACACATATAGTTTAATATTGTAACACCTATAGTAGAATAAACATAAATGTTGAGTACTAGAACACAAGACATTGAATTCTGGAACACGAGATAACAAATGTTGGAATAGATATTCTATAAAATACCTAATGGATCAATAATGGAACACATATAGGTCAATATTGTAACACATATAGTAGAATACTGGAACAAAAATGTTGAATAATGGAACAAAAGATGTCAAATAATGGAACACAAGATTTCAAATAATGGAACACAAGAGAAAAATGTTGGAACACATGATTCTATTAAGTACCAAATGGTTCAATACTGGAACACGTATAGTTCAATACTATAACACATATATCATTAAGTACTAGAACGCATACAATTCAACATAGTAACACATATAGTAGAATATTAGAGCAAAAGATGTGGAATACTTGAACATTTGACATTGAAATTTGGAATACAAGATATCAAACATTTGAACACATGCTTCTAATAAGTACCTAATAATTGGTAGATCTTGTTTGTCTGAAAAGTTGTATAAAAAGAAATCACGTCACCAAGTAATCGATAATCAAGCTTCATCCTCACGTCATCTACGAAGATGTTTGTAATTCTCACTTCGTTATCAACCTCAATCTCATAGTAAAATGATGGGTTGCTGTATGCTTCAATAGGGAAGTACTCTTGCAAAGCAGTGGCCTCACCAGATATTGTTGTCTTTTGTATCCTCTAGATTAAATGGTTCATTAAATCTAGGTGAAGAAACTCAATTCTCTCACGTCCAACGACGACCGAATACATTGCATTGTAGGAATTTCTTAATTGAATTCTAGCATCTTCATTGATCTCTTCTACAACTCCTTGCACATTTGAAACAATCCAGTTGGATTGAAGAAGATGTGCGTATTCCTAAAGGTCAAGTGAATGGTTATGATAAACAACCCAACTGGTTATCTTATATACATTAAGCTAGAAATCAAGATTTAGATTCATATGCACTTTGTGCCCGGGCCTTTCGTCTCTACAGTGCGTCTTGGTTTCGATTTGACAATCTACTAATTCTTTGATTGTTTCACAACCACTGTGATTCAGTAAATTTCACTTTCAGTATCTTTTTTTATTATAGACATATCACATATATTGAATCATTTGATGATATGTGTTATTGCCTCTACACTTCTTCTCCCAGTTAGTTCTGGAGTCAAACCCTTTATGATGAGCAAAATCATTATCAAACTGATGAGCTTCATGTGGAGAGCTAAATCCAAGGTTTTTCCAGTAGTCGTTCTTATCAAGTTCATCTGAGATAATGAAACACAACAAGATTAATGGAACATGAGTGAAAGGGAGAAAGGGAAACACATATACAGGAGAAAACGAATGAGGTTAGGGAGAAGAGGAATAGAGAGTTTCAGAAAAGGAATAAGGCAGATGTGAAAAGGAAACAAGCATAGGCAGAAAAGGAAGAAATATCTAGAGAAAAGGAATAATGTGAAGGTGAAAAGGGATAAGGATAGGTAGGAGAGGAATAATGGTTGAGGATAATACATGACAAAAGGAACAAGTTTAGGGAAAAAGGGAAACATAAATACATGAGAAAAGGAACCAAGTTAGGGAGAAGAGGAACAAAGATCTTGAGTAAAGGAATAAGGTGGAGGTGAAAAGGAACAAGGATAGGGAGAAAAGGATGAAAGAGCTTGAAAAAAGGAGTAAGGAGAAGGTGAAAAGGGACAAGGATGGGTAGGAGAGGAAGAACGATTTGAGAAGAATATAGGACAAAAGCAATAGGTTAGGGAGAAAGGAAAAAATGAATACAAGAGAAAAGGAACAAGGTTAGGAAGAAGAGGAGGACAGAGCTTGAGAAAATGAATGAGGTGGAGCTGAAAAGGAACAAGGATAGGGGCAAAAGGAAGAAAGAGCATGAGAGAATGAGTAAGAAGAAGTTGAAAAGGAATAAGGATAGGTAGGAGAGGAACAATGATTGAAAAGAATACATGACAAAAGGAACCATGTTAGGGAGAAAGGGAAATATGAATACAAGAGAAAAGGAACAAGGTTAGGGAGAGGAGGAACAAACAGCTTGAGGAAAGGAATAAGGTGAAGTTGAAAAGGAACAATGATAGGGAGAATAGGAAGAAAGAGACTATAAAAAGGAGTAACGAGAAGCTGAAAAGGAACAAGGATAGGTAGGAGAGGAAGAGCGATTGAGAAACCTAGATCTATTTGCACTCTCTAATAGCAGCGGTGAGGTACATTAACACTGAACATGGGTGCAATTGGCTATTTTAGGGTTTAGGCATGTCAACATCAAGTTGAGCATAACCAAATGACCTTCGATGCCTCAAGTGACCTATGCTCAGATTTGTTGTTGTTACATGATTCTCCTAGTACCGCTCTCTTGTTCACTTCTCCCTACTCTAACATCCTCTTGATTGCTTCTCCCTACCCTACTTCTCACACAAATATGTTGTTTCATTTATTTTGCATGTACACTAATTTTATTTCTTAAAAAGTTGGCTTTTCTGATGAAAGGAAGCTCTTTTATTCATAGTGTAGCTAGTTAAATGTGTAAAGGAGTGATTTTTTATATCATGTATATCATTTTTTTCATTTTTGCCAGATTATAACCTCCCATAAAGTATTTCCAGAAAAATTATATCATGGGTGTTGACAAATCGATGAAGGAGATGAACATGGATGTAAAGGAACTTCAGAAAGGTTCAATCACTGGTGTGTCATCATTAGTGTGCCAACATACTCATCAAGGTTTATTTGTTGGTGTACCATCGTCACCTCACCAAGATGATACTCAACAAGGTTCAATAATGGGTGTGCCATTGTCACCTATCCAAGATGATACTCAACAAGGTTCAGTCTTGGGTGTGCCATCATCACCACACCATAGAGAAATTCTGTTGCAATACATCTTTGTTTGATGTAGATCTGAATGATATGGTTTCTCAAGAAAATGGTTGGAGAGGAATATCACAAGAAGTCCCATTGGTTTCCGATGATAGTCATGATTACTCAGAGAATCTGGAAGAAATTGGTTTTGAAGACTAGGCATATTATGATTTCTCAGAAAGAGACACGGCTTCAACACATCACCATTGTGTAAGAATAATCAATATGGAGTCACAGGATGTTGAGAGGACTCAAATAGATCTAAATTAGACTTGTGTTGCTTCTGAAAGCACTAGAGAGGGAATCTTTGAAGATATTCATATAACTATCTCGGATGGTTAGTCCATAGACTGTCCTTTATCAATATTTTTGTTCCCTTTTTTATTATTCAACTATCCTTTTCTCCATCTCATTGTTCCTATTCTCCTAATCCTTCTTCCTCTTCTCCCTATTATTGTTTCTTTTCACAAGCTCCCTATTTGTTATTCCTCTTCTCACTATCCTTGTTCCCTTTTACCTAATGATTGTTTCTTTTCTCATGCTTCACAACTATTCTTCGTTTTCTCCCTATCATCATTCCTTTTTACCTCCACCTTATTCCTTTATCAAGATCTTAGTTCCTCTTCTCCCTAACCTCATTCCTTTCTCTTGTATTTGTGTTCTCCTTTCTCCCTAACCTTTTTCCTTTTGTCCTATATTCTTCTCAATCAGTCCTACTCTTCTATCCATCCTTTTTCTTTTTCACCTTCTCCTTACCCCTTTTCTCAAGCTTGTTCATCCTTTTCTCCCTATCCTCATTCCTTTTCACCTCTACCTTATTTCTTTTCTCAAGTTCTTTGTTTCTATTCCCCCTAACCTTGTTCCTTTTCTCCTATATTCATGTTCCCCTTTCTCCTTTAACCTTGTTCCTTTTGTACTATAGTCTTCTCAATCGTTCTTACTCCCCTACCCATCCTTGTTCCTTTTCACCTTCTCCTTGCTCCTTTTCTTCAGATCGTTCTTCCTTTTATCCCTATCATCGTTCCTTTTCACCTCTACCTTATTCCTTTTCTCAAGATATATTATCCTCTTCTCCCTAACCTCATTCCTTTTCTCTTGTATTTATGTTCCCCTTTCTCCCTAACTTTGTTCCTTTTGTCCTGTATTCTTCTCAATCGTTCTTACTCTCCTATCCATCCTTCTTCCTTTTTAGCTTCTCCTTGCTCCTTTTCCCAAGCTTGTTCTTCCTTTTATCCCTATCCTCATTCCATTTCACCTCTATCTTATTCCTTTTCTCAAGCTCTATGTTCCTCTTCTCCCTAACCTCATTCTTTTCCTCATGTATTTGTGTTCCCATTTCTCCCCAAACCTTGTTCCTTATTCTTCTCAAATTTTCTTGCTCTCCTATCCATCCTTGTTCCTTTTCACCTTCTTGTTACTCCTTTTCTCAAACTCATTCTTCCTTTTCTCCCTATTCACATTCCTTTTCACCTCCACCTTATTCCTTTTCTCAAGCTCTCTATTCCTCTTCTCTCTAACCTCATTCCCTTTCTCATGTATTTGTGTTCCCCTTTCTACCTAACCTTGTTCCATTTGTCTTATATTCTTCTCAATCGTTCTTATTCTCATGCCCATCCTTGTTCCTTTTCACCTTTTCCTTACTCCTTCTCTCAAGATCGTTCTTCCTTTTCTCCCTATCCTCATTCCTTTTCACCTCCACCTTATTCCTTTTATCAAGCTCTCTGTTCCTCTTCTCCCTAACCTCATTCATTTTCTCCTGTATTCATGTTCCCCTTTCTCCCTAACATTGTTCCTTTTGTCCTATATTCTTCTCAATTGTTCTTACTCTCCTACCCATCTTTGTTCCTTACTACCTTATCCTTACTCCTATTCTCAATCTTTTTCTTCCTTTTCTCCCTAACCTCTTTCCTTTTCACCTCTGCCTTATTCCTTTTCTCAAGATATCTATTCCTCTTCTCCCTGACCTCATTCCTTTTCTCTTGTATTCATGTTACCCTTTCTCCCTAACCTTGTTCCTTTTGTCATGTATTCTTCTCAATCATTCTTACTCTCCTACCCATCCTTGTTCCTTTTCACCTTCTCCTTACTCCTTTTCTTAACATCATTCTTTCTTTTCTCCCTATCCTCCTCGTTCCTTTTCACATCTTCCTTATTCTTTTTCTCAAGCTATATGTTCCTCTTCTCCCTTAACCTCATTCCTTTTCTCTTGTATTCGTGTTCCCCCTTAACCCTAACATTATTCCTTTTGTCATGTATTCTTCTCAATCGTTCTTACTCTCCTACCCATCATTGTTCCTTTCACCTTCTCCTTACTCTGTTTCTCAAGATCATTCTTTCTTCTCTCCCTATTTTTGTTCCTTTTCACCCCCGTCTTATTCCTTTTTTCAAGCTCTATGTTCCTCTTCTTCCTAACCTCATTCCTTTTCTCATGTATTCGTGTTCCCCTTTCTCACTAACCTTGTTCTCTTTGTCTTGTATTCTTCTCAATCATTCTTACTATCCTACCCATACTTGTTCCTTTTCACCTTCCTTTTCTCAAGGTCATTCTTCCTTTTCTCCCTATCCTCATTCCTTTTCACCTCCACCTAATTACTTTTTCCAAGTGTTGTGTTCCTCTTCTCCCTAACCTCATTCCTTTTCTCCTGTATTCATGTTCCCCTTTCTCCCTTTACTCATGTTGCCTTTCTTTGTCTGAGATGAACTTGACAAGCATGATTACTAGAAAAAAAAACTTGAATTTAGCTATCCATTGGAATCTCATCAGTTTTATAACAAATATGCACATCATAAAGGGTTTGCCATCAGGATTGACTGGGAGAAGAAGAATATAGGCAAGAACACAGATCATCAAAAGAGTCAGTATATGTGATATGTCTGTAATAAACAAGGATATCATAGGAGAATTTTACTGAATTACATTGGTTCTAAAACAATAAAACAATAGTAGATTGTCAAACTATAATTGAGAGGTGTCATAGAGAGGAAAGAATGGATGCAAAGCACATCTTAATCTAAAGCTTGATCGCCAGCTTAATCTTTGCAAGATAACTAGTTTGATTGTTGATTATAACCATGCACTTCATCTGCAGGAATATGCACACCTTCTCGAATCCAACCAAACTCTTTCAAACATCCAAGGAGTTGTATCAAAAATCAGTGAAGATGATGGAATTCAATTAAGAAATTCCTACAATGCAATGTCTTTGGTCGCCGGTGTCGTGAGAGCATTAGGTTTCTTAGAATAGATTTAAAGAAACATTTAAGGCGGAGGAGACAAAAGGCAATGATATTTGGTGAGGCTACTATTTTGAAAGAGTACTTCCATAATGAAGCATACAACAACCCATCATTTTAATACAAGATTGAGGTTGGTAAAGGAATGAGAATTGCAAACATGTCTGCGCTGACAGGAGGATGAAGCTTGATTATCGGTGATTTGGTGACGCAATTTCTTTTGATATAACTTTCTAGACAAACAAGAGATACTTAATATAATTATGGTTTTCTAGCATTTTGTATCTCATGTTCTAGAATTAGATGTTTTGTGTTCCGTTATTCGACATCTTGTTCTCTAGTATTCGACATCTTCTATTTACTTGGGATTTGTGTTCCAGTATTCAACATCTTCTACTATTCTAGTATTCTACTATTTGTGTTGCAGTATTGAACTATATGTGTTCTTTAATTGAGCCATTAGGTATTTTATAGAATCATGTGTTTCAACATTTGATATCTTGTGTTCTAGAATTTGATGTCATGTTTTTCCAGTACTCGACATTTGTGTTCCAGTATTGAACAATATGTGTTCTATTTTTGAATTGTACATGTTCCAGTATCATACCATATTTGTTCCATTATTTTGAACTGACATGTTATTTTTAGATGCAACTTTATTTGTTGGTTTTAACCACCATCATCAGGGTGTCATATTCGGTGCAACCCTCCTCCATGATGAAACCATTGAGTCCTTTGAATGGTTATTCTAGACATTTCTTAAATGAATGTTAGAAAAAGCACCTTTAAGCATTTTCACAGATTAAGAATCTGCAATGACTTCGTCTATAAGAAAAGTTCTCCCTCAGATGTTCCATTCTCTATGTACACAACATATATTACAAAATGCTCAGAAGAACCTCACTCAGATGTTTTTTCCTATTTTGCACAACCATCTTATTCATCTCATGTATGATGTTGCAACCAAACATGAATTTGATTTTTCTTGGATAATATGATTGAAGAATATTTCCCTTCTAGATAACATTGTTGGATTGAGAGAATATATGGTTATAAAAAACAATGGTCCTTGGTTTGGATAAAACAACATTTTACTAGTGGAATGAAAATGACCCAGCTCAATGAATCATGTAATGGTGTTGTGAGGCTCTTCCTCCAACAAAATCACAACTTCATTCCATTCTTCACAAACTTTAATATAATTATTGCAAGAAGGAGGAGTAATGTAAATGAACAAGAGTTTCAAGCTATTGATCAATTTATAGCCAATATCTTTTCCTATAGCCTTATTGCAAAAAGGGCCGCTGCGGTTTATTAGGCTTAATATGTTTGCAATCTTCAAATCAGAGTTTAGAAAGATGATGGAGTATGTAATCAAGTTTATACTAGACAATAAAATTGGACGTAAGATTTCATACATTGTTTTCAAAAGTGATAATGACAATACAGTAGATGAGAGGATTGTATTAGTCCAACCAGATGATAAGAAGTTTGAATGTTCATGTCGTATGTATGAAATCATGGAAATGTTCTGTAGACATATTTTGAATGTTTTGGATTTTCTAGGCTCTTTTGGAGAACAAAATTTGTGAACAATTATACCACATTACATAAACTTCCATTGGACAAAGATTTCTAAGAGTGGGTTAGTATACTTGAATCCAGTTCTGGTGTCAATAAACCATCCAAATATGGGGAATGATGTCGACATCTATGTCACAAAATGGATTAGCAAGCCACATCAATTTGCATGGATGATGATGTCTGCCAACTGGTAAATAATGAGATTTATTTGTTATGTTGTAAGGCTGACTTGCTAAGGGGAAACCGTAATGAAAGTGGTGATCTAGTTCCTATTTCACATTGCACTCCAGTTGAAGATCTCGTGACTCCTTGAAGTCGGTTTAAAGGAAATTCAATAAAGTTTGTGAAGCCCCAAACTGATCAAGAAAAAGATTGGTAAGTATTGTGGAGACTGCAAGGCAGACTGCATGGGTCAAGATGCATCAACAAAATGAAAGAGAGACTAGAGAAGGAGCAATACTAATTTTAACTTGGGAATTGACAATGATTAAAATACTCCAACATTCATTTAATTTGTATTCCAATATTAAATCATGGGGTTCTATTGATATGTCATGTCTTATACACCAACATTCATATACATATTGTTGTATCATATTTTCCACAATCAATAATGTCTTGTCGTATTGAATCATGTGTACTGGTATTCAATCTTATGTATTCTAATATTGAATTATAATTGTTCCATTATTCAAATATATGGAAGAAGGATGGCGAGAAAAGGAAGAGTAAGAGAAAAGGGACAATGACTAGGAGAAAGGGAACAATGAGACATATTTCCATTAATGATAATATAAAAACATATACAGATATGGAGACAACTACACATACATAGAGTTACAGAATGGTCGTGGCTCTAACATTCCAGTCATGATATTTTACTCCCCATACAATTCCTTTATTCCCCCTATGTGATCCTTTACTCCCCATCCTTGTTCATGTCATCACCGTCCTTTTTCCTTTTCTAAACAAAAATAAATTATTGTAACATATTTGTTCAATTTCTCAAACACGTGGAACAAGAATGGCGAGAAAATGGAACAATGAGTAGGAGGAAAGGAACAAGGATGATGACTACAACAACAAGAATGGGGAGTAAAGGATCAAGGATGGAAATTAAAGGAATAACTTGAATCTTATTCCTATAGTCATTGTTCTTATTCCTTTACTCATTACAAATATAGTTACAATACAAACCAACAATAACATCTATTTTCTGGTTGTTGCAACATAGCTAGAGGACGCGCCTTCCCTACCTGTCCTTGCACCTATGACCCTTGCAGTCCATGGTGTGCACCAAAACTTGGTGCACCAAGCTCAGACACAATGCTCTCCACCTTCCTCATTCAACCAACCTGCTTGCATTCCAACCCTGTATTTTATCCATTATATTTGGGAGAACTGGAAAAGGTTTGGATTCCAAAGAGGTATAGTTCCCCATTAGCTTTTGAAGGATTGGAAAATATTTGGAGTTACAATGAGGAATAGATGAAATCTTCCATTTCCATGAGCTCCAATCGACCACTATTGTGGTTGTGATAATGAGGTGTAAGGACTTCAACATTTTGTTGTGTATTCGGTAGTGGAGTAGGGGGAGAGTTGGTTGTGACGGTTTAGTAGGGGGAGAGTTGGTTGTGACGGTTTAGTAGGTGGTGCTTCCCTGCTCTGAGATGGTATTGGTACCACCATTTCCCTAAATTAATAGCAAGTTGACAATTCCCTTGGAAGCTAGGGTTTTGCAAGCTCGACCTCCCTTGAGCAACAACAATGGTCAAAATGTATTAGTTCACTTTTTGGTGCCTTCTTGCGAGCAAAAATAAATGCACCTGTGACAACGGAAACCCATGACTGACCATTGGCGTTGGAGGTGACCATACCAAGGAATTGTATGTTTATATGGCTTTTATCCACCTCATTCATCCTATTCTCCCTCCTCCCTCTTTCCATTTAGCTAAATCATTTTCTCCTCCTCCCTTTCTAGTTCCTATAGTTGTCATCATTATTCTTTTTTTTTGAGTTCCTATTCTTTTACTCCCCATTCTTGATCTTATAGCCATCATTATTACTTTTCTCCTAGCCATAGTTCCATTACTCATCATTCCTATTCCTTTACTCCCAGTCATTTTTCCTTTTCTCCCAATCCTTATTCCTTTACTCCTCATTCTTGTTGTTATAGTCATAGTCCTTGTTCCTTTACTCCCAGTCCATGTTCCTTTTCTCCCAATCTTGGTTACTTTACTCCTCATTCCTGTTCTTATAGTCATCGTCCCTATTCCTTTTCCCCCAGTCCCTATTCCTTTACTCTCATTCCCTATTCATTTCTCTCATTCCTGGTTCCTTTACTCCTCATTCCTGCTATTATAGTCGTCATCCCTTTTCCTTTTTGTCCTAGTACCTATTCCCTTACTCCTCATCCTATTTTTATGGTCGTCATCTTAGTTCGTATAGAAAATGATCTAGGGAATAGGAGTAAGGAGGGAGGAGAAAAAACTTACAATTCCTTAGTATGGTCACCTCGAACGCCAATGGCCAGTCAAAAGTTGCCTCTATCATGGGTGTGCTTATTGTTGCTCTCAAGCATGAACCAAAAGATGAACCATTACCTTTTGATCACTACTATTGCTCAAGGGACGATGAGCTTGTGAAACCCTAGCTTCCAAGGGATCATCTGCTGGCTATAAATTTAGGACAATGGTGGTACCAATACAATCTCAGAGAAGAGCAGAAGCACCTACTAAATAACCATAGACACGACCACCACCACAACCAACCCTCCTCCTACTCCACTGTTGAATATGCATTGAAATGTTGATCTTTACACATTCATAACAATGGCCAATTGGAGTTCATGGAAATGGATGATTTCATTTATTCCTCATCGTAACTCCTAATCTTTTCCATTCCTTCCAAACCTAATGTGGAATCATACATGTGATGGAAGCCAAACTGTATGGGTGTGGAAGCCTTGTATGACGCTTATCTTTTAAAGCTTGGACTACAAGTCTTCCCCATGATCATATTTGTTATTGGCATGGAAAATCTAGGCATTCAAGTTGATCACTTGGTGGTACTGAGACACACCATACAAACTACCAGTGATAAATAATGGCGGTAACAAATTTCACTAGTGATTTCAGCACTTGTTGGTTTCTATCTAAAAGATCCATAAGATTCTCCTCCAAACCTTACATGGTTACTTGTATGGCATGTCCAGTAGCTACAAACCTTGAAGGCTTATTGCTCCATGACCAAATCCACAAGCAGGGGAAAGGGTGGTCCGGAGTTGTCATGCTTCTCCTCCATAGGGAAAGCAAGGGTTACTTGCATGGCATATCCAGGCATCCAAACCTTATACAATTACTTGCATGACATCCCCTTTACTCTAACTATTTTTTCCTTTTCTCCGACACGTTGTTCCTTTACTACCCATTCTTGTTCCTGTTGTAGAAATGTACTTTTTGATTTAACTATGATACCTTTTTTGGATTCCAATTATGTGGATTATGTGTTAGTGTATAATCAATTATGTTACTGGAAAATGATAAAGAAAACATGAAGAATATGGGGAGAGAGCAAAAAATGAATAAGGTTTGGAGGAACAATAATGGGAAGTAATGGAAGAGGAGAATAGGAACAAGTAGGTAGATAACACTAGCATGCATGAGGAGAAAAGGAACACGAGTTTTATGTATTCCAATTTCTCTCAAACACATGAAATGTAGTAATGACATTTACTTCATTAGTCAATAATGTCAGTTACATCAGCTCCAAGAGGGGGAAAGGAGATTTTCCTTGTCAGTCTACTTTTTTTTAGAATAAGGTAAATATATTAGACCAAAAGGGGGTGTATAGTTAGGAACTATACTAACAAAGCAAGGCACCCATAGGCAGGTTCCAAAGGAAACTATACATGGGAATTACATACAAAAACCCCAGTATGTTCATGTGCTTTCATTAAGCCTATACAAAATGTCCTTTCTACTCTTTACATGCCATTTGAGTTCCTTGGCAAAGTTGTTTATAAAGGCATTCTGGCTAGTCTCTTTTTTGTCATGCATCCTCCTATTTCTTTCATTCCATATGAAGTAGCTCATTCCAGTGAAGCAAAGCATCCCATAGCTTCTCATGCTTTTATCATTCTTGAATTTTTGTTCAGCCCAGCTGATGGCGTCGATGAGATTGTTAGGGACAGCCTGAACCCAGCCATTTCTAAGACACATGATGCTCTAGATTTGTGCACCCCATATGTAGTTGAAAAAAATATGGTTGTTCGTCTCATTGGTGTTCTTGCATAGGTAGCAACTCTCTGCAATTGGGAGAGCCCAAGCAGCCATTCTATCTAGGGAGGGGATCCTGTTGCGGATGGCTCTAAAGAAGAAAACACTCCATTTTGGGCAATGAGAACGATCCCAAATAAAGTTAGTCCAACCATTCCCTAATGAGCTACTTGTAATCGTGTTTATCAGAGGTGCTAAATTCGAAGACCAAACACCATGAAGATCAACACTATACAAATGTTGGTTCTCCTCCATATGAGTGCACATCATACCCACATCCGAGAAGGTCTGCTTCCCATTTCGCAATTCAGATTGGTTCTGCAGCGTTCCTTCATCCAAGTGGTCCAGCAGTTGAGAGATGAGTTTAAAAACCGATCAACTCATTTACCAATGCTCTTTCGCATCAGTTCCATTGCATCCACTAGCTGCAAACCACCTTCTTTAAAAGGTTTTGCTATAACATCCCATTGTCAGTCTACTTGTATTACTATAGAAACCATACTTTATCACATCATATCTGACTTTGTTATCGATGTCCAGAAGGAGTCTAGATTCCAAATCCTTTAAAGAGATGACAAGTAATTGGGGTTACAAAGTTCTCCTTTGGGATTTGTCCTTTCCAATGTTGCATGAATAGAAGAGAAAACAATCCGCAACTGAAATGATCCAATTTCTCAGGAACTGATGCTAGCTACAAATCCCATTCCTCCCACTCCATTAATCCTCTTGTAACTTCCAAGAAGGAATTTAATACTTTCTTCAATTGTCTTGCTAATGATTTTCTATCCACTTCGTACAAAGCTTAACTTGACATGCTATCAGATACAACCCGTAGTTGTTCCCTTATCAGGGGATGACCTATAGTCAATCCTAATTCTTATTAGGGTATGGTTTTTAACCAATCTTGGTTGTTAGGGTATGGCCCAAAGCCAAGCCTAATGTATATTGAGTGACGATAAAAAACCGCACTTTCTTTAGGGTATGGCCCATAGCCAATCCTATGAGTTAAGGATACAAGGAGATACCTCAACTTGCACCCTGCATATTCAACAATATGCGCTCTGAGTTAAACTCGTTTCACCATCCAGGAAATGTTGACACTGAATGGATCTATGGCACATGGCAAGCTGCATGATTTGGTTCCACTTGATTAATTAGACCAATTAAAGTGTTTTTTAGCATCAATCAAGTTACAACGTACAAACCACTAACTAGTCCTTTAAAAGAAAGGGTCATAGTATTACAACAGCAGATATCATAGTTTAAACTACAAATTGATTCCCATCATCTCATGACACTGTATCACTTCCATCCACAAGGCTATCTTCATCAACATATTATCATGGGATATCAATCCCTCATTCTAGTACCAGAGGATATCACCTCGACCAGGCACTAAGCCTTTACCAGGTCCTAAGACCCATCACATCCCACTTATGATTCATGGTTACCTCATCATGCTTCATTGGACATATAAGCATTACCTATACCAAACATCATTTGTGTCATGTCACATATACATCTCATAGTAACCATTAGCTAGTACATTCATCTTTGTGAAAAATTTAAGATTAAATAATCTGAGAGAGATCACATTTCAATACATCAAACCATTAAATAAGTCAAGTAATGCTTCATAAGTTTTCTAATCTGGGATTAGGCTTCATGCTTATTCCATATTGAGTTTCTCAAGCATCATTCTATCTCAAATCTCTGACATTCACTATCTCCCATAAGTTGGAGTGTATAAGGCTAAGAATTAGACAATTAATCTAAGTATGCACATTCACATATTCATACTTCCCGTGTTCCCTTATTAAGGTTCATAGCCAAAGTTTAATATTATTTAACCACCTTCATAGTACTCACAAGTTATAACACTCAATTATTCCATTAGGTTAAAGTCATGTAATTTAATAGAGAGTACAACATCATAATATGACCTTGCCTCAAAATCAAGATCAATACTCTTTACTTGTAGTTGATTAGGGTTTTACCTCATGGTCACATCACCAAACCCTAATCACAAAATTCCCACTTTCTTGAAACTTATTTAGGTTGAACAACATTAATTACATATACTTAGATCAGTGTGTCATTAGCACTAGATAACACAATAACATAGATGTACATGTGTATTTCAACCCTGCATTATGTAAACATGTTGACCATACACCATTCGTAATGTTTCATCATTTTATGACCCATACGTTATTACCTCTTACAAATCATTAACTATATATATCATACTAAGGGAAGTCAAACCTTAGGTTACATAACTAGAGGGTTTCACTTCAAACTATCCCCAAGGCACTTAATTAGATCATTAGACTAGTTTATAATATTTCTACACAATTGTTTTCACCATTTATTCCGACAAGGCTTATCACTACCCTCATATATATATTCACATAGTTGTGTCATTAACCTCACTTCACAAGTTAGGACTATATGAAAAAGTAATATAGTAGACACATGTTATGGATTATATTAAGATGAGCACGTGGGTCATTTTCTTCGATGATTAAGGTTATCATATAGGTATTCAACCCTTGAACCCTACATCCATTACTTCCCACATTGTTGGAGAGTTTAGGGCTAAGCTTTATAGTTAAGGATGGACCACTCATTGTAACATCATCCTATGGTGCACTAGGTTTAGGAGAAGCAATTAAGAGTGATCATACATTATCCAAAACAACACTCTTTTATATTATGCATTGCTCATATGTGCACATCATTGGGTATCCAAGCATACCCTTCAACCCTCATCATGTGATATTGATTTCAGCTCATCCACTTGTTGTCAGCTTGACCATATTTTGGTGTGTCGGGCAAGCTCATCCAAGGATATTGGTTTAAACCCTCTTGTGCAAGCATGTCAGGTTAACTACATAAGAGGTGTGTTGGTTTAGCACTCATGGTGTGTATCTGTTTAGCCCTTCTTGAAGTGTGACGGGAAACTGTACATAAAAGGGTGATAGACAACCCTAGGTGTGTTGGGCAACCCTAGGTGTGACAGCTTGTTAAGGTTTGGGTTCACCATGCTAGCCTCTCACTCAACCAAGGTCATCACGGTTTGGCACCCAAAACATACCAAACCAC
The DNA here is from genome assembly GCA_963693085.1 of Alisma plantago-aquatica. Taxonomy (NCBI): domain Eukaryota; kingdom Viridiplantae; phylum Streptophyta; class Magnoliopsida; order Alismatales; family Alismataceae; genus Alisma; species Alisma plantago-aquatica. Next base: position 589,435,586 of record OY856413.1, on the reverse strand, counting down.
AAAGTATCCTCATGGTCATGGTGGGCTAACACCCTCAAAGCATATTGGTTTAGGAGTCATATTGGTCTAAGCACCTCTAGGGAGTGACATGTTAGCACCCATCAAAGCATGTCAGTCTAAGAAAACATATTGATTTAGGCATCATATCGGTCTAAGAACCCACTAAGTCATGAAGACTTGTCACATGGTGTGTCGGTCTATGCTCCACAAGTCATGATGACCATACACAACATAGTGAATGTGTGTGTCAACTTGGTCATCTTCAACCTTAGGAAACTCAGCCACAATTCCATCTACTATCATTGCAAGAAAGAGAAAGACATGGTCAGCAACTTAAATGAAATTCCTACACCAAAACAGTTCTCAAAACCACCAAAAACTGCTAGCATGCATGAAATAAACGATATAGAGATGAATAACAGCATAAGCAAATGAAGAGTGAAAATAACAAAGGAGGTTAAGATTTATATAACCCGCCTAAAGAAGGTCTCCATCAAGGGTTCAAGCTCCATGATCAAAGCTCCAAAGTACACGTTCTCAAGGTTGAAGATAGCCCATCAAGAGTCCCAACTCAATCTCAACATCACCACAAAAAAGAAGAAGAAGAAGAAGATGATAGGATTATGATAGCTCAATAGGAAATGAAAGAGGGAGAACCACTTCCTAATCAAACTTCATCCAAGGTATGATCCATGTCCAAGAGAGGAAGAAAAAGATAAAGGAGAGCTCAAAGTAATGGCCATCAAAGAAACATAACTCACCAAGATGGAAGTTGAACAAGGAATCACCATGAGCAAGGAACTCGACCTCCCAAGCTCCATGGGGACTTATTCTAGATCCCAAGCTCGTCCACCAAGAGGAGAGGAACAATTATGGATGAAAGGGTTTACTTGTGTGAAGAAGGAGGGGGTTAAATACTTGAGGGAAGGAAGAGAGATCAAAGGAGAGGTTTCATCAACTTAGGAGCTTAGGTGACACTTGTTGTGGCAACACATCCCACTATCACACAGACAGTGAGGTGTTACGCAAAAACGCGCGGAAATCACCATAACCACAGACTATAAAAAACACGGGTTAATTAAAACCGTTTGCGGAAAGCTGATAAACTGAGAAACTATTACATTCCAGTCCTCATCCTGCACAGAAACATGTTATATATATACATATACAAGATCTGATACATGTCCACAGCTTAAAGGAACAGTTGTCTATGCATCACATGAGTTCAACACCTGTTTATACACAAAAAAGGCCCACATCCGGCCAACAGCAGGATATACAAAACATCAATAATCGTACATCATGAAACAATGTCAAAACACTGCCAAGGACCTGAGAGTACAGGGATGACTCTAGACTCTACTACAAAACATCCAAAACAACAGCATATCCATCGCTTGCCTTCTAGTGCTCGTCTAGCTGCTCGGCCGCAACACCACGACCACCACCACATCTAGCTTGACCACCTGAAAACCAGCGGAGTGAGACAATTGAACATTGTCCCAGCGGGAGGCATAACTCCCCGCCAAAACTACCAAAACCTCAGAGATATGTGAAATAGCTAAGAGTATAACCAGAGCAGTATAAGATAAGATGATTCATGCTATCAAGCTTACCAAAAGTACTCAGTCATTTATCCAACTATTCCTTATGAGACATGATTAATGAGATAGGATGTATAAAGCTTACCACATATGAGAAACATATAAGCAACTGCAAGATATGATGGAATTAACTACACGAATAAGGCCTCAACCAATGTTTTGTGTTTGTCCTAAGCAATAAATACTATTCGGCTGATTTTACGTATTATTATGCCCTGAGGAAGTGAACTGTACCGTTCAAATCTAACCGACGGCTGCGAAACCTAGAGCCGGTGCCATACAAGGTCACATGGAAGAGCCGGACTCCACAACCTCCCACCTCGTGGTCAGTACACGAGTACAACACAAGCAGGACCGTAGTATCATGCTGAAGTGGTTTTAGCTACAGGGTCAGCTCCACAGGCTACCCTCTGCCTAGCCCGCCTCAGTACACGTCTCGGCGCTAGTAAAACTGAGCCACTGGCCTGGTCACCGTGCTCTGAGCCATGAACGCATTCATGCTCATTATATCACATATCCGGAGCCATGGGCATGTTCACCATGCTCATCTTATAACCGAGTCTACAACCGAAGTTGCACTCTTACCTCCTCACTTTAGGCTAGGAGCAACCTCGCATATTCAACAATATGCGCTCCAAGTTAACCCGCAGGAGAACCCGTTTCACCATCACCAAGTCTTGACGATGATGGATCTATGGCCAGGGCAAACTACATGATATATTCCAATGTGATTATTTAGTATCTTTTAGATGGATTGCAAGATTCAACCAAGTTGTATAACATGCAAGCTAAAAGCAAATAAACAACATAAACTCAACATTATGCTTTTACTACAATTTTAATCATACTGATCCATCACAAGGATCCCACATCACATGTTACCACTTGGCCTCTTCCCAATCATCCAGTTCCATGTCAAGGATCATCACATACCATGGGGTCTCAATCCCTCATCATGTACTGCCACTGCCTCTCAAGGCTCACATCAACATCATGGGACAAACACATCATACATACAATCTCATCAACTAGAGTAACTATCAAAGTGATGTTACTCATCACATATGTCTCATAGCCTTTTCATGGCTAATCATCACCTGCATGGTTAGTGTATACAATCATCGTAGTTTCAACATAAGGACTATACTTACCATCATGAGACGACATTCAAAATAGTAAACTTATCAATCTTACACTATCTGATGATCAAGTGTATAAAGCACAGCATTAAGCAAACAACCACTATTCTCCTTATCATTAACAGTTAAGCATGACGATCACTTCATGCGTATAGTCATGCTACTACCATTACCATTCTTTGCATTAACAGATAATCATCGAACTAAGGTAAACGATCAAGCATGCGTCGTCACCTATATAAGGAGCCACCATTGTTAAAAGCAAGGATATATATATACATATATATCTAGTTGTTTTCATGATACAAAGATACGTCACAAGAGGATAACAAACCCTCACAGAAGCTCACCATAACCCTCACTAAAAGAAAGATATAACAACCACCTACCCTGACCCAAACACAACGCACAACGGTAGGTATACATAGCAGCAACGCTGCGTTGCCACCAAGGCAACCAGCGTGCACGACACTGTGTCACAGGGAGAAGTAACGCGCGTCAAGGGTATAACAGCCAGTGCAACGCGTGCAAGGGTGTGCATGGTACCGGGTTGCTGGGTGAGTCGTGCAAGGTTCTATGCTTCCTGCCAGACGAGCAGCTCAAGGGCGTGCAGCCTGTCAGGCGTGCAGCCTATCGGGCGTGCAGCCTGTCAGGCTCACTTGCATCGTGCACGGTAGTGGGTAACTTGTTCAAGCGTGCAAGGACCTATGTCGGGCGAGATGTTTCTTTAGAGTGTCGCGTAGGGGTGCGACGCACTCAGCTGGGCGAGCAACTCTGCCGGGCGAGTAGCTCTACCGGGTGAGCAGCTCTACCGGGCAGGACCAACTCAAGGGCGTGCAAGGAATCTAGGTCAAGAGGGCTAGCGGGCAGCACCTCCTCATGCCCTTAACGTCCAAGATACATCCACCAAAGGTCATCTACTATCTCACATTCATGGACACCTGAAACCCTAGAGAAGGGTCACCACCAAACCAAGCTCACCCTTCTATCCCATGGTGAGAAGAGGGTCTTGCTCAAGCAACTAGGACACAAGCTCACCTCAATCGACTAAGAAGGAGGGGTGTTGATCATGGCACTAGAAGCTCAAACTCACTCTTCTAGACCAAGGGGAGAAAGGAGTGTTGCTCACCTACAAACCCTAGATCACAAGGATCGGCCAACAAGAAAGCTAAACAAGAACCAAGCAACTAACGTGCAGATAAGCAAGATCAAAGCAAGAGATAGGGTAGTTAGGGTTAGAATTTATGCAACCCGCCTTAAGCTTCAAGCTCCAAGGAAGAAGAAGAACTCCAAGCTTCAAGGGATGTTGACCATCACTTGCTCCTCTAGGGTGTGTCGGCCACCAAGCTACTCTTCTTCAAGGGTGTATCGGCTACCACTAGCAAGGAGGGGGGTGGTTGTGTCGTGCATAAGATGGAGAGGGACCAAAGAGACCTTAAGGTAAGGAAAGACCACACCTATATAGAAGGAAAGGGAAGAGAAAACAAGGCTGGTCTACGCAAGGTGTCACTTGCCTAGGGACACTTGTCCTAGAGCTCAAACCACTACTCTAGCAAGCTCCATCCACATGTCCAAGATGTGCACCAAGTGTACACTAAACAAGGTCAAGGTTGGATGGGTGACACAACATGATGCTCCATGGGCGACACACTCTCTTAGCCAATACAAGCACCATCTTGGGCGACACAAGCATCCCTTGGGCAACCCAAGGCACAACCAAGCCCAAACAAGGCACCTCAAGGCCCAAACAACTCAAACAACAATCCCAAGCCTTCCTCTCAAGCCCAGAGGAAGCAAAGAGAGAGAGGAACACCTCACAAGGTGGAAAACTTGCTCACAAAACCCCAGACTTGGGTTATTTGCAAGTAGCCCCTTCAACTCTCAACAAAGCACAACCAAACCCTAATCAACACTAAAGGTGATTAGCAAGCACCAAAGCACTAGGGTTAAGCAAAACAAATAGGGTAAACCCTAAACAAAGGTCAGGGTCCTTACAAGCTAACCCCCTTTAAGGGATTTCGTCCCCGAAATATGAAGAGAAAAGCGAGGGGTACTTCCTCCTCACTTCTTCCTCAAGCTCCCACGTGGCTTCCTCAATGCCACGACGCTGCCAAAGAACCTTCACAAGAACCAGGTCCTTCCTCTTTAGCTTCTTGACCCTTCTGTCAAGGATCGCCACAGGACCTTCCTCGTAGGTCACATCTTCATCAAGCTCGACCTCAACTAGCTGTATCACTGTACCCAAATCCGGATGGCTTTTCTTCAGCATACTGACATGAAACACTGGATGTAACCTGTGCAAATTTGGAGGCAACTCTATCTCATAAGCTACCTTGCCAACACGTGCTATGACTGAGTAAGGCCCCATATACCTGGGTGCCAACTTACCCTTCCGACCAAACCTTAGCACACCTTTCCACGGCGATACCTTGAGATACACTTTGTCTCCTACCTGGAACTCCAAAGGTTGTCGGCGATTGTCTGTATAAGACTTCTGCCTGTCCCGTGCCACTTTCAACTGTTGTTGTATCACCTTGATCTTTTCTGTTGTCTGTTGTACTAACTCAGGACCCAAAAGCTGATACTCACCAGACTCATACCAACACAAAGGAGATCTGCACTTCCTCCCATACAAAGCTTCATAAGGAGCCATGTCAATGCTTCATTGATAACTGTTGTTGTAGGCAAACTCTATCAAACTAAGATATACATCCCAGTTGCCTAGAAACTGCAAAACACAAGCTCGAAGGAGATCTTCCAAAATCTGAATAGTCCTTTCAGACTGTCCATCTGTCTATGGGTGAAAGGTTATACTGAACCTCAACTGCGTTCCCAACGCTCTGTGCAACTGTTCCCAAAAACGACTCGTAAACTGAGGACCTCTGTCAGAAACTATCATTGCTGGCACACCGTGCAAACATACTATCTTGTCTACATATACTCGAGCGAGTTTCTCAGATGTATACGTTGTCTTCACTGGTAGAAAATGGGTAGACTTCGTCAATCTGTCCACTATCACACAAATGGAATCATGATTCCTAGTTGTCCTGGGTAGACCAACTACAAAATCCATAGTTATATGATCCCATTTCCACTGCGGTATCGACAAAGGTTGCAACGTACCTACCAATTTCTGATGTTCAGCCTTCACTTGCTGACATACCGCACATCTCGCCATGAACTCAGCTACATCTTTCTTCAAACTGGGCCACCAATACAAGTCCTTCATACTATGATACATCTTGGTGACACCTGGATGCATAGTATACATCGATGTGTGTGCTTCCTCGAGCACCAACTTCCTCAGCTCATCAACATTAGGAACAACCATCCTATTATGATAATAGACTAGTCCATCCTCGGTCTCATGAAACCCATCACACTTGTCGCTGCTGAACTCTGATCTGATCAACTGTACCGCATCATCCGTCTGCTGTGCATCCTTAGTCTGCTGTCTCAATGTAGGCTTGACTTGCATCTGTGCTAAAAGACCAGACAACAAAGAAACTTCCATCTGCACATTCATCTATCGCAGAGAAACAAACATATCTCGCATATGGCATACCAGGGAACTCAACTGTGCCTTCTTTGAAGAAAGAGAAGAAAACTTTATGCTAAGCGCATCAGCTACCACATTCACCTTACCAGCATGATACTCGATTGTGTAGTCATAATCATTGATCAACTCCATCCATCGTCGTTGTCTCATGTTCAACTATTGCTGTGTAAAGATATACTTCAGATTCTTACGATACGTGAAGATTTGACATACTTCCCCATACAGATAGTGTCTCCAAATCTTTAACACATGAACCACTACTTCCAATTCCAAGTCATGAGTCGGATAGTTCTCCTCGTGCTTCTTGAGCTGTCGCGAAGCAAAAGAAACCACATGATTTTCATGCATCAACACACAACCTAAACCTTTCTTGGAAGCATCACAGAAAACAACATAGCCCTTCCCAGGCTCAGGCAAGATCAACACTGGAGCACTGGTCAGCTTCTCCTTCAAACTCTGGAAAGCTTGCTGACATCGATCATCCCAAACAAAAGGTATATCCTTTCTGGTCAACTTCGTCATCGGTAACGCGATCACACGGAAGTCCTTGATAAACCTCCGGTAGTATCCTGCTAAACCTAGGAAACTACAAACTTTTATCGGCGTCTTCAATTGTTCCCAATCCGCAACGGTTTCCACCTTCTTCGGATCTACTTTGACTCCTTCAGCAGATATCACATGACCCAAGAAAGTCACCTCTTCCAACCAGAACTCACACTTACTGAACTTGGCATACAACTGATGTTGACAAAGAAGAGTTAATGCTCGTCGAATATGTTGCTCATGCTCTAGCCTATCCCGACTATAGATCAAAATGTCATCTATAAAGACTACAACAAATTGATCTAAGAATGGACGAAACACTCTGTTCATCAAATCCATAAAAGCAGCAGGTGCATTGGTTAGCCTGAACGGAATAACCACGAACTCAAAATGACCATATCTCGTCCTGAAAGCTGACTTTGGTATGTCATCCGCCTTAATCCTCAACTGATGATATCCAGACCGTAGATCGATCTTCGAAAACACTGTAGCACCATGCAACTGATCAAACAGATCATCAATCCTCGGCAACGGGTACTTGTTCTTGATCGTGACTTTGTTCAATTGCCGGTAATCTATACACAATCGCATCGAACCATCCTTCTTCTTGACAAACAACACTGGAGCACCCCAAGGCAACTTATTCGGTCTGATAAAACCTTTCTCCAACAACTCTTGCAACTACTTCTTTAGCTCTGCCATCTCTACTGGAGCCATCCTATATGGTGTCTGTGCAACCGGCTATGTTCCTGGTACCAGATTGATCTCGAAATCAATCTCTCGGGGTGGAGGAACACCAGGAAACTCATCAGGGAACACATCTGCAAACTCTCGGACAACTGACATCTCCTCAAGACTAGGACCTTTCGCCTTGGTAACCACAATGATATCCACCACGTGAGCTAGGAACGCCTCACATCCTTGTCGTAGCAACCTACCTGCCACCATAGCTGATACCAGACACGTCGGAAGAATCTTCCTATCTCCCTGGAATATCCACTTCTCTCCAGCATCATCAAACACCGCCTGCTTGGTGCTGCAGTCCAGAACAACCTTATACTTCTCTAAGGTATCCATCCCAAGGATAACATCAAACCCATGCATATCAAGTGGTATAAGATCCACTCCAATGCAGTGTCCTGAGAAAGACAAGACACGAGATGGACACTCTTCTCGAAACAAAGAGGAACCATCAAGAGGGGTTTCTAACAACAAACTATCCTTCTTATAGCTAACAGGTAAACAACAGTTTTCAAGCATACTATAGGCGATAAAAGAGTGTGTAGCACCTGGGTCAACCAGAACAGATATAAAGCAAGAAGAAGACATATTAGAATGAAATAACTCCATCTGACATGTCACCACTCGTGGGTTGACTATTGCCTCCGACTGATTCATAGCATAGAATCGAGTCGTTGCTTGCTATCCACGACCTCTGCTTCCTTGAGAAGACAATCCAACCTGAGACGCTTGACCGCGTCCTCGTCCTCTGCTACCACTGGGCTATTGTCGATCCGATCCTTGATGATTCTGCCTCGGTTGCTGCATCACTTCAACATCTCTATTCGGGCATTGTAACTTGAGATGCCCGGTCTGTCCACAAAGATAGCATGACATGTCCTCAAACTATGGCCTAGCTGGCCCTGTCACTGCCACCAAAACTGTACTATGTGCCTTGGACGGCAAAGAAACATAACCTTTCCCCTTACTCGGAGACCACTGAGACGGTACACCAGAACTTCTCATCGCTGACGGTGCCACAAACCTTGGCTTCTTGAAGCCACCAAACCTTTGTCCTTGGTACTGAGCAGGTCTTTTATGAGACGTGGATTCCCTTTTCTCCCTTACTGACCTTTCAATCCTTCAGACAGATTCCACAAACGTAGCAAACCGCTCTCGATTTTCCAACGCAGACACAGGTGTTGTCAGTTCAGAACTCAGACCCTTCTCGAAATGTCTGATCCGCTCCTCATCTGTTGTCGCCATGTGAGGACAAAACCTCAACAGATCCATAAACTTGGCTTCATACTCGGTGATGTTCATTGTTCCTTGTCGCAACCTCTCAAACTGACTGATCTTCTCATCCAGATACATCTTCGGGAAGCATCTGGTGATGAACTCACGTCAAAACACTTCCCAACAGATCACCTCACCAGGCCGCTTCTCTTCCTTGATGGTCCACCAGTGACCAGCACTACCCTTCAGAAGGTAGACAACATGCTTTACTTTGTCTGCTTCGGGGATGTCGAGGATCCGGAAAGCCTTCTCAAGACTTGTCAGCCACAGATCCACATCCGCTGGATCAGCCGTTCCAGCATAATCCGAAGCTCCGACTCGGCGAAGCCGCTCGAAGGTCTTCCCAATACCCGATGCTTCTCCATGGGGAGCCTGTGCTTGCGGAGGAGGCACTGGCAATCGCTCAACCATGAGATTCATCGTAGCCATTATCTGCCCCATAAGCTGTTGGTAAGCAGGATGTTCAAGAAAGGATGGGTTAGGTTCGAGGACCTCAGGCACCCGATCTTCATGTGCCTGTCCAGCTGCTCCATCAACCGATGCAGCATCACTATACTCAGTAGAGTGTTCTTCATGGTTTCCAGACATCTTGACTTTTCTTCTGCTGAGGGTAGAAGATATTGTAAGAAAACCTAGAAAAACTCACAAGAACAGATTCAACCTAGTCCTAAATCCCTGTAGACTCATCGAACCTAGGGCTCTGATACCAAACTTGTGGAAACACATCCCACTATCACACAGACAACGAGGTGTTATGCGAAAATGCACAGAAATCACCATAACCACAGACTATAAAAAACACGGGTTAATTAAAACTGTTTGCGGAAAGCTGATAAACTAAGAAACTATTACATTCCAATCCTCATCCTGCACAGAAACAGGTTATATATATACATATACAAGATCTGATACGTGTCCACAGCTTAAAGGAACAGCTATCTATGCATCACATGAGTTCACCACCTGTTTATACACAAAAAAAGGCCCACATCCGGCCAACAGTAGGATATACAAAACATCAACAATCGTACATCGTGAAACAACGTCAAAATACTGCCAAAGACCTGAGAGTACAGGGATGACTCTAGACTCTACTACAAAACATCCAAAACAACAGCATATCCATCGCTTGCCTTCTACTGCTCGTCTAGCTGCTCGGCCGCAACACCACGGCCACCACCACGTCTAGCTTGACCACCTGAAAACCAGCGGAGTGAGACAATTGAACATTGTCCCAGCGGGAGGCATAACTCCCCGCCAAAACTACCAAAACCTCAGAGATATGTAAAATAGCTAAGAGTATAACCAGAGCAGTATAAGATAAGACGATTCATGCTATCAAGCTTACCAAAAGTACTCAGTCATTTATCCAACTATTCCTTATGAGACATGATTAATGAGATAGGATGTATAAAGCTTACCACATATGAGAAACATATAAGCAACTGCAAGATATGATGGAATTAACTACACGAATAAGGCCTCAACCAATGTTTCATGTTTGTCCTAAGCAATAAATACTATTCGGCTGATTTTACGTATTATTATGCCCTGAGGAAGTGAACTGTACCATTCAAATCCAACCGACGGCTGCGAAACCCAGAGCCGGTGCCATACAAGGTCACATGGAAGAGCTGGACTCCACGACCTCCCACCTCATGGTCAGTACATGAGTACAACACAAATAGGACTGTAGTCTCATGTTGAAGTGGTTTTAGCTATAGGGTCAGCTCCACAGGCTACCCTCTGCCTAGCCCGCCTCGGTACAGGTCTCGACGCTAGTAAAACTGAGCCACGGGCCTGGTCACCGTGCTCTGAGCCATGAACGCATTCATGCTCATTATATCACATATCCGGAGCCATGGGCCTGTTCACCATGCTCATCATATAACCGAGTCTACAACCGAAGTTGCACTCTTACCTCCTCAATTTAGGCTAGGAGCAACCTCGCATATTCAACAATATGCACTCCGAGTTAACCCGCAGGAGAACCCGTTTCACCATCACCAAGTCCTGACGATGATGGATCTATGGCCAGGGCAAACTAAATGATATATTCCACTGTGATTATTTAGTATCTTTTAGATGGATTGCAAGATTCAACCAAGTTGTATAACATGCAAGCTAAAAGGAAATAAACAACATAAACTCAACATTATGCTTTTACTATAATTTTAATCATACTGATACATCACAAGGATCCCACATCACATGTTACCACTTGGCCTCTTGCCAATCATCCAGATCCATGTCAAGGATCATCACATACCATGGGGTCTCAATCCCTCATCATGTACTGCCACTGCTTCTCAAGGCTCACATCAACATCATGGGACAAACACATCATACATACAATCTCATCAACCAGAGTAACTATCAAAGTGATGTTACTCATCACATATGTCTCATAGCCTTTTCATGGCTAATCATCACCTGCATGGTTAGTGTATACAATCATCATAGTTTTAACATAAGGACTATACTTACCATCATGAGACGACATTCAAAATACTAAACTTATCAATCTTACACTATCTGATGATCAAGTGTATAAAGCACAACATTAAGCAAACCACCACTATTCTCCTTATCATTAACAGTTAAGCATGACGATCACTTCATGTGTATAGTCATGATACTACCATTACCATTCTTTGCATTAATAGATAATCATCGAACTAAGGTAAACGATCAAGCATGCGTCGTCACCTATATGAGGAGCCACCATTGTTAAAAGCAAGGATATATATATACATATATATCTAGTTGTTTTCATGATACAAAGATCTGTCACAAGAGGATAACAAACCCTCATAGAACCTCACCACAACCCTCACTAAAAGAAAGATATAACAACCACCTACCCTGACCCAAACACAATGCACAATGGTAGGTATACATAGCAGCAACGCTGCGTTGCCACCAAGGCAACCAGCGTGCGTGACACCGCGTCACAGGGAGGAGTAACGCGCGTCAAGGGTATAACAGCCAGTGCAACGTGTGCAAGGGCGTGCATGGTACCGGGTTGCTGGGTGAGTCGTGCAAGGTTCTATGCTTCCTGCCGGGCGAGCAGCTCTATCGGGCGAGCAGCTCAAGGGCGTGCAGCCTGTCGGGCGTGTAGCCTATCGGGCGTGCAGCTTGTCGGGCTCACTTGCATCGTGCACGGTAGCGGGTAACTTGTTCAAGCGTGCAAGGACCTGTGTTGGGTGAGATGTTTCTTAAGAGTGTCGTGCAGGGGTGCGACGCGCTCAGCTGGGCGAGCAACTCTGTCGGGCGAGCAGCTCTACCGGGCTAGCAACTCTACCGGGCAGGACCAACTCAAGGGCGTGCAAGGAATCTAGGTCAAGAGGTCTAGCGGGCAGCACCTCCTCATGCCCATAACGTCCAAGATACATCCATAAAAGGTCATCTACTACCTCACATTCATGGACACCCGAAACCCTAGAGAAGGGTCACCACCAAACCAAGCTCACCCTTCTAGCCCATGGTGAGAAGGTGGTCTTGCTCAAGCAACTAGGGAACAAGATCACCTCAATCGACTAAGAAGGAGGGGTGTTGCTCATGGCACTAGAAGCTCAAACTCACTCTTATAGACCAAGGGGAGAAAGGAGTGTTGCTCACCTACAAACCCTAGATCACAAGGATCGACCAACAAGAAAGCTAAACAAGAACCAAGCAACTAATGTGCAGATAAGCAAGATCAAAGCAAGAGATAGGGTAGTTAGGGTTAGAAGTTATGCAACCCGCCTTAAGCTTCAAGCTCCAAGGAAGAAGAAGAACTCCAAGCTTTAAGGGATGTCGACCATCACTTTCTCCTCTAGAGTGTGTCGGCCACCAAGCTTCTCTTCTTCAAGGGTGTATCGGCCACCACTAGCAAGGAAGGGGGGGGTGTGTCATGCACAAGATGGAGAGGGACCAAAGAGACCTTAAGCTAAGGAAAGACCACAACTATATAGAAGGAAAGGGAGGAGAAAACAAGGCTGGTCTACGCAAGGTGTCACTTTCCTAGGGACACTTGTCCTAGAGCTCAAGCCACTACTCTAGAAAGCTCCATCCACATGTCTAAGATGTGCACCAAGTGTCCACTAAACAAGGTCAAGGTTGGATGGGCAACACAACATGATGCTCCATGGGCGACACACTCTCTTGGCCGATACAAGCACCATCTTGGGCGACACAAGCATCCCTTGGGCGACCCAAGGCACAACCAAGCCCAAACAAGGCACCTTAAGGCCCAAACAACTCAAACAACAAGCCCAAGCCTTCCTCTCAAACCCAGAGGAAGCAAAGAGAGAGAGGAACACCTCACAAGGTGGAAAAATTGCTCACAAAACCCCAGACTTGGGTTATTTGCAAGTAGCCCCTTCAACTCTCAACAAAGCACAACCAAACACTAATCACCACTAAAGGTGATTAGCAAGCACCAAAGCACTAGGGTTAAGCAAAACAAACAGGGTAAACCCTAAACGAAGGTCAGGGTCCTTACACTTGTCCATGTATAAAGGCCACATGCAACAACATGAAAGACATGGTGATAAGCTCTAGGCTAGATATCGACCTCTTGGTCTCCTACTGAGGTCATGCTCGATATGCCAAAACCCTACACACTCACAAACTGATATGGCATAACCCCATACACTCACAAATTGATAGGACACAACCCTACACACTCAAAAATTGATAGATCACAACCCTACACACTCACAAACCGATAGGGAACAACCCTACACACTCACAAACTGATAGGGCACAACCCTACACACTCAAAAACTGATAGGCAACCTCTCCAAGGCTCTCTAACCTGAGATAACACGTCTAAGTGCAAAACATGCCTCACTCATGTGTTCTACACATCACCAAGAATGTTACCACATGACTAAGACCCAAACATGGCGCCCAACTCTCCCTCTACTCTAGATGATGCCAAGAGAGGAAAGGAACACTATATAGATAGTAAATTGCATGTTAACCCTTCACTTCAGGTAAATTTAAATTTACACCAAAACTAGTACATAAAACACAAGCTTCATCCACAAAGGCTCAACTTGAAATGTAGGCTTCCCACAAGGCTCCCCTTAGCATCATTCTCTCTATTATGATTCTAAATCACTAATGACACACTAATCATGTGACATATTGCAAGATAAGCCCTCATCTTGGGTAAATTGCACTTTGGTCCAAAATAAGCAAACATTGCTCAAACATCATTCAAACAGGACCAGACTTGAAACATAAATGTGTCACATGATAAAAAAAACCTCAAAGGATTAGATTAAAGTTCTAAGAAACTTACTTAAGCAAAATAGATAGGGTTAGTCCAAAACCTAGGTTAGGGTCCTTACTCAATTAGTACGAAGAACTTCTTCTATGGAAAATCAATAGTGATCACGTAGAAATGAGTCTCATTTCCAACCAGGAAGAAACACTGCACAACAATAAAGAAACAAGGAGTTGGTGAAAGGATCAAACATGATGAGTAAAGGAACAATGGAAATTATAAAGGGAACAATGACGATGAGAAAAGGAACAATAAGGACGAGAAAGGGAACAATGATGATGTGAAAAGGAACCATGACAATGACTATGGTCATGTAATAATATATATTCTACAATAATACTTATGAAATTGATTGTGGTGAGGTCTACATTTCTCTCCTTAAAATAATCATATTGTAAGACATTTTCCATTAGTTCAAATTTTGTCTCAAGCTTATAGATCTTCTCGTAATCATGATTTTTCAAGTCTACTTAACAACTTTTTTGTGAATAAGAAATAGTGGAACCAATGTTTAGGAAAATCACTGTGTAGTTGTTTGCAAAATGGAACAATGGATAACTTACACTTATGTTGAATTGGAGGAAAACACACTTTACTTTGCCTAACCTTATCGTCACTTCTTGTCTGTTGATCGTGTGTTTGTATGCTTCAATTATATTGTCTACCAACCATTCTCTTAGTCTGAGAGTATACAGATCCTTGTTTTGTAGTTTGATCATTTACTTGTTCTCCCCCTCCTTGCACCTATTCCCCCCTTCTTGTCCTATCCTCACCCTTACTCCTGTCCTTCGTAGCATTCTCCTCTTCTCTTCCTCTTAGATTTATGTCTCCTTCTCCTTGCTCATATACTCCTCCTCCTTCCTCTTCTCCTTCTCATGGATCAGTGTCTTCCCCTCCTTACTCATTTCCTCCTCTTCCTTCTTCCTCTTCTCCTCCTCCTTGCTCCTATTCTCTCCCTCCTTTCTCCTATCCCCCCTTCTCATGTCCTCCCCCTCCTTACTCATGTCCTCCTCAAAATTCTTCCTCTTCTCCTCCTCTTGGATCTGTGACTCATCCTCTTTGCTCATGTCCACCTCCTCCTTCCTCTTTTTCTCCTCCTAGATTGGTGTCTCCCCCTCCCTTATCATGTCCTCCTCCTTCTTCCTCTTCTCCTCCTTGCTCTTGTCCTCCCCCTCTTTGCTCATATACTCCTCAACATTCTTCCTCTTCTTCTCCTCTTAGATCTATGTCTCCCCCTCCTTACTCATGTACTCTCCCTTCCTCTTCTGATCCTCCCAGATTGGCATCTCCCCCTCCCAACTCATGTCCTCCTCCTCCTTGTTCCTCTTCTCCTCCTCCTTGCTCCTCTCCTCCCCCTCCTTGATCCTGTCCTCCTCATCATTCTTCCTCTTCAACTCCTCATGGATATGTGTGTCCTCCTCCTTGCTCATGTCCTCCTCCTCCTTTCTCTTCTCTTTCTCCTAGATCGGTGTCTCTCCCTACCAATTTATGTCCTCCTCCTTCCTCCTCCTTGTTCCTCCCCCTCCTTGCTCCTATCCTCAACATTCTACCTCTTCTCTTAGATCTGTGTCTCCCCCTCTTTGCTGTTGTCCTCCTCCCTACTCCTAGATTGGTGTCTCTCGATCCTTGCTCCTAGTCTCCTCCACATCACCAACGTTACTTTCCTAGTCCTCATTCTTCCTCTTCTCCTCCTCTTAGATCCGTGTCTCCCATCCTTGCTCCTATCCTCCTCCTCCTTCCTCTTCTCCTCATCTTAGATTAGTGTATCTCACTCCTTGCTCCTAGTATCCTCTTCCATATAACCAATATTACTTTCCTCATCTGCATTTTTCCTCTTCTCAATCCCTTTATCACCCTCTATGATCCTCTCTTCCACTTATGCTCTTACCTCTGCCTCCCTCTTCATCATAGCCTTCCTCCTCTCCCATGCCACTTCTGAAGCATTTTTCTTCTTGTCCCCTACAACTATCTCATAAAATGACACAACATATTCATCCAAATTCATTTTATGTACATCAAAAATACATGATCAACTGGAACACATTTTAACAAAAAACTTGTTTGACTAACTAAAATAGATGTTGTTCTCTCTTCCTGCTTCCTCTTCTCAGCCTTCTTTGTCCTTGCAACCACTCTTGCTGAAGTCTCCCCCATTCTCTTATTGTCTTCTCTTGCTACTTTAGCATCAGTTAATTTTACATTTGTAACATACCAGAATCAGAACCCTACCCTAGTAGTTTTACCCTTTTTACTTAGCCAAACAAGGATAACCTAATACATTTAATTAAGTCAATAATGGAACATAAAATGTGACAGCTAAAGTATATAAGGGAATACATAATAACTTTTGCTTAATAATGACTCTTTTGGATGATAATAAGAAATTAAAGAACTTAATTGGATAAATATTTCCCATATATTCTTAATATAGGGTTATATGCATAAATACCTCAGTTGGGTTTTTATTGATGGGTCTGAAGGGTAATTTGTCACTAAGTAATAAAAATAATAAGATATTTCCTCCTAGAACTTTCTAGTACGTTTTAGAATAGGAAAAAAAGAGAAAATCCAAACTATATATAAAGGAGATGATAAATGCAATAATTTGAGCTAATATGGGATTAAATGGATAAATGCAGATAATGAGGAATATATTGTTGAAAAAAATCATAATAAAAAACCCACAAAGATAATTTGGCACTCAATCTCTTTTTCTTGACATAAAAGAAACTTAAGGGCCATGTATCATCTAAATTGGAAGATAAATGCATATATTAATGTCCATATCAAAAGAAAATAGGAATTAGGCCAATAAAGTGAAAAAAAATATTTATTGCCCTCAAATTGGAAAACTAACTCCAAATTCGTAATCTAAACATAAAAATGAGCCATTGGGCAAATTTGCAACTAATTTGGATAATGTTTGATTAATGAGTAAATATAGGAGAGAGAAAGTGTGTAAAATCTTCTATTTATTAAATAAATAAAGAAATAATCTCAACTTGTGAAATTAATTATAAAATCATACCCAAGTCACTAAGGGAGACTTATGGGTCAAGTTTCATATAATTTGGATAATCCTAAAGCCATTAATGAAGGAGGAAAGAGAAAATATGATTTGATTTATTTAACACATTAAAAGTTTTGAAAAGGCAAATCTAATTTTATATTCAGAATCTACATGTTTAAATTAGCCTCTTTACAAAATTTTATAAAATTTGGAGTTCTTTTGCACCCTCAAATGAGGAAAGAGAAAAAAGGAAGATAAGTAATGTATCACTTTAATCAATTTCATTGTCCGACTATGATTTCCTATTTTATTTTATCGCGTGCACTTTGTTAGCCACATGATCTTGATCTGGCGGTGTGAAACCCATCTCCTACCTTGGGTAGGAGAGGGACACATAGTTAATAGTACTGCCGGGTTTGGGACTCGGAATTTCGAGAATTTCTCAGTCATCTCTCCACCTCTTTTTGATATTTTTCGTGCTTTAGATCGGGGAGAAGATTCCGCATCTTATGAGCTCAAATTTTCAGCCTTACTTTCTATTTTTGTGAAACGCCCAAAACTTGGAGTTCAAGCAACCTAAGTTGTGTGCACATAGGTCTTAAAACCCTAACCCATCTATATATAATGCCCCTTCGGTCTTCATATTTGCTTGCTCGACTTTTCTCCAGTTCCAATTGCTCATGTACTCACATCTTTACACGCCGGTGGTTGGTTTTGGGTTAAGGTTGTGCGGCGCGCTATTCTCCCTCCTCCATGTGTCTCCGGGCGAATTGAAGCTTGCGGTGAGTTCGGTTCCATATTCTCTTGCTTTCGGATGAATCAGTTTTGAGTTTTCTCTAGAATCATGGGTTTGCCCAAACATGGCCAAGCTAGCAGCTTGTTACTGAAGCCATGGTGGGGCTTTGTGAAGGGGATGAATCCCCCCACCTGGTTTCCCAGTCCTACCCTCATTATTTTCTCTTTCGTTTTGTTTCTCTGTGAAGGGTAAAATAGTCTTTTCGCCCCGTTCTCTTTTCTCTTGTTTATGCTTGGCACCTCTAAGCTGGTTGAGAGGTTGGCCGAGTTGTCCAACCCTGATTGGGTCAACTCGGATCCGTGGCCCTCTCCCTCTCTTTCTTCTCTTTCTCAAACGCCTTTGCTACTTATAATTATCTGATTGGCCAAAGTTTGAAAATTTATAACTAATAATCGGTTGGTCAGAAAAATATGAAGAAATACACGTTGGAATAAAAAAAATAAGATCTGTCTAATGACATAAGTTTTGATGACAAAATCAAATGATTAGTAACATTTGTTTTCAATAGATCTAATTGAATAAGGATTAACTTATAAAAATCATAACTAATAACCTATAAGTCAGAAAAACATAACAAAATATTTTTTGGATTCCTAATAATATAAACTAAAATATGGAATGGTTCTTATAACCTAATTCATGTAATGATAAAAAGGTGGTTTTTAGGGTTTGGTTAATGTGTATGAAAGTGACATAAAATATGTATATGTGTTTATTAGGCTCTTTGGTGACCTAGACTTGGATCTAGAAGTGCTTTGGACTTTGAATTCTGATATTGAGGTATGTTGTATCCCCTATTACTCAATGTTGAGCAATTCACCTATCTTTCCATTCTCTTGAATTTGGCCTACACAATATGTCTTGTCTCTTGATATCATGGTTCATGTAAACTATCTTACGTATTATGGTCTTGGTTAATCTCTTGATATCTTATCTTGTGCTATGGTGCTTGATAGACTTGTTGATGGTATCTACCCACTGTGATGTGGATATTTATTTGTAGATTCATGTGTTGTCCATTGTGTGATATGGCAACATTGTATAATTTATGATCATACCTCCTACTTTCCTCTACATTTACCTGCAATGTGGTTTAGTAGCCCTAGAGTAGTATAATTGCATTGGTATTGTCTCATTATAATTTGTGGCAACATTGTGATATTTTGGATGGTGGATGTGTGATTCCCCATGCCAAGGTAGGATGTATGATTCCTGGACCATGTTATATATGTTTGGATGGTGGATGTGTGATTCCCCATGCCAGGGCAGGATGTGTGATTCTTGATCCATGTCTCATTAGGTTCAAGATGTGTGATTCTTGGCTACCTTTGTCTTTTATAATATTCTAGTGTTATGCTTATCTCACATGTATGCAGGATGTTGGTCATGATATGTGCATGTGGCACTTCTTTATTGTTTTACATATGGCAAGTATCTCTTTTGTTATGATCTTAATCTTTTATGCCTGTGTGGGTAGTCTTTTTCTTTTGCATGGGAAGCATTTATAATTGATGTCCTTATTTCCATATATTGCTCACGTTTTCTTTAGTATACACATACCCGATTTTTGTTGATGTATCCTCTTTTCTTCTTCTCTTTTGTGGGGTATGCTTCCAACCCCAGGTTAGATCAAGGAGAGGAGAACTTCAACATCAACCTTGTATTTGAGCTTTTGGGAGACTTGGAGAGGTGGTTAGATGACCCTCGGCTTGATCTTTGGCTTATATGTTTAGTTTTTCCTTTTGGACACCCATGTGTGGTGAAGTGATGTACTACGTTATCAAGCTTTGTAAATTGTTAGATAATGATATTTTCCACTGCTACTCATTGTGTAATGATACATACATGTTGAATGAATTGGTATCCATCCCTTTGGTGAAAAATTTTGTGGTGTTTGGTTCAAGGGATGTGGTCTTTTCTTTCTAGTAGAGGAGTGGTTTCACTTCTCTACATCATGGCATCAGAGCCACTAGCAGTCGGTTATCTAACTATTTCAACTCGTCTCCCTTAGGATGTTTACCTTTATCTTAGGTTGCTTATACCTAGTACCTTGCCTTGTGTAGGAAAAACCCTAATGGCGGGAGATAACTCGACGGTTAACAACCAGTATGGTTACAAGACACCCGAAAACCCTAGGTTTGGTCTGGGGACCTTAGCTTCTACTGGTTTGGGAGGAGCTATGACTCCAGAGCAAGAGTTATCCATGTTTCGACAACTCTTTGCATCTTCCATGGCCAGGAAGATGAAAGACCCATTTGTACCTGAGAAGCCTAAGGAGTTCTCAATCATGGAGTTAATGAAGATGCAACCACCTTCCTTTAAGGGTGAAGGTGAGATAGAGATGGTCGACAAAGATGACGATTGGGTGTTAGCCATGGAGAGGACTTTTGATGGTATGGCATGTCCTCCACATTAGAAGGTTAGGTTTGCTTCATATGTTTTAGATGGACCTGCAAGAGTTTGGTGGAATGGAATTGCAAGTACTAGAGATATCTCAACCATGACTTGGGTGGAGTTTTTGTCTCTCTTCTGTGGAAAGTATATCTGCACTATTGCTTTGAAGAAGAAAGAAGTAGAGTTCTACAGCTTGAAGCAAGGTTCTTTATCTGTTTTTGCTTTTGTGCAAAAGTTTCTACTGTTGGAGCGCTATACAGTTGGTTTGGGTGAGGAACATAGGGTTGACATGTTCTTTCAGGGACTCAACTACAATGTGGGTCGTACTCTTATCCCATAACTGCCTTTTACCTTTCAGTAGATGGTTGATAAAACTTTGGTTGTGGAGTCTTACCTGGGGTTTCAACCTAGAGAGTTTGACAAGAAGAGGAAGTCCTCAGGTGATGAATAGAAAAGGGACAAGTGTGCTAAGTGAAATGGTTACCATCCTCCAGGAAAGTGTTCTCAGGATAAACCTCATCATAATACTCCAGTGGTATGCCATCATTGCAATGAACCTAGACATGTCAGACCTCAGTGCCCCAAGCTTCATTTTGGACCAGGATATGTTACACAATAAGCACCTCCTCAGAATCATGGTAACAATAATGGTAAGAAGCCTGTGGAAAGGAGAGATGGAAGAGTTTTTGCTTTGTATGGTGAAGAAGTTAATGATGGTGATCAAGAGAAAGTTAACCCGTAGTTCCTTAGATTAGTTTTTACAAGTTATGTTTCCTTTTTGCATGTTGCTTATGTAGTTGGATGTAAGAAGTATAGTTGAACCTTTTGTATCTGAAGTTTAGTTTGATATAATAAGATGAACCCTTTTAAGGGGTGGTGGATAAGTTTTCTAATGGATGTTTTGATTTCAAGGACAAAATTCCTTTAAGGGGTGGTGTGTTGTAACATACCATAATTAGAACCCTACCCTAATAGTTTTACCCTTTTTACTTAGCCAAACAAGGATAACCTAATACATATAATTACGTCAATAATGGAATATAAAATGTGACACCAAGAGTATATAGGGGAATACATAATAACTTTTTCTTAATAATGACTCTTTTGGATGATAATAAGAAATTAAAGGACTTAATTGGATAAATATTTCCCATATATTCTTAATATAGGGCTACATGCACAAATACCTCAGTTGGGTTTTAATTGATGGGTCTGAAGGGTAATTTGTCACTAAGTAATAAAAATAATAAGATATTTCCTCCTAGAACTTTCTAGTACTTTTTAGAATAGGAAAAAAAAGAGAAAATCCAAACTATATATAAAGGAGATGATAAATGCAATAATTGGTGGTAATACAGGATTTAATGGATAAAAGCATATAATGAGGAATCATAATCGGAAACCTACAAAGATAATTTGGCACTCAATCTCATTTTTTTGACATAAAAGAAACTTAAGGGCCAAGTATCATCTAAATTGGAAGATTAATGCATATATTAATGTCCTTATCAAAATAAAATAGGAATTAGGCCAATAAAGTAAAATAAAATACTTAATGCCCTCAAATTGGAAAACTAACTCCAAATTTTTAATCTAAACATAAAAATTAGCCTTTGGGCAAATTTGCAACTAATTTGGATAATGTTTGATTAATGAGTAAATATAGGAGAGAGAAAGTGTGTAAAATTTTCTATTTATTAAATAAATAAATAAATAATCTCAACTTGTGAAATTAATGATAAAATCGTATCCAAGTCTCTTAGTGAGACTTGTGGGTCAAGTTTCATAAAATTTGGATAATCCTAAAGCCATTAATGAAGGAGGAAAGAGAAAATATGATTTGATTTATTTAACACATTAGACGTTTTCAAAAGCAAATATAATTTTATATTCGGAATCTACATGTTTTAATTAGCCTCTCTGCAAAATTTTATCTAATTTGGAGTTCATTTGCACCCTCAAAAGAGGAGAGAGAAAAAGGAAGATAATGAATGTATCACTTTAATCAATTTCATTGTCCGACTATGATTTCCTATTTTATTTTGTCACACACACTTTGTTAGCCACACGATCTTGATCTGGAAGTGCAAAACCCATCTCCTACCTCGGGTAGGAGAGGGACGCACAGTGAACAGTACCGCCTAGTTTGGGACTCGGAATTTCGAGAATTTCTCTGTCATCTCTCCACCTCTTTTTGATATTTTTCATGCTTTAGATTGAGGAGAATATTCCGCATCTTATGAGCCCAAATTTTCAGCCTTACTTTCTATTTTTGTGAAATGCCCAATACTTGGAATTCAAGCAACCCAAGCCGTGTGCATAGAGGTCTTAAAACCCTAACCCATCTATATATAACACCCCTTCGGTCTTCATATTTGCTTGCTCGACTTTTCTCCAGTTCCAATTGCTCGTGTAATTGCATATTTACATGTCGGTGGTTGGTTTTGGGTTAAGGTGGTGTGGTGCGCTGTTCTCCCTCCTCCATGCGTCTCCAGGTGAATTGAAGCTTGTGGTGAGTTCAGTTCCACCTTCCCTTGCTTTCGGATGAATCAGTTTTGAGTTTTCTCTCGAATCATGGATTTGCCCAAACATGGCCAAGGTAGCAGCTCACTTCTGTAGCCATGGCGGGGCTTTGCGAAGGGGATGGATCCCCCACTTGGTTCCCCAGTCCTACCCTCATTATTTTTTCTTACGTTTTGTTTCTCTGCGAAGGGTAAAATAGTCTTTTTGCCCCATTCTCTTTTCTCTTGTTTGCGCTTGTCACCCCTTAGCAGGTTGAGAGGCCAGCCGAGTTGGCCAGACCTGATTGGGCCAACTCGGATCCATGGCCCTCTCCCTCTCTTTCTTCTCTGTCTCAAACGCCTTTGCTACTTGTAATTATCTGATCGGCCAAAGTTTGAAAATTTATAACTAATAATCAGTTGGTCAGAAAAATATGAATAAATACTCTTTGGAATCAGAAAAATAAGATCTATCTAATGGAATAAGTTTTTATGACTAAATCAAATGATTAATAACATGTGTTTTCAATAGATCTAATTAAATAAGGATTAACTTATAAAAATCATAACTAATAACCTGTAAGTAAGAAAAATATAACAAAATATGTTTTGGATTCCTAATAATATAAACTAAAATATGGAATGGTTCTTATAACCTAATTCATGTAATGATAAAAAGGTGATTTTTAGGGTTTGGTTAATGTGTATGAAATTGACATAAAATATGTATATGCGTTTATTAGGCTCTTTGGTGACCTAATCTTGGATCTAGAAGTGCTTTAGACTTTGAATTCTGATATTGAGGTATGTTGTATCCCCTATTACTCAATGTTGAGCAATTCAGCTATCTTTTTATTCTCTTGAATTTGGCCTACACAATATGTCTTATCTCTTGATATCATGGTTCATGTGAACTATCTTGCTTATTATGGTCTTGGATAATCTCTTGATATCTTATCTTGTGCTATGGAGCTTGATAGACTTTTTGATGGTATCTACCCACTTTGATGTGGATATTTATTTGTAGATGCATGTGTGGTCCATTGTGTGATATGGTAACATTGTATAATTTCTGATCATACCTCCTACTTGCCTCTACATTTACCTGTTATGTGGTTCAGTAGCCCTAGAGTAGTATAATTGCATTGGTTTTGTCTCATAATAATTTGTGGCAACATTGTGATATTTTGGATGGTGGATGTGTGATTCCCCATGCCAGGGCAGGATGTGTGATTCTTTATCCATGTCTCACCAGGTTCAAGATGTGTGATTCTTGGCCACCTTTTTCTTTTATAATATTCTAGTGTTATGCTTATCTCACATGTATGCAGGATGTTGGTCATGATATGTGCATGTGTCACTTCTTTATTGTTTTACATATGGAAAGTATCTCTTTTGTTATGATCTTAATATTTTATGCATGTGTGGGTAGTCCTTTTCTTTTACATGGGAAGCATTTATAATTGATGTCCTTATTGCCATATATTGCTCAAGTTTTCTTTAGTATACACATACCAGCTTTTTGCGGACATGTCCTCTTTTCTTCTTCTCTTTTGTGGGGTATGCTTCCAACCCCAGGTTAGATCAAGTAGAGGAGAACTTCACCATCAACCTTGTTGCTGAGCTTTTGGGAGACTTGGAGAGGTGGTTAGCTGACCCTTGTCTTGGTCTTTGGCTTATATGTTTAGTTTTTCCTTTTGGACACCCGTGTAGTGAAGTGATGTACTACGTTATCAAGCTTTGTAAATTGTTAGATAATGATATTTTCCACTGCTACTCATTGTGTAATGATACATACATGTTGAATGAATTGGTCTCCATCCCTTTGGTGAAAAAATTTGTGGTGTTTGTTTCAAGGGATGTGGTCTTTTCTTCTAGTAGAGGAGTGGTTTCACTTCTCTACAACATCCTTCACAATTTTAAGTACATCATTCATGATTATGTTAAGGGGAAGAGTAATGCTTCCGGTGCTTGAATGAGTGTCTTAGACAACTTCATCTTCATCCTTCTTGCTTTCAGGGTATGGAATGCCTCAGAAATTGGCATGTCGTCCTAAGAAACTGGAGAAGGTTCAATTAAACCCCGATGTTGTTGTTGAAGTTCTTCAAGTTTATGTGTAGTCTCGTTCTTCTTATTCAAGAGATAAAGAGAAGTGCTTCCAAAAACCTTTAATTCTGCACGCAACTGTTATTTACAACTATTAGTAGGTAACACATACTATGGTTTCGAAAATGGGTGACGACTAATAATTACCTCAGGAACCCTTTCCTTTATTGATTTACAAGTAGCCCCGTCTTCACCATCTTCTATATCTTCTATTTTGTCAATCAGGTGTTCAGCGATGTCATTATGATGTTCAAGAGGACATCGCTGAGTAGAAATGAGGATATGTCACCTAAAAGGAACAACAAATGATTCTTGCTGAGTAGAAATGACAATATTATAGTGAGTTGAAGTGTTTTTGAAATTCCTTAGTCTTCAACTTAATTTGTAGGAGTCTAGAAAAACTTGTTGTTTTCAGATGCTTATTGACATCTTCAATTTTATCTAGCGGGTTCATTCTATCATTCAGGTTGACAATGAAGGTTGTCCTCGTCCCGTGCTGGAACTGGCTTTCCATATGAAAAATAAAGAAAAGAGAAATGAATGAGAAGATTTTTGGAAAGAATCACAACTGATGATTTACTGCTACTGAAACCCCTATTTTGAGAGTTGTTTATTTGGGAATTATGTAACAAGTTGGTGCTTGGAGGAGGCCAGAAAAGAGGAAGATGACAAGTTTGTAATTGGAGATTGTGAGAAGAGATCAAGAAGACAAGTTCATGCTTTGAGATGATGTAAAAAGATCACATATAAACAAAGGAAGCAAATCACTGAGTGCTGCAAGTGAGTTTATATCAATCATTCAGTCGGTTCATGATACATCATTTCGTGTAGCCATTTACAAGTAATTGTTGGACTGGAGGAACCGACATAAAACAAACGATTGAAAATCTTGTTTTAGTTATTATCTAAAATATTGCCAAGTATACATAATCAACACAAATACATAGAAGGAAGAAGAAATATGTTTTCAGTTGTTGTATTTTCTAAGACCTACACATTTTAAAATTGCACGATTGGATTTCATAATAACAATATTCCTCTCTTCACCCATTCTTACATATCATTCCATATATCCTCATAATTGATTATGTTTTTACCCTACTTGTTCATGTTCCCTTCTTTCATGTTATTACTCTCCTCCTGATCCTCGTTCTCTTTCTTATCACATTTTTCCTTTATCCTCCTTCTTGATCTTGTTCTCCTTTTGACGGTTCCTTTTCTCTTGCCCTTATTCATTTTTCCCTATCTCCCCATCATTGACCCCTATCTCTCCCTACTTGTTCCTATTCTCCTCTTCAATGCTAATTTTCTCCACATGATCCTTGTTCTCTTTCTCATCTTGTTCTCTCTTTCTCTTCCTCCTTGATCATGTTCTCCATTAGATAGTTCCTTATCTCTTGTCCTTATTCACTTTTTCCTATCTCCCCATCATTGATCATGTTCTTCCCCTACTTGTTCCAATTCTCCTCTTCCATGCTACTATTCTCTTTATGATCCTCGTTCTCTTTCTCATCATGATCTCATTCTCCTCCTCCTTGATCCTGTTCTGCTTTCAACAGTTCCTTTTATCCTATCCTTATTTGATTTTCCCTATCTCCCCATCATTGATCATGTTCTCCCCCTACGTATTCCCATTCTCCTCTTCAATTCTACTATTCTCATCCTGATCCTCATTCTTTTTCTCATCTCATTCTCGCTTTCTCCTCCTTGACGTTGTTCTCCTTTCAATAGTTCCTTATCTCCTGCCCTTATTTGATTTTCCCTATCTCCCCATCATTGATCATGTTCTCCCCCTACTTGTTCTAGCTCTCCTCTTCAATGCTACTATTCTCCTCCCAATCCTCGTTCTATTTCTCATCCTGTTCTCACTTTCACCTCCTCCCTTATCATATTCTCCTCTCGATAGTTCCTTTTCTCTTGCCCTTATTCGTTGATCCTCACACATACAAAATCCGATAGACATACAGATCACAAACGACACTAAAATTTAATAAAACTTGCAAAAAATACACGTCGATTATGTACAATAACATAATTGATTATAAACCAACGCATAAACCACATACTTCAATTCCAAAAAATTATCATAGTTATATTACAATAGGTGAATAATATATGACATTAATAGCCCCTTTCTCGGGCTTTGCTCATATGATATTGTATTAAATCGAAAAGTACATTTCTATACTACTTGCCATCTTTGTAGTCATATTCATACGCATTTCTGAAATATTTTGTGGATCATTCTATTGAATGACTTTATTCAACTCAATTTCATCATTCTAATGTTTCATGAGTAGAATGGTAAAGACCCCGCAGCTATATAAGTCCTTCTGTTTAGGAACAACTGGAGTATCCCATTTCTAGGTGCTCCAATCTGCAACCCCTCTAGTGACAGTGAAAAATGTCTTCATGTTCTTCCCCACCTCCTCACAAACTGGTCCATAAGGAGTCTATTTCTCTCACTCCTGAGTGATAAGGATGTTCAACAAGACAAATTGATCCACAAGGAAGTCAAAGTAAACAATGAAAAAATGTTCTTGGTGGCAGATAGGAATCATGTACTACATTTTAAATTCAACAACTAAAGTAAATGTGAGAATAATCACCAAATAGCAAAGAGGTTATATAGATGTATAATTTAAAAAAAAATTAAGCTAGAGGGTTCTCTATTCATCCCACCCCTCTCTTGTGGGAGAAACCATCAACATAATACACCTCTTGCTTATGTGTCCGCAGGTTTGTTCCCCCCAGAAGACTAGATAAAAAAACCTCACAACCCAAACAAAGAAACAGCTAAAAAAAACATCCATGATTCATCAAGCGTCGATCCTCTGCAGGTGCACGTAGGGAATGCACCTTTTCTCCAAAGTTGCCATGCCTCGAATTCTATTCGGTATCATCCTTCTATCCGTAATAACTGTCATCTCTGAAAAATCTTTTCCCCCATCTCCCAATCTCTCTGGGTATAGAGTTAGCAACTTTGTGAACCATTGACCCAGTAATACTAGATCTAACCAACTCGGACCTCAACTCTCTAACAAACGGCTTGGTCCTCCACGGTTCTATAGCATCCTTCCACAGAATATCATAGACTTCCTGGTCATCAATCTCAATACATGAAACTTGTAGCATATGATCATCTGCCAGTTTCAATCCAACAATGCATGCCTGTACATATGCCAGGACGAAGTTCGGTGCCTTGAGCCAGGCATGGAACACCATGCATATATCTACATTTTGATTTCGTATCAAGCCTGCCTCCCACCTCCTACATACCCCATCTTCTCCCCTATCTCTTCCTATAGTCAAGTTCATTTTCAAGTTATGCAAGTCAGGCTTCATCCACCTTATCAGTTGAATCTCTCTCATTCTCGTCTTAGGCTTAGTAATCCAGTCATCTCTCATCCTATTGTAAATGCTCGATCCATGTTCAACGCGGAAGGATCTATGCTGAATCGTGTTGTTCACAGAAGAGATGTTTTGATTCCATTCAAACTCCCAACCTCGCAGTTTGTCCCCAAATCTAGATGCACAACGTATCCTCCAAATGTTGTGGTGTATGTTAACTGCTAACCTTCCTGCAATCCAATCTGAGATCCTCCTGGAGTAACCTTTCTCACAAGTATCATGAAGTTATTGTATATCATGAGGTGCTTGCATCTGCGTCAAATGGGAGAATATGTTCCAGAAGAACATGGCAACCTGTCCATGGAAGAAAAGGTGATCAACATCTTCTACTCTCGGATCATCACAACAGTTACACCTCGATACAAGGGGGATGCAACATCTATGTTGAACATTATCATCCGTAGGAATAGCTTTTTTAGTCAGCTTCCATATGATAGCACTCACCTTAGGGGCGTCCATGCCCCATATTTTTCCTAGAGCATCCAGTCCTCCCGCTCTTGGTTGCATCAGAATCTTTTTCACTGATTTCATAGTGAAGCGACCCTTCTGGTCAACACCCCACACCAATTCATCATCTGCGTTCGTTATCCAAGCACCTGCCTTTTTTATCAGCTCCACACCCTGGTCATCAACCACCTGTTGGATCGTCTCTCAATCCCATCCATCTTCTTCATTCCAGAAATCTCTAACCAAGAACGGCTGCCTTCTATCACTAGCAAAGATGGCATGGTTAGTGAGTCTCTCATCACATCACCATGAGTCCCAAAAAGGGATATTACCTCTCCCAATCGACCATCTACAAAAAGGAAACATTCTAGGGAACATGTCCCATATCTTCTTCCAGAAAGGGGATGGACAACTACTAATCTTTAAGTGATTAGGATAGTTTCCGGACCTGCCTGTTGCAAGGTTAGCATACTTATCTCTGCAAAAAGATGCCCACAAAGTCTCAGTATTGAGAATTTCCCAGCACGCCTTAGCAAAAAAGGCATCATTAATCATCTTCAAGGAAGTGAGACCAAGACCCCCATCTATCAGCGGCATAGCAACTCTTTCCCATCTGATCCATGCTTTTCTCTGGTGATTCTCCCTGTCTGCCCATAGAAAACTCGAAAATTTTCTCTCTATACGTTGTATGATACCTACTGGAATTCCCACCACCGCTACCGTGTAGACAGTAATGGACGACAGCACATGAGCAACCAGTAGTCTTCGTCCTGCAAAAGATAGCAATCTAGATTTCCATGCAGCCACTTTAAAGTTCACTTTTCTAACAAGAAACTCGTAGTCAATTAATTTTGTCCTTCCTTTAGAAATCGGTATGCCCAGGTAAATAAAAGAGCGAGTCACCTTCTCCACTCCAAAGCCCTTTGCTATGTCATCTGCCTTTGCTTGATCATACCCCCCAATCACACAAATAGATTTGTGTCTATTGATTCTCTGACCAGTTGCCTTTTCATATAGCTCGAATGTGCTTCTAACTGTATTGATTGTCCGCTGGTCCGCATTGAAGAACATCCGAAGATCATCAGCATAGAGGAGCATTGGAGGTGCCACCCCATATCCTCTTGTATAGAAATTGGCAATGGACCGATCACTCACCAATCTACTAATCCTTCTGCAAATATGTTCCTCAAAGATAATGAACATGAATGGTGATATAGCATTACCTTGCTTTAAGCCTCTTCCAATCTGAAAAAAACCAGTTGTATCCCCACCAATAGTAACCGTAGCCCATGTGTGTTTAAAGAAACTCATACATAGATCGATCACCTCAGGTAGAAATCCAAAAGCAGCAAGACATTTACACATCACCTGCCAATCCACTCTGTCATATGCTCTTGACATATCGAACTTAACCACAACATTAGGAAATTCCCGACCTTGATTGATATCATGCATCAACTCTCTAGCCAGCCTGACATGATGAGTAATATCATTCCCTTTCAAGAAGGCTCCCTGTGGATAGGATATCATCTGGGTCATCAATGGATCCAACTTGTTACTAAAGATTCTCGCAAGGATTCTTAGGGTCAGATTCTCAATCGAGATAGGTCTGAAATCAGCGGATAACTTCTTGGGAGAGTCGACCTTCAGAATAAGGAGGATTCTATAGCAGAACAAACCTCTATGACATATCTGTCCTCTAAAGAAACCATCTTCCAGAGTGAGGAAGTCATCACTAATAATATGCTACGCAGCTAAAAAGAAAGGTTGGGTAAATCCATTCGGCCCAGGGGCTGTATTTGGGTCCATTTCCTTCAATGTCTTCAGAATCTCGTCCTCATGAGGGGTGGCTGTCAGAGAGAAGCTATCATGTTTCGAGATAGTCTCTGGGATGTCCTGTAGAAACTGTTCTAAGGCAATGCTATCTATCTTAACTTCCTCATTGTATTGTTTCTGGTAATGTGTCGCCGCCTTCTCTGCCATCCCAGCAGGGTTCGTTATCACAGTACCATCAGGCAGTGTCAATGCATTTAGCCTCCCATGTCTTCTCCTAGTTTTGACCACCGAATGATAAAACTGAGTGTTGTGCTCACCATCTTTTAGCCAACTAATTCTGGCCTTCTCCCTCCAAAAAGCCTCTTCCACATCTAGCAGCTGCTCAAGCTCATTCTCTACAGTCTTTAAGTTTGACTCATTGAGTGGAGTGGGATTTTCATCAAATGCAGCCTGTGTAGTGAACACCACATCCTCTAAATGTTTGATACGTTGATTATTGTCTCCAAACTTTATCTTACTCCAGGCTCTGAGAGCACCTCTTACTTTCTTCAATTTATGATAGAAAACGAACGATGAATTTCCCACAACTCTCTCTTCCTAGATCTGCTCAACAAAGACATTCAGCCTCCCTTAGCCATGTCGAAATGAATGAGAAGTGAGCTTTCCTATCAGTAGTATCCCGTGCACCCAGTATAGTTATAATAGGGCAGTGATCCGACACCCGAGATCTAGTAAGGTGTATAGAATGAGTTGTGCGTTTCTCCGCAAACTATGCTCCATTCATAAGAACCCTATCTAACCTCTCCCAAACAGTAGGCGTGAGTATCTGTTTGTTAACCCAAGTAAACTGGCTTCCTTCAAAAGGCACCTCCTTCAAGAGAGCATCAGCAATAAGAGCATTGAAATCAAACATTTCCTGATAAGTTGGAGCATTTCCCCCACGTTTCTCCTAGGCCTCTCGCACAACATTAAAATCCCCTGCTATGATCCATTTCATATCACCTATCTCAGCAGACATGATGATAATCTCTTCCCAGTGATCTCTCCTGTGGGCACAATCACAACTTGCATACACAGCCGTAACAAAGAAGAATGAACCATCTGAGGCCTCACATCTAACAGTAATGTGTTGTCTATGTCTTCTAAAAATCAGTGGCTTTAGGTTTAGGTCCACATATACCCATATCTTACCTTCCTCTATATGGTTGTCAGCCACCCAATCTAGGCGTACCACATCTAACAGCTCAGCAGCTTGTTCAGCATGTAAGAAAGGTTCAAAGAGGCAAACAATGCCCGGTTTGAATCGGCTACAAAGTCTCCTCAGCACCCTTCTTGTTGGGTTGTTTGCAGCCCCTCTAATATTCCAGAAAATTGACTTACTGTCCATATGAAAAGAAAAACTACTCTTCTCATCTCAGTCACTGTCAAGTCAGTGACTAAACCTCCACTCATCCTCATCGTTATAATTAGTGTAGGCGGCACGTCTCTCATCCTCCGAGTGTCTCCTCCTAGAGCTACCACACCTGGTATAAGCATGTTCTTGGATAGTATTGCATCCCCGATCAGTAAACTCAACTCTTCTCAAGCTAGATCTGTATCTTCTTCTATCTGTTCTTCTACGTTCTCTGTCACGGGCATCCTCAAAGTGTATAAAGTCCTCCAACCTTCTATTCGAAAGGAATTGTCTGTTGCCTTCTCGATCAACTATAACTCTTGTCAGAGATCTATCCTCTCTTTGACATTGTCTGTCCGGAGATGGTCCCCATGATCTAGGTCTCTCCTCCGGAGACGGCAGTCTAGTAATCACTGTAGCCTCAGAAACAGGTCCTTCTCTATTCTTTTTCACAACGAGAGCTTCTCTTGGTATTCCATATTCACCGCCTGCTTCGGTAAGGATAGAGTCTTCTGCACCCATTTTTCCTCTAGCTACCATGATAAGATGAATTGAGGTCCTCCTCGATCCGTATGTAAGGGATATGAATTACGGTACATCTTCACTAAAGGCCTCCATGAGCATGAGTATACCTGATAGATCATCTTCTCCCTTCTGCCAGTCTGATATATGTATTAGTTTACCAAACGGTTTGACAATGGTTGTAATGGATTCATCATCCCGGCACACCATGGGAAGGTCTGCCACCCAAAACCAGAAGACTTCTTTGCATCCATGTCGCTCCCCTCCAATCATGTGGCTCGTGTCAATCCTAGACCCTCTAAAGGTAGGTACCCCTTTTGCCGCATTTTCCTTTGCTTCGTTGGGGCAGGAGAAAAAGGCAATCGCTTTTCTGTCTGTAAAACGATATAAGTCTGCTGCACATGGCCAACATTGTCTTAAGAATGGGCAGAGAGCCATCCATGATATTTCACTGGGCCAAGAAATCTCCACCGCCCTCTCAAGAGCAGTGATCTTGCTTCTTCTCATATCGTCATCAGGGCCTATATCCACCGAAATCCTTTTTGGGATGTGATGTGGTGTACCCCTAGCTGGTCTTCTTGATGGTAGCGGAGGGAACACCGTTCTTGACAGTATATCTGGTACTCTTGCCTGAGAGAACATCTGATTGCATCTCACCGCAATGTGTCCAGACCTATGACATTTGTAGCACACCTTGTTCCTCCTGCATTGTGATTGCCAATGTCCTCTGCCAAGACACCAGAAACAAGTGTCGTGAGGTATGTCATATAGTGGTTTCTTCGTCGATGGAGTTCTGTGCGTCTTGGAGGCTGACCCATTGTCTTGTGCCGCCGGAGACGGCGTATAACCAGACTGCATTGTTGATCTTGGTCTCTGAGCTGATATCTGGTTTGCTATAACTATTTCTTCAGTTGCATTCATCGCAGGGGACCGCTGAGGTATCCCATGGAGAGCCGTCGTATCTTCTTGGGGAGGTGACTCCATGGTATTCATTCCTTGTGGCTGCTTGACCATCAGATGAGGCGTATGGTTCACTTCTTGTGCCAGCTCGTTCGTCAGTTGATGCATAGTGTTCTCTTGCGACGCTTGCCCTGCGCTCGTCTGCGGAGGAGAAAAAGAGTTCGTCCCCATCTCTGGACTCGGCGTCGGCATGCTGATCAGGGGGTGTGCATCCTCAACCATCATCATATGCGTGGGTGATTGAAGAAAGTTCCTAATGTGCAGGATCACTACATCCGGCGGTGTGGATTCGGAGGCAAAAACTTCTCGTCGCTCAGCGACAACCCCTTGCGCCTGTCTCACGCTCTATCACGTAACCCTGCGGAGCAGTAGTGAGGGTAGCATCAAGACTTATCGTAGCAGGCTTTTCGTATTCGAGGGCTGTATCGATCTAACCCAGCATCGGATTGTCATGGAAGAAATCTGTATCGGTCTCTAGTTAACACGATACGATTGCCACACACGATACGAGTGGGCAATATGCCTACCCCATATCGGTTTGTTACCTTGTCAGGACAGAAGCTGTATCGGTCTCCAGCTAACACGATACAAGAGCCTCACTGGCATAATGATGTTACACTTCTCCTCGGCTCACCTCGTCAGGAAGGAAGCTAACACCTATGTCGGACTCCAACTAGTACGATATGAGAGCTCCCCCCAAGAGCTACCACCGGATTTCGCTGCGGTTCAATCCAAGCGGGTACACTTGAAGGGCAGCACGTGAGGAGAGCCCGACACGGATGGAGATATTAAAAAGCTCCTGACGATGCAACACCTAACACGTTATGAGATCAGCTACCACATAATGATATCTCCCACCGATACGAGAGCCTCCTCAGTTGCACGATACGAGAGCACTCCTGTAGCGTCCAGTGGATTTCCGCCCAGTATGGAATTCAGTTCTTCTTACGTATCGGCCACCAACCTGTGTCGGCCTCCAACTAACCCGATATGAGACTCCCCCCACGATACGAGAGCCCCCCCCACGATACGAGAGCCACCTCAGTTTCACGATACGAGAGCACTCATTGAGGACAAGTATGTTTCCAAAACCTTCATATAGATGTATAAATGACTCACATAATCACAAATCCATGATCTAAAGTGTGCTGATTTATGGGGTCGTATA
This sequence comes from Alisma plantago-aquatica, assembly GCA_963693085.1. Taxonomy (NCBI): domain Eukaryota; kingdom Viridiplantae; phylum Streptophyta; class Magnoliopsida; order Alismatales; family Alismataceae; genus Alisma; species Alisma plantago-aquatica. The sequence goes on along the minus strand of OY856413.1, from coordinate 589,400,963 downwards.
ACTGAAATATGTCATAGATAATGTTAAATTCACACTCCTCATTAATTGTCTCAGATGAGCCAAGGTTGAAAATAGTATTTTTATGTAAAATAAGGCAACATAGACAACAAACAAGATACACTTACAAAATCAAAATAGGAGCATAATAACTAGAGAAAAGAAAGAAGGAAAAGGAGGGGAGAAAGGAACATGGAGTGTGAGTAAAGGAAGAAGGAGAAGGAGAAAAGAAACAATGAAGGGAAGAAAAGGAAGAAAGATGACAAAAACATGAACAAGGAGGGCGAGAAAAGGAAGAAGGAAGATGAGAATAAGAACAAGGAGCGGGAGCAAAGGAACACAGACGATGAGAAAAGGAACAAGGAGAGGGAGAAAGGAACAAGGAAGGGGTAAAAAGGAACAATGAAATGGAGAAAGGAGTAAGGACGATGAGAAAAGGAACTTGGAGGGGAAAAGGGGCGTACACGTAGAAGCATCAGAAGATTAAATCTCTTCACCCTTTCATTCGTGTGCTTGATATTCCTTCTGTTCATTGAATGAATGTGTGCATCGACGATGTCATCAGTGATGAAGTACCCTTTTATGCAAGAACGAATATCTTTTGGCATCAAGGTTATTATACCATCCTCCTTCTTGTAGCACATGCAATCACCGTAAAAAACAATAAATAAGTATAATTACTTATTTGTCAAAAGAAAGGTAAGTTGAGACCAAAGATACACGGCCTGAACTCTATGATGTTGTTGTGCCATATCTAGTTCAACATTTCAATGTGCATGGGTTGGATAGTAGGTAACTCCATTGTGCATGGCTTCAGACAAACAACCTTCAGAACACAGCCTCAAGACCAAACCCTTGGATTTCTGACGACGAGGTTCAATATAGCATTGGCACAACTGACGCTTAGATTTTGGTTAGTTGTGCATCTTGCAAGCTCCTCCTCCTCTTCGTTGGAGAGAACAAAAGACATTTTTTTCCTAGGGCGCATGCCGCTGTCCTCGATCTCAGGTCAGAACATCACTTCACCATTCTGTCCCTCATCCCTGGAGACCACGATGGAGCGCTTATACTCTAGCATGTCGCTGACCTCGGACACCATCATTTCAAGAGGCTTTTCGGCATCGCGAGTGGACACATAACCAGAAAACATCGCCTTCCTTTGAACTCGGAAGGGGGCCGGGATAAATCCCTTTGCCTCTCACTAGGCTCTTCATCTTTACTTCGAAAGAAATATGAAATGAGTGATTTTTTCTCCGGCCATGCTCATGGTGGATGTTGTTGTTGTTGCCGTTGCTGCTTCTCGTTAGGTCGTCGTTGATGTTGTTGTTGCTACGAGTGCAACTGACGTTAGGTCGCCCTTGCTAGAAAGGCAATGAGAAAATGATAGGGCAAATGCAGCCATTGTAATCTTTTGAAAATTGGAGGTGGATCAGCATTCTGTTGTCTAATCAAACATCGACAATCGAGTCCAGTGAGGCTTCACAGGAAGCTGAAGCTACGCCACGACGTTGGTGTGACAATTGATGTGTTGGCCGCTAAGATCACACGGACGAGCAGATGAATCGGAACCTCAAATTCCAATCAGACGGCCAAAGCATTATTTTAGGACGTCCTGATCAAATGGGCTGTCAACACCGAATCCGAGTTCATCCGCCACTTACACACATCAGAGTTGTAAAGGAAGTTCACATCACATGGGATCACAGAACAGTTGTAAGAAATTCAATGTCAACGGGGGCTAGGAAATAGCAGACTGCCACGTCCACCATGCAGCGGTTGTCAACAACTACCATGACGCAGTCATCCACTGAATATGCGGAGCAGCTCCAACCAGCCCCGCACCTTAGCAGCACTTGCACGAGTAGTCCGTAGATGATGGATATATAACAACTATAATATTCCACGTTGCGTATTTCACCTGTATGGGTGTATAAATATCTTACGGCACCACAACTGTAATGCGTACGGATATATAATAGCAATAAACATCTTTAAGGCTCAACAAAGAGTATCACTCTAATCATATGATTGAGGCGTGAAGCCATTAATATCGATGCTCACGTAATGTGCACATCTTTCAAAATATTCAGGTGTAAGGCAGAGGGGTACATTTTCTAAGCATTGAATTATTTTGGGTGTATGGGTGCATAACAAGGGTTTAAAACGTCGAAACAATGTTAGGGGTTTGTCCGGAACATATTAAGTTTCTCACAGGTTCTCGCATGATCTTTGACTTATTCAAAAGCCATTTTAATCGCTTATGTTTCATCTTTGCATATCGTTTGACTTTATTTGCAATTGAGATCAGTTGTCTAAACTGTGAATAAATTTATTACAAGGAGTTGTAGATCTAGAAGATTTGTCCTCCTTAACTATCTATTGGGTACGTGGATCATATGACATGATTCAGTAATCAACGTTCTCCATCATCTAGGTATTTAATTTTTTAAGTTAACATGGGTGAATTGTGTTCTTCATACATCCCTTCTGTAAGAAAACAAACAGATATACAGAAAACCAAACACCACAAAGTAGAGATCCCTCATATATTTAACCACCTAATCAAAACCAAAGCAACCCTCCCTATACATAAACAAAGTAGAGAACTTATGAAAATATCAATTTCTAACTCCCATGTGTCATGTACTATGGGTGAGCATTCAATTAATTTGGTCAATTATGATTTATTGATTAGATTAAATGGTTAATTTGTAGTTTGAGATTTTAAGTATAAACCTAACGGAATTTAGTGTCAATTAATTTGATTATGATTAATCGGTTAATGGTTAATTTGGTCAGTTAACTTGATTACCAAATAACAATCTTTGAATAATATTGTATCAAAATACTTATAAAAATTTTAAATTTTTTATATTATAGTAGTATTTCATATAAATTTAGTGTTATATAGTTCATTAAAATTTTGTTTACTATGTTATAAATGTAGAGGTCTTTTGAAATAAATGTACAATTGTATATGTATATATATACGTGTAGGAATTTTTTTTTGAATAAATTGTGTTAATTCGATTTATCAAATAATAAAATATTTTTTATGACAAATTAATAATTTAACCAATTAATCAAAATAAATTAGTCAAATTTTACAAGTAAAATTAACTAGCCAGTTCTAACCATTTGGTTAATCGATTATTAACCAAACTCTACTCACCTCTACTATGTACTACCCATCAACATATGGGAAAGGACATGCAATCATCACTGTAACATAATGAATCTTAGATGTAATCTCCATGTAAACTTTTTTTCCAAGTTTCCCTTTCATTTGTGTCCTTTATGTCGTTCATGTTCAATTAGTGAAATTTATAGTGGTTTAGTGAACATTTATTCACTAATTGTACCAATATAAGGGTTTATGCACAAATACCTCAGTGAAAACCTTATTTAAGGATCTAAAATGTAAAATCACCACTTTAGCAGAACAATGGTACATTAATTGGTGCTAGAAGTGCAAGGCCCTAAACCTTGATTAAATGTATTAAACAAGCTTAATTACCATATTTAAGTGATCTAAACCTTAATATAACATTTTGAAGTGATTTGAAAACATAAAATGAGCCTAAGTTTCAAATTTAGTTCGATTTGGATGTTGTTTATGCAAGTTATGCAAATTTAGGTACATTCTGGACTTTTATGCAATTTACCCAATTGGGAGGTTTTCTTTGCAAATTATCACCTGAATTTTAATCCTTAGATATTCCCTTACGATTCTCGAGATTTTGATTCATGGGGCACCTGGTTGCACCTTGGTTTGAAGGTGTTTCTCTCCAAGGGCATTATAGGGATTACCCTCAATATAAATGAGCTCATCTTTAAAAGCTATCAACCAATGGGGTTATTTTTTGATGGGAGGATGGTGGGGATGGCCTAGAAGCCTCCATGGGCTTTTAGGACTGACCTTGGATGTAACATCCCTGACCTGGGTTATGTGTTAACCCTAGATGTTTTGCCTAATAAGGTTGATTGGATGCTTAATCTTATCTTGGGAAAAGTAATTAGGGCTCATGAGGAACTTATGTTTAAATTTTGGTCCTGTTTGAACAATGTTGAAGCAATGTTTGCTTATTTTGGACTAAAGTACAAATTACCCAAGTTTAGGGGTTAAATTGCAAATGTTGCATGATAAGATGTCCCTCTGATGTTGAGACATCATAAGAATGAATATGATGTAGTGGTATGGTTTTCACAAGCTTGGGCACCAAGATTAAGCATGTAAAGCAATGTTTGTGCATTAAAACCTAGTTTTGGTGTAATGTGCAATTTACCCAAAACCCAGGGTTCAATATGCAAATTATCACTTCAATAAGGTCCCTAATGTTTCTTGGCATCATATAGAGCAAATAAAATGAGAGGGGCGCCTCATTTGAATTAAGTTGGAGGAGAGAGAATCTTGATATTTAAATAATCAAGATTTAATCCTAAGTGAAACCCTAATTCAATTTAGGGCAAAAATGAATGTATTAATTAAAGGGCCTTCAACCAAAATTAAAATGGTTCGATTCAGATGTGTGTTGATGAGCTTAAAGCCTTGCAAATGCACGAGCATATCCTAAGGAGGTGAAATTCCACTCACCATTATTATAAGAAAAAGAATTTCCACTCAAATATGGATATTCTTATTATAAGGGTTAAGGTGCTTAATTTATTTTCCCTAAATTCTTGGATAATGGAAGGGAGCTCGGTGGGATAGAGATGCCTTTGCATGTAAGAAACTAAGGGGGGAGTTGTGGCAACAATTTTGGAATTAATAGACTTTTATAAAACATTTTCTCTCTCATCAATTTTCTTATAAAAGTACCCTTTCAAAGCCAAAACAAAGGCTTTTTCGGATTCCTTTCTTTCCCCTTGCTTGGAAAACAACCAAGGAGCTTTGGAGGATCAGGAGGACGACCCCAACCTGTTGGTAAGGTTCTTGACCTCCTTTCACCTTGAATCCATGGTGAAAATCAAAAATCAATGCATGAATTCTTCATAACTCGATCCCTTCTTCAATTCTAACCAATCCTTTTCACTCAAAGCTTGAGGACGAGCCTTGGAATAGTGAAGGGAGCTTCATCCATTGTTTCCGTGAGCTTGGAGCTTTGGAGCTCAATTGGAGGTGGGTTTTATAACTTGAAACCTTAATTTTATTATTGCAATCAATTCCTTATCAATTGGTGATCATTTCTACATTTCCGAAATTAAGTTTGGTTGATTGATGTAATCTCCATGGAAATCATAGTAGATTTCATGATTTGGAGCTTGATGATTATGACATCATCATAAGCACACACCTCCCCAAATATCTAGGGCAAACAGTTTCAATTTTGAATCCAAATGGTTTCACCAAACCGTTTGGTGACAAAACGGTTTGCAAACCGTTTGGTGGTTTGGTTTCCAAACCGTTTGGAATGGTTGACCGTTTGAGATGGTTGACCATTTGAAGATATGTTCTGTGGTGCTTGGATCTTGATCTAATGGTTTCTATTGGTTTGATCTTGAAGGTTTCAATTATGAATGATTCCTTAATTGCAAACCCTAATCGACTAAGTGCTGAATTTCCAATTGATTGAGATGATGTTTTGGGTTGATTGACCCAAACGGTTTCAAGACCGTTTGGGAATCACCCAAACGGTCTCAAGACTGTTTGGGGGTCACCCAAGACCGTTTGGAGGTCTATGGTTAAGTATGGCTAGGTGTTTGAAGGTCTAAAAGTACCAAATTGAATTACAACTAAGTGTTGATTTGATAATCAACCCAATGGTCCAAAACCCTAATTGGATTTCATGGATTTTGATGATGGAATGGGAAAACGGTCTTAAGACCGTTTGGAGATCAACCAAATGATCTCAAGACCATTTGGTGGTCATCCAAGACCGTTTGAGGTCAGGTCATATCATGTGATGATGATAGTTCATTGATTTCAATTGATTTGGTTCCACAATGTCAACCATTGATGGATCCTCGATTTCAAACCCTAAGTGATGGTTTCTTGATTATCAAACCAAGCTCAATTGGGTTCAAAACCCTAAATTGAAGGTCTAATTGAATGGTGATTCAGTGGTCCAATTGATGAATACTTTAGTGGTTCAATTTATAATTGGTCCATGGATTGAAACATTGAGTCGATTGAGTGTTGAAGTGCCTTTTTGGTCCATGCGGTTTTGAGAAGGTTTGGACCAAATGGTCTCAAGACCATTTGAGTCCAAACGGTCTCAAGATCATTTGGGACCAAACGATCTCAAACCTTTTGGTGACCCAAAGTGCAAACGATTTCAACATCTATTTTGTTCAATTGGTTTCAAGTACAACTTGTTCAAATGGTTTTCAACCAATTGATTTATGAGAATCAAGATCATTAAGGGTCTAAGTAATTAATATTGTGAAGATCAACATGATTAATCCATTTGAATATCTCATGTAATTGAAGGTCCAATATGGTGAACATATTTGGATACTTAATGCATTTGAAGATTTCAATGGTTAACCCAATTGATCACTTTATGGAATTGAAAGATTAATTGGTCAATTCTTTTGAATTCCTTCTATAATTGATGGTTTAATTGATTAGACCATTTGGACATCTAATATGATCAAAGGTCCATTAACTATGTGAATATTAATGATGTAGACCCATGATGATTATGAAGGTTAACCCTAGCTTTGTGTACTCAAGTGAAGAGTTGACCTAAATCAATCTTGGAGTATTTAACATCCTAAAGAGGATGAGAGAGAGAATGAGAAAGATGAATGCTTATATAATCAAGCCCTAATTATCTCATTATGAGTAAACTATGTGATAAGGGTTTGATCCATAATAATGAGATCATGAAACCCTAATCAATGAGCCCTAACCCTAATTTAGAGTAATACTAAGTGGAACCCTAATTGGGATGAATAGTGAACCCTAATTGTGGGATTATTGAATGTAGACCCTTTTCTGAGGTAAAATTTATGTGTGAAACCCTATTTAGGGCAAATCTATGTGTAAAACCCTAATTTAGGGCAAAGCTGAGTGTTATTATAAATCTAGGGTGATGATGTAACCCTAACTTATGTAACAATGAAGGAAGCCCTAATTTAATGGGAATTATACATCCTAACCCTAATTTGGGTATGAGGTAAGAGAAACCTTACTTGGATGTGAATAGAAAACCTTAATCCCTAAAAATGGGGTAAGGTGCATGAAACCCTAATATAGGGTAGTGCCACTAATCCTATGTGAAGACATAGCACTGGGTGATGTGTTGTGAAATCTTAATTTCACATAATACTAGGTGAAACCCTGATATAGAAGGATGATTATATGTAACTCTATTGAAGAGTAATACTATGTGAAATCCATAAATGTATGGAATATTCTATGTGAATCCTCAAATTATAAATATGGAGAATACTATTCCTAATAGTGGAATAGTGATTAATGTTATGACAAATTTAACACCTAGAGAGGTTGATAATGGATATCCTTATATTAATAGTTCCTAACTTAAGGATGAGTCCATAGTATTGGCAACGGTTGTATAATCCAAGTGAGTGACTAATGACCAATACTTTACATGATTAATGTGATGAACTGGTGCATAAAGAATTAGGATGGAGAATACCCTAATATAAGCTAAGTGTATGAACTCAAGTAAGATAAAGGTGTTGAGGGAAGTGATACATCAAGATATGATAGATATCACATCCAACACCCCAATATTGATATACTTGATGTGTTATAAGTCCAATGCAATTGGATGAATGACACATGAGATGTGTCATGTCAATGGTTACATTGAGATGTAATGCACCCTGTTGAATGTAGGCTAACATGCCTTATAAAAAGGATAATCCAAACCTATAAACTATGATGTAATCATATTTTGGCAAAGATGAGAGAGAAACTCATGTTGTGTGTTGATAATTCATTTAATGATGAATAATGAGAATAGATAAGTATGATCGAATACTTATGATTATCCATATTGATTCCTTGCTATGTGAACCCTAATACAGGGTAATGCTATGTGAAACCCTATTACAAGTTAATTCTATGTGATCCCTAAAATAGGGTAATGCTATGTGAAACCCTAATACAAGTTAATGTTATGTGAACCCTAATACAGGGTACTTCTATGTGAAATTCTAACACAAGGTAATCATATGTGAAGCTCAAATATAGGCTAATGGGTTATGAATGTAATAAGATAACCCTTGTATTGCATGATACTGATATGTAATTGTATCATGATTACTAATCATGCAGATATGTTGAGAAGATGAGCATAGCCAGGTATGGGCTATGATGCTCCGTTGTTGAGAATGTTTTATAGGCTTTATAAGCCTTCATATGCTTTGTGTAGTAAGAATCATTGAACTTTGTGTACTATGTGCAATACATTATGTAGCAAGAATCATGATGTCCTTGGTCAGATAATATGAAGGTATTAAGTTATCTAATAAAGTGGTAATTAGTATCCTATGGTGAGTTATGGGTTCAAATACCAGATGCTATAATCATGATGATGAACTTGTCAAGAAGTGGAATTGTACTTGGTGAGTTGAGGGATTAAGATCCCAACACTTTGTGAAAAGAGTATGGCTACAGGCCATGACTCCATAATGACAATGCCAGGCATTAGATATATGATCTAAACCTGAAGAGAGTTAATGTTGTGGTAATGATTCTATAGTGAATAAATGTTATACATGTTCTTCATATTCCTTAAAGAATAAGTGGCATGTTGTTCTATCAAATTATAGCTGCATTGCTTTTGATAAGAATGATGTTTTGATTTGTTAGACATTGAATTAATTGCTGCCAAATAAATATAATTCCTTTGTGTATATTTATCCTCTTAAGCTGCAATACTAATGTTACTTGCGGAGAGTTATATCTCTCGCTGGGGCAATTTACAACTGTCTCACCCCCGTGGGAACTACATTTTTAGGTGGACGCGGACGAGGAGGTAGTAATCCTTCAGTAGGTGAAGAACAGCAGCAGCAGCAGGGACAGCAGTGAAGTCTTAGGTGGAGACACTGGTTGTTATGCCTTGTATAGATGTAGATAGAGTCCTATGTGTCGTCTTTGTACTCTCAGGTCCTCAGAGTAGTAGATAGTGATTTCGAGATTTTGGCTCAGAACCTCGAGATTTTCATACTTCCTGTGCTTAGTTTAACAGGGCAGCTGTTGCTTGTAATTCACAGAAAGAGATGATACAAGATATGTACTTTTGAAAATAGAATGTAAATGTGTACTTTTGTTCTATGTGAGAAAGTTTTTAATTGATGGACCTCTTGATAAAAAGGTTTTAATTTTTAGTGATTTTCGGTAATTCGATGCTTAGAGAACGCTTCCGCATTAGTTAATTATGTTTTATGAGTTGGATGCCACAATTAAGTGGTATCAGAGATCTTGGTTCGCTGAGTCTATAGAGACATAGGACTAAGATTGTAGAGTCTATTCTAAGTGTCTTCCAGTTTATCTGATAGTATCTTCTTCTCACATAGGAGAAGAAGAACTTGATGATGTCTGGATCACATGAAGAACATGTTGCTGAGGGCAGCACTGCTGCACTAGGAGGAGGTGCAGGAGACCATGATAGAGAGGAGCATGTACCTGAACAACCCCAGTTCAATCAAGCTGACATGGGGAACCCAGCCCTCCAAGCCATGTTTGGGTAGTTTATGGCTGCCATGACTCACATGAGAGATAGGATGTCAATACATGCACCCAGGGCACCATCCCACCATGAGGGTTATGGAGCCAAAAAGACTTTTGAGAGACTTCGCCGGGTTGGAGCCATATATTATGCTAGTACATTTGATCCAACAGATGCTGATTTGTGGCTGACAGAGCTGGAAAAGGCCTTCAGGATCCTTGATATTCCTGAAGCTGAAAAGGTAAGACATGATGTGTACCTCCTAAAAGGGAGTGCTGGTCATTGGTGGATGATAGAGGAAGATAAGAGACCAGGTGAAGAAATTGGATGGGAGGTTTTCCGATGAGAATTCGTCAGTAGATACTTCCCTAAGACATATCTAGATGAGAAGATCTCTCAATTTGAGAGGATCAAACAAGGACAGATGAACGTTAGCGAGTATGAAGCTAAGTTCATGGAGTTGTTGCGGTTTTGTCCGCAAATGGCAGTTAGTGATGAGGAAAGAATTCGGCATTTTGAGAAGGGGTTGAACGCTGAACTTACCACTCCTGTGTCTGCTTTAGAGAATAGGGAGAGGTTTTCCACCTTTGTGGAGTCAGTAAGGAGGATAGAGAGGTCTAAAATCGAGAAATGATAGACTAGTGGCAAGAAAGTGTACACTCAATCTCAAGGACAAAGGTCTGAAAGTTTTAAGAAGCCGAGATTTTCAGTATCGGCAGCATCATCAAGATTCAATACCCAGACACAATGGATGTCAAGTAGGGATAGGGATCGTAGAAATGTTCCAAATAGAGCCTCCAACATAGCATCAACATCAGTAATTGGACCTCATAGACCCTATTTTGCACCTAGGATTTGTTATCAATGTAGACAATTGGGACATCTAGTAAAGGATTGTCCAGGCGGGAATCCAATGATGACTCAACCTCAGGGACAAAGTCAGCAAGGATCTCAAAGGAGGTAGTTTTATGGTAACAATAGAGGGCGTGGACAGACGTCCCAGACAGGTCAGATGAAATAAATTCATTCTGATATTTCATTTCCTAATTCTATGTGTTAAAGATATAAAAGTAGTTATTTTTGAACTTCCTTTGACTAGTCCTATAAGGACACAAGGAAGATGAGAATCTAAATCTTATTCAGTATTTCTTAAAATGCTTTATAATCTCTATTATCTTTGTGATACAAGATGAGATATAGAAGTAATGCCTGGAGAAAATCTAGGAATGGAAAATCTTGTGTGTATAATGATATAAAAAGTGAGGAATATGACAGAAAATAAATTGCATACTACCTAACCTCAATACTTATATACCCTGTCCAGGTATATGATTATTGAATATAAGGCAAGTATGAAACTCTTAGATTGTTATCTTTTTTATTACTCTGATCAAGTAGTCATTCTGAAACAATCTAGAGAGTATAATGCAACTAATAGGAAGAGCTATGTGAACATTCCCAACTAAAAGGAAAAGCTATGTGAACATTCCCAACTAATAGGAAGAGCTATGTGAACATTCCCAACTAAAAGGAAAAGCTATGTGAACATTCCCAATTAAAAGGAAAAGCTATGTGAACATTCCCAACTAATAGGAAGAGCTATGTGAACATTCACAACTAAAAGGAAAAGCTATGTGAACATTCCCAACTAAAAGGAAAAGCTATGTGAACATTCCCAACTAAAAGGAAAAGCTATGTGAACATTCCCAACTAAAAGGAAAAGATATGTGAACATTCCCAACTAATAGGAAAAGCTATGTGAACATTCCCAACTAAAAGGAAAAGCTATGTGAACATTCCCAACTAATAGGAAAAGCTAGGTGAACATTCCTAATTAAAAAGGAAAAGCTAAGTGAACATTCCCAATTACATAGAGTTTGCTAAGTGAACTTTCCTAAATGAATAAATGATTGTTGAGTGAATTATCTATGTTAGATATATATGTTTTCCCCTTTGATAAATATTCTTGGGTGATGATAGAAGTATGCTCTTTTATGCTTCTTCCTTTCAATAATATGGACATCATATGTTAGGGGTTTATGCTTTGCATAAACATAAACATTGATAAGGTTGAATTAATGAAAGGAACTTTGTGTGAATTACAGATCAATGATATCTCCATAACATTGAGAAATTAGGTGGAGACTTGAAAGCATGATTAATGAATAATCTGTCCCTCCCTTTTTCTTGGGATTTCAGGGACGAAATCCTTGTTAGGGGTTTATAATTTGTAACATCCCTGACCTGGGTTATGTGTTAACCCTAGATTTTTTGCCTAATAAGGTTGAGTAGATGCTTAATCTTATCTTGGGAAAAGTAATTAGGGCTCATGAGGAACTTATGTTTCAATTTTGGTCATGTTTGAACAATGTTGAAGCAATGTTTGCTTATTTTGGACTAAAGTGCAAATTACCCAAGTTGAGGGGTTAAATTGCAAATGTTGCATGATAAGATGCCCCTCTTCTGTTGAGACATCATAAGAATGAATATGATGTAGTGGTATGGTTTTCACAAGCTTGGGCACCAAGATTAAGCTTGTAAAGCAATGTTTGTGCATTAAAACCTAGTTTTGGTGTAATGTGCAATTTACCCAAAACCCAGGGTTCAATATGCAAATTACCACTTCAATAAGGTCCCTAATGTTTCTTGGCATCATGTATAGCAAATAAAATGAGAGGGACTCCTCATTTGAATTAAGTTGGACGAGAGAGAATCTTGATATTAAAATAATCAAGATTTAATCCTAAGTGAAACCCTAATTCAATTTAGGGCAAAAATGAATGTATTAATTAAAGGGCCTTCAACCAAAATTAAAATGGTTGGATTCAGATGTGTGTGGACGAGCTTAAAGACTTGCAAAGGCACGAGCATATCCTAAGGAGGTGAAATTCCACTCACCATTATTATAAGAAAAATAATTTCCACTCAAATATGGATATTCTTATTATAAGGGTTAAGGTGATTAATTTCTTTTCCCGTAATTCTTGGATAATGGAAGGGAGCTCGGTGGGATAGAGATGCCTTTTCATGTAAGAAACCAAGGGGGGAGTTGTGGCAACAATTTTGGAATTAATAGACTTTTATAAGACATTTTCTCTCTCATCAATTTTCTTATAAAAGTACCCTTTCCCAGCCAAAACAAAGGCTTTTTCGGATTCCTTTCTTTCCCCTTGCTTGGAAAACGACCAAGGAGCTGTGGAAGATCAGGAGGACGACCCCCAACCTGTTGGTAAGGTTATTGACCTCCTTTCACCTTGAATCCATGGTGAAAATCGAAAATCAATGAATGAATTCTTCATAACTTGATCCCCTCTTCAATTCTAACCAATCCTTTTCACTCAAATCTTGAGGACGAGCCTTGGAATAGTGAAGGGAGATTCATCCACCATTGTTGCCGTGAGCTTGGAGCTTTGGAGCTCAATTAGAGGCGGGTTTTATAACTTGAACCCTTAATTTTATTATTGCAATCAATTCCTTATCAATTGGTGATCATTTCTACATTTCCGAAATTAAGTTTGGTTGATTGATGCAATCTCCATGGAAATCATAGAAGATTTCGTGAGTTTGGAGCTTGATGATGATGAAATTATCATAAGCACACACCTCCCCAAATATCTAGGGCAAACAGTTTCAATTTTGAATCCAAATGGTTTCACCAAATGGTTTGCAAACCGTTTGGTGGTTTGGTTTCCAAACCATTTGGAATAGTTGACCGTTTGAGATGGTTGGCCGTTTGAATATATGTGTTGTGGTGCTTGGATCTTGATCCAATGGTTTCTATTGGTTTGATCATGAAGGTTTCAATTGTGAATGATTCCTTAATTGCAAACCCTAATCGACTAAGTGCTTAATTTCCAATTGATTGAGATGATGTTTTGGGTTGATTGACCCAAACGGTTTCAAGACCATTTTGGAATCACCCAAACGGTCTCAAGACTGTTTGGGGGTCACCCAAGACCGTTTGGAGGTCTAGGGTTAAGTATGGCTAGGTGTTTGAAGGTCTAAAAGTACCAAATTGAATTACAACTAAGTGTTGATTTGATAATCAACCCAATGGTCCAAAACCCTAATTGGATTTCATGGATTTTGATGATGGAATGGGAAAACGGTCTTAAGACCGTTTGGAGATCAACCAAATGGTCTCAAGACAGTTTGGTGGTCATCCAAGACCGTTTGAGGTCAGGTCATATCATGTGATGATGATAGTTCATTGATTTCAATTGATTTGGTTCCACAATGTCAACCATTGATGGATCCTCGATTTCAAACCTTAAGTGATGATTTCTTGATTATCAAACCTAGTTCAATTGGGTTCAAAACCCTAAATTGAAGGTCTAATTGAATGGTGATTCAGTGGTCCAATTGATGAATACTTTAGTGGTTCAATTTATAATTGGTCCATGGATTGAAACATTGAGTCGATTGAGTGTTGAAGTGCCTTTTTGGTCCATGCAGTTTTGAGAAGGTTTGGACCAAACGGTCTCAAGACCGTTTGGGTCCAAATGGTCTCAAGACCGTTTGGGACCAAACGATCTCAAACTGTTTGGTGACCCAAAGTGCAAACGGTTTCAACATCTATTTTATTCAATTGGTTTCAAATACAACTTGTTCAAATGGTTTTCAACCAATTGATTTATGAGAATCAAGATCATTAAGGGTCTAAGTAATTAATATTGTGAAGATCAACATGATTAATCCATTTGAATATCTCATGTAATTGAAGTTCCAATATGGTGAACCTATTTGGATACTTAATGCATTTGAAGATTTCAATGGTTAACCCAATTGATCAGTTTATGGAATTGAAAGATTAATTGGTCAATTCTTTTGAATTCCTTATATAATTGATGGTTTAATTGATTAGACCATTTGGACATCTAATATGATCAAATGTCCATTAACTATGTGAATGTTAATGATGTAGACCCATGGTGATTATGAAGGTTAACCCTAGCTTTGTGTACTCAAGTGAAGAGTTGACCTAAATCAATCTTGGAGGATTTAACTTCCTAAAGAGGATGAGAGAGAGAATGAGAAAGATGAATGCTTATATAATCAAGCCCTAATTATCTCATTATGAGTAAACTATGTGATAAGGGTTTGATCCATAATAATGAGATCATGAAACCCTAATCAATGAGCCCTAACCCTAATTTAGAGTAATACTAAGTGGAACCCTAATTGGGATGAATAGTGAACCCTAATTTGGGATTATTGAATGTAGACCCTTTTCTGAGGTAAAATTTATGTGTGAAACCCTAATTAGGGAAAAGCTATGTGTAAAACCCTAATTTAGGGAAAAGATGAGTGTTATTATAAATCTAGGGTGATGATGTAACCCAAACTTAATATAACATTGAAGGAAGCCCTAATTTAATGGGAATTATACATCCTAACCCTAATTTGGGTATGAGGTAAGAGAAACCTTACTTGGATGTGAATAGAAAACCTTAATCCCTAAAAATGGGGTAAGGTGCATGAAACCCTAATATAGGGTAGTGCCACTAATCCTATGTGAAGACCTAGCACTGGGTGATGTGTTGTGAAATCTTAATTTTATAATAATACTAGGTGAAACCCTGATATAGAAGGATGATTATATGTAACTCTATTGAAGAGTAATACTATGTGAAATCCATAAATGTATGGAATATTCTATGTGAATCCTCAAATTATAAATATGGAGAATACTATTCCTAATAGTAGAATAGTGATTAATGTTATGACTAATGTAACACCTAGAGAGGTTGATAATGGATATCCTTATATTAATAGTTCCTAACTTAAGGATGAGTCCATAGTATTGGAAACGGTTGTATAATCCAAGTGAGTGACTAATGACCAATACTTTACATGATTAATGTGATGAAATGGTGCATAAAGAATTAGGATGGAGAATACCCTAATATAATCTAAGTGTATGAACTCAAGTAAGATAAAGGTGTTGAGGGAAGTGATACATCAAGATATGATAGATATCACATCCAACACCCCAATATTGATATACTTGATGTGTTATAAGTCCAATGCAATTGGATGAATGACACATGAGATGTGTCATGTCAATGGTTACATTGAGATGTAATGCACCCTGTTGAATGTAGGCTAACATGCCTTATAAAAAAGGATAATCCAAACCTATAAACTATGATGTAATCATATTTTGGCAAATATGAGAGAGAAACTCATGTTGTGTGTTGATAATTCATTTAATGATGAATAATGAGAATAGATAAGTATGATCGAATACTTATGATTATCCATATTTATTCCTTGCTATGTGAACCCTAATACAGGGTAATGCTATGTGAAACCCTATTACAAGTTAATGCTATGTGATCCCTAAAACAGGGTAATGCTATGTGAAACCCTAATACAAGTTAATGTTATGTGAACCCTAATACAGGGTACTGCTATGTGAAATTCTAACACAAGGTAATCCTATGTGAAGCTCAAATACAGACTAATGGGTTATGAATGTAATAAGATAACCCTCATATTGCATGATATTGATATGTAATTGTATCATGATTACTAATCATGCAGATATGTTGAGAAGATGAGCATAGCCAGGTATGGGCTATGATGCTTCGTTATTGAGAATGTTTTATAGGCTTTATAATCCTTCATATGCTTTGTGTAGTAAGAATCATTGAACTTTGTGTACTATGTGCAATACATTATGTAGCAAGAATCATGATATCCTTGGTCAGATAATCTGAAGGTATTAAGTTATCTAATAAAGTGGTAATTAGTATCCTATGGTGAGTTATGGGTTCAAATACCAGATGCTATAATCATGATGATGAACTTGTCAAGAAGTGGAATTGTACTTGGTGAGTTGAGGGACTAAGATCCCAACACTTTGTGAAAAGAGTATGGCTACAGGACATGACTCCATAATGACAATGCCAGGCATTAGATATATGATCTAAACCTGAAGAGAGTTAATGATGTGGTAATGATTCTATAGTGAATAAATGGTATACATGTTCTTCATATTCCTTAAAGGATAAGTGACATGTTATTCTATCAAATTATAGCTGCATTGCTTTTGATAAGAATGATGTTCTAATCTGTTAGACATTGAATTAACTGCTTCCAAATAAATATAATTCCTTTGTGTATATTTATCCTCTTAAGTTGCAATTCTAATGTTACTGGCGGAGAGTTATATCTCTCACTGGGGCAATTTACAATTGTCTCACCCCCGTGGGAATTACATTTTTAGGTGGACGCGGACGAGGAGGCAGTAATCCTTCAGTAGGTGAAGAACAGCAGAAGCAGCAGGGACAGCATTGAAGTCTCAGGT
Source organism: Alisma plantago-aquatica (assembly GCA_963693085.1). Lineage (NCBI taxonomy): Eukaryota > Viridiplantae > Streptophyta > Magnoliopsida > Alismatales > Alismataceae > Alisma > Alisma plantago-aquatica. The sequence continues at coordinate 589,384,007 of OY856413.1, read as the reverse complement.
GGAGACACTAGATGTTATGCCTTGTATAGATGTAGATAGAGTCCTATGTGTCGTCTCTGTACTCTCAGGTCCTCGGAGTAGTAGTTAGTGATTTCTAGATTTTGGCTCATAGCCTCGAGATTTTCATACTGCATGTGCTGAGTTTAACAGGGCAGCTGTTGCTTGTAATTCACAGAAAGAGATGATACAAGATATGAACTTTTGAAAACAGAATGTAAATGTGTACTTTTGTTCTATGTGAGAAAGTTTTTAATTGATGGACCTCTTGATAAAAAGGTTTTAATTTTTAGTGATTTTCAGTAATCTGATGCTTAGAGAACGCTTCCGCATTAGTTAATTATGTTTTATGAGTTGGATGCCACATTGGATATACAAGAAGTCTCTATGAGTTGTCCTCTTACATGGCCATGAAGCCTTAGCCTAAGGGCACATGGAAAGTCACATAGACACCTCATGCTTGGCCCATTCTTTATAAATCCATGCCTACCCATTCCCACCTCCCAATCAAAGAAGAAATCCTCTCTTTCTCTTTCCTATAGCTTATAAAATCATTCCTTATATGTTTGTCCATGAAGTTGATGTCCCAAGGTAAAATAGGGTGCCTACCTTGGTGAAGAAGGCTCCTAGGGTTCCAAATTTCTCTATTTTAGGATTTCTTAAGCTCCTCCTTGGTGATTTTGACCAAAACTAGTAAGTATCCTCCTTTCCTTACCTATTTTCATGCTGTTAGTATTCCTCCCACCTTCTTCCAGGTCAAAACCATGACCTTCCATAGTAAAACTCCACCTAGAACCCTAAAACATCTCATCTCCATACTCTTTTGCTAGGGTTTGTACCTCTAAAGTGGAGAAGGTGATCTTTGCTCAAGAAAGGAGCTTGGCTTGGAGAAACCAGACCTTCTAATCTTGGGATACTTGCTATTTGAACCTTATTACCTTCCTAGAGGCAAGTTTTGTTAACCCCCTTCTCATATATTGCTTAGTACATGCTTAAAACTCATGCTTCTATGTTTAAAATTGATGATCTCAAACTCTGTCTAGCATGTTCTTCTAGGGTTTTGGTTTCTTTCTTTTTTACCTTCTCTAGAAGATCTAGTTTGGTTACCTATGCAACTTCAAACCTGATCTTGGGTCAAATGGTGTTTTCTCCCTCTCCCTCTCCCTCTCCCTCTCTCTTCAATTATCTCGATCAGTTTGATGATGTGTCAATTTCCTATTGGTCAGTATTGAAAAAGTCATATCTTCTAATCCGCTTATCCAAATTTGACAAATAAATATGTTTTAGAATTGGAAAATTAATCTCTATCTAACAATAATATTTTCAAGGTCTAATTTCATTATTTGACGAATGGTGGTTTTTGTAAAATGAATTTAATGTATAAAAACCATAAAAATTACATCTTAATCACCATAACTCCAAAATTAACATAAAAATATGTTTTCTCCAACAGGAGAACCTAATAAGTTCATTGGTGATATTTTCAAAATCTAAATCTGAGTTTTTCTAAAAAGTTCTGAAATTAGGGTTTCTATACATTAATGTGCACTATGTACTCGAATATATGTTAATACATTGAAAATAGGCAAAGTGGAACTTGGACTCAATTAAAGTGGTGAAAGTTAGTAATTGATATCAGTAAGAGAGGTATGTGCATTCCTTACACCCTATGTTGGGATAATTGCAACCACTCTGTCCCCATTTCCAGTAGGGATAGAATAATGTCCAGCAGTTGCAGCAGTCAAGGCAGAATCTGCCTTCGTGGAATAATAACAACAACAACCAGAACCCGAGGCGAATGCCAGTGGAGAGGCAGAATGGGAGAGTGTTTTCTCTCAATGTTGAGGAAGCAGGCGAAGATAATGAAGTTATTGAAGGTACCTTGCATCTTAATATGCGTCCTATAAAGGCATGGTTTGATTCTGGCTCATCTAATACCTTCATATCCTATCATCTTGCTTCTATGTTAGAAATAGAATCTGAGTATATAGATCATATATTAGATGTAAAAACCCCTAGTGGTAAGATCTGCTCTTCGTATCTCCAAACTCTGACCATGGACCTATGTATATCTGGTATAATGTTTCCCTCAGATTTCATCTTACTTGACATGACGACCTTTAATGTCATCCTGGGAATGGATTGGTTGAAGAGGTACAAAGTTGTTTTGTTTTGTGAAGAATAAAATGTTTGTTTTTCACATCCTGTTGAGGGAAGATTTCGTGTCAAGGGTAGGAAGCGAGAGGATCGGCAATTTATTATCTCCGCCATCAAAGCTGAAAAGCTAGTCTCACAAGGGTGTATAGCTTTCTTAGCCTCTATAGTCCTCGAGGCTACACCTCCTTTTCTCAACCACCTAGATGTGGTGAAGGACTTCCCATACGCCTTTCCCGAGGAGTTACCCAGTTTTCCACCAACTCGTGAGGTGGAGTGCTCCATCGATCTTGTACCCGAAACTTCGCCAATATCGAAGTCGCCTTACCACTTAGCCCCTGTCGAGCCTGTTGAACTGAAGAAGTAGCTAGAAGAGCTTCTTGACATGGGCTTCATCTGCCCCAGTGTTTCACCTTGGGGAGCCCCTGTCCTATTTGTAAAGAAGAAGGATGGTTCTATGCGGATGTGTATGGACTACTACATGCTTAACCAAGTGACGGTGAAGAACCATTATCCTTTGCCTTGCATCGATGACTTTTTCGACCAGCTAAAGTCAGCCACTATGTTCTACAAGATGGATTTGCAAAGTTTCTACTACCAGATGCGCGTGAAGGATGATGATGTCCCAAAGACGGCGTTTAGAACACGCTATGGGCATTACGAATTCATGGCCATGCCTTTCGGCTTGACAAATGCCCCTGCTGGCTTCATGGACTTGATGAACTGAGTGTTTCGCCCAAACCTTGACAAGTTCGTGGTGGTGTTTATTGAAAAAGTTTTGGTTTATTCTGAGACGTTAGAACAACATCGTGAGCATCTGCGGATTGTACTCATCACACTGTGAGAAAATCAACTCTATGCAAAATTCTCATAGTGTGAGTTTTGGATAGAGGAAGTGATGTTTCTAGGTCATGTGATTTCTCCCGGACATATAACTATAGATCCTACAAAGGTTGAAGTTGTGACCAAGTGGAAAGCTCCAAAGAATCCCTCAGAGATCTGTAGTTTCCTTAGCTTAGCAAGTTACTATCAAAGGTTTATTAAGAGCATCTCTGATTTGGCCTTGCCTTTAACCAAGCTGACGCGAAAGGAGGTCAAGTTCTCTTAGACACGAGAATGTGAGTACAGTTTCCAAAACCTGAAGGAGTGTTTGACTTCTGCTCCCATTCTTACCTTGCCCGTTGAAGGCATACCCAATGTCATCTACATTGATTCTTCTAAACAAGGCTTAGGGTGTGTTTTGATGCAAGACGGAAAGGTGATCGCCTATGCTTCCCACCAATTGAAACTGAATGAAGCTAATTGGCCTATACATGATTTAGAGCTTGCTTCCATCGTTCATGCTCTGAAAATCTGGTGACACTATCTCTACAGTGTGAAGTTTGAAGTTTTCTCCAACCATAAAACCTTGAGGTACATGTTGACACAGAAAGATCTGAATCTATGACAGCGAAGGTGGATGGAATATCTCAAAGATTATGACTTCACCATCACCTATCATCCCAATAAAGTAAATGTCATAGATGATTCTTTAAGTCACAAGAAGGATGTCGTTTGTGCTGCTCTAAGATGTTCACTGTGGGAAAATCTCAAATATGTGACTAGTAGGCGACCTCAACCTATCTGTAAGGCCCCTAAACTTGCTTAATGAGTTTAATAAGATTAAATATCATAATTTAATTCTAATAACCCTAATCTAACCTTTTGACATGCTTTGAAATCATAATACAAGTTAAGTTTCAAATTTGGTCCAATTTGGACACTATTTGAGCAAGTTATGCAATTTTATGCACATTTTGGACTTTTCGACAACTTATCCAATTGAGAGGTTTTATTAGCAATTTATCACTTGCATTATGTTCCTTGAAAATTCTCTCATCATTCTTGATCTTTTTTATCCATGGGGCGCCTATTTAAATATTGGTTTGAAGGTGTTTTCTCTAAGACTGTTTTAGGGTTTACCCCTTCACGGATGAGCTACCTTTAGTAGCTATCAACTAATGAATTATGTGATTGGCTGGGAAATTCAACAAAGGAAAGATAATCAGGTCTATAAGGATGGTGGGGGAGCTGTTTGTGTGTGTGCTTGTATATTCTTAATAGTTTAAGGCCATAGACGCATGGGGAAGCTACTTTTACATCTCATGCTTGCTCTCATCCTTATCCATGGGCTATATTTACCTCTTCCTTGCCCAAGTACGAAACTTTGCTTCCTTTCTCTTTCCTCTAACCTAGAGTAATGATTCCACTCTATTTTTGTATGGAAACAAGTGCTCTAAGGTAGAAGACAACCTCTTTTTGGAGAAGAAGGTCTCCTAGAGCTCCATTTAGCCCTACCTAGGGTTTCCAAGGTCATCTTCTAGGGATTTTGACCAAGGTAAGTTATTTTTTTCCTTCCTTCTCCATTTCTCTTGCTATTATCCTTCCTTAGACCTTCCTCTAGGTCGGAACCTTACTGTTCCATGGTAGAAATTGCTCTAAATCTCTAAAATCCTACCTTTCTTGCTCCTTATGCTTAGGGTTTGCTCATTTGATAAAGAAAGGTGCTAGATGGACAAGTTTACAACTTATGATTGGATTTCCTACCCTAACTGCTCGAGATTTCTTCTTTTTGTGATTTCATCTTCTCATTAGAGGCAAGTTTTATAACTTGCTCCACATTTAATGCTTACCATAAGCTTTCTAGATCATGCTCTTGCTTGAAAATGATGATCCATGCACTACAAAGCTATGCTTGACTTGGATTTCAATTTTTATAATGTTCCATGTTCTGATTTCAGTTATAGATGAACATGTGATCATGTGTATGTTATTCCTAAGGTATAATATGACTTGGATTAGGTTGGTTTGACAACCTATGGTGCTAAGCACCTATCAACCAATGGTCAATTTTAGGGTTTTAAGCTGATTTCTTCTATAAACCCATGACCCGATGATGGTACCATTGCAACAACCCTATGATGTTGTCTTCATGACAGTTGATGGTGGTAACCAAGGGTGTCAACTGACGTTCACCCCTTAGGTCATTTTTGTCCTTATTAGAAGCCTAGTGATTAACAACTAATTACCCTAATGATGCTATCATATAAATGGTGATATTATTTTAATATTTGATGCTGATTAATGAATATAGTGTTGATCTAACAACCTATGGTGACTTAATGGTCACTAATGATGGTGGATCAGGTCTACAAAACCTATGGTGAGTTAATCATATAGTTTTAGCATCAATTAAGCCTTAGACCAATGGTTTCTTGGGTAACTTGATGCAATGGTCAGACCTATACTGTAATTGATGGTTTTAATATATGAACTTGTCCCAATGGTCAAGATATAATGTTTATTCCTCCAATAAAGAGGAATGATGGATAATGTAATATGTTGGCCCTAATAATGTGATTTAGATGGTTTCCTTTATATGATCAAATTAAGCAGCATACTTGTTGACAATGGATGGCTTGTTTTAAATGAATAGTCGATTGTGGGTTTTTACCCTACTTTCAATGGAAATTTTTGTGTTGTTAATCAAGGGATGTCTAGGATTAGATGGTGAGTCTTTATAGAGAACAAATAAAGGACTTCATAGGTGGTTTATCCAAGGTGTTTACTTATGTAAACAACCGATAATTGTACCTTTTAAACATCCAATGGTTCTAGGTGACATTGTGGTATGGTGATATGGGTTGAATGATGAAGGAACAAATAGAGGGTTACCCTTAATAAGGTAGTCTTACCTATTCACTCATATGAATAGAAGGGATGATAATCATATTGTGTTGATATGTAACCTTAATGAGGTATAGCTTGTTATACCTATCTTTAATATAACTAAATGATGGTAATTGTGAGAACCTGTTACACTAAATGAGATTACTCAAAACATAAAATACAATCAACCAATAATTAATCACATACTCAAAAATATGGGTAAATTAAAACCGATTTCAACATCAACACCCACTCAAAAATATTTGCATAAGAGCCCAACATCTTTCTTTTATCCATACTATGTTAAGAATTTGATACAAACTGTTCTATCGTCATAACCATAACATATATATACAGGAGAACAATAATCATATATACCACACAAACAAGCATTAATATGCTAACAAAAGTCTGATTTATTGGAAACACCGTATACAAACTTTTCATGCCCAGACCTGAGAGTACAAGGACGACTCTAGGACACACTAGACATCTAATCAACTTTATTAAAGATTCATTACTATAGCTCCTCTTTACTGCCACATGTCTATTTTTGTAACTTCTGATTACCTAAAAAATTATGGCGAACCACAAGGGTGAGACCCATGTCCCAGCAAGAGATATAACCACCAACAACATTTATTGATTATAAGATTTTTAAGTAATTAAATAGTTAAGCAGTTTAATTAGATATAAAAAAATAAGATCAGTAGTATTAATGATTAACAAAATACATAAAGGAGCAGATAATAACTATCATCATTAGCCAGACTATCATCCTTTATCTTGTTGATAATATAAGCAATTCAGTAGCATTTGCATATCTAGCATCATGAGAAAGTCTAGTAATATAGCATAACTAACAACATCAGCATGTCTAATTGGTTAACATATCAACATCATAAGAAGAGATAAAAACATAAGCAAAACTATCTGGATAAGTATGATTAGCAGTATATGCATCTCTAGTTACAAAGGCATGGCTAGCATGCTAAACATAACTAACAACACGAGATAGCTAGCATCATGATTATAATCAGCAGTAGTAGTATAGTTATCAACACAAGCATAGCTATTGTATGTATGCATCTACAATCTTAAGAATATCCACAACTTAAGTGTATCTACTATCTCTTAATTGCACTAAGCATCATCTTTATGTAAAGATAACAAACAAGGGTTATCATCCAATGTGAAACATTGTGTATAACCCTAAACAAATATGCTACACTACTATATTACATCTTTTATTACACCTTGGGGAATTTGAATCGTACCATTCAAAGTCCAACCAACCCCTGCAAAGGGATATTCGGTTCCATATAATATCTAGGAGTGTCGGTATCCTAAGATCTCTTCCCCTCGGTCAGTACGAGTAAAAGGTAGTGACATATCAGTAAAAGTTGCCACCACAGTGATATATAGTCATGTAACTAGCCCACCATGGTATAGGTCATGGTGCTAGAATCTAGGGTATTCAAACCCAATCATTGAGGTACAACCGCAGTTGTCCTCTAATCACATCATGTTATAATCATCGAGACATGACCGCAACCGTTCTCAATCACATCAGATGTATGAGGCATGACCATAGCCAACCTCCACAATCTACATTGTGGATGATAAGGATATATCCTCAACCTACCACCCCCCTATACTCAACAGTATGCGCTCTAAGTTTCCCTTAGGAATACTCATTTCACCATCCAGCAAGTTCTGACACTGAAGATGGTTCTACGGCACAAGGCACTACATGATTAGAGTTGCACTTGATTAGTTATGCCAATTGGGTGAATTAAGGTTGCATCAAACAAGTGGACATACACACCCTAATTCACTTCTAGCAAGCATATAAACATCACAACTTTGAAAAGATATAAAATGTGTGAAACATATTTTCTCATCTCATCATCACATGGTACTATCCACTTGCCATTCATGAGACCACACTAGTCATCATACTATCACAAGATATAAATCCTTTTCACAATATCACATGGTATCAACCCTTATCAACATAATAGGATTTCACCTCATTTAGGGCTCAACCATGCCCAAAGGTCATTAAGACCATCATACTATTCCCTGCAAGATCATCATTATCTTTGCATGCCCTTATAACAAGGCTCAACAACATCACTTACATATAATACACCAGATCAGCACAATATTGCATTAATGAGCTAGGAGATATTCATAAACAATCATAGAAGGGTTATATTAATATTAAGAACATTCCTTGATTAACAACACAAAAAGTTCCATTGAAAGTAGGGTAAAACCCACAATCGGTTGTTCATTTAAAACAAGCCATCTATTGTCAACAAGTAAGCTCCTTAAGTTGATCATATAAAGGAAACCATCTAAATCACATTATTAGGACCAACTTATTACATTATCCATCATTCCACTTTATTGGAGGAATAAACATTATATCTTGACCATTGGGTCAAGTTCATATTTTAAAACCATCAGTTACAGGATAGGTCCGACCATTGCATCAAGTTACCCAAGAAACCATTGGTCTAAGGCTTAATTGATGCTACAACTACAATACTTAACTCAACATAGGTTGTAGAGACCTCATCCACCATCATTAGTGATCATTAAATCACCATAGGTTGTTAGATCAATGCTATATTCATTAATCAGCATCAAATATTAAGCTAATGTCGTCATTGATTGATAACATCAATAGGGTACTTAATGGTTGATCATTAAACTTCTAATTGATCCAAAACCTGACCTAAGATGGTGACCATAGGTTTTTACCATCATCTGACACCTTTGATCATGACCATCGGTTGTCATGAAGACAACACCATAGGGTTGTTGCAATGGTACCATCATCGGGTCATGGGTTCATAGAAGAAATCAGCTTAAAACCCAAAAATTGACCATTGGTTGATAGGTGATTAGCACCATAGGTTGTCAAACCAACCTGATCCAAGTCATATTATACCTTAGGAATAATGTACACATGATCACATATTCATCTATAACTGAAATCAGAATAGAGAGCATTATAAAAATCGAAATCCAAGTAAAGCATAGCTTTTTAGTGCATGGATCATCATTTTCAAGCAAGAACATGCGCTAGAAAGCTTATGGTAAGCAATTAACGTGGAGAAAGTTATAAAACTTGCCTCTAATGAGAATATGAAACCCCACACAGAAGAAATCTGGTAGACAGTCCAAGCATAAGCTATGAACTCGTCCATCTAGCACCTTTCTTCATCAAATGAGCAAACCCTAAGCATAAGGAGCAAGAAAGGTAGGGTTTTAGAGCTTTAGAGAAATTTCTACCATGGAATAGCAAGGTTCAGACCTGGAGGAAGGTCAAAGGAAGGAGAAGAGCAAGATAAATGGATAAGGAAGGAATAAAATAACTTTCCTTGGTCAAAATCCCTACAAGATGACCTTGGAAACCCTAGGTAGGGCTAAATGGAGCTCTAGGAGACCTTCTTCTCCAAAAAGAGGTTGTCTTCTACCTTAGAGAACTTGGTTCTGCAGAAAAATAGAGTGGAGACATTGATCCATGTTATAGGAAAGAGAAATCAAGCAAGGTTTCGTACTTGGGCAAGGAAGAGGTAAATATAGCCCATGGATAAGGATGGAAGCAGCATGAGGTGTAAAAGTAGCTTCCCCGTGTGTCTATGGCCTTAAACTATTAAGAATATACAAGAACACACACAAGAAACTCCCCCACCATCCTTATAGACCTTCTTAGATTTTCTTTGTCTAATTTCCTAGCCAATCACATAATTCATTAGTTGATAGCTACTAAAGGTAGCGCATCCATGAAGGGGTAAACCCTAAAATACCCTTGGAGAAAACACCTTCAAACCAAGGTTTAAATAGGCACCCCATGGCTCAAAAAACTAAAGAATGATGAAATAATATCCAAGGAACATAATGCAAGTGATAAATTGCAAATAAAACCTCTCAATTGGGTAAATTGCAGAAAAGTAAAAAATGTGCATAAAATTACATAACTTACTCAAACAGTGTCCAAAATGGACCAAATTTTAAACTTAAGCTTGTATAATGATTTAAAAACATATCACAAGGTTATATTAGCATTATAAGCATTCAATTATGGTAATTAAGATTATTCAACTCATTAAGCAAGTTTAGGGGCCTTACAATAATTGGGTATGAATAGTCCTTGAATAACTAATACAATCATGAAGTATTATGTTAATTTTGTTGAATCCCTAGTATGCTATAACCCAATGGTTACACCTTGATTTATGTGTGGGTTTATACTTAAGAATAGTATGGAATGTGTAGCATCCCTGACCTAGGTTATGAAGTAACCCTAGGTGGTTTGCTTAATGAGAGTAATTATATGCATACTCTTGTCTTTGAAAAGTAATTAAGGCTCAAGATGAATTTATATTTCAATTTTAGTCCTTTTTGAATATTGTTGAAATCAATATTTTTACCTATTTTGGACTAAAGTACAAATTACCCAAGTTGAGGGGTCTATTTGCAAATTGTGCATGATAATACGTTCCTTATGTGTTAAAGCATCATTGGAATGAAGATGATGCAGAGGTATGTCTTGTGATAGCCTGAATTCCAAGAAATAGCTGATAAAGCAATGATTGTGCATGAATACCTAGTTTTGGTGTAATGTGCAATTTACCCAAAATGTAGGGTGCAATATGTAATTTACCACTTCAATAGAGTCCCTAATGTTTGTTGGAATCATGTGGAACAAAGAAAATGAGAGGGGCGCCTCATTTGAATTAAGTTGAAGGAGAGAGAATCTTGATATTAAAATAATCAAGATTTAAGCATAATAGAAACATTAATGTAAAAATAAATAAAATAATTAAAGGGCCTTCAACCAAAACTAAAATGGTTGAAATTAGAGGTGTGGGTGGACGTCCTTGAGCTTAGAAAGGATAGAAAATATCCTAAGGAGGTGAAATTCCACTCACCTTATTATAAGGAAAAGAATTTCCACTCAAAAAGACATATTAATATTATAATGGATTAAGGTGCTTATTTTCTTTTTCCTTAATCCATGGATAATGTAAGGGAGATCGGTGGGTTTGAGTTGCCTTTTTATGCAAGCAAACCAAGGAGCAAGAGGTGGTACCATTTTTTTTGGAATTAATTGATTTTAATAAAACATTTCCTCTTTCATCAATTTTCTTATAAAAGAGCCTTTTCCAACCCACCTAAGGACTCTTTTCGGATTTCTTTCTTTCCCTTGCTTGAAAAATCGACCAAGAAGGCTAAGGACAGCAGGAAGCACGTCCCCAACCTGTTGGTAAGCCTTTGATCTTCGTTCTTCATGATTTCATGGTGAAAATCATAAAACAATGTGTGATTCCTTCATTTCTTCACTCCATTTTCAACCCTAGTCGATCCTTTCACTCCAAAAGCTTGAGAAACGACCTTGGGAGGTTGCTAGAGCTTCAACCACAATTGGAGCCATGAAGCTTGGAGCTTGGGATCATATTTTAAGGCGGGTTATATAACTTTAACCCTTAATCTTTGTCATTGAATTCGATTTCCACTTGCAATTGATTTAATTGTTATTATTGCAATAGCCTTGCTTGATTGATGGAGTTGCCATGGAAATGGCAGTAGTTCCGTGAGTCTAAAGGTTGAAGATGATAATCTTTCATAAGCACACACCTTAATCAATAGCAAACGGTCTTGGACTTTTGGTCCAAATGGTTTTGTAAACCGTTTGGTAAAGTTGATTTCCAAACCGCATAGAATGGTTGACCGTTTGGTATAGTTGACCGTTTGGACTCCAAACCGCATGGCTTGGTTGACCATTTGGTATGGTTGACCGTTTGGGGTCTGAACTTAATCATAGGTTGGATGATGATCCAATGGACTCAATTGATTGATCCAATGTGTGCACGATCCTTCAAGTTGAAACCCTAATCAAGTTGATTGATGAAATTCTTGATTGGTCCTAATGATTCCAAGAATTTTTGGGGCAAATGGTCTTGAGACCGTTTGGGACCAAACAGTTTCAAAACCGTTTGGTGGATTGGAGGTTGATCCTTGATTCATGGATGGTGATCTAATGGTTTAGATTGATGATCCCTTCAATTGAATAATCAATGGACATTTCAATGGTGCAATTGGAAACCGATTTGATTGAGAATTGACCTAGTTAGCCCTTGCGGTTTTAGAACTGATTTGGCCCAAACGGTCTTGAAACCATTTGGAGTCAAACGGTTTCAAAATCGTTTGGTGGCAAACGGTTTTAAAACCGTTTGGTGATGAAACTTCAAAACCGCATGAATGTTGTTAGTGGTTCAATCACTTGGATGTTGGAGGCAATGATGGTTCCAATTATCCAATGATGGTTAATCATGTTAGTCAATAAAGGTACAAAGGTTGAAACCCTAATAGTACCTAGGGATTTGTGTCAATTAAGAATGGAACCCTAGTTGTCATAAGATCAATGACTTGGTACACTATGTTAATTATAGTTATATGTACTTGATCGAAGGGTTGATATGACCTAATCAAGTTGAGTGGAATGATAGAATGGAGTTGATACATGAGTATGATTCATGTGGTGATTAATGGTATGATCCTTAAGTAAAGAGATCATGAAACCCTAATTGGGATGAATAATAAACCCTAATTATGGTAATGGATCATGAAACCCTAATTGGGATAAATAGTGAACCCTAGTTATGGGTGATGAACTATGAAACCCTAATTGGGATGAATAGTAAACCCTAATTATGGTAATGGATCATGAAACCCTAATTGGGATAAATAGTAAACCCTAGTTATGGGTGATGAACTATGAAACCCTAATTGGGATGAATAGTAAACCCTAATTATGGTAATGGATCATGAAACCCTAATTGGGATAAATAGTAAACCCTAGTTATGGGTGATGAACTATGAAACCCTAATTGGGATGAATAGTAAACCCTAATGGTGGATTATTGAATATGAATCCTTTTATAGGGTGAATGTGATGTGAAACCCTAATTAAAGATGGTTTCATGAGAAACCCTGATGTTTTATGTTCTGAGAAGCTCAAATCCAGGGCAATATTATGTATTTCTTAATGAACCCTAATTTTGGGCAATATGGTGATAAACCATGACTATGATGTGGAAATGAGATGATTATCCTCATAAGACATGAAATGGGAAACCCTAACCCTAGTAAGGGTATGGTGGTGTTACCCATGAATAGTAAATTCATATTTGTTAAACATGATTCTGTTATGCAATTGATATCACTGTTACCATCTGTGCTAACTATGCAGGTATGTTGAAATGATGATCATGGCCAGGTATGAGCTATGATGTTTAATTCGCTATTGTGATTGTACCTTGAGTGCCATAATATACCTTGTTGCCTGGTAAGAGGTAACAAGAGAGTTAATGGGCCTCAAGTACCATGTGTGATGCTTGCAATGGCAAGTATCATGTTTGCCTTGGTCAATTGATTAGAAGGTGATAGTTACCTGGAAAAGTGGTAACAATGCTTAATGATGAGTCAAATGTTAATTACCCAGGGCCATATGATTATGGTGATGAAATTGAGAAGAGATGAGAATTCACAGTTTTGAAATAAGGAACTGAGTTCCCAATATCTGTTTAAGACAGTTATGTATTTGATGAAATTAATACATGTTTCTCTATAGCATTGTCATGATAAGTTTTGTTTGAGAACTTTCCTGATGCTAAAAAGAATATGAAAATATACATAATCAATCAAGTGAAATCTATTCATGTAGTGCTCTGACCATAGATCCATCATCGTCAGTAGCTGGTGATGGTGAAATAGGTATTCTATAGAATTCCTGGAATTCACATATTCTGAATATGTGGGGGTAAATGGGCGAAAATATCCTTACGTCTGAGTGAAGATATTGAGAGAGAGAGTAAACATTAAACCCTCAATCCTTCATGTGTCAAGATAGATGTATCATAAATCTCCTGATGGTTGGGATGGATGTATCATTAATCTCCCAATGTTATTTTATGTCGGGTCGATGGAGATAAACATTAATGCTCTTGATTACCGATGAGAGTGCAGTTGACGTTGTAACTCTATAGCGAAGTTCCAGTATACCCTGGAAAGCTATTTGAGCAGTCGACACAGTCCTGCTTGTAGTCCTGTGCTGACCAGGATGTGGGAGGTCATGGGAATCCATCTCTTCCATTGACCTATTTATGGTACCGATTTCGATTCTAGAAATGGTCGGTTGGAGTATGAGCGGTATACCTCATCTCCTCAGAGCTTAAATCTATTTGTAAAGTATAACCAACCATGTAGCATATTTGCATAAGATTGAAATATGAGAAATACTGATTGATGATATACGGTTTAGCTTGCCCTTGATATAGGAATGTACTTATGTTCCATTAATTCTTATTGAATATGAGACATGCTACTTAATCAAGTTATAGTTGTAATATTGCATAAGAATGTTGCTCTAGTCTGCATAGATGTTGATTCACCTGCTATTGATCTATATATCTCACTACTCAGTTTATTTATATTAAACTGCAATGATAAGATTTTGGCGAAGATTTATATCTCCAGCTGGGGCAATTTTTATAATTGTCTCACCCCCGTGGGATTCAACATTTTTAGGTAGACGCAGACGACAAGGCAGAAACTCTTATGGAGGAGAAGAGAAGCAGCAGACACATGGACATCAGTGAATCCAACAGGTGGAGACATTGGCTGTCTAGTTTTGTGTAGTTAGTCCTATAGTCGTCTCTGTACTCTCAGGTCCTAGGAGTTAGTGTCTTGATACTTCGATCTGAGATTTTGTGCATGTATGCTAAGAGGTGCAATGATGCATGTAATGTATATATATGAACCAAGATGTAATGTTTTACTTTGGTTCTAAATGAAAGAGTTTTCCTGTGAATGGATCTCTTGATAAACGGTTTAATTTTTAGTGATTTTCAGTAATTCTACTGCTAATAATATGCTTCCGCTTTAGTTGATCTTGTTTCATGAGTTGTATGCCACAAAATAAGTGGTATCAGAGCTCTAGGTTCACTGAGTCTACAGAGACATAGGATTAAGGTAGTTGAGTCTGTTCTAAGTGTTTTCCAGTTTATATGATAGTGTCTTCTACTCATATAGGAGAAGAAGAACTAAGGATGTCTGGATCACACGAAGAACACGCTGCTGAGAGAAGTGTTGCTGCACCAGTAAGAGGTGCAAGAGACCAGGACAGGGAGGAACCTATACCTGAACAACCCCAATTCAACCCAGCTGATATGGGGAACCTAGCCTTTCAGACTATGTTCGGGCAGTTTATGGCAGCTATGACCCACATGACGGATAGAATGCCAGTACCTGCACCCAGGGCACCACCCCATGATGAAAGACATGGTGCCGGCAAGACCTTTGAAAGGCTAAAGAGGGTAGGAGCATTAGAGTATGCTGGTACAACCGATCTAGCAGATGAAGATCTATGGTTGACTGAGTTGGAGAAAGCCTTTAGAATCCTCACGATTCCTGATGATGAGAGGGTCAGACATGTTGTAAATCTCCTCAAAGGGAGTGTTGGCCACTGGTGGACCATTGAGGAGGGTAAAAGATCTGGAGTTGTGATTGGATGGGATGAATTCATATGTGAATTTGTCACTCGATACTTTCCCAAGACGTATTTAGATGAGAAGATATCCCAGTTTGAGAAAATTAAACAAGGACCTATGAACATTAGTGAGTATGAGGATAGGTTCATGGAGTTGTTGTGGTTCTATCCGCACATGGCATCCAATGATGAGGAGAGAATTCGGTGGTTAGAGAAGGGGTTGAACGCTAAAATAACCACTCCGGTGTCTGCTCTGGAGAACCGGGAGAGGTTTTCCATTTTCATGGAGTCTGTAAGATGTATAGAGATGTCTTTGATCGAGAAGCGACAGACCAAGGGTAAGAAGGAATACCCACAGTTTCAAGGACAGAGTGTTGGAAGTTTCAAGAAACCAAGGTATTATGTGCCTACACCACCACCAAGGTTTAATACCCAGATGCAGTGGACATCAAGTAAGGGTAGAAACTGTAGTTTACCACCAAAGGGAGCTCACATCTCAGCCTCTATGTCAGTAATAGGACCACTCAGACCACCAAGGAGGAATATAACCTTTTATAGATGTGGAAAGGAAGGCCATGTGGCGAGAGACTGTCCTGAGAAAGTCAGGAGTGTGACCCAACAACCAAGGCAGAGTCAGTAGGGCACTCAGAGACAACAGCCTGGCAGTGGTGCTAGAGGACGTGGACCAGCGTCCCAACCCGGTTCTTCGACATCCAACAACTGAGCACAGGGTCAACAACAAGCGACAGCTAGGTTCTATGCTATGAACCAGCCTGAAGCAGTAGTCAACCCTCGGGTTGTGACAGATCAGATGGAACTGCTTTATTCTGATATGTATTTATCCTGCTTCGTATCTGTGTTAATAGATCCGGGTGCTACACACTCTTTATCACTCGAGAAGTGATTGATGACTGCAATATGATTGTTAGTCATAGAGTAGATAGCTTGTTGTTAGAAACACCTTTGATGGGATCTACAGTTTGTGGGAAGTGTGTTCCCCCTACAATCTTGTCTTTTCTGATCACCGCATTCAAGTGGATCTTATACCACTTGAGATGTAGGGTTTTGATATAATCCTTGGAATGGACACCTTAGAGAAGAATAAGGTTGTCTTGGATTGTAGTTCCAAGAAAGCTGTATTCACAGATGGTGGTGACACATGGATCTTTCAGGGAGATAGAAAGATTCTTCCAACATGTCTTGTGTCAGCTATGGTAGCTGAGAGGTTGATGAGACAAGGATGCCTTGCATTCTTAGCCCATGTGGTTGATACCACAATGGAAAGCCCTCATCCTTCTGAAGTTCCTGTAGTCAGGGAATTTGAAGATGTATTTCCTGAAGAACTTCCGGGTGTTCCTCCACCTCAAGAGATAGATTTTGAGATTAATCTAATCTCGGGCACGCAACCAATAGCACAAACACCTTATAGGATGGCACCTGCTGAAATGTCAGAGCTCAAGAAACAACTGCAAGAGTTTCTTGAGAAGGGTTTTATCTGACCGAGCACTTCACCCTGGGGTGCTCCAGTCCTTTTTGTTAAGAAAAAGGATGGGTCGATGCAGTTATGCATTGACTACAGATAGTTAAACAAAGTCACCATAAAGAACAAGTATCCTTTACCAAGGATTGATGACTTGTTTGACCGTTGCGTGGTGCGACTACCTTTTCTAAGATAGATCTGAGGTCGGGATACCATCAATTACGCATTAAGGAGGGTGACATACCTAAGTCTGTCTTTAGGACAAGGTATGGTCACTATGAGTTCACAGTTATGTTGTTTGGACTAACTAATGCACCAGCTGCGTTTATGGAACTCATGAATATAATTTTTCGACCTTTTCTGGATCAGTATGTTGTCATCTTTATAGATGACATCATGATCTACAGTAGAGATGCTCAGCAGCATGAGCAACATCTTCGCCAAGCTTTGACTTTGCTAAGGGAGCATAAGTTATATGCTAAGTTTAGCAAATGTGAGTTCTGGTTACCAGAAGTTGCTTTTCTTGGACACGTAATATCTACTTAAGGTATTCGTGGTGATCCTAAGAAGGTAGAATCTGTCCTACAATGGGAACAGCCGAAGACACCGACTGAGATAAGAAGTTTCCTAGGACTGGCAGGCTATTACAAAAGGTTCATTAAGAACTTCAGTTCAATAGCCTTACCCCTGAGTAAGTTGACCAGGAAGGAGATTTGTTTTGTCTGGAATGACAAGTGTCAACAATCTTTCCAGTTTCTAAAAGAAAGGTTAACATGTGCACCTGTGTTGGTGCTACATGAGCAAGGAAAGGGGTATATAGTCTTCTGTGATGCATCTAAGAATGGCTTAGGATGTGTGTTGATGTAGGATAAGCAAGTGATTTCTTTTGCCTCTCGACAGCTTAAGAAACATGAGGAGAATTATCCAACACACGATCTAGAGTTAGCTGTTGTGGTCCATGCCTTGAAAATCTGGAGACATTATCTCTATGGAGAAACATTCCAGATTTTCACAGACCATAAGAACCTAAAGTACATCTTTTCTCAGCATGAGCTAAACATGAGGCAACACTGCCGGATGGAGTTAATCAAAGACTATGATTGTACAATTGATTATCATCCACGGAAAGCCAATGTGGTTGCTGATGCACTAAGTAGAAAATCAGCAACACCAACCCTAGATAAAGCACAGCTAAACTCCTTAGTGTGCTATAAGAGAGATATGTTTATATCCTTGAGGCAAGACAATGTACAACTTAAAGTGTCATTGTTAGCCTAGTTGTTGGCTGAGATGCACATAAAACCAACTCTGAGACATCAGATTAAAGAAGCAAAGCAGACTGATTCTATGATTCAGCAGATCAGGTCAGAATATGCTAGTGAGAAAAGGGAAGGTTTCCATGATTCTGATGCTCAGGTAGTCTGTTACCATGATAGGATGGTAGTACCTGATGTGGATAACTTAAGAAAGTTAGTTCTAGAGGAGGCACATTCTTCAATGTATGCTATGCATCCAAAGAGCACCAAGATGTATCATAACCTAAAAGATATGTATTGGTGGCCTGGTTTGAAGAAGGATGTTGCTGAGTTTGTTATGAGATGTCCGGTGTGTCAGCAGGTTAAAGCTGAACATCAAAAGCCCGTAGGAACAATGCAACCCCTTCCCATACCACAGTGGAAGTGGGATCATGTAACTATGGACTTTTTGGTTGGTTTGCCTAGAACAGCCAAAAGTTATGATTCCATTTGGGTGATAGTTGATAGGTTGACAAAGACAACACATTTGTTACCTGTCAAACAACCTATACAGCTGAGAATCTTGCACAAATATACATAGATGAGATAGTGTGTTTGCATGGGGTACCAGTTACAATAGTTTCTGATAGAGATCCTCAGTTTACAAGTCATTTTTGGGAACGAATTCATAAAGCTTTGGGCACTCAGTTGAGGTTTAGTACGGCTTTTCATCCTCAGACAGATGGACAGTCTGAGAGGATGATACAAACCTTGGAGGACTTTCTTAGGGCATGTGTCCTTCAATTTGTGGGGAGTTGGGATCTACATCTGAGCTTGATAGAGTTTGCTTATAATAACAGCTATCAACACAGTATTGAGATGGCACCATATGAGGCTTTGTATGGTAGATGTTGTAGATCTCCCCTATGTTGGTATGAAACTGGTGAATATCAACTTTTGGGTCCTGAGCTGGTTCAACAAACAACTGAGAAGATAAAGATCATACAACAACAGTTGAAAACAGCCCAGGATAGATAGAAATCCTATGATGATAAGAGTCGTAGACCCTAAGAATTCCAAGTCGGAGACAGGGTGTTCCTCAAGGTTTCACCTTGGAAAGGTATCCTGAGATTTGGAAAGAAAGGGAAGTTAGCTCCAAGATTTATGGGGCCTTATCCGATCATTGAGAGGATGGGAAAGGTGGCCTATAAGCTCGAGTTACCACCTGAGTTGCATAGATTGCACCCAGTGTTTCATATCTCTATGTTGAGAAAGTGTCATCCTGACACTGAGTTAGTTCTACAACCTGAGGAGGTAGAACTAAATGATGACATATCTTATGTTGAAGGACCAGTGTTGATTCTTGATAGAAGAATCAAGAAGTTGAAAAAGAAAGACATTAGTCTTGTAAAAGTCCTCTGGAATCATCATGGCGTAGAAGAAGCTATGTGGCAACTAGAGGATGAGATGAGAAGGAAATATCCTACTCTTTTCTCTTAATGTTTTGTTGATGATTTCGGGTACGAAATCATTGTAAGGGGTGGATAAACTTGTAACATCCCTGACCTGGGTTATGAAGTAACCCTAGGTGTTTTGCTTAATGAGAGTAATTATATGAATACTCTTGTCTTTGAAAAGTAATAAAGGCTCAAGAGGAATTTATATTACAATTTTAGTCCTTTTTTAATATTGTTGAAATCAATATTTTTACCTGTTTTGGACTAAAGTACAAATTACCCAAGTTGAGGGGTATATTTGCAAATTTTGCATGATAATATGTTCCTCGTGTGTTAAAGCATCATTGGAATTAAGATGATGCAGAGGTATGGCTTGTGATAGCATGAATTCCAAGAAAGAGCTGATAAAGCAATGATTGTGCATGAAAACCTAGTTTTGGTGTAATGTGCAATTTACCCAAAACCTAGGGTGCAATATGTAATTTACCACTTCAATAGAGTCCCTAATGTTTCTTTGCGTCATGTGGAACAAATAAAAGGAGAGGGGCGCCTCATTTGAATTAAGTTGAAGGAGAGAGAATCTTGATATTAAAATAATCAAGATTTAAGCATAATAGAAATATTAATGCAAAAATAAATAAAATAATTAAAGGGCCTTCAACCAAAACTAAAATGGTTGAAATTAGAGGTGTGGGTGGACGTCCTTGAGCTTAGAAAGGATCGAAAATATCCTAAGGAGGTGAAATTCCACTCACCTTATTATAAGGAAAAGAATTTCCACTCAAAAAGACATATTAATATTATAATGGATTAAGGTGCTTATTTTCTTTTTCCTTAATCCATGGATAATGGAAGGGAGCTCGGTGGGTTTGAGTTGACTTTGTATTCAAGAAAACCAAGCAGCAAGAGGTGGTACCATTTTTTTGGAATCAATTGATTTTAATAAAACATTTCCTCTTTCATCAATTTTCTTATAAAAGAGCCTTTTCCAACCCACCTAAGGACTCTTTTCGGATTTCTTTCTTTCCCTTGCTTGAAAAATCGACCAAGAAGGCTAAGGACAGCAGGAAGTGTTGGATCCTAGATGGGTGACTTAGGTTCTCTAGAGGGGGGGTGAATAGAGCTGAAAGCACTTAAACAAAACTCATTAAACCTTCAAAATATATGACAAGATTAGGTTGCTAAATAGGCAATTTGAGTGCAACTAAATCATGCATAGCAAGGATAAGAGAGATTGAACATGCACCAATTAGACAAGCTATTTAGAGTGGTTCCACACTTCAAACTAGAAGTGTGTCAGTCCACTTGCCTAGAGAGGTTAACCTCTAGGACTTCAACCAATTGCACTCTTATATTCATTAATAAGAGATACAATACATGACCAACAAAGGACTTACCTATCCAATACAAAGAGTCTTCAACCTTACCAAGGACTTACCCACTTTGCAAGAGTCTTCGGCCTTCTTCAAGGACTTACCCACTCTTGCACAAGTCTTCGGCCTTGCAGGAATTACCCACTCTTCTTGGATCTTCCGCCTTTGACTTCGCCTTCACTCGGAGAAGCTTTCCACCAAGGACTTACCCACTTGAGCTTGAGTCTTCTGCCTTCTCCAAGGACTTATCCACTCTAGCTCCAAGTCTTCAGCCTTGATCTTCACCAAGGGACTCCTTCCCTTGTTCTTCTTCACCTCTCTTGGACAAGAGAGAGAACCTTCATCTTCAAGATAGCAAATGAGAGATGGGGAGGTGGTGGAAGTGAGAGCCTCACAAGATATACATATATGACTAGCTCTCTTACAGATTTCCTACTCACTCTAATGGATGTAGCAAGTGATTAAGCTTAGAGAGAGAGGAGGCTGTAGGAAGCACTCAACTATAGAATAGGAACCTCACAAAGAGTTTGCAATGAATGCTCAACCTTGGAATGAAGCCCAAGGGGTCCTATTTATAGTTGGGGATGCCTCTTAGCCTTTGGGAACACTTAGGAACGAAAAATAGCCATTTTACAAGTTGCAACGGATCTATTTTGGGTCCCAACAAAGTCTCCAACAGTTGGATTTGCTTTTTCTACATTCCAGTACAGTCTGATCGGCCGAGTTTATATAAAGGTAACTCGGCCGAACCACTAAGCGACAAGTCTGAAAGATAGACTGTCGGCCGAGTTTCCTTGGAGAAACTCGGCCGATCGGTCGACTTTCAACTTGGACCGATCAGTGGATCGGCCGAGTTTCCTACCATTGAAACTCGACCGAACAGGGATCGGCTGAGTTGGAAACTCGGTCGACAGCCCAGAAAATTTCAGAATATATGGATCGGCCGAGTTTGGAATTCGGCCGACAAAATTCCTGTTATGGGTATTTTGGAATTTTCATAAACTATAAAAACGATGGATTTTTGTGTCCCAATAATTTTTCTAAGCTTAATTACAAGTCATACAATCATTACAAGTGATTACAAAGCAATTCTAAGGTCATATACATAGAGATCCCAAATTGCACACTTGTAGCTATTTTGACTTGTCTTTTCTCCAATTTGATATGCGCAAGTTAGGGCATTTGGAGTGTGTATAAACCTAATCTGAAATCACTCAATGTAGAAGCATTAGACACCAATATGTGGAATGGTTAGTCATCATCAAAACAAGGGTTTAGTCAATTTAGACGTGAGTCAACATTGACCTAATTGACCTTGAGTCAACATTCTCCCCCTTTTTGAAGATGACAAACCATTCCATAAATGTATTGAAAGTTTGTAAGTAAAATCATACCTTCGGAGAAACCTAGGGGTTTCAGTAGAATTGAGTTCATATGCTCCCCCTCAATTGATGCTAGTGGAGTTTTCATACTCCCCCTCAATTGGTGCTATTTCTCCTGCATGGTTAGCTTTCATAACATTTATAGAAACTATGTCTTCTACTCATATATGTTCTACACATATATGTCTTCTCCCATTTACCTTCTCCCCTTTACATGGACACGCTTCTTTGCTTCATGTAAGACATGCCTTCTCCCTGTTGTCAAAAGAAGACATATCTTTCTCCCCCTTTGTCATTTCAAAAAGGTGGGGGTATGAAGAAACTAAGAAACACCACTTGTTAAGAAAAAGAAGATAACAAAAGTTATATAAGGAGAGTAGAAGAGCACAGATAGGGGCTTGTCCAAGCATAGAAAGAAAAGCAAGTTAAAGCATATACTTGAACAACCCAAAACATGCAAGATAGGGTGCTGCAGAAAAACAATAAATCGCAATTTTGACCCTCAAGATGATGGAATTTGATCAAAAACCATCAGAGCTCATGGCAAAGCCATGAGTCTTGCTCAGAAGGGTGTTTCTACATAAAAAACACTATACTTGCAGCAAAAACTGAAATTGGAGCAAAACCTGCAAAAAAATCCAAAAATACTCCAATTTCTACATATAATGTAGCTCTATGTGCCCTGCATCACAATGTTATGCAAACAACTCAAGATAGTAGATATGCAATTCAAGGAACAATCTTGAGCATGTATGAGATAAGATACAAGCATAACATATAGATGATCAAAGATGGCAATTTTTAAACAAGGCTAGAACTACATGTATATGAACTACTAGTAGATGATATCACAAGTTAGGACTACTAGTAGGATCTAGATCATAGCAAGAGATAAGCAAGATAAAGCAAGCTATGAGTAGATGTAGAGATATATCCAAACAAAGAGATATGCAATTTTAGAAGCATGAAAGGATATAACTCACTATATATGCATCCTTACCATAAGATGATTACCCCTAAGAACCTCAAGGTTGTATCAAAACAAGATATACACCTATAGAGATGTAGCAAGTTAGAGTACAACGGAAGCGATTTTAGACACAACCAAGAGATCCAAAGAGATCATCATCAAAACCTGCAAAACAACTCAAAGCAAGTAATTGCACGATATAGATATACCAATTTAGAGCAATTAGAGAGATAGAGTTGTATGCAAGATAGGCAATTTAGAACATGGCAATATGCATATATAAAGGTACCAAATGAGAGTGCCAAAGAATAAGGCTATTGGTTGAGAAAATCTAGTTGAGAGGGAAATTCTCACTCAATAAGCCAACTTTGTATTCTGTGCACAGTTTTATCGGTCGAGTTCTGTGTATTGGCAACTCGGCCGATCGCAGCTGTTGGCAACACCCATTGGTGCCTATCGGTCGAGTTTAGACAGGACAAAACTCGGCCGACAAAACTGTTGTAGAAAAAGCACATATTTTTCATAAAACATATCTAGAGGCATGCTAAAAATACAAACCATATCCAAACATGTCTAAGCAAGTTAGTAATGCACTATAGAAGCATTAGAAACAATTTTTGAGCAAGAGTGTGAAGAGAAACATAAAATGCCACTTTTGACTCAAAAACCATATGTATAGTGCACACTACCTTGACAAAAACAAGTTAGGATAGGTTATAAGCAATAAAACATTTACCTTTGTGCTTACCATTGCCTTTTCCACTTGTTTTCACCCTCTACACATCTCACCTTTCTTCTTTCATGTGGATTGAGAAGTCAATTTGCAATTCAATAGCTCAAGTCAATCCATTTGCATGTACCTACAAGAAGAAAGATGAAATGGTCCCCAATCATGTTTTTGGGTCCGGAGGGGTTAGTTTAGCAACCCAAATCCGATTGCTTTTGGGTGCTTTCCTAAAAGGACAACAAGTAGAATAATGACCTAATTCATTGCAATAGTTGCATGTTCCCATAGTCTTGGAACTAGAGGATTCTCCATGGAATATTGGAGGTCCTTTATCTTTGTTGTTCCCTTGACTACTATCATACCCTAAACCATGTCTACCAATTTGTTTAGTAGTATGGTCTAGGATTTGATTAAGATTCTTTTTACCCACTAAGAATCTTTGCAAAGAAGATCTCAAACTATCATTATCATGCTTAAGAGAAGCAATAGTAGAAGACAAATTATTTATATTTTCTTTAGCATGCAAAAGATCATTTTCTAAGCAAAGAGATTTAGTTAAATAAGAATCTCTATCAATATGAAGAGCAGCAACATCATTCTCTCTATTTGTAGAACTAGAACAAGATTCATGCCCATTGATTTTAGCAAGCAAGGAGGCATTTTCTATTTCTAATTCATGCAAAACAAAATCTTTGTCCTTGTTTTCAGATTTAAGAACATCAATGTCATGCATGAGAGAATCAACAATTAAAGTATGCTCTTCATTTGAACTAGGCATGAGAGGTTGAGCTTCTAGAAATTTAATCTTATCAAGTAAACTAGCATTTTCAAGTTTAAGAGAGTCTACTTGGCTAAGACAATCATTTTTATCAATAAGCAAGCAAGAATTAGCATATTCAAGATCATCTAGTTCTATATGCAAATTATCAACAATTTTAGCAAGCTTTTTCTTTTTCTTTTTAGAAGACTTATAAGAGGCACAAATATCATGAATAATAGCAATTAAAGATTCTTTATCTAAAGAGTCTAGATTTACCTCACTTGAGTCTTCACTTGTTGATGCTACAAGAGCAAAATGACATTCTCCTTCATCACTAGAGCTTGAGCTTGATCCTTCACATGAATCTTCACTTGAGCTTGAGTTGGAGGAGCCACTTGAGCTTGATTGCCATTTCTTCTTGTGAAGATGGGTCTTTTTGCCTTGTGGGCAATCTTCCTTGTAGTGACCCTTCTTTCCACATGTGAAGCACCGGATGGAGGAGGATTTGCCTTTGTAGAGTCGACCTTTGGAGTACATGGCATCTTCTTTAGCTTGAGAGGATGGAGAGACTTGTTCCATGATAGCTTCAATTTGAGCCTTCATTTCAGCCTTCTTCATTCTCTTTAGCTCTTTCTTCTCTTGTCTTTCTACTTCCTCCCTCTTGTCAAGTGTGGCTTCATGTGCTTGTAGATTTCCAATGAGCTCTTCAATAGGAATATCCCTAAGCGACCTTGCTTCTTCAATGGAAGTCACCTTGGATTCCCATCTCTTGGGGAGAGTTCTAAGGATCTTTGAGTTGATCTCTCCACTAGACATAGGATGTCCTAGAACAGCAAGACCATTCAAGATGGTGTTGAGCCTTGAGTACATGTTGGCTATGCTCTCCTCCTTTCCCATCTTGAAGTTCTCAAGCAACCCTTTGAGCATGTAGACCTTGCTTTCCTTCACTTGATCTGTCCCTTCATAAGTGATGCAAAGCTTTCTCCATACCTCATAGGCCGTCTCACAAGAAGAAATCCGGTTGAACTCGGTGGGGGTCATGGAGGCATATAGAATGTGCATGGCTCTAGCATTCAAGGTTGCTTTCATCAAGGTGGCTTCATCCCATTCTTCAATGTTTGTCTTTGGTAGAATGTATGGGTTGTTCACCATTTGCCACATCTCGAGACTTGATCCTTGGATGAAGAATTGAAGTCTTCTTCTCCAATAGAGGAAGTTGCTCCCATCAAAGATTGGAAGTCTAGTAGAGAGTCTCCCTCCTAGGTAGTCACCCATCTTCTCCTACTTGTTGAAGTATGCTTGGAGAAGACCTGCTCTGATACCACTTGTTGGATCCTAGATGGGTGACTTAGGTGCTCTAGAGGGGGGGTGAATAGAGATGAAAGCACTTAAACAAAACTCATTAAACCTTCAAAATATATGACAAGATTAGGTTGCTAAATAGGCAATTTGAGTGCAACTAAATCATGCATAGCAAGGATAAGAGAGATTGAACATGCACCAATTAGACAAGCTATTTAGAGTGGTTCCACACTTCAAACTAGAAGTGTGTCAGTCCACTTGCCTAGAGAGGTCAACCTCTAGGACTTCAACCAATTGCACTCTTATATTCATTAATAAGAGATACAATACATGACCAACAAAGGACTTACCTATCCAATACAAAGAGTCTTCAACCTTACCAAGGACTTACCCACTTTGCAAGAGTCTTCGGCCTTCTTCAAGGACTTACCCACTCTTGCACAAGTCTTCGGCCTTGCAGGAATTACCCACTCTTCTTGGATCTTCCGCCTTTGACTTCGCCTTCACTCGGAGAAGCTTTCCACCAAGGACTTACCCACTTGAGCTTGAGTCTTCTGCCTTCTCCAAGGACTTATCCACTCTAGCTCCAAGTCTTCAGCCTTGATCTTCACCAAGGGACTCCTTCCCTTGTTCTTCTTCACCTCTCTTGGACAAGAGAGAGAACCTTCATCTTCAAGATAGCAAATGAGAGATGGGGAGGTGGTGGAAGTGAGAGCCTCACAAGATATACATATATGACTAGCTCTCTTACAGATTTCCTACTCACTCTAATGGATGTAGCAAGTGATTAAGCTTAGAGAGAGAGAGGAGGCTGTAGGAAGCACTCAACTATAGAATAGGAACCTCACAAAGAGTTTGCAATGAATGCTCAACCTTGGAATGAAGCCCAAGGGGTCCTATTTATAGTTGGGGATGCCTCTTAGCCTTTGGGAACACTTAGGAACGAAAAATAGCCGTTTTACAAGTTGCAACAGATCTATTTTGGGTCCCAACAAAGTCTCCAACAGTTGGATTTGCTTTTTCTGCATTCCAGTACAGTCTGATCGGCCGAGTTTATATAAAGGTAACTCGGCCGAACCACTAAGCGACAAGTCTGAAAGATAGACTGTCGGCCGAGTTTCCTTGGAGAAACTCGGCCGATCGGTCGACTTTCAACTTGGACCGATCAGTGGATCGGCCGAGTTTCCTACCATTGAAACTCGACCGAACAGGGATCGGCTGAGTTGGAAACTCGGCCGACAGCCCAGAAAATTTCAGAATATATGGATCGGCCGAGTTTGGAATTCGGCCGACAAAATCCCTGTTATGGGTATTTTGGAATTTTCATAAACTGTACAAACGATGGATTTTTGTGTCCCAATAATTTTTCTAAGCTTAATTACAAGTCATGCAATCATTACAAGTGATTACAAAGCAATTCTAAGGTCATATACATAGAGATCCCAAATTGCACACTTGTAGCTATTTTGACTTGTCTTTTCTCCAATTTGATATGCGCAAGTTAGGGCATTTGGAGTGTGTCTAAACCTAATCTGAAATCACTCAATGTAGAAGCATTAGACACCAATATGTGGAATGGTTAGTCATCATCAAAACAAGGGTTTAGTCAATTTAGACGTGAGTCAACATTGACCTAATTGACCTTGAGTCAACAGGAAGCACGTCCCCAACCTGTTGGTAAGCCTTTGATCTTCGTTCTTCATGATTTCATGGTGAAAATCATAAAACAATGTGTGATTCCTTCATTTCTTCACTCCATCTTCAACCCTAGCCGATCCTTTCACTCCAAAAGCTTGAGAAACGACCTTGGGAGGTTGCTAGAGCTTCAACCACCATTGGATCCGTGAAGCTTGGAGCTTGGGATCATATTTGAATGTGGGTTATATAACTTTAACCCTTAATCTTTGTCATTGAATTTGATTTCCACTTGAAATTGATTTAATTGTTATTATTGCAATAGCCTTGCTTGATTGATGGAGTTGCCATGGAAATGGCAATAGTTTAGTGAGTCTAAAGGTTGAAGATGATAATATTTCATAATCACACACCTTAATCAATAGCAAACGGTCTTGGACTTTTGGTCCAAACAGTTTTGTAAACCGTTTGGTAAAGTTGATTTCCAAACCGCATAGAATGGTTGATCGTTTGGTATAGTTGATCGGTTGGACTCCAAACCGCATGGCTTGGTTGACTGTTTGGTATGGTTGACCATTTGGGGTCTGAACTTAATCATAGGTTGGATGATGATCCAATGGACTCAATTGATTGATCCAATATGTGCACGATCCTTCAAGTTGAAACCCTAATCAAGTTGATTGATGAAATTCTTGATTGGTCCTAATGGTTCCAAGACTTTTTGGGGCAAGCGGTCTTGAGACCGTTTGGGACCAAACGGTTTCAAAACTGTTTGGTGGATTGGAGGTTGATCCTTGATCCATGGATGGTGATCTAATGGTTTAGATTGATGATCCCTTCAATTGAATAATCAATGGCCATTTCAATGGTGCAATTGGAAACCGATTTGATTGAGAATTGACCTAGTTAGCCCTTGTGGTTTTGGGACTGATTTGTCCCAAACGGTCTTGAAACCGTTTGGAGTCAAACGGTTTCAAAACCGTTTGGTGGAAAACGGTTTCAAAACCGTTTGGTGATGAAACTT
This sequence comes from Alisma plantago-aquatica, assembly GCA_963693085.1. Classification (NCBI taxonomy): domain Eukaryota; kingdom Viridiplantae; phylum Streptophyta; class Magnoliopsida; order Alismatales; family Alismataceae; genus Alisma; species Alisma plantago-aquatica. The sequence continues at coordinate 589,355,235 of OY856413.1, read as the reverse complement.
CAAAACTGCATGAATGTTGTTAGTGGTTCAATCATTTGGATGTTGAAGGCAATGATGGTTCCAATTATCCAATGATAGTTAATCATGTTAGTCAATAAAGGTACAAAGGTTGAAACCCTAATAGTACCTAGGGATTTGTGTCAATTAAGAATGGAACCCTAGTTGTCATAAGATCAATGACTTGGTACACTATGTTAATTATAGTTGTATGTACTTGATTGAAGGGTTGATATGACCTAATCAAGTTGAGTGGAATGATAGCACGGAGTTGATACATGAGTATGATTCATGTGGTGATTAAGGGTATGATCCTTCAGTAAAGAGATCATGAAACCCTAATTGGGATGAATAATAAACTCTAATTATGGTAATGGATCATGAAACCCTAATTGGGATAAATAGTAAACCCTAGTTATGGGTGATGAACTATGAAACCCTAATTGGGATGAATAGTAAACCCTAATTATGGTAATGGATCATGATACCCTAATTGGGATAAATAGTAAACCCTAGTTATGGGTGATGAACTATGAAACCCTAATTGGGATGAATAGTAAACCCTAATTATGGTAATGGATCATGAAACCCTAATTGGGATAAATAGTAAACCCTAGTTATGGGTGATGAACTATGAAACCCTAATTGGGATGAATAGTAAACCCTAATGGTGGATTATTGAATATGAATCCTAATATAGGGTGAATGTGATGTGAAACCCTAATTTAAGATGGTTTCATGACAAACCCTGATGTTTGATGTTCTGAGAAGCTCAAATCCAGGGTGATACTATGTATTGCTTAATGAACCCTAATTTTGGGCAATATGGTGATAAACCATGACTATGATGTGGAAATGAGATGATTATCCTCATAAGACATGAAATGGGAAACCCTAACCCTGGTAAGGGTATGGTGGTGTTACCCATGAATAGTGAATTCATATTTGTTAAACATGATTCTGTTATGCAATTGATATCACTGTTACCATCTGTGCTAACTATGCAGGTATGTTGAAATGATGATCATGGCCAGTTATGAGCTATGATGTTTAATTCACTATTGTGATTGTACCTTGAGTTCCATAATATACCTTGCTTCCTGGTAAGAGGTAACAAGAGAGTTAATGGGCCTCAAGTACCATGTGTTATGCTTGCAATGGCAAGTATCATGTTTTCCTTGGTCAATTGATCAGAAGGTGATAGTTACCTGGAAAAGTGGTAATAATGCTTAATGATGAGTCAAAGGTTAATTACCCAGGGCCATATGATTATGGTGATGAAATTGATAAAAGATGAGAATTCCCAGTTTTGAAATAAGGAACTGAGTTCCCAATATCTGTTTAAGACAGTTATGTATTTGATGAAATTAATACATGTTTCTCTATAGCATTGTCATGATAAGTTTTGTTTGAGAACTTGCCTGATGCTAAAAAGAATATGGAAATGTACATAATCAATCAATTGAAATCTATTCATGTAGTACTCTGACCATAAATCCATCATCGTCAGTAGCTGGTGATGGTGAAACAGGTATTCTATAGAATTCCTGGAATTCACATATTCTGAATATGTGGGGGTAAATGGGCAAAAATATCCTTATGTCCGAGTGAAGAGATTGAGAGAGAGTAAACATTAAACCCTCAATCCTTCATGTATCAGGATAGATGTATCATAAATCTCCTGATGGTTGGGATGGATGTATCATTAATCTCCCAATGTTATTTTATGTCGGGTCGATGGAGATAAACATTAATGCTCTCGATTACCGATGAGAGTGCAGTTGATGTTGTAACTCTATAGCAAAGTTCCAATATACCCTGGAAAGCTATTTGAGCAGTCGGCACAGTCCTGCTTGTAGTCATGTGCTGACCAGGATGTGGGTGGTCATGGGAATCCGGCTCTTCAATTGACCTATTTATGGTACCGATTTCGATTCTAGAAATGGTCGGTTGGAGTATGAGTAGTATATCTCATCTCCTCAGAGCTTAAATCAGTTTGTAAAGTATAACCAGCCGTGTAGCATATTTGCATAAGATTGAAATATGAGAAATATCGATTGATGATATACTATTTAGCATGCCCTTGATACATGAATGTACTTATGTTCCATTAATTCTTATTGAATATGAGACATGATACTTAATCAAGTTATAGATGTAATATTGCATAAGAATGTTGCTCTAGCCTACATAGATGTTGATTCACCTACTATTGATCTATATATCTCACTTCTCAGTTTATTTATATTAAACTGCAATGATAAGATTTTGGCAGAGAGTTATATCTCCCGCTGGGGCAATTTTTATAATTGTCTCACCCCGTGGGATTCAACATTTTTAGGTAGACGCAAACGACAAGGAAGAAACTCTTCTGCAGGAGAAGAGCAGCAGCAGCAGACACAGGGACAGCAGTGAATCCAACAGGTGGAGACATTGGCTGTCTAATTTTGTGTAGTTATTCCTATAGTCATCTTTGTACTCTCAAGTCCTAGGAGTTAGTGTTTTGATACTTCGATCTGAGATTTTTTGTATGTATGCTAAGAGGTGCAATGATGCATGTAATGTATATATGAACCAGGATGTAATGTTTTACTTTGGTTCTAAATGAAAGAGTTTTCCTGTGAATGGATCTCTTGATAGTTTTAATTTATAGTGATTTTCAGTAATTCCGCTGCTAATAATACGCTTCCGCTTTAGTTGATCTTGTTTCGTGAGTTGTATGCCACAGAATGTGATGGTGATGCTTCACCTTATGCTTCCATGATCCAATGGGGATGTCGTGAGTTAGGGTTTGGGTATAAGTGTTGATTAGTAACATTAATATAATTTATCTTGTTGAACCTAACTCTAATGCAAATAGATAAAGAAGAGTATTCATGTTTAAAATTCTTATATGATGGAATGATGGTGAAATAACCTCATTAACATGATCATAACCTTAATGTGTTAATTGGTGGTTGTCATAGCCACATGGTCGATACTTGCTTATGTGAAACATGTGCATTATGAATATGATGAGGGTTAATCATATCTAGATTCCTTGCATGTTGATGTAATAAAGGAATGTTATTAATGTTAATATAACCCCGCTATGATTGTTTATGAATATCTCATATCTCATTAATGCAATTTTGTGCTGATCTGGTGTATTATATGTAACTGATGTTAATGAGCCTTGTTATAAGGCATGCAAAGATAATGATGATCTTGTAGGGAATAGTATAATGGTATTAATGGCTTTTGGGCATGGTTGAGCCCTGAATGAGGTTTAATCCTCTTATGTTGATAAGGGTTGATACCCTGTGAGATTGAGAAAAGGATTTATATCTTGTGATAGTATGATGACTAGTGTGGTCTCATGAATGGCAAGTGAATAGTACCATGTGATGATGAGATAAGAAATTATGTTTCACACGTTTTATATCTTTTAAAAGTTGTGATATTTATATGCTTGCTAGAAGTGAATTAGGATTTGTATGCCCACTTGTTTGATGCAGCCTTAATTCACCCAATTGGCATAACTAATCAAGTGCAACAATAATCATGTAGTGCCTTGTTCCGTAGAACCATCTTCAGTGTCAGAACTTGTTGGATGGTGAAATGAGTATTCCTAAGGGAAACTCAGAGCGCATATTGTTGAGTATGTGGGGGTGGTAAGTTGAGGATATATCTTTGTTGTGGCAACACATCCCGCTATCACACAGACAACGAGGTGCCATGCGAAAACGTGCGGAAAACGCCATAAACCACATATTATCAAAAACACGGGTTAATTAAAACCAATTTCAGAAAATAGATAAACCAAGAAACTATTACATCCAGATCCTCATCCTATAAGAAAATAGGTTATATAAACATCTACAAGTCTAGATACGTGTTCACAGCTTAACAAATCAGCTGTCTTGTCATCCCATGAGTTCATCACCTGTTTATATACATAACGGGCCACATCCGGCCAACAGCAGGATATACAAAGCTTCAACAGATATACATTGTGAAACAAAGTCAAAATGCCTTCGAGGACCTAAGAGTACAGGGAGGACTCTAAGACTCTACTACAAAACAACCAAAACAACAGCATGTCCATCTCTTGCCTTCTACTGTTCTTCTTGCTACTCGGCCGCAACTCCGCGGCCACCACCACGTCTAGTGCGAACACCTAAAAGGTTGTAGACCAGCTGGGTGAGACACACAGTCCCAGCGAGAAACATAACTCCCTGCCGAAACTATAAAACCTCAGAAAGATTAAGCAACAACAGCAGATAACGGATAAAGCGTAGAATAAGAGCAGCATACTGAGTAAGGTGTATGTAAGGCGTATAACCATGTATTTCTTTATGGAACATGATTGACAAGATCAGATTAATAAGATATTACCCCATAACATGAGGAACGTATAAGAGTAACATCAAGGTATAACAGAATTAACTATACAAGCAGGGCCTCAACCAATGTTCTGTATTTTGCCTTAAGCAATAAATACTACTCAGCTAGATTACATGTTATTATGCCCTGAGGAAGTGAGTCGTACCTCTCAAATCCAACCTTCGGTTGCGAAACCCAAGTGGGTGCCATATAAGGTCAATGGAAGAGCCGGACTCCACGACCTCCCACCTCATGGTCAGTGCACGAGAACCGAAGCAGGACCGCAGTCTCATGCTTAAGTAGCCTTAGCCACAAGGTCAGCTCCCGCAGGCTACCCTTTCTCTAGCCTGCCTTGGTACATGTCTCGGCGCTAGTATATCTGAGCCACGGGCCAGTTCACCGTGCTCCCTGAGCCATGAACGCATTCATGCTCTATCACACTGAGCCAGGGGCCTGTTCACCATGCTCTTATACACATCTTGAGTCTACAACCGAAGTTGCACTCTAACCTCCTCATTTTCGGCTAGGAGAAACCACACATATTCAATAATATGTGCTTCCAGGTTAACCTGCAGGAGAACTTGTTTCACCATCACCAGCTACTGACGATGATGGATCTATGTCCAGGGAAACTACATAAAATATTCCACTGTAATTAGTTAATATATTTTAAGTGGATTGTTTAGGCAACCAGATTGTAACACATACATAACATAAAGCTACATTATTGTTACCACCATCCTATTATTCCGGGATATCAATCCCTCATCATAAGAAACCACTACCTCATAAGGAATTATCATCACTTGGGATAACAACCCCTGATCTCATCATCAGAGGATAACACCTCCATTAGGCACTTTAGCCAAACTTAGGTCCTCAGACCCCAAACACATCATACTGGTGATGCATATCATCTCATCAACAAGAGTGACCATCAATGCAGTGCTATTCAAACATATATACCTCATAACCCTTTACCTGGATATGCATCCGCATGAAACACCTGCATGGTTAGTATACACATTCATAAAGATAACTGAAGCTATTTAGGGAATTAATAGAACTATCATGCTATCAAGCATAGGCCAATATTGATGATTTTACACTTTATCATTTATGCCTCAAACCTGTGACTACAGACATGGGTCACATAATCATGTGAAGCATCTCATATACTTCCATGCTTATCATTATATAGATACATGATTTCAAGGTGATCATAAACACATGTAATATCATGTCACTAGAATTACATGTCATGTTTACATAGATACATTTTACTATATCATTCATCTTAGTATTATTAAACATGTCAAAGGTTCACAAACCATAAATCCTAATTCTTATCAACAAGAAAGTGATCGCATGATAAAACCATCATATGGATTTCCGGGTGGAACATGACCCTCGCTAGAAGTACCCACTACCCTCACAAGATGTGTGACGGGCAGGGCACCCTCACTAGAGATGGTATCGGGCAGGGTACTCATGTAGCCCAAGAAAGGTGTTGTGCATGTCATGCAGCAGCATAACGGTCAACATCAAAGGTTAGGGTATCGGGCATCAAACCATATCGTCCAACCCTTCAAGGCTCAACTAGGACATGGTGGTATCGGGCAAGGACATCCTGGTACCATACCATATCACCCAAACTCAACTATAAAAGGGTAACAACCAAGACCATCCCAAGGAAAGGGGGGTGTATCGGACAAGGCTTAACCCTAAGGAGGTTATCGGGCAGCATCTCCTCAGGGTGTATCACCCATCGAGTAACTCCATCAAGGGTATCGTCCAAGGGACCATAACGGGCACCAACTCAGCTTCAACTAGTCATATCGTGCAAGAAAGCAAGGGACATCCCAACACCCAAACATGCATACCTACCAAGATCTACATCACAAGGACATGTCATGCATCACCACAGCTAAACCATGTCACCCAACATGAGGATAACCCACTGCTCTCTATAACGCCCAAGGTACATCGGGCACCAACTCATCTGCCTTCACTAGGTGTGTCATGCAGGGCACCCAATCAAGGCATATCGTGCAAGACACCATCCAACAAGGTCATCTTCAACCTTAAGCACAAGGGCACCAAACCCTAATTGATCAAGAAGGTCGGTTCACCTCTCAACAACCAAGAGAGAGGGGTGTTACACAACCTCTTTCTCAACTTGGGCAACCATAAGGATCAACCCTAACAAAGGTCTTAAACCACACAAAAGCTCACCTTTCAAGTCCATGGTGAGAGGAGGGTGTTGCTCAAGAAACTAGAACACAAGTTCACCTCTCAACTTAAACGAAAGAGGGGTATTGCCCATATTACTAGAACTCAATCTCACTCCTCTAGAACAAGGTGAGAAAAGAGTGTTGCTCAACAAGGAAACCTAAAACATGGTTCAGCCAACTAGGTGTAACTAAGCAAGAAACATATCTTAGAACATACATGGCCGATAAGAGTATATGAAACATAAAAGAACATAGAAGAAGGTAGTATGGTTAGGGTTAGGAGTTATGTAACCCACCTTAAGAAAGCTCCAAGCTCCTAGCTCCAAGCTCCACTACAAGAAGTAGAACAAAGCACTCTAGGGTTCGGCCACCACTGGAGGAAGAAGGAGACTCCAACGAGGAGGATCGGCCACCTAGCTCAAGTAAAAGAAGAGGTGTCGTGCCACCAAGGGAGAGGAGAAACCAAGGGACTAAAGGGATCCCTAGCAAGAGAAAGGGAACAAATATATATGAGAGGATGGAGGAGAAACCAAGGTAAGACAAGGCAAGGTGTCTCCCACCTAGGGACACTTGTCCAAGAGCAATGCCTCCTCTCTATCTCGTTTTAAACACATGTCCAAGGCCATTGCCACATGCAAGCATCAAGCACCAAGTGTCCACTAGTGGTGACACAAACGAGGTCAAAGGGGGTCCATGGACGACACACCTCACCACCATGACCGACATCACTCCCTGGGAGACACACCTAGGCCGATACAAGGCACTCCTGCCCGACACAAGGCAAGGGCAAGGTTCAAGCAAGACATCTCAAGGCCCAACAAGCTCATCCAAGCCCAAAGCAACTCAAACAACGAGCCCAACCTTTCCTCTTAACACTAGAGGAAGCAAGGAGAGAGAGGAACACTTCTCAAGCTGACAAACTTTCTCATCAACCCTAGACTTGGGTTAATTGCAAGTAGCACCTCCAGCTCTCAACAAAGCACAAACAAACCCTAATCACCATCAAAGGTGATTAGCAAGCAACTAAACACCTGGGTTAAGCAAAGCAAACAGGATAATCCCTAAACGGGGGTCATGGCCCTTACAAGATATATCCCTCTACAAAGGGATTTCGTCCTCAAAATCCGAAGAGAAAAGCAAGGGATACTTCCTCCTCATCTCTTGCTCAAGCTCCCACATGGCTTCCTCAATGCCACGATGATGCCAAAGAACCTTTACCATAACCATGTCCTTCCTCTTCAGCTTCTTTACTCTTCTATCAAGGATCATCACAGGACCTTCCTCGTAGGTCACATCTTCATCAAGCTCAACCTCAACTGGCTGTATCACTGTCCATGTATCTGGGTGACTTTTCTTTAGCATACTGACATGGAACACTGGATGTAACCTGTGCAACACTGGCGGCAGCTCTAACTTGTAAGATACCTTGCCAAAATGTGCTATTAGTGGATATGGTCCCATATATCTGGGTGCTAGCTTACCTTTCCAGCCAAACCTTAGCACACCTTTCCATGGCGAGACCTTGAGATACACTTTGTCTCCCACTTGGAACTCTAAAGGTCGTCGGCGATTGTCTGCATACGACTTCTGCCTGTCCTGTGCCGCTTTCAACTGTTGCTGTATCACTTTGATCTTTTCTGTTGTCTATTGTACTAACTCAGGACCCAAAAGCTGATATTCACCAGACTCATACCAACATAACGGAGATCTACACTTCCTGCCATATAAGGCCTCATAAGGAGCCATGTCAATGCTCCGCTGGTAACTATTGTTGTAGGCAAACTCTATCAAACTGAGATTTACATCCCAACTTCCTAGGAACTGCAAAACACAAGCCCAAAGAAGATCCTCCAAAGTCTGAATAGTCCTTTCAGACTGTCCATCTGCCTGCGGGTGGAAAGCGGTGTTGAACCTCAACTGTGTTCGCAACGCTTTGTGCAATTGTTCCCAGAAACGACTTATGAACTAAGGGCCTCTGTTAGAAACTATCGTTGCTGGTGCATCGTGCAAGCGTACTATCTCATCTACATATACACGAGCGAGCTTCTCGGCTGTATACGTTGTCTTCACAGGTATGAAATGGGCAGACTTCGTTAATCTGTCCACTATCACCCAAATGGAATCATGATTCTTAGTTGTCCTGGGTAGACCAACTACGAAATCCATGGTTATATGATCCCATTTCCACTGTGGTATCGATAGTGGTTGCAACGTACCTGCCGGCTTCTGATGCTTAGCCTTGACTTGCTGGCATACCGCACACTTAGACACAAACTCGGCTACATCTTTCTTCAAACCAGGCCACCTATATAGGTCCTTTAGATTATGATACATCTTGGTGACTCCTAGATGCATAGCATACATCAATGTGTGTGCTTCCTCGAGAACTAGCTTCCTCAGATCATTAGCATCGGGGACCACCATTCTGTTATGATAGCAAACTAGTCCATCCTCAGACTCATGGAACCCATTACTCCCTTCACTGTCGAGCTTTGACCTAATCAACTGCACTGTATCATCTGTTTGTTGTGCGTCTTTGATCTGTTGTCTCAGCGTAGGCTTGACTTGCATATGTGCTAAAAGTCATGCTAACAAGGAAACTCCAATCTGCACATTCATCTGCCGTAAGGAGACGAACATATCCCGTCTATGGCACACCAAGGAACTCAATTGTGCCCCTTTTGTGGGAAGAGAAGAATACTTTCGACTAAGCGTGTCGGCTACCACATTCGCCTTACCAGGGTGATACTCAATGGTGCAGTCATAATCATTGATCAGCTCCATCCAACGACGTTGTCGCATGTTCAACTCATTCTGTGAGAAGATGTACTTCAGATTCTTATGATCTGTAAAGATTTGACACACTTCCCCATAAATATAGTGTCTCCAAATCTTTAACGCATGAACCACCACTGCCAACTCCAAGTCATGAGTCGGATAGTTTTCCTCATGTTTCTTAAGCTTTTGTGAAGCAAAAGAAACCACATGATCTCCCTGCATTAGCACGCATCCTAGGCCCTTCTTGGAAGCATCGCAGAAAACAACATAGCCTTTCCCAGGCTCTAGCAGCACTAGTACTGGAGCACTTGTCATCTTCTCCTTTAAACTTTGGAAAGCTTGTTGGAAACGATCATTCCAGACAAAAGATACATCCTTCCTAGTCAACTTTGTCATCGGCAACGCTATCACACTAAAATCTCTTATAAACCTCCGGTAGTATCCTATTAAACCCAAGAAACTGCAAACTTCGGTTGGTGTCTTCGGCTGTTCCCATTCTGCAACTGACTCCACCTTCCTCGGGTCCACTTTAACTCCTTCTGCGGATATCACATGACCCAAGAAAGTTACTTATTTCAACCAGAACTCGCACTTACTAAACTTGCACTACTACAGAAGTGCCTTTTAGTGTCGGTTGTTTAACCCCTTTTGGCGTCGGTTTCTGAACGACGCCTATGTGGGCGCCGCTAAAAGGTTGGACACTTCAGCGTCGGTTAAAAAACTGACGCCTATTTAACATAAAGGCGTCGGTTTATTATAAAACACCGACGCCAAAAGGGTTCGCGCCACCGAAAACGGCGTCATCTAGGACGCTTTCTGCGTCGGTTATATACTAAAAAACCGACGCAGAAAAGTGTCCTAGATGACTCCCATTTCCTGTAGCGCGAACACTTTTGGCGTCGGTGTTCAACAAAAAACCGACGCTGTAAGTCTGTGCTGACGGTTATCGGTAAATAACCGACGCCTATATATTTTTTTTTTATATAAATCTGTTTGCAGGCCTGCTGTGGCTGGTCAGCAGGATGAGAACCTGCAGTTCAGTTTTCTGAACTGCAGGTTTACGACATCCATTGATATCAGCCTACAAACAGGCCACAAACTTGCAAAATTAACATAAAAAGATTCACACAAGTAGATACATTCAGACATCAATTCAATTGTCACGTTCACACATATAGAATCATTCAAATACATGTTTTAACATTCAGAAACATTCATTTACAAAGTATCATTCATCATCACTATCAACATCCCAATTATATCTTACAGTTGCCACTGTTTGTACAACTATTGCCCATTCTTCTCTTACTTCATCTAATGCTTCCCTCGTATATGGAGCATGTACATTTTTTAATTGTTTGCCTATAGTGTGGTCAGTTTTAAACACCTGCAAAGAGAATGATGTATATAAGTAATAATATAAAAATAAGATTGATATATTTTATACTAACTAATGAGACTATATATAATACCTCATGTATGGTATCGATGTCTTTCTTCGCCTGTGTATGGTATAGAACTCTCCTCCAATATCTCCCTCACAGACTCCTGTGCGGAGAGGGACATTCCAACTCGAGATATCATCTTCCGTTGCCTCCTCCGCAGCAATATCCTTATCTCTGAACGTTTCTCGTAGGATTCTGAACCCCTCCTTCCCTCTACTACATCGAAGCCATGCCACAGTTGAACCCTTTCACCGAGCCCTACCCGGCCAAACAGACGTCGCCTGAATTATCCAAACTTTGATGGAATTATCGCCAACTGGACGGAGAAAAAGCCTATTCCAACGGACCACATGCAGCTCTCCAATCCAATCACGCCAACCGGATCTTGATACAATATTTCCCGCCAAATCATACTCAACCTCGATTACATGTGAATAATTTCCAAAAGTTAGGGTCACTTTACCAGGCATGTAGTGTCTTCCTTTTAGAAAACGCCAATGTTTGGGTATGACCAATTGGTTTAAGGAACGATCATCTAGGATGATGTCCAATTGTTCTTCAATAGGGAACGTTAACATTGACATAGAGGCCCAATTCATAGTCATTGTTATGGGAAGACAGAGACTGCACAATATTAGTATTAACAAAGTGTAAGTACATATAACGATGTTATATATTTTCAGAAAAAGTTGTATAACATCAGTTAACCTTTTAAACAAGTATATATTAGGAAACAAGTATATATTAGTCAATCTTGGACGGGTTTCTAGGCCAACAAACACATTTGATGTCAATCTTATATATAATAAATGTGTACCACCTATCCCATCCTTGAACACCTAATCTCACTTAGGATGTAAGTGTATAATGTGTATTTGGTTTTCAAGAAAATTTCGGCAGCATTTCCCCGTTGTTCTCTAAGTACATATGTACTTAGAGAACAAACGGGGAAATGCTACCGAAATTTTCTCGAAAACCCAATACACATTATACACTTACATCCTAAGTGAGATTAGGTGTTCAAGAACAGTCCCAAACTGGGGACTATCCAAGATTTACTCCTACTGAGTAAATCTTGGACGGGTTTCTAGGCCAACAAATACATGTGTTGTCATTCTTATATAAACCCTATAATTCATGAAATCATTCTAATTCAATTTAATATGTTGGGATCACATAATTATATAATGACATCAGAATATATAGAAGAATCATAATTAACATGATTAACAACATGCTCATCAAACTAGGGTTTTCTTGAATATCATCTAATAAATCAAGAATTTCATAGTTTCAAACATGCAATAATTCACAATGCAATGTTATAAACTATAGGCAACATGGATAGATGAAATAAATAAACATCCAGCATCTATCACTTATTCAATCTTCAAGAAACCTTGACAAACATCCAACATCTATCACTTATATAATTTGCATGTATATACACCCTAAAGTGCCACAAATCATATAATAAAACTATCATGTTATGATATTAGGACCACTTAAAGCAGATTAGGCACATTAAGCAAGCAGAGTAGGGAGCCAATTTCGTGCAAGCAGATTAGGCAACAGATTAGGTCAGCACATAAAGAACCAATTTCGCGCCTGGGTAGGTCTGCAGGTACCTGGGCAAGAAGAGTAGGGTGAGGTCGAGCTGGTTGAGTACGTGGGTGGCGGCCGACGAGCTCCAGAACCAGCGGCAGTGACTCCGACGAGCAGGAGCGTCAGCCGCAGCAAGCAGGCAGGCGGCCAGGCGGCGGCAGGCAGGCAGCGGCCAGGCGGAGGAGAAGGAGAAGGGGGTACGGCGGCGCCGGTTCTCAGGCGTGGCAGGCAGGTGGGCACCAGGCGTTGCGGCGGCGCCGGTTGTCAAGCGTGCGGCGGCGCCGGTTGTCAGGCGTGCGGCGGCGCAGGCGGTTGGAGCAGGGGCGCCGGTTGTCAGGCGTGGCGGCGGCGCAGGGGTGCCAGAGAAGAAACGCGTCGGAGAGGGGCGCCGGAGAGGGGACGCCGGAGATGGGGCACCGGAGAGAAGCGCCGGAGAAAAACTAGTACCAGCAGCAGAGAAATCGCCGGAGAAATCGCCGCAATAGGGAAATAGGGTAGCAATGAGGGGAAGAGTCGGGCGATCGAAGGTTATGAAGTTCCCCAATAGCGTCGGTTGTTTACAACAACCGACGCCTAAACATATTTACCGTCGGTCGTTCGCAACATCCGACGTCCATTTGGACGATATTTTCGTGAAAATGTTTGGCGGGAACCACATTCAGCGTCGGTTATTAAAGGACGACCGACGCGGAAAAGGACACTTTTCGCGCAAATTTCCATCGCACATAAGCGTCGGTGTTTTAATTACAGACGCGACGCCGAAAGTGACATTATTTTTTTCGCTCGAAAATTGGATGAAATAATGCGTCGGTTTTGTATAAACAACCGACGCTGTATACAAAGTGGTACCCGTGTTTGGCTGGTCTTTGAATATAGACGTCGGTTCTTCTAAATAACCGACGCCTTTAATATAAGGCGTCCGTGTTCCTTAAAAACCGACGCCCAGAAAAGCGACACTGAATGCTATTTCTGTAGTAGTGTTGGCATACAACTGATGCTGGCGAAGGAGAGTCAACGCTTGTCAAAGATGTTGTTCATGCTTCTGATTGTCCTGACTATAGATCAAAATGTCGTCTATAAAGACTACAACAAACTGATCTAGGAACAGACATGTATCTATATAATGATAAGCTTGGAAGTATATGAGATGCTTCATGTAAGGACCCTGACCCCCGTTTAGGGCTTATCCTGTTTGCTTTGCTTAACCCTATTGTTTAGTTGCTTGCTAATCACCTTTGATGGTGATTAGGGTTTGTTTGTGCTTTATTGAGAGCTGGAGGTGCTATTTTCAATTAACCCAAGTCTAGGGTTGATGAGCAAGTTTGTCACCTTAAGAAGTGTTCCTCTCTCTCCCTGCTTCTTCTAGTGTTAAGAGGAAAGGTTGGGCTCATTGTTTGAGTTGCTTTAGGCTTGGATGAGCTTGTTGGGCCTTGAGATGCCTTGCTTGAACCTTGCCCTTGCCTTGTGTAGGGCAGGAGTGCCTTGTATCGGCCTAGGTGTGTCGTCCAGGGAGTGATGTCGGGCATGGTGGTGAGGTGTGTCGTCCATGGACCTCGTTTGACCCCTTTGACCTCGTTTGTGTCACCACTAGTGGACACTTGGTGCTTGATGCTTGCATGTGGCAATGGCCTTGGACATGTGTTAAAAATGAGATAGAGAGGATGCATTGCTCTTGGAAAAGTGTCCCTAGCTGGGCGACACCTTGCCTTTTCTTATCTTGGTTTCTCCTCCATCCTCTCCTATATATGTGTTCCCTTTCTCTTTCTAGGGATCCCTTTAGTCCCTTGGTTTCCCCTCTCCCTTGGTTGCACGAAACCTCTTCTTTTGCTTGGGCTAGGTGGCCGATCCTCCTCCTTGGAGTCTCCTTCTTCCTCTAGTGGTGGCCGATCCCTAGAATGCTTTGTTCTCCTTCTTGTGGTGGAGATTGGAGCTAGGAGCTTGGAGCTTGCTTAAGGCGGGTAACATAACTCCTAACCCTAACCATACTACCTTCTTCTATGTTCTTGTATGTTTCATATACTCTTATCAACGATCTAAGTTCTAAGATATGTTTCTTACTTAGTTACACCTAGTTGGCCAAACCATGTTTTAGGTTTCCTTGTTGAGCAACACTCTTTTCTCTCCTTGGTCTAGAGGAGTGAGCTTGAGTTCTAGTAATATGGGCAATACCCCTCTCTCGTTTAAGTTGAGAGGTGAGCTTGTGTTCTAGTTGCTTGAGCAACACCCTCCTCTCACCATGGACTTGAAAGGTGAGCTTTTGTGTGGTTTAAGACCTTTGTTAGGGTTGATCCTTGTGGTTGCCCGAGTTGAGAAAGAGGTTGTGTAACACCCTTCTCTTGGTTGTTGAGAGGTGAACCGACCTTCTTGATCAATTAGGGCTTGGTGCCCTTGTACTTAAGGTTGAAGACGACCTTGTTGGATGGTGTCTTGCACGATATGCCTTGATTGGGTGCCCTGCACGACACACCTAGTGAAGGCAGATGAGTTGGTGCCCGATGTACCTTGGGCGTTATAGAGTTCAGTGGGTTATCCTCATGTTGGGTGACATGGTTTAGCTGTGGTGATGCACGACATGTCCGTGTGATGTAGATCTTGGTAGGTATGCTTGTTTGGGCGTTGAGATGTCCCTTGCTTTCTTGCATGATATGACTAGTTGAAGCTGAGTTGGTGCCCGTTATGGTCCCTTGGACGATACCCTTGATGGAGTTGCTCGATGGGTGATACACCCTGAGGAGATGTTGCCCGATAACCTCCTTAGGGTTAAGCCTTGCCCGATACACCCCCTTTCCTTGGGATGGCCTGGGTCGTTACCCTTGTATAGTTGAGTTTGGGCGATATGGTATGGTACCAGGATGTCCTTGCCCGATACCACCATGTCCTAGTTGAGCCTTAAAGGGTTGGACGATATGGTTTGAGGCCCGATACCCTAACCTTTGATGTTGACCGTTATGCTGCTGCATGACATGCACAACACCTTTCTTGGGCGACATGAGTACCCTGCCCGATTCCATCTCTAGTGCGGGTGCCCTGCCCGTCATACATCTTGTGAGGGTAGTGGGTACTTCTAGTGAGGGTCATGTTCCACCCGGAAATCCATATGATGGTTTTATCATGCGATCACTTTCTTGTTGATAAGAATTAGGATTTATGGTTTGTGAACCTTTGACATGTTTAATAATAGTAGAACATATCTATTTAAACATGACATGTAATTCTAGTGACATGATATTACATGTGTTTATGATCACCTTGAAATCAAGTATCTATATAATGATAAGCTTGGAAGTATATGAGATGCTTCACATGATGATGTGACCCATGTCTGTAGTCACAGGTTTGAGGCATAAATGATAAAATGTAAAATCATCAATGTTGCCCTCTGCTTGATAGCATGATAGTTCTATTAATTCCCTAAATAGCTTCAGTTATCTCTATAAATGTGTATACTAACCATGCAGGTGTTTCATGTGGATGCATAGCCATGTAAAGGGTTATGAGTTATATATGTTTGAATAGCACTGCATTGATGGTCACTCTTGTTGATGAGATGATATGCATCACCAGTATGATGTGTTTGGGGTCTGATGACCTGAGTTTGGCTAAAGGGCCTAATGGAGGTGATATCCTCTGATGATGAGATCAGGGATTGTTATCCCAAGTGATGAGAAAGCCTTATGAGGCAGTTGTTTCTTATGATGAGGGATTGATATCCCGGAATAACATGATGCTGGTAACAATAATGTAGCTTTATGTTATGTATGTGTTACAATCTGGTTGCCTAAACAATCCACTTAAAATATACTAACTAATTACAGTGGAATATGTTATGTAGTTGCCCTGGCCATAGATCCATCATCGTTAGTAGCTGGTGATGGTGAAACAGGTTCTCCTGCGGGTTAACCTGGAAGCGCATATTATTGAATATGTGTGGTTTCTCCTTGCCGGAAATGAGGAGGTTAGAGTGCAACTTCGGTTGTAGACTCAAGATGTGTATAAGAGCATGGTGAACAGGCCCATGGCTCAATGTGATAGAGCATGAATGCGTTCATGGCTCAGGGAGCACGGTGAACTGGCCCGTGGCTCAGATATACTAGCGTCGAGACATGTACCAAGGCGGGCTAGAGAAAGGGTAGCCTAAGGGAGCTGACCCTGTGGCTGAGGCCACTTAAGCATGAGACTGCGGTCTTGCTTCGGTTCTCATGCACTGACCACAAGGTGGGAGGTCATGGAGTCCGTCTCTTCCATTGACCTTGTATGGCATCAGCTTGGGTTTTGCAATCGAAGGTTGGATTTGAGCGGTATGGCTTACTTCCTCAGGGCATAATAACACGTAATCAAGCCGAGTAGTATTTATTGCTTAAGGCAAAATACAGAACATTGGTTGAGGCCCTGCTTGTATAGTTAATCCTATTATACCTTGTTGTTACTCTTATACGTTCCTCATGTTATGTGGTAAGATCTTATTAATCTTATCTTGTCAATCATGTTCCATAAAGAAATACCTGGTTATTCGCCTTACGTACGCCTTGCTCAGTATGCTGCTCTTATTCTACGCTTTATCAGTTATCTGTTGTTGTTCCTTAATCTTTCTAAGGTTTTATAGTTTCGGCGGGGAGTTATGTTTCTTGCTGGGACTGTGTGTCTCACCCCGCTGGTCTACAACCTTTTAGGTGTTCGTGCTAGACGTGGTGGTGGTCGCGGAGTTGCGGCCAAGCAGCAAGAAGAACAGTAGAAGGCAAGAGATGGACATGCTATTGTTTTGGTTGTTTTGTAGTAGAGTCTTAGAGTCCTCCCTGTACTCTCAGGTCCTCGAAGGCATTTTGACATTGTTTCACAATGTATAGCTGGTGAAGCTTTGTATATCCTGCTGTTGGCCGGATGTGGCCCGTTATGTATATAAACAGGTGATGAACTCATGGGATGACAAGACAGCTGATCTGGTAAGTTGTGAACACGTATCTAGACTTGTAGATGTTTATATAACTTTTTTCTTGCAGGATGAGGATCTGGATGTAATAGTTTCTTGGTTTATCTATTTTCCAAAATTGGTTTTAATTAACCCGTGTTTTTGATAATATGTGGTTTATGGTGTTTTCCGCATGTTTTCTCATGGTACCTCATTGACTGTGTGATAGAGGGATGTGTCGCCACACTTCACATGATGATGTGACCCATGTCTGTAGTCACAGGTTTGAGACATAAATGATAAAGTGTAAAATCATCAATGTTGCCCTATGCTTGATAGCATGATAGTTCTATTAATTCCCTAAATAGCTTCAGTTATCTCTATGAATGTGTATACTAACCATGCAGGTGTTTCATGCGGATGCATAGCCAGGTAAAGGGTTATGAGGTATATATGTTTGAATAGCACTGCATTGATGGTCACTCTTGTTGATGAGATTATCTGCATCACCAGTATGATGTGTTTGGGGTCTGAGGACCTGAGTTTGACTAAAGTGCCTAATGGAGGTGTTATCCTCTGATGATGAGATCAGGGATTGTTATCCCAAGTGATGAGAATGCCTTATGAGGCAGTGGTTTCTTATGATGAGGGATTGATATCCCGGAATAATAGGATGGTGGTAACAATAATTTAGCTTTATGTTATGTATGTGTTACAATCTGGTTGCCTAAACAATCCACTTAAAATATACTAACTAATTATAGTAGAATATGTTATGTAGTTGCCCTGGCCATAGATCCATCATCGTCAGTAGCTGGTGATGGTGAAACAGGTTCTCCTGCGGGTTAACCTGGAAGTGCATATTATTGAATATGTGTGGTTTCTCCTAGTCGGAAATGAGGAGGTTAGAGTGCAACTTTGGTTGTAGACTCAAGATGTGTATAAGAGCATGGTGAACAGGCCCATGGCTTAGTGTCATTGAGCATGAATGCATTCATGGCTCAGGGAGCACGGTGAACTGGCCCGTGGCTCAGATATACTAGTGCCGAGACCTATACCAAGGTGGGCTAGAGAAAGGGTAGCCTGTGGGAGTTGACCCTATGGCTGAGGCCACTTAAGCATGAGACTGCGGTCTTGCTTCGGTTCTTGTGCACTGACCACGAGGTGGGAGGTCGTGGAGTCTGGCTCTTCCATTGACCTTGTATGGCACTGACTTGGGTTTCACAACCGAAGGTTGGATTTGAGCGGTACGGCTCACTTGCTCAGGGCATAATAACACGTAATCCAGCCGAGTAGTATTTATTGCTTAAGACAAAATACAGAACATTGGTTGAGGCCCTACTTGTATAGTTAATCTTTTTATACCTTGTTGTTACTCTTATATGTTCCTCATGTTATGTGGTAAGATCTTATTAATCTTATCTTGTCAATCATGTTCCATAAAGAAATACCTGGTTATACGCCTTACGTACGCCTTGCTCAGTATGCTGCTCTTATTCTACGCTTTATCAGTTATCTGTTGTTGTTGCTTAATCTTTCTGAGGCTTTATAGTTTTGGCGGGGAGTTATGTTTGTCACTGGGACTGTGTGTCTCACCCCGCTGGTCTACAACCTTTTAGGTGTTCATGCTAGACGTGGTGGTGGTCGCGGAGTTGTGGCTGAGCAGCAAGAAGAACAGTAGAAGGAAAGAGATGGACATGCTGCTGTTTTGGTTGTTTTGTAGTACAGTCTTAGAGTCCTCCATGTACTCTCAGGTCCTCGAAGGCGTTTTGACATTGTTTCGCAATGTATAGCTGTTGAAGCTTTGTATATCCTACTATTGGCTGGATGTGGCCCGTTATGTATATAAACAGGTGATGAACTCATGGGATGACAAGACAGCTGATCTGTTAAGTTGTGAACACGTATCTAGACTTGTAGATGTTTATATAACCTATTTTCTTGCAGGATGAGGATCTGGATGTAATAGTATCTTGGTTTATCTGTTTTTCAAAATCGGTTTTAATTAACCCGTGTTTTTGATAATATGTGGTTTATGGTGTTTTCCACACGTTTTCGCGTGGCACCTCGTTGTCTGTGTGATAGCGGGATGTGTCGCAAAAGGCTTGGTATCAAAGCTCTAGGTTCGCTGAGTCTACAGGGATCTAGGACTAGGTTGCGTCTATTATTGTGAGTCCTCTAGATTTTCTTACGATTATCTTCTGCCCTCAGAGGAAGAAAAAGCCAAGATGTCTGGAAATCATGAAGAACATGCTGTCGAGAGCAGTGATGCTGCATCAGTTGATGGAGCTGAAGGGCAGGCACATGGAGATCGGGTGCCTGAGGTTCAGCAACTTGACCCAGCCATTCTCAAAAATCCTGCCTACCAACAGCTTACGGGGCATATGATGACTACGATGAATCTCATGGTAGAAAGATTGCCAGTGCTTCCGCTGAGAGCACAGGCTCCCCATGGTGAAACATCAGGTATTGGGAAGACCTTTGAGCGGCTTCGCCGAGTCATAGCTTCAGACTATGCTGGGACGGCTGATCCATCGGATGCAGATTTGTGGCTGATAGGTCTTGAGAAGGCCTTCCGGATCCTCGACATCCCCGAAGCAGACAAAGTCAAGCACGCTGTCTACCTTCTGAAGGGTAGTGTTGGTCACTGGTGGACCATCGAGGAGGAGAAGCGACCCGATGAGGTGATCGATTGGGAAGTTTTCCGGCATGAGTTCGTCAGCAGATACTTTCTGAAGACGTATCTGGATGAGAAGATCAGCTAGCGCCTGTGCCAAGGATCGATGAACATCACCGAGTATGAAGCCAAGTTCATGGACCTGTTGAGGTTTTGTCCTCACATGGCGGTGACAGATGACGAGTGAATCAGACGTTTTGAGAAAGGCCTGAGTGCTGAGTTAACAAGACCTGCTTCAGCATTGGAGAACCGAGAGCGGTTTGCCACATTTGTGGAGTCTAGACGAAGGATTGAACGGCCAGTCAGGGAGAAAAGAGAATCCATGTCTAAGAAGAGGCCAGCTCAGTTCCAGGGATAGAGGTTTGGTGGCTTCAAGAAGCCGAGGTTTTCAGTACCATCTGGGTTAAGAGGTTCCAGTGCGCCGTCACATTGGTCTCCGAGTAAGGGAAGAGGATATGTTTCTTCACCGTCAAAAGCACATAGTAAAGCTTCTGTAGCAGTGACAGGGCCATCTAGGCCACAACAGCGAGACCACTCATGCCAACTGTGTGGTCAGATCGGGCATTGGAAGTCGAATTGCCCAAGTAAGGATGTTGAAGTGACATAGCAGCTGAGGCAGAATCAACAAGGGTCAGACCGACAACAACCCAGTAGTAGCAGAGGATGAGGATGTAGTCAAGCGTCACAAGCATGATTGTCTGCTCAAGGAAGCAGAGGACGGGGACAGCAAGTAACAGCTCGATTTTATGCTATGAGTCAGCCAGAGGCGATAGTCAACCCGCGAGTGGTGGCAGGTCAGATGGAGTTATCTCATTCTGATTTGTCTTCTTCTTGCTTTATATTTGTTTTGGTTGACCCAGGTGCTACACACTCTTTTATCGCCCATAGTATGCTTGATAACTATCTGTTACTTGTTAGTTGTAAGAAAGATAACTTGTTGTTAGAAACCCCTCTTGATGGTTCCTCGATGCTTCGAGAAGAGTGCCCATCGTGTGTCCTATCTTTTTTAGGACACAGCATACAAGTGGATCTTATACCACTTGATATGCATGGATTCGATGTGATCCTTGGGATGGATACCTTAGAGAAGTATAAGGTTGTGTTGGACTGTGGTTCCAAGCAGGCAGTGTTTGATGTTTGTGGAGAGAAATGGATCTTCCAAGGAGATAGGAAGATTTTCCGACATGTCTGGAGTCGGCGATGGTGGCAGAAAAGTTGTTACGACAGGGTTGTAAGACGTTCTTAGCTCACGTTGTGGATACCGTTGTGGATACCAAGGCGAAAGGTCCTAGCCTTGAGGAGGTGTCAGTTGTTCGAGAGTTTGCAGATGTGTTTCCTGATGAGTTCCCCGATGTTCCTCCACCCCGAGAGATTGATTTTGAGATCAATCTGGTTCCAGGAACACAACCAGTTGCACAGACACCATATAGGATGGCTCCAGTAGAGATGGCAGAGCTAAAGAAGCAGTTACAATATTTGTTGGAGAAATGTTTCATCCGACCAAGTACGCCGCCTTGGGGTGCTCCAGTGTTGTTCGTTAAGAAGAAGGATGGATCGATGCAGCTGTGCATAGATTACCGGCAGTTGAAAAAGGTCACGATCAAGAACAAGTACCCGTTGCCGAGGATAAATGATCTGTTCGATCAGTTGCGTGGTGCTATAGTGTTTTCAAAGATCGACCTACGGTCTAGATATCATCAGTTTAGGATTAAGACGGATGACATACCAAAGTCAGCTTTTAGGATGAGGTATGGTCACTTCGAGTTTGTGGTTATGTCGTTTGGGCTAACCAATGCACCTGCTGCTTTCATGGACCTGATGAATCGAGTGTTATTTCAAGGTGATCATAAACACATGTAATATCATGTCACTAGAATTACATGTCCTGTTTACATAGATACGTTCTACTATATCATTCATCTTACTATTATTAAATATGTCAAAGGTTCACAAACCATAAATCCTAATTCTTATCAACAAGAAAGTGATCGCATGATAAAACCATCATATGGATTTCCACGTGGAACATGACCCTCACTAGAAGTACCCACTACCCTCACAAGATGTGTGACGGGCAGGGCACCCTCACTAGAGATGGTATCGGGAAGGGTACTCATGTCGCCCAAGAAAGGTGTTGTGCATGTAATGCAGCAGCATAACGGTCAGCATCAAAGGTTAGGGTATCGGGCATCAAACCATACCATCCAACCCTTCAAGGCTCAACTAGGACATGGTGGTATCGGGCAAGGACATCCTGGTACCATACCATATCGCCCAAACTCAACTATATAAGGGTAACGGCCAAGACCATCCCAAGGAAAGGGGGGTGTATCGGGCAAGGCTTAACCCTAAGGAGGTTATCGGGCAGCATCTCCTCAGGGTGTATCACCCATCCAGCAACTCCATCAAGGGTATCGTCCAAGGGACCATAACGGGCACCAACTCAGCTTCAACTAGTCATATCGTACAAGAAAGCAAGTGACATCCCAACGCCCAAACAAGCATACCTACCAAGATATACATCACAAGGACATGTCATGCATCACCATAGCTAAACCATGTCGGCCAACATGAGGATAACCCACTGAACTCTATAACGCCCAAGGTACATCGGGCACCAACTCATCTGCCTTCACTAGGTGTGTCGTGCAGGGCACCCAATTAAGGCATATCGTGCAAGACACCATCCAACAAGGTTGTCTTCAACCTTAAGCACAAGGGCACCAAACCCTAATTGATCAAGAAGGTCGGTTCACCTCTCAACAACCAAGGGAGAGGGGTGTTACACAACCTCTTTCTCCACTCGGGCAACCACAAGGATCAACCCTAACAAAGGTTTTAAACCACACAAAAGCTCATTGTTCAAGTCCATGGTGAGAGGAGGGTGTTGCTCAAGCAACTAGAACACAAGCTCACCTCTCAACTTAAACGAGAGAGGGGTATTTCCCATATTACTAGAACTCAAGCTCACTCCTCTAGACCAAGGAGAGAAAAGAGTGTTGCTCAACAAGGAAACCTAAAACATGGTTCGGCCAACTAGGTGTAACTAAGCAAGAAACATATCTTAGAACATACATGGCCGATAAGAGTATATGAAACATAAAAGAACATAGAAGAAGGTAGTATGGTTAGGGTTAGGAGTTATGTAACCTGCCTTAAGCAAGATCCAAGCTCCTAGCTCCAAGCTCCACCACAAGAAGGAGAACAAAGCATTCTAAGTTTCGGCCACCACTAGAGGAAGAAGGAGACTCCAAGGAGGAGGATCGGCCACCTAGCTCAAGAAAAAGAAGAGGTGTCGTGCAACCAAGGGAGAGGGGAAACCAAGGGACTAAAGGGATCCCTAGAAAGAGAAAGGGAACACATATATAGGAGAGGATGGAGGAGAAACCAAGGTAAGACAAGGCAAGGTGTCGCCCACCTAGGTACACTTGTCCAAGAGAAATGCCTCCTCTCTATCTCATTTTAAACACATGTCCAAGGCCATTTCCACATGCAAGCATCAAGCACCAAGTGTCCACTAGTGGTGACACAAATGAGGTCAAAGGGGGTCCATGGACGACACACCTCACCACCATGCCCGACATCACTCCCTAGGCGACACACCTAGGCCGATACAAGGCACTCCTGCCCGACACAAGGCAAGGGCAAGGTTCAAGCAAGGCATCTCAAGGCCCAACAAGCCCATCCAAGCCCAAAGCAACTCAAACAATGAGTCCAAACTTTCCTCTTAACACTAGAGGAAGTAAGGAGAGAGAGGAACACTTCTCAAGGTGACAAACTTGCTCATCAACCCTAGATTTGGGTTAATTGCAAGTAGCACCTCCAGCTCTCAACAAAGCACAAACAAACCCTAATCACCATCAAAGGTGATTAGCAAACAACTAAACACCAGGGTTAAGCAAAGCAAACAGGATAAGCCCTAAACGGGGGTCAGGGTCCTTACATTTGTCATCCACAATGTAGATTGTGGAGGTTGGCTATGGTCATGCCTCATACATCTGATGTGATTGAGAACGACTGCAGTCGTGTCTCATTGATTATAACATGATGTGATAAGAGGACAACTGTGGTTGTACCTCAGTGATTGGGTTTGTATACCCTGGTTTCTAGTGATGTGGCCTGTACCAAGGGCGGACTAGTGGTTAGCAGTTTGACTATATGTCACTATGGTGGAAGCTTTGACTGATATGTCACTACCTTTTTACTCGTACTAACCGAGGGGAAGAGATCTTAGGATACCGACACTCCTAAATCTTGTACAGAACTGAATATCCCTTCGCAGGGGTCGGTTGGACTTTGAATGGTACGATTCAAATTCCCCAGGGCATAATAAAAGATGTAATACATCCGTGTAGCATATTTGTTTAGGGTTATACACAACGTTTCACATTGGATGATAACCCTTGTTTTTTATCTTTACATAAAGATGATGCTTAGTGCAATTAAGAGATAGTATATACACTTAGTTTGTGGATATTCTTAAGATTTTAGATGCGTACATACAGTAGGTATGCTTGTGTTGATAACTATACTTCTACTGCTGATTATAATCATGATGCTAGCTATCTCATGTTCTAAGTTATGTTTAGCATGCTAGCCATGCCTTTGTAACTAGAGATGCGTATACTGCTAATCATACTTATCCAGATAGTTGTGCTTATGTTTTTAGCTCTTCTTATGATGTTGATATGTTCAACCAATTAGACATGCTCATGTTGTTAGCTATGCTATGTTACTAGACTTGCTCATGATGCTAGATATGCATATGCTACTGAATTGCTTATATTGTCAACAAGATAAAGGATGGTAGTCTGGCTAATGATGATAGTTGTTATCTGCTGCTTTATGTATTTTGTTAATCATCAATATTGTTGATCTTATTTGTTATATCTAATTAAACTGCTTAACTATTTAATTACTTTAAAATGTTGTAATCAATAAACGTTGTTGGAGGTTATATCTCTTGCTGGGACATGGGTCTCACCCTTGTGGTTTGCCACATTTTTTTAGGTAATCGGAAGTGACAAAAACAAACATGTGGAAGCAAAGAGGAGCTATAGTAATGAATATTTGATAAATTTGATTAGATGTCTAGTGTGTCCTAGAGTCATCCTTGTACTCTCAGGTCCGGGCAGAAAAGTTTTTATATGGTGTTTCAAATAAATCAGACTTTTGTTAGCATATTAATGCTTGTTTGTGTGGCATATACGATTACTGTTCTCCTGTATATATATGTTGTGGCTAAGACGATAGAACAATTTGTATAAAATTCTTGGCATAGTATGGATACAAGAAAGATGTTGGGCTCTTATGCAAATGTTTCTGAGCGGGTGTTGACGGTTAAATCAGTTTTAATTTACCCATATTTTTGGGTATGTGATTGATTAGTGATTGATTGTGTTTTATGTTTTGAGTAATCTCATTTAGTGTAATGGGTTCTCACAAGTTGGTATCAGAGCTTTAGGTTCACTGAGTCTATAGGGACACTAGGACTTAGGACTAGCATGATGTCTAAGTTAGGAATATGACATAAAAATATGGTGCATACTGTCTAATCTCAGTATTTGGGTGCCCTGGCCAGGTATTCAATTATTAAAGAAAAGGTAAGTATGGAACTCTTAGATTTTTATCTTTCTGATTACTCTGATCAAGTAGTCATTTTGAGACAATCTAAAGAGCATAACAAATAAGAAATCATGGTGTGAATATCTCAATCCTACCTTAAAGAAGATGAGAATTGCATCATTATCTATCAAAACTTGAATGTTTGGTAACTATAAGAACAAGATACAACACCATGGTATCTAAATCTGTATACAAATAAGAAAAAGAGATGTTCTTGATGATGTGATTCAAGAAGATAATAAAGTAAAAGACAGATACGTGTATGCTTATAAAGTTAATAAAGGTATGAAATCCACATAAGATGGAGGGAACTCCTATAACAAGTACAAAATGAGAAGATGAATGGGAACAATGATAAAGGAATAAGTTGGAAACCTGAGTAAATCTCAGACCAACCTATGTATGTAACAAAATTTTAATGAAAAATCAGCATGGCATGTGAAAGAAATTAAGGAAGATGATCCATGTTTAATGAAGAAAATGTGGAATATGATGATTTACTTGTTTATAAGTGGTTGAAAAACATAATAAAATAAGAGAACATACCCAAGTGTGATAAATAGTCATCAAGGAAGGAGTAATGAGATATGCTAATCATGATGATTCCTATGCTAATGGCAAGAAACCCAAAAATGAAAAGGTTAAAATGATACATAAGAAGTTGTAACTCGCATAATGAAAATAGAATTGGTTACCTTTTGCTAGTGACCCTTGAAAAATGTTTCTATGATATGGGAAGTGTGTTTTCCTTTGTGTCTTTCCTTTCTAGGGCATAGCTTTCAAGTGGATCATTGCCACTTGGTACATGTGGATTCGCTGCAAACATGAGGGTGGATAGCTTATTATAGCATAAGGTTGCTTGGACTATGGTTCCAAGATCATAAAGTTTGTGATGAGTTTGCCTTTCAGCCTTCCAATAATTAGGAAGACTCCTCTTATATGTCTTGAGATTTGATTATGTTGGTAAAAGTAGATGAGATAAGGATGGGAGTTCCTTATAGCACATGAGGTGGATACCAAGGTAATGAATCCTAGTGTCCAAGATGTATCAACAATATGAGAAATATGTGAAGGTTGGAGATGTTTATTAAATGAACATTCCAAGTATTCTTCTCCTGTAGAGAGAGAGAGAGTTGATGATGATCCTATAAATGTTGTTTGGAAGGAAAAACAAAAGTGATTCTATAATGTTGTGTATGGTTCAATGATCGCTAGGCAAGACCACTATCAAGGATAGATGGTTGTTTGTCAATAGATATGTGATATTGTGTTCCTTTAAGATAAACCTATTATCAAATATAATTGCATAAGAGTTAGAGTGTACGACATAAGTTACATATGATAAGAGATACATAATGTTCTATGTTTGATAAGAGCCAGTGAGTATGACTTTTGAGTAATGTGTTGATACAATATATATAATTAATTCTAGGATGATAGCTAGAATTTAAAGTTGAACATTACTACTAGAGTTGTACATATGACATAACAAGTTTCTACATTCCATATTGAGAATGTCTTCTTAGGTGGGGTTTTTGTGCTGACCCAAGAGGATATATGTATGAATGATGTGACATCACCATGATATGCAAGTAAGCATGTGAAGGTAATAGGATGAGGTGCAAAGGAAGTACCCATCTTTGTTTACCTTAGATTTCAGGGTGAAATCCCTGTTAGGAGTTTATAGTTGTAAGGCCCCTAAACTTGCTTAATGAGTTGAATATGCTTAATTATCATACTTGAATTCTTATAACCCTAATATAACCTTGTGATATGATTTGAAATCATAAGACAATAATAAGTTTCAAATTTGGTCCAATTTGGGCACAGTTTGAGCAAATTATGCAATTTTATGCACGTTTTGGACTTTTCTGCAATTTACCCAATTGAGATTTTTTCTTTGCAATTTATCACTTGAAATATTTTCCTTGGATATTATCTCATCATGCTTGAGCTTTTTGAGCCATGGGGTTCCTATTTAAACCTTGGTTTGAAGGTGTTTTCTCCAAGGGTATTTTAGGGTTTACCCCTTCACGGATGAGCTACCTTTAGTAGCTATCAACTAATGAATTATGTGATTGGCTGGGAAATTTGAAAAAGGAAATATAAGCTGGTATATAAGGACGGTGGGTGTGTGCTTGTATATCCTTAATAGTTTAAGGCCATAGACACATGGGGAAGCTACTTTTACACCTCATGCTTGCTCCCATCGTTATCCATGGGCTATATTTACCTCTTCCTTGCCCAAATATGAAACTTTGCTTTCTTTCTCTTTAATATAACCTGGAGCAATGACTCCACCCTATTTTACTGCGGAACTAAGTTCTCTAAGGTAGAAGACAACCTCTTTTTGGAGAAGAAGATCTCCTAGAGCTCCATTTAGCCCGACCTAGGGTTTCCAAGGTCATCTTCTAGGGATTTCGACCAAGGCAAGTTATTTTCTTCCTTCCTTATCCATTTCTCTTTCTCTTCTCCTTCCTTAGACCTTCCTCCAGGTCGGAACCTTGTTGTTACATGGTAGAAATTTCTCTAAAGCTCTAAAACCCCACCTTTCTTTCTCCTTATGCTTAGGGTTTGCTCATTTGATGAAGAAAGGTGTTAGATGGACGAGTTTACAACTTGTGATTGGATTTCCTACCCTACCTGCTAGATATTTCTTCTGTGTGGGGTTTCATCTTCTCATTAGAGGCAAGTTTTATAACTTTCTCCACGTTTAATTCTTACCATAAGCTTTCTATATCTTCTTGCTTGAAAATGATGATCCATGCACTAAAAAGCTATGCTTGACTTGGATTTTGATTTTTATAATGTTCCCTATTCTGATTTCAGTTATATATGAACCTATGATCATGTTTACGTTATTCCTAAGGTATAATATGACTTGGCTCAGGTTAGTTTGACAACCTATGGTGCTAAGCACCTATCAACCAATGGTCAATTTTGGGGTTTTAAGCTGATTTCTAATATAAACCCATGACCCGATGATGGTACCATTGCAACAACCCTATGATTTTGTATTCATGAAAATTGATGGTGTTAACCAAGGGTATAAACTGATTTTCACCCCTTAGGTCATGTTTTGGCCTAATTAGAAGCCTAGTGATTAACAACTAAGTACCCTAATGATGCTATCAATCAATGGTGATATTAATTTGATATTTGATGTTCATTAATGAATATAGTGTTGATCTAACAACCTATGGTGACTTAATGGTCACTAATGATGGTGGATCAGGTCTCCAAAACCTATAGTGAGTTAATCATATAGTTGTAGCATCAATTAAGCCTTAGACCAATGGTTTCTTGGGTAACTTGATGCAATGGTGGGACCTATACTATAATTGATGGTTTTAATATATGAACTTGACCCAATGGTCAAGATATATTGTTTATTCCTCCAATAAATTGGAATGATGGATAATTCAATATGTTGGTCCTAATAATGTCATTTTGATGATTTCCTTTATATGATCAACTTAAGGAGCTTACTTGTTGACAATGGATGGCTTGTTTTAAATGAACAGTTGATTGTGGGTTTTACCCTACTTTCAATGGAACTTTTTGTGTTGTTAATCAAGGGATGTCTAGGATTAGATGGTGACTCTTTATAGAGAACAAATAAAGGACTCCATAGGTGGTTTATCCAAGATATTTACTTATGTAAACAACCAATGGTATTACAGTTTAAACATACAATGGTTCTGGGTGACATTGTGGTATGGTGATATGGGTTGAATGATGATGGAACAAATGGAGGGTTACCCTTAATAAGGTAGTCTTACCTATTAACTCATATGAATAGAAGGGATGATAATTATATTGTGTTGATATGTAACCCTAATGAGGTATAGCTTGTTATACCTATCTTTAATATAACTAAATGATGGTAATTGGGTATGAATAGTCCTTGTATGACTAATACAATCATGAAGTATTATGTTAATGTTGTTGAAACCCTAGTATGCTATAACCCGATGGTTACACCTTTATTTGTGTGTGGTTTCATACTCGAGAATAGTATGGAATGTGATGGTGATGCTTCACCTTATGCATCCATGATCCAATGGGGATGTTGTGATTTAGGGTTTGGGTATAAGTGCTGATTAGTAACATTAATATCATTTATCTTGTTGAACCTAACTCTAATGCAAATAGATAAAGATGAGTATTCATGTTTAACATTCTTATATGATGGCATGATGGTGAAATAACCTCCTTAACATGATCATAACCTTAATGTGTTAATTGGTGGTTGTCATAGCCACATGGTTGATACTTGCTTATGTGAAACATGTGCATTATGAATATGATGAGGGTTAATCATATCTAGATTCCTTGCATGTTGATGTAATAAAGGAATGTTCTTAATGTTAACATAACCCTACTATGATTGTTTATGAATATCTCCTATCTCATTAATGCAATATTGTGCTGATCTGGTGTATTGTATGTAAGTGATGTTGAGCCTTGTTATAAGGCATGCAAAGATAATGATGATCTTGTAGGGAATAGTGTAATGGTCTTAATGACCTTTGGGCATGGTTGAGCCCTGAATGAGGTTTAATCCTCTTATGTGGATAAGGGTTGATACCCTGTGATATTGTGGAAAGGATTTATATCTGGTGATAGTATGATGACTAGTGTGGTCTCATGAATGGCAAGTGAATAGTACCATGTGATGATGAGATGAGAAATTATGTTTCACACATTTTATATCTTTTAAAAGTTGTGATATTTATATGTTTGCTATAAGTGAATTAGGATTTGTATGTCCACTTGTTTGATGCATCCTTAATTCACCCAATTGGCATAACTAATCAAGTGCAACTCTAATCATGTAGTGCCATGTGCCGTAGAACCATCTTCAGTGTCAAAACTTGCTGGATGGTGAAACGAGTATTCCTAAGGGAAACTCAGAGTGCATACTGTTGAGTATGTTGGGGTGGCAGGTTGAGGATATATCCTTTTCATCTACAATGCAAATTGTGGAGGTTGTCTATGGTAATGCCTCATACATCTGATGTGATTGAGAACGGCTGTGGTCGTATCTCAGTGATTATAACATGATGTGATTAGAGGACAACTGCTATTGTACCTCAGTGATTGGGTTTGTATACCCTGGTTTCTAGTGTCGTGACCTGTACCAAGGGCAGACTAGTGGTTAGCAGCTTGACTATATGTCGTTGTGGTGGCAGATTTTACTGATATGTCATTGTGTTTTTACTCGTACTGACTGAGGGGAAGAGATCTTAGGATACTGGCACTCCTAGATCATGTATGAAACCGAATAGCCCTTCGCAGGGGTCGATTGGACTTTGAATGGTACGATTCAAATTCCCCAGGGCATAATAAAAGATGTAATACAGCTGTGTAGCATATTTGTTTAGGGTTATATACAATGTTTCACATTGGATGATAACCCTTGTTTGTTATCTTTACATAAAGATGATGCTTAGTGCAATTAAGAGATAGTAGATGCACTTAGGTTGTGGATATTCTTAAGTTTGTAGATGCGTACATACAGTATCTATGCTTGTGTTGATAACTATACTGTTATAGTTGATTATAATCATGATGCTAGCTATCTCATGTTGTTAGTAATGTTTAGCATGCTAGCCATGCCTTTGTAACTAGAGAGGCATATACTGCTAATCATACTTATCCATATAGTTGTGATTATATTTTTATCTCTTCTTATGATGTTGATATGTTCAACCAATTAGACATGCTCATTTTGTTAGCTATGCTATGTTACTAGACTTGCTCATGATGCTAGATATGCATATGCTACTGAATTGCTTATATTGTCAACAAGATAAAGGATGATAGTCTGTCTAAGGATGATAGCTATTATCTGCTTTTATGTATTTTGTTAATTATTTGTACTGCTGATCTTATTTGTTATATCTGATTAAACTGCTTAACTATTTAATTACTTAAAATGTTGTAATCAATAAACGTTGTTGGAGGTTATATCTCTTGCTGGGACATGGGTCTCGCCCATGTGGTTCGCCACATTTTTTTAGGTAATCGGAAGTGATGAAAACAAACATGTAGCAGCAAAGAGGAGCTATAGTAATGAATCTTTGATAAAGTTGATTAGATGTCTAGTGTGTATTAGAGTCGTCCTTGTACTCTCAGGTCTGGGCAGGAAAAGTTTGTATATGGTGTTTCAAATAAATTGAACTTTTGTTAGCATATTAATGCTTGTTTGTGTGGCATATACGATTATTGTTCTCCTATATATATATATATATGTTGTGGCTAAGATGATAGAACAATTTGTATCAAATTCTTAGCATAGTATGGATACAAGAAAGATGTTGAGCTCTTATGCAAATGTTTCTTAGCGGGTTCTGACATTGAAATCAGTTTTAATTTACCCATATTTTTGGGTATGTGATTGATTGTGTTTTATATTTTGAGTAATCTCATTTAGTGTAATGGGTTATCACACTATCGATTTAGTGGATGAAGATAAGTTGTGTGTCCATATGGCTTGTTTTACTTTTACACCGAATTGGATCTCGGAAGTCATTGATGCACATTTGGAAAGCTCTGGGATGGAAAAGATGAAGGCCATGATCGAGAAACTGCAATCTAACTTCTCTGTCAGAATGGATGGTGTTGTCTGCTTTAGACAAAGTTTGTGGATTCCTGACGTGGGTGATCTGAGATAGAAGGTGCTGAGTGAAGCACATGGGTCAAAGTACACTATTCATCTTGGCATTAAAAGATGTACAAGGACTTATAGTGAAGCGTCTGGTAGAAGAACATGAAGAATGATATAGATCTGTTCGTCGCGAAGTGGTTGACATGTCAGCAAGTCAAGATCGAACATCAACGACCTGGTGGTCTTCTTCATACTCTTGAAATTCCGGAATGGAAGTGGAAGAAGATCACAATGGACTTCGTTACTGGTTTCCCCAAGTCCACGAAAGGTTATGATGTTGTTTGGGTGGTTATTGATCGTCTTACAAAATCTGCTCATTTCTTACCTTTCAAAACCAATTACAAAGTTGTGGATATGGCTCAGTTGTATGTTTAGTGGATTGTACGCCTGCATGGAGTACCTGAGGTGATAGTTTCTGATCGTAACCCAAAGTTTACTTCTTGTTTATGGGGTCAAATTCAGGAGGAGATGGGTACTGACTTGCGTTTCAGTACTACTTACCACCCGCAGACTGATGGTCAATCTGAAAGAACATTTCATATTCTGGAGGACTTGATCTGTGCTTGTGTGATGGATTGGGGTGGTGCATGGGAACTGTATTTGCCATTAGTTGAGTTTGCTTACAATAATAGCAACCAAGCTAGTATTGGTATGCCACCTTTTGAAGCTCTCTATGGTAGACCATGGCGTTCACCTTTTGTAACGACCCTGACCTGGGTTATGAGGTAACCCTATTTGTTTTGGCTAATAAAGTTGCTTAGAACTTTAATATAATCCTCTAAGGTGCTTTGTTATCATGTGACACATTTATGTTTCAATTTTGGTCCCGATTGAATGATGTTTGAACAATTTTCCTTTGTTTTGGGCCAAAGTGCAATTTACCCAAGTTGAGGGGTTATATTGCAATATATCACATGTTGAACGTGCCTTATATGTTTTAGCATCATAATAGAGAGAATGATGCAAGGTGGTGGCTTGTGGAAAGCCTAAATTCCAAGTTTGAACTTATTTGAACAATGTTGGTACTTTGTGCACCAATTTTGGTACAAATTGTAATTTATCCAAAATGTGGGGTTCATATGCAAATTACCACATATATAATGTTCCTACTCCCTCTTAGAATCATGTATAGGAGAGATAAAGAAGGATACACCATGTTTGAATCATTCATGAATGATGGTAATCTTGGTGATGAAATGACCAAGAAAATGGTTGAATATGAAAGCTTAACTTGAGTTGTATCAAGTTGAAAAGCTTATATATGAGTGCCTATCGGCCAAGGAGCCAAGGAGGTGTCCCATATCATTTTTTTAACTCTTGGCAAAGTCCAAATCGTGCAAAGTAACTCAAGGAGGTGAGGTGTGATGGCCAACAAGTTTCCTTAGAAAAAGTGTATCGGCTTGATTTAAAATAGTGATTAAACCTAGATGACTTATCCAAATGGATAAGTAATGGACGAATTTGCATCTCAAGATGATCCTCAACCATTTTTCAAGACAAGATAAATGTTTATCCATGCATTTACACGTGTCACCCATGCATGACACGTGGCACCTACTAGCTCAAAATGTTGACACCTCATTTTTGCTTTCCTTCATGAACAACAAGTATATATACCCCTAGTTTCACCCCTTGGTGCAATTTTGCGACCCTTACCACCCTCCTACCCTAAGGTATCGTGCATAGGGCTCCCATATCGTGAAGGGATGTTGTGGTATCTTGCATGGGCCTTGGGATATCGCCCATGGAAAGAGCATATCGCCCAAGTAGGTGATATTGGCCATATAGGGTGATATCGGCCATAGAGTGAAGTTTTGACTCCAAGTGAGTGTCATATCGTGCAAGTGAGTGCCATATTGTGAAAGAGGGGTGGCATATCGTTCAAGGACACTAGTGTATCGTGCAAAGGTGTTAAGGAGAAAGAAGGACCTCATACTTAACCCTAAGGTAAGGATAAGATCATCTTCAACCTTGAATTGAAGCATGATTTTAGGGTTTTGATCTTCTTTTCTTTTCTTCTTCACCAATTGCTTATCCATGGCGATTCCTTGTATATGAAGGAGTTGTGAACGAGCCTTGGACTTTTCATAAGTCATCTTCAACCTTAGGTAAGTGGATCTTTGGAGCTTGGAGCTTTGAAGTGGTTCTTAAGGTGGGTTATATAACTTGAACTCAGTCATGTTATTATTCATCACCTAAATTGCTATATTTAATGAAATACTTTTAATTCCGAAATTTCCTGAAATAGTTGATGATATTATGAGTTCTAGTAGTTTCTTAGACCTGTTGACATGAACTATAACAGTTAGAACTAAGGTCTAGAGCTTGAAGAGGGTGGTATCACTTTATAAAAGTGATATCGGGTGCAAGCATATAAACAAGCACCTCTAACCCGATATGGTGATGCACCTACTCCATTAAATGATATGGATATGATTGTATACCTTCTTGCATGATATGGGGGTGTAGTATACACCTCTTGCATGATAGGGAGTCAAGTATAGACTCCATGCATGATACAAGGTTAAATGAATACTTATAAGTTGACATGAAACCCTAAATTGGGTAACCCGATATGAGTAAAGAATAGCAAATGCTATTGCACGATATGGTTGCCCGATACACAATCCTAGTTGATTCCTAGCCCGACATGGTGATGGCTTAATAACTGATGCACGACATGGGTAATACATATAGCACTTCTAGCCTGATATGGTGAGTGCTCATATACTTACAACCCGATATGGTGAACATATGCACACTTCTAACCTGAGATACCTTGTAAAGATGAGGGCAAGCCACTCTTAGGAGTGATGAGTGTAATACCAAGTAATGTTGTGGCTAATATCTTGATAAGTGAAACACCTAAGGTGGTTGAAAATGGACAACCTTATATTAACAATGCCTTGACCCGAGATGAGCCCATATCATTGCTGATAGTTGGGTAATTCAAATGTGTGACTTATGGTCAATATACTACATGATAAATTTGATGTGTTAGTGCATAAAGTATTAGGATGGGATATAACCTAATACAAGATAAGTTGATGAAGTTAAGTAAGTTGAAAGTAATTAGGGAAGTAATATATCAAGGCATGATAAATACTACATCCAGCACCTCAAGGTTGATGCACTTTGTTACACCTTAAATCCAATATACTTGGATGAGTAACACCTGAAGTGTGTCATGTCAATTGTTACATTGAGATGTAATGCACTTTGATAAGTATGGGCTAACATACCTTGAGAAAGGGTTAAGCCATGATAATAAAGTATGATGTAATCAATATCCTAGAGAGGATGAGAGAGAAACTCATACTTTGTGTTGATAATCACTTAATGATAAATAATGAGAATAAATAAGTATGATTGAATACTTATGATATTAATGTATGCTCCTAGATGTGTGGAGAAATGAATTAGGGTTTGGATTGATAATATGAACTTGAAACCCTATTCGGCTATAAAGGGAAACCCTAACCCTAATAGTTGTTGCCTAGTGAGAGGTGACAAGATGTTTAATGGGCCTTGTGAGCCATGTGGTTAGTTGTTGCCTACTAAGAGGTGAAAAGATGTTTAATGGGCCTTGTGAGCCATGTGGTTAGTTGTTGCCTAGTAAGAGGTGACAAGATCTTTAATGGGCCTTGTGAGCTATGTGGTTAGTTGTTTCCTAGTGAGACGTGACAAGATGTTTATAAAAGTATCATGTAAGAAATGATAATGTTCAAATAAACTAGGAAAGGGAATAGTTGCACAGGATTGACATAGTTCAATACCTGGAATAGTTGCACAGGATTGACATAGTTCAATACCTGGAATAGTTGCACAGGATTGACATAGTTCAATACCTGGAATAGTTGCACAGGATTGACATAGTTCAATACCTGGAATAGTTGCACAGGATTGACATAGTTCAATACCTGGAATAGTTGCACGGGATTGACATAGATCAATACCTGGAATAGTTGCACAGGATTGACATAGATCAATACCTGGAATAGTTTCACAGGATTGACATAGATCAATACCTAGAATAGTTGCACAGGATTGACATGGATCAATACTTGGAATAGTTGCACAGGATTGACATGGATCAATACCTGGAATAGTTGCACAGGATTGACATAGTTCAATACCTGGAATAGTTGCACAGGATTGACATAGTTCAATACCTGGAATAGTTGCACAAGATTGACATAGTTCAATACCTGGAATAGTTGCACAGGATTGACATAGTTCAATACATGGAATAGTTGCACATGATTGACATAGTTCAATACCTGGAATAGTTGCACAGGATTGACAACGATCAATACCTAGAATAGTTGCACAAGATTGACATGGATCAATACCTGGGATAGTTGTATAAGATTGGCATAGTCCAATACTTGGAATGATGACACAGTATTGGGAATAACACAATACCTGTGTTGATGATACCGGATTGGTAATAACCCAATGCCTGTATTGATGATATATATGTACATGGTGGACATAATTCCTTACCTGTTTAGCAAATTGGCTAAGGCCAACAGATTGAAACAAGAATGTTTCATGGGTGACATGTCAAGATAATGAGTGTCACAGGAGAAGTTTGACAGGATGGTATAATACTATGGATAAATGATATACATGTTCTTCCTAATCCATAATAAGAGAATATATGATCTATTGCTCTACCATAAATAGTTGCAATGCTTTAAAAGTTAAGAATGCTTTAAACAACTTATCCTCTACCCAATTTTATATCATTAAATTGCAATAATATGTTTCTGGCGGAGAGTTATATCTCCCGCTGGGGCAATTTCGAATTGTCACCCCCGTGGGATCCAACATTTTTAGGTGGACGAGCACAAAGGAGACTGAGAACATCTTGCAGAGGTAGAATTTCAGCAGCAGCAGGGACGACAGTGACAGCTCAGGTTGAGTGTACTGTCTGTCATGTCTTGTGGATAGAAGTCATATGTGTCGTCTATGTACTCTCAGGTCCTCAGAGTTGATAGTTAGTTCTTTTAATGAATCATTTTGAGATTTTGGCTTAATGCCTCGAGGTTCTTATGTTGTCTGTGTTTAGTTTTTAACAAGGCAGTGGATGTTGTAATCCTCGAGAAGAGATGGTACAAGTTATGTACTTATGAACCAGGATGTAAATGTAATACATTGGTTCTTGTTGAAAGAGTTTTCCTATGAATGGATCTCTTTGAAAAAGGTTTAAATTTTTAGTGATTTTTGTTAATCTGCTGTTTATGTTTAATTCCGCTTAATTAGTAACGATTTGATTTCGGTCGTTACAGTTTTGGTATCAGAGCTTAAGGTTCGCCGAGTCTACAGAGACATAGGACTAAGGTGTTGATTCTGTGTTAGTGTCCTCCAGTATGCCCTATAGTGACTTCTTCTTATGTAAAAGAAAGGGTGAAGTTTAGAAATGACTGGAGAACATGAGGAACATGTTGCTGAGAGCAATGTTGTTGCACCAAGAGAGGGTGCAAGGGATCATGCAAGAGAAGAATGAGTGCCTGAGAATTCCCACCATGACCCGATCATGATAGAGAATCCTATGTTTATGCTCTTGTTGGACAGGTTAGGACAATAGTGATGCATATAGTAGACTGGATACTAGCATTATAACCTAGGTTACCAGTCCTCAATGTAGAAACTTTGGGTTTTGAAAGGGTTCTTGAATGACATAGTCATGTTGGAACAGTGGAAAATGTGGGAAGGATTAGCATATGGAAAGAAAATAGAATCTGCCATAAGTATAGACAGATAGTATATCTACGATGGTAATGCCCAAGATGGGGCAATAAGTTGAGAAATAAGGAAAGGTCTCTACAATTCTACAGACATGTGCATAGTTGTTCTAAAAAGACAAAGTTTTTGGTGCCACCAGTGCAATAAATGCCTAGTGTACTAGGGCAGTAGCCACTAAGTAAAGGTAAAGGTCCTAACTTTCCACATGTAAGAACCCATGGCTTAGTCTCTACATCGGTAATAAGATCGATAAACCATGTTGTGAGGACAAGACATGCTATAGTTATGGACATGTTGAGCATACTAAACTCTTTTCTTTGAAAAGAAGGGAGAAAATGACTCAACAACCGAGGTAGACTCGGCAGGGCTTATGAAAGTTACAGCCCAATGATGTAAAAAGGCAAAAGCAACAACATGAAATAGCTAGACTCTATGTGTTGAGTCAACCTAAAGCGGTAGATGATCGTGAGGGATAACAGTTATATAGAGCTTTTCATTTTGATATGCCTTATCTTGATGATTATATGATAATCATAAAAAGGATTGCTGTTATAGATTTCCCTATTGATTGTCCAATGGGGACATAGGGAAGAAATATGAGAACTAGAATTTATATTATGTTCAGTATTCTTTTAAATGCTTTATAATTGTTCTTATCCGTGTGAAAGAGAATGAGGTATAGAGGTAATTCCTGGAGAAAATCCAGGGATGTTAAATCCTATGCTTGTGATGATACGAAAAGTAAGGAATATGAAAGTACATAAAGTGCATACTACCTAATCCCAGTACTTGTATACCCTGGCAAGGTATATAATTATTGGAGATAAGGTGAGTATGGAACTCTTAGATTGTTATCTTTCTGATTACTCTGATCAAGTAGTCATTCTGAGACAATCTAGTGAGTATAATGAAACTGGAAATATGGTATGGACATTTATATCACATACTAAGTGCAGTAAATTGAATCTGAGATGATCTCAGATCAATCTGTGTATCTGAGGAAGTAAAAAGTATAATTCTCATGATAAAGACAATGAGGACAAGGGAGATGATCCATGTCTGATAAAGAATGTGTGAATAGTAAAGATCTTTTCCCATGATGTGGAAATGTGACAAAATCACAAAATGCTCATGAACAAGTTAGACAATAACAAAGAAAGGAATAATGATATGTAATCATCCTTATAATTCCTATGATGATGGCAAGGAACCTAGGATGAAACACAAGTAAATGACTCATGAATAGTTGAAAGTTCATGCAATAATCAAAAGAGATGCTAACCTCTTCTCGTTGATAAACAACCCTGGATGATGATGGGGTGATAAAAGGAATATGTTCCTTAGTGTTCTTTCTGTTTAGGGACATTAAAATCAAGTGGGTCTTATGATGCTTGATGTGCATAAGTTAAAAATGTTCAATTGATAGATACTTAGAAAAGTATCAGTTTGTCTTGGACTTTGGTCCCAAGATAAATATATGTGCAACAAGTAATGTCCCAAGATGAAATAAAGATGAGGATGTGATGAGTTTTTGACACATGTGATAGATATCAAAGTAAGGAATCCTGGTATCTAAGAAATTTCAGGTGGTATGAGAAAGTGAAAACATAAACTCCTAATCAGATGATTTATGTTGGTTGTCTGGGATGGCCAACTGTGAAATCAGTCTAGTTACATAAAATAGTATGGACATCATATGTTAGGGGTTTATGCTCTGCATAAACATAACATTG
The DNA here is from genome assembly GCA_963693085.1 of Alisma plantago-aquatica. Lineage (NCBI taxonomy): Eukaryota > Viridiplantae > Streptophyta > Magnoliopsida > Alismatales > Alismataceae > Alisma > Alisma plantago-aquatica. The sequence continues at coordinate 589,315,446 of OY856413.1, read as the reverse complement.
ATGAGAATGATTTACTGGAAGGAATAATTGTAAAAATATTACAATAAAAGTTTGTCAAATGAGATTAACAAACAACCTCTATCTGGGTGAGAAAAGTGTTACCTGACCCAGAATTAACTACACAGTTGATAATGAAAAGACAATGAAGCATGTATCCTATGTGTTTGATTCCATGGGATTTTTGTGTAAAAGAACTTTGTATTGATCAAAGTTCTATGGTTTCTCCATAACAATGAGATGTTATGTGGATACTTGATGATATAACGAATGAATAATATATGTCTCCTTTTATCTGAGATTTCGGGGACGAAATCCTTGTTAGGGGTTTATAACTTGTAACGACCCTGACTTGGGTTATGAGGTAACCCTATTTGTTTTGGCTAATAAAGTTGCTTATAACTTTAATATAATCCTCTAAGGTGCTTTGTTATCATGTGATACATTTATGTTTCAATTTTGGTCCCGATTGAATGTTGTTTGAACAATTTTCCTTTGTTTTGGACCAAAGTGCAATTTACCCACGTTGAGGGGTTATATTGCAATATGTCACATGTTGAACGTGCCTTATATGTTTTAGCATCATAATAGAGAGAATTATGCAATGTGGTGGCTTGTGGAAAGCCTAAATTCTAAGTTTGAACTTGTTTGAACAATGCTGGTACTTTATGCACCAATTTTGGTACAAATTGTAATTTATCCAAAATGTGGGGTTCATATGCAAATTACCACATCTAGAATGTTCCTACTCCCTCCTAGAATCATGTAGAGGAGAGAGAAAGAAGGATACACCATGTTTGAATCATTCATGAATGATGGTAATCTTGGTGATGAAATGACCAAGAAAAGGGTTGAATATGAAAGCTTAACTTGAGTTGTATCAAGTTGAAAAGCTTATATATGAGTGCCTATCTGCCAAGGAGCCCAAGGAGGTGTCCCATATAGTTTTTTGAACTCTTGGAAAAGTCCAAATCGTGCAACGAACCTCAAGGAGGTGAGGTTTGATGGCCAACAAGTTTCCTTAGAAAAAGTGTATCGGCTTGATTTAAAATAGTGATTAAACCTAGATGACTTATCCAAATGGATAAGTAATGGACGAATTTGCATATCAATATGATCCTCAACCATTTTGCAAGACAAGATAAATGTTGATGCATGAATGTACACGTGTCATGCATGACACGTGGCACCTACTAGCTCAAAATGTTGACACCTCATTTTTGCTTTCCTTCATGAACAAAAAGTATATATACCCCTAGTTTCACCCCTTGGTACAATTTTGCGACCCTTACCACCCTCCTACCCTAAGGTATCATGCATAGAGCTCCCATATTGTGAAGAGATGCTTTGGTATCGTGCATGGGCCTTGGGATATCACCCATGGCAAGAGCATATCGCCCAAGTAGGTGATATTGGCCATATAGGGTGATATCGGCCATAGAGTGAAGTTTTGACTCCAAGTGAGTGTCATATCGTGCAAGTGAGTGCCATATCGTGCAATAGGGGTGGCATATTGTGAAAGGACACTAGTGTATCGTGCAAAGGTATTAAGGATAAAGAATTAGCTCATACTTAACCCTAAGGTAAGGATAAGATCATCTTCAACCTTGAATTGAAGCATGATTTTAGGGTTTTGATCTTCTTTTCTTTTCTTCTTCACCAATTGCTTATCCATGGTGATTCCTTGTATATGAAGGAGTTTTGAACGAGCCTTGGACTTTTCATAAGTCATATTCAACCTTAGGAACGTGGATATTTGGAGCTTGGAGCTTTGAAGTGGTTCTTAAGGCGGGTTATATAACTTGAACTCAGTCATGTTATTATTCATCACCTAAATTGCTATACTTAATGAAATACTTTTAATTCCGAAATTTCCTGAAATAGTTGATGAGATTATGAGTTCTAGTAGTTGCTTAGACCTATTGACATGAACTATAACAGTTATAACTAAGGTCTAGAGCTTGAAGATGGTGATATCACTTTATAAAAGTGATATCGGGTGCAAACATATAAACAAGCACCTCTAACCTGATATGGTGATGCACCTACTCCATTAAAATGATATGGATATGATTGTATACCTTCTTGCACGATATGTGGGTGTATTATACACCTCTTTCATGATAGGGAGTCAAGTATAGACTCCATGCACGATACAAGGTTAAATGAATACTTATAAGTTGACATGAAACCCTAAATTGGGTAACCCGATATGAGTAAAGAATAGAAAATGCTATTGCACGATATGGTTGCCGATACACAATCCTAGTTGATGCCTAGCCTGACATGGTGATGGTTTAATAACTCATGCATGACATGGGTAACACATATAGCACTTCTAGCCCGATATGGTGAGTGCTCATATACTTACAACCCGATATGGTGAACATATGCACACTTCTAACCCGAGATACCTTGTAAAGATGAGGACAAGCCACTCTTAGGAGTGATGAGTGTAATACCAAGTAATGGTGTGGCTAATATCTTGATAAGTGAAACACCTAAGGTGGTTGAAAATGGACAACCTTATATTAACAATGCCTTGACCCGAGATGAGCCCATATCATTGATGATAGTTGGGTAATTCAAATGTGTGACTTATGGTCAATATACTACATGATAAATGTGATGTGTTAGTGCATAAAGTATTAGGATGGGATATACCCTAATACAAGATAAGTTGATGAAGTTAAGTAAGTTGAAAGTAATGAGGGAAGTAATACATCAAGGCATGATAAATACTACATCCAGCACCTCAAGGTTGATGCACTTTGTTACACCTTAAATCTAATATACTTGGATGAGTAACACCTGAAGTGTGTCATGTCATTTGTTACATTGAGATGTAATGCACTTTGATAAGTATGGGCTAACATACCTTGAGAAAGGGTTAAGCCATGATAATAAAGTATGATGTAATCAATATCCTAGAGAGGATGAGAGAGAAACTCATACTTTGTGTTGATAATCACTTAATGATAAATAATGAGAATAAATAAGTATGATTGAATAATTATGATATTAATGTATGCTCCTAGATGTGTGGAGCGATGAATTAGGGTTTGGATTGATAATATGAACTTGAAACCCTATTCGGCTATAAAGGGAAACCCTAACCCTAATAGTTGTTGCCTAGTGAGAGGTGACAAGATGTTTAATGGGCCTTGTGAGCCATGTGGTTAGTTGTTGCCTAGTAAGAGGTGACAAGATGCTTAATGGGCCTTGTGAGCCATGTGGTTAGTTGTTGCCTAGTAAGAGGTGACAAGATGTTTAATGGGCCTTGTGAGCTATGTGGTTAGTTGTTGCCTAGTGAGACATGACAAGATGTTTATAAAAGTGTCATGTAAGAAATGATAATGTTCAAATAAACTAGGAAAGGGAATAGTTGCACAGGATTGACATAGTTCAATACCTGGAATAGTTGCACAGGATTGACATAGTTCAATACATGGAATAGTTGCACAGGATTGACATAGTTCAATACCTGGAATAGTTGCAAAGGATTTACATAGTTCAATACCTGGAATAGTTGCACAGGATTGGCATAGTTCAATACCTGGAATAGTTGCACAGGATTGACATAGATCAATACCTCAAATAGTTGCACAGGATTGACATAGATCAATTGTGGCAACACATCCCATTATCACACAGATAACGAGGTGTTACGCGAAAATGTGTGGAAAACACCATAACCACAGATTATCAAAAACACGGGTTAATTAAAACCGATTGCGGAAAACTGATAAACTGTGAAACTATTACTTTCCAGTCCTCATCCTGCACAGAAACATGTCATATAAATATGTACATACACAAGATCTGACACGTGTCCACGGCTCAGGAACAGCTGTCCATCCATCACATGAGTTCACCACCTGTTCATATATACATAAAGGCCCACATCTGGCCAATAGCAGGATATACAGATATCATCGAACGATCTTCGTGAAACATCATCAAAACACTGCCAAGGACCTGAGAGTACAGGGATGACTCTAGACTCTACTACAAAACATCCAAAACAGCAGCATGTCCATCGCTTGCCTTCTACTGCTCCTCAAGCTGCTCGTCCGCAACACCACAACCACGACCACGTCTACCTCGACCACCTAAAAAGGGTGTAAACCAGCGGAGTGAGACAATTGAACAATTGTCCCAGCGGGAAACATAGCTCCCCACCGCAACCATAGAACCTCAGCAAGAGAAACTATAACAGCAATTATAACATGAGAAGATATATCAGAAGCAGTTATATATATATATAGCAAGATCATTCTTACCGGCAAGTATACCAGCTGTACTAAAGTGTAAAACCAGATGTCTTTCAAAGGAACATGACTATCAAGATGAGATATATCAACATGTAACAGGATTATTAGAACAGGGTATAATGCCATATAACCTGATTATCAAGATAAGGTAGATTACCACATGACCTGCAAGGTATAACGGAATATTACACAAACAAGGCCTCAACCAATGTTTTGTATTTGATATGACTAGTAAATACTAAACGGCTGTATTACATTTTATTATGCCCTGAGGATTTGAACCGTACCATTCAAATCCAACCTTCGGTTACGAAACCCAAGACGGGGCCATACAAGGTCAATGGAAGAGTCGGACTCCATGACCTCCCACCTCATGGTCAGTACATGAGTACAACACAAGCAGGACCGCAGTCACATGCTGAAGTGGTCTAAGCCACAGGGTTAGCTCCATAGGCTACCCATTCTCTAGCCCGCCTTGGTACAGGTCATGGCGCTAGTAAAACTGAGCCACGGGCCTGATCACCGTGCTCTGAGCCATGAACGCATTCATGCTCCATACATCACATATCCTGAGCCATGGGCCTGTTCACCATGCTCTACACACATATCTGAGTCTGCAACCGAAGTTACACTCTTACCTCCTCATTTTTAGGCTAGGAGCAACCTACACATATTCAACAATATGCCCTTCCAGGTTAACCCGTAGGAAAACCTATTTCACCATCACCAAGTCCTGACGATGATGGATCTATGGCCAGGGCAAACTACATGATGTATTTCACTATGCTTAATTAGTATCTTTTAGATGGATTGCAAGATTCAACCAAGTTGTATGACATGCAAGGTATAACAGAAAGTAAAGAACATTATATTATGATCTATTCATATCAACCTGGTCCATCTTAAGGATCCAAGATCACATGTTATCACTTGGCCTCTTGCCAACCATCCAAATCCATCTCAAGGATCATCACATACCACAGGGTCTCAACCCTTCATCATGCACTGCCGTTGTCTCTTAAGGCTCACCTCATCATCATGGGACAGACATATCACATGCATACTCTTATAGAGTAATTATCAAAGCAATGTTACTCATTACATATGTCACATAGCCCTTTCATGGCTAAAACATCACCTGCAAGGTTAGAGTACACAATAATCGTAGATTCAACATAAGGCATATGCTCGCTATCATGAAAGATCATTCAAGATAATCTAATTACCAATTTTTACACTTATTTGGTAACCGAGTATGTTAAGTACATCATTAATTAAACCATATTGATGCTTACTCTCAATCTCAAGGTTATACAAGCAATCAAAGTATATAGAAATTATGTTAAGTATACAGAACCAACACTATTATTAACAAGGTCATTACTATTGCCACCAACTATTGTTATCTTTATCATGAGGCAACCTTTAATATAACTGTCACTTAGCATCATTATTACCAACATTATTATCATAAAACAACCTACTAGTGTAACTATCATCATTCTCATTATCGTTAATAATTAAGCATAAGGGTCACATCATCCATCTATTACATGAGGGCTAACATCATATACATTACTATCATTAGCATCCTTATTGTTTGCAAGGCTTCATATACATTGTTGATATCACAAACACCACCATCGCTCATTGGTGCATAGCTAACCACTTCCATCACATGAGGGACCGTCACCAAAGAAACTCATACCCTCACTATAGCCTCACAACCCTCATCTAAAGCCTATCACCCAACATGGGTATCGACTACCACACTATCCCTATCGGCCAACACTCACTACTAACCCTATCGACCATCACCCACTACTACCCTATCGTCCAACACACTCTACTAACCCTATCGACCATCACACTCATGCACATAGGGTAGGGTATCGCCCAACATGGCTATCGGCCATTAGGGTATCGCCCACCATGGTGTCGGCCATTAGGGCTATCGGCCATTAACCCTATCGGCCACTCATGGGCAAGGGTATCGGCCACCCACAAGGACTCATCCTATCGTCCACCCAAGGTGCCATGTCGCCCAACATGGTCACCATGTCGACCAACACAAGAACAAAGGGGACCATGTCGGCCAACACAAGAACAAAGGGGACCATGTCGGCCAACAAGAGGAAGGGTATCGTTCATCTCCAAGGTACTCATCATATCGGCCAACAAACCCTAGCTCACCCTATCGTCCAACACATGGGCAAGGGTATCGGCCAACCTCAAGGACACAACATATCATCCACCAAGGAACCATATCGGCCACCAGAGAGAGCACCCTATCGCCCAACCTAGGTCACTATCGACCTCCAACACAAGGAACTCAAACCCTAGATCACCATATCGTTCAACTTAAGGGCAAGTGTGTCTCCCAACACACCCACAAGGAAGGGGGTATCGCCCAACCCTAGGTCATCTTCAACCTCCAACACAAAGAGCACAAACCCTAAAAAGCAAGGTATACAAGGCACCCTAAACCCTAGAGAGGGATATCGGCCACTAAGGTACATAAGCAAGAGGTACAAACAAGGAACTAAGCTAGACTACTAACATATAACAAGATCAAAGCTAGAGGTAAAAGAGTTAGGGTTAGAAACTATGCAACCCGCCTTAAGCTCCAAGCTTCAAGGAAGAAGATGCACTCCAAGGTCCAAAGCTATTGTCCACCAGGCTGCTCCAGGAAGGTGTATCGGCCACCACTTCATCTCCAAGGAAGTGTATCGGCCAACACAAGCAAGATGGAGAGGGATATCGTGCACCAAGGGTGGAGTGGAGACCAAAGGACCAAAGGAGACTAAGGCAAGGAGAAGAGCTACCTATATAGGAAGAAGGGGAGGAGAAACCAAGGTACAACCATGCTATGTGTCGCCCACCCAAGGGACACATGTCCACCAACTCAAGCCACCTCTCATGCAAGCCATAAGGCACTTGTCCAAGATGTGCACCATGTGTCCATCAACCAAGCCAAGCCATCTGGGTGACACAACAAGAGCTACTGGGCAACACACCAAGCAACTAGGCGACACACCACCTGCCCTGGGCGACACAAGGCTCAAGCAAGCCCAAACAAGGAACTCCAAGGCCCAAACAAGCTCAACTCAGGCCCAAAGGACTCAAACAGCAAGCCCAAGCCTTCCTCTCAACCCTAGAGGAAGCAAAGAGGAAAAACATCTCACAAGATGGCAAACTTGCCCACAAAACCCTAAACTTGGGATATTTGCAAGTAGCCCCTCGAACTCTCAACAAAGCACATCCAAACCCTAATCACCACTAAAGGTGATTAGCAAGCACCAAAGCACCAAGATCAAGCAAAACAAACAGGGTCAACCCTAAACGCAGGTCAGGGTCCTTACAGCCATAAACCTCTACAAAAGGATTTCGTCCCCAAAATCCGAAGAGAAAAGCGAGGGATACTTCCTCCTCATCTCTTCCTCAAGCTCCCACGTGGCTTCCTCAACGCCACGGTGATGCCAAAGGACCTTCACAAGAACCAGATCCTTTCTCTTCAACTTCTTGACTCTTCTGTCAAGGATCATCATAGGACCCTCTTCATAAGTCACATCTTTGTCAAGCTCAACTTCAACTGGTTGTATCACTGTTCCTGTATCCGGATGACTTTTCTTCAGCATACTGACATGGAACACTGGATGTAACATGTGCAACTCTGGAGGCAACTCTAACTCGTAAGCCACCTTGCCAACACGTGCTAAGACTGGGTAAGGCCCCATATATCTGGGAGCTAACTTACCTTTCCGTCCAAACCTCAGCACACCTTTCCACGGAGAGACTTTAAGATACACCTTGTCTCCCACCTGGAACTCCAAGGGTCGTCGGCGATTGTCTGCATAAGACTTCTGCCTGTCTTGTGCCGCTTTCAACTGTTGTTGTATCACCTTGATCTTTTCTGTCGTTTGCTGTACTAACTCAGGGCCCAAAAGCTGATATTCACCTGATTCATACCAACACAAAGGAGATCTGCACTTCCTCCCATACAAAGCCTCATAGGGAGCCATGTCAATGCTCCACTGATAGCTATTATTGTAGGCAAACTCTATCAAACTGAGATGTACGTCCCAACTGCCTAGGAACTACAAAACACAAGCACGAAGAAGATCCTCCAAAGTCTGAATAGTCCTCTCAGACTGTCCATCTGTCTGCGGGTGGAAAGCGGTACTGAACTTCAACTGCGTTCCCATCGCCCTGTGCAACTGTTCCCAAAAACGACTTGTAAACTGAGGACCTCTATCAGAAACTATCATTGCTGGCACACCATGCAAACAAACTATCTCATCTACATATACTCGAGCCAGCTTTTCAGCTGTATACGTGGTCTTCACAGGTATGAAATGGGCAGACTTCGTTAATCTGTCCACTATCACCCAAATGGAATCATGATTCCTAGTTGTCCTGGGTAGACCAACTACGAAATCCATGGTTATATGATCCCATTTCCACTGTGGTATAGGCAAAGGTTGCAACGTACCTGCCATCTTTTGATGCTCAGCCTTGACTTGCTGACACACCGCACACCTAGCCACAAACTCAGCTACATCTTTATTCAAGCCGGGCCACCAGTACAAGTCCTTCAGACTATGATACATTTTGGTGATGCCTGGATGCATAGCATACATTGACGTGTGTGCTTCCTCGAGCACCAACTTCCTTAGATTATCAGCATCTGGAACCACCATCCTATTATGATAGCAAACCACTCCATCCTCGGACTCATGGAACCCATCACGCTTTTCGCTGCCAAACTCTGATCTAATTAGCTGTACTGTATCATCCATTTGCTGTGCATCCTTGATCTACTGTCTCAACGTGGGCTTGATTTGCATCTGTGCTAAAAGTCCAGCTATCGAGGAAACCTCCATCTGTACGTTCATCTGCCGTAAGGAGACTAACATGTCCCGCCTATGGCATGCCAAAGAACTCATCTGTGCCTTCTTGGGAGTAGAAGACTTTAGGCTAAGCGCGTCTGCTACCACATTTGCCTTACTAGGATGATACTCGATAGTGCAATCATAATCATTGATCAACTCCATCCACCGACGCTGTCGCATGTTCAACTCTTGCTGTGAGAAGATGTACTTCAGATTCTTGTGATCTGTAAAGATCTGACACACTTCCCCATAAAGATAGTGTCTCCAAATCTTTAACGCATGAACCACTGCTGCCAGCTCCAAGTCATGGGTCGGATAGTTCTCCTCGTGTTTCTTAAGCTGTCGTGAAGCAAAAGAAACCACATGATCTTCCTGCATCAGCACACAACCCAAACCTTTCTTGGACGCATCACAGAAAACAACATAGCCTTTTCCAGATTCTGGCAAGATCAACACTGGAGCACTGGTTAGCTTTTCCTTCAAACTTTGGAAAGCTTGCTGACATCGATCATTCCAAACAAAAGGTACATCCTTCCTGGTCAACTTCGTCATCGGTAGAGCTATCGAACTGAAGTCCTTGATAAACCTCCGGTAGTATCCTGCTAGGCCAAGGAAACTACGAACTTCCGTCGGCGTCTTCGGCTGTTCCCAATCCGCAACGAATTCCACTTTCTTCGGATCTACTTTGACTCCTTCAGCAGATATCACATGACCTAAGAAAGTCACTTCATCCAACCAGAACTCACACTTACTAAACTTAGCATACAACTGATGTTGACGAAGGAGAGTCAACGCTTGACGAAGATGTTGCTCATGCTCTAGCCGGTTCCGACTATAGATCAAGATGTCGTCTATAAAAACTACAACAAACTGATCTAAGAACGGATGAAACACTCTGTTCATCAGGTCCATGAAAGCAGCAGGTGCATTGGTTAATCCAAACGGCATAACCACAAACTCAAAATGACCATACCTCGTCCTAAAGGCTGACTTTGGTATGTCATCCGCATTTATCCTCAACTGATGATATCCAGACCGTAGATCGATCTTCGAAAACACTGTAGCACAACGCAACTGATCGAACAGGTCATCTATCCTCGGCAACGGGTACTTATTCTTGATCGTGACCTTGTTCAACTGTCGGTAGTTTATACACAACCGCATCGAACCATCCTTCTTCTTAACGAACAACACGGGAGCACCCCAAGGTGACGTGCTCGGTCTGATGAAACCTTTCTCCAACAACTCTTGTAACTGCTTCTTCAACTCTACCATCTCTGCTGGAGCCATCCTATAAGGTGTCTGTGCAATCGGCTGCGTTCCCAGAACCAGATTGATCTCAAAATCGATCTCTCGGGGTGGAGGAACACTAGGAAACTCCTCTCGGACCACTGACACTTATTCAAGGTTAAGGCCTTTCGCCTTGGTATCCACAACGGTATCCACAACGTGAGTTAAGAATGCCTCACATCCTTGTCGCAACAACCTATCTGCCACCATAGCTGACACCAGACACGTCGGAAGAATCTGCCTATCTCCCTGGAAGATCCACTTCTCTCCAGCAACATCAAACACCGCCTGCTTGGAACCACAGTCCAAGACAACCTTATACTTCTCTAAGGTATCCATCCCAAGGATAACATCGAAACCATGCATATCAAGTGGTATGAGATCCACCTGAATGTTGTGTCCCAAAAAAGACAAAACACAAGATGGACACTCTTCTCGAAGCAAAGAGGAACCATCAAGAGGGGTTTCTAGCAACAAGCTATCCTTCTTACAACTAACAGGTAGATGACAGTTTTCAAACATACTATAGGCGATAAAAGAGTGTGTAGCACCCAGGTCAACCAGAACAGATATAAATCAAGAAGAAGACATATCAGAATGAAATAACTCCATCTGACCTGTCACCACTCGCGGGTTGACTATCGCCTCCGGCTGATTCATGGCATAGAATCGAGCCGTAGCTTGCTGTCCACGACCTCTGCTCCCTTGAGCAGACGATCCAGCTTGAGACGCTTGACCGCGTCCTCGTCCTCTGCTACCACTGGGCTGTGGTCTCTCAGACTTCTGGAAACTCTGCCTCGGTTGCTGCGTCACTTCAACATCTCTATTCAGGCAATTGAACTTCCAATGCCCGACTTGTCCACAGAGATGACATGCTCTATTGTCAACTCGTGGCCTAGATGGCCCTGTCACTGCCACCAAAGCTGAGCTGTGCGCCTTAGATGGTGAAGAAACATAACCTTTTCCCTTACTCGGAGACCACTGAGATGGTACACCAACACTTCTCATCACTGACGGTGCTGAAAACCTGGGTTTCTTGAAGCCACCAAACCTTCGTCCTTGAAACTGAGCAGGTCTTTTAAGAGACACCGACTCTCTTTTCTCCCTTATTGTCCTCTCGATCCGTCGAACTGATTCCATAAACGTAGCAAACCGCTCTCGGTTTTCCAGCGCAGACACAGGGGTTGTCAACTCAGCACTCAAACCCTTCTCGAAACGTCTGATCCGTTCATCATCTGTCGCCGCCATGTGAGGACAGAACCTCAACAGATCCATAAACTTAGCTTCATACTCGGTGATGTTCATCGTTCCTTGCCGCAACTTCTCAAACTGACTGATCTTCTCATCCAGGTACGTCTTTGGAAAGTATCTGGTGACGAACTCGCGCCGAAACACTTCCCAACAGATCACCTCACCAGGCCGCTTCTCTTCCTCGATGGTCCACCAGTGACCAGCACTACCCTTCAAAAGGTAGACAACATGCTTTACTTTGTCTACTTCTGGGATGTCGAGGATCCGGAAAGCCTTTTCAAGACTCGTCAGCCACAGATCTGCATCCGCTGGATCAGCCGTTCCAGCATAATCTGAAGCTCCGACTCGGCGAAGCCGCTCAAAGGTCTTCCCAATACCCGATGCTTCTCCATGGGGAACCTGTGCTCGCGGAGGAGGCACTGGTAATCGCTCAACCATGAGATTCATCGTAGACATTAATAGCCCCATAAGCTGTTGGTAGGCAGGGTGTTCAAGTATGGCCGGGTCTGGTTGGGGGACCTCAGGCACCCGATCTTCATGTGCCCGTCCATCTGCTCCATCAACCGATGCAGCATCACTATGCTCAGGAGCATGTTCTTCGTGGTTTCCAGACATCTTGGCTTTTCTTCTGCTGAGGGCAGAAGATTTTTGTAAGATAACCTGGAGAACTCATAAGAACAGACTCAACCTAGTCCTAGATCCCTGTAGACTCAGCGAACCTAAAGCTCTGATACCAAGCTTTGTGGCAACACATCCCATTATCACACAGATAACGAGGTGTTATGCGAAAATGTGCGGAAAACACCATAACCACAGATTATCAAAAACACGGGTTAATTAAAACCGATTGCAGAAAACTGATAAACTGTGAAACTATTACTTTCCAGTCCTCATCCTGCACAGAAACATGTCATATAAATATGTACATACACAAGATCTGACACGTGTCCACAGCTCAGGAACAGCTGTCCATCCATCACATGAGTTCACCACCTGTTCATATATACATAAAGGCCCACATCCGGCCAACAGCAGGATATACAGATATCATCGAACGATCTTCGTGAAACATCGTCAAAACACTGCCAAGGACCTGAGAGTACAGGGATGACTCTAGACTCTACTACAAAACATCCAAAACAGCAGCATGTCCATCGCTTGCCTTCTACTGCTCCTCAAGCTGCTCATCCGCAACACCACAACCACGACCACGTCTACCTCGACCACCTAAAAAGGGTGTAAACCAGCGGAGTGAGACAATTGAACAATTGTCCCAGCGGGAAACATAGCTCCCCACCGCAACCATAGAACCTCAGCAAGAGAAACTATAACAGCAATTATAACATGAGCAGATATATCAGAAGCAGTTATATATATATATATAGCAAGATCATTCTTACTGGCAAGCATACCAGCTGTACTAAAGCGTAAAACCAGATGTCTTTCAAAGGAATATGACTATCAAGATGAGATATATCAACATGTAACAGGATTATTAGAACAGGGTATAATGCCATATAACCTGATTATCAAGATAAGGTAGATTACCACATGACCTGCAAGGTATAACGGAATATTACACAAACAAGGCCTCAACCAATGTTTCGTATTTGATATGACTAGTAAATACTAAACGGCTGTATTACATTTTATTATGCCCTGAGGATTTGAACCGTACCGTTCAAATCCAACCTTCGGTTACGAAACCCAAGACGGTTCCATACAAGGTCAATGGAAGAGCCGGACTCCACGACCTCCCACCTCATGGTCAGTACATGAGTACAACACAAGCAGGACCGCAGTCACATGCTGAAGTGGTCTAAGCCACAGGGTTAGCTCCATAGGCTACCCATTCTCTAGCCCGCCTTGGTACAGGTCACGACGCTAGTAAAACTGAGCCACGAGCCTGATCACCGTGCTCTGAGCCATGAACGCATTCATGCTCCATACATCACATATCCTGAGCCATGGGCCTGTTCACCATGCTCTACACACATATCTGAGTCTGCAACCGAAGTTACACTCTTACCTCCTCATTTTCAGGCTAGGAGCAACCTACACATATTCAACAATATGCGCTTCCAGGTTAACCCGTAGGAAAACCTATTTCACCATCACCAAGTCCTGACGATGATGGATCTATGGCCAGGGAAAATTACATGATGTATTTCACTGTGCTTAATTAGTATCTTTTAGATGGATTGCAAGATTCAACCAAGTTGTATGACATGCAAGGTATAACAGAAAGTAAAGAACATTATATTATGATCTATTCATATCAACCTGATCCATCTTAAGGATCCAACATCACATGTTATCACTTGGCCTCTTGCCAACCATCCAGATCCATCTCAAGGATCATCACATGCCACAGGGTCTCAACCCTTCATCATGCACTGCCGTTGTCTCTTAAGGCTCACCTCATCATCATGGGACAGACATATCACATGCATACTCTTATAGAGTAATTATCAAAGCAATGTTACTCATTACATATGTCACATAGCCCTTTCATGGCTAAAACATCACCTGCAAGGTTAGAGTACACAATAATCGTAGATTCAACATAAGGCATATGCTCGCTATCATCAAAGATCATTCAAGATAATCTAATTACCAATTTTTACACTTATTTGGTAACCGAGTATGTTAAGTACATCATTAATCAAACCATACTGATGCTTACTCTCAATCTCAATGTTATACAAGCAATCAAAGTATATAGAAATTATGTTAAGTATACAGAACCAACACTATTATTAACAAGGTCATTACTATTGCCACCAACTATTGTCATCTTTATCATGAGGCAACCTTTAATATAACTGTCACTTAGCATCATTATTACCAACATTATTATCATAAAACAACGTACTAGTGTAACTATCATCATTCTCATTATCGTTAATAATTAAGCATAAGGGTCACATCATCCATCTATTACATGAGGGCTAACATCATATACATTACTATCATTAGCATCCTTATTGTTTGCAAGGCTTCATATACATTGTTGATATCACAAACACCACCATCGCTCATTGGTGCATAGCTAACCACTTCCATCACATGAGGGACCGTCACCAAAGAAACTCATACCCTCACTATAGCCTCACAACCCTCATCTAAAGCCTATCACCCAACATGGGTATCGACTACCACACTATCCCTATCGGCCAACACTCACTACTAACCCTATCGACCATCACCCAATACTACCCTATCGGCCAACACACTCTACTAACCCTATCGACCATCACACTCATGCACATAGGGTAGGGTATCGCCCAACATGGCTATCAGCCATTAGGGTATCGCCCACCATGGTGTCGGACATTAGGGCTATCGGCCATTAACCCTATCGGCCACTCATGGGCAAGGGTATCGGCCACCCACAAGGACTCATCCTATCGTCCACCCAAGGTGCCATGTCGCCCAACATGGTCACCATGTCGACCAACACAAGAACAAAGGGGACCATGTCGGCCAACACAAGAACAAAGGGGACCATGTCGGCCAACAAGAGGAAGGGTATCGTTCATCTCCAAGGTACTCATCATATCGGCCAACAAACCCTAGCTCACACTATCGTCCAACACATGGGCAAGGGTATCGGCCAACCTCAAGGACACAACATATCATCCACCAAGGAACCATATCGGCCACCAGAGAGAGCACCCTATTGCCCAACCTAGGTCACTATCGACCTCCAACACAAGGAACTCAAACCCTAGATCACCATATCGTTCAACTTAAGGGCAAGTGTGTCGCCCAACACACCCACAAGGAAGGGGGTATCGCCCAACCCTAGGTCATCTTCAACCTCTAACACAAAGAGCACAAACCCTAAAAAGCAAGGTATACAAGGAACCCTAAACCCTAGAGAGGGATATCGGCCACTAAGGTACATAAGTAAGATGTACAAGCAAGGAACTAAGCTAGACTACAAACATATAACAAGATCAAAGCTAGAGGTAAAAGAGTTAGGGTTAAAAACTATGCAACCCGCCTTAAGCTCCAAGCTTCAAGGAAGAAGATGCACTCCAAGGTCCAAAGCTATCGTCCACCAGGTTGCTCCAGGAAGGTGTATCAGACACCACTTCAGCTCCAAGGAAGTGTATCGGCCAACACAAGCAAGATGGAGAGGGATATCGTGCACCAAGGGTGGAGGGGAGACCAAAGGACCAAAGGAGACTAAGGCAAGGAGAAGAGCTACCTATATAGGAAGAAGGGGAGGAGAAACCAAGGTACAGCCATGCTATGTGTCGCCCACCCAAGGGACACATGTCCACCAACTCAAGCCACCTCTCATGCAAGCCATAAGGCACTTGTCCAAGATGTGCACTATGTGTCCATCAACCAAGCCAAGCCATCTCGGCAACACAACAAGAGCTACTGGGCGACACACCAAGCAACTGGGCGACACACCACCTGCCCTGGGCGACACAAGGCTCAAGCAAGCCCAAACAAGGAACTCCAGGGCCCAAACAAGCTCAACTCAGGCCCAAAGGACTCAAACAGCAAGCCCAAGCCTTCCTCTCAACCCTAGAGGAAGCAAAGAGTAAAAACATCTCACAAGATGGCAAACTTTCCCACAAAACCCTAAACTTGGGTTATTTGCAAGTAGCCCCTCGAACTCTCAACAAAGCACAACCAAACCCTAATCACCACTAAAGGTGATTAGCAAGCACCAAAGCACCAAGATCAAGCAAAACAAACAGGGAAAACCCTAAACGCAGGTCAGGGTCCTTACATCAATACCTGGAATAGTTGCACAGGATTGACATAGATCAATACCTAGAATAGTTGCACAGAATTGACATGGATCAATACCTGGAATAGTTGCACAGGATTGACATAGTTCAATACCTAGAATAGTTGCACAGGATTGACATAGTTCAATACCTAGAATAGTTGCACAGGATTCACATAGTTCAATACCTGGAATAGTTGCACATGATTGACATAGTTCAATACCTGGAATAGTTGCACAGGATTGACATAGTTCAATACCTAAAATAGTTGCACAGGATTGACATAGTTCAATACCTAGAATAGTTGCACAGGATTGACAAAGATCAATACCTGGAATAGTTGCACAAGATTGACATGGATCAATACCTGGGATAGTTGTATAAGATTGGCATAGTCCAATACCTGGAATAGTTGCACAGGATTGACATAGATCGATACCTGGAATAGTTGCACAGGATTGACATAGATCAATACCTGGAATAGTTGTACAGGATTGACATGGATCAATACCTGGAATAGTTGCACAGGATTGACATGGATCAATACCTGGAATAGTTGCACAGGATTGACATAGTTCAATACCTGGAATAGTTGCACAGGATTGACATAGTTCAATACCTGGAATAGTTGCACAGGATTGACATAGTTCAATACCTGGAATAGTTTCACAAGATTGACATAGTTCAATACCTGGAATAGTTGCACAGGATTGACATAGTTCAATACCTAGAATAGTTGCACAGGATTGACAAAGATCAATACCTAGAATAGTTGCACAAGATTGACATGGATCAATACATGGGATAGTTTTATAAGATTGGCATAGTCCAATACTTGGAATGATGACACACTATTGGGAATAACCCAATACCTGTGTTGATGATACCAGATTGGTAATAACCCAATGCCTGTATTGAAGATATATGAGTACATGGTGGACATAATTCCTTACCTGTTTAACAAATTGGCTAAGGCCAACAGATTGAAATAAGAATGTTTCATGGGTGACATGTCAAGATAATGAGTGTCACAAGAGAAGTTTGATAGGATGGTATAATACTATGGATAAATGATATACATGTTCTTCCTATTCCTTAATAAGAGAATAGATGATCTATTGCTCTACCATAAATAGTTGCAAAGCTTTAAAAGTTGAGAATGCTTTAAACTACTTATCCTCTACCCAATTTTATATCATTAAATTGCAATAATATGTTCTGGTAGAGAGTTATATCTCCCGCTGGGGCAATTTCGAATTGTCTCACCCCCGTGGGATCCAACATTTTTAGGTGTACGAGCACGGAGGAGACTGAGAACATCTTGCAGAGGTAGAATTTCAGCAGCAGCAGGGATGACAGTGACAGCTCAGGTTGAGTGTACAGTATGTCATGTCTTGTAGATAGAAGTCTTATGTGTCGTCTTTGTACTCTCAGGTCCTCGGAGTTGATTGTTAGTGCTTTCAATGAATCATTTTGAGATTTTGGCTTGATGCCTCGAGGTTCTTATGTTGTCTATGTTTAGCTTTTAACAAGGCAGTGGATGTTGTAATCCTCGAGAAGAGATGGTACAAGTTATGTACATATGAACCAGGATGTAAATGTAATACATTGGTTCTTGTTGAAAGAGTTTTCCTATGAATGGATCTCTTTAAAAAAGGTTTAAATTTTTAGTGATTTTTTTTAATCCGTTGTTTATGTTTAATTGCACTTAATTAGTAATGATTTTATGTCGGTCGTTACACCTTTGCATTGGAATGATGTGGTGAACGTTCTCTAGTGAAGACTGATGACATGCAAATGATAACAGAAAAGGCATTGTTGATAAAGAAATGTATGAAAGTTGCTCAAGACCGACAGAAGATGTATGCTTACAAGAAAAGGTTTGATGTTAACTTCCTAGTGGGTGACTATGCATTTTTGAAGATCAAGCCTATCCGTTCTATTGCTAGATCTAAAGTTAAAGGCAAGTTGAGTCCCTGCTATTTTGGACCATTTGAAATCTTTGATAAGGTTGGAGATTGTGCATACCGCTTAGCTTTACCTCCTTCCTATGATAAGATTCATAATGTGTTCCATGTCTATGTGCTGAAGAAGTATGTAAAGGACTCTTCTCATGTCACTAGTACATAAATGGGTTTTAACGTCACTACCTGTAGGGTCGGTTTTTGCAAATAACAGACCTTATATGTCTAAAAAAATGCGGGCACCACTTAAGACCTCTTGGGTCGGTTTTCTTTAAAAAATTGACCTTGTAGTGTTACTCTATAGGGTCGGTTTTCCAAATAACCGACCTTATATGTCTATAAAAAATGCGGGCACCACATAAGACCTCTTGGGTCGCTTTTCTTAAAATAACCAACCTTGTAGTGTATCTCTATAGGGTCGGTTTTCCAAATAACTGACCTTATATGTCTATAAAAAATGCGGGCACCACTTAAGACCTCTTGGGTCTTCGCGCGGCAAAAATTTGCTTGATTTGGCTTCGCCCGACAAAAATTTGCTTGATTTTGGCTTCGCGCGTCGATCTATAGGGTCGGTTTTTTCAAATAACCGACCTTATATGTCTACATAAAATGCGGGTTAGACATCTTGAATCCAATTTGCCTTCACACATGTACAAGCACCTCTAGGGTCAGTTTTTTCCAAAAAACCGACCCTAAAGGGCTCCTTGGTCGACAATATTGTCGACCGACATCAATTTTGGATCAATTTTAGTTCACGCATGTATAAGCACCTCTAACGTCGGTTTTTTACTTTTAACCGAACCTAAAGGGATCCTCGGTCGAAAAATTCATCGACTGAGATTAATTTTGGATCCAGTTAAGTTCACGCATGTATAAGCACCTCTAGCATCGGTTTTTTACTTTTAACCGACCCTAGAGCTCTTCTCGGTCGACGAATTTGTCGACCGAGAACCTCTCGGTCGAAAAATTCGTCGACCGAGAAGGAGCCAGATTTCACGTGTATAAGCACCTCTAAGGTCGGTTTTTTACTTTTAACCAACCCTAAAGAGCTCCTCGGTCGATAAATTTGTCGACTGAGATTAATTTTGGATCCAGTTAAGTTCATGCATGTATAAGAACCTCTAGCGTCGGTTTTTTACTTTTAACCGACCCTAGAGCTCTTCTCGGTCGACGAATTTGTCGACTGAGAACCTTTCGGTCGACAAATTCATCGACCGAGAAGGAGCCAGATTTCACGTGTATAAGCACCTCTAAGGTCTGTTTTTCCTTGTAACCGACCTTAGATCTCCCTCGGTCGATGAATTTGTCGACCGATAACCTCTCGATCGACAAATTTGTCGACCGAAAAGGAGCTATATTTCACCTCTAGGGTCGGTTTTTTCTTATAACCGACCCTAAAGGGCTCCTCAGTCGACAATATTGTCGACCGATAAGAATTTTGGATCCAGTTTAGTACTATTTTTCACATTAATCATTCTAAATTTACTTAATGCATAAAGTTTCTTAATCTTTGAAATCTTGTGTAGTCTAATTTGTATGCATTTCATTAAATTTAAGCCAACCCACATATATATAAAGTAAACAGATAAAAGACTTATTCATACTCATTTCATGATTATTCCAATGCTTACTTTCACAATTCAATTCACCCTTGTCTGTTTCTTTTCATATATTTGCATATATGTACCATGTCTATTGCCTTCTTATGGAATTTTGGTTAATAAGGACAATCCTTTTATCCTTATAAAAATCTGAATTGAGGGAGTACCATGGATTATGGTTGCTTCTTCTGACTCTTTAACCTTTAGTCATCTTCCCAGTTCATTATTATGTGAGATGTATAAAAGTCTTTCATTCATGTAGGCTTTACTCATTATTCCATAAGTTATACTACAATAGATGTATTAGACTTTGATTATCATAATAAAACTTAACAAATTCAATCGAAGTAATAATACCTATAGTTGGAATTTCATCATATATACAAGATCATATGTATAAGCACTTTATAGCTCCCTCAGTCGACAAATTCGTCGATCGAGAAGGAGCCAGATTTCACGTGTATAAGAACCTCTAGGGTCGGTTTTTTCCTTATAACCGACCCTAAAGTGCTCCTCGGTCGACAATATTGTCGACCGACATCAATTTTGGATCCAGTTTAGTTCACGCATGTATAAGCACCTCTAACGTCGGTTTTTTACTTTTAACCGACCCTAAAGGGATCCTTGATCGATAAATTCATCGACTGAGATTAATTTTGGATCCAGTTAAGTTCACGCATGTATAAGCACCTCTAGCGTCAGTTTTTTACTTTTAACCGACCCTAGAGCTCTTCTCGGTCTACGAATTTGTCGACCGAGAACCTCTCAGTCGACAAATTTGTCGACCAAGAAGGAGCAAGATTTCACGTGTATAAGCACCTCTAAGGTCGGTTTTTTACTTTTAACCGGCCCTAAAGGGCTCCTCGGTCAATAAATTCGTCGACCGAGATTAATTTTGGATGCAGTTAAGTTCACACATGTATAAGAACCTCTACCGTCGGTTTTTTACTTTTAACCGACCCTAGAGCTCTTCTCGGTCGATGAATTTCTCGACCGAGAACCTTTCGGTCGACAAATTTATCGACCGAGAAGGAGCTAGATTTCACATGTATAAGCACCTCTAAGGTCGGTTTTTCCTTATAACCGACCTTAGAGCTCCCTCGGTCGACGAATTTGTCGACCGATAACCTCTCAGTCGACAAATTTGTCGACCGAAAAGGAGCCAAATTTCACCTCTAGGGTCGGTTTTTTCTTATAACCGACCCTAAAGGGCTCCTCGGTCGACAATATTGTCGACTGACATGAATTTTGGATCCAGTTTAGTACTATTTTTCAAATTAATCATTCTAAATTTACTTAATGCATAAAGTTTCTTAATCTTTGAAATCTTGTGTAGTCTAATTTGTATGCATTTCATTAAATTTAATCCAACCCACATATATATAAAGTAAAAAGATAAAAGACTTATTCATACTCATTTCATGACTATTCCAATCCTTACTTTCACAATTCAATTCACCCTTGTCTGTTTCTTTTCATATATTTGCATATATGTACCATGTCTATTGCCTTCTAATGGAATTTTGGTTAATAAGGACAATCCTTTTATCCTTATAAAAATCGGAATTGAGGATGTACCATGGATTATGGTTGCTTCTTCTTACTCTTTAACCTTTAGTCATCTTCCCAGTTCATTATTATGTGAGATGTATACAAGTCTTTCATTCATGTAGGCTTTACTCATTATTCCATAAGTTATACTAAAATAGATGTATTAGACTTTGATTATCATAATAAAACTTAACAAATTCAATCGAAGTAATAATACCTATAGTTGGAATTTCATCATATATATAAGATCATATGTATAAGCACTTTAGAGCTCCTTCGGTCGACAAATTCGTCGACCGAGAAGGAGCCAAATTTCACATGTATAAGCACCTCTAGGTCGGTTTTTTCCTTATAACTGACCCTAAAGTGCTCCTCGGTCAATAATATTGTCGACCGACATGAATTTTGGATCCAGTTTAGTTCATGCATGTATAAGCACCTTTAGAGCTCTCCTCGGTCGACTAATTTGTCGACAGATAACCTTTCGGTCGACAAATTCGTCGACCGAGAAGGAGCCAGATTTCACGTGTAAACACCTCTAGGGTCGGTTTTTTCTTATAACCGACCCTAAAGGACTTCTCGGTCAAAGAATTTGTCGACCGACATGAATTCTGGATCCAGTTTAGTTCACGCATGTATAAGCACCTCTAGCGTCGGTTTTGTACTTTTAACCGACCCTAGAGCTCCCCTCGGTCGACGAATTTGTCGACCGATAACCTCTCGGTCGACAAACTTGTCGACCGAAAATGTGTTTGAGTGTTTTTAAATAACCAAACACAGGCACTGCTTATCTTTAGCGTCGGTTTGTTTGTTTTAACCGACGCTACAGGTCGAGTCTCTCCTTTAAAATGGCTGAAACCTAGTCTTTCTCCCCCGTGAAACAAAATTTTCGTTCTCTTTTTCTCTCCCGCAGCGCGGATACCTTTTCCGTCGCGGATACCTTCTCTGCTTCTCTCCCGTGAAGCCGTTGCCATCTCTCTGCGCCGCCAAAGCCTTTCCTCCTCTCCGCGAAAAGAGCTCTTCGTCGCCACCTCTCCACACTTCCACGAAGGTCGCCGCCTTTCCGTGAAGGTCGTCTCATCCTCCACGAAGGTCGTCGCCATTTACAAGTAAGGTTCTAGAGTTTGTTTCCGGGTTCGGATCCACCTTTCTTAGTCTTGGTAAGTGAGATCTGTCTCTTTTTCTTTGTTTTTCTTGTTGTTCTATCTTCCTCTCTCTTCTTCTTGGCTGAATCCATGACGTTCCATGGTAGAGCTTGAGATAATGGTTGAAAACATCTTCCACTCTCTTCTTCTTACCTTTTCAACATAGGGTTTGCTTCCTTTTTGGAGAAGGAACCAGCTTGGTGAAGAGGAGTGCCCAAGCTAGGGTTTCTTCCCCATTTTTCTTCAATCTACCTTGCTATTTGGAGTTTCTACATCATCTCTAAGGTGAGTTATATAACTTTATCCATGATTATTGTTCACTCTTACATTACATGTACATGATGTTGCCTTAAAAATATTGATCCAAGTATAAAGATGTACCTTTACCTAGGGTGTGAGATTGTATGATAGTTTTTTGCATCATCTTAGATGAACCCTACATCTTGTGCATGATTTTTTTGATGGAAGTGGTAATCATAGACTTTGTTTGCATATGGATAGATTTTAATCTCTCAAAAGATGTATATTTCTAGGATTTCAAACTAATTTTTCCTCCTTATATTTCAAGCAATCTATCATTTTGTAAATTATGATGTGATTATGAATCATTTTTGTCATGAATGTGTGGTTTTGAATGGTGAGGGTTGAGCATCAATGCTCCCCTCTCCCAGAATATATGAATCTTCATTTCTATTTCAGTTTGATCATTTCAGTGTACCCCTCGGTCGAAAATTTTGTCGACCAAAATATATTCAGTTGACAATTTTCTCGACCGAGGGGTACACTGAAATGTTTATTTAAATTTTTAGCGTCAGTTATTCCAAAAAACGACCCTGTAAACTCTCTCGGTCGACAAATTTGTCGACCGATAACCTTTCGGCCGACGAATTCATCGCCCGAGAAGGAGCCAGATTTCACGTGTATAAGCACCTTTAAGGTCGGTTTTTACTTATAACCGACCTTAGAGCTCCCTCGGTCGAGGAATTTGTTGACTGATAACCTCTCGGTCGACAAATTCATCGACCGAGAAGGATCACTGAAGTGGTTATTCAATATTTAGCGTCGGTTATTCTAAAAAAACCGGCGCTGTAAACTCTCTCGGTCGAGAAAATTGTCGACCGAAAATGTGTTCGGTCGACAATATTCTCGACCGAGGAGTGCACTGAAGTGGTTATTCAATATTTAGCGCCGGTTATTCCAAAAAAACCGACCCTATAAACTCTCTCGGTCGAGAAAATTGTCGACCGAAAATGTGTTCGGTCGACAATATTCTCGGCCGAGAGTGTTTACAAGGTCGGTTTTTTTGGAATAACCGACCTTACATGCTCCTTTTTTCTCTCCTGGGTTAGATTTTTTACAACCTTTTGCATCGGTGTTTACTCTGTAAGGTCGGTTTTTTCTAGTCAAATAAATCGACGCTACAGAGCAAAGTCTATAGCGATGACCACTTAGGCGTCGGTTAAAAAGTGACGATGCAGGCTTAAAAAAACCGACGCTACAGACCATTCTTATACTAGTGTGTGCTTACTATTGAGCCTTTGGAGATACATGAGAATATGACCTATGAAGAGATACCTATGAAGATCCTTGACTCTCGAGTAAAGAAACTGAAGAACAAAGAGATTGAGCTGGTAAAAGTTTTATGGAAATATCATGGTCTGCAAGAAACCACTTGGGAGTTGATAGATGAAATGTTACATACTCACCCTTCTCTTTTTTCTTGAGATTTATAGGATGAAATCCTTTTAAAGGGGTGGAGTGTTTTAACATAATTAATCTTAGATGTAATCTCCGTGTAAACCTTTTTCCCATGTTTCCCTTTCATTTCTATCCTTTATGTCGTTCATGTTTAATTAGTGTAATTATAGTGGTTTAGTGAACATTTATTCACTAATTGTACCAATATAATGGTTTATAAACAAATACCTCAGTGAAGGCTTATTTAAGGATCTAAAATGTAAAATCACCACTTTAGTAGAACAATGGTATATTAATTTGTGCTAGAAGTGCAAGGCCCTAAACTTTGATTAAATGTATTAAACAAGCTTAATTACCATAATTAAGTGCTCTAAACCTTAATATAAAAATTTATGTGATTTGAAAACATAAAATGAGCCTAATTTTCAAATTTGGTTTGATTTGGATGTTGTTTGTGCAAGTTATGCAAATTTAGGTACATTCTAGACTTTTATGCAATTTACCCAATTGGGAGGTTTTCTTTGCAAATTATCACCTGAATTTTAATTTTTAGATATTATCTTACCATTCTCAAGATTTTGAATCATGGGGCACCTGGTTGTACCTTGGTTTGAAGGTGTTTCTCTCCAAGGGCATTATAGGGATTATCCTCTTTATAAATGAGCTTATCTTTAAAAGCTATCAACCAATGGGGTTATTTCTTTGATTGGAGGACGGTGGGGATGGCCTATAAGCCTCCATGGGCTTTTAGGACCGACCTTGGATATACAAGATGTCTCTATGAGCTGTAATTTGCATGGCCATGAAGCCTTAGCCTAAGGAAACATGGAAAGTCACATAGACACCTCATGCTGGCCCTCTTCTTTATAAAGCCATGCCTACCCCTTCCCACCTCCCAATCCAAGAATCAATCCTCTCCTTCTCTTTCCTATAGCTTATAGAATCATTCTTTCTATGTTTGGCCATGAAGTTGTTGTCCCAAAGTAAAAGAGGGTGCCTACCTTGGTGAAGAAGACTCATAGGGTTCCAAATTTCTTTATTTTAAGATTTCTTAAGCTCCTCCTTGGTAATTTTGACCAAAACTAGTAAGTATCCTCCTTTCCTTCCTTGTTTTCATGCTGTTATTATTCCTCCCACCCTCTTCTAGGTCAGAACCATGACCTTCCATGGTAAAACTTCACCTAGAACCCTAAAACATCTCATCTCCATGCTCTTTTGCTAGGGTTTGCACCTCTAAAGTGGAGAAGGTGATCTTTGCTCAAGAAAGGAGCTTGGCTTGGAGCAACCAGACCTTCTAATCTCGGGATCCTTGCTATTTAGACCTTCTTACCTTCCTAGAGGCAAGATTTTTTAACCCCCTTCTCATATATTGCTTAGTACATGCTTAAAACTCATGCTTCTATGTTTAAAATCGATGATCTCCAACTCTATCTACCATGTTCATCTAGGATTTTGGTTTCTTTCTATTTTACCTTCTCTAGAAGCTCTAGTTTGGTTACTTATGCAACTTCAAACCTGATCTTAGGTCAAATGGTGTTTTCTCCCTCTCCCTCTCTCTTCAATTATCTTGATTGGTTTGATGATGTGACAATTTCCTATTGGTCAGTATTGAAAAATTCATATCTTCTAATCTGCTTATCCAAATTTGACAAATAAATATGTTTTAGAGTTGGAAAATTAATATATATCTAATAAAAATATTTCCAAGGTTTTATTTCATGGTTTGACGAATGGTGGTTTTTTTTAATGAATTTAATGTATAAAAATCATAAAATTACATCTTAATCATCATAACTCCAAAATTAATATAAAAATATGTTTTCTTCATCAGGAGAACCTAATAAGCTCATTGGAGATAATTTCAAAATCGAAATCTGAGTTTTGCTAAAAAGTTCTGAAATTAGGGTTTCTATACATTAATGTGCACTATGTACTCTAATACTTGTTAATACATTGAAAATAGGCAAAGTGGAACTTGGACTCTTTTAAAGTGGTGAAAGTTAGTAATTGATATCAGTAAGAGAGGTATGTGCATTCCTTACACCCTACGTTGGGATATTTGTAACCAAACCCTTTATTTCCCTAATGAGGCTTAAATGAACCCTAAATCTTCTATTCTTGAATCCTAATGTTGTTCATGCCTCAAATCAGATTATAATTTCTTCTTGCTTGGGTCTTATACCCCACTGCCATGCTTATTGGATATTATGACTACTCTTTCCATGACTACTTTTCTAGCATGTAGATTTATGTTCTATTTAATTTAAAGTAGTGATACTTATATACAACCACCCACAGAGGACATGTATTTAATCGCCCTGGGGAATGTTTTTATTCTCCCCTATATAATTGTGTAGGTGATTAGGAATGTCTTATTCTCCCCTCACCTATAGGTTAGAGGTCTGGTAGGTGCCTCAACCCTACTTAGTTAGGTAGACATAATTATCTTACATGCAAATCCTTTTTAATATAAGTGTTAATGGCAAGTTTCTTTCAAATATAGCCTCATACTCTTGTTATCTTCATATTATGATGAACCCTAGCCTGTTCTTATTTGCTTTACTTATCTTGTTATCCTAGACTAGTTTTGTAGCACATACCTTGTTTTCTTTCCCCTTTTGTTGGGTACTTTCCCAACCACCCAGGTGCTAGTGCTGAGCTAGGAGAAGGACAAGTTTGAAGGAAGTCATCTCAGGAGTAGATCTCAAGCTATCTGAAAGGATGTCTAGGTTGCTATAGCTAGATCCTTTTCTCTTATCTTTTTCTTTTGGGAACAATCATGTAATGAACAACGAAAGCCATGTAATAGGCTTAGTACTTTTATTTCCACTGCTATTGACATTTTGTAATGTATCTGGTGCATGCTTATTTACTTAAAATATTATACATGCATCCCCCAATATCTTTTGTCTTTCTAAAAAGATGGATGTTTTGTACTTCCTTTAAATTTTAATAAGGAGGTGATCTCGCCTCTTTACAATCACAAACCACACAGACCAGAAGCAAACGATTCCCGTCCACTGCCCACACACCTCAGAGTTGTAAACCCACATGGGATTACAAAACGGCTGTAAGAAATGCATTATCACGGGGGCTAGGAAAAGAGCATCACTTTAATCATATGATTGAGGCGTGAATCCATTAATATGGATGCTTATCGTGGAAAATACATCCAGCTAATACTTGTCCAAATTGAGACTACAATACATTAGTTTAACTCTAAAATAGGGATAGCTAGAGGACAAGCTCATTGATTAAATATAATCATACTAGTGTTGTTTCTTCAATTCCCCTCACATCTGTCTTGTCAGCCAGGATGCATTGAAACAAATAGAGCCCTTTTTTGGGGTGGATGTCGGCACCATCACTACTACAGAAATGGCTTATAAAGCCACTTTTCAAGGTGTCGGTTGTTTACAAAAACCGACACCTAATGTCTACAGTGTCGGTTGATAACATAAACCAACATCCAATCTGCTTAGGGAGCCCAGACACGGGTACCACTTTTAATAAGTGTCGGTTAATTAATAAACAACTGACACCTAAACTCAACCGCCAAACCCAAAATTCCAGCGAAAAAATTGGCTCCAAAATTTTACATATGGCGTCGGTTCATAACTAAATAACCGACACTATAGGTTTAGTTGTCAGTTTTCTTAAATAACTGACACTTAGTATAGGTGTCGGTTCATAACTAAATAACCGACACTATAGGTTTAGTTGTCAGTTTTTTTAAATAATCGACACCTATTGTGAACTTAATAGCTCACCAGCGACTGATTCTTCCCCTTTCCCTGTTTCATTCATTCCCGATCGATTTCCCTAACCTCCTAACCTCCGGCGATTTCTTGCTGCTCCCTGTCGCCGCCGCCACCCCTCCCTACCTGTCGTCGCCGCTCCTTCGTCACCGTCGTTGCCGTCGCTGCGAGAAGCTATCACCGCCCGCCCGCCGGCCGCCCTCTCCGCCGTCGCCGGTAGCAGCTAGGACCGGCCGCTCCTCTCCTCGCCTCGCCGCCCTCTCCGTCGCTCCTCTCCTCGCCACCGGCAGCTGCTAGGACCGGCCGCTGCTCCTCTTTCCTCAAGGTGCCCGCCCTAGCCTTCCTTCTTCTTCTTCCTCTGCTCCTCTTCTCTCAAGCTGCTTGCCCTGCTGCTGGGTGTTTTTTTTAAATTTATTTACTTCTCTCAAGGTGCCTGCCTGGTCATACACATATTGATGTACATAGAATAAATGCTAAAAAGGTGTGATTTTAGGGTTTAGGTACTGATTTTGTGCTTCTACTGAGTTGAATCCTCTATTGTCTATACAATATATACATGTTCTATGTAACTAATCATGACATAGATTTTAGAATGCATACTTTGGTTAAATGTACTGCTGTAATTTTTGATCAAGTGATGATATGTAAACGTAGCAATAAGTTAGTAAGGTATCAATGATAAGTCTGTTGTAATGTGATGCAAAATAGTTATTGTATCATGCATATATACTTAATAATTTTTTGTTTTATAGTTGTATAGGGTGTTTTATGTGTGGCAAGTCTATTGTTTAATAGTTTAGCTATAATCATTGTTTAATAGTTTAGCTATATTCTTGGTGACAATCCTAATCACCCTTCTTTTGCTTAATGATGAACTGTAATGCACACATGTGACATGCTTGGAATGTAAATGATGAACTTTTCCCTAAATTGCCAATCATGCTTTTAAAGACATCAATAATCACCCTAACTTGAAGAACTAGGATTTTAGGTATAAGAATGACAACACATTATTTGTTGGCCTAGAAACCCATCCAAGATTTACTCATTAGGAGTAAATCTTGGATAGTCCCTGGTTTGGGACTGTTCTTGAACACCTAATCTCGCTTAGGATGTAAGTGTATATAATGTGTGTTGGGTTTTCAAGAAAATTTCCACAGCATTTCCCAGTTTGTTCTCTAAGTACATATGTACTTGGAGAACAGCATGGAAATGCTGCCAAAATTTTCTTGAAAACCCAATACACATTATACACTTACTAGTGAGATTAGGTATTCAAGAATGGGATAGGTGGTACACATTTATTATATATAAGAATGACATCACATGTATTTGTTAACCCTAGACCCTAATCTTGTCCTAATATATACTTGTTTTCTCTTTGATCATAGAATGGATAGATCATGGATGTCCATTCGCAATCACTGCACCCCAGAGTTTATTTCTGGTCTTGACCAGTTTATTAGATTTGCCGAGGAACATAGGAAACAACCTGGAGATAGGTTCTACTGTCCATGTAGGCATTGCGGTAACCACTTGAAAGTCAACACTGGTGACGAAATCAAAACTCATGTCATGTGCAACGGGATTATACAAGGCTATACATAATGGCACTGGCATGGAGAGATTTCAAACCCGAAACCAGTGGATGTCGATAGCAGTGCTTGTGTGGAAGAAGAAATTGCCTACGATGACGTAGATGTGAATGAACCATTTCCAGTAGACATCGTCGGTGCGATGTTGGATAGTTGTGGGGTAGAGCACACCGATCCACCTACCATTTTTAGAAACATTGTGCATGATGTTGAGATGTCGTTATACACAGGTTGTACTAAGTTTATGAAGCTTAGCGCTGTGTTGAGATTGTATAAGTTGAAAGCTAACAATAAATGGAGCGACAAAAGCTTCACGTCATTGATGTCTTTGTTGAAAGAAATGCTTCCTGAAGGAAACGAGCTTCCAATCTCAACATACCAGGTAAAGAAATTGTTGTGCCCAATGGGAATGGATGCCAAGAAGATACACGCATGCCCGAATGATTGTGTATTATTTCAAAAGGACTATGCGGATTTGAAAGATTGTCCAAAATGTGGTGTGTCACGGTATAAATTGACGACTTCGGGGGAGTCCAAAACCGGTTCTCCTGCCAAGGTGATGTGGTATCTACCTATAATATCACGGTTTCAACGCTTGTTTGTCAATCCGATAGATGCGAAGAATTTGAGGTGGCATGCACATGTTAAGAAAAATAATGATGGGATCCTACGACATACGTCTGATTCCCCACAGTGGAAGAGGATTGATCTATTGTACCCTAAATTTGGTGAAGAAGTCAGGAATCTAAGACTTGGGCTTTGTACAGACGGGATGAATTCGTACGGGACATTGAGCAGCCAACATAGCACTTGGCCAGTCATGCTTGTTATATACAATCTTCCTCCCTGGCTGTGTATGAAAAATAAGTATGTAATGTTGTCGTTGTTGATATCGGGCCCTAAACAACCTGGAAATGACATCGATGTTTATCTTGAACCTCTGATTGATGACTTAAAGAAACTCTGGGGTGAAGGTGTAATGACCTATGATGCTTCACGAAGAGAGACATTTCGTTTGCATGCTATGTTGTTTTGCACTATTAATGACTTTCCAGCATATGGGAATTTGTCTGGATATAGTGTCAAAGGAGCTAAAGTGTGTCCTATATGTGAAGAGAACACTGATTCAACAAGACTAAAACATGGCGGTAAGAATGTATATCTCGGTCATCGAAGGTTTCTTCCAAAATTCCATCTGTATCGTAGGAAGCGCAAAGCATTCAATGGATTGAATGAGGAACGGAGTGCACCTAAACCTATACCAGGGGAGGTTGTTTATGAAAGAGTAAAAGGCATGTTAATGAATTTGGTAAGAGATCACAATGTACTACACGGAGTGACAATTCTTCATTCAAGAAGAAGTCAATATTTTGGGATCTTCTTTATTGGAGTTCTTTGACAGTCAGACATTGTATCGATATAATGCACGTTCAGAAAAATGTTTGTGATAGCATCATTGGTACTCTGTTAAATATACCAGGTAAGACTAAAGATGGGATAAAATCCTGACTGGACCTACGTGAAATGGGAATAAGGTCAGAATTAACAGAATTACGTGAAATGGGTAATAAAAGAACATACTTACCTCCCGCTTGTTACACGTTGTCTAGAAAGGAGAAGAAAGCTTTTTGTGAATGCTTGGTAAATGTTAAGGTGCCACATGGTTACTCATCCAACATCCGTAGTTTGGTATCAATGAAAGATTTGAAGTTGATAGGTCTTAAATCTCATGATTGTCACACTCTAATGCAACAAATATTGCCCGTGGAAATTCGATCTATATTGTCGAAGCATGTAAGGTTTGCAATCACCAGACTTTGTTTCTTTTTCAACAGTCTCTGTAGAAAAGTTATTGACCCTGAGACTCTTGATAATTTACAAAGAGAAGTGGTTGTTACCCTATGTCAGCTTGAGATGTATTTTCCTCCTTCGTTCTTTGATATCATGGTACATCTTGTTGTCCACTTGACTAGGGAAGTGAAAATCTTGGGATCGGTTTTCTTGCATTGGATGTATCCCTTTGAACGATACATGAGCATTTTCAAAGGTGATGTTCGAAACCGCTATCGGCCTGAAGGGAGTATAATTGAAGGTTATGTGGCAAGAGAGGTTATGGATTTCTGTAATGACTTTCTCAGTAGTAATGACACTCCTGATAATGACAAGAATATTGACGAGCTATTTGGCAAAGGAATTTTGGGTTCACGTATGAAAGTAATCAGCCGTGAGCAGTTGGAATAAGGTCATTTGTATATTTTACACCACATGGACGAAGTGAACATTTATATCGAGGAACATACCAATTTCATCAAAAGACAATATCCTCGAGCGAATACAATGTGGCTTGCTAGAGAGCATAACAAGACTTTTATTAAGTGGTTTGAAGATAAAGTCTTACATCAACTATCTCAAACACCAGATGATATTACTAAAACTATCAAATGCCTCGCCTTTAAACCAAAGTTGACTGTTATGTCTTATGAAGGGTATGACATTAATGGATTCACATATTACACAAAGCGCCAAGATGATAAGAGTGTCGTCCAAAACAGTGGGGTCATCCTTCAAGCATCGACTATGTTTTTTGCAAGTGCAAAGGATAAGAGTCCACGTGAAGCTAAAATGTCATATTACGGTGTCATTGAAGACATATGGGAATTTGACTACATAGATTTCAGAATTCCGCTCTTCAAATGTAATTGGGTTGATAACACCAAAGGAGTTATAGTGGATGAATTGGGTTTCACTTTAGTGAACTTTGAAAAGATTGGCGAGAAGGCTGAACCATTTATATTGGCATCACAGGAGAAACAAGTATTTTATATCGATGATCCTACAAATGATAAATGGTCGGTTGTTCTTCATGGTAAAAGACAGTTCGTTGAAGATCCTATAGATGAAGAACAGTACTATGATAAGTATGATGACTCCAGTCCATTCTCAGTTGGGTTGCCAACACCAACATTTATTGAAGTTAATGATGACTTGTATGTGCGCGGAGATCACAATGAAGGATTGTTAATTGATAAAAAATTGCAATATTAGAGGTATATATGTTTTGTTTTATACGTTTTTATTTTTTCTGAATATGTGACCTTTACAATGTGAGCTTAATTTATAATGTGAGCTTAATTTTTCTCTTTGATCATAGAATGGATACTTTACAATTTGAATTACTTTACAATGTGTATGTGAACTTTACAATGTGAGCTTTAATGTGGATATGTACTCATTAGCCTAGAACCCCGTCCAAGATTTACTCATTAGGAGTAAATCTTGGATAGTCCCCGGTTTGGGACTATTCCAGAACACCTAATCTCACTTAGGATGTAAGTGTATAATGTGTATTGGGTTTTCAAGAAAATTTCAGTAGCATTTCCCCGTTTGTTCTCTAAGTACATATGTACTTGGAGAACAACGGGGAAATACTGCCGAAATTTTCTCGAAAACCCAATACACATTATACGCTTACTAGTGAGACTAGGTGTTCAAGAATGGGATAGGTGGTACACATTTATTATATATAAGAATGACATCACATGTATTTGTTGGCCTAATCTTGTCCTAATATATACTTGTTTTTCTCTTTGATCATAGAATGGATACTTTACAATTTGAATTACTTTACAATGTGAGCTTTACAATTTGAATTACTTTACAATGTGAGCTTTACACTTTGAATTACTACTTTACAATGTGAACTTTACAATTTGAATGTGAATTTGTAGATGGCTGACCATTCTCCTGATGACTGTGCTGATGACTACCGTGAGGGTGAGGACATCAATGCGCCGCCTCACAATGTAAGTTTTAAAAATATATCATATATTTATATCTATATGTCCATTTATAATTATATCTTGTAAATGTGAATTATTTTGTCAAATTTTAGGTTGATGATGCACAGGTACCAGCTGAAGCACTTGAGGCACTTGATCAACAACACCAAAAAGTTGACAAGAGAAGGGGCATCACTATGATGAAGAAGTTAATTTTGCAAAAGGGCAATGGACCCAAACTTGTTGTGGATTTCGATAATGCAGGAAATGCATGTGGTGTGAATCGCAATTCATTTATTTCATATCTTGGGTTTGTTACTCGTAGCCATTGTGGTTGTCGCTTAGATTCTTGGCATAAAGTTTCTAAGGAGAAGAAAGATTTAATATGGAGGGATTTATGTGTGAGTTATTATTAATTTGCAAT
Source organism: Alisma plantago-aquatica (assembly GCA_963693085.1). Classification (NCBI taxonomy): domain Eukaryota; kingdom Viridiplantae; phylum Streptophyta; class Magnoliopsida; order Alismatales; family Alismataceae; genus Alisma; species Alisma plantago-aquatica. Next base: position 589,281,473 of record OY856413.1, on the reverse strand, counting down.
TCTATTTTGTAGATTACTAAATTTTTGGATACTAGTTAATAGCAATTCTATTTTGCAGAGTATATTTGAATTGGATGAAAAGCTGCATCGTAAATGCATGATGCAACGCTGTGGGAGAGTCCTAAGGAACTATAGGACAAATCTCACCAGAGAATACATAAAAGAAGTCGACAAGAGGAAGAAGACAACCACTGAATAGTGGAACTTCCTGGACAAAGAAGAATGGGACGCGCTTGTCGCTTCAAGACAAACTGATGAATTCAAGGTATTAGGCGGCAATCTCATTAATTAATATATGTTGTATTCACTTATTCAAGATTAACATTTAGTGTTACTAACTAAATCATTAATTTGCATACTAACTAGGCCCTCAGTGAGGCACAAAGATCAAGGCGTGCACTGAATGTGCATGACCACACAATGGGTCCAAAGGGGTATGCAGGCGTTCGCCAAAGACTACATGCTGAGGCTACTGCTGCTCAGTATGCTGCTACTCAGGAGTCCTCTACCATAGGTAGCACACCTCTGCCTCGCCATGATGTCTGGATAGCTGGGAGGCAAAATAAGAAGGGAGAAATACCTAAGGCCGCAACTGCTGAGGCGACTACAAAAATGGTAAAATACAACTCTTACAACAATCATTCGAATATTGATTATTTGTGTTGTTTACTTAAGTACAAATTTTTGTTTTGGCGATTAGAGGGAGCTGCACGAGCTGAGGAAACAAGGAAAGTTCATCCCTGAGGGAACAAAGGATGAATTGACAGTTGCTCTGGGTAACCCAGAGCATCCTGGATGTGTTAGGGCTGCAGGCACTGGTGTGGGCATCAAATCTTTTTTTGGGTCATCCCAGCACAAACATGTCCCAAAAGTGGGACTTTCACAAGAAGAGGTAACATATTCATTTTTTATAATGTTACTGTAAAAGAGAATTCAAAAATTAGAATTTGACGTTTCTTTTATCCATGTATAGGTGGATAAGCTATTTGATAGGAAACTCGAAGAAAAACTCGAAGAAGCAATGAAAAAGTGGCAGGCATCTCAGACTGCCACTTACCAGACAATACCTACTGCAGACTCTACTCCTACTCCTACTGCAGAGGTTGGGAGTAATCCTGTAGAACCACCACCTAGCACATCCACTGTAAGTATTTTTATGATATAGTAACTAGTTTTTTAATTCAAGATGATACATATATATATATGAAATTGTAGTCGTTTAAGAAAAAGATGATATGTATATATGTATATAACATTCTTTACAGAAAAATTTGTAGGGGTTGAAGTCATGTCGTCTAAAAAGTAAAGAATATGTCATGGCAGAGGCGTCGGCTTACCCATCCCTACCAGGGGAAACGTGTCACGGGTCTCCAGTACCAGCTGGTTGGATTCGGGTGAGCCCGATACATATATTCCCCCAGTGGATGGATCTTTCACTGCCATATGCCCACCCCGATTGTGAAACGCTTAGTGAGGCAGTAGGCGGAGTGATATTGTGGGAAAAAGGGTATGTCTTCTTTACTGAAAAGGTGTGGTAAATTTACATTACGTTCAATTGTTAGTGTGTGTATATGCTGGCAGTTGATTTGAAATTTTATATATATATATACAGGTTAAAAAAAGACACCCACAGCATCTAGGCCTCCACCTCCACCTCCTGCATTACCTAGTTGGGTTCCACAGGTGCTACCTGTCCCGTTAGGTCCTAACTATAGGGGTATGGCAGTATGGTTAGGGGAACATGATATAAACTCCCCTATAATTGTTTCTTCTGATTCAGATTCTATAGGTCAGTCATACAAAACAAAACTATTTATACAAGATATTTTGGAGTTGTTTCGATATGATTGGCTAAATACATCTGTGATAGAGCTATGGATAAGGTGAGATATTCTTTATACATCCATATACCTTGTGTATGATACGGTGATCTGGTTTCTTATTTATTAATGCATGCGTAATTAATACATATTTTGCAGCTACTTAGACAACATATGTGCAGATTTTGGATTCGAACATGTAGGGTTTTTTATTCCATCCTTGATTAGTCTAGTAGCTAAAGACCCTACATCAGTTCAACAATACTGCTGTGAGGCTTTTTCAATTTTTGTTGTTGGGAGTTATTGGTTATTTCCCCCGAGATGTTCACTGTGTATTATCTAGATCCTAAGGGGGGTAAATTGAATACAAGATTTGGACACATAATGAAAATGGCAATATTTTGGTGAGAAATATTTCATTTTTCATATCCGTTAACATATGTTATTACATTACTATTTAATTGCAATGTTCTATGTTACATTAACATGTAGGGGTTTTAAGGAGTACAAAAAGGCTGGAGGAAAGGTCCCCACGAAAAAGAACCAGCCAATAATTTGGAAGAACGTGAAAGTAAGTTCCCGACTGCAATATATGTATATATTATTTATGTGAACAATGCTTAATTAGTTGTATTTGTTAATATTTTGTATGTTTGAATTTATAGTGTGCTACACAAGACAACGGATGGGTATGTGGATACTATGTCATGCGATATATGCACATGATTATCAAACATGCCGCACTGGATATCGAATGTATTGCTCAGGTATTATATAGTCTCATTAGATAATATGATCGAAATATATCAATCTTATTTATAGCTCATTAATTATATATATACATCATTCTCTTTACAGATGTTTAAAGCTGACCCCATTACAGGAAATGACTTACCAAATGTTAATGCTCCCTATACATTGGGAGAATTAAATGAAGTAATCGAAGAATGGGAAACAACCATACAATTAGTGGGGGCTTTAAAATATAATTGGGATCCTGATAGCGAATAATGACTAAACAATGATACTTTGTAAATGAATTTCTGAATTATAATATATGTGTGAATGTTTCTATATGTCTGGATGTTTCTACATGTGTCTGAGTGAAAATGAATGAAAGTGTTTGTTGCTATATGAATGTTTCTACATGTGTGAATGTGAATGAATGGAACTACAAATTGCTAGCATGTGTGAATGTTTATAAATGTGTGAATGAATGGAACTCTTTTATTGTTAATTTTGCAGGTTTGCGGCCTGTTGTCGGCTGATATCAATAGATGTCGTAAAACCTACAGTTCATAACTGAACGGAACAGGTTTCTCATCCTGCGACCAGCCACAGCAGGTCAGCAGACGGATAGAAAAAAAAAACAATAGGCGTCGGTTATTTGTAAATAACCGACACATAATGATATAGTGTCGGTTTTCCTACAATAAACCGACGTCTATTTCCTTAACAACACGGCCGTGTTGGACAGCACGGCCGTGGCCAAGATGGCACGGGTTTGGGCGTCGGTTATTTGTAAAAAACCGACACATAATGTTCTAGTGTCGGTTTTTTACAAATAACCGACGTCTATTTCATAATATATGGCGTCGGTTATTTGTAAATAACCGACACTGATAGTGGCCAAGATGGCGCCCTTTCTGTGGCGCGAAAGTTTTGGGCGTCAGTTTCTTATCTAATAACCGACGCCTATTGTCCCCTGATGGCACGCTTCCGGTGTCGCGCGAAGAGTTTGGGCGTCGGTTTTGGAACCGGTGCCTAATGGGTGGACTTTTAGTGTCGCCCACATAGGTGTCGCTTAGAAACCGACACTAAAGGCTTTAAATAACCGACACTAAAGGTAGGTTCTGTAGTAGTGCATATGACCCGCTCCACGGACGGTGACGAATGTCAGCCCATCATATCTGACCATCCATCCCCCAACCTAAGATGAGATGTTAATTAATAAAACATAGATGTACACATGAATTCCATCTTGGATTATTTGGTGAGTGGGTGAAAACTATGTAGTTGGGTATGTACATGCAGGATGTCCTAACCTTGTGATTTCTGCGGAACCCGGGGGTCCATGGTACTTTTGTCTTGAGAGATAATTTTGCCAGATCGTAACTTGTAACGGTCAGTGGTATCATTATGTTGGTATCCCCACTGACATTTATCGAGAGGTCCATGGAATTTTGAAGTCATTAAACAACATGCCTTTATTTGTGAAACATTTTGTGGATAATTCTAGGATGACTTTATTCAACTCAATCTCATCATTTTAATGTTTCATGAATAGTATGGTAAAGACCCCACAGCTATATAAGTCCCTTTGTTTAGGAATAACTGGAGTATCTCATTTCTGTGTGCTCCAATTTGCAACCCCTCTAGTGATAGTGAAAAAGGTCTTCATGTACTTCACTACCTCCTCACAAATTGGACCAAAAATAGTCTATTTTTCTCACTCCTGAGTGACTAGGTTGTTCATCAAGATGAACTGCTCTGCAGAAAAGTCAAAGCAAACAATAAAGAAATATTCATGGTGGCAGATAGGAATCGTGGTCTGTATTTTAAATTCAACAATTAAAGTAAATGTGAGAATAGCCACCAAATAGAAAAGAGGTTATATAGATGTAGAAATAACTTACATAATCACAAAATCCATGACCTAAAGTGTACTGATTTATGAGGTGGTATAATTGAAACATGTCACGAATAATGTTAAATTCACACTCCTCGTTAATTATCTCGAATGAGCCAAGGTTGAAAATAACATTTTTTTGTAAAATAAGGCAACATAGACAACAAACAAGAAGCACTCTTAAAATGAAAATGGGAGTATAATAACTAGAGAAAAGGAAGAATGAGAAGTGGGGTTGAAAGGAACAGGTAGTGGGAGTAAAGGAAGGAGAAGGAGAAAAGAAAAAAGAAAGGAAAGAAAAGGAAGAAGGATGATAAGAACATGAAAAAGGATGGGGGAGAAAAGGAATAAGGAAGATGAGAACATGAACAAGGAGTGGGAACAAAGGAACGCAGACGATGAGAAAAGGAACAAGGAGCAGGAGAAAGGAACAATGAAGGGGTAAAAAGGAACAATGAAAGAGAGAAAGGAGTAAGTACGACGAGAAAAGGAACAAGGACGGGAAAAAGGGACGTACGCATAGAAGCGTTGGAAGATTAAATCTCTTCACCCTTCCATTCGTCTACTTGATATTCCTTCTATTCATTACTTGAACGTGTGTGTCGATGATGTCATCGGTGATGAAGCACCCTTTCATGCAAGAACAGATATATTCGGCTGTTAAGATTATTATATCTTCCTCCTTCTTGTAACAGACGTAATCATTGTAAAAAAATAATAAATACGTATACTTACTGATTTTCCAGAAGAAAGGTAAGTTGAGACCAAAGATGCATGGCCTGAACTCTATAATATTGTTATGCCATATCCAGTTCAGCATTTCAATGTACATGGATTGGATAGGAGGTGATTCGTTGTGCGTGGCTTCAGACAAACAACCTTTAGAACGCCGCCTCAAGACCGAACCTTTAGATTTCTGACGAAGAGGTTTAGTATAGCATTGGCGCGACTGACACTTAGATTTTGGTTAGTTGTGCATCTTGTTAAGCCCTTCCCGCTCTTCGTTGGAGACGAAAAAAGATATTTTTTGCCTAGGGCACATGCCGCTACCCTCAATCTTAGGTCAAACATCACTTCACCATTCTCACTCTCCTCATCTCTAGAGACCACGATGGAGCACTTACACTCTAGCATGTTGCTGACCTTGGGCACTGTCATTTCAAGAGGTCTTTTGGCGTTGCGAGTGGACACATAACCGAAAAAACACCACTTTCCTTTGAACTCGGAAGGGGAGCTGGATAAATCTCTTTGCCTCTCACTAGGCTCCTCATCGTCGCTCGAAAGAAATATCAAATGTGTTATTGTGGTTGTTGCCTCTCGTTAGGTCGTCGTTGATGTTGTTGTTGTTGCGGTTGCAACGAGCATTAGGTCACCCTTGCTTGAAAGGCAGTGAGAAAATGATAGGGCAAATGCAACCATCGTAATCTTTTGAAAATTAGAGGTGGATCATCAATCTGTTGTCTAGTAGAACATCGACAATCGAGTCCAGTGACGCTTCACAGGCAACCGAAGCGACACCACGACGTGGGTAGGACAATTGGTGTGGCGGCCGCTAAGATCTGAGGGCTACGCTGACGAGCAGATGAGCCGGAACTTCAAATTCCAATCAGACGGCCAAAACATTGTTGAGAACGTCCTGACCAAATGGGGTGTCAACACAGAATCCAAGATTACAGATATATAACTATTATAATATTCCACGTTGCGTAATTCACTTGTATGACTGTATAAACATCTTACGACACCAAAACTGTAATGCGCGTGAAAACAGTGGCGGAGCCAGCCGAGTTTTAAAGGAGGGGCACAAAAAATATTCACAAATTCTTTTAATGTAAAATCAATATCCATAAAATTCCTAAAAGTTGCATGTATAAAATTTAAGAAATAAATATCATGATATTGCTGAGTTTGTAATGAAAAAATATTGAATAACTTTTTCTTGTCTTCTCTGTTTGAATGCCACTATAACATTATTTGGAATAATGTTTATTTTAATTTCTCAGAACATGTAAGAAAATGCATTTGACAGCATCATTGTGTTCATCTAGAAAATATTTTATAGGCTACTAGTTAGTAAAAAATTATTCAAAATATATTTTCATTAAAAAATATTATCTAACAATGTGAAAGATTAGACGAAGAAGACGTTATTTGTCCCTTTACCATGACACTCATAAAAATGAGGAGAATTCAACAATGTGTTGCGGATGAAAAATTTTATACCATTACTTTAAATAAAAATTCTTGCATCAAAGTATAAATTTATATATGTTAGCCAAGAATTTAAACATTATGATTTTTATTAGAGACAATAATTTTTTTTACCAAAATGGTAGACATTAAACTAGTTTCTCCACGGAAAGATGAGAAATGACTATAGAGACGGGCAATGACCATAAGGACGAACATGAATTGATTTCTTAGGTCTCAGTTGACAAACCGCCGTGATGAACGACTGACATGTCACAATCACAAACACAAAATTTCTTTTCTAGACTAAAAATGAGCAATGTTCATAATGTCAGTATGTCCCCTGTCCGGAGGAGAGCAAACACCACAAATATGATGGTTGGATGAACAACTAAAAATTTGGATCTGCAACTCAGAAATTTGGATCCATGAGAAACATAGACGATCTTTGTGCAACGAGAGTGTAGTATGAATGAGTGTAGTATGAACGGGTGTTTGCCCGACGGCAACAAAGTAGACCAAATCAAAGGAACTGAGAAAAAAAAAGAGACGCCTCTATCCTACAGTTAAAGTCCGGGAAGGGTTTATTCACGCACACTCTATGGTAGGATTGGGGAAGCTTTAATACACGCACACACAATTGTCTTTTGACAGTTCGAATTTCAAACGTGGGCGCAATTGATTATTAAATGCATTTGATCTGTTCGAAAAAGCACCTGCTGGCGTTTGGTGGAGATCGGGCACTGGACAAATGCAGTGTACCTAGATGGAACCCACCGCTGATTAACAATGGCCTGGGCAGTGCACAACAGCTGAGAGCGGACTGCTCTGCAGAACGATGCTTACATTAATGGATTTTGGAAAATGGAGGGGGGGCACTTGCCCCGGCTTGCCCCCCCCTCCCGCCGCCACTTCGTGAAAATATAATAGCAGTAAACATTTTCGAGGCTTAACAAAGAGTATCACTCTAATTATATGATTAAGGGGCGAAGGCATTAATATCGATGTTTATGTAATGTGCACATCTTTCAAAATATTGAGGTGTAAGGCAGAGGGGTACATCTTCTACGTATTGGATTGTATTGGGTGCATGGGTGGATAACAAAGGTTTAAAACGTTGAAACAACTTAAGGCGTTTGTCTAGAACATATTAAGCTTCTCAGAGGTTCTGGCGTGATCTTTGACTTATTAAAAAAACCATTTTAATGGCTTACCTTTCATCTTTGTGTATAGTTTGACTTTATTGCAATTGATATAAGTTGTCTAAGCTGTGAATACATTTATTACAAGGATAGTAGATCTAGAAGATGTGTCCTCCTTAACTATCTATTGTGTACGTGGGTCATATGACATGGTTCAGTAATCAATGTTCTCCATCATCTAAGTATTTAATTTTTTAAGTTAACATGGGTGAATCGTTTTCTTCATGCACCCCTTCTCGAAGAAAATAAACAGATCTACAGAAAACCAAACACCACAAAGTAGAGATCCCTCAGATATTTGAACACCTAATCAAAACCAAAGCAACCCTCCCTATACGTAAGAAAAAGGAGACTACCTATGAAAATATTGACTTTTAACTCCTATATGTGTCTATGTACTAGGGATGGGCATTCAGTTAATTCGATCATTATGGATAATTGATTTAGTTAAATGGTTAATTTGTAATTTGAGATTTTAACCATTAATCTAAAAAAATTAGTGTTAATTAATTCGGTTATGATTAATTGATTAATGATTAATTCGATCGATCAATTCAATTAATCAAACAACATTTTAAGAATAATATTGTATGAAAATACTCATAAAATTTCGAAACATTATTATATTATAATAGTATTACATATCAATATAACATTAGATAGTTTGTTAAAATTTTGATTACTATATAAACGTAGATGTTTTTTTTTTGAAATAAAAGTACAACTGTATATGTATATATGTGTATAGGATTTTTTTTGAATAAATTATATTAAATCGATTAACTAAATAAAATATATTTTTAACTAAAAAAATAACCGTTTAACCAATGAATCGAAATAAATCAATCAAATTAACCGAATTAACCAAATTGTACAAATAAAATTAACCAGTTAGTTTTAACCATTTGATTAATCGATTATTAACCAAATTCTAGTCACCCATACTATGTACTACCCATCAACAAACGGAAAAGGACATGCAATCATCACAAACCACACAGACCAGAAGCAAATGGTTCCCGTCCGCCAGCTCACACACCTCATAGTTGTAAACCAAGACCACATGGGATTACAAAACGGCTGTAAGAAATTCATTATCACGGGAGCTAGGAAAAGAGCATCACTTTAATCATATGATTAAGGCGTGAAGCCGTTAATATCGATGTTTATCGTGGCAAATACACCCCACTAATACTTGTCCAAATGGATACTACAAATTATAATACATCAGTTTAACTCTGAAATAGGAATAGTTACATGACAAACTCATTTATTCAATATAATAGTGCTGGTGTTGTTTCTTCCATTTCGCTCACATCTGCTTGTCAGCCAGGAAGCATTGGAACAGATAGAGCCCTTCTTTTGGGGTTGACGTCGGCACCATGTGACCTGCTCCACGGACGGTGACGAATGACAGCCCGTCATATCTGACCGTCCATCCCCCAACCTAAGATGAGATGTTAATTAATAAAACATAGATGTACGCATGATAAAATTTGGGGAGTGGGTGAAAACTATGTAGTTGGATATATGTGCAGGGATGTACTAACCTTGCGATTGCTGCGGAACCACGGAGTCCAGGGCACTTTTATCTTGAGTGATAATTTCGCCAGATCGTATCTTGTAACTGTCAGTGGAACCATTCCGTCGGTATCCCCACTGACATATACCGAGAGGTCCATGAAATTTTGAAGTCATTGAACAGCATGCCTCATTGCTTCAGATAATATATATGGTCAGTTAGTAATAAGGTTGCGACAATTACCTGTAAATCCAGACTCTGAGCTTAGCGTCAATCAGACCTTTTACTTTGTCAAGGACGGATGGGATCACCTTGTGGTAATTCTCATTGACATAGATGCTGAAACCAACAGAGCACATCTTTATATAAGAAGGCGAGCGATAAGTGAGTGGGGAGACTGTATATCGATCGAGTACGCAAGTTAGAAACACTTACCTAACAAACCACCAATCAAAGCATAGTTTATCACTCCTAGCATGCAGTGCTTTCTGTACCTCTGGGCGCGTGAAGTAGGCTCCAGCAAAGTTATCCAAGCAAGGATCATACCCAAGCAGCATGCGCCGCTTGCTCGGACTCCCACTGGTAGAACCGTTGCCGGGTGCCATTGGGGAACAAGGATCTTGATATACATCGTAGACGTTGATCAATTCTGGGAGTCTCCCGTTTCCAACGAACTCGTTGAGGCCGGATACCTCATCGCCGATGATGCCACGATGCCAACCGGAGGCTACCACCCCTCTGTTCCACGAATCGTCATCGAGCACCGCGTTACCTAGCTGCAATGCATAATATATGTATTTCAAATATTCATTATCTCATTTAACGAATATAAACATATGATAAAGAAGTTTACGTCAAAGTAGAAGACAAGCGGATAATAAGTTGTGCCGCTAAAAAGTATACGAGAGATAAGACTGGTGATATGTTTAGTTATTTTACCAGAATGCCATTGATGTTGATGACGGTATTCCGTTTTCCCGGATGCGAGTTCTTGTCAAGAATGAGACTAGCCAGCTGCGTTACGTAATGCCCTGCTCCAAGTTCACAAAGAATTATTGAAATTAATGACATCGGTAACAGAAAGAAAAGCGGAAACAGAAAAAAAGTAAATACAGTTCCTACATTACTACTAAGGTAAATTACCAGCATAGCTCTCGCCGGCTATGTAGAACTCATTAGCTCCAAACTGCGGGAATCTCTCGTACCAGTTTACTAGAAACTCGTACGACATGTTTGCTGAAAGAAGATATGAAATTGGTATAAAGCTATTCCTCAAGGGAAGAAAAAAAATTGAGAATGATCAAATTGGTTGATTTCCATAATGATATGCAACGCTTGGATATCACTACAAGTACATCATAAGTGCTTATGTAATTACATCAGCTGTACATCGAAGTTCGGTTTCAAATATGGACCATTACTAATGCCGTTGCTTGTTAAATATAAGTTTAATTAGTTTCATATAACTAATTAGACTCTATAAGTCTTCTTCTGGTTCGTCCGTGACAGAAAAGCCTAATCTGTTCACCACCTACACAGATACACTCGCGTCAAGATCATCAGCATCAACCTCAATGTCTCCCACATCTTAGGTTTGGTCCGCCAATCGGTATTCGGCCTATTGGCGCATATCTCCCAAGTGGAGCTGCCCGTTAGCTAGACAATCTCACTTACCAAGTACGTGAATTGCCTATCTCCCTCGTCCCACTTTGCCATCCGGAAACCAACCTAGCTATGACTCCACTCTCTATCGAGACGAATCCGGAGTTCCTTTAGCGTATGACTCATGGCTCTTCCAAGACGAATTTCCCCGACCTCCCATCATCAATGTCGCCTTGGGCGTTTTCTCGCAGAAACACGTGACATGCACGACATCATGCACCACAGCTTAGACTCGATGCCCAACCACAACTCCAAGGTGTTAGTATTTCCATGGATTTGCCTTGGTATCGTGTACCGTCATTTTAAATGATCTCGATGGCTTACTTGTTGTTTATATAATGCATATAGTTTTAGTTGTTGGTTACGCCAGTTCGATAGCTCTACATATATTAGCGGTTTTTGGTAATTCTGATCTTGCTCTTGATCCGATGTGGAAACGTGTGTTCAATGGCGGATCTTGACAACATATGTTGGGGGGCGCCAAAAATATCTATCCATAATTACATTCAATTAAAGTCCAATGAAAAGATTTGCTGAAAATATCTCTTATCTTTGAAATAACAATAGTATAATCAAATTAATAATACTAAAATTATATTACAAAACTGGCAAATAGTTATAAAACTAACATATAATATATTGGTGTATGTATGTAATTTCTATTTGTAAAATATGACATTTGTTTTTTTTAATTTTTGAAACAGCCACTAATCAAGTCAATTTTAGAATTCTGGCTAATATCTCTTTCAAACTGAGTAATCATTTTTTTTAGACCAATAGAACCTACCTCAGGCAAGCCCAACATGATAAACTCTGGAGGCATGAGAGAGTATGGCCTGGTCACCTCCATGACAAATCCATGTCTATTGTCATTGCATGGTGTTATTGGTGTGGTTGGAACTCGAGTCATTCATTGGGACTTACCGAGCTCTTACCACTAGAGATATTGGGTCGAACAATGAGCAATCAAATTATTAATAAAAAAATGCATATTCTATTTTGTAAACATTAATAGGTAGGAGTTTTGACTAAAATATAAATAATAAAAATAGGATGCATAAGCCTAAATTATAAATAAATATAAGATGCTTAATTTTAAATAAAGATCAATTAAGATATTTCCTACTAAAGATTTAGCTTTTCAAATCATCAGTCAAAGACATGGTACACGAATATGTGACTATTATTTGTTTGTTAATTTGTCGGAGACTTTTAGAAAAATAGTTAGCAAATCATATATAATCTAATTGTGTATATTCAAAGATTCAATAAATAAATATAAGTAATAGATACTACTACTTTTAATAAACAAATCTGAAGAGTCTAATATGGTATCATAGTAATAATGCATGTGAATAGAGAAGAGAGAAAAAATCAATAATTTGGTTGGGGAAAGTGATATGAATGGGAGAGAAATAGATGTGAATAAATGAAAAAGATTGTGTGTATTCTGTTTCACATCGTTTGTGACCAATTTAGTATAATAAAAATAAAAAGAGAAACATATTGGGAGGACTATCATAAATTACAAGAATGGAAAATGTGGAGGAAACTTTGGAAATTAAAATATAAATCAATGTTTTCAATATAGTATTAGAGATAATTTGATGGAAAACTTAAAATTTAATGTAGCATTTTGTAAGAAATTTAGAAACAAATTTTATTGAAAACATCAAAGAAAATATAAATAATTGACTAATTCTGATTAGGTAATTTGGAGTCAAAATTATATTATAGATATAAAATATAACTTTAGATAGAACTTAATGTGAAACATAATGATATATGAATAAAATTGTTTATGTATCCCACAATCAATATAAAAAAGTAAATATAACATATTCTTATGGTATATATTTATTTATTTTGTTAAATTTTATTCCTTCTTTATACTAATCAAAGATACTAAAATACTAAAATTAGATACGAAATCCATAAACCTAAACCCATTTTCATGGTTAAAAGTTGTTTTGCTTTAATCTAACCCTTTCTTTTTAAGTAATTGATTGGTCATACAATGAATACACTATAATACAGAAATGGTCTTTTTTTTTTGAAAAAAAAAACGGAACAAACAATACTTGTAGGAATAAAATATACTAAAAATAGTTTCCATTCATAATCTTGTTCAACACTTGTTATTATTTTGATATCTTAATTAATTTAAAAGAAATTCCATTCTGTTGTATCATATGACTTCCATATTAATGACTATTTGTAATCATCAACATCCTTGAAGGGGCCGTAAGTACTGTCTAACATAGTATTTTTAAAAATAAAAAAACATGGTATCATAGTATTAATATCTTTTGAAAATTCTTGGGGTACATAAGATCCGTCACTGCGTTTGTTATACTCATCAACACAATAACTGGAACTTTGGTTATTGATTACGGAATGTACGTATGCAACGATGGTATGGATGAATCTTGATCGACAAACGGGAATTTAATGTGGGGTTAGCAAACTAGGAAACTGACACACTTTCCATGCGAATGGGTTAAATGGGAAAAAACGGTTCACATGTGCGTTTATTTGTCCTTTGATTTACAAGTAGACCTATTATTGAACACGGCATGCGGAAAGAAGAACAAACCATGGCGGCATGGCCCATGTATATCGATCTATGTGATTTAGGATTTTTATGTATAAGCATACGAAACCGTTATGTAGTAAATTACCAGTAATGTAGTTCAAGATTAGGCCTACCTCTAGTAAAATACTATAGTCAACGAAATCCACCTTATGATACAAAATTGCATAATTAGTAGGAGGAGATCGTACCAGTGGTGGTGTCGTTCTGTTTGTCGAGATCCGACTTGGACGAAGAGCACGTGTTCGAGTACGAGAATCCAACACCAATCGGACTATCCAAGAACAGCATGTTGGCCGCTGCGACGATTATGATATACGATATAAGCAACAGATTATTATTTTTGATAATGATTATACGATTTTGCTACAAACCACTTCCTTGATTGGAAATGTTACATACGCGCGCGGGTTGTACCTTTGTTCCACGAGTTATTGTTGAGCTTGAGCACGTTCTTGTCTCCGGTCACCAGGAAAGGGCCCAGCTCTTGTGCTTCTCCGATCCCGATCGAAGAAGCTCCAGGACCACCGTTGAGCCACAGAACCACTGGCTTGTTCATCGGATCTTCCTGTGCGTGGAAGAACCAGTAGAACATGTTCTTCCCACTGGCCTCGTCGACGCAAATGTACCCGGCGTAGTGCTCGAAGGAGACGTGTGGCTGACCAGGGAGGGAAGTGACGCGGTCCGCCCGCTGTTCGGCCAGAACCGAAGGATCTACGGCGATCCGTCCAGCGGCATGGGAACAAGAGGCTCCAGCAAGAAGCAGCACCAGATATGTGATCTCAGTTTTCAGAAAGCAGCCACTACGGAGCCTGAAAGTCATTGATGGTGTTGGATGAAAATTAGGAAGTTGACGACAAGACTAAACAATGAGACTGAGAGTGTAGATGGTGTAAACAGTACAGTATTCCGTTCTTTAAGAACGACGAAATGTGTTCCATCCTAGATACATGCACCCTTTGTTGTGACTTTAAGAATGAGGCGTGTTGTTGGGATATGTTCATCCCTTCCCTATCACGTCGCTGTCTAAGATTAATGGTCTCACCATACAATATCATCATTGTGGTGGCATGCTTATCAAATAACGGCAAAGACAGTGTTGATTACCACACAGATGGGTCGAATGACATTATCCAGCCCTTCTTTCATGTGGAAGATGTTGCAACACCATGCGAGGATAGCAAAACTCACAATGAAGCTGCGATGCTGAGTGAGGACCCGGTTGGATGCGATCATGACCTCTCGAATACCGATCGACTTACTGCTGTTACCAAGAATGAGATTGCTGGGATATGATCATCCCATCTCTATCACTATATTGCAGTCTAAGAATAATGGTCTCCTCAAACATTACCATCATTATAATATTGAAAAACTGAAAGTGCGTGATCGGACCCTTTCAAGTTTGGATACTAGGTTGAGAATCGAGCGAACAAGGCGATCAAGTGGGGAAACTGAACCGGTTTAAGGCCTCCCTCATGACAACCATGTGCGGAATTAGATGTGTATTGTACATTTGTGATCACCTTAACGAGGAACGGAACATGTGACCCTTTGTGAGGGTAACCCCGACAGTACTTGACCACACTTAGACGACAAATAGATCATCAAATTCATTGAGAAGTAGATGAATCATTTTTATAAAATATAATAAGTAAAATATTAATGATGGAAAAAAAATTAGATAACAAGATTTCATATAGAGATGGAAACATTATATTTCCTTTAAATTTATAAGGGCGATACCTTCCTAGGAATCGTTGGAACAAATAGATCCGTGAGGAAACGTTTGTAGACAATCAGGAAGCATTCTTGTTCCTTTGGGCACGTGGGATTCAATGTTGGCTCCTTCTTTATCTATTTCTTCTCTATTTTCTTGTCTTCGTTAACATGGTGTCACGTTAGCCGAAACAACATTCAACATATTTCTATATATCTATTTTACTGACATGTCTATGCGTATTAACCTCAATCATGCCATCTCTATTTTTCTTTGATTACACAAAGTGATAAATCATCAACGGTCTTCAAAATCTTTTAGCCCGTGTAATGCACGAACAATTTTAAGCATTTGCATTGCACAGTTTTATTCCTAATTTGAATAACTAAAAGGAAAAACACCCAAAAAAGCGTATGAAGCCATACTTGAATGGTAGCATATCCACTTAATAAAAGAGATGGAAGGTTTGAGCCTTTTCCAAGCTATGGTGTTACTCATTACTACTGCAGAAGATTGTAATGACGTCGTGCATACAATTTCCTATTTGGTATAGTTGCTTCGGTGATGGCAGTTATCCGTCTATTTTCTGGAGTTGGATATTAATTGTCACTTGGACATAGTTGATGACTAGCTTCAGTGATCCATCAATTTTTTTTTTTAAATTAGACGCCAATGGGTGAATATTGATTCTGACGCCAAAGGTTGGATGCGCCAATTTACACTCTCCCATGTGCTGTGTTGGTGCCAGAAAGTTGAAGTAGGCATGATGGCAGCGCTTTGAAATAGTAAAATCAGTTAGTACAAATGATTGTTTCCTGAAACGGCCGTCAAAGGCTCTACAAAAAAACTCTATGTGTTTCTCCACGCTTATTTTGGGATTTATCCATGCTTAAAAGCGTGAAAAAATATAATGTCTACGCTAAATAGAGGCGTGGCAAAATAAACTGTGGAAGTTTTTCCACCCTTTTATGTGTTGAATCTTGGCCACGTCTTTTTGTCTTAACTATCCACGCATATTATGGTGGAAAATAATTGATCCAGTTTACTCTTTTATATGGCGGGGGGAAACATTTTTCCACTTTAAAAAGCGTGAATATGTCACAAATCAAAAATAGAAAAATTTATTTCTGAAAAATTGTGTATAAAACGGAGAAAAGACTGTCTAAGCCAATTCAGACAGAAGATGGTACACTTGATTTTGCTGAGAATATGATTCTATTCATTCTGTCCCCTAGACAAAATATAAATTATCATACAACAAATGTGCTACAACATTGATCAAGTTTACAAACCATGATCTAACAGGGCTATGTATACTTCTCATATTCCAGCATGATACGGAATCAGCACCAAAATTAATCGTGACACAGTATAAAATAGTGTATCTTCATTTGATACAAACAAGACTCTTCAACTGTCAAGACATCGTTGAAATTGTTTAAGAGCCTTCAGCATGATTTAGTATACAATCCTTGCTTTATTTGCTGGAAGCACTGATCGTTGTCCCAATGGTGACCTTAGAGGCATTGCCCAACAACCAAACCTTACTATTTTTTCTGATAATCTTTGGCTGCATCTCAAATTAAGATTTTTATAGGCATAACATAATGTGTCTTTGTTACCAGATATGTTTTGTGAACATAAGATCAACTTTAGGCCTGCATATCAATCACAACTAAAGAAAAGAATTTTAGTAAATAAACTTGGGACTCAATTTCTTTAATAATCACTCAACACAACACGAAGGGATAATGTAAACTAGGCGGGAGCTACATCTGCAAGCAAGTAGAAAAGTAAAATGTTTACATGTAACATTATGTATTATAATAAAGTTTATATAAAAGGTACTTTTGACCAATACGATCACAAACAAATTTTATTGCATTCTTTACATTCCAGTAAACAAGAAAATGTGTATCCAACCACCCAAAAGAAAAAGTAAAAGACAATTGTGTCCCTAATAATTACCCATCAATTCTGGTCAACAATTTTATTACAGTAACATGAGACATTTGTAGACTTTTGCTTGAAACAACTAAACCCATATCCCTTTTCAAATAAGTACATATTGTATTTTTCTGTATGGCGAGGTAGAGAATTTCCACACCTTGGCTGAATAAAAGAAAATGAGTCAAAAGGATTACAAACTGAGGATATCATCCCTAATCACGTATATACTACATCCCTTATATTTCCCCACAATTTTAGCCATATACTTTTAATAATTTTGTCCAGCCATATGCTTTAGAAATTAGACTCCATATTAGCTTATTTAGGAGACCATTGATCATCGTTATGTTAAATAGTTGATAGAAACAGTCCCCATTATGGTCTCTAAAAACAACTCACGTACTCACCATGTCTTGAAACATTTGCAAATAGTACTATGTTTTCTCAATCATTCTCATGTCTTGTGTCATTCAATGAGATGCAAACAGTACTACGTTTTCTCATATATATGTACGAACTTTAGCACTATGATATTATAATCATCCAACAATTTAAACATGACATTCATGATTTGTAGAAGTTTAGGATCATCTTCTTCAAATATTACTATGTTACAACAATACTAAATAGCCTAGGTGGTTGCAGTAAAACATGTTAGATCTTCATATGTCATCTTATCTTATTTCCAAGGAAGCACAGACACTTCTAGACAGCCCCCGTGTCCGTGTCGGACACATTTCGGACACGGACACTTCCCGGACACGCCCCAAAACGTTTTGGACACGGCTGGGACGTGTCCAGTTCAATTTAATTTTTTCAGCACAACGGACACAGCTGGACACTGCCCGGACACTTCCTGGACACTTCACTACAACAGATGTTGCTGTAATACCATATTTGACGATGCAAATTTTGAATATACAGCTGCTGTTCATGTCCTATCACTGAGAAAATGTCACATAGAGCTAAGATCTGATCACAATTACAAGCAAATCTGTTGAAAGAAAAAACAATATGTAAAGTCTAAGCACTGAATCAGATACTATGAATCAAATTATGGTCTAATAAGCTGGTTAAATGAGTAATATGAATGTCATATATATAAATATTCTGTAATATACTATATTTACAATAACTACGTGTTTAGTTTTGTTCTTCACATTATATCTACTACACACACAAAGACACACCTCTACATGCATATAAAATTATATATATAAATATGAATCAAATTATGGTCTAATAAGCTGGTTAAATGAGTAATATGAACCTCGTATATATAAATATTCTGTAATATACTATATTTACAAAAACTACGTGTTTAGTTTTGTTCTTCACATTATATCTACTACACACACAAAGACACACCTCTACATGCATATAAGATTATATATACATAGATACCTTAATCTGGTCCTGGACAAACTTAAAATTAAATTCCAGTTCATACATCATACATCCACACATATTGATATATTAAAAAAACATTTTCCCCTCATCCAATGCCGTGTCCGTGTCCTACATTTTTGAAATTTGCCGTGTCCCGTGTCCGTATCCGTGTCAATGTCCGTGTCTAGAAACGTGTTTGTGCTTCCTTGCTTATTTCTAATAAATAACCCCTTGTGCACCATCCTTGGCGCATCTATAGCAAACCCTTAAACTTGGTATTCTCCCATGTGAGCTTCTCATAGTACCACGTCTGATAGTGCATGTACAATCATTTTATTGTTCCCATTAATGATCATACCACTCAGATCAAGAGACACATAGCTAGAAACATTATTTCTTGTTGCCAAACACTTGTTTTATGTCATCCAATTAAAATTTCCAACTTTGCTGGGATTTTCAAAGATCAAGGTTTGTTCAAATGTCATTTCATACAACCATTGATCTCAACGTCCATGCATTTGTTTTGCCTATTGGTACTAAATCCAACCACATAGCCTATAAATGCTGAGCATGTTTCTATTATATGATAAACCATGAATAGACAGTTATATATATATATATATATATATATATATATATATATATATATATATATATATATATATATATATATATATATATATATGTGTGTGTGTGTGTGGGTGTTTGCGTGTGTGTGTGTATATGTTCTTGTTGTTTTGATGACATGTTCTTCGTGAAACCTTACTTCCATAGGTTGATGTGTGCCACATACCTATGTTAGGGTCGATGTTACGTATGTATGACAAATAGTTTGGATTTGTGTTTTGATGGATGATGTTGGTGGTTTTCTTGACCTTGGGGCTTGATTGAGTTGAGTTTGGAATCAGATATGTTGATGATAAGGTTAGTATGAAGTGTTGAACACAGTTGGTTGAAGTTGTGTTTAGTTTAGATGCATGTGCCTTAGATGAGGAACTCGATTCAGCTCATAGGGAACTCGAGACACATTTAGTGAATTTTGATCAAGTTAAGCTACATATTTATTGATGTTTAGATGGAATAGAGAGGACAAATAAGACTTGAGGTGGTCAAACTTGAGTTGTTCAAGGTGAATTTGGGCTGAATTAGACGATCTAGCCTTCTCTAGGAGTCGGAGAAGGCCGAGCTTGGATGGATTTTGATATTGTCTGGAGGCTAGGATGTGGAGGTTGAGGCTGATCTTGCTATTTGGAGGCTCGAGCTCAAGGTTGCGAGCTCAGCTGGCTTCATTTGGCTTTGTTGGGAGTGGTTTGGTGATCTGGAGGTGAGTGGATATTTATCCCTCATTCATTAGAAATGAGATGGAAGAGAGGGAATATGCATTTATGATACTTGCATGCCCGTTCTAGAGGCTTGAATGATGTTTTCTTGGGTTTTGGTCATGGTTTTGCTTGTTGTTTTCTTAGTATGTCTTCAGGTCTAAAAAAGGCAAGATTGATTCACCTCTTCAAGAATCATTTCTCCTACAAGGTCTGTAAAGTATTAGCATATTTCTCTTTTGTGATGGAGCTCTCCCATCCAATCAGAAACAACATGGCCTCTTCTTTGCCCTTTGAGAGGATTGATTATATATAAGAGATGAAGGAGAGGATGAGTAGGTACTTTTTCAAGAGCAATGTTGACAATCCGGAAGGTTTGTGGTGGAGGGAAGTGGGCTAGGGTCGTGCAAGTGTCAGATACGTGTAAGGATAACATAATTCTAGTGAGGGAAGAAGTCATGCAATAGAGTAGTAGTGATCAAAGACAATATACAACTTTCTATTAATAAAAAAGTCATCTCCATTTAATTTGTGCCACTTAGATGATGGAATAAGGCCATGTGATAGTACAAACAATATACAACAAAAATATAACAACAGTGGTGCTAAACATATGAGAACATAATGTGAATGCATATGAAAGGTATTACATAAAAGGAGCATATAAAGAATTAAACTTGACTTCAAAACATCATCTTTATGTACATACCTGGGTCTAGGTGAAAGCCACTATTTTACTGAAGCTTTAGAATAATTGTTGAGAAAGATCCACTTGAAGCTTTACTGAAAATAATATACCATGAAATGCATACAGACCCTTGACCTTCATATGCATATCCTCATGTGCTTGATCTAATGTATATATATAAAAGGCCTCTTCCCTTGGACTTGAAAATAATAAGGTGTTGTTTATATCCATGCACCTCTTTAACTTGTTTTTGTTGAAAGTGACTCTGGATAATTTAGATCATGAGCATTAAATTAGATAATGAATATGAGCGACCATCTATGAAATTTTCTTGAATAATCATATGTACAAAGAAAAACCCATAGAAATACCTCGTATTTGATTCTTATAGTTTCTTCCGTAAATATCAATCAGATATATTGATCAACTCTACCGTTTAATAGAAGATAAAAGTCAAATCAACTAAATGTCTATAAATAGGAAATACAACTTGAGTAACTGACATTCAAAAAACGAACGCAACTTGGGACTTTTTTCAAGCTCATATTTTCTTTCCTCTTTCCATATATCACCTGAGATAAAACGATACACATCAAGAAACAAAGTCCACCTAGGATACATAATACTCTTCATATTCCTTCCACTCTAATAAAAGCTGAACAAAAACACATAGTTCTCAATCTAAAATAGGAGACTACATGCTGAAAATTAATAGCTTGTGGCTCATGCAAATGAACAAGAATAAACATAAGGGAATTAATTAGAAAAATGAACAATGACCACTAAATTACTTGGGCACGTGGTGGGAAAGAAGTAACCCACATTTGAGAATCACTAGTAGCTTCTATACTGAAAATGCATAACTTCTCACAAATTGATGGAATAGTTTTTCTAAACATGAATGATTCCATATTGGTCACTTTAGCCTTTTCTTGCGGTCGAAGAGTCGGCTTGAAGTGGATGTTCACAAGGCTATCCAACCAACGATTGAGATTAAGCCTTCAAAATAGTCACTCAACACAAAGAGATCAGGGAATGCTTGGTGTTGGCATGCATTGGTTAGAGATGGTAACGAGGATGGCCCACCGGCTCTGATGTTTCACAAACTTGAGTAACTAGGAAATAGAACTTGAGTAACTGACATTCAAAAAATTGAATGCAACTTGGGACTTTTTTCAAGCTCAAATTGTCTTTCCTCTTTCTATATATCACCTGAGATAAAACTATACACATCAAGAAACAAAGTCCACCTAGGATACATAATACGCTTCATATTCCTTCCACTCTAATACATGTTGAAAATCAATAGCTTGTGGCTCATGCAAATGAACAAGAATTAACATAAGGGAATTAATTATAAAAATGAACAATGACCACTAAATTACTTGGGCACACTGTGGGAAAGAAGTAACCCATGTTTGAGAATCATTGGTAGCTTCTATACTGAACATGCAAAACGTCTCACAGATTGATGGAATAGTTTTTCCAAACATGAATGATTCCATATTGGTTGCTTTAGCCTTTTCTTGCGGTCGAAGAGTCGCCTTGAAGTGGTAGTTCATAAGGTTATCCAACCAACGTTTGAGATTAAGCCTTCAAAATAGTCACTCAACACAAAGAGATTAGGGAATACCTGGTGTTGGCATGCATTCGTTAGAGATGACAATGAGGATGACCCACCGACTCTGATGTTGCACAAATTTGTTGTCACTAAGAAGGTGGTGCTCTGGCGGCTAGAAGATTGTCAAATTCAAGCAAAGAACTCATGATTTGGGAGGAATGTGGAAAAGGATGGAAATGGTGTGTGATCTTTACACTTACGTGATTTGATGACTATAGAGATTGTTAGGATAGCAGATTTTGGGGGCGTCGGGGTGGGGGGGATCTCACATCATTGAGGAAGAAAACTGAAGTGTGGTTTAATACAGGCTTTTGTTGTGTATGGTGGTGAATATGATTATGAAGGAGAAAACAAAGGGATATGAGAAGGCAATGACATGTGCATGGTGTCGGTAGGGTAACATAGTACCTTTATGAATAATTCAATTCTAAATTTGGCATAATTTATTTATGACACATGTAATAAAGATGGTGTGCATGTTTTGGATCTTAGCGGGTGAAACTTGTCAAAGAAATGGTGTTATACACTTGGTGTCAGTGTTTTAAAAATCGGTGTATGCGCCCGCATAAGCGGCCGCATACAAGGTGCGGTCCTCCAAAAATCCGCATAATAAAAATCGGTCCAAAAAGCGGTCCAAGCCGCATAATCGGTTGTACGGCCGCATACAAGGCCGATTATACCCCGATTTTTAGTTAGAGATATTCTGATTTCTTGTTTTATGCATTTACATTGTTTAAATTTAGATTATAGTGCATGTTTGAATTTATTTAAGTTGTGATGATTGCATATTTGCATAATTGCATCCATTATTCTTGTAATTGTACTATTTAGATACACAATTGCACAAATTAAATATGTAAATCATGATTAATACATATATATATAATAATTAATTAAAAAAATCCAAAACCGCATATACTTCCGCATATACTCCCGCATACCGCATATACTCTACAAGGTGACCTCTCCGAACGCATAACGCATACCGCTTTTTAAAACACTGCTTGGTGTATTCAGCTGGGTCCTTCTCATCATGATTGTTATTGCTAGGATCACTTGTTGGGGGTGGTTGTCTAGGTAGTCTTTTTTGTCATCCTTAGGCCCCATTTGGTTTGCAGGATATTACATAGGATAGGATTTTTATCCTACTGAAAACAACAATACCAGGATATTACTCCCCATCATTCAAGTTCCTCCCAGAATTTCACATTGTCCCTTCTGTCATGGTCACGTTAATCTCCGTCCTTCCCTCCTCTTCAAATTCTACAGATTAATGCTTGAAGCGGTTGAGCTTCATCTCTACATCTTTGTCATCTCCTCGTTTTCTCATTCTTCTGATCGGATCTGCATTTTTTGCACAAAAGACTTGCAAGATTTTGTGCAGAGAATGCATGTAACCATCCCCACCAGCGTCTGTTGTGTTTTATCCATCACGTACGAAAGAAGACTTCTTGGAAAAGTTGTTAATTCCTTTTGAACCAGTGGAAAAGAAAAATACTAATGACAAACTGGACTTTGTTGCTAATCCTTTTTGGTTGCATCCAAACATAGGATAGAAAAACAAACAACCCATCCTATACATATACCTTCTCATTCCTTTCCGTTTCGCATCCTATGTCAATTATTTCCGACGAACCAAACGGGGCCTTAGTGTTTAGAGATGTTATCATCAGACAAAAGGGAATTGAATGGGTGATGCCCATATCCCATGTAAGAAAAGCACTAAATCTACAAGACAATGAAAATGAAGAAGGCATCAGTGTGGCTGTGGCGGGATAAACAAATGAGGATGAAGTCAAAATCCTAGATCTACAAGTGTTGTTAGTCACTAGAAAGTCAGTGCTAAACTAATTGGGCCTTGTAGATTAGAGTACACGGTCTCCCGTTGTCCCCTCATGCCTTTGTTAATTGTGGGACAAAATATGAAAGGTAGGGAACACCAAAAGACCTACGACAAGGACTCAAGTCCAAACAATGCCCCATTAGCCAATCAAATCCGTTGGAATGAAGGGTGATTTTCTACACCACTTACAAAGAGAAAGGTAAGGGCCTAAGGCCCACCAAAGGCCTAGGTGACATAAGGGTTGTCTCCCAAATGCAGATAGGGACCTAAGGAAGAGGTGGGAATGGGTGTTGGTCCTCAGGTTGTTCATTTTTGTTGTCAATTACTCCATTTTTATAGTGCTACAATGTGACCTTGACGCCTTGTAGCATAGACGGTCGAGGTGATAAATGATAAAAAAAAGTGAGGGCGCAGAGGAGGATCTGAGGGTGATCATGCATGGAAGAAAGAAGATGGAGGGCCTATTTGGTGAAGAACGTTGGATAGAAGATGCATAAGGAACACGGTTGGGACACACTATTCCCAGGAACCATATTTTGTGGGACTTTTGGTAGAGGAGATATATTGAAAAATAGAGTTTGGCATTAATCGTTGATGGAGGATAAAAAAGATTTATTCTCCTAGTGTTGTTTCCAAATCCAGACAAGATTTATAATCTAGTCCTATGTACCATTTGGGTCTTAGGCTCTAATACCAACCAACACAAACTCAATTTTGTAGAATAAAAGTGATTAACCCACTTCAATTTCCAAACATAATCCCCAGCCAAATATAGGTTTATGTAGGTAATTCACAAGAAGTCCTAATTGGTTTATTTTCACAAATGACACAAGAAATATAAGAAATAAACGTTTAGCTTAAAACTATTAAATAATTCCTCAGCATTAACATATAAATCATCTTACTCAAATAATACCAAACTAAGTCGTCGGAATGAAACTCTAATAAAAGGAAACCAATAAGAGATGACAACAAATAATTAATAAATTGTGTTCTCTAATCAAGAGTCAACAATCCCTAACAAGGATCTACATAAGCAGTAACGTCATGTAAGCTGCCCTTTCAACTGAAAAACATATATATATATTTTACAAAAAAAATGCATACCATTAAAATTTATGTTCTATTAGTTATATAATGAAAATCAATTGTTTCCTACCACCAACAAACTCATCCATCAAAGATTGAGAAGTATACATCAATTTGAGTGAAACAATTTTCTAGAACAATAATAACCATGAAAGATATCCATATTATCCATTGAAGCACATTTAAAAAATCAGTTTTGTGTATTAAGTAAAATTGAAAATGTTACGATCTGTAAAGTGGTGATTCTAATCATGATACTAGTGTCTTATTCACACTAAAAATTTATATGGTGTACCAAAAGTGTTGAACAGATATCAGTTTATTCAACAAAGTTCATGGATAACTCATTGAAAACCAAAGTTGTATTTAGAAAAGAAATTTTGAATCAATATAAAAATAAACTCAGTCATATATATAAATGATTATATTCCTATGAAAAACATTATTGAGTTACATATGAGGTCATACCTAATGTGAAACACTTTGAAGTATTATTTATGGTCCATCTTGGCCAATAAAGTATCCCAAATATGCGAATATCCTTTCATTTTAATTCAAGGTTTGGAGCTATATGCATGATGACCCATAGATTGTGGGCTTGTCCCACTGGTAGAACAGCATTGGCGAAAATTAGAAGCAGTCCATAAACAATACTAACTTTTATGAACATTGAAGATATCTCCACAAAAAGAAATTCAATTGATTTTATGGAGTAGCTAGAGAATTTAAAAGTTCATGGTTAATATGAAGACAACAATGAGAATATCAACTAATATTAGAAAACAAGTCTCCGTCGGGATTTTGATTACATTGGAATGCCCTAAAAATAAACCTTGGGTGTTGGCTCAATGCTCCAATGTCCAAGTAACCATATTAGTTGAGGAAGTGTAAAATGAAAAAATATTATCAACAAAATCCGGTAAATACAAGCACAAAAAAGATTGACAAAGTTGTGTCAATGGTACATCACTTGTATATTTTGAGCAATTGCACTTATAAAGCTAGAGATATGTCCACCAAACATATACATGGAATAGATATAATTGTTAATTTTGACATCAATCAATATGTTCCTACAAAAAATAATTCAATTTGACAATTAAACATTTCCTATATATTCATGTGAGAAATAAATTTCAACTTGTGAAACAAAAGAGGATGAATACAAAGATCTTGCTAAAAAAAGATATGAAGCTCACAACTATTAGTGTCTGCTCGTACAAAACATGAGCATATTGCAATCTTTCAAAGGGAAGACTTTGGAATTTTACGAATGCTTAACAATCAATCTATCAAAGATTGATATTTTAGGTGAAACTTACAAGCATACGATGTGCAAACTCATTCATATCATCCAACTACTTTACTATTGAGATTGCCTCTTCTATTTATGAGAGTAATAAATGATGAATCTCTTATTGCGTACGGAACAAATTTCCCTTTAAATGAAGCACAGTAGCATGATGGTAGAGGAAACATTTATAAGTAATGGAAATGACTACAAGATGATATCATAAAGTAGTCGTGTTGTGCTTAAAATACAGGGCACAATAACGTTTTAACATGTATGCGTCATACCCTTTACAAATTGGATGCAACGGATGTATAGACATTGAGTAGAGGACTAAGACTACTGAAGAATGATTGACATACCCAAATCCGATCTATTTTGAGCGGAACGAAGTAGTCTATATGTGAATCAATCGTTTTTCTGGATATGAAACTCAGCTGAAATCAACGGAGATTTAAATTTATAGTTTGATTCGTGGTAGACCAAATATAGGAAAACACCGACTGACATAATATCATTAGGAATTAGTTAATAAGCTTTCTTTTACCTGGTAGAGGACCTCAGACGAGCCGAGAGGGGCATCTTTTTGTCCTTTTAAATCAGCTTGCTTTTGTCATCCACCGGACACCTGCATCCTCATCTCATTTAGCACAAAACAAAATGAAAAGGAAACCAAGAAAGGGAACGATCGGATTGGATCTTCTGAGAAGGATTGGGGAAAGCAAAGAACACGATGGAATAGAGGGCCAAGAAAAATAAAATTGAAATCCAGTCTGGATATCTAAAAGCCTACCGGTGAGGATTACCTCAACTGTGATGGACCTTGGATTGATTTGGATGACAAAGTGAAAGAGGGGGAGACGAAATGAGGGCGGTGAGGTAGCGACGATATGGAGAAGACGAGTCGGGTTTCTGCGGAGCGAGAGGGGAGAGGAAGAAAACTGGAAAAGTGGTTTTTCACATGAGGGGAGTGGAGTCCCAAAGAAGCCGTTGGAGAGTTTGTTGGCGCGAGAAACGAGGAAACATTAGCGCTCAAGCACGACCCAGTCAAATGGTATTCACGCTTAATAAAACGTGCATAACAAAACGTGCTTTTATGAGCACTTTTCTAGTAGTACTGGGCTCCGATTTTCCTACTCCTCATTCATCAGATTGGTTTCCACCACACGTTAAGCCCCGACGAGGGTAGCTATGCATTTCCTTTCACGACTGCATTTGTCGACTCTGTTCGCGTATGCCAGCATGTTGTATGTCTCTGTTCAAATCGGGCTATTGCATTGGTGGGATTGGTATCCCCTACTTGTCGTGCCTGTGTTAGGTGGCTGATCATTTGGTGGCGACCAGTGGCGTAGCCACATATGGGCCTAGGTAGGCACATGCCCTACCCAAGCTTGGAGAAGTATGTACAAATTCATATTGCAGGAAGTAGATACAAGTAAAAATGTAGTGTATGTGCCCTACCTCGGTTCTTTGACTGCTTTCTAATGAAAGGGTGCCTCCCTTGGTCGTGTTTTCTGACTCCGCTACTGGTGGCGACTCCATGTGCTCTCTTATTACAGTGGTCTTCATGTCATGTGCTCAATTGCCTATTTGCCTCACGTGGTTTTGAGAGTAATGGAAACTGCTGCTGCATGGGAGTGTTATTACCTGGTGGGTGGTATCGGCCGTGTCCTTGTCAACGGTGCGTTTATTTCCACGACTGCATTTCTGTACTCTGTTCGCCAGTTTTTCACACGTCATATGCCGAGCTGGCTGTTCAAATTGGGTTGTTGGCTTCATTTGTAAATGCATTACACTCCATGTTAATTTATTTTCACAAATTGGGTTGTCAGCTTCATTTGTAAATGCATTACCCTCGATGTAAATTTAATTTCGCAAATTGGATTGTCGACTTCATTTTCGATGTTAATTTATTTTCGCAAATTGGGTTGTCGGCTTCAATTGTAAATACATTACCCTCGATGTTAATTTATTTTCGCAAATTGGGTTGTCGGCTTCATTTGTATATGCATTACCCTCGATGTTAATTTATTTTCACAAATTGGGTTGTCGGCTTCATTTGTAAATGCATTACTCTCGATGTTAATTTATTTTCGCAAATTGGGTTGTCGGCTTCATTTGTAAATGCATTACCCTCGATGTTAATTTATTTTCGCGTCTCATCGTTGGGCCTACGTGCAATGTTCTGGACTGTAGCTGCTGAGTCTTCCTAGGGCTTTCCAGCCGCGCCGTATGGCTGGCTCTACAAACCGACGCACATGCGGTGCCAATGTTACGTTGCTGACACATCGGTTTGGGCTGGCTCTTGCTCTTGCCGGCATTTCTACTGGCCTTGCCTGAGGCTTTTGTTATGATCTATTTTCTCCGTGAAGCTTTAGCGGATCATCGTGGGTTGGAAGACGCGGGAGATGGTCTTAGTTTACTAGTAGTTTTGTTGGGTGTAGTAGGGTGCAGTTGTGTGAGTTCGCAATGTAAAAATGTACATTAAACACACACTTTGTCATCCGGCTACACCCTACCAAACAGGCCCTTACTAGTACACGTTAGTCATTCAAGGTTGACATTGCACAGCAGGCAGAGTTTTAGGGCATGTTTGGTTAGATGGATTTGCTTGGATTTCTATTAATTCGAAATTATTGAAATACAGGATTGAGGTTCTCTGCGATTTCAGGAATCTGGTAAAATGATATGTTATGTTTGCTTTGTTTTTTTTAGTATCAATATTGGTTTTTATTGGATCTAGATCGGATTACATTGAAATAGAAGACAAGCGGGCAACAAGCTGCGCCGCTAGTCCTTTCTGGATTAACAAAGACCAGTATTTTGAAAATGTGTACTTGATTTGCTGGATTAACTTTCTGTTTGTGGCTAAAAGTAGTAAGAAATCGATACCTTAGTACGCCTTGAATAAATCTCCGCCGGCACCAGGATACCTTGGCAGAGGAGAGAGAATGATGAATGGGAGATTAAAGCGGATAGAGATAAATGTGATCATGGAAGACGACGGCTGCCAGTGACGAGGACAGGCAAGAGGCCGACAGCTGCTAGACGGGAGGATGGACTGACGGAAGAGGGAAAGACGAGGGAGGAGACTGGAGTGCGAGCGATCATACAAAAGACAGTCACAACTGAACGACGACGTCCAACGGTTCTGAAATGGAAACGAAACTCCCGCAATTAGTGCAAAACAAAAAGTCTTGCATTTTTTTTATTTTCCCCCTCCAGAAAATCAAACATAAGATTTCGGGTCCTGGGTATAAAAATCCAATCCAATGCGGCTCAATCTCAATAAACAAATATCTTATTAGTGGGCTTGGTTCCCAAGTGTAGGGAACCTTTATGGTTTCTAGGAATCACTTGGCACATTCGTTCATTTTAGTCTGGGTTTACGTTGTGGGTTTACATTACGGTTTCTAGGAATCACTTGGCCTATTCGTTGATTTCAGTTAGGGTTTACGTTGTGGGCTCACCTTCTGATTTTTAGGAATCACTTGGTCCATTCGTTGATTTTTATCTAGGTTTACATTGTGGGACACGGCCCAAAACGTTTTGGACACGGCTGGGATGTGTCCAGTTCAATTTAATTTTTTCAGCACAACGGACACAGCTGGACACTGCCCGGACACTTCCTGGACACTTCACTACAACAGATGTTGCTGTAATACCATATTTGACGATGCAAATTTTGAATATACAGCTGCTGTTCATGTCCTATCACTGAGAAAATGTCACATAGAGCTAAGATCTGATCACAATTACAAGCAAATCTGTTGAAAGAAAAAACAATATGTAAAGTCTAAGCACTGAATCAGATACTATGAATCAAATTATGGTCTAATAAGCTGGTTAAATGAGTAATATGAACGTCATATATATAAATATTCTGTAATATACTATATTTACAAAAACTACGTGTTTAGTTTTGTTCTTCACATTATATCTACTACACACACAAAGACACACCTCTACATGCATATAAGATTATATATATAAATATGAATCAAATTATGGTCTAATAAGCTGGTTAAATGAGTAATATGAACCTCGTATATATAAATATTCTGTAATATACTATATTTACAAAAACTACGTGTTTAGTTTTGTTCTTCACATTATATCTACTACACACACAAAGACACACCTCTACATGCATATAAGATTATATATACATAGATACCTTAATCTGGTCCTGGACAAACTTAAAATTAAATTCCAGTTCATACATCATACATCCACACATTGATATATTAAAAAAACATTTTCCCCTCATCCAATGCCGTGTCCGTGTCCTACATTTTTGAAATTTGCCGTGTCCCGTGTCCGTATCCGTGTCAGTGTCCGTGTCTAGAAACGTGTCTGTGCTTCCTTGCTTATTTCTAATAAATAACCCCTTGGGCACGATCCTTGGCGCATCTATAGCAAACCCTTAAACTTGGTATTCTCCCATGTGAGCTTCTCATAGTACCACGTCTGATAGTGCATGTACAATCATTTTATTGTTCCCATTAATGATCATACCACTCAGATCAAGAGACACATAGCTAGAAACATTATTTCTTGTTGCCAAACACTTGTTTTATGTCATCCAATTAAAATTTCCAACTTTGCTGGGATTTTCAAAGATCAAGGTTTGTTCAAATGTCATTTCATACAGCCATTGATCTCAACGTCCATGCATTTGTTTTGCCTATTGGTACTAAATCACTTGGTCCATTCGTTGATTTTTATCTAGGTTTACATTGTGGGACACGGCCCAAAACGTTTTGGACACGGCTGGGACGTGTCCAGTTCAATTTAATTTTTTCAGCACAACGGACACAGCTGGACACTGCCCGGACACTTCCTGGACACTTCACTACAACAGATGTTGCTGTAATACCATATTTGACGATGCAAATTTTGAATATACAGCTGCTGTTCATGTCCTATCACTGAGAAAATGTCACATAGAGCTAGGTGATTCTTAGAAAACGCAACGTAAGCCCACAACGTAAACCCAGACTAAAATCAACGAATGGGCCAAGTGATTCCTAGAAACTGCAACGTAAGTCCACAACGTAAACCCAGACTAAAATCAACGAATGGGCCAAGTGATTCCTAGAAACCGCAATGTAAGCCCACAATGTAAACCCAGACTAAAATTAAAGAATGGGCTAAGTGATTTACATTACGGTTTCTAGGAATCACTTGGCCTATTCGTTGATTTCAGTTAGGGTTTACGTTGTGGGCTCACCTTCTGATTTTTAGGAATCACTTGGTCCATTCGTTGATTTTTATCTAGGTTTACATTGTGGGCTTGCGTTGCAGTTTCTAAGAATCCCTTGGCGCATTCGTTGATTTTAGTCTGGGTTTACATTGTGGGCTTACGTTGCGGTTTAAAAGAATCACTTAGCCCATTCTTTAATTTTAGTCTGGGTTTACATTGTGGGCTTACATTGCGGTTTCTAGGAATCACTTGGCCCATTCGTTGATTTTAGTCTGGGTTTACGTTGTGGACTTACGTTGCAGTTTCTAGGAATCACTTGGCCCATTCGTTGATTTTAGTCTGGGTTTACGTTGTGGGCTTACGTTGCGTTTTCTAAGAATCCCCTATCACATTCATTGATTTTAGTCTTGGTTTACATTGTGGGATTATGTTGCGGTTTTTAGGAATCACTTGATTCATTCGTTGATTTTAGTCTGGGTTTACATTATGGGCTTACTTTGCGGTTTCTAGGAATCACTTGTCCCATTCAGTTATTTTAGTCTTGGTTTACGTTGTGGGCTTATGTTGTAGTTTCTACAAATCCCTTGGCCCATTCATTGATTTTATTCTAGGTTGACGTTGTGGGCTTATTTTGCGGTTTCTAGGAGTCACAGCCCATTCATTGATTTTATTCCGGGTTTACGTTGTGAGCTGACATTGCAGTTTTAAGGAATCACTTGGCCCATTTGTTGATTTTAGTCTGGGTTTACGTTGTGGGCTTACATTGCGGTTTCTAGGAATCACTTGGCCCATTTGTTTATTTTAGTCTGGGTTTACATTGTGGGCTTATGTTGCAGTTTCTAGGAATCACTTGGCCCATTCGTTGATTTTAGTCTGGCTTTATGTTGTGGGCATACGTTGCGGTTTCTAGGAATCACTTCACCCACTCATTTATTTTAGTTTGAGTTTAAGTTGTGGGCTTACGTTGTGCTTTCTAGGAATCACTTGGCACATTCGTTGATTTTAGTCAGGGTTTACGTTGTGGACTTATGTTGCGGTTTCTAGGAATCACTTGGCCCATTCTTTAATTTTAGTCTGGGTTTACATTGTGGGCTTACATTGCGGTTTCTAGGAATCACTTGGCCTATTCGTTAATTTTAGTTAGGGTTTACGTTGTGGGCTAATGTTGCGATTTCTAGGAATCACTTGGCCCATTCTTTGATTTTACTCAGGGTTTATGTTGTGGGCTTATGTTGTGGTTTCTAGGAATTTCTTATCGCATTTGTTGATTTTAGTCTGAGTTTACGTAGTGGGCTTACGTTGTGGTTTCTAGGAATCACAGATTCATTCGTTGATTTTAGTCTGGGTTTACTTTATGGGCTTACTTTGCGGTTTGTAGGAATCAATTGGTCCATTCGATTATTTTTGTCTAGGTTTACGTTGTGGGCTTACGTTGCGGTTTCTAGGAATCACTTGGCCCATTCGTTGATTTTAGTCCAGGTTTACGTTGTGGGCTTACTTTGCGGTTTCTAGGAGTCACTTGGCCCATTCGTTGAATTTAGTCTGAGTTTACGTTGTGGGGTTACGTTGCAGTTTCTAGGAATCACTTGGACCATTCGTTGATTTTAGTCAGGGTTTATGTTGTGCGCTTACGTTGCAGTTTCTAGAAATCTCTTGGCGCATTCATTGATTTTAGTCTGGGTTTACATTGTGGGCTTATGTAGCAGTTTCTAGGAATCACTTGATTCATTCGTTCATTTTAGTTTGGTTTTACGTTATGGGCTTACTTTGCCATTTCTATGAATCACTTGGCCCATTCGGTTATTTTAGTATGGCTTTACGTTGTTGGCTTAGGTTGTAGTTTCTACGAATCACTTGACCCATTCGCTTATTTTAGTCCAGGTTTACATTCTGGGTTTACTTTGTAGTTTCTAGGAGTCACTTGGCCCATTCACTGATTTTAGTCCAGGTTTACATTGTGGGCTTATGTTGCGGTTTCTAGGCATCACTTGATTCATTCGTTGATTTTACTCTGGGTTTACGTTGTGAGTTTATGTTGCAGTTTCTAGGAATCACTTTGTTCATTCATTGATTTTAGTCTGGGTTTATGTTGTGGGCTTATGTTGCAGTTTTTAGGAATCACTTGATTCATTTGTTGGTTTTGGTCTGGGTTTACATTGTGGGCTTACTTTGTTGTTTCTAGGAATCACTTGGCCCATTCGTTGATTTTAGTCTGGGTTTACGTTGTGGACTTGCGTTGCGGTTTTGACAAATTACTTGGCCCATTCGTTGGTTTTAGTCCGGATTTACGTTGTGGGTTTACTTTGCAGTTTCTAGGAATCACTTGGCCCATTCGTTGATTTTCATCTGGGTTTACGTTGTGGGCTTTCGTTTCGGATTCTTAGAATCACTTGGCCCATTTGTTGAGTTTAGTCTGGGTTTACATTGTCGGCTTACATTGCGGTTTCTAGGAATCACTTGGCCCATCTGTTTATTTTAGTCTGGGTTTATGTTGTGGGCTTACATTGCGGTTTTTAAGAATCACTTGGCCCATTCATTGATTTTAGTCTGGGTTTACGTTGTGAGCTTACATTGCGGTTTCTAGGAATCACTTAGCCCATTCGTTGATTTTATTCAGGATTTACGTTGTGGCCTTACATTGCGGTTTCTAGGAATCACTTTGTTCATTCATTGATTTTAGTCTGTGTTTACATTGTGGGCTTACGTTGCGATTTCTAGAAATCAATTGGCCCATTCGTTGAATTTAGTCTAGGTCTATGTTGTGGGTTTACATTGTTGTCTCTAGGAATCACTTGGCCCATTCATTGATTTTAGTCTGGGTTTATGTTGTGGGAATACATTGCAGTTTCTAGGAATCACTTGGCCCATTCATTGATTTTAGTCTGGGTTTAGGTTGGGAGCTTACCTTCGGTTTCTAATAATCACTTGTCCCATTCGTTCATTTTAGTTTGGGTTTACATTAGGGGCTTACATTTCGGTTTCTAAGAATTAATTGGCCCATTCGTTGATTTTAGTCTGGGTTTACATTGTGGGTTTACTTTGTTGTTTGTAGGAATCCCATGATCCATTCGTTGATTTAAGTCTGGGTTTATGTTGGGGGCTTGCGTTGCGGTTTCTAGGAATCACTTGGCCCATTCCTTGATTTTAGTCTGGGTTTACATTTTGGACTTACGTTGCAGTTTCTAGGAATCACTTGGCGCATTCGTTGATTTTACTCTAGTTTACATTGTAGGCTTACGTTGCGGTTTCTAGGAATCACTTGGCCCATTCGTTGATTTTATTCTAAGTTTATGTTGTGGTCTTATGTTGCGGTTTATAGGTATCACTTGGCACATTCGTTCATTTTAATATGGGTTTACGTTCTAAGCTTACATTGCGGTTTGTAGGAATCACTTGGCTCGTTCATTGATTTTATTCTGGGTTTACGATGTGGTTTACTTTGTGGTTTGGAGGAATCAGTTGACCCGTTCCTTGGTTTTAGACTGGGTTTACGTTGTGGGTTTACTTTGTAGTTTCTAGGAATCACTTGGCACATTCGTAGATTTTAGTCTGAGTTTACGTTGTGGGCCTACTTTGCGGTTTCTAGGAATCACTTGGCCCATTCGTTGATTTTAGTCTGGGTTTATGTTGTGGGTTTACATTTCGGTTTCCAAGAACCACTTGCCCCATTCGTTGACTTTAATCTGGGTTAACGATGTGGGCTTTCCTTGTGGTTTCTAGTAATCACTTGGCCCATTTGTTTATTTAGTCTGGGCTTATGTTGCGGATTTTAGGAATCACTTGGTCCATTCGTTGATTTTAGTCTGGGTTTACATTGTGGGCTGATAACACCAAATTTTGTGACGTTTTTGCCCTTTATTCTGTTATCAAAACTACCCTTTTCTGCTATTTTCCTCTATTTTATTAGCATTTTCGCAATAATTGGCCAAGCAACGCTCTTATTCCAAATTTTCCTATCTTCTACAGAGTTTTCCTCATTTTTGTGCAAAAAGGCTGATTCCGGCCCACAATAAGTCTAAGCCCGCCTCGGCCTTCTTGACGCCCGATACAACCCAGCCCGACAGGGGCTGGGCGACACAAGAATGATCGGCGGAGGAGGGCGCCTTGTGAAAGGGACGTACCGGCCGACACACCTTCTACCCGACAGGGAGCCGAAGCCGCCCGACGACCCAGCTCGTCGAGCGACACGACCACCCACTGGCAGGTGTGCCGCCAGCCACGTGACCGATAGCCAGTGCCTCGCGCCGAAGACATACATGTATCGGCCGTCCACATCCATCGACCGGCGTATAAGGGGGCTACGTGGCGTTTCCAGCACCATAACTCCTTCAACCGCCGGTATAAATAGCAGCTACAGGAAGCCGAAAAGACAGGTCGGAAACGTCGGAGGTTGGATAGGTCGGGACGGCTAGCCAGTTCACCGTTCGGACAGTTGGGGACTTGAGTGATCTATGAGAGAAGTACGAGAGCAACCGTATCGTGCCCCAGTGCTCGTACCGGGCGACACTAGGTGAGCTCTTCCTCATCCCGAGAGGGAGGGGATCGGTTCACCTAGGACTGTACCGGACGACACTGAGGGCCGATATCGGCCGACGTAGATACGCGACACGAGTGCCTGACAACAATGCCCGACAGTAGTATATGTGAATCCTTGGCCGACGCGATACCGAAACCGATACGCTCTCCCCGTCAGTCGTGCCGCTCGAGAGGGTGTGCCGCCCGACATGAGCGTATCGGCCAGGGTCTTCGAACGATATAGTCGTCCGTCAGGCGTGCCGTCCGAGAGTTCGTGCAGCCCGACACGGCTGTACCGGGATAGGTCCCTGGACGGTATCGAGCTGGGAGTAGTAGTAGTTTGTCGCCCTTCTACATCAAGAAGGCGACATCTATCTTTAATTCTGTTATTTAAATTCTTAGCTTATGCATTGTATTAAGACCCTTATTGCTGATGGAAATAGAAATGCTAAATTGCTATTTGTTTAATGCTTTGTGCCTTATGATTGGGTAACTACTGTGTTGGATATCTGAACTCTAGCTTGCATGTTTTGGATCACGTTTCGCTTAGCTACCGAATCGTCTTTCCCGTCGCAACTACTTCGAGAGTTGGATTGTGGCTCTAGTGTTCGGTCCGATTCTGGAGTACGAGAGTGCCCGGAACGGAGTTGTTTTAGTATCATTCCACTCTAACTTGAGTCCAGCAACCTCGAGAGGGGTGTTGAAGCTTGGTTAGAGGCACCCACTCTGAGAGGAGGGGTGCAGGGTGTTACTGCTACCGCTTATCTTTCTAAAAGTCTTATCCCTTGCATTACGCCTTAAGCTGCAGTTTACCTTTCTATTTTCTGTTGCATGAAAATTCCTAAAAACTGCTAAATGACAAAATCTTAATCTTTCTTGTAACTCCAGTTGGAGATAGTTTTCTTTGATTTAATCGTGACATCTTGTTGTTCCCTTCGGGGAACTTCAATATCTCTTTATATCCACCGGAGTGTACAGTGTCGATTCAGAGTCGTCAACACAACCCACCTTGTCCCTGTGTTCGACCCCGTATGACTACTTCGACCCCGTAAACAAAGTTGCGGGGGCCTAGAAGGATCCAGGTTATAAATGCGAAGGCTCGACTACCTCAAATACGCCTCCAATTTTAGGACGCACGATTTAGGCCGGTCAACTTTCTGGCGCCGTTGTCGGGGACAAGGCAAATGGCACTATTGACGAATCCGAATCCACTAACTACACTCCCGTGCCTCAAGCTTAGAAATAGGCTTGACAGCACTTCTTTTTCTTTTTCTTTTTCTTTTACTTTAAGCATTATTCTTTACCCCAATTATAATTTTCTAAACATGATTTTTATGCGGATTTCGGGTACTCTGATCTACTGAACACCGAGACTGTCAACCATGCCTCATCGCATAGAGCCATCTTCTGGAAATGAAGGCCCAGGAGGGAGGCCAGCTTCGCCTCCACCGGAAGACAACGATCGGTATAGTGATCATGAGCGGCAAGAAGATCTAGAATCACCAGGGCATGAGGAAGAGCATCATCAGCATAGACGTCGTCGGAGACACAAGAGGAATCATGATAACCGGGAGCGACGCCGAGACGCCAGCAACAGTGACGACTCGGAGGAAGAAGAGAAAACTCTGAGAGAATTGGCTTCTACCAAGGCCAATAGATCGAGGTGCCCCGTTATCATCCCAAGGTTCAATGCTACAAACTTTGAGCTCAAGCCATCTGTGATCTCCATGTTTCAAAATAAAAGCTTCAGGGGGAGTTCTAAGAGCGACAACCCTTACCATCACCTTGATGCTTTCAAAAATATCTGCGACACCATAAAGATGCGAGGGGTTCCCCAAGAGGTCATTTACTGCAAGGGTTTCATCTTCTCTTTGGAGGATAAGGCTCTATCATGGTACCTTGGGCTACCCCACCAAGCGTTGAATGGATGGGGAGAACTGGCTGACGCATTTGTAAACAAGTTCTACCCCACGGAGAAGACGATGAGAAACAAGTTAAAAATCACGTCTTTCACGCAAAAGTCAAATGAAAACCTCCACGACGCCTGGGAATGATATCTGGAATATCAGAGGGACTGCCCTCACCACAATTTCAAGAAGGGTTTCCTGGTCTCCACCTTCTACAATGGGCTAACTCCCGATGAAAGGGTATCGCTGAATGCGGCAGCAGGAAGTGACTTCTTAGGGAAGAAGCCAAGCAAGTCCGAAAAGATCATTAGGAACATGGCTGAGTTGAAGGCCGATGTTGACTATGATAGATCCGATAGAGGGCAGGCGAAGAAGGCAGGGGAAGGAATCTCTCTTGAGTCCAAGGCTCTGGAAAACATAACTTCTCAGATTCAAAGGATAGCAACAGATGTGAAACAACTGAAGGATCATGGCGGAAAGGGGAAGAAGCAAGTTGAGAAAGTCATGAAATGTGTTACCTGCGGTGAAGGAGGACATGGGGTACACAACTACGCCTACACCAAACCCGGCACCGACAGCGACTCCGACTCGGAAGAAGAAAGGATCGAGAATGTATCCTACATGGGCTTCAAAAGACCAGACCACCCTGGATTTAGTTATGGCAACAAAGACGCGGCCGAGAACTCGCATCAGCTAAACACCCTGGCCAGGCCCATGCAACCTTTCGAAAAAAGGGGGGGATCAGGCCAATTCACCAAGATCAGCCAGTTCCAGCCAGCAAAAGGTAATTTCCAAGCACCAGGAAAGTACCAAGGCCCGCCCCGTGAACAGGAGAAAGGGGTGAACCAATCCGAAGTGATCGGCCAGTTGTTCGATTTTGTCAAGAAACAGGACATCGTTAATCACCAGTTAGCGCAAAGTGCGCTGTCCAACTCGGGGGTTTTGAACTCGTTGCAGGTCCAGTTGGCAGATATGCAGACACATCAGCGCCAAATCGACCAGCAGCTAGCGCAGCTCGCCGAAATTATGAAGAATCCTGTAGGGAAGATCCCGTCTAACACCAAACCAGCTAAAAGATAGATCAAGATGAAGAAGCTGAAAGATGTCTAGCTGTAGACAGGAAATGCAGCGCTCCTCGGGAGGCAGCCTGTGTTTTATTTTCCTAGAATAGGATGTTATTTACTTTCTTGCAAGGTAGACATTACAAACATTATGGACTGTAATAAGGCCCGAGTCAGTGCATGCGCACGTGTGCTGACTCTTTTTGTTTTAAGGGCCACCGCTTTAGTTTTGCCAGGATGGGTAATACCATCTGAGGCCGGGTTTAGCCTTAGGCCAATGATGTTTTACCCGCCTGTCGCCTCTTGCTCTAAGTGGGTTTTACTTCGGAGTCTTGTCCCGAAAAATCTTGTATCGGTCGGGCGAAGTCTAGTCTAGCAACTTTACAGGCCGAATCGGGCGGCACACCAACCGACTTACAGATTGCGCCCGTCTCGGGAGGGAATGTTTTTACCGCGACATTCGGCCGCTATATATAAGGCAAAAACTTTACCGTGTCGCGCTCCCGAGCTTTACCTTTTTCAGCTACCGTATCGCGCAGTACTTTTCTTGCCCTCCGCTCCCGTGTCGCGCAGAGACCTCTTTCGATCCCGTGACGCGCAGCACCTTAAGGAAAACAAAGGTATTGCGCGACAGCCCTATCGCCCGAGCATACCCGATACGGACCTTTATCGCGTACGATGTATCGGGCGAGGATTTTACGATTGATTTTCTTGTTGCCCGACACTGTTATCACGCAACACGCTTCTCTCGCGCCTGCCCGATACATCTGTGTCGGGCGGCGACCGTATCGTCCGTTTATTCTCGTACCGGGCAGCGCTCTTTCAAGACCCTGCCGGGCGCTCAGCTTCGTTTGGCCGTATCACCCGACACGGTTGTATCGG
This sequence comes from Alisma plantago-aquatica, assembly GCA_963693085.1. Lineage (NCBI taxonomy): Eukaryota > Viridiplantae > Streptophyta > Magnoliopsida > Alismatales > Alismataceae > Alisma > Alisma plantago-aquatica. The sequence goes on along the minus strand of OY856413.1, from coordinate 589,241,374 downwards.
GCAAGCTTCACCTGATCTTGTCTTAAAGCCCGGTACCGTCGTATCGGGGTGCCTTTCCCCTTATTAATTTTTCTGTTGATAACAAAATAGCATTTATTTGATTGATGATAGGGATGGCACACACAAAGATAACCGTTAGACTCATTGGAGAGCAAGGCAGGAGAGTCGTCACCGAACCAGAGGCAGAGGTGGCCACTATCGGGCAGAAGCGCTCAAACCCTGAAGCAGCTGGACCCTCAACGTCTGGAAAGAGGGTGAGGACAGAAGAAGTGGCCACTCCAGCTGCAGCACCTGCTCCAACAACAGAACCCTTGGAGCACACGCCAGGAAGGTTCGTGCCAAGAGATGAAGAGCACAGATGCCGGTATGCTGAGCTAGGAGCCAAGCTCTACAGGCCTAGCAGGTTCGGCCACCAGTCATCCTTCATGCAGTTGGGCATCTTCGGGAGACTGCAGGACGTACTTGTTGTAGCCGGTCTGAGGCAAATCTGCTTCAGCCTATCCGCCTCCTACATCGAGCTCACAAGGGAGTTCATGGCGTCCCTTCACCGAGTAGAGAATACACCTGCAGAAGCCAGAATGTATGGCGGAGCAGACAGACTCCAGGGGCGGCTTTACAATGCAGAGCACGTCATTTCGGAAAAGCTGCTCAACCGGATTTTCTCCTCCAGCGAAGAGGAGAGAAGGAGACTAGATAACGGTGCAAGGATCACCGAAGGAGACAGGTTCAACCCCGTAGAAATCTGGGAAAAGCTAACCGGGGAGTCATCTTTCAAACCCGGGAGCAAGGTGGCGGCAGTGCACTCGTGCTTCTGGAGGATAATACACAAGCTGGTGGCGTGCCTCCTCTTCAGCAAGAATGAGTCCAGCAACATTTACTCCGAGGAACTCCACGTCATGTGGCACATGATGGAGGGCCGGACTATCAACCTGGGGCGCTTCTTGCTGAACAGGCTGCACCCAATAAAGGATGCCACCAAGAAATATTGCATGGGTGGCATCGTGAACCTAATTGCGGTGGGGTTGGGGTACCCGCGTGAGCCGCGCAGCCTCTCAAGAACGAGAGGGGATGAGTTGATCGACCTCAAGTACCTCATGAGGTCGGGTATAATAAAGAAGGAGGGGCGGAGTTACTTCTACAAGTTCGCAAGGACGAAGATTCTTCTCCCGCTTCCTCGTTGCGCCGCCTACGACGCAGAAAAGCTAGTCTTCACCACGGCAGAGATCGAGGTTGTGGCAGCAGGCGCAAGCTGCGCTCCACCCCCAAGAAGTCAAGAACGGGGAATCACCAGAGGGCCCATCCCGCTGGGTACTCGGCAGGACGTATCTTCAACATCTCCTGCCGAGCGGCTCATTGCCTCGGAGCCACCAACGACAGACATGACAACAAGGCCAGCGGTGGCAAGAGAAGAACCGGCGATCGTGGAGGTCGCCGTGACAAGGACTGGAACTACAGCAAGAGAGACGGCTGCAGTCCCCGTAGTTTCTACTGCGCCCTTAAGGGCAACTGATGAATTACAACAGGATGTCAGCGATGAAGTATTCGCCGATATCCTACAAAAGGAGATCGAAAGAGCATAGGTGACGCCGACACCACCGCCAAAGTCACCTATTGCAGTTGTTGAGGAGATCGTCGACAGTGTCGATATAGGGAAGCATCCGTCCCCCACAACACGGTCTCCTCCGATACAACAAGAGGGTGGGGCAGTCTCGACACCTCGCCCAGAAGCATCAGCCGCGCGGACAATAGATGTAGGTTCTGCCTCGTCAGGCAGACCTTCGTGCGGGAGGAGCATTTCGAGGTCAAGGGGGAAACAAGCGGAAAACCCTCCTTCGCTCGGAATGATGCTAGGACAAGAACTCGATTTCTTGCGGGAGGTAACAGAAAACCATTCTACTACATTTCTTTCCCTAACCCGCAAGTTTTCGTTTTTCGAACAGAGGCTGGATAGGCAGGAACGGGAGCTGCTGGCTTTAGCCAGCCTACCTAGTCGGCTAGAGGCAGTGAATGCCATGCTTCAACAAGTACTGCAGCGCTTTAGCGAGATCGAGGGGAGGCTGAACAGGGAGGACGACCATCCACGCCCAAGGCAGCTGAGAAGATCGCCGTCGCCTTCTGGTCCGGGCTCTCAATCCTCGTCGTCAAGAGCGTCGTCAGGATCGTCATCATCCACCTCCTCCTCTGGCAGATCGCCATCAGCAACCATAGGAAATTCTTCACAAGGGCAAGGCTATGAAGCTCCTTCCAGACAAGAAAGCCCTTTTGACCTGAATGAGGCCGCTCCCTCAGCCCCCTTTGACGAAGCTGAGGATAACAACGAAGATATTAGCGTCGGGGAAGGCTCTTCTGACGAATCCGAGGGAGAAGGGGGGGGGGGGACATCTGCACCGTAAACGAAAGACACCTCCCCAGAGGAAGGAGTTCAAAGGCCGACATCACCGATTTCTCCGCACCGACAGAGATGCCTTCTTTTGATATGGCTGACTTTGACAGAAGGGTCATAGGATATCTAACGATCAGAGACCAGAAACTGCTCAACATGGTCCTAAGATTGCAAGCCGACGAGGAAGAGGTACTCTGGAGCGACGGTTATTTCTCGGTGCAGTGGGGAGCTCTGAGAAACATCTTCCGCGCCAAAGCCGTCGTAGGGAAGAGTTTGTTCAGAGTACTACAAGGGGCCATTGTAGAAAGCGCCGACCTGAAGAAAGGCCAACATACAGTTTACGCCGCCACCCCGACCCTAGCGAGGAGACTAATGATGGGGTTGTACAATTCTACGCAGGTAGAAAGTATGTTGGATTACATTAAAATGCACAATCCGAAACTGGTGCTGGCCCCTTACAAACACAGAAACAACTGGTTCCTGTGCATTGCCGACCTCCAAAATCATCATGTCCAACTGCATTGTTGCTGCAGCAAAGAGGTCCCGCACACAGGAAGTACGTTCCTACTCCCAAAGGACGTAAAGCTAAGACTGCTGCCACTACGTCTCCACCGGGTCATCAAGTACGGAGTCCAGCGCCACAGCGGCGTCTGGAATTTCTACTCACTGAGGGACTTCCCAGTCCAAGAAGAGGAGGGAAGTGGAAATAGCGCATTCATAGTCCTTAGAGCCATGGAGATGATACATATCTTCGGATACTTCAAGCAACTCCAGAATAATAACTTCTACAATCTCAGAAGCAAATATGCATTGCTGCTGATAAAGGACAAACGCTACTTCCGAGATGCGGGGATAACAGAAGAGCTGCTGGATGGTGAACAAGAAGAAGAGTCATCTCAACACAGCAGCTCTCCTGAAAAAGAAGCAGAAGCAGAGACAAACGTCTGTGGGGCAGGCAAACAGATAAACATCTTGCGGCAAGTTTTCGGACATGACGAACATGCCTCGCCCCAGAACCTGGAGGAGTCAATCCACAACTTCGACCGTTTCTCATGCGCTACCCTCACGCAAAAACATGTCAACGAAATCCACATGAAGTTGGCTGACTCCAACCCTGCAGACATAGCTTACTCGGCAGGCGATGTCATAGTCCCGATTGACGACTTAAGGGACATGGTAAAAGAGGGAGGTGTTTGGCGTTATCTGTGGCAGTCGCCTACATCCAGATACTATGAAACAAGTCTGAACACGCATACATAGCAGATCCAATGTTGTTCAATGACATTTGCTTAGCCGATGAACAAGGGGCAAAGGAAGCCTTCCTAGCAGAATTGGAATGCAGAGTCCCGGATACCATTCTCCTTCCAATCCTGCACAACAACCACTGGACGCTCTTAACGGTGTACACCCAACAACGAGCAGGGATTTTCTACAACATCTCGGACAGCAATAAAGACCATCCAGTGCCTTGTACATCGACAGCGCTGACATCTCTCGAACGATTAGTACGAAAGTACTATATCGATATAACAGCGCTGATACAACCATTCTTAGGAATGCAAGCAAGAAGCTGGCATGAACTCCAGTTCTGCCACCGCAGCCCGCAGCAAATTCAACTATCCAACGACTGCGGCATCTTCATCCTGGAATGGATGGCAAACGAGGCAATGCCTGATCAGCTCCTCCACATCGACTATCACAGCAAAAGAGGAGAATATGTGTGGGAGCTCTTAGCTAGCCCAGGCGTGCTGATCATCTAACCCTCACTGATTAACATTTCCTTACCTCATCTACTTCACAACTCTGGGACAGAGTGTGGAGTAAGTTTGGGGGGGTACCATGTACCAGTGAGGGAGGTACAAAAATCCTCTGATCTCTCTGACTTAAATTCCTTATTCTTTTGTTCTTTATCTTAAATTCCTTATTCTTTTGTTCTTTATCCTTTTGTTCTTTCCTATATCATGTGTACATATATATGTTTATACCAAAATTTTTGAAAATTTTGAAAATTTTGCTTATTTTGTTCCCTATGCATATGTACAAAGTTGCTGTAATAATAATAAAAACTTGTTGTGACTTCTTGCAAGGTTTACTTTCTGTATATTTAATGAGTTACAAGTTCTGTCATATCTTTCTGATAATGTTGTCTCAAACAAACAAAATATTGTGCCTTGCCATTCAACAAAATTTTTGAAAAATAATAATCTCGCAAACAGCTAAGAGACGAGTATGGAGAAGGAAAAAGCTGCCCAAACAGCAGATATCTCTTTTGTTTTCCCTTACCCAGCAAAAATCCCAAAAAGAGAAAGAAGCCTTATGAGCGTGAATAAAAGTATGAGAGTTGTGCCCAATAAGAGAAAAGAAAAAAAATATATACACACTTGTTTTCCAAAAGTACCCATCTTTAGGCATGGTAGATCCGGGGCAGTGGTACATAGGATGTGAAATCACTGCTCTAAAGCCAACTGGCTTGGACTGCAGGGACCACTTGCCCGTTAACGGACCCTTACCTGGATGGACTGATGGGAAACAAGAAGAAAAACCCAAAAAGCCTTAGCCTACCCTATACACAACTTTCTGCCCTTAAAATAAAGCTGTTTGGTGTGGAAGCTAACTTCGGAATCATACACCAAAGTCTCGCTGAAGCTGTGGAGAAGAAAAATTTTACTTAAATAATAAGGCAAGTAGGGCAAGGTCTTTTTCTCGCTTTAAGACAGCATTACCTCCAAGACATCGCAAATCTTGTGCTACCCTTTAGCCTTAAAGTTTTGCTGTGCAAGAAGAAGCAACACAAAAGTTTTGTTTAAATATTGATTGAGGACAATCAAAAAGCTAAGTTTGGGGGAGTTGATAACACCAAATTTTGTGACGTTTTTGCCCTTTATTCTGTTATCAAAACTACCCTTTTCTGCTATTTTCCTCTATTTTATTAGCATTTTTGCAATAATTGGCCAAGCAACGCTCTTATTCCAAATTTTCCTATCTTCTACAGAGTTTTCCTCGTTTTTGTGCAAAAAGGCCGATTCCGGCCCACAATAAGTCTAAGCCCGCCTCGGCCTTCCTGACGCCCGATACAACCCAGCCCGACAGGGGCTGGGCGACACAAGAATGATCGGCGGAGGAGGGCGCCTTGCAAAAGGGACGTACCGGCCGACACACCTTCTACCCGACAGGGAGCCGAAGCCGCCCGACGACCCAGCTCGTCGAGCAACACGACCACCCACCGGCAGGCGTGCCGCCAGCCACGTGACCGATAGCCAGCACCTCGCGCCGAAGACATACCTGTATCGGCCGTCCACATCCATCGACCGGCGTATAAGGGGGCTACGTGGCGTTTCCAGCACCATAACTCCTTCAACTGCCGGTATAAATAGCAGCTACAGGAAGCCAAAAAGATAGGTCGGAAACGTCGGAGGTTGGATAGGTCGGGACGGCTAGCCAGTTCACCGTTCGGATAGTTGGGGACTTGAGCGATCTGCGAGAGAAGTGCGAGAGCAACCGTATCGTGCCCCAGTGCTCGTACCGGGCGACACTAGGTGAGCTCTTCCTCATCCCGAGAGGGAGGGGATCGGTTCACCTAGGACTGTACCGGACGACACTGAGGGCCGATATCGGCCGACGTAGATACGCAACACGAGTGCCTGACAACAATGCCCGACAGTAGTATATGTGAATCCTTGGCCGACACGATACCGAAACCGATACGCTCTCCCCGTCAGTCGTGCCGCTCGAGAGGGTGTGCCGCCGGACATGAGCGTATCGGCCAGGGTCTTCGAACGATATAGTCGTCCGTCAGGCGTGCCGTCCGAGAGTTCGTGCCGCCCGACACGGCTGTACCGGGATAGGTCCCTGGACGGTATCGGGCTGGGAGTAGTAGTAGTCTGTCGCCCTTCTACATCAAGAAGGTGACATCTATCTTTAATTCTGTTATTTAAATTCTTAGCTTATGCATTGTATTAAGACCCTTATTGCTGATGGAAATAGAAATGCTAAATTGCTATTTGTTTAATGCTTAGTGCCTTATGATTGGGTAACTACTGTGTTGGATATCTGAACTCTAGCTTGCATGTTTTGGATCGCGTTTCGCTTAGCTACCGAATCGTCTTTCCCGTCGCAACTACTTCGAGAGTTGGGTTGTGGCTCTAGTGTTCGGTCCGATTCTGGAGTACGAGAGTGCCCGGAACGGAGTTGTTTTAGTATCATTCCACTCTAACTTGAGTCCAACAACCTCGAGAGGGGTGTTGAAGCTTGGTTAGAGGCACCCACTCTGAGAGGAGGGGTGCAGGGTGTTACTGCTACCGCTTATCTTTCTAAAAGTCTTATCCCTTGCATTATGCCTTAAGCTGCAGTTTACCTTTCTATTTTCTGTTGCATGAAAATTCCTAAAAACTGCTAAATGACAAAATATTAATCTTTCTTGTAACTCCAGTTGGAGATAGTTTTCTTTGATTTAATCGTGACATCTTGTTGTTCCCTTCGGCGAACTTCAATATCTCTTTATATCCATCGGAGTGTAGAGTGTCGATTCATAGTCATCAACACAACCCACCTTGTCCCTGTATTCGACCCCGTATGACTACTTCGACCCCGTAAACAAAGTTGCGGGGGCCTAGAAGGATTTGGGTTATAAATGCGAAGGCTCGACTACCTCAAATACGCCTCCAATTTTAGGACGCACGATTTAGGCCGGTCATGGGCTTAGGTTGTAGTTTCTATGAATCACTTGATACATTCGTTGATTTTAATCTGGGTTTACATTGTGGGCATATGTTGTGGTTTCTAGGAATCACTTGGCCCATTCGTTGATTTTAGTATGGGTCTATGTTGTGGGCATACGTTGTGGTTTCTAGGAATCGCTTGGCCCATTTGTTGATTTTTGTATGGGTTTACATTGTGGGCTTACTTTGCGGTTTCTAGGAATCACTTGGCCCATTCGTTGATTTTAGTCTTGGGTTATGTTGTGGGCTTACGTTGCAGTTTCTAGGAATCACTTGGTCCATTTGTTGATTTTAGTCTGGGTTAACATTGTGGGCTTATGTTGCAGTTTCTAGGAATCACTTGGCCCATTTGTTTATTATAGTCTAGGTTTAAGTTGTGGGCTTATGTTGCGGTTTCTAGGAATCACTTGACCCATTCATTGATTTTAGTCTCGGTTTACGTTGTGGGCTTACGTTGCGGTTTCTTGGAATCACTTGGATCATTCATTGATTTTAGTATAGGTTTAGGTTGTGGGCTTACGTTAAGGTTTCTAGGAATCATTTGGCAAATTCATTGATTTTATTCAGGGTTTACGTTGTGGGCTTACGTTGAAGTTTCTAGGAATCACTAGGCCCATTCGTTGATTTTAGTCTGGGTTTACATTGTGGGCTTACATTGTGATTTCTAGAAATCTCTTGCCCCATTTGTTAATTTTAGTCTGGGTTTATGTTGTGGGTCTACATTACGGTTTCTAGTAATCACTTGGCCCATTTGCTGATTTTAGTCTGGTTTTACGTTGTGGGTTTACATTACGGTTTCTAGGAATCACTTGAGTCATTTATTGATTTTTGTCTGGGTTTACATTGTGGGCTTACGTTGCGGTTTCTAGGAATCACTTGGCCCATTTGTTGATTTTAGTCTAGGTTTATGTTGTGGGCTTACGTTGCAGTTTCTAGGAATAACTTGGCCCATTCATTGATTTTGGTCCATGATTATGTTGTGGGCTTACATTGCGATTTATAGGAATCACTTGGCCCATTCATTGATTTTAGTCTAGATTTACGTTGTGGGTTTACGTTGCGGTTTCAAGGAAACACACGGGCCATTCATTGATTTTAGTCTGGGTTTATGTTGTGGACTTACGTTGTGATTTCTTGGAATCCCTTGGCCCATTCGTTGATGTTAGTCTTCACCTACATTGTGGGTTTACATTGCTATTTCTAGGAATCATTATCCCATTCGTTGATTTTAGTCTGGGTTTATGTTGTGGGCTGATGTTGCAGATTCTAGGAATCACTTGGCCCATTAGTTATTTTCATCTGGGTTTACGTTGGGGGCTTACGTTTGGTTTCTAGGAATCACTTGGCCCATTCATTGATTTTAGTCTGGGTTTACGTTGGGGGCTTACATTGCGGTTTCTAAGAATCACTTGGCCCATTTGTTGATTTTAGTCTGGGTTTACATTGCGGGTTTACTTTGTTATTTCTAGGAATCCCTTGGCCCAATCATTGATTTTAGTCAAGGTTTACATTGAGGGCTTACGTTGCGGTTTCTAGGAATCACTAGGCCCATTCATTGATTTTAGTCTAAGTTTACATTGTGGGCTTACTTTGCGGTCTCTAGGAATCACTTGGCTCATTGGTTGATTTTATTCTGAGTTTACATTGTGGGCTTACGTTGCAGTTTCTAGGAATCACTTGACCCATTAGTTGATTTTAGTTTGGATTTATGTTGTGGGATTACGTTGCGGTTTCTAAGAATCACTTGGCCCATCCATTGATTTTAGTATGGGTTTATGTTGTGGGCTTATTTTTTGGTTTCAAGGAATCACTTGGATCATTCATTAATTTTAGTCTGGTTTTACGTTGTGGTTTCTAGGAATCACTTGTCCCGTTCATTGATTTTAGTCTGGGTTTACGTTGTGGGTTTACTTTGCGGTTTCTAGGAATCACTTGGCCCATTTGTTGATTTTAGACTAGGTTTATGTTTTGGGCTTACTTTGCGGTTTCTAGGAATCACTTGTTCCATTCATTGATTTTAGTCTGGGTCTATGTTGTGGGTTTACATTGCTATTTCTAGGAATCACTTGGCCCATTCATTGATTTTAGTCTGGGTCTACGTTGTGGGTATACGTTATGGTTTCTAGGAATCACTTGGCCCATTCATTTATTTTAGTCTGGGTTTACGATATGGGCTTACCTAGTGGTTTCTAGGAATTAGTTGGCCCATTCGTTGATTTAGTTTCGGTTTACATTGTGGTTTTTAGGAATTACTTGGCCCATTCATTGATTTTAGTCAAGGTTTACGTTGTGGGCTTACGTTGCGGTTTCTAGGAATCACTGGGCTCATTCGTTGCTTTTAGTCTAGGTTTACGTTGTGGGCTTACGTTGCGATTTATAGTAATATCTTGGCCCATTCATTGATTTTAGTATGTGTGTGCGTTGTGGGTTTATGTTGTTGTCTTTAGGAATCACTTGGCCCATTCGTTCATTTTAGTTTGGGTTTAGGTTGTGGGCATATGTTGTAGTTTCAAGGAATCACTTGATGTTTGTTGATTTTAGTCTGGGTTTACATTGGGGGCTAACGTTCTGTTTCTAAGAATCACCTGGCCCACTCATTGATTTTAGTTTGGGTTTACGTTGGGGGCTTACGTTGCGGTTTCAAGAATCACTTGGCCCATTCATTGATTTTAGTCTGGGTTTATGTTGTGGGTTTACTTTGCTATTTCTAGGAAATATCTTGTCCCATTCATTGATTTTAGTCTGGGTTTACGTTGGGGGCTTACGTTGCGGTTTCTAGGAATCACTTTACCCATTCATTGATTGTAGTCTGAGTTTAGATTATGGGCTTACGTTGCGGTTTCTAGGAATCACTTGGCACTTTCGTTGATTTTAGTTTGGGTTTACATTATGGGCTTATCTTGCGGTTTCTAGTAATCACTTGGCCCATTCGTTGATTTTAGTCTAAGTTTATGTTGTGGGCTTACGTTGCGGTTTCTAGGAATCACTTAGCCCATTCGTTGATTTTAGTCTTTACGTTGTGCGCTTACGTTGTGGTTTCTAGCAATTACTTGGACCATTTGTTGATTTAAGTCTGGTTTAAGTTGGGGGCTTACATTGCGGTTTGTAGGAATCACTTGGCCCATTCGTTGATTTCAGTATGGGTTTACATTGTGGGCTTACATTACAGTTTCTAGGAATCACTTGGCGCATTCGTTGATTTTAGTCTGGATTTACGTTATGGGCTTACATTGCGGTTTCTAGGAATCACTTGGCCCATTCATTGATTATAGTCTAGGTTTACGTTATGGGCTTACTTTACAGTTTCTAGGAATCACTTAGATCATTCGTTGATTTTAGTCTAGGTTTATGTTGTGGGCTTACGTTGCAGTTTTGTAGGAATCACTTGGCCCATTTGTTGATTTTAGTCTGGGTTTACGTTGTGGGTTTACTTTGCGGTTTCTAGGAATCACTTGGCCCATTCATTGATTTTATTCTGGGTTTACATTGTGGGCTTACTTTGCGGTTTCTAGGACTCACTTGGCCCATCGTTGATTTTAGTCTGGGTTTACGTTGTGGGTTTACATTGCAGTTTCTAGGAACCACTTGTCCCATTTGTTGATTTAAGCTTGGGTTTACAATGTGGGCTTATTTTGTGGTTTCTAGGAATCACTTGGCCCATTCGTTGATTTTAGTCTGGGTTTACATTGCGGATTCTAGGAATCACTTGGTCCATTCGTTGATTTTAGTCTAGGTTTATGTTGCGGGCTTACATTTTGGTTTCTAGGAATAACTTGATTCATTCATTGGTTTTAGTCTGGGTTTATGTTGTGGGCTTACTTTGCGGTTTCTAAGAATCAATTGGCCCATTCGTTGATTTTAATCTGGGTTTACGTTGTGGGCTTACATTGTGATTTCCAGGGATCACTTGGCCCATTCGTTGATTTTAGTCCAGGCTTACGTTGTGGGCTTGCATTACTATTTCTAGGAATCACTTGACCCATTCATTGATTTTAGTCTGGGTTTACCTTGTGGGCTTACATTGCAGTTTCTAGGAATCACTTGGCCCATTCATTGATTTTAGTTTGGGTTTACGCTGTGGGCTTACATTGTGGTTTCTAGGAATCACTTGGGCCATTTGTTTATTATAGTCTGGGTTTATGTTGTCGACTTATGTTGTGGTTTATAGGAATTACTTGGCCAATTTATTGATTTTAGTCTGGCTTTACGTTGTGGGCTTACATTGTAGTTTCTAGGAATCACTTGACCCATTCATTGATTTTAGTTTGGGTTTACGTTATGGGTTTACGTTCTAGTTTCTAGGAATCATGTGGCCCATTCATTGGTTTTGGTATGGGTTTACGTTGTGGGCTTACGTTGCGGTTTCTAGGAATCACTTGTCTCATTCGTTGATTTTAGTTCAGGTTTACATTGTGGGCTTACGTTGCAATTTCTAGAAATCTCTTGGCCCATTCGTTGATTATAGTCCGGGTTGACGTTGTGGGTTTACGTTGCGGTTTCTAGTAATCACTTAGCCCATTCGTTGATTTTAGTTTGGGTTTACATTGTGGGTTTATGTTGCGATTTCTGGGAATCACTTGGCCCATTCGTTGATTTTAGTTTGTGTTTACATTGTGGGCTTATGTTTTAGTTTTAGGAATCACTTGGCCCATTCGTTGATTTTAGTCTGAGTTTACGTTGTGGGCTTACGTTGTGGTTTGTAGGAATCACTTGGCCCATTTGTTGATTTTAGTATGGGTTTACACTGTGGGTTTACTTTGTGGATTCTCAGAATCACTTGTCCCATTCGTTGATTTTCGTCTGGGTTTACGTTGTGGGGTTACTTTGTGGTTTCTAAGAATCACTTGGCCCATTCATTGATTTTAGTTTGGGTTTACGTTGTGTGTTTACATTACGGTTTCTAGCAACCACTTGTCCCATTTGGTTATTTTAACCTGGGTTTACGATGTGGGCTTACCTTGTGGTTTCTAGGAATCACTTAGCCCATTCATTGATTTTTGTCTGGGATTACGTTGCGGATTTTAGGAATCACTTGGCCCATTCATTGATTTTAGTATGGTTTTATGTTGTGGGCTTACGTTGTGGTTTTTAGGAATCACTTGATTCATTAGTTGATTTTAGTCTGGGTTTACGTTGGGGGTTTACTTTGCAGTTTCTAGGAATCACTTGGCCCATTCGTTGATTTTAGTCTATGTTTACGTTTTAGGCTTACGTTACAGTTTCTAGGAATCACTTGGTCCATTCATTGATTTTAGTCCAAGTTTACATTGTGGGCTTACTTTGCGATTACTAGGAATCACTTGGACCATGCGTTGATTTTAGTTTGGGTTTATGTTGTGGGCTTACGTTGCGGTTTCTAGAAATCACTTGGCTTATTCATTGATTTTAGTCTGGGTTTACATTGTTGGCTTACAATGCAGTTTCTAGTAATCACTTGGCCCATTTGTTGATTTTAGTCTAGGTTTACATTGTGGGCTTATGTTGCAGTTTGTAGGAATCACTTGGCCCATTTGTTGATTTTAGTCTGGGTTTACGTTGTGGGCTTACTTTGTAGTTTCTAGGAATCACTTGGCCCATTAGTTGATTTTAGTTTGGGTTTACGTTATGGGTTTACGTTGCGGTTTCTAGGAATCACTTGACCCATTTGTTGATTTTAGTTTGGGCTTACATTGCGATTTCTAGGAATCTCTTGGCCTATTCGTTGATTTTATTCTGGGATTATGTTGTGGGTTTACGTAGTGGTTTCAAGGAATCACTTGGCCCATTCGTTGATTTTAGTCTGGGTTTACATTGTGGGTTCACGTTGCAATTTCTAGGAATCACTTGGCCCATCCATTGATTTTAGTCTAGGTTTACGTTGTGGGCTTATGTTGCAGTTTCTAGGTATCACTTGGCCCATTCGTTGATTTTAGTCTGGGTTTATGTTGTGGGCTTACATTGCGGTTTCTAGGAATCACTTGGCCCATTTGTTGATTTTAGTCTGGGTTTACATTGTGGGTTTACGTTGCAGTTTCTAGGAAACACTTGGCCCATTCATTGATTTTAGTATGGATTTCAATTGTCGACTTATGTTGTGATTTTTAGGAGTCTCTTGGCCCATTCATTGACTTTAGTCTGGGTCTATGTTGTGGGTTTACATTGTTGTTTCTAGGAATCAATTGGTGCATTCATTGATTTTAGTATAGGTCTATGTTGTGGGTTTACATTGCTGTTTCTAGGAATCACTTGGCCCATTCTTTGATTTTAGTCTGGGTTTAAATTGACGGCTTACGTTCAGTTTCTAGAAATTAGTTGGCCCATTCGTTGATTTTAGTTTGGGTTTACATTGGGGGCTTATGTTGCAGTTTCTAAGAATCACTTATCCCATTCATTGATTTTTGTAACATCCCTGATCTGGGTTATGCCTTAACCCTAGAAGTTTTGCTTAAGTAAGTCATTTATATTCTTGTCTTTATCCTTTGAAAAGTAATTCAGACTAAAGGAGAGCTTATGTTTCAATTTTGGTCCTATTTGAATAATGTTGAAACAATATTTTATCTATTTTGGACCAAAGTGCAATTTACCCAATTTAAGGGGGTTACCTTGAAAATGTTACATGATATATGTTCCTCAAGTGTTATAGCATCATAAGAATGAGAATGATGCTGAGGTATGGCTTCCACAAGCCTAAGTTCCAAAAAGGAGCTTGTTTGAGTAATGCTTGTGTATTGAATGCTAGTTTTGGTGTAATTTGCAAATTACCCAAAATGTAGGGTTGGATATGTAAAATACCACCTCTATTGTGTCTCTACTATTTCTTGGTATCATTTGGAGAAACGAAAAAGAAAGGGGTGTCTTGTTTGAACTACTTTTGAGGAGAGATAATCTTGAAAATAAAATAATCAAGATTTAAGCATAATTGAAACCTGAAATTATTTTGTGGCAAACATAAGTACGTTAATTAAAGTGCCCATCAACTAAAAAGGTTGTGGTTGAAATCCTATAGTACAAGGATGTCCAAATTCCTTGAGTTGCACCGAAATATCCTAAGTAGGTGAAGAAATCCACTCACATTTGTTAATTAAAAAGTAATGTCCACTAAAAATGGAGTATTATATTAATTAAGGTGCTTAAAGTGGTTGTTTTTAATTCAAGGATAAACGAGAGGATATTGAGGGAAAATGAAGATGTCTTCGAAGGAAATGAAGGGAGGGGGCATGTGGCAAGAAAATGGATGAATTTCCTTCTACTTTCTCTCTCCTAGAAAATCGATTACATATACTCCATTTTCTCCTTACTTGAAAAGCTATTTTGCAAACCAATTTCTTCCCTTTCTTTGGTCGATGACCAAGGAGATTAGGAGCAAGAGGAAAATGTTCCCCAAGTTGAAGGTAAGCTCCATGATCATCTTCAACCTTGAATTGATGGTTGAAATTGGATTTCAACATTGATTTTCTTCTCTTTTCCAACCAATGCTCAACCTTGGCCATCTTTTGCATCCAAAAAGTTGGAAACGAACCTTGGATAGTTGAAGGAACTTCTTTCACCATTAGAGACGTGAAGCTTGAAGCTTTGAAGCTACTTTGAAGGCGGGTTATATAACTTGAACCCATCAATGTTATTATTGATTTCAATTTCTCATCATATGTTGATCTTTTATTGTCTTCTTGAATAATTGATGAAATTATCATACACATGATAGTAGAATTTGGAGGTCTGAAGCTTGATGATGATGACATCATCTTAGCACACACCTCAAGAATATCAAGAGCAAACAGTTTCTATTGTTGTTGGTCAAACGGTTTCAAAACCGTTTAGTGACCAAACTATTTCAAAACCGTTTAGAGGTCAAACAGTTTCAAAACCGTTTAGAGACCAAACGATTTCAATAAACTCAAGGATCAATTGGTCTCATGATCCAATAACTTCAAACAATCAAATTTAATTGATTTCAGAACCCTAGCTCAATTGGTTTTAAAACCCTAGATCAATTGATGTCAAAACCCTAGTTTTTGGTCCAAACGGTTTCAATTCTGATTTGACCAAACGGTCTCAAACCATTTGAGGATCAAACAGTATCAAACCATTTGAGGATCAAAAGGTCTCAAACCATTTAGGGTTAATAAATATTCAAATCAATTAAATACCAAATGGTCTCAAACCGTTTGAGGATCAAACGTTCTCAAACCGTTTAGGGTTAATCAATATTCAAATCAATTAAATACCAAACGGTCTCAAACCGTTTAGGGTTAAACATTTACAAATTTATAAGATCAAACACTTTCAAAACCGATTGAAGGAATTAGGGCAAGACCGTTTGAAGAATTGGTCCAAGACCGTTTGAAGGTCTAAGACCGTTTGAAGGTCTAGTGACCTCAAGACCGTTTGGAGGTCAAGTAACTTCAAGACCGTTTGAAGGTCAAGTAACCTCAAGACCGTTTGGAGGTCAAGTAACTTCAAGACCATTTGAAGGTCTAGTGACCTCAAGACCGTTTGGAGGTCAAGTAACTTCAAGACCGTTTGAAGGTCAAGTGACCTCAAGACCGTTTGGAGGTCAAGTAACTTCAAGACCGTTTGAAGGTTCAACTAGACCAAGACCATTTAAAGGTCTAAACGGTCTCAAACCGTTTGAAGGTGTAACTAGTCCAAACCGTTTGAATGTCCAATTGATTCAAATTATGCAAGTACTAATAACCCCATAAGTGGTTGAAGAGTATTTCAAGGATGATTCCAATGAAAGTACCTCTAAAGTACTTAGGTGATTAGTATAATTAGAGTGACTACCATTTGATGCCTATAAAAGTAATAAATTCAATACACTAAGTTAAGCATAGGTGCATGATCTTAGTGAAATGGTAAGTCAACTAAATAAGGTATGATGGTGATGTGTGTTCCTAGTACATGGAACAATGATAAAGATGACTTAATAATTAAATAATGCTATGTGCTCAAAGACATGTGGAAGCACTGATTTAGGGTTTGGATTAATGAGGTAATCATAAAACCCTAATTAATGGAGAATGAGAAACCCTAACCCTAATTTTGGGTCATGGGTTGGGAAACCCTAATTTCAGGTAATGGGATGAGAAACCCTAATTAATATATGTTGGGAAACCCTAATCATAATATAGGGTGATGTTATGTGAAACCCTAATATAGGGTGATGTTATGTAAAACCCTAATTGATAAAGATGGGAAACCCTATTCCTAATAATGGAATAGTGATTAATATATTGGTAGGTGAAACACCTAAAGTGGTTGATAATGGATAACCTTATATCAATAATGCCTTAACCCGAGATGAGTCCATATCATTGATAATGGTTGAATAATTCAAATGAGTGACTTAAGACCAATACATTACATGATGGCTATTGATAAATGTGATGAACTGGTGCATAAAGTATTAAGGATGGGAAATACTGTAATGTAAGATAAGTTGATGAACCTAAGTAAGTTAAAAGTGATGAGGGAAGTGTTACATCAAAACATGATAGATATCACATCCAACACCTCAAGGTTGATACACCTTGATGTACCCTAAATCCAATATATTTGGATGAGTAACTCATGAAGTGTGGCATGTCAATTGTTACATTGAGATGTAATGTACTTTGATAAGTGTAGGCTAACATACCTTAAGAAAAGTTTAAGCCAAGTTAATAAAGTATGATGTAATCATATTCTGGTAAAGATGAGAGAGGAACTCATATATTGTGTTGATAATTCATTTAATGATAAATGATGAGAATAAATAAGTATGATTGAATACTTATGATATCAATGTTGGCTCCTAGATGTGTGGAGCAATGAATTAGGGTTTGATCATTAATAATATGATCTTGAAAACCTAAATGGTTAATAACGGAAAACCCTAACCCTAATGAAGGGTGATGATATGTAAGAGAAACCCTAATCGATAAGAAAGGGAAACCCTAACCCTAATGATGGGAAGGTAGTAATTCTTTTGTTGCATAAGCCTTGTAAGGCATGTTAAATACTTGAATAAAAGTATAATGATCAATGATCTTGTGAGCCGTGTGAATAGGTTGTTGCCTAGTGAGAGGTGACAAGATGTGCAATGGCCTTGTGATCCATGTGAATAAGTTATTACCTAGTGAGAAGTGACAAGATGTAATGGCCTTGTGAGCCATGTGATAATTTGTTGCCTAGTGAGAGGTGAAAAGATACTTAATGGGCCTTGTGAGCCATGTGAGATGCTTGTGTAACAAGTATCCTGAATACCTTGGTCAGATGACCTGGAGGTAATAGTTACCTGATAAGTTGTAACCATGTTTAGTGATGAACTAAGGGTTTGAATACCCAGATCTAGTAAACATGATGATGGTGTTGTTGAGGGATATGAATTCCCAGTAATGAGATAAGGGATTGAGATCCCAATGTTTTATAAAGTTTTGAAAAGTACTTGATAGATGTATTACACTTTTCCTTGTACTATTTGTCATAATAATTTATGTTTGAAAACTTGACTGATGCTAAAAGAATATGATAATACACTTAATTAATCAAGTAGAATCTTATCATGTAGTGCCCTGACCATAGATCCATCAGCGTCAGGATTTATTGAATGGTGAAACGGGTTGCTCTGTGGCATAACCCGGAGAGCATATTTTTAAATATGTGGGGGTGATTGGGCGCTATATCCTTACACCCTAATGGAGGAATGGATGTGATATAAACATTAAATCTCTCAATCCTTCATTTTATGTGCCAGGATGGATGTATCATGAATCTCTCGATGATGATTAATGCCAGATCGATGTGAGATAAACATTAAATATCTCAATCCTTCATTATATGTGCTGGGATGGATGTATCACAAATCTCCCGATGATGATTAATGCGGATCGATGTGAGATAAACATGAAATCTATCGATTGCGAAGAGAGTGCAGCCGCCGCTGTAGCTCTATAGCGAAGTTGCCAGTATACCCTGGAAAGATATTTAGTAGTGACACTAGATGTCCTGCATGTGGTCTCACACTGACCGAGACAGATGAGGTCATGGAGTCCGGCTCATCCATTGACCTATGTATGGAACCGATGCTTTACGTTGTCGTGGTCGGTTGGAGTATGAGCGGTATACCTCATATCCTCAGGGCATAAGTGTGATTGTAAAATGTAATCAGCCGTGTAGCATATCTTCTTAAGGATCAAACACGAGAAACATTGTTTGATGCACGATACAGTTATACATGTTAGTGAATAAATGTTATTTATGTTTCTTTACATTCCTTGTAAAGCAGGTAGATCATTTATAACTCTACCATGGGTAGATGCAATGTTCTCCTTAAGAAAGGAGATTATCTTACTCTATTCATACAATGATTAATATTTCCTGTTAATATAAAAGAACCCCTGCTCAGTTTATTACTATTAATCAGCAATAATAATGTTTCTGGCGGAGAGTTATATCTCTTGCTGGGATAATTTCAACTGTCTCACCACCGTGGGATCCAATTTTTTTTTGGTGGACGAAGATAAGGAGATAGAAACCATACAACAGGGGAAGAACAGCAACATCAAGGACAGCAATAACATCTCAGGTGGAGATACTGACTGTCGTGTCTTGTAGATAAGAGTCCTATGTTCCATCTCTGTACTCTCAGGTCCTTGGAGTCTGTAGTTAGTGCTTTTATGACCGATCTGAGATTTTGGCTTGAATGCCTCGAGGTTTTATGTTTCTTATGTATAGTTTTGGTAAAGCAAATGTTGTATGTAATCCTCGAGAAGAGATGGTACGTGGTATGTACTTTGTGGACCAGAATATATATATACAGTACCTTGGTCCTCTTTATAAGAGTTTCTTGGAACTGTATCTCCTTGCAAAAAGGTTTTAATTTTTAGTGATTTTTGATAATCCGCTGCTAATGTTTTCTTCTGAATTCATCATTATCCGATGTTTGGGGTCTGTCGTCACAATTTTAGTCTGGATTTTAGTTGTGGGTTTACCTTGCTATTTCTAAGAATCCCTTGGCCCATTTGTTGATTTTAGTTTGGGTTTACATTGGGGGATTACATTGTAGTTTCTAGGAAACACTTGGCCCATCCGTTTATTTTAATCTGGGTTTACATTGTGGGCATACGTTGCAATTTCTAGGAATCACTTGGTCCATTTGTTAATTTTAGTCTGGGTTTATATTGTGGGCTTACGTTGTGGTTTCTAGGAATCACTTGGCCCATTAATTGATTTTAGTCTGGGTTTATGTTGTGGGCTTACGTTGTCGTTTCTAGGAATCACTTGGCCCATCCGTTGATTTTAGTCTAGGTTTACATTCTGTGCTTATGTTGTGGTTTCTAGGAATCACTTGGATCATTTGATGATTTTAGTCTGGGTTTATGTTGTGTGCTTACATTGTGGTTTCTAGAAATCACTTGGCCCGTTCGTTGATTTTAGTCTGGGTTTACGTTGTAGGTTTACTTTGCGATTTCTAGGAATCACTTGGCTCATTCATTGATTTTCATCTAGGTTTACATTCTGGGTTTACATTGCAGTTTCTAGGAATGACTTCGCCCATTCGTTGATTTCAGTCTGGGTTTAAGATTTGGGCTTACCTTGTTGTTTCTAGGAATCACTTGGCCCATTCGTTGATTTTAGTCTAGGTTTACGTTGTGGTTTCTAGGAATCACTTGGTCGATTCGTTGATTTTAGTCTGGGTTTACATTGTGGGCTTACGTTGCAGTTTCTAGGAATCACTTGATTCATTCGTTGATTTTAGTGTGGGTTTACATTGTGAGTTTACTTTGCGGTTTCTAGGAATCACTTGGCCCATTTGTTGATTTTAGTCTGGGTTTACGTTGTGGGCTTACATTGCAGTTTCTAAGAACCACTTGACCATTCGTTGATTTTAGTATGGGTTTATGTTGTTGGCTTACTTTACGGTTTATAGAATCACTTGGTCCATTTGTTGATTTTAGTCCGGGTTTACGTTGTGGGCTTACGTTGTGGTTTCTAGGAATCACTTGGCACATTCATTGATTTTAATCTGGGATTACATTATCGGCTTACATTGAGGTTTCTAAGAATCACTTGGCCCATTTATTTATTTTAGTCTGGGTTTACATTGTGGGCTTATGTTGTGGTTTCTAGGAATTGATGGAGTTTTGCAACGCCACTAAAAATCCTAGAGACGATGAATCCCTAAGTTTAGCCTTGCTAATACTATGGTAAGAACCCCACCCACGTGTGCTAAGACACGCGGAAGTCTTATCGTAGTATAGTTAAGGGTCGAATCCTCGGGACAACGGTCTTGATGAAATCAAGATGGAAAACGTTTTCAGTTGAACTTAACTACTTAACAGTTGATATTTAGATCGAAGGTTTGATTTGGTTTTAAACTAAGTGCAAGGAAAGTAAAGCAAGAAAGTAGAGATTAAGGTTGTAAACAATGATTAAAAGCCACTAGGATGTTATCGGGTTTCACACCACTACACATGGATCAAGACATGCAACATAATAAAACAACCTGCAAAGAGAGTCAAATCAGTTAGTATCTTGTAGTCCTAGCTTCCTTTCGGATAACTAGCTACGAGAAGTGTGGAGTATTGCAACGCCAGCCATACCGTAATGAATGGTCACATGCTTTACATTACTCCTTCATGAAATGTGTTCCTCGACCTTACCAAGATTGCACTTCCATACGTCAACTGATTCCATTTCATAGTATGAAAGTGCAATGATGGGGGTGAGTTTACTCCACTCATGAAAGCACTCCTAGATACCGAAACAGACATATGGTGACTGCATACATCTAAGACCAACATTCAATCGATATTCAGATCTAAGGGTATAAACATAGACAATTCATACCAAAAGATAATAAGTAACACAAGTTGATGATCAGGCAACTAACATTCATTAAACGATTGATGTTGAAATGAAAAGAAGAGTATCTCTATTACAAATTATTGAATTACATTGCATGAAATGAAAACATGGGTAGCGGGGCTACTCCCCGCACCCTAGTGAATGAAACTACTCGCTCATGTCAAGGACAAAGAAGGAGGCGAGAAGAGAGAGAAAGAACGTCATCTCCACGGAGGAGGGAAAGTTGAACCCTTGGTGAAGAGAGCAAAGATCTTTGCACTTCGTGGTTGACTTGATGAAGGATCTTCTCTTCCCACCTTCTTTGTTTTTGAGAGGAGAGAGAAGATAGCTTGGTGATGGAATGCGGATCTCAAACTAGCAGCCTTGGGGCAGTGGATGGGAGACAAAAGTGCTCTGGAGCTAGAGAGGCAGCCTCTGGACGTCTGAGAATCGATCCCTTTGAAGTGGCCCTTGAGGTCCTATTTATAGGCTCAAGTTGAGCCCAAACGGTCTAGAGACCATTTGGCCTCTCGCGGTCTTGGGACCGTGAGGCCTTCTTGCGGTCTTGGGATCGTGAGACCTTCTCGCGGTCTTGGGACCGTGAGGTCTCCTCGCGGTCTTGGGACCGTGAGGCCTTCTCGCGGTCTTGGGACCGTGAGGCCTTCTCGCGGTCTTGGGACCGTGAGGTCTTCTCGCGGTCTTGGGACCGTGGGGTCTTCTCGCGGTCTTGGGACCGTGAGGTCTTCTCGCGGTCTTGGGACCGTGAGGGGCCTTTGTAATTTTTTGTGTTTTCTGCAATGAAAAAAAAGTTAGTTTATTGGTGTATCTGCAATAAAGTAAAAAAAGTTTAATGATTCTATCTAGTTTATCTAAGAAAGAGTATGGAAAATTAAAGATAACTAATAAAATAACGTCATAAAATGGGAGGTTATCACCCCCCCTAACTTAGAGTCTAGTTTGTCCTCAAGTTAGATAGAGCTAAGGCATGTAATGGCGAGGCGATTTTTTTTAATTAGGGTTTCCATACTCTTGCTTCAATTCTAGGTCAGAGATCTACCGAGGTCTTATCAGGGCTTCTGCTTACACTAACTCTTTCGAGTATCAAAAGTTGCATGGATCTCAGGTTCCTTTTATATCGTGAATCTCGCATTGGGACCACCTTTCTTATTATGTGCATGTCATCGACTCTAATCAGTTTTATACTTCTTTGGAGAAACCTACCGGTAGCTAGATTGGGTATGAGGGCTGGCTTAAAAGGCTTATTGTGTAACTCCCCCTTCAAGTGGGGAAGGGTTTGTCTATGCTTTTTAGAGATTCACTACCGGGCACGACACATCTGCCTTCATGAGGGCAGCTGAATGTACCGGCCGGGTGAGCTCTTTTATCAGCCTTTTCATATATTAAGAAACCTTAGGATCTCATTACCGGGCACGACACATCTGCCTTCATGAGGGCAGCTGTATGTACCGGTCGGGTGAGATCTTTGTTGGCTCTTCATATAGGTCCTTATGAATGGCACAACTCTCATGTTTTTATTCAGCACTCTGGCTTTTATTCGAATCTCACAGGCTTAGGAAGTGGGTTTTGTTAGGGTTTTTGATTGGGCGGCCAAGCCTCTTTTATTGAAAGAAGAAAATTGTTCTTAGGGTTCCTGATATGCACTTATTTTTAATTGGTGGTCCGCTCGCGAGATTTCTTGATTTTGGATTTCCCTGATTTCCCTCTTGACTTTGAGAGTTTTCGGTTCACTTTGGCCCTAAAGTTGACCTGTGAAGAGTCTGAGATAGAATTGAAGCAAAAGTATAGAAACCAATAGTGAATGAAATTTATGAATTCGCCATTTCAAGCATGTATGCTAATCTTATTATTTATATGAGGACTACTTTATCTCTAACTTAGCTAAGGGTGATTCTTTCCAGGATAAGAGTTATACTTAAAAGTTATTTTATTGAAAAAAATTACTGGAAAAAGTCTAAATATGGACAGAATAGTTTGAAAATTGATATGCGAAAGGGTTGCAGCAGAATGATACCTCGCCCTTGTCCAATGCACTCCCCCCTAACTTATCACACACTCTGTCCACAGAGTGTCAAAGTGATAGGTTGAGAAATGCATGGACAAGGGCATTCAGGCTTCGGTTAATCCTTTATTTTCCCCATGTGTTCTGAGTAAGTTGGCTGCGAACTTTCCCCGTAGTGCATGGTAATCTACCTCTGTCATGTCCCCTACCGGCTTGTGAAGGGCCAGAATTGTATACATCCAGTAGAGGATGTGGAATCCGCAGTCATTTGATTCTCTGATTTGCTGGGGGCACCTGTGGCAGAAGGATGGTGATTTGAAGTGATCTCTATCATATGCCCACGTGTGCTGACCCAAAAGATCGTGTAATTTGTCAGCACACTCCTTCGCCACCTCCTCCGTTGGTGTCTTTGGAGTTGTAGTGTATGCTTTCCGTTTTGGATCATACTGGCAGTCGGAACTGTTGTAGATTATTGTTGTTCCTTCGTGAAGATTGGTTTCCAGTAACATCCAGTGCTCTTGATGAAGGAAAGGTAACATGATGAACTTCAGAGTTGTATATTGGAGATAAGAGATGGTTGACTCCTTTGTTCTGAAGTTCTTCAGCCCGAGAAGATCATCCTTCATGTAAGCTGACACCATATAGACCGTGTTGTGATTCCGTGCAAGTAAGTATTGATAAGCGGTCATTACACTTACAGACATGGAACCCTTGAATTGTAAGGTCTCACGGAGGGCATCTGCCATAACCAATATATCCCCGTCGATATATACCAGCTCGTCTTTTTTGGCATATAGCCGTGACATTATTAGCCGGAGCTCGTTATCTGAAAGAGTTTTGCAAGCCTCCGGGTCGAAGTCGGGAAATGACGGTTCAATGGCAGATTGGGGTACCATATGTGATGAAGATGTCGTGATGGCTACCCCTGATATCAGATCAATGTCACCTTTATCTGGAACCAGATTGAAGATGTAAGGGTTCCATTGGCTTTGCCTGGTGACATTAGATGGTTGTTTTTCTTTTGTCAGCGCCGCTAGGGTTTGTCTGAAAGGTCTCCTCTGCGGGCGTTGAATAGATGAAAAGAGATAACGAGGGACGTCGTCTGCCGCCATGGTAGGGTCGTTAAAAAACCTTCTGTCACAAATAAGCTCCATGGCGTAACGTCTTCGTAGGGAGCGGAAGTCTTCATTAATTAGTTCAGTGAAAGGGACCTACTGGTTTAGCGCTAGGATGTGCCTTATGACGTCGAAAGCACTGTCCCAAGAACCTTTTGTGGCTTGGACTTGTGGGTTAATTATTCGAAACCAGGGGGAGCTCCAGTCCTGGCGGAGAGAAGGGCATGCGGCCCATATGAGCTTTAGCAGCCGGAAAGGGATGCATCTTGCCTCCCCGGCTTCAATTCCAACAAAATTGATTATTCCGGTCTTTAAGTCACTGGCACAGAAATTGTACACTTTGGCGTCGCGGGCGACAGTGTCCACAATCATGAGCAGCCAGTGGTTACAGACTTGGAAAGGCACGGTTATGTATCTCACTTTTCTTGCGATCCCCCTGTGCAACCTTGTAATGGATTTGTGCTGTAACTCTTTGTACAGTAAGCACAATCCTAGTGTGGGTGAGGCATTAAGAACCGGTTGCTGTCGTCGAGAGCTTTTGTAGATCTCGATAGAGTTGGCAAGTAGGGTACGGAACATTGCCATCTTCACCGGCGATTGGGATCGAAGAAGGGATCAGAAATCTTCACGCGTCAGATTGCGTTTTGTCATCATGTTTTTGTATATTACATCCTCCCCATCTTTGGCATCATCTACTATAGTGTTTAAGATAAAGATATCTTGTGCATCTAGGGTAGAGATGGCCACCATGTCTAACTCTTTCATTTTGTTAGGTAGAGGTGGCGGCGGAGGTAGCTCGTGCGGTGTGGGGGTAGAAGTTTGTTCTAGGCTGTCCATGTACTGCTGCAGCTCGTAATCTTTATCAGAATCAGAAGGAGTGTCTAAATCATCATCAGTGTCTAGGCATACTCTTTCTGATTCTTCAAGTTCAGGCGCAGACGGTTCGAGTGCAGAGATTTGCTGGGCTGATGTGGCTGGTGTAGTGCTGCTGGTTCCCTGAATGCATTTTTCGAACTCAGCAAAAGCCACTTCTTTGGCAGCCTCCCCCAGAGATCCCGCAGAAAAGTTTAGAAATTGATCCCCGAAGTATATGTTGACATTCTCTGTATGAGCAGGGGACTTGTGATCTTTATCACCAGTTTGGTGATCTTGCTGTTGTTTTGGTTCTGCTCCTTGGCTGGGGCCTGCCCCAGCATCATCTGGCTTGTCGGAGTCATCAGCTGAGGAGGAACTATTGTTTGAGTCAGCGGAGGAGTCAGAATCTTCCCAGTCATCAGCATCATCTTCATCGTCATTAGTTGGCTTCTTTTGTGCTTTCTTCTTGCACAGACGATGGATGGATTGGAGTTCATCATATGCCACTTGCACGTGCGCGTGTGTTTCGAGCAGTGCTTCGTGGGTTTCTTTTAGATCAGAATAACGTTGTTCGGCCGAGAGGAGTCGTGCTGTGAGATCGGTTACTTGAGCTCTTAGCTGAATAAGCTCATTATTTGACGACTCCTCCTGGCGATTATGTAGTTGCATGAGGGTGGTGGTGATGTCGTCCAGGCGCGTGCTGAAAGCTTGCTGTTGCTGCTTCAGCTCGCGGAGGGTTTCTGGCAGAGGTAGAGTATGCATAGAAATCCTATCGACTTGCTTTGCCAACACTTCATGATGGCGTTGTACTCCATGGATCAACTCGGGCAAGTTGTTGCAGTGGCCGTCGATGTGGTCGACTTGCTTGGCCACTGAATCTTGACGTTGTTGGATTCCTTGGAGGATGCCTGGCATGGCGCGGTTCTGCTCGCCAATCTGGGCAACCTGTTGTGTTAGACCCTGCACACATGAAAAAATAGAATTTAAAATGTTAGATGGGTCGGTGAGGAGGTTTCGGATGGTGTCGAATTGACGTCCGAATTCCGCACCGACGTTAGTATAAGGGACCCCAGTAAATGAAGAGTGAGGCGGCTGGGGTCAGGGTGGAATGGTAGTGTCATGCGGAAAAGACACTGTTGATGGACCCACGAATTGCGTGGTGACTGTAGATGGGGTCACCAGCGATGTCGGGGTGGTGGTGGGTGGAAAAAGTGGTGGCATTCCCAGAGAGAGAAATGGGTCCGGGAATGTTGATGGAAAGTCAGTGGATGTGAAGGAGGAGAATTCAGGCATTGTGGTGGAGAATGGGGTGGCCGAAGTGAAGAAGGGTGGGGGTGGTGGTGGGGTGGTAGAGGAAGGTGGTGTGGAGGATGGTTGAAGGGTGGTTGATGGTGGTGGGGTGGTAGATATTGGGGTGGTGGAAGGTGGAGAGGTGGTGGCAAGCTCAACATTTAGACTCATTATAAAAGAGTCTAGTGATGAGGATGTAATATGTTCTTCTGGGAGGGGGGGTTCAGGTTCGGGGTTAGGCTTTGATGTAGGTGTCCCCGACAGCTCATGTGCTTTTACGAGCCTTCTGGAAGGTCGTTTGACTAGAAGTTTTGTTGCTGCCGGGGCAGTTATACTGAGTTCTGTCTGCCCTGCCTTTGCTTTCTTTTCTTTGGCCTTGACTGAGGCTATGATTTTGGCGATCTCATCCTCGGTGAATAGGAGCTTGTCCTTGTCATAGTCAGCAAGCTCTGGAAGTGGGAGCAGGGTTCTAGTAGATTTTGTGGGGCAGAACATGTAGTGCAGCCTTCCATCCTTATCTTTTAAGATATGGGAGTTCTTTAGTGTCTGTTCGTTGGTAAGGATGTCTCCCTTGATTGGGTTGCATTTGGGTAGAAGTCTATCCATCTTAAGATATTTGATGATAGATTTGATATGACCTCCCATGCAAATTTCTTTTCCGAGGGCAAAGGCTGATAGCTTGAGCAGCATATGTCGTCCAATGTTAATGGGCATTCCTTTTAGGACTGACCAGAGGACAAAAAGGTCGGATATAAGAACATTTCCTCCTTCGGGTTTGGGGAAGAGTGCGCCGATGATGATTTTGTGGAGCGTGCGCACTAGGACAGAATGAATGTTGGAGGCCTTGCTTGTCCTTGCATCGAAGGTTGGTAACCCCGTTAGTGATTTCCAGAAGGTATGTTTGTTGAACCCGGGGTGTTCTGTGCCAGCTGCCTTAGCTTTCTTCAGCTGGTCTTGATTGTCAACAAAGATTTCATTCATAAGATTTTCGGTGATGACCACCTCGTTGTTAAAGATTCTGGTGGTTATTCTGCGGTCACCACCGTCCCTTTCTCTATGCATGATGTCCACCACTTCTTTGTTGAAGTAGGTGAAGAATTCTGTTGTGGGCTCAGTGTAGGAAATTTCAGATACAAAGCAGAGCCGGGAAAGGTTTGAATTGTCAAGAAGAGTGAGGATTGTGTGGTAGATCCCCATCTTCATAAGTATGCTGGGGCAGACATACTTGGTTGGTTTAAGGAGTTGGCTGATGGAGGGGATGTTATGGAGATGAAGGTTTTCGGGTGGTGGTGCTGTGGTGGTGATGGGAGGAAAAATAGGAACATTTATTGTGGCAGGGGTAGTAGTGGTGGTGTTGGATGGTGGGATGTACCCTGCCAGGATTTGTTCCCTTGTAGAGGCGGGGTGGACCTGCTTCCTGGCTCTCTTCTTAGGTGCTGGCTCAGCTGTGGATTCTTGATCCATTCTCTTCCCCTTAGATTTTGTAGTGGGTGATTCTTTCTCAGGGGAAGGTTGGTATTCTGAGGCCTTGTCGGATGAAATCTCTTCTACCTCCTCTTCAGAAGATTCTTCATCTAAGCAGCGGTTGATTCGCTTTATGTCTTTTATGACTTCAATCAGGTTCACTTGTGCTGGGACCTGTCCAGTCTTTTTGTACTGGTCAACTATGTTTTGGAGATTTGTTCGTTCAGGTAGTAATTTCTCCTTTGTCCAGAAAGGAGCATCTGTTGATCCTTTCTTCACAGGTGAAGTCATTCTGAAATGATTGACAATAAAACAAAAGTTAGAAATCGTAAATTTTGGAATTATAACAAAGGAAAATTATTTTGAGTTTGAGTTTTAATAGTTTGATTGAGTTCAAATGGTCCTGAGACTGTTTGGTCTCAAACGGTCTTGAGACCATTTGGGCTCACACGGTCTTGAGACCGCGAGGATCCAAACGGTCTTGAGACCGCGGGGATCCAAACGGTCTTGAGACCGCGAGGATCCAAACGGTCTTGAGACCGCGAGGGAGACGAACCGCACGGGAGACAAACCGCGCGGTCGTTCGTCGGCAGAGAACCAAGAAAACGATGACGGCGACAAGGGCGGAGAGGAGTTCGAACGCGAGCTATTGTTTAATGAATCGCCGGGTTGTCAACCTGTCATTGCGGTCAGCGAATCGGCGAAGAGCTGGAGACGACGAATCAGCATTACAGTAGGGGCGCACGAGTGACGACGAGCCGGAGACGACAGCGGCGAAGCCGAGTCGTCGGCGAAGAACTTGAAACGGAAGCGGCGTCAGAGAGTGCGGAGATGGAGCTCGGAGATGAATGAAACAGCGAAGCTTGGAAGTTCGGGGTTCAAGAAGAGAGAAACGTTGGTGGGGAGGGTATATTTATAGGTTTTAGGTGGGGTCGGCCTTCCAAACGGTCTTGAGACCGTGAGGAATCCTCACGGTCCGGGGACCGCGAGGGCCCAAACGGTCTCGAGACCGTGAGGGCCCAAACGGTCCTGAGACCGCGAGGGCCCAAACGGTCTTGAGACCGTTTGACTTCAAGATCATGTGGATTTTTTATATATATATATATATTTTATATTTTTATATTTAAAGAAAAACAAAGAAAAACAAAGAAAAACAAAAGAGGTTTAAAAACAAAAAGGCTAGAAAATTTAGGGAAGGTGATACTCAGGCCTTGGGTTGCCTCCCAAGAAGCGCTTTGGTTTAACGTCGCTGGCTTGACAAGATTTTGCTCTGGCTATGCTGACTTTATAGGATCATGGATCTCTATGGTTTGCCTTGATAATTTGTCTGCCGGAGTGTGGTATTTCTTCAATCTGTGACCATTTACGGTCCTTTCTCCTCCATTATCGTCGATAATAATGACAGCTCCTGTCGGGTATATGTGTTTGATTGTGAACGGCCCCGACCATTTAGTACGCAATTTTCCAGGAAACATTTTTAATCTGGAGTTGAATAGGAGGACTTTGTCTCCGACGGTTATATCCTTTCTTTTTATGTGGCCATCGTGCCACATCTTAGTTTGTTCTTTGTAAATTCTTGCGTTGTGGTAGGATGTCATTCGTAATTCTTCTAGTTCTTGGAGTTGCAGTTGTCTGAATTCACCAGCGCCTTTGAGATCGAAGTTTAGTTGCTTAATGGCCCACCAAGCCTTATGCTCTAATTCAACTGGCAAATGGCATGACTTCCCATACACTAATCGAAATGGTGTTGTTCCGATTGGTGTTTTGAAAGCTGTACGGTAAGCCCATAGAGCGTCAGATAGTTTGGTGGACCAATCGGTGCGGTGCCAATTGACAGTCTTTTCTAGGATAGCTTTAATTTGCCTATTGGATACTTCAACCTGTCCACATGTCTGTGGATGATACGGTGTAGAAACTTTGTGGTTGACTCCGTATTTTCTTAATAAGGCTTCAAAACTCCGTTCCAAGAAATGTGATCCGCCGTCAGATATTATCGTTCTTGGGACGCTGAATCTGGGGAATATTATCTCTTTAAACATCTTGATTACCGGTTTTGAATCACAAGAGATGGTCGGTAGAGCTTCTACCCATTTTGACACATAATCCACAGCAACTAAGATGTACATGTATCCGTAGGATGAGGGGAAAGGGCCCATGTAATCAATTCCCCATACATCGAAGAGTTCGATTTCTTGCCATATGTTCAATGGCATTTCATTTCTTCTGGTGATTCCCCCAGATAGTTGGCACTTGTCGCATGATCGCACGTATTCATGTGCGTCTTTTGCGATGGTAGGCCAATAAAAGCCAGATTGCAGGACTTTAATAGCTGTCTTTTTAGAACTCATGTGGCCCCCAGCGGGGCCTGAGTGACAGTGCTCAATAACCGAAGTGATTTCCGTCTCTGGAATGCATCTACGAAAGAGTCCATCTGCGCATAAGCGAAAAAGATAGGGCTCATCCCAGAAATATTGCTTAGCGTCGTGAATGAACTTCTTTTTGTCGTGATAGGATGCGGATGGGTGAATGATTCCTGTTGCCAAATAATTAACAATGTCGGCATACCAGGGGAATCCATTAGCGACTTTCATTAATTGGTTGTCTGGGAGTGAGTCTCGGATAGGTACTTTGTCTTCATCCTTGACTCTAATACGGCTGAGATGGTCAGCGACGACGTTTTCCACCCCGCTTTTGTCTTTGATTTCCAAATCGAATTCTTGAAGCATTAATACCCAACGAATAAGTCTAGGTTTTGCATCTTGCTTCTGAATTAGATACCGTATAGCGGAGTGGTCAGTGTAGACAATAACTTTAGCTCCAATCAGGTATGAGCGGAATTTCTCGAACGTGTAGATGACATCTAAGAATTCCTTTTCTGTAGTGGTGTAATTTTTCTGTGCTTCATCCAGCGTTTTAGATGCGTAGTATATAACATAGGGTTTCTTGTCGATTCTTTGCCCTAAAACGGCCCCTATGGCATAATCGCTCGCATCACACATGATTTCAAATGGTTGTGACCAATCTGGAGCTCTTAGAATGGGTGCGGAAATCAAGGCATTTTTTAGAGTTGTGAAACTTTGCAAACATTCTTGGTTAAACTTAAATTATGTGTCCTTGGTCAGCAGTTGTGTCATGGGTTTTGCTATTTTTGAGAAGTCTTTGATAAATCTTCTGTAAAACCCAGCATGACCTAAGAAAGCACGTACCCCTTTTACATCTTTTGGTGGCATCAATTTCGAGATGACGTCAATTTTTGCTTGATCCACCTCGATCCCTCTGTCGCTCACTCTGTGTCCGAGGACAATACCTTCCGTTACCATAAAATGGCATTTTTCCCAATTTAAGATGAGGTTTGTGTCCTCGCATCTTTGTAGAACTTGAACCAGGTTGAGCAGACAGTTGTCGAAAGAGTTTCCATAAACTGAGAAATCATCCATGAATATCTCCATTATAGATTATGTTAATCCTGCAAAGATAGCAGACATGCATCTCTGAAAAGTGGCTCGCGCGTTACAAAGCCTGAATGGCATTCTTCTGAAAGCATATGTCCCAAAAGGACAGGTGAAAGTAGTTTTCTCTTGATCTTCCGGGTGTATAGGGATTTGGTAAAACCCGGAATAACCATCGAGGTAACAGAAGAATTTCTGATGAGCTAAGCGCTCGAGGACCTCATCTAGGAAAGGCAGGGGGTAGTGATCTTTTCGCGTGGATTTATTAAGTTTTCTATAGTCAACGCACATTCTCCACCCAGTCACGGTTCTAGTGGGTACTAGTTCGTTTTTATCATTAAGGACAACAGTGGTCCCCCCCTTTTTTGGGACCACCTGTACTGGGCTAACCCACTAAGAATCCGAAATGGGGTAGATGATACCTGCCTTTAGAAGTTTGAGGACCTCAACGCGAACCACCTCCTTGAGGTTGGGGTTTAACTTTCTCTGGTGTTCTCTTGATGGTTTAAACTCTTCAACCATGGGCAGTTTGTGCATACATAAAGCGGGACTTATACCCGTCAAATTAGTCATTTTATACCCAATGACTTTCTTATGCCTCTTTAATTCATCGAGAAGCCTTTTTTCTTGGTCTTTCTCCAGAGTGGATCTGATGATTACTGGACAGAGCTTCTCTTCATCAAGAAAAACATGTTTGAGCCCCTCAGGTAGGGCTTTCATTTCCGGAGCCTTAGGTGGCTCGGTAGCTTCTATAATTGTGACGGCCTTAAGTTCTTCGAATGTGGCAGTCGGGGCTTCTTCAGCCTTTTCCAAGTATTGAAGGCATTGTTGCACTAATTCACTTGCCGAGAATTCCACTTCCGGATTTGTAAGGGTATTTTCCAATTCATCGGAGGGTTCAGACATTTCTAACTGGGACATTTGATATATGGCATCCAGGTGAAAAACTTCCTCTTGAATGCTTGGTCCTTTCATGCTGTTAAAAACTCTGAACTGGAAAGCTTCCTTCCCAAGTATCAAGATAATAGTGCCTGCTTCAACATCGATAAGTGCTCGGGCAGTAGCTAGGAAAGGTCTGCCAAAGATTATCGGGTATCTCAAGTCTTCTTGGATGACCATAATAACGAAATCGCACGAGACATAGGAATTTGCTCCTATTCTGACAGGAGTATCCTCGATAATTCCAAGAGGGGCAGTTATGGTAGGGTCGGCTAACTGAATTGTCATTGTCGTAGGTAACAAATCAGTGAAGCCTAATCTTTTACACATCGAATAGGGCATAATAGATATACTTGCTCCTAAGTCTGCCAATCCTTTCTTGCTGGAACCATTTCCAATGGAACACTGGATACCGAAGGAACCAGGATCCTTCTTTTTCTTTGGCATCTTGTTTAGAAGAATGTCTGAAGTGGTCTGAGCAAGTTTCACCGTTTCATGCTCTTCTGTCATATACTTTCTCGACAAGAGGGTTTTCAGGTATTTGGCCCAAGCGGGCACCTCGGAAAGAGCATCGAGGAAAGGAATATCAATGTATAATTTTTTCATAGCTTCTTTAAATTTTTGGAACCTATTATCCATTTTGGTCCCTTTCATCCTGTCTGGATAAGGAATTCTGGGTGGGACCTCTGGCATTGGTTCGTTTTCCTTTTCTTTCTCAGTAGAATTTTCTGTTTCTATGCTTGAATTTCCTGTTGGGGAAAGAATGGCTACATCATCATCATCATGTATGATTCTGGTGACATCAGGCAGGATACGACCAGACCGTGTGGTGACGGCATTCAGTTGTTCTGGTCTGTTTTGGTTATGTCTCGGGTTTGCTTATGGTTGCCCAGCAAAAGTGCCGGCTTGTGGCTTCAATTGAGCGGCAATCTGTGCTAGTTGGGATTCTATGACCTTTTGTTGAGCTTGCTGGTTTGCAAGCATAGTCTGTTGAGATTGAAGCATTTGTCTAATCAAGGATATTTCATCAGATGATTGGGGAGGAGCACCCCTTTGTTGATACTGAGTGACTTGTTGTCCTTGTGGTTGTTGTAGAGGTGCAGTTAACTGTGGTTGTTGGGGCTGCTACAACTGAGGTTGTTGTAGCTGCGGGTGCAGACTTGGATGGCCATATTGGTAAGAAGGGTTCCTGGGATAGTTAGATCTTTGGAAACCCTGTCTATAATTCCCTTGACTGAAGTTATTCTGAAATCCTGGTGGTTGTCTATTGAAAGATCCACCTTGAGTCTGCTGTTGTGGGTTGGCGGTCCCTGCAGGATTCCCGTATTGGAAACTAGGATGGTTCCTTGGTTTATCTGGATTGTAGTACACCTGGCCAGGTATTGAATGGATGGAGTTGACTTGCTCTGGCATTTGGTCCTCGAGATGCTCAATGATGGGTTCATATTGCGGCATAGGTGGTTGTAAATCCATCATGACATTGTACAACAAACCACATGATAATGTGGGATGATCAGATGCATGACAGGCTTCACAAGTTCCAGTAGCTGCTTTTACTTGTTGAACCTGAGAGCTTTTCTTCTTTTCATACTCCCCGAAAGAAGTTTCGAGGGCTTGTTGCTTGCTAGCAATAGTCTTCAGGGCCTCGGCAATGGCCTTGAGTTCCATTGATTCTTCAACTTTGTATACCTTAAGAACCCCCTTGGGTTGGTTAGACGACCTTCCCCAATTGGATTGGTTCTCGGCCCCTAGCGTAACTATATTCCAGGCATCTTCATAGTTCTTTCTCATAAAATTTCCTCCAGATGAGGAATCTAGAAATTGCTTGATATCATCACTTACTCCTCTATAGAATGTTTCTATCAGTTGATTTTGAGATATGCCATGGTGAGGACACTTTCTCAGGAGTTCTTTGAATCTTTCCCAAGCTTCAGCAAGTGTTTCTCCAGGTAGTTGGGAAAAGTGATTAATCTGTCCCCTAATCTCATAGGTTAGCGAAGGTGGGAATAATTTCTCAAGAAACTTTTCTTCTAAAGGAGTCCAAGTAGTGATGATGGGGTGTCTATCCAAAGCGTTGTACCAGCTTAGTGCTCTTCCAGATAAGGTGAAGTGGAAAAGGTGTAACATTATTGCTTCCAAGGCGATTCCTGCTTGGGGTACAAGTCGGCAGAGTGACTTGAATCTCTTAAGGTGATCCATGCAATTGTCTCCGGGTGCTCCAGAGAAAGAGATGCCTTGCATGATCTGGATCCATTGCGTCCGGATTTCAAAGTGTGGTATGTTAATAATCGGTGGTCGGACTGGATGATCATCTTCATAATTCTTCGGGACTGCATAGTCCCGAAGTTGCTTGTTTCTTAACGCAAGTTGAGCAGCAGCATGCTCTGCTGGGATGCGGGCTTGTTCCTCAGCTCGAATCTCAGCTTGCACCTGAGCACGAGTGTCTGCAATATGTTGTGCTCGTTGTGCTGCTATGGCAGCGTTAACTCTTTCTGCAACAAGGTGTTGCTCTTCAGCCATCTATCTGGCTCTTTGGCGGTTAAGTCTAATCCTTCGGTGGAAACTTCTTTCTACCTCAGAGTCATACTCTGGTTCAGGGGAGAATCCGATGCTATGCGAGGGTTGCATACACGTTTTCTACCGGAGTAGAAAGAAAATCACACGTTAGGATAATGGAAGGAAATGAAGAAATCAAGAAGATTTGGAGTAGTTATCAAGAAAAAGTGTAAAATCCTAATCAACCAAGAAGTTGTTAAGTAAAAACTAAAACGTTCCGTTGTCCCCGGAAATGGCGTCAATTTTTGATGGAGTTTTGCAACGCCACTAAAAATCCTAGAGACGATGAATCCCTAAGTTTAGCCTTGCTAGTACTATGGTAAGAACCCCACCCACGTGTGCTAAGACACGCGGAAGTCTTATCGTAGTATAGTTAAGGGTCGAATCCTTGGGACAACGGTCTTGATGAAATCAAGATGGAAAACATTTTCAGTTGAACTTAACTACTTAACAGTTGATATTTAGATCGAAGGTTTGATTTGGTTTTAAACTAAGTGCAAGGAAAGTAAAGCAAGAAAGTAGAGATTAAGGTTGTAAACAATGATTAAAAGCCACTAGGATGTTATCGAGTTTCACACCACTACACATGGATCAAGACATGCAACATAATAAAACAACCTGCAAAGAGAGTCAAATCAGTTAGTATCTTGTAGTCCTAGCTTCCTTTCGGATAACTAGCTACAAGAAGTGTGGAGTACTGCAACACCATCCATACCGTAATGAATGTTCACATGCTTTACATTATTCCTTCATGAAATGTGTTCCTTGACCTTACCAAGATTGCACTTCCATACGTCAACTGATTCCATTTCATAGTATGAAAGTGCAATGATGGGGGTGAGTTTACTCCACTCATGAAAGCACTCCTAGATACCGAAACAGACATATGGTGACTACATACATCTAAGACCAACATTCAATCGATATTCAGATCTAAGGGTATAAACATAGACAATTCATACCAAAAGATAATAAGTAACACAAGTTGATGATCAGGCAACTAGCATTCATTAAACGATTGATGTTGAACTGAAAAGAAGAGTATCTCTATTACAAATTATTGAATTACATTGCATGAAATGAAAACATGGGTAGCAGGGCTACTCCCCGCACCCTAGTGAATGAAACTACTCACTCATGTCAAGGACAAAGAAGGAGGCGAGAAGAGAGAGAAAGAACGTCATCTCCACGGAGGAGGGAAAGTTGAACCCTTGGTGAAGAGAGCAACGATCTTCGCACTTCGTGGTTGACTTGATGAAGGATCTTCTCTTCCCACCTTCTTTGTTGTTGAGAGGAAAGAGAAGATAGCTTGGTGATGGAACGCGGATCTCAAACTGGCAGCCTTGGGGCAGTGGATGGGAGACAAAAGTGCTCTGGAGCTAGAGAGGCAGCCTCTGGACCTCTGAGAATCGATCCCTTTGAAGTGGCCCTTGAGGTCCTATTTATAGGCTCAAGTTGAGCCCAAACGGTCTAGAGACCGTTTGGCCTCTCGCGTTCTTGGGACCGTGAGGCCTTCTTGCGGTCTTGGGACCGCGAGGCCTTCTCGCGGTCTTGGGACCGTGAGGTCTCCTCGCGGTCTTGGGACCGTGAGGTCTTCTCGCGGTCTTGGGACCGTGAGGTCTCCTCGCGGTCTTGGGACCGTGGGGTCTTCTCGTGGTCTTGGGACCGTGAGGTCTTCTCACGGTCTTGGGACCGTGGGGTCTTCTCGCGGTCTTGGGACCGTGAGGTCTTCTCGCGGTCTTGGGATCGTGAGGGGTCTCCTCGCGGTCTTGGGACCGTGAGGGGTCTTTGTAATTTTTTGTGTTTTCTGAAATGAAAAAAATAAGAAAAGTTAGTTTATTGGTGTATCTGCAATAAAGTAAAAAAAGTTTAATGATTCTATCTAGTTTATCTAAGAAAGAGTATGGAAAATTAAAGATAACTAATAAAATAACGTCACAAAATGGGAGGTTATCAGGAATCACTTGGCCCGTTCATTGATTTTAGTCTGGGTTTACATTGTGGGCTTACATTGTGGTTTCTAGGAATCACTTGGCCCATTCACTGATTTTAGTCTGGGTTTACGATGTGGGCTTACGTTGTAGTTTATAGGAATAACTTGACCCATTTGTTGATTTCTGTCTGGGTTTATGTTGTGGGCTTACATTGCGGTTTCTAGGAATCACTTGGACAATTGATTGATTTTAGTCTAGGTTTACAGTGTCGGCTTACGTTGCGATTTCTAGCAATCCCTTGGAGCATTCGTTGATTTTAGTCAGGGTTTATGTTGTGGGTTTACTTTGCGGTTTCTAAGAATCACTTGGTCCATTTGTTGATTTTAGTCTGAGTTTACGGTGCGTGTTTACGTTGAAGTTTCTAGGAATCACTTGGCCTATTCGTTGATTTTAGTCAGGTTTTATGTTTTGTGTTTACATTGCGGTTTCTAGGAATCACTTGGGCCATTCATGGATTTTAGTCTGGGTTTACGTTGCGGTTTCTAGGAATCACTTGGCCCATTCGTTGATTTTAGTCTGGGGGTTTACGTTGCGGTTTCTAGATATCACTAGGCCCATTCATTGATTTTACTCTGGGTTTACATTGTCAGCTCACGTTGCAGTTTCTAAGAATAACATGGCACATTCGTTGATTTTAGTCTGGGTTTACGTTGCTTACATTGTGGTTTCTAGGAATCACTTGGCCCATTCGTTGATTTTAGTCTAGGTTTACGTTATGTGTTTATATTCTAGTTTCTAGGAATCACTTGGCCCATTTGTTGGTTTTAGTATGGGTTTACGTTGTGGGCTTACGTTGCTATTTCTAGGAATCACCTGGCTCATTTTTTGATTTTAGTTTTGGTTTACATTGTGGGCTTAAGTTGCAATTTCTCGGAATCTCTGGGCCCATTCATTGATTTTAGTCTAGGTATACGTTGTGGGTTTACGTTGCGGTTTCTAGGAATCACTTAGCCCATTCGTTGATTTTAGTTTGGGTTTACATTGTGGGTTTACGTTGTAATTTCTGGGAATCACTTGGCCCATTCATTAATTTTAGTCTGGTTTACGTTGTGGGCTTATGTTGCGGTTTCTAGGAATCACTTGGCCAATTCATTTAATTTAGTCTAGGTTTACATTATGGGCTTACGTTGCAGTTTGTAGGAATCCCTTGGCCCATTTGTTGATTTTAGTATGGGATTACGTTGTGGGTTTACTTTGAGGATTCTAGGAATCACTTGGCCCATTCGTTGATTTTAGTCTGGGTTTACGTTGTGGGCTTACTTTGCGGTTTCTAGGAATCACTTGGCCCATTCATTGATTTTAGTCTGGGTTTACGTTGTGGGTTTACATTGCAATTTCTAGCAACCACTTGGCCCATTCGTTGATTTTAGTCTGGGTTTACGATGTGGGCTTACCTAGTGGTTTCTAGGAATCACTTGGCCCATTCGTTGATTTTAGTCTGGGATTACGTTGTGGATTTTAGGAATCACTTGGTCCATTTGTTGACTTTAGTATGTTTTTATGTTGTGGGCTTACATTGTGGTTTCTAGGAATCACTTGATTCATAAGTTGATTTTAGTCTAGGTTTACGTTGTGGGTTTACTTTGCAGTTTCTAGGAATCACTTGGCCCATTCATTAATTTTAGTTTGTGTTTATATTGTGGGCTTACGTTGCAGTTTTTAGGAATCACTTGGCCCATTCGTTGATTTTAGACCGGGTTTACATTGTGGGCTTACTTTGCGGTTTCTAGTAATCACCTGGACCATTCGTTGATTTTAGTCCAGGTTTATGTTGTGGGCTTACGTTGCAGTTTCAAAAAATCACTTGGCCCATTTGTTGATTTTAGTCTGGGTTTACGTTGTTGGCTTGCATTGCGGTTTCTAAGAATCACTTGGCCCATTCGTTGATTTTAGTCTGGGTTTACGTTGTTGGCTTACATTGCGGTTTCTAGGAATCACTTGGCCCATTTGTTGATATTAGTCTAGGTTTATGTTGTGGGCTTATGTTGCGGTTTCTAGGAATCACTTAGCCCATTTGTTGATTTTAGTCTGGGTTTACATTGTGGGCTTACTTTGCAGTTTCTAGGAATCACTTGGCCCATTCTTTGGTTTTAGTATGGATTTACGTTATGGGTTTACGTTGCGGTTTCTAGGAATCACTTGATCCATTTGTTGATTTTGTCTAGGTTTATGTTGTGGGCTTACGTTGCGCTTTCTAGGAATCTCTTGGCCTATTGGTTGATTTTAGTCTGGGATTACGTTGTGGGTTTACGTAGCAGTTTTAAGGAATCACTTAGCCCATTCGTTGATTTTAGTCTGGGTTTATGTTGGGGGTTTACATTGCAATTTCTAGGAATCACTTGGCCCATTCGTTGATTTTAGTCTGGGTTTACATTGTGGGCTTACATTGCAGTTTCTAGGTATCACTTGGCCCATTCGTTGATTTTAGTCTGGGTTTACGTTGCAGTTTCTAGGAATCACTTGGCCCATTTGTTGATTTTAGTCTGAGGTTTACATTGTGGGTTTACGTTGTGGTTTATCGGAAACACTTGGCACATTCCTTGATTTTAGTCTAGGTTTAAATTGTGAACTTATGTTGCAATTTTTAGGAATCCATTGGCCCATTCATTGATTTTAGTGGGGGATATGTTGTGGGTTTACGTTGTTGTTTCTAGGAATCAATTGGCGCATTCGTTGATTTTAGTTTGGGTCTATGTTGTGGATTTACGTTGCAATTTTAGGAATCACTTGGCCCATTCGTTGATTTTAGTCTGGGTTTACATTGAGGACTTATGTTCAGTTTCTAGGAATCACTTGGCCCATTCATTGATTTTAGTCTGGGTTTACATTGGGGGCATATGTTGCAGTTTCTAAGAATCACTTGGCCCATTCGTTGATTTTAGTATGGGTTTTAGTTTTGGGTTTACCTTACTGTTTCTAGGAATCCCTTGGCCCATTTGTTGATTTTAGTCTGGATATATGTTGGGGCCTTACATTGCAGTTTCTTGGAATCACTTGGCCCATTCGTTGATTTTAATCTGGGTTTACATTGTGGTCATACGTTGTGGTTTCTAGGAATCACATGGCGCATTTGTTTATTTTAGTCTGAGTTTATATTGTGGGCTTACATTGTGGTTTCTAGGAATCACTTGGCCCATTAGTTGATTTTATTCTGGGTTTATGTTGGCGGCTTACGCTGTGGTTTCTAGGAATCACGTGGCCCATCCGTTGATTTTAGTCTGGGTTTTCATTGTGGGCTTATGTTGTGGTTTCTAGGAATCACTTGGATCATTCGTTGATTTTAGTCTGGGTTTATGTTGTGTGCTTATGTTGCAATTTCTAGAAATCACTTGGCTCGTTTATTGATTTTAGTCTGGGTTTACATTGTGGGTTTACTTTGTGGTTTCTAGGAATCACTTGGCCCATTCGTTGATTTTAGTCTGGGTTTACGTTGTGGGCTTACTTTGCGGTTTCTAGGAATCACTTGGCCCATTCATCAATTTTAGTATAGGTTTGTTGTGGGTTTACATTGCAGTTTCTAGGAATGACTTCGCCCATTCTTTGATTTCAGTATGGGTTTAAGATGTGGCTTACCTTGTGGTTTCTAGGAATCAGTTGGCCCATTCGTTGATTTAGTCTGGGTTTACGTTGTGGTTTCTATGTATCACTTGGTCGATTTGTTGATTTTAGTCTGAGTTTACGTTGTGGGCTTACGTAGTGGTTTCTAGGAATCATTTGATTCAATCGTTGATTTTAGTGTGGGTTTACATTGTGAGCTTACTTTGCGGTTTGTAGGAATCACTTGGTCCATTCATTTATTTTAGTCTGGGTTTACGTTGTGGGCTTACGTTGTAGTTTCTAGGAACCACTTGAACATTCGTGGATTTTAGTCTGGGTTTATGTTGTGGGCTTACTTTGCCGTTTCTAGAATCACTTGGCCCATTCTTTAATTTTAGTTCGGGTTTACATTGTGGGCTCACGTTGCGGTTTCTAGGAATCACTTGGCACATTCATTGATTTTAGTTTGGGTTTACGTTGTCGGTTTACATTGCGGTTTCTAGGAATCACTTGGCCCATTTGTTTATTTTAGTCTGGGTTTACATTGTGGGCTTATGTTGTGGTTTTTACGAATCACTTGGCCCGTTCGTTGATTTTACTCTGGGTTTACATTGTGGGCTTA
Organism: Alisma plantago-aquatica; assembly: GCA_963693085.1. Taxonomy (NCBI): domain Eukaryota; kingdom Viridiplantae; phylum Streptophyta; class Magnoliopsida; order Alismatales; family Alismataceae; genus Alisma; species Alisma plantago-aquatica. The sequence goes on along the minus strand of OY856413.1, from coordinate 589,200,626 downwards.
CATTGCGGTTTCTAGGAATCACTTGGCCCATTCGTTGATTTTAGTCTGGGTTTACATTGTGGGCTTATGTTGCAGTTTGTAGGAATCACTTGGCCCATTTATTGATTTTAGTCTGAATTTATGTTGTGGGCTTACGTTGCGGTTTCTAGGAATCACTTGGCTAATTCCTTGATTTTAGTCTGGGTTTACGTTGTCGGCTTACATTGCGATTTCTAGCAATCCCTTGGCTCATTCATTGATTTTAGTCTGGGTTTACATTGTGGGTTTACTTTGCAGTTGCTAAGAATCACTTGGCCCATTCGTTGATTTTAGTCTGGGTTTACGTTGCGGTTTCTGGGAATCACTTGGCCCATTTGTTGATTTTAGTCTGGTTTTATGTTGTGGGTTTACGTTGCGGTTTCTAGGAATCACTTGGCCCATTCATTGATTTTATTCTGTGTTTACGTTGTGGGTTTACTTTGCGGTTTCTAGGAATCACTTAGCCCATTCGTTGATTTTAGTCTGGTTTTACATTGTTAGTTTACGTTGCGGTTTCTAGATATCACTTGGCCCATTTGTTGATTTTTGTCTGGGTTTACGTTGTCATCTTACGTTGTGATTTCTAGGAATCACTTGGCCCATTTGTTGATTTTAGTATGGGTTTACGTTGTTTACGTTGTGGTTTCTAGGAATCACTTGGCCCCCTCATTGATTTTTGTCTAGGTTTACATTGTGGGCTTACGTTGTGGTTTTTAGGAATCACTTGGCCCATTCGTCATCTAGGTTTACGTTGTGTGCTTACATTGCGGTTTCTGGAAATCACTTGGCCCATTCGTTGATTTTTGTCTGGGTTTACGTTCTTTGTAGTTTCTAGGAATCACTTCGCCCATTCGTTGATTTTAGTCTAGGTTTACGTTGTGGGCCTACTTTGCGGTTTCTAGGAATCACTTGGCCCATTCATTGATTTTAGTCTGGGTTTACATTTTGGGTTTACATTACAGTTTCTAGGAATCACTTGGCCAATTCATTGATTTTAGTCTGGGTTTATGATGTGGGCTTACCTTGTGGTTTCTAGGAATCACTTGGCCCATTCGTTGATTTTAGTTTGGGTTTACATTGTAGTTTCTAGGAATCACTTAGTCCATTCGTTGATTTTAGTCTGGGTTTACGTTGTGGGCTTACGTCGCGGTTTCTAGGAATCACTTGATTCATTCAGTAATTTTAGTTTGGGTTTACGTTGTGGGCTTATTTTGTGGTTTATAGGAATCACTTGGACCATTAGTTGATTTTAGCCAGGGTTTACGTTGTGGGCTTACGTTGTGGTTTCTAGGAATCACTTGGCCCATTCGTTGATTTTAGTCTAAGTTTAGGTTGTAGGCTTACTTTGCGGTTTTTAGGAATCACTTGGCCCATTCGTTGATTTTAGTCTGACTTTGCGTTATGGGCTTAAGTTGCAGTTTCTAGGAATCACATGGCCCAATTTTGTTGATTTTAGACTAGGTTTACATTGTAGGATTACATTGCAGTTTCTAGGAATCACTTGGCCCATTTGTTTATTTTAGTCTGGGTTTACATTGTGGGCTTATGTTGTGGTTTCTAGAAATCACTTGGTCCGTCGTTGATTTTAGTCTGGGCTTACGTTGTGGGCTTACGTTGCGGTTTCTAGGAATCACTTGACCCATTCATTGATTTTAGTCGGGTTTATGTTGTGGCCTTACGTTGCAGTTTCTAGGAATCACTTGGCCATTCGTTGGTTTTAGTCTGGGTTTACGTTGTTGGCTTATGTTGCAGTTTCTAGGAATCACTTGGCGCATTCATTGATTTTACACTAGTACAAGAATTGTCTGTAGCGTCGATTTTTTTAAGCCTGTAACATCACTTTATAACTGACGCCTAAGTGGTCGTCGCTATAGAATTTTCTCTATAGCGTCGGTTTATTTGACCAAATAAAATCGACCTTATAGAGTAAACATCGACGCAAAAGGTTGTAAAAAATCTGACCCATGTGAGAAAAAAGGAGCCTGTAAGGTCGGTTATTCCAAAAAAACTGACCCTGTAAACGATCTCGGTCGAGAAAATTGTCGACCGATACTAGTTTCGGTCGACAATTTTCTCGACCGAGAGAGTTTACAGGGTCGGTTTTTTTGGAATAACCGACACTAAATATTGAATAACCACTTCAGTGTACTCCTCGGTCGAGAACATTGTCGACCGAAAATATTGTCGGTCGACAATTTTCTCGATCGAGAGAGTTTATAGGGTCGTTTTTTTTGGAATAACTGACGCTAAATATTGAATAACCACTTCAGTGTACTCCTCAGTCGAGAACATTGTCGATCGAAAATATTATCGGTCGACAATTTTCTCGACCGAGAGAGTTTACAGGGTCGGTTTTTTTGGAATAACCGACGCTAAAAATTTAAATAAATATTTCAGTGTATCCCTCAATCGAGAAAATTGTCGACCGAAAATATTTCGGTCGACAAAATTTTCGACCGAGGGGTACACTAAAATGTTCTGCAGAAAAACTGAAATAGAACAGAAGATTCATATATTCTGGGAGAGGGGAGCATTGATGCTCAACCGTCACCATTCAAAACCACACATTCATGACAAAAATGATTCATAATCACATCATAATTTACAAAATGATAGATTGCTTGAAATATAAGGAGGAAAAATTAGCTTGAAATCCTAGAAATATACCATCTTTTGAGAGATTAAAAGCAATCATTATCCATATGCAAACAAGGTCTATGATTACCACTTCCATCAAAAAATCATGCACAAGATGTTGGGTTCATCTAAGATGATAAACTACTCAAGAACTATCATACAAGCTCACACCCTAGGTAAAGGTACATCTTTATACTTGGATCAATATTTTAAGGCAAAATCATGTACATGTAACGTAAGAGTGAACAATACTCATGGATAAAGTTATATAACTCACCTTAGAGATGATGTAGAAACTCCAAACAACAAGGTAGATTGAAGAAAAAGGGGGAAGAAACCCTAGCTTGGGCACTCCTCTTCACCAAGCTCGTTCCTTCTACAAAAAGGAAGCAAACCCTATGTTGAAAAGGTAAGAAGAAGAGAGGGGAAGATGTTTTCAACCATTATCTCAAGCTCCACCATGGAACGTAATGGATTCAGCCAAGAAGAAGAGAGGGGAAGATAGAACAACAAGAAAAACAAAGAAAAAGAGATAGATCTCATTTACCAAGACTAAGAAGCAAAACAAGGTAGCACCAAACAATCTCAAGAAAGGTGGATCTGAACCCGGAAACGAACTCGGGAACCTTACTTGGAAACGGCAGTGACCTTCCTTGGAAACGGCGACGACCTTACTTGGAAATGGCGGCGACCTTCATGGAGGATGAGACGACCTTCACAGAGAGGCGGCGACCTTCGTGGAAGTGTGGAGAGGCGGATATGACGAGATCTTTTCATGGAGAGGAGGCAAGGGAGTTGGCGGCACGGAGAGGTGGCAAGGCTTCACGGACACCACGATCCTCTTCGAACACGATGACAAGCTTCTTGGAAAAGGCTTTGGCGGCGCGACAAAAATGAAAATTGATGCCGCGGGAGAGAAGCAGAGAAGGTATCTGCGGCGGAAAAGGTATCGACGCCGCGGGAGAGAAAAAGAGAACGAAAATTTTGTTTTGCGGGAGAGAAAGACTAGGTTTCGGCCATTTTAAAGGAGAGACTCGACCTGTAGCGTCGGTTAAAACAAACAAACTGACGCTAAAGATAAGTGGTGCCCGTGTTTGGTTATTTAAAAACACTCAAACTCATTTTTGATCGACAAATTTATCGACCGAGAGGTTATCGGTCGACAAATTCGTCGACCGAGGGGAGCTCTAGGGTCGATTAAAAGTATAAAACTGACGCTAGAGGTGCTTATACATGCGTGAACTAAACTGGATCCAAAATTCATGTCAGTCGACAATATTGTCGACCGAGGAGCCTTTTAGGGTCAGTTATAAGAAAAAGTTGACCCTAGAGGTGCTTATACACGTGAAATCTAGCTCCTTCTCGATCGACGAATTTGTCGACCGAGAGGTTATCGGTCGACAAATTCGTCGACCGAGGTAGCTCTAGGGTCGGTTAAAAGTAAAAAACCGACGCTAGATGTGCTTATACAACCCTAATATGGGATGATGTTATGTGAAGCCCTAATATAGGGTGATGTCGTGTAAAACCCTAATATGGGATAATGTTATGTGAAACCCTAATATGGGATGATGTTATGTGAAACCCTAATATAGGGTGATGTTGTGTAAAACTCTAATATGGGATAATGTTATGTGAAACCTTAATATGGGATGATGTTATGTGAAACCCTAATTGATAAAGATGGGAAACTCTAACCCTAATGAGGGAATAGTGATGTTATTTTTGTATTGCATGATGTTGATATGAAATTGATATGGTTGTTATCAAGTATACTAACCATGCAAGTATCATGAGATAATAAGCGTAACCAGGTATGAGCTATGATGGTAATGGGCCTTGTGAGCCATTATTTTATTTGTTGCGTAGTGAGAGGTGACAACAAGAAGTTGAATATGCCTAGTGAGTTATGTGAGATGCTTGTGTAACAAGTATCCTGAATACCTTGGTCAGATGACCTGAAGGTAATAGTTACCTGATAAGTGATAATCATGTTTAGTGATGAACTAAGGGTTTGAATACCCAGATCCAGCAAATGTGATGATGGTGGTATTGAGGGATGTGAATTCCCAACAATGAGACAAGGGAGGTTATAAGGAAAAACCGACCCTAGAGGTGCTTATACACGTGAAATATGGCTCCTTCTAGATCAACAAATTTGTCGACCGAGAGGTTATCAGTCAACAATTTCATCGACCGAGGGAGCTCTAGGGTCGGTTAAAAGTAAATAAACTGACGCTAGTGGTGCTTATATATGCGTGAACTAAACTGGAACCAAAATTCATATCGGTCGACAATATTGTCGACCGAAGGGACTTCTAGGGTCGGTTATAAGGAAAAAACTGACCCTAGAGGTGCTTATACACGTGAAATCTGGCTCCTTTTCGGTCGACGAATTTGTCGACCGAGAGGTTATCGGTCGACAAATTCATCGACCGATAAGAGCTCTAGGGTCGGTTAAAAGTAAAAAACTGACACTAGAGGTGCTTATACATTCGTGAACTTAACTGGATCCAAAATTCATCTCGGTCGACAATATTGTCGACCAAAGGGAATTCTAGGGACGGTTATAAGGAAAAAACCGACCCTAGAGGTACTTATACACGTGAAATCTGGCTCTTACTCGGTCGAGAGGTTATCGGTCGACAAATTCGTCGACCGAGAAGAGCTCTAGGGTCAGTTAAAAGTAAAAAAACCGACGTTAGAGGTGCTTATACATGCGTGAACTAAACTGGATCCAAAATTGATGTCGGTCGACAATATTGTCAACCGAGGAGCCCTTTAGGGCCGGTTATAAGGAAAAAAACCAACGCTAGAGGTGCTTATACATGCGTGAACTTAACTGGATCCAAAATTCATCTCGGTCGACAATATTGTCGACCGAAGGGACTTCTAGGGTCGGTTATAAGGAAAAAATCGACCCTAGAGGTGCTTATACATGTGTGAAGGCAAACCTGGATTCAAGATGTCTAACCCGCATTTTTTATAGACATATAAGGTCAGTTATTTGGAAAAACTGATCCTATAGATCGAGGCGCGAAGCCAAAATCAAGCAAATTTTTGTCGCGGGAAACTGTAATTGGATTTCTAATCCAATTGTCTATAAGGTCTCTTATTTTATGAAAACCGACCCTATAGAGGTACACTACAAGGTTGGTTATTTTAAGAAAAGCGACCCAAGAGGTCTTAAGTGGTGCCCACATTTTTTTATAGACATATAAGGTCGGTTATATGGAAAACCGACCCTATAGAGTTACACTACAAGGTTGATTTTTTTAAGAAAACCGACCCAAGAGGTCTTAAGTGGTGCCCACATTTTTTTTAGACATATAAGGTCGGTTATTTGGAAAAACTGACCCTACATGTAGTGACATTATAACCCATTTATGTACTAGTGTCAGTCTGGGTTTACGTTATCGGCTTACGTTGCGATTTCTAGAAATCTTCTGGCCCATTCGTTGATTTTAGTCTGGGTTTACATTGTGGGTTTACGTTGCGGTGTCTAGGAATCTTTTGGCCCTTTCCTTGATTTTAGTCTGTGTTTACATTGTGGGTTTACGTTGCGGTTTCTAGGAATCTCTTGGCCCATTCCTTGATTTTAGTTTGGGTTTACGTTGTGGGCTGGCGTTGCGGTTTTTAGGAATCACTTGGCCCGTTCGTTGATTTTAGTCTGGGTTTATGTTGTGGGTTTACGTTGCAGTTTCTACGAATCACTTGGCCCATTCTTTGATTTTAGTCTGGGTTTACATTGTGGTTTCTAGGAATCACTTGGCTCATTCATTGATTTTAGTCTGGGTTTACGTTGTCGGCTTACGTTGCAGTTTCAAGGAATCACTTGGCCCATTCATTGATTTTAGTCTGGGTTTAAGTTGTGGGCTTACGTTGCAGTTTCTTGGAATCACTTGGCCAATTCGTTGGTTTTAGTCAGGGTTTATGTTATGGGCTTACGTTGTGATTTTAGGATTCACTCGGCTCATTCATTGATTTTATTCTGGGTTTACATTGTTGGCTTACGTTGCGATTTTTAGGAATCTCTTGGCCCATTCGTTGATTTTAGTTTGGGTTTACATTGCTGTTTCTAGGAATCACTTTGGCTATCCGTTGATTTTAGTCTGGGTTTACTTTGTGCGTTTAAGTTGCGGTTTCTAGGAATCATTTGACCCATTCATTGATTTTACTCTGGGTTTACGTTGTGGACTTATGTTGCGTTCTAAGAATCATTTGACCCATTCGTTGATTTTAGTCTGGGTTTACGTTGTGGGTTCACGTTGCTGTTTCTAGGAATCATTTGTCCCATTTGTTGATTTTAGTCTAGGTTTATGTTGTGGGCTTACGTTGTGGTTTGTAGGAATCGCTTGGCCCATTCATTGATTTTAGTCAGGATTTACGTTGTGGACTTACATTGCGGTTTCTAAGAATCACTTGGACAATTCATTGATTTTGGTCTGGGTTTACATTGTGGGCTTACATTGCGATTTCTAGGAATCACTTGGCGCATTCGTTGATTTTAGTTTGGGTTATGTTGTGGGTTACTTTGCGGTTTCTAGTAATCACTCGACCCATTCATTAATTTTAGCCTTTACGTTGTGGGTTTATGTTACGGTTTCTAGGCCTATTTGTTGATTTTAGTCTGGGTTTATGTTGTGAGTTTACATTGTGATATCTAGGAATCACTTTGCCCATTCGTTGATTTTAGTCTGGGTTTATGTTGTGGGCTTACGTTACAGTTTCTAGGAATCACTTGGCGCATTTGTTGATTTTAGTGTGGGTTTACGTTGTCAGCTTACGTTGCAGTTTCTAGGAATCACTTGGCGCATTTTTTGATTTTAGTCTGGGTTTATGTTGTGGGCTTACATTGCGGTTTCTAGGAATCACTTGGCGCATTTGTTGATTTTAGTCTGGGTTTATGTTGTGGGCTTACGTTGCGATTTCTAGGAATCACTTGGCCCATTCGTTGATTTTAGTCATGGTTTACATTGTGGGTTTACGTTTCAGTTTCTAGGAATCACTTGGCCTATTCGTTGATTTTAGTCTGGGTTTATGTTGCGGTTTCTAGGAGTCACTTGTCTCATTCGTTGATTTTAGTCTGGGTTTAGGTTGTGGGTTTACGTTACGGTTTCTAAAAATCACTTGGCATTCATTGATTTTAGTTCGGGTTTACGTTGTGGGTTTATGTTTTGATTTCTCGGAATCACTTGGCCATTCTTTGATTTTCGTATGGGTTTACGATGTGGGTTTACATTGCGGTTTCTAGGAATCACTTGGCCCATTCATGGCCGAATACACTTGTATCATAGTTGACCTTTCTATCTCGTCCAACGGACAGACAATGTTCAGGCAATTATAACCATCTCTATAGTTTTTTACTCTTTGATTCTATCTTTTGAGTTTGACATCGTCTCTATTCTTAGAACCTTGGTATAATTGTTACGAGCTTTCATCTAGAAAGAAGCATTTCTGAAGTACTACAAAGCGTTGCCATTGCCACCCCATTTTGTTTACTCAGATTGTGTTGCATCGTATTTCAGCATTGATTTTCAAATATGTTGACCTGCTCCACTTAACGTGATACTCGTCAACCAGGTGACAACAAAAATAATAATAATAATAATAATCATCATCATCATCATCATCATCATCATCAAGACATGTTTCAAATCAAGGCATAATCAGTAGTGAGCTACCGGCAGAACATTGGCTACCTAGATTTGACTGAAAGGCACCAATAGTTGTATTGGACTGAGAAAAAGCACCAACAACTTATAATTGTGAGTCGCTAATTGAGGGATGTCCATGACACAACATGATGAATCACAATGCTTTCTCGATCCAGAGAAAAACCATGACACACTTTAATGAATATAGGACCAAACATATAAAATGATTCCAAATCACAATGGTTGATCATATTCAAACGAGTTTATTAGTAACAATCTTAGTCTCACCAATGATCATAATCACACTTGTAAACTCAAAAGAAATTCATACGATGGGAAAGAAAGATGGGTGTTTTATAATAGCAATTCCAGCACAGAATACACTACTTGAACATTACCACAGAAGAGACACATGAATCTGATTTTGCTCTACCATTCCATCGAAATTCTATCTTCAAAACCTGGAAAAACACTCTAATTCTTTCACACATAATCCACAATATTTTGTGCCATCCTAATTAACCATAAGACCGTTAATCTTTCCAAAATTGCAAGGATAAAAATCTAACTATTTACGTGGGCACTAACTAGGAAGACACCCACATTCTATTTTGTAAAATTCTGCAGTTTTGGAACCCTAATTTCCCAATATGATATTTTGATATAGCATGTCAACTACAATGCTTTCCATATGAAAGACCATTTTCAAAGTGCTCAATATCATTGCAAAATACTTGTTATTATCTCGTGTTTATCTAGAAAAAATCTAGGATAGCAATGTGGGCACCCCCACAACATAGTTGTTCAAAAATTTGCAGTGAAATCAACTTTTACAAAGTCTCATCCGATATTTGATAAACAGAGGACGTCCTTTAGGAGCGTATTATCAACTTTTTGGGCTGATTTTGGGAATCATGAACAAGAAAAGGTCAACACATTTTAAACCTTAAACGGTCTTCCAAGCTAAAAAAAATAAGACCCCTCGATCATCATTTATAAGGTATAACAAGGTTCTAGGTGAGGCTTGAACTCTAAGATAGCAAGAGAGCCCCACAACCACCTAGAGCATCTGAAAAATATAGGGTATGTTGTAAGGTTAGAGTCATGTAGTTTTGGTAAAGGTAAGAGGAAAATGTATCTCTGTTTCTTGGTTAAAATGGAGGACATCCTCATTTTCACTTCAGGATGTCCAAGCAAGGTAATGTTGTCTTATCACAATGCAGGCCGCTCCCTTTTCCTTTTTTCTTTTTGATATCTAAGTAGTGTTATAATATGAACGTTCAAGATTGACAAATTCTTGAGTATTTCCATAGTTGTAACCCCATTCCTAATTGAAATGCATGCATGCAAAAAAGGTTTATGTTTATATTATATTATATCACATTAGTTATCAAAGATGCTTGCTTCCATTCTCGTAACAGGAAATATCGACTTCTTGGTGTGTGGAGTGTGTAATAGTTGGGGTTTATAATACATTTACCATATGTACCTTGGTACCTTACCTCAATCTCGAGTTATGACTCCTTCTTTAACTAATTGAATTTTAAAGTTTTATAACGTGTGCATGTTCCACATAAACATAACAAGGACTCATAATCATTATCTTCATGCTCAATTCGTGGATCTGAGATCATCCTACATTTTGAATACCCACTGAGAAGAAAGGGGTTACTCTATTAGGGACAACACCAAAGATGCTGGAAACCATGGAGAGAAACAATATTCTAATTTCAATGTAATAAAATTGGACATGTCCTATTACTATGACCATGCAGACTCAATTCATTTTCTTTTCATGTAGCGCCTATGTGTTATGTCATTGCCTTGAATTTTCCTAAGTGTTAAACAATACCAGTGTTAGGATGTGCCCATTGTGACCATGATGCGACCATGGTGCTTCGTTTCTTGCAATCACATGTAGAAGCATTGCACCTTTTTTTATTGCATAACTAGACCAAGGAGGCCATGCTTGTAAGGACATGAACCTTGATTTGCCTTAGTCTACCATGTTTGTCTTAATTGAATGGCATGAGTGAGTTATTATATTATTTGGAATTAGTTTAAACATTACAATTGTTTGTGTAAGTATGCACATATACTTTTCTAATATGATAAAAAGTTATTTTTGGCTTCAATAAATTTTTACAATTTCTAGACATAAGAAGAAACTACATTCTTTGTGTTGCATCAACTAGTTGGATCGATCGATCCATTAGCTTGATGGGTGTGGTGTTTTCCTTTAGTTGGCTTGGCCCCATTGACCTTGTTTGGCCACTTCTCATGTTCAGGTGATGCGTACTCAGACTATGATGATGTGCCATAGTCAGGTCAATATTTGCCCCAGAAGACTAATGTGACACTCATTTGGGTTGATGGGACTACTTCAAGCTATAGTGTGCCTTTTTAAGTTTGTTGTGACTAGTTGACAAAGTGTGTTGGGAGGAGACCAAAGAAGTCTATTTGAGGTTGATGTGTGTTGACAAGTATTCAATGTGGCCCTTTGTGTAGTTGATGTGTGTTGTAGAGGGTTGATGTTTGATGTTTGAAGGTCAATGTGGGTTCAACAACCATTTCATGGGGTCGAGATAACCGAATTGAGGTTGATGCTTTCTATTTTTAATTAAAGTAATTTGTTTGTGGGTTGTTTGTATTTTTTGTGAGCCTAATGCTATGAATAAGATCCACTTCAAACCTAGACCTATGTTTGTGTGTTTTAGATATGGATAAATTCTACTAGAGCTGGAGGAGATTAGACTCTAGCTAAAACCCCTTTTATGTTGATGATCTAAAATGCACTTGGAGGAAAAGAAAAATCATCATCTAACCTATTTTAAGTGATATCCTTATATGTTCTCTCCCTTTCTTCTCATCTAAGCTTTTTTTCTCCTCCCTAACTTCTAGGATTGTGTTCTCCATGTTTTATGAAAATGATGATTCTTCGCTACCTAAAGCCCTATATTTTCGTCCTCTTTAGCCTAGGGTGAAGCTAGTTCATGCAAGGTTGGATATTGGGAAGTTGTTGGTAGGGCTATGGAGATAGAGTTCCATGTTTTTCCTTTCTAGAATCTCATTCTATGCACAAGTGCTTTTGTCCCTCAGATATATCTACAAATTTTGAAGCTTAATCGAAGTCCAACTTATGAATAATGGACTCATGCATGTTATAATTCTATGTTTTGCATGGAAATCAATTTATCCCTTAGAAACCATAAAATTTTTGTATCCTATATGCATATTTGATGTTCTCTTTTATGCAAATAATTTTGTACTCATGTATGCACTACAGATAATAGAACTCTCATAAACATATTTATGACAGATATCATCCATGCATGTGTATTATTGGTTGAATGGTACCTTTAAATTATCATTTCCTGCCTAAAGTAAGTGATTCATGACAAAATTAATACATGGCTATCATTTCTCTGATGGAAATTACATGTTATACTCAATCTTAAGAAATAGAAATCATTATTTTTTTCTTTAAAATAGAATTGTCATGTGAAACTAAAAATGGCATGATTCATGTTTCTAGATGGATCTAGAGTTTGATATGGTATGAGAGTGATACATTTAAACAACAAGGAAACATGAATACAATTTCTTAATGGAGTAGTTTAATAAAAGTGGGTGGTTGCTTAATAAATGGTTTGGATCTACATAGGAAATAGTTCAATTAGGAATCTCACTCTTATGAAGAAATCTACACCGCCTCATCTCATCCTAGTCTTCAATATATTAAGTGAACTAGGTTAAGGATAATGATTAGTTTAATATTTTGGAATGAGTCTTTGGTTAAGGGGTTGTACACAGGTACGATGGGTTGATACTATGAATGTTTAATTGAATCCTTATCACATAATAATTAAATGATATGAAACTTAAATAATTGATGCAATGTGTGTGGTTAATATAAGGAAATGTATTATATACTATTGAATACTATAAACATTTAAATGTGGTCACATATCATATTAGTAAGGACTTTGAAAAAGAAATGTAACATTGATGGTTGCTTACATGCCTTATGATTCTTGTGAGATTTTCAATGTAATATTATCCTTTACTAACGTCTTACACTTGTGATAGGAGTGGAATCCTTATACCAAGTTATGTTCATCTTAATGTAATATTTGTGAGAACTTGTAGATATGATAAAATGGTACTATCTTGTATTCTCCTTACATGACTGTATTGTTGGAATGTATGCCCTGAGAGCCAATCATGGGATGATTGATGGGATACATTAAGATTAATTTGATAAACATCAAAGGCAAGCTTCCAATTCTTTTTGGTTCAGTCATTTGAGATAGTGATAGAACAGATTGAATGTCTAGAGAATGACAATACTCAATGACGTATGCCTTCAGGTTCAGGACCTGAATGATGAGATCATACGGATGCTCAGAGTTTGTACATTCTTGTTATGTCCCTAGTCGGATGTCATTTTGGAAGGTAGATAGACAACAATGACACACAAGACTAGATTGTGGTGTTGGTTGATGACAGAATCTCATTAGTCATGATATAGAGATATCAAACCAAACACATAGGTACTTGTTAGAGAACAAGTGTACCGGACAGACCCACCGTGAGTTTGACACATGGGACCATGACATGGTAGTCACAGTCAGTACTCACAGTGATGGTGATGAGTGTGATTCTTTGACGTGAAATCACTACACTCAACACATGTCGTTGGGTACACTTTGACATTGACACAATTTTACCGTGCGTATAAATGCAAGTGAACGCGTCGAGTAGTACAGGCCCTTGTGAGGCCCGAGTCGAACTCAGGGATACGTGCAATCGTCGGGGACTCCTACTAACTACTCGCAATCAGCTAAGCTGATTAACAAGTTGAGAGTTGTTGTTAAAAATAAAAGAGAAATAAAAACAAAACAAAAGAAACAATCGATTAAATGTTGGTTTAATCAATTCAAAAGGGTATCTTTAGGATTGCGGTTTCACCTCGGGTTTTCATTGTATTAAATTCTATATAGCTACTCAATTTTATCTCTCTATCCAGGTAGTGGCCTGAAAACAGAATTGCCCACTGTCGTGGTGCAATTCACTACCTAAGCTTAAGTAGGCTCCACCGTCGTAGTAACCTATACCCTAAGCTAGGTGCATTATGAACGATCTCTCAGTTTCCACCATTAATTTTACACCGCCTTGCTCAAGGGATTTATCGATTAATGTAGATTTCATCTCTTTTCAACCGTTAATCCTTCTTTCAAAGTGATTAAGGGCATTAGGTTATTATTATGGTGATCAAGCATAACAATATATTGGGAAAACGAACTATACCACAGATATAAGAGATAAAATATGATTCACTATTATAAAACTATCATACAATGAATTCCCGGGCTACTCCCGGTCCTAAAGATGAAGGGGATTAGCCCCGCATGTTCATCTCACACAAGTACATGGTAGAAATAGGGGAAAACATGTGAAAAACGTGGAATGAAAGGGAAAACCCCTGAACGGAGAAGAACCGGTTGATCCTTTGTGTAGAATGTGTGCTCTACCACCTCTCGGTGGTGGAATCTGTCTCCTTCGGCCTCCGGATCAACAAGTATGAGCTTCTAGCCTCCGTTCTCCTTTCTACCGCTCCTCGGTACTCGTGCAATGGCTAATCAGATCCCCCCTCCTTCTGGGCGGCCGTCATTAGGTATATCTCGATCATTAGGTCGCTAATTAACCATAGCCGTCCGATTGAGATCATTAGGAAGCCAACTCATATCCTACGGTGTCGATACCATCGACGCGAGTCGATGGTATCGACCCGCTGTAGTGGCGGCTGGCTGCAAACCCTTCCTCTGTCGCGCCCAACAGTATCTCGATACCATCGACGCGGGTCGATGGTATCGACTTCCTTTAGGCATCGGTTTTGTCGTTTTGTGTCGATGTAGCCTCCGTGCGTCGATGGTATCGACTTGGTGTCGATACTATCGACCGATTTCCCGCCAGCAACCTGATGGTATCTCGATACCATTGACATCAAAGTCGATAGTATCGACTTTTTCTTGCTTCTTTCGACTGGCAACCTGTAACCATGTCGATGGTATCGACTTCCGTCGATGGTATCGACTTCCGTCGATGGTATCGACGGAAGTAGATACTCCTTTTTCCTGGAATTCAAACATGAAACCAAATAAATCCACACAAATAATAATATTTTGACAATTAATGCTCAAAACAATAAATTAAAGGGGATTTGACATAAAATGGTAGCAAAGACCAAAGTGAATGGATTATGTGATATTAACCATAGAAATGACTAATTAAAGCATAAAACACATATGAAACATGTCTACAAATGCGACTCAAAATCATCGCATCAAACTCCCCTAAGCTTGAATGTTGCTCGCGCTCGAGCAACTAATCCTTAGAATAGAATTGCTAATGTCAACTGAAGAACAACACCCCACAACCAACATCCCATATGGCTCCCACCAGACATTCACATACCGGCCCTCTCTAACCACGGAATGGTAACTACCCTAAAGGCGACAGTAATCATCAATAAAAGAAATTGACCTCAAAATTGATGAATACTATCACATAAGGCAGCTAACATAATAAAACTTGTCGGTTCAGACTTGGTGCATCTTGTGATCTCCTATACTATGTTGCTCGCCCTAACTACCATCTACATGGAAGCAGCTCTCCTGATATACACTAGTGAGGAGAAATTCACGGTGGCCTACCAATCCGAGCAGCGGGTGGATGAAGATGGGTGGTTCATGGAAGAAAGTGGAAGTATTACACAGTGTCAACATGCATAAAACAAAAATGTCCTAAATGATGCAAATGCACATGAAAAATGCCCTAATGCCTAAAATTGGGTGGAATGATGCATGTACTAACCATCCATCTCAAAATGAAATGGACATCTAATTAAGCTACATCATGTACTCAAATATCTCGAAATGCAGGTGACATTATGTTCCTTTCTCCTTCTTATTCTTGTTGCTTCTACATAACTCCCTTTTTTTCATTATGCAGATTTTCTTTCAGATTTTTTTCCAACCCTTTATATCCATAATTGATAATGAATATTTTATCGGGCTTATTTTTCTTCCTAATTCAGAAATTTGCACTATTTAGAAGGTATGGAACAATTTAATTCACCTTTTAAGAAAAATTAAGACACATGATGTACATTATGTATGAAAAATTATGAATGCAACTACATGGCATGCACCTAAAGGTAATGTGCATGTATCACTATTCTCATTTTTTCTTTCTTTTTATGCAAAACAAATGGAAGAAGAAGTAATGCAAGCCCTATCTACGTGCAATGCAGTCAAAGAGGTTAAAACTGTAAAGTACTTCCAATTCTTGCGGTGGATTGTGAAAAGCGAAGAGGTGGAAAGATCACAAGACTAGATGACTGAACCTTAGAAAGATATTATGTGTCCCTCCTTACTGACCTGTGTAGTAGTTAAGAGATTTCTCTCTCTTACATCCAATTAAAGTCACATTACCATTTGGTTAGTTTAGGCTCAAACAACCATTTCCGTCCACTTTCATGAATCATTAGGAGCACAGTTGTGAAATTTTTGTTTTAAAGTTGACAAAACCAATCATTTTCGTAGGATATGTGCCCAAGGTTAAACAAGACAAGCTTTCCAAACACACAAAAATTTTAAATTTCCCTTGATTTTCCCATGCACCATTAATGAGATGACACAAACTTTATGACATCCACGATTACACTAGATAGCATGTGGATCCTACAAAAACTAAAAATGCAAGAAACAAATAACAAGAACAAAAACAATAAAGTTAAAAACTAAAAACAGTAAAAGATAAAGTTGTTCCAACTACCCCCCTAAGCTTGAAATCGACTATGGCCTCATAGTCAAAAACAAACTTAAGGATTGGAATAGTGATACCGGATCACTCCTGTGGTGGTGGAGGCGGGTACTGTGGAGCCGTGGGGTCCCAAGAAGGATACCCCCTGGAAGCTTGGATCAAATTGGGCCCTAGGTGGAGGTTGTGGATAACCTCCAAAATAATATTGGCTCCAATAGTGGTCGTAGAAGGGCTCCTGCTGCATCTCCATCCGATACAACCGATCATGTATCTGTTGTTGGTTGTCAAGGAGGAGGTGCTCATTCTCAAACATCGCCCTTTGGTTGTCCAGTATCCGGTTCGTAGTGTCTTGAATACCGGTATACATCCCCATTTGATGTTGCTGCGACTGATGTATATCATGCAACATAGTGTACATGCCCTACATGGAATAGACATCCTCGCTTGGCTGCGAGGGCGGTGGTGGTGGCGGAGTAGGTTGTGATGATGAAGATGCACTCGGATGCATCCGAGGATGCTTTCGGGGTGCCACTCGTGCTCGAAGAGGTGTAAATGCCTCCTCTTCCTCCTCAGCCTCACTGTCATTTCCGTCGTCGCCACCGTCGTTGCCGCCGTCTTCATCAGAGTCATCAACGGCTATAATTGGACATCGAAAATGTTGAGCACCCTCGATATTGAAGACCTCATTAGGCAACGAGCATTCTTGGTATGCATGGTTGACGTGGCAGTGCGCATACGCCAAACCATCTCGAAGAAGTAGGAGATTGGACCGGTGAAGATGCTGGAGGTTGACCTTGCTCCTAGTAGATAGGGAAGTAAGCTGAGAAAGATCCAGCCCAAGATAGATAGCCAATGGCGTGATCAGCCCTCCAAAATGAATTGGCGCTTTTCTCGTACTCCGCTTCACTGCCATCACACGCGTCAAGAAGAACGTGCCCCAGTTGCACTCCTCCCGCTTCAATAATTTGTACAAGAAGAACAAATCCACCTCTTGGAATTTGCTGAGAGCTAGATCACCACGGCCGAATAGGGTGGTGCAGAGCATGCGGTGAAGAACCCGCACGAAAGGGTGCTCAAAGTCTGCTACCTCCGCGTTGTGGTAGCTCACAGCTTTGCCCGGCGGCACTATCACCAGCTCGGCGAAGATGGCGTCGTAGTTGGTGCGGTTGTCCAGCCGTCGGTGCTGATGGTCATGGTGATTCCCGTTATAAATGGAATTAAACTGGTCGAGGGTGAGGGTGTAATTATTGTTGAAAAGCCTAAATGACACCCTCTATTTTCTCCATTCTCTGTCAGAAGCAATCACATCGTTTGGCAGCACGTTGATATCGAGTGACGCCATGAACTCCGCCACGAGTTCCTTGTAGGTTGGCCACTCCCCGAAGAATGGATGGCCCTCAGCATGATACTGGACCTCCTCTTCATCTCTGTCAGTCACCTGCGCTTGCCCTTTTAGGACATAGGCAAGATTGGCTGTGAACCCCAAGTCACGCATCTGGTTCCGTTCGACATATCGTGTGGGCTCGATCTTGCGCTTCAGCAGTTCCTCGTACACCTTTTTCACCTCCGCGGATGGATGAATTAATCACGGGCGGGTAATAGAGTGAGGACGAGGAGGAACAAACACCGGAATCTCCATGGGCGGCGCATGTGAAGAGGATGCACCCGCTGTACGCACCATCTTTGTGAAAGAAAGAGGAATAGAACGGGAGCTCGGTGAAGATTGGAGAGGTAAATCCCCGCTCGATGAAGAACTTCGCTCGATGCTGCTCGTCGTCGGGCTTGGACGGCTCGGGGGAGTGCTCAGCGCAAAGGTAGGAGATCGATCTGAAGGTGTGACGTCAACTGACGTAATGAAAATCCTTAAATAGACTTGGTCGGTGCCACTGTTGGCCCGTCGATACCATCGACGTGAGTCGATGGTATCGACACTAGTCGATGCTATCCACCCCCATCACGAGTATCGACGGTTGTCGATGGCTGGATCTTGAAACCCAGATCGCTGACGTGTCGATACCAGCGACATGTGTCGATGGTATCGACACTTCACCCGGATCGATGACATGGAAGTCGCGATCGCCGTTGATTCGGTCACACGGATCGGTGATGTGGATGGTCGATACCATCGACGCGAGTTGATAGTATCAACTTTTCTAATTAGGGTAAATCCTCGTGAGACCGGCTGCCGCCTTTTTCACTTGAAAGTGTCGATACCATCGACCCACCCGTCGATGGTATCGACTTCACTGAGTTGATTTCTTCTGTAAATCTTCAGAGATCTCGATGGTATCGACTGGCATGTCGATACCATCAACCTTTATTTTTTGATCTGCCTGTAGGTCTGTCGATACCATCGACGAGGCCGTCGATGGTATCGACGCAGTGTGAAATCTGCAGTCGTCAACCTGTTCCATGGTCAATACCATCGACCAATGTGTCGATGGTATCGACTCTGCCCCAGCCTGCACAAAAAACACACCGATCACGGTATCTTTTTTACATGAAAAACTAAGTAAAAACAATTTAAACTATGAATGTAAATGAACTAAACTAAGGTACCGATGGTTGGGTTGCCTCCCAACAAGCGCCCTTATTTAACGTCTTAGGCTAGATGACTTTTGGCATTTTTATCAACTTGGTACCTTGGAGAAGGTGCTCAAAGGATCGTGCGGCAACTTGAACTCCACGCGATCTTGACCAATTCCCAACGTGAGCTTACCTCTCCCTATTGCAGTCACTACATCGGCTGTTGCTTGAAACGACCTCCCTAATAACATCTCGCAACTCTCAAGCTGCGGCATGTCCAGGATTACAAAGTCCACAGGAAAAATGAATTTGTCCACTTTGACAAGAACATTCTCACAGAGCCATGTGGCCTTACAATAGATCCATCTGCTAATTCAATGGTTGTCGCTGATTTCTTTATGTCATGTAACCCGAGCTTCTGAAATGTGGGCAACGGCATGAGATTGATGCTCGCGCCCGAATCACATTGAGCTCATGGGAAGTGTTGATCACCTATTGAACATGGAATATAGAAGCTCCCCGGGTCTTTCTTCTTCTCTGGTAAACTCCCAAGGATCATTGAGCTTACCATTTCATTCATCCTACATACATCAGTATCTTTGATCTGTCTCTTTTTATTAATTATTTCTTTTATAAACTTCCCATAAGCGGGGACCTTCTCATTCATCTCCACCAGCGGAATATTGATATGTAGCTTTCTGAATATCTCTAAGAATTTTCTATAATGTCTGTGCTCCTTCTTCGGCTTCGAGTTGTCCAAATTTGACTCCACTGCCGCATTACCACGCTTGTGGGGTGGCACATATGGGCTTTTCGGGGCCAGCTCCCCTAAGCTTGCTTCCATTACTCCCTCTGGCATAGGCTTTGTCGGAACATCATCAACATGTATCATTTGTTGTGGCTCTTCTCTCGCAGTAGATGTATCCGCACCATGACAGGCAGCCTTAACTTGCTCTTCTTGGCTAGGCGGGGACGCAACCATAATGGGTCCTTGGCGGGATTTCCTGAAAAGAGGGTTTCCGCCCGGCAGTCCATAATAACTGCGAGGATACGGTATTGCCAGTGTTGCTCCCGTATCAAACCTCATTTTGCTCTAATCTTTTTCTTCTGACACCTGGGATTCCTCCTCATTGCTTACCACCGACATGTACTTCACTTGATGGTGTGTTTGGGCCACATTTGCATTCTCGGCTGGTTTCTGCTGGTTGGCATGCTTGATAGCCGCCACTTCACTTGAAATATGAGCCACGGTGGTTTCCAATGCCCGCATCTGTGCTCCATGGCTTTGTAGCGTCTGCCCAAATTTGGTTAAAATATCACCTTGAGATTGCAATTTCTTACCAAACATAGCCATCATTTCCTGATTTTGCTGCACCATTTGACTAAGTAATTCGGTGCTCTTATCCTCAGCTCGCGGTTGTGGCTTTGTCTCCGAGTCTTGTTGGAAATTATTAGGATCCTTCCAGGAGAACTTTTTGTCTCTCCTCCATGCATAGTCATTGTTTCTGTAGCCCTTTTGTTGCATGAATTTGACTTGGGCTTCCTCATCCTCAGATGCATCATCCTCCTTTGCTAGCAGTTTCCTTGCGAGAAGATCCATCTTCTCATTCAGATTCTTTATCGCTTTTGATTCTCCTGCCACTCGAACCTGCTCCACGGCGCCTCTTTCGCCCCATGATTGTTTCCTAGCCATGTTCTTTAATATCTCCCAACACCTGGTGTCTGTGTTGTTCAAAAAGAATCCTGACCCAACTGAATCAAGGTTGCTCCTATCGTGCTCGGAAAGAGCAAAATAGAAGATCTTCACCTGCGTCTCTTTATCCATCCCATGATGTGGGCACCGTCTCAGCATGACCTGAAACCTCTCCCAGGTCTCAGAATATGTCTCACCTTCCTGTTGGGTAAAGTTATGAATCTTCCTGATCATATCGTTGGTCTTCTCAGGAGGAAAGAACCTCTCAAAGAAAACCTCCACCATATGGTCCTAGGACTCCACAAACTCATCATCTAAATTATGTAACCATTCTCGTGCAGCTCCTGCCAATGAACTCGGGAACAGCTTAAGATACAGTGCATCCTGTGGAAACCTGTCGATTTTAACCATGTCACAGTTCTCAAAAAACTGGCTGATGTGCGCGACGGGGTCCTCATTCTTGAGCCCATGAAAAGCATTGGACTTCAACAGATTTATCAAAGCCGGATCAATCTTATATGTAGGTATGTTGATTTCTTGCTTCTTTATAGGCCCTTTTGAAGCGGATGCGGAAGAAGCCTTTATCTTCTCCCATATAGTCTGTGGCTCGGCCTCCATCTTGTCTTGCTCGTCGGGTTCAGAATCTGTATCCTCTAGATGATCTTGATTGTACCCGTCCTCGTCTTCAGGTCCTGTCAGTAACGAAACCTCTGGTGCGTGACCTGCGTAGTTAGTACTACGTGTCTGCACCATGCAAAGTACCTGAAAATAGAAAGATTAGGTTTAGTACGGTGCTTGACAATTAATAATATTTAGAAAATAGACCATGAATTTTTGGAATGATAAAAAAAATAAAAAGGTAGCCTAGAGTGGCCGCTCACAGCACTTGAAGTGCCAACAAATTGTTGTATCCCCGGCAACGGCGCCAAAAACTTGACACAATTTTATCGTGCGTATAAACGCAAGTGAACGCGTCGAGTAGTATAGGCCCTTGTGAGGCCCGAGTCAAACTCAGGGATACGTGCAATTGTCGGGGACTCCTACTAACTACTTGCGATCAGCTAAGCCGATTAACAAGTTGAGAGTTGTTGTTAAAAATGAAAGAGAAATAAAAACAAAACAAAAGAAACAATCGATTAAATGTTGGTTTAATCAATTCAAAAGGGTATCTTTAGGATTGTGGTTTCACCTCGGGTTTTCATTGTATTAAATTCTATATAGCTACTCAATTTTATCTCTCTATCCGGGTAGTGGCCTGAAAACAGAATTGCCCACTGTCGTGGTGCAGTTCACTACCTAAGCTTATGTAGGTTCCACCGTCGTAGTAACCTATACCCTAAGCTAGGTGCATTATGAATGATCTCTCAGTTTCCACCATTAATTTTACACCGCCTTGTTCAAGGGTTTTATCGATTAATGTAGATTTCATCTCTTTTCAGCCATTAATCCTTCTTTCAAAGTGATTAAGGGCATTAGGTTATTATTATGGTGATCAAGCATAACAATATATTGAGAAAACGAAACTATGCCACAGATATAAGATATAAAATATGATTCACTATTATAAAATTGTCATACAATGAATTCCCGGGCTACTCCCGGTCCTAAAGATGAAGGGGATTAGCCCCGCATGTTCATCTCACACAAGTACATGGTAGAAATAGGGGAAAACATGTGAAAAATGTGGAATGAAAGGGAAAACCCCTGAACAGAGAAGAACCGGTTGATCCTTGTTGTAGAATGTGTTCTCTACCGCCTCTCGGTGGTGGAATCCGTCTCCTTCGGCCTCCGGATCAACAAGTATGAGCTTCTAGCCGCCGTTCTCCTTTCTACCGCTCCTCGGTACTCGTGCAATGGCTAATCAGACCCCCCCTCCTTCAGGGCGGCCGTCATTAGGTATATCTCGGTCATTAGGTCGCTAATTAACCGTAGCCATCCGATTGAGATCATTAGGAAGCCAACTCAAATCCTACGGTGTCGATACCATCGACACGAGTCGATGGTATCGACCCGCTGTAGTGGCGGCTGGCTGCAAACCCTTCCTCTATCGCACCCAACAGTACTCGATACCATCGATGCGGGTCGATGGTATCGACTTCCTTTAGGCATCGGTTTTGTCATTTTGCATCGCTGTAGCCTCCGTGCGTCGATGGTATCGACTTGGTCGATACTATCGACCGATTTCTCGCCAGAAGCTTGATGGTATCTCGATACCATCGACATTAAAGTCGATAATATCGACTTTTTCTTGCTTCTTTCGACTGGCAACCTGTAACCATGTCGATGGTATCGACTTCCGTCGATGGTATCGACGGAAGTAGATACTCCTTTTTCCTGGAATTCAAACATGAAACCAAATAAATCCACACAAATAATAATATTTTGACAATTAATGCTCAAAACGGTAAATTAAAGGGGATTTGACATAAAATGGTAGCAAAGACCAAAGTGAATGAATTATGCGATATTAACCATAGAAATGACTAATTAAAGCATAAAACACATATGAAACAGGTCTACAAATGCGAATCAAAATCATCGCATCAGACATCATCAAACGCAGTCCTGAAACATGGGTTGTTATAAAGGTGATGATTGGGTGGCTTTGACACATGGGGCTTTTGAGGGGTGAGTGATAGATATGGGATTTGTCTCTCCTGAGGGAGTTTGATGTCCATGGCCACTTGATGAGTAGGATTGAGAAAGGCGTGCACGCATGTGTGAATCAGTATGTGATACTGATCTCATAACATATATCTTCCAATCTACTCTGAGATCAAGAAAGTGAATGAACGTTGACAGGATGACTGTTCCATGCCTCGAGTTCATTCGGGATATCAGTGACAAAGGAATTATACATTCACTGTAACACCATTCACGGATTGTAGGATTGAAAGTTGTTCTCCAACTTCCTATTTCACTTGGGTAGCACTGATGTGTGACTAGGCACCGCTCTTTGCTTGTGAAGTCATAAATGTTATGGACTTTCACTGCCAATGTTACGACCCCATCTGAGCTTAATTGGTAAACTAGGGTTTACCTAGACAATTGTAAAGATTAATTAGAATAATCATTCTTGAAATCTAATTAATGACGATAACACAATTAGGATGTTTTAACTATGATAAGAAGTCTAAATGTTCTTTTGTCTTGAGAATTAGGGTTTGAGAAGCATAGACCCTAATCGGCCCAAAATAGGGTTTTAATGACATATGAATACAGAATTTCATAAGTAGAATGTCTCACTAAATGATTTTTAGTATTTTATGTGTAACTCTGATTTACTTCAAATTTGGATATGATTTAGATATATAAAATGTGAACAATATTGGTAAATATCAGAATTTTTGAAGAATGATCTGACCTGTTTATTGGCCGAGTTTCAAACTCGACCGATCACATTTCCAGAATTTTACAGCAGTGTGGTAATTGAATTTTATCTTTTTATTGGTATATCCAATTGATCTCAAATTTTAACTGTGCTTGAAAAACACAGTTTTAGACACTTTGTTAAATTGACATAATTTTTGGATGACTTTTGAATCCCTACAGTAAGGGTGTCGGTCGAGTTTGTGCAGGACAAACTCGGCCGAATATTTTGCAGACTGCAATATAGCAGTGCATTGTTCTATTTTTAATTATTTATTGGTAACTCCAAATGATCTCAAATTTTAAATGAAGCTTTATAGAACAATTATAAACAACGTGCGAAATTCCCATAATTGTTGGAGAATGTTTGATCTCTAAAATAAACGAATTACAGTAACTTTTGTATAACTGAATATTCAGCCAATATAATTAAAGTTAAGTGTTGGGTCAATATGCAATTGACCCAAGCAGCTCAATTGACTTATATGAGCAACCACACACACACACAGCTCTCATTCTTCGTCATTTCATTCCAGAGAAATGAGTTCCTAGAGAGAGAGGGAGAATTAGGGCTTGAGTGGAGAAAGTGGGGGAATTGCTGAATTAGGGTTTTGCGATTCCAGGAAGGGTGAAATCAAGTAAGTTCGGATTCCTTGCATAGACTTTTATGGTGAATCTTCTCTCTCATGTCAATATTCCGTCCTTGCTCTGATTTGATCCAAGATGATGTCGAAATTCCCTCTTTTCTCACCCATTCTTCATAATCCCTCTTTTTCAAGGTTCCCGAGTTGAATGGAAGAAGAGTTGGGAGATTTGCTAGGGATTTGATAGGAATTCGAGATTCCCTGAGTTGAGCTGCAGTTGTGAGGTGTTTTCACACCTTAGGGTGAGTGGGTTATTCCTCTAAACAGTGTAATGCACGAATTTGATTATAGCATCCAAATCCCTAATTGCTTAGTATGTGATTCTAAAACCTGAAATGTCTGTTTGATTTAAGATTGTTGCAAATTGATATGATGTGGATTACTTCTATGTTTGAATGATTCCTAAATGGTAGATTCATATCAGAAACGTATACAACACTTCCTAGTGAGAATGCTTTTTAGATTTATATCAAACGAGGTAATTAGGGTTTAACCTAATTGAGACATCACTAGTGTTTCAACCTTATTGAAAAGGACTAGTAATCCTATAAGTGGTTAGGATGTATCTCATGGGTTATCTTAATTAAATTTTATTCTTGATACATGATATCTCAGTAAATGATATGGAAAATATAAATTTAGTTAAGTTTCCATGATTTCATATCTATATTGATTGTATATGATTTGTTGGAAACAATCTTTATTTAGTGAATGCTTATGTCTTATGAGATCATGATAAGAGCCATGTGACAAGTGAATGAGGTAAATGAGAAGGTGAATGAGGCAAATGAAACCCTAAGAGTAGGGTGTTGGCATGTGATGAATGAATAAGGCGAATGAAACCCTAAGGATAGGGCGTTCAATGAATCATGTTATGATAATATGAAAGGTCTCGATATGAGATGTGCTGATGCTAAATTGTTGAATTGTATGTTTCTAGTGCATTTAACTTTATATGATTGTTCTCTCTGAGATGATATCTACATACTCCAGGGCTTCTTATTTTCAATACTTATCTCATAAATTGTAGGTGATGAGATATGACATGCCCTAGAAAGGGATGTTACTGAGACATGATGTATGTTGAATACATGAATTATGATGATTCTTATGATATGATATGGCAGGCTGTGTGAGCCTTGTGAGAAATGTAAAATGAGTTATGATTTCTGTTTACAGGTATCAAAATGTTAATGTTAGACTTAGGTGCCCTAACACCGTAGAACCCCTTCGAGAGATCTGCTTCTTAGGGGTGAAACTCGTGTCCAACATCAACTGGTTGAGTAATTCTGGTGGCACGAGGGTTGATAGACAGTGTCCAACACCAACCGATTGAGTAATTTCGGTGGCACTGGGGAAAGGGTTATCCAACACCAACCGGTTGAGTAATTCTGGTGGTAACCCAGTGTTGACTCCCTGCGTCTGTGTACTCAGGCTAGAGGAGGAGTCTAGAGCACTCTGAGTAGTGCCTTGAGGCCGTAGAGCCTATGTGTCTGGCCGGAGAGCCAGGGGTCCTGTGGCAGAGTAGGACTGGCGTCAGACTTAGCATTCCCCAGGTGTGTCGCTAAGTCTTGTACGGTGGGCTCGTAGTGCACTGCGAGTTTCATATGCAGAGTGCACTGCATATGTTTCGGGCATAATCTAAAATATAATCATATAGATTCACATAGTTCCTTATAAATGAAAGAGTTAAGGAAGACTAGAGCATAGTCTTCTAGTAGTTATTCTTTGGATGCAATATTTACATTCTTTGTTATTTCAATTATAATGTTTTAGAATTGCTCAGTGTAGTATTTATTGTTGTTAAATCTCATATCGTTTACTCAAATTATATCTGTAATCACATTAGTGCATTAGTCTGTTTCCATGAAGTACTCATTCACTGAGCGAGTAGGCTCACCCCTCTACTCAAACATTTTAGGGTTAACCGCGTGGACTTGAAGATGGTCAGAGCATCAGTGTAGACCTGCCACAGGATTCAAGTACGAGATTAGTTGAGTCAGTCGGTCCTTGTCACTCTAGGTCCTCAGTAAGAGTTTAGAGAGAGAGTTGTAATTACAATGTGTAATATTGTTCCTCTTTGATATGTATGCTAATTAGCAAGTTTCATGTGCATAATGTGTGAAAGACATCGTGAATGCTTATACATGTATCTTTACTATTGAAGTCTGATTAGTAAAAGAAATGTTCAGATTCCTTTGTTAAGATGATATGTGGTTCAATGCGGGGAAACAAGAGTTTTAAAGAAAAGAAAAAGTTAAGGGTGTTCTTTGTGTTAAATATAAATCCTATCTTATGCCCTAATCTCATGATTTGAGGAAATTGTGAGATCGGGGTGTAATAGCCAACGTGAAAAAGGACCTGCAGGGTCGCACACATAGGATTTAACCTAGAAGAGGAGTTTTGCCCACAAACAATGTTTAGATTGATTACTAAAAGAGTTTAGTAGTTCAATTAAACACTCAATTAATTGATAGCTCAAAATCATAGTGTTCAAGATGTTGGATGGCTTGATTAGAGTATCAGATTGATTGGAACTGCACTTGACTGTTTCTGCACAATCTGCACTCCCAACCGATCGGCTCATGTGATGAACCGATCGGCTGAGCTTGGTGAACCGATCGGCTCAGGTTGTGAGTCGATCGGCTCATGGATAGGGTGAGATGACCGGTTCAAGTGTTGAACCGATCGGTTCAACTGGTCGAACTGAGCAAGTTGGGAAAGTAAGATTGGTGAGAAAATTCTTTTTGTTTTACTTATCTAATATGATTGGAAAAAGGATTAGTATTTGATACCAATTAGAAACAAAAGAAGGAAAGTCAATCGGGAATTGATCAGGACCACAAACTGACCGGTTCAGAAGTGAACCGATCGGTTGAGGTGTCCCAACCGATCGGTTGAGGTTTCAACCGACCGGCTCAGGTCCCCAACCGACCGTTTTAGTTGTGAAACGATCGGTTCAGGTTCCGAGTTGGTTGTTTTTGTGGAAAATCTCAAACCCTTCTACTCCTGCTTTAGTCCCGCATTTCCCGAGATGGAGAACCCTGTCCCATGACCCTCCTATATATATAGGGGTATAGGGGGCTTCTCAAAGAACAACTCCGTGCAACTAGTTGCTCTATAAAGTTGTCTTTCTCTCTGGTTTTGGTAACCGAGAGAGCCCGAGCAAGTGCTACCCAAAAAAGAGGCACACCAAGGGAAGGACAACTGCAGAAAGCGACTGGTGGCAGGAGAGCGTGTTGGCGACTAGTACGCTGACAGGAGGGTGCGACTCCTTCCAATTCCTTATGGGATAAGGAGATTGGAGTTCCAGGTGGTCCGTGTGGACTACTACAGAGGCGGGAAGCTTCTGCCGCTCGGAGGACAACTGTCAATCCCGACAGTCCGGTAAGACCAGGAGTCGTCAGTCCCGGTGCGACCAGGAGTTGCACAGACACCGTCCAAGACTGGAGGTGAAGACCGCGCAAGCCGCGAGGTATTGCCACCGAGAAAGCCTCGGGACAAGGTATGATTCCACAAACCATCCTTTCCTATTGTATAGATGTTGATGCGTTTCCTTGTTCTAGGTTTGGGGAGGAGAAAATTTTTGTTTCCGCTGCCTTCTCTACCTCCTCTAAAACCCAACAGTGGTATCAGAGCCACGTCAACTGCTCTATACTTTAGGGATTATCGATATGATCGATTTTGGTTTGTCGCCTTTATTTATTGCATACGATGCGAATAAAATTAGCTTTATGCATGTCCAATCCTAAATCCACAAATCCCAGTTTACATATATGATATGTATTATTAATGCACTCGATACGCGTCGCCCTTAAATGAGTTTTGTGGTGGATGTATAGCGTTGTTATGGCCAATAAACCCTATCTATGTATGGTTGTATGTGGTTGCTTGCATCTCGGTCTGCGCATCGATCTTCCTTCTCCTATTCCTGATGTAACTCGAAATAATTCGAGATTTCTTTCCTACCTTTGCTCCCCCCGAATGTAACTCGGGATTTCTCTTTTTACAATGTAAAATAGGATAGAATTTTATTTCTTGTTATGTCGAAGAACGGCGGACATCCTAACGATAGCTGCGATGATCGGTTCAAGGAGTGAACCGATCGGTTGACGTTCCAGACGATCAGTTCAAGGAGTGAACCGATCGGTTGATGACCGGCTCGAGGAGAGAGACGAGCGGGTGGCGGCCATGAAGAGATGCACGATGACCAGGCAAACCGATCGGTTGGAGGAGCCAACCGATCGGCTGGTGGCACCCAGCCGACCAGCCTGATGGCGAGCCGATCGTTCATGTGATGAATTGATCAAACCCAAAAAGGCAAAGCACAGAGTTCATCTTGTACAGGTTGCATGTGATGTAGACCTAGATGATTGTGATTCCTATTGGCTCGAGGAATCACATTAGGATGGCCATAATCATTGCTTTTATCGTTTCACATGTTTTCTATGGGATATAGCATGTATATGATACGTATTATATATTGTGGTGATTGGATATGTATATGTATATAAAAATCAAATCCCTCATTAAATATTAAGTTTTAGATGCCTTCCAAATGTGACACACGTGAAAAGCTTGATCGACCAAGTGTGGGCACGCCCTAGCGTGGTGCACCATCTATCTCGTGGAAGCGTGAAGGATGAATGTGTGGGTCTGCCCTAGCAGGGTGCATATTCATCGTGGTTGCTTTGTGTCGGACTTAACAAGGTGATCTAGGTGGGATCTAGTACCTTGAGGCATGGAGATGATCATGGCAAGGAGTTGCATATGACATTTTATCAAGAGTTACATATGATGCAATTGTCAAGAGTTGCCTACCTGAGAGATCTAAGTTGTGGGTGACAACCCTAGCTGGTTCATGACTTAGAGGATTTCAGGATCTTGCCCACTAGAAGGTTGTACGCTGCAATCTTCCGAATTGATGGTGAGGGCTATCAATTTGAACTAAAATAGTGGGAGTGATAATTAATTAAAGGCCTAATTATATCGTCAACTTTTCAAATCAATCAAATAAGTCAAAAATGAGTTTTTGGACTAAAATTGCATATTTTCCTTTTTGTAGTACAAATGGCAAACAACAACAATCACTTTTCTTTGTAATCGGTCCTTGAAAAGGACAGGTTGAATGGGACAAACTTCCATGACTGGTATAGGACATTGAAAATTGTTCTCACTCAAGAGCGAAAGCTCTATGTCCTGGATACCCCAATTCCAGAGGAACCGGCTCCTACCGCACCAAAGGCAGAAAGGGATGCTTACAAGAAGCATTCCGATGATGCCATTGATGCAAAGTGCTTGATGTTGTGCTCTATGAACCATGAGTTGCAGAGACAGCATGAGAACATGGGTGTCATTGAGATGATTCAGCATCTCAGGAACATGTATGAAGATCAAGCACGACAAGAGAGATATGATGTTTCAAGGGCATTGTTCAAGTGCGCCATGACAGAAGGAGATCCAGTTGGTCCTCACATTCTCAAGATGATTGGGTATGTGGAGAACCTGACAAGACTGGGATTTCCACTGAGCCAAGAGTTGGCTACTGACGTGATACTGCAATCGTTGCCAGAATCCTACAGTCAGTTTGTGATGAACTACAACATGAACAACTTTGATAGGCCATTGTCAGAGTTGTTGGGCATGTTGAGGACAACCGAGACACAGATGAAGAAGGACAAGCCTAAGTCTGTGATGGTGATCATGAGCAAGAAAGGCAAGTCCTAGCACAAGGGCAAGGGCAAAGCTAAGAAAGGTTCTGATGCTAGCCAGGAGCCCAAGTCGTCTTCAACTCTCAAGGCCAAGGGAGGCGTGACCAAGAAAGGAAATTGCCACCATTGTCAAAAGCTAGGACATTGGAAAAGGAATTGTCCTCTCTATCTGGAAGAACAAAAGAAGAAGGAGGCGATAGAAGTCTCTACTTAAAGGTGTCATGAAAATAAACTTGTAACACTTTTTGAGGTATATGATACCAAGATGTAAAGTGTAAAGAACTCAATAAATGGGGCAAGTGTTGCTGCCATAGATAGGAGTACTTTAGTTTATTTTTCAGCCTTAAAGGCATGTAATACAGTTATGAACTGCTATTTCATATTTGCCAATAGATAGAAACACTTTATTTTTGCATATTGTATGACAATGATGGCAATCAATAAAGAGATGTTTCAATATCTAAAGATATGATCTTTGTGGCAATGCCTTGTTTATCTTGTGGTATTTGATATGCATAAGATAAAATGATACCTAAAGTTATTGATAACTCAAACAATCAAATTAGCATAAATCATGAGAGATTCATTTCTAGTTTCCATGTGATGGATAAATCTAGACTCTTTTGGTTAGAGAACCAGTAAGAGACATGGATATCTTGGACATGATTAATCAATCTTCACTAAAGGTAGTGGGAGAATGATTATCCAATTAGGTATAATACATGTGATGTATTTACATACCTATTGGAGTAAATGCTAATACTTCAAAAGGTGTTTAGTGAAATACCAATATGAATATCTTGAAGTGTTTAAGAATATTATAGATGAAGTATGAATTTGGTAAAGCATTAATTCTTGATGAGATCAATGAATGAAACACTTGGACCAAATGTTTGAGATCCTTATGAGTGATTATGATAGTGTATCATAGTGAACTCATGATTAAGGCATGGTGATGTCTAAATCAAGAAGGGAATCATACTCTAAGGAGTTGGAGAATGATTATCAAATAACTAAATTCTTCTTAAATAAAGAATACCACACACTAATAAAGAACATTAAGAATCACAAGGAGTTGTGAGTTCTTATATCCTTGACAGATACATCTCAATTATCTATGTGATGAGTTGTTCATGTGATGAGTCAACTATCCAGATGAATATGAGGAACCAAATTTTGAGTTATGGTTCATGACCATTACATCCTAAATGACTTCCATGTGAACCATAAGGTATGACATTGATGGTAGCATCCATTGGATGAAATCCATAAGTGCAAATGAGTCTTAAGTGTTAAGACACATGGATAACATTTTGAGAACAATGATGCTTGTTAATTTCAACTTAATGACTAAGACATTTGGCATATGGATACTAAAACCACATTCCTATGAGGAATAAAACAAGGATGTGTACGTGACACAACCTATAAAGTTTATGAATCCACTAATGCAAATGAAGTCTATAAGTTACAATGGACTAATCAATATGATTGATTGAGTACAAGCAACTCAGAATTAGATCTTTACTTTGGTAATATAGTCAAAGGGTTTGAATGATATATCAAAGATAAAGAAGGGATATGTGATTTAGTGGGAGCGTATTCACATTCCACATATTGATGTGAAATGGAAATGTTCTAGAATGGAAATCCAAAAGTGGAAATTATCTTTAAGGAAGATCGAGATGTTTCCTATGTGATAGGAATAGAGATCTATAGAGATAGTTCTCAAAAACCTCTTGACCTGAAAAGAGAAAGCAGACATTGGCAATCTGTACTGAAGGGTTCAGTATCCACAGATTCAATGGGAGAAAACATGTCCATGTTACATGGAGTTAGTATCCCAAGGGCAAGTGTCCAATTCTTATGAAGAATGGGAACACTAAGAATAGATATGGATCTATCATGTATGTAATCATCCCATTATCTTGCATGTATGGACATGGCAAGAATAAAATGCATTCATCATCTTGTATGTAGGACATGACAATATGATGTGCTCATCCTGATAACTCGTATGTGGGACATGACGAGTGGATGTCTATCTACTTCCAGTAAGGGTTACTGGAAATCATAAGAACTTGATAAGTACTTGAGAAGTACTAGTTCTATGGAGATAAGGAAGAGTTCGATGTAAAGAGTTACATTGATGCGAACTTCTGAAAAAGGATAGAAAATTAATCGCAAAATATATATGGGATATATAAAGTGAAAGTTTGTTGATAATTGGAAACGTTCCAATAAAGCCATTTAAAAGGAAATGCTGGTATCCGTGTGTTAGAGAACAGCAGTGGATACTATATGGATCTGGAAGTTCATGAGATGAACTTATAGATATTCCGGTCATTGATGACAAGTATGGAATCCTTGATCATGCAATGTGGCTAAAGGTTAGCAAAGGAATACTGGATCACATATTACGGCAACTCCATCTCATACGTGTGACGTACAACGAAGAGATGTGAGACATGCAATTAATACTGACTTTGGCAAGGTGTTGCCATAACTCACTATGTTGGCACAAGAGCACAGTAACATGTGGGACATGTTTGAAGATCACTATGAATACGATTCAAGGGTGATTGGCTCGCAGTGCAAGTGGGAGTCTGTTGGAATGTATGCCCTGAGAGCCAATCATGGGATGATTGATGGGATACATTAAGATTGATTTGATAAACATCAAAGGCAAGCTTCCAATTCTTTCTGGTTCAGTCATTTGAGATAGTGATAGAACAGATTGAATGTCTAGAGAATGACAGTACTCAATGACGTATGCCTTCAGGTTCAGGACCTGAACGATGAGATCATACGAATGCTAAGATTTGTATATTCTTGTTATGTCCCAAGTCGTATGTCATTGTGGAAGGTAGATAGACAACAATGACACACAAGACTAGATTGTGGTGTTGGTTGATGACAGAATCTCATTAGTCATGATATAGAGATATCAAACCAAACACATACGTACTTGTTAGAGAACAAGTGTACCGGACAGACCCACCGTGAGTTTGACACATGGGACCATGACATGGTAGTTATAGTCAGTACTCACAGTGATGGTGGTGAGTGTGATTCTTTGACCTGAAATCACTACACTCAACACATGTCGTTGGGCACACTTTGACATCATCAAACGCAGTCCTGAAACATGGGTTGTTATAAAGGTGATGATTGGGTGGCTTTGACACATGGGCCTTTTGAGGGGTGAGTGATAGATATGGGATTTGTTCCTCCTGAGGGAGTTTGATGTCCATGGCCACTTGATGAGTAGGATTGAGAAAGGCGTGCACGCATGTGTGAATCAGTATGTGATACTGATCTCATAACATATCTCTTCCAATCTACTCTGAGATCAAGAAAGTGAATGAACGTTGACAGGATGACAGTTCCATGCCTCGAGTTCATTCGGGATATCAGTGACAAAGGAATTATACATTCACTATAACACCATTCATGGATTGTAGGATTGAAAGTTGTTCTCCAACTTTCTATTTCACTTGGGTAGCACTGATGTGTGACTAGGCACCGTTCATTGCTTGTGAAGTCATAAATGTTATGGACTTTCACTGCCAACGTGAAAAAGGACCTGCAGGGTCACACACATAGGATTTAACTTGGAAGAGGAGTTTTGTCCACAAACAATGTTTAGATTGATTACTAAAAGAGTTTAGTAGTTCAATTAAACACTCAATTAATTGATAGCTCAAAATCATAGTGTTCAAGGTGTTGGACGACTTGATTAGAGTATCAGATTGATTGGAACTGCAATTGACTGTTTCTGCACAGTCTGCACTCCCAACCGATCGGCTCATGTGATGAACCGATCGGCTCAGGTTGTGAGTCGATCGGCTCATGGACAGGGTGATATGACCGGTTCAAGTGTTGAATCGATCGGTTCAACTGGTCGAACCGAGCAAGTTGGGAAAGTAAGATTGGTGAGAAAATTCTTTTTGTTTTACTTGTCCAAAATGATTGGAAAAAGGATTGGCATTTGATACCAATTAGAAACAAAAGAAGGAAAGTCAATCGGGAACTGATCAGGACCATGAACCGACCGATTCAGAAGTGAACCGATCGGTTGAGGTGTCCCAACCGATCGGTTGAGGTGTCAACCGATCAGCTCAGGTCTCCAACCGACCGTTTCAATTGTGAAACGATCGGTTCAGGTTCCGAGTTGGTTTTTTTTGTGAAAAATCTCAAACGCTTCTACTCCTGCTTTAGTCCCGCATTGCCCGGGATGGAGAACCCTGTCCCATGACCCTCCGATATATAGGGGTATTGGGGGCTTCTCAAAGAACAACTCAGTGCAACCAGTTGCTCTGTAAAGTTGTCGTTCTCTCTGGTTTTGGTAACCGAGAGAGCCCGAGCAAGTGCTACCCGAAAAGGGAGGCACAACAAGGGAAGGACAACTGCAGAAAGTGACTGGTGGCAGGAGAGTGTGTTGGCGACTAGTACGCTGACAGGAGGGTGTGACTCCTTCCAATTCCTTGTGGGACAAGGAGATTGGAGTTCCAGGTGGTCTGTGTGGACTACTTCAGAGGCGGGAGGTTTTTGCCGCTCGGAGGACAACTATCAATCCCGACAGTGTGGTGAGACCAGGAGTCGTCAGTCCCGATGCGACCAGGAGCTGCACAGATACCATCCAAGACCGGAGGTGAAGACCGCGTAAGCCATGAGGTATTGTCACCGAGCAAGCCTCGAGACAAGGTATGATTGCACAAACCATCCTTTCCTATTGTATAGACGTTGACACGTTTCCTTGTTCTGGGTTTGGGGAGGAGAAAATTTTTGTTTTTGCTGCCTTCTCTGCCTCCTCTAAAACCCAACATGTATGAATTTGGAAGATGGCTTTAGTAATACTATGGTGATGCCTTGTTTAAGGCTAACACTTTTTATCTTTGGAATAAAAGGGCATATGGACTAGATGATAAAACCTAGGTGAATTTATAAGGGAGAATTGTGATGATCAAAGGGATGTTGCCTATGGATAAAGAATAGAATAGAATTTTGAAATATATTGGATTGTAGGTTTATATATCAGACACTTTTACTACATGTTTGTATTGCTTACTACTTAGTATTATACTATTCCTTATGTTTTCTGTCTGTATTAATGATAATCCAAAAATCTCTAATCGATTCATGCTAATAAAGATAATATCTATTTTTTGAAATGGACTTGAAATGGTCAACAAATAGAGCATTGAGGGTGGGTTAGCATGGAAATTTTTGGCTATGATTATTATGACTCTAACCAAGATGTTAGTTATAATAGTGAGAGATAATAATAAGGTACACAATTATGATGAAAAGAATAATACAAAAGGTGACGAGGGATAACTAACATGATTTAAGTCTTAGAATTTTAGAAAAAGAGTACAAGTTGATGAAATGAGTAACAATATTTTGAAACTAATTGCCTAAGATGAACAAACGTCTAGCTTAGAACTCATTGCTACCATAAAATATTGATGATTAAAGGAACAAAATTTTAAAACCAAACAAATTTTATTGATATGAAATGATTTCTTGAAATATGAAGGTGTTTGAATGGAAAAGTCCTAAAAGTTGAAGTTGAAATTATAAGGAAAGATGAGATTTAGTATAAGTTATTCAGTATATGAGGACTTCATGATGTCTAATGATATGAAGAATCCTAAAGGAATGCTTATAATTGATGAACTATAATGTGAAAATTTAAGCAGGACACATATTATGAGATGAGTTCAAGTTATCGATCCCATATAAAATAATGGAAATTTGTGAAAATAAGGAGGATATGAAATGATGTAATGTAAAATGGGAGTGAGAACTGTAACAATTTGATATTATTTTAGTCCTATAGACAAGTTCCATTCAAAGTAAAATTAATAACTACTATATATGGAAATTAACATAAGGAAAAGAAGAGTTGATTCTAATGAGATGAATATGGTTGAATTAAAAACCTACATTAGAGTAAAGAGGCAAGCCATTTTACTTCAGAAATGATTATATGTGAATGGAATGAGTATGATAAATGTGGAAGAATGCCTTAAGGAAGTATTAGGTATGTAAAAGATTAAGTAAATAAAGGAAAAGTTACTCCATTTTTGTTTAATAATGA
Organism: Alisma plantago-aquatica; assembly: GCA_963693085.1. NCBI lineage: Eukaryota > Viridiplantae > Streptophyta > Magnoliopsida > Alismatales > Alismataceae > Alisma > Alisma plantago-aquatica. Next base: position 589,164,438 of record OY856413.1, on the reverse strand, counting down.
GAAAAAGAAGTGATTCTAAATCAAATTGAGAAGGGAAAACCCAAACCAACTTGCATATCCTTAATGTAATGAATCATAAGAAAACATGTATGATAATAAAAATAAAGATGTCAAAGGAAGTAAGTAATGAAAGCCCCATGACGTATGATGAGGAAGTATTATAATAAAAAAAATAAACTAGAGAAAGACAAAGGAGATATGAAAACACTGATATCACAACCCTTAAGTGAGTACCAAAATCTCAAATAACTAGATAAGAGATAAATAAGAATATAGTATCTAAAAAAACCGTGTTTGGGGTCTATGTAACGGCTTGGCCAGTTGTGTGCCTATTTTGAGGCCACTACATCTAGGGTAGATGCATGTTGGGAGGAGGCCAAAGCATGATGTTTGAGGTCAACGATTTCTAATGTAGGAATCTTGGGAATGAAAAACACAATGAAATAAAATTTTCTTGAGAATCATTCGAGCAAGATTCGTCCCATGCAAAGAAACAAATTGAAGGTTTACAAATTTATACTTTATTGTGATATAGGTTCCAAAAATTTAACTTGCAATGCTTGGTGTAGATTGGGACCCTCCAATATATGCCTCCTTCTAATCTCATGGGATCAACATCTGGAACTCTTTTCTGAGATTTCTGGCACTCTAGTAGTTTCCTTGGGATGCATGAATAAATTTGGTTTTTTGTTGAAAATTTGTGGCAATCTGCCTGTAACTGTAGGTGGTGGATCATGGGAATCCACCGACTGTTGGAAAAAATTCCAAGGTCACAAATTAGTCTTTGTTTGCCCCATATTTGACCCTAAAGTCAACCCTAAAATATCACAACTTTACATTGTGCACGTGTGTCGCAGATCACACTAATAGCATTGTAGGGAAATATACATAGAGAATCACTACGTCGACTTGCATTCCTAGGTGACGGATCATTGCATTCTTCTAGGGAGACCTTTCCTTAATTTATATGTTGTGTAGGTCACATCATTCCATCATCCAGTACAATGGCAGATGGCTTCATTCTGCATTCAACTTGATTTGCATGTCATCAGTGAAGATCCTCATCCTAAACTACTTTGTTGCACAAACTCATCTCCACGGTATCTACGTGAGTGCTTGAAGATGGTAGGAGTTACTAGTCTTCACCTCTCCCACTTTCTCTCTCCAAGTTCTCTTAGGGTTTCTCAAACCTCGGAGGTAACAACAAGAGAATATGAGTGTTTTCCCTCAAGGCCTCCTCTCATATCATATATACATAGAGGATTAGAGAGCCAAGGTTCCCTAATCCTAGTTGGGCTAGATTGTAGACTCCCTGAGTTATTCTTTAAATCTGGGTCCATATTTTACTTAAGTTCATGAAACTTACTTTCATGTCCCTTGACTTAATATAACAATTACAATAAGGCCCAATTCATCATATCTTAAAACTATCTCTATGTGTACAACCCTATAGGAACCATACTACGTTGGGCAATTGATTCACTAATTAATATTGTGACACATAAGAAATGAGCGGTGTCTAGCTACACATCATTGTTACCCAAGTAGTAGGATTGGTCCAACAAGACTAAACCAAAAACAACCATTGTTGCCATGTTGTGTAATCCTTTTGTCACAGACATCCAAATTTAAGTAGAGGCATGGATACATCATCCTTGTTATATTCAATCTAAGCTCCTTGATCTCCAACTATACTAGCAAGACACATATGAGATCAATATCGCATACCAACTCACACGAGCATGGCCATGCATTTCTCTAGTCTCTCTTATCAAGAGGCCTTGGATATTTCTCTTGTTATATGGGAGGAAAAAATTCCTTCTACATCACTCACAATGCGTAACATGATTCTCATCACACCCAAACACTACCTTTATGGAAACCTTCTTTAGGATTACCTTGGATAGTGTAAAGGCATGCCATTGTAGTGACATCAAATTAAAGGATGACAATACTACTATCACATCTGAGAGTTGATTATGACTATAATATAACAGTCCATGAATCACTCTCAAGGAGGGTATGTATGGTACACTTTTTCTCTAACAAGTATCTATGTGTTTGACTTGGTATTCAATACCTATGACCCATGAGACATGGTCATCAATCAGCACACATACTAGTCTCACAAGTATTATTGATGTCCAATCCATAATAATACTTGACTAGGGACATTTAGAATATTGTTCATAGCATCCATTAGGATCTCATGTTCATGTTACGTACTGAAGTCCCATGGCTCTGAACCAATCATTCTATTGATATGTATTATGTACATTAACATTATAGTAATTAAATGTGAATAAAAAATTGTAATTTCTTTTATTAATTAAATAAAAAATACATAATATCTGTGATGGAGTGGACTTTTGGAATCCTTAAATGTCCAAATGACATAAGTAAAGTTATGCATGTTGAGTTGTTTGAGAGTCCCAAGTGATTTAGTAAAGCTTGAATGTTGATTGAGGTTGATATCATGATTAAGATCCGTAAGTTCATGCCTATTTGAGGAATTTAATTTATTGGTCTAATGGTTAGTTTTTGGCACCAAATTTGAGTAAAATGTAACTTGATAGGTAGTAAAGATATGGTTAAAGTTGTGTGCCAATTGGGTAATCCTAAAAAAGTTATTTAAATTGGAAAAAGATGAAATAAGGTGTATAATAATGAAGGATGGGCCAAAGTATCTAGGCTATAGACTAAGATTTAGATATCCGTTGTGTGAGCCCCTTTACTTATCAGCTTGGGCGCCATAGCTAATTTGTGACCCTGAATCTCAGATCCAGCGGTCTTGGTCCTTTCAAGGGAAAAGCCACGGATCCCATGCCAAGGTTGTATGTCTTTTTTCATCCTACTCAAGTCCAAACAATTCAGACCCCTTAGCGGTTCCAACCAAGGAGCACGGAGATCCCAAAAACGCATAGTTTCCCCTCCGAAAATAATATCTCCAGTAGGAGAACGCATTAGATATTTACCTAAACCTGTGGGTCCTTGAGAGGATCCTACGTTAGCAGTATGAAAGGAGAGATCGTGGCCTTATGCTTCAGATTCAATGGTTAGATCTTCATCCGCAACCTCCGATCAGACTGGAGATCGTGGGGGGTGGCAACGATGACGAGCCTACCCCATCCCATGTCGTAGTCGTGGATCATCTCAAGAAACTAAAGGAGTAGTTATACTCACCTCAGAAAGACTAACCCGTAGACCCCTCAAAGCAGTCATTCCATGACCGGTGCTGGGAGCTCCACTCTCTCTCCGTGTTCTACCTCTCCTGCAGCATGTACAGGCATCGAGACAGGAGAAGACTGTGTGGTGGTGCTTGAGAGAACTTAGACGGAGGTGTCGAGCGGAGACATCGAAGAACTGACGGACAGGGATCTGAAGGCACGATTGTGCACCTGAGGAGCCGTGAAGGTTCGAGTAGAATAAAGTACACCATCGGAAGCAGAGCTACGGTGATGAAGAGGAGCATTTGTCTGCCAACTGCTTGCCGGAGAAGAACCTCATGACGGCAGCAGCTTTGTGGGGCGACACAGGGGCGCACACATGCCATCACACGAGAGAGAGAGATACACAGAGGAGCCGACAACAAGCCTCGAGGCCGGCGATGCCGACGGATGACCAACGAAGCCAATAGAGGCCATAGTAACAGGGGAGGAGAGAGTAGCGATGGCGGGCCTGTTACAGACTCACACAGATGCGTGACCGTGATGAGAACACGAAGAGGAGGGCACAGAGACCTGCTCACCGGAGAGAGAGTCAATGATCGGTAGTGGCTGATCGTACCCAGCAGAACGAGATGTCACGGACTAAGAGCAGAGGGGACGACGCACACAGGCGTCTGGCTCCGAGTGGCGGCGGCAGTCACGGACATGTCTCGCTGTGGAAGCCAGATCGCGAGAAAGGGAGCAGACGCTCAAGTCAGCCGACCGATGAACCAGGCCAGCTCAATCCAAGACCAACCGGTCCAAGTCGTGAACCGGGCGGCCCAAGCCTTGACCCGTTCCCCCACAGTGGTCACGTGGTCGACGCTCTTTTGCTCAAAAAGGTAAAATCCCAAATATGCTTAGATCTCCTATAATTCATAGAAATTAGTACGTTTATCAGAAAAATACAAACAAGGTACCTTTATTCTCAGAAAAATGTGTAGAACAACATGAAAGCATAATATCAGGATTTTGATATATTAATCTCAGTGATATCATATAAGATATGTAATACTTGTTTAATGGATAATAAATATCAAATGATGGACTAAGATTATGAGAATATGTCACTAAGTCTATAATCATGTTTAGAATCCAACTGATGTCAGTAATTGTAATGTTGATGCACAAAATTATGTATCTTGCTTCATGTTGCTAATTAGGGCTAACAACGCTAAATAAAATACAATAAATACTTACATGCCCAATAAATGATAAAATTTATAGAATAAGCTCATATCATTATTTGGAACCTCATATTTAATTATTAGATCATGCTGATGCATAGAATCCATGTTATATGAAGATGAACCTTGATACATGTCATGAAACCCTAATTTAGGTTAATGATGTAACCTAGGGTTAATTTGTGCACAAAAATGCTATGGAAGATAATGTTCAGATAATGAACCATAATCTGAAATATGACATTATTAAGATAATCCCAATAATATAATACAAGTAACAATGAGAATATCCTAATGAGATAAGCTAAACCATAATGAACACGATTAGGATTAAGATGAGATGTAAGATGATGAGAACCTAATGATAGCATGTGTCTTGTCTTAATCTGAGTTTGAACAAGATATAGATGAAATGAGGAATATGTGATTAGGATGTCTTGATCAAGGTAAGCCATTACCTCTTACTTGGCTTATTATACAATATGCTTGTTTTATGTGTAGTAAATACTTGCCATATGATATTGGATGAAATGATTGTTCTTGCATGATATGTTGCTTGATTTTTCGTACTTATGGCTATGAACACATGAAACATAATATATCTATTCCATTATATGAAAGCACTAAACTCTTTGGTAGTACAGTGCTTGGTAGTGACCTAACTCTTTGGTAGTCGGTCACATTGTACATATGATCTAACTCTTTGGTAGTCGATCATAAAGGCCTTAATCTTGATCTCCTTGAGAGTCAAGAGAATGCATCAAAACCTTCGGCGGTCAATGCATGGATATATAATGGAAAATGAGCTTAAAATATGTGTTCATTTTTGTTAATGAATATCTTTGTGCAAGTATACTCTTTTTCTTATATTTCTTTATAACTGCCAAGTTCTAGTTTTATCTTATTGCCAAGCTTTGTAATGAGAGGTATATAATAGACACGTAGGGGTACTCAATATAATATTCTTGAATATTGTGATGACGTGTGCAACATGTAATCTTTTGTTTAGGTTGTGGACATATGATCTTGAAGAACCAGGATAGTCGAGAGTTGTATAGCGAGCTGATGCACAGGTGGACCTATTGTCTTAAGATCATGTAATTTAGTGGTAGTACATGTATATGTTAAGTTTTCTATTCAATATGTAATATCAAATGTTTTTACAATCTGTGTTGTAATTATATGTTGAATGGTGAACATATGTGGTATGGTTTTATTACTATTCATGTGTACGTACTACTGTTGTTTCCTTCTGGCTCCCTTGATTTTCTTCTTCTTAGCTTAGTGTGGGGTGTTTAAATTGGGATTCTCACTGAAGTGAGGTTTCAATTTGGATGTCACACATCAGATTAAGTTTTAGAAAATCCAGGGACATCACAATATCCCAATATCCATCACCTAATGATTGGCTTCTAGGGCATATGCACCAACAATCTCCCACTTACACTAAATCCAATGAAACATGTATCTAATACCAAGCGATCTAAAATAACCATCATGCTTTTGTTCCAATCACACCTTTTTCAAGGAATCAATGATATTTCTCTCTATTGATACCCTACTAATCTTCACATCCCCTCACTCAATGATCTCTCATATGATATGGAAGCGTCAAATAATATGCTTGGAATGTTGATGCAATCTATTCGGCGGCTTGTCGATAGCCCCATTGTTATCACAATATAGTTCTATTGTGTCAGCAATGTTGGGAACAACTTCAAGTTCTCCATTGAGCTTCTTCAACAGCTTCCTTTTCATCATCTGATGCAACAATATATTCAACATCTATTGTAGAGTCAGATAGTATCTCTTGCTTGGAACTCTTCCAACTGACATCACCACCATTAAGGAAAAACACATAACCAGACTGTGATTAGTAATTATCTTTATTGGTTTGGAACTTTTGTTAGTGTAACCCCTTACAACCAACTCATCATCACCCCATATATCAAGAAAACATTTTAGTCCTTCTCAAGTACTTAAGAGTTCTCTTTACTATAGTCCAGTGACCTTCACCCGGGTTTTCCTGATATCTGCTCGTCATGCTCAAGGTATATGAGACATCTGGATGTGTACATAACATTGCATACATGATAGATCTAATTGCATAGGCATATGGAATTTACTCATGTGGTCCCTTTCTTCCAAAGATTTGGGAAAATTTGCGTTGGAAATACTTACTCCATTAGACATGGCTAAGTTTCCTTTTTAGATCTTGAATGTTAAATCGTTTCAGCACCTTATCAATGTATGTATTTTGACTTAAGACTTCTAGATCTATTTCTATAGATAATAATAGCTAGAATATAGGTGGATTCTCCTAAGTCTTTCATTGAGATACTAGATCCCAATCACATATTCACCTTTTGTCGAGTTGGAATACCATTTCCCATAAGTAGTATATCATCCACATACAATATGAGGAATACTACAATGCTCTCACTAACCTTCTTGTAAATACAAGGTTCATCTTCATTCTTGATGAGGCCAAAATATTTAACTGATTCATTAAAATAAAGATTCTAGCTTCCGGATGCTTGCTTCAATCCATAGATTGACCTTTGCATCTTGCATAAATTTTCAACATCCTATTGGAGATTGAAAACCCTCAGGTTGTGTCATGTACACATCCTTAATAATAATTCCAACTTAGGAATGCAGTTTTGACATCCATCTTCCAGATATCATAGTCGTGGTATGTTGCAATGGGAAGAACGATCCTAATGTACTTGACCATGAAAAATGGTGAAAAAACTTCATCATAGTCAAAACCTTAAAATTAATTGAAACCTTTTCCCACTAATCACCCTTTGTAGGTCAGGATATTTCCATCCATGCCAATCTTCTTTTTGAAGACCCACTTGCACCCAATTGGTTTTACTCCTTTAGGTAGTTCCCCCAAGGTCCATACCCTGTTGGTATACATAGATTTCACTTCAAATCTCATGGCCTCAAGCCATTTACCATATTTTGGTCCCTCCATAGCTTCCTTGTAGGTGGTTGTCTCATCACAATCCATCACCAATGTCTCACCATCTCGAGTCATGAGAAATCCAAATCTCTTTGGTCATGGAAAATTCTACTAGATCTACGAGGTTCTCATGTTTATTGAGGGGGTGGATGTGCCACAACAACTTGTGGTACCTCCTGATGTTCCTCTTTAGGTTCATTATCATTTTGTAAATCTCAAACATCTTTAAATTCTATTTTCCTCCCACTAGCATTTCGAGAGATGAATTCCTTCTCTAAGAAAGTAATGATTTTAGAAATAAAACACTTTGTTATGTGAATGACTATGGAAATAGTATCCTTTAGTTTTCCTAGGATACCCCACAAAATAACACTTGTCAAATTTGGGTCTCAATTTCTTAGGAAATGAACGCTTCACATAAGCTTCACAACCACAAATCTTCATAAAAAATATTTTGAGATACTTCCCATTCTGAATCTCATACGGTGTCTTTGGAACTGACTTAGAAGGAACGTGGTTAAGTGTAAATGTGGTTAAGTGTAAATGGATTGCCCTTCAACCAAAATTGTAGAGGTTGAAATCCACATATATGGACGTCCTTGTGCCTTGCAAAGGAAATAGAAATATCTACGTGAGTGGATAACCCACTCACATTAAGAAAATAAAAAGAAATATCCACTAACTTATGGATATTATTATTATAAGGGTAAAGGTGCTTAATTTTCTTTTCCTAAAATCATGGATAATTGAGAGGAATAAGAGGCAAAGGAGATAGCCTTGTAACCAAGAAAGGGAAGGGGGCAATGGCAAGGAAATGGAGGATATAATCCCTACTTTCTCTCTCTTAAATGAATTTTCAATAAAATTCATATGTATGCTCCTTTATCCATGAGTTGAAAGGGTAATTTCGAATCCACTTTCACTTCTTGCTTGAAAAACGACCAAGGGAGCTTATGAGGAAAAGGAGGACGACCCTCAATCTATTGGTAAGCTTCTTGACCTTCTTTCACTTTGATTTCATGGTGGGAATCGCAAATCAATACCTGATTTCTTCTTTTCTTCACTCAATCTTCAACTCTAGCCAATCTTTTCACTCAAAAGCTTGAGGATAAACCTTGGGATAATTGAAGAAGCTTCATCTACCATTGTTGACGTGAATCTTGGAGCTTTGAAGCTCAATTGAAGGTGGATTATATAACTTGAACCCTTATTCATTATTATTGGAATTCAATTCCTCAATTCAATATGTTCATTTGTTCTTCTTGAAATTTCTTTGATTAATTGATGAAACTACCATGGAAATGGCAGTAGAATTTGAGGGGTTGAAGCTTGATGATGATGACATCATCTTAAGCACACATATCAATAAGATCTAGTTGTAATCAGTTTCAACAAAATAATCCAATCGGTTTTCACCAAACCGTTTGGTGATCAAACGGTTTGCAAACCGTTTAGAGGTTGAACCCCAAATCATTTGGCCATGTTGACCGAATGGGATAGTTGACCGTTTGGAGCCTTAAATGGTTTCAAACCGTTTGAACATACTTGAGTTGACCGTTTGGGGTTGGGTTGACTGTTTGGACCCAGTCAACCAAAACCGTTTGGTGATCCAATGATTGATATTTGAAGGTTTGAAGATCCAATGGTGTTGATTGATGAACATTCAAAAGCACGATTGAAGGCCAATTCAATATAGCAAACCATGATCAATAGATTGATGAATCTATCAAATGAACCCTTTCGGTTTTGAGGCTACTTTGGCCCAAACGGTCTTGAGACCGTTTGAGCCCAAACAGTCTTGAAACCGTTTGGGGTCAAACGGTCTTAGGACCGTTTGGAATCAAACAGTTTCAAAACCGTTTGGTGTTGAAACCCCAAAACTGAATGGAGGTCCAATGTGATCAAATCATTTGGAGATTTAAGATGATAATTGATCCATTGATCTAATGATGATTATCAATGTTAGGTACAAAGGTTGAAACCCTAAAGTACCTATATGATCAATACCTTTAGATTAATTAACCCTAAAAGGTTATGAAAGCAATGTCTTAGTACACTATGTCAATCATAGTTGTATGTACTTGATTGAAGGGTTGATCTAACCTAATCAAGTTGAAAGGATGATAGAAAGGAATTCATACATGAGTATTAATCATGTAATGATTAGGGTATGATCCTTAGTGAAGAGATCATTAAAACCCTAATCGAGAATGTTAATGAACCCTAACCCTAATTCAGGGCAATTTTGAGTGAAACCCTAATCTAGGGTGATATTATGTGGAACCCTAATTTAGGGTGATGTTATGTAAAACCCTGGTATATTAATGTGATGTGGAACTCAAATCTCGGGGTTATGCTATGTAATGCTATATGAAACCCTAATCTTGGGCAATATGGTGATAAACCATAACCCCGATCTGGGTAATGGGATGAATATCCCCAATTGACCTGAAATGGGAAACACTAACCCTAGTGAGAGAATAGTGGTGTTATCCTTGAATAGTGATGCTATATTTATTTTGTGTGGTGCTGATATGAAATTGATGTAACTGTTATCATCTATACTAACCATGCAGGTATCATGAGATGATGAACATAGCCAGGTATGAGCTATGATGTTTTATTTATTAAAATTGTTATTGGGCCTTATGTGCCATAATATGCCTTGTTGCCTAGTAAGAGGTAATAAGAGAATTAATGGGCCTTAAGTGCCATGAGAGATGCTTGTGTAACAAATATCATGTTTACCTTGGTCAGATGACCTGAAGGTGATAGTCACCTGAAAAAGTGGTAATAATGCTCAATGATGAGTTAAGGGTTTGAATACCCAGAACCATATGATTATGGCATTGAGTTTGTGAAGGATGAGTATTCCCAATATTGAAATGAGGGACTGAGATCCCAATGTCTTATAAAGATTGAGAAGTAACTGATGAAAATAGTACTTATTTCTTTGTAGCATTTGTCCTAATAAGTTATGTTTGAAAACTTGACTGATGCTAAAAGAATATGATAATGTACTTAATTAATCAAGTGAAATCTTTTCATGTAGTGCTCTGACCATAGATCCATCATCATCAGTAGCTGGTGATGGTGAAACATGTTTTCCTACGAGATCTCCTAGAGTTCGCATATTTTTGAATATGTGGGGGTCGATGGGCGAAAATATCCATACGTCCTAATGGGGGAATTGATGGAAGGTAAACATTAAACCTCTCAATCCTTCATTATATGTGTCGAGATGGATGTATCATGAATCTCCCGATGATGTTAATGCCAGATCGATGGAGGTAAACATGAAATATCTCAATTGCGAAGAGAGTACATATGCCACTATAACTCTATAGCGAAGATGCCACTATACCCTGGCAAGCTATTATTAGTAGAGACACTAGATGTCTTGTAGTTGTCCTCACACTAACTGAGGAGGATGAGGTCATGGAAGCCGACTCTTCCATTGACTTTGTATGGTACCAATTTCGACTTCGCAATGGTCGGTTGGAGTATGCGCGGTATACGTCATCTCCTCAGAGCTTAAATATGTTTGTAAAATGTAATCAGTCGTGTAACGTATTTGCATACGATTGAAATATGAGAACCACTGGTTGATGTTATCTTGCTTAGCATGTCCTTGATACATAAATGTTACTTATGTTCTTTAATTCCGTATTGAATTAGAGACATGCTGCCTTATCAAGTTATAGCTGAAATATTTGAATAGGAATGTTGCTCTAATCTGCATAGATATTGATTTATCTGCTATTGAAATATATGATTCCACTGTTTAGTTTATTTCTATTAAATTGCAATAATAATGTTTACGGAGGAGATTTATATCTCTCGCTGGGGAAATTTACAAATTGTCTCACCCCCGTGGGATCCAACATTTTTAGGTAGACACCGACAAAGAGGTAAGAACCCTACAGCTGAGGAAAAGCAGCAGCAACAACAACAGGGACAGTAGTAATCCTTCAGGTGGAAATACTGGCTATCAAGCTTTGTATATAAAGTCCTATATGTCGTCTCTGTACTCTCAGGTCCTAGGAGTTAGTAGATAGTGTTTTTATAATCGATCTGAGATTTTGGTTTGAATACCTCGAGGATTTTTTTACTTGTGCTTTTTAGCAAAGCAATGATGTATATATACTCCTCGAGAAGAGATAGTACGGTGAATGTACTTTGTGAACCAGTATGTAAATATAATATTGTGGTTCTTGTTTAAAAAGTTTTCCTGAGAATGGATCTCTTTGTAAATGGTTTTAATTTTTAGTGATTTTCAGTAATCCGCTGTTAGTGATCGCTTCCGCATTAGTTAATCTTGTTATATTGGTTAAGACTGTTTTGTCGTCACAAGTTTAGTGGTATCAGAGCCCTAAGTTTGCTGAGTCTATAGAGACATAGGATTAAGATTGTTGAGTCTGTTCTAGTGTCTTCCAATTTATCTGATAAGTGTCTTCTGCTCATATAGGAGAAGAATAACTTAAAGATGTCTAGATCACATGATGAAAATGTTGCTGAGAGTAGCGTTGCTGCACCAGGAGGAGGTGCAAGGGACCAGAATAGGGAGGAGCCCGTACCTGAACAACCCCAGTTCAATCAAGCTGATATAGGGAACCCAGCCTTCCAAGCCATGTTTGGACAGTTTATGACAACCATGACTCATATGACAGATAGGATGCCACTACCTACACCAAGGGCACCAGCCCACAATGAAAAATAGGGAGATGGAAAGACCTTTGAATGGCTTCAGAGGGTAGGAGCCACATAGTATGTTGGCACAGCTGACCCAGCAGATGCTGATTTATGGTTAACTGAGCTGGAAAAAGCCTTCAGAATCCTTTTGATTCCTAAAGATGAGAAGGTGAGACATGTTGTCTACCTATTGAAAGGGAGTGCTGGTCATTGGAGGACCATCGAGGAAGGCAAAAGACCCGGTGTTGAAGTCGGATGGGATGAATTCTGACATGAATTTGTTGCTAGATACTTTCCCAAGATTTATCTAGGTGAGAAGATCTCTCAATTTGAGAGGTTGAGGCAAGGGAAGATGAGCATTAGTGAGTATGAAGCTAGGTTCATGGAGCTTTTGTGGTTTTGTCCGCATATGGAATCTACGGATGAGGAGAGGATTTGGCATTTCGAGAAAGGGATGAACACTGAATTGACCACTCTGGTGTCTGCTTTAGAGAACAGGGAGAGGTTTGCTACTTTTGTGGAGTCTGTGAGACAGATAGATAGGTATGTGATCGAGAAGCGGCAAACCAGTAGTAAGAAAGAGTACACACAGTTTCAAGGACAAAGGTCTGAGAGCTTTACGAAGTCGAGGTTCTCTGCACCACCACCACCAAGGTTTAATACCCCGACACAGTGGACGTCAAGTAGGGGTAGGGGCCGTAGTTTTCCTCCAAGTAGAGCCCCCAGTACAGCATCAACATCAGTGATAGGACCACCCAGGTAGATTTTAGGAAGCTACAACTACTTCCAGTGTGGGAGGTCAGGACACTTGATGAGAGATTGTCCTGAGAAAGTCAGAATTGTAACTCAACCCCAGAGGCAGAGTCAGCAAGGCTCACAGAGGAGATAGTTTTCTAGTGGTGTTAGAGGACGTGGACAAGCATCATAATATGGATCGTCGGCATCCAACAATTGAGCACAAGGTCAACAACAAGCAACGGCTATATTCTATGCTATATATCAGCCTGAAGCAGTAGTCAACCCTCGGGTTGTGACAGGTCAGATGGAACTATTTTATTCTGATATGTCTTCGTCCTGCTTCGTATCTACGTTAATTGATCTGAGTGCTACACATTCCTTTATCGCACGAGAAGTAATTCATGACTGCAACATGATTGTCAGTCATAGAGTAGATAGTTTGATGCTAGAAACCCCTTTGCTGGGATCTGCAGTGTTTCGGGAGGTGTGTTCTCCCTACAATCTTTCCTTTTCTGATCATCGCATTCAGGTGGATCTTATACCACTTGAAATGCACAAGTTTGATATAATCCTAGGGATGGACACCTTAGAGAAGTATACGGTTGTCTTGGATTGTAGTTCCAAGCAGGTTGTGTTCACAGACAATGGTGACACATGGATCTTTCAGGGAGATAGAAAGATTCTTCCAACATGTCTTGTGTCAGCTATGGTAGCTGAGAAGCTGATTAGGTAAGGATGCTTTGCATTCTTGGCACATGTAGTGGACACCACAATGGAAAGCATGAATCCTTCTGAAGTTCTGATAGTTAGGGAGTTTGAAGATGTGTTTCCTGAAGAACTTCTAGGTGTTCCTCCGTCCCGAGAGATTGATTTTGAAATTAATCTAATCCCGGGTACACAACCAATAGCACAAACACCGTATAGAATGGCACCTACTGAAATGGTAGAACTCAAGAAACAACTGCAGGAGTTTCTTGAGAAGGGTTTTATCCGACCGAGCACTTCACCCTGGGGTGCTCTGGTTCTTTTTGTTAAGAAGAAAGATGGGTCTATGCATTTATGCATCGACTATAGGTAGTTGAATAAAGTAAAAATAAAGAACAAGTATCCTCTGCCAAGGATTGATGACTTGTTTGATCACTTGCGTGGTGCAACTATCTTTTCTAAGATAGATCTGAGGTCGGGATACCATCAGTTGTGTATTAAGGAGAGTGACATACCTAAGTCTGCTTTTAGGACAAGGTATGGTCACTTTGAGTTCATAGTTATGTCGTTTGGCCTAACTAATGCACCAGTTGCATTCATGGAACTCATGAATAGATTTTTTTGACCTTTTCTTGATCAGTTTATAGTCGTCTTCATAGATGACATTTTGATATATAGTAGAGATGCTCAACAGCATGAGCAACACCTCTGTCTGGCTTTGACTTTGCTAAGAGAGCATAGGCTATATGCTAAGTTTAGCAAATGTGAGTTCTGGTTACCAAAAGTTTCTTTTCTAGGACACGTTATATCTGCCTCAGGTATCCGTGTTGATCCTAAGAAGGTAGAATTTGTCCTATAATGGGAACAGCCGAAGATACTGATAGAGATTCGTAGTTTTCTTGGACTAGCCGATTATTACAGGAGGTTCATTAAGAACTTTAGTTCTATAGCTTTACCCATAACCAAGTTGACCAGGAAGGAAGTTCCTTTTGTCTGGAATGACAAGTGTCAACATTATTTCCAGTTTCTAAAAGAAAGGTTAACAAGTGCACCTGTGCTGGTGTTACCTGAGCAGGGAAAGGGGTACATAGTTTTCTGTGATGCATCTAAGAATGGCTTGGTATGTGTGTTGATGCAGGATAAGCAAGTGATTTCTTTTGCTTCTCGACAGCTTAAGAAGCACGAGGAGAATTATCCAACACATGATCTAGAGCTAGCTGATGTGGTCCATGCTTTGAAGATCTGGAGACATTATCTCTATGGAGAGACATTCTAGATTTTCACAGACCATAAGAACCTAAAGTATATCTTCTCACAGCATGAGCTGAATATGAGACAACACCGCTGGATGGAATTAATCAAGGACTACGACTGTACAATTGATTATCATCCAGGGAAGGCTAATGTGGTAGCTGATGTATTAAGTAGAAAATCAGCAACACCAGCCTTAGGTAAAGTACAGTTAAACTCTTTAGTGTGCTTTAAAATAGATATGTTTATTTCCTTGAGGCAAGACAATATACAGCTTAAAGTATCGTTATTAGCCGGGTTGTTAGCTGAAATGCAAGTGAAACCTACTCTGAGACAGCAGATTAAAGAAGCACAACAAGTCGATATTGTGATTCAACAGATTAGGTCAGAGTATGGTAGTGAGAAACGGGATGGTTTCCATGATTCAGATGATTAGGTAGTCTATTACCATGGTAGGATGGTAGTACCTGATGCTGATAACTTAAGAAAGTTAGTTCTAGAAGAAGCTCATTCTTCAATGTATGCTATGCATCTAGGGAGAACCAAGATGTATCATAACTTAAAAGATATGTATTGGTGGCCTGGATTGAAGAAAGATGTAGCTGTGTTTGTTATGCGGTGTCTGGTGTGTCAGCATGTTAAAGATGAACATCAAAAGCCTGCAGGAACAATGCAACCTCTGCCTATACCATAGTGGAAATGGGATCATGTAACTATGGACTTTGTGGGTGGTTTGCCTAGAACAGCCAAAAGTCATGATTCCATTTGGGTGATAGTTGATAGGTTGACAAAGACAGCACATTTCTTACCTGTCAAAACAACCTACACTACTGAGAAGCTTGCACATATCTATATAGATGAGATAATGCAGTTGCACGGGGTTCCAGCTACAATTGTTTTTGATAGAGATCCCCAATTTATGAGTCATTTTTGGGAACGACTTCATAAAGCTTTGGGTATGTAGTTAAGGTTTAGTATAGCCTTTCACCCATAGACAGACGGACAATCTGAGAGAACCATACAAACCTTGGAGGACTTTCTTAGAGAATGTGTCCTTCAGTTTGTAGGAAGTTGGGATCTACACCTGAGCTTGATAGAATTTGCTTATAATAATAGCTATCAGCACAGTATTGAGATGGAACCATATGAGGCATTGTATGGTAGATGTTGTATATCTCCTTTATGTTGGTATGAAACAGGAGAATATCAACTTTTGGGTCCTGAGCTAGTACAACAAACAACTGAGAAGATTAAAGTCATACAACAACAATTGAAAGTTGCCCAGGATAGACAGAAATCTTATGCTGATAAGCGCCGTAGACCCTTTGAATTCCAAGTTGGAGATAGAGTATACCTCAAGGTCTCACCTTGGAAAGGTATCCTAAGATTTGGAAAGAAGGGGAAGTTAGCTCCTAGATTTGTGGGGCCTTATCCGATCATTGAAAGGATGGAAAAGGTAGCCTATAAGCTGGAGTTACCACCTGAGTTGCATAGATTGCACCCAGTGTTTCATATCTCTATGCTGAGAAAGTGTCATCCTGACACAGAGTTAGTTCTGCAACCTGTGGAGGTAGAACTAAATGATGATATATCTTATGTTGAAGGACCTGTGTTGGTTCTTGATAGAAGAATCAAAAAGCTGAAAAAGAAAGACATATGTCTTGTAAACGTTCTCTGGCATCACCATGGAATTGAAGAATCTACGTGGGAGCTATAGGAAGAGATGATGAGGAAGTACCCTTCTCTTTTCTCTTGATGATTTCGGGGACGAAATCCTTGTAAGGGGTGGATAATTTGTAACATCCCTGACCTGGGTTATTATTTAACCCTAGGTGTTTTGTTTAAGAAAGATAATTATATGCTTTATATTATCTTTTGAAAATTAATTAAGGCTCAAGATGAACTTATATTTCAATTTTAGTCCTTTTTGAATGACGTTGAAAATAATGTTTTGCTTGTGTTGGACTAAAGTGCAAATTACCCAAGTTGAGGGGTTAAATTGCAAATGTTACATGATAAGATGTTCTTCATGTGTTGAAGCATCATGATAATGAAGATGATGCATAGGTATGTCTTATGGTAGCCTGAGTACCAAGAAAGAGCTAATAAAATAATGTTTGTGCATTAAAACCTAGTTTTGGTGTAATGTGCAATTTATCCAAAACCCAGGGTTCAATGTGCAAATTACCACTTCAAAATAGTCCCTAATGTTTCTTGGAATCATGTAGAGCAAAGAAAATGAGAAGGGCATCTCAATTGTACCTCTTTGAAGGAGAGAGAATTTTGATATTAAAATAATCAAGATTTAAGCATAATTGAAACCCTAATTCAATTTAATGCAAAAATAATTATATTAAATGGATTTCCCTTCAACCAAAATTGTAGAGGTTGAAATCCACATATATGGACGTCCTTGTGCCTTGAAAAGGCAATGGAAATATCTACGTGAGTGGATAATCCACTCACATTAAGAAAATAAAAAGAAATATCCACTAACTTATGGATATTATTATTATAAGTGTTAAGGTGCTTAATTTGCTTTTCTTAAAATCATGGATAATTGACAGGAATAAGAGGCAAAGGAGATAGCCTCGTAACCAAGGAATGGAAGGGGGCAAGTGTCAAGGAAATGGAGTAGATAATCCCTACTTTCTCTCTCTTAAATGAATTTTCAATAAAACTCATATATATGCTCCTTTATCCATGAGTTGAAAGGGTAGTTTCGAATCCACTTTCACTTCTTGCTTGCAAAAACGACCAAGGGAGCTTAGGAGCAATAGGAGGACGACCCCCAACCTGTTGGTAAGCTTCTTGACCTTCTTTCACTTTGATTTCATGGTGGGAATCGCAAATCAATGCCTGGTTTCTTCTTTTCTTCACTCAATCTTCAACTCTAGCCAATCTTTTCACTCAAAAGCTTGATGATAAGCCTTGGGATAGTTGAAGAAGATTCATCCACCATTATTGACATGAATCTTGGATCTTTGAAGCTCAATTGAAGGAGGGTTATATAACTTGAACCCTTATTCATTTTTATTGAATTCAATTCCTCAATTCAATATGTTCAATTGTTCTTCTTGAAATTTCTTTGATTAATTGATGAAACTGCCATGGAAATGGAAATAGAATTTGAGGGGTTGAATCTTGATGATGATGACATCATCTTAAGCACACATCTCAATAAGATCTAGTTGCAATCAGTTTCAACAAAATAATCCAATCGGTTTTCACCAAACCGTTTGGTGATCAAACAGTTTGTAAACCGTTTGGAGGTTGAACCCCAAACCGTTTGGGCATGTTGACCGAATGGGATAGTTGACCGTTTGGAGCCTTAAACGGTTTCAAACCATTTGAACATACTTGAGTTGACCATTTGGGGTTGGTTTGACCATTTGGACCAAGTCAACCAAAACCGTTTGGTGATCCAATGATTGATATTTGAAGGTTTGAAGATCCAATGGTGTTGATTGATGAACATTCAAAAGCACGATTGAAGGCCAATTCCATATAGCAAACCATGATCAATAGATTGATGAATCGATCAAATGAACCCTTTCGGTTTTGAGGCTGCTTTGGCCCAAACGGTCTTGAGACTGTTTGAGTCCAAACGGTCTTGAAACCGTTTGGGGTCAAATGGTCTAAGGACCGTTTGGAATCAAACAGTTTCAAAATCGTTTGGTGTTGAAACCCCAAAACTGAATGGAGGTCCAATGTGATCAAATCATTTGGATATTTAAGATGATAATTGATCCATTGATCTAATGATGATTATCAATGTTAGGTACAAAGGTTGAAACCCTAAAGTACCTAGATGATCAGTACCTTTAGATTAATTAACCCTAAAAGGTTATGAAAGCAATGTCTTAGTACACTATGTCAATCATAGTTGTATGTACTTGATTGAAGGGTTGATGTAAGCTAATCAAATTGAAAGGATGATAGAAAGGAATTCATACATGAGTATTAATCATGCAGTGATTAGGGTATGATCCTTAGTGAAGAGATCATGAAAACCCTAATCGAGAAGGTTAATGAACCCTAACCCTAATTCAGGGCAATTCTGAGTGAAACCCTAATCTAGGATGATATTATGTGGAACCCTAATTTAGGGTGATGTTATGTAAAACCCTGGTATATTAATGTGATGTGGAACTCAAATCCCGAGGTGATGCTATGTAATGCTATATGAAACCCTAATCTTTGGCAATATGGTGATAAACCATAACCCTGATCTGGGTAATGGGATGAATATCCCCAATTGACCTAAAATGGGAAACCCTAACCCTAGTGAAAGAATAGTGGTGTTATCCTTGAATAGTGATGCTATATTTTTTTCGCGTGGTGTTGATATGAAATTGATGTAACTGTTATCATCTGTACTAACCATGCAGGTATCATGAGATGATGAACATAGCCAGGTATGAGCTATGATGTTTTATTTATTAAAATTGTTATTGGGCCTTATGTGCCATAATATGCCTTGTTGCCTAGTAAGAGGTAATAAGAGAATTAATGTGCCTTAAGTGTCATGAGAGATGCGTGTGTAACAAGTATCATGTTTACCTTGGTCAGATAACCTAAAGGTGATAGTCACCTGAAAAAGTGGTAATAATGCTCAATGATGAGTTAAGGGTTTGAATACCCAGAACCATATGATTATGGAATTGAGTTTGTGAAGGGATGAGTATTCCCAGTATTGAAATGAGGGACTGAGATCCCAATGTCTTATAAAGACTGAGAAGTCACTGATGAAAACAATACATGTTTCTTTGTAGCATTTGTCCTAATAAGTTATGTTTGAAAACTTGACTGATGCTAAAAGAATATGATAATGTACTTAATTAATCAAGTGAAATCTTTTCATGTAGTGATCTGACCATAGATCCATCATTGTCAGTAGCTGGTGATGGTGAAATAGGTTTTCCTACGGTATCTCTTGAAGTTCGCATATTTTTGAATATGTGGGGGTTGATGGGCGAAAATATCTGAAACGTCCTAATGGGGGAATTGATGGAAGGTAAACATTAAACCTCTCAATCCTTCATTATATGTGCCGGGATGGATGTATCACGAATCTCCCAATGATGTTAATGCCAAATCAATGGAGGTAAACATGAAATATCTCGATTGTGAAGAGAGTACAGCCGCCACTGTAACTCGATAGGGAAGATGCCACTATACCCTGGAAAGCTATTATTAGTAGAGACTCTAGATGTCCTGCAGTTGTCCTCACACTGACTGAGGAGGATGAGGTCATGGAAGCCGACTCTTCCATTGACTTTGTATGGTACCTATTTCGACTTCGCAGTGGTAGGTTGGAGTATGAGCGGTATACCTCATCTCCTCAGAACTTAAGTATGTTTGTAAAATTTAATCAGTCGTGTAACGCATTTGAATAAGATTGAAATATGAGAACCACTGGTTGATGTTATCTTGCTTAGCATGTCCTTGATACATAAATGTTACTTATGTTCTTTAATTCCGTATTGAATAAGAGACATGCTGCCTTATCAAGTTATAGCTGAAATACTTGAATAGGAATGTTGCTCTAATCTGCATAGATATTGATTTATCTGCTATTGAAATATATGATTCCACTATTCAGTTTATTTCTATTAAACTGCAATAATAATGTTTTCGGCAGAGAGTTATATCTCTCGTTGGGGCAATTTACAAATTGTCTCACCCCCGTGGGATCCAACATTTTTAGGTAGACGCCGACAAAGAGCTACCCCTACAGCCGAGGAAGAGCAGCAACAAAAACAATAGGGACATTAGTAATCCTTCAGGTGGAAATACTAGATGTTAAGCTTTGTATATAAAGTCCTATGTGTCGTCTCTGTACTCTCAGGTCCTAGGAGTCAGTAGATAGTGTTTTTATAATCGATCTGAGATTTTAGTTTGAATACCTTGAGGATTTTGTTACTTGTGCTTTTTAGCAAAGCAATGATGTATATATATTCCTCGAGACGAGATAGTACAATGAATGTACTTTGTGAACCAGTATGTAAATATAATACTATGGTTCTTGTTTAAAGAGTTTTCCTGAGAATGGATCTCTTTGTAAATGGTTTTAATTTTTAGTGATTTTCAGTAATCCGTTGTTAGTGATCGCTTCCGCATTAGTTAATCTTGTTATATTGGTTAAGACTATTTTGTCGTCACAAGTTTAGTGGTATCTGAGCCCTAGGTTTGCTGAGTCTACAGAGACATAGGATTAAGATTGTTGAGTCTGTTCTAGTGTCTTCTAGTTTATCTGATAAGTGTGTTCTACTCATATAGGAGAAGAAGAACTTAAAGATGTCTGGATCACATGATGAACATGCTGGTGAGAGCAGCGTTGCTGCACCAGGAGGAGGTGCAAGGGACCAGAATAGGGAGGAGCCCGTACCTGAACAACCCCAGTTCAATCAAGTTGATATAGGGAACCCAGCCTTCCAAGCCATGTTTGGACAGTTTACGGCAGCCATGACTCATATGACAGATAGGATGCCACTACCTGCACTAAGGGCACCAGCCCACAATGAAAAATAGGGAGCTGGCAAGACCTTTGAACGGCTTCGGAGGGTAGGAGCCACAGAGTATGCTGGCACAGCTGATCCAGCAGATGTTGATTTATGGTTAACTGAGCTGGAGAAAGCCTTCAGAATCCTTATGATTCCTGAAGATGAGAAGGTGAGACATTTTTTCTACCTATTCAAAGATAGTACTGGTCATTGGTGGACCATCGAGGAAGGCAAAAGACCCGGTGTTGAAGTCGGATGGGATGAATTTCGACATGAATTTGTTGCTAGATACTTTCCCAAGACATATCTAGATGATAAGATATCTCAATTTGAGAGGTTGAGGCAAGGACAGATGAGCATTAGCGAGTATGAAGCTAGGTTCATGGAGCTTTTGCAGTTTTTTCCGCATATGGCATCTACGGATGAGGAGAGGATTCAGCATTTCGAGAAAGGGTTGAATGTTGAATTGACCACTCTGATATCTTCTTTAGAGAATAGGGAGAGGTTTGCTACTTTTGTGGAGTCCGTGAGACAGATAGAGAGGTCTGTGATAGAGAGGTGGAAGACCAGTGGTAATAAAGAGTACACACAGTTTCAAGGACAAAGGTCTGAGAGCTTTAAGAAGCCAAGGTTCTCTGCACCACTGATACCAAGGTTTAATACCCCGAAGCAGTGGACGTCAAGTAGGGGTAGGGGTCGTAGTTTTCCTCCAGGTAGAGCCCCCAGTACAACATCAGCATCAGTGAGAGGACCACCCAGGCAGAGTTTGGGAAGCTACAACTGCTTCCAGTGTGGGAGGTCAGGACACTTGATGAGAGATTGTCCTAAGAAAGTCAGAACTGTAACTCAACCCTAGAGGCAGAATCAGCAAGGTTCACAGAGGAGAAAATTTTCTAGTGGCGCTAGAGGATGTGGACAAGCGTCACAAGCTGGATCGTCGGCACCCAACAATCGAGCACAAGGTCAACAACAAGCAACAACTAGATTCTATGCTATGAATCAGCCCAAAGCAGTAGTCAACCCTCAGGTTGTGACAGGTCAGATGGAACTATTTTATTCTGATATGTTTTTGTCCTACTTCGTATCTGTGTTAATTGATCTGAGTGCTATGCATTCCTTTATCACTCGAGAAGTGATTCATGACTGCAACAAGATTTTCAGTCATAGAGCAGATAATTTGATGCTAGAAACCTCTTTGCTGGGATCTGCAGTGTTGCGGGAGGTGTGTTCTCCCTGCAATCTTTCCTTTTCTGATCATCGCATTCAGGTGGATCTTATACTACTTGAAATGCACGGGTTCGATATAATCCTAGGTATGGACACCTTAGAGAAGTATAAGGTTGTCTTGGATTGCGGTTCCAAGCAAGTTGTGTTCACAGACAACGGTGACACATGGATCTTTCAGGGAGATAGAAAGATTCTTCCAACATGTCTTGTGTCAGCTATGGTAGCTGAGAAGCTGATGAGGCAAGGATGCTTTGCATTCTTGGCACATGTAGTGGACACCACAATGGAGAGCCCAAATCCTTCTGAAGTTCTGATAGTTAGGGAGTTTGAAGATGTGTTTCCTGAAGAACTTCCAGGTGTTCCTCTGTCCCGAGAGATTGATTTTGAAATTAATCTAATCCCAGGTACACAACCAATAGCACAAACGCCGTATAGAATGGCACCTGTTGAAATGGCAGAACTCAAGAAACAACTCCAGGAGTTGCTTGAGAAGGGTTTTATCCGACCGAGCACTTCACCCTGGGGTGATCCAGTTCTTTTTGTTAAGAAGAAAGATGGGTCTATGCGTTTATGCATCGACTATAGGCAGTTGAATAAAGTAACTATAAAGAACAAGTATCCTCTGCCAAGGATTGATGACTTGTTTGATTAGTTGTGTGGTGCAACTATCTTTTCTAAGATAGATCTGAGGTCGGGATACCATCAGTTGCGTATTAAGGAGAGTGACATACCTAAGTATGCTTTTAGGACAAGGTATGGTCACTATGAGTTCATAGTTATGTCGTTTGTACTAACTAATGCACCAGCTGCATTCATGGAACTCATGAATTGATTTTTTTGACCTTTTCTTGATCAGTTTATAGGTGTCTTCATAGATGACATTTTGATATACAGTAGAGATGCTCAACAGCATGAGCAACACCTCTGTCAGGCTTTGACTTTGCTAAGAGAACATAGGCTATATGCTAAGTTTAGCGAATGTGAGTTCTGGTTACCAGAAGTTTCTTTTCTAGGACACGTTATATCTGCCTCAGGTATCCATGTTGATCCTAAGAAGGTAGAATCTGTCCTGCAATGGGAACAACCGAAGACACCGATGGAGATTCGTAGTTTTCTTGGACTAGTAGGTTATTACAGGAGGTTCATTAAGAACTTCGGTTCTATAGCTTTACCCCTAACCAAGTTGACCAGGAAGGAAGTTCCTTTTGTCTGGAATGACAAGTGTCAACATTCTTTCCAGTTGCTAAAAGAAAGGTTAACAAGTGCACCTGTGCTGGTGTTACCTGAGCAGGGAAAGGGGTACATAGTTTTCTGTGATGCATCTAAGAATTGCTTAGGATGTGTGTTTATGCAGGATAAGAAAGTGATTTATTTTGCTTCTCGACAACTTAAGAAACACAAGGAGAATTATCCAACACATGATCTAGAGCTAGCTGTTGTGGTCCATGCTTTGAAGATCTGGAGACATTTTCTCTATGGAGAGACATTCCAGATTTTCACAGACCATAAGAACCTAAAGTATATCTTCTCACAACATGAGCTGAACACGAGGCAACGCCGCTGGATGGAATTAATCAAGGACTACGACTGTACAATTGATTATCATCCAGGGAAGGCTAATGTGGTAGTTGATGCATTAAGTAGAAAATCAACAACACCAGCTTTAGGTAAAGCACAGTTAATATTGGTAATAATGCTCAATGATGAACATAGGTAAAGCCTTAGGTAAAGCACAGTTAAATCAACAACAACAACCTTATGTGCATTAAATAGCTGATGAACATAGCCAGGTATGAGCTATGATGTTTTATTTATTAAAATTGTTATTGGGACTTATGTGCCATAATATGTCTTGTTGCCTAGTAAGAGGTAATAAGAGAATTAATGGGCCTTAATTGCCATGAGAGATGCTTGTGTAACAAGTATCATGTTTACCTTGGTCAGATGACCTGAAGGTGATAGTCACCTAAAAAAGTGGTAATAATGCTCAATGATGAGTTAAGGGTTTGAATACCCAGAACCCTATGATTATGGCATTGAGTTTGTGAAGGGATGAGTATTCCCGATATTAAAATGAGGGACTGAGATCCCAATGTCTTATAAAGACTGAGAAGTAACTGATGAAAACAATACCTGTTTCTTTGTAGCATTTGTCCTAATAAGTTATGTTTGAAAACTTGACTGATGCTAAAAGAATATGATAATGTACTTAATTAATCAAGTGAAATCTTTTCATGTAGTGCTCTAACCATAGATCCATCATCGTTAGTATCTAGTGATGGTGAAATAGGTTTTCCTACGGGATCTCCTGGAGTTCGCATATTTTTGAATATGTGGGGGTCGATGGCTGAAAATATCCGTACGTCCTAATGGGGGAATTGATGGAAGGTAAACATTAAACCTCTCAATCCTTCATTATATGTGCTGGGATGGATGTATCACGAATCTCCCGATGATGTTAATGTCGGATCGATGGAGGTAAACATGAAATCTCTTGATTGCGAAGAGAGTACAATTGCCACTGTAACTCGATAGCGAAGATGCCACTATACCCTGACAAGCTATTATTAGCAGAGACACTAGATGTCCTACAGTTGTCCTCACACTGACTGAGGAGGATGAGGTCATGGAAGCCATCTCTTCCATTGACTTTGTATAGTACCGATTTCGACTTCGCAATGGTCAGTTGGAGTATGAGCGGTATACCTCATCTCCTCAGAGCTTAAGTATGTTTGTAAAATGTAATCAGTCGTGTAAAGTATTTGCATAAGATTGAAATATGAGAACCACTGTTTGATGTTATCTTGCTTAGCATGTCCTTGATACATAAATGTTACTTATGTTCTTTAATTCCATATTGAATAAGAGACATGCTGCCTTATCAAGTTATAGATGAAATACTTGAATAGGAATGTTGCTCTAATCTGCATAGATATTGATTTATCTGCTATTGAAATATATGATTCCACTATTCAGTTTATTTCCATTAAACTGCAATAATAATGTTTTCGGTAGAGAGTTATATCTCTCGTTGGTGCAATTTACAAATTGTCTCACCCCCGTGGGATCCAACATTTTTAGGTAGACGCCGACAAAGAGGTAGGAACCCTACAGTCGAGGAAGAGCAGTAGCAGCAATAATAGGGACAACAATAATCCTTTAGGTGGAAATATTGGCTGTCAAGCTTTGTATATATAGTCCTATGTGTCGTCTCTGTACTCTTAGGTCCTAGGAGTCAGTAGATAGTGTTTTTATAATCAATCTGAGATTTTGGTTTGAATACCTCAGAGGATTTTGTTACTTGTGCTTTTTAGCAAAGCAATGATGTATATATATTCCTCGAGAAGAGATAGTACAGTGAATGTAATTTGTGAACCAGTATGTAAATATAATACTGTGGTTCTTGTTTAAAGAGTTTTCCTGAGAATGGATCTCTTTGTAAATGGTTTTAATTTCTAGTGATTTTCAGTAATCCGATGTTAGTGATTGCTTCCGCATTAGTTAATCTTGCTATATTGGTTAAGACTGTTTTGTCGTCACAGCTTAGCCCTCAAACAATCCTTTGAGATGCTCAATCATTTCAAAATCCTCCATGTTATGGTGATGCCTTTGTAGGTCGGGCACCATGTATGCTAGTATGAGGCATGCCACATCATTGGAATTATCGATATACATCTTAAATGCATCTCTTTCAGCCTTTGGTGCATTAGTACTTGGCTCTTTAGGAAAATCATGATCTAGTACATCAAGCATGTTCTCATGCTTGAGAACAATTCTCAAGTTTCATTACCGATCGACAAATTTGTATTATTGAGATTTTCCTTATCAAGGCCACTCACAATGAGAGGTTATTGATATTTGCCATGTGATCTACAAAGAAAAATAGGCATGAATTAAAATTTTGAATTTGATTTTTTTTTTTGCATTTCATTAGGCCTTATATTAAATGTTCACTCCCACTATTCTCTTTGAATTAATAGCCCTCACTAATTATTTAGAAAGCTACACTGAATAACTTTCTAGCGGTCCAAGGTTCATATTTCATTGAATCATGAGTCAACTTTGACTGACTTCTCATAACTCAATTATCTAGGTAGGGAAGTTTCACCAATATGCAACCCTTAGAAGGATGGGGAACAACCACTATTAAATTCCATCATATGGAATGCCCATATTCATGCCTCTATGTGCTTAATCCTATAAAATTTACCTAATTAAGCTAAACCCAACCACTGATATTGGTAAAATCGTGTACCCTACTTTTGCATACCCCACACATATATCTCACATCTCACCAAGATGGACAATGCACCTCACTTTGATGATCCCACATAAATTGATCGAGGCCTTGATGTGTATCACATGTTTGAAAGCTCTTATGCTTAATATTTATTGAGGGATCTTGTATAATACATATACATATCCAAACACCACATATGTATATATTATATATCATATATATAAAAAGCACCATAAGTGATAAAGATAAAAATGCAATGATTATAGCCTCCTAGAACAATCTTTCCAAGCTAATGGAAGATTGAGGTCAAATAAGGTTTCCTACATCATATGTATAAATAAAAGATGGTAAGACCTTAATACTTAGATTCTACAATCACGAGTGGCCACCATGGATGGTCCATCCTTGTTGATGATTGTTCTGTATTCATTCTTATTATTGTGACCATGTTTTAGATCAAATATTCTAGACTATCCTAAAACTATTACATCATATGTAAGAGAAGCCTTGAGTTACATTTGAGGGGGGATAAAGGGGAAGCCTTTACACATGGAGTAAATAGAGAAGGTATGACATGCAAGTTGTATTAAGAATTACAAACAAGAAACCAAATACAATAAAAGCAACCACAATTAGGGTTTGGCCATAACCATGCATCTCAATGCATAAAACTAAACTTTTGTTAGCAGATCACAGAAATCCACCTGTGACAATAAGTGACGGATTGTGGGAATATGTCAGCTGTTGGCACAAATCTCAAGGTCATAGAGAAGGCTTTGTTGACCCCATATTTGACCCTAAAGTCAACCATACCAGATCACAATGTTCCACCATGCACCTGCATCGGGGATCACATGGTTCCACCGCAGAGAATCACTGCCTTGATTTGCACACCCTAGGTGGTTGATCATGACATTCCTCTAAGGATACCTTTCCTTGATCTGTGTTTCATGTGGATCCCATCATTCTATCATCTAGGATGGTATCATATGGTATCATTCAACGATTACCTCGATTAATGTGTTGTGAGTGAAGATCCTCATCCAGAATGATTTCACTGTGCAAACTCATCTCAATAGTATCCACGCAAGTTCTTGAAGATGAACAAAGTTTCTAGTCCCCGTCTCTCCCACTTTCTCTCCCCAAGTTGCTCTTAGGGTTTCTCAAGCCTTATAGGCAACAATGAGAGAATATGAGTATGTGTCCTGAAGGCCTCCTCTCATATCATATATTTAGAGGAGTGGAGAGCCATGGTTTTCTAATCCTTGTTTGGACAGGATGTGGACTCCCTGACTAATTCTTTAATTATGGGTCCATATCATATATGTAGAGGAGTGGAGAGCCATGGTTTTCTAATCCTTATTTGGACAGGATGTGGACTCCCTGACTAATTCTTTAATTATGGGTCCATATCTTATTTAGGTCACTAAAACTTACTTTCACATCCCTAGACTTATTATAACAATTACAATAAGGTCCAATCTAGTCTTTCGTTAAGCTAGCTCTATGTGTGTGACCCAGTAGGAACCATACTACGTGGGAAATGGTAATTAATATTATTATCCATATGAATTATTATTACCAAAGTAGTAGGACTACTCAAACAAGAACTAAACCAACAATGACCAGTGTTACCATGTTAATAATCCTTTTGTCACATCACTACTACAGAAGTGCCTTTTAGTGTCGGTTGTTTAACCCCCTTTGGCGTCGGTTTCTGAACGACGCCTATGTGGGCGCCGCTAAAAGGTTGGACACTTCAGCGTCGGTTAAAAAACCGACGCCTATTTAACATCAAGGCGTCGGTTTATTATAAAACACCGACACCAAAAGGGTTCGCGCCACAGAAAACGGCGTCATCTAGGATGCTTTCTGCGTCGGTTATATACTAAAAAAACCGACGCAGAAAAGTGTCCTAGATGACTCCCATTTCCTGTAGCGCGAACACTTTTGGCATCGGTGTTCAACAAAAAACCGACGCTGTAAGTCTGTGCTGACGGTTATCGGTAAATAACCGACGCCTATATCTATTTTTTTTTTATAAATCTGTTTGCAGGCATGCTGTGGCTGGTCAGCAGGATGAGAACCTGCAGTTCAGTTTTCTGAACTGCAGGTTTACGACATCCATTGATATCATCCTACAAAAAGGCCACAAACCTGCAAAATTAACATAAAAAGATTCACACAAGTAGATACATTCAGACATCAATTCAATTGTCACGTTCACACATATAGAATCATTCAAATACATGTTTTAACATTCAGAAACATTCATTTACAAAGTATCATTCATCATCACTATCAACATCCCAATTATATCTTACAGTTTATGACCCCACATGCCTTCCTCCCCAGTTCCTGCCGCTAGACAACCACACAATGGATCCAAGAGGATATGCAGGCATTTGCCAAAGACTATAGGCTGAGTTAACTATTGAGTTAACTCAGCCTATAGTCTTTGGCGAACGCCTGCAATCCTCTTGGATCCATTGTGTGGTCGTCTAGCGGCAGGAACTGGGGAGGAAGGCATGTGGGGTGATAAACTGTCAGGACTAGCACAGCAAGTTGCGATGGAGGTGGAGACGACGACAACGGTGGTGCTTCAGGCGACGCCTGCTTGGCCGGGTAGGGCTCGGCGAAAGGGTTCAACTGCGGCATGGCTTCGATGTAGTAGAGGGAAGGGAGGGGTTCAGAATCCTACGAGAAACGTTTAGAGATGAGGGTATTACTGCGGAGGAGGAGGAAACGGTAGACGATATCTCGAGTTGGAATGTCCTCTCCGCGCATCAAGTTGCTCCAGTGCTTCAGTGGGTACATGTGCATCATCAACCTAAAATTTGACAAAAATAAACACACTGAATTAGGCCAATATAGAAATATAGGATATATGACATAACTAGAAGATAATGAATTTTATAGAAATACAGGATATGTTTTTAGAACTTACATTGGTATCCTCGCCATGCTCGTCATGGACAACATGCTCATCATGGACTTCATGCTCATCATGAACATCATTCTCATCATGGTCAGCCATCTGAAAATGTCATTAAAAAGGCAAACATTTAGCATTTGTATCAACTAGAAAAAGGAAAACATTTAGCATTTGTATAAATTAGAAAAAGGAAAACATTTACCATTTGTATAAACATACATGTCTCTAAAATTGTGATCTTTTATCAATTAACAATCCTTCATTGTGATCTCCGCGCACATATAAGTCATCATTAGCTTCAATATTTTGTGGAGTTGGCAACCCAACTGAGAATGGACTGGAGTCATCATACTTATCATAGTACTCTTCTTCATCTATAGGATCTTCAATGAACTGTCTTTTACCATGAAGAACAACCGACCATTTATCATTTGCAGGATCATCGATATAGAATATTTGTTTTGCCTGTGATGCCAATATGAATGGTTCAACCTTCTCGCCAATCATTTCAAAGTTCACCAAAGTGAAACCCAATTCATCCACTATAACTCCTTTGGTGTTATCAACCCAATTACATTTAAAGAGCGGAATATTGAAATCTATGTAGTCAAACTCCCAAATGTCTTCAATGACACCGTAATATGACATTTTAGCTTCACGTGGACTCTTATCCTTTGCACTTGCAAAGTACATAGTTGACGCTTGAAGAGTGACCCCACTATTTTGGACGACACTCTTATCATCTTGGCGCTTTGTGTAATATGTGAATCCATTAATGTCAAACCCTTCATAAGACATAACATTCGGTTTTGGTTTAAAGGCGAGACATTTGATAGTTTCTGTAATATCATTTGGTGTTTGAGATAGTTGATGTAAGACTTTATCTTCAAACCACTTAGTAAAAGTCTTATTATGCTCTCTAGCAAGCCACATTGAACTTGCTCGAGGATGTTGTCTCTTTATGAAATTGGTATGTTCCTCGATATAAACACTCACTTCGCCCATATTATGTAAAATATACAAGTGAGCTTGTTCCAACTGCTCACGGCTGATTACTTTCACCCGTGATCCCAAAATTCCTTTGCCCTCCTCAATATTCTTGTCATTATCAGGAGTGTCATTACCACTGAGAAAGTCATTGCAGAAATCCATAACCTCTCTCGCCACATAACCTTCAATAATACTCCCTTCAGGACGATAACGGTTTCGAACATCACCTTTAAAAATGCTCATGTATCGTTCAAAGGGATACATCCAATGCAAGAAAACCGGTCCCAAGATTTTCACTTCCCTAGTCAAGTGGACAACAAGATGTACCATGATATCAAAGAACGAAGGAGGGAAATACATCTCAAGCTGACATAGGGTAACAACCACTTCTCTTTGCAAATTATCGAGAGTATCAGGGTCAATAACTTTGCTGCATAGACTGTTGAAAAAGAAACAAAGTCTGGTAATTGCAAACCTTACATGCTTCGGCAATATAGATCGAATTGCCACGGGCAATATTTGTTGCATTAGAGTGTGACAATCATGAGATTTAAGACCTATCAACTTCAGATCTTTCATTGATACCAATCTACGGATGTTGGATGAGTAACCATGTGGCACCTTAACATTTACCAAGCATTCACAAAAAGTTTTCTTCTCCTTTCTAGACAACGTGTAACAAGCGGGAGGTAAGTATGTTCTTTTATTACCCATTTCACGTAATTCTGTTAATTCTGACCTTATTCCCATTTCACGTAATTCTGACCTTATTCCCATTTCACGTAATTCTGTTAATTCTGACCTTATTCCCATTTCACGTAGGTCCAGTCTGGATTTTATCCCATCTTTAGTCTTACCTGGTATATTTAATAGAGTACCAATGATGCTATCACAGACATTTTTCTCAACGTGCATTACATCGATACAATGCCTGACTGACAAAGAACTCCAATAAGGAAGATCCCAAAATATTGACTTCTTTTTGAATGAAGAATTGTCACTCCGTGTGGCCATACTACATTGTGATTTCTTACCAAATTCATTGACAATGTCTTTTACTCTTTCATAAACAACATCCCCTGGTATAGGTTTAGGTGCACTCCGTTCATCATTCCATCCATTGAATGCTTTGCGCTTCCTACGATATGGATGGAATTTTGAAAGAAACCTTTGATGACCAAGATATACAGTCTTGCCGCCATATTTTAGTCTTATTGAATCAGTGTTTTCTTCACATATAGGACACGCTTTAGCTCCTTTGACACTATATCCAGACAAATTCCCATATGCCGGAAAGTCATTAATAGTGCAAAACAACATAGCATGCAAACGAAATGTCTCTCTTGCTGAAGCATCATAGGTCATCACACCTTCAGCCCAAAGTTTCTTTAAGTCATCAATCAAAGGTTCAAGATAAACATCGATATCATTTCCGGGTTGTTTAGGGCCCGATATCAACAATGACAACATAACATACTTATTTTTCATACACAGCCAGTGAGGAAGATTGTATATAACAAGCATGACTGGCCAAGTGCTATGTTGGCTGCTCAATGTCCCGTATGGATTCATCCCGTCTGTACAAAGCCCAAGTCTTAGATTCCTGACTTCTTCACCAAATTCAGGGAACAATACATCAATCTTCTTCCACTGTGGGGAATCAGACGCATGTCGTAGGATCCCATCATTATTTTTCTTAACATCTGCATGCCACCTCAAATTCTTCGCATCTTTCGGATTTGCAAACAAGCGTTGAAACCGTGATGTTATAGGTAGATACCACAACACCTTGGCAGGAGAACCAGTTTTGGACTCCCCCGAAGTCGTCAATTTATATCGTGACACACCACATTTTGGACAATCTTTCAAATCTACATAGTCCTTTTGAAATAATACACAATCATTCGGGCATGCGTGTATCTTTTTGGCCTCCATTCCCATTGGGCACAACATTTTCTTTACCTGGTATGTTGAGATTGGCAGCTCGTCTCCTTCAGGAAGAATTTCTTTCAACAAAGTCAACAATTCAGTGAAGCTTTTGTCGCTCCATCTATTGTTAGCTTTCAACTTATACAATCTCAGCACAGCGCTAAGCTTCGTAAACTTAGCACAGCCTGTGTATAACGGTATCTCAGCATCATGCACAATGTTTGTAAAGATAGGAGGTGGATCGGTGTGCTCTACCCTACAACTATCTAGCATCGCATCAACAATGTCTGCTGGAACTGGTTCGTTCACATTTACGTCATCGGAGGCAATTTCTTCTTCCACCCAAGCACTGCTATTGACATCTACTGGATTCAATTTTGAAATCTCTCCATGCCAGTGCCATTCTGTATAGCCTTGTACAATCCCGTTGCACATGACATGACTTTTGATTTCCTCACCAGTGTTGACTTTCAAGTTGTTACCGCAATGCCTACATGGACAGTAGAACCTATCTGTAGGTTTTTTCCTATGTTCCTCGGCAAATCTAATAAACTGATCAAGACCAGATATAAACTCTGGGGTGCAACGATTACGAATGGACATCCATGATCTATCCATTCTATGATCAGAGAAAGCAAGTATATATTAGGAAAGCAAGTATATATTAGGAAACAAGTATATAAGCAAGTATGTCGTATTACAGTTCATCATTAAGAAAGATATAAGCAAGTATGTCGTATTAAAATAGACTAAACAATAAAAGAATTTTTTTTTGAGGCAAGACAATATAAGAAAATAGTAGTGTAATCATGTAAATGGGAACATTCATGGGAACACACACTTCAGTTATAAGCATTCATGTAGCAACTTACAGTTCCATTCATGGGAACACACACTTTAGTTATAACAATAACTAAACAAAGGGGTTGGTGTACCCCTAAACATGCGCATAATTAAAAAAATATTAATACAGACAAGTCTAGATAGATAGACAACTAAATACTACACCAACATGGTCCCACATGCATCAATAACTTCTTTTTGATGATGAAGCTGTGTCACGAAGCTCTCCAATCCAATCATGCCTCAGATTCAGATTCAGATTCCTCATAGATGATATCCGACGCCGTGCGCTCATACCGCAGAAGATGATCGGGGGTCTCACAGTTGTTGTTGGTTATCCAAACTTTGATGGAATTATCGCCAACTGGACGGAGAAAAAGCCTATTCCAACGGACCAGATACAGCTCTCCAATCCAATCACGCCAACCGGATTTTGATACAAGATTTCCCGCCAAATCATACTCAACCTCGATTACATGTGAATAATTTCCAAAAGTTAGGGTCACTTTACCAGGCATGTAGTGTCTTCCTTTTAGAAAACGCCAATGTTTGGGTATGACCAATTGGTTTAAGGAACGATCATCTAGGATGATGTCTAATTGTTCTTCAATAGGGAACGTTAACATTGACATAGAGGCCCAATTCATAGTCATTGTTATGGGAAGACAGAGACTGCACAATATTAGTATTAACAAAGTGTAAGTACATATAACGATGTTATATATTTTCAGAAAAAGTTGTATAACATCAGTTAACCTTTTAAACAAGTATATATTAGGAAACAAGTATATATTAGTCAATCTTGGACGGGTTTCTAGGCCAACAAACACATTTGATGTCAATCTTATATATAATAAATGTGTACCACCTATCCCATCCTTGAACACCTAATCTCACTTAGGATGTAAGTGTATAATGTGTATTTGGTTTTCAAGAAAATTTCGGCAGCATTTCCCCGTTGTTCTCTAAGTACATATGTACTTAGAGAACAAACGGGGAAATGCTGCCGAAATTTTCTCGAAAACCCAATACACATTATACACTTACATCCTAAGTGAGATTAGGTGTTCAAGAACAGTCCCAAACTGGGGACTATCCAAGATTTACTCCTACTGAGTAAATCTTGGACGGGTTTCTAGGCCAACAAATACATGTGTTGTCATTCTTATATAAACCCTATAATTCATGAAATCATTCTAATTCAATTTAATATGTTGGGATCACATAATTATATAATGACATCAGAATATATAGAAGAATCATAATTAACATGATTAACAACATGCTCATCAAACTAGGGTTTTCTTGAATATCATCTAATAAATCAAGAATTTCATAGTTTCAAACATGCAATAATTCACAATGCAATGTTATAAACTATAGGCAACATGGATAGATGAAATAAATAAACATCCAGCATCTATCACTTATTCAATCTTCAAGAAACCTTGACAAACATCCAACATCTATCACTTATATAATTTGCATGTATATACACCCTAAAGTGCCACAAATCATATAATAAAACTATCATGTTATGATATTAGGACCACTTAAAGCAGATTAGGCACATTAAGCAAGCAGAGTAGGGAGCCAATTTCGTGCAAGCAGATTAGGCAAGCAGATTAGGTCAGCACATAAAGAACCAATTTCGCGCCTGGGTAGGTCTGCAGGTACCTGGGCAAGAAGAGTAGGGTGAGGTCGAGCTGGTTGAGTACGTGGGTGGCGGCCGACGAGCTCCAGAACCAGCGGCAGTGACTCCGACGAGCAGGAGCGTCAGCCGCAGCAGGCAGGCAGGCGGCCAGGCGGCGGCAGGCAGGCAGCGTCCAGGCGGAGGAGAAGGAGAAGGGGGTACGGCGGCGCCGGTTCTCAGGCGTGGCAGGCAGGTGGGCACCAGGCGTTGCGGCGGCGCCGGTTGTCAGGCGTGGCGGCGGCGCAGGCTGTTGGAGCAGCAGGGCGGGCAGCAGGGGTGCCAGAGAAGAAACGCGTCGGAGAGGGGCGCCAGAGAGGGGACGCCGGAGATGGGGCACCGGAGAGAAGCGCCGGAGAGAAGCGCCGGAGAAAAACTAGTACCAGCAGCAGAGAAATCGCCGGAGAAATCGCCGCAATAGGGAAATAGGGTAGCAATGAAACATAAGAAAGAGGAAGAGTCGGGCGATCGAAGGTTATGAAGTTCCCAAATAGCGTCGGTTGTTTACAAAATCCGACGCCTAAACATCTTTACCGTCGGTCGTTCGCAACATCCGACGTCCATTTGGACGATATTTTCGTGAAAATGTTTGGCGGGAACCACCTTCAGCGTCGGTGATTAAAGGACGACCGACGCGGAAAAGGACACTTTTCGCACAAATTTCCATCGCACATAAGCGTCGGTGTTTTAACTACAGACTCGACGCCGAAAGTGACATTATTTTTTTCGCTCGAAAATTGGATGACATTATGCGTCGGTTTTTTATAAACAACCGACGCTGTATACAAAGCGGTACCCGTGTTTGGCTGGTCTTTGAATATAGACGTCGGTTCTTCTAAATAACCGACGCCTTTAATATAAGGCGTCTGTGTTCCTTAATAACCGACGCCCAGAAAAGCGACACTGAATGCTATTTCTATAGTAGTGCATATATCTAGATTGAAGTCAAGCCATGGTCACATCAACCTTATTACATTTAATTTAAGTTCCTTGATCTCCAAGTAGACTAGCAAGATACATAAGAACTCAGATACTGACTCACATGAGCATTGCCATGCATTTATCTAGTGTCACTCATCAAGAGGCATTGGATATCACTCATATTATATGTAAGGGACAAATTCCTTCTACATCACTCATAATGCATAACATGATTCTCATCACACCCAATCACTACCTTAATGGAAACCTTCTTCAAAATCATGTTGGGTAGTGTCAAAGCATGAAGATTGTCATATTACCATTATGGTGACTTCAAGTCAAAGGACCACAACACCACTATCACATTTGAGAGTTGATTATGACTATCATATTATAGCCTATGAATCACTCTCAAGGAGGGTATGTCTAGTACACTTGTTCTCTAACAAGTACCTATGTCTCTAACTTGGTATCCAATACATATGACCGATGAGACATGGTTTTCAGTCACCACACATACTAGTCTCACATGTATTGTTGATGTCTAATCCACATTAATACTTGAGTAGGGAAATTTAAGAATATTGTTCTTAGCATCCATTAGGATCTCATGTTCAAGTCATGTACTTGAGGCCCCTTGGCTTTGAACCAATCATTCTATAGACATTTATCATGTTCATTAGCATCACAATAATTAAATGTGCATATATAAATTTGAATTGCCTTTATTAATCAAATAAAAAATACATAATATCTCAATAGCCATCATCTAATCATTGGCTTTTAGGGCATATACACCAAAATCTACTAGGTAATCGATGTGACCCCTTGGGTGGTTGATGCTTGATAGAGATGGCTGATGTGTGCTATTTGGAGGAAAAAGTGAATGATGCACATGTTCTCGATGTTGATGTGACCCAATGGAGGTCAATATATGTTGGTTTTGGTTGAGGTTGAGATGCATTGAGATATTCTGTGAACTTGAGATGCATTGAGCTATTCTGTAGTTTTGTCATGAGTGTAATGATATAAATTTGGTCCCCATCAACCATCAACCTCTATTGTAATTTTGGAATGCTCTAGGAGATGGAGGAGGTTCATCCCTGGGTTAGATCCCTTTCATGTTGGTGATCCAACAATTGTTTACAAGATCAAGGTTAGAAATAATCATCTCACCCATGTTCAGGTCAGATCTATGTATGATTTCTTCCCTTCTCTCATTTTTTTGTTTTTGTCTCCTCTCTACCTTCTTGGACAAAGTTATTGATGATCAGTAGAGAAAACCCTTGGTTTATACAAAAAACCCTCTTTTTTCTCCGTCTTTGTCTTAGTACAAGATAGTGCATGCAAGGTTCAACGTTGAGGAGTTGTTGTTGGGGTTATGAAGCTAGATTTTTGTTCTTATTTTACTTAAATTTCATTATATATATTAGTGATTGACTCACTTTTACATATATATGCATGTTAAGGCTTAATCCATGGACAACTAATTAATCAAACACTCATGTGCGTTTACAATCCAATGTTTTGGATAGAAATCAATGTGTAACTTAGGACCACGAAATTATTATGGCATATAAGCTAGTTTTTTGTTCCTACATTAATTAATGATGTTAAAAATCCCTAAAATAGATATTTGATAATTTTATCCATGCGTGGTTACAAATTGGATGGAAACAAATATACCCCATAGAACCACAAAATTGTTCTAACCTACAACATATTTTTTTCCGGTATAAGAACTAAAGATTCTATTTTTTTTATTAGTTTCATCCATGCATGCTTATAATTGGCTAGATACACTAAGTTTAATTTTTCTTGCCTATACTAATTGATCAAAGAAAAAAATTATATTACTCTTCCTCTTAATGAAGTTACATGCTATACTAATACTTGAGAAGGTAAAATGGTAATTTTTCTTTGACAATGGGATTTCAAAATCTAAGTTCAAAATGACATGAAATGGGATTATTATGTCTAATATTGACTTAATGATGGAGCTAGAGTTTGATATAGTAGGGGCATGGTAAATTTTAACACTAACGATGCACGAATAAGAGTTTTAAAGGGTAATTAACTAGATATTGGCGATCTCTTAATATAGAGTTTGTCTCTATATAGAAAATGGCTCCATTAGGAATACCCTTCTATACCAAAATCTACATTATCTTCCCTCTTACTAATTTTTATATATTATGTTAAATATATTTGGGATAATATGTACATTAATGTTTTTATATGAATCTTGATTAAAGATCTATACATGGTATGATGTATTGTTGGACCATGCCTTGTGGTAGATGCTTGGTAGTTTATCTGATAGTTAACACCATGGGTTGATGCTATGAAACTTTTGTTGAATCACAAGCATATAAAATTGTCATGAAATTTGGGTAATTCATGAAATTCTTGAGGCTCCATAAATAAAATTCTCTTATATACTTTTGGGTACTCGAATTATTGAAATGTTACCGCACATCTTTTATTCATCAAGCATGACTTGGGAACTTAATTGTAAGATTGATAATTTATTTGCATCTATGAGCCCATTACACTGGAAAAATCAAATTCAATGAGGGTTTGGTTCATCCCACATGTACTTGTCAAGGTCTGTTTGATATCTAAAAACTACTCAGCAACAGTAGGACAAGTAGGTAATGTTGGCGTGAACCAAGCTAATCACTCTGCTCTTTTCTAGTGCCAATGTATATGAGAAGACATCTGGTATTGGGATGCTTCAGATGGAGTCACATCTTATATTGAAATTGAATGGTGTATGATTTTTGAGATATTCATAATGCAATATAGTAACATCACATATTTTTGATAGATTTGGCTATCCTTCTAAAATGATAAGCCTTTCCTAAAATGATATTTATGAGAGAATCTAAATATGATAAAATGGTACTATTTAGTGTGCAACGTATATGAGTTTATGTTTGTGGAATATGGCTCGAGTAAGATTTGATGATGCCTTTTTTAAGGCTAATTTTGAGTGTCTTTGGCATAAAGGGGAATATTACCCAAATGATAAGAGCTGGAGGCATCTCCAAGTAAGAAGTGTGGTTATAAAGACATGCATACTATTAATACATAATTGAATATGTTTAAGAAATACATAAGATTGCATGTATATAATATAATCCTCTTTCTATTACATGTATGCTATGCTTTTTGTTTATCCTTTTGTTGTTTTTTATACAATTATGTGTATCAATGATAAGTTTATGATCTATAGTTAATTTGTACTTATCAAGATAATATCTCTTTCTATGAAATGGACCTAAAAGAGGATGAATTAGACTAAATATAGAGTGAAACCCAAATCATCTAGTGTATTGAAATGCTTGGGTTTAATGTTGACAATGTGCAACCCCAATTAACATGCTGACATAAACATGTGTATAAGCATACATGCTCATGATTGTAGTATAGAAGTGACGAGTCAGGGGTCGATTCCCCAAGGAGCAGAGAGTCACTAGACCTAGGTTTTTCTTTTTGTTTCTGGAGAAAAGAGTTAGGGCTTTGATGGTTTCAGGTTGATTTGAGTTAATTAGACTAAGTGAGAATGCAACTAAAGAGAAAAATATTGAAATCTAAGTTAACCCTAAAAAAAGAGCTATATAACTAGCTATAATAACAATTATGGCTATGGAAATAAATGACAATTAACCAAACTAGACTAGGAAAGATCAGTAAGTAAATAAACTAAAAGAGGTGAACTAAGACTAAGCTAAGAAATCAACAAAGCAACCAACTATCGTAACCACAACAATTATGGCTATGTAAAGAAATGACAATTAACCAAACTAGACTAGGAAACATAAGTAAGTAAATAAACTAAAAGAGGCAAACTAAGACTAAGCTAAGAAATCAACAAAGAAACCAACTACCGTAACCACAACTAAACCAAGTCAACATAAAAGGAAAATTCACCTTTAGATAAAAAGTTAGCATAATGAGTAAGAGAGTAAACTAAGTTAGTAAAAAACTATGCAGTTGAGGGTTTTAATAATCAATTAAGGAAATGGTCCATTTGGGGTTTATGTAACATCAACCATGCACTAGGCTATATTCAACAATGTATCCTATAGAAATGCTACCAAACTGAACAACAAATGGAGCTGAGGTTAGGAGCTCTATCCCACTAGTGGGCCATGGGTTGAAAAAATAAGGTGCTTAGGGGGACTAGTATGTAGAATACTCTCTATCCAACCTTATGAGTGTCAACTAAATATGGGATAGATTAACCTAATTCTAAATGGACCCTAGTCTGGGTTTCTAAGTGTGCTTCCCATAGTGGACTTAGTGGCAGAAGTTTGCACAAGGTGTAGTAGAAGGGTGTTTCACCTTCTATTGCCCCATATCCAACCTCTAATATTCTCCTTGCTAAGTGTACAAGGAGAGACATAGTTTTCGACTTAGATCTTCCATATAGAGCTAGTAGGATAGAGGGAGAGAATGGTAGAGAGGAGAATTAGCCAAGAGTCTAAAAGTGGCCTTAGAAGTTTGTCCCTTTCAAGACTCCTCTTTACTTATACCTTAGGTGATTTTGTAGCTCAAACACTAAAGAAAGAAAGCTAGAGAGAGAACAAACATGAACATAGAATTAGAGATAATATAAAAATATCTTCATAAATATTTCTCATCACATGGTATCCAAGTCACATTTTGTCCCTCAAACTTTCCACAAGAGGGGTTTAGCTAGCGTAATGCAAGAAAGTACAAAACAAGAGGAAGAAGAATAGAGAAAATCCATGAACGTGGATGAATGTACCTATATCTTCAGCTCTAGCTGTAGGAAGGAGACGCTCCTTCTCCAAGGTAAAGTGGTAGGAGGTTTAGGGTGGATGTTAGTAAAAATCCTAGGGAAGCTATGGTTTTGGGGTGACATGGTGTGAATGAAATAGATGGGGCAGGGTGAGGGATAGGAGTTGTACTGAATGAGGCGACAATAGCCAACCTCGACCCCTATCCTCCACTAAGGATCATGTAGGGGTCTAGGTTAATTAGGATTACTATAGGATAGTTTGGGTAGATCAAAGTGAAAATAGGTTACGATCTTAGGGAAAAACAGTCGATTTTCACCCACGATGGGTGTATATATATGTATATAATTTGGTTGTGTATATAAACTTTTTATATAGATGTATATATATGTATGTATGTGTGTGAGACTTGAATGGTACAAAAAAATAACAAATGTCCTTCATAGTATGAAGACTAGCACAATCATGAATTTATTAATATAAGATGAATCTAGTGGGTACTAGTAATATACTATAACAACCAAGGCCACATATTAGGGCTTCTCATCAGGGAGGTAAAAGAAATAGTTTCTTATAATGAAAACATGACAAGTGATTCTCTGAGCCAAATGAAAATGTAATAACTCTAGTACATTCTTATTTGCTATATTCTTGAAACCTTGAAACTAGTGAATCATTGTGTTTACACTTTGAGCCTTTTTGTAATGAGGTATTATATTCTATGCACAGTTGTAATGGTATTAATTTCTTTCTCAAAAACATGCAAGAACTCTTGAACGGGTGAATCCTAAACTATTTTAAGACAAATATATCCTACTTGATGGTCATCACTAGTATTGTGACTTTTGAATGTTATTGAATATTGAGTTGGCATTTGAATTGGTCTTTTTCTAGTTTTGACTATCTCCTTATTTAGATATTCGCATGCTTGCATGGGTCAATACACACAACCTTGTACAATGGATGGATGAGTGATTTTTTGTCCTTCATGTAACTTGTAATATATTATAAGACACTAGTGTTCTTATCTCTTAGAGTCTGAGAGAACAAGGAACTTATCCCCAAGAACGATATGATATGGTGGTCCCACAACAGTTTTGATATTTTGAAAATCTACCATCTTAAGTGGTTGACATCTTGTTGTTGGGAACATTCTTGAATCTAGAAGATATTGACATTCAATACATGGAAATCTTTATAC
The DNA here is from genome assembly GCA_963693085.1 of Alisma plantago-aquatica. Lineage (NCBI taxonomy): Eukaryota > Viridiplantae > Streptophyta > Magnoliopsida > Alismatales > Alismataceae > Alisma > Alisma plantago-aquatica. The sequence continues at coordinate 589,122,437 of OY856413.1, read as the reverse complement.
TTGAAATTTTTAATTATGATAATTTTTATTTTGAAACTTGATGTGCTTGAAAACTTTAATAATGTGACTAAATCTCAGAACCTTGAAATTGAAACCTTGTATGTCATAAATATCCCAGAAAATAGTTTAAGCCTAATTTTAAAATGCATATAATTTTATATTACTTAATTTTAGGAACATAAAATTTTAGTTATTTTATGAAAATGTCGAGTCAATAAAATACTTCTTCTTTTGTCTAAAATATGACGATGGATGGAATACAGATAAAAGAGCCCCAAGGAGAATGGACATTACATTCAATATATTGTTCATCTTCCTTGATTTTAATGACGTAAATATAATCTCTCTTCCAAAAAATAAGAACTTGCCCTTGAGGATCACACTCATGATTAGAAATCCATTTTGACCCCAACCAATTTTTTTCATTGCTTTTGCAATTTTCTTCCTTCTAATTTTGGATTCAATAATGCATATAATGAAGTTTTATTATAATTTATTTCTTCATATACTATTATTTGTTGTCCAGGTCTGTTGAGAACTTATACACTCTAAGAAATAATTGAGAAAGGATCACCCATTAGGACATAGGCTAAAGAAAAAAATCCTAAAGCAGAATGACTTTAAACAAAATGATGTTATGAAGCCATAGATTTTGCAAATTCAAAGTGGTTTTACTATCTAAGTAAGACTTAAAATAAAATGATTCTATGAGGTTGTAACTTTTGATAACTCAAATTGGATTCCCTAGATCGATAGGACTTCAAAACAAAATGATATGACAAGCACACAGTTTTAATGAACTTAAAGCGGGAAGTAATGATGTAACAAAAAAAAGATCAATTGCCAATGTAGGATAAGGTGATAATTTAGATTTGTGGCATGCTACCTCAAGGAAACAAAAGTTTAAGAATCAAAATGACACAAATCATCAAATAATTAGTTAATAATGGAGAATAACAACTTAATATATGATGATCATAATAAAATTGTACCATTTTCACACTTAGTAATAAATATGACTATTTATGTTGATCATATATAAGAAAACCCTAAGCATAAGTGATATCGAACACTCAATATGTGGTACATTAATATGCAAAAAATATACTATTACACATTTATACATGTCCATACATCAGTTAAGTAGAACGTAAACTTCTACACACACCTCTTATGAGACTCCCTAGTATAAGGAAAACCTATACATAGAACTAACAACAAAACATAACACTTCACCTTAGTTGGTGAAGTGATACAATCACTATGGAAGAGTGTTATTTATTCATATGAAATACATTTAAATCCCACAAAAAGTGCAAAGCATCATTAATCATAAAAATTCAGCGAGTGGACTGGATGAAAGAGAAAACTACCATTGGGCTATACATCTAAGGAGTTATATACATGACTAAGAGAATATTAATTAAATAATAAAATAAATCATTCACTTAATGGTTGGTATGAAAATCGTATTTTAAGAATAATGAAAAGAAATATCAAAATATAAGGATACAATTATGTTTGTCACATACGTGTATTGGAATTATTTATTCAATTAGATCTACCCTAAAGTTACTTAAATTATACCCAATCAACTAAAAGCCTCCATGTTTTGTTCTTATGCTGACAACTACTGCCCCTATTTTAGGGATTAATTAAATACACTAAGATAACAATCACTAACTCTATTTAGACACTGAAAATAGATGGAATTAAGAGAATCAAGCCTCTCTTAATTCGTGACCTCATCTCAAGTATGTGAGATAACTTAAACAACTAGGGGATCATATATGAGATACTATGAAAGATGTCTTTAGCAATCTCTTCTACAAAAGCATCTCACAAGTACCTTATCAACACTTCATGTACATTTCATTTAAAATATGTATCTTACAACATAAAATTTAGGTTATATATCCAACTCATAACTAACCTAAATAATGACGAGTTGGTCTTAAAGTTTGGAATTCCCGCATTGATATCTCTTCTCATAGTCCAATATCTACTACAAGAAATTACATTTCACTTCCCTAGATTATACTTTGGAAGAAATTCATAATATTTAGGAATCCTATCTAGATGAATTCAAGGTTTACAATATTTTCTTAATGTGTACTAAATTTAAGGAGATAAGAAGAAACTATATTTTCATTTATGACATTCTTATATATAACCTAAAAATCAATAGACTAGGGTTCCAAAAAATTATCCAATTCCAAAAACAAATATTTAGTCATTGCAACAATATATCAATCTTGTGAAGTCATATTCCTCACATTATGTCTCAAGAATACACAATTCATGAACACTATATTCAACTTACTCGAATCGATCCCTTTTTAACACATAAGTAGTAAAATGACTAACTTGATAATTACAATTACTATTCTCATTTATCCAAATATAATAGTGAATTTATTTACTTTAATAAACATCATGGAGATAATATCCTTAGAACTTATATATAAATGTTCTCAAATTTTATATCAAAGAACAAAATTCCATCAATTTAGGAATTTTGAAGTGAACTAGGGATTAAAATGTATCCCAAGTTATGAATTTCAAGAAATCTAATAAATATTTAAGAAATTAGATTATTTCTTTCTTATTCCCTTTACAAGAAGCCCAAAAGAATGAAATTGGGAAGAAGAGTGAGAAAGATGATCGTTTAGGATCTTTTTGATTGAAGGGACTGAGGGGTCGTCCTTGAGATGCAACAATGAATACAGGGAAGTGAAATCTTGCAAAAAGATAAGGGGTAATTTAGTTTCTTCACTAGGAGGAATGAATAATCTTGAACTAGCTCCTCTAACTCAATCTACAGTAAAAACTCCTACTTATCTTCACTCTCTAAGAACTCAAAGCTCTTGGTCATAAATGATGAAAAATGAGTTTTTATTGTTCAATAAGTCATGTATATATGTTTAAGGTGCTTGAATATTAGCTTTTTCATTATTATCATCTTCTAAGCTTCAATCCCAACCATGTTGGGTCGACTACATGGATCTTCTTTTCCAATCAATTGTGTTATGGATTATGCTTTGATTGAGATGTAAAGATTAAAAAAAGTCTTTTTATAATATTTTCTCAAGTTCATTTTGGTCTGCCTCTGGTCCTTTTAATTTGTGCTTGATTCAAAAACCTTGCTTTGAATAGGTTCATTTGTCGATCTCTGTTTCACATGTCCATATCGTCTTAGACGACCCTCATTATGTCCCCTTAATGCTCACCACCCGGACTTTGTTCTAGATATAGGCATTCCTCAAATGATCTTTTCTTGTCTTCCCAAACATCCATATCAGGTTACACATTTCTTCCACATTCATCTTGTTGAGACATTAATTTTAGACTACCTAATACTCAATCCCATATAACATGATTGGTTGTATAGTTGTTCTATAAAACTTACTTTTAATCTGAGAGGGATCCATATAACATGGTTGGCTGATATGATCCTATGACAAACATCATCTTGAACATTACCCTTCCTTTCAATAATTAAGCCCAAGTAACTAAAAGTATCAGATATCGGTACATCATCTCCATCCAACTTGAACCCACCATTCACAATTCTATTATGTATAAAATTGCAATGCATATGTTCAATTTTTCTTTAAAATGATCATAATTCCATTAGATTCTAGTACATTTCTCCAAAGTTCAAACTTATCATTCAATATTTCTTATCTTTCATCAATAAACACAATATCATCAACAAATAACATGCATAATGAGATATCAACTTGAACATGCTTTGTCAACTCATCCATAACAAGAACTAATAGATATGGGATGAATGTCGATCCTTGACGTACCCCGACTAGGTTAGAAAAGTAGGTGTCTCACCTCCAGGAATCCTAACACTTGTAGTTGAGCCGTGATACATGTCTTTAATTAGCTCAACGTATTTGACTAGCACACCCTTTTTATGCAAAACACTCCATAATACATCCATGAGGACTCTTATCATAGGCCCTTTACAGAGCAATTAAAACCATATGAAGATCTTTTTTTGTTTGTTTTCTCTATACTTCTCCACAAGGATCTTTATTAGAAAATAACATATGTGGTCGATCCTCCCGGAATAAAACCAAATTGGTACTTTGATATCTACTTTATGGATCTTAGCCTTTGGTCAATAATCCTCTCCCAGAACTTCATAGTGTGACTCATCAACTTGATGCCTATATAATTTGTGCATCTTTGAACCGCTCCTTTGTTCTTATATATAGGGACTATAATGTTATTTCTTCACTCATCCCACATCTTCTTTGTCCCATAATCTTGTTAAAGAGGTTCTTAACTATTACCTTACTAAAAGATTTTAATTGTGTTATTATTTTATAGGCATTTTGGCGAGATGATGTTTGCCTCTAGAATATCAATGAAATGTTCATTTTTACCTAAAGTGGATACATCATAAAGTGTTTTTTCGTCTTGAAAAATCAATCAATAGCTTGAGTATCAAAATGCAAAATTTTGTGGGCTAGTTTTCTCTAAGAAAAATCTAGTTGATGACCAATTGTGATAACAACTAAACTAGTAGGCTAGTCTTTGGATTTTGTATGTTGATTTGACTCATTGCACCTCCCTAACAACTGAGATATTATTTTTTAACTTCATAACACCAAAATAATGATAGTTTTTCACCCAATTTTTTTCTTTATGATGTATACTTAAAGTGAGAAAATCAGCCTCAACCATTTACAAAAGTAAACTAAAACCTTAATTTTTGTTTTGAAGTGAAGAAATCAACATCTTACAACCCTTATGGATAAGTACCATTCTCCTAGTCGACCTAGTTACGAACCTAGAGAAGAGACCGTCTCCTTCATTTTGATGATGAACAATACAAATGAACGACTTGCACTACCAATGTGGCTCAATGATTGTAGGAACCACCGCCTGACAGATCGTGTCTCAGAAGGGAGAGGATGGACGAACTCGTCACACACAAGAGAGGATCTCCACATAGCAACACGGAAGCGACGACGGTAGGAGACTCTGGCTTTAGGATTTTCCAAACACGAACTTGAACATTGACAACTGCATGTTCGAAAGATGTGTTTAACCCTTATAACCAGAGAAATATTTATAGCCTTACATGTCTCATAATGTTATTCCCGTTCAGAGGTGACCATTCGGTCACTCTTGTACATATTGTGAAAAAATCCGCGAAGAGACACTTTATAGTTAGGATTAATAAATTCAATTAGGAAAGAAATAATTAATTAAATTAATAATTAGTGACGTAGGTGTATCCTAGTGCAAAAAAAAGATGGAAGATGGAAGACATTCTCCACAATCCATAATCTACTATCCACAAGCCCAAGCCCGTACCCTGCCTAGTCAGGCTAGGCCAAGCCAGGCGCGGTGTGGCACGTGTGTGTGTGTGTGTTGTGATCACCATACCCACCAAAAGGTGAGTATACCATCCATAGGATCTTTGGACACTAGTATCACATGTGATCCTACATATAAGGACCACAAAAGTTTTAGGAGTGAGCAATGTGAGATCAAACTTCTTCTTCATTTACACTAGACACAAAACTACATTTCTCCCATGTACTAGCTACACTACATTGGGCTTAAGCCATGCTATATTTATGGATATAGTAGTCATATATCTAACAACCCCCCACAAAGTTCAATGTGTAGTGTGCTCTACCATTCAGTCCTCCATACTATGCTTTCTACATATATCTTTTGGTTTAAATCTATTTGAGTCATCCAACTGGACCCTCACAAGAACTAGGTCAATAGAAGTCTTGAACCTGAACCTTAGGTGCAACAGTATAGATTGGTAAAAAGACAAAAAAGACATGATAGAAAAGAAAACAATGCATTAAGGCCATGCATAAATTTTTTTTTGTCAGGATTGATATCAGGGAACAATCTAATTCTCCTTTTGCGGCCTACACAACATCAATCATTTAGTTGGAGTCTCCAAGGATGTATTGCTAACATCTTATCCTAAGACTTGACACCATTCATAGACTAATCTCTTACTAACTTGGAGTCATGACACTAACATATTTTTCAAGGGATAGACACATAGATGTATGAAGCATCGAAGTTATTACATAGTGTCATCCAATTCACTTGACAACTTGTTATTACCACATTGGAATCAATTTGTGGGATCTCCACTCTGTTGGGTTGTGTTGCTACTGCCTGTGAATAATTAGGGCTTTTGCACTCATTCTCAACCTGGATTTTTCCACTAAGGCTAGAATAAGACCTTTAGTGAAAGGAACAACTTTATTTTCTTTGGGTACCGACCTAGTCCACAACCACGACCCATTAGACACTAACTCCCTTACATACTTGAATCTGACTTGGATGTGTCTACCTTGTTTTTTTATTTTACATGTGACTCTTTATCTTAGCAATAGTTGTAGTGATATCACAGTGAACTGAAATTATAGGAAGCAACTTCTTTACCATATGTAAACTGGACATAAATCCATGTAGCCATTCAACTTCCAATCTAGTTTCATCTAAAGCACACAACTCTACCTCAAAAGTAGACCAAGACAATATGGTATGTTTCTTAGACCTCTAGGAAAAACTCCTCCTTCCAACGGGAATACATATCATGAGATACCATTACTCCCAAAGTTGATGGAAATCCAACTTGCATCACTATATTCTTCAACTATAGAAGGATATTTTCCATAATACATCCCAAGAGAATAAGTTCCCTTGATGTACCTAAAAACTCTATCAAGAGCTTTTCAATGGGTCTTGTCGGGACAACTGGCGTATCTACTTAATTTGCTCACGACAAACACAATGTTTGGGTGTGTGCAGTTCATAAGATACATCAAACTTCCGATAATCTGAGATATCATAATTGAGACACTAGAACCCCAGTCTCATTCTTGAACAATGTCTTTGATAAATCATATGGAGTCTTTACTAGTTTACATGATGTGTACTCAAACCTATCCAGTATCTTCTCAACATAGTGAGACTGAGAGAGAGTTATACCATTAGCAGACCTTATGATTTTGAGCCCGAAAATCACATCAGCAACACCCATATCTTTCATCTCAAACTTTCTACACAAGAATGACTTTGTCTCATTTATTACTTTCATATCAGAACCAAAAAGTAGGATATCATCGGCATATAAGCATAACAAAATGAATCCATCATTGACGATTTTGGATTAGAGACACTTATCAAGTTCATTAGAAATAAATCTAAATGATGATATCACGGAGTCAAACTTCTCATGCCATTGTTTAGGGGCTTCTTTTAGGCCATATAATCACTTAACAAGTTTACACACTTTAGACTCATTCCCACGACCCAAAAATCTCTCATATATATATATATATATATATATATATATATATATATATATATATATATATATATATATATATATCTTCCTGAAGATCATCGTGTAAGAATGTAGTTTTCACACCCATCTGATGGATATAGAGGTTATAAATGGAAGCCAAAGCTATAAGCACTCGGATTGTGGTCATATGGGTAACATGAGAATAGGTATTAAAATAATCTATTCCTTCCCTCTGTGTGTAATCCTTAGCAACTAACCTAGCCTTATACTTATTGATTATCCTATCTGCATTAAGTTTCTTCTTAAAGATCCATTTGCATCCAACTATAGAACAACCAAGAGGCAAATCTACCAATTCCCAAGATCCATTTGAGAGAATTGATTGCATTTCATCATTAATGACTTCTTTCCAAAACTTAGCTTCTGGAGATTCCATATCTTGTTTGAAAGTTACATGAACATCCTCAACATTGTAAGTGACAAACTCTCTTTCAAAGTCTTTGGATGTCCTAGGCCGTTTATGTAAGGACCCTGACCCAGGTTTTGGGCTAACCCTCTTTTCTTTGCTTATGAAAGGTGCTTATAACCTTAATCTAATCCTCTAAGAAGTTTCGGTATCATGTGACAAGCTCATGTTTCCAGTTTGGTCCCGTTCGGATGCTGTTTGAGCAATATTTGCTTATTTTGGACCAAAGTGTAATTTACCCAAAGTAAGGGGTTATATTTCAATATGTCACATGTATAGCATGCCTTTAGTTCTCTTTCATCATTAGAAAGAGAATGATGATGTGGGGCACCTTGTGGAGGACCTATGTTTCAAGTTTGAGCTTGGTTGGTTGATGTTTATGCTTTATGTGCTAGTTTTGGTGTAAATTGCAATTTACCCGATGTGGAGGGGTCAATGTGAAATTTATCAGCTCTATAGTCTTCTTGATTGTGTGTGACATCATCTAGAATTATTATGGATGATGGGGCACCATGTTTGGTTGATAGATGAGGAATGACATCTTTATATGGTCTTTATAACATATATGTGTCACATAGGCCACCTTGTCCTTTAGTGTATCGGCTAAGGCTTGAAGGTGTGTCACCCAAGAGAGGTGTGTCGGCCATGGCAGCTTCCCAGCTGCACGATACACATCCTAGAGTGTATCTCTAGGCCATGCATGAGCTGCTAGGGTGGCAACAAGTGGCGTTATGAGCTAGAGCAAGTGGCACCTCGGTTTATGTGGTTATGACACATTTTCCTTGCTACCTCTCTCTTCCTTGGTGTATATAACCCCCTTCCTCCTTAGCCAAGAAATCCTTTCGGCCACCTTCCTTCCCCTACTTGTATGTGACGAGCATGGGAGATTTGGGAGCTAAGGAAGACTCCCATGGAGCTTAGGCGGGCAAGCTCCTTGGCCAGGGAAACTCCTTGCTCAAGATCCGACCTTGGCATGTTTGGAGCTTTGGATAGGTGTTGTTCTTGGAAGAGAACGTGTGTTTGCTTCTGGGATTATGAAGCTTGACACCTTTCATGGAAATCCTCTTAAGGCGGGTTACATAACTCTCAACCATCTCTATTATGTATACTCTCCATATGCACATATATTGATCTTGTTCCTTAATTTGGTATCTATCTTTTATGATGTTTATGCATGTGGAGCTTGAGATATGTTTTGATAGAGATGTCTACGTTTTACTACTGTCCATATGTTGTTCTTGTACTTAATGCTTTGAATAGCTAGAGGTAGAAGATGACTTACACGATATGAGTCTTTGTCCGATACAACTAGGTTGCCCGATATGGGTCTTTGCCTGATATAGTACCTTATTCTATATCTTATGCTTTGGTTGATGGTTATGGCAACACCCCTTTCTCTCCTTTGGACTTGAAAGGTTAGCCTATGACCTAGACATTTGGACGATATGATGAGTTGGTAATAGTTGTACCTTGTTGCCCGATATCCCCTATCCACCCTAGAGTTAGGGTTTGGACGACATGGTTGCTAGACCCTTGGATGGACTCTTGGCTGATATATGTTTCCATGATGACTCTTTGAGTATGTTGCCTGATACCCTCATTAGGGTTAAGTCTTGTATGTTATGAGAGGTTAGCTTCTTGTTGATCTTGTGGTCGTTATGCCCTTCCTATGATGAGTGGCTGCCCGATATACCTTGTATAGGTGGTTGCCCGATACACCATGCAGAGAGGATGCCCGATACACCATGAAGAGTGGATTTCTGATACACTCCCTTGTCTTGAGATGATCTTGGCTGTTATGTGGTGCTATCTTAATGACCGACATGGCCTTGGCCTATAGACTTTGATAGTTTGGTGCCCGACACAAGCTTTGGGCGACACCCCTTTGACCGATAGGGTTGCTGTGGTGGTTAGCCGATAGCCATGCGGGTAGTGCACCTTAGTGAGTATCTTAGTGGTGATGTTCCTCTGACCGATATGCTTAGTTGGCTTTGTTCGTTACCCTTTGTGGAGTTTGGGGCTTGGGCGTTACACCTAGATGTGTGCTTTGCACGACACACCTTGTGATAGGTCTTGGCCGATATGAAGTAGTCTGGTGATGCCTGATATGATGGTGGGTTAGAGAACCTTAGTGGTGTTGGCTGATATGATGCTTGAATAACCAGCATGTCCATGCCCGATATGGTATCTTGGACGACATGGAGATGGTACCCCTCTTTGGCCGATATGGTCACTCTTGATGACTGGCCGATAGAGGAAACCCTAACATTAGCTGGTGCGCACGATAGGCCTTTGGCCGACATCCCTGTGGTGATGCACGATACACCTTTCCCGACACCATGTAAACTGGTGGGTTCTAGTTGCATGATAGTAGAAGTGATGGGATTGGGAAACCCTAGTTGATGCATCCTTTGGTGAGAATATGACTATACCCGATATACCTTTTGGTGAGGGTTGTGGGAGCCTTGGTGAGGGTTCTGATGACCTATAATGTATATAGCTAATATATGTGGTCACATCTCTGCTAATAACAATGATACATGTGATATGGTTAATCACCTTGAACCCTGCACCTATGTTAATAATGAAATAAGATGATAGGTTGTGAAACCGGTATGTTGATATGATGTTACTACACATGATGATGTGGCGTAGGTTTATGACCACAGATATGAGCCATGATGTGTGCTCATGTTTAATAATAAAAGTATGATGAGCCAAGATGATGTGGATTGTGGACCTTTGTGCAATGGTTATTTATGGGTAATGATAGATGAATCTTTGATAAGGTTAGATGGTGGGTCATGGTGTATGATCCTTAAGATAATCCTTAGGGATGATGTGCTTAAATAGTTGAAGATGTGGGATATGGTGAGATATCCCTGACTTGATAGATGTGGTGTATTGATGAATACACCAGTCATGACATTAATCTACATATGTTCATAATGATGAAATAATATGCCAATGTATAAACCTAAATCATGATGATATGATAATCAAAGATATGCTCATAAGATATGGGGCATGATGGGTGATGATAATGTAATTGCTTTGCTTACATTTACAGCCTAGAATCTCATGTATGAATGAACATGGATGATGTTCCAATTCTGTACACCTGAATTCCTGATAGCATGATGATCCCAACATATTCTATGCTTGGTAATCCGATTATCTCTTTTTATGCAAGCTAACTATGCAGGTATATTGAATTCATAGCCAGGTAAGAGATATGGTGATTATATGATTATGTGCTTTATGTAGCACTCGATGAATGTGCAATAACTGAATAATAATGATGATAACTCTGTTGAAAAGATAATATGTAACAACAAGTATAATGTGAAAGGTCTGAGGACCTAATAAAGGCTGAGTGCCTAGTTGAGGTGTTATCCTCTGATGTTGAGATAAGGGATTGCTATCCCATGGTGATGATGTAAGCCTTGAGAAGCAGTGTCATTATGTAATGAGGGATTGAGATCCCATGGCAATGTGATGGTCCTTGAGATGGATCTAGATGATTGGCAAGAGGCCAGGTGGTAACATGTAATGTTGCATCCTTGTGATGGATCAGGATGATGTTAATGACAGTAAAAGCACGATATTGAGTTTCATGTTGTTTATTCTTGTTATAGTTTGCATGTTATACAACTTGGCTGAATCTTGTAATCCACTTAAAATATGTTAACTAAATTACATATGAACCTTCATGTAGTTTGCCCTGGCCATAGATCCATCATCGTCAGGAGATGGTGATGGTGAAATGGGTTCTCCTACGGGTTAATCTGGAGCACATATTGTTGAATATGTGAGGTTTCTCCTAGCCTAAAATAGAGAGGATTCGAGTGCAGATGTGGTTGCAGACTCGTGATAGATAGAGCATGGTGAACAGGCCCATGGCTCAGTGTGATAGAGCATGAATGCGTTCATGGCTCAGGGAGCACGGTGAACTGGCCCGTGGCTCAGATATACTAGCGCCGAGACCTGTACCAAGGCGGGCTAGAGAAAGGGTAGCCTACGGGAGCTGACCCTGTGGCTGAGGCCACTTGAGCACGAGACTGCGGTCCTACTTTGGTTCTCGTGCACTGACCACAAGGTGGGAGGTCGTGGAGTCCAGCTCTTCCATTGACCTTGTATGGCACCGACTCCGGGTTTCGCAGCTGTCGGTTGGATTTGAGTGGTATGACTCACTTCCTCAGGGCATAACAATACGTAATCCAGCCGAATAGTATTTATTACTTAAGGCAAAACACGGAACATTGGTTGAGGCCTTGATTGTGTAGTTGATCTTATTATACCTTGCAGTTACTTATACATTCGTTATGTTATGTGATAAGATCTTATAAATCTTATCTTATCAATCATGTTACATAAAGAGTACCTGGTTATAGGCCTCATAAATATCTTGGTAAGATTAGCCCTGTTCATTATACTTCTCTTATAATCTGCTTATATCAGTTATCTGTTATCATAATAAAGCTGGTAGATGGTTATGTTTCTCACTGTGACTGTGTGTCTCACCCCGCTGGTTAATAACCCTTTTTAGGTGGACGTGCCTGGCGAGATGAAGATCATGTGGCGACGAATGTTACAGAGGTATCATACCTGGTGGGATAGCTAGTGTCTAGTAGTAGAGTCCTATGTGTCGTCCCTGTACACTCAGGTCTTCGGGAGAGCTTTTTGATGTTTCTTGTTGAATGATCGATGTATGGTTTTCGGTATGTATCCTGATGTAAAGCATCATGACAAACAGTTAATTCACGTAACAAGATGATGGGAAATTATTTTGTACCACCTTGGAAATGTGTTATGAAATGAAAAGTGTTGGCTCAGATATTATATGTTTCACCTTGTGGTGCTTGTTGTAAATCGGTTTTAATTTCCCGTGATTTTTCGGTAATCCACTGGTTTGCATGTAATCGTGTTTTGTTGAGGATGAGGTGTTATAGTTTACTTCTCCTTGGTTCAACCATTTCTTCAGAATCATCAGATTCAGAAATAGCTTGTTTTGAGTCGCCCCCACATTTGTCATCCTTTCCACATGCTTAGGAATGTAATCTGTGGTGAATGAATCCTTTTGAGATACTTCATTGAGCACACCAGATTTCATGGGAAACACATCCTCAAAGAATGTAGCATCACGTAATTCCACTATTGTATTGACCTCAATGCCTGAGATATCAAATTTTACAATCAAGAATCTATAGACATAACTTGTCTCTACATATCCCAAGAATATGACATCAACCATTTTCGGTCCCAATTTATTCCTTTTGTGTTCAAGGACAAGCACCTTAGAAAGGCACTCCCACACTCAAAGATATTTGAGACTCAGTGTTCTTCCTCTCTACTACTCAAACAAACTACTTTCTACATGTTTATGGGGAGCTTTATTCAGACTATGCCATGTTATATTCAAAGCTTCCCTCCACATGAAGTTGGGTAGACCTGAGATTTTGAGTAAAGAATTAACCATATCTATAATGGTTCGATTTTTGCGTTCAACTATCTCACTAGTCCGTGGCAAATACGGAGCAGTAACCTCATGAACTATACCATGTAATTGGAAAAATTCCAAAAACAAATTTGAGGTATATTCTCCTCCCCTATCCTTAATCACTTAAGTACTTTGCAGGTTTGAGTTTCAGGTTCTTTGTAGGTTTGAGTTTTAGGTTCTTTCTTATAAATTTTAAATTTATCCAATGTCTCATCTTTACTTCTAAGTAAAAAGACATAACAATATCTACTAGAATCGTCAATAGAAGTTATAAAATAATGCTTTTGATCCCTTGTAACAATCTCATTAAATTCACGGATATTCGTATGCACTAAATTCAATATTTCCAAATTCCTATTCACAGAATGAAAAGGTTTCGTAGGTAATTTATCTTACATATAGATTTTACATTTATTATTGCTAATATCAGATTTAGGGATTAAGATTCATCATACGTTTCATTGAGCCAACATTAACATGTTCCAAATGTGAATGTCATACATCAGATGATACAAGATTCATGCATATAGAACTATTATCATTCAAATTTAAAGTAGAATTTGAAACAGGTTCAACAATAATCTTAAACAAGTATTCCATATCACATGGATACCCCTTGCCAAAAAATAAAGAATCATGAAGGTGAGTAATAATGGTCTTATTACACTTGCAATCTATTTTAAAATCATCTCTAACTAAAATTGTGTGACTAAGAATGTTGTGTCGTATTGATGGAACATGTCTGACTCTATGAAGCATCAAAACCTTTCTCGAAGGAAACTTCAAGTCCATCCGTACTTCATCTTTGACTTCTACAATAGTAGAATCGCCCAAAGTCATAGATCAACCTTTAGAGGCCTGATAAGATACAAACAAGGACTTGTCAGTACACACATGCACATTAGCCTCAATGTCTATTATCCTTTATAGTGGTTCAAAAATAGAAAGAACTCTATGTTTTATAGATACATACCCATCATTGAGGTTCAAGGATGTAGTCATCATGTTGACCAAAACCTCCTCAGTTGTAGATGCAACATCTTTCTTTACCTTCTTCGAAGGACAATCCTTGTTCCAGTAGCCAATCTGTCCACAAGTCCAACAAGATTTGTTCTTCAGCTTCTTCTGGATCTTGGCCTTAGGTTTAAGTGAATTCTTAAATTTCTTATCCTTGTTCTTAGCAGTAGTTAAATTGACAGTAGAATTAACATCAGTGGGTACTTTGATAGTCTTCTCTTTTAGATGCTCTTCCAGAATATTGATGTCCATCATGAGATCATTCATTGACATGTCTCCTTTGCGATGCTTAAGAGTCATGCCAAACAACTCCCAATATTTTGGGAATTTCTCAATGTTTGACATAGAAACAAAGTTTTCAGGAAGTATCATGCCCGTATCAGCGAGCTCTTGCACCAAAAGTTGAAAATTGTGTGTTTCATTAGAAACAGATTTACCCTCAGACATATGAAACTTTAGATATTTTGAGACAATATTTTCAGTTTCCTGATTCTTAGTATTGTATTTCTTTTCTAACACCTCCAGCAGAACCTTAGATGTAATAACAAACAACTTTGAGTATGAGTCATATAGTTTATTGTTTAACGCAAACAGAATCAATCTTCGGCACGTCTTATCTCCCTTCTTCCAAGTTACAATTAAATTAGCATTATTAGGGGTAGTTTCATCAACTTTGGGTTCGTCTTCTTCTAAATACTAATCATATCCTACCATGTTAAGCCAGATTTGCATCCTACTTTGCCAACAAGTAATATTAGTTCTACTAAACTTTTCAGGCATACTAGACGTATCAATTTTCATGTCGGAACCTTGAGAAGCCATAGTTAACTAACAACAGATAATGATTTCTTTAAGACTGTTGTTAATTTTTATGTTACGTTATTACATGCAACATCGATAGGTGCAATTAAGTTAACTGTTTAGATAAGAAAATGTAGAATAAATAAATGCATGAGAACAAAAAATAATAAAGTCAGGATTCAAACCAGATTGAAAAATGAATGTGATATACTTAAAGAAATCAATGCTTTGCAACCCTTCTGGATAGGCGTCGTTCTCCTAGCACTACCTGACAGATCGCGTCTCAGAAGGGAGATGATGGATGAACTCGCCACGCATAGGAGATGAGCATACTCTGCCCTAAGACCTTTGGACACTAGTGTCACATGTGATCCTACATATAAGGACCACAAAAATTTAGGAGTGAGCAATGTGGGATAATTTTTTTTCCTCATTTACACTAGACACAAAACTACATTTCTCTCATTTACTAACTGCACTACATTAGGCTTAACTCATGCTATATACATAGATGTAGCAGCCATATATCCAACAAGACCTTCTTTGACGGTACATACCCTGTTTGTTAGGTAACATGCCAATGTTTTGGGCCTTGCTTCTGTGCCACAATGTTAAGGTGCATGGCTCTATCCATCAACGCCAATGTCACGTTGCTTGTTGGGCCTTCAAGGTTGCTAGAAACGAAAACGATCGGTCTGTTTATTACAACGTTTGCTTGCTAGCTTTTGCTTTTGCTGGCGTTTCCTCCGACGTTGCCGACGACTTTTGTTATGTGGTTTATTCCTCAGTACTTAGGCGGTTCATGGTTGGCGCTTTTGGAACGCACGGGGGTTTTCATAGTATACCAGTACACTTCGGCCATTCGAGGTCATTGCATTGCAGTCCGAGTTTCAGGGGCTTGGTTCCCACTTCCCAAGTATATGGAATCATTTGCGATTTCGCTCGGTCAGTTGTGATGGTCCGTCAGTGTTATTTCGCAGGTTCAATATCTTATAGGATCACTAAGAAAGGTGTTAATAAGCTAATAACACATCGTCCGGCATTGCAGAACTTGTGCTTAAAAGACCTAAACCTCCCAGAACAGGATATCGAAACACCATTTAAGGTAATTTCTTGAGATGGTTGCCCTTGCCCCACTCTCAGATTTTGGTATCAGTTTACATTGTGGGTTATGCACCCAGGTGCTAGGCTGTATGTCTGTACTTTATAGCCTACTTGTGTGTTTTGGAATGCATTTATTTACACTGTTGAAATACCGATTTATTAGAGCAACCAAAACCAACTACCATAATTATTTATGTTATGGTAGTTTAATTCATGCATTATTAGAGGTATTTTAAAACTTCTCTATCAGTTTTGATTCTATATTGTTTATTTTTTAAACAAGAGGAGTCCGCTTAAAGATGAGGGAAACTAAAGGCCATATGGGCCTTTTATCGATTTGGAACAAGGGGAGCTTGTTAGGCTTGTGTGTACTGCGTTTTGTCGAAATGAAAAACACGCAGATGCACTCTGCCGCCTTTCCGGTCCGATTAGTCGGTGTGATTGATGTACCGCTAACGTGCTTCTTTCTTTTAATAAACTAGCCTAGGGCACGTGGGCTACAATTGATATAAGATAATTTGACACTTCATATCAAAGACACAGAGTCTTAACTGTAAAATCAATACATCGAAAATCCACATTTTATATCTAAACGTCGTATGGTATCATCCTTGAACATCACAATTTGCCTCTTCGTAACTTACAAAATCATTAACATACACTCTTTGCATTATTAATCAATCAAATTATTATCTAATAAAGATATTCAACATTACCCATATGAAGTATTTCTCATGTATGAATATCTTCCATCTTTTTATGTTGTAAGTACATCAACTCAGTTACTTTTACAGTCACTATCCAAACAAAATATTTTTATTAATTTCATATAGCTCTTTTTTACCTTTGTTAATGTTGTCCAGAAGGTGCAAAGTTACAGAAGAATATAAGATGTTCCAGATAACAAAGATGTTATTAAATAAAATTGTGTCCGCAGTAAGTGTATGTCTTGTAATTAAATTATTCCAGTACAAATGATATAAGTGTAGATGGTATTTCTTATATATAAGTTATTGTTATTGTCCATAAAAGTTGATTTTTGAAAATTTCAATCACTATTTTGTATAGCAATTTGAAGCTTCTCCTCTTCTGTTCGTCCACTACAAAGTTATAGAATAATATATAATGTTACTGACATATATATTTGTGTTTATACTTCTAATATCCGTATTTATACTTCTAATATTTTAAGCACGAGTCTTCTTATATGATATATAATTTTAGAAAGATTAGACAAAAGTGTAGTATACACACAGAGGGACATATTTATAATTCCAAAAAATAATAGAAAAAATTGCATTCGAACACTTTTACTTGATTTCGTATATAATATAAGTATAGATGAGTCTCCTTATACAATATAAAATTTAAAAAAGAAAAGACAAAAGTGTAATTTAAACACACATGGATTGATTTGTAATTCCAAAACATAATGGAGATAACTGAATTCAGTCACCTCAGTGGGTTTTCTTATATAGTATAGATGAGCCTCCTTATACAATATAATTTTTTTTTAAATACAAAAGTGTAGTATACACATATGGACAAGTTCCTAATTCTAAAAAATAATGGAGAAATTTACATTCACCCCGCTCTATCTGCTTTTTTATATAATATAGATATAGATGGGTCTCGTTATAATATATAATTTTAAAAAATAAAAACAAAAGTGTAGTGTGCACTCAAAGTGACCAGACTATAATTTAAAAAATATGGAAAAAATTGCATTCAATCCCTTCCAGGGACTTCCTTATATAGTATAGAGGAGTCTCCTTGTACAATATAAAATTCTAAAAAGAAAAGACAAAAGTGTAGTATACACACATGATCATTTGTAATTTTAAAAAATACAAAGAAAATTGCATTTAGCCCCTTCCAGGGAATTTCTTATATAGTATAGATGAGTCTCCTTATACAATATAAACTTTTATAAAGAAAAGACAATAGTGTAGTTTACACACATGGACCAGTTTGTAATTCTAAAAAATAATGGAAAAAATTGCATTCAACCTCTCTGTGGGCATTTTGTATAGTATAGATGAGTCTCCTTATACAATATATAATTTCAAGAAGAAAAGATAAAAGTGAGTGTTCACACATAGGAATTTATTTGTAATTCCAAAAAATAATGGAGAAAATTGCATTCAGCGCCTTCTGTGGGCTTTATTATATAGTATAGATGAGTTCTCCTACATAATATAAAATTTTAAAAACAAAAAAAGGTACAATGTACACACACATGGATCTATCTGTAACTCCAAAAAATAATAGAGAAAATTGCATTCAACCCCCTATGTGGGCTTCCTATATACTATAGATGAGTTTCCTTATATAATATAATATTCTAAAAACAAAAGACAAAAGTATAGTGTACACGCACTATCTGGTTTGTTATTTCAAAAAGATAATGGAAAAAATTTCATTCATCCCCGTCACAGACTTTCTTATATAGTATTGATGAGTCCCGTATATAATATAAAATTTTAAAAAGAATAGAGAAAAGTGTAGGCATACACACAAGGACCAATTTATAATTTTAAGATTTAACAACAAATTTCTTATATAGTATATATGGTGGCACATCACACTTAAAATTTGGCGGTACACAACTGCCCATCAAATAATGTCCCCCTCGACCTCTTATTTCCTATTAAACAATTAAAAATAACAAAATAGGAGACCATATTACATTTAGATTAGAAATGTCAAAAAAAATTGAATGACGTGCCAAGCTGGCACCCTAGCGGCTAAAAAAGCAAGCACACTAACTGCCCAAAAGGTATTTACACATAGGGTCCAATTTGTAATTCCAAAACATAACGAAGACAATTGGATTCAGCCCCCCTCCGCAGGCCTTCTTATATAGTATAGATGAGTCTCTTTATACATTATAAAATTTGAAAACGAAAGTACATAGACACACACATGGATCAGTTTATAATTCAAAAAATAATGGAGAAATTTGCATTCATCCCCTATGCCAGCTTTCTTATATTGTATAGATATAGATGAATCTCCTTATGCAATGTAAAATTTTGAAAAGCAAAGAAAAAAGTGTAGTGTACACACACAAACACCGGTTTGTAATTTTTAAAAATAATAGAGAACATTGCATTCATCCCCTTCCAGGGACTTTCTTATATAATATAGATGAGTCTCCTTACACATTATAAAATTTTAAAAAGAAAAGACAAAGGTATAGTGTACACATACATGGACCCATTTGTGAGTCTAAAAAGTAATGGAGAAAATTGCATTCAACGTCCATTATAGACTTTCTTATATAGTATAGATGAGTCTCCTTATGCAATATGAACTTCTAAAAAGAAAAGACAAAAGTGTAGTGTACACACGCAAGGACCAATTTATTATTCCAAAAAGTAATGAAGAAAATTATATTTAGCCCCACTGTGAGCTTTTTTATATAGTATAGATGAGTCATCTTATGCAATATATAATTTTAATAAGAAAAGACAAAAGCGTAGTGTACACACATAGGGATTTGTTTGTAATTATAAAAAATAATGGAAAAAATTGTATTCAACGTCGTCTTTAGGCTTTCTTATATAGTATAGATGAGTTTTCTTACCGAATATAAACTTTAAAAAGAAAAGACAAAAGTATAGTGTACTCACATTGACCTATTTGTAACACCAAAAAATAATAGAGAAAATTGCATTCAGCCTCCTCCGTGGGTTTCTTATATACTATAGATGAGTCTCCTTATACAATATAAAATAAAATAAAAGTATATTGTACACACAGACCGTATTTGTAATTTCAAAAAATAATGGTAAAAATTTCATTCAGCCCTCTGCAAACTTTCTTATTTAGTATTATTGAGTCTCATTATATAATATAAAATTTTAAAAAGAAAATATAAAAGTGTAGTGTACACACTCACATGGACCATTTAAATTGTATAAAATAATAAATAAATTATTATATAGTATATATGGTGACACATCACATTCAAAATTTACACACATAATTGTCCATCAAATAATGCCCTCTAGTCTCCTACTTCTTAATAAACAACTAAAAATAACGAAATAGGTGACAATTATGACAGAGATTAAAAATGTCAAAAGAAAAATAAATTTGTACTCCGTGACAAACAAGCACCCTAGGTGTTGAAAAAGTAAACGCACAAACATATCAGTATACCTGTATCTGGATCGAATACTGAACGGATACTACCATATACAATATTTGAATTTGGAAAAAAAATCTAACTGATGTCTTATCCGATATCCATCGGATATCATGTAATAATATCTGAATCCGATCCGACAAATAATATATGAATTCAGATAAATATCTAATCTGAATCAGAAATCATATAAGTATATTATATATAGAATATATTTATATTACTATGCATATATATGATAAAATATCTATATTTTCATATCTTTACATATAGCTAATATATATTTAATAATATATGTATATATTTGTCGGACTCGAAATTTTTCGGACCGGATACAGCCATATCCGATATCCTATCCAAAATTTTCAGTTATGAAATTTGATATCCTAAATCCAATTCAGATTATACATATGTCGAATTTTTCTCAAATTTCAAATTGGGATCAGAATCGAATATGCGGATTCCGGATATCCATTTATAGATCTACCTCAGCTACCTCAGGTAGTAAGAAACGAAAGACATCCTTTTATTTATCTCCATTCTCACAAACGAGCCTATTGCTCGGTTGTTTGGTCATATACATGTCATTTATCTTATACCCGATCAGATACGTTGTTAAGCAAGTTGAATACGACATTTATTCGATAGAACATAATTTGCAAATATTCAAATCCGACTCCTGGCTGGTGTCATGCATGGTCGGATATGTGTATTTTTCAACTTGACACATTACGAAGTTTTGTCCTTTTTTGTAGTCATTTGACGAGATATGCTGCCTACTATGTCGTATACACTTGTATTCGATCCGATACATTTCATACTTAGTTGAATACACTTTTGATTGACGGATGCACCCCACACTTTGGTCGAATGTAACTTTTTTATGATTCATAGAACCTAATGAGTATCCTTGTGACCTTTCATTTCATGGGAAACGTATATTGAAGTACCTGAAAGTGTAGGGTGCTTGAAAGAAGATAAGATACATGAAAATAAAATTTGAACCAAAACAATATATCTCGTTTTGATAGGAAATGTGGAATATAGTGATACAATTAGTTCTAGTCATTAATATGATGCTTTTGACATTAGGATAAACTCCATACTATTAATCATACATGTGGATGCAATATGTTAGAAGAACATCATAATATGATGTTCCCAGAAATGTTAGTAAGGATCATTCAATATCTAAAATGTTGGATTCCTTTTATAATCCACCATGAATACTCGAAGAATATGAACCCTTAAAGCTGAGATTGTTGGGCCTCATCGTAACCTTGGTTGAGGTAGCTACAAACTTCGGTCTTGACTTATGCACTTTTCTAGTAGAATAAGATCCTAAGACCTATGACGATGCCATGAATTCTATAGGTTCTAGATTCTGCTAGGGACCTATTAACAATGAAATAAAATCCTAATGAACAATCACAGTTAGATTCTTACTTATCTTCCTTTAGGTACAAAACTATTGGACATAAAGGGGTCTCAATAAAAAGATAAATAAAAATAGTTCCACAAGAAGACAAGGCATGTAGATTGGTTTAGTCATTGCAAACAAGCACCAAAGTAATGGAATTATCCTATAAATGATTATGTTAGGTGCATTTATTATAGATCTATTTGTAACACAATTTTGATTAAAAAAGTTTAACATTTTGATCAAATACTAATTTAATTGTCAAATCTACATATTTTCTTGTAATGAAACTTAATATGAAATATTTAGGAATAGTGAATGTTATACTTGACATAAAATTGAACATGTTTTCTATATGATTTTTCTTAGAATAAGTTTTGATACATACAAAAGGTCTTTCATATGGATGATATGTGGCATAAATTGTCTATAAATATGCATTATGATCCCTTTATTCCCTTAAAGAAACATAAATGTAGTTATGTGTATCAAATTGGAAATGTCGAAATTATAGGAAGTTTGATTTACCTACCAAACTATTCTAGACATAAGTATGTGTGATTAACTCTATCAATAGTGAGGGAGTTTACGGATTTTTTTCCTAAAGAGTTTCTAGGTACCCCTTCCTAGAGAGATTGGTTTTGATATCAATCTATTACCTTGTTCTCAACCCATAGATTAAACATTGTATAGGATGTCACTACATAGATTAGGGAGTTGGAGATGTAGCTTTAGGAGTTGTTTGGAAAAGGGTTCTACTACAGAGGATGTCATCTTGGGGTGCACCTATTTTTATATGAAGAAGAATGACGGAGATATGAGGTTTCACAGATATTATCATATCTTGAACATAGTTTTCATGAAGAAAAAGTAGAATTTTTTGATGATAGACAACTTGTTTGATTTTTGAATGGTTCCTGTAGTGTTTTGTAAGATTGATCTAAGCTCATGATACCAAGAGTTGAGGACAAAGGAATATGCAATACCTAATACAACTTTGAGGACTACATATGGGCATTAGGAGTTCATGGTTATGCTATTTGTTCTAACAAATGTGCCAACACTTTTCATAGATGTGGTGAATGAAGTGTTCAAGTACTATGTAGATTAGTTCATGATAGTTTTCATAGACCTTGGCCTACTCCAAAAAATAAACATCAACATGACAAACTTCTTCTCCTAGTATTATGTAATGGGTGGGACCTGAGAGGGGGTCCACTAATTACTTATTGAGGAATAAATCACACCAAATCCAAATTCACTTAGAAGTGTGAAGGAATGCATGTCTTTTAACTTCTCAAAAGCATGATGCAAAAGAAATATGATTCTATAGAACCTCACCTCAAGGGTGGCATTACAAAAGGCAAAAAAGTATAATCTACACGTATACAAAGGATTATGTTTTAGAGGTAAATCTAGGCATCTCAATCTAAATCCTTGAAGTTCCCAAGTCTTGAGACATTTTCATCACGAGACATACTTCTCTAGGATAACCACATCTAGGTTGTTCATGAACAACATACATAACAAGGAACAAACAAATACATGTTCTGTGTTTGTAAAATAATGATAAGTGTAATAATAAAACTATATGTGCTTAAAGGATATGTTGTTCTCATTCAAGTGGAAGTGGTAGTTAATAGTAAACAGTAAAAGTATCAAGAGTAGTGACAATAAGAGAAAGAGACATTTCATTTTAGAGATATAATCCATGAATAGAAATGTATTGACTTTTAAATTATTTGAAAGTCATAAACAAATAAAATAGTGTGTGTAGTTTTGACAAGTGAAAAAATAAAGTAGGGTCTGAATGACATTCAGATTCTAAGACATTGTTGATTGGGAAGACACACCAAGGGGAAAAGGCACCCAATATGTACGATTATGCTACACTGGATAATAATATTTTACAATTACACATAGCAATCGATTGTAAACAAATAAGATTTAATCCTTTTCAAATTCATTTTCAAAGAGATAAGAGATGTGATCGGTACCATGGTAATTGGGGTTGAAGGACCCATAGATAAAATTCAACAATGTTTTTACTCAAGAAGATAGAAATAGATCATAATGAAGGAAATTTCAATAAAAATTTCAAAAGAGATGCAAATGGGAATCAATTGAGGTTTCATGTCGCATTTAAAGGAAACTAGGATTTAGACAATGAAAGCCCAAACAAATTAAGGAAAGATGTAAATACATGTCATCTACTCCTAAAATTCCACAATCAAATCCTAAGTAAAAATACCAGGTCCAAAAACATCTAATAAGAATTTATATGCGCTTAGGATTTATATTCAACTTGAATGTGCAAAACATAATAATTCCCTTCTACTTTTTACTACTTTGGGTTACAAACACACACTGTATTGTTGGTAACAATTTTATAAGTTCTAAACATATTTTATTTAAATTTTTAGAGATACCTATAATTATTATGATATGCAAAGTTAATAACATTTAAACCATTTTGTATCACGATCTCAATGTGTGTTTGTGCATTATATCAAAAAACCATACGAGAACATATAATGAGAAATAGGAAAACAAGGCATACATGACTACAACACCAATGCTAGTGTAGCAATAAGATATGAAAATCAAAAGATACATTAGGAAATTACAAACGTGACTATTTTGAGAACCCAACATATTTAGTAGGTAAGCCAAGGCTTGATATTCACAAAGACTTAATCCTATAAGGTAAGGGGACGTGATGGTCATGTTACTTGAGCTCCTATGCTCTTAGATACTTGAAGCTCATATCACGGTATGGTCTGGGACCCCAAGACCCTTACTCTCTACAATGTTAGAAGATGGAGAATGTCAAAAATGTCAAGGCACTCAGAACTAATCACAAAACATGGACTCACTTATTTGAATTTCATGTCAAGCCATGAAACTCAAAAAAATCTACAACTTTTACACGAACTCTAAAACCAACCTCACAATGGTAATCTAAAATCTGTGAGATTTTAGGCTCCTATTGGTTTGGTGTAACTCATGAGTTATGTGGAACTCATTTTCTAGAAAATCTAGTTCAATTTTTGGAACTTAAGTTCGATTCACTTCCATGTGATTGGTTTGTTGTACGTAAATATAGAAATCATTAAAAATATTATTTTTATAGTATCATATAAATAAGTAAGGATGGTGAAGACAAAAAGAAGAATCATATCTGTAAAAAATCATAATTTTCTTAAATCATAATAACTTCAGCAAATGGTTATGGTGTAGATGTTGTTCCATGAAAAAATATTTTATTGTGATACAATTATAATCTTAATAAAAATATTATGATTAAAATCACATCAAAACATTTTTATTTCACTGTGTGTATATAAAGTATTGTAATAATATCCTCATTTCATGTGGTTATAAATATAAGTTTTGGTTCATCATTATTTAACACAATATAGGAAATTAATTTTTACATTAGTTTTATAGGGAAGTTTTACTATATTATTTGTGCATGGTTATAGTTAGTTATAATTTTTCACATCATATTATTTAAACATGAAGAATAAAAAATGTTAGGTAAATCACATTGTTTTCACATGGTGCGGTCTGTTTTTTTCATGATGTTTGTATTTTTTATTTTGTAAATCGCATCGGTAATGGTGGTTATAGTGTAAAATATTTTACATAGTGCAATTATATTGCATGATATTTTATCATATTATGCTATAGTTTTAACAATGAATAATATCCACACTGTAAATATTTCTAGTTATAAATATTTTACATGGGTCACTTATGAGAAATACTTAATATAATTGTATAAAAAATATTGTTAGTTGTTCCGAAACTCTTTTTCCTCTCTTTTTAAGAGGGAACTTAGGAACTATGTTTTGTACGTAAGTCTGTAACTCACCAGAAGTCATTGAACTCAAGTTCTAATACTTACTTCAAACCAATCATGAAAAATTGCTCAAGGAACTCCAATTCATAAGTTTTTCGAACCAGTTACGACAAACCAATCAGAGCCTTAGCGGAAACTAAGGGTGGTGAAATACTCTATACCTTCTCTTTGACTTGGGTTAGTCCATTGTGAGAATCAAGAACTTTATGTTACACACCCTTTGTCGAGGAGTCATACTTGAGGTCGGGGATGACGCATGGGTAAACCCTGACCAAAAAAGTTCCATAGTAGAATCCTAAGATTTGGAGGGTCATTTCTAAGGGTTATATGGACAATGACTTTTTTGTGTTGTTGATGCCCTACACACCATCCCGAGGAGGAGGAAGGAGTTTTTCCAACAAATACAAAGAGATATGCATGAAATTATGAGATGGAAGGGTTTTTTTAGAGGCACTACTTCAAAACATACTTTTTACAATGGGAAAAAACCCACATTTCTGTTGGTTGTGTTTTAGTTAGCATATTTATTACAAGAAGTCTAATCTTGTGTTATTTATAGTATATTCTATACAACACAAGTTATAGACAATGGGTAAAATTCATTGTAGTATATGTTACACTATAACAGGTGTTAAACTATTGTAATAGACTATCACAACATACTCAAACATGTTGTAAAAGACTATAATTACACAACATACTCTAAGCCGTTGCAATTCTCATGTATTCTAATCCATTATAATAGAACATAATTGCACATCATACTCTAATCCCTTGTGATATACCATAATCACAATAGGCTTTCACCATTTGTAATAGTTACTTATTGTAATAGATCATAATCATACATGTTGTAGCTCATTATTATATAGCAAGATCATACAACATAGTCCAACCTGAGAGTGAAGCTAGGGAAGAAAGTCGGGGCCATGCCCCCAAGTAAAAAATGGAAAATTTAAATATACATACATATATATGAATGATTTAATATATATGTTGTATAGCAGATACCAGATAGAAGTTGCTAATACTGCAACTGCATACAACTATTCACTTTACTTGCAGGTCACTGGTTCAATCTTGCGTATAGGCGTATTTTCCTTTTCTCGTCAACATGTATATACATGATCCTCTGTATATGTACATAAAATGAAATTAGTTCATCAGTTTCAGCTGTGAGTTACCTTCATGTGGCCTCAAACTCAAAACATGTGTCTAGATGTATTTTCATTTTTTGCAACATGTTGTATTCACCCCTATTACAATGGATGTTTTCAATGAGATACAATATCCATTAACTATTGTATAAAGTACATATATTACAACTTGTGTAACACATGTTGTATAAAAAAGGTCCTATAATACCACATGATCTAATACAACATTTAAAACATGTTGTAAAATGGAAAAATGAACTGTTGAGAAAAGTATTTTCTTTAGTAGTGAGGTTGGTGAATTTATTGGTGTGTTTAATTTGTGTGATATTTGATCTTATGGAATCTTCGAATTTGTATAGAGAGGGAGGAGATAAAACTGAGGGGTTTTTGTTCTAGTATGAGATAATATTTCAAATTAGTTTTGTAAGGAAAATAGTGCCAAAATAACCATGAGAAATATAAAGATATGAGACAGAAATTGTGAGACAAATAATCAATTAATGTTGTGCTTGGATACAAAAAATGACTATAGGAATAAGAAGTGTAGAAGCAATCTAGTGAGGTGGGTACATCGAGATAGTTGGGATAAACAAGATCATCCATTGTACCAATAAGCCAACATGGAATAGTGGAGGAATAGGAACTTTAGAAAATCTAAAATAATATATCTATTAAATCCTATTTTATTTAAATAAATTATTGTGTCCTTATTTATTTTAATTGGACTAGAAAGTAAGGCCCAATCTGAGTGAATTTGGTATTTATTTTCCATTTTGGGGTAAATTAAATATATCTTTATATATTAAGTATAAATGCTCATATTGCCATATCTATTATCTTGTTTAATATTTTCCACTAATCTTATTGGGGTTGGGTTTGATTATTTCAAATTGTCTCATCATTGGCAACTTCCCTTCTTACCTATATGTATAAATTATTATTACTTTAGTCGAGAGTCCTTTTTGAAGGAATCTTTGATAATTCATTTATAAACTTTAGGTTAAAGCCTAAAATTACTATTTTTGTTATTTCCTTAGTCTTTGAGTGATATTTTGAACTGCATAACCTTATTAATCATCTGGACCTAGGAAGGTTCTACAGGTCCTCTCTTAAAAACTAAGTTTGTTAAATAGTGAACTTTCACTTTAACCCTCACTTAAACCCTAAGTTAGATAATTGCACCAAAACCTCCTAATTTGAACTTTTTCCTTAAATAATATATCTCTAAGACCCTATAATTCATGTTTTCATATAATTTAGGAGAGATAGGACTACTAACTATAAATGAAAAAGGAAAAAGAAACATAGGGTTCAAAAATATATTTAGGTGTCATCCTATTACAACACTCCACCTCTTAAAGAGGATGTCATTCTCAAAATATGTCCATCCATATCGTAGTACATTTCCACACCTCTAAAAAAATTTGTAGGGTTCTAGGTCTCTTAAGGGGGTTAATGTGATTGGGACCATCACATACCCCATTCCACATTGTAGTCCCATCTCAAGCTAAAACTATGTCACTCAAAACATCATATCTTCAATATAATTATTGTACTACATATTGAGATAAATATTAGCAATCATATTGACTATACATATGTATTGAATCGTGCTATTCTTAGGGTGTATTTAATTTTCATCAGTTTGGTTAGTTTTTTCATGTGGTCTAGGATTTAGCATTCGTAATGTGTGTTAATTAGTTTCTCGAGTAAATTTAACCATATCTATATAGCTAATTAGGGCTTCTGCAGAAATTTACATTTTTTAATATGTTATTTCACATAATTACCTGCCTTCTAAAATATTATCTTTATACTATCAACCATTTGGTCTCACTCAATATAAAAACTTAACTTACTTTGATAAGTACAAACTTATTATCGAAATTTATTTAGGTTATCCAACTAATATCTATTGTACTCAACTTAGCAAGGTGTATCCATTTACCCTAGTTATGAAGTAGGTTTATTTATGTGATTGTAACTGAGAAAATTTCCTAATGGTTACTCAATGCACCCACTATTAAATTCATACAATCATTTAGTTGAATTATATCCCTAAATATCAAGGGGCATAACAATCCAAACCCTTAAAAAGGATCTACCTACAAGCCAACTAGCTACTCAAATATGTGGTGAAGGAGTAAGTCTGATAAGTCACATGCATCAAAAACATTTTACTCACTTATCCACACTTAGATATAAGGATTTAGGGTTGGCCTAAACATTCAAGGGGTTCTTCTCTAAGGGATTCCTCTACTACCTAAAACTTCATACTATAATGACTTTGCTCAGGATGTCTGTGAT
This sequence comes from Alisma plantago-aquatica, assembly GCA_963693085.1. Lineage (NCBI taxonomy): Eukaryota > Viridiplantae > Streptophyta > Magnoliopsida > Alismatales > Alismataceae > Alisma > Alisma plantago-aquatica. The sequence goes on along the minus strand of OY856413.1, from coordinate 589,093,335 downwards.
AAAATCCAAAAATGCACTATTTATGTACATCTAGTTTAATAATTACTATAACTTTAATGACAAATTATTGCATTGTATCGTGAAAATGGTGTCACAAATTCAACATAAGAACCAAGTAAAAACATTTTCACCAAGAAACATCCTTAGTGGTCATTTCATCACCACTTAATCCAACAAAGATTGTCTAAGAACCAAGAACCCGAAAAGGCATATCATAAAAATTTATTTATTTCCAATCTAGGAGAGAGGAATAGGGTTTCCTACTACAAAACTTTAGCTTCTTCAAGATCTTTATGGTGTACATTCCCCATAGTGTACTACTTCACACTAGTAATCAATTATCAAACTTGATAGACAATATATCACAAAGGGATAATGGAAAGTGACATGGTCACCCACCCCTCATTGAAAGAGGTTAGTGTTTCCTAGTATGAATATGTAACTATAATGTTGTCTCTATAAGCCATAGATGGACTATAGGGGTATCCTATCTCATCAACTTATTGATATAGGTAATCTTATCTTCATATGACATAGAACATTACCTATACATCAAACTTATATTTTGGAGGTGAGAGAGAAAGACTTTAAGATTCATCATCAGATACCCTATAACATTTCTCTACTAATTGACGAGGAATTTGGAGTTCAAGAAAAAGAGTATAGATTCCTACGAGAATAAGGTTTTGTGAAAATCCATGGTAACATAATTCCATGTCAAGGGCTAGTCCTTTGTAACCATAGTGGAACTATTTTGGATATTTACATTAACTCAAGGGAGAATATAAGTCATAATTTGGAATTTAAATGCCATTATTAAAGCATGATTATCCCCAAGGAGAACTAAGATGAGTGAATTCTTGTAAGGCAGAAAAAGGATAGGTTTCTAATATAAATCAGGGTTCTAGATAATATTTTTTAGGATATCCTACACAAGACATATGTGTAGGAACAAAAGAGAAAAAGTTGAAATAGTTAGATTTACCAACTACCAAAGCTATGATACCATGCCTATGATGAGTGGGAATGAAGGATATTCACTCATTACTTATTTAGGAATAAAGTCCATTCAATCAAAAACACTATGAAGTATGAAGCAAGGCATGCATTTTTTTCAAAAGTACGATACATAAGCAATATGAGTATACATCAGTGAAGAATTAGGTTATTACTATATTCTCAGAATCTTACATTGTTCCTCATTTCAAGGATGCCATTACAAAAACGAAAGTGCATGTGCTTATACAATGGAAAAGTTATTGAGGGCAACATGACCATCCCAATTTATCCTAGAAATTGCAATGTTCTAAGACATGTTCATATTGTGCATCGCTCTCTAGGCAGCCAACATATAAGGATTTGGGAACAACATCTTCAAAAGAAGAAGAACAAAACAAAGTATGCATTCTTAAAATATTAGTAAGTGAAATATTAATACTATTTAGGCATTAAATTATAAGGTACATCAACTTTTTTCCTATTTAAGAGGAAAGGTAAGTGAAAAAGGTGTCAAGATTAGTCACAATAAGAGTATGCTGCATTTCCTTTTTCAGAGATAACCATTGAAGATGAATTTCTTGTCTTCTCAATTGTTTCTCAATGGTAAACAAAAAATAGTGCATTTAGATATAAGAAAAACTAAAATTGTCTAAATCAAAATCAGAACACCATCAGATTTTGATCCAAGGTTTTGTTTAAAGATGCACCCTTAGGTGGAAAGATGCACCCAATTCATATATGAATAGTTGATTCGAAAGACACTTCGCAGGTGGAAAAGTGTGCCAAATATGTATGATTATTTCACCTATATAATAATAGTCTACAATCACACATGCAAATAGAGTGGCAAGGAATAAGGTTGAATCGAAATTCAAATACAAAAGGAATGTGAACATCCATACCATGAACATTTTGGTCAAAGGAACCATAAATGAAAAAAAAAAAACTAAAGAAGACAGAAGTTGATCATAAAGAAGGATTTTTCAAGTAAAATTATAGAAGAGATGAAAATGAGAATCATGTCAGGATTTATATTTTATTGAAAGGATATATGGTGTAATCAATTAATGCCTAGATAAAATTATGCACATACATGATATTTAGTCCCAAAAAATCCGCAATTAAATATTAATAAAAAATATAAAGGTCCACTAACACCTTCTAACAATTTTGAATGTGTTTAAAACTAATGTTTTGTCTGACCTTAAAAATCACCCTTCTTATTTTTATTGACTTAGGTTAGAAAACTCATACCATATTTTTGGAAAAAGTCTAATGGGTTCACAACATAGTACTTATAAGTTTTAGAGATACAAATAAATCATTATGAACTTTATAAGTTAACAACATGTATTCAAACAATTAAATTGAGAACCAATAAAAAACACAAGGTTTCTTCCACATCACGCATTAGGATCTCAATGTGTGAAAATGCATCTACGTAAAGCCACTACTAAAGCATGGGAAGTTACAAGCATAAAATCATGTCATAAAAGACTAGTATACGATTTCTAGAATGGAACAAACAAAAAAATCATAGTAATATTAGGAAATGGTAAATACAATTGTTCTGACATCCCACCATTTCCAAGAAGGTTACTTAGAGCTTGATCCTTGATACAAAATTGTTAATACTTGATCTAACAAGATATTGATAAATCATGGTTGTTATCATCAAGCTCTCGGGTCTCAGAGACCCAAATATTAGGTTAGGAAGTGGTATGGGACCCATGACCCTTTTTATTTGGAATGGAAGGGGAAAAAGAAGCTAAAACTGCACTCATAAATGATGACATAACATGGACTCATTAATTATAAGTTGCCCGTGCATACTATAATAGGACAAAACTAGTGAAAAACCACCAAAAAACCTTAGAACTCCATATCTTCCATATTAAAACTGAAACCAACCTCAACTTGAAAATCCAAAATCTATGAGCATTTTGGGAATACTAAGGGTAGTTTAAGATTCTATACCTCCTCATGGACTAAATTAGTCATTTTAGAGAATCAAGAAACTCCACACTCTCAGTAAAATACCCCCCTTGAGGAGTCATACAACAAGTTTTAAGTGATGTCTTGGTAAAACCAACAATCAAAAAGTTTTGTTACAAAATTCTAAGGTTTTGAGGGCTATATTTATGGTATGAGTTGGGAAATGTTGTTGTGTTCTAGCAATGCCCAACACAAAACCCCAAGGATGAAGAAGGATTTGGTCCAACTATACCAAGGGGGTATGTATTAAATTGGAAAAGTCCGGGATTTGGGAGGTCTAAAATTTTATTGGTGAGGTTTAAATTATATAAGAGTTTGTCTCATGTCATCTACAAGTCATAATAGAGAGGAATAAGGAGAGAATTTGGGGGCTTAATTATGGTAACATATAAAGTTCAATGTGAGTATTGTTAGACATGGATTTTGATAAAGAAATGGTGGGAAAATAATAGTGTAGAGATACTAAATTGAGAGAGATAAAACATAGACAAATCCTCAATGCTTGTTGCACTTAGATACAACCAATAAGTGAAGGACTAGAAACATGCAACATTTGTCTAATGAGGTGCACACAACAAGAAAGTCAGGAGAAACAAGCACATCCATCAGATAAATGCACCAACATGGTATAGTGAAGGGAAATGTGTGCGACAAAGAGAAGATAGGAACTATTGGAAAAAAACAATCATGTTTTTATTGAACTCTTAATTAACTAAATTAGTCTTTCCTTTGTTCTTTAAATTGAACTAGAAAACAAGGTCCAATTAGGGTGAATTTGAAATGATAGTTAAATATGTTATGTACCATAATAATTTGGCATACAGATACAACTTTCAAGGTTATGTATTGTATCAGTTTATATATTTGGTGTATAATGCTCCTATCACCATGTTTGATTTGGATAATCTATATTGGAATAGTTTCTTGTTATCTACTGATATTTAGGTTAGGTTTGATTTGGATAATCTATATTGGAATAGTTTCTTATCATCTACATTAAACCATCAATGTTATTTTATTTGAGTTTTTATTTCTAAGGTCTCTTGGGTAGTTTGCCTAATTGCTTGACTGCCAATATTAATATTAGTTGATTTAGCCACCTAGGTGGTAGCTCAGTGGATAAGGTGTGGGATCCCCATAGTAGGAACCCAGGTTCGATCCTCGATTGTATGGCTTGAGCAATCCTTGGTCTAGTGGCTTGTGTTTGAGTTTACACCTCACCCCTATGTGCTTATCGTTTAGGGGTATGGGGTTCACATTTATGAGGTGGGGTCACAAGTGCAACTCCTCAACTTTAAAAAATTATTAGTTGACATGTTAATTCCTAAAGTGTTTGTAGTATCATTTTGTATTCCATATACTTTGTTATTTTTCTAGACCTAGGAAGGCTATATAATCCTTCTTTAAAAGCTAACATCTATTAACTAGTGAATTTGTAGTTTAACCCTAACTTAATCCTTAGGTTAGTTATACCAAAGCCTCCTAGTTTAGATATGTTAGTTGAATACAATATTTGTAAAGACCTATTATTCCTATAGTCATATAATTCATGACAAATTGGAATTAATACTAAATCTAAAGGAATAAGTGAAAATAAAGATGGGTTTAGGAAATATACCTAGGTTTATGTATGTTGCATTTTATAGGTATTAATGTATCATAGTAGTAAGTCAAATTATGTAAGTCTGAGTTTTGGATGAGTGAAATAGCTTTTCTTGGTCATGTTAGATCTAGAAAGGGTATATGTGTAGATCCAAAGAAGATATAGTTGTTTTTGCATTAGGGCAGTCAAGGATGCAAAGTTAAGAGTTCACTTTATTTATCTGGTTACTATATATTCACCGTTAACCAACTACCCAAGAAGGATTTACCTTTAATTATATATGAGGGGTGTCGATGTTGTTTCATGTTTTTCAATGAGTAGTTGACAAAAACACATGTTGGTTATTGTAGAGATAGAAAAAGTCTACATCATCTCTTGTAAAGCTTCAAGGAGAGGTCTTGGTTGTGTTTTTCTTCAAGATATGACTGTGATCTCTTATTCGTATAAACAAATCAAGAAGCATGAGAAGAAATACCCCACACATGACATATATTTGATAATTGTTGTTCTTGGTTTCATGGTGTTGTGGAGCTACATTTTTTGAGAGAAATATCATAACTTATGGATCAAAAGAGCCTCAAGTATACATTTAAGCAAGAGAGTTGAAAATAAGGAAGATATTATGGTTAAAGTTGATCAAGGATTACAACTATACCATAGATTATCACCCTAGGAAGAAGCATTTTGTAGTTAAATCTTTAAGCAAGAAGTCATTTTTGTTTTCTTTAGTGGCTAATGTACATTTGTACTCCATGGCTTGTAGGAAGAGAAACATGCTAGTATTTCTTAAACAAATGAATTCTTAGTTGCAAGTAATTTTGTGAAGAAGTTTTATGGCATAACTTTAGTTCAAGCTAACATTGGAAAAACTTATCAGAGACACTCAACAATAATACAAAATATACAATCAAAGCTAGGAGTTGTGAGTCATTCAAGATTTAATTAGTCAAATGATTGTTTCATATGATTGATTGGCAAGTTGTCTCTCATGAGGTAGAAAGATTGATGGATGTTATTCTTGAATAGGTGTACCAAGATGTACATGAACTTGAAAATTATTTACGGTTGGAAAGGGAATGAAGTATGATGTGGTAGAATTAGTGTCAAAGTGTGATATATATAAGTTGGCCAAGATTGAACATCAAAAATCTCATTGGTTTTTGCATATGATGTATATATCTGTGTTTAAATGGGATCATGTCACTAGGGATTATTAAAATAATATAAACCACAAAATCATGCATCTAAGGTAAACTTTGCAAAGGAATCCATTCTTTAAAAACAAAGCATAAAAATTTTCATTCAAATCTCTTTTACTTGTATATGTGCATTTCGATTTATTTGAACAAAAAATAGAGGTTATAACATCCTTCCTCTCTTATAGGAAATTTTCCCTCAAAATTTGACTAACCAAGCAAACAACTTAGGGTAAGACTTTTCCATGTCCGTCCTCAGCTTCCATGTGGCTTCATCCTCTCCATGGTGCTTTCAAAGAACCTTTACCATCTCTATCTTTTTACTCCTGAGCTCTTTCATCTTGGTATCCAGTACCCTCACTGGTGACTCTGGGTATGTCAGCCTCCCTTGGAGTTCAATAGGTTTAATTCTTAGCACATGACTCAGGTTTTTCACATAGCACTTCATATTGAACTTATGGAACACATTATGCATCATACTATATTGTGGGGGTAACAATAGCCAATGAGAAGCTTCACCATTCTATTCTAAAATCTCAAATGGACCCACATATCAGGGACTCAGTTTTCCTCTATTCTTAGCTATACCTCATAGGGGTCAGATTTTCAAAAACACATGTTCACCCATAGTGAAGTGCAAGTCAGTTCATTTCGCATCAACATATGACTTTTGTCGATCATGGGCTCTTTTATGCCTTTTCTTGATCAAAGCATCTTTATCAACATACAACTACAATTCCTCTGACCTCAACAAGGTCCTCTGACCGACATCATCTCAGTGAAGCAGTCACTAACATGGTCTCCAAAAGAGCTTCATACAGAGGCATCCCGATACCAGTTTGGTAACTATTATCATAAGAAAACTCAGCTAAGGGAAAGTATTTCTCCCATGAACCATTCCAATTGAGCACACATGCTCTCAAAAGATCCTCTAAGGTTTGGATCATTGTTTCTGACTACCCATTAGTCTAGGGGTGATAGGTTGTGCTAAACTTCAACCAAGTACCAAGTTCATTATGGACTTTGTTCCACAACTTGGGGGTGAACTTAGGGTCACAATAATAAATAATTGAACTCGGAATACCATACAAATGAACTATTTCTTTAACATATAGTTCATTTAGGAGGTCCGCCACAACCCATATTATATCATGACCTTTCCTTTGTCTGGAAGAGAACCACTACAAAATCCATGGGGTTCTGGTATCATTTCCTCTCAGGAATCTCAATTGGTTGTAGTAACCCATCAGGTTGGTGGTGTTTAGCCTTCTCTATCCGATAATGTGAGACAACTGAATACACATGGTGCTGTCTCTCTTCATTCCAAGCTACCAAAAATATCACTGTAAGTCTTTAATCATCTTGGTAGTGCCAGGGTGTACTGTATACGTAGAACCATGAGCTTCTTACAAGACATGATTTTTTAAGGGCAAACCTTTAGTAACCCAAATATGATTCTTGTAATTGATTCCACCATCTACTCCCACTAAGAGATGTGTCTGAGGTTTATCTAACAAACCTTTCATCTTGTCAAGCTCTGAGATGGCTAATTGGGAATCTACCAACTCGGTCAACATGTCTGGCTTTATCATAATGTTAGCAACATAGATCCTAATCTTCTAATGGCTATGGAGTCCACCTATAAAACTCTTCTAATCCTGGGTAGATAAGACAACTACACACCTAATCAATTTTTTATTAAGGGCATCTTCTACCACATTAGCTTTTCTAGGATGATAGGCGATGGTGAAAACATAGTCTTTCATATACTCCATCCACCGTCTTTGTCTCAGGTTTAGGTCCTTCTAAGTCCATAGGTATTTCAAGATCTTTGTGGTCGGTGAGGATTTCCAAAGTGGATCCATAAAGATAGTGTCACCTAATTTTCAGGGCATGTATAATCGTAGCCAGTTCTAAATCATGTGTTGGGTAGTTAACTTCATTGGTCTTGAGATGTCAGGATGCATAAGAAACAACATGCCTATTTTGTTCTAGCATGCACCCAAGCCCCATCCTTGATGTTTCGGTGAAGATCATAAATCCTTCATCTCAACTAACTCCATTTCATCTAACTGAGCTGTTACAAGCTTGGTCGGCAATTCATGCTTGATTTACCTTTATTTGGTACTTAAACTCTTATTCTAATCACCAAACTCTACTTCATAATTATATCCTCATTTGAAATCTTAATTTGGTAATTATCTTTATCACCCCATCTTCCAACCCATTTATCCAATATTCTCTCCTAAGGGTGTGGTAACCCCTCCAATTATCATTTATCACAAAAATACTTCAACTTAAGCATTTATTCCTCATATCACTTCCATTCCTATTATGGCATGCGTCTTTCCCATCTCTCACACTCGTAATAATATGAAATAAGCATATGGCTGTAGTCCAAATACAAAGCTCATCTTGTTCCAAGAGTAGAGACGGTGCATCACACATCACCATTTTAGTTTCAAGTCTAGGTTGAATCATCCTCTGTAAGACTCCAAACCATGAATACCACCATTCTCTTAGCTCCATGTATACATGTAGGAAAAACTCTTCTCCTAATCCTTGAGTCATATTACAACTCCTATTTATGATCCTTAGTCATTTCCTCAAAGTCTCTCAGTTGTCGGTACTTATGGAGTGATCTCATCCTCATGCATCTAGAGAGTGCCTCTCACATATACCCTTTGGGCCTCATGAACTCATGAAGGTGGCCAACCTCCTAACCCATGGGCCTTGGGCAGACATAGTCCTTACCTCCCGACACTATGGTCTCATGCATTCCAAGAACAATCAACTCCTACTCCTGTCAGTCTCATCCCTTCTTGACCTTAGGATTGACTTAGGGTTCTTATCATTTCTTTATTTAATTATTCATTTTTCTTTAGATTCTTCTAATAATATCCAAGCACATTATATCCTTTATAACTCTTTAACCCAGATTTCCTTCATCTCTCAGGGAACTCATAGTTTTCCTTATGTCCCTTCATTGGAATCATGATGACCTACCCAAATGTTCCCCATTCTACCGATCACTTACATATTGACTTTTCTTCATGTCCCTTAGAGATGATCATACTTGGGTCTAAAGAATCATACTCAATCTATGTGCTTTTGTGCTTCAAGCACTTAATGTCCCAAGTTTCTATGTGACCTTGAATGTTACCATAATTCTCAACTAATTTATAAACTTACTCCTTTAGTAAGGGTCCTTCCCCAGGACATTATATAACTACTACTTAGCAGTATTAAGGAAAAACCATACTTGAATCCAAGGTAGGCATACATTCTTCTTGAGAGCTACCATGCCATGTGGATTATCATTCAAGATTTGAAAAAGTTTCATTTCTAGCAACAACATTGATACTTCACAATGTTATTATATTGTGTCATACATTGTCTAGTACACGGTGTACCACCACTCTTCAGGGATGACTACCTTCTTGAAGTTCGTCTACATCGGCCTAAGCTCCCTTATCATTAGTGGCACCAACTTGGACTATTTTGGCATTCCTAATCAAATGGGACTGCCCCATGTGGCATTGTAGTCGTTGTTTGAGCTATTACCAGATTCGGTCCTCGAGGACCAGAGAGGGGACAGTCAACCTGAATATGTCCTTCCTGCTGACAGAGGTAGCACACCTTCTTCTTGAAATGACACTTTATCTTTTGTGTCTTCCCACAGAAGCGATACCTTGGGGGTGATGCTTGGTGTGAAGTTTTCCCTTTCCTTTATACCTACCCTAGCCGTGTTGGTGACCCTAGGCTTTCCAATTAACATTCCTTGGCCCAGCGCTGCCTTTATCGAAAATGAGATATCTTTTGGGTGGATGTGGTGTAGGCACAACCGTATTCTCCATTTTCCGTGCAAAGTGAGTTGAGAGGATGGTATAGAAGTCCTTCCAGGCCATTGGTTCTATGCTCAAATCTCAGTCGGTGATGTAATGTTCCCACCAAAGTTTTGTGGTTCCCTCAAGTAGGTAAGTTGCAAAGAGGACCTTCATGTTGGGTGGAACTCCCAAAATATGAAAGTCATTTTCCACCTCATGAATCCAGGCTTCCACCTCATAGCTTTCTTTGGCCTAGAAATTTTCTATATTCAACTTGACGAAGTCGAGGATGGTAACTTCAAGATGCGGGTGAACCGGTAGGGGTTCTCCATACTCCTTTCTGGCAACACCTTTGGGTGTAAGGGAACTGACCATCTCTGTGAGTTCCTTCTATTTCCCTAGTCGGAGATCATCTGAGGTAGCAACTGGTCTTTCTGTGGGTTCTGAATTGGTAGCATGACCAGGTCATCCTTGGGCTCATCTTCCTTCCTAGGTTTGCACATAGGGTCTGAACTATCTCCAGAATTTTAGGGTGTCAGATGGGGAAATTTTGGTTTCAAGACCTTCTTTAGTGGTGGCCTCTTCTGGCCTCTTGTATTTTTTGGTAGTCTCATCTTGTGTCGCTTCTCTTGAAGACATACTCTCCTGGTAGGAGGGCCTTCCCCCTGGTAGTCAAGGATGACTGTGATCCTGGTGGGGGCCATGTTGTTCCATATAAACTAACTTTATTCAGTTTCATACTTGAGATATTAAACCTTCATAAAAATTAGGTCCATGACATCTTCATTACATGTTTTTTATCATTCGGTGGAGGTTGCCTTAAACCCTATTTCTCATAACCCTAATACACATGAAGAGATATAGAAAGCAGTTCTAGGCACCTAGGGTTTTGTCAGTAAGGGGGTAGAGAAGAAGGCGAAGATAGATGTGAAATCTTAGAGGCATGTTATTTTGAGTAAAGTCCTCAAACTTTGGCTAGGCAGGAAGCACGGGTCTGGGAGTCCTCATAAGCTGACTAGAGGTGTAGAGGAAAATATTTCCAACCTATGGTTGTGGTCCTTTCTAGACATCATTGCTTTTGGAAAACACTAATAATTCCCTTTGGGTTCTATAGACTTTGTAAAATTCAATAATTATTGGAGGTTAAAGAGTAAACCCTGTTCTGATACCAAATGTAATGACCACCTCCACCTATCATCCCCTATTGAGGAAGATTGAGAGGGAAAGGGAATACATGATCGCAGGTTTAGTAATTAGCCACAAAAAAATTGATAAATTTGACTAACAATAAGGAATTTGGTACAAAACTAATGGAATATCTAAAGTTACAGCATAAATAAAATCTAGCTAACTATAACCTCCATGTTTACATTATGTTTCTTCATCTTGTGCCTTCTTTCTAGATATTCAGTTTCATCAAATTTGTAGAATGACAAATTATCCTAAAAGGCCGACAAACAAAATGTCGATCAGTATAAGGAATTATATTGGTATGTGGGGGAAATAAAATATTGCATCTAGTGTAAAAATATAATCACAACAATTATTGTTATAGAAACAAAATTATCATTTTCTTCATAACTCCTTGACCCGTTTTTACTCAACCTTTGGGATACCCTTTTGGGATCTTGTCCCTGCAGTGGATGAAAAGGCCACCTTCTCAATCTGGAGCCCGGGTGCCATGTTGGTCTTCCCAATTTGAAGCCTGAACTTAGTTGGCCTTCCCAATCTAGGACCTGGTCTGATTTCATATGACCTTCCCAATCTGGGGCCTGGTCTGACATTCCCAATTGGGGCCTGGTCTTTGGTCATAGCCATGACTTTTCATTTCCTTTCATTCAAACCTCCAGAGTTGGTATATCGGGTTCGAGCAAGTTATAAGCATACTTTGTGATAGCCATAGTCACTTTATAGATTACAGGAAACACTACTATAGAAACGGCCTTTGGCGTCGGTCTTTTAACCCCATTTGGCATCGGTTTCCGACCGACGCCTATGTGGGCGTCGCTAAAGGTCGAACACTTCGGCGTCGGTTTTTTAACCGACGCCTATTTAACCTATAGGCGTCGGTCTTTTAGTAGATAACCGACGCCAAAAGGGTTCGCGCCATAGAAAACGACGTCATCTAGGGCACTTTCTGCGTCGGTGATTTACTGAAAGACTGACGCCTATATTCCATGTAGCGTCGGTCTTTTAGTAGATAACCGACACATAAAGTGTCCTAGATGACGCCGTTTTCTGTGGCGCGAACCCTTTTGGCGTCGGTTATATACCAAAAGACCGACGCCTGGTTGTTTAAATAGGCGTCGGTTCGATACGAATATCCGACGCCATTTCCAGGACTGCTTTGGCCACATCAGGCGTCGGTTATCTATAAATAACCGACGCTTTAGGTCTTTGCTGACGGTTTTCTATAAATAACCGACGCCTATTTATATTTTTTTTTTTCATATCAGTTTGCAGGCCTGCTGTGGCTGGTCAGAAGGATGAGAACCTGCAATTCAGTTTTCTGAACTGCAGGTTTACGACATCCATTGATATCAGCCTACAAACAGGTCGCAAACCTGCAAAAGTCACAAGGAAAATTTCACACAAGTACATACATTCAGACATCAATTCAATTCTCACATTCACACATATAGAAACATTCAAATACATGTATTAACATTCAGAAATATTCATTTACAAAGTATCATTCATTATCGCTATCAACATCCCAATTATATCTTACAGTTGCCACTGCTTGTATGGCTTTTGCCCATTCTTCTCTTACTTCATTTAATGCTTCCATCGTATATGGAGCATGTATATTTTTTAAGCATTTACCTATAGTGTGGTCAGTTTTAAACACCTGCAAAGAGAATGATGTATATATAAGTAATAATATAAAAATAAGATTGATATATTTCATACTAACTAATGAGACTATATATAATACCTCATGTATGCTATCGATGTCCAATGCGGCATGTTTGATAATCATCTGCATAAATCGCATCACATAGTATGCGCATGCCCAACCATTGTCTTGTGTAGCACACTATAAATTGAAACATACAAAATAATACAACTAAGCACAATTCACATCAATGATATATACATTGGAGTCGGGGAGTCGGGAACTTACTTGTACGTTCTCCCAATTTATTGGCTGGTTCTTTTTCCTTGGGACCTTTCCTCCAGCCTTTTTGAATGCATCTAAACCCCTACATGTTAATATAACACAGTAAATTGCATAAGTAAATAGTAATGTAATAAAAGATGTTAACAGATATAAAAATGAAATATTTCTCACCAGAATAATGGCATTCTCATTACGTGTCCAATTTTAGGGTTCAATGTACTCCCCGTAGGATCTAGATAATAAACAGTGAATGTCCCGGGGACAATAACTAGTAACTCCCAATGTCTACCGCTAGAGGTAAGAAGTTAACAATTAATAACTCAAAATGCAAAATAAAAATGGAATTTTCTTAAGTCCAAATTATAAATAAAGTAAACTTACTTGACATTGAATGGAGCTATTATTATCGTCTTCTTTTGTTGACCAAAAATTATAAAAGCATCTATACAGTATTGTTGAACATTATCAGGGTCTTTAGCTACCAAACTAATCAATGAAGGAATCAAAAATCCCACATGATCAAATGCAAATTGTTTGCAATGATCTTCGACTAAGTAGCTGCAAAACATGTATTACGTATGCATTAATATATAAGAAACCAGCTCACCAGATCTTACACAAGGTATATGGATGTATAAATAAGATCTCACCTTATCCATGTCTCTATCATTGATGTATTCAACCACTCATACATAAACAGCTCAATAATATCTTGTATAAATAAAGAGCTATCGTATGATTGACCTGCAAGATAAACATCGATATCATTTCCGGGTTGTTTAGGGCCCGATATCAACAATGACAACATAACGTACTTATTTTTCATACACATCCAGGGAGGAAGATTGTATATAACAAGCATGACTGGCCAAGTGCTATGTTGGCTGCTCAATGTCCCGTACGGATTCATCCCATCTGTACAAAGCCCAAGTCTTAGATTCCTATCTTCTTCACCAAATTTAGGGTACAATAGATCAGTCTTCTTCCAATGTGGGGAATCAGACGCATGTCGTAGGATCCCATCATTATTTTTCTTAACATCTGCATGCCACCTCAAATTCTTCGCATCTTTCGGATTTGCAAACAAGCGTTGAAACCGTGATATTATAGGTAGATACCACAACACCTTGGCGGGAGAACCAGTTTTGGACTCCCCCGAAGTCATCAATTTATACCGTGACGCACCACATTTTGGACAATCTTTCAAATCTACATAGTCCTTTTGAAATAATACACAATCATTCGGGCATGCGTGTATCTTCTTGGCCTCCATTCCCATTGGGCACAACATTTTCTTTACCTGGTATGTTGAGATTGGAAGCTCGTTTCCTTCAGGAAGCATTTCTTTCAACAAAGTCAACAATGAAGTGAAGCTTTTGTCGCTCCATCTATTGTTAGCTTTCAACTTATACAATCTCAACACAGCGCTAAGCTTCGTAAACTTAGCACAGCCTGTGTATAACGGTATCTCAGCATCATGCACAATGTTTGTAAAGATAGGAGGTGGATCGTTGTGCTCTACCCTACAACTATCCAGCATCGCATCAACGATGTCTGCTGGAACTGGTTCGTTCACATTTACGTCATCGGAGGCAATTTCTTCTTCCACCCAAGCACTGCTATCGACATCTACTGGTTTCGATTTTGAAATCTCTCCATGCCAGTGCCATTCTGTATAGCCTTGTACAATCCCGTTGCACATGACATGACTTTTGATTTCCTCACCAGTGTTGACTTTCAAGTTGTTACCGCAATGCCTACATGGACAATAGAACCTATCTGTAGGTTTTTTCCTATGTTCCTCGGCAAATCTAATAAACTGATCAAGACCAGATATAAACTCTGGGGTGCAACGATTACGAATGGACATCCATGATCTATCCATTCTATGATCAGAGAAAACAAGTATATATTAGGAAAAGATTAGGCAGCATTTCCCCGCTGTTCTCTAAGTACATATGTACTTAGAGAACAAACGGGGAAATGCCAACAAACACATTTGATGTCATTCTTATATATATTAAATGTGTACCACCTATCCCATCCTTGAACACCTAATCTCACTAGTAAGTGTATAATGTGTATTTGGTTTTCAAGAAAATTTCGGCAGCATTTCCCTGCTGTTCTCTAAGTACATATGTACTTAGAGAACAAACGGGGAAATGCTACCGAAATTTTCTCGAAAACCCAATACACATTATACACTTACATCCTAAGTGAGATTAGGTGTTCAAGAACAGTCCCAAACCGGGGACTATCCAAGATTTACTCCTAATGAGTAAATCTTGGACGGGTTTCTAGGCCAACAAACACAATAATAGATATCTACAATGAAGCCGGACTCCATACAAACAGTATATAATTTAGTGATTGTTCATTCTAATTTATACCAATGTACAAGTAATATAAAGAACAATGATTGTTCACATTCTAGGCCAATAAACACATGTGATGTCATTCTTATATATAATAAATGTGTACCACCTATCCCATCCTTGAACACCTAATCTCACTAGTAAGTGTATAATGTGTATTGGGTTTTCAAGAAAATTTCGGCAGCATTTCCCCACTGTTCTCTAAGTACATATGTACTTAGAGAACAAACAGGGAAATGCTACAAAAATTTTCTCGAAAACCCAATACACATTATACACTTACATCCTAAGTGAGATTAGGTGTTCAAGAACAGTCCCAAACCGGGGACTATCCAAGATTTACTCCTAATGAGTCAATCTTGGACGGGCTTCTAGGCCAACAACATGGTTAATCCTAATATGTTGGGATCACATAATTATACTGGTAGGATTTTAATAGACATGATAAGTACCTAATCTATAGAGCATTATTAAATAATAAATCAAGAATTTAATAGTTTCAAACATGCAATAATTCACAATGCAATGTTATAAACTATAGGCAACATGGATAGATGAGACTAGAGTTCATATTAGAATAAAAATTAGCAACTTAGGACAAAGTGTGTTACCTTTCAATCTGTGTAACCTAGGGTTCAGAATATCATGATTTACTTAATGTGATAATCATAAGGACTTTATAATTTGCATGAAATAAATAAACATCCAGCATCTATCACTTATTCAATCTTCAAGAAACCTTGACAAACATAGGAAGTAAATACATGTAATCATAAGTACAACCACGTACCTTGATGGTGATCCATGCAAATCATACATTAATTCACTGAGTATATTATCCAAGCAAATAAGAAAACCAAGCAATTAACTTTTGTTGCATGTATATACATCCTAAAGTGCCACAAATCATATAATAACATTAAATGCTACTCAAGTCCTAATCTAGAGTTTAGGTTTCCTTATTATCCTGTTATCATTAGGGTTATTCTTGAACCCCCAATTCCTAAGTTCATTGATTTAATGACATAAAAAGATCTAGTTCATATTATGTTTAGCCATGATTATAAAACTATCATGTTATGATATTAGGACCACTTAAAGCAGATTAGGCACATTAAGCAAGCAGAGTAGGGAGCCAATTTCATGCAAGCAGATTAGGTCGGCACATAAAGAACCAATTTCACGCCTGGGTAGGTCGGCAGGTACCTGGGCAAGCAGAGTAGGGCGAGGTCGAGCTGGTTGAGTACGTTGGCGGCGGCCGGCGAGCTCCAGAACCGGAAGCAACTCCGACGAGCAGGGAGCGTCAGCGGTGGCAGGAAGGCAGGCGGCCAGGCGGCGGCAGGCAGGCAGCGGCCAGGCGGCGGCAGGCAGGCAGCGGCCAGGCGACGGTAGGCAGGCAGCGGCCAGGCGGAGGAGAAGGAGAAGGGGGTGCGGCGGCGGAGGAGAAGGACAAGGGGGCGCCGGAGAAGGGGGCGCTGGAGTAGCAGTGGCGGCACGGCGGCGCTGTCGTGGAGAAGAAGGAGCAGAGAGTCGGGCGACAGCAGAGAAGAAATCGCTCGCAATGAAACAGAAGAAAGGGGAAGAGTCGGGCGGTCGAGGGTTATGAAGTTCCCAAATAGCGTCGGTTGTTTACAACAACCGACGCCTAAACATCTTTAGCGTCGGTTGTTTCAAACAACCGACGTCCAATTGGACGATATTTTCATGAAATTATTTGGCGGGAACCACTTTCAGCGTCGGTTATAAAAGGATCACCGACGCTGAAAAGGACACTTTTCGCGCAAATTTCCATCGCACATAGGCGTCGGTTTTTTATCTACATAACCGACGCCGAAAGTGACACTATTTTTTTCGCTCGAAAATTGGATTTTGTGGGCGACTTTAGGCGTCGGTTTGTTATAAACAACCGACGCTGAATACAAAGCGGTACCCGTGTCTGGCTGGTCTTCGGATATAGACGTCGGTTTGTCTAAATAACTGACGCCTTATATTATAGGCGTCAGTTTTCCTTAATAACCGACGCCCAGAAAAGCGACACTGAATGCTATTTCTGTAGTAGTGAAATAAAATTCATCCAAGTATTTAATTTCAAGCAATCGGTAAAACCTCAGAAATCGTCGGGAAACTAGAGTGATTAGTTATAGGCGTAACCACATACCTTTATCATGAGTCTAGATGTCCTAGCAAGATCAAGCAATCAACCAATCAAGCAAGCAAGTTACCTTGAAAGTTAATGCAATACACCCATGTATTATTATTTTATCCAAATCATTCTTAAGACTGACTTGGGTCCCAAGTTAGGATTTTTAGGTCAACATTGGGGTTTTATTAGGGTTTTGGTTTCCCAAATCCAAGTTTCCACTTTTCATGTTTCATTAGGTTACAAACCCTAATCCTTCATTAAATTCACCTTTTATTTCAAGGAAACCCTAATTTATCAAATTATGGGTTGCTAAACTCAACGAACTTTCAAATTTCTCTTTTTATTCATCAAAGATCATTCTTTGATCAACAATAATAACTAGACATATTAAGATAATCAATTCTTAAAAATTAGGGTTCTACTTCATTTATCATGTTAAAAATGCCAACTTCAAGCACTTCTCAAGCTAGAAGCATTATTTTTATCATGTAAATATTTTTATTGGAATCTACAGATTCTTCTAATCAAGAACTATATATTACTTGTTCCCATTGGATCATCCTACAATTAGTTATGATTTTTATAAATAAATCATTTTTAGACCAATAATTGACTACCACCTAAGCAAAGGGGCTTCAAGAGCCGCCTTGCCAACGCAACTGGGCTGAGCCAATGAGCCTTAGCCAACTCATCTTCTTCACTCACATGGCAACAATGTTGGACCCATTTTAGGAAAGAGAATAAAGACAAAAAGGCCTTACCT
Source organism: Alisma plantago-aquatica (assembly GCA_963693085.1). NCBI lineage: Eukaryota > Viridiplantae > Streptophyta > Magnoliopsida > Alismatales > Alismataceae > Alisma > Alisma plantago-aquatica. Next base: position 589,075,310 of record OY856413.1, on the reverse strand, counting down.
GATCTGAAGGAGGGTCGGGGGCATAAGGGTCTTTTCCCCTATTGTCTTCTTCAACCTCTGTCTGATCTCTCGCACAGGCGAGGTAGTCTACAATATGGTTGAATCGAGCGAGGATATTACTAATGTGCAAACTCAGGCTACCTTCCCCTCTGCTGCACCTCATCAAATTTACTAGTAATGTCAATCTTTTTGCCGAAGATCTTTGTTGACTGGACGATGACGAAGAGGTCAGTGAGGAAAATAGAGAGGGACCAAGGTTAAGATCATGACTAACATGGCAATTGAAGATACAAAAATAAACGTGGGACTCAGACAGTGCTCTGGGATCTATTGGTTCCCTTGCAGATGGTTTGTGGTTCCCTATTTATAGTTGGGGGTCAGCCATGGGTGGCTATAAATTAGGTGATTCTTCTAGAGACCCCAAACCTAGACCAAACCTAGGGTAGATTCATTCATTTCATGCTCCCGAAGAAATTGGTGCAATTTCTAGATCAATTTGTTCACATAATCGTGAGTAAATTTCTTGGGAAAGTGGCTTGAACTAACCATTGTTCCCTACAAGAAGTTTTTTTTTTTGGAAAATTTCCCTACAAGAAGTTATAGTTGTATAAAGATATGGTGGTTCCTTTTATTAATGCAAGAAGGACTCTGGTCGTATTTTATTTTATATGACCTAGTGATCACGATATTGATGTGTCACATAGGCAAAAAAACTTTGATGTGGGTTATTGCTCATTACTTACCTCTAGATTTTTAGGTGTAGAGTCATGGACAACCTACAAGAACCTTAACCAAGGTTGTCCTTAACTGCCCTACCTTCCATCCTTTGTGCTCTAGCCCTTTGTTGTTTGTCTTGTAAGGAACAGGTGAATGACCCCCTACACCAAGTTTAGCACGTTCTAGATAGGAAGAATGACTATAATCCTTGTAGGATATCTGCAATGTAGGTTCTAGTAGAAGAATATGCATGGGAAACATGGCAATGTAGGTGGATCAAAAGGTTATTATCTCAAATAAATGAATGTCATAGATGTATCATGATACACATTCAGTCTCTCTTTGACTAGAGCACCTTCTAAGTCCCCAAAGCTTGCTCTCTCTGGACATGGAAGTATCCCTTGGGTCTACGTGTCCAAAGTTGTAAACCACCTTATGAGGACATACCTGAGTCGACTAATGGCATGGGGAGCTTTCTAGGGCCTCGATCAAGTAAGATGATCATTGGGGGAAAACTTTCCAATGTTCTCGATGCCCTCCACCACCAGCCTTGGGAGTCTCGTCATCTTGGATATCTCTGACCCCTTTTCTAGGGTGATGGGCCAGAGGGCTTCTGAAGACCACCACGTAGGTGAAACAAGCCTCTTAACGGGGTGGCAAGTTATTTATTAGACTTGAATCCTTATTAAAAAGAAATTGGAGGGTGGATCCATGTGCTTAGGAATCATGGGGAAAGTATAGGTGCAAGAGGGTGTAGGTAAAGGAATCCGCACAGTCCAAGCACTCAACATGGAACTAATTGTCTGACTTAGCCAATATAGTATCCATCCCACCTCTTTCACAACACCACCAAGATGCACTTCCTTGTGGCAACATGGCATGCATTTGGGGTTGCTCGACCTAGATATGATGCTCAATTTTATCCCCAATAGGTAATTATTACCTAGAAAATATTTACAAATGAGTAGTTCACTTAAAAAGTCATAAGAAATCAAGTATTGAATAGAAAAATGTGCATAAATATTCTATAGAAAAAACAATTTATTCCCTACACATTTTCTCTCAGGTTATGTCTTTAGATAAATATATCTCATGGCATCCTAATTTATAAGTTACATATTCATTGTAGGACGTTTCAAATGGTAACAATGTTATTTGCTTAGGATAAATTCTTAGAAAATGGATTCAGAACCTCAAAAGTGTTTCAAACTCTCTAGAAAACTCCGATCTAAACAATAATTGAGAAAATTTGAGACTTTCCATTAAAATGTAATTAGATTATTTGAACCTCTTTCTAACTTCCTACAAATAGACAAAGAATCCAAAAATTATAGAAATTTGAACCAAGCCTTAGTTATGACCCCTAATTCAATAAAAAATCATCAAATAGTTTTAATTATTAGTTTGGGACCATATTTGACCACAACCCTAACTTGGACCCTGTAGCTATGAATAATGATGATCTTTTAATGATAGTTATACATTATTCATCAGGTAATTTCTATGATTACTTTATCAAGGTTAAGTTAGGAAAGCCTCTGACTCAGGTGCATGGGTTTTTATTAACTATTTGACTATGATTTTTCTTGCGTAATCTATGATGTGCATGTATGCTCTTTTAGTTTTAAATTTTTGACATGTAGTATAATTGTGTAGTAAGTGATCGATTTTTAATTTCAAAATATAAATATAGATTCTCTAGTATACAACATGAAGTTCAAGGTCTTATATCATGGCTTATATCCTTGAGGTCTCTCATGGGAAAACATGTTATATCTTGTCTTTTAACCATGAGGACCCTCACTGGACCTTCCGGTAGGAAGCTGGTCAAAGGACTTGCGATTATGATTTTCTCAGTATAATGGAGTAAAATGACTAAAATGGGTGATTTCACTTTTCTAAGTAACTTTTAAATTTTCTTATTTCTTTTACTACTAAACTTTTGAAGTTATGAAAACCTTAAATACATGTATCTTTATGCTCATGTACCGGCACCTTGTGCGTTGATACACATGTTACTTGTATGGTGTAGATGTAGAGATACATGGGAGAAAAGATGGATTTTGAGAAAGTGTTTATGTCTTACCTTTTTTACACGATCTGAGTTAGTGTACATGACCAGACTTGTATAATTCTCTTTTCAATATTGTAATTGTAAATTTGTAATCTCTTATCTTGCAATAATATACATGTTGAATGTTGAGAATGTCTTTGGTGTATGCTTGTAGAATATTGGTCATGTATGTTTTGCAATTATTCTTTTTCATTGCACTTCCATTGGATCACCAATTCAACGGTCCTCATCACATGTGCCAATTAAAAGGGATCCAATAGCCCTCATCACATGCAACAATTAAAAGGCTAACTAAATCATTTCAATATGAATCGAAATCATGACATTTAATGATATTCCATTCACTTTAGGGATTTTTAAAAATCCATATCTCTCAAACCATGCATTATATTAGTCCCAAATTTTAAGGGTGAGTCTTTAATGAATTAAACTAATCTTTTGCAAAGTTTGGGACCAAAACTCAAAACCAAAAGAGACATTTCTTTGTATGCAAGTCATCCACTTATAAGGCATATATTATGCGTAAAAATTCATCTTTTTCTCTTTATTTCTTTTCTATTTTCTTTATTTTGATTCCTATTCTTATTAGAAACTATGTGGAACTGAAAACTAATCAATAGTGGTCATTCATGCCACTTTCTAAATAATTCTACACAATTCTCATATATGCACACAATTATCTTCTATTTATTTTTCCTTATACTTATTATGGGATTTTCTTTTATCCTTTTCCATTTTATCCCTCATTAGATTATTGAAATAGTATAAACCACTAAATCATGCATCCTATGGAAATTTTGCAAAGGAATTCATTATTTTAAAAAAGGCATTCAGATTTCCATTCAAGTCTATTTTACTTGCATATGTGCATTTCAATTTATTTAAACAAAAAATAGAGGTTATAACATAAAGAGTTGAAGACAGTGCTAGAATGACCATCCCCAGTTTGAGAATGATCATGGCAATCCTAGCCCATAATGAACATTCTGGTTAACTCAACCATTCCACACAAGTTTCAAAACTCCTCATCAACCAGATAAATCCATCATTCCCTCCATGACATATCCACCCTAGAATGGTTGTTATACCCCCAAGACATAATGATCATTTTACTCATAGTAGTCATTCTATCCAACCATAAGTTTGTTTGATTTACCCTAAGAATTGCAATGACAATCCATAGTCACCACGTCTATTTCACCCAAAATGATCGGTCTACCATACTTCACTTCGATGCTCACCTTGACCTAAATTCAACTTCCACCATGACCATTTCCTATTACCATGGTCATTCCACCAATCCACACCAGAGTCATGTGGGGTTAAAGAACCGTTTTGCCTAAAAACCCTAGATATTTATATAGTTGTATCAAGTATTCTCCTCACTTACCCAGGCCATCCTAGACCCCTAAGTAATGACCCCTCCTCCCATTATCCACTTTTATGGTGGACCAGGAAGGAAAATGCCATGATCCATTTTTTTCTTGATCCAATTTTATAACAGAAGACTAGTACCATTAATAATTTCAATACACTAGTACATAACCGACATTTAGTGTCGGTTATTTAAGGCCTTTAGTGTCGGTTTCTAAGCGACACCTATGTGGGCGACGCTAAAAGCCCAGCCGTTACGCGTCGGTTCAGAAACCGACACCAAAACCCTTCGCGCGCCACCGAAAACGCGCCAGCAGGGGACTATAGGCGTCGGTTTTTAGATAAGAAACTGACGCCATATACCTTCGCGCCACAGAAAGGGCGCCATCTTGGGCACTATCGGTGTCAGTTTTTAGATAAGAAACTAACGTCATATCACTTCCAACATGGCCGTGCTGGCCAGCACGGCTGTGGTATTAAGGAAATGGACGTCGGTTACGAGTAGAAACTGACACTGTAACAGACGCCATATCACTCCCAACATGGCCGTGGTGTCTGGTCCGCTGCCACGGCCGTGCTGACCAGCACGACCGTGGTGTTAAGGAAATAGACGTCGGTTACGAGTAGAAACTGACATTGTAACTATGTGGCGTCAGTTTTATACAAATAACTGACGCCTATTTTTTGTTTTTTTTGTCAATCTGCAGACCTGTTGTATGGTTGATCGCAGGATGAGAAACCTGCTATTTAGTTATGAACTGTAGGTTTTATGACATCCATTGATATCAACCAACAACAGGCCACAAACCTGCAAAATTAACAACAAAAATATTCACACATTTAGCAATGCAACCTGCATTTCCATTTGATTTTTACACATTTAGAAACATTCATGTAGCTAGCAATCTGTAGTTCCATTCATTTTCACATTCACACATGTAGAAATATTCATATAGCAACCAACAGTTTCATTCATTTTCTCTCAGACACATGTAGAAACATTCACACATATATTATAATTCAGAAATTCATTTACAAAATATCATTCTTTAGTCATTATTCACTATCAACATCCCAATTATATATTAAAACCCCCACTACTTGTATGGTTGTTGCCCATTCTTCTCTTACTTCATTTAATTCTCCCATCATATAGGGAGCATGTACATCTGGTAAGGTCGTTCCTGTAGTGTGGTCAGTTTTAAACACCTGTAAAGAGAATGACGTATATATATAATTAATGAGCTATAAATAAGATTGATATATTTCATATTATCTAATGAGACTATATAATACCTCAGCAATACAATCGATGTCCATTGCGGCATATTTGATAATCATGTGCATAAATCGCATCACATAGTATCTCCATGCCCATCTGTTGTCTTGTGTAGCACACTATAAATTCAAACATACAAAATATTAAAAAATATAACTAAGTAAGCATTGTTCACATAAATAATATATACATATATTGCAGTCAGGAACTTACTTTCACGTTCTTCCAAATTATTGGCTGGTTCTTTTTCATGGGGACCTTTCCTCTAGCCTTTTTGAACTCATCAAAACCCCTACATGTTAATGTAACACAGTACATTGCATAATTAAATAGTAATATAATAACATATGTTGACGGATATGAAAATGAAATATTTCTCACCGGAATAATGCCATTTTCATTATGTGTCCATATTTTGTATTCAATTTACTCCCCTTAGGATCTAGATAATAGACAGTGAACGTCTCGGGGACAATAACCAGTAACTCCCAATGCATACCACTAGAGGTAAAAAAGTTAAAAATTAATAACTCAAAATCCACAATAAAAATGTAATTTTCTTAAGTCCAAATTATAATAAGCAAAGTAAACTTACTCTACATTGAATGGAGCCATTATCACCGTCTTCTTATTTTGAGAAAAAATTATAAAAGCCTCACAGTAGTATTGTTGAACTAACGGACGAGGGTCTTTAGCTACTAGACTAATCAAAGATGGAATCAAAAATCCTACATGTTCGAATGTAAAATCTGCACATATCTTGTCTAAGTAGCTGCAAAATATGTATTAATTATGCATGCATTAATAAATAAGAAACCAGATCACCAGATCCTACACAAGGTATATGGATGTATAAAGAAGATCTCACCTTATCCATAGCTCTATCACAGATGTATTTAGCCAATCATATCGAAAAACTCCAAAATATCTTGTATAAATAGTTTACTTTCGTATGATTGACCTGCAACATCTGAATCTATAGAAACAGTTATAGGGAAATTTATATCATGTTCGCCTAACCATATTGCCATACCCCTATAGTTAGGACCTAACAGGATAGGTAGGTCCTGTAGAACCCAACTGGGTAATGTAGGAGGTGGAAGTGGAGGCCTAGATGTTGTGGGTGTCTTCTTTTTAACCTGTATATATATAATAATTTCAGATCAACTGACATCATATACACACACTAACAATTTAACATAATGTAAATTTACCATACAGTTTCAGTAAAGAGGACATCTGCTTTTAGCCACAATATTACTCCGCCTTCTGCCTCACCAAGCGTTTCACAATCTGGGTGGGCATATGGCAATGGAAGATCCATCCACTTGGGGAATATACGTACCGTGCTCACACGAATCCAACCAACTGGTAATGGAGACCTGTGAAACATTTCCCCTGGTAGGGATGGGTAAGTTGACGCCTCTGCAACGACATATTCTTTACTTTTTAGACGGCATGGCTTCAACCCCTACAAATTTTTGTGTAAAGAATGTTATATACATATATACATATCATCTTTTTTTGAAACGACTACAATTTCATATATACATATCATCTTGAAAACATATCATCTTGAATTAAAAAACTAGTTACTATGTCATAAAAATACTTACAACGGATGTGCTAGGCGGTGGGTCTACAGGATTACTCCCAACCTCTGTAGTAAGAGTAGTGCGAGATGCCATAGGTACTTTCTGGTAAGTGGCAGTCTGAGATGCCTGCCACTTTTTCATTGCTTCTTCGAGTTTCCTATCAACTAGCTTATCTACCTATACATAGATAAAAGAAACATTAGCTTCTAATTATTGAATTCTCTTTTACAGTAACATTATAAAGAAATAATATGTTACCTCTTCTTGTGAAAGTCCCGCTTTTGGGACATGTTTGCGCTGGGATGGCCCAAAAAAAGCTTTGATGCCCACACCAGCGCCTGCAGCCCTAACACGTCCAGGATGCTCTTGGTTACCCAGAGCAACTGTCAATTCATCCCTTGTGCCCTCAGGGATGAACTTGCCTTGTTTCCTCAGCTCGTGCAGCTCCCGCTAATCGCCAAAACAAAATTTTGTAATTAAGTAAACACCACAAATAATCAATATTCGAACGATTGTTGTAAGAGTTGTATTTTACCATTTTTGCAGCCGCCTCAGCAGTTGCGGGCTTCCTTATTTCTCCCTTCTTATTTTGTCTCCCAGCTATCCAAACATCATGGCGATGCAGAGGTGTGCTACCTATAGTGGAGGACTCCTGAGTAGAAGCAGACTGAGTAGTAGCCTCAGACTATAGTCTTTGGCGAATGCCTGCATACCCCTTTGGACCCATTGTGTGGTCATGCACATTCAGTGCACGCCTTGCTTTTTGTGCCTCACTGAGGGCCTAGTTAGTATGCACATTAATGATTTGGTTAGTAACACTAAATGTTAATCTTGAATAGGTGAATACAACATATATTGATGAGATTGGGACTGACGCCTAATACCTTGAATTCATTAGTTTGTCTTGAAGCAACAAACGCATCCCATTCTTCTTGGTCCAGGAAGTTCCACTGTTCAGTGGTTGTCTTCTTCCTCTTATCACCTTCTTTTATGTATTCTCGGGTGAGATTTGTCCTATAGTTCCTTAGGACTCTCCCACAACATTGCATCACACATTTACGATGCAACTTTTCATCCAATTCAAATATACTCTGCAAAATAGAATTGCTATTAACTAGTATCCAAAAAATTAGTAATCTACAAAATAGAATTGCAAATTAATAATAACTCACACATAAATCCTTCCATATTACATCTTTCTTCTCCTTAGGAACTTTATGCAAAGAATCTATCTTACAACCGCAATGGCTACGAGTAACATAACCAAGATATGAAACAAACGAATTGCGATTCACACCAGATGCATTTCCTGCATTATCAAAATCCACAACAAGTTTGGGTCCATTTCCCTTTTGCGCTATTAACTTCTTCATCATAGTTATGCCCCTTCTCTTGTCAACTTTTTGGTGTTGCTGATCAAGTGCCTCAAGTGCTTCAGATGGTACATGTGCATCATCAACCTAAAATTTGACAAAATAAACACATTTACAAGATATAACTATAAATGGACATATAGATATAAATATATGATATATTGTTAAAACTTACATTGTGAGGTGGCGCATTGATGTCCTCACCCTCACGGTAATCATCAGCACGGTCATCAGGAGAATGATCAGCCATCTAAAAATTCACAGTCACATTGTAAAGTTCACATTGTAAAGTAATTCAAATTGTAAAGCTCACATTGTAAAGTTCACATTCACATTGTAAAGTTCACATTGTAAAGTAATTCACATTGTAAAATTCACATTGTAAAGTTCACATTCACATTGTAAAGTAATTCACATTGTAAAGTTCACATTCAGAAAAATAAAACATATAAAAAAATATAAACATGCCTCTAATATTGTGATTTTTTATCAATTAACAATCCTTCATTGTGATCTCTGCGCACATACAAGTCATCATTAGCTTCAATATTTGCTAGTGTTGGCAACCCAACTGAGAATGGACTGGAGTCATCATACTTATCATAGTACTCTTCTTCATCTATAGGATCTTCAATGAACTATCTTTTACCATGAAGAACCACCAACCATTTATCATTTGCAGGATCATCGATATAAAATACTTGTTTCGCCAGTGATGCCAATATGAATGGTTCACCCTTCTCGCCAATCTTTTCAAAGTTCACTAAAGTGAAACCTAATTCATCCACTATAACTCCTTTGGTGTTATCAACCCAATTACATTTTAAGAGTGGAATTATGAAATCTATGTAGTCAAACTCCCATATGTCTTCAATGACACCGTAATATGACATTTTAGCTTCATGTGGACTCTTATCCTTTGCACTTGCAAAAAACATAGTCGATGCTTGAAGGGTGACCCCACTGTTTTGGACGACACTCTTATCATCTTGGCGCTTTGTGTAATATGTCAATCCATTAATGTCATACCCTTCACAAGACATAACAGTCAATTTTGGTTTAAAGGCGAGGCATTTGATAGTTTCAGTAATATCATCTGGTGTTTGAGATAGTTGATGTAAGACTTTATCTTCAAACCACTTAATAAATGTCTTGTTATGCTCTCTAGCAAGCCACATTGTATTGGCTCGAGGATATTGTCTCTTGATGAAATTGGTATGTTCCTCGATAGAAACGTTCACTTCATCCATGTTGTGTAAAATATACAAGTGACCTTGTTCCAACTGCTCACGGCTGATTACTTTCACACGTGATCCCAAAATTCCTTTGCCAAATTGCTCGTCAATATTCTTATCATTATCAGGAGTGTCATTACCACTGATAAAGTCATTGCAAAAATCCATAACCTCTCTCGCCACATAACCCTCGACAATACTCCCTTCAGGCCGATAACGGTTTCGAAAATCACTTTTAAAAACGGTCATGTATCGTTCAAAGGGATACATCCAATACAAGAAAATTGGTCCCAACATTTTCACTTCCCTAGTCAAGTGGACAACAAGATGTACCATGATATCAAAGAACGACGAAGGAAAATACATCTCAAGATGACATAGGATAACAACCACTTCTCTTTGCAATTTATCGAGAGTATCAGGGTCAATAACTTTGTTGCACTGACTGTTGAAAAAGAAACAAAGTATGGTGATTGCAAACCTTACATGCTTCGACAATATAGATCTAATTGCCACAGGCAAAATTTATTGCAGAGTGTGACAATCATGAGATTTAAGACCTATCAACTTCAGATATTTCATTGAAACCAATCTACGGATGTTGGATGAGTAACCCTGTGGCACCTTAACATTTACCAAACATTCACAAAAGGCTTTCTTCTCCTTTCTAGACAATGTGTAACAAGCGGGAGGTAAGCATGTTCTCCGATTTCCCATTTCATGTAATTCTGTGAATTCTGACCTTATTCCCATTTCACGTAGGTCCAGTCTAGATTTTATCCCATCTTTAGTCTTACCTGGTATATTCAACAAAGTACCAATGACATTATCACAAACATTTTTCTCAACGTGCATGACATCGATACAATGCCTGACTGTCAAAGAACTCCAATAAGGAGGATCCCAAAATATTGACTTCTTCTTGAATAAAGATTTGTCACTCCATGTGGCCATAGTACATTGTGATCTCTTACCAAATTCATTGACAAAGTCTTTTACTCTTTCATAAACAACCTCCCCTAGTATAGGTTTAGGTGCACTCCGTTCCTCATTCAATCCATTGAATGCTTTGTGCTTCCTACGATACAGATGGAATTTTGTAAGAAATCTTTGATGACCGAGATATACAGTCTTACCGCCATGTTTTAGTCTTGTAGAATCAGTGTTCTCTTCACATATAGGACACACTTTAGCTCCTATGACACTATATCCAGACAAATTCCCATATGCTGGAAAGTCATTAATAGTGCAAAACAACATAGCATGCAAACGAAATGTCTCTCTTCGTGAAGCATCATAGGTCATCACACCTTCACCCCAGAGTTTCTTTAAGTCATCAATCAGAGGTTCAAGATAAACATCGATGACATTTCCAGGTTGTTTAGGGCCCGATATCAACAATGACAGCATTACATGCTTATTTTTCATACACAGTCAGGGAGGAAGATTGTATATAACAAGCATGACTGGCCAAGTGCTATGTTGGCTGCTCAATGTCCCGTACGGATTCATCCCATCTGTACAAAGACCAAGTCTTAGATTCCTGTCCTCTTCACCGAATTCAGGGTATAATAGATCAATCTTCTTCCACTGTGGGGAATCAGACGCATGTCGTAGGATCCCATCATTATTTTTCTTAACATCTGCATGCCACCTCAAATTCTTTGCATCTATAGGATTGGCAAACAAGTGTTGAAACTGTGGTATTATAGGTAGATACCACATCACCTTGGTGGGAGAACCAATTTTGGACTCCCCCGAAGTCGTCAATTTATACCGTGACGCACCACATTTTGGACAATCTTTCAAATCCACATAGTCCTTTTGAAATAATACACAATCATTCGGGCATGCGTGTATCTTCTTGGCATCCATTCCCATTGGGCACAACAATTTCTTTACCTGGTATGTTGAGATGGGCAGCTCGTTTCCTTCAGGAAGCATTTCTTTCAACAAAGACAACAATGACGTGAAGCTTTTTTCGCTCCATCTATTGTTAGCTTTCAGCTTATACAATATCAACACAGCGCTAAGCTTCGTAAACTTAGTACAACCTGTGTATAACGATATCTCATCATCATGCACAATGTTTCTAAAAATGGGAGGTGGATCGGTGTGCTCTACCCCACAACTATCCAGCATCGCATCAACGATGTCTATTGGAACTGGTTCATTCACATCTACGTCATCGTAGGTAATTTCTTCTTCCACACAAGCACTACTATCGACATCCACTGGTTTCGGGTTTGAAATCTCTCCATGCCAGTGCCATTCTGTATAGCCTTGTATAATCCTGTTGCACATGACATGACTTTTGATTTCGTCACCAGTGCTGACCTTCAAGTTGTTACCGCAATGCCTACATGGACAGTAGAACCTATCTTCAGGTTGTTTCCTATGTTCCTCGGCAAATCTAATAAACTGGTCAAGACCAGAAATAAACTCTGGGGTGCAACGATTGCGAATGGACATCCATGATCTATCCATTCTATGATCAAAGAGAAAACAAGTATATATTACAACAAGATTAGGGTCTAGGGTTAACAGATTATAGTTTTTGCATGGTCAAAACTTTAGGCCAACAAATACATGTGTTGTCATTCTTATATATAATAAATGTGTACCACCTATCCCATTCTTGAACACCTAATCTCACTAGTAAGTGTATAATGTGTATTGGGTTTTCGAGAAAATTTCGGCAGCATTTCCCTGATGTTCTCTAAGTACATATGTACTTAGAGAACAAACGGGGAAATGCTACCAAAATTTTCTTAAAAACCCAATACACATTATACACTTACATCCTAAGTGAGATTAGGTGTTCAAGAACAGTCCCAAACCGGGGACTATCCAAGATTTACTCCTAATGAGTAAATCTTGGACGGGTTTCTAGGCAAACAAATACATGTGTTGTCATTCTTATATACAATAAATGTGTACCACCTATCCCATTCTTGAACACCTAATCTCACTAGTAAGTTTATAATGTGTATTGGGTTTTCAAGAAAATTTCAGCAGCATTTCCCCACTGTTCTCCAAGTACATATGTACTTAGAGAACAAACGGGGAAATGCTACTGAAATTTTCTTGAAAACCCAATACACATTATACACTTACATCCTAAGTGAGATTAGGTGTTCAAGAACAGTCCCAAATCGGGGACTATCCAAGATTTACTCCTAATGAGTAAATCTTGGACGGGTTTCTAGGCAAACAAATACATGTGTTGTCATTCTTATATACAATAAATGTGTACCACCTATCCCATTCTTGAACACCTAATCTCACAAGTAAGTGTATAATGTGTATTGGGTTTTCAAGAAAATTTCAGCAGTATTTCCCCACTGTTCTCCAAGTACATATGTACTTAGAGAACAAACGGGGAAATGCTACTGAAATTTTCTTGAAAACCCAATACACATTATACACTTACATCCTAAGTGAGATTAGGTGTTCAAGAACAGTCTCAAGCCGGGGACTATCCAAGATTTACTCCTAATGAGTAAATCTTGGACGGGTTTCTAGGCTAATGAGTACATATCCACTACATGTATTTGCTCACTTACATTGCATCACTCATAATTAGAGCATTATTAAATAATAAATCAAGAATTCAATAGTTTCAAACATGCAATAATTCACAATTAGAGCGATAAGATTCACTTTGTACAAACATACATGGCATAATTCAGGCACAATAGTAGGTGTGGTCATTGACCCGATTCAACAATATAAGAATAATTTTAGAAGAGTAATAACCAACAGCAACCACAGTCATGTGGGCTGGCACGGACGTGGCTGTGTTGGCCAACCACACGACCGTGTTGGGTAGCACGGCCGTGTGGTCGGCCAACACAGCCACGGCCGTGGTTGCTATTGGTAAGGAGAGGGATAAGAAAGAAGAAGACCAGGAGAACCAGTGATGAAGAAAGGAGGGCCTACTGTTGGTTGTTGGTAGCAGCGTGGAGACGGAGGTGGCGGTGAGCACACCAGCGGCAGGAGACAGCACGGAGGCAGGTGAGCAGAGAAGGAGAGGCTCCTGCGTCGAGCAGAGAAGGAGAGGGCACTGGCGGCGAGCAGAGAAGGAGAGGTAGGCGGCGGCAGTGGCGAGCAGCTGTAGCAGTAGTAGACGGCGGCGCGGAGGCAGGTGGCGGTGACGCAGCAGGGGTCGGGAATCGTCGGAGCAAAATCGATCTCAATGAAAAAGAAGAGAAAGGGGGAAGAGTTCGCTGTGCGTGGGGGCTATTAAGTTACTAAACGGCGTCGGTTATCCATACCAACCGACCCCTTTACTATTAGGTGTCAGTTATAAAAAGACGACCTACGTCAATTGGACATTCCTTTACCCTAATTTTTTTGGCGGGGACGACACGCACACCTTATCAGCGTCGGTTATTCAAAGAAAACCGATGCCCATATTGTAACTTTTGGCACAAATTTTATCTTCATTCAACGTCGGTTATTAGGTAAAACACCGACATTGTATCTGATACTTTGGCGCAATTTTTTTTGCTCGAACAAATTGGATTTCACGGCCTACTTTAGGCGTCGGTTGTTTATTCTAGAACCGATGCTAAATAGAAAGCGAGACCCGTGTCTGGCCACTCGTATACGATATATGTTGGTTTGTGTTGTAAACCGACTATGTAGGTTTTAGGCGTCAGTTCTTATTTAATAACCGACGCATGGAAAGTGACTTCATAAGCCATTTATGTAGTAGTGATACATGGTATCATTTTAAAGAGTAGAAAAAATGATCTCCACTAAAAAGTTATACGACTTTCAAAATTAGGAAAAGGTTCATGGGAATGAAAACAAACATATAACTAGATAAATCCTTCCTTGTTTATCTTTATCATAATTTGTTTTCCTTTCAAGATTGTCCAAAGATTCATGTTAGCATTACCTAAAATGTCGACACAAAATGTGGTCAGTATATTTCTATGTTGTGTACATAGGTGAAATAGAAACATGTGCATGTAAATTGTAACAACATATATGGAAAATAAGGATCAAATATTTTTCATTTAACAAACATCCCATTTCCCATCATATTTCAACCCATAATCAAGGTCATATCACTTGGTGAACCAAGAGTTGTTCCATCACTGGACTCCAAAGTGTATGTTCGTCATTGGGCTTGTTAGTGTGCATTCCATCATTGGACTCTTTCACCTCACTTCATATGGGTTTGGGACACCAACTTGGCGATGACTCTACATATATCTCAGGAGTGAGCTTCTCCCCAAAACATCCTCATGAGATATGGATTATGGGACTATTATTATTCCTTGGTGATACAAATAGGGCCTTATAATTTCATGGAGTAAAGACATTCAAGTCATTTATCATAATGATCAAATATTTGGAAGATTTTTTTAAAATTCCAAAATCATGATTTTAGCGTTTATTCACAATTTAACCCATGTACATTTTTAGGGGAAAGATATGTTCAAGTCAATTTAAGATGAACGTTTAATCATTGTTTATTATGAAAATATAATATCCAATAACAAGTGTTACAAATGGGTATTCTTCTTTGATCTCACTTTAGGGATAGAAACCCAAAATCATCATATTTAACCTTATGTCTCTTGATTCACACTTTCACCGTTCATACTAAGGGAAAAGAACATTAATATCAATGGTATGATTGATAGATCATATGTTTAGTCCTATATATTAGGGATGTATCCAAATCTTGATAATGATCCAAGCTAGGATTTTTCACATATAATCCATATTAAGAGGGTACCAAATGCACTTTTGAATTTAGTGCAGACTTAGGTCTTGAAACCATGTCAATTAAATTCCTCTTGTTTTTATGATTAATTTGATGTATATAAATATAAATATATATACATATATATTCTATGTTTCAAGTAGACAATCGTTTACTACAACATTTGTTACATAAAACTTAAAATAGAACTTTTTTTAAATATATACCTAGTTTATGTGGTATGCCCTAATTGGTCAACGTCATCTGGTTCTAAGCCACACACGACTCCTAAATGGTAAGGGTGGTCAGGCTAGGTGGTCACCTACATGTTTTCTGGCTTGGGTCGCTAGTTCATGATCATTTCCACCTATGTATCTCCCTTGCCCATCTCACCAGCGAGGACATAGGTAGGTCATGGAGGCACCATTATCCAAGAAAGAAGGGGATGGAGGAGGAAGGGTGTAGGAGGTTAAGAGCTTGTTGATCAATGTCGCTTGGTCCTCATGACAGAATTCATGGTCTTAACTATTTCCTAAAAGGATAGGGTAGAGGAAAATCCTTGTGTATGTTTTGTTGGGCAGAGACTTGGAGATGTGGATAATTGTAGAGGGCTTGGTCTCATGCAAAAAAGACTAGAAGGGTTTCAGGGGTGAAGACATGAAGTAAGAGGAGAGGTTTTCTAGGTGTTTGGGGCTAGATTTTGATGACTCAAGGTTTACATTGACTAATCCCTTACTTTGATGACGACTACAACATTCCACTTAATTGTGTCTAATGTTTCTAGTTGAGTGATTCTAGGTAGACACACTCCAAATGCCTAAACTTGCAAACCCTAGTTTGAAGAAATCAAGTCGTACAAGCAAAAAGATCAAAATTGCAGATCACACTATTTATATCCATAGACCATTTGAGTAATCACTTGTAATATTACTGTAATCAAGCTAAAAGTGTATTAGAATTATTTATATCAATGAAACTAGAACATTTCCTTAATTGAATAAGTTTCAATCCACTTAGTTTCATTGGTTGAGATTGTCCTAGAGCTATCTCAGTCGATGAGCCATTTTTCATTGGTCAAGTAATGTTATTTGTTGAGATGTTACTATCATTCTAAATCATCCGATGAGTTTGTAAACCCTTTTCATTTAGTGTCATTTACCAATTTATATCACTTGCATCTCGATCGATAATACTATAACTGGAAAGTGCAAACTAGCATTGGGGAGAGATAAATAGTGAAATAGATCCCATGTACTCTCTCTCAAACAAATAAAATTTGTTCTAAATGACTCTAACAGATAGGAGGCATCTTCACCATAAATAGGACCCCTTGGGATTAATTACATGGTTACGTAGCACTACAAATGCCCCTATACTATAGGTAAGAGAGAAAGTTCCCCAAAGAGCCCATATCAACTCTCATGAGTTGAATCACTTATTACATCCATTAGAGTGAGTAGCAAATATGTTAGAGAGCTAGTCCTACATGTATATCTTGTGAGGCTCTATTTTCTATACATCCCAATCTCTCTTTATTTCATGAAGATGAAGATTCTCCCTTTTAGATAAGAGTGGAGAAGAAGAAGCGTAGGAGGCCCTTCATGAAAAGCTGTTCCTTGGTGATGGTGAAGTCAAAGGCAGAAGATTCAAGTCAGGAGTGGGTAATTCCTTGAAGGTTGAAGACTTGTTTCATGAGTGGGTAAGTACTTTTTGAAGGCTAAAAACTCATTGCAAGAGTATGTAAGTTCTTGGTAACACTAAAGACTCTGACTCATGGATAGTAAGTCCTTTGTAATGTTAATGGCTACCTTGGACTAAAAGAAAATCTAGTTTTCCGTTGATCTACAAAATGGTTATCTTATGTTGTAACTCTTATAATGAAATATAAGGAGTGACACATGGTTTAAAATCCTAGAGGTTGACCTCTCTAGGTAGTGGAGTACATATCTAAATTTTGATGTTGGAGCCACTAAAAATACTTGTGTTCTTTGGTGCTTTTTTAATCTCTTTCTCCCTTGGTTTTTATATTTGTTGTATTATCTTAGAACATATCTTGAAGGTCTAGTTAAGTTTTTATATGTAGCTACAGCTCCATTGAAGCCCTCCTTCTAGATCCTATAATAGATAAATAGTTTATATCAAATCAAGGTCCTTTCCAAGAAATTACTTCCACAAGTAGGAGAATATGGGTGACAATGAAGAAATTAAATACTACTTCAACGTTCTAGTATTTGATAGGTGAAACTTTCAATATTGAAAGAGAAGAATGCAACTCTTTATTCAAGGATCAATTCTCATGTTATGGAGAATGTTGGATCTTCCAAACAACCAACCAGAGACTAAGCTAGAATAACACGATGATGATACTTTGAATAAATCAACCTTGAATACTATATTCATAAACATCCTCTTTGCCACTCTGTCCACTTCTACTTTCAACCATATATATTTTTGTGACACTGCCTATGAGATATGGAGAAATCTGTGTGCCACTTATGAGGGGACAAATCAAGTGAAAGAAATAAAAGTATTTATTCTCACTCGACACTTAGAAATATTCAAAATGGGAAAGACTATAGTGCGGCCTATTCAAGGCTCAACACCATTGTAAATGGCATTTCCATCCAGGGCCATACCATGTACCTCTATGGTGGGAAAAGAAGATAACGTCCATAGTAGAGACCAAAATGACCTCCACTATTCATCTTAAAGAACTTATAGGAAATGTTCAAGCATGTGAAATAAGTCTCAACTCATAATAAGAACAAGATCTTAAAGAAGAGAATAAAAAGAAGAATGTAACGTGCTAGAATTTGAGGCCTCAGATAAAATCTTATTAAAAGGAATGATTGGACTACCCATATCACCAAGGTGCACCTACTTTTTAGGGATCTTATCCCTAATGACTCCAAAGTTAAGCATGCTCATCTTGTAGTAGTACTAGGATGGATGACCAGTCATGAAGTTGATTCCAACTTGTGTAAAAGTGAAGACAAAGCGCATAGTTAAGGCCAATAGTGGTTCGTGGGGCCATTCGTCATTCCTGAAACACTACTAAATCCTTGAGTAATGGATCTGGGAATTACAAATGGCATCAGAGTAATAACCCCTTTAGTAATTTGGGCCCATAGGGGCATGTGGCATGCTAGTCTTGAGTCGTGTGGCCCAGGCATGGAAGGGTTGTCCATGGTGATGCAACCACCCTAGCGCTGGTCGTCGTGATTGTAGATGGGTGTCCTTGGGCCATTCTGGGTCTACATTGAGATGGGGAAAGATTATGAAGCCATATGGTTAAGTCATGATGAGGACGTCAAGATTCTAAGTTGGGGATATTTTTAACGCCTCAGGTTTTGAGGACTCGGATAAAATGTTCTTTAAAGGAGTATTTGGACTACCCATATCACCAAGGTGTACCTCCTTTTTAGGGATCCCATCACTAAGAACTCCATAGTTAAGCATTCTCAGCTTGGAGTGGTACTAGGATGGGTGACCAGTCGGGAAGTTTATCTTGGCTTCTACGTGAGTGAAGAAAAAGCACCAAGTTAAGGCTAGTGGTAATCTATGGGTCCAATCGTCATTCCTAAAACTTTACTATAGCCTTGGGAAGTGGGCCCGAGTGTTACAAATGGTTAGATCCATGACCCCTTAGTAGGTAGGGCCCACATGGGAATGTGGAACACCAGTCTTGAGTTGTACAGTTCAAGCATGTTGGAAAGGATTTTCTATGGAGATGTAGCCACCCTTGAGTTTGTAGTCATGATCAAGAGTTGGGTGTCCATGGGTCATTGTTGATTTGCACTGAAATGGGAAAATATTATGATGTGATATAGTTGATACTTGACAAGGAAGTCAAGAGTCTAAATGGGGGAGTATGTAATGTCCCAGGATTTGAGGCTTTGGATAAAAATGATCTTAAAAGGAATGATTGGACTACCCATATCACCAAGTGCAACTCCTTTTCATGGAGCTCATCACTAAGAACCCTAAAGTTAAACATGCTCAGTTTGGAGTAGTACTAGGATCAGTGACTGATGTTTGTCATTTGCACACCAGATCAGTAGGAAAACTCCTAGAGTTTAACCTTCTAAAGAGATATTCAACTCATTGCAAACAACAAATCAACTTTTTGGTAGTAAGGTATTGATCCAAGGGACGACGGAAACATGGTTGGAATCTAAACTAATCATGAGAAGAAGAAAGTAAAATTCATATTGTGAGAGTTTGATAATGTTAAGAACACAAAATAAAACTGTAGAAATAAAATCTAACTAATCAACGGATAGATGGAACTAGGGGTCTAGGGGATAACCACCAACATCCAAGCTTTTACTCAATGAATCAACTCCTAAGATTAGTCATCATTTTAGGACCATGTGCATTTGTGTCTTTTCAGAGCACAATCTCACAAGGGTCAAACTTCCTACAAACCCATTGATCTTGTCATTTACAAATCCTCATCCAATCGTTCAACATGTCTGTGTTCGACATCTCATCGAGAAACATGTGATTTTTATTCAAACATTCAAACCAATGGGTTAGATTATCATGTCTCCATAAGCTATAACAAAAAAATTCAACGGGTAGAAGTATCATAAACTCCATCAGAGCATATAACAAGAGATCATGGGTTCTGTCTTATAAGGATTTAAAATCTCAGCACCCCAAAAAGGATATAATCATTCTACCAATAAACAATATGAGATTAGATGGATAAAAAGAGAAAAGTTGCAATTAAGGGATTATGGGTTCATTCTTGTGGGGATTTGAGATCACATCACCTCACAAAGTATATCAATACAACAACAAACAAGAAGAAACAAAAGGAAAACATTCTTTTACAAAACATTGGAGTCAATTACATCGAATAAGAATAGGCTATGGGGCTAGTCCCCATGCCCCATTAGAAAACTACTCAAACAGAATAGAAAGAGAACAAGAACATGCCCAAAGGGGGCTCTGGGGGATAGAAAATGGAATACCATTGCCTTTGGAGTCCCCCCTCCTTTTAAAGGAGAAAATATGTGGAGAAATCCCTTGAGATAAGGCTTGGTGGTGGCTAGATTGGGCTGAGTCTGGGTGTCGGTCGTACGACTGCATTAATCACTTGCTTTAGTCTGAAATCACATTGCTCAAACCTTGACCGCATTGATGATTTTTATTATTTAAACATTTTACTGAGTCTTTATTTGAATTCTTTCTTCCACACAAAAACATATGAAATCGTCCAAGATCTTTTGTGCCTTTTTACCACATTAATTGCTTTCCCTAATAGGAGATATTTATTGGTTTGCCTTGTTTTAATATTTTGACCATTTGACTCTCTTTGTTGTTGATTCCGGAAACAACAAGTTGATCGACTTTTAAGGCTGATCAACCGACTAACAATCCGTCTAAGATACATTTTTTTATGTAAAGCATTAAATTTCCTTTCCAATGCATACTTTCGCATTAAATATAATTTGACATCATCCAATGTGAACTTGTATAAGGGCTTCCATAAATGTGATGCTTAGATGGAGATTGATTCTGAGTGATGTAGATGGGATTTGTCCCTCCTACAAGAGACTGATATCCAATCCACTTGATATGTGAAACCGAGAAACGTATGGTCATATTCATGTGAATCAATATATGATATGTGAAGTCACATGCACCTCAGACAGTCTTCTCTAGTTCAAGGAACATGGATTGACTATTGAAGAGGATGACAATTCCATGACTCGAGTTCAATCTAGATATCAAAGACAAAGGAACTATACTATCATGGTAACACTGATCACAGATTGTAGGTTGAAGTTGTTCTCCAACTTTCCAAATTTATTGGGTAGCAATGATGTGTTGCTACATACCACTCATTGCTTGTGATGTCATAAGTTAGTTTTGAACATTCACTGCCAATGTAATTTAGTACCTTTAGGGTCACACATATAGGATGCATTTGGAATAGGAGTTTACTCATGAATATGGTTCAACTTGAGTACTGAAGTGTTTAGGTATTCAACAAAAACAACATTGGTTGAATATTACCAGAGATGGAAGAATGAAAAAACCATTTCAAAAGAGAAACAACCATTTAATGACATGAAATGACCCTTTCAAAAGTTAAATGAATGGTTCATCATTAGGGAATTCCAAAAAGTTCATGAAAATCCATCTCTTCAACTCCTGCTCAGATTAGAAATCATGACCCTGACCTTCCTATAAATAGAGGGGTAGTTGAGGCTTTCTAAAGACACAACAATCTCTCTGAGGAGTTGTTGTCCTCTCTAGTTGTGGTAACTAGAGAGCTCAAGCAAGTCCTACTCGTAAAATGGAGGGATAGCAAGGGAGAGACAACATGGAAGAGCTTATCAACCCTACCAAGTTGATGTTTGAAGGGACAACTCCTTTCCATTGCCTTTGGTAGAGAAACATAGGGTTCCCGATGGTCTGCATAGACTATTCTAGAGGAGAAAAGGTGTTCCCCAATAGGAGGACGAAGTCAACCGTCATCCATGGTGATCAACCGGGAGGCCATTGTTGGCAATCGTCCAAGTGTGACTTGAAGAAGAAGCATGCTGCAACAAGAGTTGTCGCTGGACTTGCTCCAGGACCATGTATAACTCTTGTCACCTTCCTTCCTATATATAATGTTATTGATGTTATCTCACTGGTTAGAGAATTGTGCACTAATTTTTTATTTCCATTGCCTCATTTTGTCACCTCAATTACCCAACAATGGTATCAAAGCCACTCAATTTATGGTGTATCTAGATTTAAATTGATATGATTGGATTTATTATATTGCATATTATGTGAATATTAAAATGATTAATGTGCATATCTGATTAAATACCACATATGATCCCTATATATATATATATATATATATATATATATCTGTGTGTGTATGTATGTATATATACATATGCAATCTATATGTGTCACCCTAAAAGTGTTTTGATAGTGGATGCTATAGACAAAACCCCTATGGATTGTGTGCTTGGTTGTTTGGTTTATTTCCTATTGTTATTCAGTTTGCATACCTAGTCTCTCTCCTCCTTCCTAAATATAAATTAATACTCTTCTTCCTATTTCCCCTTGAATGTAACTTGAGGTTATCCCTTTTACAATGTAATATGAAATAAGATAGTTTTAATTTATGTTTCATCATGAGAAAACGTTCTGCACCAGATGAATCGACTGGCTCAGGAGTCAAAGAGATTGGTTGAAGGATGGAGGAGGCAAGACGACAAGATGAACCAATCGAGTGGTGGCCCAAACAAGTGGTTGGAGAAGTCCAGATGTTGCTTGGACCAGAGACTAGACGATTAACACGTGACACCAACTGACTAGACAGGAGGCCAAATGATTGTCTCAAGGGTTGAACCAATTGACCAGGATGGGTTCTAGCAAAGATTCACCAGTAGAGGTCTCTACATGTGATGTGGGCCTTAGGTGGTAACAATTCCTTGTGGCTCCAAGGAATTGCATTAGAATGGTCAGAACCATCACTTGTATATTTCTAATTGCATGTTTTCATTGTGGTTAGAGCATGTATATTATATGTACTATAAGTATGTGGTGACTGGATATGTATATCTATTTATAAATTATAAAATCCATCAATCAAACACAATAAGTCTTAGATGCTTTCCATAAGCAGCACACACAAAAATCTTTATCATCTAAGTGTGAGCACACCAAGTGTGGTGCGTTGTCCATCTTCTGGAAGTGTGATGGTAGTTATGTGTGCCTACAAAGTAGGGTGCATTGCTTTCATGTTGGATTTTTTGTCAGGCTTAACTACGTGACCTTAATGGGATTAAGTGTCTAGAAGCATGAAGATGATTGTGGCAAAGAGTTGTGTATATCATCTATTCAAGAATTGCATGAGATGCAATTGGCAAAGTTGCCTACCATCATAATTGGTTATGGACATTGGTGTTGTCTAGGTAATAAATCAATTTTTTTGGGTCGTGGATCACTAGAAGGCTGTATGTTGAAATCTACCAAATTGATAAGGGGGGGGTTATCGATTTGAACAAAATAGTGTGAGTGATAATTAATTAAAGGACTAATTAATATCATCTAAATTATCATGTTAAATTAATCAAAAATGTTTTGACAAAGTTGCAATGCTTCTTTTGTAGATTCTAATGGCAAACAAATCAGTTCATAAGAATAATCAACTAAACAAGACAAACTTTCATGATTGATTTTGGACTTTGAGAAAGGTTCTCAATGATGAGCATTAGCTCTATATCCTGGATGCAGCAGTTCTAGAGGAACTTACTCATGATGAACCTAGGGGTGAGATGGATGCTTACCGGAAGTATGCAAAAGATGCCTTAGATTTTAAGTACCTTATGTTGAATTGTATGAACTGTGAGTTGCATAAACAACATGCAAACATGGGCATTCTCGAGATGATAAAACATCTTAAGAATCATGTAAAGCAAGAAAGGTATAATGTCTCTAAAGCATTGTTTTAGTGAAAACTGACAGAAGGAGATCCAGTAGACCCCTATGTGCTCAATATGATTGGCCATGTGGAACATCTAGAGAGATAGGGATTACTTTTAGGCCAAGAGTTGGTGAAGGATATGATTCTACAATTGTTGCATGAATCGTATGTCCAATTTATTAAATGTTACTACTTGGGTAACTTGGCTAGATCACTGTCAGAATTACTTGGCATCTTGATAAATGTTGAAGTATGAATGAAGAAGGACAAGCATGTGATGGTGATTAGTAGAGTGAGGTCCAATGACAAAGGCAAGGCCAAGAAGAGTTTTGAGTCTAAAGTTGATGTCCAAGTCTTCTGCAGTCAAAATGAGGAGAAAGGTGAGTACAAAAGGAATTTGTCCTTTGCACTTAAAGAAATTAAGGAAGAAGAAAAAATAGATAGAGATCTCTACTTCAATTCTCGAGAAGAAGTAAGCTAGAACTATATAGAGCAAAGGTTGTTCCACTACAGTCGGAAGCTGTCATTCATGGGAATGTAATAGAGTTAGTGAATTGCTATTATTTATCTGCCATTGAGGAAAACATCATGTATCTTTTATGGACAAGAATATTATGAATAAATTGATATTTCATTTAAAAGATATGGCAAAACCTATGTCTCATAACATATATTTGATCGTGATAGAGACAAATATATATAACACATATGTTGAATGACTCTATGACTCAAACAATGAATACCTATATCATTGTCATCTAGAGAACATAAATGATAAATGGATTTCTATAATCCATAATGATGGTTGTCTAGACTCTTTTGGTTATTGAACCAATAGAGACATGCACGTCTAATTTATTGGACAATATGACAAAATCATCTTTCACTAGATGTAGTGGGAGAGCGAGTATTCTATTAGGGCTCATACATACTGATGTATGTAGACCTTTATGAATAAATGCTAAAGGTGGTTAAAGGTACATCATTTTATTTAGTGACAACATCAATTGATGTGGTAATTTGTACTTGATGAAATATAAGTATGAATCTCTTGAAGTTTTCAAGGAGATCATGAATGAAGTACATAACTAGCTTGGTATAAGTATTGAGTCACTTTGATATGATCAATGTTGAAATATTTTAAACCAAAAGTTTGAGGTCCTTCTGGGAGACCGTGATAGTGTATCACAATGAACTCCACCTAAAATATAATGATGTATCAAAAAGAAGGTATCACACCCTTTTTTTCATGGTGTGGTCATAAATAAATCTAGTTGATCTTCCAATTTCCTCTTGACACATGCTTTACACTAAAATAATGTATCATCTATGATGGTAAAAAAAAAACACCATATGAGATATGACATAGGAGGTGTCCCGATATGTCTTTAATAAAGATTAGGATTGAAAGCTTATATAATTAAATAGTTTCTTGAGGATCTTTGTCCACAAATCATATAAATGTTATTTTGTTAAATACCACTTTTATATTCCAATTTGACAACAAAAGTGTTTTGTTGCCAGGATAGTTGTATTCCTATAGGGAATTTAATTCCAAAGGAATTAGAGGGAGAAATGTAGAACTTGAAATGTTTGAGACAAAAAATAAAAACATTGAACCTAAAGGGGTATAGTGGGAACAATGAGAATCACAAATTATTGTGGAATCTCAAGTTCCTTATGTAACACAAAACCTCATAGATCTGGTAGAACACACTCTGAGCTTGAAGGATTATGATATCTTATGGCTCCTTAAGGTGGAGAGTTGGTCATAGACGATGAGTCAACAACCTACCTAGAAGCTATTGAGGGACTAGAGTCTAAGAAATGGCTTGCGGCCATGAGGTCCAAGGTGGATTCCATCTATGCCAATAAGGTATGACCTTGATGGATCCACCTAAAGGAGTAAAACCCATAGGGTGCAATTAGGTCTTCAAGAAGAAGACCAACATAGATGGCAATGTATAAACCTATAAGATAATATTGGTTGCAAAGAGTTTCAAACTAGTTCAAGGTGTTGAACATGATAAAATCCTTTCACTAATTGCTATGGTTAAATCCATCAGGATAATACTTGCTATTGCATCATAATGTGAATATGATATTTGGAAAAATGGATGTTAAAATTTAGTTCCTTGATAGGAATATTGTATTGGATGTGTACATCACACAACCCAAAGGTTTTATAAATCCATATAATGCAAATAAAGTCTATAAGCTATAAAGGTTAATCTTTGAATTGAAGCATCTTAGAGCTGGAATCTTCAATTTGACAAGATAGTCAAAGAGAGTAAATTGAGTCAAAAAGAAGATGAAATTTGTGATTACAAAAGATCTAGTGGGAGCATATTTATATTCCCCATATTGATGGGTAATAACATCCATACACTACATATATTAGAACCTGGAAAGGAAAGTACCTTCTCTATGAAGGGTTTAGGAGAACCATCCTATGTGATAGGAATTGAGATCTATAGATCGGCCTAAGAAAGAGCACATACATTGGCAAGACATTGAAAGGGTTTGGAATGCATGACTCAATGAGAGAAAACATTTCCATGTTCAATGGGATTAGTCTCTCAAGAGCCCAGTGTCCCAATTGTTGTGAAGAATGAGAAAACCTGAGTGAGATGTATATGTATTTGCAATTGGATCTATCATGTTTGTAATGTTACATACTCATCCAGTTATCTCGTATAAATCAGACATGACCAGAGGATACGTACTCATCCCATTATCTCATATGTATTGGACATGACGAGAGAATATGTACTCATCCAGTTGTCTCGTATGTATTGGACATGTTGAGTGGATATCTGTCAGATCCCATTAGAAGTCACTAGGCTGCCATAAAGAACATACTTAAGTACTTGAGAAGCACTAAAAGGATTGATTCCTTGGTTATGGTCATAAGGAAGAGATGGGTGTAACATGTTACACCAAAGCAAGATTTCAAAATGACAAATAAAATTAATGACCGCAATCTAAATTTGTGTTTGACCTTAAAACAAGAATTGTAAGATGGAAACATTCTGAGCTAGAGACAATTCTTTAATTCTACAATAGAAGTTGAGTATCTTGGTGTTATGAACATAGCAGAGCATACTGTATAGATCAAGAAGTTCATATAGATGAACTTACTTGAGGTTCCAACCGCTGATGACAATAGTAGAAATATTGTGACAATAATGGATTGGAGCGACTAGATAGGCAAGGAATCTTTGACAGCATACTATGGCAATTCCATCTCATGTGAGAAGTTGCACATCAAGGAGATGTGAAGACTTGCAAAGTACTGACTTGAAGCAAATGTTTCTGACCCTCTACATAAAAACTTGTGTAGCAGAAACATGATGGCATGTTAAGATCACTGGGAATAAGATTTGTGGGTGATTGGATCTAAGTGCAAGTGGGAGCCTGTTAGTATGTATACCCAGAGAATCAATCATACAATGATTGTGATGGGGCATTAGATACCTAATTTGATAGTGATTAAGGTAATTCTATCTATTATGTTTGTCTCAATCATGAGATGATGAAACATACATAGTAGATGTCTAAATAATTATGTTACTTGATGACATATGTCTTCAGGTTGAGGTCATAAATAATGAGATCGTATGTATGATAAGAGTACATACACTCTTGTTATTTACCTAGTTAGATATTATTGTTGAAGAAAAATAGATAATAGTAATTCATAACACTAGAGTGTGTGTTGGTTGATGACAGAATCTCATCAGTCATGATATATTATATCAATTCAAGAAAATGGATACATGTTAGAGAATAGTGTATCAGACATAACCACCTTAAGAGTGATACATGGATACCATGGAATGGTAGTCAGAATCAGCTCTCATAGAGATAGTGGTGAATTTAGTTCTTAGACCTAAAGTCACTACACTCATCACATGTCGTTCAATGTATTTTGACATCATCCAACGTGACCTTGTATAAGGGTTGTCATAAAGGTGATGCTGAGATGTATTATGACACATGGGGATTGAGTGTGAGTGATGTAGATGGGATTTAACCCTCATACAAGATATTGATATCCAGACCACTTGATAAGTGAGAGTGATAAACGTATGGACATACTCATGTGAATCAATATATGATATGTGAACTCACATGCATCTCAGACAGTCTACTCTAGTTTGAGCATCATTGATTGAATGTTGAAGAGGATGATGATTTCATGCCTTGAGTTCAATCCAGATATAAAAAAAAGAAACTATATGATCACAGTAACACTAATCATGGATTGTAGGTTGAAGTTGTTCTCCAACGTTCCAAATTACTTGTGTAGCAATGATGTGTTGCTAGATACCGCTCACTTCTTGTGATGTCATAAGTTGGTTAAGGAAATTCACTGCCAATGTAATTTGGGACCTATAGGGTCACATACATAGGATGCACTTGGAATAGGAGTTTATTCATGAATGATGTTTAACTTGATTACTAAAGTGTTTAGGTATTCAGTTCAAACAACATTGAATGAAGGTTACATGAGCTAGAAGAATGAAACCACCATTTAACAAATGAAACGGTCATTTCAAAAGTGAAATGACTCATTCATGATATGAAATGACCATTTCAAAAGTGTAACGATCGTTCATAGATCACACGTTCTAGAAAATTCATGAGAATTTGTGTCTTTGACTCCCACTCTGACTAGAAACTTTTGACCCCGACCCTCCTATAAAGAGGGCTAGTCGAGGCTTTCTAGAGGTACAACAATCTCTTTAACAAGATGTTTTCCTCTCTAGTTGTGGTAACTAGAGAGCCCGAGCAAGTCCTACCCATATAAGGGAGGGATAGAAAGGGAGAGATGACATGGAAGAGTAAATAAACCATAATAGGTTGACATTCAAAGGGACAACTCCTTCCTATTGGCTATGGTAGCACAACATGAGTTCCCGATGGTCTATGTGGACTACTCTAGAGGAGAAGAGGTGTTTTCCCTGCTAGGAGTGTAGTCAACTGCCAACCATGGTGATCATCCACGAGGCCACTTCCAACATCAATCTAAATGCGACTTGAAGAAGAAGAACGTTGTTGTAAGAGTTGTCAATGGACTTTCTCTAGGACTAGATATAACTCTTGTTACCTTCTTTCCTAGATACATTGTTGATGATGGCATCTTGTTGGATAGGGAATCAGGTATTAAAATTTTTGTTTCCTTTGCCTTATTATGTCACCCAGATTTCCCAACGGGTATATATATCATGACTGTGAGAAGTTGAAAGATTGAGTGCATGTCATTTGACCAACAGGATGAGTCGGTAGATTGATTGAGAGTTCTAGGAGGCAGCAGATAGACAATTTAGTTTTTGTTTCATGGGCCTTATTGGGATTTGGATGGATTTTATCATTTCCATACAAAAGTCAGTGGAAACTAGTAAAAACTCCAAATAAAAGGAAGAAAAGCAAAACTAAACAAATTAACTTTAAATATAAACAATAGTAATGAAATACTCCTAAAGAAAATGAAAATATACAATTAGCATGGATAAATATGCACTTATCAAAACACCCCGAACTTGAATATTTCTCATCCCAAGAAGCATTGAATTTAAAACACTACCAAATAATACTTTTGGCCCATCATCCTCACTCACCTAGCACCACTTAAATGCTTCCATCTTTTATGGCCAAGCAATCTTGACTTCCTGGATTCATTTGAAAACAATTTTTTTATTCTTACTTGAAGATTATTTCACAATTTTGTTCCATTTAAAGACCCACAATAAAATAGATTTCATATTCTCTATGTATTTAGACTCCCACATATTCTTAAGAGTCACTGCAAGAAACATGGCTTATTTTGATTGGTTGGGTTTATGTATTTTCTGTGGATATAATGCACATTGAAGGAAGGTATGGAATAAGAATGATCTCTCCTCTATTCAACTTGAGATTTTTTTATTTATTTACAACACTTACATTGACCACATTTTGTGCTCGTTGGTATCTTTTTCATGGTACACCCCAACTAATTGCAAGGGGTCTGGAAGAAGCGGAAGAGGGGGAAGGGTGTCACCCCAAACTTAGGGTTTTGGCACTTTGGCTTTTTTTGTGGATGGAGAGATAAGAAGGCGTTGAAAGAACTATGGAAACCACTATTCTTTGTACAACTCATTTTTTAATTTAGGCACATTGGGAGTATCATACATTGGGTCAATTCATTCTGAGTATATGTAAAAGCAATAAATTTTTCAAGTTAATCTATAACTCTAGATAAGGAAGCTTTGTTTTTAATCCTATCAGTCATCTACAACTTGGCATCGTTTTCAAGGAATGGTGTTAATTAAGATTCTAGGTGACATGATAATTTCTATGGATGTTAGGGGTATAAATTATGCTATTTAAGAAGTTGTATCATTCAAGGGGTTATATTGATAAACATGCATATCATCATGGTCAACTAAATAAAGTCATGGCCAACTAGATAAGGGAAAACTAAAAGAATTTTTTTGAAAATTTTCAATCTAAACTAGATAACAAAATGTAAATTAAAAGAATTTTAAGAAAGAGTTGATGGAACTTTTATGTACCAGTCACCTCCACCCGAACTTAAATTTTCTCATCCTGTGCAAAACTTAAATTTGGAATGGAAGGAATAAAAGTGTGGACATCACCAGGAGGCCCTGGTAGCTCAAAGAACATCCAGCTGAATGCAATGTGTATGAGGTTGGAACCTTGATTACTGGAGCTTCGTAATGCACCCATTGGTTGAGTGGTCATGGAATCTCAAAGGGAATTTCATATTGCCTTTTTCCTTACATCCCTCCAATAGGATCCACAGATCTTTCTTCGGCAGTGAAGGAAGTGTTGGTGATGAATGTGGGTTTAGGGACATTGGGAGGTGCAGAACTGGTAGCACATTTAGTGTCAACTCTGAAGGATCGAGTGAAGTATCTAGCTTTAGGTTGCCTCCATTATATTTCTCTGTGTATAGGAGAATTGGTTCTAATATGGAAGGAACAATTGGATTTAAATCACCATCATAAATAGTTTTGATCTCCTCAAAAATCATGCAATCAACATAGAGGTTGATGAGATTAGGGTTTCCTTGTCGATATAGCATGTGGCTCAAGTTCCTCTATGCAAGATGTTCCCAAGGGTTCATGAGGAAATAAAATGGGAATATCATCTTTACAGTCAAGGTGTGGGGGCATGTGACTTTCTTCAAGTGGCGGTGGTTCCCCATCTAGATCATCCATATGTGAAAAGGAAATTGGTTGTGGTGGAGTGTAGGGCTCTTAATGAAGAAGCCTTTCTCCAAAAATATCTACTGATTTATTTTGGAAAGGTGGATATTCATTATCTAGAAAGGGTTCAACCCAATCGGATTCGTCATTGACAACATAGGGATTTATGTCAATGATAGGAGGAGTTGTTGGAGCTACAAGATAAGGACGACTATGTTGTGACTTTTCATACTCAAGTAAGAAATTCACTACTACAGAAACAACATTCAATGTCACTTTTCTGGGTGTTAGTTATTTAGGAAAATCGACGCCTATAACATTCAATGTCGGTGATTTATGAAATATGACGTCTATATTCAAAGACCAGCCAGACACGGGTACCGCTTTGTATTCAACGTCGGTTGGATAACACAAAACTGATGCCTAAAATCGCCAGCAAAATCTTATTTTCGAGCAAAAAAAAATTGGCCCCAAAGTATCACATACAGCGTCGGTGTTTTAACTGTTAACCAACGCCTATATAAGATGAAAATTTGCACGAAAAGTTCCAATTTCGGTGTCAGTTATCCTTTGATAACCGATGCTGATAATGTTTCCCACCAAATAATTTAGGGAAAAGATTGTCTAATTGGACGTCGATTTTTTAATATCAACCGACGCTGAAGAGTAAAAGGTGTCAGTGTTGTCAATAACCGACGCCGTTTACAAACTTAATAGACCCGTATCACCCGATCGTCTTCCCCTTTCCTCTGTTTCATTGCGATAATTCTCTACTGCTCGCCGCTCGCCTATAATCGCCCGACGACCCCCGATGCTGCTCACCGCCGCTGCTGGTGCGCCTCTGCTTGCCGCCGCCGCCACCGCGTCCTCTTTCTCCTGCTGCCGCCGCCGCTCGCCGCCACTGCTGCTCGCCGCTCTGCTCTAGCTACTCTGCTCTTCTCCTGCCGTTCTGCTCGCCGCTCGCCCTGGTGCCATTCTGCTCACCGCTTGCCACCTCCTTCTCTGCTCGTTGCTCTCACACCGCCGCCGCCGCTCTTCTCCACACTAGCTCCAGGTAGTCCTAGCCTCTTTTCTTCCTTCTCCCTAGCTCCTTACCAACAGAAAACACAGCCACAACCATGTTTGTTGTTGGTAAGGATATGAACAAATCTTTATGTAATGCTTTATGTAAATTTTAGGATACGAACAAATCTTTTGCTTGCATATATTTGTGCTTCTAATCCTAATGCTTGACCTAATTCTGTAAATTTTGATGCATGTTGAAATAAGATTTAAACTTGTCCATTCTAGCATCCTAATTTGATTTGATTAAACCCTAACATTGATGAAACCCTAACATCAATTGTGATGAAACCCTGACATCAATTGTGATGAAACCCTAACATGTACATATCTATTATTGTGTTTGTTGGCCTAGAAACCCGTCCAAGATTTACTCATTAGGAGTAAATCTTGGATAGTCCCTGGTTTGGGACTGTTCTTGAACACCTAATCTCACTTAGGATGTAAGTGTATAATGTGTATTGGGTTTTCGAGAAAATTTCGGTAGCATTTCCCCATTTGTTCTCTAAGTACATATGTACTTAGAGAACAGTGGGGAAATGCTGCTGAAATTTTCTTGAAAACTCAATACACATTATACACTTACTAGTGAGATTAGGTGTTCAAGGATGGGATATGTGGTACACATTTATTATATATAAGAATGACATCACATGTGTTTGTTGGCCTAGAAAGTGAACAATCATTGTTCTTTATATTACTTGTACATTGGTATAAATTAGAATGAACAATCACTAAATTATATATTGTTTGTATGGAGTCCGGATTCATTGTACCTCCTAATCTGACAATATTTTCCATGTAGCGCATCACATTGTAGCCGCAGGCCCAATCGTTATTTTGTATTGGACACTATCAAATGTTACCACCATAGAAATGGTTAATAAAGGCACTTTCATTTCATGTCCCGCACTGTCTACTTCAACATCGGATGGGTCTAGATAATATACAGTTAGCGTGGCTAGGACAATTACCATCAGAATCCAGTGTCTACCCCTAATTGCAAATAAGCCAAACAAATAGAAAACCGGATGGGTCTAGATAATAGGAGTAAATCTTGGATAGTCCCCAGTTTGGGACTATTCTTGAACACCTAATCTCACTTAGGATGTAAGTGTATACCCTAATCTTGTCCTAATATATACTTGTTTTCTCTTTAATCATAGAATGGATAGATCATGGATGTCCATTCGCAATCGCTTCACCCCAGAGTTTATATCTGGTCTTGATCAGTTTATTAGATTTGCCGAGGAACATAGGAAAGAACCTGGAGATAGGTTCTACTGTCCATGTAGGCATTGCGGTAACAACTTGAAAGTCAACACTGGTGACAAAAATCAAAAGTCATGTCGTGCAACGGGATTGTACAAGGCTATACAGAATGGCACTGGCATGGAGAGATTTCAAACTCGAAACCAGTGGATGTCGATAGCAGTGCTTGGGTGGAAGAAGAAATTGCCTCCGATGACGTAGATGTGAACAAACCAGTTCCAGTAGACATCGTTGATGCGATGCTGGATAGTTGTAGGGTAGAGCACACTGATCCACCTCCTATCTTTAGAAACATTGTGCATGATGCTGAGATACCACTATACACAGGATGTGCTAAGTTTACGAATCTTAGCGCTGTGTTGAGATTGTATAAGTTGAAAGCTAACAATAGATGGAGCGACAAAAGCTTCACTTCATTGTTGACTTTGTTGAAAGAAATGCTTCCTGAAGGAAACGAGCTGCCAATCTCAACATACCGAGTAAAGAAATTGTTGTGCCCAATGGGAATGGAGGCCAAGAAGATACACGCATGCCCGAATGATTGTGTATTATTTCAAAAGGACTATGTGGATTTGAAAGATTGTCCAAAATGTGGTGTGTCATGGTATAAATTGACGACTTCGGGGGAGTCCAAAACTGGTTCTCCTGCCAAGGTGATGTGGTATCTACCTATAATATCACGGTTTCAATGCTTGTTTGCAAATCCGAAAGATGCGAAGAATTTGAGGTGGCATGCAGATGTTAAGAAAAATAATGATGGGATCCTACGACATGTGTCTGATTCCCCACAGTGGAAGAAGATTGATCTATTGTACACCAAATTTGGTGAAGAAGATAGGAATCTAAGACTTGGGCTTTGTACAGATGGGATGAATCCGTATGGGACATTGAGCAGCCAACATAGCACTTGGCCAGTCATGCATGTCATATACAATCTTCCTCCCTGGTTGTGTATGAAAAATAAGTATGTTATGCTGTCGTTGTTGATATCGGGCCCTAAACAACCTGGAAATGATATCGATGTTTATCTTGAACCTCTGATTGATGACTTAAAGAAACTTTGGGTTGAAGGTGTGATGACCTATGATGCTTCAGGAAGAGAGACATTTCATTTGCACGCTATGTTGTTTTGTACTATTAATGACTTTCCAGCATACGGGCATCTGTATCGTAGGAAGCGCAAAGCATTCAATGGATGGAATGATGAACGGAGTGCACCTAAACCTATACCAGGGGATGTTGTTTATGAAAGAGTAAAAGACAGTGTCAATGAATTTGGTAAGAAATCACAATATAGTATGGCCACACAGAGTGGCAATTCTTCATTCAAGAAGAAGTCAATATTTTGGGATCTTTCTTATTGGAGTTCTTTGACAGTCAGGTATTGTATCAATGTAATGCACGTTGAGAAAAATGTCTGTGATAGCGTCATTGGTACTCTGTTAAATATACCAGGTAAGACTAAAGATGGGATAAAATCCAGACTGGACCTACATGAAATGGGAATAAAGTCAGAATTAACAGAATTACGTGAAATGGGTAATAAAAGAACATACTTACCTCCCGCTTGTTACATGTTGTCTAGAAAGGAGAAGAAAGCTTTTTGTGAATGCTTGGTAAATGTTAAGGTGCCACATGGTTACTCATCCAACATCTGTAGATTGGTATCAATGAAAGATCTGAAGTTGATAGGTCTTAAATCTCATGATTGTCACACTCTAATGCAACAAATATTGCCTGTGGCAATTCGATCTATATTGTCGAAGCATGTAAGGTTTGCAATCACCAGACTTTGTTTCTTTTTCAACAGTCTATGCAGCAAAGTTATTGACCCTGATACTCTCGATAATTTGCAAAGAGAAGTGGTTGTTACCCTATGTCATCTTGAGATGTATTTCCCTCTTTCGTTCTTTGATATCATTGTACATCTTATTGTCCACTTGACTAGGGAAGTGAAAATGTTGGGACCAGTCTTCTTGCATTGGATGTATCCCTTTGAACGATACATGAGCGTTTTTAAAGGTGATGTTCGAAACTGTTATCGGCCTGAAGGGAGTATTATTGAAGGTTATGTGGTGAGAGAGGTTATGGATTTTTGCAATGACTTTCTTAGTGGTAATAACACTCCTGTTAATGACAAGAATATTGAGGAGGGCAAAGGAATTTTGGGATCACGGGTGAAAGTAATCAGCCATGAGCAGTTGGAACAAGGTCACTTGTATATTTTACACAACATGGACGAAGTGAGTGTTTATATCGAGGAACATACCAATTTCATCAAGAGACAACATCCTCGAGCAAGTTCAATGTGGCTTGCTAGAGAGCATAACAAGACTTTTACTAAGCAGTTTGAAGATAAAGTCTTACATCAACTATCTCAAACACCAAATGATATTACGAAAACTATCAAATGCCTCGCCTTTAAACCAAAACTGAATGTTATGTCTTATGAAGGGTTTGACATTAATGGGTTCACATATTACACAAAGCACCAAGATGATAAGACTGTCGTCCAAAACAGTGGGGTCACTCTTCAAGCGTCGACTATGTATTTTGCAAGTGCAAAGGATAAGAGTCCACGTGAAGCTAAAATGTCATATTACGGTGTCATTGAAGACATATGGGAGTTTGACTACATAGATTTCAGAATTCTGCTCTTTAAATGTAATTGGGTTGATAACACCAAAGGAGTTATAGTGGATGAATTGGATTTCACTTTAGTGAACTTTGAAAAGATTGGCGAGAAGGGTGAACCATTCATATTGGCATCACAGGCGAAACAAATATTCTATATCGATGATCTTGCAAATGATAAATGGTTGGTTGTTCTTCATGGTAAAAGACAGTTCATTGAAGATCCTATAGATGAAGAAGAGTACTATGATAAGTATGATTACTCCAGTCCATTCTCAGTTGGGTTGCCAACTCCACAAAATATTGAAGCTAATGATGACTTATATGTGCGCGGAGATCACAATGAAGGATTTTTAATTGATAAAAGATCACAATTTTAGAGGCATGCATGTTTATATTTTTTTATTGAAGCTAAATGTTTGCTTTTTTAATATCAATATCATTTTTAGATTTGATGTTTCATTATCTTCTAGTTAATACAAATGCTAAATGTTTGCCTTTTTAATGAAATTTTCAGATGGCTGACCATGATGAGCATGATGTCCACGATGAGCATGAAGTCCATGATGAGCATGCTGTCTATGATGAGCATGGCGAGGATACCAATGTAAGTTCTAAAAACATAACCTGTATTTCTATAAAATTCATTATCTTATAGTTATGTCATATATCCCATATTTCTATATTGAGCTAATTCAGTGTGTTTATTTTTGTCAGATTTTAGGTTGATGATGCACATGTACCCACTGAAGCACTGGAGGAACTTGATGCGCATCACGAAACACTTAACAAGAAAAGGGTCATTACTCTGTTGAAGAAGTTAATAGCGCTAAGTGGCAGTGGATCCAGATTGGCTGTGGAGTTTGATAATGGAGGAAATGCAATTGGAGTGAACCACAATAATTTTCTAAACTATCTTGGGGTTGTCACTCGAAGCCATTGTGGTGTTAAGTATGATAATTGGCATAAAGTTCCTCAGGCGAAGAAAGACATGATATGGAAGGATTTATGCGTGAGTTATTATTATTTGCAATTCTATTTTGTAGATTACAAATTCTATTATTTGCAATTCTATTTTTGGATACTAGTTAATAGCAATTCTATTTTACAGAATATATTTGCATCGGATGAGAAGCTGCATCGTAAAAGTGTGATGCAACGCACTAGAAAGATGATAAGAAACTATAGGACAAATCTCAACAGAGAATACATAAAAGATGGTGATAAGAAGAAGAAGAAGTCTGCCCTTGAACAGTGGAACTTCTTGGACAAAGAAGATTGGGACATGTTTGTTGCTTTAAGAAAATCTGAAGAATTCAAGGTATTAGGCGTCACTCCCAATTTAATTAATATACATTGTATTCACCTATTCAAGATTAACATTTAGTGCTACTAACCAAATCATTAATGTGCATACTAACTAGGCCCTCAGTGAGGTGCAAAAAGCAAGGCATGCTCTGAATGTGCATGACCACAGTATGGGTCCAAAGGGCTATGCAAGCGTTCGCCAAAGACTACAGGCAGAGTCTGCTGCTACTCAGGAGTCCTCTACTACATGTGCCACACCCATGCCTCGCCATGATGTCTGGATAGCTGGGAGGCAAAACAAGAAGGGTGAAATAAAGAAGCCTGTAATTGCTGAGGCGGCTGTGAAAATGGTAAAATACAACTCTTAGATCAATCGTTTCAA
Source organism: Alisma plantago-aquatica (assembly GCA_963693085.1). NCBI lineage: Eukaryota > Viridiplantae > Streptophyta > Magnoliopsida > Alismatales > Alismataceae > Alisma > Alisma plantago-aquatica. Next base: position 589,037,620 of record OY856413.1, on the reverse strand, counting down.
TATTGATTATTTGTGGTGTTAACTTACCAATTTTTGTTGATGGTGATTAGCGAGAGCTGCACGAGCAGAGGAAACAAGGCACGTTCATCCCTCAGGGCATAAGGTATGAATTGACAGTTGCTCTGGGTAACCCATAGCATCCTAGACGTGTTAGGGGTGCGGGCGCTGGTGTGGGCATCAAAGCATTCTTTGGGCCATCCCAGCGCAAACCCAGAGCATGACTTTCACAAGAAGAGGTAACCTATTCTTTTTTTAGAATGTTACTGCAAAAGGGAATTCAATAATAAGAAGCTAGTATTTCTTTTATCCATGTATAGGAGAATAAGAGAATCGAGGATATAGTTGCTAAGAAGGTCAACGATATAGTTGTTGAGAAGGTCAAGGAAGAAATGGTGCGGTGGCAGGCATCTTAGGCTTCCAATCAGCCTATGGCGACCCACTCTTCTTCTGATGCATAGTCTGAGAGTAATCCTGTAGACCCACCACCTCCCACGTCTGCTGTAAGTATTGTTTATGACATTGTAGCTAGTCTTTTCAAGATGATATGTTTTCAAGATGATATGTATATATGTATAACATTCTTTATGTAAATTTGTAGGAGTTGAAGCCATGCTGCTTAAGAATGCAAGACTATGTTGTTGCATAGGCATAGGCTTACCCGTCCCTTCCTGGGGCAACGTTTCATGGGACTCCAATGCCACAGGGCTACGTTCGTGTGAGCCCGATACATGTATTACCCGATTGGAGGGAAGCTACATTGTCATATGCCCACCCGGATATTGATACACTTGCTGAGGCAGAAGGCGGGGTGATATTGTGACCCAAAGAAGATGTCATATACACTATTGAAATTGTAAGATAAATTTACATTACTTTAGATTGTTAATGTGTATATATGAGGTCAATTGATCTGAAATTATATATACATGTTAAAAAGAAGACACCCGAAGCACCTAGGCCTCCACCTCCACTTCCTGCATTACCAAGTTGGGTTCCAACTGACCTAAAATACCCATTAGGTCCTGCTTGTAGGGGAATGTCATGTTGGCTACGGGCACATAATATACATTGCCCTATAATTGTTTCTTTAGAAGCGAATTATGCAGGTCAATCATACGAAAGCTCTTTATTTATACAAGATATTATTGAGTTGTTTATATATGATTGGCTAAATACATCAATGGTAGAGACATGGATAAGGTGAGATCTTGTTTATACATCCATATACCTTGTGTAAGATCTGGTGATATGGTTTCTTATATATTAATGCACACATAATACATGTTTTGCAGCTACTTAGTCGAAAATCAATGTAAACAATTTGCATTTGACCATGTGGGATTTTTGATTCCATCATTGATTAGTATAGTAGCTTAAGACCCTGATAGTTTTCAACAATACTGTATAGATGCGTTTACAATTTTCGGTCAGCAAAAGAAGACGATAATAATAGCTCCATTCAATGTCAAGTAAGTTTACTTTACTTATAATTTGGACTTAAGAAAATTACATTTTTATTGTGGATTTTGAGTTATTAATTTTTAACTTTTTTACCTCTAGCGGTAGGCATTGGGAGTTACTTGTTATTCTCCCCGGGACATAGTACATTGAATACTAAAATTGGACACGTAATGAGATTGCCATTATTCTGGTGAGAAATATTTCATTTTTATATCCGTTAACATCTGTTATTACATTACTATTTAATTATACAATTTACTGTGTTACATTAACATGTAGGGGTTTAGATGCATTCAAAAAGGTTGGAGGAAAGGTCCCAAGGAAAAAGAACCAGCCAATAATTTGGGAGAATATAAAAGTGAGTTCCCGACTCCAATGTATATATTATTTATGTGAACTGTGCTTAGTTGTATTTTTTAATATTTTGTATATTTCAATTTATAGTGCGCTACACAAGACAACGGCTGGGCATGCACATACTATGTGATGTGATTTATGCAGATGATTATTCAATATGCCGCATTGGACATCGATATCATACATGAGGTATTATATATAGTCTCATTAGTTAGTATGAAATATATCAATCTTATTTTTATATTATTACTTATATATATACATCATTCTCTTTGCAGGTGTTTAAAACTGACCACACTATAGGTAAACGCTTAAAAGATGTACATGCTTCATATACGATGGAAGTATTATATGAAGTAAGAGAAGAATGGGCAAAAGCCATACAAGCAGTGGCGTTTGTAAGATATAATTGCGATGCTGATAGAGATGTTGAATGATATTTTGTAAATGAATATTTCTAAATGTTTATACATGTCTGAATGTTTCTACATGTATTTGAATGTTTCTATATGTGTGGATGTGAGAATTGAATTGATGTCTGAATGTATCTACTTGTGTGAAAAGTATATTTGTTGATTTTGCAGGTTTGTGGCATGTTTGTTGGTTGATATCAATGGATGTCGTAAACCTGCAGTTCAGAAAATTGAACTGCAGATTCTCATCCTGCTGACCAGCCACAGCAGGCCTACAAACCGATAAGAAAAAAAAACATAGGTGTCAGTTATTTATAGAACACTGTCATCAAAGGCTTACAGCGTCGGTTATTGGATAAAAACCGCCGCCTAATATGACAAACAACCCGACCGTCCAAGAAAGCACGACCGTGGTGGAAAAAGCATCGGTTATTAGTACAAAACCGACGCCTATAGTACTAAACATGGCCGTGCAGGGAAGCACGACCGTGGCGTCTGGGAATATGGCGTCGGTGTTTAGGTGCAAACCGACGCAGATAGTGTCCTAGATGGCACCCTTTTTGTGGCACGAAGCCTTTTGGCGTCGGCTTACTATAAAATGACTGACGCCTATCGGTGCCCTATTGGCGCGTTTTCGATGGCGCGAAGCCTTTTGGCGTCGGTTATAAAACCAACGCTGTAGAGTTTGATCTTTAGTGGCACCCACATAGGCATCGCTTTAGAACCGTTGCTAAAAGGGCATAAATATTGAGAAAAATGATCCTCTATCTTCTTTGGGGGTCTCTTTGATTGGGCCTCTAGTAAAGTAGCTAATAAGTTTTGTTGGTTTTCTAATTTTTCTAATTGCTCCGCTACTATTAGGGATTTAATTTGTTCCCCATGCGGAGGTGTATATTGATTTTCACAATAAGGTTCATAATCCCTAAATTTTGTTGGTTATCGTCAATGTATACCCCATAACATTGTTGGTCATAGCATCCCTCATTTTGATATGTGTAGCTGCTCCTCATAACAGTCTTCTAGGGTTTGTAGATTGTAATTTTCATCATATCCACCTTGATAGGAAGACTCGATATTACAAGGTGCCACCATATTATAAGTGTACACATTTGAAAAATATAGTGATGTATGGTTGTAATAACCACACAATTGACATTGCAAGTTATAATGTGTTGACCACTCCATTCGAAAAGTTTTTTTAAAGAAGTAAATTACAAATAGAAATCCAAGATAGAAGGAAAAAGACATAAACAAGAACAAATTAAAAACAAAAATTATGAAAAGAAATTAAATTTACAAAACACACTAAGGAGTTAACTAGAAATTATAAAAGAACTAAAGTTTATAAAGATAAGCTAAGAAAAAAAATTCAAAACAAATTTGAAAGCAGAACTACAAGAATGGAAACTCTGTAGGAGGGGATACACTGCTATAAGGGTCTCGATAGGAAAATAAATTACAAAAATCTAAGATAAGAAATTATGGAATAAGACTAAAAATTATGAAAATAAACTAAAGGAAAATTACAAGATAACCAAGAGTTTATTTAAAAATTAAAAATTATGGAACAAATAAAATTATAAAATAAACTAGAAAATAGTACTACCAAAATTGAAATTCAGTATAAAAAGGAGAATTACTACCAAAATGGATCTCCATAGGAGAAAGAAAGAAGGAACAAAATTATAGAACAAGTCTAAAAAGTATAAACAAGCTAAGAAATTATGAAGAACGTTTAAAATTATGGAACAAACTAAGAATTATAAAACCAAACTAAAATAATAAATAAAAACAAAGAGAAATCCTATATATACAAGTGATCAAATTTGAAAAACAACATGTACCATCCCTGACAACGGCGCCAAATTTGATGAATGTAATTTGAACACCAAATTGCTAGGAAAAATCTTAGAGTTTAACCTTCTAAAGAGACAGTCAACTTGTTGCAAGAAACAAATCAACTTTTTGGTAGTAAGGTATCAATCCAAGGAGTGTTAGAAAGATGGTTGGAATCCAAAACTAATCATAAGAATAAGAAAGTAAAGTAAAGATTGTTAGAGTTTGATTATGCTGAGAACAGGAAATAAAAGTACAAAAATAAAATTTCACTAATCAAATGATATAGGGAACTAGGGCTCCAGGGAATCACCACCAGTATCCAAGATTTTACTCAACAAATCAACTCCTATGATTAGTAATCAAATCAGGAGCATGTGGATTTGTGTCTTTTCGGAGCACAATCTCACAAGGGTAGGACTTCTGACAAACATGTTGATCTGAACATTTGTGGATCCTTGTCCAACTGACATGTCCCTGTCTGAGATGTCATCAAGAAACATGTGTTTTATTCCAACGTTCAAATTTATGGGTTAGATGATCACATTGTCTTATGCTATAACAAAAAAAGTCAATGGGTAGACAAATCATAAATTCCATCAGTAGATATCATCAAGATATCATGGGTTCCCTCTCATGAGGATCTGAGATCTCAGTACCTGATAGGCTCCCAAAGGAGGATCAAAATTTGAATTTATAAACCAAAACTTTCAAGGACCCCCACAACTTTATTACGAGATCGAAGTAGATATACGGGTTCGAACATAGGGATGTGGGTACAATTAGGAAACTTGAGATCTCTCTCTTATGTCAGTTAAGCCAATATGTTAGTTTATAAAAGTTTGTAACTAGAACTAGTCTAGCAAAATGTCATGAAATAAAATAAAACAAAGTAAAGAAAACAAAACAGCTGTCAGATTCTACTAATAAAAGAGAAGGAGTTCCTGGCTGTGTAACCACAAGTTGGGTAGTCTATGCACCCATTCTCAGGTGTACACAACCCTCGAACACCACAACAAGTAACCTACATAAAAACATAGTATGTATTGTGGTATATGTTCTTGTGGGGTCATCCCACTCACTTTTGCACAGGGTGACTAAAATTCATCAATGATATGAAAGCTCTTTTGAGGATGACAAATCAACATCCTAGAATATTCTAGATACCCTCTCAGGTCTAGTACATTTGAGATGCTAGGAACATGTGTGATCTGGATAGAACCTTATGGTGGGCCCGACCATGCCGGGATGGGCCCGACCGTGCCCAGATCCATGGTTTTGTACATATTAGCTTGAACCATCCTCTTTTCATATTCCGATCCAAATTACCTTCTCTTATCTATTTCTACAACGAATCTCTCGATATGGGAAGCAATAGAAGTTCAAGCAAGAAAATATCAACCAAATTAGCAACCATAACTAGAAAGAGAAGATAGAACATAAAACATACTAGATCTAGAATAAAACTACTTGCTTCGGGTAAAAGTAAAACATAATAAAATGAATGAGAGGTCAAACAAGTATAAAGCACTGATATAATTACAGATATACTTTTGAGAAACTGATATCAATTATAATAGAAGTAAGCTTTAAAGAGTCTAATAATTGACAATCATAAATATGGTAGGATACTCTAGATATCTATAAGAGTGAATCAATATATGAAATGCTTGATTGATCATAAAGAGAACTAATAATTCAAAAACATATAAAGAATAATTGAATAACTGTACACACTTGTTTGACCTCTCATTCATTTTATTATGCCCTGATCATAGCAGTGTACTCTACATATGAAGACTCATAGCGCACTATGATCACACCATACAAGACTTAGTGGACACACCCGAGAAATGCTAAGTCTGACTACTCTCCTAGTCTACAACAGGTAAATGGCTCTCTGGCCTAAACTGGACTCCTCCTCTAACCTAAGCACATTGGAGGAGAGTCAAGCCACCTCTTGGCTTTTCTATACTCTAGTGCCACCAGGACTTCTGGTTGATATTGGACATGCTTTTCTGTACTCTAGTGCCACCATGACTTCTGGTTGATGTTGGACACTTCAAACTATAATTTAAGGAGACTTTCACTAGGCTTCGTCCCCTGTGCCACCTGATAGCACATTTCGACCCCCGTATACTGGATGCTGCCAGGGTTAGGTCGTTTCACCCCTAAGGCACAGACCTCACATAGGGGTTCTACGGTGTCATGGCCCTTAAATCTATAATTTCATTATTTCCTAGAAAACTCTTACTATGTTGAACCTTTTTCTTACTTATACTCAACTTTGGTATTTCTATGGCATCTCGTCTATTTAATTGCAGTTCAAATCACAACATGAATATCATTCTAGACCTGATAGAGAAGTATACTCAAAACACTGTAATATACTGATAAATCAACATTTTATATCAGCAGGCATACTAAAATTCTTAAATAACATAATACATGTTCACTTGATACTTTATACACTAGAATCATGTAATTGAACTTCTTAATACACTGATAAGAGTTAATTTCTTATCATGGCAAGAATTATTAATAATAACTGAGAACATTGATATCACAATACTTGATTCATTGAACACCCTACCCTTAGGGTTTCATTTACCTCATTCACTTTTCACATGGCTCTCATAAGGATTTCATGCGACATAAACATTCGATGAATAAAGACTACTATCAACAAATCATATAAAATCAATATATGTATGAAACCTTGGAACTGAGCTGAATTTGGGTTTCCATGCCATTCATTGGGATATCATGCATCAATAATAACATTGGATAAATAAAGTCTATCATGTCAAGAAAATCCCTTCAAATGGATTTCACGATATCTATTCACAAATATCCAACTTTCCTCGCATCTAGAGTTTCACCCTCTTTACTGAGATATCAAACAAACACTATTCACTTTAAGCGAATCAAGATAGTATCTGACATATATATACTATGAATTTATATAAAAAATCATTCATAATCAAGGGGATCCAGATAAATAAATTTCTCTATTTAATTATACAGCAATTTTAGTCATAAACAAATTCCCTATATTTTAGTTTACTCATATAACCTCTGTGAATACTTAGGGAATTCTCATTAGGATGTATTGTATACATTTCTAATATGATTTTATCATCTAAAATTATCCAAATAGAGGAAGAATCCATTTCATAACATTTTACAAAAACTTAGAACAAATAGACAATTCAGGATTTGTAGTCGCATACTAAGCAATTAAAGATTATGGATGATTTAACCAATTTTCGTGCAATATACTGTTTAAAGGAAGTTCCCACTTTCTGTAAGGTGTGAAAACACCTTAAAAATGTATCCCATATCTGAAAATCTCGAATCCATATCAAATACCTAGCAATTCACCCAATTCGTCTTCCTTTCAACTCGGAAACCCTAAAAATGAGGGATTATGAAGAAAGAGTGAGAAAAGGGGAAGTTTTGATACCATTTTGGATCAAATAAGAGGAGGGATGGAATTTTGACATGTCTGAGAGGATTCACCATGAAACTATATCCAAAGAAGCTAAACTTATATGATTTCATCATTCCTCGGACCACAAAACCCAAGGTCAACATCTCCATCAATTTCTCCTCTCAAACCGTAACTCTCTCTCTCTAGGATTTCATTTCTCTAGATTGAATCATGAATTATGAGAGCTCCTTGTGTGTTAGGTTGACCATATAGAGCAATTGATCTACTTTGGTTAATTGCACATTGACCCCTCACTAAACTTTTTCTTATTTTAGCAGATTTTTCTATCATAAAAGGGTTTCTGTGAATTCGTGTATTTTAGAGATTAAACCTTCTCGAAAAATTATGATAATTTAGCATGTTATCTATAATTTAGTTACAAAGCTTCAGTTAAAATTTGAGATTATTACAATCGTCCATTAAATAACTAAAAATCAAATAGTGCATTCTTATCCAGAATGTTGCAGAAATGTCAGTTACTATAATACATCTACTGATAGGGTCTAAATGCATACAAAAATTATGAAAATTTTACAAGTTGTTTATGATCGAGTTTCAGATCTCCAGTTAAAATTTATTATCATTTGGAATTACTAATAAATAAATAAAAACAAAACACTGCACTATTGAAAAGCACTCTGTCAGCATTTTAGTCGAAGTATAGTTCGACTGAGAACCACATTCAAAGAATACTCAAATATTCTGAAATTTTTCTCCAATATGCATGATTGAGTTATACAAATCATATACAAAATTAAATTAAATACAAAATTTTTAAAAAATATGAAAAAACATTTACCACACTGCTATCCTGATTAAATTCCATACTCATGTACCATCAAAACCCGAATTTTAGCCAACTAGGGTTTATATTTTTCAAACCCTAATTTCTCAAACAATAGAACACTTAACGTTCTTATTAGGTTTAAAACATCATAATTGAATTATCATCATTAATTATATTTAAGCAATGATCAATCCAATTAAGCATATAATCATCCAAGTAAACCCTAGTTTACCAATTAAACTCAGATGCGGTCATAACAATTCTCCCCCCTAAAAAGGTTTCGTCCCCAAAACATAAATATGCAAGTAAAGTATGTTTAAGGTTTATTTTAAGCTTCTTTAATCTTACATGTCATTATATTCTTGTATTTCATTCTTGAATGCAGTTTTTAACATTAAGTCCTTTATTCCTTTACTAAATCACAACATGTTTGAAATAGTTCTCAATGATAACAAACAAATTCTCTATGTCACAATCAATCATAGGATAGAGAGAAAAACAACCATTTCAATATTTTCATACACTTGAGGTGTTACCTCAACATCGATAATATGATCCAACTATCTCAATTCATACTGCTAAATATGTACTATTGTTATGTATTACCTCTAAATCACGAAAGAGAGTTCACCATGTTCTTTTGAATTTTACTATTGTGCTACTCAAATAGAAAAACAGTCTTGAGTTAAAAGACTAGATTCAACAACAATTATACATTACTACTCACGACATCCCCATTGGATAATGGATGCATAAGGTGAAGCATTACCATCACATTCCATACTATTCCCAAGTATGAACCCACACATAATTCAAGGTGTAACCATCAGGTTATAGCATACTAGGGTTTCAACAACAGTAACAGAGTACTCCATAATTGTATTAGTCATTCAAGGACTATTCATACCCAATTACCATCACTTAGTTATATTAAAGCTAGGTATAATAAGCTACACCTCATTAGGGTTACATATCAATACAATATGGTTATCATCCCTTCTATTCATATGAGTGAATAGGTAAGACTACCTTATTCAGGGTAACCCTTCATTTGTTCCATCATTATTCAACCCATATCACCATACTATAATTGTACAATACTAAGATGGATTACTAGTATGAATGACTACAACTATCAGACACCTTTAATTAACATATTTCTTGCACATGTACAATGAAATCATACATAGAACCAATTTACATCCCTTAATATACCTTCAAAAAATTATACTTTTAAAAACAAATTCACATATTACTAAAAGCCATTGTTTTCTCTTATCTCTCTCCTCATTCACTACTACTTACATTTTACTACATATCCTTCTCATTTTAATCATGTAGATTAAACATTCCTAAAATTGAAACATACAAGGTACAAATAGATTTTTCATCATTCTTGCTATCACTGCAAGAATTTATCTCATATCACACTTCACTCATATTGTATTTCTCTTTTTGTTCAAAACACACTTGTTAAATTTCAAATTTATATCTTACTCTTTACTCCGAATCATTTCCATATTGTTTATCTACCTTTCAGATTAGCTATATTTAAACCCTGGATTACTATCAGTGCTAGTTTACTTCTCATAGTGCAAATCTCATGATTTTGTTTTATAGAGATGCTAGTATTCTAGGTTAAATCACTAGTGACATCCCTTGAACTACACAACTTTAAACATTCTAGGATTTGGTCCTTATCAGTAGCATGACATTATTGTGATGTGACTTTTCTCCCTTAATTTGAAATTCAAACTTTAGATCTCACAAGTTTTACTAATGTCTTTCTTATCATATCAATTGAATTTTCTTTCTCTTACTTGACCTATTCAGATAGATTACATTCTCAATTACCCTTCTAGGGTTTCATCATCATATTGTGTGTCATTATTACATTCACTAGATGTCTCTACCACGGTGGTTATGCATCATATATGATTCATTTTCTTATCACTTCATTCCCACATTGCTCTCATTAAGGAAGATCTGAAAGAGAAGATGATTTTGAGACTTAGAATTCTTATCTAAAAACATTCAATAATACATTTCTCATTGTAGGTTTAATTAATTATCAACAAGGATACTTGACTAATTAGCACTTTCTTGAATCTCGCAACCTCTTTCAAAAATAATCTATATTACTCCATTATGTTTCAAACCCTTGTTTACTTTCCATAATCCCCTTACCATATATTACTATTCCACATCTCATCTTTAACTTCTAGTTTTCTCTTATGATCATGTTGCTTCTTTTATGTGTATGATCAAGTATACCATGTTGCATATATTTCCTGTTATCCTTCTACTAATGTGAAGTTGAAATTCTAAATCAATAATATCTCTACTAGTTTCAACTCATGTTTAATACATTACATATCCTTCATTTTAAATCAAACGGCTCATACATGCGTCAAACTTAGTTTCTCTTTCAATCAAGTTTTTCCTTCCTGAATATAGTCTATGTTTGTATGACTTATTCATTTATTTAGCTACACTTTTGTTCTTCTTTTAGAAACTAGTTTGTTGTTCTAAAGAGACTTAGAATCCAAAGGTAGTACGAATGAATGTATTAAACTTGTTAATAAAGGTATACATTCCATGCTCTCAATTATATCATAACCCTCATTCCTTAATCAAGCTCATTATTTCCAACATTTCTCTTTGTTTCAACTAAGTTTCTTATCCTAGTTTTATGATTTACATGCTCATCTATTTCTCTTCACTTTAACTCTTCTGAAGACTCTTCACTTCTATGTACTTATTGTATACTTAGCTCTTTTATTCTATTTTTGTTTTGCTTTGGAGTACATAAAACATTGTACTCGATTATATAGTCCATTCCTCATGATTGATTCTTACTATCTTGGCCCCTTACATACTTTTCTCATATCTTTTCCATATTTCATATTTAGAGTTCATATAATACTAATAATTAAACTTAATCTAAACCTTATGACATGTTCCTTTATTCCCAATTAAGGGTTTCTCATATGAGGTCCCAAAGTTGGATCTCAGATATCAGTTCTAACTGATTCTTAGTTATCCCAGTCTTTCCCTTATACTTCAAAATCTTAGAGTATATACATTCATACTAGAATTTGGATCTAATCTATCCAGAATTTACTCTTGTTATGTTACTAATAGGAGTCATTAGATCCCAGTAATGCATCCTACTAATTGGACCAGGCCAAACCTGCAGTCCTAAAGCCAAGAGCTACTCAGGATTACTCAACTCTTATTCATCTCAAATGTGTGGAAGAAAACTTATTCACTTAGGAAAGCTCATTCCAAGATCATTTCTAGTCTACTTGATACAAAGAATGTAATCAATAAATGCTACAACTACATAGTGTACAACAAATCTTAAAGACTCATATATATTTCAAAATACTGAATATCTGAATTCAAACATATAAAAGTGTTTCTATTCATCTCCAATAAAACAATAATATGAAATGAAAGTTCTATCTCATTTTATATTTATGCTCTTAATTCATGTTACTTATCTTGTTTCTAACCCTAATATTTCTAGGGTTCCTCTCTAGCCCATCCTTCCACTATATACCTGGCCATGATATACGTGAAAGAATAGACTGAGTAGCTTGATACTGGTTGATCCAAGTACTCAGATACCGGGCCAGGATATCCAAATACTCAAATACCCAGAACTAACATCATAACATCTCCTATCTACCACACTTATGACTCTAACTTACTAACTTAATGGTCCCTGACAACTCAGCCTAAGCTCTGATACCAAGTTGTTACACCCCGATCTCACAATTACCATTAATCATGAGATTAGGGCATAAATTGAGGATTTAACGTAATACAAAGATCACCCTTAACTTTTTCTTCTTTTTCAAATTCTTTGTTTTTCTCGCATCCAAACACATAAACAACTTTGCAAGAGAATCAAACTTTTATTGCTTTAATATGATCTCAACATAAACGATACACATCCATACATTCATTCTCAGGTACATACGACATGACAATCATTTCCATTCTCTCTTATTAGGGAAACAAACATACAAAACATCATTTACAACTCTCTCACATCTATACAAGGACCAAGAGTGATAGGGACTGACTGAACTTAACTATACTCTGACTTAACTCTTGTGGCAGATCTACTCTGATGCAATGATATCTTCTTCAAGTCCACGTGGTTTCTCTAAAAAATTGTGAGTAGAGGGGTGAGCCTACTCGCTCAGTGCGATCACACCGTACAAGACTTAGTGGACACACCCAGGAAATGTTAAGTCTGACTACTCTCCCGGTCTGCAATAGGGAAATGGCTCTCTGGCCTAAACTGGACTCCTACTCTAACCTGAGCACACAGGAGGAGAGTCAAGCCACCTCTTGGCTTTTCTATACTATAGTGCCACCAGGACTTCTGGTTGATGTTGTACATGCTTTTCTATACTCTAGTGCCACCAGGACTTCTGGTTGATGTTGGACACTGCAAACTATAATTTAAGGAGACTTTCACTAGGCTTCATCCCTCGTGCCACCAGATAGCACATTCTGACCCTCGTATACTGGACGCTTCCAGGGTTAGGTCGTTTCACCCCTAAGGCGCAGACCTCACACAGGGGTTCTACGATGTCCGGGCCCTTAAATCTATAATTTCATTATTTCCTAGAAAACTCTTACTATGGTGAACCTTTTTCTTACTTATACTCGACTCTGGTATTTCTATGGCACCTCATCTATTTAATTGAAGTTCAAATCACAACATGAATATCTTTCTAGACTTGACAGAGCAATATACTCAAAACACTGTAATATACTGAGAAATCAACATTTTATATCTGCAGGCATACTAAAATTCTTAAATAACAGAATACATGTTCACTTGATACTTTATACACTAAAATCTTGCAATTGAACTTCTTAATACACTGATAAGAGTTAATTTCTTATCATGGAAAGAATTATTAATAATAACTGAGAACATTGATACCATAATACTTGATTCGTTGAACACCCTACCCTTAGGGTTTCATTTACCTCATTCACTTATCACATGGCTCTCATAAGGATTTCATGTGACAAACATTCGTTGAATAAAGACTACTATCAACAAATCATATAAAATCAATATATGTATGAAACCTTGGAACTGGGCTGAATTTGGGTTTCCATGCCATTCACTGGGATATCATGCATCAATAATAACATTGGATAAATAAAGTCTATCATGTCAAGAAAATCTCTTCAAATGGATTTCACGATATCTATTCGTAAATATCCAACTTTCCTCGCATCTAGGGTTTCACCCTCTTTACTGAGATATCAAAAAAATACTATTCACTTTAAGCGAAACAAGATAGTATCTGACATATATGTACTATGAATTTAGATAAACAATCATTCATAACCAAGGGGATACAAATAAACAAATTTCTCTATTTTATTATACAACAATTTCAATCATAGACAAATTCCCTATATTTCAGTTTACTCTTATAACCTCTGTGAATACTTAGGGAATTCTCATTTGGATGTATTGTATACATTTCTAATATGATTCTATCATCTGAAATTCATCCAAATAGTGGAAGAATCCATATCATATCATTTTGCAACAACTTAGAACAAATAGACAATTCAGGGTTTGTAGTCGCATACTAAGAAATTAAAGATTATGGATGATTTAACCAATTTTTGTGCAATATAATGTTTAAAGGAAGTTCCCACTCACCCTAAGGTGTGAAAACACCTTTAAAATGTATCTCATATCTGAAAATCTCAAATCCATATCAAATCCCTAGCAATTCACCCAATTCTTCTTCCTTTCAACTCGGAAGCCCTAAAAATGAGGGATTATGAAGAAAGAGTGAGAAAAGGGAAAGTTTTGATACCATTTTGGATCAAATCATAGGAGGGACGGAATTTTGACATGTGAGAGAATATTCACCATGAAACTATATCCAAAGAAGCTAAACTTACATGATTTCATCATTCCTCAGACCGCAAAACCCTAAGTCAGCATCTCCATCAATTTCTCCTCTCAAACCCTAATTCTCTCTCTCTAAGATTTTGTTTCTCTAGATTGAATCACGAATTATGAGAGCTCCTTGTGTGTTAGGTTGACCATATAGAGCAATTGAGCTGCTTGGGTTAATTGCACAATGACCCCTCACTAAACTTTTTCTTATTTCAGTAGATTTTTCCATCATAAAAAGGTTTATGTAAATTATTATTTTTCAGAGATAAAACCGTCTAAAAAATTATGAGAATTTATCATGTTGTGTATAATTTAGATACAAAGCTTCAATTAAAATTTGAGATCATTCCAATCTTCCATTAAATAATTAAAAATTGAATAGTGCTCTTCTATCTAGAATTCTACAGAAATGTCAGTTACTATAATTCGTCTACTGATAAGGTCTAAATGCATCCAAAATTATGAAAATTTTACATGTTCTTTATGATTGAGTTTTTGATCTCCAATTAAATTTTCAGATCATTTTGAGTTACCAATAAATAAGTAAAAATAAAACACTACACTACTGAAAAGCACTCTGTCAGCATTTTGGTCAAAGTATAGTTCGACTGAGAACCACATTCAAAGAACACTCAAATATTCTGAAAATTTACTCCAATATGCATGATTGAGTTATCCATATCATATTCAAAATTCAATTAAATACAAAATTTCTAGAAAATATGAAAAATCATATACCACACTGCTATCCTGATCAAATTCCATACTCATGTACCATCAAATCCCTAATTTCAACCAACTAGGGTTTATATTTCTCAAACCCTAATTTCTCAAACAATAGAACACTTAACATTCTAATTAGGTTTAAAACATCATAATTTAATTATCATCATTAATTAGATTTAAGCAATGATCAATCCAATTAAGCATATAATCATCTATGTAAACCCTAGTTTACCAATTAAGCTCAGATGCAATCATAACAATTCTCCCCCCCCCCTAAAAAAGGTTTCGTCACTGAAACATAAATATACAAGTAAAGTACATTCAAGGTTTATTTTATGCTTCTGAAATCTTATGTGGCTCCTATTTCCAAACATCGATTAAGATTAATGCGAAAGCGGTCGTTAACAGTGGAATTACTGAAAATCACTAAAAATTAAAACTTTTTACATAGAGATCAATAAACTGAAAAACTCTTTCATAAAGAACCAAAGTAATTTATTTACATTCCGGTTCATCAGTACATCTCTTGTACCATTCCCTCTCGAGAGTTACAAGCATCAACTGCCATGTTAAACTGTACATAGGCAGTATAAAAATCTTGAGGCATCAAGCCAAAATCTCATATCAATATTAAACTAATTACTGACTCCTAGGACCTGAGAGTACAAAGATGACACATAGGACTCTCTATTTATAGGACATGACAACCAGTGTCTCCACCTGAGAATTCACTGCTATCCTTGTTGCTGCTGCTGCTATTCTTCACCCGTTGTAGGGTTTCTACTTCTTCTTCGGCGTCTACCTAAAACGTTGAATCCCATGGGGTGAGACAATTGAACATTGCCCCAGCGAGAGATATAACTCTCTGCTAGAAACATTATTATTGCAAATAAGGGAATAAAACTGAACAAAAGTATCATAAGTATTCAATAGCAGAATAATCATTGACTAAACAAATTAGAGCATTATCTTTTACTCAAGTCATTTTAGCTATATCATAATGGAGTAGCCTGTTACTTATCCAATAAGGAATTAAAGAGCATAAATAACATTTATCCATTTAGAACATGCTATGCAAAGTAACATCAACCAATGATTCTCGTATTTCAACCCTAAGCAAATACGCTATACGGCTGATTACATTTTACAAATATACTTAAGCCCTGAGGAGATGAGGCATACCGCTCATACTCCAACTGACCATTGCGAAATTGAAATCGGTACCATACATAGGTCAATAGAAGAGTCGCATTCCCATGACCTCATCTTCCTCATCCAGTATGAGGACCAAATGCAGGACATCTAGTGTCTCTACTAAATAGCTTTCCAGGGTATACTGGCAACTTCGCTATTAGAGTTACAGTGACATGTTGTACTCTCTTCGCAATCGAGAGATATTATATTTATCTCACATTGATCCGGCATTAAGATCATCGGGAGATTAACGATACATCCATCCTGGCTTATATAATGAAGGATTGAGAGATTTAATGTTTACCTCACATCAATTCCTCCATTAGGGCGTAATGATATTCACGCCCATAACCCCCACATACTCAAAAGTATGCCCTCCAAACTATTTCACCAAACTACTGACGATGATGGATCTATGGTAAGGGCTCTACATGATACCATTTCACTTGGTTAATTAAGTACATTATAATATTGTTTTAGCATCAAACATGTAACATCCCAGGTTTGAGGCCTAGGATAACATGATCTTAAAAGGAATAATTGGACTACCCATATCCCCAAGGTGCACCTCCTTTTCCGGGAGCCCATCTCTAAAGAACTCCATAGTTAAGCGTGCTCAGCTTGGAGTAGTACTAGGATGGGTGACCAGTCGGGAAGTTGATCCTGGCTTGCGCGTGAGTGGACAAAAACGTGCAGTTAAGGCTAGTGGTGGTCTGTGGGGCCAGTCGTCATTCCTGAAACTCTGCTAGAGCCTTAGGCAGTGGGGTCGTAACATTTGGTATCAGAGCGTAGGTTCCTCAGTTAACCATTAATAATTATTAAATTTTTACAAACTCCATAGAACCCAAGGGAGTTATTAGAGGAGTATCTGAAAGACGGAGGTGTCTAGAAAGGGATCACGACTGGGGGCTGGCAAGATTTTCCTCCGCACCGCTAGTCGGAATACGAGGACTCCCGGAACCGTGTGACCTCCTGGCCAAAGTCTTAGGGTATGAATCGAAATAAGATACCTTTAGGACTTCTCATCTTATTCATCCCTTCTCCTCACAAAATTCTGATAAGGACCTAAAGGATTAGGGTTTTCTTTCTTCTCCTCACCCTCTTGAGGTATGGGTAAGGTTAATATGGTTTAAGGAATCCTCCACTAAATTAATGAAAGGCATGTAAATAAGATGTCATGGACATAAGCTTAATAGATTAAGCGCAAAATAAATAATAGATACATGCTTAGGTCATATGACATAAGATGTCATGTCCTCAGGAGAGACCTGAGGCTAGGCCTTCTTGTCAGGAGGATAAGTTAGTCTTGGAGATAGAGATCTCCATTGCAAGTGGAGACCTGGCACATCCTCTGAGGATGATGCTAACCCTAACCCTAAGTGAAGGTTAGAGAGAGATGAATTGGACCAGGTGTTTGAAAGGACATGCCTTTGGGATGCCATAGGATCCATGGGTGACCTAGCACCTTTGGCAACCCCAACCCTGGGAAGGGTCGTGCATGTTAGAGTACATGATAGCTATTTGGATGATGATGTTAGTGAAGGACCATAGAAACCCTATGGGCTTGTGCAAGTAGAGTATAGCTGGCACCTAGGGCATGTCATAGTGTTGATAGTAGGATGAAACCCTGGATAAGGAATTATGATGGAGCATAAAGGGTTATGGATGATCTTGAGCAAACATAAGTTCGAACCTAGGATTCACCCATGTAGAGCATGCTTTTGAGGCTGATCCTTCATGAAGAAAGGACCTCTAATGGTGAGGTTGGTTGTAGGGTTAGCTCTAGAGAGAGAGCAGAAACCTAGCAAGAAGGTTGGAAGCCTAAAACCGTGAACAATGGATGATAGTGGTTGCTTCATGATCGATCCCTGGAAGTTGATGATACTTTTGTTGCCTTTAGAGGGACCAAACCCTTGAGAAAAGATGAAGCTTCAGGTACCTATGTGCCTACAATATAGGTGTTTACCTTCTGAGGTAGGAAAAAGAGTTCCTTAGACCTAGAAAGGTTTAGTAGCAGGCTATGAGGCCTTGTACCTTGTTAGTTGTCCTTAAGGAGGACCCAACCCTAAGTGTTGATCGAGAAGAAGGATGACAGGAAGTACACGAGATGCCTTTTGCAAGCTTGATTCATGGTTCAGAGATAGAGCGTGCAGTTGGACACCTAAAAGTGAACCTAGGGTTCCTAGGCCTAAGAGGGGAAGTGGTATACCTAATGCTCATGATGAGAATTAAGTTTCTATAGTTTCGAGCATGGTACGCCTCATGAATAAAGGAAAAGGGAAGTCCCTTAAGTTTAAGGGGAAAGTTTTATCTTGATCCAACATCGAGGAAAGAAGGATAAGTATAACCTAGCATGGTACAGTGAGTGGGCTGCTTATGCCTTAATGGCTTGCTAGGGTTAAGTAGACTCGTGTGTATGTAAACCCTAGACCTAAGAGCTTTTGTGACCTTAGAGATAGATTTCCTCCCATCCTGGGAGAGGGACCCCTTTGGAAGGGTGTATATCAGTTTTGTTGGTTCAAAGTAACCTAAAGAGGTCTCTTATGATCTTGAAAAGCTAAGCGAAAAGTACATGGTATGAGGATGAACCTGTAGACCCATAGATATCTATCTCTGTTTGCGTATGAATGTGTTACATGGAAGTGACCGGTAAGGGGCTTGACCAAGGTAGGCGGGTTGCCATGATCCCTATGAAAGGATGAGGGCCATCCCAGGAATGTAGAAAGAGAGATGATGAAGACATGGGTAAGGTTCTAAGTGAACATGCACTATAATGGTGAATCCTAAGTCGATCCTAGGGTCGAGTAGGGATAAGACTGATAAAGGTAGGAGTTGCCTAATTCCCCAGTTGCACATGACCATAGGGTCGGGAGGTAACAGCTATCATTGTCTGAGGGCCATGGGTTAGGAGATTGATCACCTTCATGAACTCATGGGACCCAACGGACAGATGAGTAGGGCACTCTCTTGATGCATGAGGGAAGAGGGATGACCCCAAAAGAATCGGTACCCTATAGACCTAGAGGAGATGACCAAGGATATAAACCTCGGTAGGTTCAAGACTAGTTTGATATCATGATGGTTGTGATGAAGAGACATATGTGGCACGTTGCAACTTAGATGTAAAGGTGTATTGGTAAGGTGGGATGTACCATCTCTACTCTTGGAATAGGAAGAACTCTGTATTTGGACTGCAGCCAAATGCTTATTTCCTCTTGTTATGGGGGGTGAGAGATAGGACATTATGCATGTCATACACCAAGGATAAGAGATGATGTAGGTTGGAGCATTGCCACGAGAGATGGGGATAGAGAAGATAACCTATCTCGGTAAAGTGAATGATACATGGATGGCTTACTAGCACTAAGAGGAATGAGGTAGTCACCTTATGAGGATATGGAGCTTACAAGTTATACCCGTTTGAGTTTGGTCACCATGATGATGAAATCAGAGAGTGTTCTTAATGGATATAGACATAGAGTTGGAGATAATATGATAAGCAAAATACATGGAAGTGTAATGTTACCTAATACCTAAGGATGTGAGGTGGTAATTGATGCTCTGGTTGAGATACATCTAACTTGTTTGACTAGAAGCTAGAAGAGGTTGTTTGGCTAACCCTAAGTTTGAAAAGGAGAAGTGTTTGGATAACACTCAGATGAAACAAGATGTGTTGAAAAATTAAGGGTTGTTTGGTTAGCCAGCCTAGTTCTTGATGCAATGAAAAGATGGTGGTAGAACCTCAAGTGCGCTTCTTTGGAAAAGAAGGTGATGAAACCCTGACAAGAGTGGTTTAGGGTTTCAAAGGAAACGATCTCGAAAGAATCATGACATACAGGAAATCATGATACACCATGGAAAATGGCAATAGCACTTTGGATGCTTAAGATGAAGTTGCATGTGGTTTATGGCCATGCAAGCCAGGAGGTAAAGGACGAACCCCAGTAACCCTGTGTATCGATATAGGGGACAAAAGAATCCCTGAGAGGGAATGGGAGCTCAACACTATGGATGTTGTGATAGGTCTTCCCTGGGCCAAAGAAGGTTGAGATACAATAGGGGTTATGGTAGGTCGCCTTACCTAGAAAGGGAGAGTTCTGTTAAGGGACAGATCTAGTTGAACTACCCATGAGAAAGATGGTTCAACTACACCACGAAGCGAGTTCAAAGGTTCTTGAGTTTGAACTAAAGGTTCCCTTCCAAAAGGTGGAAGTAGGTACATTGAGAACTTTATGTTAGTATAGTTTATCACCCCTAACTATGGTTAGTATGATCCAGACTAAAGGGTCTGATGAGGGCATGTGTGCCCATTCAGGGTGATATCTAGAGACAGTTATTATCCTATGAAAGATGGGACAATGACCACCATATCCAGTATCGGGTTTTATAAGAAGCTCTGTAAGGGAGGTTGTGTCGGTCACCACTTCATAAGGTGATGTTGGTGAAAAGGCCCCCAGTACGTGTAGATGAAGTCACTTTGATTGCGCAAGGGCTGAAAGGAGCCTAGAGATGATCAGAGTCGTGAGCAGATGCAAAGTAGACTGACATACAAGTTACTGTGGGAGAAAATGTGACATGAAAATCCGACCCCTCTAAGTTATAACTAGGAGAGATGAGTCCCCGATACATGGGTCCATTAGAGATGGATGGGTGGAGAAAGTTAGGTTTGACCCTACCCCTCAGGATAGAGTAACGGGAGATGTTTTCCATGTGTCCAATTTAGAGCACTATGTGCGGTACCCGACCATGTGCTGAGCAATGAACCTAGTGAGCCCCAAGGGAGGCTGAAATGGCCTGAGTCACCTGTGTAGTTTATAGACGCCAGGATGAAAGAACTCAGAGAAAAGAATATGTGATAATAAAGGTTCTATGAAAATGCCATGGGTACGGCAAAGCCACATAGGGGCCAATGATGGACATGGAAAAGTCTTATCCTGAATTGTTTGTTTGTTTGTTTGAATTTTGAGGACAAAATTCCTATAAGAGGGGAAGGATGTTATAACCCCAACTTTTGGGTTCAAGTGGTGAGAAATATAATTTCTCATATTAAAGATGTTTGAACAAATAATCATATATTTGGTTGAGAATAATTGGATTTCATTTAAAATAGCCTTGTTATTTGATTTGTGGGCTTTATTGGCTATTGGGCCCAATAACAAGGAAATAACAAGAAAATTCAATTAGTAAATGAGTAATTGAATATTTGAGAAAAGAAAAATATGGAAACCTCTTGAGGGCAAATCCAAAGAGGATTTCGTGCCTCTTGGGTTCCTTGGGTTCCAAGGAATACAAAGTTGCATAAGGGAAGCAATAAGAAAAGAATCGATTAATTAAGTATTTCTTGATTAAGAAAGAAATTGGAAATAATGTTTATAATGTGAAAGATGAATGGAAAGAGGCATAAATGAGTTTTCTTGGTGATAATTCGTATCCATGAAGTTTCTAATGATAAAAGGAATACCCATGAGGAAAATAAAAGGGAAATAAAAAGAAATCCTCAAAAAGAGATATTTTCATGAGAAATAAACATGATGATGTGAAATGATGCATTTAGATGCATCTAGAAGGATAATAAATATCCTTGGAAAAGAATTTCGAAATCATAAAGTTTCTTGGGAACTAAGGAGTCCCAATAAAGGAAAAGGAAGAGAAAATACCATAATTATAAAATAAAGAGATAATGGATATACATAATCCATTAATTGTGTAAATTTGATAAAAGGAAGTATTTTCTTAAGGAAATATATATATATAAATATTTCGTGGCAAATAAGTTAAAATTTAAGAATAAAGAGAAAGGGAAAGGAGATTCTCAAATTCCTAATATCTAATGAATAAAGAAGATTAAGGATTTATGAGAGAGAGAAAGAAATAAGTTTTTCAAGAAGGAATCCCGTTCCTAATAGAGAGGGGCTTGTTTCCCTTGGTATGCTCATCTTGGGGCGTGGATACCCTCCCCTATAAGAGGGGTAGGATTTGGGATCGAGTTTAGGAAGAAACTCCACGCAGCTCTTCTCCTTGCTTCTTACACGTCCAAAACCCTAACCGAGAGTAGAGATCTTTTCCCGGAACTACAAAGGTTCATTTTGGTGATCTCGCTTGAGCCTGATAGCCTCCATGATCAACCGGATCAATCGGTTGCTTCTCCCTTGACCTAGGCTCCCTGCAACCACTGACGGTCTGCTACAGTTGCAGCAGCGATCACGGGCTGCTCCCTCATGGTAGAGGCCGCGTTGGCAGCAGTGGGATGAGATCCATGGGCGTCGGAGGGCTGCGGAGCTAAGGGAGGGGTTCAGTGGCCGCCATCGGGCCCAGAGGAGAAGGAGGAACCAAGCCGGACGTAGCTAGGGCGGCTGCATCTCGCGATCCAGAGGTTGAAGATAACCTCTGGACATTGGACCATTATACCCTCCCAATGGATGAAGACTTAACCCACTTACGCAGGGGCACTATGGTCAAATTGTTATATTTCCTAAATCTAGCGCTTGCATGAAGAGGCTGGCGTGGCGCTCCTGGATTGGTCTATAAAGGTATCTTTTATAAAATTCATAACTCCTTCATAGTAACTCGGATAAATACAAGTTATATATTAAAATTTATCCTCAGAATGAGAGGAACGCAAAGAAATTATGTTTGAATCATAATTTTGCATGCTATTCAAAAAGTAGTGTAAAATATCATCTTTAGTGTAATGATGTTTAAATAAACCCTATTTTGATATGATTAAAGTGTTTAATAGGGTTTAATAGATCATAAGAGTTGATATTAACCTGTTAAATATAATATGGTACATTGAGTTCAAAAAGGAAGAACTTTGCACATTATTAGTTTAATTTAGAATTTATATGCTTGAAATTGGAAAAATACATAAAGTTATCCTCTTTAATGATTTAACTAAGGAAAAACCCTTAGATTTGATAATAGATGGATAATTCAAGCTGATATTAACATGTTGTCAATAAAAGTGAAAATAGGATTTGAAAAAGATGATCTTTTGGTATAGTTGGTTTAACTTCGGGTTCTATGTACATGAATATGCCTTAATGGGATTAGAAACCCTAATTTATGTTGATATGAATTCTAATGGTTTTAATTGTACAAATTGAAGAATAAAATGGAGGTATGATGATTCAAAGATAAATTGTGTACCAAAGATCTTTAATGTGAATTATTTGGATAATTAGTGTTTCCTAGTGTATAAAGGTGGAAATAGTAATAAATAAGGTTCATATATGTGAGTTGAACTATAATAAAATATGATTTGTCAATTTGAAAGAAACTGAAGGTGATAATTAGCCTTAATGTTTTGGATATGACCTAAAAGGATAAAGATAATAGTTTTAGTGTAAAAGAAACATATTAGACTTATTTGACATTCAATTGTGCCTATGATGCAGAAATTAGGGTTTGTAAACTAAAAGAACATTAAAAGTGATAAATGCATAATGAAGGCTAAAAACCTAATAAAACCCTAAGGTTGGTCTAGAAATTATAAGGTGGAATCCAAGTTGATCTTGTGGATGTTTTGAATAAAACAATGACACTTGGATGTTATGCATTATTTTCAGGATATTGTTGATTGCTTGTTAATTGTGTTGAATGTTAAATGCATGGACATCAAGTTGCTATGGATCAGGTATGTGGTTATGATTATGAATAACCGATATAGTTTCCCGATGTATTCTCGGATGTTTAATTGCATTGAATGCAACTAAACTGTTGGATGTTTATTTATTTCATGCCACTATAACGTGACTATGATTATCACCATAAATGTGCATGTATAACTGGCTAGATCCGGGTCCACCTCTGTTACTTTGAAAAGGCTAAAAAGGGGTAATACTAGAGTAAGGTCTAGGTTACCGTGAGTTAGAGACTCTTTAGCAAATCCTGAGTTAAGGAGTGGTCTACTTACGAGTAGTACCATGTGACTCAACCCTAGAAACTGTTTCACTTATAGGTGGATCATGAGGGGTTTAATGGGGACAACACAGAGGATAGGATACTCTTGGATCGCGGAGTTATATTTAAAACGTAATCTTGGTTGTTAAATGATTAATTGAATGATTACATTGTTATCATAGTTGCATGCTTAATGTTTCCCCCACATACCAGCTACGGCTGACCGACGTTTTGTTAGTCGGCGTTTTAGGTACAATGAAAAGAACAAAAAGTAAAGTGGCACATGTGATACTAAATGAGAATTAAAGTGCAAAGGAGGATTAGATAGATTAGTAGCGGTGTGGATAGAAGAATAGAGATCCAAGTTTTCAAAAGGTATGTAAAGAAAAATTTTATTACCATTTTCAGTATAGTCTGTTAGAATTTAATAATTGTTTATGGTTATATGTCGAACCTTTGATCCAGGATTAATGGGTGCGGCTCAACCTCTTAGTCTCCCTTAATTGGGGGTTATCGGGAGGTGGGGT
Organism: Alisma plantago-aquatica; assembly: GCA_963693085.1. NCBI lineage: Eukaryota > Viridiplantae > Streptophyta > Magnoliopsida > Alismatales > Alismataceae > Alisma > Alisma plantago-aquatica. The sequence goes on along the minus strand of OY856413.1, from coordinate 589,012,968 downwards.
CGTAACATTTGGTATCAGAGCCATAACCCCTCCAGTAGGTGGGGCCCACATGGGCATGTGGCATGCCAGTATTGAGTCGTGTGGTCCAGGCAAGTTGGAAAGGGCTATCCTTAGAGACGAGATGGAGCCGCCCTTGCGCTGGTAGCCGTGGACGGGAGCTGGGTGTCCATGGGTCATTGTGGGTCTGCACTGAAATGGGGTCAGATTATGAGGCCATATACTTGAGCCTTGATGAGGACGTCAAGAGTCTAAGTGGGGGAGATTGTAACATCCCAGGTTTGAGGCCTAGGATAACATGATCTTAAAAGGAATAATTGGACTACCCATATCACCAAGGTGCACCTCCTTTTCCGGGAGCCCATCTCTAAAGAACTCCATAGTTAAGCGTGCTCAGCTTGGAGTAGTACTAGGATGGGTGACCAGTCGGGAAGTTGATCCTGGCTTGCGCGTGAGTGGACAAAAGCGTGCAGTTAAGGCTAGTGGTGGTCTGTGGGGCCAGTCATCATTCCTGAAACTCTGCTAGAGCCTTAGGCAGTGGGGTCGTAACAAAACATGTTTTCAAACATAAAACATTATACAATTGCTACAAAGAATGAGTACTATTTCTACCAAGTTCTTTTCAAAGCTTTAATAAACATTGGGATCTCAATCCCTTATCACATCAGGGTATTCTCATCCCTTATCATCTCATCATCATGATTATGAAATATGGGTGTTCAAACCCTTAGTTCATCAAAACACTTGTTACCACTTTATCAGGTAACTTAATGCATTCAGGTCATCTGACCAATGTAAACATAATAATTGCAATGTAGGTATTTCACATGGCTCTTAAAGCCCATTAATATCTCTAGTTACCTCTCACTAGGCAACACATCATATTATGGCTCACAAGGCCCATAAAGCAATTTCAATAGTAAAACATCATAGCTCATACATGGCTATGTCCAACATCTCATGAAACTTGCATAATTAGTGCACATGATAACAATTATATCAATTACATATCAACACTATGCATTGTAAGAGTAACATCACTATTTCCTCATTTGGGTTAGGATTTCCCAATTTATGTAAATTAGGAATATGTTATCTCATTACTCAGATTTGGGTTATGATTTATCATCATATTGCCTAAGATTAGGGTTTCATACACTATAAACCAAGATTAGGGCTCCACATATCTTTATCCTATATCAGTGTAGGATTTCATATCAAAGTATCACATACCAATACATAGTATTACCTTGAGTTAGGTTTTACATCACATTATTATGATTTCATTTTGACATCACCCTTGTCTAGGGTTCCACATGACATCACCCTCACTTAGGGTTTCATATGGCTTCACCCTTGATTAGGGTTTCTCATAACATCATCCTCAATTACGATTTACTATTCACATCCAATCAAGGTTTATTATTAAAATACCCTGAATTAGGGTTTCTCATGTCATTACCCTAAATTAGGGACATACCATCACCATAGATTAGGGTTTCACCTATCATTGCCCTTAATTAGGGTTAGGGCTCATCAACCTTCTTAATTAGGGTTTCATGATCTCCTTATCAAGGATCATACCCTAATTACACATTCATTCATGTTGAAAGTGTTGAGGCTTAACCACTACATGATTATCATTCATGTAGGAAGTCCTCTCTCTCTCTCATCCTCTATAAGATGATACTTACTTCAGACTTGATTAGATTAGGTCAACTCAACTTGAATGAAGGGTTGACACAATGTATTATGTCATTACTTCCATAATCATTAAAGATTAATCATTCAAAAGGTACTAATCACACTATCTTATTAAGGGTACAATTACTATAATCACCCTTGATTTACATCATGTAATGATCAATTAAACAATTGACCTTTAATCACCTTAAGTGTCCATACGATTTTGGTTAATTACTTCGCAAACGGTCTTGGTCACTTAGACCCCAAACGGTCTTGACCAACCAGACCTCAAACGGTCTTGCTTGAATGACCTCTAAATGGTCTAAGACCGTTTAGACCTCCAAACGGTCTTGGTCTAACGGTTTGAAACTGTTTAGAAATTTTATGCTTAAAACTGTTTAACCAAAACGTTCTTGAGATCGATTGAGTCTCCATTGGTTTGGGATCGTTTGGTCCCAAATGGTCTTGAGACCGTTTGGTCCCAAACAGTCTTGAGACCGTTTGGACTTAAACGGTCTTGAGACTGTTTGGTCCAAACCTCCTCAAAACCGATTGGACCAAAAATGGTCTCAACCACTCATATTGATATAGGGTTTCCAAGATTGATTCCCTCATCAATTAAACCCATGTAACCACTCATCAATTGAACCCAAGCACCATACTTCAATTGAGCTTAATAAATCATCCTACAATTGATTTAACTTTCAATTGTTCATCAATTAGGGTTTTGAACCCAATTGGATTAGAGTTTGAAATCGATGAACCTTCAATATTAGTCATTGTGGAACTAATTACTTTGAAATCATTGGACCACCATTCAAATTGGGCATGACCTGACCTCAAACGGTTTTGAGGTCGTTTGGATGACCTCCAAACAGTCTAAGACCATTTTTCCCATCCCATCATTAAAATTTGTGAAATTCAATTAGGGTTTAGATCATTGGATTGATCATCACATTAGCTATTGATTGCATTTCAATTTGATATCTCTGGATTTTCAAATACTCAACCCTAGACCTCCAAACAGTCTTGGTTGACCTCCAAACGGTCTTGAGACCATTTGGGTGATCTCCAAACGGTCTTGAGACCGTTTGGGTTAATCAACCCAAAGTTTTAAATCAACCAATTGAAATTTCAGCACTTAACCCGATTAGGGTTTGATAATTGATTAACCTTCAACTGATGAACCCTTTAGAATCATTCAATTAAATATAATGGGTCATCAACCATAAAAACTAGAATATAATCTCCAAATGGTCAACTGTGTTCAACCCTTCCAAATGGTTTGAAACTGTTTGGCTTCTAACGGTTTGATGAAACCGTTTGATTTCAAATGGTTTTGTTGAAACTGATTGAACAATTTGTTGAAACCGATTGGAATATAATTTCTTTGGGAAAAGTGCCCAAGATGATGTCATCATCATCTACCTTCGTTCATTCAAAAGCTACTTCCATTTTCATGGTAATTACAGCAATGGATCAAGGGAATTTCAAATAGAACAAGATGACCAACAAATAATGGAGAATTGAATGCAATAACAACATTTAAGGGTTTAAGTTATATAACCCGACTTCAAATATTAATCCAAGCTTCAAGATCCACGTCTCCAATGGTGCATGAAGCTTTGACAACTGCCCAAGGTCTGTTCTCAAGCTTTTGAGTGAAAGGATTGGCTAGAGTTGAAAATCGAATGGAGAAAACAAGAAATCAAGCATTGATTTTCGGTTTCCACCATGAAACCAAGGTGAAAGAAGACCATGGAGCTTACCTACAGGTTGGGGATCGTCCTTATCCTTCTCCTAAGCTCCCTTGTGCTTGGTCAAAGCAAGGAGAGAAAGAAATTCTGAAAAAGAGTCCTTATGTGGGTGGGAAATGAGATATGTATAAGGAATTTCAAGGAAAGAGAAAGTAGTAATTAATTCCTTTAATGTCCAAAATTAATGCCACATTTCACCCTCAACTCCTTGTCCACGAATACATATTCTTCCCCTTGCAAAACCTCTTCATTATCCAAGAATTAAAAGAAAAGAAATTAAGCACCTTAATCATATTATACTAATATCCCATTTTTAGTGGATATTACTTTTCATTAACTTAATGTGAGTGGGCTCTCCACTCACTTAAGATATTTTCGTGCCTTTGCAAGGAACAAGCTCGTCCAACCCTTTGAAAATTCATCCTTCACCTTTTGGTTGAAGGGCTCTTCAATTAATATATTTCTTTTTGCATTAAATTGAATTATGGTTTCAATTATGCTTAAATCTTGATTATTTTAATATCAAGATTCTCTCTCCTCCAAATTAATTCAAATGAGGCACACCTCTCATTTTATTTTCTCTACATGATGCCAAGAAACATGAGCAACCCTCTAGAAGTGATATTTTGCATATTGAACCCTAGATTTTGGGTAAATTGCACATTACACCAAAACTAGGTTTTAATGCACAAAGATTGCTCAACAAGCTCTATCTTGGCTCAAGCTTGTGGAAACCATACCACTGCATCATTCTCATTCTTATGATGCTTAAACATCTGAGGAACATTTTATCATGTGCAATTTGCAAGTTAACCCCTCAACTTGGGTAATGTGCACTATAGTCCAAAACTCACAAAACAGTGTTTCAACATTATTCAAAAAGGACTGAAACTGAAATATAAGTTCCTCTTGCGCCTTAATTACTTTTCAAAAGATAAAATCAAGCATATAATTACCTTTCTTAAACAAAACACCTAGGGTTTAAGCATAACCCAGGTCAGGGATGTTACATCTTACATGTCATTGTATTCTTGTATTTCATACTTGAATGCAGTTTTCAACATTAAGTCCTTTATTCCTTTACTAAATCACAACATGTTTGAAATAGTTCTCAATGATAACAAACAAATTCTCTATGCCACAATCAATCATAGTATAGAGAGAGAAACAACCATTTCAATATTTTCATACTCTTGAGGTGTTACCTCAACATCGATAATCTGATCCAACTATCTCAATTCATACTGCTAAATATGTACTATTGTTATGTATTACCTCTAAATCACGAAAGAAAGTTCACCATGTTCTTTTGAATTTTATTATTGTGCTACTTAAATAGCAAAATATCTTGAGTCAAAAGACTAGATTCAACAACAATTGTACATTACTACTCACGGCATCCCCATTGGATCATGGATGCATAAGGTGAAGCATTACCATCACATTCCATGCTATTATCAAGTATGAACCCACACATAATTCAAGGTGTAACCATCGGGTTATAGCATACTAGGGTTTCATCAATAGTAACAGAGTACTCCATAATTGTATTAGTCATTCAAGGACTATTCATACCCAATTACCATCACTTAGTTATATTAAAGCTAGGTATAACAATCTACACCTCATTAGGGTTACATATCAATACAATATGGTTATCATCCCTTCTATTCATATGAGTAAATAGGTAAGACTACCTTATTCAGGGTAACCCTTCATTTGTTCCATCATTATTCAACCCATATCACCATACTATAATTGTAAAATACTAACATGGATTACTAGTATGAATGACTACAACTATCAGACACCTTTAATTAACATATTGCTTGCACATGTACACTGAAATCATACATAGAACAAATTTACATCCCTTAATATATCTTCAACAAATTATACTTTAAAAAAAAATTCACATATTACTAAAAGCCATTGTTTTCTCTTATCTCTCTCCTCATTCACTACTACTTACTTTTTTCTACTTATCCTTCTCATTTTAATCATGTAGATTAAACATTCCTAAAATTGAAACATACAAGGTACAAATAGATTTTTCATCATTCTTGCTATCAATGCAAGAATTTATCTCATATCACACTTCACTCATATTGTATTTCTCCTTTTGTTCAAAACAAACTTGTTACATTTCAAATTTATATCTTACTCTTTACTCTGAATCATTTCCATATTGTTTATCTACCTTTCAAATTAGCTATCTTTAAACCTTGGATTACTATCAGTGCTAGTTTACTTCTCATAGTGCAAATCTCATGATCTTGTTTTATAGAGATGCTAGTATTCTAGGTCAAATCACTAGTGACATCCCTTGAACTACTACAACTTTAAACATTCTAGGGTTTGGTCCTTATCAGTAGCATGACGTTATTGTGATGTGACTTTTCTCCCTTAATTTGAAATTCAAACTTTGGATCTCACAAGTTTTACTAAGGTCTTTCTTATCTTATCAAATGAATTTTCTTTCTCTTACTTGACCTATTCAGATAGATTACATTCTCAATTACCCTGCTAGGGTTTCGTCATCATATTGTATGTCATTATTACATTCACTAGATGTCTCTATCATGGTGGTTATGCATCATATATGACTCATTTTCTTATCACTTCATTCCCACATTGCTCTCATTAAGGAAGATATGAAAGAGAAGACAATTTTGAGACTTAGAAATCTTAACTTCAAACATTCAATAATACATTTCTCATATGTAGGTTTAATTGATTATCAACAAGGACACTTGACTAATTAGCACTTTCTTGAATCTCACAACCTCTTTCTTTTATAATCTATATTACTCCATTATGTTTCAAACCCTTGTTTACTTTTTAGAATCCCCTTACCGTATACTACTATTCCATATGTCATCTTTAACTTCTAGTTTTCTCTTATGATCATGTTGCTTCTTTTATGTGTATGATCAAGTATACCATGTTGCATATATTTCCTTTTATCCTTCTACTAATGTGAAGTTGAAATTATAAATCAATAATCTCTCTACTAGTTTCAACTCATGTTTAATACATTACATATCCTTCATTTTAAATCAAACGGCTCATGCATGCGTCAAACTTAGTTTCTCTTTGAATCAAGTTTTTCCTTCCTGAATATAATCTACCTTTGTACGACTTATTCATTTATTTAGCTACACTTTTTTTCTTCTTTTAGAAACTAGTTTGTTGTTCTATAGAGACTTAGAATCCAAAGGCAGTACAGATCAATGTATTAAACTTGTTAATAAAGGTATACATTCAATGCTCTCAATTATATCATAACCCTCATTCCTTAATCAAGCTCATTATTTCCAACATTTCTCTTTATTTCAACTAAGTTTCTTATTCTAGTTTTATGATTTACATGCTCATCTAGTTCTCTTCACTTTAAATCTTATGAAGACTCTTCACTTCTATGTACTTATTGTATACTTAGCTCTTTTCTTCTATTTTTGTTTTGCTTTGGAGTACATAAAAACATTGTACTCGATTATATAGTCCATTCCTCATGATTGATTCTTACTATCTTGGCCCCTTACATACTTTTCTCATATCTTTTCCATATTTCATATTTAGAGTTCATATAATACTAATAATTAAACTTAATCTGAACCTTATGTCGTGTTCCTTTATTCCCAATTAAGGGTTTCTCATATGAGGCCCCAAAGTTGGATCTCAGATATCAGTTCTAATTGATTCTTAGTTATCCTAGTCTTTCCCTTATATTTAAAATCTTAGAGTATATACATTCATACTAGAATTTGGATCTAACCTATCCAGAATTTACTCTTGTTATGTTACTAATATGAGTCATTAGATCCCAGTAATGCATCCTGCTAGCCGGACCAGGCCGAACCTGCAGTCCTGAAGCCAAGAGCTACTCAGGATTACTCAACTCCTATTCATATCAAATGTGTGGAAGAAAACTTATCCACTTAGGAAAACTCATTCAAAGATCATTTCTAGTCTCCTTGATACAAAGAATGTAATCAATAAATGCTACAACTGCATAGTGTACAACAAATCTTAAAGACCCATATATATTTCAAAATACTGAATATATGAATTCAAACATATAAGAGCATTTCTATTCATCTCCAATAAAACAACAATATGAAATGAAAGTTCTATCTCATTTTATATTTATGCTCTTAATTCATGTTATTTATCCTATTTCTAACCCTAATATTTCTAGGGTTCCTCTCTAACCCATCTTTCCACTGTCATGAAAGAATAGACAGAGTAGCATGATACTGGTTGATCCAAGTACTCAGATACCGGGCCAGGATATCCAAATACTCAAATCCCCAGAACTAACATCATAACATCTCCTATCTGCCACACTTATGACTCTAACTTACTAACTTAATGGTCCTTGACAACTCAGCCTAAGCTATGATACCAAGTTGTAACACCTTGATCTCACAATTGTTGGGTTTTCGGGGAGGCAGAGAAGGCAACGGAAATAAAACAATTTCTCCTCCCCAAACCCAGAACAAGGAAATGCGTCAACGTCTATACAATAGGAAAGGGATGGTTTGTGGAATCATACCTTATCCCGAGGCTTCCTCGGCGACAATACCTCGCGCCTTGCGCGGTCTTCACCTCCGGTCTTGGACGGTGTCTATGCAGCTCCTGGTCACACCGGGACTGATGGCTCCTGGTCTCACCAGGACTGTCGGGATTGACAGTTGTCCTCCGAGCGACAGAAATCTCCCGCCTCTGAAGTAGTCCACAAGGACCACCTGGAACTCCAATCTCCTTGTCCCACAACGAATTGGAAGGAGTTGCACCCTCCTGTCAGCGTACTAGTCGCCAACACACACTCCTTCCACCAATCGCTTTCTGTAGTTGTCTTTCCCTTACTTATCGGGTCGCACTTGCTCGGGATCTCTCGGTTACCAAAACCAGAGAGAACGACAACTTTACAGAGCAACTAGTTGCACTGAGTTGTTGTCTGAGAAGCCCCTAATACCCCTATATATAGGAGGGTATTGGGATAGAGTTATCCATCCCGGGCAATGTGGGACTAAAGCAGGAGTAGAAGGGTTCGAGATTTTCCACAAAACAACCAACTCACAACCTAAACCGATCGTTTCACAACTGAAACGGTCAGTTGGGGACCTGAGCCGGTCGGTTGACACCTCAACCGATCGGTTGGGACACCTCAACCGATTGGTTCACTTCTGAACCGGTCGGTTCGTGGTCCTGATCAGTTCTCGATTGAGTTTCCTTCTTTTGTTTCTAATTGGTATCAAAAACCAATCCTTATTCCAATCGTATTGGACAAGTAAAAACAAAAAGAATTTTCTCACCAATCTTTCTTTCCCAACTTGCTCGGTTCGACCAGTTGAACCGATCGTTTCAACACTTAAACCGATCATTTCACCCTATCCATGAGTCGATCGACTCACCACCTGAGCCGATCGGTTCACCATGCTCAGCCGATCGGTTCATCACATGAGTCGATCGGTTGGGAGTGCAGATTGTGTAGAAACCATCAATTGCAATTTCAATCAATCTGATACTCTAATCAATCTGTCCAACACCTTGAACACTGTGATTTTAAGCTATCAATTAATTGAGTGTTTAATTGAACTACTAAAATCCTTTAGTAATCAATCTAAACATAATTTTTGGACAAAACTCCTCTTCCAGGTTAAATCCTATGTGTGTGACCCTACAGGTCCCTTTCACGTTGGTAGTGAAAGTTCATAACACTTATGACTTCACAAGCAAAGAGTGGTGCCTAGTCACACATCAGTGCTACCCAAGTGAAATAGAAAGTTGGAGAACAACTTTCAATCCTACAATCCGTGAATGGTGTTACAACGAATGTATAATTCCTTTGTCACTGATATCCCGAATGAACTCGAGGCATGGAACAATCATCTTGTCAACGTTCATTCACTTTCTTGATCTCAGAGTAGATTGGAAGAGATATGTTATGACATCAAGATCACATATTGATTCACACATGCGTGCATGCCTTTCTCAATCCTACTCATCAAGTGGCCATGGATATCATACTCCCTCAGGATGGACAAATCCCATATCTATCACTCACCCCTCAAAAGCCCCATGTGTCAAAGCCACCCAATCATCACCTTTATAACAACCCATGTTTCAGGACTGCGTTTGATGATGTCAAAGTGTGCCCAGCGACATGTGCTGAGTGTAGTGATTTCAGGTCAAAGAATCACACTCACCACCATCACTGTGAGTATTGACTGTGACTACCATGTCATGGTTCCATGTGTCAAACTCACGGTGGGTCTGTCCGGTACACTTGTTCTCTAACAAGTACCTATGTGTTTGGTTTGATATCTCTATATCATGACTAATGAGATTCTGTCATCAACCAACACCACAATCTAGTCTTGTGTGTCATTGCTGTCTATCTACCTTCCATAATGACATCCGACTAGGGACATAACAAGAATGTACAAACTCTTAGCATCTGTATGATCTCATCATTCAGGTCCTGAACCTGAAGGCATACGTCATTGAGTATTGTTATTCTCTAGACATTCAATCTGTTCTATCACTATCTCAAATGACTGAACCAGAAAGAATTGGAAGCTTGCCTTTGATGTTTATCAAATAAATCTTAATGTATCCCACCAATCACCCCGTGATTGGCTCTCAGGGCATACATACCAACAGACTCCCACTTGCACTGCGAGCCAATCACCCTTGAATCATATTCATAGTGATCTTCAAACATGTCCCACATGTTACTGTGCTCTAGTGCGAACATAGTGAGTAATGGCAACACCTTGCCAAAGTCAGTATAAATTGCATGTCTCACATCTCTCCGTTGTACATTACACGTATGAGATGGAGTTGCCGTAATATGTGATCTAGTATTCCTTTGCTAACCTTTAGCCACATTGCATGATCAAGGATTCCATACTTGTCATCAATGAGCAGAATATCTATAAGTTCATCTCATGAACTTCTAGATCCATATGGTATCCACTGTTGTTCTCTAACACACATATACTCGGCATTTCCTTTTAAATGGCTTTATTGGAACACTTCCAATTATCAACAAACTTTCAATTTATATATCCCATATATATTTTGCGATTAATTTTCTGTCCTTTTTCATAAGTTCGCATCAATGTAACTTTTTTCAGTGAACTCTTGCTTATCTCCATAGAACTAGTACTTCACAAGTACTCATCAAGTTCTCATGGTATTCCAGTAACCCTTATTGGAACCATACAGACATCCACTCGTCATGTCCCACATACGAGTTATCAGGATGAGCACATCAAATTGTCATGTCCTACATACAAGATGATGAATGCATTTTGTTCTTGCCATGTCGATACATGCAAGATAATGGGATGATTACATACATGATAGATCCATATCTATTCTTAGTGTTCCCATTCTTCATAAGAATTGGACACTTGGCCTTGGGATACTTATTCCATGTAACATGGACAAGTTTTCTCCCACTGAATCTGTGCATACTGAACCCTTCAGTACAGATTGCCAATGTATGTTTTCTCTTTTCAGGTCAAGAGGTTTTCGAGAACTATCTCTATAGATCCCTATTCCTATCACATAGGAAACATCTCTATCTTCCTTAAAGATAATTTCCACTTTGGATTTCCATTCTAGAACATTTCCATTTCACATCAACATGTGGAATGTGAATACGCTCCCACTAAATCATAGATCTGTTCTTTATCTTTGACATATCAGTCAAACCCTTTGACTATACCATCAAAGTAAAGATCCAATTCTGAGTTGCTTATACTCAATCAATCACATTGATTAGTCCATTGTAACTTATAGACTTCATTTGCATTAGTGGATTCATAAACCTTATAGGTTGTGTTACGTACACATCCTTGTTTTATTCCTCATAGGAATGTGGTTTTAGTATCCATATGCCAAATATCTTAGTCATTAAGTTGCAATCAACAAGCATCATCCTTCTCAAAATGTTATACATGTGTCTTAACACTTAAGATTCATTTGCACTTATGGATTTCATCCAATGGGTGATACCATCAATGTCATACCTTATGGTTCACATGGATGTCATTTAGGATGTAATGGTCATAAACCATAACTCAAAATTCGGTTCCTCATATTCATCTAGATAGTTGACTCATCACATGAACAACTCATCACATAGATAATTGAGGTGTAAGGATATAAGAATTCACAACCCTTGTGATTCTTAATTTCTTTTATTAGTGAGGGGTATTCTTTTATTAAGAAGAATTCAGTTATTTGATAATCATTCTCTAACTCCTTAGAGTATGATTCCTTTTTGATTTAGACATCACCATGCATTAATCATGAGTTCACTATGATACACTATCATAATCACTCATAAGGATCTCAAACATTTGGTCCAAGTATTTCATTCATCGATATCATCAAGAATTAACACTTTACCAAATTTGCACTTCATCTATGATAATCTTGAACACTTCAAGATATTCATATTGGTACTTCTCTAAACACCATTTGAAGTATTAGCATTTGTTCCAATAGGTATGTAAATACATCACATGTATCATATCTAATAGGATAATCATTCTCCCACTACCTTTAGTGAAGATTGATTAATCATGTACAAGAGATTCATGTCTCTTACTGGTTCTCTAACCAAAAGAGTCTAGATTTATCCATCACATGGAAACTAGAAATGAATTTCTCATGATTGATGCTAATTTGATTGTTTGAGTTATCTATAACTTTTAGGTATCATTTTATCTTATGCGTATCAAATACCACAAGATAAACAAGGCATTGCCACAAAGATCATATCTTTAGAAATTGAAACATCTCTTTATTGATTGCCATCATTGTCATACACTATGCAAAAATAAAGTGTTTCTATCTATTGGCAAATATGAAATAGCAGTTCATAACTGTATTACATGCCCTTTAGGCTGAAAATAAACTAAAGTACTCCTATCTATGGTGGCAACACTTGCCCCATTTATTGAGTGCTTTAGACTTTACATCTTGGTATCATATACCTCAAAAAGTGTTACAAGTTTACTTTCATGACACCTTTAAGTAGAGACGTCTGTCGCCTCCTTCTTCTTTTATTCTTCCAGATAGAGAGGACAATTCCTTTTCCAATGTCCTGGCTTTTGACAATGGTGGCAATTGCCTTTCTTGGTCACGCCTCCCTTGGCCTTGAGAGCTGAAGACGACTTGGGCTCCTGGCTAGCATCGATACCCTTCTTAGCTTTGCCCTTGCCCTTGCACTTGGACTTGCCTTTCTTGCTCGTGATCACCATCACAGACTTAGGCTTGTCTTTCTTCATCTGTGTCTAGGCTGTCCTCAACATGCCCAACAACTCTGATAGTGGCCTATCAAAGTTGTTCATGTTGTAGTTCATCACAAACTGACTGTAGGATTCTAGCAATGATTGCAGTATCACGTCAGTAGCCAACTCTTGGCTCAGTGGAAATCCCAATCTTGTCAAGTTCTCCACATACCCAATCATCTTGAGTATGTGAGGACCAACTAGATCTCCTTCTGTCATGACGCACTTGAACAGTGCCCTTGAGACATCGTATCTCTCTTGCCGTGCTTGATCTTCATACATGTTCCTGAGATGCTGAATCATCTCAATGACACCCATGTTCTCATGTTGTCTCTGCAACTTCATAGAGCATAACATCAAGCACTTTGCATCAATGGCATCATTAGAATGCTTCTTGTAAGCATCCCTTTTTGCCTTTGGTGCAGTAGGAGCTGGTTCCTCTGGAATTGGAGTATCCAAGACATAGAGCTTTCGCTCTTGAGTGAGAACAATTCTCAATGTCCTATACCAGTCGTGGAAGCTTATCCCATTCAGCCTGTCCTTTTCAAGGACCGATCGCAAAGAAAAGTGATTGTTGTTGTTTGCCATTTGTACTACAAAAGGAAAATATGCAATTTTAGTCCAAAACTCATTTTTGACTTATTTGATTGATTTGAAAAGTTGACGATATAATTAGGCCTTTAATTGATTATCGCTCCCACTATTTTAGTTCAAATTGATAGCTCTCACCATCAATTCGGAAGATTGCAGCGTACAACCTTCTAGTGGGCAAGATCCTGAAATCCTCTAAGTCATGGACCATCTAGGGTTGTCACCCACAACTTAGATCACTCAGGTAGGCAACTCTTGCCAATTGTATCATATGCAACTCTTGATAAGATGTCATATGCAAATCCTTGCCATGATCATCTCCATGCCTCAAGGTGCTAGATCCTATCTAGGTCACCTTGTTAAGTCTGACCCAAAGCAAACACGATGAATATGCACCCTGCTAGGGCAGACCCACACATTCATCCTTCACGCTTCCACGAGATAGACGGTGCACCACGCTAGGGCGTGCCCACACTTGGTCGATCAAGCTTTTCACGTGTGTCGCATTTGGAAGACATCAAAAACTTAATATTTAATGAGGGATTTGGTTTTTATATACATATACATATCCAATCACCACAATACATAGTACGTATCATATGCATGCTATATCCCACAGAAAACATGCAAAATGATAAAAGCGATGATTATGGCCATCCTAATGTGATTCCTCAAGCCAAGAGGAATCATAGTCATCTAGGTCTACATCACATGCAACCTATACAAGATGAACTCTGTGCTTTTCCTTTCTGGGTTTGATCAACTCATCACATGAATGATCGGCTCGCCATCAGACTGGTCGGCTGGGTGCCACCAGCCGATCGGTTGGCTCCTCCAACCGATCGGTTTGCCTGGTCGTCGTGCATCTCTTCATGGCCGCCACCCGCTCTGCTCACTCCTTGAACCGGTCATCAACCGATCATCTCACTCCTTGAACCGATCGTTTGGAACGACAACCGATTGGTTCACTCCTTGAACCGATCGTCTCAGCTGTCGTCAGGATGTACGCCGTTCTTCGACCTAACAGGAAATAAAATTCTATCCTATTTTACATTGTAAAAGGAGAAACCCCTAGTTACATTGGGGGGGAGCAAAGGTAGGAAAGAAATCTCGAATTATTTCAAGTTACATCAGGAATAGGAGAACGAAGATCGGTGCGCAGACCGAGATGCAAGCAACCACATACAACCATACACAGATAGGGTTTATTGGCCATAACCACGCTATACATCTACCACAAAACTCGTTTAAGGGTGACGCGTATCGAGTGCATTAATAACACATATCATATATGTAAATTGGGATTTGTGGATTTAGGATTGGACATGCATAAAGCCAATTTTATTCGCATCGTATGCAATAAATAAAGGCGACAAACCAAAATCGATCATATTGATAATCCTAAAGTATAGAGCAGTTGACGTGGCTCTGATACCACTGTTGGGTTTTCGGAGAGGCAGAGAAGGCATAGGAAACAAAAAATTTTCTCCTCCCCAAACCCAAAACAAGGAAACGCGTCAACGTCTATACAATAGGAAAGGGATGGTTTGTGGAATCATACCTTGTCCCGAGGCTTGCTCGGTGACAATACCTCGTGCCTTGTGCGGTCTTCACCTCCGGTCTTGGACGGTGTCTGTGTAGCTCCTGGTCGCACCGGGACTGACGACTCCTGGTCTCACCGGGACTGTCGGGATTGACAGTTGTCCTCCGAGCGACAGAAATCTCCCGCCTCTAAAGTAGTCCACACGGACCACCTGGAACTCCAATCTCCTTGTCCCACAAGGAATTGGAAGGAGTCACACCCTCCTGTCAGCGTACTAGTCGCCAACACACTCTCCTGCCACCAATCGCTTTCTACAATTGTCTTTCCCTTGTTGTGCCTCCCTTATCGGGTAGCACTTGCTCGGGCTCTCTCGGTTACCAAAACCAGAGAGAATGACAACTTTACAGAGCAACGGGTTGCACTGAGTTGTTGTCTGAGAAGCCCCCAATACCCCTATATATATAGGAGGGTAATGGGACAAGGTTCTCCATCCCGGGCAATGCGGGACTAAAGCAGGAGTAGAAGGGTTTGATATTTTCCACAAAACAACCAACTCGCAACCTGAACCGATCATTTCACAACTGAAACGATCGGTTGGGGACCTGAGCCGGTCAGTTGACACCTCAACCGATCGGTTCACTTCTGAACTGGTCGGTTCCTGGTCCTGATCAGTTCCCGATTGACTTTCCTTCTTTTGTTTCTAATTGGTATCAAATACCAATCCTTATTCCTATCGTATTGGACAAGTAAAAACAAAAAGAATGTTCTCACCAATCTTTCTTTCCCAACTTACTCGGTTCGACCAGTTGAATCGATCGTTTCAACACTTGAACCGATCGTTTCACCCTGTCCATGAGCTGATCGACTCACCACCTGAGCCGATCGATTCACCATGCTCAGTCGATCGGTTCATCACATGAGCTGATCGGTTGGGAGTGCAGATTGTGGAGAAACCGTCAATTGCAATTTCAATCAATCTGATACTCTAATCAATCTGTCCAACACCTTGAACACTATGATTTTGAGCTATCAATTAATTGAGTGTTTAATTAAACTACTAAACTCCTTTAGTAATCAATATAAACATAGTTTGTGGACAAAACTCCTCTTCCAGGTTAAATCCTATGTGTGTGACCCTACAGGTCCTTTTCATGTTGGCAGTGAAAGTCCATAACACTTATGAATTCACAAGCAAAGAGCAGTGCCTAGTCACACATCAGTGCTACCCAAGTGAAATAGAAAGTTGGAGAAAAACTTTCAATCCTACAATCCGTGAATGGTGTTACATTGAATGTATAATTCCTTTGTCACTGATATCCCGAATGAACTCGAGGCATGGAACAGTCATCCTGTCAACGTTCATTCACTTTCTTGATCTCAGAGTAGATTGGAAGAGATATGTTATGACATCAATATCACATATTGATTCATACATGCATGCACGCCTTTCTCAATCCTACTCATCAAGTAGCCATGGATATCATACTCCCTCAGGATGGACAAATCCCATATCTATCACTCACCCCTCAAAAGCCCCATGTGTCAAAGCCACCCAATCATCACCTTTATAACAACCCATATTTCAGGACTGCGTTTGATGATGTCAAAGTGTGCCCAATGACATGTGTTGAGTGTAGTGATTTCTGGTCAAAGAATCACACTCACCACCATCACTGTGAGTACTTACTGTGACTACCATGTCATGGTTCCATGTGTCAAACTCACGATGCGTCTGTCTGGTACACTTGTTCTCTAACAAGTACCTATGTGTTTGGTTTGATATCTCTATATCATGACTAATGGGATTCTGTCATCAACCAACACCACAATCTAGTCTTGTGTGTCATTTTTGTCTATCTACCTTCCACAATGACATCCGACTAGGGACATAACAAGAATGTACAAACTCTTAGCATCCGTATGATCTCATCGTTCAGGTCCTGAACCTGAAGGCATACGTCATTGAGTATTGTTATTCTCTAGACACTCAATATGTTCTATCACTATCTCAAATGACTGAACCAGAAAGAATTGGAAGCTTGCCTTTGATGTTTATCAAATCAATCTTAATGTATCCCACCAATCATCCCATGATTGGCTCTCAGGGCATACATACCAACAACAATTACCATTAATCATGAGATTAGGGCATAAATTGAGGATTTAACGTAATACAAAGATCACCCTTAACTTTTTCTTCTTTTTCAAACTCTTTGTTTTTCTCACATCCAATCACATAAACAACTTTGCAAGAGAATAAAACTTTGATTAATTTAATATGATCTCAACATAAACGATACACATCCATACATTCATTCTCAGGTACATACAACATGACAATCATTTGCATTCTATCTTATTAAGGAAACAAACATAGAAAACATCATTTACAACTCTCTCACGTCTATACAAGGACCTAGAGTGACATGGACCGACTTAACTTAACTATGCTTAGACTTAACTCTTGTGGTAGATCTACTCTGATGCAATGATATCTTCTTTAAGTCCACGTGGTTTCCCTAAAAATTATGAGTAGAGGGGTGAGCCTACTCGATCAGTGAATGAGTACTTCAAAGAAATAGTCTAAAGCACTGATATAATTACAAATATACTTTTGAGCAAATGATATCAATTATAACAGCAGTAAACTTTAAAGAGTGTAATAATTGACAATCATAAATATGGCAAGATACTCTAGATATGTATAAGAGTGAATCAATACATGAAATGCCTGATTGATCATAAAGAGAACTAATAATTCAGAAACTTACAAAGAATAATCGAATAACTGTACACACTTGTTTGACTTCTCATTCATTTTATTATGCCCTGATCATATGCAGTGTACTCTACATATGAAGACGCGTAGTGCACTACGATCACACCGTACAAGACTTAGCAGACACACCCAGGAAATGCTAATTCTGACTACTCTCCTGGTCTGCAATAGAGAAATGGCTCTCTGGCCTAAACTGGACTCCTCCTCTAACCTAAGCACACAAGCGGAGAATCAAGCCACCTCTTGGCTTTTCTATACTCTAGTTCCACCAAGAATTCTGGTTGATGTTGGACACGCTTTTCTGTACTCTAGTTCCACCAGGACTTCTGGTTGATGTTGGACACTGTAAACTATAATTTAAGGAGACTTTTCACAAGGCTTCGTCCTCCGTGCAACCTGATAGCACATTCTGACCCCCGTATACTGGTTGTTGCCAGGGTTAGGTCATGTCACCCCTAAAGCGCAGACCTCACATACGGGTTCTACGGTGTTAGGGCCCTTAAATCTATAATTTCATTATTTCCTAGAAAACTCTTACTATGTTGAACCGTTTCTTACTTATACTCGACTCTAGTATTTCTATGGCATCTCATCTATTTAATTGTAGTTCAAATCACAACATGAATATCATTCTAAACCTAACAGAGCAGTATACTCAAAACACTACAATATACTGAGAAATCAACATTTTATATCTGCAGGAAAACTAAAATTCTTAAATAACAGAATACATGTTCACTTGATACTTTATACACTAAAATCATGCAATTGAACTTCTTAATACACTGATAAGAGTTAATTTCTTATCATGGCAAGAATGATTAATAATAACTGAGAACATTGATACCACAATACTTGATTCATTGAACACCCTACCCTTCGGGTTTCATTTACCCCATTCACTTATTACATGCCATTCACTGGGATATCATGCATCAATAATAACATTGGATAAATAAAGTCTATCATGTCAAGAAAATCCCTTCAAATGGATTTCACGATATCTATTCACAAATATCCAACTTTCCTTGCATCTAGGGTTTCACCCTCTTTACTGAGATATCAAACAAACCCTATTCACTTTAAACGAATCAAGATAGTATATGACATATATGTACTATGAATTTATATAAACAATCATTCATAACCAAGGGGATCCAGATAAACAAATTTCTCTATTTAATTATACAACAATTTTAGTCATAGACAAATTCCCTATATTTCAGTTTACTCTTATAACCTCTGCGAATACTTAGGGAATTCTCATTAGGATGTATTGTACACATTTCTAATATGATTTTATCATCTAAAATTCATCCAAACAGAGGAAGAATCCATTTCATATCATTTTGCAAAAACTTAGAACAAATAGACAATTCAGGGTTTGTAGTCGCATACTAAGCAATTAAAGATTATGGATGATTTCACCAATTTTCATGCAATATACTATTTAAAGGAAGTTCTCACTCACCCTAAGGTGTGAAAACACCTTAAAAACATATCCCATATCTGAAAATCTTGAATCCATATAAAATCCCTAGCAATTCACCCAATTCTTCTTCCTTTCAACTCAGAAACCCTAAAAATGAGGGATTATACAGAAAGAGTGAGAAAAGGGGAAGTTTTGATACCAATTTAGATCAAATCAGAGGAGGTATGGAATTTTGAAATGTGAGAGAAGATTCACCATGAAACAATATCTAAAGAAGCTAAACTTACATGATTTCATCATTCCTCGGACCGCAAAACCCTAGGTCAGCATCTCCATCAATTTCTCCTCTCAAACCCTAACTCTATCTCTCTAGGATTTCATTTCTCTGGATTGAATCACGAATTATGAGAGCTCCTTGTGTGTTAGGTTGACCATATAGAGCAATTGAGCTGCTTGAGTTAATTGCACATTGACCCCTCACTAAACTTGTTCTTATTTTAGCAGATTTTTCTGTAATAAAAAGGTTTCTGTAAATTCGTGTATTTCAGAGATCAAACCTTCTCAAAAAATTATGATAATTTAAAATATTTTGTATAATTTAGATATAAAGTTTCCTTTAAAATTTGATATCATTACAATCTTCCATTAAATAACTAAAAATCAAATAGTGCATTGCTATCCAGAATTTTGTAGAAATGTCAGTTACTATAATTCATCTATAGATAAGGACTAAACACATCAAAAAATTATGAAAATTTTACAAATTGTTTATGATCGAGTTTCAGATCTCCACTTAAAATTTCAAATCATTTGGAGTTACCAATAAATAAATAAAAATAAAACACTACACTATTGAAAAGCACTCTGTCAGCATTTTGGTCGAAGTATAGTTCGACCGAGAACCACATTCAAAGAACACTAAAATATTCTGAAATTTTTCTCTAATATGCATTATTGTGTTATACAAATCATATCCAAAATTCAATTAAATACAAATTTTGTAGAAAATATGAAAAATCATTTACCACACTGCTATCTTGATCAAATTCCATACCCATGTACCATCAAAACCCTAATTTCAACCAACTAGAGATTATATTTCTCAAACCCTAATTTCTCAAACAATGGAATACTTAACTTTCTTATTAGGTTTAAAACATCATAATTTAATTATCATCATTAATTAGATTTAAGCAATGATCAATCCAATTAAGCATATAATCATCCAGGTAAACCCTAGTTTACCAATTAAGCTCAGATGCGGTCATAACAGTTCTTCCCCCCCCCCTAAAAAGGTTTCATCCCCAAAACATAAATATGCAAGTAAAGTACATTTAAGGTTTATTTTAAGCTTCTGAAATCTTACATGTCATTATATTCTTGTATTTCATACTCGAATGCAGTTTTTAACATTAAGTCCTTTATTCCTTTACTAAATCACAACATGTTTGAAATAGTTCTCAATGATAACAAACAAATTCTCTATGCCACAATCAATCATAGGATAGAGAGAGAAACAACCATTTCAATATTTTCATACACTTGAGGTGTTACCTCAACATCGATAATCTGATCCAACTATCTCAATTCATACTGCTAAATATGTACTATTGTTATGTATTAGTTGATGTTACATTTCTTTTATACATATAAAATGGATAGATGTTATACATGTTTTTCATATTCCTTATGAAATGAATACATGATTTATTGCTTTATCATATATAGCTGCAATGCTTCAGAAGATGATATTTCTCTACTCTGCTTAAACAGTGGTTAAATCCTACTTATTAATGTAAAAGAATCATCTGCTCAGTTTTATACAGTTTACATGTGATAATAATATTGTTGGGGGAGAGTTATATCTTTCGCTGGGACATGGGTCTCACCCCGTTGGTCACCAACATTTTTTAGGTAGACACGGACGAGGAGGTAGAGACCATACTGTAGAGGGAGAACACCAATAGTAGGGACAATAGTAATAGCTTAGGTTGAGTGTACTATCTGTCGTGTCTTGTAGATAGAAATCCTATGTGTCGTCTATGTACTCTCAGGTCCTTGGAGTCAGTACGTAAAGGTTTTAAAAATAATATGAGATTTTGGCTTGTATGCCTCGAGGTTTTATGTTGATTCAGTATATGTTTTGACAAAGCAACTGTTATATGTTATCCTTGAGATGAAATGGTACAGTGTATGTACAATGTGAACCCTGATATATATAAAGTTTTGGTTCTTTCATTAAGAGTTTCCTAGAAGAAGATCTCTTTACAAAATTGTTTTAATTTTTAGTCATTTTTTTAATCCGTTGCTTATGGTTATTCCGCAATTATTTACTGGTGATGGCTTGATTTGATGTTGGTTTGTCACACAAAAGGTGATTTGGGGGGACTGGATTGGGTGGGTGACATATAATCCGCTTGTTAAATGTTGACATTTATAATCTATCAGTTGTTAAGTTTTGATATGTATAATCTGTAAATTTTGGCCTAATTTTGTCTTTCTTTCATGAAGACAATATGCTTGTCTGCTCTTGATTGTTCGTGTCATTTCACAGAATCAGTTATCAACCAGATCTGGAGGCAGTGGGTCACACATCCGATCATGTAGTAGTGTAATCTTGTAGGCAGTGGTTGTTTTATCTCATTTTGTATGCGACTCAAACATGTGCTTTATGTTGGAGTTTTTGACTTGAGCTTTGTGTGTTGAAATTTTTGACATGTCACAATATTCAAGCATGTAGTGTACTTCATGGTGGAATTTTTGACTTGTGGAATGGTAATCATGTGTTCTTGGTAACTTGTTAAATTTGGTTGCACATCAGCATGTGTTGAATGGCTTATATGCCATGTATTCATATAAATATGTAAATGATGAGTTTCTGTGCTTTTTGTTAAAATTGGTTGCATAATAGGGGATGAATATGGATGGCTTGTATGCCTTGTATATGTATAAATTCTTTAAGAAAATATGAATATGGATGCCTCGTGTATTAATATGGATGGCTTGTAAATAATACATTTGTATGTTTTTGTTAAATTTAGTATGTAAACAATATGTTTGTATGTTTTTGTTGAATTCACATCAACATGAAATATGAATATGGATGCTTCGTGCAATGTAGCCGGTTAAATATATAATTATGTATTTCTTTTATGAAAAAAATAAAATGTTGCATTTCAAATACACATTTACCAAACAACGTAATCAAGAATGTTAGTATTCATAATTAATGCATTTCTGAATCACCACTTAGCCAAACAATGTAATTTTAAGAATCTTGGGATTTATTACTTAGATAATCAGAATCCCATGACTTTCTCATTACTGCAGCAGTCACAAATGGGGCGCCCAAACGAGACCTTAAAGCATTTACAACTTAGGCTTTGTTTGGTATGTGGTGAAAAAATACGTGGTGATGGTGACGGTAATGGTGACGGTGACTGTGACGGTGACGGTGATGGTGACGGTGACTGTGACTGTGACGGTGACAGTGATAGTGACGGTGATGGTGAAATTGTTAAAAATTAGTATTTGTTAACACATGCATGGTGATGGTGAAAGGGATGGAAAAATATTTAAAAAATATTGTTTGTTATATAGTTACGGTGATGGGGATATGGAACTACTTTTTATAGAAAACACCTCATATAAATATAAATTTCATTTATTACACACCTCATACATGAAAATTTCTTATGGCATGAATAACATAAACATTCTATCATCAAATTTTAGTATGGAAAAAAATTGTGGGAAACGTCGTCTTGGAGAAAAATAGTGTGGCAGAAAAAAATTGGAGAAGAAAAAGATTTGACGGGAAACTCTATCTTGCAGGGAAAAATATTTAATGGAAAACTTTATCTTGGGGGAAAAATGGTGTGGCGGAAAACGTTGTCTTGGAGGAAAAACATATCTTGGAAGAAAAAGGTGTAGCGAGAAACTTTTTCTTTTAGAGAAAAAGATTTGATGAAAAAAATTATTTTGTAAGAAAAAAGACTTAGTGAGAAACTTTATCTTGGAGGGAAAAAGGTATGGCGAAAAACGTTGAAGGTGTCTTGGAGGGAAAAGGTGTGACGAAAAATCTGGTCTTGGAGGGTAAAAACTCATCTTGGAGAGAAACATTATGGTGTAAATTATGCTGAGAGATTTTTAACGATAAATAAATATTTTTAGTTAGTAATGGATTCACTAATAAATAAAAAATAGCAGAAAATATTTTGTTCGAAAAATATGATATACAATAGTATTTAGAGCAAAATAGGTTTTGGTGGAGATTCAAAATTTTTTGGCGGGAAAGAAATCTTGGAGGGAAAGATGTGGCATAGAGAGAGAAAGAAAAATCTAATAGGATTTTTCTTTGCACATATTATATATTAATGGAGACTTAAAAAGAACTTTTTTTACCATCATTCGCCATTTTTTTTCATGGGACAAAAACAGGTCAAAATTTACTATGGATTTACCACCGAAAAATTTCTTATCACTATCACCCATGCATACCAAATAACATTTTTGTTCCACCTTCATTCCCTATCACCATGATTCACCATGTACCAAACGCAGCCTTACTAACATCAATATAAGAGTCAAAAGAATAGTGGCAAGGCCTATTACTGTGTCGCTATGTAATAATAGTTCATCGGACTTGAACAACACGTTTCTGCATAGATCTATCTCTTCTCACAGCAGGGGCTGCAACCCATAGGAGAGCGACACATCAACTCTCGTGAGGAATCTGACTGGCCTCTAGAGACGACTCTCCATCAATGTGGTTGGACCACCACTAGAACAACTATACTATCTATCTCCAGTCAGCCATCCTATTACGATCCATCTCACGCTTACCTCCTATTAAGGCATTTTCCGCATCCAGGGAGACCGGCAAACCAACGTATACCATCCGACGCCCCAGAAAAAATGTCAAATCCAGTAAAGCTTCTCCAGTTCAGTTCAAGACATGGTTGTGGGGCATCTAGTACTACTATTCAATGCGGTTGTTGGGGTGAGGTGGCATCAAGCTCGGGAGTGCGAACCCACAATCTCAATGCAGCGGATTCAAGCATCGGACCACCTCTCAGCTTTTTCCAACGCAAAGAATCAACTAGAAAGCGTTCCACATTGAAACGGTTCGCAACTTACTTTCGGATTCCGTATCTAGGTGGTGATGCTTCACGTGAACGCTCGGGCGTGTAAATGCTGCTGTTTCCTTTTGGAACTCCAGTGCACACATACTATCTCGAAGACACTTTTTTGCTCAAGTTTCCAAAGGCAGCAACCACTGCCTTTTCCCAAACTGATTGTTCTATCGAAGACGTAGCTGGTTTCTGTTTTAGATCTGCATTAGCGTTAACAGTCACGTCTCTGCAACCAGATCCCTTCCCGTTAATAACGTGCGTAAATCATCCACCTAGAACCTGTTTGAAGATTTCAGGTTAAGGGAAGGGTTCCATTTCGGATGATTGGTTGTGGCAGAATTATTGGACTCCGCAATAAATAAGGTCTCTTATTGAAAGAGATTCAGAATTTCAGATAGCTGAAAGAGAGAGAAACAAGCAGAACCGACTATGAAGCGGCAACATATTCATAAAGGTACATTTGAATTCACGGCTATGCAATTGTAGATTCCCCAACCACCACGAACTTCCAATCCCCAACCATGACCCCATCTCGTTCCCCAACCGTCATAATCATAACCTCAGAAAAAAAAAATCAAGTGTTACATGACTACATCACGCAGTAATAAAAAGACAATTGCCTTGTGTTTAATGTCATAGGACAGGATGTTCAAATCGATCTAAGAGTAAACATTTTATTTGGTGAACACTAGATAATGACTTTTTTAAGTAACGCTCATTGTTGGCAAACTCGTCTAGCATTGTCAATACTAACAGAAGCATAAAACCGCATAATACAACATCCAGGATTGAATTGGCATTTAGCATTTAGATATAACTTTCCGTGCTGTGTAGGCACAATTTGATTAAAGCTGCATTAAACGAGGATTATGTGCTTGCCAGCTCATGGATAATCCGGATTCACTCGATATGCACCGCTTCAGACTAAATTACTTGCAGAAATTTTTGTACAGGACCCATTTTTCCTAGTCAGTCCGGATTACAAGCCAGTTAACAACTAGCCATCAATTGAGTTGTCAAACACCCAACACAGTAGATCCAGATGTCCACATCTCCAATCTCAGGAGTAACCTACGTCTATTCTCAACGAGATCAAATGAAGCTCAATTCCCTATTTCATCTTTTATAGATCAAAGTCATCCCTCAGATTTTTTTAGTGGAAGTAGTTAGAAGTCGAGTAGGAAAGCCGAACCTCCTAAAAATGAATGTCCAGTTTCCCACCCACCGAAATCAAATATTGCTATTCTAATCGTCACTCGACTTCTCATTAAACAAATACAAACCTATTTCAGTTTAGGCGGTCGCATGAAACAATAAGGAGTCGGCTGAAACAAATTGCTGAAACAAATTCCACTAATCTCAATTGGCAATCCGCTTTGGACCAGCACCAGCCGTCGGTAGATATACTTGCCGAAAATAAACACTTCTGGTTAAAACCATCACAGATTACATCTAGCGACTTTTAGACAGATATCAGCGTCACTGATGCCTAGGAACACAAACGGAATTAGTACTACCAGCAAGAAAAGATGGGAGGATTAGCTGTTAACCGATCTTTCTAATCGCAACCAAGTTCAGACACGTTGTGGTTGAGACTCCAGGTAGGAGTAATAAAGAAACACCCGCAACCTGCTTGAGATGCTAATACGGATCCCAACCAACCTGCTCTAGGAGCTAGTGGGACACAAAGTCAGCAAAATGTGCGGCCTTCAGACACCTTGCCACAATTTGATAGCTACAGTCACTAGATTCCTACAATCGCTTTTGGGTTTCGGGCTGCAAGGCAGTATGGAGATACATGTAAGTAGCTTCCTCTATGTATTCTTTCAGAAAGTTGCAGGTCCCACTGTAATAAATGATGTAGCTAGAGCATTCAAACAATAGATACACTGCATGGATTTCACGGTCATTCATTTACTGGTGAATGCTCAATTCCATTTCCGAGTTCAGAGGGCTTGGTATTTAAAAGCCGTCTTCGCTATCGGGCTACCAGCTGGTTCAGTTGGGCGCTAGCAGACGAGATCGAGAGCAGAAGATGCCAAGGAAAGCCTGCTGTCCGAAGGAAGGGATCAACCGTGGAGCTTGGACAAGCCACGAAGACAAGCTGCTCACGGATTACATTGCCGTTCATGGCTTGGGGAAATGGGGGAGCATGCCCAAGAATGCAGGTAAGTACAGATTCATGTCTATTTCTTTCACTGGTGCTGTGTCGTGTTGTCTGTTTACTATACTAAAGGCTTGACTACGTAATTCTGTAGGATTGAAGAGATGTGGGAAAAGCTGCAGGCTAAGATGGTTGAATTATCTGAGACCAGATATAAAAAGAGGGAACATGACGGAGGATGAAGAGGCGCTAATCATCAGATTACATAAGCTGCTTGGTAACAGGTACTTGCGCGAAATCGTGTCCGTCCACCTCTATTAGTGCAGCTGATAAGACGTATTTCAAAATATAAAGATTGCCTCTGCGAATGACGCACAGCACAGCACATGCTTTGGATTTAGTGCTGGCTATGTTTGCTTGGCTACTTAATTTCGATTGGTTCATTAGTTCAGACTTGGCAGAATCCACCTTTCATATATAACACCCATCGTACAAAGATAAAGCTTTTACATAACAAATAGTTATCTTTATATGCAGCTCCTTATAGCGGTTCTTTAAATAGAGCCCAATCCATGTAGTAGAGCGACAAATCAAACATCAGATCATCGTATTGGCAGTTCTTCGAACACAGTCAAGCCATGAGATTCCTGTTGGTTAGCAAACAACAATTTTTATCTGTCACTGAGCATTTAATGCCTTCTCTCAAGCGAATTCTCATCTATAATCTGCGAGCAGAAACAAACAGAAAAAGACTACCCACGTAGTTGGGAAGGACATCATAGGTAATGGAAAATGTTTGACGTTCTTCAACAACAATATGAAAGCCGTGATGAAGTAAGAAAATATACGCAATTAGCTAAGATTAACTCAGAAATAATACAGATTTTGGATAAACCCATTTGCCAACTGATACCATGCGTATAAGATTATCAGATGTTATGTACTGATAAAGCTGGTCTCCAACAAAACCTATCAAGTATCAAGATCAGAGCAATTGATGCCCTTCATTAGCTTAATGTCTGCTAAAATCTTCTCATACCAATTCCATACGGGTTAGTCTCGTGCAATCCGTACTCTTAGATATTTTCATGAAGCTCATCAGTTTCAGGATCATAAAATGTAAACATGATGACGCGATGCCACTCCTATGTTTAGAAACTTCACTAAATAGTTCTGCCATTCAGCATATTTTTTCTTTCCAGCAATTCAACAATTTTTCTTTTCATTTCTATGATTTCTACCAGCTGGTACTCATTTCAGCATTTTTTTCTTTCTTTCTTAGATGGTCTCTAATAGCAGGAAGAATACCAGGACGAACAGACAATGAAATAAAGAACTACTGGAATACCTGTCTCAGGAAGAAGCTCTCAGGTGAGACACCAAAACAGAGAGGTCGAGTTCGTCCTGTGAAAGAAGAAGTGAGTGTGCCTGTCACTGAGAAACCAGTTGATATCATCAAGACCAAGGCAGTTCGCTGTACCAAGATTCTGCTTCCTGATCAATCCAGGCCTCCTGATTATTCCAAAAGCAATCTGCTTCCAACCAGCCTTCCAAACGCAGCAGTCCCTGTTAACTCGAGTGAGCAAGAAGGATCTTCTTCATCTCTTATGGAAGTGGGCTTCACTGAGTTTGAAATGTCCGAGATCATTGGTGATCTTTCTCTGGTGCAGCCATGTGGTCAAAATTTGATGTGTGGATATGGTTCTTTCACTACGGCGGATGATGACTACTTCATGGGAATATACAATTACGACGTAGATCAAGGCATATCCCCTTGTTCTGAAGATGCAATGTGGGGCACCTTTCCGCTTCAGAAGATATAATATCGGGCTTAGAATCAATCTTTTATTGTACAGTGCTCTGTAATTAGATATCTTTCAAACGTGATAGCAGCAATAAAGTCCTAAAGAATATAAGTGAACATGCTCTGCAGCAGTTCTCTTGGAGTGAACGAAGCAGAACCAGATCGGACTGTTGGGTGAAAGATGCCAGATAGAAATATAATGCATGTAACGAGCAGTGACACAAAAGAAAGCTCCAGGTATCACCAAAGTTGTAATAATGATTTGGAGTTAATCATTGAGGAGCACTGTACCGGCACTTTTTGTTCAATGAGACAGTTATATCAAACAAACACAATGCGACAAAGGTATCACTTTTTTGTTATATCAAAACCAACATGCACAAAACAAATACAATAAACCAGCTGAAGACATGAATCAACAAATTATGTGTATCTGGAAGCGAACAGGCCCAGAATTTGTTTAGGTGGCTTCAAACTAGAGGAAGAATGATGTAACTCAACAAATCAGATGAAAACGTAGTCTTCCTATGAAATATGTAATGGTTATCAGTCACAATTTTAGGAGATGTCTATTGATATTTTTCAAACAAATAGTTCCTTTTTTTCCAAAGGCATTCACCTGATCGAGAGCCCCCAACTGTTTTTATGAGGGGACTTCACCTCAATTTCCTTAGTAAGAAAAAAACAATAGGCTATTCACACAAACCCACAAAACCATAACCCGCTCTTAATAAAGAGCAACCATTGGGTATACTCCCATATAGACGAAACATCAAACATCAAGGGGGCACCTCTCAGAGCAAAGAAAGGACCACAAGAATGGCTCACAAACCCCACCGAAAGAATCAGCACCCATAACCATATCTGTTACCCGTTACTCTTGCAACAATCCACAGCAGGAATCTTAATGCTCCTCTACTCAAAGATTTCAATTCTATATTTCCAGTTGTATCTGTCTAACCATTAACAAACACTTAAACCTTCAAAGCAAAATGCTTCCTTTTGAACCTAGCCAATCACGTTTCAACTTCTGCTGCCGTCCATTTAAAACAGATTAGCTGACTCATTTCCACTTGTTCAACACAGTAACAGAGCAGGTACATCTCCGCCCTTTTCAAACCCATACCATACCAACGGCATACTTTTGAAACTCCCACCTCTTGTTCTCTTCACCTTGGATAGCCTCCTAATATCAATGCACCACTGACCCCTCAAAGCAGCCCGAAAGGATGCTTAAACAAAACTAGCAGCTTTGACCCCACAAAATATCCCAAAGGAACCCCTAAAAACCACCATCAAAGCAGTCATCTGTGGACCATGGCCACATGCATCACTGTTAAGGTGCCACTTGGGCAATGCCTATATGGAACAACACCTCAAAGGATGGGGGATAGGGCAGAGGGACGTGGCTTTTGGCACTTGGTCATCATTTTCTGAAATCTGATGCCTATTTTATGAGAAGTGTTTGCTTATATTAGGGCGTCCCCAATGCCATTATGGATGTAGACACCAAACAGGCTTTAATGCCAATATTGCAGAAAATATGTCTACGTTCATATTTAGAAAATAGAAAAACTGAAAATGTCTGGTTTTGCCGCCACTTGAACAACTTGAAAATGGACATCTAGAAACTGTAACAAATATGCCTCTACCGACTTTGATGTCGAAACGAAGGAACTAACATTGTCCAGGAAAGAAAACGCCTCGCCAACCCTATTCGCACCTTGAGCCTAGCACCTTGGTGTCCTGGATTGAGGCTTACACCCCAATATGTCAAGGATCATCTCAAGGCGGTGAGGCTTTGAGGAGCACAATTGAAGCACAAGCCTTGGTCATGATTGCGTATCTTATGTTAAGCACAAAGTTTTGAGTTTTGAGTTAATCATATACACTTTCTTTGTAATGTTTTCATTTATAGTTATTATTGTTGCATGCCGTTCTCTACATAACGATTCATATGATTTTGATCTGTCAAAAGCCTTAAAGCTCAAAGTTAATACCGATTTCAGAGTTATAGATGATCACTCGTGATTTTTAAAAGAAAAAATCGTTTTATTCACTATTTCTATACTTTTGAATCTTCTTTTTGCTTCCTAGTTCCTATTACTTCCATATTGCATTTCATCTATTTCTTGTTGTCCATACACAGAATTCAAATTTATTACTACCAAGTGCTGATATCCGATTGTTTTGCTGCAAATTTTGTTCATTTTACCATTTGTGCCTTTCTATTGACCTTTTAAGAAAATTGTTGAAGTTTTTGGTGCATTTCTCCATATTTTTAAGATTTATCTTTTATATGTATATGTATTTAGATACATATCTTTATTTATTTAATACATTTGTTATACGATACCTAACTTATATGAAAATATATCTGTCTTGCACACATGTATATATGGAAGAGACATACATACTACATATAAGCCTCGTACCATTTTGAGGCTTAGCCTCGTCTCCTATCACTATGACAAGAACGCCTCATTATGCCTCGCAAGCTCTAAAACCGTGGGTGCAAACTCAAGAGATTTTACAAGAAAAACATATATATATTTTATGGTATCATATATTGGATATTGGGGTTGCGAGGGGGGCTCTATGTCATTGTCACAATATACTCCGACTTTTTAAAATGTGAATTTTTCCCCAGTAATATGAAACATATGAATAACTCTGAGGTCCTGAATATTGTGGGGAAATGATATGATGGGGCAAATCCCCATTTTGTATAGTGGTTTTTCTTATTGATAGGAGACATTCACCCTTTTTTATAAATAAGATACGGGGAAAGCATACAGACTCAAGAGAAATCCTAATGGGCCAAGACACAACTAGGTCTATGTTACAAATAGACTAAAACAATTGACTTGGCCGCCACCAATCACAAATCACCTGTCTTGGCCGCCACCAATTCACAGAATTAGGCTCCTTAGACTCAATAGATATCCACGATGATGATTGTTTACTTTTCTTTATCCTATCTACTACAATATTGTCATTTCCAATTTCAAGAGGTAATCTTTATTTTGACCATCACAACATCATTTTGGGGTTTTCACCTATCTTTTACCACACAATATGTTGAGACACCTTCCTCGGGTTTCCGTGGACTCATTGCATGACTTAGATCAGGCCTCTCCATGTTGATCTTTGATTTTTTTTCATCCTTAGCTCCTACTACCGTGGTGGAGTGAACTTGAGACTCCATTGTTCTAGGAAGACTCAGTAAAGGCTTGTCGTTTCAAGTCTAAAAGGGAAACATCTTGTACAAGGAGTTTACCCAATGTTGAGCTTTAGTTTCATGCTTTGATTGAAGATTCATGCTTCTAATATTAGCAATTTGATGCCTTGGCTAGGTGAAGGGTGCAAGGTTTACTGCGTTGCCCATGCTAGTGCAATCACATGTTACATGTTGCCATGTTTGGGAATTTTATGGGTTCTTTTTGTCTACACAAGAAGCACCTAATTTGATTTGAGTTTGACAAAAATAGTCCCTATCACACCATGTTTGGAAAATAACGATAAGGGCATATCGATCTTGTGGTTTATTTAGCTGAGTTTCTTGTAATGGTTCTAGAAAGTTTTATCTTGCTCATGATTGACTGTTCTGAGGTTAATCTTCAAAAATGCACAGAAAATAATCTAGGACTTAGATGAAGATAAACCATGAAAATTGTTCAATTTTTTGAGATCGAAATAATGGCTAGGTCACAAGTCATATTTTGGCTTTGTTTTCAAGAAGTTTCCGAGTTAGCATAATTAGGGTTTACAAACCTAATTAAGAAACTTTGGGTGATTATCACAAGTTTATTAAGGGTTGATATCATGATATTTTAGGAGCATTGTTTCTACTAAATTTAGGTAAGTAGTCCATGCCTTGGGTTTTAATACTTTGCATTATTCAATTTGTTCGCTTTATCATGTTGAAAGATATATAATACATGCTATCATGTAGACACTAATATTGTAAGAGGTATTTGTATATGCACATCTTATTAGACTTACTGTATACATATTATATGTTAAGATTAGATAAGTTAAAAGCACATACTTCTTCATGTTTAAGATCAATAATGTATTTCTGGTTGAAAACCCTTAATAAGATAAGATCATATCAGATGATAATAAGAATTAACCGTTAGGCCCTACTCATGAACATTTTATGGTGTATTGGTGACTCATGAGCCCCCTCCACATTACGGGTTCAATCCCAAGCATTTCTATTTTAGTGTGTTTATTCATATTTATGTTTATTGGGTTCAACCCCAATCCTATTCACTTTTAGTGCATTTAGAAGCATGCACACCTTGTGTCTTTTGTGAGATCAGATCAAATAAGGTTCATTGAGTAGGTTCCCTAACAAGAATGATTAATCAAGTTAAGAATGCATCCTGAAGTGATTAACAATTATTAGGTATGTTCATATCAATTTACGATTTATCTATATTATGTTCGTATATTTACTAAAACACAACCACTTGTAAAATGGTTTGTCAAATGCATGGCTATGTATGGATGCACATAGGTTGGCTGCAACACATAATTTCTCTCAGGAGGTGAACATAAGTACAACTTCAGGACCCGATGGGGTGCCATCTATAAGATCCAAAGAGGTGTAACTAGTTCACCAATCATATCATGTATTATTTTATTTGTTGTCAACTTTGTGAAAAGACAATGTATATGGGAATGGATGTAATGATATCACGTGTAATGTTATTTCTATTATTGAAATGAATGATATAGGCTACTTGTGACATTCCCCAAGTGTGATAATTGTTTGTCCATGCTTTTGTGTTGTATATACATAGATCACACTTGTGGGATTCTACACCGTTCACAATTGAATCCAAGATCCTCACATGTTCCTTTGGGTAGATCAAACTACCTAGAGAATCTAAAAATTTGAAGCACATAGGCTATATATCCTTCACATGGTTTTTAAGTTAGAACATCAAACTCATTACACACTAGGTTAAATTTGAGGTGGCAGGCTAAGAGATAGACACTCATATTCCAAAAT
Organism: Alisma plantago-aquatica; assembly: GCA_963693085.1. Classification (NCBI taxonomy): domain Eukaryota; kingdom Viridiplantae; phylum Streptophyta; class Magnoliopsida; order Alismatales; family Alismataceae; genus Alisma; species Alisma plantago-aquatica. Next base: position 588,979,800 of record OY856413.1, on the reverse strand, counting down.
TTCAAATGGACTCCACAAGAACGTGGATCCACTCCCCATGATTGTTTGTAATGGTCAGGAAAGGTGAACCATGATTTCTCCTAGAGAAGGTTAAGTCCATGAGGTGTACATTAGCGGTATGAAATTCTTAAAGTCTAAATCAAGGCATATCCAAGGCTACTACTGTTAGCATCACAAGTGTTAAGTCATATCACAATTTTTAGAGTTACACTAATAGATTCTCTATATTATAATTCATTGTAATAAGGGAACATAATCCTTCCTCAACATACATCTTTTTAAGGTCAACCCATTAGAGGCTTGGGATGAGCTCTCAAGTCTCAAGTCACTCAAGCTAGGGTCCACATCATGTACATGTTCTCTATTTATTACCCTATATTACCCAAATTTCTTGGGTATGACCACTAGATTCCTATACTAGGTACCATAAACCCAAGTATAAGGATTCATCAACATACCTCCTCCTAGGTATTGGGACTCTTCACTCATCTAGATGTAGGGTTCAATATGCATGCCTCCTCTAAGGTTTTATGACTCTTCCCTCTCTGAAATGTAAGGTTTATTAGGATTAAGTACCATAGACTTTGTATCAAGTCATATATAGTGGTTAGGTCCCTTTAGGACATCAGGGATTTCCAACATCATCCTGTCTAAACACGAGTTAGTTTAAGTTTTTTGTTTTTGGAGTATCTTAGCTTGGGAATTACATTATATGTCATGTTATAATTTAAGGTTAGGCTCTTTGTCCACAACCTCTGGCCTCCTATTCTTAAAATTATCATCATCAAGTGCTTTCCTTTTCATTGAACAAATAACAACAAGTCCTAACACTACCCGACCTCCTTTATAGAGATTCCATGTCTCATGTTGTTAATGTCATATCAATTATATCAAAATATGGTTAAGTGCACATGTATTGAATGGAAAAGCCATATTACCATCGAGGCTAAATCCTCAAGATGATATCATACATGTTTCTTTGTTCATACAAAGATAACCCACCTATAAAGGAGTTCAACATGTAATATTGGGACTAACAACCTTCCTTGGATATGTTTTTCTACAAACCATTATCAGTCTCTATTAACATGATCATATATATATTTACATTGAGGCTAGAACTAGGACGCTTTCTAATTACAATGACACATTCCCTTTAATTCTTAGATGTTAACATTTTCACAGAGGGCTTGCTTATGTAAGGTTTATCCTTTAATTCTACCTATAAATTGTTGAGGTGAGGTCCATATATTCTATTCATATTATATTATTACTTTTAGTGCTCAATATATAAATCACAACTTCTATGTGTCATAGGAGGCTATCCTTTCTCTTACACAAATATTACTTTGACTTTAGTATTCGTTTGTTTTCGAAATGCAAAGTTCACCTCATTTCATGTGTAGATATGGAGAGTCCACAAATAATAAATTCTCAATTTTTGGTGGATCCATACTTAATGAGTGGCTTCTCATGAACTTTTTCTAACTCTAAAGAATTCTTAAAAGTCATTAATATAAGGGAAAATGTTCTTATATCAGAGACCTTGAGTTTGTGCATAATATTCCTTAGAATTTCATGATTGTGTTTCTCTTATATTCTTTACATAGTCCTCATGCATAATTGGCCTTAGTCATTCCCCTAGGGTAACTAGGGTTATAGGTACTTATGGGTTAATCTCCACATAACCTCTGGGGTCTCATGTATTTATGGAGTGAGGTTTTCTCCTAACCCCTCATGACCTACGGAGTGAAAATATCTCTTGATTGCTCGAGGTTATGTACCCCTATATCTTCCCTTCTTGACATTGGGGTTAAATTATGACTCTAACCTTTATAGGGTTACTTGAGATGTAAAATGTTCTGTCATGATTCAAGCTTTATAAGCTTTATTTTATAATTAGCATCTCTTGCATTGTCAGGATCTCATGTCTTATTGACTCATCCTGGACAAGGCATTCCTTAAGATCACATGCATTACGGCATAACATCCTTCAATCTACTACATCATATTTTTTTTATTAAATTCATTCAACAATAGATATTCACATGTATATACGGAAATCATTTTATATCATGGCTAGTTCATTAGGCGGTTGTAAGGACTTACATATCTCATACACTACTCCAACACGCCATAATGCATTTTATTTTAGGTCCTTGTAGGACATCTAGAGTTATCCCAACAACTGAAAACAAAGACTATGCGGTTCAACTCATCTTTCAAGGAGGAGTTAGTCTAGCGTAATCTCTTATTTCTTAATAGTAGGCTAGTCTCTCTATTCACATATCTTGACTTCTTTGGATTATTCTTCCTCCATATGTTCTTTCCCTTTACATGGGATGACTCCCCACATATCCAAACAAAACTCCTTAAAATTATGTTTTAAGTTGTATTTAATTCTATACATAACCAAGTAGTTTGAGTGTATAACCACTGATATGGAAATTATCACACTATAATGTCACCTGCAACCAAATGGGTCTTATCATAGTATAGTTGTGTATTGAATCCCAAAGGACAACCTTTTTAAGAACCCTACTAGTTTGTATATAGTTTGAACTAAAAATAATATTTAGAACTAATATTTGATCAACTTGAGTTAAAGTAATTACAAAATAGTAAAATCTCAGAATAAAATTGAATGAAGATTAATGATATAAAACATTGGGGTGGAATTGGGTTTCACCACCATGACTCAAAGTTGCACACTCATTCAACTCCAAACCTCTACAATGATCTAATTGTAACTATGCAAGTTTCCCCTTTTGACGTTAGAAACTTGCATGAGTGGATACTACTGTAAGCTTGATGTTGATTTTTACAAATCATATATCTACTACTATGGAGGCTTCCCATTAGAAATTATCATTTGGGCATCAAACAAAACCAATTGATATTCAAATCTTAAATGTTGAAGGTCTCACAGTCTAAGATTATAATAAATCACATATAGAGGGTGATCTATCTATAAATGTGTTATATGATTGGTAATGAATGAAATGTGTCCATCCAAAAATTGGAATTAGAATGAAATTGCAAGAAATGGGTAATAGGGCTAAATTGGCACCCCAGTGAAAGGACTACTTGCTCCTCATAGCAATATTTTTATAAATAATTGAAGAAGAAAGGGAAGTCTTAAACATCACTGAAGGTAGGTAACAATGAGTCTGGTCAATTGTAGGATGTTGATCGACCTACTAGGTTGGAGGTCATCTTATTCCAGTCATTGAAGGAATGTAGACAACAAATCAGCCAAAAGGTTGATAGTCCTTGACTTACAGAGTCAATCACCAAGGGTCAATTCATATAGATGTCGAGCACCTGAATGTCGATAGCTATAGAGTTGTTGAATATCGATCATCGCTAAATTGTCAGAGATTGATTGCTCTTTTAGTGGAGAGTTCGATTGCTCAAGGAAAAATATGGAGTTTGAATGCTCAAGAACTTGAAGAGGTTGATAGATCTCTCTAGAGAGTTTGATCACTCTTGTCAATATTAGGTTGAGAACTTGTCCTCTAATGGAGAAACAAGTGCGACTTTGCTAGTGTAGGGTCTAAGGGATCATACCTTGGGGTGGTACTATGGGTACTTATAGGCCTCTATATCTGGGTGTCAGTAGCTAGATTTGTGTCACGTGGAAGGTTGAGATCATTCCTGGGTGGTGAAGGAACCTGGGTGAGGTTGATAGATGGAAGGTTGACTGGTTGTCACTTGAGCTGAAGGTCAATTGGCACATGTTGATTGAATGGATGTCGAGCTATGGTTGTCGATCGTCTGGCCCCCATACCCAGGCCTAACTCAACATTCTTAGAAAATAATTGAACCAAGCTCGAGAAGACTTGGTAGCTCAAGAAGAGTCTAAATCATTCAGCTAGCACACAGAATCACTCCTCAATCCATTTGAGTTTTTTACATCTTTTGAAAGAAAGAAGTTTGGTGATCGATAGATGGAAGGTCGACCAAAAGAGGTCAACTGATTAGGAGCTCAGACTTTGGTCATTAATCTATTGGGTGATCGACCTTGAAGCTCGATGGGATGCTTGAGCATTGAGGTTAATAGTCCTCAAGAGATCTTGGTGGGAATGGATTGACCTGGAGGTCAATAGGTAGAAGGTCAATCACCACAACTTAATAATTGATGACATTTGAAGGTTGATTGGAATGTCGATAAACATGTTAATATTGGCTTTGGATACAAAATATATTGGCTGGTATGCCTTCTAGAAGTGCCCAAAATCTATTTTAGGACCCCTAGGTCATGTTGGATTGGCCTGTGAAGACAAATTAAACTCTAAATCTACAAGGACAGTCGAGGAAAGTATCAAAATTATAACAAACTAGTATATAAGCTATCTTAAATACTTTCATACTTTGTGTACCTGCATGACTACTATGTGTACTTTATGTACTTGCATGACTGTTTGTACATCAAATATTGCATGCATGCCACCCTATTGGCATGTAAAATTGGTGACTAAGCTGTTTCACTAAAACCCATCCAAATTTCCATAACCCTAATGCATACATGTGATCCACTCATCTCTTGAATCTTTACGACCTCACATGGGATAGACAAACTAAGATGATTAGATCAAACATATGCTTAGTTGGCACCATTGGTTTGTTGGGTCCTTTCCTAGTTCAACCATCATTCAACTCTAAGTATCCATTACCATGGTATTGTTGACCTCACAGTTAGACATTGTCCATATTTTGTGATGAATTAAACATTCCATTCATATGTATCTAATATGTTTATTTGAGATTCATTTCAGGTACTAGGTACATGAAAAGGATCGATTCAATCAAGCCCTAGCTGGACCAAATACAAGCTAGAGTTAGTGCAAATGCACTTTTGTAGACAACACCCTAAAACCCTTAGGAAAATTTTTGTGATCATTTTTATTGATGCCATGACTTGTAATCAAGCTAAGAAAAAATCAAGAGCACTTAAAACAAATATATAAGCACTCTAATGATATTTCCCAAAATTCATTACATGGAGTTTTGTTGGTCGAGCTTCATCCTTGATAAACTCGATCGACACCCTTGATGAATTTTGGCACAAATGCCAGGGCCAAAATGAGTTTCCCCAGGACAAACTTAACTGACACCCTGCACAACCAAGAAAATTTTAAGTCGTCTGCCGAGTTTCATCCAGGATAAACTCAACCAGGCCTCAAATTTTCTTTGTCGCATAGTGCTATCGATTAAGTTTTCTTTATTGAACTCGACCAACTGTACTGTACAAAGTGTGCATAAAAAGTGTTTCTAGCCGTTGGAGTGTTGCACAACTCAACCGGACCTCAAATTTTCTTTGTCACATAGTGCTATCAGTCAAGTTTAGTTTATTGAAACTCAACTGACTGCAATGTACAAAGTGTACATAAAAAGTGTTTCTAGCCATTGTAGTGTTGCAAAATAAAAAATAGACCCGTTGCAACACCCCAAACGACTAGAATTTATCCCCAAGTGCTTCTATTGGCCAGTAGAAATCCTAAATTATATATAGGAACCCTTGGGATTCATCCCAAGTTTTCTTCTTATGCTCCTAGCTATAGTTGAGTGGATTTATCTACTAAGAACCCCTTTCTCTCTCTTGCTTACTAATCAAAACATAAATTTGAGTGGGATAGGCTATGTGTGAGAGAGATACTCCATTATACTCTTATAAAGCTCTCAGATCTTCCCTTTCCCAATTCATTTCTTAAGAGAAAAGTTGGTGAAAACTTCTCCAAGGTGAAGGAGAAGGTGAAGGTCAAAGATCCTTGAGGAGAGTAGGTGATTACTTAAAGGTAGAAGACTTGTTCCAAGAGGGGAGCTCCTTGGTGAAGGTTTCCAGCTCGTGCATAAGTGGGTCAGCCCTTGTAGAGGTTGAAGACTAGCTCAAAGGATAGGTAAGAACTTGTAAGGTTTATTGGATCCTTTTGCTCCTATAAAAGGAAGTCTATGTGTCTTTGACCTAGAAAAGGAAGATCTTATTGTATGCCTTATAATGGAATATAAGTATGCAATGGTTGCAGAATCCTAGATGTTGATCTCTCTAGATAGTGGATGTATACTCTCCTGGTTTGGAGTTTAGAACCATTATACATAGCTTGTTTTTTATCTCATTCAATCTCTCTCATCCTTGATATGTATGTTTAGTTGCATACAAATTCCATATTTGCAACATTACATTTTGAAGTAATTTGAATGTCATCATTCTTGTTTAAGTGTCTATAACTCTATTCAACCCCTCTAGAGCCCATTGATCCTACAAGTGGTATCTGAGCCAGAATATTCTCTAAAAAGATCTTGCATGAGACGAGAGGATGGGGGACAACCTTCTTGGTTCTCTCAACTTGGAGGATGGATTCTCCATGAGACCTCTAATCTTTGACAACACAAACTTCCTCTATTAGAAGTAGAGGGTGTCGTTCTACTTGCAAGGGATGAGATACAACATTTGGAAAATGGTCATCCTTCCTACAAGGAGTAGTAAGGAGATGTGTCTACTTGGGATGAAGCTACCTTGAAGAAATCCCATTTGAATGCAAAGGCAATTAGCACCATCCATGCAACCCTCATTGAATTTAACTAGATCTTTTCTTGGGACACTGCCTACAAGATATGGAACAAACTTTGCATTACCTATGAAGGGACTAAGAAATTCAAGTAGTCCAATCTCTGCATGCTCAAAGGTCTCCTTGAGAATTTCAAGGTGGGTAAGAAAGATAGAGTATCATATATGTACTCAAGGATCAACACCATTGTATATGGACTTGCTTCTTTGGGCCAACCCATGGATCAAGACACCATCAACTCCAAGATCCTTAGGTCTCTTCCTAAGAGGTGGCAATCCAAGGTGACTCCACTGAAGAAACAAGAAACCTTGGTGAGATTGATACCGAAGAGATCATTGGGAATTTCCAAGTATATGAACCTAGACTTGACAAACAAGAAGAAGAGGAAAAGTTAGAAGAGAAGAAGTCCAAGAAGATGAAGGAAAATGCCTTCAAAGCTCAAGTGGAGGGCATTGTTCTTTAACAACAACTTGCTTTCTGGACTACCCCTTCCTCAAGTGAAGATGAAGCCCCTAGTGATTATGAATCTAACTACTCAAAGGGGAAGCACTTTAAGGGAAATCCCTCCTCCTCTACTCTAAGGTTCTATGAGTGTGGCCAAAAAGGACACTACAAGAATTATTGCCCCAAGGAAAAGAATTATTATCCCAAGAGCAGCTCCAAGAAGAAGGAGGACTACAAGAAGTAAAGAAAGTTTAATAGGAAGGACAAGAAGGAAAGAAGCAAGGACGCAACCCATGCCACATGGGAGCACTCTTCCTCAAGTAATTCCAACTCCAATGAAAGAGAATTTCACATTTCTATCATGGACTCAACCAGTGAAGACATATGTGAGGTGAGGTAAGCTTGAATGAACTATATAAAGAGTCCTCATTGACATGCTTAACGTATCCCGTTCTTCTTATTCTAAATGCAAATCCAAGAAGAAATGATTAGGGGAAATTATTGATCATCTATATGCTAAAATTGATTTTTTTTAGAAAAATGAAAAGTTCATCTTGATAGCATTGATTCCTTGCAAGGTCAGTTTCTTGAACTTGAGTTGCAATACAATGGAGTAGAGGTAGAGAATGGTATTTATCCTAAGCACATCAATAGTCTTAAAGATGAAAACCAAACTTGCCTCAATGATCTTGTTTTGATTGGAACTGAAAATGATAAGCTTGTTTACAAGTTTAATGATCTTAGACATGCTTGTGATGGTATTAAGGATGAAAATAGAATCTATCTTAATGGTCATACTATTATTAGAACTGAAAATGCTAGATTACTGGACAAAGTTAATGATCTTACTTCTAGACCTTTATTGCCTAGTAATGAAGTAGCTAGTGTATCTATTGAAAGAGATTCTTATCTTAAAAAATCTCTCTATCTAGAGGTCGACTTGCTTCATGCTCAATATGATTTATCTAGTATCTCTTCTATCATCATTACTTTTAGTTATGACAATCACAAGCTTAGAGCTTCCTTGCAAAAGTTTCTAAAACTGAAAAAGTCCCTCAATGAAGTTCTAGATAACTCTACTAAACAAATTGGTAGAAGTGGTTTGGGATATGAGGGAGATCCCAAAAGCAAGGGCAATGGAAAGAAAAAAAGAAAGGAACTTCCTATTTTCCATGGACAGTTATTCTGTTCTAAGAACCCTATGGTTTGTGTACATTGCAAAAGTGATGATCATTATTCTACTTATTGTCCTTATAAGGAAAAGGGGACCAACCCAAAGATGAAATGGGTCCCCAAGCTAACTCCTGATCCCAAGGTTTGAATTGGGCACCATAATCTTCCTTTCTTGTAGGTAAAAGGAAAATGGATTGTTGATAGTGGTTGCTCCAAGCATATGACCGGTGATATAAGCCACTTTAACAATTTCACAAAAAGAAAGGAGGATCGATGATTTGGTGATAAAAACAAAGGTAAAGTGATATGTGAGGGTAATGTGGGTAATTCACTATGCATCAAGAATGTACTTCTAGTGGATGTCCTACATCACAATTTAATTAGTATTAGCCAATTATGTGATAATGGTTATCTTGTATTATTTACCTCACTTGAATGCTTGCTTCTATATTCCCTCTCCTACATCGTCATATATAAGGGAACTAGAAATGGAAACCTTTATGTTATTGTTCTTGATTCTCTTAAGCCTATTCTTGGTAAATGATTTATTGTTGATAAAAGTGATATATCTTTGTGGCATTGTAGGCTTGGTCATGTAAATATGCATCATTTGAAGAATTTCATAAAAAAGGAATTGGTCAAACGATCCTAAATTGAACTTTGAGAAGGATGAGGAATGTCAACCTTGCACACAAGGAAAGTAAACTACATCCTCCTTTAAATCCAAAGGAGTCTTTAGTACCAAGAAAGCTCTTGAACTTATTCACATTGATCTATTTGGACCAACGAGAACTCAATCTCTTTGTGGTAGCAAGTATTTCCTCATGATTGTAGACAACTTCTCTCGCTATACTTGGACTTTATTCTTAGTTTCAAAAAGTGATACTCTCGATGTTTTCTCTAATTTTTGCAAATGGGTTGAAAATGAAGCCTCTTGCCAAATCATCTCTATCCTTAGTGACCATGGGGAAGAATTTGAAAATGATTTGTTTGATCAGTTTTGTGAGGAATCCGGTTATGCACACAACTTTTCTTCCCCTCATACACCTCAAAAAAATGGGATTGTAGAGAGAAAGAATAGGTTTTTACATGAAATGGTTATGACCATTCTTTTAGAGTATGATACTCTAAATAAGTTTTGGGCCAGAGCTTTTAGCACTTCATGTATTTTGCAAAACTGGGTTTTCACTCATCCTTCCTTAAAAAAAAAACCTATGAGTTATGGCATGGTATAAAGCCATCTATTGATTTCTTTCATGTTTTTGGTTGTCCTTGTTTTGTTTTAAACACCAAGGATTCTCTAGACAGGTTCGGTGCAAAATCATAAGGCTTTCTTTCTTGTCTATAACACTACTAGTAGAGCATATAGAATTTTTAACATTGATTTGTCTAAAGTTGAAGAATCTATCAATGTTAAATTTGTTGAAACTAACCCCTCTATTTCCAAGAATATTGTAAATTTTGATTTTGTAGATGAGGTGATTCCTAGATTAAAAGAGCTCAAGATCATTGACAAAGGAAAAGACATGGTAGTATATGAATAAGAGAAAGAAGAAAAAAAGGACTTGACTCCCTAGTTTCCTAAAATCATCCTAAAGAGCATTATAGGCAATCCTTTTGAAAGGGTGAAGACGTGGGCTGCATTCAACAAGGAACATGCTGACAATGCCTTCATCTCACAACTTGAGCCAAAGAATGTCAAAGAAGCTATTAAAGATGATGGATGGAACCTAGCTATGCAAGAGGATCTAGAGCAATTTGAGAAGAACAAAGTGTCAGTCTTAGTGCCAAGACCAAATGATAGGAAGATCATTGGCACCAAATGGGTCTACTGCAACAAACTTGATGAAATAAAAAAAGTGGTAAGAAAAAAAAGCAAGGTTAGTTGCTCAAGGCTATAATCAATAGGTAGGTATTGACTTTGATGTGACTTATGCTCCTATTTCTAGACTTGAATCTATTTGAATGTTACTTGGCTATGCTAGCTATAAGAATTTCTTGTTATACCAAATGGATGTTAAATGCATTTTTAAATGGTATAATAGAGGAGGAAGTCTATGTGTCTCAACCTCCGAACTTCAAATATGTCAAGCTTCCTAGCCATGTTTATTTGCTACAAAAATCCCTTTATGGACTCAAACAAGCCCCTATAGACTGGTATGTGAAATTAAAGAACTTTATGCTAGACAATGGCTATGTCATGGGCAAAGTTGATTCTACCCTCTTTCTTAAACACACTTCTAGCAACTTTTTTATTATTCAAATATATGTTGATGATATCAAATTTGGTATAACTGATCTTGATCTTTGTAAGGAGTATAATTCACTTATGTAGAGTGAGTTTGAGATTAGTATGACAGGGGATCTTACCTTCTTACTTGAATTCCAAATCAAACAAACAAAGGAAGGAAACTTGATAAACCAAGGCAAGTATACAAGTGAACTCTTGAAGCGCTTTGGGTTGGAGAACACCAAGATGATGGATACCCATGTCAAACACCGTCAAACTTGATAGAGATGGGGAAGGTGAGAAGGTAGATGAGAATCTCTATAGAGGTATGACTGGTCTAGACCAAATATCACATTTAGTGTTGCCTTGTGTGCTAGATTTCAATCAAGCCCTAGAAAATCCCATCTTATAGCGGTTAAGAGGATTCTAAGGTACCAAGCCAAAACTCAAAATTTTGGACTATGGCATCCCAAGTCAAGGGACTTTACTCTTACTGCTTATAGTGATGCAGATTATGTAGGGTGCTTAATTGATAGAAAGTGCACAAGTGGCACTTGATTCCTCCTAGTACCATTCTTAGTTTCTTGTTTCTCTATGAAACAAAGCACAATGGCTCTTTCAACTACCGAGGCTGAGTACATTGCAGTTGGGAGTTGGTGTGCCCAACTCTTATGGATGAAGCAAATACTTCAAGACTTTAACATTCATTACGATAATTCTCCTATATTTTGTGATAATACTAGTGCAATTAATCTTTATTACAATTCTATATTGCATAGTGAAGCTAAACATATACAGATCCTCCATCACTTCCTCCATAAACACATTGCCAAGAAAGATATCTATATCACTCATGTAGACATAGAAAACCAACTTGTGGACATTTTCACCAAACCTCTAGATGGAGGGCAATTTACTTTCATTAGATAAAAATTGCTTATTACATTTTTTTGATGATAATGGTATGCCTTCTAGCTAGATGTTCCTATACCTATATGTTCTTGCTTATAAATTGCTCATATTAAGCTTATTAGTGCTACACATGCCTTGTTTTAATGCCTTATTTTGCTTATTTTTGGCTATATTTTGCAAATTCCTATTTCACCACAAAATAGCAACCAATGATGAGTGAAAAGTGCCTTAATATGTCCAAAATGCATGATAGGCTAGAAAAATAATTTTTTATAGCACTTTAGAGGCCTAGAATTAAATTTCATATCTTTTAGACATGCTTTCTTGTCGACTGAGTTTGCTCCGGGGAAACTCGACTGACAACTAACCCAAGGAATGAACGCACAACAACATTGGCCGAGTTTCCCAAATCTCAAACTCGACCATCAACATTTTTGCGTGAAAACATATATAGTCTGTCAGCCAATTTTCTCCCTCTCAACTAGAGAAAATTGTACCGATTAGTCACTCCTTCAGTTCGTCCTTGAACCCTAGGTCACCCAATCCCCTTTCCTAGCCCTATACAACCCTGATTGACCTTCCTTGTCCTATAACCTAGCTTGGGCAGCATGCTGCTTGAGTTCTCTTCCTTGCTTGGCACCATCTTCAATTGTTTTCCTCTCCATGGCATCCAATAGGTGAAAGAGAACATGTCCTTCAGGTGTACCTTTGTCTCTTACAACCATTAGGCATATCTTATATGATAGTACCTCCTTTTTTTGCAATCAAGAAAAAATTGACATAGGGAACTATTGCCTAGGAATCCTTATCCTTTTTGGCCCTTGTTGATTCCTAGAAATGAGCTACTAAAACAGTTTAAGAATCACTTTTATAACCAAAAACTTGATGCTCTTTGCTATGAATGCATGGCCTATAACAACTCCCTCTCGAGAAAGAAGGTGGTGAATGAGTTCTATGCAAATATTACCTGGAACGACACCACTCTTTTCCCCCTCCTAACACCCAAGTGGTTTTGACATCCATGAATGGCAGGATAAGATTTCAAATATATGAAAATTATTTGAATAACTACTTATCGTGTTCCTCGCTAAATTGGATGACTCCCTATCCTACCTACCCAGACATCCTTGACCTGAAAGCCTTCTACAAGAGCTTTGACCCTGAGTTATCTCTTTCGAATATCTACAAAACTCTTAAGAATCTCAAGGTCCCATATAGGAAGAAAGACATCCTATTGTCTTCTTCTCTAGATATTAAGACATGCTTGGTTGTTCTCTTAGTTAACTGCAACATCCATCCAAAAAAGAATCAAACATATATTATAGAAAACTTAGCTGTGATCATGTATTGTCTTCTTCAAAATATCTATATCAAATGGGAGAAATATATTCTCCACCATATGACTTGCTTTGACACAGAGAATAATACTAGAGACTCCCACCTGCCCTACCCTAACCTGATATGTGGTGTCTATCAAGATCACACTGGTCAATCCCTTTTCAAAATCCTTGGCTACAAAGTTAGTCAAAAAAGAGGTTATATCAGTGACACCATGGTCAAAAATCCTTTCATACCATGTCCTCTATCCCTAGTGCTTCAACCTTTACCCAACCTCCTAGACCTGACCATGCCTCCTATTCAGTGTCTAACGAAACCCTCATGGGCTACATGATGCACGAATAGGAATACAATCTGTAGGTCTAGGAGAACCTACACTAGGATCTAGTTCAAATAATGTCAAACATGAACTTGTCATGCACCCATCCTTATCCCACCTATCATCCCTACCCAGCTGTTGACTATGCCTCTTTTGCATATAGTCAGTTCCACCCAGCTTTCCATCCTAATGCTTTTGTTGTACCCCCTATCTTTGATAGTGGACCGACCCCTACCACCTCTGAGCTGCTTTCCCTTCTTGTTGTCCCTTCTTCTTCCATTCTTGTTGACTTTGATTGGGCTTCTATACCCAATTATGAGCAAGCAAAGGCATTACCTGAGTGTGGCGTCTCCTAGGAAGAGTAAAACTATAGATGGCCCAATCCTCATTCTTTCATTCTTGAGGAGGACACATAATGGAAGATGAATATGTTGAGGATGATTCCAAGGACAAGGATGAGGATGATGAGGATGGTGATTATGGTTCCAATGATGATGGAGATGGTGGTGAGGACACTCCTGCTATCCATGATGTACCTTTTGATGGTAATGAAGACTACCATCATGATGATGATGAGGCCTTCGACATAGATGTTGTTGACTTTTAGTTCCTAGGATCCTAGAGTTCTCATATATATATATATATATATATATATATATATATATATATATATATATATATATATATATATATATATGCTTCCATGTATTTAACATTGGACACTGTATCTTAGGACTACTATTTTCACATTATGTCATTTTTCCTCATTGTTCTATAGTTTTCATCTCAAGAGGGAATATCTATTGTTGTAATCTTATTATCCATACCCTTAACTCTTTGATTTGCTATAACTAATGAGTTATTGGTGTGCTTCCATATTTTGATTATTAATCTAGTACATATGTTCTTCATCTAGCTTTTGTGTGGTGCTTACATATGGTGGTTGCTTGTGTCATTTGTGCCTTTGGATAAGACCTGTTTTAGCTCTTCTACCCCTTCCTTTTTATATGACAAAGGGGGAGAAATGAGATTAGTACATTTTGAATTGTGATCCTTTCTAGTTAATTCTCTGGAATATCTTGTGACTATGTAAGTGGACTCAATAGTATATATGTGCTATGGTTATGCCTTTTGGAGAAACTAACCATACAAGAAAAAGGTAAGCATGAATTGGGGGGGTCAATTGTTATTGTTCAATCATGTATCCCCTTACAATTCATAAGGTAAAATTTTAAATTCTAAATCATTTTCAATATGTTGAGGAATGGTTTGTCATATTAAAAAATGGGGAGAATGTTGAGCTAACAATTATACATTGTCCATATTTTGATGATGACTTAACCATTCCATTCATATGTATCTAATATGTCTATTTGAGATTGATTTTAGGTTTTAGGTACATGAAAAGGATCAATTCAATCAAGCCCTAGCTTGACCAAATACAAGCCAAAGTCAATGCAAATGCACTTTTGTGGAAAATGCTCGAAAACCCTTAGGACAATTTTTGTAATCATTTGTATTGATGCAATGACCTATAATCAAGCTGAGAAAAAATCAAGAGAACTTATAACGAATGTTTAAGCATTCTTACGACATTTTCCAAAATTCATTATGGGGAGTTTTGTCAGTTGAGTTTCATCCTTGATAAACAAGACCGACATCCTTGATGGATTTTGGGAAATGCCATGGTCGGCTGAGTTTTCTTAGGACAAACTCGACTGACACCCCTGCAAAGTCAAAATATAAATTTAAGTTGTCAGCCGAGTTTCATCTAGGATAAACTCGACTGAAACTTCAAATTTTCTTTATCGCTTAGTGTTATCGATTGAGTTTCAGAGTTTTTTTTATTGAAACTCGACCGACTGCACTATACAAAGTCTGTAGCTTCTAGTCGTTGGAGTGTTGCAAATGTAAAAAATAGATCCCTTGCAACATCCCAAACGACTAGAATTTGTCCCTAAGTGCTTATACTAGCTACTAGACATCTCCAACTATAAATAGGGGCCCTTGGGCTTCTCACAAGTTTTCTTCTTATGCTCCTAGCTATAGTTGAGTGGATTTGTCTACTAAGAGATCTTTTCTCTCTCTTTCTTACTAATAAAAATGTCAATTTGAGTGAGATAGGCTATGTTTGAGAGAAATACTCCATTGTAATCTTGTAAATATCTCAAATCTTCCCATTCAGAATCCCTTTCTCAAGAGCAAAGTTGGTGGAAGCTTATCCAAGGTGAAGGAGAAGGTGAAGCTTGAAGATCCTTGAGGAGAGTAGGTATTTCCTTCAAGGAGGAAGACTTGTTGCAATAGGGGAGCTTCTTGGTAAAGATGTCCAACTTGTGCAAAAGTGGGTAAGCCCTTGTTGAGGTTGAAGACTCTAGCTCAAAGGATAAGTAAGACCTTGTAAGGTTTATTGTCTCCTTTTGCTCCTTAAAAAGGGAGGCTAGGTATTATTTCTATGGAAAAGAAAGGTCTTATTGTATGTCTTATAATGGAATGTAAGTATGCAATGGTTGCAAAATCCTAGAGGTTGACCTCTCTAGGTAGTGGATGTACATTCTCCTAGTTTGGAGTTTGGAACAACTATACATAGCTTGTTTTTTATCTCATTCAATCTCTCTCATCCTTTCTATGTATGCTTCATTATACACAAATTTCATATTTGCAACATTATCTTTTGAAGTAATTTGAAGGTCTAATGAATTTAGTTTAAGGGTTTATATGTCTATTCACCCCTCTAGTCCCCATTGATCCTACAGTTACCACCTATCTCATCCATAAATCATCTCAAGGTTGTCCTACCAACTTCCATATATATGCACTCTAAAAGGTGGTATTCTAAGAAACATGATTTCCTTTTCAAGGGGGTACCTTCACTATGGGTCTCTTGAAAACTTTAGGGATTTTTCATTGATGTATTCATCTTCTACAATGAGAAATATTGGCTTTCCATATACATCTGTAGTCTCAAAATTCTGATATCCTCTATTATTTCATCTGCCCTTATTTCCCTTAATAGGGTCTTCTTTGTTGACTTAATGGTCATACATTGTCCATATTTTGATGATGACTTACCATTCCATTTACGTGTATCCAACATGTCTACTTAAGGTTAGTTTCAGATATATAGGTACACCCAAAGGATGGAATTAGCAAACTGTAGTTTGCTAAAGAACAAGTCAATCAAGAGAAATTCAAGAACTAAGATTAGATAGATTCTCTGTTAGAATTATGTTGTAAAACATATGTTATGAATGCATGCCATGTAATTAAGTTTAATGGATAATTATATGAAATTTATAGGATGAATATATATGAGTTTTAGAGGATCTTGTCTTAGACAAAATAAGAAGATCTATTGACCGATTGCCCCTGGGGTGACATGACTGACAACCAATTTATAAGATTTGAAAAACTATTGACCAAGTTCTCCCCTTGGGTATCTCAGCCGGCAGTCAACACTAGTTTGACAAGAACACCTATCACCTAAATTTTTGATTGTTAAGGAACTATATAGACAAGTGTGATCAGCTTGACATCCAAGTTTCTTAGACAAAAACACTATACTTTTAAGTGCTAAAAAGTGCATGTATCTGTTTGAAGGGTGAAACTTTGAATATAGATCCGTCGGAACCCCCACAAATGGTTAGAATTCAATCTAAGTGTCTCTACCAACTAGAAGGCTACCTCAACTATAAATAGGGACCCTTGGGCTTCATTCTAAGTTTGCCTTCTATGTTTATATAATATAGTTGAGTGGTTGTGTCTATAAGAGCTCCTAATATCCCTAAATCTTGATTAATTCTCTACTTCAATTTAAGTGAGATAGGTTTTCTATAAGAGATTTAGCATCATTGTGATCTTTTGTAAACTTTTCATTCTCTCTTATCCAATATCCATTAACAAGCATTGATTGAAGATTCTCTCCTTTGATAAGGAGGTGATGATAAATGTGGAAGATCAAAGTGAAGGGTGGGTAGGACCTTGGAGAAGGATGAAGACCATTGGTCGGTGGATGGGTAAGTCCTTAGTAAGGTTGTTTTCTTACTTGCCCTAAAAGGTAAGATATTTAATATTATATCTAGAAAAGGGTGATCTTATGGTGTATCTCTTATAATTGAATATAAGGCGGTGCTCTAGTTCAAAATCCTAGAGGTTGGCCTCTGTAGATCGTGGTGTGCATATTTATATTTATAGGTTGGAAGCACTATAATTATCTATTTTCTTGTTCAATCTCTCTCATCATTTCTTTTCGGTGTTAATTGCACTCAAATTCAATATGCCATAAAGGTCTAACAAGTTTTGTGCAATTATTTTTAGTTGTATTCACCTTCACTATCATTGATTTGAAAAGTGGTATTAGAGTAAGAATTTCTTCAAAAAATTACTCCCATAAGTAAGAGAAGATGGGATAACATGCTTGACTCTCTTAATATAGAGGGTGGCTTATCCATGAGTCCTACTATCTTTGACAACACCAACTTTCTCTATTGGAAGAGAAGGATGCAATTCTACATACAAGAGATGAGATTTTACATGTGGAAGGTGGTTTGTTTCCCCTACATCCCTCTGGAAGGTGAGATATGCACTTGGAGTGAGGAAATCATGAATTAGATCGAGTAAATGCTAGAGCAATTAGTAGCTTCTACTCTGCTCTCACACCAACCAAGCTTAACCACATCTCCTCTTGGGACAAAGCTCATGTGAAACGAGAGAAGATATGTGTTACCCATGAAGGGATGAAGCATGTCAAAGAAAGGAAAGTCTACATGCCCACCCAACTCTTTCATAATGGGCAAGAAATAGAATGTGTTTGAAATGTATGTTAGGATTTAAAATATTATGAATGGTCTTGCATCTTTGGGTCATACCATGAACCAAATAAAGGTAAACCCCAAGATCCTCTGCCTCATCCTCATTTTAGGGACAAGAAGGTTACAATCATAGAAGAAACCAAGATTATGTCTGTTGTCCCCAATGGAGAACTCATAGGAAACCTTCAACCCTATATGGTGACACTCAACTCACAAGAGGAGAAGGAAAGATAAGTAGAGAAGGAATCCAATAAGAAGGAGGAGGATTCCTTTAAATCCCAAGTTGAAGTACTTGTGCAATCTCAACTCATGAGCCGATATCCTACTTCCTCAAGTAAAGATGGGTCCCCAAGCGACCTTGAAGCTGACTATTCAAAACAAAAACACTTCAAGGGAAAATCTCCTCATCCACTCCTAGGTTCTATGATGCAGACAAAAGGGGCACTACATGAATGGATGCATAAAATAAAAGAAGCAACACAAAAAGATTAGCCATAGGAAGAAGGACGACCACCATAAGGAGGATAGACACAAGAAAGGGACACGAAAGATAGAAAGAACAAATAAACATCCCATCCCACTTGGAACACCTCTTCCTTAAGTGATTCAAGCTCAAAATGAGTATGAATGCCACATGGGACTCATGTCAAGCACACATTTTGAGGAATTTGTTGAGATAAATGAGATAAACCTTTGTGAACCTTCTAAATAAGCTCATATTGAACTAATCCATGTTTCCCATACTTCTTACTCTAAATGTTAGTCTAAGAAGAAGAGATTAGGTAAAATAATATATTGAATATATGCTAGAATATAATTTCTTCTACAAATAAAAATACTCTGAAGGGTACCATGGATATTTTTCAAGAGCTTAATTTTGATGTTGAACTTCTACACAATGGAATAAAATCTGAAAATGGTATTTGTCACAAGGAAGTTAATGTGCTTAAATATAAAAAGCAAACTTATCATGATGAACTCACTTTGCATAGCACTAAAAATGCTAGATTTCTTGTGGAAATTAATGATCTTAAATCTAGACCAATCTAGCTTACTAAAAAAGTTGCTAGCATTAATCTTGAAAAGGATTATTATTTGACTAAATTGCTCTATTTATAGGTCTATCTCTTACATGCTCAAGAACATATTGTTAGTATATCTTCTACTATTATTACTCTTAGTGATGAAAACCATATGCTTAGATCTTCTTTGCAAATGTTCCTCAAGGGAAATAAGTCCCTCAAGGAAGTCTTAGATCACTCTTCTCAACTAGTGGGTAGAGGTGGTTTGGGATTTGAGGTTGGACAAAAGAGAAAGAAATAGAAAAAAGAAAATAGACATACGATATTCCATAGATAGTCTTTTGTCTCAAAGGCCAATATGATTTGAACTCTATTTAAGAGTGATGATCATTTTTCTACCTATTATCCTTACAAGAATAAGAGGACCAACACTAAGATGATTTGGGTCCCCAAGCTACCCTCAGATTTGAAAGTTTGAATTGGGAACCACCCTTTCTTTCCTTGTAGGCAAATGAATAGTGGATAGTTGATAGTGGATGCTCTAAGAAGATGACTGAATAAAAGAGCCATTTAAACTCTTTAAAAAGGGGGAATGGTGGATTGATGACATTTGGTGACAACAAGAAAGGTGAGGTGGTCTCCTCACTTATAGTATCACACACACATGTATATATATATATATATATATATATATATATATATATATATATCAGTCACCTAAGTGTTTTACTATTTTGTTACTCCACTGGTGGGTACCACAACACACTAAAAGTTCAGTCAGAGTACAAGTATAGTAGGGAGGAGGGCTATACAGAAGAAGAAAAAAAATAAGGATATAGTTTTACAAGTATAGAAATGAGAAGAGATAAGAGGGAACTTGTACATAGAATTAACCCCCGATACAGGTTCAAAGGAGAAACACAAACAACAGAGGCATTTTCAAGCCAACCAACATTGGATGAACCTAGAAGTCAGCAACACAGCTGAAAGCAAAAATGCAAGAACAACCTCACTATCAAAGATACAAAAGAGGAAACAGATATATAGCTACCCAAAACAAGAGAATCTGCAAAAAAACAGATAAGGAAATCCTCTTGATATCATTGAGGGACAAATCCTAGATGTTGTAAATAGAGACATTACTGACTTCAAAGATCATTTTATTTCTAGAGCTCCAGATATGAAATAGAATCATGATACAAATATTGTTCATCATTTTATAGTTCAAAGATATGAGATCATCGCATATTTTAGGAAAGAGGGGAAGGTTGAAAAACTCTTAGCTCGCTCCCATATACTTTTGGCAATATCACATTAAAAGAACACATGACATGTATCTTCACTGTTATTCCTACACATCATACATATGGAGGTAAGATGAAAGCCCTTATGTTGGAGATTATCTAAATTAGGAACTTTTTCCAAAAAAACTTTCCATGTAAAGAGGCTCAACTTTTCTATGTCACTGAACCTCCACAACCATCTAGCCCAAGGTTTGAAATCTTCTTTATGTCTAATATTGTCCCAAATATCCCATAAGCCTACTCTAATATATCCATCATACAAAATATCATCATCTCTAAGGTAGGGATTATCTAGATACATAAGAAGACTAACGAGAGGCTTAAAACTTCTAGTGGGTTTGGAATTCCAATTACTATTGTGGATAATATCAGAAATGTTATCTAAGTGGACACAACCCAACCTTAAACAAATTCTTGGATCAACAAAGTCATCAAGGAAATGACAACGTAGATGTCAAGGATCCCTCCAAAGGAGAATCCTATCACCTGAACACACTTATATTGTCATATATAAGGGAACTATGATTGGTAATATTTACACTATTTTTCTTAGATTTATTAAGACTATTGTTGATGTGCCTTGTAGTTAATAAGAATGATATATATATATATATATATATATATTTGTGGAACTGTAGACTTGCTCATGTAAAGATACATCAAATGAAAAAGTTGAGCAAAAAGGATTTAGTCAAAGGACTTCCTAGATTGAACTTTGAAAAAGATCAGGAGTTCCAACTAGGTACATAAGAGTAGCAAAGCAAGTCTTAATTCAAGTCCAAAGGCTTACTTAGTAATAAAAGAGACCTTAAAATGATATATATTGATCTACTTGGACCAATGCAGACTCAAACACTTCATGGTAGCAAGTACTATTTGGTTATTGTTCATTTTACTTATAATTTCTTTTTGGTTGCTAAAAGTGATACTCTTGATGATTTCTCAACATTTGCAGACATAATGAAAATGAATTGTGTTTCCAAATAGTCTTTGTCTATAGTGACCATGGAGGAGAGTTTATGAATGATTTATTTGAAAAGTTTTGTGATGATCCAGATATGTGTATATATTTTCTTCCCCCTTACACCTCATCAAAATGGGTTGTAGATAGGAATAATATGTCTTTGTAAGAGATGACAAGGACAATTATCTTAGAGTATGTCAGTCCTAAGAAGTTTTGGGCTGAAGCTACTAGCAACAACTATTTTGTGCAAAATTGGGAATCACTCATCTGTTGCTTAACAACTTTGTTGCTAAATCTCATAAGGCTTTATTTCTTGGTTATATTACTACTAGTAGATATTTTAGAATCTATAACATTGATCAATCTAAAGTGGAAGAATCTATTAATGTAAAATTTATTGAAACTAACTCCTTTTCATCAAAGAAAGTTGTTTATGATGATGTTCTAGATATTGTGATCCCTATATTAAAAAACTTTGACATGAACAACAAAGCTAAAAATGTGGTTGAAGCGTAATTCTTACAATAATAAGAAAAGAAGGACAGTACTCCCCTCTTTACAAATGATCATCTCAAAGAGCTTATCATAGAAAATCATTTTGAAAGAGTGAAGACACAAACTGCTCACAACAGATTACAAGAAAAAAATTCTTTCATCTCACAACTTGATCCAAGAAATGTTAAAGAAGTTCTCGAGGATGAGGAGTGGATCCTTTATATGCAAGAAGAAATTGAGAAGTTTTTAAAATAACAAGGTGTGGATTTTTGTGCCAAGACCTAAGGATAGAAAAATCATTGCAACCAAATGGTCTAAGAGAACAAGCTGCATGAGCATGAAAAAGTGGTGAGAAACAAGGCAAGGTTAATAGCACAAGGTTACAACCAATAGGGAGGTATTGATTTTGGTGAGACTTATGATCCTATAGATAGACTAGAATCTATACGAATGATACTTGTCTTTTCAATTCATCAAAAGTTTTGTTCTTTATCAAATATTAAAGTGATTTTCTAAATGGAGAGTAAGAGGAGGAAGTCTTTGTGGCTCAACCTCTGAATTTGAATGCTACAACCATGTTACTTATGCATATCTATTAAAAAAGGCCCTTTTTGGTCTCAAACAAGCCCCTAGAGCTTGGTACAAAAAACTAAAGACATTTTTTAATTGATAATGGCTATCTCACAAGTACAATTGACTTTGCCCTATTTCTAAAACACACTTATAATAATTTCTTGGCTATCTAGAGTTAGATTGATGATATTATCTTGGTGGTCTTGATTTTTGTAAGGAGTTTAGTTCCCTAATGTAGCGTGAATTTGAGATGAGTATGAAGGGGGAGCTTAAATTCTTCCTTCAATTTCAACTCAAGTAAACAAAGTATACAAATTTATTTAGCCAAGGCAAGTACACAAGTGAACTCTTAAAGTGTTTTGGGTGGATAATACTATACCTGTAAATGGATATCCAGAATCCGCACATTCAATCTGAGTTCGAGTCTGAAATTTTGAGAAAAACCAGAAATCCACTAAATTTGGATTTGATTTTGGATATCAAATTTCTGATCCAATAATTTTAGATGACATATTGGATATTACTGTATCCAATCTGAGAAAATCCAAATTTGACAAATATATACATATACTATCTATATATTATTTATATATAGAAATATGAAAATATGGATATTTTATCATATATAGTTAATGTAATATAAATACGTTCTATATATATTAACATTAAATGTATGATTTTAGGTTCGTATAGGATATTTATTCAAATATGGATACTATCTGTTTGGATCATATTCAAATCGTATCATATGATATCCATCAGATATCAGATCAATTTTTTTTATCAAACTCGGATATTGGATATAGTAGTATATGCTCCGTATTTGATCCATTTATAGGTCTAGAGAATACAAAGCCAATTGATATTCCCATGTCTAACACAATTAATCTTGATAAGGATGAAGAAGGAGAAAGATAAAAGATAATCTATATAGATGTATGACTGGTAGCTTATCTTATCTTACTTCCCCTAGATTGAATATAAAGTTTACATATGGTTTGTGTGCTAAATGTCTATAAATCCCTACAAAAGCCCCTCTTATAAGTTTAAAGAGAATTTTTGAGGTAGCTAGAAAAGATCCTAAGTTTTGGCCTATCTTATACCAAGTTAAGGGACTTGACTGTAACCGCCTATAGTGATGCATATTATGCTAAGTACTTAACTGATAGAAAGGCACAAGTGGTACTTAATTCCTCAGATTGTGTTCTATTTCTTGGTTCTCCAAGAAACAAATTACCATGACACTATCAATGAATAAGGCTGAATACATAGTTGTCAGTAGTTGTTGTACCCAAGTTCTTTGGATGAAGCAAATGCTTCAAGATTTTGATGTGCATTATGATACTTCTCCTATCTATTGTAATAATACTAATGCAATTAACTTATCATAAATTCCTATATTGCATGTTACTGCTAAAAATACATATGTTTGTCATACATCCTCTATAACCACATTGCTAAAAAGACATTTACATTACTCATGTTGAAATAGAAAATCAACTTACGAGTATTTTCAATAAAACTCTTACTAGAAAAAAAAATCAATTTTATTTGATGTGAATTTCTTATCAGTACTATTGATGATGCTTATGTCTCCTAGCTAGAGTGTTCATGAAATTCCTCTATCATGTTCTTTAATGCCTATCATCTATGTTTTGCTTGAAAAATGTCAAGTTTTAAATGCTTTTGGACATCTTTTTGGGTTGAAACAAAAATGAGTTTATTTTCTCTATTTTACTACTTAATAGTAGCCTATGATTAGTAAATGTTACTCATTGTCATTTACATGATATTTTGGCTCACTTGGTACATTTACAAAAGTCTTTAGGGCTTTCAAACCATTTTCTAAGTTTTACAATAACAAGTAACGCTGACTGAGTTTGTTATGGGAAAACTTAGCTGACAGGTATGACTGAGGAATTATGCAACAACTATTGTCAGTTGAGTTACCCAACCCACAAACCCCAAATGACAACACTATTCTATAACTGATCAGGCTCCCATCCAATCGGGTTTTCTCCCTCCTAACTAGAGAAACTAATTCAAATGCCCTTCATATTGGTTCTTCCTCATACCACCAACCTTCTCTAACCCTAACCATAGCTCCTTGTGCTACAAATCAACATGTATCCTTATCCCTTACCCATCTTAGGTTCTCATCTTCTCCCTTCTTCCTCGTCTTATCTAAATGACAGTCAGTAGGCATGAAAGGAGTGTCATTGGTGGTTCTTCACATGCTCCTATTGCTGCTCAATTATTTAGGGCGTTCATCTATGATGGTGCTAACTTGATTAACACCAAGGACATGAATAGGTATAAGGAAATTCTACCTCGAGCTCCTTTTCCTTCCTATGCCTAAGTAGATGTGGGATTAGATGATCTGTAAGTGAAGGTTCCTTTTGTGGAGTAACACCTTTATGATTTATGTGTTGAATTCCTATCTTATTTCAATGATCACTATTGCAAAAGGGATGTGAATGACCTCTCTACTGATTTGACATGGAACTACAGTACCACTATTCCTCTAACCAAGACCCAAGTTGCACTCTCGGCCACGGTAGTAGGGATTAAATTCCAAATCTCTAAGGATTCTTTTAATTCTTATCTCACTAGAGATACCACAGGGTTCACTAAGAAGAAAACTTATACTGAACATGTTGACTTGCTTTACCTTGAAAAATTCTATAACAGTTTTGATCCCAAGCTTTCATTCTATGACATCCACATGTTCCTCAAGAAACCTGGCCATCCCTATAGGAAGAAATCCATCCTACCTTCCTCCGTGCTAGATACCAATAAGTGAATCATTGAAATTATAGTGAATTAAAATGTCCACCCAAAGAAAAATCAAATGGACATTATTGAAAACACCATTGTGATCATTTACTACCTATTGAAGGGGATCAAAGTCAAATGGACTTGTTACATTCTTCATCATATGACCTACTTTGACTCTAAGAAGAACAGTAGGGACACTTATCCTCCTTATCCTGATTTGATATGTGATCTCTTTTAGTATCACACTAAAAACTCTCTCATATTGATTTTAACTATCATACTAGTAGGATATATGTAGTGATCTATGATACCTCAATTAAGAATTCTTTCCAAAACTCTAGTTTATCATCCACCATGGTGCTTCTTCCTCCCACATATCTCCACCTAGCCAGTCCTCTTCTACACATGCACCACCTACACATAGTAGGGATTCTTTCTCTGTGTCCAAAGAGTCTCTAATGGGATACATGATGTACTAGAATGCCTATAATATGTACGTTCAAGATCATATCTATTAGTATTTAGTTAAGATAATGTCAAACATGACCTTATCCAGCCTACCAACCCTCTCTTTATGATACTGACTACACTACTTATGCATATGATCAATTATTCCCTATATCTCAATATGCACCTTCAGCTTACCACTCTACCACTACTGTTGAGGTACCTTCAGTTGTGTCCTCTCACCCATCTCCTTCTTTGACTCAACTTCTGGATATTTTACCTGGTCTAGATTCTACCACTCTTTCTGGTTTTGATTGGATTGCTGCACCTACCTTTCTTGAGGCACATGCTCTAGTCTGTAATGGAAAAATTACTTGGTCCAAGATCAATGAAAGATGGCTAGCTACACGTCCCTTTGCTCCTTTAGACACTAACATGAATATTGACAAAATTCTTGAGGAAGGTGAAGAAGATGATGGTGAAGCTAATGGTGATGTGGATGGTGAGGATGATGACAAGGATGTTCTACTACTTGCTTTTGTCTGGATGGCATCAATGACATGAAATATAACCCAACTTGGAATGACTACTTTTTTGGTGTTAGGGTGTATGTTTATTTTTATTTTGTGAGATTAGCATCTCTACATAGGACACATGTATATTAGGATACTATATCTTTTTATTTCCTTCTTAGTTGTTTTTATTTTAACATGAACTCATTTTCATCATGTTGTGATCACTATATTTTGCACTCTACTTGATTTATAATGCTTATCTATTGAGACTTAGAGTATGTGATTTAATATGTTGATTACGACTACTGAGAATGGTTTTCCTTTTAGCATAATGATTGTTAGTGTTGTTGGTTGAATAATGCCTAGCATAACTCTTCTACCCCCCTCTCTTTTTGACATGACAAAGAGGGAGAATTTTTTTGGCCACATATTGTAACATATATCATCGTATATCTCTTTGATTATTGATACTTGAATGGAAATATCATATACAAATTGTGTGTATGCATTGTTTAGAAAACTAGCCAAACAGGTAATCATGAATTGTAGGGAGCATACTTTAGCTCATATTCACAGAAACTCCCAAAATTTCAAGGGTAAAGTATTCAAAATTTCATTCCTTTCAATATCGTTTGGGAATGGTTTGCCATCTTCAAAAAGGTGGAGAATATTTACCTATCAGTTATACATTCTCCATATTTTAATGATGACTTAACCATCCATTTACATTATTCTAACTTGTCTACTTGATATCAATTTTAGATATATAGGTAAATCAAAAGGATGAAATTCACACACCCTAGTTTGCCAAAGAACAAGTCAAATTCAACACAAATTCAAGGGTTGCAGATCATATAGTTTGGCTAGTAGGATTGTGTTGTAAATCATTCATGATGAATGTATGACCTATAATTAAGCTTCGAGTATCCTTATAGTCATTTAGAATGAATATATATGCACTTTAAAGGTTTGTTTTGGCCAAAATAGGAAGGTTAGTCAACCGATATTGCCCCAGGGGTAACACAACCAACAACCATTTTCTAGACTTTCCCAACATTCTCTACACGTCAAGTTTTCCCCTAGAGTAACTCAGTTGACATCCACCACTTTCTTGACAAGAACACTTGTCAATCAAGTTTATTATTAGTTGAAAACTTGGCCAAAAAGTGTGGTCGGGCTTGAAATTTAGCACTTTTGGTCATGTTTTCCAAAAGGTAACTTGACTAACAACATTGTATGATAAATTGCAAAAAAGTACATTTACCAGTTTAAAGGGGTGAAAACTTCAAAAATAGATCCCCTGGAACCCCCAAAAATGGCTACAACTCAATAAGTCTCTAATGACTAGTACGCAACCTCAAATATAAATAGGACCCTGGACTTCAACTAAGTTTTCCTTCATGTTCTAAGCTATAGTTGAGTGATTGTGCCTAGAAGAGATCCTAATGCCCCTCAAGCTCTATTACTTCTCTACTTTACTTTGAGTGAGTTAGATTTTTTGTAATAGAGATACCATCATTGTGATATTTTGTCAATCTCTCCATTCTCTCTTCAACCATCTCCATTCAAAAACCTTGACTGATTATTCTCTCCTTGACTAGGGAGGTGAAGATTAAGGTAGAAGATCCAAGTTAAGGGTAGATAAGACCTTGGAAAAGTTTGAATACCCTTGATTGGTATATAGGTAAGTCTTTGGTAAGGTTGTTGGATACCTCGACCTAAAAGGGAAGCTAGTTAACCTTTATCTAGAAAAGGGTGGACTTACATATTGTATCTTATAATTGATTATATGGTAGTGCTCGTAGTTCAAAATCCTAGAGGCTGACCTCTATGGGTGCTGGAGTACATCTCTAGATTCAAAGGTTGGAACCGCTATAATTAATTATGTTTCTTTGTTCTGGTTCAATCTCTTTCATCCATGCTTTTCTTTTTTAGTTACACTCAAATTTGAATATACCTTGAAGGTCTAACAAATTTTATGCAAGTGTTTTATCTCTATTCACCCATCTAGATCCAATTTATCCAACACTCTTAACTTAGGTTGGCCAAGGGTGTGAGAGTCTCTTTTGAATCCATCTTAGAGGCATCAACATATTCCAATTATCTCATTAGCTTTCCTTCATATCCATATGGTATCTTTTTTTTCGGTGCCAATATATCAGTCTTATCGTAGTGGTAAGGAGAAGCAGTTAGAACTATGAATCAAGGATCGTAGAGAGATGTTATAGGCAATTCTTCCTTTTATGTCGAGGTTGAAGAATTGTCCTAGGAGTCACCACTTATATGTCTTGATTGATATGCTCTTACCCTTGTGACTTGGTTCAATCAACTACATGTTTTTTTCTTTTCATGTGAGTAGGGAATATATATGCATTGTTATTCCATTGACTTCACTAAGGTTAGGTTTGAGAAGGAAGTTTTTTTCAACTTATTTATTTTCTGATCATATTCTAACCACTCTTGTAGTATGTAGATGGCACGTTTCATCTTCTCCTACTCAAGTACATCAGGGTTGACAAGGACATCTTTGAGTGTGAGGTCCAATCCTTGGGAGGTCTTAGTTTAGGGTTTAGCAAACTCAAGGATCCTAGGTTCCTCCATGGGACTCAGTGTGATACACAACTATCTCCACCTATTTTTAGGGTTTGCATGTACTAACCTCCATTATAATTCTATTTTCCCAGGTCCTTGGTCCTTAACCATGTTGTAAAGATAACTTACATATGTTATTCTTTATATTTCTCCAACTCTTGTCAGAGTTTTCTCATGTATGTTTATTCCCCGTAGTATACCCAAGATTAAATATTTCTAACTATAACTTACTTATCACTTGGTTTTCTCCTTCATATAACTTGTTTAGGTACTCTGCATATTCCTAGTTCATACTAGGTTCCTAGAGCTCTAGATTTGTCACTATTGGAGAAGCATACATTACATACAATATGTTCCTCATATGTTTATTTTAAAATCATGAATTAGAATTTCATATGCCTTAGTTGGCGAAGAATGCCCTAAAAATTGTTCTTGGAATCTTAACTTAGAAGATAAGAGAAGCAAATCATTGGACTTAGAAATAGGCAATCTTATGTTTGATAAGAATAGATAAGTGAAAGATACAAAGTTTAGATGAAGTCCTAGAGGTATTTTATTTGGTTAAATCCTTAGGCTTGGCCAAACATGAATCATAGAGGTCGGGAGTCCTAGTAAACCAACTAGTGTTGCAAAGGATTATATTGTCAACCTTAGGTTGTAAACCATCATATACAACATCACCTCTAGTAAATACTCCCAATAATTCCGTGTGGCTCTATAGACTTTTTCATACTATTAATAATTAAAAGTCATTTTTTGTAAATAATGTAGACTCTTATACCAGTCATAATGTCCTGCTCTTGTCGTTATGCCCCTTCAAGGTGGACCAGAGAAGCAAGGGTCATTATCCAAAAACTACAAGATCCATATTTATAACAAATGACTAATATTTTTTTGAATAACTTCAAAACAAGGTATTGTTTACAAAAGGAAGATAAACCTCCTTAGAGGGAGTTACAATATCCTTGAACTTGGGAAGACTAAAGTTTATGATATAGAAATTCAAACTATCTAAACCCTCCTTGCTCTCAGCTTGAGCATCATTGATTTTGTGTAATATGATCTATGGCTTCAACTCAACATTCTTAACAGAAAATTCCGACTGACAAAACACTCTTAGCACATAAATATGCTAAGTACATGAGTGCAACTAAAATGTGTGTATGTAAATTATAACATACATGGAAATTAAGAATCAAATAATTGTAAAAAAACATAACTTCCATGTTGTCATTATACTTCAACCCATAATATTTCTCATTTCAGTTGGTGAACCAATAATTTATCCATAAAAAGATGCCAAAGTGTATGTCATGTCACCAACCTCATCGACGCACATCCCACAATTGCAATATTCCACCTCATTTCATATTGGTTTCTGGAACACTCTCTTGGTGATTATTGTACATTATAACTTGTAAGTGGGTTTCTCCCATAAACACTCTTGTGTGGTATCAATTACTTGGTTCCGTTATTGCTTAATGATGATACACTTAGGGCCTTCTAATTTGCAAATAGTATAAGAATCCAATATTGATCATATTGATCCAATATTCAAAAAACTTTGGGAAACTAAAAAACATGATTATGAGAGTATTCATACTTAACCACCATTTATGTAGAGAAATAGTTGATCAAAACAAACAAGTCAAGTAATTCCAAGTCGTAATATGAAAATGCCAATAACATCCCATGTGTTATCATAGATTCTAACCATCCATTTCTATGACAATAAGATAACTTTTAGGTTTTTAATATAAGGTTTAAATTAGTTGGAAATCTAGGGTTCTCATAGGTTGAATCCTAATTTCTGCAAAGAACTCAACTTTCAAACATAACCATTCGTTTTAAATTTATTCTTTGTCTTATAATATTTGCTCTACATCTTCACGCCTTGTCCCAAATAGGGTCCCAGTTGTGGTAAGTTATATTTGAAAAAATATAGTATTTTTAGTAAATAATGTGCAAAAGATGATAGTTTGGGATTTATTAGTGTTGATAGAAACATAATTAGGTCATAGATATATACTTTTAGTGTGTTCCTCACATTTTTGCAATCAGAAATCATGTATGGTTTGCATTAATCTGATCATCCTAGCAACTATTATGTTACTATTTACCTTGGTTCAACCTATTTGGGCCATTTTTTATTGGTCCAAAGCCCATGATAGTGCCACGTGCCATCCGGGGTCAGGGGAATGCACCAGTAGCTATGAGTTTCTCCATAGTCCTTATCAGCCCACCAACGCTGTGTAGGATCATACCCAAACCAACATGATAACACCCGCTAATTGGCTCTGCGTCCCTTTTGCCGACCATGTGAAGGGGGGGGGGGTTACACACTCCTTTTTTTTGAGAAAATAAGATAGTGCCATTGTTGGTCCTCAAGTTAGCCTACTACGGCTAGAATCCACTCAAGTGGCTAGAGAAAGGAGTTGGAGCCCCATCCTTGATGTACACGCCATTCAACTGCCTCTCCTTAGCTGCATGCTGCCTGGGAGGTTGGACGACAGGTGAACCCCTTCCCTAGGGACACATTCCATAATAGGGAAGGAGGGTCAAACTTGCCTTCTACTCTTCCATGCACATAGTGTTTCATGAAGCATTAGGCCTCCATGGTGTATCTCTTTCCCATTGTCACATGACTACCCATTGTGAAACCCTGAGAAGATTGAGGGTGGCAACATTCCCTAAGAACCATGCTTGCTAGGTAGAGACCAGATGCAATTCTCTTTATGAGGAGTTCATGCCTACCAATGATGTATATGAAACATCCATGACCTCTAACACCAAAAGGGAAATTCCTCTCTTATATAAAAATGAGCAGAGGGTCTAGAAAGGTTTAAGGATTTGGGATGGGGAAATAAACACTCTCTCACCCTGTTGTTGCGGTCAAAGATGTCTTTAAAGTTCAAAGATAATGTAGTATTATCTGATCTTGATAAACCAAATAAACCATACATCATCGTGATATAAAAAACTACCTTCCTATTCAAATCTGACAACTTCCAATTTGTTATTCCGCGTTAGTCATAACATTGAATATGGTTTCATTGTAATCTAAAACTTACTTTGACTATGTATTTGACCAAAACAAAGACTGTTGATGGTGTAACAATGGTTCCCTACAAGGCATATTTCCGAACTTGTCTGCTATCAACTAAAATTTAAATAAGAAATAAAAACATCCTCATCAAACATCTCTGCCTCGAATTTCTTTCCTCGAAAAGGGAATTCTTGATAGTCAAACCAAACATTCAAACAATGACATGCAGTAAATTGTAATACTTGTCAAACTTATCACAAGACTATTGCTTAGCAGCCAAAATAAATCACTACACTTGCGTTGATTTATCCAACACGCAATCTTTGACTACCAACAAAACTAAATGCTCAATTCATCTTATTTATATAAATATTTTTACAAAATTATTCATTAAAACTTGGTTTTCTTTTGAACATACTTTTTTCCATTATCTCAAATATCATGGTTTTGAGTTATTTCTTGAGTCATCTATCGTACATGGTCTCAAACATTACTTAATTAGAAGATTTATCTAATATTTTTGTTGCAACTTCTACAATAAAAGGAGAAAATTCCAACTCCTCACAAGTCACAATGCGCTAAACTAGTGTATAATGGTTTGTACATCTTTTTCACATATATTTGCCCTAATTATCATACTACTGCAAGACCCTAATAATTTCATGTTCTTATTATAGTTTATATCATCGGCTTTATTCCTCTCGAGATAGGTTGTTCAATGCAGCCATGCCAATATATAATCAAGTCTATTACATCAACAATATTTAGTTTCTCAATCTACTATATTACCGTTCTAAGCATCACTACTCATTTTCGTCACCTACACTTTCTATCAACAACTGGACTCTCAAATAAACATTACCACTGTTTCTGTCACCTACGGATCCCATCAACTGCAAGACTCCTCAAACAAAAACCAATGCACTCTTCAAGTAAAGAATTATTCATGCTTAAATCTTCGGATATAAGATTCATATCAGCGTTATCGTTCACATCCAATACGATTTTCTGGTCACCACCATCCTAATTCATCGTTTCCTCATAGCCGTCGCCGACCTACTGCATCTTTCTTGTCAAGGTTATTGGACCTGGAATATCGCAAGCAACATATTAATCATCGAGAATTATCCAATAAGTGCCTCATTTTCTGATTTTTTTGGGTTATCTCCATCCTTAATCATTGGGTCCTCACAGTCAGCGTACAACTAAAAAATTCATCATCTCCGTCATAGTTATTAGACTCAAGGGTTTGCATACAAAAATGAAAATCAAGAATGATTCTATCCACAAGTGTTGCTTGCTCTTTATATTAGTACGGAAGGTTTGTCTTAGCCTTCGGCTCCATTAATTGGTGGGGTGCCGAGCTCCTTTCTCCACTTGTGGGACAGACAATATACTCTCTGCAGTGCCAAGTCCCACTACGCTAATGCACTGGGGCGCCAAGATCTGATCATCACAGTTAACGAAAGCATTACAGAGTTATAGCAGTCACCAAGTCTAGTGGAAAGTGCTTTGCAATAAAAACCAAAGTTGCGGCAACGACCACACCAACAGAGTGGCTGTGTGGCAGTTAGGCCTTACAAAAAACCAGGATCATAATTGAACACGACAAGGACGATGACTTCATGATGGAAAACACAATCAATTTGGTGATTATGACTTAGCAGATGCAACACCACCAGAAAAGAATTTCGTGTATGGAGATAGAGAAGAGCTTTGTGAGAGGACCATCCAAGCACGTCAGCAAGGGGAGTCATTAGCTACTATTGTACTATCCAAGGAGTATAATGAAGATGCAAATACTGTTGATTTCTGGATTATGCATCTGATCACTACATTTGCGACCCCTATGGCACGACTCTTCAGCTGAACAAGAGCAGTTGGTCATTGTCTAATTCATAGGTAGATTCCTTATTATTATTTTTTTTTGGTGTAACCAGCTTGCCACTCTTATATATATATATATATATATATATATATATATATATATATATATATATAGATTCCTTATTTCACTTATGACTAATACTTTATTTTCTTTTGAGAGAATCACTTTGCATAGGCTTTATCACCAAAGATTATAAATTTATTTGATCAACAATGAGAATGACGGAAGAATATATATATATATATATATATATATATATATATATATATATATATATATATAATGGAATGCAAAGGAAATAATATTATAAGAATAAGGAGGCTAGGCAATTATTGATTTTATGAAAAGACGCATATTTGTCTTGTATATATCAAATTGTTTCAACATTTTAGTTTTTTTTATGTCGTTTCAACATTTTAGTAAATCGTGTATAAGGCCAACCTGATATGATGAGATGAATTCGGAAACAAATCCCAGATCTGACTCAATAGAAATTGAAATCCTGGAGGAAGGTGGAGCTCACAACGGAGAAGGTTCTTTCCTATTATTACAGTACTGACAGTAGGGAAGATAATTGATTTTCCTAGTGACATAGGCCACATGAATAAGAGTTTTCTCTTAAGGCAGAGTAGGAGAATTATAAAAGTGGGGCACCACACCAAAGAAATGTCTGCCATGGGTGTTAAGCATAGGCACTGAAAACACCCTTCTTTGGTTTGGCGATGTCCAAGATCGCAATGGATTCCACCATGAAATAGGGCTGGGAGCGGGCAAAGACAGGCCTTTGGGTTGTGGTACATAGTCATGTGTTGAGCAAAGAGAAGAGGCATATATCACTATATATACATATATATATGTATATATATATTGATATATCAAATTGTTCTTATCATAATGTTGATTAGCTGAAATATGCCATTATAGTTTCTCTTTACTATAGGGTAGGTCCATTGGGACATTAGATTTTTTTTGTCACTTGATTAATGAAAGTAATGGCTTATATCTTTTTTTTATTGTTGATTCTTTTTTCATTGAGGATACTGACTGATTGGAACAATGCCTCACAAACAGACCATTTTAATAGTCACCAACACAATTCTAAAACCATTGATCTAATCTAATGTACCTAGTTAGATGACCTATCTAGGTATTTTTTTCACATTGAGACCATTTTTGTAGTTACACAAATAAGTTTAATGTCTGAGTTGCTTCCAACTGAATCAATTTTGTGTATGTGCACATATGAAAACCTAACATGTACACATTGTTTCTACATATATTAATCGTTACCGGGAGTTTGAAGAAGATGTAATTTGATTGTGACGAATCTACAAACGAAAAGGCACATAAGTGTTTCACACTACTAGGAGTTTCTAGATGATTTAAATATTTTGCATCTCAATTTGCATTTGATGTGAACTAGAGCCCGAGATGGTAGTCTATATGTCAAGATCAAATGATAGTTTACTCATGGAGATTTTCTTGTGTCTTGGACAATTTGATGATACAAACATCACAAGTTTGTATATATAAACAAGAAATAAAACATTGCTTTAGATTTAATTTACATGTAACATAAAAATTATCTTTATTGTATATAGTCATCATTGTGCATGAATAGTTCCTTACTTTTAAATTACTTATTGGGCTATGTGGAACCTAAGGTACTTGGAAAATATTAGGAAAATTTAAATAAAAAATACTAAGAACGTTTGAATAGCATATGCATTTATAATTTACTTTTCTTCACCTTGTGGGTTGTGGATTTGATATCAATCATGATTGAAACCTACAACCATCGATACTTATCAAATTTGTTTGCTTTTGAGTCACGACTCAATACTATAGGTGCTAGAGTTACTATTATATATTAAACCAAGAAACATAGGGAGAGATACGGGTCAAATGAGAAAGTGTTATAGAAACACCTAGATTAGATTCTAAAAATATTTGAATCCAAATACAAGGTTAATATGTAGATAAACTTTGATTTTTAGTAAGACATGCAAGGATTTCTTTAGAATCTTGCATATATACTTGTATTTATTTTGAATCTCATCATTACTATAATGATATAATAAAAATGAAAATATTTTTCTAGACTCAAATTAAAATAATTATATTAAATATCTAAAATACAATTAGTGAAAGTCACATTGGACTAAGTAACAATCATTTAGAATCGTAAAATTGAAATTCCACCATTTTTATATATTATCAATATTTCTTGATATATAGTGAACATATTTTTTTGACCCATGTTTAACAAATAATGGTAATATCATTTACAATTAATGGACATGGTAATAAGAATCGTTGATGAACAATTCAAAATCTTTGAGATTCAATTCTAAATAATAGAAAAACACTAATTTCAGCATCAATAATGTATCAGTAAATAAGTATAGTAAACTACATATTGATAATGACTTAAAAGTAAAAAACAACTTCGAATTCTCCAATTGTTTTGATTATTATAGTGTTTGTCTTATGTGCGAAAAGACACTTGATCAGGAGACCCACTAAACTATGATTCCAAGTAACATAACCATAACGAGATCAAAATTCACATGAATAGATTTTTAATATTTTGGGGAAGTTGCTCTATATATCTAAGGCTTGTAAGAAAAATATTATGATGCCATAGATAACACTCGCATAACATCATTTGAAATGGTTGTCAATTTTTTTCAAGAATTAGAAATTGATACAAGGTATATAAAAATAATCAATGATAAGTCATAAGATATTTAAAATAAATAAAATAAATCAAGAATATTTTGAATACCATGTTGGAAAAAGAGTGGAAATAACATATGGTTGATACATAAGTACTATTGAATGGTCATATACATAAAAATTGAAGAGATTATTCTCAAAAGAACATAGAGAATAATTAACAATGTAATAGAGTGATACAATGCTTCCTTCACAAAGAAATATTTCTTAAAAACATGCTGACAATTATCTATGTTGTCCACAAAATGTATTGTGTGATCGATATTCCGACCATGTCCGTACACTTGCTGCCCAAATTGCTTCTAAGAATTTTCATGTCATAATAACATCAATGATTTTTTTTGTTAAATTAAGATAATATTTCATTTGGGAAAGCATGAAGATTTTCCCAATTATCATGAAACTTTGGAAATAATAGATTGATTGGTGTACTAAAAAAATCATTTATAGTTGAAGATTCAACAAATATATATATGCATAAAGGAAGAAAATTGTAGCCATAAAATCATGAAGACAATATGTTTAGTTTATCTAACCAAGTACTATGAAATTGGATTACGCATGTTCTAATTAAATCTACCATACAAAAATTATTCAATTATAGTTTCAAGCACTTATTATGAAAGAAATTTAGATTTTGAGCTAAACGAAACTTAACATTTATTCCCCATAGAATGCCAAGAATGGATACTTTCTCTTCGTTGTGTGAACACATCTTTAATAAAGTCAGTATACACATAATTTCTTGTATCTTGGATTGAATCAGAGCATGCCATGAAAGATTTCACATATGAATTTTTTAATCACCTTTGTATCCATTTGCTAAGTCAATATTTTCTTATTTATTTAGCTTGATACAAGTCAATAGTAGTAGCTAAGATAAAAACAAGAACATATTTCTCATGTGGGATAAGATCTGAAGATCAACCATTTGAAATGATTTAAAAACTCTAGATAGAGGGTGCATAATTACACTACAAAAATAAAATTTCATATTCCGTTTTGTTTAAGTAATACAAAAGTTTTTAAGAACCGTTCATTTATATTAAGATCTAATTTTTTAAGGTATGTTATGTTATTTAAATTATTTATATATATGTTCAAACATATTTTTAGGAGGTTTAACTAGACATATGCTTCCACCATTTGAGTTATTTGGGATCTAATGGCCATTCCAAACAAATGAAATGTGATTAGAAAATATAAATTTGTTGTTAAGAGTATAGCAAACTCCGTGATAGGTTTTTAGGTTTGATCATTCATGAAGGATGATATAGATAGTCTCATCCATATATGATTTTGAAAAATTCAAGAAGATTTATTCTCCTAAAAATCATTTAAGTGTAAATAAAAAATTACTAGAAAATCATAAAGTGTAGGTTAAATCATCTCACTTTTTTAACAAAAAAAAGATGGAATGTTCTAAAATTTAATCTAGGTCGACCCCAAATGCAAGTTTACTTCTTACTCTATACATGAAAACACAATTTTAATAGGGTTATGTAATCCTTACAAATCAAACATAATCCTTGTACAAAAAATGAGGGAAACAAGCTAGTTTATTGAAACATGAAGGATGAAATATAAATCAACATTTCCATTTTGATTCAACAACCACTTCCTGTGATGTTGCTACAAGAAAGCATGCTTGACCATGTAGAAGAAAGACGTTGATGATGACACCTATAATGGCTTGAGTTTTTGTTATAATGAAAACATAATATACCATGTCTACAAGGGTCAGATTCGATAAATACTCCATTATTATAGTTATTCTTCTCTCACAATCAAGATGAACCGAATTGCATGATGCAAGTGAATATCACAAGGGGAGTTCAATTATAGAATTGTAATGGAACATGTTATAGTAGTACTTCTATTTGTTTTGGTGAGTCCATTTTTGTTTTCATCCATGTTTGCTTTATTATACTTGAATTTATGTTAGTAACCAAAAGAATTTGAAATATTGGCACATATTGACATTAAACAACTAACCATGGGTAGTGACAAGCTCCTCACTACTACCAAGCATGTCTAGTTGAACGTGTGTGAGTAATTCAATTCTTCAAGGTATAATCACCATTTATACTCATTGTTCTTAAAGACGATGTAGTATAATTATGCATACATGCATTGTCCATTATTTCTGGTCATAATGGTTTTGGATGCTTTATATTCTATTACTATAGCATGTGTCCGTAATAATGGTTACTATATCATTTATGATACAACTTATATTAAGTTTGTTGAAATCAACATCTTCAAGAGTATTAGTAGAAAAAGGACACATCCATACCCCACATTCAAAGCAAACACAAACCAAAAAAAGAAGAGGAAGAGATTATCGTTTTTTTGTTTTCCAAATAAAGAGTATCATCACATGGTAAACACAATAATGAAAACATATGAAACAAAATAAAGTTTCATAAAAACAATGTACTGAAGACAAATGAACTATGAAAGACTATATGAAGAAATGAAGAATTGAAAATTTGAAGGTCAATCAAATTTTTTACATGTTGTGAATTTTGAATAATCAAGTAATATTTCTATTTAAGTAGCATACTTCTTGTAAGTATTTATTGATAAAACATTTCTACCTTTTTACTAAAATTATTCTAATGAATAGTATCCTTCTTAGTCCAATAGATAGGCTTTGCACCAATAAGACGTGCAAAGCATAAGAATTTACTAGTGTAATATAACAACCAAACATGTAGATGCATCAACAGGTGTGTCAATAGCATTGGCACTGCGCATCCACAACCAACAAAGAATAAGTCTTTTCCATCTGGAAAATACAATCTAATACATGAGCTAGATCACTTAAAGCCTAATTTTAGAGAGAGACTAAGTTATCTAATATCAAAGGTGTTTTGATGACTAGAAGTAGGGAAGGAAGGGGGAAATGAAGGTTTGATGCTCACATGCTCCCCAAGGCTTTATTGACGGGTGGAAATCATCCAAAAAAAATGCATGCCTTGTTGTTGGTGTTTACTATACAGTTTCTTTGGTTTCTTGTTATTCTTATACATATTTCTATACTTTCTCCCTCCATACAAAGAACATCATAACGAAGAGACTAATCCTCTTTTTGTTAGTATCTAGGATTAGTCCACATAATTGTTGTTAGGTTTTGATATATATTAAAATATGCATCATTGTTTAGATATTCTACAAATGAATGTTTATTTTTTGCATCAATTATGATTGAGCATTGTAGTTTGTGTTACATAAGTTTTTAGTAGGAAACACTTGGTTTATCAAATTTTATTTATTGACATAGGTTATGAAGTACAGCAATAGATTTGGACTTGTGTAGTTCTACAAATTATGGAACCTATTTGTTGGTTTATCTAATATAAAATACCATGGAAGCCTGATTTTATCTTAGTTAAACATGGTATTTTGATCCAGAAGGATGCATCACTTTGATACAACACTCATATTAAAATTTAATGACCATTTACCAACGAATTGATCAATTTAATAATAGTTGATTTC
The DNA here is from genome assembly GCA_963693085.1 of Alisma plantago-aquatica. Classification (NCBI taxonomy): domain Eukaryota; kingdom Viridiplantae; phylum Streptophyta; class Magnoliopsida; order Alismatales; family Alismataceae; genus Alisma; species Alisma plantago-aquatica. The sequence continues at coordinate 588,940,140 of OY856413.1, read as the reverse complement.
CATGGTGTAATCTTACATCCTATGGACTATTCATTCTAGAATTCAAAATAAATGTTTGTTGTTTTATAATTTAATCATCTAGTTGTTGAAACTAACAACCCATGTCAAAAAATTTATCAGTCATAACTAGTTAGTAATAGTCTCTAGTGTCCCAACTCTTTGAGGTTCCATAGCTTGTTACTCAAGTGCCCTTTATTATGTGACAATCGTAAAATTGTGTTTACATGTGTTGTATTGACATGTCAAGTTTTACAATGATACTGCGTGGTTTTACAATAGAACCACTAGAAATGTGAATTCTAGTACTAGCCACTCGAGTCCACTTCCATTTTATTTTCAAAATTAAATTTATTTGTTAAAAACCTACACTTCCATATTCATTTTTAGTACTATTTGCATGGTATAGGCATGGTTAACATTTAATAGTGAATTCACACCGTACACATCCAACCTAGAAGAGATCCTTTTATCAACAAAGTCTTTCAATTCTTTTTCACTCATGCTAGTTGTAGTTGAACCTGAGCAAGAAGAAGATACCAATATGGGTGATGTAGATGACAATCGAAATGGTAATGTTAATGCTAAGGCTGATCTTGAGCCAAAACAAATGATATGTGATAGGATTTGAGTTTCAAAAGCTAAAACCCAACATGGGACCACTAGTACATAAAAGACATTTAGTGTCAGTTATTTAAGGCATTTAGTGTCGGTTTCTAAGCGACACCTATGTGGGCGACGCTAAAAGCCCAGCTGTTACGCGTCGGTTCAAAAACTGACGCCACAACCCTTCGCGCGCCACCGAAAACGCGCCAGCAGGGCACTATAGGCGTCGGTTTTTAGATAAGAAACCGACGCCATATACCTTCACGCCACAGAAAGGGCGCCATCTTGGACACTATTAGCGTCGGTTATTAGATAAAAACCGACGTCATCTCACTCCCAACACGGCCGTGCTGGCCAGCACGACTGTGGTGTCTGGTCCGCTGCCACGGCCGTGCTGACTAGCACAACCGTGGTGTCTGGGCACGGTCAGCACGGCACGGCCGTGGTGTCTGGTCTGCTACCACAACCATACTGGCCAGCACGGTCGTGGTGTTAAGTACATAGACGTCGATTATTAGATAAAAACTGACGCCATATACGTTCGCGCCACAGAAAGGGCGTCATCTTGGGCACTATAGGCGTCGGGTAGTATATAATAAACCGATGGCATAGCATTACCAACACGGCCGTGCTGGCCAGCACGGCCGTGGTGTTAAGGCACGGCCGTGGTGTTAAGGAAATAGACGTCGGTTACTATTAGAAACCGATACTGTAACGATGTGGCATCGGTTTTATACAAATAACCGACGCCTATATTTTTTTTTGTTGTCAGTCTGCAGACCTGCTGTATGGCTGGTCGCAGGATGAGAAACATGCAGTTCAGTTATGAACTGCATGTTTTACGACATCCATTGATATCAGCCAATAACAGGCCACAAACCTACAAAATTAACAACAAAGATATTCACACATTTAGCAATGCAACCTGCAGTTCCATTTGATTTTCACACATTTAGAAACATTCATGTAGCTAGTAATCTGTAGTTCCATTCATTTTCACATTCACATATAGAAACATTCATATAGCAACCAACAGTTTCATTCGTTTTCACTCAGACACATGTAGAAACATCCAGACATGTAGAAACATTCACACATATATTATAATTTAGAAATTCATTTACAAAATATCATTCTTTAGTCATTATTCACTATCAACATCCCAATTATATCTTAAATCCCCCACTACTTGTATGGTTGTTGCCCATTCTTCTCTTACTTCATTTAATTCTCCCATCGTATAGGGAGCATGTACATCTGGTAAGGCATTTCCTGTAGTGTGGTCAGTTGTAAACACATGTAAAGAGAATGATGTATATATATAATTAATGAGCTATAAATAAGATTGATATATTTTATATTATCTAATGAGACTATATAATACCTCAGCAATACAATCAATGTCCATTGCGGCATATTTGATAATCATGTGCATAAATCGCATCACGTAGTATCTACATGCCCATCCGTTGTCTTGTGTGGTACACTATAAATTCAAACATACAAAATATTAAAAAATACAACTAATTAAGCATTGTTCACATAAATAATATATACATATATTGCAGTCGGGAACTTACTTTCATGTTCTTCCAAATTATTGGCTGGTTCTTTTTCGTGGGGACCTTTCCTCCAGCCTTTTTGAACTCATCAAAACCTATACATGTTAATGTAACACAGTACATTGCATAATTAAATAGTAATATAATAACATATGTTAACGGATATGAAAATGAAATATTTCTCACCGGAATAATACCATTTTCATTATGTGTCCATATTTCGTATTCAATTTACTCCCCTTAGGATCTAGATAATAGACAGTGAACGTCTCGGGGACAATAACCAGTAACTCCCAATGCATACCACTAGAGGTAAAAAAGTTAAAAATTAATAACTCAAAATCCACAATAAACATGTAATTTTCTTAAGTCCAAATTATAATAAGCAAAGTAAACTTACTCTACATTGAATGGAGCCATTATCATCGTCTTCTTATTTTAAGCAAAAATTGAAAAAGCCTCACAGCAGTATTGTTGAACTGATGGAGGGTCTTTAGCTACTAGACTAATCAAAGATGGAATCAAAAATCCTACATGTTCGAATGCAAAATCTGCACATATCTTGTCTAAGTAGCTGCAAAATATGTATTAATTACGCATGCATTAATAAATAAGAAACTAGATCACCAGATCCTACACAAGGTATATAGATGTATAAAGAAGATCTCACCTTATCCATAGCTCTATCACAGATGTATTTAGCCAATCATATAGAAACAACTCCAAAATATCTTGTATAAATAGTTTGCTTTCGTATGATTGACCTGCAACATCTGAATCTATAGAAACAGTTATAGGGCAGTTTATATCATGTTCGCCTAACCATATTGCCATACCCCTATAGTTAGGACCTAACGGGACAGTTAGGTCATGTGGAACCCAACTGGGTAATGTAGGAGGTGGAAGTGGAAGCCTAGATGTTGTGGGTATCTTCTTTTTAACATGTATATATATAATAATTTCAGATCAACTGACATCATATACACACACTAATAATTTAACGTAATGTAAATTTACCATACAATTTCAGTAAAGAGGACATCCGCTTTTAGCCACAATATCACTCCGCCTTCTGCCTCACCAAGCATTTCACAATCTGGGTGGGCATATGGCAATGGAAGATCCATCCACTTGGGGAATATATGTACCGGGCTTACACGAATCCAACCAGCTGGTAATGGAGACCCGTGAAACATTTCCCCTGGTAGGGATGGGTAAGCCGACGCCTCTGCAATGACATATTCATTAACTTTTAGATGGCATGGCTTCAACCCCTACAAATTTTTGTGTAAAGAATGTTATATACATATATGCATATCATCTTGAAAACATATCATCTTGAATTAAAAAAACTAGTTACTATGTCATAAAAATACTTACAGTGGATTTGCTAGGTGGTGGGTCTACAGGATTACTCCCAACCTCTGCAGTAGGAGTAGAGCCTGTAGTAGGAGACACGATAGGTACTGTCTGGTAAGTAGCAGTCTGAGATGCCTGCCACTTTTTCATTGCTTCTTCGAGTTTCCTATCAAATAGCTTATCTACCTATACATTGATAAAATAAATGTCAAATTCTAATTATTGAATTCTCTTTTACAGTAACATCTACAAGGAAAAAATATGTTACCTCTTCTTGTGAAAGTCCCACTTTTGGGACATGTTTGCGCTGGGATGGCCCAAAAAAAGCTTTGATGCCCACACCAGCGCCTGCTGCCCTAACATGTCCAGGATGCTCTAGGTTACCCAGAGCAACTGTCAATTCATCTCTTGTGCCCTCAGGGATGAACTTGCCTTGTTTCCTCAGCTCGTGCAGCTCCCGCTAATCGCCAAAACAAAAATTTGTAATTAAGTAAACACCACAACTAATCAATATTCGAACGATTGTTGTAAGAGTTGTATTTTACCATTTTTGCAGCCGCCTCAGCAGTTGCGGGCTTCCTTATTTCTCCCTTCTTATTTTGCCTCCCAACTATCCAGATATCATGGCGAGGCAGAGGTGTGCTACCTATAGTGGAGGACTCCTGAGTAGCAGCAGACTGAGCAGTAGCCTCAGACTGTAGTCTTTGGCGAATGCCTGCATACCCCTTTGGACCCATTGTGTGGTCATGCACATTCAGTGCACGCCTTGATCTTTGTGCCTCACTGAGGGCCTAGTTAGTATGCACATTAATGATTTGGTTAGTAACAGTAAATGTTAATCTTGAATAGGTGAATACAACATATATTAATGAGATTGGGACTGACGCCTAATACCTTGAATTCATCTGTTTGTCTTGAAGCAACAAACGCGTCCCATTCTTCTTTGTCCAGGAAGTTCCATTGTTCTGTGGCTGTCTTCTTCCTCTTGTCAGCTTCTTTTATGTATTCTCGGGTGAGATTTGTCCTATAGTTCCTTAGGAGTCTCCCACAGCGTTGCAAATAGCATTTATGATGTAGCTTTTCATCCAATTCAAATATACTCTGCAAATTAGAATTGCTATTAACTAGTATCCAAAAAATTAGTAATCTACAAAATAGAATTGCAAATTAATAATAACTCACGCATAAATCCTTCCATATTACGTCTTTCTTCTCCTTAGAAACTTTATGCCAAGAATCTATCTTACAACCGCAATGGCTACGAGTAACATACCCAAGATATGAAACAAATGAATTGTGATTCACACCAGATGTATTTCCTACATCATCAAAATCCACAACAAGTTTGGGTCCATTGCCCTTTTGCGCTATTAACTTCTTCATCATAGTGATGCCCCTTCTCCTGTCAACTTTTTGGTGTTGCTGATCAAGTGCCTCAAGTGCTTCAGATGGTACATGTTCATCATCAACCTAAAATTTGACAAAATAAACACATTTACAAGATATAACTATAAATGGACATATAGATATAAATATATGATATATTTTTAAAACTTACATTGTGAGGTGGCGCATTGATGTCCTCACCCTCATAGTAATCATCAACACGATCATCAAGAGAATGCTCAGCCATCTGAAAATTCACATTCACATTGTAAAGTTCACATTGTAAAGTAATTCAAATTGTAAAGCTCACATTGTAAAGTTCACATTCACATTGTAAAGTAATTCACATTGTAAAATTCACATTGTAAAGTTCACATTCACATTGTAAAGTAATTCACATTGTAAAGTTCACATTATAAAGTAATTCACATTGTAAAATTCACATTGTAAAGTTCACATTCACATTGTAAAGTAATTCACATTGTAAAACATATAAAAAACATTGTATAAACATGCCTCTAATATTGCGATTTTTTATCAATTAACAATCCTTCATTGTGATCTCCGCACACATATAAGTCATCATTAGCTTCAATATTTGCTGGTGTTGGCAACCCAACTGAGAATGGACTGGAGTCATCATACTTATCATAGTACTGTTCTTCATCTATAGGATCTTCAATGAACTGTCTTTTACCATGAAGAACAACCGACCATTTATCATTTGCAGGATCATTGATATAAAATACTTGTTTTGCATGTGATGCCAATATGAATGGTTCATCCTTCTCGCCAATCTTTTCAAAGTTCACTAAAGTGAAACCCAATTCATCCACTATAACTCCTTTGGTGTTATAAACCCAATTACATTTGAAGAGTGGAATTCTGAAATCTATATAGTCAAACTCCCATATGTCTTCAATGACACCGTAATATGACATTTTAGCTTCACGTGGACTCTTATCCTTTGCACTTGCAAAAAACATAGTCGATGCTTGAAGGGTGACCCCACTATTTTGGACGACACTCTTATCATCTTGGCACTTTGTGTAATATGTGAATCCATTAATGTCATACCCTTCATAAGACATAACAGTCAATTTTGGTTTAAAGGCGAGGCATTTGATAGTTTCAGTAATATCATCTGGTGTTTGAGATAGTTGATGTAAGACTTTATTTTCAAACCACTTAATAAATGTCTTGTTATGCTCTCTAGCAATCCACATTGTATTGGCTCGAGGATATTGTCTCTTGATGAAATTGGTATGTTCCTCGATATAAATGTTCACTTCGTCCATGTTGTGTAAAATATACAAGTGACCTTGTTCCAACTACTCACGGCTGATTACTTTCACACGTGATCCCAAAATTCCTTTGCCAAATTGCTCGTCAATATTCTTGTCATTGTCAGGAGTGTCATTACCACTGAGAAAGTCATTGCAAAAATCCATAACCTCTCTCGACACATAACCCTCGATAATACTCCCTTCAGGCCGATAACGATTTTGAACATCACTTTTAAAAATGCTCATGTATCGTTCAAAGGGATACATCCAATGCAAGAAAACTGGTCCCAACATTTTCACTTCCCTAGTCAAGTGGACAATAAGATGTACCATGATATCAAAGAATGACAGAGGAATATACATCTCAAGCTGACATAGGGTAACAAACACTTCTCTTTGCAATTTATCGAGAGTATCAGGGTCAATAACTTTGTTGCACAGACTGTTGAAAAAGAAACAAAGTCTGATGATTGCAAACCTTACATGCTTCGGCAATATAGATCTAATTGCCACAGGTAATATTTGTTGCATTAGAGTGTGACAATCATGAGATTTAAGACCTATCAACTTCAGATCTTTCATTGATACCAATCTACAGATGTTGGATGAGTAACCTTGTGGCACCTTAACATTTACCAAACATTCACAAAAAGCTTTCTTCTCCTTTCTAGACAATGTGTAACAAGCGGGAGGTAAGTATGTTCTCCGATTTCCCATTTCACGAAATTCTGTTAATTCTGACCTTATTCCCATTTCACGTAGGTCCAGTCTGGATTTTATCCCATCTTTAGTCTTACCTGGTATATTCAACAAAGTACCAATGACACTATCACAGACATTTTTCTCAACGTGCATGACATTGATACAATGCCTGACTATCAAAGAACTCCAATAAGGAAGATCCCAAAATATTGACTTCTTCTTGAATAAAGATTTTTCACTCCGTGTGGCCATAGTACATTGTGATCTCTTACCAAATTCATTGACAAAGTCTTTTACTCTTTCATAAACAACCTCCCCTGGTATAGGTTTAGGTGCACTCCGTTCCTCATTCAATCCATTGAATGCTTTGCGCTTCCTACGATACGGATGGAATTTTGGAAGAAACCTTCGATGACCGAGATATACAGTCTTACCGCCATGTTTTAGTCTTGTTGAATCAGTGTTCTCTTCACATAAAGGACACACTTTAGCTCCTTTGACACTATATCCAGACAAATTCCCATATACTAGAAAGTCATTAATAGTGTAAAACAACATAGCATGCAAACGAAATGTTTCTCTTCGTGAATCATCATAGGTCATCACACCTTCACCCCAGAGTTTCTTTAAGTCATCAATCAGAGGTTCAAGATAAACATCGATGTCATTTCCAGGTTGTTTAGGGCCCGATATCAACAACGACAACATTATGTACTTATTTTTCATACACAGCCAGAGAGGAAGATTGTATATAACAAGCATGACTGGCCAAGTGCTATGTTGGATGCTCAATGTCCCGTACGGATTCATCCCGTCTGTACAAAGCCCAAGTCTTAGATTCCTGACTTCTTCACTAAATTCAGGGTACAATAGATCAATCTTCTTCCACTGTGGGGAATCAGACGCATGTCGTAGGATCCCATCATTATTTTTCTTAACATCTGCATGCCACCTCAAATTCTTCGCATCTATCGGATTGGCAAACAAGCGTTGAAACCATGATATTATAGGTAGATACCACATCACCTTGGTAGGAGAACTAGTTTTGGACTCCCCCGAAGTTGTCAATTTATACCGTGACGCACCACATTTTGGACAATCTTTCAAATCCACATAGTCCTTTTGAAATAATACACAATCATTCGGGCATGCGTGTATCTTCTTGGCATCCATTCCCATTGGGCACAACAATTTCTTTACCTGGTATGTTGAGATTGGCAGCTTGTTTCCTTCAGGAAGCATTTCTTTCAACAAAGACAACAATGACGTGAATCTTTTGTCGCTCCATCTATTGTTAGCTTTCAGCTTATACAGTCTCAACACAACGCTAAGCTTCGTAAACTTAGTAAAACCTGTGTATAACGATATCTCAGCATCATGCACAATGTTTCTAAAAATGGGAGGTGGATCGGTGTGCTCTACCCCACAACTATCCAGCATCGCATCAACGATGTCTACTGGAACTGGTTCATTCACATCTACGTCATCGTAGGAAATTTCTTCTTCCACACAAGCAATACTATCGACATCCACTGGTTTTGAGTTTGAAATCTCTCCATGCCAGTGCCATTCTGTATAGCCTTGTACAATCCCGTTGCACATGACATGAATTTTAATTTCGTCACCAGTGCTGACTTTCAAGTTGTTATCGCAATGCCTACATGGACAGTAGAACCTTTCTCCAGGTTGTTTCCTATGTTCCTCGACAAATCTAATAAACTGGTCAAGACCATAAATAAACTCTGGGGTGCAGCGATTGCGAATGGACATCCATGATCTATCCATTCTATGATCAAAGAGAAAACAAGTATATATTACAACAAGATTAGGGTCTAGGGTTAACAGATTAGAGTTTTTGCATGGTTAAAACTTTAGGCCAACAAATACATGTGTTGTCATTCTTATATATAATAAATGTGTATCACCTATCCCATTCTTGAACACCTAATCTCACTAGTAAGTGTATAATGTGTATTGGGTTTTCGAGAAAATTTCGGCAGCATTTCCCTACTGTTCTCTAAGTACATATGTACTTAGAGAACAAACGGGGAAATGCTACCAAAATTTTCTCGAAAACCCAATACACATTATACACTTACATCCTAAGTGAGATTAGGTGTTCAAGAACAGTCCCAAACCGGGGACTATCCAAGATTTACTCCTAATGAGTAAATCTTGGACGGGTTTCTAGGCCAACAAATACATGTGCTGTCATTCTCATATATAATAAATGTGTACCACCTATCCCATTCTTGAACACCTAATCTCACTAGTAAGTGTATAATGTGTATTGGGTTTTCGAGAAAATTTCGGCAGCATTTCCCTGCTGTTCTCTAAGTACATATGTACTTAGAGAACAAACGGGGAAATGCTACCAAAATTTTCTCAAAAACCCAATACACATTATACACTTACATCCTAAGTGAGATTAGGTGTTCAAGAACAGTCCCAAACCGGGGACTATCCAGGATTTACTCCTAATGAGTAAATCTTGGACGGGTTTCTAGGCCAACAAATACATGTGTTGTCATTCTTATACCTACAATCCTAGTTTCATCATTCATATCCTAGTTCTTCAAGTTAGGTGATTAACATTGTCAATATACTCAAAAAGGAAACAAGTTACCAATTTCATAGTTAGGACAGTAGAGATACCCTAAGATCTAGATCTAATGGTTCATAATGAGTTTGTGATAAAGTTACATCACTAGATGATTATGTAATTTCAAAAGCAGTACACAAATAAATTCAAATGAGTAGATAACTAAATAAAAAATAGTAGACAAAAAATACAAATTAGTAGATGAATAAATCATAAAAAATCAGTACATAAATAAACACAATCAGTAGATGAATCCAAACCCCAGCAGCAGCCTAGGCGTGCCCTGGCGCCGCACAAGAATCTGCCCAGAGGCCTAGCTAGGCAGGGCACCTGGGCTTGGGACCCTAGGCGTGCCCTGGCACCTGCTTAGGCTCTGCCTGGGTGAGGTCCAGGTCAGCGGCGGCAGAGAAAGCCAGCGGTGGAGGAAAAAAGGGGGACGATCGAAGGGTTACCTTGATCGGCGGAGGAGAACAGCTAGTGGGCGACCACCGGGAGCAGAGACCGGCGGGAAGATGGTGGCGGCGAGGAGAGCACTGAAGTAGCTACCGGCGGGGGCGGCGGAGAGGAGAGGAGAGGAGCAACGACCAGCGGCAGCACCGAGCAACGACCGGAGGAAGCAACGAGCGGCGACGAGCAAGAAATCTCCGGACCTAACTGAGAAGAATTGGGAATGAAACAGAGAAAGGGAAAGAGTCGCTCGCGCTAGTGCTGTTAAGTTAAACATAAGCGTCGGTTGTTTAAATGACCGACGCTACAGCCTAACCGCGTCGGTTTTCATAAAAAACCGACATAATAAGGGTGTAAAAATTTTTGGCGGGGACGGCGCGCACACACTTATAACGTCGGTTATTATAAGACAACCGACGCCCATATTAGAACTTTTGGCGCAAATTTTATCTTCATTCAGCGTCGGTTATTAGCTAAAACACCGACGTTGTATCTGATACTTTGGCGCAGTTTTTTTTTGCTCAAAAAAATTAGATTTCACGGGCTACTTTAGGCGCCGGTTGCTTTTCTTCAACTGACACTGAATGAAAAGCGATACCCGTGTCTGGCTGGTCTTCAAATATAGACGTCGGATGTCCTTATTAACTGACGTTTAATGTGAGTAGCGTCGGTTTTACAAAAAAACAGACGCCTCTAAAAGTGACGTTGAACGATGTTTCTGTACTAGTGGACCATGTGTGGACAAGCAGTTGATACAGGAAGCTACATGATTAATTTGAGTTTCATAACACTCATGAAGTCACAATTATACTATCAACATATTCATTAAGATCTACTGAAACAGATTAATATATTTGTTGAATACTATGATAGAATTAACATAGGTAGGGTTCTAGACATAAATGTATATACATATAGATATATATAAATATATATACACATATATATACATACATACAGTTAACAATGAGTGTCTCAAGTGGTCAAGCATGGTGTCTCCTAACAAAGGGACCCGGATTTGAATCTCAGATTTCTCCTTGATTTACTACCCTCCCAGGCGTTCAGATGTGTGATTCTCTTGAATACCCATGTGGGTAGCTGCCTACTCCTGAATAATTACTATTTGTGTAGTTTTTTGCTTTACATGTGTACATGATTACATTACCTTCTAGTTAATTATATTACATACATAATAGTTACAGTTACAACGGATTTACAATTACATATTTATTCCAAAATTGTTACTGTGTATTATGTCTGTTTTTACCTTTTTAGTCGAATACTTACTTTTTGACCACATAGATACATTTTTGTCTAGATAGATTTCTAGATGCATGGGTAGAGAACTCCTAGTTACCCATATATATATATATATATCTTTATTTTTAATTCCCACATGGGTACTATGGCATTGGTTACTCGGTGGAGCAGTTTACTGATTCTACAAATTTGATTTAGATTTCATAGATCTTTAGCCAAATCTTAGAAATGAAAACACGTGGAAGCAAAAACCTACCAATTTCTCTGCCAAATTGGGATCAACATAGTGCATGATTTTCTTCGCCCAAACAATCTCCAAATTCGAGTTCCACTCTAATCCTTCTCAAAGTGTAGGATACTCCATTTCACTTTACACCTTCTTCATTTTGAATAGCTTCTCCATTACAACCACATCCTGATGTGGTTCTCCATTCACTCATGTGATTTTACCATCAAGCTAGTTGTAGTTGTTAAAAGAGCTGAATGGTGGGGTGTTTGAGTTTCTAAGGAGAGACAATGGACCAACGTTTTCTAGGTTCTTTATAAAATGCACAAGGATTAAAGTAGTTGACTGCTAGTGTCCCTTGTTGACATGGAACGAACAAAGGGAGGAAATGCAACCTCTAGGGAGGTAATGAAGAAAAAGGGCAAGGGAATAGTAGTGGAACTAGAAAATTACACCAAGTGGCACTGAAAACAATATATGTATAAATGTTCATTTATTTTCGCACATGGGAGGGATGAGAAAAAAAATGCCTTCACTAAGAATGGAATCCACACCACTTAATTTTGGAAATCATTCATACACCACTCCAACTAGCCATTTTGTTTATATATTATATGCACTCAATGTATTTATACATATTTTGACCTTTATTTAATACCATAAGATAACTAGTTGGGGTTATTTTTTGGGAGGAAGGGGGGCTAAAACCCCAACAACCCCTAGTTATGCCCCTGAAGGCGAGAGTAACAGAAGAAGATGATAAAGTACCAAAGCATTACTATGTTTTTGACAATATTTAAGAAGATGACATTGTGGAAATTATGCAATAAGAGACGGTAATGAAAGAAGGTTTCAAACAAGATAATATAGAGATTGCAAAAAGTACTGCAACGAAAAGCAAGAAGAAAAGGGTAGCAGGAAGACAAAGCAGAGTACTAGTGTTGAGGATGTTGATGATGAAGAAGTAGAATATAAAGAGAATGACAATGGGAAAGTGTCTATTGAAGATGAAACAGTAATTATGAGACAAGGAAACAAATGACCGAAACTAATAAAACATATGTTGATGAAGAGAATGATGTATCTAGTGCTACTGAAGAAGAATATGGGAGAAGATTAGAAGACGATGAACCCAAAAGGGAAAGAAGCAAATGATTATTAAAGAGAAGATCAAACTTAAAGGCAAGGGAAAATGTGTATAAGGTAATGACCCTTTATGTTCTAGTATTACACTTGATTTTATAAAAAAAATGGCATGTACATATAGATATTTAATACTAAAATGTAAGATCTGAAGAAATAAATTAACAAAAGAAAATAGAAAGTAACTAGTTAATGTATAAAAGTAACTATATAAATAGACAATATAACTGTATGGATAAAAAAGTAATAAAAAAATACTTTAGATAAAATGCATTAGATTATGTAAAAGATGTTACTAGCCCATTTATGATTTATTTATCGAATCTAGTCCATGGTGGATACGTACTCCTATCACAACTAGTATAGGAGATACATGTGCTATTATGGAGTTGTTAGAGTGTTTTGACCTTTTGTCTCATTTCTAGTGTGTCTGTAATTATGTTCCTTCTATCAGTGTGTGTTGATAATATGATAAATTATTCAATTATGTAAATGTATCAAATCTTTACAAGTAGAATTTATTTATTTCCAGTCAAGCATCACCGCATGTATTAACTTCTCTAGTATGAAGAAGCAAGTACTGAATCAACAAAGTAAAATATTGATACAAAAGAACTCCTAAACTATGGAGTAAATATTTAAACTTATAATAAACATTTGTCTATGAAAGTAACTTGGTGTCTCCAAAAGTAACATTACATTAAAAAAATGTAACTATTGATGGTAAAGTAACAATATGAACTGAAGAGCAACATTGTAAACTATAAAGTAACTATTTTAATATAAATGTAACTATCTGAACTATAAAGTAACTATTTTTCATATAAAGTAACTATGTGTCATCGGAAAGTAACATTCTATCCACAAAATGTAACATTAGGTTCCATAATGTGACTACAAGGGATTAAGTGTAACTATTGTTGGTGAAGTAATAATATGAACTTAAAAGTAACATCATAATACAAAAAGTAGTAAGTAAGTTAGTAAGTAAGTAACATCATATTTTTTATTGCTACATGTACACAACTGCTATACCATCGATGCTATATCAAGAGTTACAATAATATTCAAAATAGTTTGGTGCTTAACAAAACTCAACTTGACATGTTGAGATCCGCTGCTTTTGTGAACTTGATAATGATGCCTTATGTAACTGTAAAAGTAGATTTTTTAGAGGATTTGATATAAATATATATTGATGATGATAGATTCATGATAGATCCATGGATTGAGTGTAGGATAATAATTGAGGTTGTTGCAATGATATCAGGTTTGCCAAATGTTGGTAAAGAAATTTAGCCAAAGAAAAGTCCCAGATTGCAAATAAGTTTGGAAAGATATGTTTCTTGGAAGAAAAGGTGAGGATCAAAGTGGTGTATTTGATAAGGCAAAAAGGGAGAAAAATGAGTTGAATAAGGACAACTTGGAAAAGCTATGGTAGGAATTTGAAATGAATGATGTGGAAAAAAATTACTAGAACATGTGTAGAGTATGGATGTTGTACTTATTGGCAACGTTCCTTTTACTAGACACAAGTTATTGTACCCCTCATTTTTTCTCTACTACTTGGATGATGTAACTATAACATAGAAGTTAAATTGGGCTAAGTTAGTCCACAATCACATTTTAAAGAAGATGAAATAACTAAGCAAAAATTTGAGAAGAAGGAGAGGGGAGATCATAGAAGCACATTTTATACCACTAGATGCGTTATGTGCCTCTATGTAAGTAAAATATTTCATCTTTTCTTATTTCAATGAACTATCCTATATGAAGATATGAATTGTAAAGGATACTTTTCAAATATATTCAGTTTTGAATTTTTGAGATCATATAAATAGCAAATCATGTTCAAGGAAGCAAAGCCAAGGATAAAAAATGGGCTGCTCCTATTAAGAAGAACATGGATCTCACAAGTTTGGATACTGAAATTGGTAAGCTCGAATTTCATGGAAGAGTATGACACTATAAATGTATATAAATTAGGATAAAAAATGGGTTGCTCCTATTAAGAAGAACATGGATCTCACAAGTTTGGATACTGAAATTGGTAAGCTCAAAATTCATGGAAGAGTATGACACTATAAATGTATATAAATTATATATGATACATTATAGCATTATTCATATTAGTGTGCACAGGTTTTGATAAAGATGATATTCAAAGAAATACCATATTACCTTGCAGCAAATTGTGCGAAGATTAAGGCATTGCCTAGTAAGGTAATTACAATAGCTAGCACAAGTAGAAGAGTCTTTGATAGCTTGGAGAAGAGAGTACAAATTTTAGAGGATAAACTCAAAATTCAAAAGGTAGAAGAGTCTTTGATAGCTTGAAGAAGAGAGCACAAATTTTAGAGGATAAACTCAAAATTCAAAAGGAAGTTTGTAATCAAATAACACTAGAAGCATTTTCTTCTTTCAGAGAAGAAAATGAGAGATTTAGAAAAAAAATTGTCAGAAGTTGATGAAGAAAACATAAAGTACAAGAAAGAAATTGAAGATGACAAGCATCCCGTAGCTACAAATACCTTCACTCTAAATTTTTATGAGAATGCAAGGTAGAATTTAGTATATATCAATGAGGGGAGAAAGAGGGTAGAGGAGTTGAGAGAAAAGTTGGTAAATATAGACCAACCTAGGAAAAATGGAGAAGACAGTTTGAATAAGGTGGAGATGAAATCTGGTGATACAATCACTAAATAAACAAGAAACAATGATGACAAGGAAGAAATACCAATGAAAGGTTATGAAGAAATGGAGTTAAATAAGAGGACAAGCAAACTTCAGCTCAAGAGGAAAGTGGTTGAAGAAGAGAAAAATGTAGATTCAGCTACAACAGAAGAATATGACAAAGGCACAACAGATGCTCAACTTTCAGAAGATGTTCCATAAGATGCTCATCCTAGAGAAGAAGTTCTAGCAGAACAAGATAAAGGTGAAAGACAATATGTAATGATGGATTCATACATTGAAGGCACTGAAAGAAGCTGAGACAAATGATACAAAAAGAAAGCTAAAGTACGTTCTGCCGAAGATAAGAAGAAAATCCTGAAGTATTGAGAAAGAGAAAGGGGAACTCAAAGAAGGATATTAGAAGCATCAGAGAAAATATCAAAATGAGGTGTCATGCACTAGTAAGGGTAAAACATATTTAATTGTTAGATTGTTATGTATTTAAAATTTATTTAGATAAGTAACTAACAAAAGTTACACTTCAAATATAACAAAAAAGCTCCACATTCATAGGATTAGAGCATTTTAAGACAAACGAGAAGACAGAGGATGTACAAGATCTCATTCAAAACATAGACAAAATGTAAGGAGTTGATTTTTGTACTCTTGGTTTAAAAAATACTTATAGTAGACATTATACTTACTTTTTAAACACAATGTTATTATCGGCACTAATTACTTAGACATCAAATATTATGATTACTTATTAGAGACATTAGTAGCATGTAATATACATTTCTCAATTCATAGATTGTATGTAACTTCTTTTGTATGTAATTTTTGGACAAAAAACAAACAATGCACAAGTCTAGGAGAGAATTGAATTTTGGAAAACATACTTGGTGCGCAGAAAGGATCTATCAACACTATTGTCTAAAGAGAAAATGATGCAATCACCTGTAAGAACTGAAGTAGTACACTTTTACTATTTTATTATGAATTACTAACTGAGGAGTCTAGATTTTTAGGTTATAAATTGCTTTGTGGAAATATTAAAAGTAACAATAAGAAAAAAGAGGAAGAAAGTGTTGTCATGGCATTGTTTGAGAGCTTATGTAATAGTAAGACAAACCACCATCACAATAGAATACAACAACTTATCACATCACAATACATGTAGCATCTATATACTTCTCAACATTTTTTTACAACAAAAGCAAAATAGGATGGTGGTTGACATAACAATATAGGAGATCGATATGTTGTGACCTCTCTTCAATGTACCTGGCAAAGAATTTATGACAATGGATTTTGCATTTACAATACTTAACAACGACAATCACTTGCACTTACTTAAATCAAGTCTTAGATGGGGTGCACATGTCTAACATTTCAATAGCGAGGAATTCCATTTCTTAAAAAGAAGTCATTATATAGGTAAGAAAAGACAAAGAGTGTTAATACACTATTGAATGAAATGGTGTATGTTACATTGTACTTAATAATGTTTGGTTTTATATGCAGGTGGATTTCATTCATGACTTTTTTAAGGGAGTGCCATAGTGTGGAAGTACAATATCTCAATAGACAATTGAGTTCCTTGAATGCTCTCAGTAACAAGATGATAGTGTTGATTCTGGAATATATGTTATGGAGTATCTTGAATGTTTGGTGAATGGGAAATAGACGAACTTCACAAGTAAAGACTTCCTTGCAACTAGGGCAGAGATCTTCCAAGGAATGATGAAGAAGGAAAGACTGCAACCAGTTATAGAACATGCTCGTGATCAAGAAGAGCAAAAATAAGGATGAGGTTACAAGAAAATGAAGAAAAATTTGAGGATAACATGCCAATCTTGAATACATGGCTTGTATCAGATTAAACCCACCTTTTATTAAACAATGTTTTAAAACAATCTGAATTTGAAATGATGCTTATGGATATGTGCATCTAGACCTCAGAACATACATTTAGAATCTGAATTACATTTTGTAATGTTTTATGGGGCTACTTTAATGCAGTGATCAAATTTTTCTATATAAACCTATTGTTCAATCAACCCAACATCTTTTTATTTGGAAATCTGAATCAAATTCTTGTGAATATGTTTATTTTGTGCAAATGTTGTAGTAACTTTTCTGGAGCTAATTTTGTGTTTT
This sequence comes from Alisma plantago-aquatica, assembly GCA_963693085.1. NCBI lineage: Eukaryota > Viridiplantae > Streptophyta > Magnoliopsida > Alismatales > Alismataceae > Alisma > Alisma plantago-aquatica. Next base: position 588,922,728 of record OY856413.1, on the reverse strand, counting down.
TTATTATAGTAAATTCTTTGTCTTGTGTTATTTGATGTTTTCGTTCTAATATTTAAACATGTTACTTTGATGTTGACTACATGGTTCTGTAACTTTAGCTATTTGGTGTTCATTTGAATGAGAATTATAGTCTATGTCATGTTGTATCACTAGTCATATAAAATCTAAAAGATAGTGATTGTCGTATGCTTTGAGGTGTTTGTTCTAGATATAGAGTAACTCTATGAACTGAAGGTAACTATGTGAATCAAAAAGTAACTATGTGAACTGAAAAGTAACTATGTGAACTGAAAAGTAATTATTGAACGTATAAAGTAACTTTAGGTCTACAAAAGTAACCAAAAGTTTTGGAATGTAACTACAAGGAACTCTTAATATGAATGCAACTATCTAAACACAATGTTATACGGTTACAAGGAACTCTTAATATGAATGAAACTATCTAAACACAATGTTATACGGTTATTGTGTTATTATGACTAAAATAACAAAGTATGATAATTTAAGGTATAAAGTAACTTCGTGAACTGAAAAGTAACTTTGTCAACTGAAAAGTAACTATATGAACTAAAAAGTAATTATTGAACATATTAAATAATTGTGGGTCAACAAAAGTAACGTAGAGTTCCAAAATATAATTACAAGAGATGGTTAATAAGAATAAAACTATCTAAACATAAGGCTACACAGTTGTTGTGTTACTACTTCTAAATAACAAGGTATGATAGCTCTAACTATAAGTAACTATTTGAATGTAAGAGTAACTATATGACTTACAAAGTAACTATTAAAATTGTAAAGTATATGTTGAATATATAAAGTAATTGTTGGGCGTATAAAGTAATTGTTTGACATATAAAATTTAGTGTTGATCCATAATGTAACTACAAGGAATGTAGTGGAACTCTTAATAGTAACTATGCATTTGGCATGAAAAATCTTAGCAAATTGAAAATATTGGGTTCCTTAAAAAGAATCAGGTTAGAAAGTAAAAAGGAAAAAAATAAATCTCTCAGGGTGAAGCAAACAAAAATTAGCAACACAGTCATACTAGACTACACAAACGTACCTAGAAGAAACCAACACAAATGTGTATCCAACCACAGTCATGGTGCCAAGATCAATCAACACGACCATGTATCCAAATACAACCGTGGCGGAAACAACCAATTATCATTTATTTCAAAGATCAGTCGGCCGCATAGCTTCACACTCCTATTCCAGCATCACCCAACCATGACCATAGAAAGCAACATGGTCATGTAGAAAAAAATTGGATTACCAAATCAAACTTAAAAAAAAGAGCAACAAAAGAGTAACATTTTGAATCATAACATAATCATTTGACCCTAAATGTAATTATATGGTTAAAAAATATCCTTTTGACATAAAATGTAACATAAGATTCAACAGCAAGAGAGTGAGCCTTGCCTTAGTAAGGTCTATATTGTAGCAAGAAGGGATTTCTTGATATTGATAGTAGATAAACTGTAAAGGGAAGAAGAGAAAGTTAGCTATGGATCTAGTTATGTAATAGAAAATGAATGAATATATAACATGCTAAATGAATTGTAATGCATCTTTAGCATAAATCCGAATTCGATACAAACACGACTCAATAGAAAGAATTTCTACAAAATTGAAGTGTAATCGCTTTTGAATACAACTATCAAAAGGTATATTAGAGTCGTTACATTTGTATTAAATTATAGCATGACTCACACACTTAATAATTGGATAATAATAGACCAACAACAATGCAATAGAAGAAGTCCAGTAGTAGCAAAATCAAAGTAGACAAGTGAAAAAACCCAATAATAGAAGAAATCACAACAACAACATGGTAGAAAAGTTAGCATCATTACATATAAAATAAGATTGTTCCATATCCATCAGCAACACCACAAATCTACAAGCATCACTACACAATCACCATCCCCAGATTCCAAAACAAAGACCTACTTAGTTCGCACACATATACAAGCCAAAAAGAAAGGTAAGATGACAAAGATGTAGATTTACAATATATATTTGCAAAATAGGTAACATACACCTATTTTTTTCAAAGGATAGTTTCTTCTATCATGATTAGCATCATACTGCAACAATTCTTACACTGTCTAAGCTTTACACTAAGAAAATTCAACTTTAGATTCATATTGCACAACAGTCACTCTAGGTCTACCTTTAATTTTGCAAATACTAGGAATATGAACCTTGACAACTGATAAAGAGTCTATACTAGAACTAGTTACACCAACATCAGAAATATCTAATTCTAAAAGTTCCTTTTGCAAGACAATATGCTTTTCATGATAGAGAGCTATAGCATTGTTCCTCAAGCTATGTTGACAACCAAATTACATGTAGAAACCAGTTGAAGGGTCTTCCTAGTGGATGAATGCATAACAAATACCTTGCCAAAAATAAAAGGATGGTATATGTGCCCTTTACTCCACCTCATTGATATTTATATGGATCAAGAAGAGTATAAAAATCATGATTCTTTAAATAAGCAAGAATGTGTCTGCAGGGAATTCCTTTGAACTCTAACATGAAATAATTGTAGGAAAGCATATCAGTGGATGAATATTCTTTTAACATACGAGGACAACTAGATCCACAAATACAATTTACCTCAAACACAGCACCTTCATGAGAAGTTTCCTTGATGTTATTCACCATACTTTGATGAACTTCAAATTGAAAGATTTTCAAAGTAGAGTTTGTGTATATACCTCTCATTTGCTCCTCCAAAGGCCACAATGAAACCAAATAGAGATTGTTGTACTCCTCATCAAAATCCTTGCAATTTTCTATCTCCCGTACATGAGAATAAGTAGTTTCCAAACTAAAAATAAGTTCAAATAGAGTATTCCTATTATGGACATGGATTCTAATGAATGCATTCAAGTTTTCACTCCTTTGAGTTGTCTTCATACCAGCAAAAAAGGAACCTTGCATAAAACATGAAACACACTTCCAGGGGATAGAGTACACATCACAAAAACAAGTCCACCTCTCTTCAAACATGTCTATATCATCTATATTATATACACAATCATTCAAAGCCCCAATTACACGGTCGTTCTTACACTAAGCTTGGAGGGAAGTTTATGCAAAATGTTCCAGCTATAAAAATGATGCTTACGTGAGGGAAAAATAGTGATAATCGCAACATTCATTGATGGGTCTTGATCAGTCTTGATGGAAATAAGCTCTTTACCAAAACAAAATAGATATTGTTTGAAAACCCATATGAAGGAATTATACTTCTCATCCAACAACAAAGCTGAAGCAAATAACATTCTCTTACAATGGTGATCAATACCACCAAACATTCCAAAAATCATCAAATATTTATTGGTACAGTAAGTAGTATTACATATAATGGCATCAAAAAGAGTGGACAGTCATATACAGAGATAGGATCAGACCAAAACAAATGTTCATGCAACCATATGAATCTTTTTGTTACACATAAAAGAATTTAGAATAAAAAATCTTGAAGCTTGGAAAACATTCCAACACCATATCTACATTGTATTTAGATTACTCCTTTCTCTTTCCAGTAAGGTGTTCATGAGCTTGTATACTTGTAATGGCAACTTGTCATAACCACCAGACTTAGATGCTATTAATGCAAGCTGCTTGGACGCATGTATATTGGCTTGGCTCATAGAAAAAAGCATGTCTTTTTTAGTCTGGTCGAGTGATAAATTACAATTCAAGTAGCGCAAATGAGAAATATTAACAAGACATGATTGTGATCATCAAAAAATGCCCTAACAACCCATCTAGATGAGGACTTGTCAAGTATGAATCGGATCATGGCTTTGCACCTGCACATCTACATGGAACACCTATGATTATTGGACAACTTCTCATGTAGATCACCAACTTCATCACAAATAGGGCTCAAAAGACCTTTAGATCTCTTAGAATGAACTATTTATTATAAAGCAAATATTTAACAAGAAAAACTTTGGTACCTCCTTCATAACGATTATTATCTTTCCTCACATTAAACCTAAGCATACTAGCATATCTATAATAAAAGGATGCACCATCATCTAAACTTCCAAATTCAATTGAGGACATACTATCACAGTCAATAGAAGAAGAAGAATGTACATTATCATCACGATCAATCATAGCATTGCTAGGATTAGTACGAAGACTAGTATCCATAAGAGAAACAACCTCACTAGCAAAACCTGCATAAAAACAATACATAAACATTTAGAATAATTAGTCAGAAGAGACATCTATTTCATATAATAGAAAAGCAATTAATTCTTTTGGAACAAAATAGTTAGAAGAGACATCCATTTCATGCATATACTTGAATAACTAATGCAACTAATAAGTAAGTAAGTATGAGGCATGCAATCTAAAGATAGAAGGTGATGATAGAAAAAGTATAAGTAATTTTGAAAGTAGGAATGAACATACTCATATCTAGTAACTTCGTATCATTGCAACTACTACAAAAATATGAACCATGTAAATTAAACCTTTGTTCATGAAGGTTCCATTTAAGATAGCTATTTGACTATGTATAGGTACAAGAATAGCTAATTCTAGGACCCTAATTATGTTTACTGGTCATATTTTGTTGTACTTCAGTGAAATGTTCTATATTTTTTTCAACTATTCTTATTTTAGCAAACATAAGAATAACATACACACTTATTTGTTATATAATTTTATTTCAAATTTGAAGAACATACACCACTGCATATTTCAAAATGATTATACCTAGGATAAGTAACTATATTTACTTAAGTGTAACTATCTGAACTTTAAAGACACATATTGAACTATAAAGTAACTATTTCACATATAAAGTAACTATAGGTTCAAAAAGGTAACAATATGTTCCAGAATGTAACTACAAAGGATGAAATATAACTATTAAAACTAAGTGTTTGATTTAGAAACCTAAATCTGCATTAGGTTGTATTCAGACAATGCTCCTAGTTAAAGACATAGTAGAACTTAGCCTACGATAGTTCATATATTATATTGGGAATTTTATACCTATGACATGAATCCAGTTCATCAGCAATAAGTGATATTAGTTAAGAAAACCAATTCCAGTAGGAATATATAGATTACCTAGTGTTTCCTCTTGTAGAAGATGTCCTTGACTTCATGTATTGTAGTTCCTCTGTATGAAACCACACAATTAGAAAGTTCAACTTTATAATCAATATAGAACTCGATCGTAATAGCCAAGCATATACCAAAACTAAAGAGAAAAGTATATAGAGGGAAGGTAGAATGCTGATAGCTAAGAATGAGATTGACGACTACAAGTGATTGCCGAACTCAGGGGATCAATGAATTGTTGACAATACAGGAATGCAAATCCATTGAGTATTGTCATCCATGGAGTATTCTCCTACAAAATCTATTCACAAGATACTTTGGTAGATCTATTCCAAAAGGGGGAAGGTCTATTTCGATAGGGGGCATATCTATATTGGAGGCACGATAAGTTGCACTTGATAAGAAGATGGTGGCATCAAATAATAATTGTCTTAAAATGTGAAAACCATGGGTGTCGGGTAGCCAAATTAAAATACCAGTGTGGGTAGTAAATGAACAACCTATATATATGTATATATGTGTGTGTATATATGTATGATGCTATTAAAATTCTTACTTTGGACAAAGTGAAAACATGGTATGGCTATTTGGAGAATAAGTTGATTGAATCGTGGGACAAGATAATAGATAAATTTTTGATGTGGTACTTTCCTCATAAGAAGACTGCATATTATGTGGGCAAGATACATGTGTTCAAGAATGAAGTGTGGGATTCGTATTCTGAAGCATGGGAATGATTTAGGGAAATTTTGAGGTGTCATCATCAAGGCATTAAATCTTAACAACAATAATATTTTCTACAGTGGTTTTGTATGTGATAGATAGGATTGATGAATGCATATTAATATGTTTGCATCTTTTATATCATTTATTAGGGGCATTGTGTTGTTATTTCCCAATTTTAGGATCTATTTTCTTTTGTTTTTCTTTTGTCTCAAAAAATAAAATTTTATTTAAATATGTTTGTTTATTGCAGAAGATAGTCGATTTGTACATGCTCTCTCTGGGGATCATGAATCCCCAAAAGTTTCAAGAGTTGAAGATCAAGGAGGCCTAAAGTTTATATTTTAGCCTCCTTGAAATGTCCAACCAATCAATTGGATGGTCCAAGCAGCCGACTTAAAAGACAAAATATACATGGGATCAAGTTGTGAATTGAATGGATCAAATGGCTTGTCTAGTTGACCGACTAAAATACCCCAATAATTGAGAAGATTTCATTTAGAGACAAACACATTGACTCACAACAAATCGATAGGTTGACCTTTATATGGGCCCGAGTGTTCACTTACCTAGTAGATCAAGTGGTTTCTCAACCAATCAGTTGGTACGTATGACAAAGTTTATGCAGACTACCATCGGGCCTCGAAACTGAGGTTTTGTGGGTCAAAAGACGATTGTATAAAAGGGAGGTGTTGAGCGAACTTTTGGGTTCATACTCTATCATCTCATAGCCTTTTTTTAGTGCATGGAGCAGAGAAATGAGAGAAGGAGCCATCATCTTCCTCATGGAGATCATTAAAGTGTTGTTGGACTACAAAACAAAGCTAAATATCACCATATCCTTCTTCTACATTCTTAGTGACAAGACTTCTTCTCTCCCTTTTGTACTTGTGTGCTTTCTCTAAACATAAGTGACTAGATCTCATTAGTGGGGCATGGGGTATATCCCCATAGCCCACACTTTGTTCTAGTTGTCATTAACTCTAATATTTCTGCTTGTTGGATGTGTTTCATTCATTTTCTGTACTTGTTTTATGACTTCATCAATCACATTGCTTGTTTCTTATGATTTTTGGGTAGAGACCACAAAACCTAGGATTAGAGTACTAGACGAGTGCTTATAACTCTAGATAAAACCATGAAAGGAGTTATACTAGATGATTAGATAAATATTCATGGGCATCGAGATCCTGGGTTTGTGGGGAATTCAATACTTGTGAGATTTATGTTCTGAAAGGATGAAAATCCACATGGTTCCAATCATTACATGCTTAATTCCAAGAGTTATACTGATTAGTATAATTACATAGGCTACCCTCAGTTTAATCAATTTTTTCCTTACAATATTAATTTTTAGTCTTAGTTATAATCTCTCAAACAACCAAATTTAAAGATTGTTCTAAGTAATTGGTTCAAAGCAATTATTAATCACATTGTCTCTTAGGTTTGACCCTTATCTATACTATGATTGATCTGTTCTATTGTCGATGAGTTGATTTTTGTTTTTAAGGATGAACTCTAGGGTCTCCATTCCCTAGTGAAATTGTGTGTGCAAACTTCTTACATCCAAACTTTGACATCATTTCCCAAGACAACAGAATAGCTTTGAACCCCATTGCTTTGAATAATTAGGAATTTTATTCTCAATTGATAATAATGCATATCCTCTTGAACCGCTACTTCCTGAATTTTTAACTTCCTCTAGTATATGTTTAAGTACTAATGGTGTATGTGACGCTCACAAAGCATCGACTACACACCACTTGCATTTGATCTAGGGATTGACAAAACTTTCCGTCATCTAAATAGGCCCTATCTAAAGAAAATGGATGAGTACGGAATCAATTGTAGGGTGAATATGGCCTACGTTGCACAAATAGAGGCCTTTGTCAAGGAGAGAAGAGAATTCATGGTTACTAAGCAGGAAGCCCAAGATGTCACAACTCTAGAGGAAGAGAGGCAGAAGAAACTTAAGGGCTTCCCATCACTAAGGCTGCTGAAGCACACAATCCGTCGTGCCTCCTGTTATCAATGCTCCACAATTTGAGATCCACACACAGTGGATCACCATGATCCAAGGAAGATTTTTTTCTAGCCATAATTTAATATCAAGTACTTCTCCAACCTTTGTGCCTTGCACAAGATACATGGTGTTTCTAAAGACTCCATTAAACTATGACTTTTTAAGTATCCATTAACATATCAAGACAACAATTGATACTATGCCATGTAAGGAGGCTGCATCACCATGTGGTAAGGTCTCCAGTCCAAGTTTCTTGAGAAGTACTATCTTCTGTCCCTCACCTATTAAATCAGGGGACAATTCGCATAGTCCTCCATGGTTCCAATAGAAACCTTGGCTGAAGCTTGTAAGCAATTTAGAGAGTTCCCCTGTTGTTTCCCACATCACAACATTTCTCAGTCTAGCTGATTGAGACATTCTACTTGGGTATTGACAACAACAATGAGACTTTCCTTGATACCTCATATGGAGGTAATTCCATGTTATAGATCATTGACAGTGCTTGGGAGGTTGTCAAGAAAAGTTCCAAAACATAAGCATAGTACAACCGAGGACAAGGTGGCTTCTTCAAGGTTTACAAATTCAAAGAAATTCTGAGTTTAAATCCATCAATGAATCCCTCAAGAATCTTGCCTTAAAGCAAGACAACCTGAAGTCCTCTTTCAATGCCTATGAAAGAAGAGGAAAACTACAACAACCACATTACATGCAACAACAAGTAAAATTTGTAGATTTCTTTTGTGAGGCATATCAAGGCCATGACCATTCTACTCTATAATGGCAACTTCTATATAATGTCATGGTTAACAAAGGTCATGTACAATTTGAATATGGACAATAGATAGAGGATCTCAAATATGTTCACAACAAACCCGACCAATCCTACTGCAACCTAAACTAGACTAGAAACCATCCTAATTTCTAGTACATAAATCTAGCCGGTGTAGAGAATGCATCAATAGTAGCCTTCTCAAGTGAACAACAAAGTCTATGGTCATCTAGGGTTCCAATACAACAACAAAATAGAACTTTAGGACCCAATGCAACTACCAGGGTAATTTATAGAATTGTTGATACAATCAAGGAAAACAAAATCAAGTACTGCATATAGCACAACCTACTCCTTCCACAGATGACAAGTTTTCATCCATTGAGAAGATTCTCCAGTCACATCAATCCATGATTTCTAGAATCTATTGATGCTTAGTCGTCCCATCTATATGCATCTACACCCTTCCACATGTTCTTTTGCATGACAACTCGAGAAAAATCCAACACATCCTAAGTAGTTGAAGGTCATCTCCACACATTTAGGGAACGTGTATGTTTCTCCTCCTCTAGTGAAGCCAGCCAACGTGCCCATTGACTTTAATGATGACGATATTGTGATGGTATAGAAAGAGTAGGTGGAAGACATAGCTATTGGGTTTGATGCAGGTAGAGCATCAAATGTTGAAAACCCACAGGTGGAGACAATTCAACCTGATGTGCCAGTCTACAAAACACACCCTCTTTATCAAACATGTCTCAAGCAAACAAGACTTGATTTCATATCATTGAGATCAAAGGAAGCTATGAACAATCTTCAGATGTACATCCCCTTCTTGGATACCCTATATGAAATTCCTATCTGGTCAAAGCATTTTAAGACTCTATTGACTAGAAAGTACACCAAGGAGGAGTATGAGACCGTGAAACTTGCAAGAACTACTTACTGAATTATTTTGGATAAGATTCCCAAGAAGTAGAAGGATCTCAGTTCTTTTGGGGTTGGTTGTAATTGGGTTTCACCAAGCATCTGCCCACCTGCATGACCATTTAGCTAGTCAATTCCTCCATGACAAATTCTACATGTATCATTAAGGATAATATTGTGAAGGCTGGGAAAGACGCATATGTCTCATGTGACTTTGTGATCATGAACATCAACAAGGATCTTTGATATCCTCTAATTTTTGGCCAACTAGGCCACAACCCGAGCCTTGATTGATGTGGAATGAGGCACCATCCTTCTAAGGCAAGGAAGATAAAGACTCAAGTTTTGGGTGTTTGACAACATGAAATCCCCTAGCATTCATAAGGAAGTGTTCCTACTAGACTACATTGACATCCCTAAGCTCAAGTAGGAAGATGATGCATGTGAAGATCCATTGCAAGCCACTCTCACCATTCCTAATAGATTTTTGTTTGATGATGACCAAGTCAACCAGTGCAGGTTCCATATGGAATACTTTTGAAGAATCACCTGACACTAAATTTGAAGAATTAAAGAGGGTATTATTGAAGAGAAGTCTGAACCACCAAGGACTTTTGAGATGAAGGCCCTACTCGAGGGGCTGAAATAAGTTTTTCTTGATGAACATCTTACTTGTCTAGTGATCAGAAGTTCATATTTGACACGCAGAGGACAAGCTATTGACTGAGTTGAGAAAATGAAAGGGCACCTTGGGATACAAAATGACTAACTTGACAGGAGTCATCCAAGATATCTACATGCACAAGATTCCTATGGTTGAAGACTATATTCCATCTAGAGACCCTTGGTGCAAATTAAAGTCAAACATGAATGAGGTAGTTAGTCTTGAAGTTATTAAATTTCTCACTTCATGGATCGTCTATCTGATTTTAGGCTCTCCTTGGATCAACCCTGTTAAAGTTGTTCCCAGGAAAGGTGGTACCATTGTGGTGGAAAATGGCATGAATGAGATCAAAGTCACCCACACTATCATATGATGGATGATGTGCATTTACTACAAAAATTTGAACAAGGGCCCAATGAAGGACCATATTTCTCTCCCCTTCATTGATTGCATTCTATATCACCTCACACATGTTGAATTTTTCTACTACCTTGATGGCTATTCAGAGTTCTACCAAATTTCTATTCACCCCACAATTACGAGAATACTACATTTATCTGCCCTTTTGGCATTTATGCCATTAGGAGGATGACGTATGGTCTCTACAACACCCATGCTACCTTTCAACATTCTATGGATGCCATCTCGGGTTTATAGAAATAGTGACTCCATCTACGTCAATCCTTTGATTCATGCCAACATTACTTGCCTATCTTGTTAGCAAAATGCAACGAAGCACATCTAGTGTTGAACTACAAGAAATTCCACTTCATGGTGAAGGAAGTCATTGTCCTCACCACATGGTAAGCAATAGAATAATAGAGGTCAATAGAGAAAAAATCAAAGTTATTGCAAAACTTCCACCCCCTCAAACGTCAAGGAAATTTGTTCCTTCTTGGGACATGCCAAATTCTACAGGAGATTCATCAAAGATGTATCTAAGATCACTAAGCCTCTCACTAATCTTTGTTGAATGAGACCATTTTTTATTTTGACAAATCCTACATGACTAGCTTTAATAGCCTAAAGGCATCCCTCACCACTACTTCAATTATCCATGTGTCGTATTGGTCTCATATGTTTGAGATCATGTGTAATGAAAGTGACTATGTAGTGGGAGCTATCCTTTGTAAGCACATTGATAAGATGCATCATGTTGTTTATTATGCTTCAAATACCATGGATGAGGTGCAACGAAACTACACCATGGCATGGAAGGTTATGTTAGCAATCATCTAAGCCTTCGACAAGTTCTAGTCCTATTTTGTGGGTTCCAAGGTGGTTTTGTATATGGATCATGCAACCATCTATTATCTCATGACAAAGAAAGATACCAAGATCAGGCTTATCCGAATGAATTTTGTTGTAGTAGAGATTTTTACTTAGAGATCTGTCATAACAAAGGTTATGAGAATGTGGTAGTTCACCACCTTATATGGCTTAGTCTGCAAGATAGAAACAAAATCCAATTGTTGATTCCCTACTTGATGGTCAACAACTAGAGCTGAACCTTTTCCATGGCTTGATGATTATGTTAACTATCTTGCAGTTGGCCTTTTACATCTTGAGTATAAATGAAAATCAAAGAATAAATTCTTACTTGATGTAAGTAAAATTCTGTTGGAATGAACCATATTTGTTCAATCTTTGTGCGTATGGACTTTAATGTAGATGTGTTACCAAAGAGGAGGCTCAAGATCTTCGGGAGCAATGTCACTTTGTTCCGACTAAGGGACACATGAGACACAAAAGACAACCATAAAACTGTTTCCATGTGGATTCTTTTGGCCAATAATATTTAAGGAGTCCTATGATTTTATCCTTGCCTATGATCGATGTTAGAGGCCAAAAATATATCTAAGAGGGATCACATGCCTATGACCTCATGGAAAGAATTGGAAGTTTTAGATATATGGGAGTCGACTGCATGGGGCCTACCCACCTCCTAAGGTTTTTCTTAAATTCTAGTAGTTGTGGACTATGTATCCAAGTGGGTGGGATCTAACCCCAGTGTCTCTAGCAATTCCAAACATGTGATCAAGCTCTTTAAATACTTCATCTTCCCTAGGTTTAGGTACCCTCATACAGTGATCTCAAATGGAGGATCACATTTTTGGAGAGGAAGTTAAATACATTGCTGAAGAAGTACCACATTTTCCACAAGGCTTCTTCCTCTTATCATCCTCAAACAAACGTCCAAGTGAAAGTATCGAATCACAAAATCAAATTATTTAGAAGATTGTGAACCATGCAAGGAAGGATTGGGCTTTGAAACTCCTTGATGTATTGTGGGCATATATAACCACTTTCAAGACACCCTTCGAAACCAAGAAATTTAGATTAGTCTATGGGAAATCATGTCACCTCCTTGTAGACATAGATTATAAGGCCAATTAGTCCATAAGGACCCTTGATTTTGATCTATTTTTGTCTAGTGATAAGTATTTTCTCCAAGTGCAGGAACTTGAAGAACTGAGAATGTCCGCCTATGAAAGTACAACAACCTAGAAGAATAAGACAAATATGTGGAAAAATGACCATCTGAGAGGGAAGGATATAAAATCGGGAGATCAAGTCTTAGTGTACAACTCTAGGTAGAGATTGCTCCATGGGAAACTCAAATCTAGGTGATACGACTCTTACCTAGTTAAGCATGCCAATACACATGGCGCCGACATCCTTTGGGGCAAGTTTAAATGTGAATTTGTAGTATATGGACACTGACTCAAGTGTTACTTGATGAGTTATGATTTTGTGGCTTATATAGTCACAACCCTTGCTCCTCTCATAGCCAAGGATGTCTTGATCTCAAGCATCAGGCCTTTGATATTAAACATGACACTTGTTGGGAGGCTACCCAACGTTCTACTTCCCTTTGAATAATTGTCTTTATTTTCTTTTCTTTTATATTTTTTGTCATGTCTATCTAAGAGTCCTAGTTTTCTCATATTCTTTGGGTTTACTCTTACTCGAATTGATAGTATATCCTTACATTGTAGGGCATAACAATGACATTTGTCTGCCTAACATCTAGCCAACCAACTGATCAGCTGACTTGGCAAATTGGTCAGTTGGGAGGGACATCTTTAACTGATAAGGCCAATCAAACAACTCTCATAAAGCCAATCAACCCATTGAATTGAAACATTTTCCTCGAAGTTTACTGAGCAAATTTTAGACTTTGAGTCGACCAACTCGCAAGGCAATCGGTCACTGGCCTATAGAATTTCCTTGGAGTCTACTAAGAAATTTTTGAGATTTGAACCAAGCATCTTGAATCCTCAATCGATCGATTGGAGGAAATATTTGAATTTCCTAGACGTTGTTGAGCACCTCAACCAATTGGTTGGCCTGACTAATCAACCAATTGGATTGTTCCTAAATTCATCTATAAATGAAGGGTTGTTAGGGGATAAAGGGGTCACCAGGACTATGAGTCTACCAGGACCCACTACCAAGATTAAGGGGCTCATCAGACCTATCCCGACCCCACTTCTCACTACTATGGGTGAGAGTATCCTAAGCCATCTACCCAGTGATAGTCATCCTAACCATCCATTGACGACCATACTCCTTCTCCTCAGCCACCATAATCGAGGACCATGAGGGGTGGTGGTTATTTCAATATATTACTTCCCTCCACCCTAGATATAGGATTTTCTCAGGAAGAGAAAAATTCTAAGTTTAGGGTGGAGGTGGGTGGTGTGTATCTATTCCGCCCACTCCATCTTATTTTATTTCAACATTCTTAGCATGTTATTTTGGTTTGCATGTAGTTTTAGCTTTGTTTTTTTTGTTAACTCCTTTTTCTTGCTGTGTTATGGTTGCTGCCTAGTCAAACAGTTGTTCTTATGTGAATGTTTAACTAATGAATCCCTTGAATGAAGTGAACTCTCTTGTAACAGATTCATGAACTCACTTGTAATAGATTCGTGAATGACCATTGCTACAACAAGCCCCATCACCTAGGACCCTAAGTAGTAGTCCTCCTTGGAGAAGATGGAAATCTATAAAAGATAATAGAAATCAAATACAATGTGTCTTTACTTGATTTTTGTATTATCTTGTGAAAATTCTTGATTGTCGAATGTTGTAGAAAGAATTGAACCAATGTTATGGTGCACCCAATGCGTTGAATTCACAATATGATATGCACAAGTTCAACCTCTTCCACACTTCTTCCATCATCTTATTACTCCCCATTTGCCATAAATAATTTGAAAATGAAAAATATGCCAATTTCCAAGTTAGAGGTGGAGCATTCCTCTCACCTCACCGATTCTTCCATACCCCTCCTGTGTAATAGATGTGTACCACCAATAAAGAAAATATGTCAATGTGCACACTCAAATAAAAGGAAAAAAATGCAATCAATGTAATTGCAAAAAAAGTAAAATGATCTTGAGTAAAATAGGGGAGATATCACCTTCTTCAATACCTCCATTCATTCCTCTTTTTCTACATAAAGGAATACACATATCCCCAATCCACTCCACCACTGAACCTTGTTGTTGTGTAGAACTCATAAGAATATATAGGAGTACCAGAAGCATTAGGGATATGATGTGTTTTTTAATAGTTTTTGATATTGGAACAAGTTGTGAAGAAATTTCAAGTAAAGGATATAGAAAATTTTATTATGTTATTTTAGGAAATGAGGGTTGTTTGACCATGAATGGTGGTATGGATTCAAGTGGTACTACGCAAGAGAGGAGCATAGGTTGTTAGTATTATTTGTAACTATTCTTGGTTTATGTTACTCAAGGACGAGCAATGTTCAAGTTTGGGGTGATTTGATGAATGCATAGTCATCTGTCTTTATTATATCTATTGGATCATTTATTAGGGGTGAGGTTTTGTTATTTCTTAGGTTTAGGATTCATTTTCTTTTGTTTTGTTGTTGTCTCCAAAAATAGAGTTTTAAATCTGATGTGCTCATTCATTATAGGAAAACAACCATTTGTACCCCCTCTCTCTGAGTGTCATGAATCCCCAAAAGTTCCAAGAGTTCAAAGATCAAGGAGGACTTAAGTTCATATTTAAGCCTCCTGACGATTGTCTTGTCCAACTCACCGGATTAAAAGCCAGAATATGAACAAGATCAAGCTGTGAATTGAGCTGGTAGATTGGCTTGTCCCATGGACACTTAAAAGTCCAAAAAGGGTAGTAAGGCCCTAATAACTTGAGAATATTTCATCCACTGATGAAGCAGTTAACTCACAATGAATCGTTCGGTAGACCTATAGACGGGACCAAGTCTTCACTTCCCCAGTCGACCGATTGGTTACCCAACCAATCAATTGAAGTTCTGACAAAGTTTCTACAAAGTTTTGTCGGGACGTAAATCTTAGGTTTTATGGCTGAAAAGTTTGTTGTACAAAAGGGAGGTGTTGACCTAACGCTTGAAGATCATACCCCATCATCTTAAAGCCTCATTTTGGTGCACATGGAAAAGAAAAGAGAGACGGAACCATCATTTTACTCATGTTGATCATTGACATGTTGTTGAACCATAGAATGGAACTATATATCATTAGATCCTTCTTCTATGTCCTTAATGACATGACTTCTTCTCTCCTTTTCTATAATTGTGTACTTTTTCTAAATATGAGCGAGTAGATTTCATTACTGGGGAATGGTCCCATACTTTTTTCTAGTTGTCATTAACTTTGAGATCTCTACTTGTTGGATGTGTTTCATTCATTCTCTGCACTTACCCTTTGACTTGATCAATCACATTGCTTGTTTGTTATAATCCTTGGCGTAGAGACCAAGAAACCTAGTATTAGAACAAAAAATGAATGCATAGAACTCCATATAAGATCCCATAAGGATTTCTACTAGATGATTGGATAATGATCTGTGGGCACCGAGATCTAGGGTCCATCAGGAATTCGATTCTTGTGAAATTTGAGTTCCGAAAGAATCCAGATAGTCCTAATCTAGACATGCTTGATTCAAAGATTTATATTGATTAGAATAATTACATAGGCCATGATGGTGAAACCTATTGTCCCAACATCTTTTATTAATTGAATTAAACCCTTAATTTAATTATTTTTCCCTTTTAATATTTATTTTAATCCTTTATTATAATGTCTCTAAAATAGACAAATTTAAACATGGTACTTCATAATTGTTTTCAAGCTCAATCACATTGTCTCTTGTGTTTGACCTTTTTCTATACTATGAATGACCCTTTCACTTACGAGTGAGTTGATTCATGTTGTTATAAACTCTAGGGTCTCCATTCACTTTTAAATTTGTGTGTACAAACTTCTCACATCAAGGACCTTATTTGATTTGGCAAGAGGAGGTTTCTTTATGAACAATTATGCAACCAATCACTAGAAAATTCTAAAGAAAATGGTCATGAATTGGTCGTGGAGTGGAAAACTTGAGAATAAGGAATCCACAAAAAGTTCCTTGGAAGTAAAGGAGATGGATGAAATAAAAGCACATGTAATTACATTGACAAAGTAGCTAGGGTCACTTTAAACAATAAAAACAACGTCTTTGCTACTTTGTTGATCGAAAGTGGGAATTCTAGATTTAGAACTGACTTCCTAAGAGAGTCGTTAACATGAAAAAATCACATGAGTTAGATCAAGTATCATGGTTTTCTAGTCTATATCCAAATAGATAGACCTACTGATAAAATAAGTTATTACTACATGATGAAGAATATCCTAAGGTCACATAGATCAAGATCAATAGGTTAGCAATCTCATAATGATTGAGTGTAAAATTATTGATACTGACATTACTTTCACAATAGTTTAGGATCATATCATGGTCAATCTATTTTTTCCCCAACCAATGGATCAATAATGGACTTATCTTAATGCTCTCTTGAGGTAGGGAGAAGTTGAGGGTTTCATGATCACATATTTATCATTTGAAAAACTCTATTTAGAAAAATAGGATAAAAAGAATATGTGATTCCTTCATTTTGTCATTTATTTAGAACCATGTGAAGGTAGGTCGAGTCCCACTAGGTTCATGGTTCAAACCTTAGTTTTGTATGTTCATCTTTGAAATTGTAATGACACAAGTTGTGTCCCATATGACTCATTATTTCATTGCATGTTTCCTTTTCTTTTCCATATCCATAATTATTGTAATGGGAACTCTCTAATTAATATCTTACAACTGTGTTCTAAGCCTTGATTTTCTTAAGCATAACCACATTTTTTCTTGCTAAGTTCACCTACCTCACGATCTTCTTTGCCCACTTGCATAAGATAAACTAACTCATGGAATCCTAAAAGCTCGAAACAAAGAAACTCACAAATCAAATCAACATTTTTGTCATGGTTGAATACATTCATGCATTCCTTGGATCTCTTCTTGAGAAGCACATCATTAACACTATTATTATCCACCCAATCGACCATTGAGGTTGATTTGGTTGTCACACTCCTAATTTCATCTTATTTTCCACCATTTACTGTTTTCTCCCATCTCTCATACAATCAAGTATTTTGAGGTCAAATTAGCTAAAATCAATATCCTACCCATTATTGAGGACAAGCTCACAATCAATCCCTTAATGATGTGGCATCATTCTCCACAAGATCAGAATGGAACAACATGCTTTCTGTTACAAATCCTATTTGAATGAGAGTTTAATAATTCAAACTTAACTTGTGTTATCTTTTATAGAGAAATGACAAATATTACCACAAGTTTAGAACCCCGCATTGGATCCATAGGTATGATCGTGAGTCATTGTATCACATTTACTATATGGGATGACATCTTCAAAAGTTGGCTTCAATTTGACATTTCCCCTAGACTATGTATGCCATCTAGGTTTACAATGCTTCTTAGAGAAATGAGGCATTATTTCCATAGAAAATGATGCAATATTGCTACTTTCAACCAACTATAGTGATGGGATACTATAAAATCATACCTATAGGTATCGAAAGATACAAAGTTCTCTTTATTCCTTTATCCCCCCCCCCTCAATAATTTCACAATGAACCTCTTTTTAAAGTTTGGTTGCTAGAATTATTTCCCAAAATCCTTTACAACCCATGTGATTTCTAAAGCCTTTGTAATGCTTCTTAATTCGACATTCAAACTTTAAGTAAGACTCTCAACCATAATCTCAATTTTATTCAAGCTTTAATATGGGGCTCATAGTTAGATGACTACTACAAATAGATCACGTAGTATCTTTTCAATAAAATCCCATGTTTTCTGGTACCTAAATCGACACATTATTTAGTGATGGGTGTACTTCTTTACTATGACTATGAACTAGTATTAATCCCAAATAGATTGTGGGGAATCTTACCCATTACAAATTCATTATTGTTGGATATTAACATGACTATTATTGGAAGATGTTTATCAAACCCAATCAGATCATCTAGCAAAGTCATGATGTGCTTCAGGACCTCTCTTTTAATCAGCATTAATGCCAACTATTAGAGAGAAACCTGAAACCTAAACCCAGATTATTAAACAAAACAAATATTTCTCAAAAAATGTGATTAACATAATATACAAAAAACATAGATATTTTTTTCCTTTTCCTTTGTCATAGAACCTCGTAACCAATGTCACATCAATGACAACATATTCAATCGCCACAAATCATATTCTACTCTATTAAAACTAAAATCAAAACTTACTGCTCAGATGTGATTCATTTTACATCAGTTACTTGTATATGAAAGAACAAACTCGATCTACAATCCATCCTGAGAAAGAAAGATTACACCGACATTCTAATTTAGATTATTCTATTTACATCTTCTTTGTCATGACCTCTCTGTTGGATAATATTATACCTAAAAATATTTGGAGTAGCCTCATAAGACTCATACAGAGCTGCAGTGAGTGGATGCCTCCCACTGAAGATGAGTACATGCATCAACATCAGATTAAGTATAATGAACTTTAAAGAAACTTGCATATATTGAAAAATCAAGCAATTAGTTCTAGCAATTATTCAAATCTAGTTCATGATAATAATCTAATCAGTCTGGTAAGGTGATCACTTATACTAGATTTAACTTCAAAATATCTTTTGGTGTATGTCTATAAACAAATTAGTAGGTGCTACTTAATTCAAAATGACAATCCTTTAGTATGAGTAATAAGTTAATATCTACGCATGTAGAATCAATACATAACAAGAACATCATCTTTTTGACACCCCACCAGCTGGACCAAGAACACATCTTGCAGTCCTAAAGTTGAATTACACACAAGACATGTCTAGAAAATATGAATATTCAAATGACATGTAAATCAAAATTACATCATCAACCAATTGTGAACAATTAACATTAAATTCCTTACTAGACATATAAGAATGAGGCAACATATTATATTTATATAAAGATAACTAATTTTTACAACAAGAGACATATTCAATAAAAATATATTTATCAAGTAGCAACAAAGGGAATATAACAAACATTCAACTTGTGTTCTACAAGACTTGTCATCGTTTTATGCATTTGCCCTAATAGTACTTGGCTTGTACCTCACTGAGTAAAAGTCACAACGCTTGATTCTCGTGTCAACGACTCACCATCACTATCTTAGGATTTAGCAGGCCATCCTAAGGCATCAACAATAGACTCTGGTCCACCACAAGGCTGCCTAAAGAGGTTTAGGTCCTCATCTCGGGTACACAATATAGGAATAAAAATAATAACATATCATAATATCACATATCATGATATTTCATATGTTTGACAAGTTTTATTTCATCAGATTCTATTCCCCATGGACATAGACAATCACAGTAGAGGATTTAGGGTTAGAATCACACCAAATGACTCATCCCCAAGTCATGGTGGTCTAACCTTTAGGGTCTAGATCCGCACTCAAGAAATCCTTCTTATAATACTCTAAATACTACAACGAGCTGTTTCATATCCCCAGTGTGGCACACGAGCTAAACTCACGGTGTTCCAAGCAGTTAACTAGATGTGTCATTATTTCACTTGTATTAATCCCATTTTACTCATTTTAAAGAAATTTCATATCATCATATATCATATGAGTATATATATTCTCATGCAACTAGAATTACATAAAGAATATTAGGACTACAAGAAAGACAAGCATTGTATCAAATATCAAAACAATCTATGATTTACAACATTCATGTTTGATTCCTATTTGTTCATCATTTCATATAATTTATCATCAATGGGCTATCATCCCGAGACATAATATAGCCATCTAGCATTTACCCAAATTAGTGTCCTTAAATGCAATCAATGCATGTTAATTTAATCTCAACATGTTTCTTATCGATTCATTCCACATCAAAATTCTCAACAAGTATTCATAGAGACATTAGAGTTGGCAAGAATATAGTCATATAGACCATGTCATGGTGTCCATCATGTTTAGAACAATTTTATCATACAACATACTTATTCCAACCAATTTCAATATATATGAATAAATGCAAATTGTAACCGTGCATAACACAGTTAATACTCCTTTGTTGCTATTCACCGCTCTTCAGTTAGGGCTACTACTTACTGCGTAAGTGATCTCTTTTGAAATCCATTAGAGAAGGTCATTCTCATACTACAAATATCCTAAAATACTACTACAATCCAAGAGCACATTCTTATAAACCAGTTCATATCCTTGAACCTTATATTGTAATTGAATTAAACTATACTTGTATGCATTCTTTAATCCCTCATTTGAGATTATTATCCATTAGCATCGGATAGATCATCATTTTAGGGTTTAGATTTGGTTCTTAGATCCATATATAATTTTCATCATTTTTCTTCATTTCATATTCAATTGTTTAACTTCTTTCATTCCATGTTCGTCACTACTCTAGGGACAAATCATTCTAAATTTACTTAATGTGTAAAGTTTCTCTGTCATTAAAATCCTTTGTTGGTCTAATTTTAGCATATTGCACTCATTTTAGGTCAATCCAAATATACTTGAAGTAAAATATAAAAGACTCCCTCATACTTTTATTAGTATTTTATTCATTACATATCATTACAATTCACATTGCCTTTGTCCATTTATTATTTTACATCTAGATACATATACCAAGTCATTTGACTCATAATGGCATTTCACTAAATAAAATCAACCCTTCAATTCTTCATAAAGCTCTCAAATTAGATGATACCATGGATTAGGGTTACTTATTCTTGCCTCTAAACCTCTAATCATCTTCTCAATTCATTTGACTTCAATAGAAGTCGTGCATTCATACATGATTCACTCATTATTCCAAATATTATACAAGAATAGAAGCATTAGGTCTAGGTCATCTTAATAAGGCTTGGTATCTTCAATTGAAGTAATAATATGTTTGATAAAGAATTTCCTCACATTTACAAGATGATATACAACTTTAGGCTTTATCTCTCATACTTTGATAAACATTGAATTCCTAGGATTTTCAAGAGGTCGGCTTAGTTCAATACATCATAAGAATCTTATCATTTAGTAATGTCATTTGGGTGTATAGAGGTTCATTGAGTCTATTCAAGACACATGGAAACTCTAGTTTCCATTCCACACAATCAACCGAATCATTTACAAGCTTACAGTGATTCATTAACTCATTTGAGTCCATCCCTCAACACTAACCCTAGACATTGATTTCCTCCATATCATACCCTCATATATTGATCCTCATCTACAAAACATATGTAATTCAAGGATTCAAAATTTCAATCAAGCAACTCATGCGTATTGAGTTCAAATATAATTAATCCATGTCAACAAAATTTCTAAGCATATCGCTCGTTTGGTTGATTTTTAAGCGTAATTCATGTAAAATGATATAGTTCTCTATCCATAAGACTTGCCATGTAATTGAGTAAATAAATTAGGAACTAACTAATACAAATCAATGAAAACAATCTAAACCGGTAACACTTGATTTCCTATAAATATTCTCAAATGGTTACCCAATTGCATACAAATACAAACAAGAATCACCATCAATTTAGTCGAATATAATTAGGCTTTCTGCATTATTACAAATATTAAGATGGAGATAAGAACTCACCTTAGGTTCCAAGCACCTGAAAAGCATCACATACAAATGGAATTTCTAGAATTCCATCAAAGTTCTAGCAATTGAATCAATTTCTTCCTCCACTCAACTCAAAAACACTAGAAAAGGAGAATACGAGAGAAAGAAAGAGAAAGTACGGTGATTCACTATATATTTGGTTCAATTTAGAGGGACAAAATTTATACATGTGAGAGAAGAATCACCAAGAAAACATATTGAAAAGACGACCAACTTACTTGATTCCATCATTTCTATGAAAATGAAACCCCAGATCATCGCTTGCACCACTTTCTCTCAAAACCCTAGCTCTCCTCTCTCTCTCTCTCTCAATTTTTATTTCTTAGACATGGATGACGAATTATGGGAGCTACTATGGTGTTGGGTTGATCATACAGATGAATTGAGGTGCTTGGGATATTTATAAATAAGTCCAAAAATTATCTTTAATCTTTTTTATTTAGACAGACTGGTTGGTCGGTTCAATTGTTACTGATAAGAAACTCGATCGACACCACTCTCTGGATCAGTAGATCATCCAAAAATTATAAAAATTTAACCTAATTTCTGAGATGGAACTTCCAAGTTGTAGTTAAATTTTCAGATAATTTGGATGTACAAATAAAAAGATAAAAATCAACTACTACATTGTTATATTTCAGCCAGAATGCATTGTCGGCTACGTTTGTCCTAAACTCAACTGATAAACACGTCAGAAAATATTCCAAAATTCTAATATTTTGCAGGAATACTCACATTTGAGTTTTCCAAACCATTTCCAAATTTCAAGTAAATCACAGTTGTAGATAAAATATTAAAAGTCATGTACTACACATTGTGTTTATCAAATTATGTATTCATATGCTACCAAAATCCTAGTTTTGGCAACTTCATTTTACACTTACCAAATCCTAATTATTCAAAATAAAATCATGATTAGAGTTTACCATTAGGTTTGATACATCATAACTAGACTACCGTTATTGACAAGCATAAGCAACGATCAATCTACTAAGCATGCAATCATCCAAATAAACCTTAATTAGATGACTAATTTAAAAATGAGACATTACAGTGAGTATCCAAATATTGATGCACAATAGCAAGGTTCGTCACATTACGAGCATGGTACATTTACTTATAGAAAAATTGACAAGCCTTCCAATCCCTAAGTTGGTACATAAAATGCTTATTTTAACTACATAGAAGCCAACAATATATATTTTATTGTCATTGATATGTTTATGCCTTGCATTAGAGTTTGCTGCTTCTAAATCATCCTACAAGAGATGTGGTTTCACTAAAAGAGTATGAAAAGAGATGTTCCTCAAAAGTGGCATGAAGCTTGGCAAAAGCACACCCTTTCAGCTAAACAACTAGATAAATGTTTTGTTGTTTCTTATTCATCTAGAAACTAAAAGTATGGTAGTAAAATTTTCTTAAGCATAGCAGTGTGCTACTAGACAAATTGCACACATTATTACACCACACCTAAAGTTTTACAAGGAAAAACTCCACTTATTCTCCCCCATTAATCCTAGCTCAACTACCAAAGAAAGTATGGAGCTATTGCAAGGATGGGAGTGTTACACATAGAAAAGTTATTGCAAGTAATGGTTGGGGTAAGGTGCCTCAATTATTCGACTATGAGCTTAGCAACAAATCAGGAAGTAAACGAACATCAAACTCATTAACATCGGTAACCACTATTGATAATATGTTACACAATATATTACTTGGGGCCTTCAACAAGTGGCAAGCCAAGTGAGGCCAGAAACTTGTTTACACAAACTCTCACATTTCTCAATTGAAGTTGTTTTCAGAATATCTACCCGCAGTACCATCATCACTACCAATTTGGACCTATGCATAGATTTACATCTCCCATGAAGACTCGGTTGAAGGCAGACGGCTAAGGCTGGAAGCCACACTGTCATACAATGCTCACAAAGTAGGCAGGTGAATATGAGTCTTACTTTATTTTGAGTGCTATAACAACTCTTGGATCCAGACTAAGGAAGCTATTAATGTTTAAGAGGGACGAAGTTCTTACATATCTAAGGGGAGAGGGCATTTTTGTCTAAAATATATTTTTAATAGTGGTTGATTAGTTGTAAAATGGGATTCAGACTATTTGAATTGTCCGACACATCCTTCAAACACTAACAAAAAATACTAAAGTTAGGTGTTGTCCCTTCAGGGTCCCTTTCTCACGCAGATCTTCACCTGAGACCTCCAAGCTTCTCACCCCTAGTTCTATCATAAATGCCTTTCTAAAAATCAAAACTCACGTTTCCTTCCATGATCGACACATTTAAATATCAAGATCTGATAAGGTAATTCCAACCTTCGTTTATCTTTCATACATATGATGTTCGTGTAGTGATACCGGTTCCATCGAAAGATACAATTGGTTTATAAGGAAGTAGCTGGTCAACATGTTACAGTTTGGTCATAAAACTACTTCCACTTTTGGGAGCCATTTTGTTGGCTCTAGCATCGCGTGAACAATCAACCAGGAGAACGTTAGTGCAAAAAGTTCCAAAACTATGCTCCAATGGAGAGGGGGCGCAATACTTCATATTAATGTGTAGAGGTAGACATACGAGTGAAACAAACACACTGCATTACTTTACAACAATCGTAAGGGCTACAGGAAAAGCTACTAAAATACACCACTTGTATTTACAACAACATTAGTAAGAGTTATATATGAACTGAATATATCACATCAATGAATCAATCAATAGGATGCTTGTCTGCCTGTCTTGAATTATAGTGCGCAGAAAGCAAAAGCAAGGATAGGAATGCACTTGCTACAAATATTGCATCGAACCAGCGATGGTAAAAATCAAACTGGATATCCCCACCCAAGACGTCTTTGATAATCATTCTGCACCAAAATATTGCATCAATAAGTGATCAGATGTATCCAGATCCCTCAAAATACAGGATGGACATAAACACAATGACAACAGTAAATTGATGTTAACTATTAAAAAATATAGACTAATACAGTTGATAAAAGCATTTATCTAATTTCAAGTTACTCGGTCTGGAATAATGGGCATAAAAGTATGCTTGGAATATCTATTGTACTAGTATGCTTGCGGTGCAGCATACATATTTCTCTTTCTAGCATTTGACAGAATGTTCACAATATTACATATACAAAGTAGAATTATTTCCTCAATATGGGATATATACTGCAGGCCATCCCGGACCACCAAAGTTCGACATGTTAAAGAGAGGATATTGCTTGAGTTTGGTTGTGTTTTCACCTTTCAATATTATCTTTACAGATAGTAGTTGCCATGTTCTCTTTCATTGAACCGGTAAAACTGTACTGAGCAAAATAAAGAGATGCTCTCATTGGTTCCCATTTGCCTAGCATGAAACTGTACTGAGCATTATATTTTCACTGAAAAAAAGACATCCAGTGATGTCTTTGCTCTTGCAGTCTTATTTTTATATCACAAGAAGCTTTTTGCAATTTATCTATTTCCCAATGTATAGTAACTTTGGGACAAGAAGATTGAAACAATGTCACAGGTAGCAAGCTGTAAGCCAATAGTTATAGCCAATCCATGGCATCCGAATTGGTTTAAAATTTACTTTGTAAGCAAGAGGTCTTGACTTCAATCCTTGCCTAAGGTATGGGACAGATGAATTTTCTTTTTTATGAACAAACAAATAATGAAGAAATAAAAGAAGCTAGATAATGCAAGTTATTGACCATAAAAATACCTGTACTCAGTGGCTAGACTTTTTCTTATCAGTAAAATTGATGATACAAAATACATGCCCATGATCTCCGAAAGGAAAAGGACAACGTTAATGGATGAACCACTCCCTACTCTAGATACTGCAAAGAAGAACTGCAAATCAAGGAAAAGAAATATGTCACATATCATAAATATAAACAAGAATATATAGCAGTTACAATTAAAATCCGTTGCTAAAATTCGCTCTACAACTGTAGTAATGGAAAGGTTATGTGAAGGTGTCAACTGCAGGATAGAAAGCAATGTCCATATGCCCCCCTGGAAAGATGAAAGGTCGTGAGTGGGCTTGACATGGGATTGGTGTTGCCATGTGGAACAGTTGCATATGTGCCATTAAACCATCATGTCTCAATGGGGGAAAAACACACCCTTTTTAGGTCCCCATCACTCCAAATTTTTGTTAAGTTTTTAAAGATACCAAGGGGACTACCTAAAGATCACAGGAATATGTGAATAACAGTTGTTTCCTTAAGAGAGAGATTTCTCCCTCCCCCCCCCCCCCCCCCTCTCTCCCACGCCCATGGTGGAAGCCGAATGCCCGGCAGGGTGGTAAATCAAGGCGGCAACTGGGATTCGAACCCGGGTCCCTTTGTTAGGGGACACCGTGCTTGACCACTTGAGCCACTCCTTGTCAGGTAAGAAAACTGTATGGAAATGCATTGATCAACACGTCTTTTCCTCTACTCCAGCATGCCTAAAAGGTGTGTGTAAAAGGTTGGTGAATGTTTCGATGATTTATCTATAACAAAAATACATACAAGAAACACATATGT
Organism: Alisma plantago-aquatica; assembly: GCA_963693085.1. Taxonomy (NCBI): domain Eukaryota; kingdom Viridiplantae; phylum Streptophyta; class Magnoliopsida; order Alismatales; family Alismataceae; genus Alisma; species Alisma plantago-aquatica. The sequence goes on along the minus strand of OY856413.1, from coordinate 588,895,909 downwards.
AACCCTAACAAGTCTCATATACGGTCTGACAGTGTTGTATATGGTCAAATGTTCATGATTGAATATGGCCACGTTAGACACTAAGGCCTCTAATATGCCCCCCCCCCCTCTCTCTCAAGCAGGAGCATAAATATCATATATGTCCATGTTGTCAACAATATTGCAGAAGCATTTCTCTGGAAGAGGTGTGTTGAACATATCAACTACTTGGTCCTTAAATCTAGTTAAAGGAGTAGTGATCAACTTATTTAGGATCACCTACCTCACAAAATGATAGCCAACTCAACATGCTTGGAGCGCTCATGGTATACAAGATTGCTGGCAATGAATATAGTTGCCTAATTGTCACAATACATAGGCATATTGTTTTTAAAATAAATAGAGAACTCTTGTAAAGAGAACACACCCACATCATCATACAAGTGTGTACAATAGCTCTATATTTAACCTCAATACTAGATCTTGCAACTTCTATTTGTTTCTTTATCGTCTAGGAGACAAGGTTTCCCCAACAAAGATACAACAGCAAAAAGTAACTTCCTATCAACAATCTACCTGCATATTCTCAGTTAGTACATCACAATGACCATGATGCCAATATAGTAGACCCTTTCCAAGGGAGCACCTTAAATGGCACAAATATGACAGCTAACACCCAAAATGGCACTCCCTCGGATTTTTCTAAATATCTACTCATAAGCCCCACAGCAGAGGAGATATCAGCTCGAGTCAGAGTAGGATAATAACTTTCACACAAGCTTCCTATATCTATGCATATTAGAGAAAGACGGAGACTAGTCATCATCCCCAATTACATTATATTTAGAGGACTCTCGACATGCTTATTGACTCGAGCATTCTTGTCTCCTACAATAGATCCAGAACATACTTCCTCTATGAAAGACAGACCCCTGAAGATGAGCGAGCCACTTCAATACCAAGGAAATATCATAGGTTGTCAAGCTCCGTAGTAAATAAGTATTTACGTAGACAAGCTTGTGGCCTGAATGCCATCAACTTAACTGCCAGCATAGTTTAATTAAAATGTCTGATTTTGATGTTGTTTCTGATGGTTCAGAAACAAAAATTTACAGAATTTTGCCGAAAATTTTGATAGACGCGTTCCTGCCGATACAGATTTTGACATGTGATTCGAAGACCAAATAAAGGAGTTAAGTCATAAAATTGTATCAAGACAATCTACATACATAAATACAATTATATATGCAATAAAAACTACCAATATTATATGCAATTTCCAATCTAGATCTGAAATTATTCATAAAATAAGTTCAAATTACAGAAATTATGTGATATTAATAGTCTAACATAATTTAACTATACAGTATTCCCATTAGTAGTTGAAACTTGATGTGTATTAATATTAACATCTCGATAACAATTTTATCTTTTATAGAATTTTTAACATTTTTTTCATTTTAAGGTGTGAAACTGATTTTAATAGGTTTAACATTTGAAATTGTATATATTATAAAATATTTTTACTGAAATAATCTCATATAAGATATTTAAGTATATTTTAACATACAAGTGTTACCCTAGTCGCAAATGCGGTATCGAGACACGTCCGGCCAAGATGGAAACTTCAAAATTCTGGAATTATGCGGGAAATTCAGGTAAAAGGCGGTCAACATATGGTAACAGTACGATCAATGAATAATACACAAATAATACGGAAATAAAACAGAATATTCAAGAACATGGGGTTATTCGGTCGTCACATACGATTAAGGGGATTCACATTTAAAACGCAACTTTTACAAAAAGTCAACGAAAATTGTGACTGAGTTTCACATGATGTATATGAACATAACTTTTAAAAAAACTTCAAAAAAGCTCAATTTAATATTTTATCGATTATCTTGAGAAATAGGATATATATCGAGCAAAATTGTAAGATAACTGTAGATCTATTTGGTTTAAATCATAATTTCATAAAATTACAATTTTTTGTTGTAGTCAATCACTTGCAAATTGCAATATTTGAAGTAGATCTTTTTGACCTAGATAGAAGGGTTAGAAGTGGAGGAAATATAACTAGATGGGAAGGAGAGAGTAAACTTATCTTAGATCCAAAAAAGAAATCCTCCAAGAGAAAAAGAATGCAAAAAAGAGACCAAAGAAGAAATCCTCCAAAGAGTAGCAAGCATTGGGTAGTAAGTTCTCCATACATTAAACTCATTTCGGGTGCATTTCTCAAAATGCACACCCAAACTGGGTTTTTATTAACCAAAATTCATGTGTTTTGGTGAAATTCCGCCTCCCTTGGCGAAATTTTACCATCCAGTCCCTAGGGAGGTGCATTTCTATGTCTGATCCCGATCGGAACCAAAACTTTTAACCATGACTGCCATATTAAACTATACATCAACATATATTATAAGAACAACCACTCCTATAGTACTCTCTTAACCAAACACAAAACGGTCAACATGTGATCTACAACTACATCAGGTTATGAATTGGTTTGTCAAGTCAAGCATGTGGGCACTTCTTCCTACCATAGATAGCTTTCTTAAATCGATACACCATGGAGGTCTCCCCTGGGTAGCAAACTCAGGCAGTTGCTCCATATAAACCTCTTCACGTCAATATCTCCATAGAGGAAGTCATTCTTCACATCATGTTGAAAAGAGAAGTTGATCTAACTTTACAACAACTAAAATCAAGACGCGTACATAACCTAATCGAGCCATAAGAGAAAGAGAGTTAAAGTAGGCCATGCCATATGTCCGATTATAGCCCTTGGCAACCAGGCAAGCCTTTATACATCCAAAATACCATCAGGATGATATATCACAGAAAAACTAGTGGCAACCCACTGCACTACGATCTACCAGAGGATAAATTAGGTAGCAAGTATGTCTAATTCAAAGAGCAAACATCACTTGCTTTGCCTTGAACCATGGTGGATGAGCTACATGTTGGTTCACTTCTTGTAAAAGAAACCAAATTAGAATTTTGATGCTTTGGCTTTTGGTACAACAAAGGTAGAACAAATATAATCACTCGATCTACCATGAGTCATTTCCTCCAATCTAGTCATACTTTGAGAAGGTCGGGGACATCTACATTGAGGCAATAAGATAGAACACTGATGAAGAAAGTTTGTTAATGTTACAAAATTCTGCAATAGGGTGAGAGACACAAGACTAGGGAGGCTTCCTTGGAGCAATTGGAAGATCCAGATCAAAAACAACAGGAGGAGTTTGTGTGAGATGTATGAGCACAATGTTTGAATTGGCAGAAGCCACATCTAGGATACCGACAGTCTCACAATTATATTGGTATCTTCGTCATCGCTAATAAACCTAAAGAAGGGTCATTGAAGGAGAGAGTAAAAAAGGAAGATCATTGGCAAGTGAATTAAGGGTAGATGATGCAAGGTGCAAAAAAATGTATAAATAAGAGCCACACCCAAAAGAAGTATGAAGAACCCACAATAAACACAACAACAACACTGACGAATCTCGTGATGTACAAGAAGATCAAAGTAGCGGTAACCCTTCTGCATCCGGAGTATCTAGGTAACACTTTTTACGCACAAAACAACTTACCTGGCCTAAAGTGAAAAGAGGTGCATTATGATACAAAAGGTGTGTAGTATCAAATTGTGTAACAAAAGAAGGAATCTTATTAATCAGGAAGCACATTGTAAGACGGGCTTCAAGACAAAATCATTTTGGAATATGGGAGTCCAACATAGTGTAACTAGCAACATCAAACAAGTTATGGTTCTACCGCTCTCCATGAAGTGTAGGCACAATGGGTTTGGTAAATGGTACCATTAGTGTGGGAAAAAATGTCAAGAACATATTTAAGATACACCAATGCATTGTCAATTAGGAACACAAATAGGTAAAGAAAACTGAATTCGTGTTTTAGAATAAAAATTATCACAATATTCAAACCATGTGATCTATCCCTTAAGAGGTATACCCAGATTACTCGACAAAGATATCAATACAAGTCATGAACCAGGAACCAAGCAAGGTTCCTACACTTCGAATGAACCAGCCGAGACAAATATTGAATAACTAGCCTGTGCCTAGGGTTGGACAGGACCAAATTGACCATCGGACCAAAACGAACTTGACCAAACCGCATGAAGTCTGGATGGCTATTGCGGTCAAGTTTGGTTTGAAAATTGTTCAACCATCCTTAATTGGTCTGGTCATAGTTTGGACAACTTGTTAACCGATCAGACCAAACATGACCAACTCTATAGATATGTATGTGTGTTTATATATATACTCAAGTATATTCTAGTTATGATTTATTTGATGTATAGACAAAATTTCAAGTTATCTCAACACTATGTTTATTATTCATGTTGTAAAATGACTTACATTAATGTTGTTATTGATACACACACACGTGCTCACGCACGCACAAACACACACACGCACACACACATATATATACATATAATATAATCTTTAAAAATAATTTAAACATTTATTTTGTTGCATGTAATGTACAAAACATCACATTTAATGTTTAGACACTAATATTTGTTTCATGTTATTAAAGTAGAATTTAAACATTTTTTTTGACAGATATTTGGGGACAACATACTGAACCACTTATTAACCTGGCTATCAAGGAGATACCTGAGAATCTCATGGACATGTCGTCAGACACGGGTTCATATGGAGGGCAAGTGGAATGAGGAGTTTCTTTCTGTCTACTTCTGGGAAGATACTGTCAAAATGATAACCCAGAATTTAGGAAGCACGGACACTTATAGGAAGCCCCCATGTCCGTGTCGGACACGTTTTCGACACGGACACTTCTTGGACACGGCCCAAAACGTTTTGGACACAGCCAAGACGTGTCCTGACCAATTTGGTCATTTTTTACAGCCCGGGCATAGCTGGACACTGCCCGGACACTCCCTGGACATGTTAGTGCAGCAGCAGCTGCTGCAGTTTCCTTTTTTTAGTGCAGATTCTGAATATACAGCCACTGTCTTTTTTCCTATGCTAGTCATTGTTTATGTCTTGTCATTGAGGAAATGTAACGTTAAGCTGAGATCTGACTAAAGATGCAAATAGATATGTTTAAAAGAATCAAAATGTAAAAGAATCAAAATGTAAAATCTAAGCTGAATTATATATCACTAAACATATTAAAGCCTAATAAATTGGTTAGTTGAGTAATGAGTACTCATGTATATACTCTGACAATCTACTGTAATTACTGGAAAAAAGCGTGGTGTTTCATTTTTAACTTCGTACTGTTTCCATTACACTCACAAACACATACTTTGATATTCATATGATATTATACTTTTGTACATAAATATATAATTCCGTTCCATTTTTTAAAGAATGTTAATTCATCCAGTATACCTACACATATGTATATATTAAAAAATCCCCTCATCCAATGCCGTTTTTGTGTCCTATATTTTAGAAAATTGTTGTTTCCCGTGTCCGTATCCGTATTCGTGTCTGTGTCCGGAAACGTGTCCATGCTTCCTTGCCCAAAATCCTATCCCGTTGAAAGGTCTTGGGAGGGATACTTGGAGCTGGGACCTCACCTCGGATGGCAACTTCAGTCCGACATCAGCATACGAAACCTTGACCCAACAACGCACCAGTGCCAACAATGATATGTGGGAAAGGATCTGGCACATGCAAGTACCTCATAAACTTAAGTTGTTCATATGGCTGGCGGCACATGAAACTCTGATGACGAACAAACGAAGACATGTGAGGCATCTCACTAATGACAACCGATGCCCAAGATGCTCGAATGTGGAAGAGTCTGTGGTTCACGCCTTGAGGGATTGCCCTAAGGCAGCGGAAGTTTGGTCTAAGCTCCCAAATCTCATCTCGCATAGCCAGTCACTCTGCTCCTCAATGGCAGACTGGATCCAACAAGGTCAGCAGTGTCCATGTCGAAACAAACCGAATTTCTTTCCACCTGTTGGTCCATATGGAAAAGCAGAAACGCTTTTGTGTTTGAAGGAAAGATAGTTCCAACAGAAAACCAGGTTATTCAGATCCACAACCTTCACTCCGACATTTTGTCCTGCACTAAGACAAATGAGGTGGAGAAGGAACCTGATAGAAGCTGCGCTCAACAGACATGGAGAACCCCCATCAACAGGTGGAAGACCATTAATGTTGACGTAGCACGGAGCAAGAAGAGAAAATCTATTGTAGGGGTTATAAGAGAAGACAACAGGGTATGGATCATTGGCTGGAGCAGAAGATCTAATGCACGATCTGTTTTGGAAGAGGAACTCCACGCCATACATTGGGGTCTCTGCGAAGCTAAAGCTAGAGGCCTATCTGCAGTGGTCACTGAAAGTGATAGTAAAGGTGTTGTTGAATTGCTGAAGGAAGATAAGCACGTAAGACCCAGAGATGCAAGGTTAATTTCTGAAATTCAGCAACTGAAGAAGACTAATGCCAAGATTGTTATAGGTTTTGTTAACCATGGAAGGAATCAAACCGCAGACAGTTTATCCAAACTGCATAAAAACAACATGGCCGACTTATACTATAGTCAGCCCCCTTGCCCTACTAGGGGCTTTTTCCTTAGTGATAAATGTAAGGGTAGTAGTACTACCTCATTTTCTATTCTTGCAGATTAAGATGTAGTTACTTTCAATTCTTCGTTTTCGCCCATACGAGGAGAATGGGATGAATAAGATGGTCTCCTGGCTTCCAAATAATATATGAACTTTATTAAACAACACAATCAAATTATTTTTGAACTATTTTTTATTAATCTTCATTTAAGCGTGCGGCTAGTAGATACTAGATAGTAGAGGTTTTAGACCGAACTTAACCAGACTTGACCAAATTTTAGCGATCAAGTTAAAATTGGTCTAGACCCTTTTAGCTAGTAAAGTTTGGTTTAATTTTTTTTTTAGACCGCTATATGTGGTCTGGTCTATGGTTTTAGGGTCAGAACAGGCTATGTCTACTTGGATAAACATAAGTGTGTCAACTTTCCAAGTTAACACGACTCAAACTCAAAAGAAACAAAGGCACAAATAGGCAACACAACTCTCAGTTTTTCAACAAAAGGATGACTATAACAATAATGCCATCTTAAAGCTATGACAGGGGTTGACTACTAAGAATCTGACCAACAACTTCAAGGTTGAAATTCGGAAGTCCAAGAAGCTGAAAGAGTTGCAACTCATGTGGTTGCTTCTGGAGACTAAATAAGTAGTAAGGGGATGACGGATTCTAAGTTCATCCAAGAGACCCATGAACGAGTAGTCATCTATCCCAACATCATAGTTCAAAAATAACTGCTTCAAGCTCTTGTACATATCTACACATTTCATGGATTTTGCTTGAGTAAATGTGAGAAATTTGCTCCCACATCTCTTGTACGAATGAAAGGCTAAGGAGAGTTCAACTAATTTTTGATTATGCTCTATTCGGAATCCAAGTCATCTCAGTTATAGAAAAAAAAATATAAAAGACTTATTTATGAAACATAGCATAGATCTCAAGGGAGTGACACTATTGAGTGGTAGTTACGTCCACCCAGCTTCATGGTGGTCACTTGCAGATGCATATTCTCAGTACTATCCAAATATGGAGCCATGATGACATGATACATAATTGCAATAGAAACAAGGAGGAATCCATGCACTTCTAGGCATAGGAAACGAAAATGAAAAGTAGATCAGAATAGAACCTCTCACATGACATGCTTTAGAGAAATGAGGGGAAAAAAATCCCCAAGGGTGGGCTAGAATGGCCTAAACGATAGAGGATAGACCTGGGACGAGCCCTACCGTAGAACCAACCCACATCCCCTGGTCAATCAAGGGTAGGAGGACCTTGTTGCGAAGACCTAATGACAACTATGGTATGTCCTCCTGCAATGGCAATAAAGGGAGAAGAAGTATACATAGTAGGAGAGAGGGCGGCGACATGACGAAGGTAGGAGGGTTCAAGGGTTACAGGTGGATTGTCTTTTGCATTGATATCATGTAAAGATTGGAAAATGTTGGTATGCCCTAACAGGCACGTCCTATTTCAGTCATAGAAAAAAGTATTAAACAATTACCTACATAGTCCTAATAAGGCCCATATACGATCTAAGTTTCTAACAATGGCCATATACGATCAAGTGTACATAACCATATAAGGGCCTGCTAGGGGCCCATATACGATCGTACCTATAAACCATATAAAGACAACAAGCAACCGTATATTGCCCTATTAGATACCAATGCCTCTAATAACATGTAGATGCAAAAACTGTGTATGCCAGTGTGCATATGTGTAGAGGAGTGATATAGTGTAGCAAAATCTTAGTGAGGGTGCAAGAGGCACATAAAGATGTAATGTGTGTTATCCAACATTACGGATTAAAAGTTTATTATTGTATTTAGAAAATATATCTGATCATGGTGATATTTTATGCTAACATAAACAAATCAATATTCTTTCCAACCATACAGTTCAATTTTACAAATGCACTCCAATTTTATAGTTATCGAAAAGTCTCTCATGCTCTCACAATAGCTTGTTTTTCATTAGATCAGTTCTCTAATAAAGTATACACGTCTAATGTCCTGTTGACATCACCAGATCAATCTTATAGTTGAACTAGAGAACTGAAACCCGAGAGCTTTGTTGGGACGACCTCCGGGTTAGGTAAGTATATCTAGACCATGGAACTAAACTTCGGCGAAGTTGGGCGAAGTTTTGCCGAAACTTCGAACTTCGAGCCTAGGCGAAGTCGAATCCTCAATACTTCGGCTTCGTCTAAACTTCGGGGTGAAGTTTCCCTGATTTTGTCGAAGTTAGTTTTTTTGTATGTATTTTCGTCTCAACTTCTCCGAAGTTGTCGAAGTTTCCACGAAGTTGGCGAAGTTGGGGCGAAATTGAGATGACCCAGAACATTAATTCTAACTAGTGCACTACGGCCATATAATACATAAGTGTTGCCTCCAATCCTCTTCATGACTTCTAATATCAACTCCTATGTTTGTTGCTGCCACTCTTTCCTAGAGAGGGTCTTGTAACTACTATTTGGTTGTATATTTATATATAATACATATGTTCAACACTTGAACTGTATTAGTATGTGTATTGCATGTTTGACCATTGCAGGTGCACATCATATTAGCAACCTACTTAGGGCTAAAGACTCATGAATCGTGTATTTTTGTTAAATTAGAAATTATAAGAGAGAGGTATAACATAATTAGAAGTTTTCAATCGAAGTTTCCTTCAAATTCACATCATTTTCTTCAAAAATCGGCATCGAAGTTTGTCGAAGTTTGCGTCTAAATTTCCTCGAATTTTCCACAAACTTCCACTTCCACACCTGGCGAAGTCGACACGAAGTCGAAGTCCTGCACCATGATCTAGACTCTAGGTAGAACTAGGCATTTTCTGCCACGAATATAGTCAGGAATATAATCAGTCGGTGGTTTGATCATTTCATTCTACTTCCATTTGTGTAAGGTTTCCTAATTCAAGAAAGGATCCAGATCGGCTTCCTAGTCATTTGTGTTTCTTAGTCTCTATATAGTCCAAGGACCCCCTCATCAAGGGTAGAATTCATACATGCTAAAATTGAAATATCTTTTAAGTTGTTAACTAATAGATAAAGTAGAGTACAATGTAGGCGTGTGGACGGCACCTTGTAACCGATTAAGCGGTAGGCGGGCGATTTTTGAAAAAGCGGGTGCCTAAATGCTTATATATTTTACACAAAATTACACACATATATAAAAATTATATTTCTAAGGAACTTTTATACATATCTAATCAGCAAATCAGTAATTAACTAAGTATTAATCAATGCTTTTCTACTACTCAATATTTCTAATCACTATAATCAGCAAGCATATCAGTAATATTGTAAATAACAAACTATCAATTATTGATTTAATATTTTACTAGGAAACAATTAATCAGTATTGCACCAAAAAAGTAATGCTAACCAGTAGTACCAATCAGTAATCACTGAAAGCAGCAAGGAAATCAGTAAAATAAATCATGCTTTAGAAGTATAACAGACTAATATAATATTTACTTAGAAACATTACAGAAGTACCCTATTATTAGGGCTTACACACAAAGTATGCATTCTAAATTAGGACTAGGTATATCATAGAACACTTAAAATGCATACAAGTTTCATAAATTATAGTCAACACTACTTGGACCATGTAATTAATTAATGTTACATGCTTCCAGTAGATTTTTTAAAAAAAGTGGGCAAAAGACGGACAAAAAGCGGTCAAAACGATTAATCGGGCGCTTATAGGCTAAATTAAGCGGCTGAGGGTGTTGGCCGATTAAGCGGCCGTCTGGGCCGTTTTTTAATACAGTGGTAGAGTATATTTCCATAGAGGATGTAGCTCAGTGGTGAAGACCTGGGATCCCCGGGCGTGCAGCCTGAGTGATCCTTAGTGTTTTTTTTTTGAGTTAGAAGGAGACTTAGTCTCCCCCCTCCCTCAAACAGGTGCCAGAGCCCGGATGACCCAAGGGATTGTAAATACAATGCCCAACAGGAGGTTTCAGACCCGGGTCCCCCGGAGAGGACAGGCCGGACCGAACCATCTGCGCTACACAGGCCTAAGCGATCCTTAGTTCGTCGTGGCCTCTGCACGAGTTTACACGCTCCCCCTGATGTGCGGATAGTGTTTTTGTGTGTGTGTGTGGGGGGGGGGGGGGGGGGGGCAGGGTTTTACATTGCCGGGGCGGGGTTAGCAATGGGGCTCCTCGTTCGGGGTGGCTCCAACGTCTCAAAAAAAAAATTAAAGAACATATATATTTTTTTGTGAATTGCTTCTGCATTATCATGTGATAACAAGAAAAAATCATGTATTAACCATGTTGTTGTATATCAAACATCTTACCTATAATCAGCATGATATAATGAAGTATTATAAACGTGAAGGAAAAGATTTACCTTCATCAGGTTGGATAGGAAGCCGCGAACAGATATGACAATCAACATTCCAATGAATATCAAGGAGACGTACTGCCATATCACAGAATAAAACAAACTGCAGTTAGTGGTGCTCCTTTAGAATTCAAAAGCATTGTGCAGAAAAGAAACACCCTTGGGCAAAGCATATCCAAACATGGCTCATGTAGCACCATACCTTTATTGAACAGTCTTATAATTGAGAATGGTAAATACAAAATATGTGGTCAAATATGCAACAAGAGATGTACCCTAGAGTGTAGACAAGACTAGCTTAGGATTTTTGGGAAGATCGCTTATACTGAAATGTAGTTATGAGGTGTACACCCTTATATTAGTAGGGGAAGGGAAAATACAAGGTAGCATACAAAAATGGCTAACTTGAATTTAAGTCATTGCAACTAGGAAAATGATACAGATAGCTAGGCATTTCATATTATACATGAAGCTGTCCCTCAATCTAGAGCATGGATACAAACATGTTCAGTTTGTTACAACAGATGAGTAAAAACTCCAATATGAAGCAGTACTTCATCAAGAACCCATAAGCAATATTTTAGGCATAGCAGTGAATGTAGCAACATCCAGCAATGCCTGATGCAAACTTCACCCATCACCAGAGACAAAGATATAACAACATATCCATCAGCAGAAACAATAACATTTGAAGAGATCGCCAGCCACAGCAACAACAGAAAAAAGCACCCCCCCCCCCCCAAAAAAACAAAAAACACATTCAACAATATCGGCAAATAAGTGTTCATGGGTGAAGCATAAAGAAGAGGTACTTCATAAATACACAGATGCAGGCCTTCTCATTTTCTACCTTATGAAGATATATCGTATATTAGGTGATTGGGTTTTCTTGTTCAAGTACAGAGCACCACCAATGATAATTCATTTTTAATCTCACCTGTTATGCTGAAGATTGCAAGGAAATAGAGAAAGTGGGAAGCAGTCAAGCAGGCAACCCAGATACCACTAATTGGCATAGTGTTGTTTTGATATTGGAGAGTTTCAACTCAGCGACCCTCATATGATGTGTGCATAACATGTGTCTATACAGATACAACACTCGATACTTTTCCTCAATTGGAGCATCCACATTTTAGACTTCCAGATTGCTGCCATAAATTGAACCCGACATCTATCGAGACACAGAGAAGAGATCTCTATAATATAATATGAATTGACTTTATGTGCGTCCGCCTAGGCGCGCAGCCTAATTAGCCTGTTTGGCAGCCTGGGCGGCCACTTAGGTGACGCCTAGGTACCTACTCGGTCTAAAATGTGGGTACTTTTTTCTTGTCTTCTTTTTCATTTCTTTTGATATTTATTCTTCCTCCGGAATCATTCCTCTTGTTTTTCCTTCTCCTTTACAGCTCCACCAAGCAACAAAGTTGCTGTAATGTTGGTGCATTCCTCTTTATTTTTGTTTCTTATTTTTGCTCTACCAAGCAGCAAATTGCTGATATGTTACAGAGTTATTGCTGCTGTACTATTATCCATTTACTGCCGCTCCACTTACCAATGCACTACATACTCCATGATGTTTTTCTTCTTCATCCACCTGTTTCGATAACCTGTAAAATAAATCTCTAGTATGAATGTACTCACGTTAACACAGCAAATTTCTTGCTTGTATTTTCAGTTTTCTTACTCTAGCGTACTTATATTATATTCAATTATTCATATCTATACATATAAGCACATATTGTTTCTCATCTTTTCTATCTCCTTTCTACTTTCATTTTGTTATTTGTTCTTCTTATCTACCAATCTTCTTCTGTTTTGTTTTTTTCTCCATGGTTTCACCATACATAAGGTTCCTGCTGCATGATGCTCCACTTTTTCTTTTCTTTTTTCGTTCTTTCTTTGTTCTTCGTCTTCTGCCAACCACCTTGTTGATTTCTCTTTTAAATTTGTTCTTCCTCCTCAAGTCAACAAGTGTTCTTTTTTCCTTTTCTTTCCTCCTCTTCCTAATCCTACTGATTACATATAGCAATATATATATATATATATATATATATATATATGGTCATTCATTCGCTACCGCATGGATAACTAACTTTAGTTACCCGTAGATCTATTTTGTAATAGAAAAGTACATGTTTGTAATGAGACAGACAACGTTTGTAATGAGATGACCAAATTTGTAACTGATATCATAAATATCATTTTTACTGTAATAAGACGTGTAATACAAAAAGAGTGTTTGTATTACAAATTTGGTTATCTCATTACAAACGTTGTTTGTTTCATTACAAACAGGTACCTTTCTATTACAAAATAGATCCACGGGTAACTAAAGTTAGTTACCCATGCGGGTACTAAATATATACCTTTATATATATATATATATATATATATATATATATATATATATATATATATATATATATATATATATATATATATATATATATAGGGTAGCGATCCAGTGAGAAACATCCTTCGGTGAGAGCATGAGAGGCATTTGAATAACTACAAATTCAGAATTTCTTTTTAAAATCCAACCGTATAGATGGATAAAGCATCATTTCATTTACCTTCCCACAAAAAATCATTGCAATCAGACATTGCCTGCATGTCCATATGTATATTATACAGTTTTTACATCCAACGGTCAGCCTGAAATTCAATATAGAGCGTCGAAAAGTATTTTGTTGTTGTGAATGATATACAAATCGAATGGTTATAAAATTTTGTAGGAAGGTAAATATTAAGGTATACTTGTAATCTATACGGTTGGATTAAGAAAAATTGATCTATGTGGAGAGTTATTCAAATGCCTCTCATGCTCTCACCAAGATTTGTTTCTCACTGGATCGTTGTCCTATATATATATATATATATATATATATATATATATATACACTGAACACCCACCCAATCTCGAACAGACAAACTTTCCACCTCTATTCTCGGTCACCGGATGAATTGCCGAGTATACCGATCAGATCCGGACGCTGCAGTTGCTCCGCGGCGATACGGACTCGACCCGCTCCTACCCACCCTGGGGCACCATAGCATGTCGGGAATCGAGGGGGACATACTGGACGTTACAACTCCCGTCGGTTGGGGGTTGTGCCGCCCTGCTTTTCGATCGATACACAGTTGAGGAGGCTGATCACGAACGCTACAGGTGTGGGAGCGATCCTGGTCAGTCAGGGAAGGCTAAGACGGCGCCTTGCATATGGGTAGCAAGAGGGCGCTTATGCCCCGACGGTGGGGCCTTTATATATATATATATATATATATATATATATATATATATATATATATATATATATATATATATATATATATATATATATAAAGGTATATATTTACTACCCGCATCGGTAACTAACTTTAGTTACCCGTGGATCTATTTTGTAATAGAAAGGTACCTGTTTGTAATGAGACAAACAACGTTTGTAATGAGATGACCAAATTTGTAACTGATATCATAAATATCATTTTTACTGTAATAAGACGTGTAATACAAAAAGAGTGTTTGTATTACAAATTATATATATATACATGAATTTTTTAAAAAGACACCTAGGCAGTTCACCTGATGGTGTTTTTTCCAGTGTATAAAAGCTTCCAAGGCGCCCGCCTGAGCGGCCAAGAGGCCCAACCGCCTGGTAAGGCCTAGTGGCAGCTCAAGTGCCAGTCCATTAAGCGTGCCGTCTGAGACCCACTTAGCCCACCTATCCGTCCACCTGATTCCCTGCTTTGGGCGCCCGCTTTTGGCAACTTATTTTTTGGGCATTGGATTTTTGTACTCTTGCTTTCTATTGTCAAACTTTTGTAGTCAGATGTTGCTGCTGCTACTATATGTTGACTTTCCTAGTATCAATGTGCGTGCATGACTGACTATATGTGCATGTAATATAATATACAATATTATAACTCTATAATAGTATAATATATTTCTGTTTTACATGGTATAATAAGAAACATTACTGTTTAATACATTCTAAAATATATTAATACATACAATATATATCTATTTATCTACTGCATACTGTATTTTCGTACCTTTCTACCTTATATAATACATTAATGCATTCTATAGTACAATATATATTATACTGTTTACTTGATATTACCTAATTATATAAAACATTCTATATATTATATTGTTCACTGCATAATGTACATTAATACATTATACATCTTACTTACTGCATAAAACAATCAGTGTTTTAAAAATCGTCCGCTTTAAGCGCCACAAAGTGATGGCTGATTAAAATGTACCATAAGCGGCTGTTGAGCGGATTTGGATTAAATGGCCGCTTTTTCCCCGTTTTGGCCGCTTTTTCGCCGCTTTTTTCCGCTTTTTCCCATGTCAGACATTTTATACTCAGTAACATTAATGTCAGTAATGTGATTTGATATTAATGAGTATATACTTATATATTTATAATAAATGAATATGAATATATAGTTAGCTGCTGATTTAGTATAGCTAAAGACATTTTTATACTCAGTCACATTAATGTCAGTAATGTGATTTGATATTTATGAGTGTATAAATATTACACTTATACTAAATGAATATGAATATATAGTTAGTTGCTGATTCAGTAGACATTGATCAGGCGATTTGTTGTTGATAGCTGAATTTATTAACTCTTTATTGTTGTTACTTAGTATTAATTTAAAAGGAATATATAGGTTTAATTATGTGAAACATTCACAAATCATAATATTATGTATGTATATGTGTATAAATTGTTAGAAATATTTGAAAAATTAAGCATCCGCTTTTTAAAAAGCACCCGCTTAATCGTCCGTCTGGCGATTAATCGGCTACAAGGTCATGTCCGCTCGCTTCCCGCTTCGCGCTTTTCAAAATCTTGATAACAATAAATTATTTGGGTGTTAAAGTTGTGTCAAAAACTATTTGGGTGTTTTATTTTGTTATGTAGGGTGTTTAGATAAGCATAAAAGTTCCTTATAAATATATAACTAATATGCAAATATGTAAATTTTTCTATTAAATTATATAAGAATTTAGGTACTCGCTTTTACGAAAAATGCCCGCCTGGCGCTCAAACGGCCACAAAGTGTTACCCGCATGCCTCCCGCTTCCCGCTTTTTAAAACATTGGCATTTTCCTATTATTAAACACAATGCTAGATGAAATGTGCATGGCAACTTGGTAAACACACCTTAGCTTTATGAGGCTAGTCTATGAAAAGCCAAGTTCGTCTAGCAAGTGCGTGCCTAAAAGTTCCTCACAAGTAGCATGCACCATGCCGGAGGACAATTTCACAAACACACATGAATTTTTCCTTCATTTGTCTGATTCCTCTGCCAATAAGATTGTCCCAAAAACAAAAAGATTTTACCAATCATCAATTGGCCAGTAAATGCATCAATATCATGGACCAAATAAATCTATTCTCAATACATGACCTTGAAACCAGAGTTTGTTCAAGCTTTGTGAAGGAAAAAAATGCCTCTTACAAACTTAAATAACCAATATATTGTTTGCCAGTGCTTCCTCTGGCACAATTGGCATCAAGGAATCCCAACATTTTTCAGATGACCGTTGTTTTAAACATGATACATTTACCTAGGTCCTCTTTTGACAGCACATAATGCTCAAAAGTTCTAGATTTACATCACTCCATATATAACTAATACAAGAAACGTCTACACATGTGGCTATCAAAAAATTCAGCTTGCCAACTAGATGTTGCTACCTCTACGGGTCCTAAACTTTAGATCAAATGAAGGAAAAATTCATGATGTAGTGCATATACCATATATGTGCACTTATGAACACAAAAACTGATGATTTGAGACTCATTAGACTTTTTCTTGGCTTTAGTCTGCTTTTCTAAGGTTATTGTTCATTTCCTTTAATTTGGGCTTTCGCAAAGCCATGTGGTTTAGTCCCACATTGGCTACCTCCTGACTTATCTTGTTTATGCGCATGTATAAAGGTTGTAACAGGTCAATAGAAGACACACTTGAAGAATAAGAGCTATTTCCTTTTGCCATTAGTTGTGTTTAAAATTTAAATAATATCTTCATTAAGATTTACATTAGTTGCTATCAAAGTCTAACCCTAACTTCTGTAAGCGTTTTTCTCCCGCCTTCTCCCATAGCCACAACAGTCAACATATATCAACCATCCCCACATAGCCACCACAACCTAACCCTAGGCCTCCTTAGGATTTGGATCTAGTGGCACTGCTTCCTCTCCTTTTAGCTACCACCCTACCTTCCATATCGCCTCTCTTTCCCCTTGGGAACTGATGCCACCAGCTGCTATTAGTCAATTGCCCCAAAATATTTTTCGGGATCCATAGATTAGGGGCCAGGCATCCCAATCCAAAGGGATCAACAACCTCAACAACACTTAATCCAAGGAGAAGAAATGCAAGAGAGATTCTGCTTTGATTTGGGGAGTATTTTTTTCACTTAATTGCTTGTGCTTTTGCTTATCTACTAGATTTACACTTGTCATAGGTTCATAGGTTGTGTTTGTTACTTTGTTTCCCTATCGTAAACAAGTTCTATTTCTTGTGAGGTTTTCCATGTTCTATGTGTCACTTCACTCTCATAATTTACTAGGCATAAACCCGTGCTATGCACGGGTGCCTTAGTAGACTACAATCAATAGTTTATAGATTTAACTTAAAAAATAAAAAAATATATGTACAACATATATATTAATAGGACTTCTCATACACACAAGGACCAATACGTGATTTTAAAAAATAGTGAAAAAAATTGCATCCAGCCCCCTCCACGGGCTTTCATATATAGTATAAACGTGTCTCTTAATATAATATAAATTTAAAAAATTAAAGACATGAGTGTGGTGTACACACACAAGGACCAATACAAAATTTCAAAAAATAATCAAGAAAATTGCATCCTGCCCCCTCCACAGGCTTTCCTATATAGTATAGATGTGTGTCTTAATATAATATATATAATTTAAAAAATTAAAGACAAAAGTGTGGTGTACACAAACAGGGACCAATATGTAATTTCAAAAAATAATGGAGAAAATCGCATCCAGCCCCTCCATGGGCTTTTCTATATAGTATAAATGTGTCTCTCAATATAATATTTAATTTAAAAAATAAAGACAAAAGTGTGGTATACAAACACAGGGACCAACACGTAATTTCAAAAAATAATGGAGAAAATTGTATCCATCCCCTTCCATGGGCTTTCCTATATAGTATAGATGTGTCTCTTAATATAATATATAATTTAAAAAATTAAAGACAAAAGTGTGGTGTACACACAAAGGGACCAATACGTAATTTCAAAAAATAATCAAAAAAATTACATCCACCCCCCTCACAGGCTTTCCTATATAGTATAGATGTGTCTCTTAATATAATATATAATTTAAAAAATTAAAGACAAAAGTGTGGTGTCCACACACAAGGACCAATACGTAATATTCAAAAATAATCGAGAAAATTGCATCCCAACCCCTCCACGGGCTTTCATATATAGTATAGATGATTGCATTGGTTTTCTTGGAATTGTGTTGTACTTTTGCCAATAATAACAGATCCACCAATATCACTGCCTGTGATAACAATATCATCAACAGACACAAGAATAATAACAGATCTACCAGAAGAAGTAGAATAAAATAAAGAGTGATCAGTAACAGAACGAGAAAAGCGCATCTTTAGCACAACATCACTGAACTTGTCAAACTAAGCTCTACGAGATTGTTTCAATCCTTAGATGGCTTTCTTCAACCTACACACCTTCTGACACTCCCCCTGAGCAACAAAACCAGGTGGTTGCTCCATGTATACCTCCTCTTGTAGATCACCATGAAGAAAGGCATTCTTTACATCGAGCTGAAATAGAGGCCAGTCAAATGTAGTAGCCAGAAAAATAAAAATACGCACATAATTTAGACGAGCCACTGGTGAAAAGGTCTCAAAGAAATCAACCCCATATGTATGAGTGTACCCCTTTGCCACCAGTCTAGCTTTCAATCTCTCCACAGAACCATCTGGATTATGTTCTGCATCCCACAACATTTTTATCTGGAGGTAAGTCAACAAGTTCCCAGGTGTTGTTCTGTAATAGAGCTAACATTTCAACATGCATAGCCTGTTTCCAGCCAATATCCTTCATAGCATCAAAGATGATTTCTTGGAATGACCACAGAATCAATCCCAAGAGCAAACGAGCGAGCCTGCTAAGATAACTTGGGACAAACAACACACATTTGTAATAGGATGTCGAATAATACAGGAACGGGTACCTTTGCGAACAGCAATGAGAACATCAAGGTCAGATGGTTCTTCAGGAATCCCTCGAGTAGAGGAAGATGGGGAGGGCTCAGAGACTGGAGTCGCTACCTCCTCTGGATCTTGTCTGCCTCTTCTACTATAAACATGTGAATATTGTTGAATTTGTGGACCATCTGCTGGCTGCTCTTCCTGAATTATAGTATAGTCAGGAATGATAGGTGGCACTCTCTCAACTCTGATGTGGTAGTGGCACTCTCTCACTAGCATCTGATGGTGGCACTCTCTCACATAATTGCTCCACCTTACTGGGAACACTAGAGAAATATGGAGTGGATTCATGAAAGGTCACATCTCTAGACACAAACATACGACGAAGACTTGGATAATAACACTTGTACCCTTTGCTAATGTTGGAGTACCAAAGAAAGAGAGTCCTAATTGACCTAGGAGATAACTTATCAGCCTTAGGATCAAATTGTGGACAAAAGAAGTACAACCAAACACTCTAAGAGGGACAAGGAAGGGTTGATCCTTGGGACGTAAGACAGAGAAAGGAGTATGTCCTTGAATCACAGAAGGTTGCTTGTTGATAAGGAAACACGCAGTAAGAAGAGCGTCAGACCAGAGTCGCTTAGGAACATTAGATTGAAACATGATTGTCCTGGTAATATCAAGAAGATGACGATTTTTCCTCTCTGCTACCCCATTCTGCTGAGGGGTGTGAGGACAGGATGTACGATGTATCATCCCAACATAATTACAAAAATCAGCCATAACATTTTGAACATACTCCAAGGTATTATCAGATTGAAGAACTTTAATATTGCAATCAAACTGAACTTTTATTTCTTGATGAAAATGTTTGACAATAGATAGCACAAACTCTCGACTTTTCAACAAATAAATCCAAGTCATATGTGAAAAGCCACAAAGAAGATAAGATAACGAAAACCATTATAACTATGGTCTTTTACAGGATCACAAACATCACTATGGACCAACTCAAAAGGACATGACACCCGTTTATTGACACGACCGGGATAAGACAATCCTATGATGTTTCCCCAGTTGACAGGACTGACACTCTAAGACGAAACTTGAGACAATTTTGGTTCTAACTTTCTCAGGCTCTCTAATGAAGGATGTCCATATCTGTAGTGCCACAGTAAGGGAGAGCCACTCAACAGGATAGCTGGAGCAGGAGCAGAAACTTGGTGAGGCAAACTGTCACCGTGGAAGAGGTAGAGATCACCTTTCCTAGTCACCCCACCAATCGTCCTCATACTCTTGAGATCCTGTAATACAAAACAAGGTCTAAAAGTTACCGTACATTTCACAGTATCAATCAACTTAGCAACAGACAGAAGATTAAAAGGAAAAGCAGGCACATAATGTATGGATTTAAGATCAATTCCAGAAGTCAGAGAAACAGATCCACTGGCTAACACTCTCCTCACTAAACCATATGCTATTGTTACAGATTTGTGAGGAATATGTGAGTCAATGGAATGAAAAAGTCTCCTCATACCAGTCATATGTTGTGACGCTCCAGAGTCAACGACCCATGATGAAGTAGAACCAGAAGCCAATAAAGAGGTAGCCTGATTACTAGTGGTGGACGTCAAGTTGGCTGAAGATGATGATCCCAAGCTCAGATGCTGAGTAGCCAAAATAAATCTATCATATTCCTCCTTGGTGAGTGTGATGCCAGAAGCACCAGAACTCGAAGCAGGAGGCTCAGTAGACTCAGTAGTGGTAGCATAGTTTGTTGCTCCACAGGTGATGCAGCAGGTCGACCATGCTTCTTCCAGCATTTCTCAACTGTGTGTCCAGGTTTGTCACAGAAGGTGCATTAAGGGCGAGTTCCACGTCCTCGGCCCATACCCGTTCGTCCTCCTCTCACTGCAGCAGCTACCGAAGCATGAGAATCTCCTTGAGATGAGACTGCGGTAGGATCAACATGTTCAAAATTTGCCTGTAAAATCCTTGAATAAGCCTCTTTCAAGCTGGGAACTTTATCAGAAGCTAGGATGACACTGCGGGTTGAACTGCACGAAGAACTCAGACCAGACAAAAATTTAGTTGTAATCAAGTCATCTCTGTCTTTCACTTGCTCCTGGACAGTTACTGGATGGTAGAAACTCAGCTCTTATGCAATACCTTGGATCACTCCAAAGTATTCTTCTAAAGATCTGTCTCCCTGTCGTTCTGCAAAGAGGCAGTCATATATCATGAACTGACGAAGCGCATTCTTCTCTTGAGAATAGTGTTTCTTTACAGCATCCCAAATCTCTTTGCCAGTAGTATAGAACATGAATCTCGAGGCAATCCCAGGTTTCATGCTCCCCCACAACCAAGTCTTCACCAGACTGTTATGGCGCTTCCATTCAGCATAGCCTTTGTCAATAGACGCAGGAGGATCAGAATCCACGTCCTGCCTTGTCGCTTGACTCCAATACAGTATGGACCGCATTCATCCATAAGAGGTAGTTCTTCTTGTTCAGCTTGATGGAGGGGATAGGAGACATCTCACTGTAGATGGTAGATGCCTTGGTGTACTCCATGATTTAACGAGAAGAAGAGTGACGGATTGATACGCGTTACAGGAAGATATGCGTGATGGAGAGATACACGTCGCGTCACAGAATCAGATGTGTATCTGACGCATCTACAACCCCCAACTGAAATTGCCTAATCACACATGGAGGAGATGTGATTAGGAATTTCCTACGTACCGACGGACCCTCCGGTTTGGGATTTAGAAATCCGTTGGATCAACCGAGGGCCCGACAATCCAGAGAGAGAGGAGAAGGGGGGGACTGTGACTGCTGTGCCTGGCCCGGGAGGCGGCTGTTGCGCCCGCCTTGGGTCGACGGCGGTTGTCCTCCCCTTGGAGGTGGCGACTGGGGAATCCTGCCGGTCGGCCGACCGGCGGCGACAGCGCTGGGGGGGGGGGTGATGGGCGGCGCTCGGTTAGGTAGGGTTAGGTTAGGACCCCCTGCTCTAGTACCATGTAAAATGTGGAGCCACAATGCAACTTGCAGTGCAGCGTTGGGAGAGGCAATAGGCCTTCTCCCTTTTTATTAATAAGAGAAACTGGATAATTTACATAGAGGTCCAGTAGGATATAGAAATTACAAAATAGAATAAATATGAAATATACTAACAGTAATTTAACGTAGACACAATATTTTTTGCTTATCTCATTGTGCAATCATAGTGTCAGAAATAGATATCTAAACCCAGTTTTGGAACCCAATCCAGATGTCGTCCCCCAGTCTTCGCAACTAGTGAGAGCATTTGTTATTTATTGTGTATATGAGCATAAGTATATTTGACCCATTAAGTCTGGACTCATAGTCTATTGGGGTTTGCCCGGTTCCTTGTACTTGCCTCCTTTCTTATATATAGGAGAGGAGTTTTCTATCTATTAATAAGAAATATACATGGAACTTTGCCATTATTCTCGTTTTTCACATCAACCTTTAAATACCCTCGGCGCACTTGGTCAACCGGTTAAGTCAATCATGACTGAGCTATGTGCCATTCGTCAGACAAATACCATCCATGCCAATCAATCATCAACGCCTTACATGTGGTATGGCATGTCACCAAATCCCCTGTTAAAAAGTGTGAGGAAAAACTCACTTGTGTTGTTATATTAGATGGTGCATCCCTATCCTATATATAGGAGAAAGGGTGGAGACAATACAGACTTGGGACTCAAGGCAGGCTATATGGGCCGAGACACTTAAGCCCATTAACTAATTATCCTATTAACTAAATAGGCAAATAATACTTTCTAACACGCCCCCTTAAGCTGGAGCATGAATGAAACTCATGTCCTAGCTTGGACTTACAAGACTTAATTAGACGATAAAAATAAAATTGTCACTCCCCATACAAAAATGGTTACTCCCCCTTAAACAATACTTCCTAATTAAACAATACTTCCTATGGAAGTTAGTCGTCTTTCTATATTATCAAAAGAGAAAACACCCTCTCCTCTAAATAGGAGGTCGTACAATGAAGTGAACTGAAAACCCTAATGGGCCTCTTTATACAAAGGCTCATGTTACAGAGTAAAGAAAAGACTTTAAACAGAAATACACTTCAACAGTAAATGCAGTAATATATCTCAAAACTCCCCCTCAAGTTGGAGCATAGATGTCAATCATGCCCAACTTGCAGCACTGTTACTCAACTCGCTTGCCAGAGAGAGGCTTAGTGAATATATATGTAGGTTGTTCATTTGATGGCAGGAAAGTAGTAGTAATATTCTTATCCAGTACAGTATCTCGAAAAAAATGGCAGTCAAATTCAATATGCTTGGTCCTCTCATGGAATATTGGATTGCTAGTAATGAAGGTGGCAGCACGATTATCACAACACATCGGGATAGCGGAGGTGATAGGGAACCCAAAATCTGCAAGAAGAGATTTAATCCATAATAGTTGATAAGTAGTTTGTGCCATTGCACTATACTCAGACTCAGCACTAGATCTGGCAACTACATTTTGTTTCTTGCTCCTCCAAGCAACCAGTTTACCTCCTATAAAGGTACAATAACCAAAAGCGGATCTCCTGTCAGACTTGCATCCTACATAATCAGCATCAGAATATCCAATAATATCAAGGTGTCCATTTCTTTTATAAAATAACCCCTATCCAGGTGTGTTCTTTAAATATCTCAGGATACGACAGGCATCCTCCCAGTGACTGTCGAGGGCAATTTCTAAATTGACTAAGAACTACAGCAAAACTTATATCTGGTCTGGTAACGGTGGGATACAAAAGTTTGCCAGCTAGTCGCTTGTAGCACTACTTATCTTCTAAGAAATGAGTGGATTTAGCCCATGGACCATGTGTTTGATCCATAGGTGAGACAGCAGAACCATTCATGTTTCAGATAATAAGTCTAGATTATACTTCCTCTATAAAAGAGATACTCCATTTTTGTTATATGCTACCTCAATGCCAAGAAAATACCGAAGACGTCCAAGGTCTTTGGTTACAAAGTGCTTCATAAGATATTTCTTTGTATTAGCAATCCATGTGGCATCACTACCAGATATAATGATATCATCCACATATACAATATGAATAACAATTCCAGAAGTGGAGTCTTGATAAAAATAGAATGATCACACTGGAGTGATGACATGTATGGTCAACAGTACAGAACCTAAAATGAGTCAATCCCTTCTAAGACTTCAAACTACTAAGGCCATGTGGGATCAGTTATCTCATGTTTACTCACATCAACAAACCCCTAAAAAGGTGTTTGAAATCTTAAAAATCTGGCTAAAAACGAATTCTCTAATGATATCTCATTTGAGAATTATTATAACCAATTATGTGCTCTTTGGGATGAATTTGAAGTGTACCATCCCCTGACTACTGAAATTACTGAAATCCAAAGACAATGTACCATCCCCTGACTACTGAAATTACTAAAATCCAAAGACAGTGAAATGAACTGCAACTGGTACCATTTCTCGTTGGACTACCCGCTTCCTTTGCAGGAGTCGTGGATCGAATTTTGTCCAGTGATCCTCTACCTAACTGGAGATGTTTTAAAACGGGATCAATGCCTCCCGTCTATTTCTTCTTCTCCTGTTGGCTCCTCTGAGTTGACTCTTGCAATACGTTCTACTGACTCTGGCAATGGCAAAGGTCGTGGTCGTGGTAGAGGGTGTGGTCGCTTAGGACCATCTAGACATGAACGTCGCCAGCCCCCTTTGGATCGCGATGTGGTCAGCCCCCGACTGAACCTAGCAAAGGTCCTCTTGGATCTCGTCATTGTAACTTTTGTGGGTGAAATAATCACAATGAAGATTGTTGTTGGGTGAAACATGTTTTCCCCAACACATGGGCCAATCAGGCGTCTACTGACTACACCAAGGAAGAAGTGGTCCAAACCTCCATTGTTCTTACAGATTGGGTCCGAGCTGAATTTGTAAACAATTTCCAAGAACAATTCTCGGCTAACGGCTACACGCCTGAATGGTGGTTTTGCTTTTCTAGCATCGGCTTCTTATGGTAATAAGAAGTGGTTCATTGAGTCTAGTGCTTCTACTCCTATTTCTTGCAATTCTAAACTTTTTTCTGATATGACTACTACTACTATTCCACATGTGACTGTTGTTGATGGCACTCAACCCCCAGTACATGGGGTTGGTAATATTCAAACTACAAACAACTTTTTGCTCAGATATGCCTTATATGTTCCTTGCTTTCCTTTGAATCTACTTTTTGTTAGTAAAACAGTCAAACAACTTCAATGTTCTATTATGTTTGACCCTGATGGATGTGTCTTTCAGGATCTTTGTACGAGGATGAGGATTGATTCAAGCCGAGGGACCAAATGGCTTATACTATCTTAATGCTCCACATACTGTTGCACTACTATCTTCAGTTGTTTTGGGACTTCATTGGCACCACAGATTGGGACATCCATCACCATCCAAGCTCAGCATTAAATAATTAATATATATGAAACTGTGTAAGTGTGAAGCTTGCCAATTAGGAATGCAAACTTGATGTGTTTTTCCTAGAAAAATGATTCTGTCTTCCAAATCTATTTTTGATATTGTCCATGCTGATATATGGGGATAGACCTGTCAAAGTGGGTCAAAATCCGCGGGCGCCCACGGGTCGACCCGTTTAAGTTGGGTTTGGGTGGCGAAATTTGCCACCCGCTAGAAATCACCCAAACCCATACCCACCGGTTTATTTAGTGGGTTTCACGGGTGATCCGCGGGCACCCGCGGGTGCCCATTTAATTAAATAATATATTAATATAAATATATTATCTATATGACTCTTAAGACATGCAACACTTGTACATTTATCAATCAACTAAATTGATGACGTGTAATGTATACAATATAAAGAGTTAAAGTCTAACTTTCTTTATTGATATCCTTTGTTAATTGTTTACACTAGTGGAAACAAATTCGTTAACTTCTATATTATTTTTATGTTAATGAATATATAGTGTAATGCATGTTTTATATTCAATCACAACAATTATATTCTCTTTCTATTCACTTTATGTATTAGACAATCATAACATGAAACATCAAGAACTTATAACGACAAAATATAGTGTTGTTATGGTAACATGTTATGCTACTTGCAACATCTATATCATTTAATTTTTTTTTATTGTACATTGCAGAAATGGTTGTTTTTTATTTTGTCTCTTACATTTTATTTCAAATCATCAAATATTACATTGTGTTTGACACAAAAAGTAGTGGAAGGTTGCCCTCATTTTGTTATGTTTACACTGAAAATTATTAATGAATTATTCGACTCTTTGTCGTAGTGCAGAAACTAGCAATATTTTTTCACTGTGCACATATTAAATGGGCACCCGCGGGCGACCCGCAACCCACTGGGTCGGGTTTGGGTGTGCTACTTCTCCACCCGTTTAACATTGGGTCTTTTTTACCCGCACCCGCGAGACCCAAACCCGCAATGACCCAACCCACCCACCCGTTTGACAGGTCTATATGGGGACCGTGTTCGGTCATGAGTGTAACCGGATTTCGTTACTTTATGATACTTTATTGATGATTACTCTCAAGCTAATTGGTTGTTTTACTTAAAGCCATGCCACGTGTTCTTGACACTATTATTGTCGTCTTTGCTGAAATTAAGACTCAATTTAATAAGCCCATCAAAAATTATCGGACAGACAATGCCCTTGAATTCATGGAACATTCTATTAGTCTTTTTTGTAAAAACGTTGGCACCATTCGTCAAACCTCCTGTTCTTACACTCACAAAATGGTATTGTCGAGCGTGAATCGCCATCTCCTTCATGTTGCTAGGACACTTATGTTTCACTATCGCGTTCCTAAGCCTTTTTTGGGTTGATGATGTCTCCATTGCCTATTCTTTGATAAATAGAATGCCATCATTCTATCTCGAACAACAAAGTCATGTATAGTATTTTATACCTCGGAGCTCTCTAGTTTTCTGTGCCACCTAGAATTTTCAACAGTACATGTTTTGTACGAAATCTTCAGACTTTTTTAACCAAACTTGATATGAGATCTGTAAAAGTGCATCTTCCTGGGGTACTTAAGAACTCAGAAAGGGAGATGTTATGACCCAGTTTGTTAGTTTGGATGTCGTTTTTTAGGATACATCGTATTTTTTCTACTATGGGTTTGACTCTATCTACAGACCTGCTCTTTGATACCCCAATTCATGTTCCTGTTGAGCCAGAACCACATGAACATGTTGTTCCTGCTACAGATGTTCCCTCTCAAGGTTTACCAAAGACACCGCAAGACTACAACTCCCTCAATGGCCCCTCCCTCAGCCAATCCCTCATCTTCGTCGGCAAATCACAACACCAATCAGGTATACTCTGACTTGGATACTCCGAATAGCATAAGGAAAGGGGTGCGCTCTTGTACTTTACATCCTATAAGCAATTTCTATTCAAATGCTAATCTTGGTTCAAGCTTTGTCAATTTTATTGCTTCTCTTTCCACTATTTGTGTTTCTAAAACTGCAGGTGAAGCCCTGACACATCCTGCGGCAGGGAAGCCATTGAGAAGATTGGGCCTAGTTATGTTACGCAGGTTGTAACTGACAATGCCTCAAATTTTAAGC
The DNA here is from genome assembly GCA_963693085.1 of Alisma plantago-aquatica. Classification (NCBI taxonomy): domain Eukaryota; kingdom Viridiplantae; phylum Streptophyta; class Magnoliopsida; order Alismatales; family Alismataceae; genus Alisma; species Alisma plantago-aquatica. The sequence goes on along the minus strand of OY856413.1, from coordinate 588,868,082 downwards.
TAGCTTGCGAGATGTTGGAGGCAAAGTGGCCGCATCTATTCTGGACACCATGCGCCGCTCATTGTATAGATCTGATGTTGGAGGACATTGCAGCATTGCCGCAGTATGCAGGAGTAATAAGCAAAGCTAGAAAGCTGACATCTTACATTTACCTTCACACAACGCTACACCATGCTTATCTCCAAATTTCAGATGGGAAGGAGTTGACTAGATTCTCAATCACTCGTTTTGCCACAGCTTTTCTGACACTTCAAAGCATACATAATGCTAGGAATGCCTTGGGCACCTTGTTTCTATCTGATTTGTGGACAACAAGTAAATGGGCTAAATCAAATTCTGGGGATAAGGTTGCGAGGACTGCGTTATCACATAAGTTCTATGAGGCGGTGGATAGCTATCTGAGGGCCACGACGCCACTTGTGCAATTGTTGAGGCTAGTTGATTCTGATTCCAAGCCATGTATGGGATACATAAGCAGAGCTATGCAAACCGCAGTTGACAACATTCAGTTGAATTTAGGACAGGATGAGAGAAAGTATGGTCCTGTTGTGTCCATTATTAAAAAACGATACAAAGATCAGATGGTATCAGTATTGCACGATGCAGCTTACTTCCTCAATCCCAATGGGTGGTTTCGTTCTGTGAAAGAAGGTGAATTTACAGAAGAAACCATTGACATAGCTCCAGCAGCTTTCATGAATTGCTTCCTGAAGACAGTTGAAGATTTATCTTTAATTGATCAAGTAGCTTTTGATGTTGATGCTTACACAAACAATCGTGGCTTGTTCGGGAACCCAGCTGCTCTACGCCATAGGAGTACCATGTCACCATGTAAGACACTATATCTATTTACATATAACATAATTGTTGATATATAATAGATATAGATTATAACATTAGTATAATTGATTATAATATCTTCATATTTTATAGTGGCTTGGTGGGAGCTATACGGTGTAGGGAATTCTGCCTTAAAGAAGTTGGCTCTGCGATTCTTGAGCCTGTGTTGCACCTCCTCTAGTTGTGAGCGAAACTGGAGTTCATTTGAGTTTGTAAGTGTTACTGGTTAGTAAATAAATTTTTGCACTTTTGTAATAAGATTATGATTCATAACCTTTTTAATGTAGATACACACAAAGCGAAGAAATCGGTTGTTGAGCAAGAGGCTGGATAAACTTGTCTTCATTCAATACAACCGTAGATTGGAGGAGCGCTTTCAGAAGATGAGGGATACGAATGCTGAAAGTGATTTTGATGGCATTGCACTTGATGATGTGCAGTGGACCAGTGAGTGGATGACAGGGATTCCCGATGCAGCTACAGTGCCTGATCATGATGGTCTCACTTGGAAACTTGTAGACGAGGCCATGGGAGCATCTGAAGAAGTTGCTAGGCCTCAAAGGGAAGCATCCCAGCCCAAGGTTGATGACAAGGGAAAAGCAAAGGTTGTCTACAAACGGAAGAGAAAAGCTACAAAACTCTCAAAGACCAAACGGCCACATGCAAAGACAACAAAGGGTATTGTAATCCAAGAGAAAAAAGTTTGTAGTGAGGTTTCACTTGAGGAATTAGACGAGTTTGATGACGATGATGAAACTGAGGAGGAACAAGCAGAGGAAGGTTTTGAATTAGACGATGATAGTGATGATGGTGCAGATCTCAGTGATGATGAGTGATATAGTCATATCTCTGATTTTTCTTGAACTTATGTTAGCTATGAGTTATTTTGTTTCTGTTCATGTTGATTGAGATTATGATGCTCATCTACATTCTATTTTGGCTACAAACATTATACATGTCTAGCTTTCTGATTTCTATATGAATTTTGTTTAGGTAAAATTTTCACAATTCAATCCATATCTAATGTTTTTGTTGCTTTCTTCCACTATTGGTAATTTGGTAGCACATTGATTGCATATTTATCATGTATATTTATATGTGTAAGGCTGGTATTTTTTTTAGAAATTTTACATATATTTGATAAAATAAAAAATTTATCAAAACGCCTGGAAACGCCTGGGCGTCCGCCTGGGCGCCTAGGCTGTCTGGGCGCCCCCCTGGAACGCCTGGACGCCTAGCCGCCTATACAACCATGATCCTGCCTAGCATCGTGCCATGGAAGTGGAAATAGAAGCTCTGCATACACAACATACATGAGACTTGGTGGATGCTCCTGCTCATGTTTCTCATGTAGGTTGTCGCTGGATCTTTACTTTGAAATATCAACTTGATAGCACGGTTGAACGTCTTAAGGCTTGTCTTGTTGCTAAGGGCTACACAGACTTATGGCATAGATTATTTTGAGACTTTTTTGCATGTTGCTTGTCTTAACTATGTTCTTATTCTTATCTATGTTGTTGTCAATAAGAGTTGGCCTCTACTTCATTTTGACGTCAAAAATGTTTTCTTGTATGGTGATGATCTGCATGAGGAAGTGTATACGGAGCAACCTCCCAAATTTGTTGTTAAAGGGGAGTGTTCTAAAGTGTGCTGCCTAAAGAAAGCCATTTATGGACTAAATCAAAGCCCAGGAGCGTGGTTTGATAAAATAAACCAGATTCTTGCTAAATTTGACTTGAAATATTGGCATTTTGATCATTATGTGCTTGTAAAATGACCTACTACGGGAATAGTTGTTCTGATTGTGTATGTAGATGACATCATCCTTTTCTGGGATTGACCATCAGGGTATTTGGGATACCAAGGAATACTTAAGAATACACTTTATTACTAAAGATTTAGGAAAATTGAGCTACTTTTTGGGAATTGAAGTATCACATTCTTCTTGTGGAGTATGTCTATCACAGCGCAAGTATGTCCTTGATCTACTAAATGAAATTGGCATGTTGGGTGCAAGCCAGTCAGCACACCTTTGGATCCAAATACTAATTGGGATGATGACTCCTCTCCATCATATCCTAATAGCAACCAATATAGAAGACTTGTAGGAAAGCTCATTTACTTGATAGTTATACGAGTAGATAATACATGAGTTGTTGGACTTGTTAGTAGGTGTCTTGATAAACCTCGACAATGTTATTGGGACGCAATCTGCAACATTCTCAAATACTTAAAAAGCTCTCATGGAAAGGGTCTTCTATACAGGAAAAATAGGCACTTTAAGATTATTGGATTTTCTAACTATGACTATGTTGGCAACAAGATTCATCGTAAATCTACTTCAAGTTACTACACCTTTGTAGAAGGAAACCTTGTCACTTGAAGAAGTAAGAAGCAAATTGTTGTGTCTGGATCCAATTCAGAAGTTGAGTATCAAGCCATGGCTCATACTACATGTGAGTTGATGTGGGTCCAAAGCTTATTAAAGGAGTTTGGAGTTTGTGATTTTGAGCCCATGCCAATATGTTGTGGTAATAAAGTCGCTATCTTCATTGCAACCATATTCCATGAGTGCACCAAGCACATTGAGGTAGATTGTCACTTTCTCAAGGAGTATTCTATCCAGGCGCATATCTGCTCCATACATCAGGACTGAGGATCACCTTGCTTACGTCTTTATGGAACCACTGCTAAAGACAAGATTCACCTCTATGGTGGACAAGTGGGGCATGCATGATATCCATGCTCTAGCTCGAGGGGGAGTGTTAACATATTTAGTTTTATGTTATTTATTTTGTGCTCTTTAGTATCTTGTCTTTCATCCCATATTGGTGAACTTTGTTTTCGCTCCTACCTTGTATAAGGAGAGGGTTCGTGCTTGTATTCACTATTTCAATATTAAAATCCTTCTATTATTTATCAAGTACCAAACTGAAGTTGTCAAAAAAATAAAAGGCGGCTATTCGATATATTTGATAAGAGGAGTCCCCCTTCTTATATAGGAGAAGGAGGAAGCATACAGACTTAAGACAAACCCTAATGGGCCAAGACACTAAAGCCCACTAACTAATTAACCTATTAACTAAATAAGCTAATATATTTGTTAACACTCCCCCTCGAGTTGGATCATGGGTGCAACAGATGTCCAAGCTTGGAGTTACAGTACTCGATTAAACGAGAAAATGAATGATAAATGAAAGATAGAAACGATAAAAGATAAATGCCACTCCCCCATACAAAAGATTGATACTCCCCCTTAAACAATACTCCCCCTAAATGGCGACACCTCTCTTCTTTGGAATTGTATTCTCCAGGTTGGAGATCCTTGAGCTTTTAAGGTCTTTTGGAGTGCATCCGGAATGAAGAACATCTGATGAATGGACCTGAATGCTACAGCAGATATTCGCTACTTGGAGCAGACGATCATAAATACCATGACTACACCATCTTCACTGGAATACGTACTTAATGCGGCAAGAACGTGAATACAATGTCGATGTAGCAGTAGTGGAATCTTCAAATCGTCTGACAAACGTGCATAACGTGGTACGAACAGAACCAAACGAGGTGTTGATGATACAACACAGATACCATAACTCTAGCGCATGAACCTTGGGGGCTTGACCTGAAAGGAGATCATTTATCAAGGAAGGGCTCAAGTAGATCAGCGGAAGGTGATGCTAAAACAACATATGCAGTTCGAAGAAGAGATGACGAAAGCAGCTTGGTGAAAATAAAATTGGATGAACTATCAACTTTGCAGATGTAGACTTGGCATGCTTAAATTTATTGAGCTTCTGAGAAGTCTGAAGAAGCACCCATCCGTCTCTCAAGAATGCAGCAAGAGTGATCAACTGAACCGCCATTAACACCGAAGGAAGAGGAAACAAGAGGGCTGAAATATGTGTAGCAAACTCTTGTCCTAACGTATATAATGTGGTACGCACGCGAGAAGCTCGGTCTCAACGCTGCAACGGAGATCATGCAAAGTTGTCTGGAAGTGGAGAGCAGATGTGCTGAATGATGCAAAGCTCCACAAAGATAGCCTGGATTATAAAATTGGATGAACTCTCTTCATCTCTCCTCATACTCTCTCTCATGCTCTCTCTCTCTTTTCATACACTTCCTCTCCTCTCTATCTCCCCGCACACCAAATATGACGAGAGTGAGTATATGGTGTGGAGAAAGGGACATATGAGTACAACATGACTCAATTACATAGATTTGGATAGAAAAATAAATGGATAAATATTTGGTGCTTTATAAAATAGCACATGTTTTTTTGTCTTTATCATAATCAAGTCTTTGATGGTCAAAGGCTAGTCAAAGTGAGTAATTTATTGCTAGAGAGTACTTAATAATGTTGGTCAAAGGTTGGTCAACATAAGAAAAAAAATTCGGCCTTTGCTTTGCTCCTTATGGTTTTTTATTTTGGCAATTTTGGTTTTCTAATTTGCTCTCTCTTATTCAACCAGCATGATTGCCAATTACCAAGTGGTCGTTTGCTTTGCCAAATATGCACAAAGTACATGAACCGTCCAGATACGATGGTTTCCAGTTCATCATAGCATGTATGCTCCTTCGTTCGCACTCTTCCGGACCAATATAACAACTTGATAATCTCAAACTTCCTGGATGGCCTACCTTCCATAGAAGCAAGCGGGTGCAATACCAACTACAGGTCGCCTGCGGCATATATAAATCACCAGAAACGGTGAGTGTCTTGACCACGCATTTAATAGAGATAAGGGAATTTCCTGTAGAGCGGTTGGAGAAAACAATCATCTTTCTTGAGGACAAGACAAACAAGGATTATTTCCTTAAGAAACAATTTATATGGCATCTTCAGAGATAGGAATACCACGTCGTGTGGTTGAAGATCAATTTTCAGGACAAGAATCAATGAGTTCATGATCCATGGGCGAAGTAGAGACATCAATCGGGGGTAGTCACAAAAATTTCTGTGCAAACCCATGGTCATGTTGTGCTAGATTGAGCATGGGGAACAGATAAGGGGGAGGCACGTGGATAAAACTGGTGATGGCGGGGAAGACAAGCGTCGACAAAGGAAAAAAATAAAGATTTGAGTTTTTATGAAAGAACAAGAGAGGAAATGACCATGGAGGTCGGGTTGATGCCTGGCGGGCAGCCCAACCAAGAAGGGACGGTGACCGCCCACATGCAGAGGCTCTCTTCTTTGCTCTCTAGGGTTAGGATCTAATGCTCTAATACCATGTTAAAAAAATAAGACGGCTATTCAATATATTTGATAAGAGGAGTACCCCTTCTTATATAGAAGAGGGAAGCATACAGACTCAAGACAAACCCTAATGGCCCAAGACACTAAAGCCCACTAACTAATTAACCAATTAACTAATAGGCTAATATACTTTCTAATCTTTCAAAGAATGTAGAGGGCCATCAACTTGCATAAAACGTGCAGCTCAACAAAGGAAAGCATCCACAAGTACCATGTAATATTGAATGAATTGGTTTGCAATAAAGAACTAGGAAAAATCCATGATTAGGCAGAGAAATCCATAAAATACAGAGGAGGTAGAAGCAATAAAGAGAAGAAGGAAGATGGCATTTAACAAAGGGAATGGTGATGTATTGACTTTAGGTGAGAAGTTGCAATAGCCATGTTGCTAGCTACTACTTAGTCGAGAGGGCCAAGAGATCTTGGATGTGGCACAAACACGACTTAGAAGTATCTGGTATGTATTCTAGAGTATCCACAAAGTATCGGTATCCAATACGTATTCTACAGGTACGCCACCTATTTTGAAGTATCAATGCTTCATAGACTGTGATGCTAATTCAATTTCTTTTATTATGTTGTTATCAGAAATGAGAATAATGGAAAATTATGTATGTGTCTTATTGATAGATGGGCAAACCCACTCTCATATAAATAGGAAGGAGGGTAGTATAAGGAAGCAGGCATAACCCCAATGGAGTAGGAATACAAACACTCATGGGCCCATATATAAAATAAATCAAATACCCTTTTACTCTTGTTCGTTGCTAAATATCGCTTATAGTTTCACTTCTGTGAATGTGAAGATCCTTTAGTTTCCTAGTGTTTTATAAATGGGAATCGCAATCCAACTCCTTGAACTATATCTTTGTGCTCTCCTTATGGTAAACAAGATGCACTAATATTTCTATCTCTACGATCTTATCTTTATCTCTTATAAAAGGACACACGTCTTTCAATTGAGTGTGGTTATGATGGACATCAGTATAAATATGTGATTATATTATCTGAAGCATGAAATGGTGGCATTAGTGAATTTTTTCATATACTAGGGAAAAAGCGCACTTGCTAAGATTCTCTGCAATTGGATCAAAAATTTCCCATAATTCACTATAGAACACCTAAGTGAAATGCAAAAGGTAAATAATGAGGTCGAGCAAAGAGCGAAAAATGTCATGTCCATGAAAATCCATTTTCTTTATATTTATATTTGAATGAAATTAGATGGTTGTAAACTGCATTTTTATGTGTGATTGGAATAGGTTTGTAGTATTGAGATAACAAACACAAGCATAGGCGCCCTCCTTATATAGGATAGGACGAATCACTCAATAAAGAGTTCACCAATATGGGACAAAAGACAAGACACTAAAGAGAGCACAAATTAAATAAATAAAATAAATATATTAACATTATGAACAAAATATATGTATAGATTTAAATTTAAAATAATATATATTTTGTATTGTATCCATTTTTGTACCCTTATCCTAGATTCACAAAAATTGTTGTATCTTACGTTTGCACCCATATTTGTATCCGTGTCCATATCCGTGCTTCATAGCTCAACATATCACTTCAATCTAGCTTGTTCATCCCTCAAGTTTTCTTTTAATTTGTTATCAATCAACAAATTAACTCGTTCTCTTTAAGCCTCTGATACTTTACTAGACATGTGTTATATACGACTTAAATACGAGGAAGATGATTACCTAAGGGTATGAATTAGTAGACCACAACTACTTGCAGAGGCTTCCTACAACGTATTGTTGCTTCCCCTCTAGTCATGCATAGTCGTCTTGGTAGTGTGTTATAAAATAAGCTCATAGATCTTGGTTCTAGGTCTATCCGACCCAATGTTTTAAAAACGTTAAGCGGTAACCGTGCAGACAGCACCTTGTAACTGGTTAAGCGGTAAGCGGCCGATTTTTGAAAAAACGGATTTTAATTTCCTATATAATTTTATACAAAATTACATATATATGTATATAAATACTAATACTCTTTGGAACTTTTATATATATCTAAAGATTCTAAACACTCTACCCAACAATACAAAACACCCAAATAGTTTATAAGATAGCTATAAGACAATAATTATAGCCATAATATAATAAACAATAGATTTGACATAGATAAAATACCCTACATACATGATTCAGAAATATTTTTGTATCACGTGTTTACATAGTTAAGCAGTAAACAATAGACTAACTATTGGATACCTTTCTAACTTATTGTTATATGTGCATATCATCAATTAGTCATACATTACAGCAGTACAATTAACTAAAGTATGCATTTTAAAATTAGATAATAGTTACATATATTTTACTTGTATAAATTACACTTTACAACAGTACCCTATTATCCCAACTTGCATACAAGTATGCATTCTATTAGAACTAGGCTTATCATAGGATATTTAATGTATATAAGTTTAATATATTATAGTCAGTAATACTTGGGACCATATAGTTTATATAAAGTTACAGGTGTACAGCAAAATTTAAAAAAAGGACAAAAAACGGCCTAAAAGCGGGAAAAAAAGGGCAAAAAAACGGAAAAAACGGGTGAAAAGCGGGAAAAAACGGCCGATTAATTACAAAAACGTTAACCGGCGATTTTGGCAAAAATCGAACGGCCTGGGCATTGGGCCGATTAAGCGGCCGTTTAATCAAGCGCTCAGCCCGTTTTTCATTTCACTGATCCAACCTATAAAGTTTTCTGTGTGAATCTTGTCATTTAGCGAAACATACAAGCAATGTTTTAAAAAGCGGGAAGCGGGAGGCGTGCGGACGGGACCTTGTAGCCGATTAAGCGGCAGGCGGGCGATTAAGCAGGCGATTTTTGAAAAAACGGATGCTTAAAAACTTATATATTTATATACAAAATTACATGTGTGTATATAAAAAATATATTTCTAAGGAAATCAGTAATACTAACCAGTAGTATCAATTACTAATGAACGAAATCTGCAAGAATATCAGTAAAATCAGTAAAACCATTAGAAGTATAATAGAGTAATATGATATTTACTTGGATATATTACAGCAGTACCCTATTAAATACAGCTTACATACAAAGTTTGTATTCTAAAGTAGGACTAGGTATATCATAGAACATTTAATGTATACAAGCTTCATATATTATACTCAATTGGATTATATAATTAATTAACATTACATGCTTACAGCAGCATTTTTTTTAAAAAGCGGGAAAAAAGCGGGCAAAAAGCGGGGAAAAAGCGGGTGAAGGGGGAAAAAAGCGGGCATTTTTTTAAAACCCGCTCAAGCGGGCGCTTAAGGGTGATATTAGGCGGATGGGCTTTGCTGCCCGCTTAAGCGGCCAGGCAGCCGTTTTTTAATTCACTGCATACAAGGGTTGTCTTTAGGTTCAAAGAGAGTCAAAGAACAGAGTTTGCTTTTGAGCTAGTCCATACACATATAAGGGGACCAAGTCATGTTACTTCCAAGCTTGGAAGCATGAACACTTCTAGACAGCCTCCGTGTCCGTGTCGGACACGTTTTGGACATAGACACTTCCGGACACAGCCCAAAACGTTTTGGACACTGCTGGGACGTGTCCAGTTCATTTTGGTCTTTTTCTGCACCCCGGACACAGCTGGACGCTGCCAGACCCTTCCTGGACGCGTCACTACAACTGCTGCTGCTGTAATAACCTATTTTACAGTGCAAATGTTGAATATACGACTGCTCTTTATGTCTTATTATTGAGAAAATGTAACATAAAGCTGAGATCTGATCACAATGACAAGCAAATATGTTGAAGAAAAAAAAGCAATATGTAGAATCAAAGCTGAATCAGATATTATGAATCAAACTATAGTCTAATAAGATGGATAAATGAGTAATATGAACTCATATATTAATATTCTGTAAAATACTATAACTTTGGTTTTCTTCTTCATATGGTTTCTACTACACACAAAGAAACACCTCTATATACATTTAGGATTATATATACATAGATACATTAATCTGGACAAATTTCAAAAAGAAATTCTAGTTCATACATCATAAACCCACATATATGTATATATTAAAAAAATTCCCCTCATCCAATGTTGTCTGTGTCCTACATTTTTGAAATTTGTCGTGTCTCGTGTTCGAGTCCGTGTCTAGAAACATGCCCTCCTTGCTTCCAAGCTTAAATATAAGTTTTCTTTATCTTTCTGGAATTAATCATGTGTTGCATGGCTTTATTTGATGAAGTAAAGATCGGACATGTATTTGTATTTTAATCTTTTTGTTTGTCTTGCTAGGGTTTGGAGAATCGGTGAGGACACAATGTGTGTCCCCTCATATATTTATTAAAAAGTTAAGAGAACGATTACATGTAGGTCCACAAAGAGTAAAGAAATAACAAGGGAAACATAACGGACAAATAAATGCTAATATTTAACACTCCCCCTCAAGTTGGAGCATAGATATCAATCATGCCCAACTTGTCCATGTGAGAGCAGAAGAGTTTCTTGCCCAGCAGCTTTGTAAAGATATCAGCAATCTGATCTTCTGAGCGAGTGAAGGGAGTGCAAATACGACCAGTCAGGATAGCTTCTCTGATCAAGTGACAATCAACTTCGATGTGCTTGGCCCTCTCATGATAAACAGGATTATTGGCAATAAAAAAAGCTGCTTTATTATCACAATGCATGGGAATAGGATCAGAGGAGCTTACACCTAGGTCTTTTAGGAGAGATTGTACCCACAAAAGTTCACAAACTGTGTGAGCCATGGCACGGTACTCGGCCTCAGCACTAGATCTAGTAACAACATTCTGCTTCTTGCTCCTCCAGGTAACAAGATTGCCACCAACAAATGTGCAGTAGCCAGAAGTGGATTTTCTGTCAATCTTACTTCCAGCATAGTCAGAATCAGAAGACCCTTCAAGAGAGCAATGGCCATGGTTTCTATAGAACAGGTCTTTACCATGAGATTTCTTCAGATACCTCAGAATATGACACAGTGCTTCCCAGTAATACTGTCTAGGTTTGTCGGCCAACTGCAGTAGAAATATCAGCTCTAGTAACAGTCAAATAAATTAACTTTCCAACCAGTCTCCTATAGCGTTTTACTGTCAAGATACAATGGAGATCCATCATCATCCCAATTCACATTAGGGTCTAAAGGAGTATCAATAGCTCGAGCTCCAAGCATCCCTGTCTCCTGCAGTAGATCTAGAACATACTTCCTTTGGGACAAAACAAGAGCATTATAGGTCCTGGAGACTTCAATTTCCAGAAAATACCTTAGCTTTCCCAAATCGTTAGTGATAAAACGCTTGCATAAATAGGCCTTGGTGGCGTGGATTTCAGAAAGATCACTGCCAGATAAAATAATATCATCAACATACACAATCAGAACAACTATACCAGAGGAAGTCTTCTTAATAAAGACAGAGTGATCAACATGAGATCTCAGGAAGCCATAAGTAGTCAAAATCTTGCTCAGCTTGTCAAACCAGGCACGTGGACTCTGCTTGAGGCCATAAATAGACTTCTTGAGACGACAGACCTTATGTGACTCCCCCTGAGCAACAAACTCAGGTGGTTGCTCCATATAGACTTCCTCTTGGAAATCACCATAAAGAAAGGTGTGAAAAAATATTGTATTGAACTGATTCGATTAGATTAGATGAATAAAAGAGGTACAACCCTGTCCTATATATAGGAGCAAGGGAGAAACCTTGAGACTTGTGTCCCAAGTAATCTAAACGGGCCGAAACACTAAAGGCCTACTAACTAATTAACCTATTAACTAAATAGGCTAATATATACTCTTTAACACTCCCCCTCAAGCTGGATCATGGGTGAAACACATGTCCAAGCTTGGAGTTACAGGACTCGATAAAAGAAAAGATAGAAATGATAAAAGATAAATATCACTCCCCATACAAAAGATTGATACTCCCCCTTAAACAAAACTCCCCTTGAATCATATGATGGCGCCTCTTTTCTTTGAAATTGTATTCTGCAGGCTAGAGATCCTCGAGCACGGAAGAAGGTCTTTTGGAGTGCATCTGGAATGAAGAACATCTGAAATGGAACCTGAATATTGCAGCAGTAATTCGCCACTTGGAGCAGACGATCATCAATACCATGACTACGTCATCTTCACTGGAATATGTACTTAACGCGGCACGAACGCGGATACACAGTGTCGATGTAGCAGTAGCGAAATCTTCAAATTGTCTGATAAGACGTGCATAACGTGGCACGAACACGAACGAACGATATGCTGGTGATACAATGAAGGTACCATAACTCTGTCGCGTGAACCTTGGGGGCTTGACAGGAAAGGTGATATCATCCATCAAGGAAAGTCCCAAGAAGATCAGCAGAAGGCGATGCTAATACAGCAGATGCAATTCGGAGAAGACGTGATGAAGCAGCTCGGTGAAGATAAATCTGGATGAATCAACCTTGCAAATGTAGACTTGGCATGCTAGAAATCGTTGAGCTTCTGAGAAGTATGAAGAAGCACATATCTGTCTCTCAAGAATGCAGCAAGAGTGATAATGTTGTATGAAAGTGGAGAACAGGTGTGTTGAACAAAGCTCCATCAAGATAACTTGGTATATGTAGCCTGAATACATATATCATCTCTTCTCATACTCTCTCCCATACATATTCTCTCACACTCTCTCTCTCTTCTCATCTCTTCCTCTCCTCTTTATCCCCCCCCGCACACCAAATACGACGAGAGTGAGTGTTGAGTGTGGAGAAATGGATATATGACCCCCCCCGCACGTGGAAAAAGGGATACACATATTATGGGTGGGTGGGAAAGGAATTGGTGGATTTGAAAGGAATTTGTGATATGGAGATGTGTAATATGTGGAGAATGAAACCGATAACTGGAGAGAATATGCTAAATGGGTCAATGTAAGATCCGGGTAGAAAACTAAATGGATTTCATCCCGCCCCGAAAAGGGATTTGTTTGGCCCGTTAGGGAAACAAACCCGGGGTGGGGGGGCAGAGCCCCGCGAAAAATCTGATTAGGCTTAAAATGGATCCAATTAGCAAAAGATAGGACCGATTAAGGATTTGAATAGCTTCAGGCATATTGTATAGGGGGCAGTAAAAATATTGGGGTTGTTTGGTAGTCAGCAGCTTAATGGGCATAGATAATGGATGGTGGCAGCAGTTTGGTTGATGGCTAGTGCCAACTGTGGCTGTAGCAGCGAGATGACGAGCAGTAGATGGTTGGATTGTGTCGCTCAGTTGATGTAGCACTTGGTCACAACGGAGGAGATAATAAAGGTCTCCTGTGTGGCTCCGGAGATATTGCAGGCCATGAGGCCGCATGCGAAGCCAAGGGCGGAGCCTCTCCATAAGCGGCAGCGAAGGCTGATGCTGAGGACGTCGGGGCGATGCAGCGGTAGAGGCGATGGCCATTGTGATTTGCGGCACTGTTATCTGTTGTTGTCCGGCAGCTATTGCTGATGGGCGGCACAAATTGCTACGACGGTGGCGGCTATTGCGGAAGACGAAACCAGTTGAATGGATAGTGATGGCGTTGGGGAGCGGCGACGTTGCTGCTGGATACGGGCAGCACTTGCGGGGGATGCAGCGACTCTTCGAGAAAGAAGATGAGTGATTTTGACCGGCCGACTGATGGTTGCTGGCCAACGGATGGCGGAGGTGACAATGGCGTCGGATACGTGATGGCCGGAAAGGAGATCACCGACGGTCAGCTTTGGACTTGTAAAACATAGATTGCATGTTGGGAATTAGCGCCGAAGTACAGATCTATGTGAAAGTGGGAGAAAAAGAGCCATGGAGGCCGGAAGTGCCTAGCGGGCAGCCGGCCTAAGCCATGGCGACGGCCGCCCGCAGGCGGGCTCTCCCCCTGTTGTTCTCTCTCGGAGAGAGGCGGCGGTCGGCCTAGGGATGTGTTCTTCGGCGGCTAGGAGAGGAGGGAAGCCAAGGCGGCTAGGGTTCCCTCAGGTTCGAACACGCTCTGATACCATGTGAAAGAATATTGTATTGAACTGATTTGATTAGAATTAAGCCAGGCAACAGGAGAAAAGGTTTCAAAATAATCAATGCCATAAGTTTGAGTGTACCCCTTGGCAACTAGACGTGCCTTTAGTCTTTCAATAGTCCCATCAGGATGATATTTGACAGTATACACCCAATGGCAGCCAACATGCTTGCAATTAGAGGGAGGATCAACTAAATCATACGTTCCTTCGTCAGTAAGAGCAGTCATCTCCTCGTTCGTAGCATGTGTCCAAGCAGTACCTTGTAAAGCATCAGTAATATTTTTAGGAACGACAACAGCAGAAAGGGAAACAACAGTTACTAACATGAACACTAAGATGAGCAGTAGAAACATAGTTAGCAATATTATGGGATATGCCTGAACGAGTGCCTTTCCGAAGTGCAATAGGTAGATGTAGATCACAAGTTACCTCAGCAAGCATAGGACCTTCTAGAGGAGAAGATTGGTTGATTGTTGGGGGGGGGGGGTCTTCGGGAGGAGTAGAATGTGGTTATTGATTCCTGCGTTGATAAACAATAAGAGGTGGAGACGTAGTCTCAGCAGGCTGTATAGCAGAAGTAGAATCACTGATAATAGGTAGAGGTGTTGAAATAATATCTGAACTGAGATTTTTCCCTTTAGCAGAATAGAACGGAGTATTTTCAAAGAAAACCACATCGCTGCTCGTGAACCACTTCCTAGCAGTAGGACTATAGCACCGATATTCTTTGTGAGTACGCGAATATCCAAGAAAAATGCATTTTTCTGCTCTAGGAGACAGTTTATCATGATTTGGTCCCAGTAGACGAACAAATCAGGTTGACCCAAAAATCCATGGAGGAAGAGAAAATGGGAAGTTGGGGTTGTAGGACCTGAACCGGAATTTGCCCAATAACAACTGAGGGCATGCGATGAATCAAAAAACAAGTAGTGAGAACAGCTTCAGGCCAAAACTGTTTCCGAACATTAGAATGCAGCATAATAGTTCTAATAACTTCAAGTAAATGCATATTTTTCCGTTCAACAACTCCGTTCTGTTGAGGCGTGTAGGCACAGGATGTCTGATGAATGGTGTCAACAGATCGACAAAAAAGTTCAACATCCTTTTGAACAAACTCCAAGGCATTATCAGTGCGCAGAATTTTAATGGGCATAGAGAATTGGGGTGCAATTTCAGCAAAAAAGAATTTAATAGTAGGCAAGACTTGTGATCTATCTTTCATCATAAACAACCAAGTAGTACGGGAAAAACCATCAATGAATAGAATAAAATATTTGTTTCCTGACAGACTTGGAACATTACATGGACTCATACATCAGCATGAACTAAATCAAAATAGCTTTACTACCAATTTGAGTTTTTCTAGGAAAGAATGTTTGCCTAACTGACATGACTCGCACTGGAAATTGTGCGTTCCTACACCAGAAATAACATGTTTTATTTTATCAGCATACGGGTGCCCAAGTCTATAGTTCCATTGTAATGCAAAAACAGAAGAAGATAGAGCAGAAGCTACAACTGTAGTGCCAATCTTTTTCAAATCATCCAGATAGTAGAGTCCATCAGGTCCTTCATGCCCCCACCAATCTTCATCCTCTTACAAAAGTCTTGAAAAACACAAGTACCCGGTACAAAGGTTAAACTGCAGTTCAAGGTACGCACAATTTTGCTGACGGATAACAGATTCAAAGGAAAATGTGGCACATATAGAGCAGATCTTAGAAGAAAATGAGTATAAATATCACCAATGCCAGATACAACAGATTTGGATCCATCAGCAAGCATAACAGTAGATTTAGAGCAAGGTTTAGATAATTTATAGAAAAGAGATCTAGTGCCAGATAGATATATAAGAAGAAATCCCAGAGTCAATCACCCATTTTGTATTACCAGTACTAGAAGATGGGGCAGTCATAAAAGCAAAGTCACAACCAGAGAATGTAGCAACATGTGCTCCAGACTCAGCAACAGTAGAAGAGGAGGCACCGATTTTCTCTAGCAGGAGTCGTTCTACTTCCGAGCGAATGAACTCAGCAGTGGACGAGCTCGAAGTATCAGCAGCAGGAGTCTGAGAAGCCCCTCAGACGCAGCATTGGCCCACGCAGGTGTACCATGTTTCTTCCAGCACCTGTCCACAGTGTGGTTGGAGCGACCACAAAAGTCACAGTACCGCTGAGCAGCGGTACTCCCAGAAGTATCAGCAGATGATCCACAGCCAATGGAACCACGGCCAAGGGACCCACGTCCTTTACTAGAACCAGGAGGATGGTTGTCCTAAAACCGACCTGGACCCCGTCCACGGCCTCTGTCGGTCATGGTAGCAAGAGCAGTAGTATCTCCCGTGTCAGAAGTCGGGGAAGATGAAGAAATCGGTAGACGTTAAAGATGCTGATACACACTCTCCAACTTCGGCAGTGGATCACTGGCAAGAATCTGATCAACTATTCCAGCGTACGACTCAGGAAGTCCACATAAGAATTGAACAACCTGAAGTTCCTGCATTTGTTGTTGCATGGTGGCTAAGTCGGTAGACAGAGGATGGAGGTTCTCAAGTTCAGCCCAAATTCCTTTGAAAAAAGAAAAATAATCAACAATATCTGGCCCAGAGAAACATAGATGGGTCAGTTGTTTGTTCAAGTCAAACATCTTTATTTCTTGCTGTGAGAATAGGTATTAGCCAGTTGATCCCACATCTCCTTGGCAGTCAAGAGACGAAGAAGAGTAACACTGATGCGGGTTTCACTGTTGTTGAGGATCCAACTCATAACAGTAGAGTCATCTTTGACCCAATCATCGTAGGTCTTTATATCCTTGGACTCGGCATTACCGAGCGGAGCAGGAGGTGCATCATGAGTCAAATGGGAATGCTTACCTTGGGATTTTGCATAAATCTCCATGGAGAAAACCCAGTGTTGATAGTTTCACCCATCCAGTTTCACGATAGTCACCTGTCGACGGAAATCGTCATGGGAGGAAGTCATGATAGAAGTCGAGCACAATATCGCAACGAGCAGTAGCAATAGAGAACCGCCTACATCCTCCTAGGCGACAGCAGACACAGAAGAACAATGGATGGACCAGTTACATAAGGACTATGCCGAGGCGCAACAGAGAACCCGTCGGCACAAAGGCCGACACGGGCAGAAGGAGGGATGAAACCGGCAGCGGCTCAAGCGCTACTAGAGGTCGCGCCCTACAGAACGGCGGAGGTCGATGACCAGCGGCTGGCGGCCGAGGGCAGCAGCGTCGGTTAGCAGCTGCAGCCAGGCCGTAGGGAGGGGAGCGGCGGCGGGCGGCTGCAGGTGGAGGCAGGGGCAGCGGCGGCGGGGAGGGGCGATGTCGGGCAAGGGCAATGGCGGCGGAGGAGGGAGGGGGTGGCGCAGAACAGAGACGGGCTAAGGAACCCGTTTTGATACCCTCTTGCTAGGGTTTGGAGAATTGGTGAGGACACAATGTGTGTCCCCTCATATATTTATATAAAAAGTTAAGAGAACAATTACATGTAGGTCCACAAAGAGTAAAGAAATAACAAGGGAAATATAAAGGACAAATAAATGCTAATATTTAACAGTTTGGAAGAGGACACTCAATTTCAAAGAGAGTATGTACGCTCCAGTCTAATAATGCCAAAGAATACTTTAGCCAGCACTTCACTCGCTTCATCACCACCCATGACATCATCCACCAGTCGTCTAGCCCACATCCACTAGAACAAAATAGAATGGCCAAAAGAAATATTCAACATATTGTTGAGACCGCACTAACTCTTCTTTCCCCATGCATCTAAAGGATTTTACTCTATATAGACTATGTAGTTCTTACCACCACTTATCTCATTAATTGCATGCCATCATTGGTCATCAAGAATTGCATACATGTTCAGATTCTTCATCCTATGAAGCCATTGTACCATGTTCCCTAAAAGTGTCTTGGGTATTTTCTTTGTCCACTTCCCTAGTCCAAGGGTGGACAAATTGGATCCTAACCCCACATGGAGTGTTTTCTTAGGTTACTCTATGCAAAATGCATAGAAGTGCTACAACCCTGCTTTACTTTATTTATTTATGTGTTGATGTCGCCATTTTTAAGATATGTCATTCTTTGATGATAGTACTTTGGTGACACTAGTTGTGGAGGAGCTCTAGCCCCTTCATTTACTCATCGATTCTCTTGTTAACGTTTGTTTTTACTAGTGATGGTCCTCATGTTATTGTGCCATCCAATTCTGTAAGTGCTTCGTCCCCCAATCACTCGAGTGTATACCCGTCTTATAGGTACATCTATAGATCCACAGTCAGTTTCAGGTACTAATACATGTGGTATAGAGGCTCCTGCCAGTTCAGCTACTTTAGTTGCCTCCTCATCATAAAGACGGTTAGATACAACTCTTTATAACCACCCTATTGCCTCAAAAAAAGGAACTAGGTCTTGCACTCTTCATTGAACTAGTAGAGACTGGTCTATTAGAGTCAAGAGTTTGTTGCTAAAATAAGCAAATTCACCGTCCGACCTCGTAATATACATTTTCGACTTTCAAACATTGTCCACAGAATGAGAATATTCTAGTTCAAGCTAAACACAAACCTCGGCTCCTACAAGAGTTCAAATATTTCATATATTCATAGCCGGCCCTCATATTATGTTTGTAGTTCCTCTATGCCCTCTATATCTATATGTTCAACAGCATCGGATCACCCAGGTTTGTGTCATGTTGTTGAAGAGGAGATGGAAGCTTTTATCTCATAATCACATGTGGTCTCTTGTTCAGCTCCCCGCACGGCAAGCCTATGGTTGCATGTCGTTGGGTTTTTTAATGTTAAAGTTGGTGCGGATAGACGTTCTGATTAGATTAAGGAACAAATTTACAATTAAGGACATACTTCGGTTTTTTTAGTAGATATAATTAAGAAGCTACACTCACGTTTATGGAGAGGATTATTTAGTGTTATCAAAATCTCGTTGGACCTTCTGGTCCAACCGGTCAGACCGCACCTGGCACCCCCCACTGGTTTGGTTGTTGTATAAACCCAATTATATTGATCCAACAGTCAGATGACCGGTCATACTAGTCAGAACTGACCGGTCCACCACTTAACCAGATGCACAGCTTTGATAGACCACAACTTCTGTCTCAGGCTCTCAGCCAATGAGTGGTTACTATAATTTCCACCTCATCTCACAGCATGATCCATTTTTGGGCATAGACATAAACAAAAACCCACACCCTTGATTTTCCCAACCCCAACTCTCATGAGAACTCCCACTCCACCTTATGTAAAGAGGTCTAATTATGTTTAGGATAGTATTGTGCTAATGAACTTTGGATTTTGAAGTATCATTTTGTGTGAAAAATTAGTACTTTGTGATGTATGAGGTTATGACTTTATTGTGGCTGCTAATAATTCTACTTATACCTTCAGAATAGTTGAACTAGTTCATATTTTGCATATATTGTCTATATTTTTAGCATATACTAATATTAATTTATACATTGTGAACAATGTGAGAGACTCGGGTGACATGAATGCAAGAAATATCACTTACACGATGAGTTTCACTATCTGAGGTCAAGAATGCTTTGAAAAATATGAATGAAAAAGGCATGTGGTCCAGACGGTGTTCCTATTGATGTATGGAAGAGTATGAGGGTGGAGGAGCTATGTGGTTAAGAAACTTCTTTAACAAGATTATGAAGACAAAGAAGATGCCAACTGAATGGAGAAAGAGTATTATAGTAGCGATCTACAGAACAAAGGAGATGTTCAGAGCTGCCCAAACTACAGAGGTATCAAGTTGATCAGTCGCACTATGAAGCTTTGGGAGAGGATTATTGAGCAAAGGCTAAGACTGATTCATAGGTATCAGACAACCAGTTTGGCTTTATGTCGAGAAGATCAACAATTGATGTTATTTTTCTGATAAGGAGGCTTATGGAAAAGTACAGAGCAAACAAAAGCGATCTTCATATGGTGTTTATTGATCTGGAAAAGGCCTACGATCGAGTACCCAGGGAAGTGTTATGGAGGGTTTTGCATAAAAAAGGTGTCTATCCAATACATTGACCTAATTAAAGACATATATGATAGATCAACTGCAAGTGTTTTGGACTCCTTGAGGAGAGAAAAACTTTTCATATCACCGTTGGGGTACATCTAGGATCAGCACTCAACCCCTTATCTATTTGTTCTTCTTATGGATGAGTTGTCAAAGCATGTTAAAGATAATATCTATTGGTGCATGTTATATGCTGATGATATTGTGTTGATTGATGAAAGAAAAGAAATATTGAATGATAAAGTTGAACTTTGGAGAAATGCATTAGAATCTAATGGATTTATGATCCGTAGAAGCAAAATTGAATATATGCATTGCAATTTTAGTCAATCTAGAATTGTGAATGGTGGGGTCAAGTTGGATGGAATGGATGTACCAATATGTGATAAGTTTTGTGACTTGGGCTCTATTATTGAAAGGAAGGGTAAGGTTCAAGATGATGTTTTTCATGGGAACACGGCAGGATGGTTGAAGTGGAGGAGTGCAACTGGAGTAGTATGTTATCAGAAGATCCCTCTCAGATTAAAAAGTAAGTTTTACAAAACAACTATACGAACAGCCATGCTATATGGGAGTGAATGTTGGGCAGTAAAGATCCCTCTTGAGGGGGGTGTTTGTGTATAGGACCTACTTGTAATTCTGTTGAGAGGGACTCAATTTAATCCCATGTGTGTATCTGTACACATTACCCCAACAATGGAAGTAAGTTTGAGGGCTTCTCCCAATCTAATCATCGTTGATACAGATTGAAATGCATTGCAAAATCATCACAATGGTTGAAACATAACAAAATGAAGCCCAAATTTTGTGTAAGGGGATCTATCACCTTACCTATAATTAATATTAATTAGGTAAATGAAGAAACAAACAGTACTGTTGCTACTACATATTTTTCCTCCACCTCATCCCTGACGACAACTACCAATATCGCTCCCACCCTCTCTTGCACCACACATGTCCCTCTGTCCTCTCCCCTCTTCTCTTTCCTCCACATTTTTCCTTACTCTCATCAACTATTTGCCTGCAGCCACTGCTACATGCGCATATCAGCAGTTTATAATTTAAATTTTAATTATCATGAATCGAAATGAGGTAACTAACCTGAGATAGAAGTGTAGCATTGATGCCTATGTCAAAGAATTGTAAGAAGATGCTTATTGTCATTGTTACTGGATCAACAGAACCAACCTGCTTGATGAAAATTTGGAATAATAGTAGAACTACTTCACTGAATAAATATTGTAATAAAATGAGAGCAAGACGATTTTAAATTCTGGGTTGTGGTACTTACATCCTTAAAAACCACCGTTTGTAAAGACTGCACAAAGAATACAAAAATACATCACTGACCAATTTAAAACCAAGATGAAGGACAATCAAAGGCCAGGATTTAGTGAGAAAAAAGATAAATTTGCATTTTGATGAGAAATCTCCCACCAGAAATCTCAAATTTTACTTATCCAGTTAGTACAATATATGTAGGGGCTTCTTGATGGGATTTGGAACTATAGATAAAATGTAAATGTTAGTCACAAACTTTCTACAAAATTAACACAGACAAGATTAAAAATCTTCACTATATTTTTTTATAAACCAAATCTAAATGAGAAAACCAGTTTCCTTTATTTATCAACATATCACTACATTAATAAAAAATACCACTATTTTTATACGGGCCTGAGCAAATCTGTTAGCAAACCTAGCAAACACGAAGAGAGTTGGCGGTAGACTTGACAAATGGCCTTAGAACCTTCCAATACAGATATTAAGATATTCTACTTGGGAGTATCCCCACCAAGAATCGCTATTCACCTAAGCCCTATTGTATGGTAATGAGTGTTAGGCTGTAAAGAAACAAGGTGTTACAGCATGAAGGTGGCCGTTGAGAACGCTAAGGTGGATACTCTCAAAAAAAATGCTAAGGTGGATGTATTGAAAGACTAAAGACCGTGCTAGAAACGGTTATATAAGAAATAATGTGGGAGTGGCCACCCTCAACGGTTGGAACATAAGCAGAAAATATGGCATATGCACCAGTCTTTGGAGGACTGTTACCAAGTCAGATTAAGTTAAAGGAGATAGAGGTGGACCTAAATCAACTAGGGGAGATTGGATAGGAAAGATTTGGATTCCTTACATTTAAATGAGAACATGATCCAATACAAAGCTGAATGTAAAAGAAGAATCCATATCACATACATACCCAAAATGGTTGAAATTGAGGCTTAGATTAGATGGTGGCGGTGGTGATGATAAGGATCCCCACCTAAAGTTATCCAACAACTACACTTTGAAGTATGGTGTTGTTAACACCTTAAGTTTGTGGAAATTTTGGTTGGGCACCTAGGGTGCTGCCCACCTTTTCTTGGGATTTATATAGACAGTATAAATTATATACACATATGTTTAATGTATTTTCATTATCATCATCATCTAAGCCTCAATCCCAACCATATTAGGGTTGGCCATAAGAATCCTTGTTCTGTTAGCTCCATTTCATTTAATAAATCTTCATCTTGTTACATCTCCTAGATCTTAAAAAAACAAGTAGGACTGGCACAAGCCTAATTATGCGTCAAGATCCTTTATACATACCAATATAAGAGCAAAATGACATAGTAGAAATATTTTTTTCCAAGAAAAAGGCCAGCATAGGCACTCCTCAGAGGCTTAGAGGTAGAGGGTTACCCACCCCCAAAAAAAAAATCCCTAGGTGCATATATGCCTAAGCAACTCCTAGGCATGTGTCTAACAAGCATAATCGGATGTAGTGTTTAAGATGATGGTTTTACCACATTGCAAAAATGTGTGACGTAGGAAAAGAAACTAAGTTTGAATCCAGTGAAAAAAGGAACAAGGAGTTCCCACACATGAGACAACTTGTAGCAATTAAAGTAGTCTCATTACATTAAAGCCCATATGAAACCAAACGGTTAAGGGTTCCAGCAGTATTGAAGTTGGTGCATGATAGAAAACCTAGTCACAACTAAAACATGGTCATTATATTATCTTGTTTTCATCAAAGTGGTAATGCAAAAAGGCATAGAGATTACAACTTAGAACAAGCTTTAGCAAACAAATACAATATAATCAAAACAAGTTTACAAGGCAATAATTGAGAGTAAATTTTTTTGTAAATTAAATCTAAGACGTTTTGTATTCTTAAGGGACATGATGATAACGTTACAGGGGCTTTCCAAAATACTATTACAATGGAAGAATATCAATTCACGTATCTTCATTACTTGCCCCTCAAGCATTTACATAGTTTGCATCTAAACTCAATACAGGGTGTTGAAAATTCCCCGTTGCTATGCATGATATACGTATATGAGGGTGATTTATTGCAGTTAGGTAAATGCAATGATAAGCTTTTAAACTAATTGGTGGGATCATGGAAATTTATCACTCAAAAGAGTTATCCAAATGGCTTTGATGCTCTCTCCAAGGTATGTTCACCACTAGATTGCTTCTTTTGCTGCACAAGCACACACATCATTACAATCATGAATATTCTTATTATACTTTACAATCTAAGTCTCCATCCCGTTCTCTTTGGGGTTGGCTGCATGGAAACTATCATACAACTCCGTTTTAGGTCGTATTCACATTGAGATGTAATGAAAACAGATTTGTTCTTGTAGAGATTGTAACTCTGCTGACTTGTATGCACATGTTTATGACAAGTATAGAACTGTTCTAGTGAAATGGACCCTCATAATTATAATTGTTTACAGACTATTAGAAAAACATTAAGAAAAAAAGGTATATGTGTCTATCTGTATTAATAAAGATGGTATATTTTCACTAAAGCTCAAAAAGTGCTCCAAAAGAAAAGAGAATATCAATTATCAAGGACAAAACGGAATAATACAATCATATCAAAGTAACGATGGGATTACATTCAAGGGGTTGCTATTTATGGGGATCGGCCATAGTTTTGGTAAAATAACAAAATGCAAAGAAATCCTCCTATCCTTGACTGAGAAGAGATCAGTGCAATTTAGTTTTTGCTCCTATATGTATACGTTATTTGGCCTTCCTTTCATATCATTTTATTGTTAAGTATCTGTTGTTCTATATATGTGCAGACATTGAGTTCTGGTATAGTAAATCTTCATAAATTATAATAGCTTCAGCTGTTAGAATCCCCAACACAAGAATATATTTAAAAAAAATCCACATTTGGGTAAAAATGCGGCATAGGAGAGATGAAATGGTATTAGATGACAGAAGTAGTTTAATCTAGCAGAGGATGGGTAGTGTAGTAATTTATCACAAAAAGAAATAAAGACACTTATATTTAGTTCCCATCCATGAAGCACGGACACGGATAAGGACGCAGTTACGGGTATGGACAGGGGATATGGCGACTTCTGAAATATGAGTTAGAGGTACAAAAATGGATCATCATCATCATCTAAACCTCAGTGCCAGCCATGTTGGAGTCAGCTACATGGATCCTTCGTTTCCATTCAGCTCTATCATGGGTCATATTCTGATCAAGATGTAAAGATTTAAAATCTCTATTTATAAGCTATTCCCATGTTAATTTAGGCATTCCTCTTCTTCTATTAATTATGCATGACTCAATCGCATTGCTTCGTATAGGCGCATTAATCGGTCTGCGTTGCATATGTTTGTACCATCTAAGTCGGTCGTCGTGTACTTGTCCTCAATGCTCGCCACCCCCTGCTTTATTCCTAATATAGTCAATATCTCAAGCGATCTTATCTTGTCCTCCCACACAACCATCTCAGCATACGTTCATCTTGGTTATACCTTGTTTCTTCACCGTTCAACATTTACTCCCACAGAGCATGGTTGGTCGTATAGCTGTTCTATAAAACTTGATTTTCAATCTAAAAGGGATCTTCTAATCACATAATACTCCAGTTGCACTCCTCCATTTCAACCATCCTGCAGTAATCGTGTGACCAACTTCATTTTGGACATCCCCACCTATTTGAATAATAGAACCCAATTAACGAAATTTATCACATTTTGTTATATATACTCCTTCCAACTTGTCTCCACCATTCACATTGTGAGATTGGCTGAAATTGCAATGCATATACTAGGGTTTGCTCCTACTAATCATCAATCCATTTGATTCCAATGCCTTTCTCTAAAGTTCAACCTTATCATTCAATTTATCTTCAGTTTCATCAATCAACACAATATCATCAGCAAATAACATACACCAAGGAATATCATCTTGAACATTCTCTGTCAACTCATCCATAACAAGAATGAACGGATATGGGCTGAGTGTGGATCCTTAGTGTACCCCAACTGTAATAGGAAATGTCGAAAAATCCCCTCTAGGAGTCTTCACACTTGCATTTGAGCTATCATACATGGCTCTGATCAAGTCAATGTATTGATTGGCACACCCTTTTTCTTCAAAACCATCCACAGCACTTCCCTGGGCACTCAATCATAGGCCTTTTCCAAATCTATAAAAATCATATGAAGATCTCTTTTGCTTTCTCTATACTTCTCTATAAGCCTCATCAGAAAAATAGCATTTGTTGTTGATTGATCTTGCAAGTATGAAGCCAAATTGGTTGTTAAATATCTGCATTATAGCTCTTAGTCTCTACTCAATAATCCTCTCTCAAAGCTTCATAGTGTGACTCATCAACTTCATACCTCTATAGTTTACACAATTCTGAAATCTCCTTTGTTCTTGTAGATGAGGATTATAGCACTATTTCTCCACTTATTTGGCATCTTTTTGGTCTTCATAATTTTATTAAAGAAATTCGTTAGCCACATAGCTCCATCCACTATACTCTTCCATACATCAATGGGAATACCGTCTGGCCCGCAATCGCATGCCTTTCCGCCGTGTAAATGATATCTCTTCTATTCATGTCACACGAGTTTTGTACATTATTTACAGTATCTTCATTGAAAAGCTAATGGAAGTAATTTCTCCATTGGTTCTTGATATCATCATCCTTCACCAGCACTCTACCATCTTCATTCATGATGTATTTTACTTGACTCAAGTCTCTTCCTTTTCTTTCTTTTATACGAGCCATTTTATATATATCTATTTTCCCTCCTCTTGTGACCAGCTTCTTATAAATATCATCAAAGTATCTAGACATTGCCTCTTGAACAACCTTTTTAGCTTCTTTCTTTGCTTGTTTGTATCTCTGAAAAGTTTCATCATCTCGAGATTTGGGCAAGCTCCTAGAGATCTCCCTTTTGAGTTTAATAGCCAAGTGTACTTCATTCCACCACCATGTCTCGACTGTGGAAGCCCACAACCGTTGGACTCCCCCAAAACCTCTTCGGTAATTTTTGTTATGCCAAAACCTCTTTGGCAAGTTTTATGATATATATCATCAAAGGTACAAAATGGATACAACAAAAATTAATAAATAAATTATACCAATATTTTTATTCATGAAAATGCAAACGAAACCCATCTCATTTCATTCAAAGATGAATATGAAGAAAAGGGATCTTCTCGGGCATGGTCTTTTTCCATCTTCGCTAGATTTTGAGAACATTTGTATATTCTTATAACATTTTTAAGGCAACTTTCATGTACAATACAATTGAACTTCTTAAGAAATATTTTTGTCTTTGATCGACAAGAATGAAACTCAAAAATATGACATTCAGATTAGTTAGGTTTTGAGCCAATTTATTTCCACTTCAGGAATACATCAGTAAAACTGACATGCTTTATGGTTCAAGGTCAAAACAAAAACAAAACCAATTCATGCCTACCCTTTTCCAAATCCCTAGTCAAAAAATAAACCAAATCTACAAATGTATAAGTGCAAGATTTGATGTATCTGAAAGTGTTCAAGAAACTAAATTATGGTATCCAGTATGGAGTACCTTTATCATCTTATAAACACAGTACACTGACAAAGCATATCCTAGTAGATTTTGCAGATGACCTCTCCAAGTCCGAGAATATGCAGCAGCTTCCTAAAAATATTTTAAGAAACAAGATTAAAATTTAATGGTCATGGCAAAAATGTACATATATTAACATCTCAAGTTGTTAGTATAGGAAAAAAAAATTGTTGATCTCCACCATTGGGAAACTATATCATCCAACTGAACCTGACATTTTGAAACTATGTATTATTTATCTGAACCTGACCACTAGAGTTTGTAGATCTAAAGTAGATTAATCAATGCATACATATATTGCGGGGAAACTGTTTCACCCTATTGTGGTAGTACAGCCATTCATGGATTTACGATGGACTTACTGACCGGTTATGAGGACCAAAAATTTAACCAGCTTTACGATGGACTTACTGATCGGTTATGAGGACCAAAATTTAACCGGCTTGAATTAGGAACCAACAAGCAATTGATCTAGGTGACTCCCAAGACTATATTTTTGAAAAGCAGTCAGAGTCGGTGAACCAACTGGTCAAAAGAGGTGACTCAATGAACCGTTCATGGTTTCTACTTTCTACTATCCGGCCAGTTTGTTCTCCAACCAAAAGTTGCATTTTTCCTCTAAAGTCAACATATCCAATTAATATTTATGGTTTCCAATCATTATTTCAAAAAGCAGTCCGCACTGCCGCATACACTCCCGCTTATACCTATGTTGATTAAGCGGCCGATTATACTCGTTTTTTAATAGACCACTATTTACGCCCATACATACATACACACATATGTTGGCGAGGGATAGCGTGGTTGGCGAATTTAAGTGTTCACCAATGAAGGGATCTTGGATCGAACAATTGGACGAGCATTTCTCGATTTAATATCCCCTAGGCATACAGCCTCCACTACAGGTTGTGGGAGAGGGGGGAAAAACTCTTTTGATCCCCCTCCCACAAACACACATATATAATATATAGCGATATACAAAATTATTATATTTAAATATAAATATAAAGTCATTTTAATGTGTACATTTTAATATATATAACAAATTACCACAAACATATCTATACATTTGTATCTAGAAAGTTTATTGTATTTATATGTATTAGATATATAATATTCCGACATATATGCACAAATGTATTACAGATTTGTTTATTTATGTCTACATTTTGATCCATTCACATATATCCATATATTCTTACATTTATGTGTACATGTCGATATGTGTTTATATATTACATATATTCTAGATATATTTGCAATATAAATATATAATACATGCATACATACATATATATATATAATATCTGCGTGCGTGCGTGCGTGCGTGCGTGCGTGTGCGTGCGTGCGTGCGTGGGTGTGTGTGTGTGTTTACATTTATATAGGTATACACTATTATAAACTCAATATATGATCTTACTGATTATACATAATTAATTAATATTAAAAAAATCTAAAACCATATATACTCATGCATACACGCATATAGTCTATGTAGTACCCTCTCCACCAATACACCGCATACCACTTTTCAGGGCAATGTTTCCAATCTCTTGTATATAGTGGAAATTGGACTACCAATTAGGCATAGTCGTGAAATTCTGAGGTTTGAATGCTTGGAAGACAAAAAAAAAATCATGTTAGATAACAACTTCTATATGATTTGATTTCAATATGGTTGTAACAAGTTTGTCAAACAAACTAGTGACGTTGCTTATTCAAGTTAGCAAGTCCAAATGGTAGTCCGAGTGGACCAATTCAACCAATAAGGTCAGAATCATATATATTTTTTAGCCAAAAAAGTTGAATTGAAAATGAAAGCATTGATAGATTAGGGTAAAATGGCAAGCATATCAATAAACAAAACTTATAATCATAGCTACAAAATATTAAGCAAACACAAGTTGCGAATTAGCTAAGACCATAATATCTTCATCAACCCAATGACAAAGTATTGAATACTAATATGATTAAAAGAACAACTATTAACTTAACAGAAGTCATAGAACGCCACTTGTAACTAACATCTAAAATATCTCATAGAGTCGAAGTTTCAAATCATATGCACAGAACTTATCTTAAGGCCGTGAACTACAAATGAGTACCTCAATTGTTGATCATTTAGAATGTGATGTAGTAAGAAGCTAGACTTAATGATGAACCTTGCTTAAATAGGAAGCAAACATTCATTAAATTTAGGCATTAAGCTTCACTTATGTTTTAAGAGTGGGAAGCAAGAAGCTTACTTTCATAAAATTGAATAATGAACAAAGGTATTAAAACAAGGCCAAGAGACTCATGTGGTCGGTGACTCCCAAGACTATATTTTTGAAAAGCAGTCAGAGTCGGTGAACCAACTGGTCAAAAGAGGTGACTCAATGAACCGTTCATGGTTTCTACTTTCTACTATCCGGCCAGTTTGTTCTCCAACCAAAAGTTGCATTTTTCCTCTAAAGTCAACATATCCAATTAATATTTATGGTTTCCAATCATTATTTCAAAAAGCAGTCCGCACTGCCGCATACACTCCCGCTTATACCTATGTTGATTAAGCGGCCGATTATACTCGTTTTTTAATAGACCACTATTTACGCCCATACATACATACACACATATGTTGGCGAGGGATAGCGTGGTTGGCGAATTTAAGTGTTCACCAATGAAGGGATCTTGGATCGAACAATTGGACGAGCATTTCTCGATTTAATATCCCCTAGGCATACAGCCTCCACTACAGGTTGTGGGAGAGGGGGGAAAAACTCTTTTGATCCCCCTCCCACAAACACACATATATAATATATAGCGATATACAAAATTATTATATTTAAATATAAATATAAAGTCATTTTAATGTGTACATTTTAATATATATAACAAATTACCACAAACATATCTATACATTTGTATCTAGAAAGTTTATTGTATTTATATGTATTAGATATATAATATTCCGACATATATGCACAAATGTATTACAGATTTGTTTATTTATGTCTACATTTTGATCCATTCACATATATCCATATATTCTTACATTTATGTGTACATGTCGATATGTGTTTATATATTACATATATTCTAGATATATTTGCAATATAAATATATAATACATGCATACATACATATATATATAATATCTGCGTGCGTGCGTGCGTGCGTGCGTGCGTGTGCGTGCGTGCGTGCGTGCGTGGGTGTGTGTGTGTGTTTACATTTATATAGGTATACACTATTATAAACTCAATATATGATCTTACTGATTATACATAATTAATTAATATTAAAAAAATCTAAAACCATATATACTCATGCATACACGCATATAGTCTATGTAGTACCCTCTCCACCAATACACCGCATACCACTTTTCAGGGCAATGTTTCCAATCTCTTGTATATAGTGGAAATTGGACTACCAATTAGGCATAGTCGTGAAATTCTGAGGTTTGAATGCTTGGAAGACAAAAAAAAAATCATGTTAGATAACAACTTCTATATGATTTGATTTCAATATGGTTGTAACAAGTTTGTCAAACAAACTAGTGACGTTGCTTATTCAAGTTAGCAAGTCCAAATGGTAGTCCGAGTGGACCAATTCAACCAATAAGGTCAGAATCATATATATTTTTTAGCCAAAAAAGTTGAATTGAAAATGAAAGCATTGATAGATTAGGGTAAAATGGCAAGCATATCAATAAACAAAACTTATAATCATAGCTACAAAATATTAAGCAAACACAAGTTGCGAATTAGCTAAGACCATAATATCTTCATCAACCCAATGACAAAGTATTGAATACTAATATGATTAAAAGAACAACTATTAACTTAACAGAAGTCATAGAACGCCACTTGTAACTAACATCTAAAATATCTCATAGAGTCGAAGTTTCAAATCATATGCACAGAACTTATCTTAAGGCCGTGAACTACAAATGAGTACCTCAATTGTTGATCATTTAGAATGTGATGTAGTAAGAAGCTAGACTTAATGATGAACCTTGCTTAAATAGGAAGCAAACATTCATTAAATTTAGGCATTAAGCTTCACTTATGTTTTAAGAGTGGGAAGCAAGAAGCTTACTTTCATAAAATTGAATAATGAACAAAGGTATTAAAACAAGGCCAAGAGACTCATGTGGTTGCTAGCATCATATGATTTAGGTAACTTAACTATGATTTAGTACAGTTTTGTTCAATTTAGGCCTGATTTAAGTTTAATTTAGGTCGGACAAAGTTTGTAGGAACTTTGCAATTTATAAGGTAGTTAGGAAATGTTCAAAAAAATGTATACATTTATGTACACATAAGCTTCTTACTTATAACATACAGTATAAACTTTAGTAAAAACATGTCCATAAATATATGTATAGTACGTAAAATATACATGAAATTTCATATAATAAATTAAACCTCAGAATGTCTAAATGCCCTAGTCTGACCACCCATTGGCCACCTAGACAACTATCGAATAAATAAATGGTTTAAAAAGAGCTCCAGGCACACCCACTTATGTGTTCCATCCCTCTGGCGGCCTAAAATTAACCTTCGGTACCCAGTTATGAAAACAAACAGAAGGCACCCGCCTAGAGTGTTTAGGCGTGTAGCGCTTCAATTAGGATACCACCTCGGGCTGCTTTTTGTGAATAGCATCGATTAGGCCCTATTCTTGTCCAAGCTTGATTAGTTGTGGTACAGGCCGCATACACAAATACTATAAAACATGATAGTACTATATGATACCTAATCCAATATAATATCATAGTGTTGTATACTTAAACGTGTATTAATATATCATACAAACCCTCTTATATGTGGACTCAATGCATTTGTACAATAGGTCTATATGCATGACTTATAACTTATTAGATAAATCAATACACGTGTAGAAAAATGTAAATGTCAACTCTTTTGACGCATAATGAACCTTAAACCTAAAGATGAGTGATATGAATAACTAATCAAAGAAACATAAAAAGTGTTTAGTCAAGAGCCCTAAACATCATGATTTTCTCCCGCAATCTGTATTGTAGAAACGTAGCATGTTCTGTAGAAATGAAATAGATTTTCTTTGTAGTAATCACTTAAGACTACAAGAAGGGATATAGTCGAGGCTTGAAGTTTCGTAGACGAAAAAAAGAATGGGGTTTTAGGGAAGTCTTACATCTTTCTAATATGATACAAATTTTGGATTTGGCTAAATACCTAAGACCTTGACTTGTTTTCTAAATGTTGCTTAGAGATAGTACATGTATCTATTGAATAGCGCCACCAATATGATGACCTCTGTAGTTGTTATTGTAAGAAAATGAGATAATGGAAAATTCCCATGTGTTGTGTTTTTTGTAGATGGGAAAACCCCTCTCCTATATATGTGGAGAAAACCACAATGGACCCAGAGTCCAAACACTTATGGACCATATAGACTTGAGCCCATCTATAAAACAAATAAATCACTCATATACTTCAACACTCCCCCTCAAATTTGAGAATGGGAAATCAGATGCCCAACTTGCAAACATACAGAAAGATCGAAAATGATCACAAAAGCTACTATACAGCCTCAACCAGAAAAATTCAACTCGTACAAGAATATTACTCCACTTCAATCTTGCAATCAAGCAATCAACACTTCCCCTCAAGCAAATAATCCATAGCAGGTATAAAACGTCGGTAGTAGGTGAACTTCTTGAAAAACAAGTGTGCATATAGAGCAGTAGTGACATCAGCATGTAGGCATAAGTATCTATATCTCAGTCGCTAACGTCATCAAGCAGACCAAAGAGTGTTGGTGTACAAAAACAAGTTGACCAAAGAGTGTTGGTGCACAAAAATGGGTACACCAAAGTGTTGGAACGCAAGAAGAACTAGTTGTCAACGTGCAAAACATAGCACGGACAAGCATCAGCCAAAGTGAGATAACCAGAATAAGTAACCCATTGTGTGAATTTGCAATTAGATACAAGACTTTAAGATGCATAAAATCAATAAAAATGAAGCTCCATCACATACTTTTAGCACCTGCAAAAGTAAATCTCCATTGTAACTTTCATCATTTTCCCTCTTCATATAATTTCCATCACTTAGCACACATCACAGTCCAGAGGGTGTTGGGTCTCAGTCTAGATAGTGTTGGATTACAAGTAGTAGCCAATGTACCAACAAAGCATGGATGACAGATAGTACAAAAACACAGAATATCAAATAAAATGGGCTAACCGCAACAAAAGTAGTAGCAATGACATCACCGGATAGAAGATCATGAGCAAGTAGCAAAAGAAGTATCGTCACAAATGATGTAACGAGTGCCAATGCACTATGTGAGGAAAATATAACAACATCACTAACACACCATATGAAGAATATCATTGTAGCGACAGATAAAGCAGTGGACGAGGAAGATGAATGACAGAATAAGCTCCACAAACTCTCCATGATGAATATGTAATAGAAGAAAGATCAAAAAATAATAGAAACTGAAGGAAGATCCATACAATATATAGCAGTAGAGAAATCCACATAGATAGCAGCAGACATAAATTCTTCCTCTCTCCACCTCCTTTGTCTCATCACTTCTATTCTCCGCATCACACCATCCACAAATAACTCAAGAGAGTGGTTGGGGTGAAGAGTTATAAACAAAGGCAAAAGTATGGATAGGTAGGCTAAAATCTGAAGGAGAGTAATTGATAACATGAGTTAGTGAAATACTTGACCCGATTACATAGATCCAGGTAGAAAAGTAAATTGATCTTTTTGCGACCTAGAAAGGGAGATATGTTCGGACCTTTGGACGTCAAATCTAGGGGTGTGAGGCTAGAGCTCCCGTGATATGGATTAGGTTAAAATCAAGTTTGATTAAAGATCTTATTAGCATTAGGCATGTAATATATGTTGGGAGGTAAAACTTTTGAGAAGGGGGCGCAAACTAGTATGTGGTAAGGGCTAGAGGAAGCAAAAGGAACAATTAAAACAAAGATAATGTGTTGTCTATTGAAGCATAGCGCCATAGCATAAAGTAGCAGATGAAGTTGCATGTCATATATCAGATCTTTGCGTCATCAAAAGAACATCAACAGCTTAACACCTTGTCTGGTACAACCACACGCCGTGTAAGATACGACAGTACCATCCAACATGTTTTACACAATGTGTAAAGCTCCAACACATTGTGTAGATCAAGGGGAAGCACTTGCAACAAGTAGTGGACATTTCGTACAGAATTTCGACAGTGTGTAGATGTCGAGGCAAAACAATCAGCATTTGGTGGCTAATTACACACCATGTAAGCCAACACATTGTGTGTTTTTAACACACGTGTTAAAACTTCAAGAAAGTGGTAGCAGCGACATGAATTGTATTGCATGTCGTGTACATTTGTCACGCATTGCGTGAACTGTAGACGCACTGTGTATTAGCAGTGGCAAAGGAGCCAATCAACCTTCACGCGTCGTGTCAAGTAGTGGTGTGTTGTGATGTGGAAGAACAACAGCAAAAATCCTAAGATGGCACAAATAAGGTGAAAAAACCTTACAAATCTCTACATATCAAGGTAGGATTAATTATCCACACAGTAGTAGAAAAGATGACTACTTACCATGGATTGGTTTAGAGAAAGGCAAAAAAGGGCTTCAGCGGGTCACGACAACAATAGATCTTGACGCAGACGTGGATGGTGGCAGCAGTTGATGATGGTAACATAGATGGTGGCAGCACCACGATGGTGTAGATGACAGTAACAACACGCATCATGGGTGGAATATTCATCAGAAGGTTGCAACAACTACACAGTTGTAATAACAGCAAGGAACATCATGACAAATGTAGTAGCACCAAACAACATGGGTATGGGGGAGGTCCACAATAAGCAAAGCAACATCGTTGAAAAAGATTGACTTTTGAGTTCCAGACACTCCAAGGAGATGATCCACGGAGACGCTCTGAGAACAAGCAGAGGGCAGACGGCCAAGCACCACAAAGGGGCAGCAGTCGCTCGTTAAGGGAAGCACTCTCCTTTCTCTCTTTTTACATAGGGTTAGGGCGGCACAAGACTGAATGCTCGGATACCATGTAGAAAACAAGATAATGGGAAATTCCCTTGTCTTGTGCTTTTTTTATGGATAAGAAAACCCTTCTCCTATATATAGAAGGGGAGGAAAGTACAAGACACGAGAAAACCCTAACGGACTAGGAGTCCAAACACTAATAGGGCAAATAGACTTGAGTTCATATAAAAGGTAAATAAAAAACATATACACTTTAATGTGTGTACCCATCCTTAGTACCTGAGATGAGGATGTACGGGTACATAGGCATTGTGCTCTTAACTTAGCAAGTTTAGGGAACCTTGAAGCGGACCATCATTTGTTGAGGTTATCTTGGGAAGTAAAACAATGAGTCATTGACACGGGATTCTAATGTTGTGTACTGCTTGGCTAGGTACGAACAAGTAGTTTAAAGGCAAAGTAACAGAATGAGGAAAAGCTGAGTAGCTTTTGTATTTGTTCTAGATATTGATATCAATGATGCTAGTTGATGTCATTATTTCTTATTATTGTTGATCGCATCAAAGTATATTTCTTGCATGTGAGAATTGTTTATATATATGTAAATATGTAATAAAGTGGTCAACATATGATATGTTGAAATATTAATGTTTATAACTACTTTCCACAATTCTTCTCACTTGCAGCTCTTTCACTCGCTAAGAGAATAGCTAATAGCCATTGAAATAATTTTTTAGATTCTAAGGCAAGTTCAGCTCACCACTTGACACCAGTCAAGAAGAGTATACTTCACCCTTCTTCTTGGGGTGAAGCCGTAGTAAAGAGTTTTTGCTGTTTGGCATTGTCAGTCATGTATTGATCTCATAGGGTCAGGTTGTGTGATCGTAGAATTAAATGTCCCATTTCGAAATCGTGTCTGATGGCCCAGAAACAAAAAAAAATCAAAATTTCGGCCAAAAATTCTATATTTACGGCCCTAACGATTTTCACGACCAAATAAGCAAATTAAATCATGAAAATTTACCAGGACAATTTAAACGCCAAGATCAACTCAAATATGCAATAATATTTTATATTGGATATGTAGGGGGTCTCCCACATTTGTAAGTGAAGGAAGCTGAAAATTTTCGACAAAATTTCGATGGAAATTTCAATGACAAAATGAAGGAATTAAGTTATGAAATTTTGCAAACACAATCTTTAGACATAGACACACTAGATTATATAATATATTTGTATGTTTAGAGGTTAGGGTAAGATCCATGTCTTGATGACTGAGTGCACAAATGAACAAAAATATCAAGTATGTTAGCCAGTTAGACTGTTACAAACTTGCAAACTTCAAGTTAAAACAATTAGAGTACTAGACTTTAAAACTTAGAGTTACAACTTACAAGTTACATTAGTGTAGGTTGATATATTTATTGTATAAGTCTACTATTATAATATATTTAGGGTTACATAAGTGAAAAACACAAAAATATATTTAGGGTTAAAACTTACACTTAATATTTTGTATAAATCTACTATTATAGTATATTTAGGGTTACATAAGTAAAAATACAAAAATATAAGAACATTCATTAAAATTAAAAAGCTTTAATTGGCCATTGTGTATAAATACGAAATATATTGATTAGATCTTCAAAATAAGTATAGATATGCGTATTTCACACTATTGTTTCTTAGATCTACAAGTTTCACTTCAAGATCTTGAGTTTTTTAAGAGAAATGACACTTAGAAATTTAGGATTTTTGGAGTATTTATTAAGATATGTCTAAAAGGGAGTACAGATAGGAAGAGTAGATGGGCTAGGGAGAGGGGTTACATACCTTAAAATCAAGTAGAGCAGCCTCTGAGAGAAAGAAATCACAAAAAAAATGCCAAAAGATCAAAATCCCAGCAAACCCAGTTGGTGGAACACTGTTTCGCGAAACAAGTGTTGCATTTTGCAGTCTTAGTGGGCTTTTTGCACCGAAATACCCCCTGTTTTGCGAAATTTCAATGGCAACTGCAAATTTCTCGTGAAATTGTGGACCAATTCCTACGTACTGACATTTCGATGTCTGATTGCAAAAAAAAAAATTCGAGCAAAGTTTTGCAATTTCGATAGAAAATTTGTTCCATGTTTGTGATCTTTGATGTATATATTTGTTTGTCATGATTTGTAAACATAATTTGTATGTATTTGGGCTTACTTATGATATTATGTATCTATCACTATTCAGATGAATGAATACAACTTTACATGCATACCGGGTTGCATTAAAAATATTTGTGGGCTTTTAATATGTTTTAATTCATTGTGGACTTTCATAATCGCTATTATGCTTCAGCATGCTTTAAGTGAGAATAATGTTTTAGAAAGCAGGAAGCGGGAGGCGGGCGGACAGCACCTTGTGAACGCTTGAGCGCCAGGCGGGTGCTTTTTGAAAAACGGGTACTTAAATTCTTATATAATTTAATAGAAAATATGCATATTTGTATATAAATAATACATTTATAAAGAAATTTTCTACTTATCGAGACACCCTACACAACAAATAAAGCACCCAAGATAGTTTTAGACATAG
Source organism: Alisma plantago-aquatica (assembly GCA_963693085.1). Taxonomy (NCBI): domain Eukaryota; kingdom Viridiplantae; phylum Streptophyta; class Magnoliopsida; order Alismatales; family Alismataceae; genus Alisma; species Alisma plantago-aquatica. The sequence goes on along the minus strand of OY856413.1, from coordinate 588,830,456 downwards.
TTGTAATACCCAAATTGTATATTGTTACTGTAGTAAATATATGTATAACTTTACATACTAAATTGCAGTAAGCAATAGATACAAAATGTATTAATATACATTATGCAGTAAACAATAGAATATAGAGGACATTTTATATAATTTATTATTATCCAATAAACAGTAGAATATATATCGTACAATAGAATGGATTAATGTATTATATAAGGTAGAAAGGTACATAAATACAGTATGCAATAGATAACTAGATATATAATGTATGTATTAATGTACTATAGAATGTATCATATAGTAATGTTTTGTTTTATATTATACAATGTACAGCAACAATGTATTATACTACTAGAGACGTATAGTATTGTATATTCTATTACATGCATATATAGTAAGCCATGCACATATAGAAAGTTGGCATATAGTAGCAGCAACTATATTTGACTACAAAAAAATGACAAAAGAAAGCAAAAGTACAAAAACCAACGCCCAAAAATTAGGTGGCCAAAAGCGGGCGCCCAAATCAGGGATTCAGGCGGGTGTGAGACGGGTGCTTAATGGGCTGCCGCCTGAGTGGCCGCCCAAGGCCCTAACCAGGCAGTTGGGGCTCTTGGCCACTCAGGCGGCCGCCTGGGACGCTTTTTAAAACACCGAGTGAGAATGAGTGATGTTAGAATAGTTCAAGCCTATGGTGGAGCCGGCCATGCTCGGATGATAATCTAGGTGAGCGGCTGCCCACATTACTTGTTTAGATAAAATTTGGATGTGTTTGCCACTAAGAGGCCTTATCTTCACAGAGCATGATATTAAAAAAAAAACTAAAATTGTGATGTTTCAAAATAAATGTTTGAGAAGAAACTTCAGATTAGCACAAATTAAAATCATCTAAGCCCATACCCAGTGTTTTAAAAAGCGTCCTAGGTGGCCGCTTAATCGCCACAAGGTGATGGCCGATTAAAATGTGTCATAAGCGCCACTTGAGTGGATTTGAGAAAAGTGGCCGCTTTTTGCCCGCTTAACCCGTTTTTTTCTTGCTTTTTACCCGCTTTTTTCCCGATTTTTGTCCGCTTTTGAAAAAAAACTGTTGTAAGCATATAACATTAAGTACATTATATGCCCTTATTAGTATTAACTATAATATATTAAACTAGCATACATTAAATGTTCTATGATATAGAAGTTGTAATGATATGGTACCTTTGTGATGTATCCAAGTATATTATAGGTAACTATTATCTAATTTAGAATGCATACTTTGATTAAATGTACTGCTGTAATGTATGAATATTTGATGATGTGTAAATGTAACAATACGTTTGTAAGCTAGCTATGATAGGTTTATTGTTTATTGTTTACTGTTTAGCTTTGTAAACATGTGATACAAAATTGTTGTCGCATCTTGTATATACACTTATTATTTTATGTGTTGTTTACTATATTATATAGATACAATCATTGTTGTATAGTTGTGTTATAAACTATTTGGGTGTTTTGTATTGTCTTGTACGGTGTTTAGATATGTACAAAAAATTCAAAAATATAAGTATTTATATACATATGTATGTAATTTTGCATAAAAGTTTATAGGAATTGGAAATCCGCTTTTCTAAAAAGCGCCCGCTTAATCGCCCGCCTGGCAATTAATCGGCTACAAGGTCCCGTCTGCACGCTTCCCGCTTTGCGCTTTTTAAAACCTTTCCCATGCCCCAGGATGTTAGAACCAGCTACATGGTTCTTCCCTTTCAATTCAGCTCTATTATGGGTCATATTCTTATTGAGATGTGATGAATTGAATCCTCTCCTTACCACTACTCTCAATTTTAGTTTATGTCCGCACCTTCCCCTTGAAGAGCTAATAATATCACCCACACCTAATGCATTTATTAGTCTACATTGTACACATTGAAAGCATCTCAGGCATTTGTAGCAAATTTATCCTAAATACTTGACACTTCCATTGTTTTTCTAATATAGTCAATTTTGTAAATCTTTCTTCATCTTTCCACATAGATCTAAGCATTATCATTTAGTCCACATTAATCTTGTGGAAACCTTGCTTCTTTGCAACGCAACATTGACTCGAATTTAACATGGTTAGGAATGAAATTGTGTTATAAAAGTCACATTGCATAAAAGAATTTTATGGTCATGTGATAATAAAATCACCGCACTTTGTTTCATTCCATATGATGTGTTCCTATAACACTTTTTCAAGAGTGTTCATAGGAGTGTGCTTAGGTGTCAAGGCACCCCAAGGCGGCATGCCTTAACATGCATCTCGGGCTTTTGATTGGTTCTTGAACCTACTTATGATATTAGCATCCCTTTATAGGGTCCTAGATAACTGATTAAGTATTGCGACCATGTTTAGTGCTTAATGTCATAAATAATAGTGCTTATGATAATTCATGTTTTAGGATTGCCTTTGTCTATGTCTTGAGTTCGATTTTCATTTGGGTTCTATATTGGGGATCAACTTGAAACTTGAAAGTATATGATGCTATTTATATAACAATAAAAGATATTTTATAAAGGATAAAACACTCATAATAACTACAAAATACATGTACATAACACACAATATAGTCTGCTTGAAAGAATATTAAGATGCCCAACCTGGTGACGTAGCGCCTTGCTTGCTTAACAAGTGTGGTTCCCATGAGTGACATCCTCTTGCACATCACCTTCTATATGAAATTATTAGTAGTAGACCCCAAGTACTGAGTAAACCCAATCCATCCAACTTGGCTCAGCCTTCTACAATACAATGTTGCCTAAAATCCAATGTGTATACCCCGTCTTGTTTCTCCTAATTTTGAAATATTTAGATCCCAAAACATTTATTCATATTTCTAGTTTCTAGAAGGTTTTATTCATTTGAGATACAGTAAGAATCATATTCTAAGGCGTTTGTAGTCGTACGCCTCATTTAATTTGCTGCCTAGGTAATTTTGTATGGGTTTTAGGGTATATCAATGGGTTTATATGTTCTTTTTTGCTGTAACGGTGTTCAAATTAAATATTTTTGTCTATGCTATATGCCAAACATCAACCTTATCTGCGATAAAATACTCCTAATGCACATGTGTTGTTCTCTTATATTGTGTCTTCACTTTAATTTTCGTTTTAGGGTGTCAAGAAGGATAGCCATAATGGTTTATATGTTCTTTTTTATGGCCATAATGGTCAAATTAAATATATATATTCCAATGTTATGTGCCAAATTGATATTTTATCCAAAATTATATTCTCATGATGAACGCATTTTGCTGTCTTTTTTGTGTCTTCTCTTGGGTTTCTGTTTTGGTGGCTATGTTATTAAGGACGGCCATTATTTTATCAAATATTTGAGGAGTTATTCCATCTAATATTAATTTATCTACTAATTCCTCATCTATTACATTGTTTATAATTATTCTCTTCTGGTCTTTGGCACTAATATACGTAGAAACTTGAAAATGTAATTTGTAATGCCGTTATACCATATGATACATGCATGTAAGGAAATTAATATTATATATATGTATAAACCATAGTTGTGTAGGCGGCTATGCGTTTTTGCTATTTTTTATTTTGTGACATATATATAGTAAATTTTGCATATATATATAGCTATATACAAATCAAGGAATTAAATGACCGATACCGACGCCGTTTCGACGGCTTGGGTATAGATATTTACAGGTATACCGATGAAAATATCGACAGATGCAATCCTGGCCATACCGACGCCAAAATGAACGAATTAAATCATGAAATTTTACAGGTGTGGTCTCAACACCTAGATGCAACGTTTTATGCAATAAAATTCTATATTGGGTATGTGGGGGGGGTCAATCATGTGTGAGTTAAGGAATATGTCCTGTTTTTTGGAGATTTCGATGAAAGATATCGATGACAAAATGCAAGAATTAAGATCTAAAATTTTACTAGCACAATCTATAAACTCATGTTAACACACTTATGCAATAATATTCAATTTACAACAAACATATAACAACGTAGTAAATTACTAACTCACATCAGTTGTATGTTGAGTGGCGCGCTGGTTCTCTATACAATATGTTGTTTATATGCTCCACATATTGCTCCCATGTCATGTAACTTCTGTAAGACTTGTTGTATGAAACAACATGTTCCTCATACACTTCAGGATTGGCAAATTGCATCATCCCAAACTTCGAAAAATGTTCTTCCAAATCTTTTAGAAATTTTTCCTTTGTTGCTGAAATGGAGGGAGGTTGAGTAGAAGCAGGTGGAGGTGTCCTTGCTCGAGGAGCTTGAGGTTGAATAGCTGTAGAAGCAGGAGGAGCCCATGTTTGAGGAGCTTGAGGTTGTAATGGATAACCGGCAATAGGATAAATTGTAGTATGCCCACCACTCCATGTTTGACCTCCATCACCAGAGTATGCTTCGGTGTTCACACGAAAGCATCCATAAGGGCTACGAACAGAGTATGCTTAGTGATATCCCATACCAGGTCCAAGTTCTAATTGTAATCTTGGTGGTGGTTCAGCATGATATCCAGGATACCCATGTTGGGGCTGAGATGGGTATGGAAGTGTCTGCCCAAATAACATATCTTCGAATGATTGTTGAGATTGAGAGTCAGATATGCTCATGTTATCCATTGAATCAGCAAGATCAGAATGATGATCACTTTGGCTATGATATGCACCGTTGTAATCTTTCCCAGTTCGAGTTTTTCTTCTTTAAAATCTTTTTTCAGCCATGGGATTTCCCTGTTCTTGTGGAGGTGCAGCCCTAGTAACATCATGACTAACATAAGGTCGGTCATCATTTTGAGGATCAACAGCTGGAGGATATTCTGGAGAGCGTTGGCTGCGATTATCACCATCATTGCCGCCATCATCAGACTTAGATTTAGAACCAGATGTAGAAGAAGAATCTGAGCTACCTAATTGTTCTTCCACTTCTCTATTGATTTCCATATCAGTATCAACATGTGCAGCTTCAGGATCAAGTCTTTCAGGCGGGGCATCAATAATAATATCATCACCATTATTTGCATCAAATTGCTCTTCTATATATGGATCTGGACGTCCATCTAAACTATCAAGAACAGGACGGCCTATCTCATTCATCCATTCCTCTAAAGGATTTTCTTAATCATCCTCCAGTCCTCTACGTCTTTCAGTATTAAAAGTATATGCGGTGTCAATAGGATCATGGACAACAGCAAAATCCACTTCCTTGTAGTTGGCATCACGTATTGCTCTAGCCCTCAACCGCATGTTGTAATGAACGTATACAAGATCCCTCAACCTGTTTGCACCAAGTCTGTTCCTTCTCTTGGAGTGTATCAGATTGAAAGTGCTCCAGTTTCTTTCACAACCCCCTGCAGATGTTGTTTGAGAAAGGATGCGAATAGCCACTTTTCTTAAATGAGTGGCACCTGTTCCATTCCAAACCCACCACTCACAAGGATCACCTGCATCGCGGTCAGCAACCGCATTTGGATGGCCAAAGCATTCAGTGCTTTCACGAAACTGGCACAACTGCAAAAATAATATATACGATATTAAGATGATGAAATCAAAGGAAAGAATAATGAGAAATAAAGAATGTAACTAAGTCATATAGTTATATACCTCTTCCAGTACTAGCAATCGCTCTTCTGGAGAGGTAATGAACCTGTTAGTGACTTCTCTCACTGCATTCATTAGAGTCGCATTCAAGCCTAGTGTTCGTGAGTATTGAAACCTCGGATTCAAATAGTAAGCTGTCACAAATATAAATAAGGAAATTAGAATGACATTTTATTGTAGACAGGTATGAATTAGACAAGTATGAATTAGACCAATATGTCATTGAGAGAATCATATACCTGCTTTATGCAATGGATGCAAAAGCATATTTGTCCAACGATTCTCATAAATTTTTATGTATTGCTCATTGGACCTAGGAGTTGCTTCTTTGATATTGTCCACCATTGAGGTCATTGCATCATAAAGGAAAGGCATTGTTGCAGTTTTGTCACCATCTACAAGCCTCAATACTTTGACAATGGGTTCCATTATTTTCAGCACTCTAGTAACCTTATCCCAAAAAGGTCGGCTGGCAATCAACTCCTCAATTCTTCTGCCAACAGGGGTGTTGTGCTCCTTCATGGAGGTCCACTCCACTCCATTGAAGAGCCTCCTATGTCCATCCTCTTTGGACTTTAACGATTGTAAGGCAAGAAAATTTGTTGCAAATCTAGTTGCCCCTGTTCTAATAAGATCACCACCACAGTACTCAGGTCGCCTCATGGCATTTAGCAGAAAAGAATGGTTGTAGATGAATCCCGTTATCAATCTACCATCAATGACAACAGATTTGATGAAATTAATTGATCCCATGTCCTTCATAATGAGATCTATGCATGTGCAGGTATACCATGAGCAAAGAAGAACTTACCCACTGCCTTACCAACCTTTTCTTTTGCACCAGTAAACATTACTTTGAGGCTTTTTTGCCTAGCCTCAGGCTTCCTAAACCCTTGTTCATCAACATTCCTCAATCTCACACTTGCAGAACGGAAAAGTGTATCAATGCCTCCTTTCTTCCTTTTACCATAACCAGCTCGGTCTTCATCGTCGTCATCTAGGTCAACAACAGGAATACGTGCAGTCCCACCGCCTCCACCTACACCAGATGGCCCATACCTCCTTGTAATTCGAGCTGCCTCTTCCCTTTCCCACTCACTTCTACGAGAATCTCTAATAGCACGTCTATACATACGACGTGAATAAGCTGTATCACATTCAGGAGGATATCCAATATCATCATCAGATTCAGTAGAAGAACCTGTGGGCCTAACATCAAATAATGTATTTGTATAAGCCCTTTCAACCTCCTTCATCTTATGTTGTTTTTGTTTCTTTGCGCCCATCAATTTCTTGAAATCATCTCTAACACTTTGGGGACACCTTTGGCACATTGCCACATTTTTGTCACCACCAGTAATGTGACGTTTAAATCTAGTAATCCCCCCTCCACCAAGTGTCTTCTTGCAGTAATTACAAATTATCTTTCTCCCCTCAGCAGGCGTACAGTGATTCCATGCAAAATCCACATCCTTAGCTCCAACATTACCGGCCCCAACACCCTCACCATCGCTTGAAGACATCTTCTCAAATCAAAAGTCAACACTGCAAAAAGACAAAGACAAACAAAAATTAGGTGTATGAAATTAATAATCCATTAAGTTGCAAGAAATGAAGAAATTATTCTATTTTATGTATTATAGAACAAAAAACAATACTTTAACTGTATAAATGTTACATGTATCTATAGAAGCAAACACAATATTTTTTAAGATTTTTATTAACAAGAAAAAAGGGTTAAATAAATAAAAAAAAGTCTGAAATTATTTTAAAAAATAAAAAATCTGTCATTTATCTAGTATTAAGGCAAGTGATGTGTTACAAATTACTCATTCCATCTTATATTACACTAACACATAAATCTGAAGAAAAAACAAAAAAATGCATTTTTTTTTATTTTCAGCATTTTTAATAAATGAAAAAACGAAAAATATATTTATTTGTAGTATATTTTTGTTTGTATTTGTTCATATTAGTATTTGGTACAACGGTTTCTACTAAACCTAAGTTAGATACCTATTATTAATAGTACTTATTTTATTATTACGAATTTTATATTAATTAGTGAAATTATGTGATAATATTAATTAATAGTAGTAGATCTAGTGATACATTAGTATATCTACATAAATTAATCATAGATCTATTGTTAAATAGCATTAATCCTAAGTTTTTAGGAGTAGATCTAGATTTTGGGTGTATTTAGAGAATTTGGAGAAGTTCTATGGTGAAAATAGAAGAAAATAGAGAGGGGAGGGGTTAGAGAAGATGAGAAATGAAATAAATTAAGAAAACATACCTTGATCGGGGCTGATTCGAGCTCCAAGGAAAGAAATCGCCTCTAGTCTCCAAGAAACTCCACTCAAACAGCAGCAGCAAGCAACAGGTTCGCAAATATCGGCATGCCGGGCGGCATACCGCCTATATCGCCCGTAAGTTGGGCTTTTTGCAGCGGTAACCCTCGGTTTTCGGCGGTAAGTGGCGGTATTTAGCGGTAAGTCCACCGGTATACCGATATTTGCGGTACCAGTGGTAGACTTGCTCAAACCGATACCCGATGGCATCGGTATCGATATTTTGACCGGTATACCGGCGATATCGGCGATATTTCATTCCTTGATACAAATAGATGATATACAGAAAACTATGATAGAGCTGAATGGAAACGAAGGACGTAGCCGACCCCAACATAGTTGGAACTGAGGCTTAGATGATGATGATGATACAAAAACAGATGCATTACTATATATATTTCTAAGAGTTATATCTAAGTTGTAAAACATATAGCTTGACCTAAATCTCACCTAACATGACTTAAACTAGACCTGATTGGCCCTAATTTGACCTAACCTGATCTAAATTGCACCCAATCTGGCCTAATTTGACAAAAAATTAACCTAATTTTGCTTAGCATAAACTTCTCAGACCTTAACTTTTCCTAATTTACCCTATATTTACTGAGATGAGGCCTGATTTTGGCTAGATCAGACCCAATTTCGCTAAGGAAGGCCTATTTCTGCCAAATTAAAAATGTTTTTCCCAAACCAGACCTAATTTACTCGATGACCTGATTTGGCTTAAATCGGGCCTAATTTTGCATGACATGGCCTAAACCAACTGATGTAGGACGAATTAGGCCTTATTTTATTTGTTTTTGCTTTATTTCTATAGTTAGGGACCTAGGCGCAAATTTTATAGTTTATGTACTTAGTCTTAAATGTTTTATGCTTTTCTTTATTTTAGGTTTTATTTAATTCCGAGTTTTATTAAATAGGTTTATATTTCCATTGTTTGTGGGTCAAGTCATGAAGTGTTATAAAAGCCAGCCTTGGGGCCTTTGTCCAGGTAGATGAATATGAATTGAATTTTGAAAATTGTCGTTTCTCTTCTTTCTTCTTCTCCAAGATGTGTTCCACATCACCAACCCTACTTCCGCTAATGCACCCTATAATGACCTAAATGAGACCCAATGTGAAATCAGACATGTTTTCCCCAGATCAGACCTAATTTGCCCAAATTCGACCTGATTTGGCCTAAATCAGACCTAATTTGCATAACACGGCCTCATCAGACCTTACTTCCCCTAATCAACCCTATATTGGCTTAGATGAGATTTAATTTGACCAAATCAGACCAAATTTACCCAAATCAGACCTAATTTGCCAAAATTTGACCTGATTTGGCCTATCTCAGACCTATTTTAAGCATAAAATGATTCAAGATGATCTAATTTGAACAAATTCAGACTGAATTTATATAATCTAGCCTTTAAGTGGCTTAATATGGGCTTAAAAAAACTTAAGCGCACATTTAAGACTAATAAGGGGCTAGACGCCTAGTTTGAGGCGCCTTGCCTGGCGCCTAGGTAGGCGCCTTGATAATTAAGGTATAAACCTCCATATATAGCTATAAAAAATTATATGTGAGGGGAATGTCTATAACATCGTAAAAACATATGTATAAATATGTAAAATGTACATAAAATAATTTTCATGAAGGCAACAAGGCGTGCCAAGGCGCCTAGGCTTGGTGCCTTGACACCTTGCTGCCTTAACAAGTATGATAACAATACAGAAAGCCTTCAAATTTACCTAGAAGCTAGGGCAGGTCATTGACTATTTTAGGTCAACTTCAAATAAATATCTAATAGTCTAAAATATTCCAAATAGCTGACTGACAAGAAACAGCTACTGTAAGTAGTAATTGCCATAAACATCAATATACAGCAAATATATATGTATAGATATATATATAGAGAGAGAGATATAAATATAATAAATATTTTAAACAACAAACTTGATTAAAATATTTACAAAGAAATAGCAAAACACTGAAAGAATGTGCTTTAGAGTTTCAAAAAGAAAATTGGCATACCTTAGCCTGACGAAGTTCATATATCTCAAGAAACAATTGTTTTGAGAGCTCCTCCAAAGCCAACACCTCAGCTTCTAGGTTTCTGATTTCTGTTCAAATATCCAGATTAACACTATTAAAGCATTTATATATTTTTCATTATTATTCAGATTTAGTATAGGTGTTTATCAGTTCCCAATCAAGTTTTACCATCTTGTGTATGGGTGACCTTTTTGCATTCCAAATTAATAGAACTGAGTTTAGCCAGCACATAACTAAAGTGTTAGTCGTGGCAATCCAAATAGTGAGTGGTAGCATAAACATCATTAAGCGTCTAGGTTTCCCATGTCTATCAAAAGTTCTGAAGTAATTGGGACCTAGATAATACATTTCCTGTTTTTTGCCTTCTACTGTAGACACTCTTATGCAGTGCGAGAAACTATCTGAAAAACTCTTCATATTAAACATAGGAAAGTTTTGTTACTTTTGATGCATTGGGGGGAGGCAAACTCGTCAAGGCCAAAGGCGTAATGGCACCAATGTTGGGCACCTTGATGCCTTGGGGTGCATAGGCACCTTAAAAAGCTGGGTCAGCTTGTGTCTGTTTATAAATATATTTTATTAATGTCATGGGTATATCCGACTTCATATACATATATTTAATGATATTATACATAGGTATTACGATAATACCTGGTTAAATTGTAATATATATATTTAAAATGATTACATACTTATTAAATTTTCGATGAACATGAACACCATAGCAAAAACATGATAGTAAATTTTTCCCATTGTAATCAAAAGAAATATTTCCAGATACATTGAAATAAAGACTCAGGAAGTTAATAAGCTTGAAACTGAGAATAGAAATATTTACCTTGCTCTGTTTGATCATCTTGAACCGAACGGATGACGGTTCCAATTATACGCTTAAAAAAAGATCTTCCTTTTAACTTCTGCATGAACAAATTTGAATAGGTTAAATTAGACGAGATTGTTACAAAAGAATTTTCACTTGACTTAAATCATATTCGATGTTACTTTCTGTTGGATTAATTTTATTGCATACTATTATATAAAAAAACTTGAGACTAGAGATTGAAATGGTTCTACTAGTTTCCAAGCATGAATCCCAATAACTAAGCAACAAACATGCCAAGGACTTGGACTTTGAAATATAAATTAACCAAGTGCAATATCAAATTAATACAAACAATAGAATATGTACTTAACTAAAAGAAACGGAAAATACAACAAATGGAGGCTTTTCTTTTTCGATGGTAACATAAACTTGGTTGAAGAGAAAACAAATGCACAATTCTTGTGTATATTAGCATTAATCTCTGCATGCAGATCAATAAGCATTCCCCAAGGGCTGCAGGGTGTATGCCTAGGTGGCTCCGCAAGTTAAACGGCCAAGGGCTGTGCCTTGGGTTGTTTTTGTACGATCTACTATATATTTTAATGTACTTTAGGGTCCTAGTGAGTTGAAGACTTTTTTCTAGGTTGATGCTAATCCTTAATACCATTAGAGTCCATTTTCAGGTTGGCCTTGGTATGCTCCTTAGATTTGATCTCTATGTTAAGAAATATGTTATTCTTATTAGGGATTTTAATAGCAATTTCACAACATACGAACATTATGACAACCATAGGATATATGTATATAGGGAGTATATAGCATATAAAATTTGAAGGGAAAAATTAAGGTGTCTTGCCTTTCTAACTAGTTTGTGTACACAGTACACACCCACAGATACATACATATACATACGTATACAAAACATAGGTACACAATCACATGTCCATACACACACACATATATGTAATTATATTATTTAATTATGAACGCCTCGTACATATATTGAGGCTGATGCCACGTGCCTTAGTGAGACAAAAATGCTTCGTTACATCTCGCGCACTTTAAAACCTTGCTCAATTTCCATTTGAGAAAGAACAGTTTCTCCTTCTTTGTGATGCATGTTTCTATTGATTGCATTAAGTGTCTTTCTAAAGCCTTACTATCAGCGCAGTTTTGGAAAGGCATGGTTTGTAAAATCATGACATGTGGCAGGGGCCAATAGTGCGTCAGAGGATGATTGCTAACAGCCTAACACGAATATGAAAGCATTACAGAGGGCCAACCACAGTGGGACGATGGTAGGTAATGACTAATGACTGCCTGGCAAAGTGGTACAATCTTAAAATTTTCTTGTTTGATGAACCTGAACGTCAAAATTCCTTCCGGAAAAGACGGACATAACACGGTATGCCTACTTCACCAAAAAACAATTAGCCACGACAGCTGTAAGATGATGTATACAGTGTTCAATAATCATCATCTAAACCTTAATTCCAACCATGCTGGAGTATAGCTCCTACTATTCAATCAACTACTGCTTTAGGCCGTATATGCAAAATTTGCTACAATACAAGAATGATGAAGCATACCAATTCTACAATACTTAGAGCTGATCATATACCTCTTCTGATCCTTGAAATCGCTCAATTTCCATCTGAGAAATGATAATTTTCTTCTTCTTTGTGATGCACGTTTCTATTGATTGCATCAATTGTCTTTCTAAAGCCTTAATATCAGCTTCTTCTATCTCCCTGCATAGTAAGGTATTGAGGTATTTCAGAAAAATAATCTCAAATAATCAATTTTAGGAACATCAAAGGTCACAGTCATTGTGAGCATGGTTCAAAGCTTTGCATGACAACCATAAAGTCATTCAATGCATACTACCTTTTGGTGAAGCCAGAAAGATATTAAGTTGGTGTGTCATTGATTATATGCAAGTAACCAATTCAATTATTTGCAAATATCCCAGTTGATCTGGCATGCCTCCTACTTACGTATACCACCTATTTCGGAGGCTGATAATGAGTAGGCAGTACCAAGAATCCAAATGACATAGATAATCCAAAATATAACTAGAATTGTCTAAAACAATGCTCAAATATGACCGTATAGGCAGAGAGTTACATTGCATCTGAAACTTAAGAATTGAAAACGGATTGCATCAAAGTCGGTGGAGCTAAAGGCTTTCAGTCTGTTTTAAAACCCAACAAGGTAGGTTAAGAATTAGCACCTCATTAGCCACTACACCCCAGTACTTCTCAAGATGTTTAAAGAGATATTGACAGTTACCTCTAGTTGTCAATACAAGCTACCTGTAACTTAAGAGATTAGCATTAGGGGAAGACTTGCCAGTTAACTTGTTTAAAACAAAAAAACAACTCAATTATTATGAATTACATACTATGAGAATATCTACCTAATATTTTCTTTTTGAGCAATACATAAAGGAAACAAACAGAATTGCATCAAACGGGATCAATTACATATGGAAACCATTATAGCTCTTAATAATAAGGCTAGTGGAATATTGTTCCGATGTAGTAACAATCCTAGACTTTTTTGGGGATCATTAAGCATGGTACTTCGTTCGAAACTGTAAGCAAAATTACATGTGACTATAAGGGAATAAAACCAAACGGGTCAAATCTATACATACATTTACAAAGGCAGACTTTATATAAGGCCAAAGTTGTCCCTAAGGGCTTGTTTGGTCGAATATAATCAAAGTCATTGCATTAAAATGATATACTTTATGCATTTTATTCTGTTTGGTAGAGTGTCGGATGTAGTGGCAGATTCTAATTTCCGCCAGCTACACAGTTAGCTGCAAACAGATGAAGTCGATATCCTGAGTGCAATACAAGTAGTTCTCTTTGCCAGCTGTGCAGGTAGGGATGGCAAATATCCCCATATACCCAATACCCACCCAACCCAAATAGGCCGGATCCAAATATTAGTGGGTCATATGGGTTTGATTTATCTAATGGGTCTTTAGTGGAGATGTGGTGTCCAAGGCATGTTTATGCGCGGTCCCAATTGGTACCCACTATCCTCCATTTTAAAACCTAACGTGGTAACATCCCGAATGGAGGACTCATCGTCTTCGGCGACTCAGTCCCCCTCCATCCTGGATGGCAAGTCGGCGTTCTCGGTCACTTCGGATTCTCCCATTGATCAATCTCCTCTGACCTCTTGATGTAGGACGAGCATAGCCTTTTTAGTAGTTTTATCATGTTTTATCAGTTTCCTTGTATTTTAGGGGTTATTTGATATTTTCCCAGTTGTCTTGTGAAGCCTGTGGTTTAGTCCCACATTGGCTAGTCGTGTAGTGAGTCAGGCTTAAACACCTATATATAGTCTTTGTAATGCTCTTTGCAAATCAGACTTGATGAATGAAATCTTTTGATTATTATTATTCCTTTTGATTAGTTATTTTAGATTAGTTTAGATCTAGATAATTAGTCTTAGATTTTATTCATTAGGATCTCCATTACCTCTCCTCCATCCTGACCTCCAAGGTTTTGCGAAGGAGGGGTCGTGAACGTATAGACGCGAAGGAGTTGCTGCAAAGGAGGATCTGGTGGAGAAGAAGAACCTGGTCAGCAACCGAGCAGGCTTGGACCGACCAGATCTACCAGCATGCAAGAGTAGCCACGTGAAGGAGGTGTTGCCACCGTCAACCGAGTAGGCTTAGGCCGAGTAGATCTACAGGCGTGGTTGTCGTTAAGTTCGATCAAGGTGATTTCTTATAGAAGGAGGTGTGTCGATGTCCGGTCAGCCGAGATCAACATGCGGTCAAGGTTCTTGCTTGTAGAAGGAGCATCGATGTCCATTCAGCTTCTAAGATTGCTACACAGCCTGATTTCTATGGCGGAGCCTGACCAGATCAGATTGGACTCGAATACGGTCAGCTGCTAGGAGGCAACTAAGCAAGTAAACATATGATCCATGGTGTCGTCGTGCTTCAGATGTTGACCTTTCTTCTCCAATTGGTTTACGTATTTCCTTCCCCTTGTTCCAAATCCATGCCGGCGTGCTTCAAATAAACGCCAATGATCTTCTCTATTTGCTTATAGACGTTTGACGAAATGCTAGAGTATATCGCATTGAAGTCAGGACAGGTTTAATGGCAATTCTGTAGATGAGAATGGATTTGGCTAAATTTCTATAGAGTTTTGTAATTTTCATATTTTAAGGCAATTCATGATTTTCAGTTCTAGCTACAGTTGCAAAGTGGTTATATGATTTTATATTTGTATATGAGCTGAAGCTGTTACATTATTTGTAGCCAACGAGTACAGTTTTGGGGTGTTTCCAACGTTATATATAGTGTGGTGGGTAATAATGGGGACCCAGTCCCAAATGGGTTGGGTTTGGGCGGTGTTTTTTTCACTAGGTTTATTAGGGTTAAAATGGGTATGGGCCCCAAAGTAATGGATAGTAGTGGGTTTAGGTATGGGTTTGCAAAACCCGCCCAATTGCCATCCCTATGTGCAAGTCGCCAGCTGACATGCGTGTATTTATTGTTGGCATCACATGCAACTTTTTGTATCACGCCTCCTCTTTGTTAGCTACAACTCACCGTATCCCTTTAGCACTTAAGTATATCCATTTAACTCTTGGTACTCCTATATAAAGGAGAGCATGTCATACTTTTTTCACTAATGAGAATCTTCTACATGGTATGAGAGCATTTCTCTAAACCAAAGACACCCCCTCCCCCACTTCAAACCATGTAGCTGCCACCCCCCTTTCCCCTACCCTTTCCTCCTAAACCAAGCATCAGCAGCCGCCCCAAGGAGCACCACCACCTCCGGCCCAGGAAGGAGGGCAATAGGCCCCTTCGGATGCAGCAGCAGCTGGCCAGAAGAGCCGTTGCCGCCATTCAAAGGGTGGAACAACCCCCTTCTGGTGCTGCAGCTGCCACTCGGGAGGGGAAGCAGCTGCTGTGGTAGGTAGACAAGGAGGCTGCTACCCCTACTAGTGCAGCAAGCACACCATCGGCCCAAGACAGGAGGGGGTCACCAACTCGCCATCTCTATGCAGCATCATAGGAGTGGGGCATGTGATCTTCAGTCAGCAACATCTTTTGTACCTTACTCTATCCTTGTAACAAAACAAAAATAGTTAAGAAAGAGAGAAACTAAAAGACCCCACTTCCACAAAAACATTAAAAAAACAAAGGGGCAAAGTGTTACTTATTTTGTTTCTCCTCTCCATGTGGATCCCTTAAACTACATTATTGGGTACACTGTCTTGAATAAGGGTTCTCAATCTAGTAGTGCCCCTATTTTCTATGTTTCTCCTAACGTGCGCTATAACTGTAGGTTGTAGTGCTCTTCTCATATGCAGTGCTATATTCCAGCACACATATATGTTCTAATGGCTGACAGTAAAGCCAGTTGTGTCTATTGTGATCAGTGTATTAAAAAACGGCCTGAGCGGCCGCTTAAGCGGCCCAGCCCAGCAGTTGCCTCAAACAGCCCCTAAGCGTCCTCCTATGCTAAAAGCTGCCGCTCAGGGCCTGATTTGCCCGTCTAAGTGGCCACCAGGAAAAGCCAAACAAATGGTCGCCTTGACGTGCATAAATAAGAGGCACCCAGCAGGGCCACCTACAAGGTCCATTTGCGTGCTAGGCCTAATAAGGGGTAAAAAAAGCCACGCACCCATGTGTTAATAATTTACTGCTAGTCTATTAGTTACTAATTAATTGTTGTATTGTATGACTATATCTATAATCATATATACATTATAATATATACTCCGACAAAATTTACTATTATAATTTACGACTAATTGACTATATATATGTATGTTTACTGCTATCATAATCTACTGGCATACTGTGATGATAAATATATCGCTATCATGAAAATAATTAAATATGTAAATGTAACATACATAGGTTAGTATGGTTGGTCAATTTACTTGCTTACTATTTACTGTTAGCTATGCAAATAATTGTATATTACATATGTTGCATGTATATAAGTATACTATAGGTACTGACCTACTGTTCAGCTATGGGTACTAACCCAAATTGTAAACATGTAATGGAAAATGTTGTTGTATCGTATATAAACACTTACTTTACTAATTTTCTAGATGGCTGATGGTCTATTACACTTATTTGTACTATTAATCTTAAACTTGTGCAAGTGTTTAACTATGTAAAATAATTTTAGATAGCAATATTTTATATGCATATTTATTTATAATTTGTAAACAATTACAGAAAATAGAGAACTTGCTTTTTAAAAAAGCGCCCACGAGGCGCCGGCTAGGCGCTTAAGCGGCAACAAGTCATGTCCTCCCACCTCCCTCTTTGGTCTTTTTAAAACATGGATTGTGATATATAATGATATGTCTAGAAAGGGTTTCCCGGAAGGGTTAGGGTGCACAGTGTGTGTACCCCATATATTTATAAAAAGAACAATTACATATAGGTCATCATAGAATAGGAAAATAACGAGTGAATATAAAGAACTGAATAAGACACTATTTAACACCCCTCAAGTTGGAGCATAAATATCAATCATGCCCAACTTGTCCACGAGAGAGATGAAATGTTTCTTGGCTAGCAGCTTTGTGAAGATATCAGCAACTTGACCTCTGAGCGAGTAAAAGGAGTGCAGATACGACCAGTCAGGATAGCTTCTCTGATGAAGTGGCAATCGACTTCAATGTGCTTGGTCCGCTCATGATATACAGGATTATTGGCAATAAAGATAGTTGTTTTATTATCACATGCATGGGAATAGGAACAGAAGACCCCACATCAAGGTCTTTTAGAAGAGATTGTACCCACAAGAGTTCACGAGTTGTGTGAGCCATGGCCCGGTATTCGACCTCGGCACTAGATCTAGCAACAACATTCTATTTTTTGCTCCTCCAGGTGACAAGATTTCCATCAACAAATGTGCATTAACCAGAAGTAGATTTTCTGTCTATCTTACTTCCAGCATAATCAAAATCAGAGTAGCCTTCAAGAGAGCAATGACCATGTTTTCTATAGAAAAGGCCTTTAACAGGGGATTTCTTCAAATAACTCAGGATATGACACAGTGCTTCCCAGTGACACTGTCTAGGCTTGTCAAGATACCTGCTAACAAGACCAACAGTAGTAGAAATATCAGCTCTAGGAACAGTCAAATAGATTAGTTTGCCAACCAGTCTCCTATATCTTTTACTGTCAGGATACATGGGAGATTCATTATCATCCCAATTCACATTAGGATCTAGGGGCGTATCAGTGGTCCGAGCTCCAAGCATCCCAGTCTCATGTAGAAGATCTAGAACATACTTCCTTTGAGATAAAACAAGAGCATTAACAGACCTGGAAACTTCAATTCCCAGAAAGTATCTCAGCTTTCCCAAATCTTCAGTGACAAAGTGCTTGCATAAGTAGGCTTTAGCAGCATGAATTTCAGAAAGATCACTGTCAGATAAAATAATATCAACATACACAATTGGAACAACAATACCAGAGGAAGTATTCTTAATAAAGACAGAGTGACCAATATGAGATCTCAAGAAGCCATAAGTAGCCAAAATCTTGCTCAGTTTGTCAAACCAGGCACGTGGACTCTGTTTGAGTCCATAAATAGACTTTTTGAGGCGACAGACCTTGTGTGACTCCCCCTGAGCAACAAACCCTGGTGGTTGCTCCATATAAACTTCCTCTTGGAGATCACCATAAAGAAAGGCATTCTTGACATCTAGTTGTATAAGAGGCCAATCCAGATTGATTGCAACAGAGAGAACCCGTATAGAATTGAGCTTGGCAACAGCCACAGGAGAAAAGATTTCAAAGTAATCAATACTATAGGTTTGAGCAATGTTCAAAATTTCGACGAAATGGTCGAAATTTTGACCGAAATTTCTATTTCCATGGCAATCGGACATCGAAATTGACTGACGAAACTCTCAAAACAGGCAGATCATCGAATTTTTTTCTACTTATTCATATACTATGTACTACCTAGAGCATATTTTTTTGCACAGATTTGTGACTTTAAGTCTATATATTGTGCTTGCAAACTACAATGACTTAATTCATTGATTTCACCATTGAAAATTGACATCAAAAATCCCCATCAAGATGCCCATCGAAACAGTTCAGGGTCATTCACTCAACAATGATGAGACCCCACCCCCCATGTATCCAATATGAAATATTATTACATATTTGAGTAGATCTACACTAGTAGATCATTCTGGTAAAATTTCATAAATTAATTCGTTTCTTTTGCCGTCGAAACGCCAAGAGCGCATTTATCAAAATTTCTGTCGAAATTTGTCAAAATTTATGTTTCTGTGGCCACCGAAACGGCATCGAAATCGGATATTTTCTTCCTTGGGTTTGAGTGTACCCTTTGGCCACTAGGCGGGCCTTCAGTCTTTCAACAGTCCCATCAGGATGATATTTCACAGTATACACCCAACGGCATCCAACAGGATTGCAATCAGATGGAGGATCCACAAAATCCCAAGTACCTCTTTCAATAAGAGCAGTCATCTCCTCAGTCACGGCATGTGTTCAGGCGGTACTTTGTAAAGCATCATGAACATTTTTGGGAACGGGAACAGCAGAAAGGGCAACAACAAAGTTACTAACATGGACACTAAGATGTGCAGTAGAAACATAGTCAGCAATACTATGAGAAGTACATGAGCGAGTGCCTTTTCAGAGAGCAATAGGTAAATCCAGATCAGAAGGTACCTCGGCAGGTGCAGGACCTTCTAGAGGAGAAGATTGGTTGTTTGTGGGGGTCTTGGGCAGGAGTAGACTGCTGCAACTGATTCCTGTGTTGGTAAACAATAGTAGGAGGAGACGTAGTCTCAGCAGGCTGCAAAGCAGAAGGAGAATCATTGATAACAGGCAGAGGTGTTGAAATATTATATGAACTCAAAGTGTTCCCTTTAGTAGAGTAGAAAGGAGTGTCCTCAAAGAAAACCACATCACTGCTCGTGAACCACTTCTTAGTAATAGGACTATAGCAACAATATCCTTTCTGAGTACGTGAATATCCCAGAAAGATACATTTTTCAGCTCTTGGAGACAACTTGTCCTGAGTCGGTCCAAGCAAACGAACAAAACAAGTTGACCCAAAAATCCTTGGAGGAACAGAAAAAAGAGAAATGTGGGGTTGTAAACTTGGACAGAAATTTTATTCCCAATCACAGACGAGGGCATGCGATTAATCAGAAAACAAGCAGTGAGAATAGCTTCCGGCCAAAAATGTTTCGGAACATTAGAGTGCAGCACGATAGTTCTAGTAACTTCAACCAAATGTCTATTTTTCCTTTCAGCAACTCCGTTCTGTTGAGGTGTGTAAGCACAGGATGTCTGATGAATGGTACCAACAGAACGACAAAATAATTCAACATCTTTTTGAACAAATTCCAAAGCATTATCAGTCCGCAGAATTTTAATGGGCATAGAAATATGGGTTTTAATTTCAGCAAAAAAGAACTTAATAGTAGGCAAGACTTGTGACTTGTCTTTCATCAAAAACAACCACGTAGCACGGGAGAAATCATCAACGAACAGAATAAAATATTTTTTTCCCAACAAACTTGGAACATTACAGGGACCCCATACATCAGCATGAACTAAATCAAAAATGTTTTTACTACCAATCTGAGATCTTTTAGGAAAGACAGTTCTGGGTTGTTTGCCTAACTGACATGACTTACACTGGAAACTGTGTTCCTATACCGAAAATAACATTTTTTTTTATCAGCAGATGGATGCCCAAGTCTATAATGCCACTGTAATGTAGAAACAGAAGAAGATTATGCAGAAGCTAGAGTTGTAGTGTCGATCTGTTTCAAATCATCCAGATAGTAGAGTCCATCATGTCCTTCATGCCCCCCACCAATCTTCATCCTCGTGCGAAGGTCCTGAAAAACACAAGTACTTGGTAAAAGGTGAGACTGCAATTCAGGCTACGTACAATTTTACTGATAGATAACAGATTTAGCGGAAAATTGGGCACATATAGAGCAGATCTCAGAAAAAATTGAGCATAAATATCACCAATCCCAGACACAGCAGATTTGGAGCCATCACCAAGCATAACCGCAGATTTAGGACAGGGTTTAGATAATTTAGAAAAAGAGAACAATTTCCATAAATGTGTGAAGAGGCTCCAGAATCAATCACCCATTTTGTATTACCAGTACTAGAAGAGGAGGCACTCAGAAAGGCAGAATCACAACCAGTGTAAATTGCAGCATGAGCTCCAGATTCAGCAACAGTAGAAGAGGAAGCGTCGGTTTTCTCTAGCAGGAGTCGTTCCACTTCCGAGCAAATGAACTCAGCAATGGAAGAGCTCGAAGTATCAGCAGCAGGAGTCTGAGAAGGACCCTCAGACGTAGCATTGGCCCACGCAGGTGTGCCATATTTCTTCCAGTACCTGTCCTCAGTGTGGCTGGAACTACCACAAAAGTCACAGTACCAGTGAGCAGCGATACTGCCAGAAACATCGGCAGATGAACCACAGCCAAGGGAGCCACGGCCAAGGGACCCACGTCCTCTACCAGAACCAGGAGGATGGTTGTCCTGAAATCAACCTCGACCCCGTCCACCAATGTCAGAAGTCTAGGCAGATGAAGAAGTCGGTAGGCGTTGAAGACGTTGACATGCACTCCCCAACGTTGCCAGTGGATCACTGGCAAGAATCTAATCAACTACTCCAACATACAACTCAAGAAGACCACACAACAACTGAACCACCTGAAGTTCCTGGCATTGGCGTTGGATGGTGGCTAAATCAATAGACGAAGGATGATAACTCTCAAGTTCAGCCCATATTCCTTCGAAGGAGGAAAAATAATCAGTAATGTTTGGTCCAAAAAATTGCAGACGAGTCAGTTGCTTGTTCAAATCGAACACCTTTCGATTTTTGCTGTGAGAATAAGTGTTGGCCAGTTGACCCCACATCTCCTTGGCAGTCGGGAGACGAAGTAAAGTGACACTAATGCGGGTTTCACTACTGTTGAGGATCCATATCATCACAGTAGAATCATCTTTGACCCAATCATCATAAGCTTTGATATCCTAGGACTCGACAGTAAAGGCGGGCGCTTGAGGCAGATCACGTGTCAGATGGGAATGTTTGCCTTGGGATTTGGCATAGATCTCCATGGATCAGACCCAATGTTGATAGTTGCGCCCATCCAGTTTCACAGTAGTAACCTGACAACGGTGATCATCATGGGAGGAAGCCAGGACAGAAGAGGATTGAGCCCAACACAATAGAGAAAAAGTACCAGCAGAGAACCGCCTAGATCCTCCTCCTAGGCGGCAACAGGTACAGAAGACAGACTGGATAGACCAGTTACATGACGCCTACGTCGAAGCACAGCAGTGAACCCGGCGGCTCAAGGGTCGACGCGGGCAGGCAGGAAGGGAAGCCTGTGGAGGCTCAAGGCGTCGAGTCGGCGGCAAGCAACGCGGCGAGCGGCTGCTAGCAGCTAGCCCGCAGGAGCAGGGGCCGGCAGGCGGGCGGCTGGCGGCGGGCGGAGAGAGAGGAGAGGGGGGTGGCGCAAGGGAGATAGTGGGGGTTACGATCCCCGCTCTGATACCATCTAGAAAGGGTTTCCCAAAAGGGTTAGGGTGCACAGTGTGTACCCCATATATTTATAAAAAGAACAATTACATATAGGTCCTCATAAAATAGGAAAATAACAAGTGAATATAAAGAATTGAATAAGACACTATTTAACAATATGCATGTAATATTTGTTATTAAAATGAATAGAAACAATATCTTCTTTGGGTGAATGCCATCAAAAGCTTACTGGGGTCACGCAACAAGCTAAAGTTCATCAAGGATGACTAGCCAACCAAACAAGACAATGTGTGGTAATGGGGAACAGTCAAGTTCTCCATTGGTTTTGGGGGAGCATGGAGCCCCAGATCAAAGCGAAGTGCATGTAGCATTGCAATGCCAAGACCATATGGGATGAGATGAAGCAGTTTTACACAGGATGAGAGTCAGTTTTAGACAGGACGAGAGTTGTTTTCTTATACAACATCAAGGACAAGCTTTTCACTGAGTAACAGGGTCATCGGGTCATAGAAGTCTTACTACAACTCAATGAAGGCATAGTCAATTAACTCAATTTCTTCTGACCCGCTATCTCTACAGAAGTCACCAAATAATAGGGTTCCATCATCTTGGTTTGTTTCCTAAATGCTATCGTTCGTCAACTTCTATTAGGAGGGACATCTCTGTCCTCCACGGAACAAATGTATGCACGCCTACTCATTCTGACATAACGCCATTCGTACTGTCGACGCCATGTCTTCTAAGGGATGGGTAGCGATGATTACGGCAGCAAGAGGTCGAGGACGTGGACAACAAACACATCCCAAATGCTCCTAATGCAGCAAATTTAGCCTTGTCAAGGTGCCTGCCATTCCAAGCAAGTCTATCACCCACGTTATGGGTGGAGACGTGATCATGGGGTTGCTTACCTGACCTAGATTTTGTCAACCTATATCAACAAGAGTCATCTTGTTGTACGAAAAAATATTGGAGCTTCAATCAAGAAATTTTTCTCATTTCTTCCTGACTGTTGAAGAACGCGAGCAATTTTCCTCACACGTAGAACTCATCGTTGTTGCGTTGCATTCCCAGCCAGCACAGTCCTAGGCATACATGACCCAGCCAGACTAGAAGACCGGTGACCCATCGATTGGCTCACCTTCTGACCATCTTGCACCAGCCAACCAAGGTAACATTTGGACATCTATGTCGCCATAGTCACAAACTCACAATGATCAATGAAGTAGTAAAAATTTCACATGTAATTCGACCATTATTCAATGGATGCATGTAACAGCCAAATTGCACAGGATTCTTACGCTTATCCCGAGTTTACAAGTTATTCATAATTAAATTGTAAGTCAATTCTAATTGGTTATAATATGTAAAATCGATGAATATTTCCCGACTTACAAATTAAGCGGCCCTCCTCTTTCTCAAGCGGCCCACTTGCCCACCTAATTCAATAACTCACCCTCCCAACTGGTATTTTGATACTAAGCCCTAACCCTTAACCCCACGACACCTCCACCTAGTGGTTGCTCTATTCGCACCGAAGGCAATGGAATCATTGTTACTACAAGCAGCAGTGTTGGACAATCAACGTCTGAGCAATGGCTACGAACAAGTGGCGTCATCCACTCCCAGATTCAACAACATTGGCCACTAACATAGAAGTTGACAACAGCCAACAACCACTAATAACTAGAAAGCGGCGGCAGCAATTGATTACATATTACCTTATGTCTTTTGTCTTCTTCCTCTTTTCATCTCTACAACTTTCTTCCTCTCTTTTTTCTCTTTGAATAGTGCATCCACATCTGAAGCCTATCTAAATCTCTAGTTTTGCTTTCTTTTTATCAGTTCCTCCTCCATGTATCTAATTCCTCCTTTTTTGCATTTTGCAGTTCTTCTCCATCTGCTCCTAAGTCACAAGGAATGGATGTTTGGTCTCGTAGTAGTAAGCATACATTTAGTTCATGTAAAAAATCAGCATGTTCTACTCCCTATTTCCCCAATATACATGCATGCATACATACATGTATATATAATACATACATATGTGTCTCCCTCTAGGTTTTGCTCTGGCGATCATGAAAGCAACGGACAGGCAATGACCTTGGGCGGGATGCCCACGTCGACGGCCACTCCGACCACCGGCGTCCACCAACCCAACACAACACCCACCCAGTCCGCTATCCCCACCACTGCACAACTGCCAAAACCCAACCCTAACACCCAGGCCCACCAGGGTGATGAAGCGTCGACAGGGACGAGGATTGAGGATGCGGACGCTGCAATGAAGGAGAAGAATTCTGGTCAGGCATCGACGGAGGAGAGTGGAGTAGGCGCAACTCTGAGGAAAGTGTGGAATCAAATCCTCAAGCATGTGGTGGTTCGCAAAAGGAAAGAAGTGGACTTCCCTAAACCTAGGGCAACGGGAGGGGAGGACTATGTAGAATTGGAAGTCGAGGAGTTTGAGAGGATGAGAAATGTTTGGGAGCATACGGTCGTGGCTTATGTGTTGCGGAAACGACCCTTCTACCCGCACCTATAGGTCGGGGTTCGAAGGACATGGCGACCTAAGGGATCCTTTGAACTGTTGACGAGGGAGAATGGAATTTTTCTGATTCGATTCTCAAACGCATATGATAAGGCGGAGGCACTTGACATGGGACCTCACTGGTTCAACAGGCAGTTAGTCGTTGCTAAGAACTACACCTTCGGCAAAGAACTAAAGAAGGAGATCTTCAGTACTATCCCAACGTGGATAACTCTGAAATCCTTTGGTCGGACTTGGACGAGGAAGTCAGTGGGGATCATCGCAGCAGGAGCCGGCAAGGTCCTTCACATCAACGATCGCTTGCTTGAAGGGGAGGAAGCGCGGGTGTTGGTGGAGCTGGAGGCTGAGGGAACGACGTCGACGGTGGTGTGGCTAGATGTAAAGGGGAGAGAACCGATACCGGTCAGCATATTGTATGATCACATTCTGGCGAGATGTAAAACCTGCAAAGCCTTCGGCCATGGAGATGACCAATATGAGAACAAGAAGACGAGCAATGAGGCAAAAAAAGGAAAGACAAAAGAGCTAGTATCGATGGAGAAACATAGTAGGGGTGACAAGGCTGTTGCGTCTGCTAGCGTGGTCGAACAAGCTGCTACCAAGGAAACTGATGATTCACCTCTTGCCAAGGAGGTAGCAAAGAACACGAGCCAAAGAACTGAAGAAGATACATATCTGAATGAAAGTACACCTGCAGGCGCCAACAAGAAGAGTGGAGATACAACACAGGACGACAATGACAAGTGCATTCCAGGAGGTACAAGATCTGAACATGAAGAAGGAGAGTTCATCTCCAACACAAAGAGGAAAGGTTTTAAGAGGAATGGAATTTCAAAAAACCTAGGAGTAAGCTCTAACCTAGATACAACAAATAGTTTTGAATCCATGTCTGATTCTGATAAAGAGGAGGTAGGCGAAACCAGACAAGAAGAGGAGGATAAAAGGAGGGACAATAAGAAGAACAACATGAAGGAGCCCCCAAGGCGCACCTGAGCCCAGAACAAATCTTGTTAATATGTCTATGCTCTTATGGAATACTAAAGGAGGCTGTGACAGGAACAAGGAGATCCAAGAGGGATCGCTGCTAGTAGACACTCGTTAGTTGCTCAGGTGGAAATCAAAATAAAGGTGCAGAACAAAAATAGCATTGGATACTTGTTTCCACAAGGGTGGGAACATGTGTCTAACTTGGGAGGGTTTTGAGTTGGCCAGAGTCTGTGTTGCTTGGAAATCGAACGCTTGGCAGGTGGCAGTGATACAGATGTCAGACTAGCACATTACGGTTGATTGCAGGAATGCAGGAGGGTTACATATATGGGTGACTATTGTTTATGCTCATAATGACGCAAAGAGGAGATGGAGTTTATGGCAGGAGTTGGTTGAACTTTTAAGGCATATCACACTTCCATGATTGGTGATTGGGGATTTTATTAATGTTCGGTTGCAGGCTGAGAAGATTGGAGGAAGACCAGCTTTGAATGCAATGATAAATGCCTTCAATCATAAATTGATAAGGTTGGATTGTTCGAGTTACCCATGGTTGGAAGAGATATCTTCACATGGAACAATAAGAGGAAACCAGATGATTGAATAGCAAGTAAACTGGATAGGGCTCTGGTTAATGATGAGTGGCTGGAAAAATTTCCCAGTGTGCAGATAAAAGCGGGGGGGATCTGAGCTGAGTGATCATGCTCCTATTTCAGTACAGATCACAGAGAGGAAACAAAAGAGGAAACCTTCCAGATTATTAAACTATTGGGCTGATTGGAAAGGTTTCAATGATGTCATCAAGGAGAGCTGGAATATACAGGTGACAGGGAATCCAATGTATGTATTTGTAAAGAAATTCGAAAATACAAAGCTTGCACTAAAAAGGTGGGACAAAACTAAAGTGAATATTGCAAACTTGTTGGCAGAAACCAAAAAAGAATGCAAAGAGGTCAGAGAAAAGCTGCTACGGGAGCCACTCAATGAAGGACTGATAAATAAAGATGGAAAGCTAAAGAGGATGTTAGAGGATCTAAAGAAAACCGAGGAAAATTTCTACTAGCAAAGAAGTTGGAAGAAGTGGATGGAGGATGGTGACAGGAACACTAAACTCTACCATACATCAATTAAAAGGAGGGAGGTTGATAACATCATTTTTGAACTTATTGATACAGATTGCAATGTTGGCAACAAGCAGGAGAATCTGGAGGAACAAGCCATATAGTTCTACTCATCTCTTTACAATAAGGAGTTTGAGGTTGAGCTAGAGGAGGAGATGGAATGAAAGTTCAAGCTCACAACTACTCACAACAACAATCTCACAAGGAAGACTAATGAACATGAAGTCAAAGAAGCAGTTTGGCGTATTAGCAGCAACAAATCCCCGGAATCAGATGGTTTCAATGCTTTCTTCTACAAAAAGACGTGGGATATCATCAAGGAGGACCTGATCGCATATGTTAGATGGTTCTTGGAAGGAGGAAACATGGTTAGGCAGGTCAATCATTCTTTTTCGATTCTCATTCCCAAGAAGAAAGTGACAGCTTCTCTTGTTGATTTCAGACATTGAATGCTGCTCTGTGCAATATAAAATCATTGCAAAGATTTTGGTTGCTAGACTGAAGTTAGTATGTTAGATGGTTCTTGGAAGGAGGAAACATGGTTAGGCAGGTCAATCATTCTTTTTCGATTCTCATTCCCAAGAAGAAAGTGACAGCTTCTCTTGTTGATTTCAGACATATTGCATGCTGCTCTGTGCAATATAAAATCATTGCAAAGATTTTGGTTGCTAGACTGAAGTTAGTAGTCCCCTACCTTATTTCTGCAAACCATGGAACCTTTGTGTCAAGGAGGAGTATCAGTGATTGTGCTTTATTGGCAATGGAGTTCTTGGCGGACTACAATGTGATGAGAGGAAGCAAGAAAGCATGTCTAAAGTTGGATGTGTCTAAAGCTTATGACAGTGTTAGATGGGGCAATCTTTGGTGGATCATGAAGCAGATGGGTTTCAATGAACAATGGATTGGCTGGATGAAACAATGTGTGGGGACTACAAGCTTCTCTATTCTGGTATGTGGTACTTCTGCAAGTTTGTTCAAAGGAGGAAATGGACTACGCCACAGAGATCCCCTATCCCCTCTTCTCTTTGTGATTGTTATGGAGTACTTCACACGAAAAGGAAGGAGATCAAGCCTTATACGGGGCATGGTACACAAGATGACCCACTTGATTTTTGCATATGAAGTGCTTGTCTTTGTTGAAGGCAAAAAAATACGTTGGGAATGTTGCAGCTACTACTTGGGAGTTTGGCAAGCATTCGGGGTTGTGTGAATGCAAACAAGACACATTTTCTTGTCCAAAAACTGCTACCAGATGAGGGAAGGTTGAAGGAGGCAATGGGAGTAGAGATGGGAAAGTTTCCTACAATTACCTTGGGTTTCTCTGGCTGGAGGCAATCTACAAGTCAAAGACTTTGCAAATTGTATTGACAGATTAGAGGAAATGATCAATAGGTGGCCAACTCAAAAAACATCCATGGCAGGGAGAGCTACTCTTGTGAAGGTTGCTATTGAGGGGCTTCTTATCTTCAGGGTATAGCAAGGCGAGATTCCCAATTCGGTCCTTAATAGAATGGAAATGAAGATGGAAATCCTTTATGGGCAAGTGAGTACCACCCAATGAGGTGTGCGCGGATGGCTCTTCCAAAAGAGAAAGGTGGGCTAGACTTGAAGACACTGAGAGACATAGCAAAGTGGGGGACACTGGGAAGAATTATTATCTACCAAGAAGGTCCTCAACATGAGGGAAATGGATGAGGGAGAGATATTTGATAGGGTTGGATTTATTCACACACTATTAATGTTATGACAGAGGTATGGCAGCAAGTCAGGCACTTGTTTGACCCTCATGAACCAGGGAGATGGAGACTCAAAGACCAACTTTTGGGAAGTGATGAGATCAAGAGCTGCGAAAGACAGACATTTGGAGCAGGTATAGGCGGGTACACATGTACCAAAATGGAGCATGTGCGTCTATAAAATTATGCACAATGCACTAGCTACCATGGATAAGATACATACATGAAATCATGAAGTTTCGGCTGTTTGCTTGTTAGGTATGGAGGAGGATGAGTCTCACGCTCATTTAGTAGGCTGTTGTAAATTTACAAAATAAGTTTGGAAGTTAATATGCAAAAATTTCAGATTGCAACTAAAGTTAAAAGAAGAACCAAGAAGAATGTTGTCAAGTTGTAGGAAGGATAACAAGAAGAGTATCTTGTTTGCTGCTCTATGCTACCATATTTGGGAGGAAAGGAATCCAAGAAGACATGGTAGTATAACCGCTAATGTAAGGAGTATAGTTGTAAGAATTTGTAAATGTGTTAAGCGCAAGCTACACGTTAGTTAGAAGAGTGAGTTGTCCTCAGTTTTGATGTATGGCGTTGGAGCTATATGTAACTCTTAACCTTACATATTTTTAGGAGGAAGTCAGAATATATTTACCTATTTCCGATATGTATATATATATATGTACATTGTATAATGTATTGTGAAAACGCGATATGATGGGAAAATTCCCCTTGTGTGTAGATTTTTCTTATTGATAGAAGGGCAGCCTCCCTCTCCTATATATAGGATAAGGGGGAAGCATACATACTCAAGACAAACCTTAATGGGCCAAGACACCGCTAGGCCCATATTACAAATAGACTAAAACGATTTAACTAAATAGACTCTCTAATTTCTCCTCAAGTTGGAGCTTGGGAGAATCCCAAGTCAACTTGCAAACAGACAGACAGACTGGAGAAAAATAACAAAAGATAAACCAAACTCATACAAGAATGCTCCCCCCTCAATGTTACAATAAATCACTCAAATACTCTCCCTCAAGCAGATAATCTCAAAGTAGGTAGGCAGGCAGGTAGAAGGAGCTTCTTGATCATTGTGAAGTGGCATCTGGAGTAGAAGTAAACAGCAACAGAGAGGCATCATGGTCTTCATCTCAAGCGTTGTCGTCATGAAGTAGACCAGAGAGTGTTGGAACACAAGAAGCAGTAGTCAACGTGCATACAAAGCATGGATGAGAAAAGAGTCAACATGTGCAAGGCACAGACAAGCCTGAGAGTGTTGGCACACGATAGCAGAAAGTAAACAATGTAGTCGAAAAAAGACCAGGTGCTTGAAGTAGAAAACAGATAAAGGACTCCAATATCCAATGCAGATGAAACTTCAACATGTATATGTAAAATAACCAATGGAAATTTTCATCATCTTCTTCCATGGTATAATTTCCATCACGGTAGCAGACATCACATTCCAGAGAGTGTTGGGTCACAGTGGCAGAAGGGGTGTGCAGGCGCATACAAATAGTCAATGTGCAAACAAAGCACGGACAGCAGATAGCGCAAACTCACAAAGCAGCAAGAAAAATGTGCTAAGCATAGCACAAGTAGCAAGAAGGACGCCATCGTATAGAAAAACAGCAATAGATAGCACACGTGAAGTAGATGACTTGATAGCAACAGTTGCAGCACTAATTAGTCAACAATTAGCACAAGTGAAGTAGATAACTTCTTAGAAGTAGTTGATAGTGATGAATAATTTTCTCAAGTTTTTCATAAGATAGACAAATTAATTATAGCAGCAGAAAGCTCCACATAGCAGAAAAAGCAGCATCAAAGAATAGCATGAAGGGTTCACATAACAGTAGAAGAATCCACATAGAAGCAACAAAAACACCACATAATAGTAGAAGGGTCCACATAGTAGCAGCAAAAGTAGCATGAAGATCCATATAGGTGTATAGCAAAAGAACTAGGATTTTCTTATCTCCTCCATCATTTCTCTTCCGTCTACTCATCATCTTCTAATCTCCCCCTCACGCCAACTACGGAAAGAGTCGAGAGAGTGGTTGGGGTGAAGAGTCAAAAACTATGGTAGAGGTAGGGTTTATGTAAGAAAATATGTAGAGGTAACCAATAACTTGAGTCAATGTGCAACATGACCCGATAATATAGATTTGAATAGAAAAATAAATGGATCTTTTTACAACCACAAAAGGAGATTGGTTCGGCTCTTAGGCTGACAAATCTAGAGGTGTGGGGTTGGAGCCCCAGCAAAATTTTAGACAAGGTCGAAAATATCGTAGGATCTGATTACCATCAAGTACAATACGTATGTGAGGGGTAGTACAAGTATTGAGGAAGTAGGCAATGTGTATGTAGGATTGGAAAGGGTTGGGGGTTAAAAAACAAAAAACTAAAAGTTGCAGGAAAAGAAAGATAAGTGTTGATAGTAAAGATAAAGAAGGGACTCGCCATGTATAGAAACCTCAACCATGTTATAGAATCATTGTAGACGATGTAGGACGCCAATATGTAGAATCAGTAACAGTTGACACGTCGTGTCGATGCAGCAGCAGAAGTCATCGCCGACAAGAAGTCGGCGGCACGCCGTGTCTTTGGGTTACACGTGTTAGTTGAAACAACTCGGGGCAGAATGCAAGTGATGTGTGATTTAGGCGACACACCGTGTCAAAGTACAGCCAACACGTCGTGTCATTGGGCAGATTTTGCGAACGAAGTCACAAATGAAGCCGAACACCGCCTACACGTCATGTCAAGAAACGACATGTTGTGTTAGCGACAAACTGCAGCAGAAAAACCCCTAAGACAACAGCAAAAGGTGGATTATTCCTTCCGGATCTCCACCATATCAATATAGGGATGATATGTCCCCAAAATCACCCAAAGGGGAGATCTTTGTAGAAGATTTGGGATTTTATCTCAATAGATGCATAGATGACAAAGGCGATGTAAATCTACAGATATGTAGATGAAGGCGGTGTAGATCGACAGCGGAGTAGAAGAATGTGGCAAATAGGATATGGCGGCTCCATTAGCAAGAAGTATGGACGGAAGCATGGTGGCCCTTGTAGATCTAGTACCAACAACTTCAAAGTGGATGCTTTTGTTGTTGAAGAATGAGATGACTCTAAGAAGAAGGAATTGGAAATCCATGCAGGCAGCCAAGCAACGCCTAGCGGCGACGGCCGCCCATGAGGGGAGGCTTCTCTCCTTTACACTCTCTCTCTCTCTCGGGATTGGGGGCAGTACAGGAAAGTCTGCTCCGATACCATGTAGAAAAGTGATATGATGGGGGATTTCCCTGTGTGTAGATTTTTCTTATTGATAGAAGGGCAGCTCCCCTTTCCTATAAATAGGACAAGGAGGAAGCATACAGACACAAGACAAACTCTAATGGGTCAATGGACAACTTGGCCCTATTATAAATAGACTAAAACAATTTAACTAAATACGCTCTCTAACATGTAATATGCATATTTGTATATATCACTTCCTATTCTCTTTTGATGTAGCAGTACAACAACATCTTATGGCGTGGAAGGTGTGCATTTTCACCAACATTGACTAGGTAACATCCAACAACCTGTGGGTGTCCCTTTACTTTGTTTCATTTATTCTTCCCCTAATAACATTTCTTCCACATTCATTTAAGTATGACTTGAATTTTTTGGTATTGGTATTGTATGACGATATGTATATCATGTGTGGAATGTGTCTAAATATACATGTATACATATACATATATATATACCAATACACACACATATATATGAATTTTCCCCAATTTCCACGAATAGATGACAGATTTGTAATTCACATTTTCCAATTTTATATAAACTTTCACATGAATCTCGAATGTCGTATATTTTGAGCCACGTCTAATGATTGTAAAATCTCTAATTTGTGACTCTGCTTGTCGCCCATTTCAACTAAATTGTGGATTTTGACGCTACGGAACACATGACAGTATGCCACACTTATACCTACCAACTCTATTTCTCACTCCATTGTTTAATGTTTGGAAAAGTACCATGTGGTATGTGTTCGGCGAGGGTGTTGGATAGAGTATGTAGAACGCAGGCGCATATACGACGCATGTGCGGTTTTTTATTATTTAGATAAGTTAATTATATATGAACATTAAATTATATATATACACATATATATGTATTATCACATAGTACAACTATATAATATATAAACATACATGTATGGTATGCTATATATGTATATATCGATACGTAAATGTATATATGTGTGTGTTTGTATGTATAAGTAGTTTACTGCATAATTAAACAAGAGAATTAATAAGCAAATACATGCATAGTCTCTATATGAAAAGTGACCGCATATGCGGCCATATGTGTTGTATATGCAGCCAGGACCGCATAATGGACTGCATAGACATGTGGGGTCTGGAGAGGTGGCCAAACCGCATATGTGGCCGCATATACCACCTCATGTGGGGCATATAAGAGTGTCACCTTAAGAAATGGGTCTACAAAAAGAGTTGACTGCCACCGTCCTTGTTTCTCCTACATTAGAATTATCCTCAGTCGATTATGTTAATCTTATGCATGTGGCTAAACTTGTTAATTATTTATGTTGTTATCAAACTTTGTACCTTGTCTTATAAGATTTGCATAATATGATAATGATTAGGCGGGCAGCGCATTATGGTGATCTATACTAGTTCGTCTCTTCGTTGTTTCAGCGCACTACCCGCTTCACCACCATGCCACTTCAGCTACATCTACATTTTGGTCATCCCTCATTAAGAAACTAAAAAGTTGGTGTTCATCTATATAGTATCTTTCTTCTATTCCGTATAAAGCTTGTCATTTAGGAGAGCACCATCGTGTGTCTTTTCTTGCTTGTACCACAAAATAGTTTGAAAACGCATTAGATATGATTCCTAGTGATGTTTTTGGAGCTTTTCGGACTACTTGCTATAACGGTTATAAATATTTTCTGACTTGTGTTAACGACTTTTCATGATAAGGCTTATCTTCTTAAAAACCAGTGATGAACTTTTCCTTTTATTCGAGCTTTTCATAAGATGATATTTGTTCAATTCTCTACCCTTATAAAGATTCTTCACATGATAATGCCTTCGAATACATTCAACTTGAGGTGTACTTGTTTTGTCGGGACATGGGCTTAATAGAATAGATTTGTACTATTGAGATAATTAGTACAAGCATAGACACCCTCCTTATATGGGATAGGAGTCACCATATACAGAGTTCACCAATATGGGACAAAAGACAAGACACTATAGAGAACACAAAACAAATAAATAAAAATAAACATATTAACACTTCCCCTCAAGATGGAGCATGGATATCATGCATACCCGGCTTGTCCACCATAGATTGGAATATTGTTCTTGGCAGTGATTTTGTAAAGATGTCAGCAAGTTGATCCTCAGTCTTTATGTATGGAGTGGCTATGGGCCTGGATAAAATAGACTCTGACGAAGTGACAGCCTACCTCAATATGCTTGGTGCGCTCATGGAATGTAGGATTACTTGCAACGAACACCTACAAAGGTGCAATAATTTGAAGTAGGAATACGATCAGCCCTGCCGCCAGCATAGTCTTAGTCAGAAAAATAAAAAATCTTGCAGTGCCCATTGTTCCTATATAGAAGTCCCTTTCCAGTGCTTTTTAAGTATTTGAGAATGTGGCACACAGCATCCCAATGACATTGTCAAGGTTTATCGAGATGCCTACGGACAAGTATGACAATTTAAGTGACATCAGCTCGAGTAACCGTCAGATAAATGAGTTCACCCACAAGTTTTCTATATTGCTTGTTATTAGGGTAAGAAGGAGACGAATCATCATCCCAATTAATATTGGAATCCAGAGGTGTGTCGACTCCCTTGGCACCCAACATGCCAGTCTCTTGTAGCAGATCAAGGCCATACTTGCGCTGAGATAGACATACTCCAGACGAAGAATGTGATACTTCAATTCCCAAAAAATCGCACTGTTTTCCTAGATCTTTAGTAATGTAGTGTTTTTGTAAATATTCCTTGGTATCTGAGAAATACCTTGATGGTCACTCCCAAAAAGGATGATATCATCCACATACACGGTCAGAATAACAAGTCACATAGTAGTTTATTTAACAAACACAGAGGCGAGCATCAAAAGTCAAATTTACCAAGAATCCGACTTAATTTATCAAAGCACGCTCTTCGGCTCTGTTTTAGTCTTGATTTCTTAAGACGACAGACTTTAGAACACTCCCCATGAGCACCAAAGTTGGGAGGTTGCTCCATATACACTTCCTCATGCAGACTACCATAAAGAATTTTAACATCCAGCTGAAACTGAGGACAACTTTTATTGACAGCAACATAAATAAGAACTTGAAGAGAGTTAAGTCGCAAAATAGGCAAGAAAGTCGCAAAATAATCACACCATAAGTTTTGAGTGTAGCCCTTAGCAACTAGACAAGCTTTAAGGCATTCAACTGTGCCATCAGGTTGATACTTCACAGTGAATATTTAGTGGCAACCTACATGTGAAACATGTGCAGGAGCATCTACTAAGTCCCAAGTCTGTTGAGTATGTAGAGCTTCCAAATTCCACTTCCATGGCACGACGCCAGGAACGATGTGAGGGCCTCAGCTGCAGTTTCAGGAACACAGATAGTCGAAAGGATAGCAGTACCGTTTGCAAAACTTGAACCAAGATTAGCATCAAGACAAAAATTGTTGATAGGAAGGAAAGTACAAGATGCACCCCTTTCCTATGCTAATCAGTGTATACTTGAGTAGTGTCGCGATCTGCAGACAAAGATGAAGGATTGGTTTAGGGAGGGGCCATAGAAGGAGTTGTAGTCTTGCGGCGTCTTTGATACACTTTGAGAGGTACCTCAGGTTCAATAGATTTTGAAGATTCTGGTTCAACGGGAATAGGATGAGGAGTGGCAACAAGAAGATCCATACACAGAGTAAAAGCCATAGTAGAAAAATACGGAGTATATTTAAAAAAGACAGATCCACACTAACAAACCATATCTTGGTATTCGGATCATAACATTTGTACCCCTTCTGAGTGCGTGAGTACCCTAAGAAGATGCACTTCGTACATCTTCGATCAAGCTTGCTTAAACCAGTCTGAAGACTACATACAAAACATGTGCTTCCAAAAATTCAAGGTGGCACTATAAACAGATGAGCTTCATGGTGCAAAACATTAAGTGGGAATTGGTACGTAAAGACGGGGGAGGGCATTTTATTAATCGAAAAACAGGTAGTGGAGATAGCGTCAACCCAAAAAGGTTTAGGTACATGATTATGAAACATAAGGGTTCTGGAAACTTACAGTAGATGGTGTACGCTCGGCAACACCATTCTGTTGAGTGTAAGAACAAGGTGTTTGAGGAACGGTGCCAAGGCTTTTCCAAAAATGACTGACAAACTGTTGCATGAATTCAAGAGCATTGTTCGTCCTAAAAATTTTGATGGTCTTATATCTCAATACCACGTCTACAGCTGACATTGCCACGTCTGGCTCTCGCGGCTAATGGGAGCAGCCAGATATCTCAGACTCCACCTCTCAACTGGGTACTCAGGCGGGGAGTCAAAGCCCTCAGGCTTGTAGTGCACCAGTGGACCTACCGAAGATGTCCACTAATCGCCACAACTTGCAACTCAGGTACCACCGACATCTCCAATTGGTGTTGGATACCAATCATTTAAGGAGTCCGCCCCCGCACCCTACTGGCACGTTCCGACTTACCCTCGACTTACGTGAGACCTCTAGTTGGGAAGCACGTTTCCTCCTCACAACGTTGGCCTCCTATGAGGATTCTACAATGTTCAGGAAATCTAAAATGTGTAATTCACTCTTTAAATTTATAGTTCAATCGTCAACTCAACATATCTTAATTTAACCTTATATACAATCCTTTTCATGAATTATCATCAATTTGCATCGTAAACTGAGCAACTGTTCAACACCACTTATCATATCGAAGAATATTGAATTGAAAATACTTGATTCACTGAATACCTTATCCTTATGATTTCATTCGCCTCATTCACATATTGCATGACTCGCATAAAGATTTAATGCATCATACACTTTCACTGATAAAAGACTACTTTCAACATTTCACATACAAACAACATATATATGAAACCCTAGTATGAACAGAACTAGGGTTTCCACACCATTCACTGTAATCAAGGAAGAAGATACCGACGATATCGTCGGTAAACCGCTCGGTTTACCGATATCGACCCAACCCGGCACCAGTTCACGAAATCCTGTCGTTGCTCCCGCAAATATCGGTAAACCAGTGGGTTTACCGGTAAAACCGATCGATTTCGGCGATATTGGGGGGGTGTAAAAAATCCAACTTATTGGCGATATCAGCAGTATGCCGCCCCGACATACCGCTATTTGCAATCTTGCGACTGCTGCTGCTGCTAGAGTGAAGAAAGTTGGAGATTTGGGGCGATTTTCTTCCTTGGAGCTCAAATCGGCCCTAATCAAGGTATGTTTTCTTAATTTCTTTCATTCTTCATCATTTCCGACCCCTCTCCTATCTATTTCCTTCTATTTTCACCATAAAAGCTCTCCAAAAATCTCTAAATACACCCAAATCTTAGATCTACTTCAAAAAAAGTAGGATTAATGCTATTTAACAGTAGATCTATGATTATTATATGTAGATCTACTAATTTATAACTAGATCTACTACTCTTAATTAGTATTATCATATAATTTCACTAATCAATACTAAATTCGAAATAATACAATAAGTACTAGAAATAATAGGTATCTAACTTAGGTTTAGTAGAAGAAGTTGTACCAAATACCAATGTGAAAAAATACAAACAAAAATATAGTAAAAATATTTATATTTTTCTATTTTTTTATTTATTTAAAATGCTGAAAATTAAAAAAATCATTTTTTTTGTTTTTTTTTTGTTTTTTCTACAGAAATGTGTGTTAGTGTTATGTAAGATGGAATGAGTAAAGTTGTAATACATCACTTGACTTAGTACTAGATAATTATCAGATTTTATAATTTTTAAATTAATTTTAGACTTTAATTTTTTTATTTAAGCCTTTTTTCTTGTTAATAAAAATCTTAAAAAATATTGTGTTTGATTCTATAAATACATTTAACATTTATACACCTAAAAGTGTTGTGTTTGATTCTATAATATATAAAATAGATTAATTTCTTGCAATTTAATGGGTTATTGATTTCATACACCTAATTTTTATTTGTCTTTGTCTTTTTGCAGTGTCGACTTTTGACTTTTGAGAAGATGTCTTCAAGCAATGGTGAGGGTGCTGGGGCCGGTAATGTTGGAGCTAAGAATGTGATGGATTTTGCATGGAATCACTGCACGCCTCTTGACGACAATAGGGAAAAGATAGTTTGCAATTACTGCAAGAAGACAATTGGTGGAGGGGGGATTACTAGGTTCAAACGTCACATTACTGGTGGTGACAAAAATGTGGCAATATGCCAAAGGTGTCCCCAAAGTGTTAGGGATGATTTCATGAATCTTATGGGTGCAAAGAAACACAAACAACAAAAGCTGAAGGCAGCTGACAAAGGTTACACAGATACATTATTCAATGTTAGGGGCACAGGTTCTTCTGCTGAATCAGATGATGACATTGCATATCCTCCTGATTGTGACACAACTTATTCACGCCGTGCATATAGACGTGCCCTCA
This sequence comes from Alisma plantago-aquatica, assembly GCA_963693085.1. NCBI lineage: Eukaryota > Viridiplantae > Streptophyta > Magnoliopsida > Alismatales > Alismataceae > Alisma > Alisma plantago-aquatica. The sequence goes on along the minus strand of OY856413.1, from coordinate 588,791,938 downwards.
GAGATTCCCGCAGAGATGAGTGGGAAAGAGAGGAGGCAGCTCGAATTACAAGGAGGTATGGGCCATCTGGTGCAGGTGAAGGCAGTGGTGCACGTATTCCTATTGTTGACCTAGATGACGATGAAGACAGAGTTGGTCATGGTAAAAGGAAGAAAGGCGGCATTGATACACTTTTCCGTTCTGCTAGTGTGAGATTGAGCCATGTTGATGAGCCAGGGGTTAGGAAGCCTGAGGCTAGGCAAAAAGGCATCAAAGCAATGTTCACTGGTGCAAAAGATAAGGTCGGCAAGGCAGTGGGTAAGTTCTTATTTGCTCATGGTATACCTGCACATGTTGCAACTGAATTGTATCTGCAGCATATGGTAGATGTGATAGGGGATTTTGGGAGGGGCGTCAAGGCCCCCAGTTCATATGAATTAATGAACAAGTTTCTTCCCCTAGAGAAGAAGGATCTACAAGCATGGATTTCAAACCAAAAACATATGTGGTCTGAATATGGTGTCATACTTATGTGTGATGGGTGGACTAGTGGCAACAGAAGACAAATTATCAACTTTCTTGTACATTGTCGTGGATCCACAATTTTTCTAGACTCTGTTGATGCTTCAGGTGAGGTCAGAAACCATAGGTACATAAAGAAACTTATGAAAAGATACATGAAGCAGTTGGTGTGGAAAATGTGGTGCAAATAGTTACTGATAATGGTTTTGCCTTCAAGAAGGCCGGGGAGAGTTTAATGAAGAAATATCCCATATACTGGACACCATGTGTTGCCCACTACATAGATCTCATTCTCAAGGACATTGGCTCAATTGATTTCATTAAATATGTTGTCATTGATGGTAGGTTGATCAAAGGATTCATCTACAACCAATCTTTTTTGTTAAATGCAATGAGGCGACCTGAGTATTGTGGAGGTGATCTGATTAGAACAGGTGCAACTAGATTTGCAACAAACTTTCTTGCCTTACAATCATTAAAGTCCAAAAAGGATGGACTTAGGAGGCTCTTCAATGGAGTGGAGTGGACCTCCATGAAGGAGCACAATACCCCAGTTGGCAGAAGAATTGAGGAGTTGATAGCCAGCAGACCTTTTTGGGATAAGGTTACTAGGGTGTTGCGAATAATGGAACCCATTGTCAAGGTATTGAGGCTGGTAGATGGTGACAAAACTGCAACAATGCCTTTTTTATATGATGCAATGACCTCAATGATGGACAACATCAAAAAAGCAGCTCCCAAGTCCAATGAGCAATACATCAGAATTTATGAGAATCGTTGGACAAATATGCTTTTACATCCATTGCATAAAGCAGGTATATATCTCAATTATGTTCTAAGTTTCTAACTTCTAAGTTATTTGTCTAACTCATAGTCTACCTATTAAAATGTCATTCTTATTTCCTTATTTATATTTGTGACAGCTTACTATTTGAATCTGAGGTTCCAATACTCACGAACGCTTGGATTGAATCCAACTCTAATGAATGCAGTGAGAGATGTCACCAACAAGTTCATTACCTCTCCAGAAGAGCGATTGCTAGTACTGGAAGAGGTATAAGATAACTATATAACTTACATTCTTAATTTCTCATTAGTCATTAGTCATCACTTTGATTTCATCATCTAAATATCGTAAATGATGTTTTTTTGCAGTTGCGCCATTTCCGTGAAGGCACTGGATGTTTTGGACATCCAAATGCAGTTTCTGATCGTGAGGCAGGTGATCCTTGTGAGTGGTGGGTTTGGAATGGAGCAGGTGCCTCCCATTTAAGAAAAGTGGTTGTTCACCTCCTTGCTCAAACAACATCTGCAGGGGGCTGTGAAAGAAATTGAAGCACATTCAATCTGATACACTCAAAGAGAAGGAACAAGCTTGGGGTCTAGAATATTAAAAGACGGCTAATCGTTGTATTAGATAAGAGAAACCCTACTCCTATATATAGGAGAACAGGGAAGCGTACATGACACAACCTAACCCTAATGGGCCAAGACATACTTGGGCCCATATTACAAAGACAATAATAAACGGACTCTCTAACACTCCCCCTCAAGCTGAAGTTGGGAGAATCCCAGATCAGCTTGCAAACAGAGAGTCAAACTAGAAAATAAAAAAACAAAACAAAAAGATAAACTAAGCACATACAAGAAATTTCTCCCCCTCAATATTACAATTAAACACTCAAACACTCAGACACCCCCCCTCATGTAGATACTCCAAGCAAGTAGGTCACCGAAGCTTCTCGATCATCTGGAGCAGAAATAAGCAGCAACGCGATCATCTGGAGCAGAAGTAAGTATCAAAGCAACATGGTCTTCATCTCATCACTAACGTCGCAGCCCAGAGAGTGTTGGGTCACAGCAATAGTAGTGGTCAACGTACAAATAAAGTACGGACGGGTCAACGTGCGAAACAGAGCACGGACGAGCCAGAGAGTGTTGGCACACAGTAGTAGGGAGTTGACATGCACACAAGGCATGGACAAAAAGAGAGTCAACGTGTCAAAACACGGACATGCCAGAGAGTGTTGGAGCACAGAAGCAACAGTCGACGACGTAGGCAGATATAAGACCCGTGGACAGAGTAGCTAACAAGTAACTAACTTCAATATGCAAGCTCCATGTAAAGTCAGCAACAAAGATCTTCATCATCTTCCCTCTTCATACAGTATCCACCACAGTAGCAGACGTCAAAGTCCAGAGAGTGTTGGTCCACAGTAGAAAGTCAACATGCAAATAAAGCACGAACAGATAGATAGCAGCAAGTAAAATGTGCTAATCATAGCACAAGCAGCAATAATGACGTCCCAATATGTAACTTCATAGCAGCAGTCGAGGTAGATGATGAATAAGCAATAATAGCAGCAGAAAGCACCACATAGTAACAAAACTATTATGTAGTATATGTAGCACGAGATCCATAGAACAACAGTAAAACGTGGCATGAAGATGCACATAGCAGCATAACTAAATTCTTCATTTCTTCTTCATTCATCTCTCCTCGCATCTCATCTCTTCATCTTTTCTTCTCTTCTATTTCTCCCCCTCACACCAACCACAGAGAAGATCAAGGGTTGGGGTGGACAAACACAAGTTCCATTAGATTCAGGGAATGAAACAAAAGTGGTGTAAAAACCTCACACATAATCAATATGTAGACCATGGTGCGCAGATTATCCAAGGAGGCAGCCATCTTAGCAGTATAGCAGCAATAGCACTAGAGCAATAGCGGCGACATAAATAAATGGCACCAGTAGCAGTAGCAAAAAGGTAAATCGCAGCAATGCAATTGCAGCAGCAGTAGAGGGCTTAAAGGCCAAAGTATTTCAAACCAGTAGCAGAAAAGGAGAGCACTTAGCAAGGAAAACATCAGAATAAAATATTGTGCAGCAGACACGCCACTACAGTACCAGCGGCAGCATAGAGATTAGAAAATGAAACTCCAGCTCATTCCATAGAGATCTGATTGTTTGGCAGCTAGGGTAGGAGATGCTCAAGACATAGACGACCCAAATGGAGCAGGTTCTAAGGAGAGGCAACACCTTAGTAGGCTGTAATGGAGTCGGAGATCAGGAGCATGGACAGAGTTGTACATACTGTCAAAAGAATATGCAATAACTCCTTCTCTAAGGAATGCGGAAGACTCTCACCCTCTCCTAGAAGCCGCTAAGGGGTTGAGGAAGAGAAGGGGGCACTGAAGGTAGGAAAAAAACCATGAAGGAGAGGGTTGGATGATCCCAAAATCCCGTCATGCTACAGTAGCGTATTGTAGCAATATGGCAGAATTGAAGGAATAGGAAACCATGTGCAGCAGCAAGTGAAAGGGAGCATCAACAGCAGCAAAAAGGAGATGGAGCAATAGAATTTATGGAATGAAAGAGTGGACAAGGCCTGCGGGCGGCCAAGAAAGAAGAAGGGGTGGCCGCCCGTCGGCTGTGGCTCATTCTTTTCTCCCTTTTACTTGACGGCTAGGGTTTTAGATCTCTGCTCTGATACCATCTAGAATATTAAAAGACGGCTAATCGTTGTATTAGATAAGAGAAACCCTGTGTTAATATATCTTTCTTTATGTCTTTATTTTCTATTTTTCATTACTGTTGTACCTATGTGCAATTTACCCCTTTATATAAATAAAGAGGAGAGCCCTATTGGGAACTCTCACGTTGCCTTGCGCAACACACAGATCACGGCTTTCCCGTTTTACGTAACTCTTCCGTTCCGCTAACATGGTATCAAGAGCAGTGTATTGATCGGCCGCTTCCGCTTCTCCCTTCTCCAGCGTCGTCGCCCTTCCTCCTCCATCCCAACAGGGCCGCCGCCGCCTCCCTCCACCTAGGGCGCCGCCGCAGCAGCGGCCTCCTTCTCTCGTTGCCGCCGCGCGGCAGGGGCAGGGCAGACGCCACTGCCGGCGCTGCAGCCCGTCGGTTAAGGGCTTCCGTCGCCCGTCTACTACCTTTGGACCTCCGGTAGTCTCCTCCATGCTACCGTAGGCCCGGCAGCCAAGAACCGAAGCTCCGTCTACGTTTTCGGCGTTTTTTCAGCAACTTTTCGGCTAATTTTCGGAAACCGAATTTGCTGTTTGGGGATTTCCGGTTGATCAAAACGGCCATCTAAAGCCCTAACCGGAGGTCTCGTCTCTTCCAAAGTGCCTTCCTAATCACATCTCCTTCATGTGTGATTAGGAACCTCTCTCTCTTGAAGGTTGTTGATGCGTCAGTAACGCATCCTCTATCCAGTTTCAGTTGTGACGTGTATCTCTCCGTCACGTGACGTGTATCTTCCCGTCACTCCAGCCTTCTTTGTGACGCATATCACTCCGTCACCTATCCTCGTTGCATTATGGAGAATAAGATGTCCACCTATTATGGAGAGGTGTCGCCTATTCCCATCAAACTCAACAGGAAGAATTTTCTGCTATGGATGAATGTTGTTCATACTGTCTTGGAGTCCCGAGATAGGGCAATGTTCGTTGATTCTGCACCCCTAGCTAGCACTGACAAAGACTATGCCGAGTGGAAACGTCTAGACAGCCTAGTGAAGACTTGGCTATGGGGCAGCATGGAACCTACAATTGCATCTAGGTTCATGTTCTACTCTACAGCCAAGGAGATTTGGGATGCCGTGAAGCAACATTATGCTCAAGAAAAGAATGCTCTTCGCCAGTTTATGATTTATGACCGTCTTTTTGCGGAAAGACAGGGTGATAAGCCACTTGAAGAGTATTTTGGTGTGATTCAAGCTATTTCTCAAGAACTGAGCTACTATCATCCAGTGACAGTTGCTGAGCAGATTAAAGATAGAGACGACCTGGTCACTGCTAAATTTCTCTCTGGACTTAGCCCCTCCTTCGGTTCGGCCAGAAGTGTGATCCTTGCTTCAGACAAATTACCAAGCCTTGCAGAAGCTTACTCTAGGATTCAGCAGTCCACCTTTGAGTCTGCTGATTCTATTTCTGTTGTTCCTTCTGGAGATTCTCATGCTTCTATTGCAGCAGCAGTAAGAGGAGGACGACCTGCACCATCTGACAGATCTGGCTTGGGCAGAGGACGTGGGACTCGTCCTAGATGCACATTCTGTGACAAACCTGGGCATACTGTAGAAAAATGCTGGAAGAAACATGGGAGACCTGCTGCCCCGCCTGTTGGAGCTACAAACTGTGCCACTTCAGAATCTTCAGTTGTGGGTTCTAGTACTTCTGGCATCACTCTTACTCAGGAGGAATACGACAGATTTATTCAGGCAACTCAGCACTGGAACATGGGTGCGTCATCTTCTTCGGCAGCCAACCTTGCGTCTACTGCGGGTAATCAGGCTACATCCTTTATGGCTTCCGGATCCGCAAATCCTTGGGTGGTTGACTCTGGCGCATCCCAGCACATGACTGGTATGAGGAGATTGCTCTGTTCACTTGACTCATATATTCCTCATCCATCTGTTACCTTGGCAGATGGTTCAATGAGGAAGGTGGTAGCTAGTGGATCTGTGTCTCTTACACCAGATATTGATCCGAAATCTGTTCATTTTGTGCCTGAATTTCCATTTAATTTGCTTTCTGTTGCCAAGCTGATTGACACTGTAAAATGCACAGTAACATTCGGGCCCTCTTATTTTGTTTTACAGGATCTCAAGAGTATGAAGATGATTGGTGGGGGGCCTAGGAAAGGTGATCTCTACCTCTTCCCTGGTGATTGTCTACCTCGCCATCCACCTCCTGCTCCAGTTTCAACCGTCATGATGAGTGGTTCCCCCTTGTTGTGGCATTGCAGATATGGACATCCATCCTTAGAGAGCCTGAAGAAGTTGGAACCAGATCTGGCTCATTTGCCTTCTTTAGAGTGTCAATCGTGTTAGTTGGGCAAACATCATAGATTGTCATATCATGTTCGTGTCAATAATCGGGCTACTAGTCCGTTTGAGTTAGTCCATAGTGATGTGTGGGGTCCTGTTAAAAACCAAAGTTATAATGGCTTTAGCTACTTTATTTCCTTTGTGGATGATTACTCTCGCATGACATGGATTTATTTGTTGAAAAGTCGTGAGTCTGTGCTTTCCATCATTAAATATTTTCATAAAGAAATTCAAGTTCAATTTAATTGCAACATCAAGACTTTTCAATCTGACAATGCTCTCGAATATGTTCAGAAAGCGATGAATGAATTTTGTAGTTCGGTTGGGATGATTCATCATACATCCTGTCCTCACACCCCTATGCAGAATGGAGTTGCTGAGAGAAAGAATCGCCATCTTTTGGATGTTACTCGATCCCTCATGTTTGAATCAAATGTGCCTAAACGGTTCTGGTCTGAAGCCCTTCTCACCGCATGTTTTTTGATTAATAGACAGCCCTCCTCCGTTTTGCATGGACGCACTCCCTTCTCTGTTTTACGCCCTATGGATCAACCTTTTCATGTTCCTCTTCGGGTTTTTGGTTGTACATCCTTCGTTCATAATTTTGATCCTAAACAAGACAAACTTTCACCTAGGTTTGTTAAAACCTTGTTCCTTGGGTACTCTGGTACGAGTAAAGGTTACAAGTGTTATTGCCCTAGTGTGCGTCGTATGTTTGTTTCTAAGGATGTCACTTTTCATGAAACCACTCCATATTTTGCAAATTCTATGAGCAAGGGGGAGCAATTGAGTGAGAGAGTGCCACCCCCAATTCAAAGTGAGCGAGTGGCACCACATGTGCCGAGTGAGGGAATGCCACCCATTATTATTCAGGACATGCAGCATGATGATGCACCTGTCATTCAGTCCTATCCACAGGTGTATCACAGGCGAGGTAGACAGAATCCAGATGAGGCAGCGACACCAGTCTCTGAGCTTCCTCCATCGTCTTCTACTCAAGAGATTCCTGCAGAAGCTTCTGACCTTGATGTTCATATTGCTGTCAGGAAAGGTATTCGTTCATGTACTATTAGACATCCCATATCAAATGTATGTTGTTTGTCCCACTTATCTATACAGGCTCGTGCATTTACTGTTGGGATGGACTCAATTACGACACCAAGAAATCATTTAGATGCTATGAAGGACAGTGGTTGGAAACAGGCAATGCAGGTGGAAATATCTGCTCTATTAGACAATGGCACATGGGATCTTGTCGACTTACCTGCAGGAAAGAAAATTGTGGGCTGCAGATGGGTTTTCACAGTCAAACGCAACCCTGATGGATCTGTTGAAAGGCTGAAGGCTAGATTGGTAGCAAAAGGCTACACACAGACATATGGAGTTGACTTCTTTGAGACTTTTTCTCCAGTTGCTCGTTTAAACTCTGTATGGATCCTTATATCACTTGCTACTACCTTTGACTGGCCTATTTTTCAGCTGGATGTTAAGAACGCTTTTCTTCATGGTGATCTCCAAGAAGAGGTATATATGGAGCAACCACCTGGTTTTGTTGCTCAGGGGGAGTGTCAGAAAGTGTGCAAACTAAAGAAAGCTATATATGGGCTAAAGCAACCTCCTAGAGCTTGGTTTGACAAGTTCAGTGATGTTGTTTTACAGATGGGTTTCTCTCGTTCCATGACTGATCACTCTCTATTTTATTCAAACTCTTCTTGTGGGTCTATCATTATTGTTGTCTATGTTGATGATATTGTGATTACTGGCAGTGATTCTACAGGTATATCACGTGTGAAGGAAGGATTACAAAAACACTTTCACACAAAGGACCTGGGGAAACTGAGATATTTTCTAGGGATTGAGGTTCTTAGATCCCATGCAGGTATAAACCTATCTCAGAGGAAGTATGTGCTGGACTTGCTACAGGAAACAGGCATGACTAATTCTAAGCCAGTATCCACTCCTATGGATTATCACACCAAGGAGATGGATGATGACACTGAGTATTCAGATCCAGGACACTACAGGAAAATAGTTGGGAAGTTAATCTATCTAACTGTAACAAGACCCGATATTTCTTTTGCTGTAGGAGTGGTGAGTCAACATATGTGCACACCACGACAGTCACACTGGACAGCTGTATGCAGGATTCTGAGATATCTGAAAAGTGCTCCTGGAAAGGGAATCACTTACTACAAACCAAAGAGCTCCTCATCACCTTTGGTTCTTACAGGTTATGCAGATGCAGATTGGGCTGGCAATCAAATTGATAGAAGATCTACTTCTGGCTACTGCATTTTCCTTGGTGACCATTTGATCACTTGGAAAAGCAAGAAACAACAGGTGGTAGCGCGGTCTAGTACTGAAGCTGAATACCGTGCTATGGCACATGCATGCTGTGAATTACAATGGATCAAATCTGTCTTATCTGAGTTGAAGATTTCGATTCAATCTCCGATGACACTCAAGTGTGACAATCAATCTGCTATACATATTGCCAGGAATCCTGTCTTCCATGAGCGTACAAAGCATATAGAAGTTGATTGTCACTTCATCAGAGATCAGATAAAGAATGGCAATGTTGTGACACCATATGTCAAGTCTGAGGATCAATTAGCTGACATCTTGACAAAGCCATTGGGTCCAGCAGTGTTCCAGAATTTATGTGGCAAGTTGGGCATCCACAATGTGTACACTCCAGCCTGAGGGGGAGTGTTAATATATCTTTCTTTATGTCTTTATTTTCTATTTTTCATTACTGTTGTACCTATGTGCAATTTACCCCTTTATATAAATAAAGAGGAGAGCCCTATTGGGAACTCTCACGTTGCCTTGCGCAACACACAGATCACGGCTTTCCCGTTTTACGTAACTCTTCCGTTCCGCTAACACCCTGCTCCTATATATAGGAGAACAGGGAAGCGTACATGACACAACCTAACCCTAATGGGCCAAGACATACTTGGACCCATATTACAAAAACAATAATAACAATAATAAACGGACTCTCTAACATGGGGCAAACAAGTTGAGGGACCTTGTCTACGTTCACTACAACATGCGGTTGAGGACTAGAGCAATACGAGATGCCAACTACAGGGAAGTGGATTTTTCTATTGTCCACGATCCCATTGACACCGCATACACTTTCACCACTGAAAGATGTAGAGGGCTGGAGGAAGATTTTGAAAATCCTTTAGAGGAATGGATGAATGAGATAGGTCGTCATGTTCTTGATAATTTAGATAGAAGTCCAGATCCATATATAGAAGAGAAATTTGAGGAAAATAATGGTGATGATATTATTCTTGATAATCCGCCTGAAAGACTTGAGCCTGAAGTTGCACATGTAAATGTTGATATGGAAATTGATAGAACAGTAGAAGAGCAGTTAGCTAGCTCAGATTCTTCTTCTTCAGCTGGTTCCAAATCTAAGTCTGATGATGGTGACAATGATGGTGGTAATCAAAGTCAACGCTCTCTATAATATCCTCCAGCTGTAGATCCTCAACATGATGATCGGCCTTATGTTACTAGGGGCGCACCTCCACAACAACAAGAATATCCCATTGCTGAAAAAACTTTTCAAAGAAGAAACACTCGAACTGGGAAAGATTACAGCGATGCGCCTCCACCAAATGCCACAATGCCCACAACTCCAAGCCCCTACCCCTACTCCTACCCATCCAATCCACAACCACAATCACAATACCAGAGTCCAAGTGATTATTATTGTGATCTTGTTGATTCAATGGATACATTGAGCATATCTGACTCTCAATCTCAACATTCATTTGGAGATATGTTATTTGGGCAGACACTTCTGTACCCATCTCAGACTTCTCAGTCCCAACATGGGTATTCTGGATATCAAGTTGAACCACAACCAAGATTACAATTAGAACTTGGACCTGGTATGGGATATCATGAAGCATACTCTGTCCGTAGCCCTTATGAATGCTTTTGGGTGAACACCGAAGCATACTCTGGTGATGGAGGGCAAACATGGAGTGGTGGGCATACTACAGTTTTTCCTATTGTCGGTGTTCCATTACAACCTCCTTTTCCTCAACCTCAAGCTCCTCGAGCATGGACACCTCCTCCCGCTTCTTCTCAGCCTCCCAAGAATTCAGCAAACAAGGCTCAATATCTCAAAGATTTACAAAAACATTTTCCAAAGATTGGGATGATGCAGTATGTGAATCCTGAAGTGTATGAGGAGCATGTTGTTTCATACAAAAAATCGTATAGAGCTTTGATGACATGGGAGCAATATGTGGAACAACAATATCCTTATCAACAGTCGGCACGCCACTCATCATACAGCTGATGTGAGTTAGTACTTAGTAATTTACTATGTTGTTATATGTTTGTTGTAAGTTGAATATTATTGCATAAGTGTGTAAACATGAGTTTACGGATTGTGCTAGTAAAATTTCAGATCTTAATTCTTATATTTTTTCATTGAAATCCTTCATCGAAATCTCTAAAAAACAGGACTGATTCCTTACCTCCCACATGATTGACCCCCCCCCACATACCCAATATAGAATTTTATTGCATAAAACGTTGCATGTTTGCATCTAGGTGTTGAGACCACACCTGTAAAATTTCATGATTTAATTTGTTCATTTAGGCATCGATAAGGCCAGGATTGCATCTGTCAATATTTCCGTCAGTATACCTGTAAATATCTATTTCCACGCCGTCAAAACGGCATCGGTATCGGTCCTTGGTCTTATTAAATTGAGTCTTAATCTCAGCAAATAATGCAGTATCAGTGTCAAGAACATGTGCCCTGTCTTTAAGTAAAAACAACGAAGTGGTTCTAGGAAAATCATCAATAAGGGCCATAAAGTAACGAAAGCCAGTTATACTTGTGACAGAACACGACACCCATATATGCATGAACAATATCAAAAACATATTTTGAAGACATAATCATTTTCCTAGGGAACACACATCGAGTTTTCTTTTAAACTGGCAAGCATCACATTTAAATGATGTTTCTAAAACCATAGGAATCAAATGTTTGAGCTTGGATGGTGATGAATGTCCCAATCTGTAGTGCCAGTGAAGTCCTAAAACTGCCGAGGAGAGAAGAGCAGCATTCTGCGGAGCATCAAGGCAGTATAAGTTGTCTGGTGTCTCATGGCCCGAACCAATCTTCATCCTCGTGCGAAGATCCTGAATAACACATCCATCAGGGTCAAAAGTAATAGAACATTGAAGTTGTTTGACAGTTTTGTTAACAAAAAGAAGATTCAAAGGAAAGTGGGAAACATATAATGCAGATCTAAGCAATAAGTTATTTGTAGTTCAAATATTACTAGCCCCATAAACTGGGGCAAAAGTTACAGGTTGGATAGTAGGAGTCATATTGGAAAACAAATTTGAATTGCCTGAAATATGAGTAGAGGCACCAGAGTCAATGACCCATGTGTTTTTTCCATAAGGTGATGAGGAAGCTAAAAAGGCAGAATCATAATCCAAGCGTGGAGTCGACGCGGAGACAGGAGGCGTTCTTGGAAAAGCTTTTCAAATTCAACTCAAACCCAATCCGCAGAAGCAGTGGAGGTTTGGGCCGGTTCGTCCTCGGTGTAGTCAATAGAAGCCCGACAGGCCCATGTGTTGGGGTAGCCATGTTTCACCCAACAACGACCCTCATAGTGATTATTACGGCCACAAAAGTTACAATAACAAGGTTGAAGAGGAGGGGTATTTCTAGATCCAATGAATGGTTGACCACGTCCCAGTCAAGTAGGGGGTTGGCCACGTCCAGGTCTTGACGGCCACAAAAGTTGCAATGACAAGGTTGAAGAGGAGGGGTGTTTCTAGATCCAATGGATGGTTGACCACGTCCCAGCCAGAGTCACCAGATAGGACTGTAAGAGTGGATGCCTCTGCGGAACCAGCAAGAGAAGAGAAAACAAACTTCTGAGTTCAATGTTTGTTGTTTAGTACCTCTAGGACATGCGAGCATCTTTTTGTATGATTTGGTTAATTTCCATTGTTATGTACTTGTGTTAAACCATGTCGTGTGTGCTTCATTGAAGTTTCTACTTAATGATTCTAGAATGCATTTTAAATGGAGCTTTACTTTTCATTAAAACTTCATGTTTGAATCTATCTCAAATTTTGGGGTCGAAATATGTAATTACAAATTAAACATGCAATTGTGTGATTAACTTTTATATATATAAATTATATTACTAAAAAAAGTCCAAAACTACATATGCTTCCGTATATACTCCCCCATACTGCATTTACCTATAAGGTGACCTCTCCGCACGCATAATGTATACAACTTTTTAAAACACTGACATAAGTGGTGGTGGTGTGAAGTTGGTTTGGGCAACGATGTGTCCACAACATGTCCATATTATGGCGTGTCCATGTCGTGTCCAAGCCAAAAAAAAATGGACACTTTTGAGCCGTGTCCAAGTTGGTATGGAAGCCCTAGGATAGTGTATGTGCTTCCTAGGTAATCTCCTATTAATGCAAGTCATGAAACAGATTATTAATTAGGTCATCTCATTCTTAATGTATTCTCTCTTAATGAGTTGATGCATTTTCGTCTCCTAAGAAAAGATGATACTTTGTTTTTCATGTCGTCTTTGTTTTACCATTTATGCCTAAATCGTGTGGTTAACATATCAGCCAATAGAAAACAAACTTTTGAGTTTTGCCAAAAAGCACCTCATTTGTCATTATAGTGGATAATCAATTGTAAATCAATCAAATCATTGTGTAAAATTGACGGGACAAACCTGATAAAAAGGGACAAGTAACTGTATGGTAGATTAACAGCACCAAATCCAGATAAAACCGCCATGACAGTTACACCTATAACACCGATTCTGCTAACCAACTGAGGCAGTGAGAAAAAACCTGGACAGGTATACATTCGCACATGAAGAAAAAAAATTAGTAAAAAGTAGTTTTGAGAGCACTAGTGCAATACTAATACTAGCTTTTAATTTTAAAAAATCAAAGATGTCATCATAAGTTCATAACCTTTAGATTTATACTAAAGTAGCAAAGTTTTTATATGATTTGCCTGAATAAATTGACTACTGTCAGTAAAGAAAAGAAAATGGGTTCCAAAAACTATTGACTACTGTCAGTACAGAAAAGAAAATGGGTTCCAAAAACTAAGAAAAGGTGACTCATAAAGTGCACAGAATGAATTGGGGCCAGATATATCTGACAGCTTGATTTTAAAAAGATTGAAGAAAAGAAAAATGGAAGCAGAAGGCATGTTCGCTAAAGGGAAAGACTATCAAGGATTTCACCTTTATCTTCGGATGGCATCGGAAAATGAATCCCCATACGCCAAAAAGCATATAGGAAAGCAGACAAAAATAATATGGCTCCAAGAGCAGCTCGCTCCCTTCTGACCCCTGAGATGACAGAAAGAACTAGTTAGCAGATCAACAATAAGATTAATGAGAAAGCAGATGTACTGTTCGAAGTCAAGACTCTTTGAAGTGTTCCAAATAAACTTAGATTGGACAGTTAAGCTGTAACAACACACTAGGAAAGCTCCATGTGCATGCAAAAGTACATGTTAATAAGAAGGTATATAGATTAAGTAGACAATTAAAAAGATAAAAGCACAACAACGGTTTTTTTAACAGACTAAAAAAACTTTTTTTGCAGAAACTAGTGCAAATTGCTTCGATATTTTTTGGGCAAGTTCGGACTGTGAATTGTGAATCAATATACCTGTGTTGTATGACTTTCTAAATATGCTAATGGTTTAAATGCCTTTACGAATAAAAGAGAGAAAGGATACTTCTTTTAAAATGACAGGACAACTGCTAGAATTCATAATAGAAAATTAACAAAGTACAAATTTCTACTGACTATATATTTGATCTAATTATTGAAATTGTATCTCCAAGAACATATTACACTTTGTTCAGGAGCTATATGATTGCCCCTTCACATGCTGAATGCCTTTATGTAAAATTTTCACCTTAGTTATTAGTGAGTCATGTTCATCTTAAATTACAGCACTATGTGTATTTTGTGAACAGATTTCCTTTCTGATTCTCTTTTACCTTTTCTTCCAATGCCATACACAGTGCTGCCGAGACAGAAAGTTGTTAATCATCATTTTCAGTATTCTATGATGCACCTAAAGCTTCAAAATCCTAGCAGATCACGATCCATGATCAGGATCATTTTTGTTTCTGTATGCAATCACCAGTATAAAGTTATTTAGATTACAAAGTTCCACAGTCCTCTCTCCACAGCAACATATGTGATCATCCATGTATAGTTTTCTACACCACAAAGTAACACATTCTGTTGTAGGGAAGAATGGCATGAACTGTTGATAACTTCCACAAACCAGAAAATGGCATCATTTGTTGTCCGCTCACACGCATTTTAGTTGCTGACATCATTGTTTCACTTCTGATGGAACCATCAGTCCTAACCTCCTGCACAGACAATTTTAGCCACCGTTGTGTTTACCATCATAGAGACATTCCGCAGAAGTTGTCGATGAAAGGCGTCATGAAATGCAAAAAGATCCTATCACTCTGTCTAATGCAACTTTAGAAGAACACTTGACATTGTACAGTGCTCAAAAAATTTCAGGTTGCTTTGCTATATTCCACAAAATGTTACCAGTTGATATCAGTCTCCACTCTTAGCTGTCATGACAGAGTTGCATATTTGTTGAATTACCTCTGGCCCAAGTTCCCTTCCACCCAGACAACTCTAACCAATCTTGTCCCTAATTGCTTATTAATTTCACAGAGGCTGTCTGCATTTTGTGTCACCCCTGGATACCTAAGATGCAATGTAAGAAGTTCGTGTAACCAGTAGATTATGCAGTAGGTTCACAACTTCACATACCCACCTGATCATTTCATGGAATTACCCAAGCTCCATTTCAGCTATTTAACATACGCCACAAAGCAGGAAGATTGATGTTCACTCTCTATTATCTACCACCTCGTCACTCAGAAAAAGGATCGAACTTAAAACCTATCATCTGGTCAGGAACTAGTGATGTGTGTTATTTGGCCTAAGTACCAACCCTTTGATTGCAATAAGACCTGAAATGGGCCATAAGCCGTTTGTTGTGCTACTCATAGTAACAAAAGTCTCCAAATTTACAAAAAAATTGACGATTTTTTGAGATTATATAGGCTCCCGAATGCTCACCACGATTAATACGTCATTCAGCGATATTTCGCGACTTTTCATGATTTTTCTGCTTTTTCGGGATTTATATGATTTTTCACAATTCTTCGTGACTTTTCACATTTTTCACGATTTTTCTCTTTCAAGGTGTTTGCTCTTTTTTCACCAAATCATGGACAGAGAACACTGAATATACACTAAACCTCCAACCCCCCACTCTCCTGACAACCCATTGCTATTATTCAACTATTAGTTAATTCTTTTCCTACTTTTTCCACTCAATAAGAGTGCATGTCTAGTGACCTTAATAGCTATATTAGTATCTGATATGTATGTATATATACATACATATATATCTATATATATGTATACACACACACACACACACACACACACACACACATATATATATATATATATATATATATATATACATACATATATGTATAATATATGTGTATATATATGTATATGTATACATATAGATATATATATATATAGCCGACTTTCTCGATTATGTCCGAATAGTTGACCGAACTTTGACCGAAATATATTGATTTTTTGGGAACTTTTCCGATTTTTTCCGTATTCCGGTTTTTTCTAGCGAGCCGAAAAGTTGCCACATCCCTTATTTGTCACTATCATAGTTGTCAAGGCGGGCGCCTAGGCGTCCTAGGCGCTCCATAGGTCTTCCAAATCTAGGCGCCCAGGGACCATAGCTGAGTTGGGGGCGGACTAGGCGTTCTAGGATCATGTTATGATCTTTATGTCCTGCTACTACTTCTGTTGATTATATTTTCCTAATTTCCTCCTTCATGTCTCCTATTCCTGCTACTATTGTGTTTCTTTTTCTAACTCCTTCCTGCACAACTTCTAACAGTCTTTTTTCTCCTAAAAATCCTACATTCTTCCTCCTGTTATTTCCTTTTTCTTTCTTCTCTTAATTATCTTCCCCTTGATCCTCCGATAGTTATCAATTGAAATCAGGCTTATAACTACATTAATGGACAAATAGTTACAGAACTGAATGTAGTATCATATGTATGAAAATATTTATATGTGACTGGAAAATAAATAAAAAATTAAAACGCCCAGAAAAGCCTAGGCGCCCGCCTAGGCGCCCCCTGGTTGAGATCCACCGCCTAGCCGCCTTGACAACCATGGTCACTATGGTCCTACTAGACTGGATGAACCAACAGTAGTTCAACAAAAGGTCGAGTCCTAAATGTCTATCCCTCAAACCTGGTTTAATTAATCAGACAACACCCAAGTCAAAGCACAACGGTGGGTCCTCAAGCCAATGGCAACTATAGATGTACCTTCACTATTAGTTGCATAACCCCTTGTGACGGGGGGGTTTAGTTCAAGGAGGTGGATAGAAGAAAAGCCTGCATAATTGGATAGAAGAAAATTTTCTTGTATCCACAAAAGTGGGAGGACAAACATCTAACCGGCTCCTCTCTAGGATTACATAAACCCTGTTGCTGCCCTCATTGGGTCATCCTTCACTTCCTCCTTCAGTGCATCCTCGATCCCCACACATTCCTCCACCTTGCCTCTCTACACATCCTCCTTTACCTTATACTTCTCTGCACCCACCAATTTCTGCTAGTCCTGGCTCCTCAATCTCCTCCTTATTCTGCCGTCCTTAAAAGTCACTTTTTTTCGCACTTGCAATATTTCATATATTTTAGTGTTGAGAGGATATGAAGCATCTGTGTTGCTTTGCAGTATTGGCTCCTTGGCCTCCTCCCTCTTCGCCTTGATGTTCAGGAAAAACAATTTATCCCATACATTTAGATATGCAGAGTTTCTTCTCCTTGAGTATAGCACTTGACAACCTCCCATAGCACTTTAGCAGTTGAAACGTATACTTGGATGCAATCTAAGGCTACAGATTGTTCCACAGCCCACTCTTCACTTGGTTGTAGACCACTTCCATTCCAGAGTATCCGCTGAAGGCCTTCCAATTAAGTGTAGCTTATCGTGGACCTCAAGAATAGTGTAGTTGGCATTCATGCACAATAAGTAATTATGGTCATTGGGTTTCATCACAGAAATAGATGTAAAACAATGGCAACTAACAGTTTGGATCTTCTCTTCAGTCGTGGTGATCTTATCCTCAACCATGATAATCTAGATGTATAACCTGAGTGAAGCATGGTAATAAGAGAGACTACCGAAATGAAGCACGGTAGCGGATAGACTATAGCACTATCACATGAGTGAGACAATATGATAGGGCTAAGTGTTCCCTTAAAGATAGAAACAATCAGTCATGCATTAGGGGAAGTGCATGGAGAGCAAGAGAAGGAAATCCCGCGAAAGGTGAAGTTTTAACAAGGAGAGAAGAATCAAGGAACTCCTAGAACACCCTAATCAAGATGTGCATGTTGTATTTCAGTTGTTTGGAGTTGGGAGCGGCTGTATCCCCCTTCCCAAGTTTTCTAGAAAACGTCGGTGGCCCCTCCTCGGAACGGTAGCAGTCGAGGGGCTCCTGGCCCCTCCTACGACAGTAACTGGGAGCAGAAACCCCTCTTGGTGTTGTGGTGGGCCCCACCTAGGGGTTGCAATGGGGTGAGGAGCAACTATTGCTAGGGAGAAAGGAAAGGGGGCGGCCATTAGAGAGAAAGGAAAGAGGAGTGGGCGTTAGAGAGAAGGGAAGGATGTCAACTGCTAGGGAGAGAGAGTCAGGGTCAGAGGGTTAACCCTTTATGATTGTGATACCATATAGATAACCAGATTTTAGTGTATAATACATAAATGTATACAATGTTGTTCCTAGTACAAGAGTAGACATGGGTAAGGCGTACAGCAAGTATATGACAAGTTTTGTCATACGCAGCACGTCCAGGCCCAGTAAATATACTAGCATATTCTAACACCTTCCCAGTTGTCAAATTCTCCTCTGTCTCTTTTTCCTTCTCCCCCTTCTTCCCTATTATTGTTGTGTCACGTCCTCCTGTGTTTCCTATGATACAATTATTGTTGCATTGCAAACTTTGTTTCACATTTCCCTTCTTCCGAGTGTTGCCACATTTTCCTTCTTCCCCTCTCGTATTGGTGTGCTACTTCTCTCCCTTATTGTGTATTATGGCCTCCTTTTTTCGTTTGCCATCTCCCCCTCCTTCCTCCTTCCTCCCTGGTTGCTTTTGTTTGTAAAGATTCTTCCTTACTGTTTGTTTTGTCATTTTCTTATCCCCCCTTCCCTACAGAATGTTCTTCTACCTCATGTCTTTTTCTTCTCCCCTTCCATCCTTGCATATTCTTTCCATTTTGTTTTTTCTCCCTCTCCTTCCCCTATACTTCTTAGATTGTGTTCTTTCTTTTCTCTAGTTTTCGAAATTGTAGTAATTGTAGCTTCATCAACTGAAATGCAGCATCATCGTCTCGAAAGTACTCATAGAAGGCTTCCTCCTTTTATGGTGCTTTTTTTTGCAATTGAACTTTCATGTTCTCCCCTCTTTCCCTCGCTAAACTTCATAGGCATACTAAACTCTCAATGCATCCTTAACTTGATTTTTTTTCTCCTTAATCAACAAATATGTAGTATTTCTTCTCTTGATGTCCGTATATCATTCTTATATGACTTAATTGCTAATACCATTACCATGTATGCTCAATGTTTTATAATTCGTACTACTGATTTGCAGGATGATTATTTCACACGTCTCTCCAAATTGTTTAATACATTGTAGCTAAATTATTTATCAACTTTTCTTTAGTTTTTTCCCTAACTTTTTTTCTTTCAGTAAAAGAGTATGTATGGTGACCTTAATTGATACATGTTTGTATGTGCATATACATGTGTATGTATGTGTTTGGCTGACTTATTCATGTTGTTTCTAAATAGTTTTTTCTGGAGGTGAAAAATACTATTCGGGAAAAACGTGAATTAGTCAACAAAACACACAGACACACACACATATATATGCACATACATCATTGTCATCATCGTCATCATCATCATCTAAGCCTCAATCCCAACCATGTGGGTCGGCTACATGGATCCTTCTTTTCCAATCAGCTCTGTTATGGGTCATACTCTGATCAAGATGTAAAGATTCAAAATCTCTTTGTAATCTCTTCCCAATTGAATTTAGGCTTGCCTCTGCTTCTTTTAGTTGTGCTTGACTCAATAACCTTGCTTTAAATAGATGCATTTGTCGGTCTGTGTTGCACATGTCCATACCATCTTAGATAGCCTTCACGCAACTTGTCCTCGACGCTTACCACCCCCACTTTGTTTCTGATATAGTGATTCCTCAGATGAACTTTTCTCGTCTTCCCACACATCCATCTCAGCATATGCATTTCGGCCACATTCATCTTATTGAGACCTTATTTCTTCACTGCCCAACATTCACTCCTATATAGCATGGTTGGTCGTATAGCTGTTCAGCCTGTTCTGTAAAACTTGCTTTTTAATCTGAGAGGGATCGTTTGATCACATACTACTCATGTTGCATTCCTTCACTTCAATCATCCTGCTGTGACCATGTGACAAACATCATCTTAAACCACACCCTCCCTTTAAATAATAGAGCCCAAGTAACGAAAGTTATTACATATGGGTACATCCATTCCATCCAACTTGACCCCACCATTCACAATTCTAGATTGGCTAAAATTGCAATGCATATATTCAGTTTTGTTTCTATTGATCATAAATCCATTGGATTCCCATGCATTTCTCCAAAGTTCAACTTTATCATTCAATATTTCTTTTCTTTCATCAATCCATTATATATGCACATACATACATGTAGCAATTAAGTGTATGTGTATGTGTTTAGCTAACTTATTCATGTTTTTCCGGAATAGTTGACCAAACTCTAGCAATTTTCCCTCAATTTTTTCTAAATTTTGCTTTTCTAAGGCCAATCAAAAAATTGCCAAATCCCAAGTTTGTCACTATGTATGTCGTTTTTCAAGATTTATGAAAGAACCTTCCCTAGGCAAGGCCACTTTAGACCCAGCCCAACGGAGTAAAATCTCTAGGGGAGGGGCTCACTTCTGGCACACTATAGGGGACGTTTAAATCACACAGTAGGCCAGCCTGCGTGATAGGATACAATCATTTTAAGGGGCACAACCAAGGGCCAGTCATAGGTCCCTTCATTGGGTTTACTCATTCGCTACAACTTGAGCTACTTGTCGCCGGCTATGTATGTCAATAATGGGTATAACTATTGTAGGGTGTGTTTGGTACATTGGATACAGGGCACAGAAGGGATTAATTTCGGAGGTAAATTTATTCCCACTTTTGGTACAGCACTTGCATAGGATAGATTGTATCCAACTCTAACTCTGTATCTTGCATATGGTGGATAAGAAAAGAGGCACCACCCCATAGGATTCTGTATCCCATTGCACAGGGGCAGAACCAGAATTTCACAACTGGGGGGGCTGAATTGCAATTAATGGCTATTATTTGGAATGGAGGGGGCTGAATGTAACGAACAGAATCTTTTTATGTCAAAAAAGCCGCAATAGGGATTCGAACCCGGGGCTACTTACCATATACCTCCTTCCTTTACCACTCCACCAACAGGTTTATGCTTCTTTTACTACCGCAAACGTTGTATATATACTAGTTCTCTAACATTAGGTTTTTGATTTTGGGGGGAGGGAGGGGGGCTACAGCCCCCTGGCTACGCCCCTGCCATTGCACGTAGTGCAAATCAGAAAACCTTGAACACTAAATTTCTTGATCGGGGTCTTTATTTGATGGACGCATTCGTCCTTCTAGTCAATACCATCTTTTTACGCTATGACGCTTCACACAGGAGCTGCTTCATACAAAAATGGTGGGATGAGCCTTCCTAGCGGCAGTGTGCCCAAATTTACAGTCCCACCCACCTTCCATTGATGTAGCGCGTAAACTCATGTTTTTATTCAATTCGTCGTCCACTGTTGCCATGATAGCAGATCCTCGCCCACCTCTCAATGAACATAAGGAAGAAGATAGAAACTGAGAAATAACTTAATTGTTTCCTTGGGCGCTGGGCTGCTTCCTAGAATTGTCGTGGATGTAGCTTGTAGATTATATTGTTGTGGTTGTAGCCAGTAGACTGTATTGCAGTGCAGCGTATAGTGGAACACAGCGGCTGGAGATTTGCGCCTACATTAGCTTCAGTGAAGCACACATCTGTCACAACTCTCCCTAGCTTTAACCAAACATAAGAACGGAATTTGGATTCCTTTCCGTTCAATATCCAATCCCATCCTATTCATCAGTTCATCCTATTCTTTGTTTTCCTGGAAACAAAACACTGTCTTAATATATATATATATATAGAGTCAGGCTAGAATACACTCGAGTGTACAGATCACGCCGTACACCCCAATGGTGTTTGCCTATCTAGACCATGTTTTTCCAAAATATAATCCATTGATCTTCATGGTTACAATAATAATAGGTCACATACAAAATTTGAACTCATTTGGACGAGTGTAAGTCACTCATCCAAGGACAACAAAATCGACGCACAAAACTAATTTGAAATACATGATTTTTGCCTCGTTTAGATGCACAACCTATAAGTGTCCAAATGAGCTAAAATTTATTATATAATATGTTCTTATGATAATTAATAAGATCAACGGTTTAGATTTTTCAAAAATTTATTGCATCTTCAAAAATGACTGAGGTGTACGGTGCCTCCTGTACACTCGAGTGTACACTAGTCTGACTCTATATATATATATATATATATATATATATATATATATAGAGAGAGAGAGAGAGAGAGAGAGAGAGTCAGGCTAGAATACACTCAAGTGTGTTTGCATATCAAGACTATTTTTTTGAAAAATGTAAACTGTTGATCTTCACTGTCATACTATAATTAGGCTACATACAAATTTTGAGCCCATTTGGATGAGTGTTAGTCACTCATCCGAGGGCAACGAAATCGACGCACGAAACTAATTTGAAATGTATAATTTTTGCAGTCTTTATAACATGACCTATAATTGTCCAAATGTGCTCAAATTTTGCGTATGAGCTATTCACGAGATGTTTAATAAGATCAACGGATTAGATTTTTGAAAAAAATATTGCATCATGAAAAACTACTTGAGTGTATTCCGCTCTGGATACACTCGAGTGTATTCTAGCCTTAGCCTTATGGTCGTTCCTAGAGCTCCAAGCTTCCAACCTTCAAGCCTTTAATGGAGTCTTGAGTTCCACAGGTAGGCCAAAGGTTTCTTCTTCAAGAATTGGTTGGGAAGGATAGCTAGAAAGAAGAACTTAGTAAGAAAAACTAGCAAACCAACCTTGTATCATGATTTCCTCCATGAATCCGAGCTAGAAGATAACCAAAGCTTACCCAAACCTACTTGGTCGTTCTCCCCTGCTCCTGAGCTCCTTCCTTAGTCGGCCACAGCAAGAGATAAGTGAAGAGAGAAAGGGAAACGATCCCTTAGTTGTAAAAGAAAGGTGTATATATACTTTGGGCATGTTTTCAAGATAAGGACAATCTTTTCTTCTTTTTCTCATATGGGTCCTTCTCTCCTTCTTGGCCACGCCCCTCCTTCCTATTCTTAAGCAAAACTCCTTTCTTAACCAAAGTCTAGAGAAAAGGAAGCCAAACATCCTACTAAGTTGCACACATATAAAAGGGTCATTATGCTTATAACTTGGTTATTTAGTTACAAGGGTTATCCTTCTTATTTGTTTATTCAAATGAAGTGCCCCCTTCATCATTATTACTCTAAACCTTTTGCTTTCTTATGCATATCTTTGTTCTTGCAATTAGTACTTAGTTCTTCTTCTTCCCCACTCTTCCTTGCTTTCCTGCAACTAAAACCACGAAGAAAAGACCTTGATCTGGAGGTAGAAGAAGATGGGCGTGATTACCAATGTTGCTTTATTAAACGGTCTTGCCCCCCCCCTCCTTTGGCCAAACGGTTTGCAAAACCGTTTGGGGCAAACGGTTTGCAAAAACGTTTGAAGGGCAAACGGTTTCACAAGGTCGGTTGGAGCAAACGGTCTCCAAGACCGTTTGATTGAGTTGACCAAGCGTTGACCGTTTGGGATTTCTGTTCATAATTATGTAGGTTGATAACCCTCCAAATTTTAGGGATTAACTCCCAAGGAATCATGAGTTAAAGGCTAATCAATTAGGCAATCGAATTGAATTAAGTGCTGATTTTCAACCTGATTAACTTGACCTTTTTGAGCAAACGGTTTCAAAACCGTTTGAGTGAGTTGACCAAGCGTTGACCGTTTGGGATTCCTGTTCATAATTATGTTAGTTAATAACCCACCAAATTTGATAGGTTAACTCCCAAGGAATCGAGAGTTGAAGGCTAATCAATTAGGCAAACCTAAATGGATTAAGTGCTGATTTTTCAGCTTGATTAATTGAACTTTTTGGGCAAACGGTTTCAAAACCGTTTGAGGGCGTTGACCAAGCGTTGACCGTTTGAGATTATTGTTCATAATTATGTTGGTTAATAACTCACCAAATTTGATAGGTTAATTCCAAAGGAATCATGAGTTGAAGGCTAATCAATTAGGTAAACCCTAATTGGATTATGTGCTGACTTTCAACTTGATTGATTTGACTTTTCGGGTTTTCTTGCCCAAACGGTCTCAAGACCGTTTGGGGGTCACCCAAGACCGTTTGGAGGTCTAGGGTCAAGTATGGATATGTGTTTGAAGATCCAAAGATGTGGTATGAACCCTAATCGGCTAAGTGCTGATTTTGCAAGTGATTGAGATGATGTTTTGGGTTGATTGGCCCAAACGGTTTCAAAACCGTTTGGGGATCACCCAAACGGTCTCAAGACCGTTTGGGGATCACCCAAGACCGTTTGGAGGTCTGGGGTTAAGTATAGTTGACCAATTGAAGGTCCAAAGGTACACAATTACAAAGCAATCAATTGCTGATTTGATGATCAACTCAATAGCTCAAACCCTAATGATTTTTCACTAGAATCCGAGGGTTGGGTGAGCCAAACGGTCTCAAGACCGTTTGGAACTCATCCAAACGGTCTCAAGACCGTTTGGAGGTCACCCAAGACCGTTTGGAGGTCTAGGGGTGAGTATGGTTAAGCAATTGATGATCCAATGATACTAAGTTGGAGTGTAATCAATTGTTGTTTTGGTGATCAATCCAATGATCCAAACCTTAATTGGTTGACTTAGATTTTGATGATATGATGGGCAAACGGTCTCAAGACCGTTTGGAGGTCATCCAAACGACCTCAAGACCGTTTGGGGTCAGGTCATGACCCAATTGAGTGATGGTTCAATGGGTTCAACATCAATTAAGCTCATATTGATGCATGTTGAAGGATGATCGATTTCCAACCCTAATCTAATCAATCCAAACCCTAATTGGTGATCAATTGAGGATCAATTGAGGGTCACATCTGTTGAGTATTAACTTAATTGGCTCAATTGATAAGTGGTTAACCATGGCATGAGCGATTGAGGGGTTCAACATTGAAAACCCTAACTCAATTGGAAGTGTTGATACACTTTTTGGTCCATACGGTTTTGAGGGTGTTTGGACCAAACGGTCTCAAGACCGTTTGGTGGTCATGCGGTTTCAAAACCGTTTGGAGGTTGAAAGTGCAAAACCATTTGGGATCTTTTAAGGTCAAGAATGCTTAATGCTTAAAAGACTTAGATGGTTCAATGGTTGTTTAACCTAAACCCTAAAGACACCTAAAGTCATTAAGGGGTTAAGTAATTAGTGAACTAAGGTATGTTAGGGTCAATGGTGAAGATTACAAAAGCACCCTTAGTGGGTTAGTGTGATTAGTACCCTCGATCAGGTAAACCCTAATGACCTTAATGGTGATGACTTGACTTATGTCAGTCAAATTTGAGTTGACTTAACCTAATCAAGAGTGATGTAAACATCATCTATTAGTAAGAGGAGAGAGAAGACTCCTAATATCAATGACAATCAAATAAGATACCTTTAAAATGTATCAATACACACCATTAGGGTATGATCCTTCATAAGGAGATCATGGAAACCCTAATTATGGAGATTATGAATCTTAACTTAATTTGAAAGTGTTAATGGAAGTAATCTTCATAAATAATGATGGTAAGACCTCAATTCACTGTGATGTGAATAGTAAACCCTAATTTTAGGGTAAATCATGTAATGTGAATAGTAAACCCTAATTCTAGGGGAATAACATGATGTGAAATAGTAGTCCCTAATGGTGGGATATTAATCATAAACCTAATCTAGGGGAGATGTGATATGAATAGAAACCCTAATTGGAGGTGATGTTATGGGAAACCCTTATTAAGATGAATAGCAAGCTTAACTTATGGCTTATTAATCATGAAAACCTTGAGATGGTTTACTAGATAGTACAATAAGGTGAGGTGTAGCTAAATCAATTAAATAAGATGATTACGTCATAAACATATAGAATAGGGTTAGTGAACCCTGTGAATGATAAATGTGGTAATTTCAATAAATAAGGATTTAAGAGGTAAGATGCCTAGATCCAAACATCCCTATGAATAAGTAATAGATTTTACACCTTACAATAATAATGGGCATCAAACTCTTAGAAATGATGTATACTAAAGCATGATGTAGATAACATCCTGAATATGAAGATACCTAGAATAGTTGATGATGATTTATCCTATATCAACAATGTTTAAGCCTATATCATTACAAATAATTGGAAAATTCTGATATATGATATATGCATCACCAGTAAGGCTAGAATACACTCGAGTGTATCCAGAGCGGAATACACTCAAGTAGTTTTTCATGATGCAATATTTTTTTCAAAAATCTAATCCGTTGATCTTATTAAACATCTCGTGAATAGCTCATACGCAAAATTTGAGCACATTTGGACAATTATAGGTCATGTTATAAAGACTGCAAAAATTATGCATTTCAAATTAGTTTCGTGCGTCGATTTCGTTGCCCTCGGATGAGTGACTAACACTCATCCAAATGGGCTCAAAATTTGTATGTAGCCTAATTATAGTATGACGGTGAAGATCAACGGTTTACATTTTTCAAAAAAATAATCTTGATATGCAAACACACTTGAGTGTATTCGTGTGATCCGCACACTCGAGTGTATTCTAGCCTGACTCTATATATATATACATATACATATATATACATATACATATATATACATATATATACATATATATATAGGACAACGATCCAGTGAGAAACACATTGGTGTGAGCATGAGAGGCATTTGAATAACTATCCACAAAGACCAACTTTTCATAATCCAACCTGTTAGAAATAAGATTGTATTGAATGGAATTGGATTAGATGATTACAAGACTGGACGCCCTCTCCTTTATATAGGAGAGGGGAGAAACCATGAGACTTGTGTCCCAAGTAATCTAAACGGGTCGAGACACTAAAGGCCCACTAACTAATTAACCTATTAACTAAATAGGCTAATATAGACTCTTTAACACTCCTCAAGCTGGAGCATGGGTGAAACACATGTCTAAAGCTTGGAGGTTACAAGACTCGATAAAACGATATAAGAAATGATAGATGAATGATATAAGATAAATCACTCCCCATACAAAATTGATACTCCCCCTGAACCATGTGGTGACAATGCCTCTCTTCTTTGAAATTGTATTCTGCAGGCTGGAGATCCTCGAGCTTTGATGAAGGTCTTTTGGAACCTGAATACTGCAGCAGTAATTCGCCACTTGGAGCAGACAATCCTCAACACCATCACTACGTCATCTTCATTGGATTACGTACTTAACGAGGCACGAACGCGGATGCCCAATGTCGATGTAGCAGTAGCGGAATCTTCAAATTGTCTGGGAAGACGTGCATAACGTGGCACAAACACGAACGGACGATATGCTGGTGATACGATGCAGGTACTATAACTTTGTCGCAAGAACCTTGGGGGCTTGACAGGAAAGGAGACATCATCCATCAAGGAAAGTCCCAAGAAGATCAGCAACAGGTGATATCGAAATAGCAGATGCTGCTCGGAGAAGACGTATCGAAGTGGCTCGGTGAAGATAAATCTGGATGAATCAACCTTGTAGATGTAGATTGGCAGGCTTGTTGAGTTTCTAAAAATCTGGAGAAGCACCCATTTGTCTCATGTGAATGCAGCTGAAGTACACCATCAACACCTGACGTACAAAATGTGGTACGAACACGGATACGATGTCGACGCTGAATGAAGCTGGCTGGAGGTGGAGAACAGACGTGCTGAAGAATGTGAAGCTCTATGAAGATAATAGCCTGGAACATATATAACCTGAATACATATATCATCATCTCATCTCTACTCTCTCTCTCATACATACTCTCTCATGCTCTCTCTCTCTTCTCATCTCTTCCTCTCTATCCCCCCCCCGCACACCCAATACGACTAGAGTGAGTGTTTGGTGTGGAGAAATGGATACACGACCCCCCCCCCCCCGCACTGTGGAAAGAGATACACACAAGATATAGGTGGGTGGGAAAGGAATTGGTGGATTTGAGAGGATTTTGTGATATGGAGATGTATAATAAAAAAAGTGGAGAATGGAAACTGATAATCGGAGAGAGTATACTAAATGGGTCAATGTAAGATCTGGGTAGAAAATTAAATGGATCTGATCCTGACCCGAAAAGGGATTTGTTTGGCCCGTCAGGGCAACAAATTCGGGGGTGCGGGGACGGAGCCCCCGCGAAAAATCGGATTAGGCTAAAATTTGGATCCGATTAGCAAAGATATGACCAATTAAGGATCTGAATAGAGACAGTGATAATGCGTATGGGGGCAGTAAACATGGTTGTTTGGTAGCGGTGGAGAGTGATGGGTGACCGCTCGCAGTAGACAACAACAATTAACCTGGGGGCCAGGATGATTAGATGTCGGTTGAAGAGTGTGATCGTCGGCTGGGGATATGGTTGTTGGATGAAGAGGCAGCAACTCTACAGCAGACGGACACGACGGCGGCGATACGGCTACACTGGGCCGCGGCGGCAGCTGTTGCCGCTCCTAGCCGGCGGCGGTGCGCTGCCACCTTGGGCTACGGCTGCGGAAGACGGAGTCGGCTGGGGACCGATGACGTTGGAGGTTGCTGCTTGTGGCCGGTGGCGTTGATAGGCGGCAATTGCACTGTTGCTGGCAACGGATGGCGGAGATGATGATGGCTTTACGGCGGCTTGATGCGGTGGCAGGATAGATAGCGCCGACGTATGCTTGTTGCGGAAGCTACTGTGATCAACGATGGCTTGATGTGGCGGAGGTGACGATGGCGTCGGATACATGAAGGCCGGAAAGGAGATCACCGGCGGTCAGCTTTGGATTTGGAAAACATAGATTGCATGTCGGGAATTAGCGCCGACGTACAGATCTATGTGAAAGTGGGAGAAATAGGGCCATGGAGGCCGGAAGTGCCTAGCGGGCAGCCGGCCTATGCCATGGCGACGGCCGCCCGCAGGCGGGGAGAGCCCGCGGTTGCTCTCTCGAAGAGAGGCGGCGGCTACGTCTAGGCCTGTTGTGGGCGCCGGCTAGGAGAGGGAAGGGAGGACGACTGCTAGGTTTTCCTCAGGAGCGAACGTGCTCTGATACCATGTTAGAAATAAGATTGTATTGAATGGAATTGGATTAGATGATTACAAGACTGGATGCCCTCTCCTTTATATAGGAGAGGGGAGAAACCCTGAGACTTGTGTCCCAAGTAATCTAAACGGGCCGAGACACTAAAGGCCCACTAACTAATTAACCTATTAACTAAATAGGCTAATATAGACTCTTTAACACAACCATATAGATTAAAAGTATACCTTAATATATGCCTTCCGATAAAATTTCATCATCATCCGATTTGTATAGCATTCATAACAAGAGAAAACTTTTCAACGCTCTATATTGAATTTCAGGTTGACTGTTGGATGTAAAAGTGAATATTGTACATATGGACATGTAAACAATATCTGATTGCAATGATTTTTTTGTGGGAAGGTAAATGAATCGATGCTTTTCCCATCTATATGGTTGGATTTTAAAAAGCTGCTATCAATTTTTAGTTATTCAAATGCCTATCATGCTCTCACCGTAGGATGTTTCTCACTGGATTGTTACCATATATATATATATATATATATATATATATATATAAAGTCAGGGCCCTTTGTGTCAAGTTTGTAAAAGTCTCTTTTATATAAATATATACATAAACTCGACTGTAGAAGTTAAATTAGGGTTTCTTCCCATTGTTTGCTCTCTTACATGGTATTCAAGCAAGGGAAACACTTAGGGGATATGTCAATCTCCTCAAGTCATAGGAAGCTGTCATTTCCATTTTGAGGTCTTCAACCATCAGGAACAACAACTCAGGTTTTTCTCTATCAATGCAGTATCGTACTATAGCGTGGCGGCTATCATAGTGGTTGTTGCTCCCTCTCCTATTGGACTTGGGACCATCCCTTTTGGGTCGTCCTTCCTCTTGGTCCTATATGTTACAGGGTGCTTGTGGCTAACCCCTATTACTTTGATAAATCTTTATTTCATCAGGTTGTTGTCGACGGCCTTTTATTGCAGCTTATTCTTTGCTTTAGCAAAGAAGGTACCAGGTCGTTTCCTCCTTGAATCTAGTCCATCGAGGGGGCACCCCTACCTTAGCTTTATCACCCTGGAAGATTAAGGGCACCTGGGTTACAAAGAGGGAGTAGTGGTCCTTCCTCCCTCTCATTATACCCGGCAGAATACTGTAGTAGCACCGCCATAGTACTATTCCAACATTGCTAAACAACACTTTTCCTTCTCATTGGTCAACAAACACTAATCACTATATCACCTACTCATTGGAGACATGTCAGAGGAGAAAGAGGTCACAGCAGCCACCCAACCTACTATCCTTATTCAAAATCTCTTCATTACCAACAGGATAATGAAAGAAAATAATTATGCACAGTGGATTCCAGCCGGGAAAGTCTTCTTTAAGGGTCAAGAGTGCATAAAACATTTAACTTTTGAGCCACAAAAAGATCCTAATGTATTGAGGCACTGGGAACACAAAGTGAATGTGAATCTACATAATATGGCATGGAATAGCATGGAGTCGAATATAGCAGATATGAAAAACCACTTTTAGACGTGCTAGACATTGTGGAAGCATCTTCAACTTATGTATTCCTACAATCTATCTAAAATGTATGCTAGAACAGTAGAGTTATATAGGTTGGAGCAGGGCAGATAAGTCACTCATGCAGTATTTTTGTGAAGTGACTTCGCTTGGCTGATGATTTACATGGATTGCTTAATTAACAAATCATGAACAGTATTTTCTTTATTTTCATCAATCGACACAATCTCATCAACAAAATAACATGCACCAAGGAATATCATCATGAACATGCCTTGTCAATTCATGCATGGCTTTATTCAAGTCAATGTATTAGATTGCCACACATTTTTTTCTCCAAAACCCTCCACAAAACTTCCATGGATACAAGGTCATAAGCCTTTTTCGAATCAATGAAAAACATGTGAAGATCTATTTTCTTTTCTATGTATTTCTCCATAAGCCTCCTTACAAGAAAAATAGCATTTGTTAAGGATTTTCTAGGCATGAAACCAAACAGGTTGTCTGATACCTATGTTATGGATCTTAGCCTTTTCTCATTAATCCTCTTCCCAAGCATTTCATAGTGTGACTTCATCAACTTAATAACTTTCTTGTTTGAGTAACTTTGAGTGTATCCTTTGTTTAGATGAGGACTATTGTAGTGTTTATACACTCATCCGGTATTTTCTTGGTCTTTATAAAACCCTAGTTTTATGATAATCAACTAAAACCCAGGTTTTGGCGGTATTTGGTACTGCGAGTAAACACCTGAATAAATACTGAAATAATAATAATAATCAACTAAACTAATAACAGTTTGATTTTATAATGAATTCCCTGACATAACAACCAAATATTAATCGTTAATCCTTGTAAATCAATGAAAAGATTTAAAAAACTAAAAAAAACATTTCACCATAACCAGGCTCTCGCATGAGCTTTTGTCCTACGTTAATACCAACTAACACAATGAGAATTAGAGACATCAAGGACAAATGATGCATGAACCTAAATGGATAGCAACTCGGGATTACAGTTGAGTGAGATTACAAATTTGAAGAGCTGGTTAAGGCATATCTTGAGAACATGCATTATGCCTACATAGTTGGATGACGGCATTCATCTTGACTCTTTTGGGAGGAACCCCAACCAGTTTGGTTATTAATTGTTTTTTTGTTTTTCTAAAGCTCTATCATATGTGTGTCAACCTCACCCGGCCTATGTAAAATGGATTAGCAAGATTCTGAATCAGGCCAAGGGTTTGAGGAATGCATCTTCAATTTCACATCTCAAAATGGTAACAAACCAGCGGATGCACTAGCAAAATGGCACTTAAACAGCATTTTCTCAAATCTATGTGCGACCCGCCGATACTCTAGTTGATATCCTTTGTACCAACTCCTCATGCAATGGTAGTAGTACTACCATGTTTACTATTCCTAATGAAACTAGTTGAAATGAACTATTTGATTTGCTTGCAAGAGGAGGACGAGATGAATGAATAGCCTCCGGACCACCAAAAAAATGTGTCACCTTTTCGTTTTCTAGTGGATTGCCAGTGGTATGTGCTTTAACTCAATTCTCTTGATGGTTGGTCATTGAGCTTTAGGGAAAGAAACACGGTTCATGGAGTTTAGAAAAGTTGTTGAGAGAATTAATTTGTTTATCCCATGTGTCTAAGGCAATTTATAGGGTTTTGCTCAATCGGGTGAGTTTACACGAGAATATCAGGGAATCTACCTGATGTCCATCTCTAGGATGTCTTGTTGGGAACCAAACAAAGCAAATATGGCTAGGAAGACTAGTAAACTGTAGGGAAATACGGCATCAAATAGGCAGCGGAAACAAAAAATTTACTGACATATTTCTCATTGACCAGCAGATCGCGTCAATAACTATGCAATGGGAATGATGGTTTCACGAAGATATACCTGGTCCTGGAGCAAGTCCAGCGACAATCCTCGCCGACGTAGATGCGCACTCTGTCTTGGACAGTGTCTATGCAGCTCCTGGTTGCACTGGGACTCGTCTGATTGCTCCTCCATGGATAGCAGACTCGGACAACTGCTGCAGCGGCTCCTCTAATCTCGTCACGGACTGTGAGTTGACGTTACCTTCCTAGCAGCAACCAAAGGACTCCTGCCTCTAGAGTAGTCCACGCGGACCAACAAGAACTCCTATCGTCTTGCTAGAACGGACAGGAAGGAGTTGTCCCTCCCGCTGGTAAACTGGTCACCAACCTCCTCTCCTACAACAATGATCCTCAATTGTTTCTCTCTCGTAGCTATCCCTCCCTAGTCGGGTAGGACTTGCTTGGGCTCTCTTGGTTACCACAACCAGAGAGGACAACAATTGTCAGAGCAACTGATTCTCATTGTCTGCATTGTACTCTGGGAAGTCACAAACCTGCTCTCCTACAACAATGATCATCAGTTGTTTCTCTCACGTAGCTATCCCTCCCTAGTCAGGTAGGACTTGCTCGGGCTCTCTTGGTTACCACAACCAGAGAGGACAATAATTGTCAGAGGACTTATTTTCAACTGTCTGCGTTATGCTCTAGGAAGCCCCAGTATCCCTCTATTTATAGCAGAGGCCAGGGTCAGGGTTCCCAGTCGGTGCAGGAGTGGAAGGGACCGCAAGATCTCAAATTTTCACAACAATTCCGGAAGTTTCGCAACCTGCGACACTCCAAACGGTCATTTGGTGCGTGAGACGGTTGTCTCGCACTTTGACACGGTCATCTGCCAGTTTCCCAATTGCACACGAATTCGGCAATTCGATTCCAATTAATATCACATTCCTTGCACCACAAGTAATGTGCAATCAAACAAGTTCGGGAAACATCCAGAACCTTCGTTCCGCCCAACCGAGCCGTCTCACCCATTCGAGACGCCCGTCTCGCTCACCTAGACGCCCGTCTGGTGAGTCGAGCCGAGTCGATCGGTTCAACAGCTTGAACCAGTCGGTTCATAAGGCAGAACTAAGCCAATTAGATTTCCGATTAGCCAGACAACCCAAACGGTCGTCTCAACACTTGAGACACTCGTCAGCCTGCCCAAACTGCCGTCTCACCTAGTGAGACGGCCATTTGGTAGTGCAGCCAGCCAATCTGTGGATTTGTTGTGTAAATTGAA
Source organism: Alisma plantago-aquatica (assembly GCA_963693085.1). Lineage (NCBI taxonomy): Eukaryota > Viridiplantae > Streptophyta > Magnoliopsida > Alismatales > Alismataceae > Alisma > Alisma plantago-aquatica. The sequence continues at coordinate 588,758,230 of OY856413.1, read as the reverse complement.
TACCTAAACGCTTTAGTAATCACCTCCAATTGTCATTCAAGATCAAACCCCTCTTCTACATGAGTTCCTATGTGTGTGACCCTATAGGTCACATATCACGTTGGCAGTGAATGTCCATAACAACTTATGACATCACAAGCAAAGAGTGGTGCCTAGTCGCACATTAGTGCTACCTAAGTGAATGGAAATTGGGGAGCAACTTCAACCTACAATTTGTGTATAGTGTTACAGTGTTTGCATAGTTCTTTTGTCGTTGATATCCAGATTGAACTAGAGGCATTGAGCAGTCATCCTCATTATTATTCAATCTTGTTTCTTGAACCAGAGCAGACTGCATTAGATATATGTAAGCTCAATATCATATGTTGACTTACATGCGTATGGCTATACTTTTCTCAGTCTCGCTAATCAAGAGGTCTTACATATCATACTCCTGTAGGAGGGACAAATCTCATCTCTATCACTCACAGTCATTTCCCATGTGTCAAAGTCACCCAATCATCATCGTTATAACAACTCATGTTTCAAGACTGCGTTTGATGATGTCAAAGCGCACCCAACGACATGTGATGAGTGCAGTGATTTCACGTCTAAGAACCATAACTACCACCATCACTGTGAGAGCTGACTATGACTTCCATGATGATGGCTTTCATGTGTCACTCTCACAGTGGGTCTGTCCGATACACTGTTCTCTGACATGTATTTGTGTGCTTGGTTTGATATTGTCATATACTAATGAGATTTTGTCATCAACCAACTCACACTCTAATCTTATGTGTTATTGTTGTCTATCAACCTTCCACAACAACCACCAATCAAGGACATAATGAGAATGTATATATGTACTCTTAACATCCGTATGATCTCATTTCTTCCAAGTCACGTACTTGAAGACATACATTATTGAGTAATATCATTCTCTAGACATTTATAGTGTTCCATTATTATCTCATAATTGAATGAAACATAACAAATTGGAAGCTTGCTTTTATTATTAATCAAATCATTTACAATTTATGTCATTACAATCATCACATCATTGGCTCTTTGGGCATACATACCAATAGACTCCCACTTGCACTTAAACCCAATCACCCACGAATCTTATTCTGAGTGACCTAACGTGTCCATCATGTTTCTGCTACGCAAGTGCTTTTATAGCGGGTTTAGCAATGTTTGCTTTAAGTAGGTATTTTGCAATTTTCTCATCTCTTTGCTATACGACTACTCGTGTGAGATGGAAGTGTCGTAGTATGCTATCCGAGATTGCCAGCCTAACTAGTAGCTCCATTATTGTCATCAGTATTTCTACTATGTCATCAACGGTTGGAACCTCACACAAGTTCACCCTTATGATATTCTTGATCCATACAATATCCTCTGTTGTTCTCATAACACAGAGATACTCGGCTTCTTTTGTAGATTTAAACAACTGTCATTAGCTCAGAATCCTTTCTAGCTTACAGTTCTCGTTTAATGTCAAACATAGATTGCGATTATTTTGTCAGTTTGAAAGCCTGCATGAGTATAACTCCTTACATCCAACTCTTCCTTATTACCATAACCAAGGAACCGATCCTTTTAGTTCTTCACAAGTACCTAAGGATGTTCTTTATGGTAGTCCAGTGACTCTCATTGGAATCTGACATATGCCTTCTTGTCATGTCCAATACATACAAGATTGTTAGGTAGGTATATATATGTCCTCTCATCATGTTCAATACATATGAGATGACTGACTCTCGTCATGTCCAATACATACGAGATAACGGGATAAGTAAATAATATTGCATTCAAGATAGATCCAATTGTGAATGTGCATGGCATCTATCCATGTGTTCCTGTTCTTCATAAGAACTGGGACACTAGGCACTAAAAAGACTAACTCCATGGAACATGGACAAGTTTTCTTCCACTGAGTCTTGCATGTTGAACCCTTCAGCATCTTGCCAATGTATGTGCTCTTACTTAGGTCAAGAAGTTTCTCCAGATCTATCTCTATAGACCTCGATCTCTATCACATAGGATGCTTCGCCTAAACCCTTCATTTAGAAGGTAATTTCCTTGTCGGGTTTTAACATTTACATGATAAGGATGTTATTCCCCATCATTATGTAGAATAAGTATGCTCCCACTAAATGTTTTGTAATCACAGATCTCATCTTCATTTTGACTCAAGTTAAACCCTTTGACTGTCTTGTCAAACAGAAGATTCCAGGTCTGAGATATTTGCTTCAATCCTCAGATTGATCTTTATAGCTTATAGACTTTATTTGCATTCTTGGATTTATTACCATTAGGTTGTGTCACTTTCACATCCTCTTAATTATTCCAATTTAGGAATGTGGTTTTAACATCCATATGTCAAATCTCACAGTCATATTAAGCTGCAACAGCAAGCATGATCCAGATGGATTTAATCATGGTAACTGGTGAAAAGACTTCATCATGTTCAACATCTTGAACTAGTTTGAAACTCTTTGCAACCAATTTACCTTTCCATGTTAGTCTTCTTACAAAACCCAAATGCACCTTATGAGTTTTACCCCTTCAGGTGGATCCAGCAAGGTCGTACCTTGTTGGTGTACACGGAGTCCATCTTTGATCCCATGGCCTAAAACCATTTCTTAAATTCTGGTCCCTCAATAGTTTCTAGGTAGGTTGTTGACTCATCTCTATGATAAACTTACCGCCTTCTTGAGTTATATCATAATCTTTTAAACTCAAGGCGTGTTCTACTAGAACTATGAGTTCTGTATTTACATAAGGAACTTGAGATTCTACAACAACTTGCGATTCTCCTTGTTCGTATTGCACCTCTCTAGGTTCCATGTTTTCTTGTTTGTCTCGAACATTTTGAATTCTACTTTTACTCCCACTGATTCCTTTGGTACTAAGTTCCCTTTAAGGAATACAATCATCCAGACTAACAAACACTTTGTTGTTGGATTTGGATAAGAGTAGTATTTAACAAAATAACATTTATGTGATTTGTAGATAAGCCTTTTAAGAAATTATTTTCTTATACAAGTTTTCAATCCTCATCATTATAAAAGACATATCGGGACACTTCCCATGCCATATCTCATACAGTGTCTTTTGAACCAATTTACACGGTACATTGTTTTAGTGTAAAGCATGTGCCAAAAAAGAACATTGGAAGATTAGCTAGATATGTTGATAATCGCACCATGACTTAACACGATGTGATTCCTTCTCTCTGATACATTGTAATGATACATTATCATTGTGTTTCAGGTGGAGTTCAACATGATACACTATCATGATCTCCTAGAAGGTCCTCAAACGCTTGGTTTACGTATTTCAACATTGATCATATCGAGGTATCTTAATACTTTTACCAAGTTAGTTACGTACTTCATTTCTGAGCTCCTTGAACACTTCAAGAGATTCATACTTGTATTTTATCAAATACAAATTTCAATATCTATTGATCGCATCAGTAAATATAATGAGGTACTTGTAACTACCTTTAGCATTCATTCTAAACGGTCTTGTGTACATCAGTATGTATTAGCCCTAATAGAATACTCATTTTCCCACTACATCTAGTGAAGATACTTTTGTCATATTGCACAACGAATAACACTTGCATGTCTCTGTTGGTTAAATAACCAAAAGAATCTAGATAACCATCATATGGATTCTAGAGATGCATTTCTCATTTATGCGCTCCAGATGACAATGCTATAGGTATTCATTGTTTGAGTTATCAAGTCATTCAATATGTGTGTCATACACATTTGTCTCTACAACTATCAAGTGTAGTTTGTGAGACATAGGGACATTGCCATAAAAGATCATATCTTTTAAAATGAAAAGTAATGTTCTTGTCATACAAGACATATGATGTTTTTATCAATGGCATGTACATAATAGCAATTCACTAATTCTATTATGTGTCCATGAATGACAGCTCCCAACTGTAAAGGCAGCAACCCTTGCTCTGCACAGTTCTAGCTTACTTCTTCTCAGGTCCTGGAGTAGAGATCTCTATCTCCATCTTCTTCCTGAGATCTCTATAAGGAGGATAGTTCTTTCCAATGTCCAGACAAGTGACAATGGTGGCACTTTCTTTTCTTTATCCTTTAAGTGAAAAGGACAGATTCATTTTACCCCTCCATAACTTGAGTGTACAAGACTTGGACATATGCTTAGCCTCAGAACACTTCTTAGCCTTGCCTTTGCCCTAGGACTCACTTCCGTTGATCATCATCACGGATTTGTCCTTCTTCCTTGCTTTGGCATCAACATGACAAGCATTAAACTGACTATATGATTCATACAACGGTTGCATAATCATATTCATGGTCAACTCTTGGCCTAAGAGAAATCTCAGTCATTCTCAATGTCCAACCATATTGAGCACATGGGGTTCTACTGGACATTTCTTTGTCAGTTTGCACTCAATTAGAGCTTTGAAGACATTATACCTTCTTTGCTTTACATGATTCTTAAGATGTGTTACCATCTCGAGAATGTCCATGTTTTCATGTTGTTTATACAACTCATAGTTCATCCAACAGAACATTAGGTACTTAAATGTCTATGGCATGTTTCCAATAAGCATCCATTTAGCCTTACGCGCATTTGGAGCGGGTTCCTTTGACATTGGTCTATCAAGGACATAGAGCTTTCGCTCATTGATGAGAACATTTCTCAAAGTCCTTAACCAATTGTGGAACTTTATCCCGTTTTGTCCTTCTAAAGGACTAATTGCAATTTGAACGTGTTTGTGTTTAACATTTGATTCTACAAAGAAATACTGCAACTTTACAATACATTTTTTATGTGGTTTGATTTGATAAATATGACAATATTAATTAGGTCTTTAATTATTATCGCTTCCGCTATTTTATTCAAATTGATAGCCCTCAATATCAATTCGGAATATTGCAGCTACAAAATTCAAGAGGGCCAAGATCCATATTTCATCAAAGCATGAGTCAGTTTTGACGGATCGCCCACAACTTGACTATTTATGTAGGTCATCATGCTCATTGCATCATATGCAACTCTTGGATAAATGATATGTGCAACTCCTTGTCGTCATCATCTGGGTGCCTCTGGGCCCAGACCCTCTGAGAATCACCAGTTAAGCCTGACCCAAAAGCCAACACGATAATAATGCACCCCACTTTGGCGGAGCCTACATTACTACCATCACACTTCCACGAGATAGACGGTGCACCACGCTTTGGGACCTATGCTTGGTCGATCAAGCTTTTCATTTGTGCCGCTTTTAGAAAGCAACTAAGACTTGATATTTTAATTGAGGGAATTTGTATAAATACATATACTTTATCCAATCACCACATATATAGTATGTATCATATACATGTTATAACCACAAACGAGAACATGCAATAAATAAAACACACAAGCGATGGTTATGGCCATACTAATGTAATTCCTTGGAGCCACAAGGAATTACTACCACCTATGGTCCACATCATATGCAACCTGTGGTTGGTGAAGATCTGTGCTCGAACCAATCCGGTTGATCGGTTCAACTCTTGAACCGGTCGGCTCGCCTCCTGGTCGCTCGGTTGGGCTCTTCTGAAGCGATCGTCTGGTTCTTAAGTCCAAGCAGCGTCTAGACACCTCTAGGCGATCGGTTGGGCCACCAGTCGATTGGTTCGTCCTCCTGTCGTCTGGCCTCCTCGGTCCTCCAGTCGATCGGGTTCTCACGAACCGCTCGTTTCACCTTTGTGCAGATCGTCATCTCACGTCGAAACATAAATTAAAACTATCATATTGATTATTACATTGCATATGGGGAAAACCTCGAGTAACATTCGAGGGGAAATAGGAAGAAGAGCATTAATTCACATTTGGAAAGGAGAGGAAGGCTCGGTACGTAGACCGATTAACAACAGGAATATATAACCACAACCATGCACACACAGATCTGGGGTTTTGGCTAGCCATGTTTCACATCCACCATCAAAACCGATTTTATGGCGACGCATGTAAATTGCATATATATCATATATCATATATATATATATATATATATATATATATATATATTCGTTTGGGTTCTCTATGTGGTGATAAAACGGATGTGCACGTCAACCATTTTAAATATCTGCATCGCACGCAATAAATAAACATGGTAAAATCAAAATCAGATCATATCGATTATCCCAAAACATAATAATTGATGTGACTCTGATACCACTGTAGGGAAATACGGCATCAGATAGGCAGCGGAAACAAAAATTTTACTGACATATTTCCCATGAACCAGCAGATCGCGTCAATAACTATGCAATGGGAAGGATGGTTTCACGAAGATATACATGGTCCTGGAGCAAGTCCAGCGACAATCCTCGTCGATGTAAATGTGCACTCTGTCTTAGACGGTGTTTGTACAGCTCTTGGTTGCATTGGGACTCATTTGACTGCTTCTCCACGGACAGGAGACTCGGACAATTGTTGCAGTGATTCCTCTGATCTCGCCACGAACTGCAAGTTGACGTTGTCCTCTTAGCAGCAGCCAAAGGACTCCTGCCTCTAGAGTAGTCCACACTGACCAACTAGCACTCCTATCGTCCTGCTAGAACAAACAGGAAGGAGTTGTCCCTCCCATTGGTGTACTAGTCACCAATATGCTCTCTCACAACAATGATCATCAGTTGTTTCTCTCTCATAGTTCTCCCTCTCTAGTCGGGTAGGACTTGGGCTCTCTTGGTTACCACAACCAGAGAGGACAATAATTGGTTCTCAATTGTCTGCGTTGTGCTTTGGGAAGCCCCCAATACCCCTCTATTTATAGCAGAGGCCAGGGTCAGGGTTCCCAGTCGATGCAGGTGTGGAAGGGACCGCAAGATCTTGAATTTTTGCAACAATTCTGGAAGTTTTACAACCTACGACACTCCAGACGGTCGTCTGGCAGTTTCCCAATTACACACAAATTTGGCAATTCGATTCCAAGTAATATCACATATTAATTCCTTACACCACAAGTAATGCGCAATCAAAACAAGTTCGGGAAACATCCAGAACCTTCGTTCTGTCCAACCGAGTCATCTCACCAATACAAGACATCTGTCTCGCTCACCCAGACGCCTCTCTGGTGAGTCGAGCTGAGACGATCGATTCAACAGGTTGAACCGGTCGGTTCATAAGGCGGAACTAAGTCAATTTGTTTTCCGATTAGCCTGACAACCCAAACGGTCGTCTCAACCCTTGAGACGCTCGTCTGACTGCCCAAACGGTCGTCTCACCCAGTGAGATGGTCATTTGGCAGTACAGTCAGCCAATCTGTGGATTTGTTGCATGAATTGAATACCTAAACGCTTTAGTAATCACTTCAATTGTCAGTCAAGATCAAACTCCTCTTCTACATGAGTTCCTATGTGTGTGACCCTATAGGTCACATATCACGTTGGCAGTGAATGTCCATAACAACTTATGACATCACAAGCAAAGAATGGTGCCTAGTCGCACATCAGTGCTACCCAAGTGAATGGAAAGTTGGGGAGCAACTTCAACCTACAATTTGTGTATGGTGTTACAGTGTTTATATAGTTCCTTAGTTGCTGATATCCAGATTGAACAAGAGGCATGGAGCAGTCATCCTCATTATTATTCAATCATATTTCTTGAACCAGAGCAGACTACATGAGATATGTGTAATCTCAATATCATCTATGACTTGCATGCGTATGGCCATACTTTTCTCAATCTCGCTAATCAAGAGGCATTGGATATCATACTCCTATAGGAGGGACAAACTCATCTCTATCACTCACAGTCATTCCTCATGTATCAAAGTCACACAATCATCACTGTTATAACAACTCATGTTTCAGGATTGCGTTTGATGATGTCAAAGCGTATCCAACGACATGTGACGAGTGCAGTGATTTCAAGTCTAAGAACCACAACCACCACCATCACTGTGAGAGCTGACTATGACTTCCATGATGATGGCTTTCATGTGTCAGTCTCACATTAGGTCTGTCGGATACACTGTTCTCTAACATGTATCTGTGTGCATGGTTTGATATTGCCATATCACGACTAATGACATTTTGTCATCAACCAACTCACACTCTAATCTTATGTGTTATTGTTGTCTATCAACCTTCCACAACAACAACTGATCAGGGACATAATGAGAATATATATATGTACTCTTAACATCATATGATCTCATTTCTTCCAAGTCACGTACTTGAAGACATACGTCATTGAGTAATATCATTCTCTAGACATTTATAGTGTTCCATCATTATCTCATAACTGAATGAAACATAATAAATTGGAAGCTTACCTTTTATTAATAATCAAATCATTTACAATTTATGTCATTACAATCATCACATCATTGGCTCTCTGGGCATACATACCAACATAAACACCTTAGACCATTGCTCACCCAAATATCCCCCTGAAGACAAGCCGACCCTAGCAATCTTACTTGATCTTTCTCATTGTTGGTCTACTCATGCTCACTTAGAGCTGTGTCAACCATCCACTCAAGCCATCATCACATAACACCAATAACTCTACCTTCTATGAAGCCCTCATCCTCTACAACCTCAAGCCATCAACATACAACACCAATAACTCCACCTTCTATGAAGCCCTCATCCTCTACAACCTTTGATCAACCGCAAGAACAACAAATACAACTTCTTTGGCCTCATAAACACCGATCCAGCATCCCAAGCACGTACGGCCATTGCATTTGCAACACTACGCCGGCTGTTAACGCTTCATCTTTCATAACCAACAAAAAGCTGGGCTCATTTTGCTACTTTATTTCATTCACCCATGGGTTCCTCAAGTCTCAATCGAGCGGTTTTACCCATATCTCACACCCCAAGCAAGATTACCATCTCCATTAGTCGATCCACCTCACAGTTGCGTATCTACAAGCTCCCTCACCTTTCAGCTACAGCTTCTCTAACCCTCCACCTATATAGCCTTCCTAAGCACTCGCATTCCATTCTCACAAGCATCCATCTGAGTTTCGGTGTATTTTTTTCTTGTTAAATTTCTTGTTCTCCTCAACATCAAGCTTCAATGACCCCAATAGGCTTATCTTTGGCTCCCCATCAGGTGCTACCTTACTGCAAGGACACTTTTCCGCTAGCATCTCTTGTGAGTCAAGTGACTCAAGTCCTTGCAAAATCAATTCTCTATCCATTCAACTATATGCACGTTAACTGACAACAAATACACAATATTTAAGCCAGCAATCTTGTATTTCAAAAGAGAATCAAGCACATTGACGCAGATTTTCATTTGACGAGGGATGTTATTTTGACAAAGAATTGGTTAATTTATTCATCAAACCATTGGCAAAACCAGATTTGCTGTAAATATTTAACTAGGTGAGAAGATTCAGTTGATTGATTTATTTAAAGAGCATTATTGATCTACCTTGCAAGGAGTGCTAGAAAATTTAGTATATTGAAAATTACACTATCGTATCTCTATTCATTTATATTTCCCCTCTTTAGCATGTTTTTCCCTATCATTGTAAACAAAATTGTTAGTATTGGTTACGCAGTTTTTGTTGAAAGACGCCATCTTACAAGGGATTTCTACAAGTCGCTAAACAGGAGTACCAAAGGACCAAACTCAATTACCTTTTCTGAAAGTTAAATGTTGAGCAAGACTGTTGGGGACGTTGAGGTTTACATACATGGAAAAGAAAAGAAATAACAAAAGGAATTTACAAATAAACTAGATAAATAGAATTAAGGTATTCGAGAAAGAGGCATCTTAAATTTTGTCATGTGACCTTTTCAAACTTCTGTAAACAATTTAATGATTATTTTTGTGGAGTAGAGTTTTTTTTTTGTTCTGCATGGGCTGAAGCCCACCCCCTCTCCAAACAGGTGTCAGAGCCCGGATGACCCAAGAGGTTGGTAAATACAGCTGACCCGAGCGGGGAATCGAACCAGCGACCCTTCATGAGGGGCGCGTTGGCTTGACCGCCCGGGCTACGCTGGCCGGGTTTTGTGGAGTAGAGTTGCTATAGTATGTGTACATGATAATCTGAATGCATCAGAAAGATGACCTCCATGAATGTCATAAACAATCACCATTACATGAGATGAGACCTTAACTTGAAAAATCCTTGGAAGACGAGATGGATTACATTGGGGTGTTGTTTATGATCGTGGCCCGACGATGCCCATTGACAATGGCAGCGAGTAAGTGGGAAGGCGAAATGAGAATAGAGATCAGAGTGGTTTAAGGCAATATTAGCTAATTTGACTGAAAGGGTCTAAGCTATGTGGGACAAAACTTATCAACCTACTAAATTCTATATGTGAATGTTTGACCCCATCAAGGATTGACGTAGTGATTGAACAACGGTTAGATGACCTGCCTCCTTTTAAAGAGGGTGTGGTTTAATTCCTGGGTAAGCATGAAATTTGGTCCCAGTTACATTGGATAACTGAAACCCTTCAAGATCCCTTTGCTAGTGTGAAGAGTCAGGGTTTCAGAGAGCATAGGGTTGCACAAAGTGTGCACCCTCATATATATAATACTGAGACAATTACAGAGAGGTCCATACAGAATAAGCAAATAACAAAAATAAATAACAGAATACAGAAAACATATATTGTAACACTCCCCCTCAAGTTGGAGCATAGATATCAATCATGCCCAACTTGTCCACCAGTGTGCAGAAGTGCTTCTTAGCCAGAAGTTTTGTGAAGACATCCGCAACTTGCTCTTCAGATCTCGTAAAAGGAGTGCAAATTTTACCAGCCAGAACAGATTCTCGAATAAAATGGCAATCCACCTCAATATGCTTGGTGCGCTCATGATAAACAGGATTATTGGCAATGAAAATAGCAGCTCGGTTGTCACAGTGCATGGGAATCGCATAAGAAGATTCAACCCCAAGTTCATGCAAAAGAGAACGCACCCAGAGAAGTTCACAAGCAGTATGGGCCATAGCCCTGTATTCAGCTTCAGCACTGGAGCGAGCAACAACATTCTGTTTCTTGCTCCTCCAAGTCACCAAGTTACCTCCTACAAAGGTACAATAGCCAGAGGTGGACTTCCTGTCAATTCTACTGCCCGCATAATCTGAATCAGAATAGCCCTCAAGTTTACAATGTCCAGTCTTCTTGTAATGCAAGCCTTTGCCAGGTGCCCTTTTTAAGTATCTCAGAATGTGACAGACGGCGTCCCAGTGACACTGTCTAGGCTTGTCCAAGTACCTGCTCAAAAGTCCCACAGCAGTAGTAATATCAGGACGAGTAACAGTCAGATAAATCAGCTTCCCAATAAGTCTCCTGTATTTCTTTGGCTCAGAAAACATAGGTGAAGTATCATCGTCCCAATCAACATTGGGATCCATAGGAGTATCTGCCGGTCTTGCTCCCATCATACCAGTTTCTTGCAGGATATCAAGTACATATTTCCTTTGGGACAGCACAAGAGCACTAGAGTTCCTGGAAACTTCTATACCCAGAAAGTATCGTAATCTGCCTAAGTCTTTGGTAGCAAAATGCTTACCCAAATGGGTTTTAGTGGCCTGAATCCCTGCAGAATCACTGCCTGAAATAATGATATCATCTACATAGACAATCAGAATAATAATCCCTGCAGAAGTTTTCTTTGTGAAGACAGAATGATCCACTTGAGATCGTAGAAAGCCAAAATCAGAAAGAATCCTGCTTAATTTATCAAACCAGGCACGTGGGCTCTGCTTAAGCCCATAAATAGATTTTTTAAGCCGACATACTTTGTGAGACTCCCCCTGAGCAACAAACCCAGGAGGTTGCTCCATGTAAACCTCTTCCTGCAGATCACCATATAAGAAAGCGTTCTTCACATCAAGCTGTAGAAGAGGCCAGTCAGAGTTTACAGCTACAGACAACAATATTCTAACAGAATTCAAGCGAGCAACAGGAGAAAAGGTCTCAAAATAGTCAATGTCGTAGGTCTGAGTATATCCTTTGGCAACTAATCGAGCTTTCAACCGTTCAACTGTACCATCCGGCTGATATTTGACAGTGTACACCCAGCGACAACCCACAGGCTTGCACTGAGGAGGGGGATCCACCAGCTCCCAAGTGCCTCTATCAGTCAGAGCAGACATCTCATCCTGCATAGCAGAAGTCCATGCTGTACTCCGCAGAGCATCCTGAATAGTCTTAGGAACAGTAACAGCAGATAAGGCATATACAAAATCACGCGCCTGAGCAGTGAGATGATCAGTAGATACAAAATGAGCAATACTATGAGACGTGCAGGAACGCTTCCCTTTGCGAAGAGCAATAGGAATATGTAAATCAGACTGTACCTCAGGTGAAGCAGAACCTTCTTGAGGTGAAGATTGGTCGACTGGGGGGGGGTTCTTGGGAAGAAGGTGCTTTGTTCCTGCGCTGATAAACACGAAGCTGAGGACGAACTGGCATCACAGTATCATCTGTCTCAGGTATACAGTCAGATAAAATAGGCAAGGGTGGTGCAATGAGGTCTGGTTGCAATTTGTCTCCCGCAGATGAATAATACGGAGTGTCTTCAAAAAATACCACATCACTACTTGTCATCCACTTCCGTGTAGCAGGATTATAACAGCGATAGCCTTTCTGAGTCCTTGAATACCCCAAGAAAATACATTTAGTTGCACGAGGCGACAGTTTATCAGATGCAGGGCCAAGGAGGCGGACAAAACACGTGCAACCAAAAATCCGTGGAGGAACAGAAAACAAGGGCGCCTCCGGATGTAAAACTTGGAACGGAATTTTGTTACCAAGAACCGATGATGGCATACGATTAATAAGAAAACAGGCAGTCATAACCGCTTCTGGCCAATAAGAGCGAGGTACATGTGAATGTAACATGATGGTGCGAGCCACTTCTAATAAATGACGATTCTTTCTTTCTGCAACACCATTCTGTTGTGGTGTATAGGCACAAGAGGTTTGATGTAGAGTTCCAATAGATTTACAAAAAAGTTCCACATCTTTTTGAACAAACTCCAAAGCATTATCAGTTCGAAAAGTTTTAATAGGCACACCAAACTGGGTTTTAATTTCAGCAAAAAAGAACTTTATTGTGGATAGTACGTCGGATCTACTTTTCAACAGAAAAAGCCAAGTAGTCCGTGAAAAATCATCAATGAACAAAATAAAGTATCTATAACCAGACACACTTGGTACATTACATGGTCCCCACACATCAGAATGTACGACATCAAAAATATGCCTGCTGCTCATAGAACTACGCCGCGAATATACTGATCTAGTTTGTTTACCCAGTTGACAAGACTCACACTGGAAACTACAACTACTCATATCTGGAAATAAATGGCGCAGTTTATCAGAAGACGGATGGCCCAGCCTATAATGCCACTGTAGAGTAGAAACTGATGCAGATAAAGCTGAAACTTTTGCAGACTTAGGCATCTCGTCCAAGTAGTAGAGACCATCAGCACCTTCATACCCCCCACCAATCTTCATCCTCGTGAGAAGGTCCTGAAAAATGCAAGAGCCAGGAAGAAAAGTCAGACTACAATTCAAATTCCGTACAAGTTTGCTCACAGATAATAAATTCATAGGAAAGTTAGGCACGTATAAGGCAGATTTGATAAGAAACTGAGAAATAATGTCCCCAATGCCAGAAACAGAAGATCGAGATCCATCAGCAACCATAACCGTAGACTTATGAGTAGGTTTAGAGATGGACTTAAACAAAGCCCTATTGCCAGAGATATGGGAGGATGCACCAGAGTCGATCACCCATTTATTATTACCAGATAGAGGTGGCAAATGTGAACTCAGAAAGGCAGTATCATAACCAGTATGGGCAGCATGAGCTCCACTCGTAGATGTGTCAGAAGAGGAACCAGCACGCTCCAGAAGAAGACGTTCAACTTCAGCCCTGATGTAGTCAGCAGTAGAAGTGTCCGCAGTAGCTGGTGTAGTAGAATGTGCAACACCCTCAGATGCAGCGGCAGAAGAATCAGCAGCAGTGTTTGCCCATTCTGGTTTTCCGTATTTCTCCCAACATTTTTCTTCAATGTGGTTCGTACGACCACAGTAGGAACACAACCGTGAACCAGGCAGAGGACGCGCAGCAGTAGTAGTAGTAGCAGGAGGGGCCCCACGCCCAGCAGTAGGGGAACGACCTCTCCCGGCACCAAGGGGAGGACGTCCATCAGAAGTGCGGCCACGACCACGGCCGCGACCACGGCCACGGCCACCCCAGGCAGCTAAGGCAGTAGAGTCGCCAACATCTGGTGTCGGGGAAGAAAGGCGCAGAAGGCGCTGGTAGGCACTCCGAAGAGATGGCAGTGGATCACCGGCCAGAATCTGATCCACAACTCCAGCATAGGAGTCAGGCAAGCCACTCAAAAACTGTATCAGCTGTAGCTCATCGCGCTGCTTGCGCATAGTCGCCAGATCCGTGGACAGGGAATGATACGTCTCTAGTTCACCCCACAAACCGGTGAACGTAGAGAAGTAATCGGAGATATCAGTGCCAGTAAAGGTGAGGCGACTAAGCTGTTTGTTGATATCAAACACTTTCTTCGGATTCTGGCTGTGGGAGAAAGTGCCAGCGAGCTCATCCCACATCTGCTTTGCAGTAGGTAACCGGAGAAGGGTCACACTAATCTTCTCAACCGAGCTGTTGAGAATCCAAGTCATCACTGTGGAGTCGTCACGGACCCAATCATCGTAGGCTTTGACGTCCTTCAAATCAGCATCTTCAGCAGGCGGTGGCGGACCGGCACGAGTGAGATGGGAATACTTCCCTTGTGATTTAGCATATATCACAAAGGAACAAACCCACAGCTGGTAGTTGCGCCCGTCAAGTTTTACCGTAGTAACTTGACGACGCAAATCATCAGTCGAGGACGCCATCAGGAAGGTAGACACAGCAGGCAGGCAAGACAGGCAGGCAGAAGATCACACGGGACCTCTCACATACAGACTACACTAAAGTGTAGTAGAAGACCCGGAGGCCGAAGCCTACACGGGCAGGCAGGCACAAACAAACACGAACCGACGAAGGCTCTAGCCGAACGACGTGCCGATCTCCCCCGGAGGACGGAACTAGGCCAGATCTACCAACCCGACAGCGCACCTGCTGTGCGAACAACACGAACGGTTGCTCAAGCACTAGCGGAGCACCGCGCCAGGAGAATAGATGGGCCTGGGACCGGCGGGAGACGGCTGGCTAGGCCAGCGGTGGCAACCGGCCGGCGGCTGGACCTGCCCCGGCGGCGGCGGCGACCGGCGGCTGCCCCGGCGGCGGCGGCTGCTGCTGTCCGCTGCCCCGGCGGCGGCCGGCTGCTGCTCTGGGGGCGGCGGCGGCTGCTGCCCTGGCCGGCGGCGGCCCGCGCGCGCGGGGGGGCGGCGCCGGAGAGGGAGGGAGGGAGGAAGAAAGAGACCCTAGGTCTCAACCTGCTCTGATACCATGTGAAGAGTCAGGGTTTCAGAGAGCATAGGGTTGCACAAAGTGTGCACCCTCATATATATAATACTGAGACAATTACAGAGAGGTCCATACAGAATAAGCAAATAACAAAAATAAATAACAGAATACAGAAAACATATATTGTAACAGCTAGGTTGGCTGGCATGGTCCCACTAGGTTGGCAAATAGTGATGGTTCCTAACCAGAATGGGTCCCTGTCGAACCAGTAGCCACGGGGGTCCTCTTCTGCTATTGAATTACTTCCCTGATTGTTTATCGATTATCATAATAAAAATAAGGGGTCGTTCGGCTACTTTAGAAATTCAGGTAGTTTACGTGTAAAAACCATTCCAGATTACTGGTTCGCTGGTTCGGTCGCATTTAATTTGGTACTTACACTAACACATCTGCAGCATTTAGATGTGTGCCATGTTCTAGCATACTGGAAACTTATGCCGCTGCTGCCGTGCTTGTCATTCCACGGACAAATTTGCTGCAGCTAACTACTAATTCGGTTCTCCTCTCAACCTGATAGTCCAGAACTCAAGTACCGCCCTCATGGAGAACAACCAGACTTTAAAACGTTGGGGGCCAAACAGCTCCCAAGGATTGGTATGATTTTAACTATGTATTCAAGAATGACATTCATACTGATATTGACATATAATTCAGTGACATCAATAGAGAAAGCCATTATATATTTAAATTGACTACTACTAGCAAAATGTAATGTGTTAATAAATTATATTTTTTTCGTAGAACATGAGCTTCTCTTTCTGACTACCAAGAATTACAGACGATGGGTAATTCAAATCAAATCAAAAAGTGATGAGCAAAACATACCACTGCTGACTAGCATCAAAAAGCAATGGTAGTAAGGCAGTACGAACACCAGCAACAATATCAAGGAAAATAAATCCACCTTCCAATTGAGCCATCTAGCCCTGTAATCAGAATGCTCTAATCAATAAATTAGTTCCTTCTGTTCCCAAATTATGTGTGTTCGATGAAACTGAGGAAGATCTTTTACAAAATATGCATTTGTATAAATGAGACGAGATAAATAAGTAGATGTATTCTGAAACACAATTCAGAATACAAAGAAACATCTGGTAAGTGAAACAGAATTCTGAAATATTTGCTAAAAAGAATTAGAAGAATAATAGTAAGGAAGAAAGCGTTAATAAAAAACATCAAAATCTTTTATTTACTAACCACAAATTCAAGATCCGATGAACGTCGCAAACATCAAAAAACATTAAAAGAATTTGCGTTATTAGGCATTTTTTATTTTTGTATTTAGTTAAACTTGCATATATACTTGGTTGTATTCAGAAATTTATATTGCAAAATTTCTATATTTCGGTATGTCTAAGCTTTATTAATCCTAAGTTGACCTAAATCAGACCTAGCATGACTGAAACTAAACCTAACTTGCTCTTATTTGATGCAGATTGACCTAAATTAGACCTCATTGGACAAAAATCTGACCTAAATTGCAATAATTTGATTTTGGCCTAAATCAGACCTAGTTCGTCCTTTATCAGACCTAATTTGGCCTAACATGACCAAATCAGACCTAACCCTAATTTGCCCCAATTTAGCCAAAATCCGACATAGTATAAATAGAACAGACCTAATTTGCCAAATACGACCTAACTCAGCCTAAATCGTCGCCAATTCAACAAATAACAAAGCCTAAGCTGATCTTATTTGACCTAATTTAGACTTCAATTAAGCTAATTCGGCTATAAAATAACTTAAATGGGGCCTATAATGCCTAGGAAGCCTAAATACTTAAGGACATGGGTGCCCGGGTTTGTGTTGCTAATCTAGCGCACACCTAGGCACTTGCCTTGATAACTATGTTATATGAATATAAGAGATTCAAAAGAGAAAGGCCAAAAGCATGAAATGGTTTTTTTAATGGCAATTCATTCATCCCGTTGCCAGGGGTTTTGAACTTGTGACCTCTTGGTCATACAACATCAACTTTACCACTCGGGTGCCACTACATTGACGCATGAAATGATTTCATCATGTCGGTGTTTGGATCATAATCTGAACGGGTTTTCATATTTTGTTATTTAAAGGAGATAAGAACTAATATTTGACCTGCGGTGAATCTAATAGTGGTTCACGACCCTAAGTATTTGAGTAGCACAATCATTGTGATGGCACTCTGTCTAGAGATGGCAATGAAAACCACGTAAATAGGGGTGTGAATCCTTTATCATATTTCTAGGGATTTGGATTTATAACTCACACCTTATTTTGAATCTATGTCCAACATTCTAAAGAAGTTGGGAAAAATGGTTTGATCTTGGAGTTATATCACACCAAATAAGCCCTCCCTGTTGTGCAAAACCCCTAGTTTTATGGCATGTATGTTTATACACATTCGCTTTCTCAATGGGTTCTATAAATTATAATTTAAACCCTTAGTGGCATATTAGCTACCAAACTTGAACACTTCATTCTCACGAATCAAGCAGTTTTTTTTTATCGAAGGAAGAAAAATTCAAGATTGCTATATTTTGATACAAAGTCATTCATAGGTGTGACTAACTCGTCGTCGTGGGGTTCCTGCCCTTATACACGAAATAGACTCTAGTTTGAGAATGGCAATTGACATATCCTCTTGGTAACTTTCCTGCCCGATCTGTTAGCTAGGAGGATGCCTCACCACAGCCTCCTTTTCAACCGTCATCAATTGTAGAGCCTTTAAAAATTACAAAAAAATCCAAGAACCTAAGACAAGGGGATCCCTCGACCTTTTATTATTATCATTGATAACCTTTGCAAAGTGTTTGATTTCGTGTGTTCTAATGGTCTCGTTGAAAATGTGGACCTTGCAGGCTTCGATAATTCCATGTATCTCCGTTTAGCTATTGATGTGTCGTCTTCTTCAAACCTTCTCTTCAAAATGTCACAAACATTACAAGCATCATGTGCATTTTTAGCATCTCTCCTAGTTCAAACACAATTGTAAAAATCTTAATTGTTAAATTACAATGTTCAACTAGAGGTGCCAACACAACTTAGTCACAACATGGGTTGTCCTCTCAAATCTTTTCCTATGAAATATATGGGTATGCCTCTCTCACCTCACACGCTCTCATTGTGTTGAATCCCCAATATAGAGAGAATGCAAAAAAAGCTTGTTATTTGGGAAAACATTACCTTGACGTTGGGAGGATAGTTCTTGTAAATGTTGCTCGATCTTAATTGTATCCTACGTTGTCAGATGCATCCTCATGCCTAATAAAGTCATCCATTTTGAGAGGAAATTTTCTTTGGGGTTGTTCCTCTAAAGACAATAGAAAGATCCACCTTGTAGCTTGGGACACCCTATGCTAAACAAAAGGATATGGTGGTCGGGGTGTTATCAATTTATAGACACGCCAAAATCCTAGAGGTCCTTATCTTTTATAGAAATCCCACTTGGTCTGAGGTGGTCACGGAATAATACTGTCTGGAATATGGAGAAGCCTGCTAAATGTATCAGCTCCCCTATTTGAAATATATTCTAACTTTCATACATTTCAATTCCTTTTTCATACTTTCCCGTGTATCATATTCTAGAAAGACGATTGGTTGGATGATACAAAGTACAAAATAGTGTTGGTCTAATGCTCGGAACCCGTGACCTTTTTTAAGATGTATTAGGATATATGATTTAATACATGAAGTGAAACAACAGTTCAAATTGCTTCAATCTTTCCTACCAAGAAATGGTTTACCTAATAGAAAGATGCACCTTGTCAAGGCTACTAACCTCTTAAGCTCAGGTCAGGAAAAACGACTTACTCATAAGGTTGAATTGGTCAGCTTTGCCAAAGGTCACATCCTTGTAAAGCTTTCTACACCTACCTTATAGATATATTGTGTTACTGTGTTATTTACTGGTTGTTTTACAGTTTTACTTTTAGTCTCATATTGCTCACTTGTACTTATGTCTCTACTCTCATTAGCTATATTAGAGATTATCCTGTAACCTGTTTTACTCACTGAATAAACAATTCCATTTCCCTCTAGATGGTATCAAGAGCAGGTCTCTTTTTCCCCACCCACCCGTCCGCAGTGATGTAAGAAAACCAGCCCCCCCCGCCCCCCCCCCACATGCCCGCTGTTGGCCTGCCCCCCCGGCGCCGCAGACCCCTCCCCTCCTCTCCTTCAGCTACCCCCCCAGCCCTTTCCCACCTGCCGCCCCCCTCTTTCCCCACCCTCCAGCCGCCGCCCACCCCCCTCCTACTCGCCGCCGCCCCCCCCTTCCTCTCCTGCC
Organism: Alisma plantago-aquatica; assembly: GCA_963693085.1. Classification (NCBI taxonomy): domain Eukaryota; kingdom Viridiplantae; phylum Streptophyta; class Magnoliopsida; order Alismatales; family Alismataceae; genus Alisma; species Alisma plantago-aquatica. The sequence continues at coordinate 588,738,510 of OY856413.1, read as the reverse complement.
GCCGTCTCCCCTCCCCATCCTCCTTTTTCCACCGCCAACCCCCCGCAGCCTCCTCCCTTCCTCCCTCCACCCTCCAAGCCTCCTCCCCTTCGGCTCCTCCTCTTCCCATCCCTGCTCCGGCTGCCACTGGTTTTTACCTCTCCTCTCCCTCTACGTCCGGGTGATCTTCGTATCCAAGTTCAGACATCCACTGGCCGTCTAAGTTGAGAGTCTTTCGTCTCACCGTCTTCTTTGCCTGCGCCTCATGAAGAAACATTGAACTTTCCTCATGACGGCGTAGGTTTCTCTATATATATGCATATTCTGCCCTATACGGGTTTTCTGATCTGACTCGTCAGATCCCTGCTGTTGTTATCTGCCCCTTTGTGGGTCTCTGACCTACTCTGTTGTTGCGCCGACTACTGCCTCTGCCATGGCCTTATCTAAGCCTCCTCGCTCTCTGTGTGTCACCATGGTGAAGCTCGACGGCGACTCCAACTATCATTTGTGGTCAGCGTCATTTGTTCTATATGTCAAAGCACAAGGCCGGTATCACCATCTTACGACTGAGCCTCCTGCTGTTCCTACTGCTGATGCGGATGACAAAACCAAACAAAGCTATGCATAATGGTCCAAGGATGACTCCGTCGTCATGTCTTGGATCCTCAACAGTACCGAGCCCCGGATTAGCCAATCACTTCTCTGCCTTCATGATGCTAAGGCTATGTGGGATCAACTGTCCCACGTCTACTCTCATCAGGAGAATCCCAAGCGAGTTTTTGAAATTTTCAAAAACTTGGCTAAAAAGGAGTTCTCCCCTGACACTTCCATTGATGACTTCTACAATCAATGCTCGGCTCTGTGGAATGAGTTTGAACTCTACCACCCCTTGACGGCGGACATCAAAATTGCTCAGAAGCAACGCAACGAACTGCAACTTGTTCAGTTTTTGGCTGCTCATCCTGCCTCGTTTTCTGGTGTGGTTGACCAGATCCTGTCAAGCTACCCTTCGGGATGTTCTCAAAAGAGTCCAACGCATGCCGTCCATGACTCCTACTCCTGTTGTTGAGCACCCTGCGCTTATTGCTCGTTCTGCTAATTCTGACGTGGCCGTGGTCGCGGTCGTGGCCGTTGCAGTTTCCCTCCTCCCTCGAGAGGTCGAGGATCATCTGCTCCTGGACGTGGTGCTCCTCCCGGCCCTCGCTACTACAACTGGTGTGGCCGGGACAATCATAATGAAGATCGATGCTGGATTAAGCACGGCAAGCCCGCTTGGGCTAACTAGGCTGCTACAGAAACTGATGTTGACTCTACCGCTGACGCACCTGCTGCTCCTGCACACGTGGAATGGTTACGTTCTGAGTTCGAGAAGATGTTCCAGGAGTGTCTCGCACAGCTGCCATCCTCGTCTACACCAGGACCCTCTGCCATGCTCGCTTCTCCATCATCTGGTAACAAACAGTGGTGCATTGACTCGGGTGCATCTACTCATATGGCTGGTGATCTTCGTCTATTTTCTGTTCTAAATAAAACTGCTACTATATCATCTGTTACGGTTGCAAATGGCTCCAAAACTGCAGTTCATGGCACTGACACGGTTCCTATTTCACCAAAACTGCAATTGCATTCTGTTTTATATATTCCAAAGTTTCCTGTTAATCTGTTGTCAGTCAGTAAGATGATAAAACAACTCAAGTGCTCTATTAAATTTGATCCTTCTGGCTGTGTTTTGAAGGATCTCCGCACGAAGACGAGGATTGGTTCGGGCCGTGAAGGACCAGATGGACTGTATGATCTGGATGGACCTCCTGCTGCTTCTACTATGCTATCTACTTCAATAACGGGACTACAGTGGCACTTTTGCTTGGGCCATCCATCGGCTACCAAATTAAAACATTTATTCCCTACTTTATCTGAGAACAGTTTTTCCTGTAAAACTTCTGTTTTAGGCAAACAAACTCGGTCTGTTTTTCCTGCTAAGAAAGTTATTACTTCTAAAGAAATTTTTGACATTGTTCATGCTGATATTTGGGGACCGTGCTCCGTATCGAGTCACTCGGGTGTGAAATATTTTATGACCTTTATTGATGATTATTCTCGCACCATATGGTTGTTTTTACTTAAAGGTCGAGATACTGTGTTGGATACTATTTGTACCTTCTTTGCTGAAATTCACACCCAATTTAACCGACCTATTAAATTTTTTGTAATGATAATGCACTTGAGTTCATGCAACAATCTGTTACCTCCTTCTGTGCTGCCCGAGGAACCATACATCAGACCACTTGCCCTTACACTCCTCAACAAAATGGCGTCGCTGAAAGAAAAAACCGTCACTTATTTGAGGTTGCTCGCACTCTTCTCATACACTACAAAGTACCCCATCATTTCTGGCCTGAAGTTGTCTCTACGGCTTGCTATCTCATCAATCGCATGCCTTCCTCTGTTTTGAAAAATCAGGTCCCGTATGTCATTTTGTTTCCTGATAAACCCTTATTCTCTCTGCCTCCTCGCATTTTTGGGAGTACTTGTTTTGTGAAAAATCTTCGTCATGGGCTCACCAAACTTGATGCTCGCTCGGTCAAATGTGTTTTTCTGGGATATTCCCGTACACAAAAAGGCTACTGTTGTTTTGATCCTATTAAAAAACAGTGGTTTGTTAGTGCGGATGTGACCTTTTTTGAGCATATGCCTTCCTATTCTACTGATGGCGCAAAACTGTCTGCTAATATTATGGCTACCACACCGTTACCGGTGATTGTTGAGGATTTACCGTCTCCTGATGTGCCTAAAGAAAGCCCATTGCAAGTCTATCAACGCAGGTCAAAGAACCACAATGCTTCTGAAGCCCCGGCCGAACCAAATCCTACGTCTGCGGTTGATCCACCATCCACTAAGGTATTTTCTGACCTGGATCTTCCTATCAGTTTACGAAAAGGCGTTCGATCATGTACTAAGCATCCTATCAGTCATTTCTGTTCATCTGACAATCTCTATGGTAGTTTTGCTTGCTTCAATTCTGTTTTGTCTGCTGTGACAATTCCTAAATCAGCCGAAGAGGCCCTTCGCATTCCTGCCTGGAAACATGCTATGGAGCAAGAAATGCATGCACTTTGTGATCGTCACACCTGGGATCTGGTTGATCGTCCCTCTTCGTGCCATACCGTTGGCTGCAGCTGGATATTTACTATTAAATATCAACTGGATGGTACCATTGAACGCCTGAAAGCCAGATTAGTTGCAAAAGGTTACACACAGACATACGGTGTTGACTACTTTGAGACCTTTTCTCCAGTTGCACGCCTGAATTCTGTTCGTATTCTGATTTCTATTGCTGTAAATAAAGACTGGCCTCTGTATCAACTTGATGTCAAAAATGTTTTTCTCTATGGAGATCTTCAGGAGGAGGTATACATGGAGCAATCGCCGGGATTTGTTGCTGAGGGGGAGCCTGCCTTCAAAATATGTAAACTCAGAAAGGCCATCTATGGTCTTAAGCAGAGCCCGCGTGCCTGGTTTGATAAACTCAGTCATATCTTAATTACTTTTGGCTTTCAGTGATCACAATCTGATCATTCTATATTTATTCGTAAGTCAGCAACAGGGCTTGTTATTCTGATTGTATATGTAGATGGTATTGTTTTATCTGGCAGTGATAATGCGGGTATCCAGGCAACCAAACATTATTTGGCACAACACTTCATCACCAAGGATCATGGCAAACTGCGATATTTTCTAGGTATTGAAGTTGCCAGATCATCTGCAGGAATCTGTCTTTCACAAAGAAAATATGTTCTGGATTTATTGCAGGAAACCGGCATGCTGGGCTGCAAGCCAGCCAACACTCCTCTAGATCCCAACATGGATTGTAATGATGATAGCTCTCCACCTTATGATGATCGTCACCAGTTTCGAAGGCTGGTAGGCAAGCTTATCTACCTGACGGTCACTAGGGCTAACCTAGCAGCTGTTGTGGGATTCATAAATCGGTACCTTGATAAACCCTGGCAGTGCCACTGGGACGCTATGTGTCACATCCTATGATATCTTAAAAGCTCGCCAGGGAAAGGTCTTCTGTATAAAAAGCATGGCCATTGCAATCAATCTGGATTTTCTAATTCTTGACTATGCAGGAAGTCGATCTGATCGAAAGTCCACTTTTAGATATTGTACCTTTGTGGGAGGCAACCTAGTCACCTGGCGGAGCAAAAAGCAAACTGTGGTTGCTAGATCCAGTGCCGAGGTCGAATATAGAGCCATGGCTCATATTGCATGTGAGCTTCTGTGGGTCCGTGGCCTTCTTCAAGAGTTTGGCATTGCTTATTCTAGTCCCATTCCTATGTTCTGTGACAACAAAGCCTCGATTTTTATTGCAAGCAACCCCACGTTTCATGAACGCACGAAGCATATTGAGGTTGATTGCCATTTTGTTCGGGAGAAAGTTCTGTCTGGACATATCTGCACTCCATATATCGGCACTGACAAGCAGCTTGCGGATATCTTCACCAAGATCTTGCCTAAAGCTCGGTTTCAGACTCTGATTGACAAGTTGGGCTTTTTTGACATCTACGCTCTAGCTTGAGGGGGAGTATAGATATACTGTGTTATTTATTGGTTGTTTTACTATTTTACTTTTAGTCCCATATTGCTCACTTGTACTTATGTCTCTACTCTCATTAGATATATTAGAGACTATCCTGTAACCTATTTTACTCATTGAATAAACAATTCCATTTCCCTCTAGATACCTCATGACCAAGTTACACTTGAGCTTCCACAAAGGTTTTTGGAAGTACATGTTGGCTTAAGAGGCTACATTGTCTTGATCACGTGTTTGATTATGACTAAACCATTCCATTTATTTGTGTCTAATGTTTCTACTTGAGTGATTTCTAATAGACACTCCAAATGTCTAGCTTGCACACCCTAGTTTGGAGAAATCAAGTCATGCATACAAAAAGATCAAGAATAAAGAATAGATAGTTTTCATCCTTAGATCATTTTTGTAATCACTTATAACTATTGTATGATTTGTAATTAAGCTCAAAAGTATAATATAATTAAATTTGATGGAATTGATATTGCACTGAGCATTCATTAAGCTTCTCCAAACATGCACTTTCAGCGGTTAAGACTCACCTGGACATAACTCGGTCGACGGTCTTGTTGGTGGTTCGATTAATGCCATTGAACGATTTCTTAATTGATAAGAAATTTGAAAGATGAACAAAAAGCTCACGTTCAGACTTCAACGTTGGTCGAGATTTTACAGCAGTCAACTGAGATACCTTGTTTGTCGGTCGAGATACTGGCACTGGACAGTTGTGCAAAGTGCAAAACTAGTCGTTTTAGAGGGGCTAAAAAGTAAAAATATATGTATTGGACTGGACACCCACAATAGGACTAGAATTCATTCTAAGTGATTCTAACGGCTAGGAGGTGTCTTGAACTGTATATAGGACCCCTTGGACTTCATCCCATAGTTAGTCAAGCATTACAAATGCCCCTATACTATATTTGAGATAGGTGCCTCAAAGAGCCTCTATCAACTCTTATCAACTTAATCACTTGCTACATTTATTAGAGTGAGCAGGAAAATTGTAAGAGAGCTAGTCTGAAATGTATATCTTGTGAGTTTCTCATTTCCCTGTCTCCAATCTCTCTCACAGGTGAAGATGAAGATTCTCTCTCTTGACTACGAGAGGAGAAGGGCAGAAGACCCTTGGTGAAGGTGAAAATGAAGTGAAAGACAGAGACTCTTGGCTATAAAGTGTGTAAGACCTTGGCAAACGTAGAAGATCATTGACAAGGGTAGGTTAGTCCTTGGAGATGGACTCCCAAGCAAGAGTAGATAAGTCTTTTGTAAGGTTGTTTGCTCCTTTGCCCTGAAAAGGGAAGCTAATTTAGCCTTTTATCTTGAAAAGGCAGTCATATGGTGCATCTCTTATAATGGAATATAAGGTGGTACTCATGGTTGAAAATCATAGAGGTTGACTGTCTAGGTAGTGGAGCTACTTCTTTGAAAAACGGAACCACTCTACATATTTGTGCACATTTGTGGATTGTTCAATCTCTCTCCCTTGCTCTTAATATACTTGCAATATTGTCTCAAAAATATTTTAAAGGTCTAATGACTTTTGTTTTAGTGATTTCGGCTCAATTCACCCCTCCCTCTATTATGCCCATCATAGATCCAACAATCCAAAGTTTCAACAATCCAACAGAAATCTAACTTTCATGGCAACAATCAACGTTATCTCTACAAGAATGATTGTAAACTTAACTAGCATCCCTTCATATCTTGCTCTATTGTCTCCTTTTTGGAGTTATAGCTTTAAGAGAGCCCATCTTCCCTAATCTCTGCATCAGTGCTCTCATTGTCAAGGATCCACCTTTTAGAATCCTCTCTAGGAACATCTGTTGGGAGGGGCTACGAGATACCATTTTGGTTTTTTCTTATGTTTGGAAAGAGAGATATTTTGTCATTTTAATCTTACAACTAAAAAATAGGACATCTTGTATCGCCATATTTCTCTGTCTTCGTAATGATTAGTAAGCTTTAATTTATCCTCTCATGTTTTTTCTCTCGTGCCTTAAAAGACAAGATTTTCCTCTTCGCCGAAGAGGAAGCTATTAAAGACCAGTCTTGTTGGGCCAATGGGTATGGTTGAACTCCGCTCTAAAAAACAAAACATTTTTTTTATGTTGTTAACGTGTTTCAAAGTGATTTCAAACTATTGAATGTAATTTGGATGATGATCAAGTGGCTCAAATGAATCAAAATTTGTATTTTTGATGTTGTATATGAGTTGTACGAGAAATGTACAAGTAGGGATGAGTGTCGGGACAGGTTGTATCAGCTTTGCCTAAACTCGGGCCCAAACCCATTCAACTTAGTCGGACCTTAGTTGGCTCACGGTCCGGAAACTTAAAGAGGTAAGGCCCACATCTCTATCCTAATTCAAAATGTGTGTTCGGGTTCAGCCTATGTTACTACTTGAATAATAAGAAAAGATAATCAGACATCTTATTTTAGCTCGATACTATAAACAATGGTATATGAGAAATGATTATATGTGAGTGAATATTGCCCGGTCAAGGAACAAGATCCTAATAAGATGAATGTGGTCAAAACGTATATGTTGAGATGGATGTGTGGGAAGACAAGGAAAGATCGCTTGAGAAAACGACTATATAACGAACAAAATGGGGTGGTGAGTATTAGGGACAAGTTGAGTGAGGAATGCCTGAGATGGTACAGATATGTGCAATGCAAACTGACAAATGTGCCTATTCAAAGCATTGCTATTTGGTCAAGCACGATTAAAAGAAGAGGCAAGCCTAAATTGACTTGGGAAAAGCCTATAATCATGGAACAGGACTTCGACTTCGAGTCAACTTCGATAGCTGTGGAAGTGGTAGTTTGTGGAAACATCGAGGAAACTTCGAGGATTTTCACAACTAAACTTCAATGCAACTTCGATATAAATTGAGAAATAGTTATTTTGTTATGGATTCGATGGATTTCATCAAATCTAGCTAAGAAACACAATATATGTTTACATATAGCCATCCATATAGGTTTCATTAGTAGCAAAACACACGATTACATACATTCGTCTCCGGACTACAAAGTTCTTCCATATATAAAGTTTATGACAATAAACAAACTACATAAAAATGGTGTAATCCTATGGTAGATCTAGCAGAGAGGGGATCGATCTGTTAATATTAGCTTAGAATGATAATAAAAAAATGTCAAAATTACCTTACCTCAAGCTCCAACACTTTCCCCCTCACACAACACACTCCACAAAACTCTACAAGAATGCCACCAACTTCGACTAATGTCGAGGAAGTTGGGGGATTTTTTTAATGGACCTGGGCCAACTTTGTTGACAAATGGGGAAATGTCGACAACTTAAACGAAATGTCAAAGATCGGGTGCTTACCTACTCGCCTGTAAAGGAGAGGAAGTGAAGGGTGTTCTTCCACAGCCAGTGAAGGAGACGTTGGTTAGGTTTATTCCTTGTGCCTGCTAAAAAAGGAGTGTGATTTGTTATACATCAGTCGCATAGATAATTAGGTTCTTGTTCGAAATCCTAGTATTGAGATTACTTTATCGTCAAGGTGGGGTTAATTCTAACAAAATTAAGGTTCTTGTTTGAATACTAGTGGTGAGGTTACTAGGCAATCTGAATCGGATAATTCCGAACTGACTTTGTGTCCTTGTTTTAACTTGTGTTGTTTCACTTGTTTGGTTTCATTTATCATTCTTAAACAAGTGGTTTCTAATTCAATCTGCTTTTAAGTAATAGCTTTGATCATCCCCTCCAGAGCTTTCAAATTGATGGAGGTTATCTTTTAATGATGGAGCTCCTATCCTAGATACATTTTTACCTTCTGCACCCGTTTTTTCAGCCCCTGGTATGGTCCTTCTCCTGCCATGGCCTTTGTTCCAGCCAAAACTGGTTACTTCCTTGTTATGGATTTTTTATCTCTGATGTTGGGGGGTTTGTCCTATAGGGGATCCACACAGCCCCCGGGTCTCAAACTGCCCTTGATTTGGCTTTCCCTAAGGCTCCCTCTTGCTTGGACTTGGGTTCTTTGGGTGCTTGTCTTAATCTATTTCTGATTTTTATCAATTTGGATGAACTCGGTGCTGTAGTTTGGTATGCCTTCGAGTTGTTTAGGGTTCTTCCTGTCTCCCAGTGTTAAGTTTTCTTGGCAATATAATGGCTTGTCAACAACAACAAAACTGTTTCTGTAAACATGGTTGCATATGAGATGAAAAACAAAATAATTCGTTTATCTCTTGCAAGCTAGTTTTAATGTGAAATGCTGAATTAACTGCAATATGACTACTCAGGTATATCAAACCAATCAATAAATAAAATTAAAAGCTTGGTGAAAGAAACACCGTTCCATAATATTGGATTAACACATAACTACCAAGATGCAGAGTTCAACACTAGGAAAATCACAAAAATGTGCTAGGAACGGATAAATATCGAAATTGCCCAGGTGCTAAACGTACTCCTTGGATAGAACGGGGATGATCTCAAAGAGGACAAGCTGTAAGAGGTTGCAGGAGAAGGCAAAGACAAGGCTGAACAGTATTTGCACGAGCGCCCTCTTTTCTTCGTATTCCTTGTAGAGCCTCCGGTTTAAAAACCACAGCCCCGCCCAACCCAAGAGGCACAGAGATCCTAGGACCACCGTTCCTTCGTAGATGACCATTCCCCAACCCATCCTCGTCGCCGCCACTGCCGCAGCCGCCGTGGCGACCGCTGAATCTCCTAACAGGAGAAAGATATGTCGGATCTGACTAGCGGCAAACCAGTGAGATTTCTCTGCACCATGTTACTCCTCGTCCTGTCCAGTAACCAGTAATTCCTTCCACTCGCTTCCCTTTTCAGTTTCTTTCGTTTGAAGGTGGCTCTTTTCAGTTAAACGGATCCGGTATAAAACGAGTGAGACGAAGGGAGTTGACAGAGATTTGAATATCCGTAGTGATGAAAACAAATATCACCCATCCTCATTCCTCACAAATATTTTAACATCTATATATCATCTAATGGAAAATGGAAGTCAGTAGTACTACCGTACTACCTTAATTAGTTTGTAACAATTTTTTAGAAGATGGGTAGTCGGACCGTAAATGAACTGTTCCTGTTAGAGCCGGGAGTTCGACCCGGGTAGTCGAACCAATCTAACCATAAATGATGTTAGCATGACATCATCAAAATATTCAACGATAATAAATTAAATTGATCCCTCGGTTACAATAGTAATGTTGGTCATTCCCGGTCAGACCTGGTGTGTGTGTCTATGTTTATATATATATATATATATATATATATATATATATATATATATATATATATATATATATATATATATATATATATATATATATATAGGGTAGTGATCCAGTGAGAAACAGTGAGAGCATGAGAGACATTTGAATAACTACAAATTAGTAACTATTTTTTAAAATCCAACCGTATAGGTGGAAAAAGCATCATTTCATTTACCTTGTCGCAAAAAATCATTGTAATCAGACATTGTTTACATGTCCATATGTACAATATACACTTTTTACATCCAACGGTCAGCCTGAAATTCAATATAGAGCGTCGAAAAATATACGGTTGTTGTGAATGATCTACAAATTGGATGGTGATAAAATTTTATAGGAAGGTAGATACGAAGGTATAGTTGTAATTTGTACGGTTGGATTATGAAAAATTGATCTATGTGGAGAGTTATTTAAATGCCTCTCATGCTCTCACCAGATATGTTTCTCACTGGATCGCTGCCCTATATATATATATATATATATATATATATATATATATATATATATATATATATATATATATATATATATATATATATATATATATATATATATATATATACTTGAGTGTATCCGGAGCGGAATACACTCAAGTAGTTTTTCATGATGCAATATTTTTTTTGAAAATCTAATCCGTTGATCTTATTAAACATCTCGTGAACAACTCATACGCAAAATTTGAGCACATTTGGATATGTATAGCTCATGTTATGAAGACCGCAAAAATTATGCATTTCAAATTAGTTTCGCGCGTTGATTTTGTTGCCCTTGGATGAGTGACTTACACTCATCCAAATGGGCTCAAAATTTGTATGTAGCCTAGTTATAGTGTGACGGTGAAGATCAACGGTTTATATTTTACAAAAAATAGTTTGGATATGCAAACACACTTGAGTGTATTCGTGCGATCTGTACACTCGAGTGTATTCTAACCTGACTATATATATATATATATAGAGAGAGAGAGAGAGAGAGTCAGGCTAGAATACACTCGAGTGTACGGATCGCACGAATACACTCAAGTGTGTTTGCATATCAAGACTATTTTTTGCAAAATGTAAACCGTTGATCTTCACCGTCATACTATAACTAGGATACATACAAATTTTGAACTCATTTGGATGAGTGTAAGTCAATCATCCAAGGGCAACAAAATCAACGCGCGAAACTAATTTGAAATGCATAATTTTTACGGTCTTCATAACATGAGCTATACATATCCAAATGTGTTCAAATTTTGCGTATGATTTGTTCACGATGTGTTTAAGAAGATCAACGGATTAGATTTTCAAAAAAAATATTGCATCATGGAAAACTATTTGAGTGTATTCCGCTCCGGATACACTCGAGTGTATTCTAGCCTGACTCTCTCTCTCTCTCTCTCTCTCTCTCTCTATATATATATATATATATATATATATATATATATATATATATATATATATATATAGTTGAGCTACAATACACTCGAGTGTATGAGAGCTTCTATACACCTCACTTTGTATCCATTGGATCAAGATCCGGATGAAAGGAAAAGAACCCACTTTAACGGTCGTCATCTCTCGTCTCTCCCGCGGCTTCCCAACCCCTATGACTACGCAACCCCTCTCTCTCCCATTTCACAATTCCGCTCCTCTCTCCTCTCTCAATCTTCACTCAGCCGCAGCCTCCTTCCCTTCTCAGAAGCCCGGCCAGCAACCGGAATAGTTCCACCGCACGAGCAGCCTGTGTCTGATGTTCTTTGGTCCACCCTGCCTTCTCTGGCGTACGAGAAGCCTGCTGTTCTCTGGCCCACACTCCCTTCTCTGACACACAAGAACCCTGCCTTCTCCAGACCACCCTGTCTCTTCTGTTCCTCCACGACAATGACGACGTCTTGTTCCTCCACGGCAATGACGGTGTGTTGTGTTATTTGTGTGTATCCAAGTTCATGGAAGCTTGAGTTGTGATTTTATGGTTAATGTAAGATCTTTAACATTTCAGTCTGTAACATTTGTAATGTCAAGCCACGCATCAGTCATTGACCCGGTCGGCATGCACGTACCGGAACAGCCGGCCACTCAACAAACCACATGACCAAGTTGATGCCACGAACACCTGATTCAGTTCAGGTTCTGCTACTGCTGAAGCACCAGCCGTTCCAGTTCCTAGTTTTGTGGATCTGCTCCACGCCTGTAATAACTATATAACTGTAATCGAGTGATGTACATTGCATCAAGGAAATACAAAAATAACACTGCTTGCGTTTTCATATATCTAACATGTAACTGTGTTTTTTGTTCTTTGTCACTGTGTGTACAATACAATTGCTTACTGTGTTTGTTTCTGTTTAATGTGTTGTATTCTTTGTTCAATTGATTCAGTGCGTACAATTGGTTATTTTCAAAATATTGTTCTAGTTCACTGGTTGTACAACTGTATGTACAATACAATTGATTCAGCAGGAACATCTGTTGGTTTAGTGCTTCAGTGCTTTGACAGCTCGTCCAACATCTAAAACAGAAACAGGTGCTTTATTGTAGACCAGCCGTTAGAATTGTTGTGTCAGATCATGCTATACGGATGTTTCAGCTATGGTTTTTTATATGTAAACTGAAATAGTTGTGTTAGAATTGTTGACATTCAGTTGGCTTGGCTCATTTTATTGTGAGGGGTGCGTGGGTGTGTTTGTTCCATTCAGTTGTGCTGACATTTAGTCCAAATAAGGTGCTTATTCTTTGCACAACATGCAAGTGGAGTTCACTTCAAGGCATGACCGTCATCACTTCTTTAATTCATTATTAAATTTGCTGCCCATGACATTTCGTCGATGAATCTGAAACTTAGGCATTATTGAAATTTGCTTAACGTTCATCCACCTGTAGAGGAAATGGTGGTACTTGTTTAGTTCATTCAGTTCGGGTTCTTGACATCAAGAAAAAAGTATAAGAACTATCCCATGAATCTGATTAGGGAGAATGTGATGTGGGAAATCTGGTTCACGTTTTGTAGTCTCTTCGACATGTACTGACAGCGCGTCCAATGTGTGATTAATTGAAGAGCTCAATTTAATGTTTGTCTTATATTTTGGTTGAAAAAAGGAACTAATACTTTCAGCTATGATTAATTTAAGGGGTCAATTGTTGTTGTGTCGGAGCATGCATCTCATGTTTAAATGGAAAACATTGTTTCAGCTATGGTTATTTAGATGCAAACCTGAAACAGGGAACGAAACCAACAAAACTGAAGTAGGTGAAACAACTAGTGTTTAAGATAGGTTATATAAATTGTTGCACTGAACGACACCATCAAAACATACTTAATGCATGGAATGCAGTAGACAGTCCCCATGTCAATTTTTCAGTGGCTTATCTATATAATATAGGCAGGGACAAGTCCGGCCGCAGATAATTTTTGGATGTCTTCTAATCATTTTGAGTGGCAACGCAATATCTTATGGAAGGGATTTCTCATCTCTGATTTCATATGTGGTCTATGGCAGCACAATCTCTTACTGCATTGTATTACTTTAGTGCATTTTGTGTCGTTTCATATTTTCATAAACATTGAAGAACAGCCAAATTTTCAAAATGGATTGAAGAACGTGGGTTGGCTGGCGTCTAGATGCGTGAAAGGGGCAGTGATAACACATGATAGGGAAGTTGCTTAGCTTGTGGTAGCGTCGGCCGGGTGGCGTCCAGATCCGCGTGCAGGCATCTGCTGCTTGGCGGTCGGGTGCATCTGGTACTAGTGTATGGCAGTCGCGTGTGTGTGTGTGACGATGGCGTCTGGCAGCCTCGCTGCTTGGATGGTGTCTGAGTGCGGCGGAGCAAACATCCGCAACAGCCGAAAGAAGGGTGAAGCAGGAGGAAGGAGAAGAAACTGAAGAAGGAACAAGCAAATAAACAAAGGAAAAGGAAGAAGAAGCAGAGAAGAACAAAATAGAGAAGATAGGACGAAGAACACGAGAATACAGAGATTCTGTTTAAAATTAAAAGCATGACAGAGATACAGAGAATAGTCTGACAGTCAATGCGTTACCACAGAGTTACGCCGTTAATTCTGACAACTACACGGTTGTTTTTGCCTTTTTTTTCTTTTCCTTTAGATCTTGATCCAACGGATACAAACTGAGGTGTATAGAAGCCCTCATACATTCAAGTGTATTGTAGCTCAACTCATATATATATATATATATATATATATATATATAGAGAGAGAGAGAGAGAGAGAGAGAGAGACAGGCTAGAATACACTCAAGAATACACTCGAGTGTATAGATCGTACGAATACACTCAAGTGTGTTTGCATATCAAGACTATTTTTTACAAAATGTAAACCATTGATCTTCACCGTTATACTATAACTAGGCTACATACAAATTTTGAGCTCATTTGGATGAGTGTAAGTCAATCATCTAAGGGCAACAAAATCGATGCGTGAAACTAATTTGAAATGCATAATTTTTTTTGTCTTTATAACATGACCTATAAATGTCCAAATGTGCTCAAATTTTGCGTATGAGCTATTCACAGGATGTTTAAGAAGATCAACGGATTAGATTTTTGAAAAAAATATTGTATTATGAAAAACTACTTGAGTGTATTCTACTCCGAATACACTCGAGTGTATTCTAGCCTGACTATATATATATATATATATGTATATATATATATATATATATATATATATATATATATTAATATATTTATATATATATATATATAAATTTATTTATTTATATAAATATAAATATATATTTATATATATATATAAAGTCAGGCTAGAATACACTCGAGTATATAGATCGCATGAATACATTCAAGTGTGTTTGCATATCAAGACTATTTTTTGTAAAATGTAAACTGTTGATCTTCACCGTCATACTATAACTAGGCTACATACAAATTTTGAGCCCATTTTGATGAGTGTAAGTCACTCATCCAAGGGCAAAAAAATCGACGCGTGAAACTAATTTGAAATGCATAATTTCTGTGGTCTTTATAACATGACTTATAAATGTCCAAATGTGCTCAAATTTTGCGTATGAGTTATTCACAAGATGTTTAAGAAGATCAATGGAGTAGATTTTTGAAAAAAAATATTGCATCATGAAAAACTACTTGAATGTATTATGCTCCGAATACACTCGAGTATATTCTAGCCTGACTCTCTCTCTCTCTCTCTCTCTCTCTATATATATATATATATATATATATATATATATATATATATACATACATATATATATAGAGAGAGAGAGTCAGGCTAGAATACACTCGAGTGTACAGATCGCACGGATACACTCAAGTGTGTTTGCATATCTAGACTATTTTTTGTAAGATGTAAACTATGGATCTTCACCGTCATACTATAACTAGGCTACATACAAATTTTGAGCCCATTTGGATGAGTGTAAGTCACTCATCCGAGGGCAACAAAATCGATGTGTGAAACTAATTTGAGATGCATAATTTTTGCGTTTGTTATAACATGACCTATAAATGTCCAAATGTGCTCAAAATTTTCGTATGAGCTATTCACAAGATGATTAAGAAGATCAACGGATTAGATTTTTGAAAAAAAATATTGCACACTCGAGTGTATTCGGAGCAGACTACACTCAAGTAGTTTTTCATGATGAAATATTTTCATGATGCAGACTACACTCAAGTATATATATATATATATATATATATATATATATATATATATAAATATATATAGATAGATAGAGAGAGAGAGTCAGGCTAGAATACACTCGAGTGTATCCGGAGCGGAATACACTCAAGTAGTTTTTTCATGATGCAATAATTTTTTTGAAAATCTAATTCGTTGATCTTCTTAAACATCTCGTGAACAACTCATATGCAAAATTTGAGCAGATTTGGATATGTATAGCTCATGTTATGAAGACCGCAAAAACTATGCATTTCAAATTAGTTTCGCACGTCGATTTTTTCCCCTTAGATGAGTGACTTACACTCATCCAAATGGGCTCAAAAGTTTTATGTAGCCTAGTTATAGTATGACGGTGAAGATCAACGGTTTACATTTTACAAAAAATAGTCTTGATATGTAAACACACTTGAGTGTACTCGTACGATCCGTACACTCGAGTGTATTCTAGCCTGACTATATATATATATATATATATATACATACATACATATATAAATATATATATATATTTTTTGGTCCTCTATAAATATATATATATATATGTATATATATATTTATATATATATAACATAATAGCTACATACAAATTTGTGTATAGTATCATTTTAAGTTGTGTGTCTGTATTGTTGGACATATATTCAAAATATATGTGTATGTAACATTTTTATAATATGATTTTAAGATATAGGCAAATTTTCAAAATTTTATCTTTTTTTAGCAAGCCAAGAGGTAGTTTTATTCATAGAATAGAGAGAGTTAGATGAAACACCTAGACAATTACATTTATTATTGTTGATCATGTTTCTTAGATCATCTTTCTTTATAATTAATTCAAATATTTGACCACCCATATAACAATAATCAGTGTATCTCTCTCTCTTAGAAAATATATGAAAAATATACTAAATTTTAATATTATTTACTTCTCTCTCAATTAAAATAAATATAAAGAAGAGAGAAACATGGCTTTTATTATTGAAAATGAGGAGGATAACTTGATAAGAAAAGACTTGAGAAGTTATTTTAAATAGAATAATATTATTTGAAAAAAGAAAGAATGTATATTAGTGGGAGAAGACTTAATGATCTGATGCACAGAATAATTGTCATTTTTCATAGGTTGTTTTACTATGTTTTGTGTGCATTTGTTATTAATTTGCATATTAATTGTGCATGATTTATCATTAGTATCATGTGACACTTAATATTCATTATTTTTACTATTCTTAGTTGAATTATCATTATTGTGGAGCTTATGTTCGTTATTGTTCATAACTCATATGGTTTTACAAGAAACGACAAAGCTCAGTACTATCGAATTCTCTGTCGGTGGTACCAGCATTGGAAGAAAAGGAACACAGTTGAATTGAATCAACTTGGTAGTACTGACACAAGAATCTATATTTTCAACATTTTAACAGGAGCATTCAGGATGAATCTCGGTACTACCGACGCCCAGCTCGGTGGTACCAACATGTGCCGAAAATCCAACATGGAACTTCATAGATGATCTTGATACTATCGACAGATAACTCGGTAGTATCGACAACTTATAGAATATCGCGACTAATCGAGGACGTCGATACTATCGACACCAAGTCGGTAGTACCGACTCATCGCAATCAGGCTAGATCGGGAATCATAATTAATCTGATGGTCGGGACTTAATGATGCCCTAAGTCAAATCTATGACTTAGGAGAGTGTGGGCATACCTAAGTATCACTTTCTTTTCCATTGCATGACAAACGAGAGCCAGGGGAGGAGAAAGTAGAGAACGAAGTCTTGTTCTGTGAGATTTGGGCACCTCCGGTGGATGGGTTACAGCTAGAGGTTAGAAAATCGACATGTTTGAGAGAGAGAGAGTCATCCATACCATATTCTTCAGGGGTTACCTTAGTTTTTTAATGTTTCCCATATTTTTCTTTTCTTCTCCCATGTTTTTGACAATGGAAATCATGCGGGGCTAATTCCCTTTGTTCCTTAGGACCCGGGAGTAGCCCGATTTTGCATTATAATTGACAATTATGAATTAATATCCATGTTTCTCTTGATTACTGGACATATTTCTACGAGATCATCATGAATTATCTAATATTAATCACCATAGGTAGTTGTTTAGACCATTAATTTCTTTGAGAGAGGGATTCAGGGTTGGAAAGCTCATAGATATATACAATTTATACCGCGCCTCGAGAGAGGGCTTACAATTGTGAATGGAATAACCCAAAGAATTTGATAAAGCGCCTAACTAATAATCAAATTGCTATAAGAGTGGGATTTATATTAGATTAGTTAGTGAATTACGTTGCAAGAGCGAGTAATTCTTGCTACAAGTCTCTTTTTCCAGGGTTAGGAGAGATTAATATTAATAAAATGATGTTAATTGAAATGAAAACTGAGGTGAAGCCGTAATTGTGAGAACATGTTACACTAAATGGGATTATTCAAAACACAAAACATAATTACTCATTAATTAACCACAAACCCAGAAAATAGGATAAATTTAAACCGATTTCAACATTTCCTAATTGCTCAGAAGCATTTACATAAAAGCCCCACAACTTGCTTTATTTCATATAATGTCAAAATCTCTTACAATTGTTCCATGGCCTCAGCCACCGTATATACATATTACACAAGAAACATTTCCACATTTATCAGGTGAACAAGTATATAACATGTTACCAAAAACCTAATTCAATTAAAACACCAATTACAAACTTTTCACCTGGACCTGAGAGTACAGGGATGACTCTAGGACACACTAGACAACTAAACAACCATCTCTAGGGTTCATCACCTCAATTTCCCTTGTTGCCATGGTTCTGCTACCGCTGTTGTCGATCACCTAAAAAGATGTGGTGACCCATGAGGTGAGACTCAGTCCCAGCAAGAGATATAACTCTCTCCAATAGATATTGATTACATCAGATTAAACAGTAAGTAACTGAGCAGTTGGGGTATTTAATAATCAATTGAGTAGGTTGAATAGTTCAAACATGCTAAATAGGTTAAGCAAATAATCTTAGCAACAAGTATGATTATCAAGATATATAGGTAATAGATAAATCTGTATCTTCTCAAAGATATCTACTCAAGTTTCATCAGATTGCATCTAATACCAATCTCGTAGCATAACATGGCTATCAATATTGGCATGTTTAGTGAAGTGAACAAGTCTACATCATAAGTAGAGCTAATGTCATAGCACAACTAACTACATATGAATGATTAGTAGTTTAAGAAATTCTAATTATAGAGGCATGGCTAGCAATATTAAACATAGCTAGAAACATAATCTTAACTATCAATATTAGTATATCTGACAACATAAGCATAAGTATATCATGAGCATATCTATCATCTCTTATTGTATTATACACCATATCTATGTAAATAAAGAAAATAGGGGTTATGATCCAATATGAAGTGTTGTGTATAACCCTAAATAGATTTACTACACGGTTGTATTATATCTTTTATTATGCCCTGTGGAATTTGGGTCGTACCACCCAAAGTTCAACCGACCCCTGCGAAGGGCTATTTGGTTCTATATAAGATCTAGGAGTGTCGGTATCCTAAGATCTCACCCCCTCGGTCAATATGAGTAAAAAGGCAGTGCCATATCAGTTAATGCTACCACTACATCGACATAGTCAAGCTACTAACAACTAGTCTGCCCTTGGAACATGTCACGACACTAGAGAATAGGCTCACGCATGGTTATTCTATAAGAGGCATCTTGTAGTTATATTGCTTGTTTTCACATTTCACAATATTTGAGGCATGACCGCAATCATCCTCCATAACCTGCAATTGTGGATGACAAGGATAGATCCTCAACTTGCCACCCCCACATACTCAATAGTATGTGCTCTGAGTTTCCCTTAAGAATACTCATATCACCATCCAACAAATTCTGACATTGAAGATGGTTCTACGGCACATGGAACTACATGATTAGGTTTTTACTTGATTAGTTATACCAATTGGGTGAATTAAGGCTTCATCAAACAAGTGGACATACAAACCCTAATTCATCTCTAGAAAACATTGCTATATAACAACTTAGAAGATATAAAACATATGAGACATAATTTCTCATCTCAAAATCACAAGGCAGTATTCACCTGCCAATCAAGAGACTATACTAGCCATCACATTGTTATTACATGGTATTATTCTCTTGCCATTGATGAGACTACACTTGTCACCATACTATCACATTATACAAATCCTTAGCACAATATCACAGGGTATCAACCCTTGTCAACATAAGAGGATTACACCTCATTCAGGGCTCAATCATGCCCAAGGGTCATTGAGACCATCATATCATCTCTTGCAAGTTCATCATTATCTTTCTATGCCTTATTTCAAGGTTCAACAAACATCACCACATATGTGACTCACAGGCTCAGCGTTTAAGAGTACTCCTTTATTAAAAGATGTTCACATGATGATACTAGAGGATTATCTTAGCATTTAAGAGTACTCCTTTATTATATCGACATATAAGGAAGACAAGTATAATTGGTCACCATCACACTTATAATGTACAAGTTTAGCATAAGTAAACATAGATCATGAAGCTAAGATGACCACCAGTTAACATCTTAGAGTTTTAATTAGTCATTAGGAAGGATGTTCCACCATTATATTAATCATAAAAGAAATGATAATATTATTTCACCATTCTCTACTTGTATTAGGGTTAAGTTTAGTAAGATATAGGTTACATTGAAGTTATAGTTCAGTATTCATTCACAAACCTTAACCCATAGCATCCCCATATAATCTTGGATGCATAAGGCACATGATCATCATCACATTCCGTACCATTCTCAAGTATGGTTAAACATATAACTCAAGGTGTAATCATTAGGTTATAGTATGCTAGAGTTACACAAAAATAAGAGAGACTCCATTGCTCTATTATTCCACTAAGGAAAGTTGGTCATAGTTAATCACCATCACATGGGTTAATTATTAGGATTAAGTGTAACAAGATATACCCCATTAGGGTTACATATCATCACAATATGGTTATTATCCATTATATTCATGTGAGGGAAAAGGTAAGACTACCTTATTAAAGGAAAACCTCCATTTATTCCAACATCATTCAACCCATATCATCATACCATAACATCACCCAGAACCATTGGATGTGGAAAAAGTAAGACCATTGGTTGTTTTCATAAGTAAACACCTTGAATAAGCCACCTATGAAGTCAATGAGTTGTGACCTAGAAAGAGTAAACTTTTAACCCTAGACATTCCTTATTTAATAACATGAAGGGGAACCATAGGTTGCGGGGTTAAAACCCATCATTGGTTGTACATTTTAAGCACAACGTCATCTCAACCATCAAGCTTCTTAAATTGATCACATAAGGGAAACCATCGAATTCAAATTATTTGAAATCGCATGTAATACTATATGTTTCAAACAAAGCCATTCAATGTTTAAGTATCCAATCTAAACCATTGGATCAAGTCCATTATTATAAACTATTAGATGAAGAAGTGTTAGCACCTAACCATTGGATCGGGTTCATATTTCAAAACCATCAATTAGAGTATAAGTATAACCATTGAATCATTTGACCCAAGAAACTATTGGTTTAGGGCTTAATTAATGTTAAAACTACATCCTTAACTCACCATCAATTGTGGAGACCTTATCCATCATCGGTTGTGACCATTAATACACCATCAGTTGTTAGATCAACACTATATTCATTAATCACCATTGAATAATAAGCTAATGTCACCATTGATTGATAACATCATTAGGGTACTTATTTGTTAATCATTAAGCTTATAATTGAGCCCAAAACTAACCTAAGGGGTGATAATAAGTTGTCACCTTCGGTTTACACCCTTGGCCACCACCATCGGTTATTGCATGGTATCACCATCAGATCATGTTGTTCATAGAAGAAATCAGCTTTAAACCCTAATGTTTACCATCGATTGGTAGGTGCTTAGCACCATCGTTTGTTAGAACAACCTATTTTAGATCTTATTATACCTTAGGTAGAACATATACATGATTACAGGTTTGTAGTACTGAAAATAGAACAAGGAACACCATAAAAATTGAAACCCTAGCAAGCATAGCTTCTATATGCATGAATCTTTGTTTGTAAGCAAGAACATATAAGCAATCAAGCTTGGAGTAAGCAATATAAGTGAAGAAGGTTATAAAACTTGCCTCTACAGAGAAGAACAAGTTCTGAACAGCAAGAAACTCGAGCCAAGAAGGTAGGAAAACTCTAGCACAAGCTCTGAACTCGGCCATCTAGCTCCTTTCTCCACAAAGGAGGAAACCCTAGATAGAAGAAGCATGAAAGGTAGGATCTTGAGCTCTAGAGCAACTTTTACCATGGAACAACAAATTTTTGACCTGGAGGAAGGTTTGAGGAAGAAGAAGAGAAAGAAAAATGGAGAAGGAAGGAAGAAAACAACTTGCCTTGGTCGGAAACCCTAGGAGATGATGTTAAAAACCCTAGGTAGGGCTAGATGGAGCTCTAGGAGACCTTCTTCTCCAAAAAGGGGGTCGTCTTCTACCTTAGACCACCTAGATCTGTATCCAAATAGAGTGGAGTTCATGCTCCAGGTTAGAGGAGAGAGGAAGCAATAAAAGATTTTGTACTTGGGCAAGGAAGAGGTAGATATAGCCCATGGATAAGGATGGAAGCAAGTATGAGGTGCACACGCATCTCTCCATGTATCCATGTCCTAAAGCTTCCATGGACGAGCAAGAAGAAAGTCCACTGGCTGTTGGAGACTGCTGGGCTATCAGTTGATGGTCTTCTAGGAAGCCAGTGCCTGTTGGTCGAAGGTTAACATCGTTTGTTCATGGTTTAGGTCTAAAGATGGGTGAACCATCGGTTGATCATCCTTTTAAGTGAACCATGGGTTCAAATGAACCAAACCAAAAAAACCATTGACTTAGGACCTTTCTAGGATGGCCACTGGCTGTTGTCCACTGGCTGTTTCCCAAACCAGTGGAGCCATCATTTGATAGCCTTGAAGGTGGCTCATCCATGTGGGGGGGGGGTAAATACAAATTCAACATAGAAAAGAATATCCTTCAAACCAAGGTGCAATTAAGCACACCATGATCAAAAAGATCAAGGATGATGAGAAAACATGTAAGGTGCACAATTGATGTGAAAAACTGGAAAGAAAACCCCTCAATTGGGTAAATTGTGGAAAAGTCCAAAATGTACATAAAATTGCACAATTTGCACAAACAGTGTCCAAATTGGACCAAATTTGAAACTTAAGCTTGTATTATAATTCAAAGGAATATCTCAAGGTTATATTAAGATTCTAAATATTCAATTATAGTAATTAAGCTTGTTCTACACTTAAGAATGGTTAGGGTCTCTTAGTATTCCTAAAGAATTAATGCCAATTGTGATCACAACCAGTAATTTTAGTTTTCATTCTTGTAATTTAGTCATTTAATCAACCAATCACTATTTTTCTTAGGCCTAGATGACTAGGTCATAGTTAGTAGCTGTGAGAACCTGTTACACTAAACGAGATTACTCAAAACATAAAGCACAATCGATCACTAATTAATCACATACCCAAAAATATGGGTAAATTAAAATAGATTTCAACATCAACACCAGCTCAAAAACATTTGCATAAGAGCCCAACATCTTTATTATATCCATACTATGCTAAGAATTTGATACAAATTGTTCTATCACCTTAGCCACAACATATATACACAGGAGAACAATATTTGTATATGCCACACAACAAACATTAACATGCTAACAAAATTTCGATTCGTTTGAAACACCATATACAGACTTTTCTTGCCCGGACCTGAGAGTATAGGGAAAACTCTAGGACACACTAGACATCTAATCAACTTTCTCAAGATTCATTACTATACCTCCACTTTGCTGCCACATGTTTGTTTTCATCACTTCTGATTACCTAAAAAAATGTGGCGAACCACAAGGGTGAGACCCATGTCCCAGCAAGAGATATAACCTCCAACAATGCTGATTGATTATAACATTTTAAATAGTAGATAACTAAGTAGTTGGAGTATTTAATAATCAATTGAATAGAATGAATAGTTCAACTATGCTAAACAGATTAAGCAATTAATCTTAGCAACAAGTATGATCATCAATGCATATATAGATACAAATAAATCCATTTATTTGGATAAATATCTACTCAAATATCATCAAATTACATCTAATAACAATCATTATCATTAATCTGACTATCATCATATTCCTTGCTAACAACACAAGCAATCTAGTAGCATAAGCAACCCTGACATCATGAATATGTCTAGTAACATAACATGGCTATCAATATTGGCATCTCAAATAAAGGGAACAGATCTATATCATAAGTAGAACTAACATCATAACACAATGAACTACATAGGCATGATTAGCAGTTTAAACATTTCAAATTACATAGGCATGGCTAGCAATATTAAACATAGCTAGTAGTAACATCTTAACCATCAGTGTCAGTATATTTGACAACATAAGTATGTTCACAACATGAACGTAACTACAACATAAGCGTATCTATTATATCTTATTGTATTATACATGATCTCAGTGAAAAGAAAGCAAACAAGGGTTTTCATCCAATATGAAGCATTGTGTATAACCCTAAATAGATATGCTACACGGTTGTCTTACATCTTTTATTATGCCCTGAGGAAATTGAGGATACCACTCAAAATCCAACTGACCACTGCTAAGTCAAAATCAGTGCCATACAAGATCTAGGAAGAGCCAGACTCCTAAGATCTTCTCCGCCCCCGGTCAGTACAAGTCTGTCACAGTGACACATAAGGTCAAGATGCTAATAGCCTAGTCCATCCTTGGTACAGGTCACGACACTAGTGAAAGGAGGTGGGTACGCATACTGTACCATCCGAGGTACAACCACAGTTGTCCTCCAATCTTGTCACATATATAATCATCGAGACACGATCGCAGTCATTCTCAATCACATCAGATGTATGAGGCATGACCATAGCCATCCTCCACAACATGCATTGTGGATGATAAGGATATATCCTCAACTTGCCACCCCTCACATACTCAATAGTATGCGCTCCGAGTTTCCCTTAGGAATACCCATTTCACCATCTGGAAAATTCTGACACTTATATGGATCTATGGCACATGGCACTACATGATTAGAGTTTCACTTGATTAGTTATGCCAATTGGGTGAATTAAGGCTGCATCAAACAAGTGGACATACAAACCCTAATTTACTTCTAGCAAGCATATAAATATCACAACTTTTAAAAGATATAAAATGTGTGAAACATAATTTCTCATCTCATCATCACATGGTACTATTCACTTGCCATTCATGAGACCACACTAGTCATCATACTATCACAAGATATAAATCCTTTTCACAATATCACAAGGTATCAACCCATATCAACACAAGAGGATTACACCTCATTCAGGGCTCAACAATGCCCAAAGGTCATTAAGGCCATCATACTATTCCCTACAAGATCATCATTATCTTTGCATGCCTTATAACAAGGCTCAACAACATTACTTACATATAATACACCGGATTAACACAATATTGCATTAATGAGCTAGGAGATATTCATAAACAATCATAGTAGGGTTATATTTACATTAATAACATTCCTTTATTACATTAACATGCAAGGAATCTAGATATGATTAACCCTCATCATATTCATAATGAACATGTTTAGCATAAGAAAGTATCAACCATGTGGTTGTGATAACCATAAATTTACACATTAAGGTTATGATCATATTAAGAAGGTTATTCCTCCATCATTCCATCATATAAGAATGTTAAACATGAATACTCATCTTTATCTTTTTGCATTAGAGTTAGGTTCAACATGATAAATTAGATCAATGTTATTAATCAACACTTATACCCAAACCCCAACTCATGGCATCCCCAATGGAACATGGATGCATAAGGTGAAGCATCACCATCACATTCCATACTATTCTCAAGTATGAACCCACACATAAATCAAGGTGTAACCATCGGGTTATAACATACTAGGGTTTCAAAAATAGTAACAAAGTACTCCATGATTGTATTAGTCATTCAAGGACTATTTATACCCAATTACCATCATTTAGTTATATTAAAGTTGGGTATAACAAGCTATAACTCATTAGGGTTACATATCAACACAATATGATTATCATCCCTTATATTCATATGAGTGAATAAGTAAGATTACCTTATTCAGGGTAACCCTCCATTTGTTCCATCATCATTCAACCTATATCCCCATACCACAATGTCACCCAGAACCATTGGATGTTTAAAAGGTAAGACCATTGGTTGTTTACATAAGTAAACACCTTGGATAAACCACCTATGAAGTCCTTGATTTGTGCTCTAGAAAGAGTCACCATTTAACCCTAGACATCCCTTGATTAACAACATTAAAAGTTCCATTGAGAGTAGGGTAAAACCACAAGCGATTGTTTATTTAAAACAAGTCGTCACTATATGAGATTCTTAAGTTGATCTCATAAAGGAAAACATATACATCACTTTATTAGGATGAACATATTACATTAGGCATTGACCGGCCTAAATCACGCGTCCTAAAATTGGAGGCGTATTTGAGGTAGTCGAGCCTTCGCATTTATAACCCGAATCCTTCTAGGCCCCCGCAACTTTGTTTATGGGGTCGAAGTAGTCATACGGGGTCGAACACAGGGACAAGGTGGGTTGTGTTGATGACTCTGAATCGACACTCTACACTCCGGTGGATATAAAGAGATACTGAAGTTCCCCGAAGGGAACAACAAGATGTCACGATTAAATCAAAGAAAACTATCTCCAACTGGAGTTACAAGAAAGATTAAGATTTTGTCATTTAGCAGTTTTTAGGAATTTTCATGCAACAGAAAATAGAAAGGTAAACTGCAGCTTAAGGCGTAATGCAAGGGATAAGACTTTTAGAAAGATAAGCGGTAGCAGTAACACCCTGCACCCCTCCTCTCAGAGCGGGTGCCTCTAACCAAGCTTCAACACCCCTCTCGAGGTTGCTGGACTCAAGTTAGAGTGGAATGATACTAAAACAACTCCGTTCCGAGCACTCTCGTACTCCAGAATCGGACCGAACACTAGAGCCACAACCCAACTCTCGAAGTAGTTGCGACGGGAAAGACGATTCGGTAGCTAAGCGAAACGCGATCCAAAACATGCAAGCTAGAGTTCAGATATCCAACACAGTAGTTACCCAATCATAAGGCACTAAGCATTAAACAAATAGCAATTTAACATTTCTATTTCCATCAGCTATAAGGGTCTTAATACAATGCATAAGCTAAGAATTTAAATAACAGAATTAAAGATAGATGTCGCCTTCTTGATGTAGAAGGGCGAAAGACTACTACTACTCCCAGCCCGATACCGTCCAGGGACCTATCCCGGTACAGCCGTGTCGGGCGGCACGACCTCTCGGACGGCACGCCTGACGGACGACTATATCGTTCGAAGACCCTGGACGATACGCTCATGTCGGGCGGCACACCCTCTCGAGCGGCACGACTGACGGGGAGAGCGTATCGGTTTCGGTATCGTGTCGGCCAAGGATTCACATATACTACTGTCGGGCATTGCTGTCAGGCACTCGTGTCGCGTATCTACGTCGGCCGATATCGGCCCTCAGTGTCGTCCGGTACAGTCCTAGGTGAACCGATCCCCTCCCTCTCGGGATGAGGAAGAGCTCACCTAGTGTCGCCCGGTACGAGCACTGGGGCACGATACGGTTGCTCTCGCACTTCTCTCGCAGATCGCTCAAGTCCCCAACTGTCCGAACGGTGAACTGGCTAGCCGTCCCGACCTATCCAACCTCCGATGTTTCCGACCTGTCTTTTCGGCTTCCTGTAGCTGTTATTTATAGTCAGCTGGTTGGTGAGAAAACATGGTGCTCGAAGCACCACGTAGCTCCCTTATACGCCGGTCGATGGATGTGGATGGCCGATACAGGCATATCTCGGCGCGAGGTGCTGGCTATTGGTCACGTGATGGGCGGCACGCCTGCCGGTGGGTGGTCGTATCGCTCGACGAGCTGGGTCGTCGGGCAGCTTCGGCTCCCTGTCGGGTAGAAGGTGTGTCGGCCGGTACGTCCCTTTCGCAAGACACCCTTCTCCGCCGATCATTCTTGTGTCGCCCAGCCCCTGTCGGGTAGAAGGTGTGTCGGCCGGTACGTCCCTTTCGCAAGGCGCCCTTCTCCGCCGATCATTCTTGTGTCGCCCAGCCCCTGTCGGGCTGGGTTGTATCGGGCGTCAGGAAGGCCGAGGCGGGCTTAGACTTATTGTGGGCCGGAATCGGCCTTTTTGCACAAAAACGAGGAAAACTCTGTAGAAGATAGGAAAAATTGGAATAAGAGCGTTGCTTGGCCAATTATTGCGAAAATGCTAATAAAATGGAGGAAAATAGCAGAAAAGGGTAGTTTTGATAACAGAATAAAGGGCAAAAATGTCACAAAATTTGGTGTTATCAACTCCCCCAAACTTAGCTTTTTTATTGTACTCAATCAATATTTAAACTAAACTTTTGTGTTGCTTCTTCTTGCACAGCAAAACTTTAAGGCTAAAGGGTAGCACAAGATTTGCGATGTCTTGGAGGTAATGCTGTCTTAAAGCGAGCAAAAGACCTTGCCCTACTTACCTTATTATTTAAGTAAAATTTTTCTTCTCCACAGCTTCAGCGAGACTTTGGTGTATGATTCCAAAGTTAGCTTCCACACCAAACAGCTTTATTTTAAGGGCAGAAAGTTGTGTATAGGGTAGGCTAAGGCTTTTTGGGTTTTTCTTCTTGTTTCCCATCAGTCCATCCAGGTAAGGGTCCGTTAACGGGCAAGTGGTCCCTGGAGTCCAAGCCAGTTGGCTTTAGAGCAGTGATTTCACATCCTACGTACCACTGCCCCGGATCTACCATGCCTAAAGACGGGTACTTTTGGAAAACAAGTGTGTATATATTTTTTTCTTTTCTCTTATTGGGCACAACTCTCATACTTTTATTCACGCTCATAAGGCTTCTTTCTCTTTTTGGGATTTTTGTTGGGTAAGGGAAAACAAAAGAGATATCTGCTGTTTGGGCAGCTTTTTCCTTCTCCATACTCGTCTCTTAGCTGTTTGCGAGATTATTATTTTTCGAACATTTTTGGATGGCAAGGCACAATCTTTTGTTTGTTTGAGACAACATTATCAGAAAGATATGACAGAACTTGTAACTCGTTAAATATACAGAAAGTAAACTTTGCAAGAAGTCACAACAGGTTTTTATTATTAAAGCAACTTTGTACATATGCATAGGGGCAGGAAATTTGCAAAGGAAAGATTTTTGAAAATTTTTATATGGCATGCATGCGTACATCAGATATACAGGGAGCTATAAGGGCACATCAGGTAAAAGAGAATGAATATCGTAGAAAGCTTGAAGAGATAAAATTTTATACCTCCCTCACTGGCATGCCCCCCCAAACTTACTTTCTACTCTGTCCCAGAGTAGAGAAGAAAGCAAAAGTGAGGTAAAGCACAACCAGTGAGGGTTAGCTTTCTGATGTGCTGCAAAATGCTCCTACGAAGTTGCAACATGCCATTGGGAGGTTGTCTAGTGGGTTCGCTTTGGCGATGTAGCGGTTGAGCTGGAGCGAAACCCTCAAAATTCACTTCTGCCCCCCCCCCCCTTTCTTCACATCTCCGTTGTGAGCATAAACAAAGGGACTGGTTATCCGTCCCTAGTTTAGTTCCCAGGAGTGTGTAGTCAGTGTGGGCCCTCTCCCTTAAGGGGACGGAACCAGGGTGCCTCGAACTTGTTCGGAGGCCTTGGTTTCCGCACTCGTAGCTAGGTGACTCACTATTGGAGCTACCAAATCAAGAAGAATCTTCCTTTCCATTGTTGTTGCTGTTTCTGCCCGACAGTTGTTGCTGATCCCCGCGCTGTGCTTGCTGGCGCGGTAGGTGGTTTGCTCCATATGAGCCATACCTATTATTTAAAATTATTTATTCATCTGTTAGGCAAGAAAGATGAAAAGAAAGAAAACTTATTAAAACTGGGCGATAAGCGATCGGACGACACGATGTTGTCGCGCGATAAGGCTCGACGCCCGACACAGGTGTGTCGGGCGATTCGAGGTCACATGAAGCGAAAATATGACATCGCCGTGAGAAGCAAGACGCCTGATACAAAACATCGGGAAAGCGCTATCGACCGCCGTTACGCGCGAAAGCATGTCGGGTGATAGAAAATCTGCAGGTCAAGCGAACCCGATAAGCGTCTCGATAAGAGATACTGGCGTCGGGCGACAGGGTTATCGGCCGATAAACGTGTCGGTCTACAAGCCTATCGGGCGACAAGCCATGTCGTTTGGTATGAAAACAACAAGCCGACAGATACGCCCCACACGATGCAAAACCTGTGCCGGGCGAGAGATAACGTGCCGGGCAAAAGGCGTGTCGGGCTATACCTTTGCTCTCAGGAGGCATCGCCCGATACTAGGGCGAAGGCAAAATGGCCGACACACGAGCAAAAGGGGAGGATCACTGCATGCGTTTCCGGTGGCAAAAGGAAGAAAATGATAGCTAGCCCGTCACGAAGAAACCTCCACGTTATTTATAGAGAACCCAGCTGGGGGTAAAATGTGCAAAACATGGCGCGCGTCGGGCGTTTTAGTCACGCTATTCCCAAGACGCGAAGTCCCATCGGCCAGTCCAAGGGTCATCCACTGCCCTTGCATCGCCCGGGGTGAGGCTGCCCGATACAAGTAGTTCTGCGCCCAGCTGGTCGACACGGTAGAAAAGCTGGCGGTCAAAAGGCCAAAACTAAACCTGCGTGAAGTAAAAGGCTATTGCAGGGTAAAACATCATTGGTATAGAGAAGGATCTCCTACCTCAGATGGTATTACTCCTCAATGCTCCGCAAAACCCAGCGACGGCCCATAAAACAAAAGGAGTCAGCACACGTGCGCATGTACTGACTTGGGCCTTATTACAGTCCATAATGGTTGTTTTTACAAAGAAAACAAATGTATCCTAATCTATGACTCGGGCTGCCTCCCGAGGAGCGCTGAAGTTTTCGTCGCCAGCTCGACCGGTGTAGGCTCTTCGGTTGCACCCACATCCAGCAAGTCAATCTCTGCTTTCCTGACAAAAGCTTCGTCCTCATAAAACCTTTTCACTCTGTGCCCGTTCACCTTGAAGATCTTGGTCGGGTCATCCTTGTCGCGGAGCTCCATCATTCCTGATGGGTATATCTTTGCCACAGAAAACGGTCCCGACCATCTTGTCTATAATTTCCCAGGAAAAAGACGGATGGAGGACTTGAATAACAGGACCTTATCCCCTTCACTCACATCCTTTCTCCTAAGGTGGGCATCATGCCACATTTTTGTTCTTTCCTTGTAGATCTTTGCATTCTCGTAGGCGTGAATCCTCAGCTCTTCGAGCTCTTGAAGCTGTAAAAACCTCTTTTCTCCTGCTTTGTCTAGATCCATATTTAGGAACTTGATCGCCCACAGGGCCTTGTGTTCTAGTTCCAAAGGCAGATGGCAGGATTTTCCATATATAAGACGGTAGGGGGTGGTTCCAATGGGCGTCTTGTAAGCAGTACGGTAGGCCCATAGTGCGTCGTCAAGTTTCATAGACCAGTCCTTCCGCGTGCGGCTGACAGTCTTTTCTAATATCCGCTTGATCTGTCTGTTTGAGACCTCTACCTGCCCCGATGTCTGTGGGTGGTAGGGCGTAGCAATCTTATGTTTTACTCCATACTTGCGTAAAAGCGCTTCGAACTGCCTTTCTCCGAAGTGTGACCCGCCGTCGCTTATTACGGTGCGCGGTATACCGAAATGGGGAAAGATGGTCTTCTCAAAAAGCTTGATAACCGACTTGGCGTCGCATGTTTGGGTGGCTACCGCCTCTACCCATTTCGACACATAGTCTACTGCCACTAGTATGTATTGATACCCCTGGGACGGGGGAAACGGCCCCATGTAATCAATCCCCCAAACGTCAAATATTTCCACTTCGATCCAGCTTGCCATTGGCATTTCATTCCTCCGCCCTATATTTCCCGTTGACTGGCACTCTTTGCAAACCTTTACAAATCGTGCAACATCTTTAAATAAGATGGGCCAGTATAAACCTGATTGTAGCACTTTTGCCGCTGTTCTTTCGCTACCCAGGTGTCCACCATAGGGGGAGGCGTGGCATCCCTTCAGGATATCGGCAGTTTCTTCTTCCGGGATGCACCTCCTGTACAAGTTGTCTACGCATCTTCTGAACAGGAGAGGATCATCCCAGTAATAATTCTTGGCATCTGCGAATAGCTTCTTCTTTTGATTGTAGGTGATGTCAGGAGGCAGCTCTCCACAAGCGAGGAAATCGCAGATGTCTGCAAACCAGGGCAAACCTTCTTCTTGAGCTTCAGCCATCATGAGAGCTTCATCGGCAAAGTTGTCGTCGATCTGTGGCCCTCTCTGTCTCTCAGCCACTATCCTCGATAGGTGGTCTGCGACCACATTTTCCGCGCCTTTCTTGTCGATAATCTCATGATCGAATTCTTGGAGCAACAAGGCCCATCTCAACAATCTGGGCTTTGCGTCTTTCTTTTGCATTAAGTATTTTATCGCCCCATGATCTGTGTATACCTTGACCTTTGATCCGACGAGATACGATCTGAACTTATCAAACGCGAAGACAACCGCGAGCATTTCCTTTTCGGTGGTTGTGTAGTTTACTTGTGCTTCGTCCAACGTGCGACTAGCGTAGCAAATCACATGGTGCTTTTTATCTTTCTTTTGCCCCAGGACTGCTCCCACTACGTAGTCGCTAGCGTCGCACATTAGCTCAAAGGGTAAACCCCAATCTGGCGCTTGAAGGATAGGTGGTGATACTAAAGCATTTTTCAGGGTCTGAAAAGCACTGAGACAATCGTTAGAGAAAACAAATTCAGCATCCTTTACCAGGAGATTGGACAATGGTTTGGAAATCTTTGAGAAGTCCTTGATGAATCTTCGGTAATATCCGGCGTGCCCGAGGAAGCTTCTTATCCCTGTGACGGAATTTGGTGGAGGAAGCTTAGATATAGCTTCGATTTTGCTGGTATCCACCTCGATCCCGCACCTTGAGATCTTATGCCCTAGGACGATGCCCTCCCGTACCATGAAATGACATTTTTCCCAGTTCAGGACCAAGCTGTTTTCCTCGCACCTTTGAAGTACTAATGACAGGTTCTTCAGACAGCTATCGAAGTCCCTTCCATAGACGGAGAATTCGTCCATAAAAACTTCCACGATGTCTTCTAGAAAATCTGAGAACATTGATATCATGCATCTTTGAAAGGTGGCGGGGGCGTTGTAGAGTCCAAAGGGCATCCTTCTAAAGGCATAAGTGCCGTAGAGGCAGGTGAACGTCGTTTTCTCCTGGTCGTCGGGTAAGATGGGTACCTGGTAGAATCCTGAAAAGCCATCAAGAAAACAGAAATAATCATGATGCACTAATCTTTCAAGAACTTGGTCAATAAAAGGTAGCGGAAAATGATCCTTTTTTGTAGCCTGATTTAGCCTTCGGTAGTCAATGCACATTCTCCAACCGGTGACGGTCCTTACCGCCACTTCGTCGCCCTTCTCACCCTTAACCACAGCCATTCCGCCTTTCTTGGGTACTACGTGGATCGGGCTTACCCAGTTGCTGTCGCTAATTGGGTAAATGATCCCTGCGTCCCTAAGCTTTATTACCTCTTTCTTGACGACCTCCTTGAGCATCTGATTCAGCTTCCTCTGGGGTTGGACCAGGGGCTTGGCAGACTCATCCAAGTTGATGCGATACATGCAAAGGGCGGGGCTAAGGCCTTTGATATCATCTACGGAATATCCTATAGCCCCCCTGTGGAGTCTTAACTCCTCAAGGAGCCGGTCCAGCTGATTTCTTGAAAGATCTGCGTTTACAATGACTGGGTTCCTCTGTTCTTCATCTAAAAATCCGTACTTCAGTCCTTCAGACAACACTCTTAAATCCGGCTTTGCTCGGGGTGTCTCCTCCTGAGGTTCTTCCTCAAGGGAGGCATACTTCACAGAGTTTACCTCCTCCTCTTCTTCTTGCAAGTCTTTGTCAGAAAGGTTGAAAATGTCGAGATGCTTTACGACCTCGAGATCTTCGAGGTCGGGAACCTGACAGCTTATTGCTCTCGTGAGGGGATCCACTGTCCGGATATCCTCCTCTAATTCCTCGCAGAATTTATTGTAGCTATCCGCAAAATAGGCTGATTCAGACAGGGATGGACCTCTCATGATTTCCTTCATCTTGAAGTCCACGTGGCTGTTTCCAACCCTCAAGGTGATTATCCCTTCAGAGACATCAATCAGCGCCCTCCCTGTTGCCAAGAAAGGGCGTCCGAAGATGATCGGACATTTGGGATCTTCAACTGTGTCGATGACGACGATGTCGCAGGGAATAAAGAAATCACCGACCCTAATCGGCACATCTTCGACAATGCCTACAGGTCTTTTGAAAGAGTGATCCGCCAGTTCAATCCGCATATTGGTTCGAACCATGTCGGTCAAACCCATCCTTTGCGCAAAACTTAAGGGTGTGAGGCTGATGCTTGCTCCCAAGTCCGCTAGACCTTTCCGCTCGACATTGTCCCCGATGGCGAATGGGATTGTGAAAGCTCTGGGATCCCTTCTCTTAGTCGGCAAGCCGGGCTTTACGAAGGCAGAGGAAGTAGAGGCCAGGTACACTGTCTCTATACTTCCTCCCCTTCTTTTCTTCATTATTAGATCTTTGAGAAACTTGGCGTATGTGGGCATCTCCTCCAAAGCGTCAAGGAAGGGGACTTCAAGATGCAGCTTCCTGATCGAATCCATGAACCTTTCGTGCCACTTTTTCAGATTTGCCTTGATCAGCTTGTACGGGAACGGTACCCTGGGAGCGTAAGGATTCCTCCCACCAGATGGCTCATCGGACGGTCTCAGCGCAGGCTCTTCGGCTTCTGCAGGCCTGCCTCCATCTCCTGCTGGAACGGCATCCTTGGGCCCTTGCTCAGGTTCCGGTGGGGCTTCATCAGCGCGCTCTACTGTCTTTCCTAATCTAAGCACTGCCATTACTGCAGTTTCAGGGTGAGGGAGCATTTTTCCTGTAGGGTTCTTCATCAGAGCAGCCATCTGAGACAGCCGTTGATCGACCTCCCATTGACGCATCTGCAGACTCGCCGTCTGGTGTTGCATGGAATTCAGAGATCCAAGGCTGGTAAGCGTCCCCTGTACCAGCTGGTTGATGATGGTGTCCTGTCTTTTTATGTAGGCGGAAAGCTGACCAACCCAATTAGGCCGGGTCACTTTCTCGCTTTGGCTCTGACATTCGCCCTCAGAAAGGGGTTGCTCACAACGAGGCATGGTTGACGGTCTCGGTGTTCAGTAGATCAGAGTACCTGAAAACCGCATAAAAATCATGTTTAGAAAATTATAATTGGGGTAAAGAATAATGCTTAAAGTAAAAGAAAAAGAAAAAGAAAAAGAAGTGCTGTCAAGCCTATTTCTAAGCTTGAGGCACGGGAGTGTAGTTAGTGGATTCAGATTCGTCAATAGTGCCATTTGCCTTGTCCCCGGCAACGGCGCCAGAAAGTTGACCGGCCTAAATCGCGCATCCTAAAATTGGAGGCGTATTTGAGGTAGTCGAGCCTTCGCATTTATAACCCGAATCCTTCTAGGCCCCCGCAACTTTGTTTACGGGGTCGAAGTAGTCATACGGGGTCGAACACAGGGACAAGGTGGGTTGTGTTGACGACTCTGAATCGACACTTTACACTCCGGTGGATATAAAGAGATACTGAAGTTCCCCGAAGGGAACAACAAGATGTCACGATTAAATCAAAGAAAACTATCTCCAACTGGAGTTACAAGAAAAATTAAGATTTTGTCATTTAGCAGTTTTTAGGAATTTTCATGCAACAGAAAATAGAAAGGTAAACTGCAGCTTAAAGCGTAATGCAAGGGATAAGACTTTTAGAAAGATAAGCGGTAGCAGTAACACCCTGCACCCCTCCTCTCAGAGCGGGTGCCTCTAACCAAGCTTCAACACCCCTCTCGAGGTTGCTGGACTCAAGTTAGAGTGGAATGATACTAAAACAACTCCGTTCCGAGCACTCTCGTACTCCAGAATCGGACCGAACACTAGAGCCACAACCCAACACTCGAAGTAGTTGCGACGGGAAAGACGATTCGGTAGCTAAGCGAAACGCGATCCAAAACATGCAAGCTAGAGTTCAGATATCCAACACAGTAGTTACCCAATCATAAGGCACTAAGCATTAAACAAATAGCAATTTAGCATTTCTATTTCCATCAGCTATAAGGGTCTTAATACAATGCATAAGCTAAGAATTTAAATAACAGAATTAAAGATAGATGTCACCTTCTTGATGTAGAAGGGCGACAGACTACTACTACTCCCAGCCCGATACCGTCCAGGGACCTATCCCGGTACAGCCGTGTCGGGCGGCACGACCTCTCGGATGGCACGCCTGACGGACGACTATATCGTTCGAAGACCCTGGCCGATACGCTCATGTCGGGCGGCACACCCTCTCGAGCGGCACGACTGACGGGGAGAGCGTATCGGTTTCGGTATCGTGTCGGCCAAGGATTCACATATACTACTGTCGGGCATTGCTATCAGGCACTCGTGTCGCGTATCTACGTCGGCCGATATCGGCCCTCAGTGTCGTCCGGTACAGTCCTAGGTGAACCGATCCCCTCCCTCTCGGGATGAGGAAGAGCTCACCTAGTGTCGCCCGGTACGAGCACTGGGGCACGATACGGTTTCTCTCGTACTTCTCTCGTAGATCGCTCAAGTCCCCAACTGTCCGAACGGTGAACTGGCTAGCCGTCCCGACCTATCCAACCTCCGACGTTTCCGACCTGTCTTTTCGGCTTCCTGTAGCTGTTATTTATAGTCAGCTGGTTGGTGAGAAAACATGGTGCTCGAAGCGCCACGTAGCTCCCTTATACGCCGATCGATGGATGTGGATGGCCGATACAGGCATATCTCGGCGCGAGGTGCTGGCTATTGGTCACGTGATGGGCGGCACGCCTACCGGTGGGTGGTCGTATCGCTCGACGAGCTGGGTCGTCGGGCGGCTTCGGCTCCCTGTCGGGTAGAAGGTGTGTCGGCCGGTACGTCCCTTTCGCAAGGCGCCCTTCTCCGCCGATCATTCTTGTGTCGCCCAGCCCCTGTCGGGCTGGGTTGTATCGGGCGTCAGGAAGGCCGAGGCGGGCTTAGACTTATTGTGGGCCGGAATCGGCCTTTTTGCACAAAACGAGAAAAACTCTGTAGAAGATAGGAAAAATTGGAATAAGAGCGTTGCTTGGCCAATTATTGCGAAAATGCTAATAAAATGGAGGAAAATAGCAGAAAAGGGTAGTTTTGATAACAAAATAGAGGGCAAAAATATCACAAAATTTGGTGTTATCAGGCATCCTTCCCATTTATTGGATGAAGAAACATTAAATCTTAACCATTAGGTCAAGTTCATATATTAAAACCATCTATTGTAGTATAGGTCCGACCATTGCATCAAATGACCCAAGAAACCCTTGGTTTTAAGGCTTAATTGATGCTACAACTACATGCTTAACTCACAATAGGTTGTTAGATCAACACTATATTCATTAATCACCATTGAATATCAAGCTAATGTCAACATTGATTGATAGCATCATTAGGGCACTTAGTTGTTGATAATTAAGATTCTAATTAAGCCAAAACCTGACCTAAGGGGTGAACGTCAGTTGAAACCCTTGGTCACCATAATCAGTTGTCATGAAGACAACACCATCATTTGTTGCAATGGTACCACCAATGGGTCATATGTTTATAGAAGAAATCAACTTAAAACCCTAAAATTGACCATTGGTTGATAGGTGCTTAGCACCATAGATTGTCAAACCAACCTGATCCAAGTCATATTAGACATTAGGAATAATGTATACATGATCACAAGTTCATATAGAACTGAAGTCAGAACAGGGAATATTATAAAATCGAAATCCAAGTCAAGCATAGCTTTTCAGTGCATGAATCATCATTTTCAAGCCAGAACACGAGCTAGAAAGCTTATGGTAAGCAATAAATGTGGAACAAGTTATAAAACTTGCCTCTAATGAGAAGATAAACTCCCACACATAATAAAACAGGAGAAGGTAGGGTATAAAATCTAATCATAAGTTGTGAACTCGTCCATCTAGCACCTCTCTTCGTCAAATGAGCAAACCCTAAGCATAAAGAGCAAGAAAGGTAGGGTTTTAGAGCTTTAGAGAAATTTCTACCATATAACAGCAAGGTTCTAACCTGGAGAAAGGTAGGAGGAAGGATAACAAAGAAATAAACGAAGGAAAGAAGGGGATTCTTACTCTTTTAGGTCAATATCACTAGAAGGAAGATTTTTAAACCCAAAATGGAAGTCAATTGCAACCCTAGATTCTTTTTCCAAGAAGCTCCCCTATTTCTTCTTCCTTAGACAGGAAATTCGCAGCATCATAGAGGGAGGACGAGGTTTGTAGAAGGAGGGAAGTGGTGGAGAGAAAATGGCTCATTTTGGTGCTTAGGGATAAGTATATGGAACTTTAAGATAAAGAAAAAGAAAAAGTTGAAGTTCTAGTATCTTTCCAAGTGTCCATGGCCTTAAACTATTAAAAATATACAAGCACATTCACAAGCAGATCCCCCACCATCCATAGAGAGATGCTTATCCCTTGATTCTTGAATTTCCAAGCAAAACAAATAACTCTTTAGTTGACAGCTACTAAAGGTAGCTCATCCATGAAGGGGTAAACCCTAAAATACCCTTGGAGAAAACACCTTCAAACCAAGGATTAAAAAAGTTCCCCATGGCTCAACAAGATCAAGAATGATGAGATAATATACAAGGAACATAATGCAAGTGATAAATTGCAAAGAAAACCTCTCAATTGGGTAAATTGCAGAAAAGTCCAAAATGTGCATAAAATTGCATAACTTGCTCAAACAGTGTCCAAATTGGACCAAATTTGAAACTTAAGCTTGTATTATGATTTCAAAGCATATCACAAGGTTATATTAGGATTATAAAAATTCAATTATGATAATTAATCTTATTCAAATCATTAAGGAAGTTTAGGGGTCTTACAGTAGCAGTCTCTGGATACACGTTTTCCATGTGTTCGATATAGGCATATATTACGTTGATATGTGCACTTGCATTTTTGACGTGTAGTTTACACACATCAAGTTTTTAGCGCCGTTTCCGGGGAAAACAGTGTGCCCAACACTATGAGTGTTGTGACCGACCACTCTAGGCCACAATTTTTGTTTAAAGTTGAAAATTCTCGTTTTTATTCATTTAGTAGTATTTTGTGTTCTCACTTTGCGATTAAGTTTCAGGTACTAGTGCATGGTTCACACTCGAACCACTGATTACAGAGAGTCTACTCCAACCATTGCATATCAAGAGGATATTTTTCACTGGGCACAAGAATTTGGAGCTTCAGCTGAGAATCTCATCCCAACTCCACCACTACATGAAACACAACCAGAACAACCAGAGATGACTGATGCAAATGTGGAACCTAAAGAGCAGATGGTCTGGGAGAAAATGAAGGCATCTTCTACCATAGATCAGTTGGGGCCAATCAAAAGGCATGCTATCAATGTGGGCAGTTACAAGATAGACCATAGTTTGGTGGCACTGGTTAAATCACAAACATTCCATGGCCACGGTATGGAGGACCCAATGACACACATCAACAACTTTGTGGAGAGTTGTGATATGTTGAAGATTGATAGGGTCCCATCTACAGTTATATACTTGAAGCTATTTTCTTATTCACTATCAGACAATGCAAAAGCATAGTTCTTTAGTCTTTTTCCATAATCGATAAAGACCCGAGACCAACTGATAGATGTCTTCTCCAAGCGGTACTTTCCACCCCAAAAGACCAATGAGCTAGTTGGGAAGATTTATAAATGCAATAAGCATGCAGAGGAATTGTATTCAGAAGTGTGGGAGAGATTCCAGAACATATTGATGAAAGTCCCTCATCATGGGATTGATCTTTATAGCCAAACAAAGACTTTCTACTATGGGTTGCATAAGGGAGAAAGAACCTCATTTTATAGCACAGAATCAAGTTTTTTCCTCAAAAACAAGGCGTCCAGGTGTCATGAAATTCTGAAGAACGTGGCTAAAAGCAGTCATGGGGAGATGAAAGAGAAACTACAACAATAGGGAAAAGTTTTGGAGAGTCTAGAGTCATCATGGCACTAAGTGAGAAGTTGGACAACCTCACAAGGAATCTTGAGCAAAAATTTGGCACCTCATATGGAGGTGAAGAGGAAGATTGCATGTACCTACATCAGCAATATCAGCAGGATAGGGGGCCCTGTAAGATAGATAGAATTGAATACATGCTAGGTAGGCTAGTGAGTCAAAATGAGACCTTATTGGACCATACAAAATGGGTGCAACAAAATCATGAGGCTCAGACCAACATTCTTGAAAATCAGATCTCTCAGATAATAGTAGATGTGGATTCCATAAAGAAGCCCATTCACTAGGGATTTCCTCATAATATAGAGACAACTCATCAACATCACCAAGTAAAGTTTGTCTCTGTTGTCAAGGAGCCAGAATGTCTTACTGAGGAGTCACCAAAGCAGCACACTCTAGAGCCAGATCGGGTGTATATACTAAAAGTTCCATATCCCTGTAACCTATATGGGAGACCAGGGGGGGCAGAACACTAGTGCGGTATTGTAACACCCCACTTTTTACAATATAAATAAATCACTGAGCGGAAGCACTTTACTCAGGGGGGTGTCAAAAACATGATGTTCAATTGCAATTTGAATAAATGAAACACTTTGCATTTAATAAAATCAGACTCATATATAGTTTTGACAAGGAAAATCTACATCAAGTTCATCTAATCTAATTTGATAACAAGACTATGCACAATGATATCTAATCTTTGGATCACCATGGTAAATGGAACCCCACTAGGTCTTTTCTTTTTGAAGATTCCTTGAGTTATTCCTTAGATGTCAAAAAGTGCCTTCCTCCTAAGATTCTCCTTACCTATGGGCATCATGCCCCCATCCATGCATAAAACCAATAGTAAGTGGAATTGAACATATAATAACTTTAAAGGCGTGTAAATTGAAAATAGACTTTAAACATTAAGCATTGAAAAAGAGACAATTGCTTTTAGATTATATCTTTTATCTTGACCTATATAAGAATCCTCATGTTTTGCACTGAAGTGCCTTTTCTCTTATGCACCTAAGTGCCTCTTCTCTTATGCACTAAAGTGCCTCTTAGTTTTTCTCCTAGGAGCCTCTTGGTGAGGATATTATATAAGTTATCTTATCACATTATCTTTCTCTTAGAAACTCTTTCTTTGCTCTTAATTCTTAATTTTTGATTTTATTCTTAATGTACATGAAAGTGATACAATAATATGGATGATAAAAACATAACATTCAATTCATCACAAGTTCATTGAATTTAAGCAATCGAAAGAGATAACACATTCATAACATTCATTGCATACATACATACATAAATTTAAACAAGAACTATGTTCAATTAGCACAGACCACTAACCTTGCACTTAGAGGAGATATGATCTTCCTTCCTAGGTTGAATAAACCCTAATCATGTCCTTAGGGTTTGAAAACCCTAAAGACTCTTTTCATAACATGCTATATATCAATTTACATTCCATTCATAACCTAAAACCCTAATTTTAGCAACTTATGAATTCTTATTACCAAATTAAATGCATGATGATCTTTTTATCCAAAAAGATCATACTTTAACCATTAAGATAATTTGAATATATTATGATTAAAACTAAGGAATTAAGGTTGTTATGATCTTAATACACTAAGTTAGCAACTTTAGGCACTTTTAGAATAAAGAAATAGAATTAGGTCATGAAACTATTTTCTAGTAGATTTCTTGTGTTTTTTGATAAAATTTTCATATATCACTTAATCTTTATCTGAGCATCCTGGAAATGTCCATAATTTTTGCAAGTTAAACATCAAACTGCCAATAGGAGAATGCCAAGTCAACAATCAATTTTACTAATCTTGTTTATCTACATGGCACGACCAACCAATGGGCTCATACCCAATCAGCATGACGCACCCGCATGACCACGCAAAGGTAAAGAGGCATAATGACCAAAAGGGTCGATACCTATCTATGTAGGACTCAGGGGCAGGCTAGTAAATTCATTAATTTTCATCTTCAATCTCAGGTCACCTCGTCCTCATAATACAACATAGGTCTTGCGGTCAACCTCCAATGTTGACTTTGCATGTTTGTGCCTCAGAGCAGCACGTTTTTAAGCAATTCTCTCAGACTCTCCTTTCTAGACTTGACCATGGTTTTTAATTTTCTAGGGAGAGCCTGGAGCAGGGCGAACCACAAGATGGTTTCTTTGACAGGGTTTAGGGAGCAACTAGTGGTGGAGGATGGGTCTAGCAGACAAATTGGAGGCAAAGGTGAGAAGTTTGGATTCGAGTAGTGCCTCACGAATAAAAATCAGGGTCTCACAGGGGATTGTTCCCCCTTATGTAGGTCTGGCTATGGAGGGGGTGGTCAACGGGGGGTCTAAAATTGGGAAAAGTCTTGACTCCTCCCAAGACAGGGAAATCTAGGGATGGTTTGATTTGGAAACTTCTCCCGAAACTAAAGGGGACATTTTTAGGCATCCACATAGATCACAAAGAGAGAGGTGAGAGGGGAGAAGCAACGGTACTGTAGCCATGTTTCACGATTTGTCTCAAGGTAGGAGATGATGGGTAACCATTGGATTTTGATCTGAGGGCTAAGAACATGTGTGACAAATAAAAGGACTGGGCCCTAGATTCCAAAATAAGATGACCGTGACAT
This sequence comes from Alisma plantago-aquatica, assembly GCA_963693085.1. Taxonomy (NCBI): domain Eukaryota; kingdom Viridiplantae; phylum Streptophyta; class Magnoliopsida; order Alismatales; family Alismataceae; genus Alisma; species Alisma plantago-aquatica. The sequence goes on along the minus strand of OY856413.1, from coordinate 588,696,017 downwards.
TTAAATGCATAAATCAATCAATGCCTTTAATTTAGGAAATATAAATAAATTTATAACTCTCTCTCTCTCCTATTATCCAAATAATCCCCAAATTTAAGAGAAAGTGTTTAACACCTATATCTCTGTGTGGGAAAGATTTGGGGTAAAAATACGAAAGTTAAATACCCTTTTCTTGCCCCTTAAGTCATTGACTTATTTGATTTATTCAATACATTAAGTAACTTCTTTTTCCATCCAAACTTGTCAAGCAACCTCATTTAAGTGTATATTTCTCTTAGGTGCAAGTTAGGTTCGAATTATTCCCAATGGTTACCCTTAGCATACCTTTTCTATAAATTTGCACACAAATCCTTATTAATCAATTTACTTTAACTTTAATGCAATTATTTATTAGATATTGTGAAAAAGGCTTTCCTTTGTGATCCATTGAGCCAAAATTCGAGATTAATCTTATTGGTTCACTGAAAAGTTATTTCATCTTCCCTTTTGTGCCTTTTTGACTAATTTCTTTAGAGGAGAGAGAAAAGAAACCATCATTTATATCTTTGTGTTAATTGTAACACATAATGTACATATGAAAGAGAAAAAGTATTTTGAGTCCTATTTTACTCCTCTCACTCCATTATCTCTTAAGAAATTTCATTTCATGGTCTTTTTGCATTAAGACCCTCAACTATTTTATTTTAAGTAAAACCACATTATAAGGTTCAAATTACTCTTAAAATTTTGGGATGCTATAATTCTACCCACCTTAAATAAATTTCCTCCTCAAAATTTTCCTTAGGCTACTACCCACCTTAGGGTTTTGCTTACCTCTTCATTTAATGGTACTTAACATTCAAAGGTTCATTTATGTTCATAATTTTGCATGAAAGAATTATGTAGCATAAGACATCTAAATTCATTATGATTATGTGGGCATGGATTAAATATTACTTTACTCCTCGCATTCTCAACTTATACTTAGGGTTAAGAAACCAACTCATAACTATACCTAGAGCTTGACTTCTCTAACATTAGGTGTCGATGGCAATCTGTTTTAGGTCTTTTGTATTACCCATATTTTTGACATCCCTGAGTAGGTGTTAATTAGGCACATACCCAACGATGAGAGATCCTATTATGCTACCATTCACCAACCTAATAGTACACATGTCCCATACCACACATACTATTATGAAGGGGAAAGATGCGCTATAAGTCTAATGCTTATGACATCCCTCTATATTCCTCACATGGTGTGCACCAACCACTGAGATAAGAGAGGATATGACACTAGCTAAGATTAGGTCAATACCTAATGACCAAACTAGATATACACATATCCCTAATATATATATTTCTACTCTAGGGTGAAAACTCTTGTTATCTTAGGGTTTGATACTCTTCTTTGGAGTCCATTCCTATACCTTAATGTCATATCTTCATTCTAGGGTGACTATGTGAATCATATTTGCCTAGTGTCCATTTACCAAATTGCTTTGATACCATATTGTAACACCCCACATTTCACAACATAAATAAATCACAGAGCGGAAGCACTTTACTCAAGAGGGTGTCACAAGATGCTATTCTTTTCAATTTAAAGTAAATGAAACACTTTGCATTGGATAAAATCAGATTCATACATATTTTTGACAAGGAAAATCTACATCAAGTTCATCTAATCTAATTTCATAAAAATAACATGCATAATGATATCTAATCTTTGGATTGCCTTGGTAAATGGCACCCCACTAGGTCTTTTCTTCTTAAAGATTCCTTGAGCTATTCCTTGGATGTAAAAAAGCTCCTTCTTCCTAAGATTGCTCCTTACCTACGGGCATCACGCCCCCAACCATGCATAAAACCAGTGGGTAAGTGGAATTGAACATATTATAACTTTAAAAGATATGTAAATTGAAAATAGACTTCAAACATTAAATATTGAAAAAGAGACAATTGCTTTTAGATTATGTCTTTTATCTTGACATATATAAGAATTCTTGGGTTTTGCACCAGAGTGTCTCTTCTCTTATGCACCAAAGTGCCTCTTGGATTACACCTAAGTGCCTCTTCTCTTATGCACCAAAGTGCCTCTTAGTTTTGCTCTAAGGAGCCTCTTAGTGAGGATCTTATATAAGTTATCTTTAAACATTCTATTTCTCTTAGAAACTTTTTCTTTGCTCTTAAATCTTCATTTTTAACTTTACTCTTAATGTACATGGAAGTGATACAATAATATGGATAGTAAAAACATAACATTCAATTCATCACAAGTTCATTGACTTTAAGCAATTGAAATAGACAATACATTCATAACATTCATTGCATACATGCATACATACATAATTCAAACAATGACTATGTTCAATTCGAATTGACCACTTACCTATACTTAGAGTAGATATGATCTTCCTTAGTAGGTTCAGTAAACCTTAATCATGTCATTGGGGTTCGAAAACACTAAACACCATGTTCATAACATGCAATAATTCAATTTACATTCCATCCATAACCTAAAACCCTAATTTTAGCAACTTATGGATTCTTATTCCCAAATTAGATCCATGATGATCTTTTTATCCAAAATGATTAAATGTTAACTATTAAGACCATTTAAATATATTACCATTCTTAAAACTAAGGAATTAAGGTTATTATGCTCTTAATACATTAACTTGGCAACTTTAGGCACTTTTAGAATTTGAAACAGAATTAGGTCATGAAACTATTTTTAGTATATTCCTTGTGTTTTTCTTATAAATTTTCATATATTACTTATCTTTATTTGAGCATCTAAGCAATCTCCATAATTTTTGCAAGTTAAACATTAAATTGCCAATAGGAGAGCGCCAAGTTAGCAATTAGTTTTACTATTATTTATCTACATGGCGCAACCAGCCAACGGGCTCACGCCCAATCAGTGTGACGTGCCCGCATGACCAAGCAAAGGTAAAGAAGCATAATGACCAAAACGGTCTCTACCTCTCTATGTAGGACTTGGGGGTAGGCTGGTAAATTCATTAATTTTCATCTTCAACCTCGGGTCACCTCCTCCTCACGATACAACGTTGGTCCAGCGGTCAACTTCCAGTGTTGACTTCATGTGTTTATGCCTCAGAGCAACATGTTTTTAAGCAATTCTTTTTGCCTCTCCTTTTTTGACTTGACCATGGTCTTCAATTGTCCGAGGAGAGCCTAGAGTAGGGCGAACCACAAGATGGTTTCTTTGGTAGGGTTTAGGGAGCATCTAGTAGTGGAGGATGGGTCTAGTAGATGAATTGGAGGCAATGGAGAGAATTTTGGACTCGAGTAGTGCCTCACAAACAAAAATCAGGGTCTCATAGGGGAATGTTCCCCCTTATATAGGTCTGGATTTAGAGAGGGGTGGTCTGAGAGGGGTCCAAAATTGGGAAAATTCTTGATTCCCCTCTAGACAGGGAAATCTAGGGATGGTTTGATTCCAAAACTTCTCCAAAAACTATATGGAACATTTTTAGGCGTTCACATTGATTGTAAAGAGAGAGAGATATGTGAGATGGGAGAAGAAATGGTACTCTAGCCATGTTTCCTCATCCGTCTCAAGGTAGGAGACAATGAGGAACCATTGGATTTTGATCTGATGGCTAAGAACATGTGTGACAGATAAAAGGACTGGGCCCTAGATTCCAAAATAAGATGAACCGTGACATTTAAATGCATAGATCAATTAATGCCTTTACTTTCAGAAATCTAAATAAATTCACAACTCTCTCTCATTTTATCCAAATAATCCCAAAATTTAAGGGAAAGTGTTTACACCTAAATCTCTGTGTGGCAAAGATTTGTGGTGAAAATACGAAAGTTAAATATCCTTTTTTCCCCCTTAAGCCATTGACTAATTTGATTTATTTAAGACATTAGTTAACTTATTTTTCCATCCAAACTTGGAAAGAAACCTTATTTAAATGTATATTTCTCTTAGGTGCAAGTTAGGGTCGATTTATTCCCACTGGTTACCCTTAGCATACCTTCTCTAGAAATTTTCACACAAATCCTTATAAATCAATTTACTTTAACTTTAACGCATTAATTAATTAGATATTGTGAAAAAGGCTTTCCTTTGTGATACATTGAGTCAAAATTTGAGATAAAACTTATTGTCCACTTAAAAGTTATTTCAACTTCCCTTTTGTGCCTTTTTGAGTAACTTCTTTAGAGGAGAGAGAAAAGAAGCCAACATTTATATCTTTGAGTTAATTGTAACACAAAATGTACATATGAAAGAGAAAAAGTATTTTGAGTCCTATTTTACTCTTCTCACTCCATTATTTTTTAAGAAATTTCATTTCTTGGTCTTTTTGTAGTAAGACCCTCAGTTATTTTATTTTAAGTAAAACCACATTCTAAGGTTCAAATTATTCTTGAAATTTTGGGATGTTATAGGTATGCTCACACACACACATCAATAGATACAGGGTCAGCAAGAAGTGACAAGGGTACCCCATCTTCACTAGCTATGCAAGACGAAGAACTTCAAAGTTCCACCACTGCTATGTCACCGCCTTGAGTTCCAAAAAAGGTGCTTGCGCAACAGGAACAAGTGAAGGTTCTACTCTGTAGTAGAATAGTCACAGACAATAAGGAGGCACCCACAATTCAAGAAGAGTAGCCACATGCCATTACCTCCACATGAGACATGCCAAATTCTATCTCAGAAGGTGGGGTTGAAGCAAGATTAGGGGAGGAGATCCCTAATGTGCCCTACATTCCACCACACAAGTGTAGAGAGGCCCTACATTTCTCATCAACATTCCACTTGTGGAGGAGATAGAGAAGATTCCTGCATATGGGAGGTTCTTGAAGGACATCATGAATAAGAAGAGACAGATAAATGTCACAGATGTCTTGTGTGTTGGTGAAGTGGTTACTGCAGTAATCAGGGGAAGACTATCGAGGAAGAGAAAAGGTCTAGGATATTTCTACATTCCTTGTTCCATAGGCAGTCAACATTTCCAACAAGCACAGTGTGACTCTAGGCGAGCATAAATATGATGCCTCTCTCTACATTTCAAAAGTTATGGTTGAAGGAACCAACAAAAATATGCATGACAATTGATTTGGAATATAAATCCATTGTGAGGTTGAATGGGATATGCGAGGATGTTCTAGTCAAAGTTGACAAATTCATATTTCATGTTGATTTTGTGGTCATGGATACGCATGAGATGCGACGATCCGAGATGTTGTTAGGAAGGTTGTTCCAAGCTACTGTCGACATGACCACTGCCATTGGTAGAGGCTACTTGAGACTCAAGATAGACAATGATAAAGTGGAGTTTAGACTTCTAAATGAATATTCACAACCATCTTGTGACAATCTAGGTTGAGGAAGACTCATCTTGTCGAGCCTAAGACATTAAATAAGGGCGCTTATGGGAGGAAACCTATTTTCATTTGGTTATTTACTATTTGTTTAGGTCTTTTCATTAGTTACATTTCATAATTTTCTTTTTAGATTTTAGTTGATTTAAAAGGGTACCTTGATGGTCTTGTTTGGTGTGCAAGCATAGTCAAAGTCGGTATTACCGACACCCAAGTCAGCACTACTGATTCCTTATTAGGTTAACTCCTACAAAAAGTTGATAGTACTAACACTAAAGTCGGTACTACTGACTTTTCTCAGCAAAATCACATGACTTTTCTCAACAAAATATTTACAGTGATGCATAAAAGGTTGTTGATACCACCAAATCATATAGCTCAAAGAAGGATCGAGAACATCACATCTCGGTACCTCTGAGATGCAAATTGGTGGCACCAACAAGAGGGATATATGCATACATAACTTGATCTAGAGAACCACCATGCCTCCACCACCACCACCCTTCAGAGCAATTGGTATCCCCATTTCACTTCTAGGTTTGATTTTTGACTATGCGGACATAGACAAGTTCAAGCTTAGGGGCGTGTTAGAATGGCTTTATCTTTATTTTATCATTTAGTGTGATTTTAGATTCTTTATTTAATTTGTAGTATCCACATCTATCTAGTGTAATAGTGGAGCATTAGTTGCATGCTTTGTGCCTTTTCATAGAGTGTGCTATTTTGTACTTTTGCAATCGAAAGTAATTTGTTTTAAAGCTTAGTTGCATACTCTAAGGCAACATCACCTAGAGTAAGTGTATGGGTTAGTTAGCTTATGGACATTTGATATGAATGGAAATCTTAATTATTCATGTAAAGTGGATGATGATGGAGTTTGATCCTGAATTGATCAAATAATTAACGAGACGTTAATTTGAAGTTTTAGAAAGAAATCCTAAAGTTACCTTGTATACAGGTCAGTAGTAGAGGGACATATCATATCTTAAGAGAGGCATTGTCTCTTATTGTGTGATTCCATCCATTCTTCCATCCATTTTGATCCACCACTTTAAGATGATCAAGTATCCTGAATTGTTTCCTCTTGATTGCATTGCATAGCATAATTGCTGACATTATAGTTAGTTTCTTTTTATGGTATTAGCTGCAGACTGAAAATAAATAAAAAGAGAAAATCACTTATGAATATCATCTAGTTGCATGACAACTCCATGTAGATTGCATACTTTTCGATTCATTCATTCTACACCATGAATTCATGTATTTTCTTCTAAAATTAAAAGTGTAAGTATACACATCCATACCTCTTAAAATAATTTGAGAAAAAACAAAGAAACAAAAGAAATTTTGATTAGTATAGTGAAGCCCAAGCATAATCTTCAATCATGCTAGAACATGGGCTAATGAAAAAATTTGAAAAAGAGGTAGGAAGGATGCCCTAGCACGGCTTTGAATCTTTCTTTACAAGAAGATGAACTCATGTACATGATGCATTCTTTATTTCACTTTCATCAGTCAGATGAAAATTTTTAGTGCATATATCATTCTACCCACAATAGTAGGCATTAGGATTCATGCATTTACTCACCTTCACTATATAGGTTCATCATGTTTTATTTTTGCATAAATGATTCAAATGTTACTTGTGACTCTTCATAAGCCACCTACTTCATTCCATTAGTTGCTCTTATTGGTAGGCCACAAATATAATTGATCTCCTCATTCATTCTTATAAGCAGAGTTGCTTCCAATTAGTTGGTAGTTAGGAAAGAGCAATGTCGATAGTGAATCACATAATGCACCAAGAGAATGTATGACTGACTATGATATTAACTGCTCTATTGATAGTGTTTTATTGATTTGATGATAGACATCTTTTATGAATATTTTTGGTTGCTAGAGAGTAGTTGATTGTTCAGTGGTCAATGAAGGCCGGTTTGTGACCGCTAGGTGGACATTGTTGAGAATGGAAATTCCTATTCCTTGTCCTTTTGCTGACTTGTCTCAAACAGATCTGAGAGTGTGTTGCTCGAGGATGAGAAACATTTAATCTTAAGGGATTTTGATGCACAAAATAATTGTCACTTGTCACAAACTATTATACTATGTTTTGTGTGCACTTATTATTCATTTTCATATTAATTGTGCATGATTTAACATTTGTAGCATATGACACTTAGTTGCATTAAATAATAATTATTTTTACTATTCTTGACTGAATTATCTATTTTGGAGCTTATGTTCATTATTGTTCACATTTTAGGTGATTTTACAAGAAATGACACATCTCAATACTACTGACATCTTTGTTGGTGGTACTGACATTGGACGAAAAGGAACAAAGTTGCATTGAATCAACTCAGAATACTGGCACAAGAATCGATACTACTGACATTTTAACAGGAGCATTCTGGATGAATCTCAATAATATTGACGCCCATCTCGGTGGTACTGATGTGAGCCAAAAATCCAACATGGAACTTTAGAGAAGATCTTTGTACTATCGACGGACAACTCAGTAGTACTGACAACATATAGAAGATCGCGACTAATCAAGAGAGTTGATACTACTGACACCAAGTTGGTAGTACCGACTCGATGCGACCAGGAAAGATCAAGAATCACAATTAATCTGGTGGTAGAGACTTAATGATGCCCTAAGTCAATTCTATGACTTAGGGGGAGTTCAACTAGACCTAAGTATAACATTCTTTTCCATTACGCGACAACTGAGAGTCGGGGGAGGGGGAGGAGAAAGTAGAGAAGGAAGCCATGTTCAGGGAGATTTGGGCACCTCCGGTGGATGGATTTGCAGCCATAGGTTAGAAAATTGACATGTTTGAGAGTGGGAGTCATCCAGACCATCTTCTTCAGGGGTTACCTTAGTTTCCTAATGTTTCCCACATTTATTTTCTTCTCCCATGTTTTTGACAATGGAAATCACATAGTGCTAATCCCCTTTGTTCCTTAGGACCTGAGAGTAGCCCAGTTTTATGTTCCTTAGGACCCAAGAGTAGCCCGGTTTTACATTGTAATTGACAATCATGAATTAATAACCATGGTTCTCTTGATTATTGGGCATATTTCTACGAGAGAATCACAAACTATCTGGTGTTTATCACCATAGGTAGTTGTTTAGATCGTTAATTGCTTCAAGAGAGGGATTGAAGATTGAAAAACTCATAGATATACACAATTTATACCGCATCTCGAGAGAGGGCTTACAATTGTAAAGAGACTAACCCAGAGAATTCGGTAAAGCACCTAACTAATAATCAAATTGCTATGAGAGTGGTATTTATATTACATTAGGTAGTGAATTACGATGCGAGAGCAGGTAATTCTTGCTACATGTCTCTTTGTCTAGGTTAGGAGAGATTAATATTAATAAAATGATGTTAATTGTAATGTGAACCAAGGTGAAACTATAATCCCAAGAAATTCATTCCAATTGTGATCACAATCAGTAATTTTAGTTTTCCTTCTTGCAATTTAGTCATTTAATAAACCAATCACTATTTTTCTTAGGCCTAGTTGGTTACGTCTTAGTTAGTAACATTCTTTGGATACATGTTTTCCGCGTGTTAGATATTCGGGCCTCTTTAGGCCTATATTACATTGATATGTGTACTTGCATTTTTGAAGTATAGTTTATGCACATTATGATCCGTTTTGGAAAACAATGGTGCTTGAACTCTGAATGAAAAAGAATGTATAGTTGGAAAATATTATATTTATATTTATTAGTTATAATGTTCATTTACGTAAACCAAACATTTTATTATTATTTATCATGAACAAAATACTATTGTATTGGATTTTCTATGTGGTTATTTTCATTTCTTATGTGCAAATTCATAAATTTCATGTATAATGCTACTATGATGAATATAGATTTGTTCATGATGTGGTGCTGTAAAAGAGTGAAATCACCCTTTACTAAAAATTTGAATAATTGACATCCATTCCAAACACACTCAAAGGTATGATGGAATGGGCATAAATTTTCCAAATTTATAAATATTGGTATACAAAAGACCATTGGAAAGCAGCAAAATAGAAATTTCTGACTATATTCAATTTCATATAAAGGTTTACAAAAATACATCAAATTCTCCCATTAGGGTTTACATCAAGATGTACAAATAGGATCTAGATAGTGGGAAGTCTAACTACTGCAATCTTGTCTCCAAAGCATATCTCCACCGACTAGGTCCAAGCCAACAACCAAGTTCTCCTTGTCTTATCCATCACCTTGCTCAACACCTGGGTGGTCGAGAAAGCACCCAACAAAAGGGAAAGGAAAAAAAGTATGTGTCACAAAACTAGTCTAGGATAACATGAAAAGAAAAGTAATAAAAATGGGCTATTTCATCATAAGATGAAGATAACAAGAGTATGAGGCTATATCAAAAGAAACTTTCCATTAACAATTATATTAAAAGGGGTTTTTCATGTAAGATAATTATGTCTACCTAACTAAGTAGGGTTGAGGCACCTACCAAACCTCTAACCTTAGGTGAGGGGAGAATAAGACATTCCCAGTCACCTACAATTATATGGGGAGAATAAAACATTCCCCAGGGTGAATAAATACATGCCCTTTGTGGGTGGTTGTACATAATTACCACTACTTTAAATCAAATAGAACATAAATCTACATGCTAGAAAAAGTATTTATGGCAAGAATAATCATGTGAATCAATAAGTATGGCAGTGGGGTTTAAAACCCAAACAATAAGAAACTATGATCTAATTTGAGGCACAAGAAATTAGGGTTTCTAGAAAAGAGTTAGATTCAATTAAGCCTCATTAAGGAATATCAGTTTAAGGCAAAGATATCCCAACTAAGGTGTTAGATGCACATACCTCTTCCTTAGATCCCTAGAAAACACTTTCCAAAACCCTAAGCAAGAACAGAGTCCACTTGTCCTATTATCATAACCATGTTCATGCATTAGAATTATGTACATTCATTAAAGACTTAAAAAATCCAAAGTTACCAACTTTTTACACAAACCATCGATTTAAATCTTGAAATTATCACCACTATCTTAGTTAGGTTTTTCTGATCAAAATCATATATAATATTATGTATTTTGAAGATATGGACTTTTAGATGCATTTTTGGTGATGGTTAACTAATTAATCCATTTTCTAGAAAATTACCTTTGACAAAACTCAAAACCAACCTTTGGAAATATTTTTATTAGAAATAGCACATTTTTCCGAGTTTAGAACATATTTTATTTTCAATTTTGGACAAACGATTAAAAAGATACGAATTATTGAACTCTGACCAATCAGAGGGTGCCACGTAGGCAAACCGATTCAAAACAAAGAGAAAGCGAGAGAGGAGCCGGCCCAAATCACCAGTGTGCCCTTGCATGGACCAGAGACAAAATAAGAGGAGAGCGGAGGGGTAAAAGTGTAAAAGCACAAGGGGTCATCTTCCCCAACTCACACGATGCCATGGCCGGCGAGCCAAAGCTCCAATTTGGGAAAATCCATGATACAACACGAAACTCGAAGTTCAAGTATGCAAAAGAAAGCTTAGAGAAAATCAAACTCGATGATACCTATTATTGAACCGGAGATGAAGGGAGGAGAGAGGGAGAAGCGCTACAAGGTCAAAGCCTTCGGCCGCTCGTTGGGGGGTCAAACAATGATGGAATAAGAAATCAAAGGGTGCGTTGAGTTGTAAAGACTCCCAGGAAGCCAAAGGTAGGGATATTTATAGGTGGGTGGGTCGATTTCTAGGGTTTTTAACATGGCCACCAAAACTTGGGGAGCAAGTTTTTGTTTTTTTTTTTAATTTCTTGACCAAATTAGGAAACTAAGGGTCAATAGGTGCAAAATCTAATTTGGAGTGCAATGGAACAAAAACCATGTAATTTGGTTTATATTTGAATGAGATATTCACATTGGAAAAATCATGCATGTATCTTGCTGTTTCCGGATTGGGCTGGAGCTAGAGGATGATGTGGACACCGTCCGATCACGATTCAACAGTCCTTGATGGAGCATGCATCACGACATTTAATGAATTACCAAATCCAACTCGGACTAAAGTTCTTATTTAATGATTTAACTTTTTATCTTTCCTCATTTGAAGGTGTAAACAACCTCCAAAATTAATAAAATTTGATACCTAAGCTAATTTCGATATGTAGAATCAAATATAAAATTAAATTTGCCTTTTGAGAAAAGTTTGATTTGTCAATTAAGCCAATTACTATTTTCTCTTTCTTCTCTCATTAATGACTATAAGATTTTCTAAAAATAATGAAACTTCACCCATAAGTCATATTAAGTATGTTGGATATGAATTTGCCATTATTTCTATTTATTGAATTGGTTTGTTATTTTAAATAATGAGTTGAAGGTTTTACACATGTTCTCTCTCCTAAATTCACCTTCTCGTCAAATATTTTCCAAATTGAGTCAATTCATCCAAATATGTATTTTAACATGTAGAACACGAATTTGGTATTATTTTATTTTTTGAAGACTTTTATTATTTTATTTAATACATTTGAAATTTATCACTTAGTTTGCCCTTTTAATTTATTAGAGGCATTTAGAAACTTTCTACAAATATAAAACTTGTACTATAAGTAACACTAAATGCGAGGAAGACAATTTTGACATTATTGAATTTTTTTAACATATATTTAATATTTTTGGTCTTTAAATCATTTTCTCTCTCCTGAATAAAATAAAATATTTAACATTGACCAAATTAGATGCAAATTCATACATAGACTCATTTTTACACATAGATTATGTTTGAGGTTTATTTCCACTTTTGAAGCCGTTTAATAATTTATTTAATGATTTTGGAGAAAAACTCATATTTTCCAATTCCAATTAATGCAAAGATAATTATTGATTTTTCAAAATTGTGAAATTTGTCATTCAAGCAAACTCAAACCCAAAGGAAAATGAATCTCAAGTTATTTTTAATCAATTAGTCTTTCTTTTATGAATTTTAGCCAATTATCCATTATTAACAACATTTCCCATATTAATTAATTCAATATCACATTAACATGTTTAAAGCAACATTATTCATTCGTTTTTCTCTTCCTTGCTCCATAGGCTAAGGAATGATCTAGAATGAATATATTTTATTAATATGTCACATGAATGGTATATTTACATATTAGACCCTCATAAAAAATCTCTATTGAGGTATTTATGCATAAACCCAAATGTTGGCATAAATAGTGATCAAATCACCCCAAACCACTAATAATTCCACAAATTGAATATCAAGGCCAAAAAAAGGATATACAGGAAAGGAAAAGATGGGAAAGAGGGTCAAAAGACAAAATGTCCATGATTCAATATGTTACAACACTCCACCCCTTAAAGAGGATTTCGTCCCCGAAATTAGAGGGTGAGTGTGCAACATCTCATCACAAAACTTCAGGTTGTTCCTCCAACTAAAACTTTCATCAAAAGTTTCACTAGCAACTTCTCATAGGTCAGACTCTCAAGGATTACCTGGGGTTCCACTATTAAGATTTATTTTACAAGATTTAACATTATTAATATTTTTGGCTCATTAGCATTATATTTATTAGGTTATCACATTTTCACTATTATTCTTTTAATTATGTCATGTCATATTCACTTGGTTGCCAAAAATAATTATATTTCATCATTATGTACAATTAGAGGTTACTCAAATATCTCAATATATTTGATCATTAATAATTTGGGTTTACACTTCATTATCCTCATATTATCATTATATTAATTATAACAAATTATCTTGCATGTGATAGGACATTTATTCAATTTGTTATTAAGTCTACAATTATTCCAATTATTATCACATTGATTACTTGTATGTATATTAAACATTGTCACATTACCTTTCTTATTCACATTAATGTCATCATTATTCATTTTCTCATATTTATTCACTTCTTATTATTGATTATGTACATTTATGTGAATCCAGTTACTTCTTATCCATATTGAAGACATTATATGTATTTTAGTGAACAAGTTGGACATGTTACATATTAATGAATTATTTCACATTCCAATCCATGTTTAGGTGATTAATCAGGTTTGTATTAGAGAATAAAGCAATATGCATTATATATTGATAACTTGATTAATCTATGATTAGGTTATTATATAACATTTATGTGTATCAAGGTATATTATTTGATTATGACACATAATGTCACTAATGTATCATTAATGACATTAAGGATGTATATGTTAAGGTTATATGATTACAACTTAGGTTTTAGGATCAACTTGATCATTATATTTCGTTATAGCATGCATTAAGGCCAAGATTAGGTTACACTTTTCTTTCTCATCATATCATTAGGGTTTATTGGTTCATGACATTATTGGCATAATGTGTATTCATAATTAGTATTAATATGTGAGTGACCCATATTGTGTGCATTAGATATTCATTATAGTTTGAACATATGAATTATTCCTTAGATGACCATTATATGTTCATTAGTATATAAACAAACATGTTAGGGTTACAACTATAACCAATTTGGTCCAAACTAAGAATCCAACCACAAAAACCTCCTAAGTAGGGTGCTAGGTTTCTAGAGTAGATAGATTTCAAGATTTCATAGGTCTCATCCCCTTAAATAGGATTTTGTCCTCAAAATCTAACCACCCAAACGTCACCAAACCAACTGTACTTCACCCCTTAAAAGGTTCAACCTATCAAGCCAAACTACTCTAGGGTTAAAGGATGAGTCTAACTAAACCATACTCAAGATCCATTATGCTTCCACTGTGCACTATGATATCTTCCCAAACACCCAAACTCCAAGGTCTAGGTTCTAGGGATAAACTATCCAAGCATGTGGTCCTAAGGGACATAAAGAAACTATCTTGGTATCCATCCTCAAACAAGTCATCATATACATGAAACTTAGGGTTCCCAAAGATATACAACATAGAAGTCTAAGGCTACTATTGCCTAAAAGCAAACTATTTGAGACAATCCATATCAACTCAAGCCAGGTCGGTATCATATGGATCTGGGATTCCTCGTAAACCAAGCAAGTGGCACTGAGGAAAATTTTTCCAGCCCCCAAAATCCTAATACTTTCTAGACACCTTTGCTTCAACTTCATGCCCTAATAGTTTCCTAAAGGCAAACCTAAACAACATCAAGTTATGCATATTTTAGTTATGAATATTTTAGGGCTTTATTCATCATGATTCTAATGTGGAAATATAGGGTCCTAAATCAACCATATTTTGAATCTAGTGTAAGCATGTAACTTAAAGGGAAACTATGTAAGGCAAGGATTCTAACTAGGGAGACAAAACTGAAATAGTCAGATTCCGACTACCATGGGCTCTGATACCATGTTGTAAAAGAGTAAAATCACCCCTTTACTAAAAATTTGAAGAATTGACATCCATTCCAAACACACTCAAAGGTATGATGGAATGGGCATACATTTTCCAAATTTATAAATATTGGTATATAAAAGACCATTGGAAAGCAGCAAAATAGAAATTTCTGACTATATTCAATTTCATATAAAGGTTTACAAAAATACATCAAATTCTCCCATTAGGGTTTACATCAAGATGTACAAATAGGATCTAGATAGAGGGAAGTCTAACTACTACAATTTTGTCTCCAAAGCATATCTCCATCGACTAGGTCCAAGCCAATAGCCAAGCTCTCCTTGTCTTATCCATCACCTTGATCAACACCTGGGTGGTTGGGAAAGCACCCAACAAAAGGAAAAGGGAAAGAAAAGTATGTGTCACAAAACTAGTCTAGGATATCAAGAAAAGAAAAGTAATAAAAATGGTCTATGGTTAATCATAAGATGAAGATAACAAGAGTATGAGGCTATATCAAAAGAAACTTGCCAATTATATTAAAAGGGGTTTTTCATGTAAGATAATTATGTCTACCTAACTAAGTAGGGTTGAGGCACCTACCAGACCTCTAACCTTAGGCGAGGGGAGAATAAGACATTCCTAGTCACCTACAATTATATGGGGAGAATAAAACATTCCCTAGGGCGAATAAATACATGCCCTCTGTGGGTGGTTGCACATAAGTACCGCTACTTTAAATTAAAGAGAACATAAATCTACATGCTAGAGAAAGTAGTTATGGCAATAATAATCATGTGAATAAATAAGTATGGTAGTGGGGTTTAAAACCCAAACAACAAGAAACTATGATCTAATTTGAGGCACAAGAAATTAGGGTTTCAAGAAAAGAGTTAGATTCAATTAATCCTCATTAGGGAATATTAGGTTAAGACAAAGATATCCCAACTAAGGTGTTACATGCACATACCTCTTCCTTAGAGCCCTATAAACTACTTTCCAAAACCCTAACCAAGAACAGAGTCCACTTGTCCTATTACCATAACCATGTTCATGTATTAGAATTATGTACATTCATTAAAGACTTAAAAAAACTCAAAGTTACCAACATTTTACACAAACCATAGATTTAGACCTTGAAATTATCACCAATGTCTTAGTTAGGTTTTTCTAATCAAAATAATATATAATATTATGTATTTTGAAGATATGGACTTTTAGATGCATTTTTAGTGATTTTTAACTAATTAATCCATTTTTTAGAAAATCACCTTTGAAAAAACTCGAAACCAACCTTTGGAAATATTTTTATTAGAAAGAGCACACTTTTCTGAGTTCAGAACATATTTTATTTTTAATTTTGGGGAAACGATTAAAAAGATACTAATTATTGAACTCTGGACAATCAGAGGGTGCCACGTAGGCAAATCGGTTCAAAACAGAGAGAAAGCGAGAGAGGAGCCAGCCCAAATGACCAGCATGACCTTGCGTGGACCAGAGACAAAAGAAGAGGAGAGTAGAGGGGTAAAAGCATAAAAGCACAAGGGGTCATCTTCCCCAACTCACACGATGCCATGGCCAGTGAGCCAAAGCTCCAGTTTGGGCAAATCCGCGATACAACACGAAACTCAAAGTTCAAGTATGCAAAAGAAAGCTTAGAGAAAACCAAACTCGATGATACATGTTATTGTACTAGAGACAAAGGGAGGAAAGAGGGAGAAGCGCCGCAAGGTCAGAGCCTTCGGCCACTCGTCGGGGGGTCAAACGGCGATGGAACAAGAAATCGAAGGGTGCGTTGAGTTGTAAAGACTCACAGGAAGCCAAAGGTAGGGATATTTATAGGTGGGGGGGGGGGTCAATTTCTAGAGCTTTTAACATTTTCACTGAAGCTTGGGGAGCATGCTTTTGGGGATTTCTTTATTTCTTGACCAAATTAGGAAACCAAAGGGTCAATAGGTGCGAAATCTAATTTGGAGTTCAAAGGAATAACAATCGTGTAATTTGGTTTAGATTTGAATGAGACATTCACATTGGAAAAGTTGTGCATGTATCTTGCTATTTCTGGATTGGGTTGGGGCTAGAGGATGATGCAGATGCCATCCAATCATGATCCAACAGTCCTTGTTGGAGCGTGCATCGTGACATTTAATGAATTGCCAAATCCAACTCGAACTGAAGTTCTTATGTAATGATTTAACTTTTTATCTTTCCTTATTTGAGGGTGAAAACGACCTCCAAAATTAATAAAATTTGACATCTAAGCTAATTTCGATATGTAAAATCCAAATATAAAATAAAATTTGCCTTCTGAGAACGTTTGATTTGTCAATTAAGCCAATTACTATTTTCTCTTTCTTCTCTCATTAATGACTATAAGATTCTCCAAAAATAATGAAACTTCACCCATAAGTCATACTAAGTATGTTGGACACGAATTTGCCATTATTTTCATTTATTGAAGTTGTTTGTTATTTTAAATTGAGTTGAGTGTTTTACACATGTTCTCTCTCCTAAATTCACCTTCTCATCAAATATTTTCCAAATTGAATAAAATTCATCCAAAGATATATTTTAACATATAGAACACGAATTTGGCATTATTTTATTTTTTGAAGACTTTTATTATTTATTTAATGCATTTAAATTTTATCACTTATTTTATCCTTTTAATTTATTAGAGGCATCTAGAAACTTTCTAAAAATATAAAACTTGACCTATAAGCAATACTAAATGTGAGGAACACAATTTTGAAATTATTTTTTTTCCAACATATATTTAATATTTTTGGTCTTTATATCATTTTCTCTCTCCTGAGTAAAATAAAATATTTAACATTGACCAAATTCGATGTAAATTTACACATAGACTCATTTTTACATGTAGATTACGAATTTGAGGTTTATTTCCACTTTTGAAGTTGTTTAATAATTTATTTAATGATTTTGGAGAAAAACTCATATTTTCGAATTCCAATTAATGCAAAGATAATTATTGATTTTTCAAAATTGTGAAACTTGTCATTCAAGAAAATTCAAACCAAAGGAAAACAAATCTCAAGTTATTTTTAATCAATTAATCTTTCTTTTATGAATTTTAACCAACTATCCATTATTACCAATATTTCCTATATTAATTAATTCAATATCACATTAACATGTTTAAAGCAACATTATTCATTCATTTTTTCTCTTCCTTGCTCTATAATGATAAGTAATGATCTAGAATGAATATATTTTATTAATATATCACATGATTGGTATATTTGCATATTAGACCCTTATCAAAAATATCTACTGAGGTATTTGTGCATAAACCCAAATGTTGATATAAATGGTGATCAAAATCACCCCAAACCACTAATAATTCCACAAATTGAATATTAAGGCAAAAAAAGGATATAAAGGAAAGGATAAGATGGCAAAAAAGACAACATGTCCATGATTCGGTATGTTATAGGTGCGATGTGGTGTTGTGTATCTAACTGTGGTTATTTAGTGATGTGGATATGGTTTCTCATATTAAAAACCACAACAGATATGGTATGGTTGTGTTGTTTGATTTTTCTTGGTGGTGTGCTTATAAATTTTGAACAAACCACACCATATTCATACCACCATCACTCCTAACCAACAATCCAACTCTTTTTAGATGCATAAACAGATAAATTATTACCAACTTATGCCATTTCATCCAAAAGAGTTTTGCGATCTCACTAAATGGAAAGATATGTGACATTGATATAGAATTGGGATGCTCATAGGAAATACACAAAGAGACTATCTAAATGTGATGTTTGGCCACATTATCATTAGTAGGAATAGTTTCTCTTATAATTTCCCATGAGATGGCAATATCTTTTGGCAAAGAATCATTGCCTCACATCCAAGGAATTGGGATGCTCATAGGAAATACACAAAGAGACTATCTGAATGTGATGTTTGGCCACATTATCATTAGTAGGAATAGTTTCTCTTATAATTTCCCATGAGATGGCAATATCTTTTGGCAAAGAATCATTGCCTCACATCCAAGAAGTGGCCAGATAAGAGGCTTCAACATTAGTGATACTATTCTACATATATTTAGGTTCATGCTCTTCCTGTTAAGTATTTAGAGGTTCCCTTATTTACCCACCCACCTTACCAAGAAGATGTGCTCTCCCATTATTGATAGGATCAAAGGGAAGATTGACTCCTAGAAGGGTTGACTGTTATCTCAAGCTGGTAGATTGGAGCTAATTATTTCTAATCTTTCCACATATAGTATTTTCTACTCAGCTGTGTTTCCATTTCCTAAATCGGTCATGCTCTTCCTGTTAAGTATTTAGAGGTTCACCTATTTACCCACCCACCTTACCAAGAAGATGTGCTCTCCCATTATTGATAAGATCAAAGGGAATCTTGACTCCTAGAAGGGTTGAATGTTATCTCAAGCTGGTAGATTGAAGCTAATTATTCCTAATCTTTCCACATATAGTATTTTCTACTCAGCTATGTTTCCACTTCCTAAATCGGTCATCAAGGTGATTGAGAAGCACATGAAAGATTTTCTATGGAATAATTCAGAAGAGAAGAAACATTTACATATAGTTTCTTGGGAACTTATTTGCAGGCCTAAGGATGAAGGGGGTTTAGGTATTAGATCTATGGAGGATTGGTCTATTTGGGGACTTTCTAAACATTTTGGATGCATTGTGAAGGAGAAGGAAGCCCTTTAGGTGAAGTTGCTACATGAAAAATATATTAAAGATGAGTCAATTTGGTCAGTGGAAGATAATGCTAATTCATCTTGGCTCTGGAAGGAGATACTTAGATAGAGGTCCTTATTACCTTCTAAAATTGACTTTTGTTTGGGTAATGGTGAAGCATTCCTCCTATGGATGGATCCATGGGTTAAAGGTAAAAGGAAGCTAACTGATCTTGTTGATCTTCAACTAGTTTATAGATTGGAGAAGGGGAGCAACTACAAAGTTCGCATTTGTATTGATAAAAATATGTGGAGATGCCCGATATTTAGGGGTGTTAAAGGGTTACAAAAAGTTCTTGACGAACAAGATCAATCATACTTGAAGGAAGATTGTGCATTTTCCAAGGGTGTATCTGACTTCAAGCTTAAAGATGACTGAAACATTTCTAGAAAGAAATGGAATAAGGTCCAATAGGGGAAATGGATTTGGTCAGATGGAATTCAACAAAGGTGCTCCTTGGTCCTTTGGAGAGGATTTCTGAAAAGGCTACCAACTATTGACTATCTCCAGAGAACTCATTTTCATATGGCTAGAATAAGGTCCAACAAGGGAAATGGATTTTGTTAGATGGAATTCAACAAAGGTGCTCCTTGGTCCTTTGGAGAGGATTTTTGAAAAAGCTACCAACTATTGACTATCTCCAGAGAATTAGTTTTCATACGGCTAGAATAAGGTCCAACAGGGGAAATGGATTTGGTTAGATGGAATTCAACAAAGGTGCTCGTTGGTCCTTTGGAGACGATTTCTAAAAAGGCTACCAACTATTGACTATCTCCAGAGAACTAGTTTTCATATGGCTTCTTGGTGTTGAATCTACCAAGGAAAGATGAAAATTATGATTGCATTTTTTTAGTTGTAGTTTTGTAACTCATATTTTGGATCTGTTTAACCATATATATGAACAACTTCTAAAGTATTTTGATGGTCTCTTATTTTTTAGAAAGGATGCTAGAGTATATGCATCCATGATTATCTATATATTGTGGAAGGAGAGGAATGAAATGATTTTCAATGGATTGGGAAGAGATGTTACTGAGATCTGGAATTTCTACAATACAGATATAGCTTCTTTGTATAGATAGATATACATGTTTGTATAGCTTCTTGTTGTGTTTTTCTTTTCATGTTTTATATAGATTCTGTGGCTATACCCTATAGTCACTGGACTCTTTTTTGACATCTATAAAAAGGCACAACACCCAATTTTCATCCCAAAAAAAATCTTGGCATATTTGAGCGTGAAAGGCCCCATCAATAGTAGAATGTCAAATCATTTAGTCGTATATCAGTGATAACAACTTAGATGAGGCCTTTTTCTGAATTATGGGATCATAAATGATATGGGACATGAAAATCCAATCTCATCCATCCTCTGCACTCTAAAATTCAGCTATTCTAAAGTTAGTAGTAGAGTCCACAAACTTCTTGCAAACAAGTGCAAATGTTGTTCACACCATACGTTGTTCCAAAGAGAAATGTTTCCCCTTCCAACTGAACAATAACAAAGAGGGAGAAAAATAGGTAAGAAAATCCAAATTTCCTCCAAAAGGGGGAGGCAAAGGACAAAGTTTCATGTAAGTTGGTAAATTACTATGATGATTACAATATATGCTAGACTTCTTTGGTATGAAGATTTTCATTAATAACACTCAGATTTAGGTACTAATGCTAAGTAATTAACTATAGTTTTGTGTCTCTAATATCCATATCTCCAAATAATGCTAAGTAATTATCTTTTTATAACTTATCCCCTCTTTGAAGATATAGTCACTTAACTAGTTTGTTTTGGGACTTGCAGTCATTAAACTAGAAAGACATCACTTCTTTGAGTATTGCTTTAAGCTTAATTCATGCACACCAGCGTCTCATAAGGGGTCCTAGTATCCTTTAGCGGGTGGGAGTTGAGATGAGGCTGCCAATCATGAGGTGAGGAATGGAATTTGACAAAGTCTAAGAGGACAAATCGGTGTTTCAAGAGGGCCAAATCCATGGCAATGCCGACTATCGATCCTCTCCATAGTTGCATCAGTAGTGCATGCTCAACCCATGCAGATGAAAGGCAATCAGGGACCACAGAAAGATCTATACCGATGAAACTTTGTGTGTGTGTCATTAGTCAACAATCGATGAAAGCCTCTTCTATATCAACTTAGAGAAATCACCAATCATCCACCCGACAAAGTCATCAACCATCAACTGATGAAACAATTGGATGACAAGAAATGAAGTCACTAAGGACATCAACTAATGACATTCCATGTCATCAATCGATGTAACACAGAGGTTGTCAACCAATGGTGGATTGGACCATCATCAACCATGAAGTTATTAGATCCATCCACTGATGAAACACACGGGCCATAAACTGATGGAGTTCAAGGATTCATCTATTTATGGAACTCGAGACACCATCTGCCAATGGAAAGAATGCCATCTCTACCTACCAATGAAGCAAAGGATCTCCTAGAGACGTAAAGACATACTCTACCTACTGGTGAAGTCACGAGTATCATTATTGATAAAATGTTTGCCACCTTCGTCAACCAATGAAGCTACAACCTATAACAACTGACGAGGTTGTAGACCCATCAACCGATGGAGCAACTAGCTCCACTAAGTAGCTAGGGTTGTAAACATGTCTAGGTATACCCACAAACTCAAAAATTCAAACCCTCAAAAAACATATTGGTGCGCCTATGGGACACAGACACTAACCCTAATGGACACACTCAAAAACTTAATCACTTATCAGCAAGTGCATGAGTTCATATTATAACATAAAAAGTGGCAAGTTAGGGGTCTATCCATATGGAGAGGTGGGGCACTAGAGCTTAGTTTGTTTTGGGCTAAGTTCCTATAATAGAGTTTAGGAGAGTTCAAGGGTTTAAGTTGGGTTTTGGTTGTTACACTAATGGTGAACAAGCAACTAAAGAAAAGAAATAGTAAAAAATACTTTAACCCTATACAATTTAGGTCTAATTAACAAAGAACAAAATCTAAGCAAGAAAGGAGGAAATTTGGCTAAGACAAGCAAGCAAGAGATAACACTAGAACTACACTAACAAAGAAATCCTATTTATGAACCTAGAGATGGAAACTAACTAAACTATGCAAAAGAAATACTACACTAGAAATTAGCCAATTGGAGCAAGCAAAGGACTAGATTAGCAACTAACAAGCTAAGACCAGAACACACAATCACAAAAGGGCATTAACTATACTAACCAGATCTTACTACCATGAACGATTCAAGAGAATAATCAAGCAAGAGAAGAGACAAACTAAGCTAACACCGGTTAACAAGAGAGCTATTAGGGTTTTAATGAAATTAATGGAAGTGTGGCCATTTTGGGGTAATGTGACAATCACCTAGGTTGAGATTCATGACATGCATGAACTATTCATTCATTTAGATCATCAAACCAAACAACAATTTAGATGATAGAGAATTGTTGTAAACTACTAATTGGCCATGGATGGAAGAGGGTGTGTATAGGGGAACTACTCCCTAGATTCCCCTATCTGACATTGTGAGGCTCATTTGGATTAGGGTTTAGGTGGAATTCAACTAGGATTTCATCAAGTATAGGTTTATACGATAGAATCTCTTAGGACAATTGGGGGCCAAGGGTAGTAATGGAGAATGAAAATGAGGATATTAGACCTCACATAACCTACCATCTAGCTTTTATGTAGCTCTGAGCCAATAACACTAAATTCTTCTAAACTAGTACTTAGATCTCCCACCTATGTGAAGGAAAATGGACTGATATGTAGGAATATGGATAGCTATCTAGGGATCCACTAGTGGGACCTAGAAGTAAATCTCAAAATAGTGCATATAAGCCATTTCCTCCAGAACATATGTGATTTCGAGCATAAAAACCACAATGAAATCCATGGGAAATGAGATAAAAGTAGAACATTATTAAATTGAGTTATGGAGTTTTAACTTAACCAAACATGGTATCAAAGTCATAATTTTGACCCCTAATATCACACCTAGGGGGCTTAGCTACTGATGACAATGAAAAATATAAAAATGGAGAAGAAAGAGATAGAATAAAGCCATTGAACTCGATGTAGAAGTTGAACTATTCTTCCTCAATAGTTGTAAGCTTGAGAAATTCTCTCCTTTGAGGTGCAATGGCATGGAAATGGAATGGATAGTGGCTAAAACCCTAAAACCTAGGGTTTTGGGGTGTAAACATATGAAATGGGAGAGGAGTAAGGTAGGTAGGTGATAAGGAGGTGAAATGAATGCTCAAAGGATCCAACCTTTGACCTCCAACACCTTCAAAACTTATATAGAGGTCTAGGGGTCTAGGGTCAAGGAGGGGTAGAATAAGGAATTCAGTGTAAAAAATCAGTTAGGGTTGATGGCCACCACGATTGTTTTAGGCACCACAGATGTGGCAGATGGGATGAAGAAGGATGTTGTAACACCCCTGAATTGGGTTATGAGGTAACCCTGGATGTTTTTCCATAGTAAGATAATTAAATCATTTTCTTAATATTTTGAAAAATAATTAAGACTTAAGGAGAGCTCAAGTTTCATGTTTGAGCATATTTGAAGGATGTTTGTGTAATATATGATAGTTTTGGCGCAAATTGGAATTTATCCAAAATATGGGGTTGATGTGCAATTTACCACATATAGAGCGTCCCTTCTCTCTCTTAGCATCATTTAGAAGAAATAGAAAGGAAGGGGTGCCTTGTTTGAGTCTTGGTTGAGTGATAGCACTCTTGGTGGTGAAAGAACCAAAGAATGTTGAGTATCTTGAACCCTAGATAAGGTTGTGTCGAGTTATGAAGACTATATGGGGGTGACCATTAGTTTAGAAACTGTGGAGGAGGTCCCATATCAGTTTGGAAACTTTTTGGAAGTATTCATATCAGTCTAAGCACCTTAAGTAGGTGAAGCATATCAGTTTAGGACTTCCTTGAAAAAGTTGTATTTGTTTACATGAAATGTGATATTGGGTTATGATATCTTATCAAGAAAGCTACCCAATGGCCGATATCTCATCTTTGGATTATCCACAAGAGTTTTGCATGTGGATATAATTATGCTTGCATGTTTCCACCATGCATGGACACGTGTCACCTAGTTACATATGGTGATGACACCTCTCATGTAGCCTCTCTCATGAGCCTTAACTATATAAGCCTCTCTTTTCACCTACTAATGAACATTTGGACTCTCATATCATCCCTCCCTTAGTGGACGACCCTAAGAGCTCAAGTATCTAGAGGAAGGTTGAGCATATTGTCTAAGGTGATGGCATGACCATCTTCAACATTGGAGAATTAGGTATCTCATATCATAATTCTTTCTTTCTTTTCTTCTTCACCAAGTTTCTCACTATGATACCTTATTCTTGATGGAGGTGAATCTATAGGCGAATCTTGGACTTTTTATAAGTCATCTTCAACCTTTGGAACGTGAATCTTTGGAGGTTGAAGCTCTTGTGGTGATCTTGAGGTGGGTTATATAACTTGAACTAAACTCTATTATTATTCACCTTCAATCATGCAATACTTGATGGTTCCTTTTCAATTTCGAATCTCCTTGGTTGAATAATGATTATATGAGATTTAATGGATATATGGGGCTGTTGGGCATGAACTATAGTGTTAGCGGATGAAGAGTTTGAGCTTGAAGATGATGGAATCTCCCATGCTCAAACCAATATTGGTTTGGGAAACCCTAACCCAATATGGGGTTATGTGAGGGGAACCCGACACACATGAAGTCCTAGACCGTTACCGGTTTGCTACATGTGAAGGACCATCGTTCTTACAGTTGTCTAGCCTGTCACCTAAGACTAAGGATGGGGGCAGGCCGATATCTTGAAAGTTGAGTGAAGATATGAAGTCAGTAGAGCTAACCTGATATGCCCTAACCCTAGCAACCTGACACCCCTTTAACCCGACACCAATGTGAAGGGTGACACAATTTTTTGAGTCTAAGGCTGACACACCATGTGAAGGTGTTGGTGACACAATCTTTGAAGTCATGGATGACACACCAAGTAGTGGTGAGGCTAGTACCTTGATAGGTGAAAGTATATAAGGGTGTTGATGATGACTAACCTGATACTATCAAAACCCTAGAGGCCGATATCACATGGTGATAGCTAGGGCGACACAATACATGGTGATATGTCTGATATACTAGATGACAGTGTGGCCAATACCCTAGGGTATACAATGGCTAACACACAAAGTGATAGGGTGGTCGATACCCTAAAGTGAGATCAAGATGTTATGCTTAAGTGAGGTGAAAATATTATGCTAAAGTGTGAAGAAGGTGATGCACCAAGGCATGGTGAATGTGATTCACCAATATATGATTCATGACTGATATCACCTTAAGCACCTCAAAACCGATATCACCTTAAGCACCTCAAAACTGATATTACCCTAAGAACCTCTAAACTGATATCACTTTGACGTGTCATGGGAGACACAAGTGATAGTGTTGTGGGCGATACAAGTGATAATGATGACTAAGTCGATACACCCCCCCTAACTCGATGTCTGTTGATAGTGTGAGGATATTAGGCCGACACAAGTGAAGAGTGTCATGGCCGATACATGTGTCTAACCCGACACAAGGTGAGGATCTTAAGCTGACACAAGTGAATGTGTCTAGGCCGACACAAGGGTTAGTGTGTAGGCTGATACACTTTGATGGGTGTAGGCTGATACATGAGGAGTATAATCAAGTTGATACATGATGATGTAACGAGATGGATACACTTTGATAGGTGTAGGCCAATACACTCTAAAGAGGTTCAAGTCAACAAGTTAAGTTGAAACCAATATTCTAGTAAGGATGAGAGAGGAATTTGTATCACTCATGTTGATAATCAATTAATGATAATTGATGAGAGTAATCAAGTATGTTTGAATACTTATGGCAAGGAAATAAGCTCCTAGACGAGAGGAGTTATGAATTAGGGTTTGGTTGTTGAATATAACCCTAGAAACTCTAATCGGCTACAATAGAAACCCTAACCCTAATTATGAGAGGGTTGTAACTTGATTGAGTGATTATTTGTGATACAATTGAATGTAAAGATAAGCTTCTAGAAAGGAGGAGCTATGGTTTAGGGTTGGTTATTGAATATAACCCTAGAAACCCTAATTGGTTGAAAAGAGAAACACAAACGCAAGAGGGAGTGTAACTTGAAATGGCATGATGATAATAATCAATGGTTATAGTAATGAAATCTTAACCATGAAGGCACTATGAATATAGCCAAATGAGGGCTATAGTGGTTATAATCTAGTATAGCTTGATTATGCCTTATGAGGCCTATGGAATAATTGTATCACAAGAAGGATGTGAATAGATATGATGACCTGGCAGAGGCATATTGCCTAGTAAGGTGATGTGGTACTCAATGATGAGTTGATGGGATTGATATCCCATGATGAAAGTAATAGGGTAACACAAAGGTGTCCCAACTGTTAAAGAATCATTGACAATATAATATACATTTCATATTTGTAAATTGATTGATGCTATAAGATGTTGTAATGCATTTAACCCATCACCTGGCAGTATAATCACATGATTGATAAAGGTAAATACCTGGTAGTATAATAATAGGATTGACAAAGGTCAATACGTAATAGAACAATTACATGATTGACAAAGGTCAATACTTGGTAGAATAATCACATAATTGACAAAGGTCAATACCTGGCTGAACAATCACATGATTGACAAAGGTCAATACCTGGCAGAATAATCGCATGATTGACAAAGGTCAATACCTGGAAGTATAATCATAGGATTAACAAAGGTCAATACCTAGAAGAATAATCATAGGATTGAAAAAGGTCAATACCTGGAAGAACAATCACAGGATTGACAAAGGTCAATACCTGACAGAATAATCATAGGATTGACAAAGGTCAATACCTGGCTGTATAATCACAAGATTGACAAAGGTCATTACCTGGTAGTATAATCATAGGATTGACAAAGGTCAATACATGGTAGTATTATCACATGATTGATAAAAGTCAATACCTGGCAGTATAATCACATGATTGACAAAGGTCAATTGGTAAAGGTCAATACCTGGTAGTATAATCACATGATTGACAAAGGTCAATACCTTGCAGTATAATCACATGATTCACTGATATCATATTATGGCAATATGATCACAAGATAAGCTTGAGATGCTGGTATAGCATGATTGATAAATGATATACATGTGATTCATATTTCTTATAAAAAGATTCAATAACCTATTGGACAGTCATACATATTTGTTCTGCTCATTTATGGGGATACCTTGCTAATGTTCATAGTATAATTGGAAATACTTAGCATAGTTGCTGCTTAATCATTATCTTTGAATAAAGAGTTATATCTATGATAATAATAGTGTTGTTGGGGAGTTATATCTCCCGCTGAGACATGGATCTCACCCCATGGGTTTCCACAACTTTTTAGGTGGACGTACACGAGGTAGCAGAGATCCTGTAGCTGAGACAGGACAATAATAAGAAGAAGACCTATAATGTTGAGGTGGTGTGCTATCAACTGTGTCTTGTTGTAGATAGAAGTTCTATGTGTCATCCATGCACTCTTAGGTCCTTGGGGGATAGTTTCATATCCAGTTTTACAATCGATCTGAGTTTTTTGCTAAAAGGTCTTTATTGCTAATAGTTTGCTCATGTACATATTTTTTGGTAAAAGCAAACTAATATCAAATAAAATATGTATGTTTCTGAGATAGCACATGTGTGATGTATCATGTTGTATATGACAAGCTTTGGGCCTTTCTATAATAAATTTCTTGGCAATGGATCTTTATGAAAAATGGTTTTATTGTTTCATGATTTTCGATAATCCACTATTAATGGTTGTTTCCACATGATCTTGTGCAATGTTGTTATCAATTTGATAGTAGTCGTCACAAGTTTTGGTATTAGAGCCACAGATTTGCTGAGTCTATAGGGACATAGGGCTAAGATTGTTGAGTCTATTCTAGTGACCTCCAGTATGTGTAATAGTGACTTCTGCTCATGCAGAAGAAAGGATAAAGCTAAAAGATGTCTGGAGAACATGACAAACATATTGCTGAAAGTGATATTGCTGCACCAGGAGAAGGTGGGAGGGATCAGGAAAGAGAAGAATGAGTTCCTAAGAATCCCCAACCTGATCCAGTCATGATAGAGAACCCTACTTTTAATGCTCTAGTTGGGCATGTTATGACAACAATGATGCATATAGTGAACCGGACACTAGCAATACAACCTAGGGCACCAGTCCTAAATGCAGAATTTTTGGGTTCTGGTAAGTCCTTTGAACGACTACGTCATGTAGGAGCTATAGAATATGCTGGAACAACTAACCCAACATATGCTGATATGTGGCTCACTGAGTTGGAAAAGGCTTTCAAGATCCTTCGTATCCTAGATGCTGACAAAGTCAAGCATGCTATGCACCTTTTGAAGGGTAGTGATGGCCACTGGTGGGCCATAGAAGAGGTAAAAAGGAATGATGAAGAGGTTGGTTGAGAGGAATTTTGTCAAGAATTCGTCCATAAGTACTTTCCACAGACATACTTAGACGAAAAGATCTCATAGTTTGAGGGGATTCGGCAAGGAACCCTAACAATGAGTGAGTATGAGGCTAGGTTCATGGAACTTTTGAGATTTTGTCCTCAAATGGCTACTACTGAACAGGAGAGGATCCAACATTTTGAGAAATGATGGGATGCTGAGATGTCTACTTTGGCAGTTGCTTTGGAAAGTAGAGAGAGATTTTCCACATTTGTGGAATCTGTATAAAGAATAGAAAGGTTTGTGACAGAGAAACATGAGGCAAACTTAAAAAAGAGGTCTACACAGTTAGAGGAACAGTTGTTTGGTGGTTCTAAACAACCAAAGTTTTCAGTGCCACCAGAACAACAAGCATTTAGTACACAAATGCAACGGTCACCAAGTAGGGGCAGAGGTCGAAATTCACCTCCACTAGGAGTTCCAAGTGTACCTTTAGTATCAATTAGGAGCTTTCCTAGGTCACAACATGGGGCCCGGGCTTTCCACAAGTGTGGACATATAGGACATCTGAGGTGGCAGTATCCAAGAAGAAATAATGAAGTAATCCAACAGTCAAGGCAGAATCTACATGGTTCGCAAGGACCTAAGTTTAGTGGAGTAGAAGGACAAGGATGAGGACAAGTGTCACAGGATGGTCCATCTACTTCAGGTAGTAGAGGATGAGGGTGAAAACAGGTGATGGCTAGACTCTATGTGTTAAGTCAAGCTGAGACACTAGATAACCTGTAATAGGTAACATGTCAGATAGAGCTTTCCCATTCTGACTTATCTCTCTTTATTCTTCCTGTTAATCGTAAGAAGGATAGTTGTTGTTAAGTTTTCTTTGGTTAGTCCTTTGGGGACATGAGGAAGAGATGAAGAGGACTAGAATTTATATTCTATCCAATATTCTCTAAAGTGAATTGTGATTTTTTTTGTTCATGTAAAAGAGGAAGAGGTGTAAAAGAGACACTTAGAGAGAACCAGAGATACTAAGTCTTAGAACTTAAAAGAGTTGTTTAAGGTAAGAAACATGATGTAAAACAAAGTGCATACTACCTAATCTCAGTGCTTGAATACCCTGGCTAGACATTCAATTACTGAAGAAAAGGGAAGTATGAAACTCTTAAATTGCTATCTTTATGGTTACTCCAATAAAGTAGTCATTTTGAGACAATTTAATGAGCATAATGAAATGGGAGAAGTGGCATAGATATTCCTACCACATTCTAATTGTAACGAGGTGGAACCTGAGTTAATCTCAGACCAAACTATAAGGAAAAGAAGATGTTTGGTATAATAATCTTTCTTAATAAGCAAAAATAGTTAAGGAAATATATCCTTATATAATGAAAAAAATATGAAATCTAATGATCTACCTCCTGAGAATAGGTAGAGGTATGTTTTTATTGATTAAAAGATGATCAAAAATTCTCCAATCCTTTAAGTAAGATTTTGGGGACGAAATCCTTATTAGGGGTTGATAACTTTTAACACCCCTGAACTGGGTTATGAGGTAACCCTGGATGTTTTGCCTAAGTAATATGATTAGAATCTTGTCTCAATCTTTTGAAAATTTAATTCTAACTTAAGGAGAGCTCAAGTTTCAAGTTTGATCCTGTTTGAAGGTTGTTTGTGTAATATATGATAGTTTTGGTGCAAATTGCAATTTACCCAAAATATGGGGTTGATGTGCAATTTACGACCTTTAGAGTGTCCCTTCTCTCTCTTATCATCATTTAGAGGAAAGATAAAAGAGGATGCACCTTGTTTGAGTCTTGGTTTTGTGATAGCACTCTTGGTGGTGAAAGAACTAAAGAATGTTGAGTATCTTGAACCCTAAATAAGGTTGTGTCGAGTTATGAAGAGTATATGGGAGTGCCTATCGTTTAGAAACTATATAGGAGGTCCCATATTTGTTTAGAAATATTTTTGAAGTATTCATACCGGGATAATAACCTCAAGTAGGTGAAGCATATCAGTTTAGGACTTCCTTGAAAAAGTTGTATCAGTTTACATGAAATGTGATATTGGGTTGTGATATCTTGTCAAGCAAGCTACCCAATGGCCAATATCACATCTTTGAATTATCCACAATAGTTTTTCATGTCAAAATAATTATGGTTGCATGGTGCCACCATGAATGGACACGTGTCACCTAGTTACATATGGTGATGACACCTCTCATGTAGCCTCTCTCATGAGCCTCAACTATATAAGCCTCTCTTTACACCTACTAATGAACATTTAGACTCTCATATCATCCCTCCCTTGGTGGACGACCCTAGGATCTCAAGTATCAATATGAAGGTCGACCATCTTGTCTAAGGTGATGTCATGACCATCTTCAACCATGGAGAATTATGTATCTCAGATCATAATTCTTTCTTTCTTTTCTTCTTCAGCAAGTTTCTAACTATGATACCTTCTTCTTGATGCAGGTGAAGCTATAGACAAATCTTGGACTTTTGATAAGTCATCTTCAACCTTGGGAATGTGAAGCTTTGGAGCTTGAAGATCTTGTGGTGATCTTGAGGGTTATATAACTTGAACTCAACTCTATTATTATTCACCTTCAATCATGCAATACTTGATGATTCCTTTTCAATTTGGACTTTACTTGGTTGAATAATGATTATATGAGATCTAATGGATATATGGGGATATTGTCCATGAACTAGAGTGTTAGTGGACGAAGAGTTGGAGCTTGAAGATGATGGAATCTCCCATGCACAAACTGATATTGGTTTAGGAAACCCTAACCCGATATGGGGTTATGTGAGGGGAACCCGATACACATGAAGTCCTAACCCATTACCAGTTTGCTACATGTGAAGGACCATTGTTCTTACAGTTTTCTAGCCTGTCACCTAAGAAGGATGGGGCCAGGCCGATATTTTGTAAGTTGAGTGAAGATATGAAGTCAATAGGGCTAACCTGATATGCCCTAACCTTAACAACCCGTCACCCCTTTAACCCGTTAGTGAAGGGCGACACACTTCTTTGAGTCTAAGGCTGACACACCATTTGAAGGTGTGGGAGACACACTCCAAGAAGTCATGGCTGACATAACAAGTAGTGGTGAGTCTGATACCTTGATAGGTGAAAGTATATAAGGGTGTTGATGGTGGCTAACCCGATACTATCAAAACCCTAGAGGCCGGTATCACATGGTGATATCTAGGGTGACACAATAGATGGTGCTATGGATGATACACTAGATGAAAATGTGGCCAATACCCTAGAGTATACAAGGGCTGACGCACAAAGTGATAGGGCAGATGATACCCTAAAGTGAGGTCAAGATGTTATGCTTAAGTGAGGTGAAAATATTATGCTAAAGTGTGAAGAAGGTGATGCACCAAGGTATGGTAAAGGTGATACACCAAGATATGATTCATGTCGAGATAATTATGGTTGCATGGTTCCACCATGCATGGACATGTCACCTAGTTACATATGGCGATGACACATCTCATGTAGCCTCTCTCATGAGCCTCAACTATATAAGCCTCTCTTTTCACCTACTTATGAACATTTCGACTCTCATATCATCCCTCCCTTGGTGGACGACCCTGAGAGCTCAAGTATCTAGAGGAAGGTCAAGCATCTTGTCTAAGGGGATGCCATGACCATCTTCAACCTTGGAGAATTAGGTATCTCAGATCATAATCCTTTCTTTCTTTTCTTCTGCACCAAGTTTCTCACTATGATACCTTATTCTTGACGGAGGTGAAGCTAAAGTTGAATCTTGGACATTTTATAAGTCATCTTCAACCTTGGGAATGTGAATCTTTGGAGGTTGAAGCTCTTGTGGTGATCTTGAGGCAGGTTATATAACTTGAACTCAACTCTATTATTATTCACCTTCAATCATGCAATACTTGATGGTTCATTTTCAATTTCAACTCTCTTTTGTTTAATAATGATTATATGAGATTTAATAGATATATGGGGCTCTTGTGCATGAACTACAGTGTTAGTGGACAAAGAGTTGGAGCTTGAAGATGATGGAATCTCCCATGCTCAAACCGATATTGGTTTGGGAAACCCTAACCCAATATGGGGTTATGTGAGGGGAACCCAACACACATGAAGTCCTAGACCGTTACCGGTTTGCTACATGTGAAGGAACATCATTATTACACTTGTCTAGCCTGCCACCTAAGACTAAGGATGGGGTCAGGATGATATCTTGAAAGTTGAGTGAAGATATGAAGTCAATAGAGCTAACCTGATATGCCCTAACCCTAGCAACCTGACACCCCTTTAACCCGACACCAATGTGAAGGGCGACCAAATTCTTTGAGTCTAAGGCTGACGCACCATGTGAAGGTGTGGGTGACACACTCTTTGAAGTCATGGATGACACACCAAGTAGTGATGAGGCCAATACCTTTATAGGTGAAAGTATATAAGGGTGTTGATGATGGATAACCTGATACTATCAAAACCCTAGTGGCCAATATCACATGGTGATAGCTAGGGCGACACCATACGTGGTGCTATGGCCAATACACTAGATGACAGTGTGGCCAATACCCTAGGGTATATAATGGATAACACACAAAGTGATAGGGTGGTCGATACCCTAAAGTGAGGTCAAGATGTTATGTTTAAGTGAGGTGAAAATATTATGCTAAAGTGTGAAGAAGGTGATGCACCAAGTCATGGTGAAGGTGATACACCAATATATGATTCATGACCGATATCACCTTAAGCACCTCAAA
The DNA here is from genome assembly GCA_963693085.1 of Alisma plantago-aquatica. NCBI lineage: Eukaryota > Viridiplantae > Streptophyta > Magnoliopsida > Alismatales > Alismataceae > Alisma > Alisma plantago-aquatica. Next base: position 588,662,260 of record OY856413.1, on the reverse strand, counting down.
ACCGATATCACCTTAAGCACCTCAAAACTGATATCACCCTAAGAACCTCTAAACTGATATCACTTTGATGTGCCATGGGATACACAAGTGATAGTGTTGTGGGTGACACAAATTGATAATGATGACTAAGTTGATACACCCCCTAACTCGATGTCTCTTGATAGTGCGAGGAGATTAGGCTGAAATAAATGAAGAGTGTCATAGTCGATACATGTGTCTAACCTGACACACGGTAAGGATCTTAAGTTGACACAAGTGAATGTGTCTAGGCCGAAACAAGGGTTAGTGTGTAGGCTGATACACTTTGATGAGTGTAGGATGATACATGAGGAGTATAATCAAGTGGATACCTGATCATGTAACGAGATGTACACACTTTGATAAGGGTAGGCCAATACACTCTAAAGAGGGAGTTAAGTTGAAACCAATATTCTAGTAAGGATGAGAGAGGAATTTGTATGACTCATGTTGATAATCAATTAATGATAAGTGATGAGAGTAATCAAGTATGTTTGAATACTTATGACAAGGAAATAAGCTCCTAGATGAGAGGAGTTACGAATTAGGGTTTGGTGGTTGAATATAACCGTAGAAACTATAATAAGCTACAATAGAAACCCTAATCCTAATTATGAAAGGGTTGTAACTTGATTGAGTGATTATTTATGATACAATTTAATGTATAGATAATAATATAAGCTTCTAGAGAGTAGGAGTTATAGTTTAGGGTTGGTTATTGAACATAACCCTGGAGACCCTAATCAGTTGAAAAGAGAAACCCTAATCATAAGAGGGAGTCTAACTTGAAATGGCATGATGATAATAATCAATGGTTACAATAAGAAAATCTTAACCATGAAGGCGCTATGGATATAGCCAAATGAGGGCTATAGTGGTTATAATCTAGTATAGCTTGATTATGCCTTATGAGGCCTATGGAATAATTGTATCACAAGAAGGATGTGAATAGGTTTGATGACCTGGAAGAAGCATATTGCCTAGTAAGGTGATGTGATACTCAATGATGAGTTTAAGGTATTGACATCCCATGATGAAAGTAATAGGGTAACACAAAGGTGTCCCAACTGTTAAAGAATCCTTGGAAATATAATATACCTTTCATACTTGTAACTTGATTGATTCTATAATATGTTGTAATGCATTTAACCCATCACCTGGCAGTACAATCACATGATTGATAAAGGTCAATACATGGCAGTATAATCACATGATTAACAAAGGTCAATACCTAGCAGAACAATCAAATGATTGACAAAGGTCAATAATTGGCAAAATAATCACAGGATTAACAAAGGTCAATACCTAGCAGAACAATCACAGGATTGACAAAAGTCAATACCTGGCAAAATAATCACATGATTGACAAAGGTCAATACTTGGCAGTATAATCACAAGATTGACAAAGGTCAATACTTGGCAAAATAATCACATGATTGACAAAGGTCAATACCTGGGAGTTTAATCATAGGATTGACAAAGGTCAATACCTGGCAGAATAATAACCGGATTGACAAAGGTCAGTACCTGGCAGTATAATCACAAGATTGATAAAGGTCAAACATGGCAGTATAATAACAAGATTGACAAATGTCAATACTTGGCAGTATAATCACAGGATTGATAAAGGTCAATACCTGGCAGTACCATCACAAGATTGATAAAGGTCAATACCTGGTAGTATAATCACATGATTGACAAAGGTCAATACCTGGCAGTGTAATCACATGATTAACAAAGGTCAATACCTGGTAGTATAATCACATGATTGACAAAGATTAATACCTGGAAATATAATCACATGATTGAAAAAGGTCAATACCTGGCAGTATAATCACATGATTCACTGATATCATACCATGGCAATATGATCACAACATAAGCTTGAGATGCTGGTATAGCATGATTGATAAATGATATACATGTTCTTCATATTCCTTCTAAAAATATTGAATAACCTATTGGACAATAATAGATATCTAATCTGCTCATTTATGGGGATACCTTGCTATTGTTCATATTATAATTGGAACTGCTTAGCATAGTTGTTACTTAATCATTATCTTTAAATAAATAGTTATATCTGTGATAATAATAGTGTTGTTGGGGAGTTATATCTCCCTCTGAGACATGGATCTCACCCCGTGGGTTATCACAACTTTTTAGGTGGGCGTGTATGAGGTAGTAGAGATCGTGTAGCTGAGACAAGACAGTAGCAGGGAGAAGACTTGTAATTTTGAGGTGGTGTGTTGTTAGCTGTGTCTTGTTGTAGATAGAAGTCCTATGTGTCATTCCTGTACTCTCAGGTCCTTGGGGGATAGTTTCATATCCGGTTTTACAATCTATCTGAGTTTTTGGCTAAAGGTTGTTATTGCTAATAGTTTGCTCATGTACATGTTTTTGGTAAAATCAAACTAATATCAGACGAATCAGGGATGCTATTAAGATAGCACATGTGTGATGTATCATGTTGTATATGACAAGCTTTGGGCTTTTCTATAATAAATTTCATGGAAATGGATCTTTATTAAAAATGGTTTTAATTTTTAGTGATTTTCAGTAATGCATTGTTAATGGTTATTTCCGCGTGATTTTGTGCAATGTCATTATCAGTTTGATAGAAGTCGTCACAGATGTGGTGGAATGGAACATGCAAGGTGGAAGATGGTAAAAATTAGTCAAATTTTGGGTTTGGGTTCCTTGAGTGGCACGACCGTGGTGGGCACCAAGAATGTGGTAGGTAGGTTGTGACGGGGCCATGGTGGTCACCATGGCCATACAAGAGGAAGAAGGACTTTGATTTTTCTTTGATTCATACCATCATGGAAGCTTCTCACTACAATTGTGGTGGATCTTGCACATCACATTTGTTTTGCTTACCACGACCACGGTGGTTGACTTTCTATAGATTCTCAAGAACTTGGATTTCCACTATGATTTTGATTCTTTGTGGCACAAATGTGGCCATGTACCACATCCATTTTGACATCTCAACTGTGCATTTTAGCTCCAAAATCCTTCTCTGTGCTATTATTTGCTTTGGATCAATTTTTGGACCACTTGTGGTAGGTTGGGGGATGATCTAGGGCTCTTCTGAGGGTGTATAAATCCTAGGATCCTCCTCTCTCTTTTCCTTTATACAATGCATATTCAAGTACCTAAAACCATACAAAGAATAACTATAAGTGCATTTTATAGTAATATACTTATTGAGGGAAGTAATGTACATTCTAACATGTTTATATGTGATTAAGGGTACAATGACACAAGATGAAGCCCTAAATGAGGGTTGCATCACCCATCACGGCTCAAAAAAATTTGTACTCGCATACACGCTGACCCACATACCCATAGATCCATATCTAAGCGGTTCTACTTGTGGGTATGCTTGTACCTAGACCCGCTATACCCGTATACACACTATATATAAAAAACTATTTACATACTCTATTGTTTATATCATTATTTACTAGTCTAACTAATATATAAGTTGACATGAAGTACTAGTTTACTTGAAATAAAGTTGAGATTAGTCATCTAGCCAAGAATTAACTATTCTAATTATAATCTAATCCAAATAAAGTAAAATTAAAACCAAAATAGTAACATGATTTGTAACATAACTTAAATGCTATGATATAATTTGTATTATAGATATAATTATGTGATGTTAATATCTTATACATATAAATATCTTGTTGTATTAAAATACATAAAACATGTTGTGGTTAACATTTTAATATAGAATCACTTACCCACATACCCGCACCGCATACCCAGTGAGTATTTTGGGTAGGGGCACGATGTAGGTCTAGATTTTTATTATGTGGGTCTAAAACCAAACTCAAACCCACTAAATTTAGATGGGCATGGGTATGGCTCTAGCCAGACTCACACAGTTTACACCCCTATAAGTAGCCACTTAACCCTACTCTCCCACCACCACACTATAAATACCTCTCTATGGCCCCTAGGGAAAGGGTTATTATTTTTTATCTCCTCCTATGAGGTTCCACTTTCATTAGTTGGGTTCCTCATCGAGTATCTCCACTGCTCATTGATTCTCAGATCTCATTGACAATCTCCACCACTCGAAAGAGCTACTAGCTCCTACCTACATCTCCCAATTTCTCTCCTCCACCTCCTTGACAACCTCCCTTATACCTTCCATCCACTGATCCATTTCTATCCATCCCACCTTCCACAAAAGATCCACTATATCAATCATCATTGCTATTGTTTGGGGTGGATTCAAGGAAGAAGGAGGCAACAAGACATGATATCAAGGAGGATGATGCAAAGGACAAGGAACAACCCAACCAGAGGATAGGGTGTGAGATTCACAGATTCTCCACAGGCTATACTATTATCCATTTTACTATTGTTCTTCCTTGTTCTTGTATAAATTATGTGTTTTCATCTTTGTTCGGTGCCAATTATGCTTGTCCATGGTTGTTTGAGATATTTCTAGGCTATGTATCCCATTTGGGTATGTTTATGTACTTTGACTCTAGGCAAGTATACAATATTCAAGGAAGAAGGAGGCAAGAAGACATGATATCAAGGAGTATGATGCAAAGGATGAGGAACAACCCAACCCGATGATAGGTTGTGAGATTCACACTTTCTCCACAGGCTATACTATTATTCTCCCTTTTACTATTGTTCTTTCTTGTTCTTGTACAAATGATGCTTTTCATCTTTGTTTGGTGTCAATTATGCTTGTCCATGGCTAGTTGAGATCCTTCTAGGCTATGTAGCATATTTGGGTATGTTTATGTACTTTGAATCTAGAAAAGTAGTCAATATTCAAGCCCATCATGCTACTATTTTACATTCTCTTTAAATTATTATTGTTGGATTAGTTGATCTCTTTCTTGCATGAACTTTCATTTTTATTAACCTCAAAAGATTACTGATAAAATGGGGTAGAGAAGGTAGTTGAATCCGAGCCAAAAGAGGACGGTTGGGCAAGGGTTGTTATGATCCTAATGCCATGAACTCTCTTAGACCCTAGAGGTATCTGAGGTAGTTGTTGACAATCTTCCATGATCCTCGAGAGAGGTATTATGCAGTTGATTGGGTCACGCTACACGAGAGCAAGTTGGATGACCCCCACAGGAGTTGCCACTAGGTTAGGGTGTTAGCTACTAGATAGAGTGTTTGAGGGTTGTCTGCCACTGAGAACGAGGTGCATAGACTACCCTATTCATGGATAAATATCCTAGAACTCCTTCTCTCATTTAGTAGGGTTTAATGAAATCTTCTTTCTTTATTTTACTTCATTTTAGTTTCATATAATTTGTCATTCTTATCACCTATATTTTTTTCTTATGTAAGAGAGAAATCCCATGCGACTAAATGTCCATGTGTTCAACCCTAACTCACTAATTCGACCATGTATAATGTTACATGTATCTTAAGGCTTGAATTATAAATTTCAAGTTTGATCCTTAAGGGACTGGGTTTGTTATACTCATGTTTAAGACATGTGTTTCGAGGGCAATCAGTCTCCTAGAGTGAATCACCAGAAATAATTTCCCGACATGATTTGTATATGTAGGCTTAGGTAGATAATTTAAGGGAGGGAAGACCAAGGCCACCATTCTACTATCGATTGGGTGATCATATCCCATGTGACCCAAGCCCTACGATGCTTGTTTTCTCTGGATTTTCAAAGTAACATTGAAAACATGGAGTCGATCCTCTTAAGAATTCTACAAGGCACATTAGTAGCAGCCAAGGAATACAAAGATATGGATGATAGAGTGTGCAAAATAAGAGGTTTGTGGTCAACAAAAGATAAAGGGTTCCCTTTACATGACACCACCTTCCATTTGACCTTATTAATAAAAATTCTAAGTGTTGAATATTCAGTTTACCTTTCACAATAGGAATATTAAGGTAGTAGAAAGAATCCATCATCAGCTTATCATAAAGAAAATTAGAATTCATGTTAAATATACTAGCATCATTAGATTCTCATATAAAACCTAATTTGAGTATGTTTACTTCATGACCCGAATCCATTCACAATCAGCAAAAATGGAATTCACCATCTTTAGAGAGGTGAGAAATGTTTTTCTGAACAAAATAATATCATATGCGTACATGATAATAGCAGGCACATCACCCTTGCCACCATCCAAATCTCTTAATATCTTCATCAACTAGTGCCTTGTTAACTTGTCTACATAGAGTCTCTTAAAAAAGGATTAAAAGGAAGGATGATATAGGACTGACTCGATGAGGCCCTTGAACATATGGAAAAAAACATGAGGTGATGTCATATATTGATAAAATCATCCACGTACATGTAAAGAAACTCAAGCAAAGATCAACTAGAGGCTATATCATCCAAAACTAAGCCAGAACAACCCTAAGAAGTCCCAATAAGAAAAGTCCAGAGCCATGACATGTCATATTTCACATCCATATTGTGCACAACTCCACCTTTGTTGATATCATGGACTAGCTCCTTGGTTAGACACATGTGTTGTATAATATATGCACCCCTCACATAATCCCCTTGTTCTTTAGACATCGTCATAGGGATGAAACCTTCCAACATGTTGCTATGTCCCCTAGCCAAAATGCAAATCAATACACTCTCTATTGAAATAGGTCTAAAGTCCTTCACCAAATCATGTGAATGCTTGACTTTAGGAATCATTGTGATTCTATTTAATAGAATGATTTTGTGACATGCCCCACATTTAAAGGAAAAAAATCCATAGAGATAAAGTCCTCTCTAACCATATCCCATACAACTAAGTAAATGTTCACATAAAAGGCATATGACACGAGCATGGAGACCCTATCCATCATTTTCATAGTAGCAATGATCTCATCTTCTAATGAGGACACAAGCAAGGAGAGATTGTCATAAGTAGATAAAATCACATTAACGTGTTGCATAAAATTTAATACCACATGTCATCTTGAATGATAGAATGAGAGTAAAAGAGTTCAAAGAAAGAGGTTGCTTCTTATGCCATGAGAGATGAATCACTTATCAAGGTACCATCAAACTTCAAAGTATGTTTTCTTTTGTTTCTAAGTTTGACCATATAATGAAAGGGAGTTATGTTTCTCTCACCTTCACCAAGCTAGTTAAATCCATATTTCTCTTTCCATAAAGCTTGACCCTAGTCCAGAATAGCATCATTACCTTCTCAAATTTGATCAACATACACTCTCCCACCAAGCTAGGGCGGTCATTGATGAATGCATATTCATCATGTTTTTGTCATTTTTAGATTTGAATTATATGAATTCATACATTTATTTATTTGTTTCATCTTATTTAGGATTTTTATTATGTTGTTAATAATTTCAAATTTTCTAATAAGAAATCCTCTTCTATTGCAGGATCTATGCAAAATCATTTCGCAAAACTTAAGTTTAGGTGCGATATGCATGATCAAGGGTAAATGGGTTTAGTCTCCCCCATCTACAAGATTTGGGAGTGATCCACTAAAGATAATACTTGTTTGGCACCAATAGGAAAACTCAATCGGGCAACTATTCACCCAGTTGGCCGATTGGGTTGGTCATTCAAGCAGTAAAAAATAAGCATATGAATCAGTCAATTGACCTTGACAATCACCCAACTCACCAAGGGAGGAAAAGACTAATAAATTCGAGAATTGTCTGATTGATCACTCTACTTATGTTAATTTTAATGTTTTTATTAAAAAATCCTTGATTTCATGGCAAGTTTCAGCTTCATTTAGTACACACTATCATATGAGCAGTGGTTCCCACTAACCAAATAGTAGGCTAAAGAAAATTTTAATATTTGATAGGATTTCTATTGATCTGTCAGTTGACTCACTTCATCGATCAATGGTTTCATAAGTTTGAATCCTCACCAGTTTAGGACCTTGATCGCATACCAACATCTCCCAGGGGTTGTCTTTGTATTCTTTTGTAGTCCCCTCTATTTTGGTTGACTGTGTATTTCCATTAGTTTACCACTGATGGAAACCCTCACACATAAACTGATGAGAGGTTTGTGCATTTATCCTACCAATGGAAACCACTTAAGTCACATTCCGATGAGATCTCAACATTCACCTATCGATGAGGCGCCTACCTTCATCTTCTGATGAAAGTTCTACACTCATTAATCGATAAGGTTTTGAATCTCCAACCAATGACGCCTTCTAATGAAACTTTAGAGTCCATTTGTCAATGGAAACCCAAAACTTCATCTACCAATGTGATCCTAAATAATGACAACTGATGGAACTCCAACTTACATCAACCAATGAAACTCTTACGTTCCTACAAATGAAGACCCATCAGTTGTCTACCTTTGGTGTTCATGCGTTCATCTAGCAAGCCGAGGACCGATGCCACCCCTACACTCATCAAGATGATGACCTTTTTGGGCATTCATCGATTAATGAAACCCTCACATGTTCATCTATTGATGATAACTCTGGGAGTTAAGAGACTACTTATCTTCCTTCCATAGCTCCCCCTTTGCATCCATGTCGGACGACACCTAAATGCAGGTGACTAAATAGAGATCCTCTCTAGATGCCATCAAGAGGCCCAAATATATCCTGACCATCCATTGATCATTTTCATTAGTGTATGATACCTACACCTCTACAAAACCTTGAAGGTTCTAACCTTGAAGGAGGAAAGACTGATGATGCCACACTTCCATAGGTTGACAATATCCATCCGCTAGTTGTTGATCCATTCATCCTACTCTTGTGACTATAGTTCCATTTCTTGAAGAAGGGAGATCAACAAATCCAAGTCAACCTCAAATGAATTGCAAGGGTCGGGTGTGTTGTTGTGTTGTCCACCATTGGGTTCTAGCATGAAGATAGGCATCCCCGAACCACATTTGTGCCTTAATCATATACCATGACTATGAGTCTCTTCCCTACTTTCCATGTCAAATTTATTATTAATGACATGAGCATGTAGTCATCTAGATAGCTTATAGAGATTATTCCTAGTACTAGTTTTCATTCTTGTTACTACATCCATTCTTGTATGAATTATGATATGTTTTGAAACAAGCATTTTAAACTTGCAAATTTAGTTTGTCTAGCTCTATTGCATGTTATCACATCGTGGATGTAGAGAACTTTGAACCTAAGATATAGGATATCATTTTATCATGTTAGACCCTTGATGAGAACTTCAAATACATGTTTTCAAGGTGATAGATGTATGACCTCTAGATAATGTGACAACTAGAGGTGGGGAAACCCATCCACCCTATTGTTTCCATCATCTGATATTTAAAACATTAATATAGCCTTTTGTTATTTGAAATATTATCTTAATAAACCAAATCCAAACTTTTTTCTAATACTAGTTCTTGTTTAGTTACTCTGATTAGTCAATCCTTAAAAATGTTGTCCTTTGGGCTCGACTAGGACTATACTATTTTAAGATATGTCCATTTACGAGTGGTATTTTTCTAATATTTGGTTGAGGTAAACTGAGGGTTTTCATCCCTAGGGAATTTGTTAGTGTAATAATCACCACATCACCATCATCCTCTGATTCCATTGGCCATCACAAGTTTGAGATTCGGGCACAATGGGCTACGATATTGGAGAGCATTGCATTCACGAGTAACAAAGGAGATAATTTCTAGGATAATCTTCAGAATTTCCTTGACCTCAATACATTGAATAAATAGCTGTGCATTTATGAATATTTAATTTCCTAAAGATGTCATTAAACTCTAGTTGTTTAAGTACTCTCTAACAAACAATGCAATCTGATTCAACTCCCTAGAGGGAGATAACATGAGTGCATGTGACAAGCTTCAAACCAAGTTTATGGAGAAGTTATGTGCACCCTCTCTCACGTACTAGATAAAGGTAAATATTGCAATATTGTCCATGATTCTAGGATATTCCCTAATTAATGTATTGGAAAGATATTCAGAGATCCTTTGTCCCTACCTTCATCATGAAATCTCCCAAGTTCAACTCATAGGAAACTTCTACATGGTTGTATATGAAGATACCAAGAAGTTCCAAGATTATTTATTTGGAGGAAACTTCATGTGCCAAATCTATGACATTGCATGGAGAGTGGTGAGATATGGTGCACAAAACCAAGCTAACTAGGTAGACAACATGAAGGCATGCTTAAAGTTTCTATAGCAGAAGATAATTTAGAACTCAAGTCGATTAATGGATCACTAAAGAAACTAGAAATGAAATAAGAGAGACTTGAATCCTCCTTAAATGCATACAAAAGGAGAGTTCAACCATAGTAGCAACATGTTGAAGGTTGCAACCCTTTTCTATGAGGCATGCAAGAGAAATGACCATTTGACTTTGGGTTGCCAATTTAATTTGATGTCATAGTGAGAAACTCACAATTCCAAGGCAAAGGCAATCAAGTAGAGGACCTGAACTCCATTCATAGAATGCCTATATAGTGTTTTTATAATGCAAACCATAATATCAACCACCCTATATTTTAGTAGGGAAATCCAACAAGCACATAAAATGCATCTTGAATAAGGTTAGTGCCTGTCAATAATCATGTTTGGGGTCTTCTAGGTTTTCAGAATTTTTAGTAAAAAAAATTATAGAATCAAGGAACCTTCAATCACGGCAACTATATGAATAACAACCACAATAGAGTTTATAGTCAAGTACATCAATTTCAAAAGGCCAATCAAGGATCACCACAACAACATGGAGACCACCAACAAAATTTCTCTTCTTTGAATCAATTGTTAACAACTGAAAATGATATTATGGCCTCAACAAGGTATGTTGGACAAACAACAAGCTCATAATAAGTACATGGATTTCCTAATGGCCCAACACTACCCACCTATGGGTTATTTTATAGGCCATCCAGAGAACAACCCAAGGCACTTGAAACAATTGAAGGTAATTTCTACATGCTCGGGGATTATCTTCTTAAAAACAATGAACGTACCTACACCACTTGTAGTGGTTGATGAAGATGACTTTTTGGTTGTACTAGAGGTAGTGATACAAGACAAGAAGAATCGAGACACATCTACTATTAGTGATATAGGGAAGGACAAGAGGGATGTCACAATGCAGGCACAAGAAAATGTAATTGACCTAATCATTTTAGTGTATACCCTACTTATAAAAAATGCTTGAAGCAAACATGGATTGACACTCATCTTATAAAAATGAAAGGTAGTTGTGAGTAAGATTCATGTTGAAGTTTCCTTCCTAGGTTCTCTACCCGAGATACATACATGGTCCAAATATTAATATGATCCTCACTAGAAAATATACAACCAAAGAGTCTATGACAATAAATATAGCCAAGATTGCTTTAAATATTGTGTTTAATATGTAGCCAAAGAAGAAAAAAAATCTAGTTCTTTGGGATTGCATGTTATAATGGGGACAACACTTGCAAGAAGGACTAGACAACTTGGGGCTAGTGTCTCTATTATACCCCTTAGATAGTGTAGGAAATTGGAATTTATTGACCTATTGCCAACCACAATGACGATTCAGGTTGAAGAATCCTCAAAGAATAAACCCATGTGGATCATATAGGATGTTCTTATGTGACATGCTAAGGATTATTATGTGCCATGTGATTTTTGTGTCATGTATATCAAGGAAGATACCAGTTTCCTCTCATTTCCAACCGACCTTTTCTAGCCACCACATGTTCTGTGATTGACATTAGACTGGGGCATTACTTTTGAGATTGGGCAAGGAGACATTTGAATTACATTTTTTGATAGACTAAAAGGGCCTAGTATGCATGAAAGGTTTTCTTGTTAAATTTCATTGAGAAAATGTCTCAACTAAGACAAACCAATCCAATTTTGATGACCCTTTGGAGATAGCCCATGTAGATAGCCACCGAGTTTGTTGATACACGATTTAGCAATGCTTACTTTACCTTGAAACCTTTTAGGAAGATTCATATGTTGAGTTCGAATAAATAAGGCCATTACAACTACTGAAGAATAGGTCAAAGCTCCTAAGGCACCATAAATGAAACCCTTACTTGAAGGAAGGATTGAAATAAATTTTCTTGATGAGATACAAGTTAAATTGGTGATTGTAGATGTTGACAGGAAAGCAAGAGAACAAGCTATTGATGCATCTAAGAAAAAGGAAAAAGGTCTTAGGATACGGGATGACTAATATCAATGGGTGAATCAAGATATATGCATGCCTAGGATTCCTATGGTGGAAGCCTATAAGGCCTCTATGGAATCACATACAAGATTGAATCTAAACATGAAAAAAGTGGTTTGTGTTGAAGTGATTAACTTGTTTTTGGGATCATCTATCCTAGTTCTGAATCCCCATGGGTGAGAGTTATGAAGGCAGTTCTAAATAAGGGAGGCGCCATGGAAGTGTTAAATGATAAGAATGAATATATCCCTACATGTACAATAATTGGATGGGTAGTGTGCATTCATAGGAAACTGAACAAGGACACACACAAGGACCATGTCCCTTTTCCTTCATGGATCAAGTTCTGGATTACCTATATCACCAAAAGATTCTTATGTTATCTTGATGCTTACTTTGGTATCTATCAGATCCCTATTCATCCAGATGACTAGGAGAAGGTGACATTTATTTGTCTCTTCGGCACATATGCCTTCAAGAGGATTTCATTTGGGTTGTGCAATGCACCTGCCACATTTCAATGGTGCATGTCAACCATCTTTTCAAGATTGATAGAGACAATTATAGAGGTCTTATGGAATACCTTGCTATTTATGGGACTCTTCCAACTCATGTCTAACCACCTCTCTCTTGTGCTATTCCAATGCAAAGATTCCATCTAGTACTCAACTCGGGAAAATGCCAATTCATGCTGAAAGAGGGTATTGATCTTTTCCATTGAGTCAGTATCAGAGGCATTGAAGTGGATAGATAGAATATTGACATTAATATTGGACTTGCACATACGCACCAAAGAGGTCAAAGCCTTCCCAGGACATACAACGTTCTACTACAGGTTTATCATGACTTCTCAATAATTTGCAAGCCCTTACCAATCTTCTCCTGAAGGAATCAAAATTCCAGTTTGATTCAACATACTTGGAGAGTTTTAAAAATGTGAAGGATGTCTCATTTCTATTCCTATATATTATTCTAGCATCATACTGATATCTACCTTTTGAGATCATGTGTGATGCTAGTGGTTATGTAGTGGGTGTTGTTCTAAATAAACACATAGACAAGAAGCACCATGTGATCTATTATGCTTCCAAGATGTCTGATGAAGCTAAAAAACTATGACACTATTGAGAAGGCAGAGCTCTCTACCATATATGCATTCAAAAAATTCATATCTTACCTTGTTCAGTCACAAGTTAATGTGTATACAAATCATACAACCATCTCTTTTTAACCAAGAAAGTGTTGGCTAAATTGGATATTTGTATAATCCCTTTGTTTTGACAATGACAAACATTTCATTCTTGTTGATCTAACGTGCTACTTGAGTGTTACAGGAATGAGGTGGATGACAAAGCACTAGGGAATCTATATGCTTAAATGCTTGTAAATTTCATAAAATGTAATCAATTGTAAACTTGTACAAATATATAATGTACAAGTACTTAGACATCATGTAAATCAAGCGTTAGATCTTCCCTACTAATCACTACACTTAGATAGGTCTTCCCCTTCAATAGTGACACATATGCACACTCACATACACACTTAGTACTTTAATTGAAACATTGAAACAGGGTCAATCTCAGTCGACAAACTCCTCGACCGAGACATTCTCGGTCGGCAAACTCCTCGACCGAGAAAGACCCAGGTAGCCGTTAGACACAACTGACAAGGTAGTTGGGAGTTAGAGATGAACGTTGCAAATACTTGATCCAGAGAGCTTTTCGGTCGACAAAACTTCGACCGAGTAGGTATCTCGGTCGACAATTTCTCGACTGAGATGGACTCTAACAGCAACTGCAGAATTAATTAACTAGCCATTGCTAATGCAACTAACTTATACCTAACGGCTAGTTAAGCACTTGGAAACCCCTAGAAAGTGTCTAGAACGTCCTTCAACACTTTTAGGTCATTCCTATAAATAGGACATGCCTTAGGACACCTAAACTTACTTATTTTCTACACTTGAGCAATCCTTGAGCATATACTTGCATTAGCAACCTGTTTTGAGCAATTGAGCAATACTTGCAATTGTCTACTCTTCACCTTGCTCTAAATTCATGTCCTATAGGCTAGTATCTCCTATCCACAGCAATCACACTTCCATATACATTGGTTAGGATATCTACATGCTTGATATAGGCAAATCAAGCCTTGTGCTTAAAAAGGATAAGTTGCAATTTCTATTTTCCTTTCTTGTTCACTTTCATTGTTTGTACTCTCCTTGCTACTCCTAGGTTGGAGGCTGCGGATTGGAGAGGGTCGTGATCTTCTTGGTGAAGAAGGAGACTTTGAACTACTTCAAGAAGGCTGGTGCAACAGGAGGTTACTTCTAAGAGGAAGGCTACTTTAAGGGGGAGCTTGGAGTTACTTCAAGAAGGCTACCTCAAGTTGGTGCATCTACTTCAAAGTGAAGGCTGTTCAAAGGGGTGTAAGAAAGTATTGTATTTTGTGTAATTCCTTGTGAAGGTAATAAAATTAATACTTTCAAAATCTCGATTGGGTAAGCAACCGGGTAGTGGACTGACTGCCTTAGTATTTGCTAAGGTAGGAACCACTCTAAATCCCTTGTCTCCTTCTTACTTTTTCATTTGTGGTTGTTTGAGTTAAATAATTGTTAAAATTACCTTAAAACCCTATTCACCCCCCTCTAATGGTTTTTCAATTGGTATCAGAGCGGGCTTCAAGGAGCTCTAATCGAGTCTTGAAGTATGAGGGGTGATAGCGTCTACAACCGCAAACAAAGGAAAAGTATGGACCAATCTTCAACAAGTTGCAGTTGGTGCTTAGGAACAAGCCACACATCACTTGGTTTCCCATGGAGGTCAAAGAAGGAAGATACGCATAAAGAATGCCTTATTGCTACAATAAGTGAAGAAGAAGAAGAAGAGGTAAGTCTTTTTGATTTATCTAAAGAAGAGCTAGTTTCTAGTCTTGAAGAGACACATAATAAATACATTGAGTGCAAGAAGAAATTAAAGAGATCTAATAAAGCAAATGATGAATTACATGCTAAGCTTCTTGCTCTTACATCTGAAAATGAAGATCTCAAAAAGGTTATTGAAGGCCATGATATTAAACTAAAATCTGTAGAAGCAAATTGCAATCTTCTTTCTCTAGAAAAGTTAAATTTGCAAACTCAAGTAAATGATCTTCAAAAACAACCTGTTCTGTGTACACATCAAGATTATGATACTATAGTGAAAGAAAGAAATTCCTTGTTATCTAATCTAGATCAAGCAAAGTTAGACATAAATAAAAGAATGGATGAGATTGTTAAACTACAACAAAAAGTTAATAGTTTGAGTAACAATGATATTCTTGATAAAATCTTAAATGATTCTTACCATCAAGTTGGAAGGAGAGGACTAGGTTACAAGCCTAAAGGAAAATCTTATAAAAAACCTAGTTGGAGAAGAACACAAGTGCCAAAGAGTCAATCTATGTATGTATCTAAAGATACAACTACATATGTACCCACAAACAACCTAGAACAAAATCATAGAAAGAGATATGAGGTTGATTCTGTATGTTGTCATTACTGTTTGTGCCTTGGACACTATTCCTTTTCATGTCCTTACAAGAAAAAGGATGTCGAGTTAGTTTGGGTTCCAAAACCCCCAAACTAAATGAGAAAAAATAAGTTGAGATATGACCAAGGACCCTAGTTGCATATTTCTATGTCTATCTCAACTTAACATGATGAGTTATAAAATAAATTCAAGTATCTAAAACTTCTAAGTATACGATTCATTTAAATCTGCAAAGATAAAGTTTTGCCTTAATCAAAGTTCTCAAAGCATAAAGACTTAATATATAATTAGTTGAGATTTGATCTAAATATTACTTTGATATTCATATATTCTATTAAACTGAGTTTTCAAATTGCATTGAAAATGATCCATGATTTACTTGTAAACAATTGCTGAAAAATAGTTCTGAAACAGTACAGAAACATTCTCGGTCGAGAAACAGGTCGACCGAGAACACAGTCGGTCGAGAAATGGTCGACCGAGCAAGTTACTGTTTTCAAATCTGCAATCAATCTGCTGAACTTGTTAATCTAGTTTACTATTAATGATTGATCAAGAAGAAACCTTGGAAGACAGTTTTTTTTAAATAAGCCATATAAATCTTTTGCATCATATAACATTATGAATATGAAAACATATTGCAAAAGTGTTATAAGAAGACTGATCTTACCTTATTTTGTTAATTGAAAAAGTTTATTAGTTTGTCTTCAAATTGAAACCATGAATAAGATTATTTTGTTATTATCCTCTACATGATTTGAATTAAAACTGAATGGGTTTAAGCAAGAAAATTATTGTTTTATCGCAACCCACATGGCTTTCCCTAAGTACTCCTTGGTATATCTATATAGGAACCATATGTGTTGAAATAATCATAATCATTGCATTTATATACTTTTATCTTGATCATTGTAGATATGCTTCCACTATTCTATCATAATTTATGTGCCATGATCACTGCGTTTCATTGGTTCGTCTAAAATAATCTTTGATTCATATATACAAACCATAAATGAATATTATTCTTGATCATCATGCCTTGACATAATAGATAATGATTATTGTGGGCATAGCTTGTAATAAGATAATGATGGTGCTATGACAAGCCAAATAGTATATTTTAGAACAAAAATAAAATGTTTTATCTAGAAATCTAAAAGCACAATCATGACTTTAAGATATCAATCTTGCTTTCAACGATATCACTTAATGTGCTTCAAATTAATATTTATTTAATCAAGTTATCTGCAGAAATTATACTTCACAAATGAATATGCAGAATTTGCCTCTTGGTTAAAATTAAATTTGACCAAGGGGCGCTATGGTTGTAGTCAAGGTCGACCTAAAATAAGCTTGACACAATACTTACTTGGATAATCATTCTCTATAAAAATTGTGATCAAAAGACAAATTAAAATCATGATCACAAAATTTATCCAAATATTGGTAATAATAATCACAATATTACTCCCTTTGAAAATATAGATATGCTCTACAAATTCAGTCTATTATTTGCATCAAAAAGCAGCTTAAAATTTCATTAACAGAAAGTTTCTCGGTCGACAAATTGCTCGACCGAAAACATCTCGGTCAGCTATCTCTTTTCGACCGACAGACTTCAAGAAAGAACTACACAGGAAAAACTCAGACACACTTCCGGTCGACAATTGTTCGACTGAGCCAATGTCGGTCGACAAATTGCTCGACCGAGAATTGACCGTTAGAATACGACCGTTGGAATCTGACCGTTTGAATATGACCGTTGGGGGTCGACCATTATGTGACCGAGAGGAGTGTCTAGGATATAACCGTTGTGGTCGTCGGTCGACAATTTGTCGACCGAGCTGGTTACTGGATTGCTATAAAAAGGACAAAAAAATGGGTCATTTCATCACACTTTCACATTCTTACTTCTTTAGCTTCTCTCTAGTGCATTTTTGTGCAACTCTTTAGCCTTTCCACCTCCAAGACTTTCTTGCTTCTTCTTCACCTCAAAGCAAAGCAATGGCTTCATCATCTGCACGCGGAAAGAAGCAAGTTGCCGGCAGGAAAGGAAGGACGGCTTCCCCACCATTGCCGATCATCAACGACATTCCCTTCATCGACGCAGCTGCTGGTGATCGCTACCTCAGGCTCTCCTCCAAAACTCCTCTTCCACGATGGCCGGTTGACGTCATGGACTTCTACATCATCGTCGATTTGGAGGATCTCTTCGAGGTGCAAAATTTGAAAGATTTTCTAAACCCTTCCTTCCCTTCCTACTCTTCCAAAGTAGTAAATGAGTTCTATGCAAACTTAACCTCCCATCCCGAAAATGACTCCTTCTACTCTATGGTCAATGGGCACAACTTTCACTTTACTGAGGAGGGTATCCTTGACATGCTCAACATAGACTTAGAAGAATACCAAGCCGGTCTTGACCTTACCAGTGGAAATCCACTCAATCAATTTTCTCAAGATAACAATACCGTCAATCTTAGTGACATTAAACGAACCATTTTTCAATCTAACACAACTTGTCACGAAGATAGGGGTACTTACTATGCCATTAACCTCAAACCTGCAGCTAGGATTATCAACCTTATTGTTTCCACAAACATACATCCTAGAGCAAACAAGTCTGAAGTCCCTACCTTTCGCATGTGTCTAATTTATGCCATTATCAAACACATTCCCATAAATTTCATCCGCATCATCATTAAGAATATGCTTGAGTTTTCTGGCAATCCCCCTTATGCTGATTTTGTATGCCAAATCACTCAACATTTTCTTAAGAAACAGATTGAGGATCTAGGATACACATGGGAAAGAAAACTACAAAAAATAAGCAAAAACACAGTAGAAAAGATGGGAATTGATTTTGGTCACAAGAGGGCTAGGACGGAAGGGGATACATCTACTCAAGACATACCACCTCCTCCTCCTACCACCCTACCCTATGATCCCATCCAAAACACCCTAACCTACATTGCTGGATCCCAATATCATCTAAGTAAACAATTAGATTATAGCCACCATGCCATGACCTACTTAAACCAAAGGATGCAAGGCCTCTCTTCAGATCAACCAGATGAATATCCTTACTCTCTAAATCCTGGCATGATCAACCCATATAACCCTTCCTACAACTACTACCAAACTCCACCTCCACCATCTCCTGATCTCACACATACTCAGTTTTCTCACATGCAACTACAAGACATTGCTACTCATTTTTGCTTTGATCGTGTTCCCACCTTCTTGGAAGCATATGCCTTAACCAAGACAGGTGCTTTGGAGTGGCAAACCTTAGTCAAGTATTATGGAGCTGAGCCATTTCTTGGGAAAGACCCAGATATCGATGTAATACTTAAGTCTTTTTAGTGAGTTATGAGTGTCCTTTGTAATAGTTGTAATGAAATGATTATCTTTGTAATGAATTGGTTATTCTTGCAATGAATTGGTTCTCTTTGCATGATTATTATGGATATCTTTCATAGCATATGAGTCATCTTGTAAATGTTAAGTTGTTGTTCCTTCTATAAGTTTATAAAACTATTATAGTAGAGCATCCAAAGTAAGGGGAGTAATATAAATGCATCGAATCATAAAGGATAAAATCTTTGCAAATATCTGAAATTTATGGCTAAATTGATCATCTATTGGAGTGCATTAATCCCTTGATTATAATTGGGATATCTATTTAAGGGGGAGCAATGCATAAGGATTGTTAATGAAATTTTCTAAACAAATCAGGGCCTAACATTCCATGATTTTGGTTAGAAATATTTATTTAATTATATATATATATATATATATATATAACTCTAAAGATCAAAAGGATTCTCATATCACTTTCAAGGCTTCACAACCTTTGCAAGTGATTGAGTAATTAATTATGACTAAAAGACACACGAACTTTTATCTTGGATATCTTTTTGAAATAACAAAGGGGGAGAAAAGAATATAAAATCAAAAACATAAAATTTTAAAAGAGTTTCATAACAAACTCGGCTATCACTCACTTGCACAAATTTCTACAAAGGTAATCTTCAGGTATGAAACTCACATGTTTTATATTTCCTTATTTTATATTTAGGAAATGTTTGTCATCTTCAAAAAGGGGGGGATTGTTGGCTAAATTGGATATTTGTATAATCCCTTTGTTTTGATAATGACAAACATTTCATTCTTGTTGATCTAACGTGCTACTTGAGTGTTGCAGGAATGAGGTGGATGACAAAGCACTAGGGAATCTATATGCTTAAATGCTTGTAAATTTCATAAAATGTAATCAATTGTAAACTTGTACAAATATATAATGTACAAGTACTTCGACATCATGTAAATCAAGCGTTAGATCTTCCCTAACTAATCACTACACTTAGATAGGTCTTCCCCTTCAATAGTGACACATATGCACACTCACATATACACTTAGTACTTTAATTGAAACATTTAAACATGGTCAATCTCATTCGACAAACTCCTCGACCGAGACACTCTCGGTCGACAAACTCCTCGACCGAGAAAGACCCAGGTATCCGTTAGACACAGCTGACAAGGTAGTTGGGAGTTAGAGATGAACGTTGCAAATACTTGATCCAGAGAGCCTGTCGGTCGACAAAACTTTGACCGAGTAGGTATCTCGGTCGACAATTTCTCGACCGAGATGGACTCTGACATCAACTGCAGAATTAATTAACTAGCTGTTGCTAATGCAACTAACTTATACCTAACGGCTAGTTAAGCACTTGGAAACCCCTAAAAAGTGTCTAGAACGTTCTTCAGCACTTGTAGGTCATTCCTATAAATAGGACATGCCTTAGGACACCTAAACTTACTTATTTTCTACACTTGAGCAATCCTTGAGCATATACTTGCATTAGCAACCTGTTTTGAGCAATTGAGCAATACTTGCAATTGGCTACTCTTCACCTTGCTCTAAATTCGTGTCCTATAGGCTAGTATCTCCTATCCACAGCAATCACACTTCCATATACATTGGTTAGGAGATCTACATGCTTGATATAGGCAAATCAAGCCTTGTGCTTAAAAATGATAAGTTGCAATGTATACTTTCCTTTCTTGTTCACTTTCATTATTTGTACTCTCCTTGCTACTCCTAGGTTGGAGGCTGCGGATTGGAGAGGGTCGTGATCTTCTTGGTGAAGAAGGAGACTTTGAACTACTTCAAGAAGGCTGGTGCAACGGGAGGTTACTTCTAAGAGGAAGGCTACTTCAAGGGGGAGCTTGGAGTTACTTCAAGAAGGCTACCTCAAGTTGGTGCATCTACTTCAAAGTGAAGGCTGTTCAAAGGGGTGTAAGAAAGTATTGTATTTTGTGTAATTCCTTGTGAAGGTAATAAAATTAATACTTTCAAAATCCCGGTTGGGTAAGCAACCGGGTAGTGGACTGACTGCCTTAGTATTTGCTAAGGTAGGAACCACTCTAAATCCCTTGTCTCCTTCTTACTTTTTCATTTGTGGTTGCTTGAGTTAAATAATTGTTAAAATTACCTTAAAACCCTATTCACCCCCCCCTCTAGTGGTTTTTCAGAAAGATGCAAAGCTGTGATTGACCAGGTGGAATCTAATTTTACAGGAGTTTGATCTAGAAATTTAGGACAAGAAGGGGAGAAAAAATGTTGTGGTCGATCACCTTAAGTGACTTTGCATTACCAACATTGATACCATTCACATAAATGACTCCTTGCATGATGACCACTTTATGGTTACATCTGTAGCCATCACTTGGTTCACTAACTTTTGTGAATTATCTTGAGATCAATGTTCTACTTCCCAAGTGCACATGAAATGCTAACAAGAAATGCATGCATAATGTTACACGATATGGGTCATACTTCTTTTGAATACGTGTGTATGGTTTATATCATAGGTGCATTTTTGAAGAGAAGGCACCTCAAATCCTTGAATAATGTCATATGGGTCCTATGGGAGGGCATATGATCACTACAAAAATACCATAACCAAAGTTCTTCAATGTGTATTCTATTCACCCACATTATGTGTTACACCCCGATCTGACAATTACCATTAATCATGAGATGAGGGCATAAATTTAGGATTATACTTAATACAAAGATCACCCTTAACTTTTTCTTCTTTTTCAAACTCTTTGATTTCTCGCATTGATCCACATAAACAACTTTGCAAGAGAATCAAACTTTAATTACTTTAATATGACCTCAACATAAACGATACACATCCATACATTCATTCTCAAGTACATACGACATGATAATCATATACATTCTCTCTTATTAAGAAAACAAAGATACAAAACATCACTTATAACACTCTCACATCTATACTAGGACCTAGAGTGACAGGGACCGACTGAACTTAACTAATCTCATACTTAACTCATGTGGTAGATCTACTCTGATGCTTTGACCTTCTTCAAGTCCACGTGGTTTCCCTAAAAATTGTGAGTAGAGGGGTGAGCCTACTCGCTTAGTGAATGAGTACTTCAAAAAAATAGTCTAAAGCACTAATATAATTACAGATATACTTTTGAGCAACTGATATCAATTATAGTAACAGTAAGCTTTAGAGAGATTGATCATTTACAATCATAAATATGACATGATACTCTAGATATAAACAAGAGTAAATCAATATATGAGCATGCTTGATTAATTTCAAAGAGAACTAATAATTTAGAGAACATACAAAGAATAATTACTAGGAAACTATACTCGAATCTTTCTTAGTCTTTCTTACTTATAAGAAACTCTTTAAAACTTATATTATCACATTTTAGCTTATGCCCTGATCATATGCAGTGTACTCTACATATGAAGACTTGTAGCGAACTACAATTTCACCGTACAAGACTTAGCTTAAAACCCAGGAAGCTAAGCCTAGAACTTAATCCGGGTCTGCTTGACTCGAACCGTCACGTCTGACTAAGGCGGCTAAATAGCTAGCCTTTAACTTGACCTCTCCTTCTAGGATGAGTACACAGTAGGAGGGTCTGAGATGCTCTGTGGGCCTCATCTTGGTACACTCTGTGGGTACCTCTGGGTTACCACCGGGATCTATGATTCATGTTGGGTAACCTATCTTCTATTAGGAGACTTCCTCAAGGGCTTCATCTCCCCACACACTCTATGGGTGCGATTCGATCCCCGTATACTGGTCGCTGCTAGGGTGGATTGTTTCCTCCCTATAGTGCAGACATCCGTAGGGAATCTACGGTGTTCAGGGCACCTATGTCTATTATTTTATTATTCTTAGAAAGATCTTACTATATTGTATCTTTTCCCTTACTTATACTTGACTCTGGTATCTCTATGGTACCGTGTCTGTTTATTGGAAGTTTATAACACAACATGTCTATCATTCTAAACTTGGCAGAGCAATATACTCAAAACACTGTAATATACTGAGAAATCAACATTTTATACCTACAGGCAGACTAAAATTCTTAAATAACAGAATACATTTCCACTTGATACTTTATACACTAGAATCATGCAATTGAACTTCTTAATACATTGATAAGAGTTAATTACTTGACATACGAGTAATCGTCATTTGCACCTGTAAATTATTCGTACTTTCTTGGAAAATGTGCACCTCAACCCAAATCTTGAGTTGTGCATCACCACATCTCATACTGAGAACATTGATATCAAAATACTTGATTAATTGAACACCCTATCCTTAGGGTTTCATTTACCTCATTCACATATCACATGGCTCTCATAAGGATTTCATGTGACGTAAATATTCATTGAATAAAGACTACTATCAACAAATCATATAAAAACAATATATGTATGAAACCTTAGAACTGAGCTGAATTTGGGTTTCCATGCCATTCACTGAGATAACATGCATCAATAATAAAATTGAATAAAAAGTCTATCATGTCAAGAAAATCCGTTCAAATGGGTTTCACGATATCTATTCGCAAATTTCCAACTTTCCTCGCATCTAGAGTTTCACCCTCTTTACTGAGATATCAAACAAACACTATTCACCTAAAATGAAATCCAAGATAGTATCTGACATATATTTACTATGAATTTAGATAAACAATCATTCATAACCAAGGGGATCCAGATAAACAAATTTCTCTATTTAATTATACAACAATTTCAGTCATAGACAAATTCCCTATATTTCAGTTTACTCTTATAACCTCTTTGAATAGTTAGGGAATTCTCATTAGGATGTATTGTATACATTTATAATATGATTTTATCATATGAAATTCATCCAAATAGTGTAAGAATCCATTTCATATCATTTTGCAACAACTTAGATCAAACACACAATTCAGGGTTTGTAGTCGCATACTAAGCAATTAAAGATTATGGATGATTTAACCAATTTTCGCACAATATACTATTTAAAGGAAGTTCCCACTCACCCTAAGGTGTGAAAACACCTTAAAAACGCAGCTCATCCCTCAAAATCTTGATCTCATATCAAATCCCTAGCAATTCACCCGATTCTTCTTCCTTTCAACTCGGAAACCCTAAAAATGAGGGATTATGAAGAAAGAGTGAGAAAAGGGGAAGTTTTGATACCATTTTGGATCAAATCAGAGGAGGGATGGAATCTTGACATGTGAGAGAAGATTCACCATTAAAGTCTATGCAAAGAAGCTAAACTTACATGATTTCCTCATTCCTCAGACCGTAAAACCCTAGGTCAGCATTTCCATCACTTTCTCCTCTCAAACACTAACTCTCCCTCTCTCTCTCTCTCTAAGATTTCATTTCTCTGGAATGAATTACGAATTATGAGAGCTCCTTGTGTGTTAGGTTGACCATATAGAGAAATTGAGCTGCTTGGGTCAATTGCACATTGACCTCTCACTATACTTTTTCTTATTTCAGCTGAATTTTCTGTAATAAAAATATTACTGTAATTTGTCTACTGATAAGGTCTAAACGTATCCAAAAATTATGAAAATTTTACATGTTATGTATGATTAAGTTTCGGATATCTAGTTAAAATTTCAGATCATTTGATGTTATCAATAAATAACTAAAAATAAAACACTACACTGCTAAAAAGCACTCTGTCAACATTTTGGTCGAAGTATAGTTTGATCGAGAACCACATTCAAAGAACACTAAAATATTCTGAATTTTCTCCAATATGAATGATTGAGTTATCCATATCATATCCAAAATTAAATTAAATATAAAATTTGTATAAAATATGAAAAATCATTTACCAACTTGCTATCCTGATCAAATTCCGTATTCATGTACTATCAAAATCCTAATTTTTGCCGATTATGGTTTATATTTCTCAAACCCTAATTATTCAAACTAAAATCATAGTTAGAGTTTCTTCTTAGGTTTGAAACATCACAATTGATCTGCTATCATTAATCAAGTCTAAACGATGTTCAATCTAATCAAGCATGTAATCATTCAGGTAAACCCTAGTTTACCAATTAAGCACAAATGTGGTCATTGCAATTATCACCCCCTTAAAAAGTTTCATCCCCGAAACATAAATACGCAAACAAAGTATATTTAAAATTTATTTTAAGATTATGAAATCTTACATGCCATTACATTCTTGTATTTCATACTTGAATGCAGTTTTCAACATTAAGTCCTTCATTTCTTTTCTAATCACAACATGTTTGAAATAGTTCTCAATGACAACAAACAAATTCTCTATGCCACAATCAATCATAGCAGAGAGAGAGAGAGAAACAACCATTTCAATATATATATATATATATATATATATAATACTCTTGGGGTGTTACCTCAACATTGATTGTGATGCCCCGACCTTCGTGCCATCTCTAATGACCCCGAAGACCGGGGAGTCACCCTCGGTAAACCACTCTTAATTTTTTTTCTCTATTACTTAAATTCAACTTAAAGGAAAAATCTTATAATTTGAAATAAACTGAAACCTTAATAACTGCGGAAGCAAACTTACTGTTCCTAATTCTTGAAAGATATCTCAGAGTTTAATCAACTTATTACATATTATTTGCAGAATATAAATTACAATAGTAAATTGAAAACCAAATTAAAGACTACTTTACATTCTCTCTCTACCACACCATGTCCCAAGGACCGAGGGGAAAGGACTAAGAGACCTCTAACTAACTACTAACTACCTTCTATGTACTCTGGTGATACAATTCTTCAGCCTTCTTGTGCTGACATTGACCTGAAAAATGTTTCAGTAGGTTGGTGAGCTACTGTCTCAATGAGTAGAATTTCACCAACCATCACATATAACTCATTTATGTTTATTATTTGGAATAATATGCAAGAAATACTACACTGAGAAGGTCTAAGCAATTTAATTTAAACAACTGAAGATGTCAACATTTCATTATGATAACAATTGAATCAAAGCTGTAAATACAATTAATTAATAGAAAATACTTAAAGAACTACTACTATGAAGCTAACTCATATCTTTCTTAACTCTTAAACTTATAAAAACTCTGTGAACCTATATGAACATATTTTAATCTTATTCCCTGATCATATGCAGTGTACTCTACATATGAAGACTCGTAGCGAACTACGATCCCACCGTACAAGACTTAGCCGACACCCCGGGATAGCTAAGTCTGACTGCTGTCCTGGTCTGCTGTAGGAACTCCGGCTCTCTGGCCTCAACATCCTATGGTGCCGTAAACTGGACTCCTCCTCTAAGCTGAGTACACAAGCGGAGAGTCAAGCCATTTATTACTCTAGTGCCACCAGGATCCTGTCACTGGTTGATGTTGGACACCACATGGCTTTTCTGTACACTAGTGCCACCAGGATCTTGTCTCTGGTTGATGTTGGACACTACAAATTGCTCTCCAGTGCCACCAGGATCCTATCTCTGGTTGATGTTGGACACTACAAACTGTACTCTCGTGCCACCAGGATCCTGTCTCTGGTTAGTGTTGGATACGAGATCCGACCCCCATATACTGGACACTGTCAGGGTTAGGTCGTTTCACCCCTAAGGCACAGACCTCACAAAGGGGTTCTACGGTGTCAGGGCCCTTAATCTAATATTTTATTACAATAGAAAAGCTCTTACTACATTGCATCTCTCTCTTACTTGTTCTGGACTTTGGTATCTCTATGGTACCGAGTCTATTTACTTGAACTTTACAACATGACATGAAAATCATTCTAAATTTGACAGAGTAGTATATTCAAAACACTATAAAATACTGAAAATCATCATACTATACATGCAGGCAAACTAAAATTCTTCATAGGCAGAATGCATGTCAATTTGGCACTTTATATACACTAAAATCATGCAATTGAACTATTAAGCATCACCACATCTCATACTGAGAATTTTGATATCAAAATACTTGATTCATTGAACACCCTATCCTTAGGGTTTCAGTTACCTCATTCACTTATCACATGGCAACACCCTATCCTTAGGGTTTCAGTTACCTCATTCACTTATCACATGGCAACACCCTATCCTTAGGGTTTCAGTTACCTCATTCACTTATCACATGGAAACACCCTATCCTTAGGGTTTCAGTTACCACATCTATTTTATTGCAGTTCAAATCACAATACGATATCATCCTTGTTATTTGTGTTTTGTGTGGTGGAATGGAACATGCAAGGTGGAAGATGGTAAAAATTAGTCAAATTTTGGGTTTGGGTTCCTTGAGTGGCACGACCGTGGTGGGCACCAAGAATGTGGTAGGTAGGTTGTGACGGGGCCATGGTGGTCACCATGGCCATACAAGAGGAAGAAGGACTTTGATTTTTCTTTGATTCATACCATCGTGGAAGCTTCTCACTACAATTGTGGTGGATCTTGCACATCACATTTGTTTTGCTTACCACGACCACGGTGGTTGACTTTCTATAGATTCTCAAGAACTTGGATTTCCACTATGATTTTGATTCTTTGTGGCATGAATGTGGCCATGTACCACTATCCATTTTGACATCTCAACTGTGCATTTTAGCTCCAAAATCCTTCTCTGTGCTATTATTTGCTTTGGATCAATTTTTGGACCACTTGTGGTAGGTTGGGGGATGATCTAGGGCTCTTCTGAGGGTGTATAAATCCTAGGATCCTCCTCTCTCTTTTCCTTTATACAATGCAGATTCAAGTACCTAAAACCATACAAAGAATAACTATAAGTGCATTTTATAGTAATATACTTATTGAGGGAAGTAATGTACATTCTAACATGTTTATATGTGATTAAGGGTACAATGACACAAGATGAAGCCCTAAATGAGGGTTGCATCACCCATCACGGCTAAAAAAAATTTGTACTCGCATACACGCTGACCCACATACCCATAGATCCATATCTAAGCGGTTCTACTTGTGGGTATGCTTGTACCTAGACCTGCTATGTATTGAAGTGGTTATTTATAAATTCATTTACTCTTTCCAAGTATTTATCACATACATACTGATTCAGATCCTTTTGGGTGAAGATATATTTCAAGATCTTATGATCTGTAAACACCTGACACACCTCACCATAAAGATAGTGATGCCATATCTTATGAGGATGAACTACAACAACTAATTACATATCATATGCCGAGTAATTCTCCTCATTCTATGCTACTTACTTCTTGTTACTTACCCTTCTCATTTGTTCAAAACACATTTGTTACACTTCAAATTTGTATCTTACTCTTTTCTCTGAATCATTTTCATATTGTTTATCTACCTTTCAGATTAACTACCTTTAAACCCTGGATTTCATTAGTGCTAGCTTACCAATCATAGTGCAAATCTCATGATTTTGTTTTATAGAGATGCTAGTATTCAAGGTCAAATCACTAGCGACATCCCTTGAACTACTACAACCCTAAACATTCTAGGGTTTGATCCTTATCAATAACATAGTGTTATTGTGATGTGACGTTGCTTCCTTAGTTTGAAATTCAAACTTGGATCTCATAAGTTTTACTAAAGTCTTCCTTATCTTATCATTGGAATTTCCTCTCTTGTGTGGACATTCAGATAAATTACATTCTCAATTTACCTTGCTAGGGTTTCATCATCATATTGTGTGTCATTATTTCATTCACTTAGACGTCTCTACCATGGTAGTTATACATCATATATGATTCATTTATTTTCTAAATTACACATTTATTCTTTATTTTAAGAACTAGTTTGTTAGTCTATAGAAAATTAGAATCTAAAGGTAGTATGTATGAATGTATTAAACTTTATAATAAAGATATACATTTCATGCTCTCAATTATGTCATGTAATCCTCATTCCTTAATCAAGGTCATCATCTCTATCATTTCTCTTGATTCAACTAAGTTTCTTGTCTCAGTCTTATGATTTACATATTCATATAATTCTTTATATACTTATTGTATACTTAACTCTTTTCTTCTATTTTCCCTTTGCTTTGAAGTACATTAAAGTATTTTACTCTATTACATGTTCCATTCCATGGTTGATTCTTACTATCCTTGCCCTTACATACTTTTCTCACATCTTTTCTATATTCTCATATTTAGAGTTCAAATAATACAAATCATTAAATTTAATCTGAACCTTATATCATGTTCCTTTGTTTCCAATTAAGAATTGCTAATATAAGGTTCCAACGTTGAGCCTCCGATATCAGTTCCAACTAATTCTTAGTTGTTCTAATCTTTCCCTTATATCTCAACATCCTACTGTATACATTCTCACTATGATTTGGGTCTAAATTATCCAGAGTCTACTTGATACAAAGAATATAAACAATAAATGAATCACTTCATGACACACAATAATATAAAAGAATCATATTTATTCTACAAACTGAAAATCTAAATTCATATATAAGAGCATTTCTAGTGATTTCCAATCAAATAAACAATATAAAACAAAAGTTGTATCACATTCTATATTTAATCTCTTACTCTTATATTAATTTCTAATTTCTTAACCCTAAGATTTCTAGGGTTTCTCTCTAGCCCATCCTTCCTCTGCATACCTGGCCAGGGCATCCAGAGAAGAATGGACAGAGTAGCTTGATACTGGTCAATCTAAGTACTCAGACACCTGACCAGGGTATCTAAACACTCAGACCTCCCAGAGCTAAAGACAGATCACTTCCTATCTACCTCACTTATAACTCTATCTTTCGATCCTAATAGTCCCTAACGACTCAGCCTCAGCTCTCTACTTGGTTCTGATGACCACATCCTCTTTCTGCAATCTGCAATAGTATAACAGAACACTTCCTGTTAGAAAATTGCAGTTAGAAGGAAGACACCTAAGTCCTAATCCTTATTGGTCTCTTGTCGTCCCCTGACCTTGACTTAGAGTAACCATGTACTCAACCTATGCTCTGATACCAAAGATGATGTGACGCCCCGACCTCCGTGCCATCTCTAATGACCCCGAAGACCGGGGAGTCACCCTCGGTAAACCACTCTTAACTTTTTCTTTTCTCGATTACTTAAATTCAACTTAAAGGAAAAATCTTATAATTTGAAATAAACTGAAACCTTAATAACTGCGGAAGAAAACTTACTGTTCCTAATTCTTGAAAGATATCTCAGAGTTTAATCAACTTATTACATATTATTTGCAGAATATAAATTACAACAGTAAATTGAAAACCAAATTAAAGACTACTTTACATTCTCTCTCTCTCTACCACACCATGTCCCAAGGACCGAGGGGAAAGGACTAAGAGACCTCTAACTAACTACTAACTACCTTCTATGTACTCGGGTGATACAATTCTTCAACCTTCTTGTGCTGACATTGACCTAAAAAATGTTTCAGTAGGTTGGTGAGCTACTGTCTCAATGAGTAGAATTTCACCAACCATCACAGATAACTCATTTATGTTTATTATTTGGAATAATATGCAAGAAATACTACACTGAGAAGGTCTAAGAAATTTAATTTAAACAACATAAGATGTCAACATTTCATTATGATAACAATTGAAGCAAAGCTGTAAATACAATTAATTAACAGAAAATACTTAAAGAACTACTACTATGAAGCTAAC
This sequence comes from Alisma plantago-aquatica, assembly GCA_963693085.1. Taxonomy (NCBI): domain Eukaryota; kingdom Viridiplantae; phylum Streptophyta; class Magnoliopsida; order Alismatales; family Alismataceae; genus Alisma; species Alisma plantago-aquatica. Next base: position 588,631,587 of record OY856413.1, on the reverse strand, counting down.
TCATATCTTTCTTAACTCTTAAACTTATAAAAACTCTGTGAACCTATATGAACATATTTTTATCTTATTCCCTGATCATATGCAGTGTACTCTACATATGAAGACTCGTAGCGAACTACGATCCCACCGTACAAGACTTAGCCGACACCCCGGGATAGCTAAGTCTGACTACTGTCCTGGCCTACTACATGAACTCAGGCTCTCTGGCCTCGGCATCCTATGGTGCCGTAAACTAGACTCCTCCTCTAAGCTGAGTACACAAGCGGAGAGTCAAGCCATTTATTACTCTAGTGCCACCAGGATCCTGTCTCTGGTTGATGTTGGATACCACATGGCTTTTCTGTACACTAATGCCACCAGGATCCTATCTCTGGTTGATGTTGGATACTACAAACTGCTCTCTAGTGCCACCAGGATCCTCTCTCTGGTTGATGTTGGACACTACAAACTGTACTCTCGTGCCACCAGGATCCTGTCTCTGGTTAGTGTTGGACACGAGATCCGACTCCCGTATACTGGACACTGCCAGGGTTAGGTCATTTCACCCCTAAGTCGCAGACCTCACAAAGGGGTTCTACGGTGTCAGGACCCTTAATCTAATATTTTATTACTATAGAAAAGCTCTTACTACATTGCATCTCTCTCTTACTTGTTCTAGACTTTGGTATCTCTATGGTACCAAGTCTATTTACTTGAACTTTACAACATGACATGAAAATCATTCTAAATTTGACAGAGTAGTATATTCAAAACACTATAAAATACTGAAAAATCATCATACTATACATGCAGGCAAACTAAAAATTTTCATAGGCAGAATGCATGTCAATTTGGCACTTTATATACACTAAAATCATGCAATTGAACTATTAAGCATCACCACATCTCATACTGAGAATTTTAATATCAAAATACTTTATTCATTGAACACCCTATCCTCAGGGTTTCAGTTACCTCATTCACTTATCACATGGCAACACCCTATCCTTAGGGTTTCAGTTACCTCATTCACTTATCACATGGCAACACCCTATCCTTAGGGTTTCAGTTACCTCATCTATTTGATTGTAGTTCAAATCACAATACAATATCATCCTAGAACTGACAGAGCAGTATACTCAAAATCATTGTAAATACTGAGTAATCCTTATATCACACATGCAGGCAGATTTAAAATTCATAAATAACCCAAACTCATGTCAATTTAGCACATACATACTGAATTCATGCAATTGAACATCTTATTGCACTGATAAGAGTAATTACTTCACATATGAGAAATCATCTGTAACATTTATCAATTATCTAAAATTTCTCAAAGAACGTGCACATTAACCCTAATCCTGGTTTGTGCATCTCATAACTCAATTAAGAGTTACTTACGTATCATAACACGAATTATTAACAATACTTGAGAATTTCTAGTAATATCTCAGAGAAATGTGCCATTTCATGTAAATGTTAATTCACACACATTAACATAACAGGAAGCATGCAACTAGGTTTATTTGCATATTTTTATGCTATCATACTTTCTTTGAAATCGTGCACCTGATGATTTACAAAATGTGTATTGTCTGGGTTTATACCCAAACCATACCATTATCAGTCATATATTTCTAAACTCAACGTTCACACTGAGGAATTTAGGTTCCGATGAACCATGTAAATTCACTAGTCCAATCCACACTGATCAGATGCTAAACTAAATCATATGAAAGTGTAAAGAAGCAATTTATGAATTAAAAAGTCAGGCGATGCCAAATACTGCCAAACGCCTGTTATCAGTGAAAAATGCGTAACTTACCAAAAAATTCCAATTTGCAGAGTTAAATCCTAGATAGTGAGTGAAATCCTACTCACCAAGATTCGGGATGTCCGAATTCATCCAGAAATGCATCCAGAGCCCCGGTTCCGGCATTTTCTGGATTGTCTTCTATCTTTGGATTTGTCCTGGAACAAACCTGCTACACCCAGCAGGTGCTCATGCACGACAGGTTGAAGAAACTAGTTCGTTCTTGGTGTGGGATGCATATGTAACTGTGGTTTCTTGCTCCAACCCTCTTGGTCAAGTTCGGAGCAACCTTCCCTGGAGCTTTGCGCACTCTCTAGGCGGCCCAACTGGCTTCTGCCGTAGTAGCTTGCTGGCTGCAGGTCGGCCGCTTGGCCAAGGAGGTCGGGCTGTAGGCTAGGGAGGAAGGAGATGGAGGTGTTGCTTGCTGGTTCGAGGTGCCCCAGAGCCACCCTTCTCTTTCCTTTGGTTACTGGTCGCATACACATCTACTATTGTGCAGCAGGTCAACCACCCTAGCTGCTGCTAGGTAGGGGCGTCACCCCCCCTTTCTTGGGCATCACTTCTTGGAGGTTAAGGTGAGGAAGGAGGGTGTCGTTGAGTAGCTGGTCACTGGCCGAAGCTAAGGGGCCAAGAACCGCCCTGCCCCTCCGCTTATCTTGCTCGATCAGACTACTGCTGCCACTGTGGTGGTCGGCCGGCTGCTTCTAAAGGTCGGGGAAGATGGGTGCGCAACTAGGCGCCGCTAGGGCGTGGAGGAGGTAGGAAGGAAGGGGAAGGAGAAGCCAGGCTGAATCGGAGCTAAGGGCTCGAGAATCGCCCCTAATTTCTCCTCTGCTGCGACCGATCGGGCTAGCAGCTGGTATGTGCGCCGCTTTCAAGCGGTAGTCCTATTTTATCGGGTGAAATAATTTGGGAAAGAAGAAGATAAGGGTAAAGGGGCTATTAGTTATGGAAATTTGCAATTTTGACCCTGGAAACAGAAAAGGTCACAACTATTGACTGGAAGGTCCAAATAATACGATTTCTTATGCAACTTTTCAAGCACGAACTCCCTACCTTCTCAAGGCATGAAATCATACTAATTAGACTGTTTCAATTGTTCAAAACTCTAATTGCATCTGCGATCACTTAACTCAACTTAATCATCTTAATTATGTACTAATTGTATTTTGTGTACTTAATACAACTTAATCAACTTGATGATGCACTATCCACCATATGAGCACTTAAGTTAGCTCAATTAACTTAATTATGCACTAATCATGATAATTTACATATTAACTTTGAAACGGGTCATAACATTGATAATCTGATCCAACTATCTCAATTCATACAGCTCAATATGTACTATTGTTATGTATTACCTCTAAGTCACAAAAGAGAGTTCACCATGTTCTTTTGAATTTTACTATTGTGCTACTCAAATAGCAAAATAGTCTTGAGTTGGAAGACTAGATTCAACAACAATTATACAATACTACTCACGACATCCCCATGGCATCATGGATGCATAAGGTGAAGCATTACCATCACATTCCATATTATTTTCAAGTATGAACCCACACATAATTCAAGGTGTAACCATCAGGTTATAGCATACTAGGGTTTCAACAACAGTAACGAAGTACTCCATGATTGTATTAGTCATTCGAGGACTATTCATACCCAATTACCATCACTTAGTTATATTAAAGCTAGGTATAACAAGCTATACCTCATTAGGGTTATATATCAATACAATATGGTTATAATCCCTTCTATTCATATGAGTGAATATGTAAGACTACCTTTTTCAGGGTAACCCTCCATTTGTTCCATCATCATTCAACCCATATCACCATACCACAATTGTACAATACTAAGATGGATTACTGGTATGAATGACTTAAACTATCAAACACCTTTAATTAACATATTTCCTGCACATGTACAACTGAAATCATATGTAAAACAAATTTACATCCCTTAGTATACCTTCAACAAATTATACTTCTAAAAACAAATTCACATATTACTAAAAAGCCATTGTTTTCTCTTATCTCTCTCCTGATTCACTACTACTTACTTTTTGCTACTTATCCTTCTCATTTTAATCATGTAGATTAAAATTCCTAAAATTGAAACATACAAGGTATAAATAGACTATTCATCATTCTTGCTATCACTGCAAGAATTTATCTCATATCGCACTTCACTCACATTGTATTTCTCCTTTTGTTCAAAACACACTTGTTACATTTCAAATTTATATCTTACTCTTTACTCCGAATCATTTCCATATTGTTTATCTACCTTTCATATTAGTTATCTTTAAATCCTGGATTACTATCAGTGCTAGTTTACTTCTCATAGTGCAAATCTCATTATGTTGTTTTATAGAGATGCTAGTATTCAAGGTCAAATCACTAGTGACATCCCTTGAACTACTACAACTCGAAACATTCTAGGGCTTGGTCCTTATCAGAAGCAAGACATTATTGTGGTATGACTTTGCTCCCTTAATTTGAAAGTCAAACTTTGGATCTCACAAGTTTTACTAAAGTCTTCCTTATCTTATCAATTGATTTTCCTTTCTCTTACTTGGCCATTCAGATAGATTACATTCTCAATTACCCTACTAGGGTTTCATCATCATATTTTGTGTCATTATTACATTCACTAGATGTCTCCACCACGGTGGTTATGCATCATATATGATTCATTTTCTTATCACTTCATTCCCACTTTGCTCTCATTAAGGAAGATATGAAAGAGAAGATGATTTTGAGACTTAGAATTCTTATCTTCAAACATTCAATAATACATTTCTCATATGTAGTTTTAATTAATTATCAACAAGGATACTTAACTAATTAGCACTTTCTTGAATCTCGCAACCTCTTTCTTTTATAATCTATATTACTCCATTATGTTTCAAACCCTTCTTTACTTTCCATAATCCCCTTACCATATACTACTATTCCACATATCATCTTTAACTTCTAGTTTTCTCTTAGGATCATGTTGCCTCTTTTATGTGTATGATCATGTATACCATGTTGCATATATTTCCTTTTATCCTTCTACTAATGTGAAGTTGAAATTCTAAATCAATAATCTCTCTACTAGTATCACCTCATGTTTAATACACTACATATCCTTCATTTTAAATCAAATGACTCATGCATGGGTGAAACATAATTTCTCTTTCAATCAAGTTTTTCCTTCCTGAATATAGTCTACCTTTGTATGACTTATTCATTTATTTAGCTACACTTTTGTTCTTCTTTTAGAAACTAGTTTGTTGTTCTATAGAGACTTGGAATCCAAAGGCAGTAAGGATGAATGTATTAAACTTATTAATAAAGGTATACATTCCATGCTCTCAATTATATCATAACCCTCATTACTTAATCAAGCTCATTATTTCCAACATTTCTCTTTGTTTCAACTGAGTTTCTTATCCTAGTTTTATGATTTACATGCTCATCTAGTTCTCTTCACTTTAACTCTTCTGAAGACTCTTCACTTCTATGTACTTATTGTATATTTAGCTCTTTTCTTCTATTTTCTCTGTGCTTTGGAGTACATAAAAACATTGTACTCAGTTATATAATCCATTTCTCATGATTGATTCTTACTATCTTGGCCCCTTACATACTTTTCTCATATCTTTTCCATATTTCATATTTAGAGTTCATATAATACTAATAATTAAACTTAATTTGAACCTTATGTCGTGTTCCTTTATTCCCAATTAAGGGTTTCTCATATGAGGCCCCAAAGTGGGATCTCAAATATCAGTTCCAACTAATTCTTAGTTATCCCAGTCTTTCCCTTATACTTCAAAATCTTAGAGTATATACATTCATACTAGAATTTGGATCAAATCTATCCAGAATTTACTCTTGTTATGTTACTAATAGGAGTCATTAGATCCCAGTAATGCATCCTGCCAGCCAGACCAGGCCGAACCTACAGTCCTGAAGCCAAGAGCTACTCAGGATTACTCAACTCCTATTCATCTCAAATGTGTGGAAGAAAACTTATCCACTTAGGAAAGCTCATTCAAAGATCATTTCTAGTCTACTTGATACAAAGAATGTAATCAATAAATGCTACAACTGCATAGTGTACAAGAAATCTTAAAGACCCATATATATTTCAAAATACTGAATATCTGAATTCAAACATATAAGAGCTTTTCTATTCATCTCCAATAAAACAACAATATGAAATGAAAGTTCTATCTCATTTTATATTTATGCTCTTAATTCATGTTACTTATCTTATTTCTAACCCTAATATTTCTAGGGTTCCTCTCTAGACCATCCTTCCACTATATAGCTGGCCAGGGTATACATGAAATAATAGACATAGTAGCTTGATACTGGTTGATCCAAGTACTCAGATACCGGGTTAGGATATCCAAATACTCAAATCCCCAGAGCTAACATCATAACATCTCCCATTTACCACACTTATGAGTCTAACTTACTAACTTAGTGGTCCCTGACAACTCAACCTAAGCTTTGATACCAAGTTGTTACACCCCGATCTCACAATTACCATTAATCATGAGATGAGGGCATAAATTGAGGATTATACTTAATACAAAGATCACCCTTAACTTTTTCTTCTTTTTCAAACTCTTTGTTTTCTCACATTGATCCACATAAACAACTTTGCAAGAGAATCAAACTTTGATTACTTTAATATGATCTCAACATAAATGATACACATCCATACATTCATTCTCAGGTACATACAACATGATAATCAAATACATTCTCTCTTATTAAGAAAACAAAGATACAAAACATCACTTATAACACTCTCACATCTATACTAGGACCTAGAGTGACAGGGACCGACTGAAATTAACTAATCTCATACTTAACTCATGTGGTATATCTACTCTGATGCTTTGACCTTCTTCAAGTCCATGTGGTTTCCCTAAAAATTGTGAGTAGAGGGGTGAGCCTACTCGCTCAGTGAATGAGTACTTCAAAGAAATAGTCTAAAGCACTGATATAATTACAGATATACTTTTGAGAAACTGATATCAATTATAGAAGCAGTAAGCTTTAAAGATATTGATCATTTATAACCATAAATATGGCAGGATACTCTAGATATCAACAAGAGTAAATCAATAAATGAGCATGCTTGATTAATTTCAAAGAGAACTAATAATTTAGAAACATACAAAGAATAATTACTGGGAAACTGTACTCAAATCTTTCTTAGCCTTTCTTACTTATAAGAAACTCTTTAAAACTTATATTATCATATTTTAGCTTATGCTCTGATCATATGCAGTGTACTTTACATATGAAGACTCGTGGCAAACTACGATTTCACCGTACAAGACTTAGCTTAAAACCTGAGAAGCTAAGCCTAGAACTGAATCCGGGTCTGCTTGACTCGAACCGTCACATCTGACTAAGGCGGCTAAACAACTGGCCTTTAACTGGACCTCTTCTTCTAGGCTGAGTACACATGCGGAGGGTCTGAGATGCTCTGTGGGCTTCATCTTGGTACGCTCTGTGGGTACCTCTGGGTTACCACTGGGATCTCCAGTTCATGTTGGGTAACCTATCTTCTCTTAGGATTCTTCCTCAAGGGCTTCGTCTCCCCGCACGCTCTGTGGGTGCGATCTGATCCCCGTATACTGGTCGCTACAAGGGTGGATCGTTTCCTCCCTGCAGTGCATACATCTGTAGGGAATCTACGATGTTTAGCGCACCTATGTCTATTATTTTATTATTCTTGGAAAGCTCTTACTATATTGTATCTTTTCCCCTACTTATACTTGACTCTAGTATCTCTATGATACCATGTCTATTTATTTGAAGTTTATAACACAACATGTATATCATTCTAAACTTGGCAGAGCAATATACTCAAAACACTGTAATATACTGAGAAATCAACATTTTATACCTACAGGCATACTAAAATTCTTAAATAACAGAATACATCTCCACTTGATACTTTATACACTAGAATCATGCAATTGAACTTCTTAATACACTGATAAGAGTTAATTACTTGACATACGAGTAATCGTCATTTACACCTGTAAATTATTTGTACTTTCTTGGAAAACGTGCACCTCAACCCAAATCTTGAGTTGTGCATCACCACCTCATACTGAGAACATTGATATCAAAATACTTGATTCATTGAACACCCTATCCTTAGGGTTTCATTTACCTCATTCACCTATCACATGGCTCTCATAAGGATTTCATGCAACATAAACATTCACTGAATAAAGACTACTATCAACAAATCATATAAAATCAATATATGTATGCAACCTTGGAACTGAGCTGAATTTGGGTTTCCATGCCATTCACTGAGATAACATGCATCAATAATAAAATTTAATAAAAAAAGTCTATCATGTCAAGAAAATCTGTTCAAATGGGTTTCACGATATCTATTTGCAAATATCCAACTTTCCTCACATCTAGGGTTTCACCTTCTTTATTGAGATATCAAACAAATACTATTCACCTTAAATGAAATCCAAGATAGTATCTGACATATATGTACTATGAATTCATTAGGGAATTATCATTAGGATGTATTGTATACCCTCTGACATATAGTATCTTATAACCTCTGTGAATACTTAGGGAATTATCATTAGGATGTATTGTATACATTTCTAATATGATTTTATCATATGAAATTCATCCAAATAGAGGAAGAATCCATTTCATATCATTTTGCAACAACTTAGATCAAATACACAATTCAGGGTTTGTAGTCGCATACTAAGCAATTAAAGATTATGGATGATTTAACCAATTTTCGTGCAATATACTATTTAAAGGAAGTTCCCACTCACCCTAAGGTGTAAAAACACCTTAAAAACACAGCTTATCCCTAAAAATCTCGATCTCATATCAAATCCCTAGCAATTCACCCGATTCTTCTTCCTTTCAACTCAGAAACCCTAAAAATGAGGGATTATGAAGAAAGAGTGAGAAAAGGGAAAATTTTGATACCATTTTGGATCAAATCAGAGGAGGGACGGAATATTGACATGTGAGAGAAGATTCACCATTAAAGTATATGCAAAGAAGCTAAACTTACATGATTTCATCATTCCTCGGACCGCAAAACCCTAAGTCAGCATTTCCATCACTTTCTCCTCTCAAACCCTAACTCTCCCTCTCTCTCTAAGATTTCATTTCTCTGGAATGAATTAAGAATTATGAGAGCTCCTTGTGTGTTAGGTTGACCATATAGAGCAATTGAGCTGCTTCGGTCAATTGCACATTGACTCCTCACTATACTTTCTCTTATTTAAGCTGAATTTTCTGTCATAAAAATATTACTATAATTCATCTTCTGATAAGGTCTAAACGCATCAAAAAATTATTAAAATTTTACATATTGTTTATGATTGAGTTTAAGATTTCCATTTAAAATTTCCAATTATTTGGAGTTACCAATAAATAATTAAAAATAAAACACTACACTGCTAAAAAACACTCAATCAGCATTTTCGTCGAAGTATAGTTCGACCGAGAACCACATTCAAATAACACTCAAATATTCTGAAATTGTTCTAAAATATGCATGATTGAGTTATCCATATCATATCCAAAATTAAATTAAATAAAAAAATTGTAGAAAATATGAAAAATCATTTACCACACTGCTATCCTAATCAAATTCTGTATTCATGTACTATCAAAACCCTAATTTTTGCTTGGTGTTGATGGTCGTGTGGCTGAGTTCTGCTCTGGATGGAGTTTTGTTTCTTTGGTTGTTTGACAGATTTCCAGTGGCTTGCAAGCTTGATGTGTTTGCTATGTTTTGGTTTGCAACTGTTGTTTTAGTTGAGATCCTTGCCTGGTTGGAGCCTTCCTAGCCCTAAAGATTTCTTTGATGCCTGGTTTGTTCTTGGTATGCTCTGGAATTTTTCTGAAGATTCTATCTGCGAGAAGCTGGGACCTTGGATGTTCTCGTTCATGTTATCTGGGTTTCCTCTTGCTCCTGTTCTGTTGGTCTTATTGCTTATTCTTTGTAGGCTCTTTGAGGTTCTGTCTCCTTCTTTAGACAGTTCTTTTTGTACAGCCTTTTCCTTTTCCTCATTTCCAGTTGGGAATGAATGCATTTTATATACCACCTTTACAGAAAATGAAAAAAAAGCAAGACGAGTTTAGCTGACCAAAAAAAAAACCCTAATTTTTGCCGATTAGGGTTTATATTTCTCAAACCCTAATTCTTCAAACTAAAATCACAGTTAGAGTTTCTTCTTAGGTTTGAAATATCACAATTGATCTACTATCATTAATCAAGCCTAAACGATGTTCAATCTAATCAAGCATGTAATCATTTAGGTAAACCCTAGTTTACCAATTAAGCAAAAATGTGGTCATTACACTATGCAAGGATGTTTACAATTTTGTTCTCTTATTATATGAATAATAAGGAACAAGGAATATACTAAAGAGAGATGAAATACCCCTGACTTCCTGGAAAGAAGTCAAGATTTTTAAGGTTTGGGGAGTGGACTACATAGGTCCATTTCCTTTGTCTTGTGGGTTCTCATATGTCCTAGTGGCGGTCAACTATGTCTGAAAGCGAGTTAAGGCTATCCCAACAATCTCCACTACTTTTGATCCAGTTGTCAAGTTATTTAAAGAGATTGTCTTCCCAAGGTTTGGAGTCCCACACATAATAATATCTAATGGATGTGATGACTTCTTAGAGCGCAATTTTGAATCTCTATTGAATAAGTATGATATTCATCAAAACTAAGAAACCTCTCCATACCACCCATAGACAAGTGGGAAAGTGGAAATTTTAATTGGAAAGTCAAGGCTATCTTGGAAACGACCATCAATAATGCTAAAATTGATTGTGAAATGAAAAGAACAATGATTCTCTATGGCCTATAGGATTTCTTTAAGATATGCTTGGGTAGCACTCCATTCAGATTGATATATAGGAATTTCTATCATCTTTTTGTAGAAATGAAGCACACATATTGGTGAGAAATCAAGCTACTCAATTTTGGTATCTCTTCATCAGGCGAGAAGTGCTACTTACAACTTCAAAAATTGGAAGAATTTTAATTGACTGCATACAAAAAATGTGTGTATCTATAAGGAATATACAAAGATGTGGAATGATGCTCACTTAAATAGGAAAGACATTCATACCAGAGATCAAGTTCAACTTTAATTTTCATGACTCTTCCCAGGAAACCTTTTCTCGTTCTGGTAACCCATACCATGTGAAGCATGGATATCCCCATGCCATATTGATATTATGGGAAGCAAAAAGGAGAGTTTGTGTTAAATGAACATTGTTTGAAGTGTTACTAGACCATGGATGATTGGAATGCCATATGAGGTCAGAGTACTTCCCCTTGCCTATATGAAGGAAAATTGATTACATGCATCGAACCTATTATGTAAGTAAGGAACTTTTTGGGAGGCAACCCATCAATTATTGCTTTCTAGATTCCAAACTTTTCATTCTAGTTAGTTCATTAATGCACTTGTCACTACATTTGCATTGTACTTCATATTTCCTTAATTAATTACATGTTTAAGATCCCAAATTTTAGTTAACTTGGATCATGTGGGAGATAGATTGAACATGATTCAAAAATCAAAATTGTGAATGCCCAATTGGTAGGTGGTATTGCCCAATCGATCGATTGGGAGTTTAGAGGAGTTTCCGTGAATTGGTCAATCACTTTACTAGTCGGTGAATGACCTATAGGGTGTTAGAATTTAAAGAACCTAACTAATCGAGGCAAGATGTCAATTGCGATTGGGTAGAGAGATAATTGATCAATAAAACAATATTGACTCTCAAATCTAGAAATTCTATTGGTTGGTTTTCCAGTTGGTCAGTTCACCTAAAAAGAGAATCACAATACCCAGACTAATTTACTAACTCATGCTGCGAGTCAATCAGTTAGCAAAGAGGACCAAAATAATAGAGTCTCATAGAATTTCCAAATCAGATGATTGGCCCACCCCATTGATCGATTCATCTATAAGTGTTGCCGCTTCTCTCAACCCCAATCAGCCAATTTCCACTCATGAACTAATCAAATGGCTTACTGAGATATGTCCAATTAAGGAGAGGGGTTGATCCCATCAATCACCTACTTCCCTTATTCCCCTTCCCATGACTGAGTGAAATAAGTGCCACCGGCCTAACAACTTTTGCCCAACTGCCACGTCACGTCACATTGCCATTTTCAACTGAGTGAATCTGAGGTGTTGATCAACTTGCCGTCCTCGCTATTGCACTCCATTTAACTCTCTATCTCTCCCTCCCCTACCTAGGATTTTGAAGAAAGAGAATTTCTACTCCAAGCTCATCGGTTAGTGATCGCCTACAATCATGTGTCCAAATGGAGGTGGATCAAGAATAATTGGAAGTTAAATTTATAGCTTGATGCCGATAATGATAGTATTGGGCCTTGTGTAGTGATGGGTTATGACTAATAGACATGCGTGACAAGCTATTTATAGTTGAGATCTTAACTTAAGTAAGTCTAAACAAAAGGGTAGATTGAGTGTTCCTTATAGAACTAAGGTGGCCAAACAAGAAATAAGGCAACAAGGTAAGTTTATCTAAGTTAATAAAATAAGACATGATTAAGATATATTTGGTATGTTTCAATATTTGGATAGATAGGTTTGGTTTCACTATTTAAGAACTCTCACTAACATGCAATATTCACACACATTATACAATCTTAGAATCGTTTACAAGCAATCATCATAAGTGTGTATTCCCTTCTCTCTTGAGATTGGGATAGATATAGATCATTAGCATGTCTCTCTCAAGATGATAAACAAACATTCCAAAATATAACCATAGGATCATTAGCTCTAGTATTCCAACACTTTCACATATTCATACTACTACACATCTTTGAATCTAAATTAATACTACTCTTTTAAGACATTGACAATCAAACATTACAAGAACGATAGTTAATCATGCAAGTCAAGTAGTCTAGAACAAGAGTATCAAGATAAACATTGCTAATGTTAGAATTATTTTTATTTAGTTTTTTATGTCATATGGCCTAATTGTCTTGGCCCATTGGAGTTACGTTTGTTTCCCTTGTACTTGCCTCCTTTCCTATATATAAGAGATGATTTTTTCTTCTATCAATAAAAAGATATCTCAATTAGACTCACATCTTGTTTTCCACATGGCACAATAGCATCAATCTTGACCTAGGGACAAAAAGAGAGAGAGCCTTCACCTACAAATGGCCATTGTCTCTTCTTGACTTGGCTTCTCCCCAAACATCATCGCGACATCCATAGTTGTATCTTATCTTTTTCTTTTATAAAAATCAAATCTTTTCATAGGTGCTCATCATCCGGTCATCACCAACCAACATCTATGCCAACACCACTCTATTACTCCCTTATAATATTCTTTGACATTGCAGAACTTCATCACAAACCTGATCTCCATCTTCCTCAACTCCATATCAAGTGAGATCAAGTTATCCTAGAGTCCTTGACACAACATAGAGAAGGTTAGAGAACCTAAACTCCAAGATATGAGAATGATGAGAAATATGTGATATGATATGTCCTAAACTAGAATACTCCTAAGTGATTGAGTTGAGTCACTTTATGCATGATTCCTATATTCTTGTTGAACCCTAGATGTCCTTGGGAGGACCAAACCTTAGAGACAAAGAGAGGCTGGTTATATGTGCATATGTGAATATGAATATGAGTACCTATCATCTGGGTGAGGGAGAGAGAGTCCCAATACCCTGAAGGAGGTAGCTGTGTTAGTTTTTGTGAAGCCTCATACTCGGGTTGGTGGTTTCCCACATGGGAATCTAGTGGTGTATATAAGAGAGTTTTGGGTAAGCATCTTGCAAGGGTAGAGATCTATAGAGGGTATGCCATAACATGTTTTGGTTTGTGCTTATGTGGCTAGATCTTGTGAATTTGTCCACTAGTTCCAATGAGGTGACTTGAGAACTCTAGGCTAAGAGAAGAAAAATAAAGTTTGTGTATATTTGATACTCATAGAGTTTGAGTGGGCTTAGAGAGATTGAGCATGGCACTACCCTCATGATATGGGCCAGGAGAACCTCAGTTGGACTAGATGAAGTTTTGATATATGTTTGACAAGCCACTTGTGTTAGTTTGTTTAGCACAACCTTGATACAATATCTATATAAATGTGATCTAAGATACATGGATATGACATGAAAAAAGCCTAGAATAATTTTATAGATGTCTATGTATAAGATGGTGAATCATATAAATTAATAATGATGCTATAGTATAGTCAGTTAATCATGTGGTGAAATAATTGATAATGGTTTCAACCAAATATGAAAAAATGAATTGAAATTATGTAAATGTCATGTATTGGATTCTGTGTCAATCTTGGTGATTAATAAAGATGTTGAATATGTTCTAACAATTAGCATAATATGACGATGATGACACCTTGTTATGATCTAGATGGATAAATTGAGTTGATTATAATTAAATCTTCTCAAAATGATGACACAATGATGGAATCCTAATGCTTGAGTAAAATGAGGATGTAAATCCTAAAATATGAAATATGACATGATGTAACCTAAGCTTCTAACCATGTTATCTAGTAAGTGTTCAACCTAAAAGTTCTTAAAACCTTTTAGTAGTGGTTTATGTATAGTTATGGAGCTTTTGTTTGTGGAGATGTTGCACCTAGGGTGGTTCACTACATGTAGATGAAGACCTTTTTGTCTTTTCCTTTGAATCATAGAATGGCTTAATTTTGAAGACAAAATTTCTTTTAAGATGTATATGAAGTGATAGACCGAATTTTTGGCTTAATTTCAAGGATGAAATTCCTTTTAAGGTGTATAGGATGTAATAAAGTCAACTTTTAAGTTTGTTGGATACCTAATTGGATAATTTTATTCATGGATGATATTGGAGCAATTGTTTCAAATGTATATGCACATGTATGTGGCGATGATGCCATCATGTTTGCCTTTATGTGCTTATGAAGTTAACAATAAAGTTAGACAATCTCATGAGTTATTATGATCCAATGATGATCCTTGAAGTCTCCTTAATCACACAAATGTGTCTCTTTGAGCTTGATGTTATTTAGAAGTAGTTTGATGTTGAAATCATGGTCAAGATCCCTAGATTTATGTCTCTTGAGGTATTTATTTGACTATTCAAACAAATTAGTTTTGACACCAAATTTTAATAGGAAGTACCTTGAGTTGTATAAAAGTGTAGTTAAGTTTTCATAATGGTTGGATGTTTCTAGAAGGAGTTATTTAGGGTTGAAATTGGTGAAATAATGTGTATATTTGATGTATTTTGGATCAAGGAATACAATATATAGCCTAAGTTGTCCATGAACAGACATGTCATGTGGACAAAACTATGCATAGACACAGATTGACTAAGTAGCATCATTACAACCATTCGATGGTCAAGATGCAATGGACCAGGACACTTTCTCCTACCTTAAGTTTGAATGGAGAACTTGGATGGCGAGGTAGTTTTACTTCAACCCATGGCACAAGATGATCGTGGGTGTGAGCCGAGAGTTCAACCGGCCAGTTACCTTCGGCATGAGGAAAGGAGTCGAATGACCCATCATAAAAGTCAGTTTGTGGAGAAGTTAGGAGGAACCATCTCCCTATCTCCGTTGGTTGTCCATCGCATTTCATAGGTTGAAGGTGGGAGAGGAGATCATAGGTACAAGTGGAGTTCAAAGGGAAATCAAAGACATTCTCGAGTTCCTCCTGCCCACACACTCCTCACAGAGATCTTTGCTTCTAGGGACAATGTGAAGGGAGAGGATCCCCCTTTCACTCTGCCCCAACATCATCTGATGGTGGTGAGATTGTGAAAGGCAGGGCCTTAAGCTGCTGTCAAGCGAGGAGGAGACTATGGCTGATCTCTCCCCAGCACACCAACCTGGTGGTGGCGTTGGTGTCACGGAAACACAAGGGGCTACTCTCCGGTTCTCACCACTATGGGCGACAGTGAGCTTGAAGGGGGGGAGGCAAAGATCTGGGGTCTCCAACGGTGAGCCCAAGGGGCCAGAGGTGGAGTAGGTAGCCCACTGGAGCTCTTGATAACATTAGGTTATGACTAGGAGGCGGGATTGGAGATTGAGCCCTTATTGTTGTCTTCCCAACGGTGGTGGCTTGGGAAGGAAAAGTAGATCACATTTGCGCAGGGACTCACTAGGGAAGAAGAACAGGTGAGAACGCCGACGTGAAGAGAAACGAAGAAATAAAGAGGGACCACGCAACCTAGAAAATAGACCACAGACTGAACTGGGTCCACAGACAGTGAACAGCTGCAAAGCGGTCAGCTAGATGCTGAACCAGGCGGGTCCATGATTAGAACAAGTTGAAGGAGCCACGCCACTTGGTGACACGTGATGACATCCCATAGTCCCAAAAAGGTAATTATCTTCAATAAATATCAGATCTTGTATAATTCATAGTAATTAGCTCGATGATCAGAAAAGTACATAAAATACCAAAATTCCCAAAAAAAATGCATAGAATAACATGGAACCATCATATCAGTATTTTTATGCTTAAATCATAGTGATGTCATGCAAGATGTATTATGCTTGTTTGATGTATAATAAATATCAAACGATGGACTAAAATTATGATAAAACGTCAGTAAATCCGTATTCATGTTTATAATCTATTTAAGGTCAGTGATTATGATGCTGATGTAAGAAATCATGTAATTTGCTACATATGGCTAATTAGGGCTAATAACCCAAAATAAAATGCAATAAATACATACATGCTCAAGAAATGATGGAATTTTACAGAAACCCTAATATCCATAACTCAAAGTTAATGTGGAACTTTGACATTAGTTAGATGCATACAATTTATGTTATATGAAGATGACCCTTAATACATGTTTTGTAATCCTATTTGACTAATGAATGTAACCTAGGGTTAATATGTGCAAAAAATGATAAGGAAACTAATGTTCATACAACTGATTATAATCTAGAATACAACATCAGTAACATCAATCCCAGATAATAAGAAGAGTAAGATAAGAAATAATGATTGGAATATTCCAATGACTAAGCTAAACCCTAATGAATCATACTAGGGTTACAATGATGAGAATCTAATGCAAGATATATATGATCTTGTCTTAATCAGGGTTTGCCCAAGGATATAGATGACTCAGGAATATGTGATGGTTAGGTTATCTTGATCAAGGTACACCCTTACCTCTTACTTGGCCTATTATATAATATGGTTGTTTTATGTGTACAAGATACTTGGCATATGATATTGGATGAAATGATTATTCTTGTATGCTATCTTGCTTTATTTTCCATACTTATGGCTATGGACACATCAAACATATATCTATTCCATTATATGAAAGCACTAAATCTCTTTGGTACAATAGTGCAATGATGAAAGTACTAAATCTCTTTGGCAGAAAAGTACATGTGAGCACTAAATCTCTTTGGTAGACTAGTGCATTTATGAAAGAACTAAATCTCTTTGGAAGAATAGTACATGTGAGAACTAAATCTCTTTGGTAGAATGGTGTATGTGGTTGATCAACTTTACATATAATGGAAAATGAGCTAAAATATGTGTTCTCTTTTGTTAATGAACATCTTTGTGCAATTATATGCCTTTTCTTATATTTCTTTATAACTGCCAAGTATTAGTTTTAACTTATTTCCAAGATTAGTAATGAGTGGTTTACAAAAAGACATGTAGGCATACTCAATACAATATTCTTGAATATTGTGTGGACGTGTACCACATGTAATCTTTTGTTTAGGTTGTGGACATATGATCTTGAAGATCCAGGATAGTTGGGGGTTGTGTGGCGAGCTGATGTACATGTGGACCTGTTGTCTTAAGATCCTGTTATTTAGTGGTAGTACATATATATGTAAAATTTTGCGGTTCATTATGTAATATCAATTTGTAATAAGTCATTTTGTAATTATATGTTGAATGGTGAACATGTGTTGTATGGTTTTATTACTGTTCATGTGCATGTGCTACTATTGTTTCCTTCTAACTTCCTCTAATTTTCTTCTTCTTAGCCTAGTGTGGGGTGTTGAAATTGGGATTTTCGCTGAGGTGAGGGTTTCAATTTGGATGTCACAAATTAGATTAAGTTTTAGAAAATCTGGGGACATCACAGAAAACTTTGGAGAATTTGTGGAAGCAACAAGATGGGTAGAAGAGTCAATTGATGCTGCTAAGCAGTATGAGAGAAATAAAAGATCTGGAGACTTTAGTAGAGGAGGACAAAGCATTGGTGGATATAGAAGAGGTGGCAGTTTCTATTCCAATATAGGATGGGGACTTGGATGTTTTGGAAGACAAGGATCTAGTTTTTCATAGAGTGGAGGCAAACTTAGTTCTAGTAGATGGAATACACCATATAGGTGGACACCTTCAACTAGGTCTTCAAGATCATCAGTGTTAGTGACATGCTCACAGAGACAAGATGCATCCATGTGTGACAATTGTGGCAGGACACATTGTGGTCACTGTTGGGGATCTAATGCTCCAATATGTTTTTCATTGTGGACAGATGGGACATATAAAAAGGGACTCCCCAAAGAGTCAATATATTTTAGAACTAGGTTCACAATTACAATTTCAGATTCCGTAGAGGTAGGATCTAGTTAGAGGGGCAAGTTTTTTAGAAGCTTCAGGTTTTGGAGGGGGAGCACCTAGTACTAGTAGTGTACAATGAGGACAATGTGGCAGAGGGAGAGCTACATGATGCTTCTTCTCAATGACACCATATGAAGGTGTAGTTTCACCCAGAGGTGTGATAGGTGAGATGCTTCTCTTTAACAACATTTTTATTACATTATTAATAGATCTTGGTGCAACACATTCTTTCATTTAGAGATCGATAGTTAGTGGATTAAATCTTTTAATCTAGGGTTTATCTTTATTAATTGTTGTTAAGAGTATTGTTAGGTGAATCATCAGTTTTGACAGAAGTATGTCCTAGATGTCTGTTGAGTTTTAGTGTGTACATAATAAAAGTTAAACTCATACCCTTAGATATTAACTCTTTTCAAATCATTTTGGGTATGTAATACCTTAATACATGTCACGTCCAGTTAGATTGTTGGAAGAAAGACAATATCTTTCAACAAGGTGGCTTTTCATGTGTCTTTACCGAAGACAAGAAAGTCATACCCACATATACCATATTAGTTGTTGTAGCTGATAAGATGATGCGAAAGTAGTATGAGGCCCTTTTAGCATATGTGATATATACTATGGTAGATAAAAGAATAGTTAAAATAGAGGATGTTCCAGTAGTATGTGAGTTTCCATATGTCTTTACTGATGAGTTACCCAGTTTACCACCTGAAAGAGATATAGAAATTGAGATACATATTGTACCTGGTAGTCACCCAATAGCATTACCTGCCTATAGAATGGAACCTGCACAATTGAAGGAATGAAAAACTTACTTGCAGGAGTTACTAGATAAAGGATTTATTCAACCTAATGCATCTCCAGTACTGTTCGTGAAAAAGAAGGATGGAACCATGCAATTATGCATATATTATAGACAATTGAATAAGATAACCATTAAGAATAAATATCCATTACCTAGAGTTGATAACTTATTTGATAAACTATGTGAAGCAACAATCTTTTCAAAGATAGACCTCAAGTCAGGATATCATCAATTAAAAATAAAGGCATCTGATGCACTAAAGCCTGCATTCAGAACAAGATATGGACATTATGACTTTGTAGTTATGTCTTTGGACTGATAGATGCTCCTGTAGCTTTTATGGACATGATGAAAGGATCTTTAGACTGTATCTAGATCAACTCATAGTAGTATTTATAGACGATATTCTTATATATTCTAGAGACGCGGAACAACATCAACACCATGTGAGGATAGCCCTATAGTTGTTAAGGTAGCATCAACTTTATGCTAAGTTCAACAAATGTGAGTTCTAGTTGGCTGAAGTATATTTTCTTAGAAATGCCATATCAGGAGAAGGAGTAAGGGTTGACTCTAAGAAGGTGGAATAAGTTCTTCAGTGGGAACAACCTCCAACCCCTACTGAGAATCAAAAGTTTTCTAGGGTTAGCAGGATATTATAGAAGGTTTATAAGTACTTCAATGCAATAGTACCACCTCTTACACGCTTAAAAAGGAAGGATGTACCTTTTGTTTGGTCTAAAATTTGTGAGAAAAGTTTTCAAACATTAAAGGAAAAGTTAACCACAACACCAGTCTTGATTCTACAAGAGGAAGATAATAGTTTTGTGCTTTTCTGTGATGCATCCAAGTGAGGTTTGAGATATGTTCTTATGAAAGAAGGAAAGGTGGTGTCTTATTCTTCTAGAAAACTTATGAAGAATGAAGAGAACTATCCCACACATGATCTTGAGTTGGTAGCAATAGTACATGCCCTGAAAATGTGGCATCATTATCTCTACGATGAATCATGTCAGGTATTCACTGATCATAAGAGTTTAAAGTACATTTTCACACAAAGGAATATCAATTTGAGATAGTGCAGATGGTTGGATATTATAAAGGATTATGACATCACCATTGATTACCACAGTAGAAAGGCCAATGTAGTAGCAATTGTTGTGAGTAGAAATTCAACACCATCCACAAATATCTTTTCAATGGCATGTGTAAAAAGAGTCTTGTTAGTTAAGATGAGGGAGATGAATTTGGATATGAATGTGTCTGATCAAGGTGAACTTATTGCACATATCTAGGTTAAACCTACATTTTAATATTATATCAAGAAGATTCAGCTCAGTGACAGAGAATTGCAGAAGATCATGCATGCCATAACTGAAGAAAAGTGAATAGAGCTTAGATATTTAGATGATGGGTTGTTGTATCAACATGATAGATTGTGTGTGCTAGATGACACTGAGTTAAAGAAATAAATTCTTGAGGAATCTCACTCTTCTATGTATATAATGCATCCAGGAAACATAAAGACTTATAGAAACCTTAAGGAATTATATTGGTGGTCAGGTATGAAGAAGGATGTGGCAAAATATGTAGCCAGGTGTGGTGTATGTCAACAAGTTAAGGCTGAACATCAGAAGCTGACATGTTCTTTACAACCACTTCCTATCCCTAAATGGAAGTGGAAGCATATTACTATGGATTTTGTGGTTGGATTACCTAGGACACCACATGTTTTTGACTTTGTATGAGTAATAGTAGATAGGATAACAAAGTCTTCTCACTTTCTACCAATTAAGAGAACATGAGATATGCCAAAGTTAGCTAAAATTCTATATAGATGAGATAGTCAGATTGCATGGGACACCTATTTTTATAATATATGATAGAGATCCTAAATTCACATCTATGTTTTAGAATTAGTTACAATGTTACTTGGGAACAAAGCTAAAATTTAGCACAACATTTCATCCTTAGACAGATGGACATTCAGAGAGGATAATTTAGACCCTATAGGATAGACTGAGATCATGTGTTTTGCAGTTCAGTGGCAGTTGGGATGATCATCTCAATCTCTTGGGCTATACATATCTGTTTTCAATTAAATGAAATGCGTTAGAACTATGATTTAATCCTATACTTTTTGAGAGAATTTTCTTGATGAAAAGAAAACCTAAAAGGTGATTTCTAAGGCAATATTTTGGGAAGAACACAAAGAATGGAAAAATCGAAGGGTTTGTCATAGATTCAACTTGGTATGTAGTTTTTAATCTTAGATCCTTCCTTCTCTTCATATTCCCTTACTTAGAACTCCTGATCTAACAACTAAAGATTTTGATTAACCTTCATTCTTCATCTCCTACCTCCAATAGATCTTCTTTAGAGCAGTAAACTTCCTAAAAGGCTGTTTGGACGAGATTCTTGAGGTCTGAATCTTGGATCAGCCCATGAAAGGGAAGCTTTCAAGTTTATCTAGGCCAAATATGGGATTAGAAAGCTGGGATGTGTACTTGTGAGTGGAAAATCACCTCCTAACCCATACCTACAACATACAAATTCAAATAATGGCCTTCTAGTATTTAAATCTTGCTCTATGATGATTTTGATAAATATGTGTAGTGATTTTCAATAGCAGAAATTCTTATTTGATCATATGTTAGTGTTGTAATATCATGTCAAAAGTTTCTATGTGGGTTGTTATAATTGATAGTTGTCAAATGGTATAATTAGAGGTGACAAGGAAGTCGGGTTGCCCTAATTCAGAACTAAAAAGTCAGTTTATGAGAATTGCAAATGTTGTTGATGATTGATGTACTTAATATGTGATGCTGAATCAATAAAATAGGATAATCATTAGTTACGACAACGAGTCTTGTTAAATCAACTAATTATTACTAGACATTAGATTCCATGGACATTATAGAATCCTCATAGGATTAGGCCTGCAATATGAGGACGAAGCATTTCCCGATTGGAGGTAGTCTAGATCGAGGTAAACTGGATTGTACCAGTAGGGTGTGAGGGTCTTGACCAGTAGGGCAAACTCCTTATGAATGGTGCGGTACCCAACACCAACTGGGGATGTCAGTGGTACATGTGTTACAAGTTGTAGTGGTAAGTGGTCAGTAGGTCCACTGATGCACTATAAGGCAAAGTTGTTTAAATCTCCACTTGAGTACCTAGGTTTAGAGGAGGTGTCCAGATATCTGGCCGCTCCCATTAGTTTTTTAGAGATAGACATGGCGATGCCAGCTGCAGATGCACGAGCATGCTTCTAAATCTTGTACAATGAGATCATAGCTTGTTGTGATGCTTTCACATGTTGTGGTACACCTCATGTGGGTCAAATGGAATAATAAATAGAGTAAATATAATGTGTATTGATTTAATGGATCCTTTACTGCATTTAATATTAGTTCAACTACCATGATGAGTGATTTATAGTTATTAAACTGCCATACTTTCATACTTCTACATTTAAGATCTATAAATTGTAAACATGATAAATATCTTGGTAACCTATTGATTTTTTACTCACTGAGCCAGTAGCTCATCAACCCATTGAACAATTTTTTAGGTAAAGGATTAGCTCTTCCTGAGGAGACAAAAGACAATTTTTATCAATAGTAGAATAGTGGTCCTGAAGAAATAGTTAGAATAGTTTGACAATCTCTAATCCTTCCTATGGATCCTGGGAATGAGTGAGTGAGAAAAGAGAGAAATTTGTAATGAAACGTACATGATGTATGTTAAGTGTGAAACTCTTTCTTCTATGTAATAGCCGAACACTGGTGTATATGTTAATGTTATGTTTGATCGAGATATTATCAGTTTGCTAATTGATGTTACTATATATCTGATATAAGAAAAAGTTAAGGTTGGTTTTCTATAGGTGGTTAAAAGCTTATGGTTAGTAGTAATCCCTGATTGGTGGGACCTAACCCTGGTTAGTGGGTTCAGGTCATGTCAACTTTTTGGTATCAGAGAGAACAAAGAAATAAAAAAGCATGAGTCTAATAGAGGAGAGACCGCCTTATTCCATACCTTCTTTTACTCCAATGTTATACCCAAGGGAATCTACATAACCCAAAACCATCAAATCCTTGAACCCTAGTCTTGTGTAAATTTTCATAAGAATATGCGGGAGTTCCAATAACTAAAGGGATATAGCATTTAATTCCTTGCAAATTCAAAATGGGTGAAAGTTGTGAAGTAAATTTTGAGTAAAGAATGTTGGAAAGAATTTTCATGCACTTTGTCACCCCTTCAACTCAATTCTAAGACTACTTCATTCCGTTGAGAAACCTGAAGAATAAAAGGCTGATTTTAGCCCACTAAAGGCCCAAGACTCAGAGACCTCTACTCCCAACTTCAGTCTCCCACTTGACCGACTGACTCATTCAACTGCTCAAGTCACTTGCAACAAGTCTTGCTTGCCAGAAATCCATTTCGCCAGCCCACATTCCCTAGTCGATCGATTCACCAATGTTGAGTAAAAAAAATTGGATTGGGAAAGCTTATTACTTTGGGCGTACTAACTGGTTCAAGGCATGCAATTGAAGCTAGTCAAGTGACTCACCTTTGCCAATAAATTGACCCACGTCCAAGACCCAATCAAAGTATTGAATCAAGAAAGTCATCAATGTAGTCACACTTAGACTGAGGTCACTTCAAGATAAAGCAATATGTTGAAGTGGGTCGACCAACTGGGCTCCTCTAGTTGATCGGGTCATACCCTGGATCAGGCAGGCTGCCGCTACCCACATACATATATTTAGGGTTTTCCCCTCCTCCCCCCATAAAAGGAGGGGAGACTCCATATAAGAAAAGATCCAACTTTTCATACTCTATTCTTATTCCACTTTCATATTTTGAGTAGTTCCCCCTTTTTCGGGACATGGAGAGTATCCCCATGATCTCCATATCTTATCTTAGCAAACTGTAAACTCCCTTAAGATGTAATTGATGTGTTTTATCAATTTAATAACATGGAATGTGATATGATCAGTCGTGCTTCATGACAATTTTGATCCATGATGATATAACCTTGGACTTGTGGACCAAAACATGGGATAGAACTCACGTGTTCCTTGAAGAGACCAAGGATGGGAATACATCGAATGATTGAACCAGGACCTACTGAACATTGATGACCACATGTGTGTGGATAGTTTAATCCATGTGATATGATTTCGAAGAGGACATATCTCCATGGTCTTAATACAAAAATATCTAAAAATGGAAATTTAAAAACTATCTAAGATAACTATGGGGTTCGTGGTGGTAAAAGTCAGACTTCTGACAATTCCATAAAATTTGAATTAATCTTAATTGGTTGATTCCTTCTACTCTTTGTTCTATTCACTCTCACTATTGATAACTTAGTTTTGATTCCTACAATTTAATTTTGTTCCTTTCAATTCTACATTTCAATTCAACACCTTTAATTTATCAATTTTACTTTATTGTTTTAGATTAATCATTCTCCATAACTTGGTTCAAATATTTTTCATTGCATTCAATTTGATTTAACTCTTGACACACAATCTCTAGGGATCAATACCTTTTGTACTACATCAATTCATTAATTTGTGAATGGATTGAGTAGCCATCAAAGGTTAAACTCTAGAGCCATTTTCTTTGATGAATTATGTGTGCTAGCAACATCACATCACACTAGAAGGGATAACTTTTTCCTTGTGTGGGATCTATGCATTTCCAACCTATACTCGAGGACTCATATGATCACTTTTAAGTGTAAAAGGTCTAGGTCCACCTTAGTTTCAATAGATTCTCCATGTGAGCTAGCATTCTATTAGCATCTTGTAGGTGTCTTGAGATAGAGATGGCACAAGAACATGATTAGTTAATAGGTTATGTGGGTTTTATTGCCAAGATATGTCACTTAATACAATAATATGATGATAATTGCTTGAATACAATTAGACCTAATTTTCAAATGAAGATAGATTCTAGGAAAATTTAATAAAAATTTCCTAAAGCAAAACCTTATCCATGATCGAGAACCTTTTAGTTAAAACAAAGATAAATGAGAATTTCTCTAATATGTACAAGGTGATAAACAAATTGTTAAAATTTTCAATTTTTTTGGGAGAATATTATATGCAATGGTAAGAAAATGGTTGGGAATGTGGACATACATATCTCACATGTTCACAACTCCCAAAAAATATCCTACACTCTTCCCATAGAGTGTCAAATGATGAGGTTAAATGAAAACATGCGAGTTATAGTTTTCTCTGATTGCCCATTCTAAGGTCATAATCTGGATAGCATATGTGCCTATAGCTGGTGGTAGTAGCCTTCGATCATCATCTAATCTTATTTCATCTAATCCATATATCACATATTCCACCAAGGCTCTAGACATCTAATCTAGAACTACTCTCTCTTCTAGACTGATGTCATTCACTTTCACTTAGGTTGCATGACCACCTCCTACTCGTACATGAATGGGGACACATTTTTGTAATGCTTACATATATAATAAAATATGATATAGTTTTTCTCCAATAAAACATGCTTCAGAGAAAACTGTCAAGGTTTGGTCCGATTGGAATAAAAAACCAAATCAACAAAATGAGTGTCCCACACATAGTAGAGAGTACAGTTTCATGAAAACTAGGGAAAATGGTGAGAACATGGTGTAGACTAGTGTAGCTACTCTAGACAATGAGTGCCATATGTCTAGGGTTTCTCTTCCCTTGATGCACATTATCTCCAAATAAAACAACGTTGCATACCACCACATCATTAGGAAATAATGACACCTTAGGATTCACTATATGACAAGCACTAGTCTAAACCTAGTTCTCAGACATCTAGGTGCTAACCTAGAGGCTATGTCAGTTCTAGTCTCTAAAAGATAACTAGTCTAACCCTAAAGATTTGTTTTAAGTTCAAGGTTCTCTTTAGTTTGAGTTGCATAATGAGCAAATGTCAAGCTTTTCTATTGTTCATGCTCTGATACCACCTGTGACATCCCCATATTTTCTAAAACTTAATCTAACATGTAACGTCCAAATTGAAACCCTCACCTCAGAGAGAATCCCAATTTAAATACCCCACACTAGGCTAAGAAGAAGAAAATTAGAGGAAATCATAAGGAAACAACATTAGCACATGCACATAAACAGTAATAAAACCATACAACACATGTTCACCATTCAAAATATAATTACAAAATGACTTATTACAAATTGATATTACATATTTAACAACAAACATTTATATATACATGTACTACCACTAAACAACAAGATCTTAAGACAACTGGTCCACCTGTACATCAGCTCGCCACACAACTCTCAATTATCCTGGATCTTCAAGATCATATGCCCACAACCTAAACAAAAGATTACATGTGGTACACATCAGCACAATATTCAAGAATATTGTACTAAGTTTGCCTACGTGTCTTTTTATATACCTCTCATTACTAATCTTGGAAATAAGATAAAACTAATACTTGGCAATTATAAAGAAATATAAGAAAAAGCATATACTTGCACAAAGATGCTCATTAACAAAAGAGAACACATATTTTAAGCTCAATTTCCATTATATGTAAAGTTGATCAACCACATGCACTATTCTACCAAAGATATTTAGTGCTCACATGTACTATTCTATCAAAGAGATTTAGTACTTTCATAAATGCATTATTCTGCCAAAGAGATTTAGTGCTCACATGTACTATTCTGTCAAAGAGATTAGTACTTTCATCAATGCACTATTCTACCAAAGAGATTTAGTGATTTCATATAATGGAATAGATATATTATGTTTGATGTGTTCATAGCCATAAGTATGGAAAATCAAGCAAGATAGCATACAAGAACAATCATTTCATCCAATATCATATGCCAAGTATTTTGTACACATAATACAACCGTATTGTATAATAGGTCAAGTAAGAGGTAAGGGTGTACCTTGATCAAGATAACCTAACCATCACATATTATTGAGTCATCTATATCCTTGGGAAAACCCTAATTAAGACAAGATCATATATATCTTGCATTAGATTCTCATCATCGTAACCCTAGTATGATTCATTAGGGCTTAGCTTAGTCATTGGGATATTCCCATTATTATTTCTTTTCTTACTCTTCTTGTTATCTGGGATTGATGTTAGTGATGTTGTATTCCATATTATAATCAATTGTATGAACATTAGTTTCCATATCATTGTTTGCACATATTAACCCTAGGTTACATTCATTATTCAAATAAGGTTACAAAACATGTATTAAGGGTCATCTTCATATAACATAATTTCTATGCATCTAACTGATATCAAAGTTACACATTAGCTTTCAGTTACTGATATTAGGGTTTCTGTAAAATTCCATCATTTCTTGAGCATGTATGTATTTATTGCATTTTATTTAGGGTTATTAGCCCTAATTAGCCATATGTAGCAAATTACATGATTTTGTGCATCAACATCATAATCAGTGACCTTAAATAGATTATAAACATGAATATGGATTTATAGACATTTTTATCATAATTTTAGGCCATCGTTGATATTTATTATACATCAAACAAGCATAATACATCTTGCATGATATCACAGTGATTGAAGCATAAAAAGACTGATACGACAGTTCCATGTTATTGTATGCATTTTTTTGTGAATATGGGTATATTTTTTGCATTTTTTTGTCATCGAGCTAATTACTACACATTATACAAGATCTAAGATTTATTGAAGATAATTACCTTTGTGGGCCTGTGGGATGCCGCCACGTGTCACCAAGTAGTGCGGCTCCTTTAACTTCTTCCAATCACGGACTCGCCTAGTTCAGCATCTAGTCAGCCAGTTTGTGGCGGTTCATTGCTTGTGATCTCAGTTCAGTCTGTGGTCTATATTCTGGGTCGCGTTGTCCCTCTTCATTTCTTCGTTTCTCTTCACGTCAGTGTTCTCGCCTGTTCTTCTGCTCCTCGCTAATCCCTACGTGCTTGGGATCTACTTTTCCTTCCCAAGCCACCTCCATGGGGAAGATAATGGTGAGTGCTTGATCTCCAATCCCGCCTCCTAGTCATAACCTAATGTTCTCAAGAGCTATGGTGGTCTACCTACTCCACCATCGGCCCCTCGAGCTCGCCGCTGGTGACCCCAGATCTCTGCCCCCCCCTTCAAACTCACCACCACCCGTAGTGGTGAGAACCAGAGACTAACCCCTTGTGCAGCTGCGATGCCGATGCCACTACCTGGCCAGAGTGCTGGAGAGAGATTGGACATAGTCTCCTCCTCGCTTGATAGTGGCTCTAGGCCCTGCCTTTCACAAGCTCATCACCATCAGTTGATGTCGTGGTGGAGTGAAAGAGGGATCCTCTCACTTCACATTGTATCTGGCAACGAAGATCTCTGTGAGGAGTACGTGAGCAGGAAGAACTCGAGAATGTCTATTTCCCCTTGAACTCCACATGTACCTCTGATCTCCTCTCCCACCTTCAACCTATGAAAAGTGATGGAAAACCAACAGAGATAGGGAGATGGTTCCTCCTGACTTCTCCATGAATTGACTTTTATGACGGGTCTTTTGACTCCTTTCCTCACGTTGAAGGTAATTGTCCAGTTGAACTCCCGTCTCACACCCACGATCAGCTTGTGCCATGGGTTGAAGTAAAACTACCTCACCACCCATGTTCTCCATTCAAACTAAAGGTAGGAGAAAGTGTCCTGGTCCATTGGATCTTGACCATCCAATGGCTGTGATGAGGCCACTTAGTCAATTTGTGTCTATGCATAGTTCTGCCCGTGTGACATGTCTGTTGATGGACAACTTAGGCTATATATTGTATTCCTTGATCCAAACTACATCAAATATACACATTATTTCACCAATTTCAACCCTAAATAACTCCTTCTAGAAACATCCAAACATTATGAAAACTTAACCACAACTTTAATACAACTTTGGTGGAAGGACTACATCGTCGATCAAGACATGACAATGGAATTGATGGCCTGAAAGGACTTCCATACCATCCTCTCCGCCCACTTCGGCTACAATACGGAGAGGAAGGTCATGACTGCCCAACAACCACCTGAAGGATATCCCGACTTCACTAAAGGCAACACGGACCCAAGGGATACAGAAATAGAAGCCCAAGGTTGTCAACAAGACTCAATCAGGAATGGTGGAAACAAGAAATGCCACACCAAGCATCGACCCAAGTGTCGAAACTGTGGAATGGAACACCGAGACAAGTGTCACTTCAACAGGAAGGTGTGATACCACTGTCAACAAGAGGGACATTTCCTAGTCGACTGTCCTCTCCCCAATCCCCAAAAATCTAATAACTAATCGGGCGATGACTACAACACCTAAAAGATATTGACAAGTTTAAATTTTCAGTACAGGAGATGAAGAAGCTCAGACTGGAGCCAAATGATTTCTAGAAAGAAAGCATCACTATGGAGGTTTAGTATATCTTACATGAGGAAAGTAGGTAGTTTTTAGACATGTGAAACAATATGTACCGAGTTTTGTATGACTGAAAATAAGCTTTTAATAATAATCAAATTCTTGAGTGATAGCTTGCATAGGTGCAATCGTAGTATGAGTCTGGAAAGGAAATGTATGGATATGATATACTCATGTGTAATGATTCTAATCGGGGTTCGCATATGCTTTGGTGAACCCTAGTGCCATCAATTGTTAGTTTCACCTTGTCCTGGGAAAGGACCTTTCCTAAAAATTTGAGTTCAAAATTTGTTTACAAATCGAAGTATCATTATAAGGCTTATATATATATATATATATATATATATATATATATATATATATATATGTTATTTGAGGAAATTGAGCGGACAAAGTCTAAAAGCACATAGATTAATTACGACCCTTGAACCCATGTATGACCATCCCTAAGAGACATGAAGAGAAGGCACGATGGGAGTGACTAAAGGACAGGGACCAGGCCCATACGAATAGGTCGCCATGAGTGAAATTAAGAGGCATGAAAGAAAACAAAGGGTACCCTAAGAGATGAACAATGATGGGTGAGATAATATACTATGTATATGTAAACCTTAGAATGACAAGGAATGTGGCGTCAGAATATAATCAAGAAAACTCAATTGAAAAGTAAAGAGAAATAAAATAAAGCCAAGATACCTCAGTTTGAACCCTAAGTCAATCCTAAGGTCAGGAAGGGGAAACTAAAGGTACATATGACTGAGGGGAATAGGAGCTGATCATCCCTAACTGCATAAGACCATAGAGTCAGGAGGTAACAACAATCGTTCCCTGAGGTCCATGGATCAGAAGGTTGGCCACCTTCATGAGTCCATGAGGCCAAAGGAAAACAAGGGCACTCTCTATATGCATACAAATGAGATTGCTCTGTAAGTACATGCACCCCTAGAGGCCTAAGGAGAAAGGCTAAGGTAGACAAGATTGAGGTATAGGTAAGGGAGTATAAGAAGTCCAAAGATAAAGGGACCTTATGAGTAAGGATTTTGACCTCCAGTAATAGGATAATATGGTGAAATTAAAAGCATATACATATTAGAATTATGTGAAGAAGGATATAACTTAAGTACAAAAATAAAATTGGTAGCATGTGGTGTACCATCTCAACTCTTGGAATGTGATGAGCTTTGTATTTGGACTGCAACAAAGTACTTATTTCATCTCATTATGAGTGTGAGAGAAGAAACATACACGTGCCATGTTAGGGAAAAGGAAATGGAATGGAGTATGGATGTTTAAGCTTAAAATCCTTTTAGAAAAATTGAGAATTTGAGGTATTACCATGCCTATAAGAGGATGTTGAGTGAATGGTTTTAAAGACTAAGGTGAGCTAGGTGATTGATAAATTGAAATTTCCAATGAAGGTATGAGCATCAAATGGGATTTGAATTTTGAAGGTTAAGATTGAATGTGGTAATAAAGGTAATGGATGCAAGAGTTGAGATACCTATTGAAAGTGAACAAAACCTGGTTTGTCGACCGAACATGTGACATCTTAGTTAAACAACCTAGGGTTAATCGATATGCAAAGTTAATGGAGAAATCTCGGATATACCCATCGGTAAATGTGAATAGTGAAATAAAAAAAAATAGAATTCATGATTGAATACTTGAGGATCTATCCTTCAAAAGTTTCATGGTTCTAAAATACAGTTTACCCAGGCACCATAGAAATATTTGAAGTATTACTGTGAGTTTTCTGGTAGCCTAAAATGAGGAAAGATATAACAACGTAATGGGATGTTGAAGGATGAACACCAAATGACCCAGTGGGTTAAGGAAACCAGTTGAGACTTCCGAAGGAATACATAATTAGAACAATATGGTTTCCATGGTAGGTTCCTCCAAGGTAAATAAGTTCATGATGAGGTGTGAGTTGTAGTCTGACACCTAACCTAGTAGCACCTGGAGAATTACTACCAAGATGTCAGAGTTAACAGAACTATGTCAAATAGTTGTCTTACAAATTGTTATGTGTTTGATTACTTATGGTTGTAACCCCAAATTCTTTTCACAGATATGGGGACTAGTGCATAAAGGATTCAATAGAAGGCTGAAGCTTGGTACAACTTACCACCCCTAGACTGATAGACAGTCTGTATGATCTAGACTTGAGGAGTCTTGTTGATGAGAATGTGTGCTCGTATAGGGTGGAACATGGGAGCAGTATTTGCTCCGGGTTGAGTTGCCCCTAATGGTAGTTACCAAACTATAATTGGGATGCCTCTGTACAAAGCTCTTGATGGGATGTCGTGTCGGTCACTGTATCACAGGTTGATGTCGCTAAAAGGACCTTGTGGAGGTCAGAGAAACTACAAACATAACTTGACAAAGTCGCTTTGAACAGGCAAGGGCTAAGAGAGCCCAGGATCGACAAAGGTCGTATGCTGATGTAAAGCAAACTAACTTGTACATCACCGTGGGTGAATATGTGTATTGAAAATCCGACCCCCCGAGCTATGCTAAAGATAGAGAAAAACTACATCCCCAATATGTGGACCCATTTGAACAAGTTGATGAATCTCTAATCATATGAAGTATTATACATAATATAACCCATGTGCTCATTCTAAATCACTATGTGAAGGGTCCTAGCCATGTGTTGCACATTGAACCGATAACACTCCAAGAGAGGCTGACATGTCCTAAGTCACCTATGCGGGTATTGAATACCTAGGTGAGAGAGAACTCAGAAGTAAAGAATAGAAAATAGTAATGGTTCATTGAAAGCACCATGGAATGGATAAAGCCACATGAGAGCCTAGGATGGACATGGAAAAGTTTATTTCTGAATTGTTTGTGCGATTGGTTGAATTTTGAGGAAAAAATTCCTATAAGAGGGGAAATATGTTACAACCTCAATTTTACATATGTTTTCATAATTGAAATGTAATTATTTTATGAATATAGACTTGAATTGAGAAGGTTGTGTGCTTTGCTTCAAAGAATGGGTTTCTTTGCAAATTTCCCCTTTGATATGAATTTCATGATTTTTCATGTTTTGTTAATCCAATAATGGGTATAAGAGAGAAGAAAAGAAGAAAAGTTCAAATAATAGAGTGAGATAAAACGTAATGGATATTAAGCAATATATTTGTGAGACATATATATATATATATATATATATATATATATATATATATATAATTCTCTAGAATGAGGTATAGGTGGCCACAATAGAGTGGTTTCGACTCCACTTGCCTTATAATGTTTATAAAAGTCGAAATAAGGAAAATAGCAAAGAAAGAGAGAGAAAATATGTGGTTTGATACATAATACATGCTTTTTAAGTCATTGACTTGCAAACGAAGAAAAGGATTTATTCCTTTTGAGTTTTTGTCCAAACTTAGAATATAAGTAGATTAAGTCTTTATAGACTTTCCTTTAAATTTGGGATTATTTGGATGTACAGTTTAAGAGATCTAGATTTTTGAAAAATCCCTAAAGTGAATGCATAATCATTAAATGTCACAAAATTTATTCTGACTAGAACTATACTCGGACTCTTTATTATTGTCGTGCGAGCTTATGATCGTGGGATCGAGATCCGATGATCAGGAGACACCTACCTCAGGACAAATAGGGAAAGTCGGGAACAGCGAGAAGAATTTTCCAAAATGGATCTCTCACAATTGAGTGCACGAGCAAACTTGGAAACAAACCAACTGGATTCATGAGATCTTTGTGGCCATACCTACCCTAGGTTTTTCCTATCTTGGGGCGTCTGGAAGAATCCCCTAAAACCTAGTGTCCTCGTCGGTTGTGCGCCATAGCCCCAGGCTATAAAAGGGGGATGTAACCCCTCTGTGAGACTACACACTACTATGCGAGATCCTACAAGACCTACAGACTGAGTACCAGCCACCAATTTTCCCTCTAGAACCTCTCTTGCACCACAGACCTCCCTGGATTGCTGCTGGAGTCCCCTTCTTTCCGTCTCAACAACTCCGGCCACATCTGGAGCAATTAGAAGCGTCAACCAGTTCATATAGGTGTGGGAGGTCATGGAAGCTTAGTCAATTGCTGCGGGGAGTTGGATCTCGAAGTCAACCCCAGAGTTGACCATGGCCTGGCACTGCATCGCGAGTGAGGGCGATCTCGTGAGGTTGAAGAAGAGGGCCGGTGAAAAGACTCCCCTATCCGTGACAGTTGCTAAGATGAGGTAAGGGTATGAAGGTCTTTTTATTCTATTTTCGTTTGAGCCAAGCGCGCCACCACACAGATGAGCCATGTCGAGATGGCAAGGGCCCATTGGTCGGCCCAGCCGAGGTGGCTTGGGCGGGACCCGGGTTGCTCTGCCTAGGTGGCAGGCTCCCATTGGTGGAGAAAGGATTAACTTGAATAAATCGTAACTAATTATTGGTAACTTAGATTATGATAAATATATATATGAAAGTTGATCATAAAAATTCATAGAATCCAATAAAATTAGTATTGAAACTTGAATCTACTTGCAATTCGAAAATTACATCAAGTTGTTACCTTTAATGGCTTCATTAATGAAAAACCATAAGTTTGATGATAACTTGACCTAATAATGTTTTCTAAATAATTAAAGTTGAATATTACCCTATGATAATAAAAATGAATGGGATTGATCTAAAAGGATAATATTTGTACATATTTGTCTTAGTTTAGGGTTCCATGTGTATGGAAATGCAGAAATGGGTCTAAAAGCCCTAATGTTGTTAAATATGACTTTAATGGCTTTTATTTTGAAGATACATACTTGAGATAGAGATATGATGATTCTAAGTCTAACTAAGAATAAAGGAGCTTTAGAATAGATAACTTGGGTAAATAGAGTTTTAATGTAAAAGGGATGTTTTAGGGTTTCATATGAATAAAGATGTACTAGAAAACCTAGAAACCCTAATCATAGTGTTTATGACTTTTAATAAATTATATTTCGAAATCCTATGTATAAGATGAGGTTAGAACTAATCTTAATCCAAATTGATAATAAAGAGGCTTAAATATGAATAACTGAGTAATTAGGGTTTTGGAACATAGAAACGCTGTTCTAGGGTTTAGTTGATCTAAAAAGTAAAGGTTGAGAATCGGATATAAAGAACATTAAGGAAAACCCTAATTCAACTTAGGAACGCCCTAGGAGGGAATCCCAATTCAATAAAGTAAGTGCATGATGAATATGTAGTAATTAGATTAAACATGTTTTCCAAGTTTCTTGTTGTGCTTAAGTGATTGGAGTGATTGGTTGCTTGGCTTATCTGACTACTTGATTAATTGGATATTCTACTTACAATCCTTGAGACTTCCAAATTAGGTATGTGGTTATGCTTATGGTTAAATTACTTAGGTTCACAATGATTCTTGAGGTTTTATCAGTTGCTTGGAAATAATTGCTTGATTGACTTTTATTTCATGCAATTATAAAGTGACTATGGCTATCACCATAATTATACATGCGTGACTGGCTCAGATCATGGTCCTCCTCTGTAGCTCTGATGATGGTGACATAGATGACCTAGTACATGGTCTACCCGCAAGGTAGGATCATCAGGTTATCACGAGTCGATGTGTTGGTCTACCCTAGGGTAGGACCATATGACTCCATGACCCTATGTATTGATCTACCTGTAAGGTAGGATCATGGGGGTTAGTTGAGATCTATCATATGAGAGATAGTATCCATGTCCACTGTAGGGACAACACAGAGGCTAGGGTATGTGAGGATTGAGTAGTCATGTTTAAAACATAAAGTTTGTTTTGTTAAATCATAATTGCTTGCAATATGTTGTTACAATTAAATGCAAGATTATTGTTTCCCCCACATACCAGTATACATTATTATATGGACCGCCGTTTTGTTTGTCGGCATTTTAGGTTATCAAGTAAATGGATAATCCTTTAAAGTGACATTGATGGAATAAAACTTAATAAAGAATTGGAGTATTATAGTTAGATAAGTTCTTACTTGGGTAAAGACTTCCACTTCCTATATTTTGCAAGGTATGAATAGAAAAAAATTATTCCATTAAAAGTTTAGTTGTAGTAGAATTTATTAATTATTGTTGATTATTTGCAAAACCATTAATCCTATTTGGGATAATGCCTCTGACCTCTTGGTCTCCCATAATCGGGGGTTACTGGGAGGCGGGTTCGTTACATTTGGTATTAGATCCGTGGTTTTCCATTTAATCTTCCGTAATTATTAAATTTTACAAACTCTTTGGAGCCCAAGGGAGTTATTAGAGGACTTTCTGAGGATGGAGGTGTCTAGAAAATAATCAAAATCCAGGGGCTGGTAATATTTTCCTTCACCCCACTAGTCAGTCCACGAGGACTCTCGAATCATGTGTGACTGCCTGGCTGAAATCCAAAGAATTGACTCAAAATAAGACAACTCTAGGTTTTCTCATCTATCTTCGTCCCTTCTTCACCTCTTATCTTTGGATACATTAAGAGCTTAGGGTTTTCTCTCTCTCCACCACCTCCTATGTTTGGGAATTCAAAGTGTTAAGGATTAGTGGATCCTCCACCAAACAATAAAATACATGTATATAAGGGGATGTGGATGTAAGTAAAGTTTATATCTCCCAAGTTATAAATATGTGTTTAAAAAGATTTTTAACTTATGCATGAACAACATGACCCACACCAAGGGATACCAATGGAGTAGGACCTCATGAGAGGATGTTGAAGAAGAGACTGTCAGGAAATGTAAGAGACCAGAGGAGGTCGACATTGAAGAAGGCCTCCCCACCCTGGAGAAAGGGTAGCCCGTAGGTATTGGCAAGATTGGGGTCTTAGTCTAGGGCAACCGAGAGGGTCTATAGAAATGAACATTGTCCCTATACTCAGAGGCAATGCCAGAAATAAGGAGGATGAACCCCTACCCGATCACCCTCCAGATGAAGTCACCCTCCTTGAATTTGCCAAGCTGGGTATAGAAAGGCTTTGGGCCAAAAGCAGTTCCAAGATAGAAGACTGGCTTCAAGTTGTGGAAAATGGGTTTTATATCCTAGGGGTGCCACCCCACATGAAGGTCCACCTTGCCACCCACTTACTTGAAGGACTCACAGAACTTTGGTGGAAGGACTACATCATCGATTGAGACGTGACAGTGGAACTAATGGCCTGGTAGGACTTGCGTACCATCCTCTCTACCCACTTCGACTACAATATGGAGAGGAAGGTTGTGACTGCCCAAAAACCACTTGAAGGATATCCCTACTTCTCTAAAGGCAATGCAGACCCAAGGGATATGGAAATAGAAGCCCAAGGTTGTCAACAAGACACAATCAGGAATGGTGGAAACAAGAAATGTTGCACCAAGCATCGACCAGGTGTCAAAACTATGGAAGGGAACACCGAGACAAGTGTCACTTCGAGAGGAAGGTGTGCCACCACTTTTGAAAAGAGGGACATTTCCTAGTCGACTGTCCTCTCCCCAATCCCCAAAAGCCTGATAACTGATCGGGCAATGACTACAACACCTGGAGGATATCAACGACATTAAATTTTCAGTACAGGAGATGAAGAAGCTCAGACTGGAGCCAAATGATTTCTAGAAAGCAAAAATCACTATGGAGGTTTAGTATATCTTACATGAGGAAGGTATGTAGTTTTAAGACATGTGAAACAATATGTACCGAGTTTTGTATGACTTAATATATGATTTTAATAGTAATCAAATTCTTGAGTGATAGCTTGCATAGGTGCAATAGTATGAGTCTGGAAAGGAAATGCATGGATACGATATACTCATGTGTAATGATTCTAATCAGGGTTCGCATATGCTTTGGTGAACCCTAGTGTCGTCAACTGTTAGTTTCACCTTGTCCTGGGAAGGACCTTTCCTAAAAATCTGAGTTCAAAATTTGTTTACGAACCGAAGTATCATTACAAGGCTTTTAAATATATATATATATATATATATATATATATATATATATATATATATATATATATATATATATATATATTAAAATTGGCGATTCATTCATTCCGTCGCCTGGGTTTGAACTCATGACCTCTCGGTCTTACATCGTCACTTTTACCACTGGGGTGCCACTTCATTGGCATATATATATATATATATATATATTATTTTGGGAAATTGAGCGGACAAAGTCTAAAAGCACATAGATTAATTATGACCCTTGAACCCATGTATGACCATCCCTAAGAGAAATGAAGAGAAGACACAATGGAAGTGACTAAAGAAGGACAGGGACCAGGCCCATACGGATAGGTTGCCATGAGTGAAATTAAGAGGCATGAAAGAAAACAAAGGGTACCCTAAGAGATGAACAATGATGTGTGAGAGAATATACTATGCATATATAAACCTTAGAATGACAAAAGGAATGTGGCGTCAGAATATAATCAAGAAAATGACGTGATCTATTATCACACTAACAAATTCACTCGGGGTTGAAATCCTAGAGTTTTTAACCAAAACCTTATGCAATAATACCACCTGCAAGCAGACGGGTCTTATCGTAGTATAGTTAAGGATCGAATCCCAAGGGGCAACATTTTTAAGAAACTTATACTAGTCGAGTCTAGCTCAAGTAAGACTAATATTTAGAACAAAGGGGTGATTTGAGGTTAATTAAACTAATTACAAGAAAGGAAAGAGCAGGATTTAAAGTTGAATCTAGATTAATGATGGGGATCACTGGGGTGGTGGTTGGAGCGATGTCGGTGGGTCATGTTGGTGAATGGAGAAGAAGAAGATGATAGATTACGGGGGCGGTGTGGACAGTTGGATAACGAGATCGGTTGCTTCGGGTCCTCGAGGTCTCGACGGAAGGAGCAGTCTATTCAGTCTTGAGGGGATCCGCTACACGGTCTTGAGACTGTGAGGCTTCACACAGCCTTGAGATCGTGTAGCGGGTTGAGTTAGCAAGACCGTGAGAAGGGAGATGGGGGAAGATCGAATGGTTGGATGGATAGGGACCGTTGATCGGTGATCGGGTGGATGGGAGAAGGCCCAAGACTGAATGGATGATTGTAAGGGGTTGAAACCGCGTGGATGCAAACCAAGAGGACCAAGACCATTTGGTCAAGACCACTTGGTCAGGACCGAGTGGTCAAAACCATGAGGAAGCATTGATATGTGATCAGATGGTTGAGATGGATGATGAAGGTGGATCTAGGGTTGAGTGGAGGTGGGCCCCCAGTTGAAGATTCAACCTCAATCGTGACCTGCATGAAATCAATATAGAATTTAGTCAATAACTCGATAATTCAACTAATTAGGCAAAATTGCATATTTTAAGATTTAGGAGATGAAATCAAATGTATTGAGTTGAATTGGGCCCAAACTGGTGATTGAAACCATGATGAATATGCATTCATCAGAAAACTCAACTGAAAAGTAAAGAGAAATAAAATAAAGCCAAGATACCTCAGTTTGAACCCTAAGTCAATCCTAAGGTTAGGAAGGGTAAATTAAAGGTACATGTGACTGAGGGGAATAGGAGGTGATCATCCCTAACTGCATAAGACCATAGAGTCAGGAGGTAATAGCAATCATTCCCCGAGGTCCATGGGTCAGAAGGTTGGCCACCTTCATGAGTCCATGAGGCCAAAGGAAAATGAGGGCACTCCCTATATGCATACGGATGAGATCGCTCCACAAGTACCTGCACCCCTAGAGGCCCTAAGGAGAAAGGCTAAGGTAGATAAGATTGAGGTATAAGTATGGGAGTATAAGAAGTCCAAAGATAAAGGGACCTTATGAGTAAGGATTTTGACCTCCAATAATAGGAGAATATGGTGAAATTAAAAGCGTATACAAATTAGAATTATGTGAATAAGGATATGACTTAAGTATGAAAATGAAATTGGTAGTGTGTGGTGTACCATCTCAACTCTTAGAATGTGATGAGCTTTGTATTTGGACTACAGCCAAGTACTTATTTCATCTCATTATGAGTGTGAGAGATGTGACATACACGTGCCATGCTAGGGAAAAGGAAATGGAATGGAGTATGGATGTTTAAGCTTAAAATCCTTTTAGAACAATTGAGAATTTGAGGTATTACCATGCCTATAAGAGGATGTTGAGTGAATGGTTTTAAAGACTAAGGTGAGATAGGTGATTGATAAATTGAAATTTCCAATGAAGATATGAGAATAAAATAAGATTTGAATTCTAAAGGTTAAGATTGAATGTGGTAATCAAGGTAATGGATGCAAGAGTTGAGATACCTAATGAAAGTGAACAAAACTTGGTTCATCGACCGAACATGTGACATCTTAGTTAAACAACCCAGGGTTAATCGATATGTGAATTTAATGGAGAAATCTAAGATATACCCATCGGTAGATGTGAATAGTGAAATAAAAAAAAAATAGAATTCATGATTGAATACTTGAGGATCTGTCCTTCAAAAGTTTCATGGTTCTAAAGTACAGTTTACTCTGGCACCATAGAAATATTTTAAGTATTACTCTGAGTTTTTGGTAGCCTAAACTGAGGAAATATATAACAACGTAATGGGATGTTGAAGGATGAACACCAAATGACCCAGTGGGTTAAGAAAACCAGTTGAGACTTCTGAAGGAATACATAATTAGAACAATATGGTTTCCATGGTAGGTTCCTCCAAGGTAAATAAAGTTCATGATGAGGTGTGAGTTGTAGTCGGACACCTAACCTAGTAGCACTTGGAGAATTACTACCAAGATGTCAGAGTTAACAGAACTATGTGAAATAGTTGTCTTACAAGCTATTATGGGTTCGATTACTTATGGTTGTAACCCCAAATTCCTTTCACGGATATGGGTACTGATACATAAAGGATTCAATAGAAGGTTGAAGCTTGGTACAACTTACCAACCCTAGACTGATAGGCAGTCCATATGATCTAGACTTGAGGAGTCTTATTGCTGAGCATGTGTGATCATATAGGGTGGAACATGGGAGCAGTATTTGCTCTGGGTTGAGTTGCCTCTAATGGTAGTTACCAACCTAAAATTGTGATGCCTCTATACAAATCTCTTGATTGGAGGTCGTGTCAGTCACCGTATCATAGGTTGATGTCAGTGAAAGGACCTTGTGGAGGTCAGAAAATCTAAAAACATAACTTGATAAAGTCACTTTGAACAGGCAAGGGCTAAGAGAGCCCATGATTGACAAAGGTCGTATGCTGATGTAAAGAGGACTAACTTGTGCATCACCATGGGTGAATATGTGTATTGAAAATTTGAACCCTCCGAGCTATGCTAAAGATAGAGGAAAACTACATCCCCAATATGTGGACCCGTTTGAACAATTTGATGAATCTCTAATCATATGAAGTATGATACATAATATAACCCATGTACTCAATATAAAGCTCTATGTGAAGGGTCCTAGCCATGTGTTGTGCATTGAACTGGTAGCACTCCAAGAGAGGCTGACATGGCTAGAGTCACCTATGCGGGTATTGAATACCAAGGTGAGAGAGAACTCGGAAGTAAAGACTAGAACATAGTAATGGTTCATTTAAAGCACCATGGAATGGATAAAGCCACATGAGAGCCTAGGATGGACATGGAAAAGTTTATTTCTAAATTGTTTGTGTGATTGGTTGAATTTTGAGGACAAAATTCCTATAAGAGGGGAAAGATGTTACAACCTGAATTTTACATATGTTTTCATAATTGAAATGTAATTATTTTATGAATATAGAATTGAATTGAGAAGGTTGTGTGCTTTTCTTCAAAGAATGGGTTTCTTTGTAAATTTCCCCTTTGATATGAATTTCGTGATTTTCCCTATTTTTTTAATCTAATAATGAGTATAAGAGAGAAGAAAAGAAGAAAAGTCCAAATAATAGAGTGAAATAAAACATAATGGATATTAAGCAATATATTTGTGAGAAATATATATAGAATTCTCTAGAATGAGATATAGGTGGCCACAATAGAGTGGTTTTGACTCCAGTTGCCTTATAATGTTTATAAAGTCGAAATAAGGAAAATAGGGAGGAAAAAGAGAGAAAATATGTGGTTTGATACATAATACATGCTTTTTAAGTCATTGACTTGCAAATGAAGAAAAGGAGTTATTCCTTTCGATTTTTGGCTCCAAACTTAGAATATAAGTAGATTAAGTCTTTATAAACTTTCCTTTAAAATTTGGTATTATTTGGATGTACAGTTTAAGAGATGTGGATTTTTGAAAAATCCCTAAAGTGAATGGATAATCATTAAATGTCACAAAATTTATTCTGACTAGAACTATACTCAGACTCTTTATTATTGTCATGTGATCTTAGGACCATGGGATCGAGATCCGATGATCATGAGATCATCACATACCTCAGGACAAATAGGGAAAGTCGGGAACAGGGAGCAGAATTTTCCAAAATGGATCTCTCGCAATTGAGTGCATCAGCAAACTTGGAAACAAGCCAGCTGGATTCGTGAGATCTTTACGGCCATACCTACCCTAGGTATTTTCTATCTTGGGGCCATCTAGAAGAATCCCCTAAAACCTAGTGTCCGCACCGGTTGTGCGCCATAGCCATAGGCTATAAAAGGGGGATGTAACCCTCTGTGAGACTACACACTCTCTGTGAGATCCTACAAGACCTACAGACTGAATACCAGCCACCAATTTTCCCTCTCAAACCTCTCTTGCACCACAAACCTTGCTGGATTTCCGTCGGAGACCTCTTCTTGCCATCTCAGCAACTCCAGCCACATTTAGAGCAATTAGAAGCGCCGACAAGTTTGTATAGGTGAAACAGAGGTCATGGAAACTTAGTTGATTGCTGTGGGGAGTTGGATCTCGAAGTCAACCCCAGAGTTGACTGTGGCCTGGCACTGCATCACAAGCGAGGGTGGTCTTGTGAGGTTGAAGAAGCGGGCCAGTGAAAAGACTCCCCTGTCCCTGACAGTTGCTAAGAAGAAGTAAGGGTATGAAGGTCTTTTTATTTTGTTTTCATTTGAGACAAGCGCACCTCCACGCCGGCGAGCCCTGCCGAGATGGAAAGGGCCCATTGGTCGGCCTAGCCGAGGTGGCTTGGGCGGGACCCGGGTTGCTCTGCCTAGGTGGAAGGCTCCCATTAGTAGAGAAAGGATTAACTTGAATAAATCATAACTAATTATTGGTAACTTAGATTATGATAATTATATATGAAAGTTGATCAGAAAAATGCATAGAATCCAATAAAATTAGTATTGAAACTTGAATCTACTTACAATTTAAAAAGTACATCAAGTTGTTACTTTAATGGTTTCATTAATGAAAAACCCTAAGTTTGATGATAACTTGACCTAATAATGTTTTCTGAATAATTAAAGTTGAATATTACCCTGTGATAATAACAATGAATGAGATTGATCTAAAAGGATAATCTTTGTACATATTTGTCTTAGTTTTGGGTTTCATGTGTTTGGAAATGCAGAAATGGGCCTAAAATCCCTAATGTTGTTAAATATGACTTTAATGGATTTTATTTTGAAGATACATACTTGAGATAGAGATATGATGAT
Source organism: Alisma plantago-aquatica (assembly GCA_963693085.1). NCBI lineage: Eukaryota > Viridiplantae > Streptophyta > Magnoliopsida > Alismatales > Alismataceae > Alisma > Alisma plantago-aquatica. Next base: position 588,588,334 of record OY856413.1, on the reverse strand, counting down.
TCTAAGTCTAACTAAGAATAAAGGAGCTTTAGAATAGATAACTTGGGTAAATAGAGTTTTAATGTAAAGGGATGTTTTAGGGTTTTGTATGGATAAAGATGTACTAGAAAACCTAGAAACCCTAATCTAAGTGTTTATGACTTTTAATAAATTATATTTCAAAATCTTATGTATAAGATGAGGTTAGAACTGATCCTAAGACAAATTGATAATAAAGAGGCTTAAATATGAATAATTGAGTAATTAGGGTTTTGGAACATAGAAATGATGTTCTAGGTTTTAGTTGATCTAAAAAGTAAAGGTTGAGAAACAAATATAAAGAACGTTAAGGAAAACCCTAATTCAACTTAGGAACACCCTAGGAGGGGATCCCAATTCAATAAAGTAAGTGCATGATGAATATGTAGTAATTAGATTACACATGTTTTCCAGGTTTCTTGTTGTGCTTAAGTGATTGGAGTGATTGGTTGCTTGGCTTATCTGACTACTTGATTGATTGGATATTCTGCTTAGAATTCTTGAGACTTCCAAATCAGGTATGTGGTTATGCTTATGGTTAAATCGCTTAGATTCACGACGATTCCTGAGGTTTTATCGGTTGCTTGGAAATAATTACTTGATTGACTTTTATTTCATGCAACTATAAAGTGAATATGGCTATCATCATAATTATACATGCATGACTAGCTCAAATCCTAGTCCTCCTCTGTAGCTCTGATGATGATGAGATAGATGACCTAGTACATGGTCTACCCACGAGGTAGGATCATCAGGTTATCACAAGTCAATGTATTGGTCTTCCCTAGGGTAGGACCATACGACTCCACAACCCTATGTATTGATCTACATATAAGGTAGGATCATGGGGGTTAGTTGAGATCTACCATATGAGAGGTAGTATCCATGTCCACTGCAGGGACAACACAGAGGCTAGGGTATGTAAGGATTGAGTACTCATGTTTAAAACATAAAGTTTATTTTGTTAAATCATAATTGCTTGCAATATGTTGTTACAATTAAATGCAAGATTATTGTTTCCCCCACATACCAGTATAATTCGTTATACTGACCGCCGTTTTGTTTGTCGACATTTTAGGCTATCAAGAAAATGGATATTCCTTTAAAGTGATATTGATGGAATAAAGCTTAATAAAGAATTGGAGGATTATAGTTAGATAAGTTCTTACTTGGGTAAAGTCTTCCACTTCCTATATTTTGCAAGGTATGAATAGAAAAATTTTATTCCATTAAAAGTTTAGTTGTAGTAGAATTTATTAATTATTGTTGATTATTTGTAAAAACCACTGATCCTATTTTGGGATAACGCCTCTGACCTCTTGGTCTCCCTTAACTGGGGGTTACTGGGAGGCGGGGTCGTTACAGTATCATCATTTAGAAAACTGACAATATCCCGATTAAACATAACAATAATAGTTACAACAATGTTTGACTATTACATAGAAGAAAGAGTTTCACACTTAATATACATCATGTATATTTCATTACAAACTAATCTCTTTTCTCACCCACTCAATCCCAGGATCCACAGGAAGGATAAGAGATTGTCTATCTGTTCTAACTACTTCTTATTCATGACCTCTATTCTACACTTGATAAAAACTAGCTTCTGTCTCCTCAGGAAGAGCTAGTCCTTTACATGAAAAATTGTTCAGTAGGTTGATGAGCTATTGGCTCAGTGAGTAGAAAATCAACATGTAACCAAGATATTTATAATGTTTACAATTGATAGAGCTTAAATGCAGAAGTATGAAAGTATGGCAGTTTAATAACTGTAAATCACTCATCATGGCAGTTGAATTGATATTAAATGTAGTAAAGGGTCCAATAAATCCATACACATGATTTATACTCCATTTATTATGCCACTAGACCCACATGAGGTGTAGTACAACATGTGAAAGTATCACAGAAAGCTACAATCTCATTGTAAAAGACTTAGAAGCATGCCCGAGTTCTGAAGTCTTAAATCTCAATACCACGTATGCACCTGGCATAGACACATTTGGCTCTTGGGGGGTAATGGGAAGCTGGATGTCTATATTCCTCTTCTAAACATGGGTACTTAGGCATAGAGTCAAAGAACTTTGGCTTATTGTGCACCAACAGATCTATTGATCAATGATCACTACAACTTGTAACACGCATACCATCGACATCCCTAGTTGGTGTTGGGTACATCACCATTCATAAGGAGTTTTCCTATTGGTTAAGACCCCGCACACTACTAGTATGATCCAACTTACCTCAATGTGGACTACCTCCAGTTGGGAAATTGTTTCCTCCTTACAGTGCAAGCCTCATCCTATGAGGATTCTATAGTGTTTTGGGCATCTAACGTCTAGTAAAATTAGTTGGTTTGAGAAGACTCATTGTCATAACTAATGGTTACCCTATTTTATTGATTAAGCATCACATATTAAGTACATAAATCATCTAGCAACTTTTTCACAATTATAATATCATAGATCGACTCTTTAGTTATGAATTAGGGCAACCTAGCTTCCTCAGTGCCTTTAATTATACCATTTCATCACATGGAAATCATAACAACTCGTATATCAACTTTTTACATGATATTAAAACACTAACGTATGATCAAATAAGCATTTCTACTATTGAAAATCACTATAGAGATTTATGATATTCATCAAAATCATCATAGAGCAAGATTTAAATATTAGAAGGCCATTATTTGAATTTGTATGTTGTAGGTTTGGGTTAGGAGGTGATTTTCCACTCATAAGTACACGTCCTAGCTTTCTAATCTCATTTTTGGCCTAGATAAACTCGAAATCTACCCTTTCATTGTCTGATACAAGCTTCAGACCTCAAGAATCATGTCCAAACAACCTTTTAGTAAGTTTACTGACTCTAAAGAAGACCTGTTGGAGGTAGAAGATGAATAATGAAGGTTAATCAAAACCTTCAGTTGTTAGATCAGGAATTCTAATCAAGGAACATGAAGAGAAGGAAGGATCTACAATTAAAAACTACTCAACAAATTGAATATATCACAAACCCTTTGGTTTGGTTCATTCTTTGTGTTGTTCTTCAAAAAATCACCTTATAAATAACCTTCTAGGTCTTCTTTTCATCATTCAAAGGGTCTGATAAGGTATAGGATCAAATCACGATTCTTATGCACTTTGTTTCATTGAAAAAAAAATATGTATATCCCATGTTATGGTTGTTTCATGATTGTCTATCCTGGAGTTGATTCTTGGCAATTGTTGGGTTTTTGGATCATTGGTTGCTGAGTATTTTCTCAGCGGTCGTTGGGTTTTTTCAATAGGTCATTGTGTTTTCAGTGTTCGCTGGGCTTCTGTGCATGTTACTAAAAATGTAACAACTTTCTCATTTTAACTCTGATTTGGTTCATTATTTTTTCAATTGAATTTATAATTTAATTCTCTACAATTATATAGTATTATTTTGATAATATTATCAAATGGAAATTTATTTATTAATCATTTTCTAAAGTATCATTAACTATCCTCCCACATACATGTATGGTCTAATTCTATATCAACTCTAACTATGATCTTTGAGGTATGTTTAAGTCATGGTTAGGAGTTATCCAAATAAGTATTTGAGATAACCAAGGTCAAGATAAAGTACAAGGTAATATATTATTAATAAAAGCACAACAAGCATTAAGGTTATCTTAAATCACTAAGATTTACAACAAAGCTAGAAGAGTTTTGTAACATCAGACCATTCTAAAACAAGTAAACATTTGTAACTTTACAAGCTAATTCGATTCTTCTAATAAATACACGTTATGTTTTGGTTCCTATCTATCCATTCAGGCTTGCAAAGTTTCCCAAGTAATAGTGCTAATTGAGTCTTACATGATAGGTGGATTTTAACAAAGATGGTGTTATGATAAAGTTGCAAGAGATTCACTTTGATTAAAGGGTATGCATTGACTACAAGAATATCAAATAACTCTCTGAGTAGATAAGGGTCATATCGCATACAAAGGAAAGAAAAAAAAACAAACTAGCTACATGCAAGCAAACATTAATGATAGATAAGCTAGAAAAGGGATGATAAAGGGGGTGAAAGAAGAATGTACCACCCACCTCCGCCCTGAACTTAAAAATTTTCTCAAATTGAGAAAATTCAAGTCTAAGATGGAGGAAAGAAGATCATTGGGGGTGGGGCAATAAGATAAAGAGATTCTCTCATAATAGTCTCACCCCTAATAATGGGAGTCAGGGTCAAGATAAGCCTAATTAGCCGCATATTGCTCATAAAAGGAATGGGTGGGAGCAAAGTGGCCACTCTCGACATGCCAATGCTCTTGGGAGCAATGCATGAGGTAAAGTTGGTTCAGTTGGTGGCCTTGGCATTTCTGCTCATGCTCCATGTGATGTTGAGAAAGCTCGAATGTGGTCCATCTATTGTTGGATCTCAAGATAATCATAAGGTCCCTCGGGACCTTCAACATCAGTCGTGTGCCTCCTGGTGCAATGTGGTGCAGAGGAGGAGGAGGGACGATCTCTTCATCATTAGCATCAAGGGAGACACTTCAATGATGGGTTGTAGGCTCAAGGACAACACCCTATAGAATAGGGATCCCACGGAGGAAACTTTGGATATAGGCTGCTAGGTTTTGTAGCTCATAGCAGAGTGTTGATGTTGCAAACTAGGCATGGCGGGAAAGCTCTAGCTGAATAGTGGTATCCTTGAAATTAAGGCATAAGAACCTTGTTGGAGGTAGGGGTAGATTATGTGGCTCGCCCGTAGGTAGATAAGGTTGTTCAAATGTTGTGTCACCTTATGCCAAATCGATGGAAGGGAATATTAGTGTAACCCAAAAAGATGGTGATGTTCATGAAAAATGGCTTGGACTGAAGGCTTGGTTGGTGCTTCTACTGGCCTAGATGTTGATGTGCTTGAGGATCATGCTACCCTAATTGAAGGGCTTGTAATGAATGAGGCACCATAGAATATAAAGGTCTGTCAAAGTGATAGTACAATGAGTGTCATACCTATTGAAGATAGTGTAGGTCAGGATCTATGGAGGTAGTAGACCACCGAATTATGTATATTAGAAGACTTGTATCTTGATGGAAGAGAGGGGGTAAGCCAGTGAGATCCACCCAGAACTTGCCTAGATCATACCAGTTGTGGAAGGTAGTGTGGGAGCACACCATGCAGGTAGAAAACCAAGAAGGGTCTTTGTCGTCAAGTACAAGGGAGGTGCTTTTTCTGCATTGATATCCACATTTTCTTCAAAGATTCTGATCAAGCATGATGGGTTCCCTAGGAGTTATGGAGTCTCTGGTATATGGTACTGAACTCAAATGTGAGCTTGAAGTAGATGGGGAAGATCCAGTGGATGAAATGAAGGATGTGACTCCACCACAAAATGGACTCAAGAGAATCAAGGATCCCTAGGGCCATCAGAGTCCTTCTGCATGCCCAACAGGGAAGGGTGACTCCAATTGCACTCAGTTAGGAAAATCTATTAAAATGCTCATTGTCACTAAATGTATTTGCACCAGGATGAGGGAGATGTGGGTTCTATGGGGAATTATTGAATCTGGGTCCATATTGGGGGACCACCAACCTCTATGTGGATGATGCAGTCATCAAAATCATCAAGGTTGACCATCATCTCTTCAACTAACTTGGGAAACAATTTGTCGATGGGCTCACAAAACTAGATTCTACCGGTCGAGCCCTGACGGTGAAGGGGGTCACAAGGATGTGGTTTTCATGTAACAACTTTTCCCTTGTGGAGGTGGTTTAGAGGTTGTGTTGAGGTTCTTCTGACTTCATTTTTTGGGTGTTGGAAAGTCCCAGTCGATCGACTAGGGAATATGAGTCAATCGACTCGCACTGGGAAATCAGGAGTTGTAGGTGGTCTGGTCGAGAAACGAGGACATGAGTCACTCCTCAGGAATCTAGGGACAAATTCTCAACTGGTCAACTAGATGGTTGAATCAGTCGACTTGTGGTAGATAAGGTTCTATCACAGTGGTGTCATGACCTAAATTGGATAAGGGGAGTAACAACAGAGAAACATCGAGTCAACCCTGGTGTGTTGTCAGTTTCCCGACTCGGGGCCAAGGTTGGTTGGACGATGACAGTGGTAAGGGGCTGCTATGTTGGAAGAGAAGTGTCTAGTTGACCCTTCACTCACTCAACTTGGAGGCAGGTTGGCTGGACAAACGGCAATGGGTGGCACTACTACAGGGTTGGTTGAAGGCGAAGGAGTACTGAGGGAGGTTGAGGGTTTTATATGAGTCACCCCCAGTTGGTTTATATAACTCTACAAGACACCCTAGTTGACCATATGGGTTACCCCATTTGCTCAACTCAAAAGTCTTAGGGTGTTTGAAACCTTTCAAATTCTACAATTAGTCACTTAATGTCATCACCTAATTGGAGCTTCAACTGATTGAACCACTTTTTTAGAGTTCTGCAAAACAAAAGAAGATAGAGTTGAATGACAAAATTTAAATAAAAAATCAAATAAGAGTAGACAAAAAATAGAAAAAGAATAAGGTTATGAGGAAGGGGGGAAGGAAGGAATGGGTTGCCTTCTAAGAAGCACCATGTTCAACATCAGAGGCTTGAAGCATCTGGCCAAGCCGTGGCCAATGGAGGTTTGAAAAGAAGCAGGTTGTTAGTCGGGGGCATCTCACACCAGGTGTAAGAAATCATTGGCAGTGAGATAGCACTTTATCCTATGTCCATTCACTATGAATTCACCTTCAAATTTGTCCCAAAGGATGAATGTTCCATTAGGATAATCCTGCTTCTCAAGATATGGTCCATACCATCCGGACTGTAGTTTCCCATGGAAAACTCAAAACCAAGAATTATAGACAAGAACTTGGTTGCCCACTTGAATGTCTTTCCTTTTCAAGTGAACATCATGCCACATCTTGGTGTAGTATTCGTAGATCATGGCAGTCTCATATGCTATCATGTTGAGTTTGTCTAACTCCTGAAGTTGGAGAGAGTGTTGTTCATCGACCGTTGTCAAATCAAAGTTGAACATTCAAATAGCCCAACTAGCTTTGTGTTCCATTCCACATGTAAGTTGTAAGACTTTCCATAGATAATATGAAAGGTTGTATTCCCCAAAAGTGTTTTAAAAGCAGTGTGGTATGTCCACAAGGCATCATTGAGATTCAAGGACCAATCTTTAATTGAAAGACTCACAGTTTTCTCCAATATAGACTTTATTTGGCAATTGGAGACTTCAACTTGGCCACATGTCTGGGGATGGTAAGGAGAGGATGACAAACCCCATATTTATTTAGTATGGCCTCGAAGTTCTTTGCTATAATGTGTGATCTACCTTCTGATGATGTTGCAAGGAACTCCAAAATGGGGGAATATTGTATCCTTGAAGAGTTTGATCACAGGATTAGAATTGTAGGTCTGTGTGGGGATAGCCTATATCCATTTAGACACATAGTCTATGGATATGAGGATATACTCATATACACAAGGTGAAAAGGAAACCATGTAATCTATCCCCCCAAACATAAAAAATTTCAAGTTTGCCTCCCTGTAGGGCCAAAGTGGCATTGCACATGGATATCATGGGCTTCTTCTATAACGCATCTACGGAAGAGGTCGTTGGCACAAAGTTTAAAGAGGTACGGGTCATCCCAATAGAAGTTTTTTACATCATTCAAGAATTTCACCTTTTCATGTCCCTATATTTTAGATGCATGATTCCTGCCACCAAGTAATTCATGTAGTCAGTGAACCAAGGAAATTGAGCTTCTATTTTGAGTAACTATTCGTCGGGTAAGGAATCATCAATATGGATGTCATCATCAGGCTGGTAGCTAAGATGAGTGAGATGATCTGTGATGACTTTTTTGGGATCCTTTCTTGTTGTTGATTTCTAGATCAAACTTCTGAAGTAACAACACCCAACAGATGATTCTAGGCTTGACATCCTTTTTGGTCATCAAATACTAGATGGTGGCATGGTTTGTCGAGATGATCACTTTAGATCCCAGCAGATATGAGTGAAATTTATTAAACACATAAACAATTGCCAACATGTCCTTTTACGTGCGGGTGTAATTGCATTGTGCATCATCAAGGGTTTTTGAAATTGTTTCTCACTGTTTTGGAAATTTACCCGATAGTGATTTTGATTGTGGAAATTTTACTGGCAACTAGGTTGTGGACAACCTTGATAATTTATTTGAGGAGGTAATTGTTAGGCTAAATTTTCAGCACCATATGGATTTTTATATTGGAAACTAGGATGATTCCTGATTTATCTGGGATTTTAGTAAGCTTGTCTAGGAATGTTATAAATGGAGTTGAGGTCCTCCATTTGTTGACCATCTCTAGTTTGCATATTGTACAATAGTTGGCACTGTTGTGGGATAATCAAAGTGTGGCAAATGCTATAAAGGAATTTGGTATCATATTGAGATGGAGGGGGTCCCAATCATGAGGAAGCATGAAGGGTAGATTCCAAATAGTCTTGTTTTAAGGAAAGCATTTTGAGACTCTCAATGATTGACTTAAGCTCAGAACTATCCCAGCCTTAGCGACTTTGAGAACTACCACTTTCCCTCAACAACATTGGGCTTGGGTCTTGATGCTTCTTTCAACTACCTCCCAAGCAGTATAGAAGTTCTCTAGCATGAAATTTCATCCTGAGCAAGAGTCAGGGAAGACTTTGGTATCCAAATTGATGCCTTTATAAAATTTCTTGATCAACTATACTGGGGGAATTCTATGATGTGGACAATGATAGAGCAATTCCTTGAATTGTTCCCATGCTACTCCCATTGTTTCTTTAGAAGACATCTTAAATTGTGTAATTTCCCCCCAGATTTGATAAGTGAGAGATGGGGATAATATTTTTCAAGGAATTTGGAACTAAGGGGTACCCAAGTGGTGATGCAGTCACATTCCATGGCATTGTACCATGAACTGGTGAGATTCGTCAATGAGTACTTGAAAAGTATTAATTTTTAGGGTGTCATTTGAAATGCCTAGAAACTTGAATAAAGCACATAGATCGTTGAAACATTGGAGGTGGTATTGACAATTTTCACCCATCCTTCCTAATAATGTGCTTTCTTGAAGCCTAAATCCAATGCGTACAGATTTAAAACTGAGGAGCAGTGATAGTTGGAGGGACATCAGGATGTAATGCCTCGGTTGTCAAAGGAATTGAGAAATTCTTTACTTGTTTTTTCCGCTCTACTTCTTGTTGGATAGGGGCCTTGGCTTCCAAAGTAGTAGTCATAGCCTCTCTATCAGCGGCTAGGGCCTCTTCTATTCTTCTTTAATGCCAACTCTGTCTGTCATCCTGATTCGATTGGCATAGTTTAGTTGGTGAAAGATTATGTCAATTTCTAGATGGAATGGCATATTGGTAATGCTTTAGGTGCGTCACATGTACCATAATTATCTTGAGAAATGGGACAAAAGTTGGATGATTCAAGAGGATAAGATTGAATATCGACAAGTATGTGAAAATTTGTAAAAAAAGATGTACTACCATAATGGAAACTCACTAGAAAGATGGGTACACTATCACAATGGGTATCATTAGGATGAGAAAAGAAAAAGAAAATCCTAGATCTGAGGCTACTAGCATCTTGAGAGATCTAGAGGAGGGAGAACTCAGGGGAAATTCGTAAAAAACCCAGTGAGCGCTAAATTATTTGAATGGATTCATTGTCAATCCTTCACACAAGTGTGACTGACTCGAAAAACTCTGCATGTTGTCCCAGACAGCGATGCTAAAATTGGATGTGTTTTCACTAGTACATAAAATCACCAAAGAAAATGTCTCTAGAGGTCAACCTTTAATGGCTAGTCAATCCATTTGTATATAAATAAATTGATGTAGTACAAAAGGTATTGATCCCTAGAGATGACGTGTCAAGAATTAAATGAAATCGAATGCAATGAACAATGTTTAAACCAATTCATGTAGAATTATTAATCTAAAACAAAAAAGGTAAAATTGCTGAATTAAAAAGTGCTAATTGAAATACAAAATTGAAAGAAACAAAATTAAATTATAGGAATTGAAAATAAGATATTAATAGAATTGCGAGTGAAGAGAACAAAGATCAAAATGAATCAAGAAATTAAGGTTAGTTCATACTTTATAGAATTGTCAGAAGTCTGGGTGTTACCACCACGAATCATGTAGTTAATCTTAGCCACTTTTAAATTTTTCTTTTTAGATATTTTCATATTAGGACCATGGAGATCTATGCTCTTCAGCATATTCCATGAATTAAACTATCAATAGACCCGTGTTCATCGGTGTTCTGTAGGTCCTGGTTCAATCGTCTAATGTATTCCCTTCATTGGTCTCTTTGAGGAAGATATGAGTTGTATCTGATGTTCTAGTCTACAAGTCCAAGCTTATATTGTTATGGATCATAACAATCATAGAACACAACTGATTAGATCACATTCCATGGTATTAAAAGGATAAAAATGCATCTTTTATATCTTAAGGGAGTTTATAGTTTTCTAGGATAAGATATGAAGATCATGGGGCTACTTCCCTTGCCCTAGTAAAGGGGGAACTACCTAGACATAATGAAAGTGGAACAAGGCTAGACCATGAAAAGTTCTATCCTTTTTTATTTGGAGTCCCCCCTCCTTCTATAGGGGGGAGGAGAAGGAATACCCTGAATATATGGTTGTGGGCAGAAGTGGGGATGGCTGGCCTGATCTAGGGTTTGAGTCGATCGACTGGCATAGCCCAATCGACTATCTGACTTCAATGTATTGCTTCATCCCAAAGTCACCTCAGTCAAAGTTTGAATGCATTTATGACTTTCTTGATTCAAAGACTTTGATTGGGTCTTGGACACAGGTCAATCAAACGATGAACATGAGTCGCTTGACGAGCTTCAATTACGTGCCTTGAATCGATCAATATGCCTGAAATAATAAGCTTTCTCAATCCAAAATTTTCTACTCATTATTGGTGAGTCGATAGATTGGGTAATGTGGGTCGATTGACTGGAGTTCTAGGAAGCAAGAATTGTTGTAGTTGAGTTAGTCAAATGGATGAATCATTTAGTCAAATGGGAGATTGAAGTTGGGAGTAAAGGTCTCTAAGTCTTGGGCCTTTGGTGGGCTGAAATTAGCCTTTTATTCTTCATGTTTCTGAAGGGAATGAAGTAGTCTTGTACTTGAGTTAAAGGAGTGAAAAAGTGCATGAAAACTTACAAAATAAGGCAAAAATAATGAGAATTCTAATAAAAGGGTAAAATTCAAGGAAATTGCAATTAAGCCCTAAAAATGAAGGAAAATGTCTAAGTAAAAGACCTAAACAATGCGATATAAGGAGATGAATATGCATTCATCACAATGCTAGAAAATCTAAAAAGAATAAAGGAGGCGTGTCAACGCACAAAATCCAAATAAATCCTATCATCCCATAAGCCAATAGAGGAAGTAGAAAAGACTTAGTGTGAATAGAAACATGAGAGTTATGTCATGCTAAAAGGTAGGGGTACTACCTGGTCGGTTTATAGCTGCATTCAAGGATGTAGATGTGTCATCACTGCTAATAGTACCTATAATCTCTACAAACAACCCTGTGTTCTTCAAGGGGTATCAACAAGCTGCATTGGATACTCCTGAATTGTGGTTAACTAACATGGAGAAGAAAAAGTTATACACCAACTTCATCCCACCCTAGACAGTCTCTTGATCACCAAAAAACAAAAAGGTTGGGAGTGAGAACAAAGCACAATACTGCTAGGGAAGGGGACTTGGAAAGGATATTGCAAAGCAAGAACCATGTCCCAAAGATAAGGAGTAACAGGTGTAAGGCCATACAAACATGAATATATTGAGAAAGATCCCATGGACACAACAAGCAATCAAAGAAATTAAGCAGGAATCTTGAAATAGAATTGGCATAAAAAATGTGATTGCAAATTAATATGCCCTTTTTTAGTCGCCTCGCACTTTGGTTTTTTTTATTAACTTGAGGACAAGCTAGACTAGGGGTCGATAACATTAATTTTGTGGATGTTACATTTCAATTCAATCTTTCATTTACCTTGTTATCATATGTTTATGTAGATATTCATGCATTTACTTTCATGTTTTCCCTATTTTACATTTGATAAACAATAACTTTTCACTTTTCTATAGCAAATCACCGGTTCCAAGCTATGCAGTCAAACCATTGGTAGATGGTCGATAATAAGTAGGGAATCAATTGAGTATCAAGGAAGCATCCAGGCCATCAGTTGTTGGAACTCATAACCTAGCAATAAACTCTAGTTTAGGACATATCATAGAAGTATTTCTCATAATTACTCATGGAGTCTAGGTTCCCAACCTTCTCCCTCTGGGTCTCTATTAGTGACCTAGCACTAGAGGTCTCCTTTGTATAAGAGCTTGGGCTCATGCAAGTTCACATCTTATCTTCATCTAGTTTATTTTATCCAGAGAAGAACAAACACTTGTATTATCAAATCTTATTGTCCAAAATTTCAAAAATAAAGTCAAATTCTCAAATCCCACTGAGGTCATCATAAACCATATTACAAAACTCCTTGTCCATTCCATCTAGTATGTCTATCTCATAATCCAACAAACATTAACCCTCTGGCTTAGAACTAATCCCTTTTCTAGCCTTGATGTCACTTTCACATAGATGCATGTCTACCTCCTACTTGTATCTGTGTGGGGACACACTTCTTATTAGGGTTCCTACCAAAAGGAGTTTAGACTTTTTGGTCATAACCTGATCTCAGGGTTTAACTCCCTCATAGATATTTTCACCACTCTTGGGTTGACCCTACTTAGGTCGGGGCATCAACCTAAAAGTTGCAATAAAGGGTTTCACATTTCCCATTATTTGTATGTACATTCAACCCGTATCCATATCTTGTATGCCTTTCTCGACATACATGCATGCATGGATGAACTTCTTGTATGTTTTCCTATCTCCATTGTTTGATATTAGGGTTTAAGGCTAGGGTTAGGAACCATACCCCAACACCTTTAGGGTTTTTCTAAACATCCTAAAATTATGTCCATAACATCTTGTTTACATGAATTTTATTATTTGGTGGAGGATGCCTTTATCCCTAACATCCATAACTGTGGTACTTAGAACAAGATAAAGAGAATAGCTACATGTACCTAGGGTTTATTGAGTGAAGGAGGTAGAGAAGTGATGGAAGTAGATGAGAAATCCTATAGATATTTTATTTTGAATGAAATCCTCTGGCTTTGTCCAGGCCGGATGCACAAGTTTGGGAGTCCTCATAATCTAACTAGCGATGCAGAGGAAAGTATTGCCAGCCCCTAGATCATGGTCCTTTCTAGACATCATTGTCTTTGGGAAACACGACAATAATTCCCTTTAGGCTCTACAAAACTCTTAAAATTTAAAAATATTTAGAGGTTAAATGGTAAATTGTCTATGACACCAAATGTAACGACGCCCTCCCCTGGTTATCCCCTATTCAGGCAGACCAAGAGGGAAAGGGTCATTACCATAAATACATGATTGATGGTTTAGCAAATAATAAGAAATAATTAATAAATATCCACTATATTGCAATGAGAATTTGGTACATGATAAAATATAAATTCTCCAACATGGTCTACAAAATATAGATTTTCTAAAGTTTACAACATGAAGTAAACCTTATACTATATCCACCAAGAATTACGTTAAATCTTTTCCATTTCCATGTCATCTTCTTTGTACATCCATTTTCGTCATACTTGTAGAAATGATAATAGATTATTCTAAAACACCGAGAAAACAAAAACTTGATTAGTACAACAAGTTATATTGGCTGAGTTTTAACAACATATTCACACCTAGTTGTAACAACATATTCACAGCAATTATTGTTACAAAAACAAGATTAACATTTTCTTCATAACTTCTCAACCCATTTTTACTCAACCTCTGGGATACCCTTTTAGGGTTTTGGCCCTACAGTGGACGTTAGGCCATCTTGTCAATCTAGAGTTAGGTTTCATGTTGGCCAGTCACCTTCTCAATCTGGAGTTAGGTGCCTCATATGACCTTCCAAATATGAGGTTTGGTCACTCCTAATATTTTTAGACTTTTAGAGTTGGTATGAGGGGTTTGAGCAAGTTATAAGCATATAATGTGATATCCATAGTGACTTTATAGATTGTAGGAAATAAATAAACAAGCAAGCATTTATTTGCAATATATACAGAAAAACTCCAAGAAAGCCACAGGAAACTAAAGTGGTTAGTCTTTGGTGTAGCCACATACCTGTCTCAGAAGTAACTTCGTTGTCTAGAAAATAATCAACAAGAGCACCCAATCAAGAAACTCTCCTAAAATTAAAGCATAATACCCATCTATTATTATTTTATCCACAATCTACCACTAAGACTGACTTCGGTCCAAGTTAGGGTTTTGAGGTCACTTTAGGGTTTTATTAGAGTTTGGACTTTTTAAACCCTAATTATCTCCTATAATGCCTTTTCAACTTTGAAATCCTAATTTTAACATTATATGTGTCCTTAATCTCAAATTAAGTCAAACAAAACTTTTTATCCAACTTTATCCATCTAAATAAGTTATGATCATTAAATCATAACTAGGGTTTCTATACATATTTTACATTAAATATTGTATTATGCACTTTTTGTAAAAGGAAGCATAATTAGGCCTAAAATATATTTTATTTGTTTTCCTATCATTTTCTTGATCATTCATATAAAACTTGTTGCAATCCGAGTTACCAATATTTAGTTATGATTTTTACAAATTAATTATTATTGGGCCAATGACATATTTACACGTCAGCACTTACTTGTTTTCTCTTTTCTTTTAATTGGGCTAAATAGGTCGTTGGGAGAGTATTATCTGGCCTTACATCTTATATGTGCATGAAGGGCAAAGGAGTGATTTGACTCTATCCTACATCTACCTCACATAGGGAAACACCCTACCACTCTAGAGAGGTCCACGCATGTGTTGGCTCTCCTCTCCTAGGCAAGGAAGGACCATACGAGGGCACCTTCCCCTCTGTTGCACACAGTGGAGCTGTAGGTCGGGGTGGAAATAATGAGGATGGAGAGAAGTTGTGCACCGACACTGCTACAGGCTACAGAAGAATCTAGTTCACCCAGCCTACGTCTGCGCTCCTTCCTCCACACTTGGGTCTCCTCGAATCTAACCACCACCTTCGTTTGTGCACACAGATAGGCACCTGAGACATCTGGTATATTTCCAGTGAGGAAGACATTACATGAACACATACCAATTCTTACCTATGCCTCCACATCAACTTTATGGTGTCCTAAAGCTCCAAATCCTTATAGCAATGGAGCCTACCGCTCTCACTTATGTACAGAATGGAAGAAAGGGGAGGAGAAATCCATGATTTAGACTAGTTTGTACTCAGACATCTCTTTGCTTCCAAGAACCCACAGAGACATTATCTAACACAAGGTTGCATGAGATCTCAATGAATCAGGGCAGTGTACTACCCTATATATATTGTTGGGAGTGTGGTTTGATTGATTGGTTCCCATACATATTATATGCAAAAAGGCAAGTCAACTAATACATATATTCCACTCCTTCCCCTACAAAAGAAGACCAAAGGTTACATAGGAGATCTCTACTCCCTCATTCACACTCAGATTTTGTAGACCCTTAATGTAGGAAGGGAAAACAAATCAAATCTTTCCCAACTTTTATCCAAAGCCCATAAAGGATTGCATATAACCACATGGTAGATATTGGATACCCTGATCATTCTCTCTCCCTTGATATATTCCTCAATCAAAAATAGGAACTCATAAATATATTTCTCAACTTATATCAATATGTTAGGATATATTGGGATGTTGACACTGGCTCCTTTTCAACAATTATATAAAACAATCACCATTATTTTATGGAATGTCCCTTACTCCCAATTTCTAGAAATTTCTTCTTTTCATTTGTTATTTTCAAATTTACGAAAATTCTTATCAAAATATTCACTTTTGATGACATAAACATTGTGATGCCACTTTTGGCTAGACAATTACTCTTTTAATTATCTAAAACACCATTTACCTTATTTTATTTTGAAAATTTGTATATTATTCAATATTTCAATTATTTAGTAAACCTTAAAGACATTATCCTTTATTTTGATCCCTTTCTCATTAAAAACCATTGTGGATATGAAAACAACCATTTGTGGTCTTCAATGCCATTTTTCTAGAGTGTTCCACAAAATTCCACAAGTACATTATTTATTATCCATTATTGTTTACCTTGTTCTTAATATTGAATTTTATTTTCTTATTTTTTCCCTTGTATCCATTATTGAATTAACAAAAATAGTAGGAACCACAAAATTCACAAGTAAAGGGAAATTTTGTATAATAAAGCCATACTTTCAAAACAAAGCCTAACATATTTCCAATATGTTCTTTTTATTGAAATAAATGTATTTCAATTATATGAATACATGTGAAAAACCAGGTTATAACATCCTTTCCCTATTATAGGAATTTTTTTCCTCAAAATATGACTAATCATACAAACAAATCAAGATGGGACTTTTCCATGTCCGTCCTTGTCTCCCGTGTGGCTTCATCCTCTCCATGATGCTTCCAAAGAACCTTTACAATCTCTATCTTTTTAATCCTGAGCTCTCTCACCTCGGTATCCAATACCCTCATAGGTGACTCAAGGTATGTCAACCTCCCTCAGAGTGTAATAGGTTCAATGCTCAGCACATGGATAGGATCCTTCACATAGTGCATTATATTGGACACATGGAACACATCATGCATCATACTATATTGTGGGGTTAAGGCTAGATGATAAGCAGCTTCACCAATCTATTCTAGAATCTCAAAAGGACCCATGTATTGAGGACTTGGATTTCCTTTGTTCTTAGTTATATCTCGGAGGATTCGGATTTTCAGAAACACACAGTCACCTATAGTGAAGTACCAATCTGTCCACCTTGCATCAGCATACTCTTATCAATCTTGGGCTCTCTTCAGTTCCTATTCGATCAAGCGACATTGTCAACATATCACCATAGTTCCTCTAACCTTAGCAAGGTCCTCACGCTAGCATCATCCTAATGAAGCGGTGACCGACACAGTTTCCCATAAAGATCCTCCTATGGAGGCATCCCGATACTGGCTTGGTAGCTATTATCATAGACAAACTCAGCTAAAGGCAAGTACTACTCCCATGATCCACCCCAATCGAGCACTCATGCTCTCGACGGATTTTCTAATGTATAAACTATTCTTTCAGATTGTCCATCAGTATGTGGGTGATAGGATGTGCTAAATTTCAACCTCATATCAAGTTCCTCATGCACTTGTTTCCATAACTTCGAAGTGAACTTAGGGTCACGATAAAAAATAATTGAATTCGAAACACCATGCAGACAAACTATTTCCTAACATATAGTACATCTAGGTCTGACACCTTGGCAATAATATTTAAGTTGAGTAAACATGTTGATGTAATTAGCAGTCCACCACCCATATTGCATCATGACCTTTCTTTGTATTTGGGAGACCCAAACAAAATCCATAGTGTTCTGATCTCATTTCCACTCAGGAATTTCAATTGATCGCAGTAACCCATCAGGTCGTTGGTGTTCAGCCTTCACCATTTGGCATGTGAGACAACTTTCTACATATGCTACTATGTCTTTCTTCATTCCAGACCACTAGAAATATCACAGTAAGTCTTTAAACATCTTGGAGGTGCCAAGGTGTACTGTATACTTAGGACCATGAGCTTCTCACAAGATATGAGTCTACAAGGGGGGATCCTCGGGAAATCAAAATGATTTTCTTATCATATTCCACCATTCACATCCACCTATAGATGTGTTTGGGACTTCTCCATAAAATCCTTCATGTCATCTAACTATCGGTCGTCTAACTAGGTTGTTCAAGCTCGCCTAACAAGTCAGGCTTGGTTTACCTTTATTTGGTACATCAACTCTTGTATTCATTATTTTGATCACCAGGTTCAATATTATACCTATAGAATTCAAATTCCACATGACAATTATATCCTTAATATAAAAAAATATATTTGGTGATTCATTTAGGTTTCCAAGCCATTTACTCACTATTCTTTCATAACGGTGCGGTAAAACCTCAAATTCTCGATTATCTTAAAAGGATTTCAACTTAAGTATTAATTTCTCATATCATCTCCATTCCTAATATGGTGTGTGTTTTGTCTGGTCTCTCACACTCATTACAATGTGAAATAAGCATTTGGTTGTAGTCCAGATAAAAAGTTCATCTTATTCCAAGAGTAGAGACGGTGCATCACACATTACCATTTTATTTTCAAATCCAGATTGAATTATTTCCCACATAATTCCAAACCATGAATACCACCCTTCCTTTAATTCTGTGCGCACACACATAGGAAAAACTTTTCTCATAACCTTTGTATCTTAGCATAACTCATGTTTAACACCTCTATTCAAACATTATCACATGACTCCCTATACGCATCCCATGTCTCTTGTAGTCATTTCCTCAAAATCTCTCAAGTATAGGTACCTTTGGAATGATCTCGTCTTGATTCTCGAGGGCCTTATGCACTTAGCACATGATCTTTCCTCATCCTCATAAATTTATATACCTATACTTATCCTACATGATTTTAGGGTTGAGTTGTGGCCCTACCCTTCCAAAGGAGTTCATTAAGATGTTGTAACTTTATTTTATCTCATCATGTAACATACTAGATCTTGAACCCTACCCTAGAACTTTGACCTTTTGGTTTTAGCCAAACAAAGTTAAGGTTTTAGACCTAAAAGATGTATTGTATAAATGAATGAGCTAATGCATGTATAAATCACTCTAATGTAATGTAATGTTTTCACATTAGGCTTAGGCCAATAATGGACAGATAAAATATGTCACATGATATAAATGGAGATTTCATAATAATTTGTGCACAATAATGATATATAATTCTTTTGGTTGTAATATAAAGATATGAAACACAATTAGATGAATAATAATGATGAAATAATATTATAATAAATATAATAAAACAAGCCAAAAATGTTATAATTCATAAAAGGATATTCCAAAAGAGAAATTTGATGTGAAATCTGTGTTCCTTGGATCCCATTTAACTTGGGGGTCAAGTTTCACATTATTTTCACTATAATAACTACCCTAATTTCATTTAGGATAGAAAATATGAAATAAAATATTTAATTACTCCAAAAGTGGAAAATAATCTTAGATTCGTAATCTACACATTAAAATATGCCTTTTGGGTGAATTTTCACTTAATTTGGAGAATATTTGATTAAAAGTTGAAATTAGGAGAGAGAAAGTGTGTAGAACCTTCAAAATATTAAATAAATGTTCAAACAACTTCAACATGTGAAATTAAGGGCAAATTCGTATCCAACACACTAAAGATTACTTATCGATGAAGTTTCACCAAATTTGGAGAATCTTGTAGTCATTAATGCATGAGGAAAGAGAAAATAGTATTTGGTTTATTTAATAATCAGAAGTCTTCAAAATGAAAATCTAATTGCATAATCAGAATATACATGCCTTAATTGGCCTCTGTGAAAAATTTCACTTAATTTGGATAAGGTTTGAACCTTAATTTTAAGAAATACAAAATAGGAATAGTGAATGTATATATATCTCACTTTATAGATTTATCCAATTTAAATGTCATGCAGACATTTTCCCTTTTTTGACTATAGTCTATTTTCATGCATTCTATTTTAAGTTCAAATTTTATCGTGGCCGTTGACTTTCTAATCGAACGCCTCTAGGGTCATCACCTACCTCGAGTAGGAGATTGGGTTCTGGACCCCCCCATCTGTGATTTCTTCACAAGCCTAGTTCTCCCTCCACACTTCCCCTCTATCCATGATTATTTATCTAGTGAAACCTTAGAGTCCACACGATCTGATCTATCCCTACTTTTCCTCCAAATTTTTCTCCTAGAAGAAAGCCCTAAATTTCCTTCCAATGTTGGAATCTCCAGCAACGCCTATGCCTAACCCTACCTATATATATAGTTATAGAGCATCGTCTCTACTGGAGTAACCTATCTTAGAGACTAATTTCTTTGGGACCCTCCCCAACATCTTCAACCTACTCAAGTTTTCTTTTCTGACAGTCGTGGATCCTGGCCAACAACTCCATTGGTATCCTTTCAATTCATGGCACCAGAAGCTTCCCTGCACCCAGACTGGTGTTCTCCTTAGCCCAGTTGGTGCTGGTTTCCACCGACTTGTCACCCCCTAGAGTTTGCCTCTCTACCATTGATGACCTTTGACGGTGGGCCATCTAGAAGAGCTTTCCACCTTCGGAAAAGCCTCGGGTAATCTTGTCAGACTCCCTTAGAGTTGTCCATGCTAACATCTTGTGTTTTGGACTAATGATTTTCCACATTCGATCAGTGTTAATCTTTCCCTATTTCGTAGAAATGTAGTTGCTATTTTGGGGGTACTTCCTTCCCTTTTTGCTCCTTTGACCTTAAGAAATAGCTCGTTGAGTTCGGGTTGTTTCCAGGAACTCAAAGGCATCTTCAATTTTTGTGGTTTCCTCTCAGAGATCGGGGTTTGATCTGGAGCTTGAGTCTCTAGTTTCTTCACTTCTATATCCACTCGGTAAAAAAATACCTGAGATGATCTTCCTATTATGCCCTCTTGTTTTCCCTTTCTTATTCATTTTTCCGTTGGGGGTATTTTGGTAATTTCACATGGTTTAATTTCTTCTCTATGTGCATGTGCCTCGCTGACGTGGTTGAGTGGCCAGTCGAGTTGGCCAACCCTGGTTGGGCCAACTCAGACGCACGACCCACTCCCTCTCTCTTTTCCTCTCCCAACATTTGTGCTGAGGTGGATTTTCCTTATTGGCTGATTTTCAAAAATCCATAACTAATTATTTATAGCTCAGAAAAATAAAATAAAATAAAATATGTTCCAAAATCAGAAAAATATGGGATTTCTAATTGGTTTTGTCGCCTGAATCTAATGTTATAAAAGGTGATTTTAATGGATTTTCCTAAATAAGTAATAACTTGTAACATTTATAACTAATAATCCATAAGTTAGAAAAAATACAATAAAATATGTTTTGAACACATAAAAAGATAATCTAAAACATGGCGTGGTTTTGATAACCCAATTCACTAATATTAAAAAAATGGTTTTTAGGATTTTGAATAATTAATGAAAACCTAACCCTAATTCTACATATATGCATCATAGGTATTTTGGAGACCTAGGCTTGGATCTAGGACTAACTTTGGACTATTTAGATTCTTGAGCAAGGTATGTTTGCATCCCTTATTTTTTTTTTTAGTAATTCACCTATTTTCTTCTTTCTTTTGATCATATGGGCATTAGCCTACACCATATCTTGTTCTTTTAGAAAATGTGCTTCATGTGAAATACCTTATATTGTTACTGATCTTGTTATCATATTTGGACATTCTCTTGGTACTTTCTTATGCTTTGTTCATGATGGAACTCTATATGATGACATGTGATGTCTTTTGGCCCACTTATGAGGTGGAAGTATATGTTGGTCACTTTTGTGGTGACTACTTTGGAAAATATGACTAAACTTTTACTTGCCTCTCTATTAAAATGTTGTATGACTCAATAGCCCCAGAGTAATAAAACTGCATTAGTTTTTGGGTCATGTGCCCGTATTTATTTTTGAGATGGAGGTTATGTGCCCCATACCTGGGTTTCAAATTTATGAGGTTTGTCCCACACACTTTATATTGGGAAGTTTGGTTATGTGCCAATCTCTATCAGGTTTCAAGTTTATGAAGCTTGGCCGCCATTGTTATTTATATTGTTCTAGTGCTATGTTTATCTCACATGCATGCAGGTTGTTATGGGTTATATGCCCAAAAATATTATGTGTGCTTTTGTGGCACCACTTTTATTATTGATTTTATGGCAAGTTTTTCCTTTATCATATGATTGTGATTCTTTTCTCTTATGCCCTTTTCGGTAGTCCTTAATTCTTCTATGGGAAGCCTTTTATACTTGATGCCCCTCAATCTTAATATATTTCTCAATTTCTTTTTAGTATGCACTTACCAACCTTTGTTGATGTCTTCTATTTTTCTCTTCTTGTTGGGGTATGCTTCCAACCCTAGGTGTAGGACAAGGAGGACATGTCATGATGTTATGGACTTAGCTTAAGGAGCTTGAAGCTTGGAGACAAACTTGTTATGGTTTATATTTCCCTCTACTTAGATTCATATGTTGTATTTTACATGTAAACCCTTTGTGGGAGATTATGATGTTCTTTTGTAATTTTGTGATAAATTGAATATAGTCAAAAAATTTATTCTACTTCTATACTTTGGTTGTTTTGAATATCATTAATAATATTCAAAAAAATTACACCCACTCCAACATATCTTTTGGTGTGTTTGGACTCGAGGTTCTATTCTTCAAATTTTTAGTAGGGAATGGACCCATCTGGGTCTCGCTCCTTACACATCTCACCTTTTACTTGAGGTTTCTTCCAAGCACATAATATGCTTTATAATTCTTTCAACCGGATTTCCTTCATCTCTTTGGGTACTCATATTTTTCTTTATGCCCCTTTATTTGTCTCATGGTGACCTACCCATCTGGGCCTAGTCCCATTCTATCGGTCACTTCCATAGTGACTTTTCTTCATGTCCCTTAGATATGGTTCACATGGGTGCAAAGAATCAGACTCAATATATGTGCTTTTTCTCTTCATGTGCTTAATCTCTCAAGTTTTTAAGTGACCTTTAATGTTACCTCAACTTAAACTAATTTTGTAACTCACTCTTTTAGGAAGGGTCCTTTCTGAGGACAAGATAAAATTAATACTTGACAGTACCTAGGTTCACAAAAACATACTTGAATCCAAAGTTTATATCATCACATGTAGGCATATTTCCCATTATTCCACTACTACATGTGTCTAGCAAGTAGAGAACTTATTGAACCATTTCTAAGCTTTATGTTATGTCATATCCATTCATCATCTCTCAAGGTTGGACCAGCTTCATACGTACATATGATAGCATGTAGTGTCAGATCAACTTGTGTGAGGGGCTCATCAAACATATATCACAACTCAAGTGGAGTTTCCTTTAACCCAAAACTTGAGGGGGTTCCATGCTTAGCTCTATGAACTCACTCAACCTTGTGAGCATTATATGCACTAGATACCACCACTTCCCCTCTTTAGTCTAAGAACCTCAGATTTACCTCCTTGGCATTGGTCATCTAAACTGCATGACTTAGCCACTCAATCACGTACCGAAACAAATCTTGATATGGAATTTTCTTTCCAATTTTCTCTTTCATGTAAACAACCCTTAGAGTCCTACATAAGGGACTACCAATCTGAGTATGAGGCTTCACAACATATTACCATTTTGTACCTCTCTAGGATCTTGGAACTTTCCTTCCCTACCTAGATGGTAGGTACTCATATCATCTACACATATGTATAAGAACCCTCCTTCTTTGTCTCTAGGGTTTGGTCCTTTCAAGGACATCTAGGGTACAACAAACCTCTAGGGATCATGCATATAATAACTCAACTCATTCACTCTATTTAGGACATATCATACAAGTGTTCCTCATAATTCCTCATGTCCTAGAGTCTAGGTTCCCAACCTTCTCCCTCTAGGTCTCACTCTCTTAGGAGCTAACCCTATGACTGTCCTAGCACTAGAGGTCCCCCTTTGTAGAAGAGGTTGGGGCTCCTACAAGTTCACATCTTATCCTCATCTAGTTTATCTTATCTGGAGAAGCACACACACTTGTATTATCAAATCTTATCATCCAAAATTCCAAAACTATAGTCAAATTCTCAAATCTGATTGAGGTCATCATAAATCATATTACTAAACTCCTCATTCATTGTGTCTGGTAGCCTATCTCATAATCCAACAGAAATTAACCCTCTGTCTTAGAACTAATCCATTTTCCAACCTTGGTGTCCCTTTCATGTAGATGCATGTCTACCTCCTACTTGTATCTGTGTGGGGACACACTTCCTATTAGGGTTCCTACCAGGAGGAGTTTAGACTTTTTGGTCATAACTTGTTCTTAGGGTTTAACTCCCTTGTAGATCTTTTCTCCATTCTTGGGTTGACCCACCTTAGGTCGAGACATCAAACTAAAAATTTCACTAAAGGGTTTCACATTTCCCATTCTTTGTATGCACGTTCAACCCGTATCCATATCATGCATGCCTTTCTCAATGTATGAACTCCTTCTATTTTTTCCCTCTCTCCATTGTTTAAGATTAGGATTTAAGGTTAGGATTAGGAATCATAACCCAACACCTTTAGGGTTTTACTTAACACCCTAAAAGTATGTCCATAACATCTTGTTTACATGCATTTAATTATTTGGCAGAGGATACCTTAATCCCTAACATCCATAACCCTAGTACTCAGAAGAAGGTAAAGAGAACAACTACAGTTACCTAGGTTTTATTGAGTGAAGGAGGTAGACAAGTGATGAAAGTAGATGAGAAATCCTAGAGGTATTTTATTTTGAATGAAATCCGCTGACTTTGAACAGGACAGATACACGAGTTCGAGAGTCCTCGTAAGTCGACTAGTGGTGCGGAGGAAAGTATTACCAGCCCCCAGATCATGGTCCCTTCTAGACACCATTGTCTTTGTAAAACACGACAATAATTCCCTTTAGGCTCTACATAACTCTTAAAATTTAATAATTATTAGAAGTTAAATGGTAAATTGGCTATGACACCAAATGTAATGACACCCTCCCCTGGTTATCCCATATTCAGGTGGACCAAGAGGGAAAGGTTCATTACCATAATTACACGATTGATGGTTTAGCAAATAACAAGAAATAATTAATAAATATCCACTATATTGCAATGAGAGTTTGGTACAAGATAAAATATAAATTATCAAACAGGGTCTACAAAATATGGATTTTCTAAAGTTTACAACATGAAGTAAACCTTCTAGCTATATCCTCCAGGAATTGCATTAAAAATTTTTCATTTTCGTGTCATCTTCTTTGGACATCCATTTTTGTCATACTTACATAAATGATAGTAGATTATCTTAAAATATTGAGAAAACAAAACTTGGTAAGTATAACAAGATATAGTGGTATGTGAGGGAAACAAAATATTTGCACCGAGTTGTAACAACATATTCACAACAATTATTGTTACAAAAACAAAACTAACATTTTCTTCATAACTTCTCAACCCGTTTTTAGTCAACCTCGGGGATACCCGTTCAGGGTTTTGTCCCTGTAGTGGACGTTAGGCCACCTTCTCAATATGGAGTTAGCTGGCATGTTGGTTGGCCACCTCCTCAATCTAGAGTTAGGTGCCTCATACGACCTTCCAAATCTATGGTTTGGTCACTCTCAATATTCTCATATTTTCATAGTTGGTATGAGCGGTTCAAGCAAGTTATAAGCATATAATGTGATATAAATAGTGACTTTATAGATTGTACGAAATAAATAAACAAGCAAGAATTTATTTGCAATCTATATGGAAAAACTCCAAGAAAACCACGGGAAACTAAAGCGGTTAGTCTTTGGAGTAGCCACATACATGTCTCACAAATAACTTTGATGTCCTAGCAAACAATCAACAAGAGCACCCAATCAAGAAACTATCCTAAAATTAAACATAATATCCATGTATTACTATTTTATCCACAATCTACCATTAAGACTAACTTGGGTTCCAAGTTAGGGTTTTGAGGTCACTTTAGGGTTTCATTATATTTTGGACATTTTAAACCGTAATGATATCCTTTAATGCCTTTTCAACTTTGAAATCCTAATTTTATCATTAGATGTGTCCTTAATCTCAAATTAAGTCAAAGAAATCTTTTTTATCCAAAAAGACTGAACTTTATCCATCTAAATAAGTTTTGATCATTAAATCATGAAACTAGGGTTTCTATACATATTTTACATTAAAGATTGTATCTTTATGCACTTTTTGTAAAATAAAGCATAATTAGGCCTCAAATATATTTTATTTGTGTTCCCCTCATTTTGTTGATCAATTTTTATATAAAACTTGTTGTGATACGAGTTACCAATATTTAGTTATGATTTTCATAAATTAATTATTATTGGGCCACTGAAAAACTGACACGTCAACACTTACTTGTTTTCCTTTTCTTTTAGTTGGGTCGGATAGGGTGTTGGGGGAGTACTACTCTGCCATTACATCTTATACGTGTGTGAAGTGCAAAGGAGTCATTTGACTCTATCATTCATCTACCTCACGTAGGGTAACACCCTGTTGCTCCATAGAGGTCCACACACCCACTGGATCTCCTCTCCTAAGCAAGGAAGGGCACATTCCCCTCCACCACCCTCTTCCACACACTATGGAGTTGCAGGTCGAGGTGGAAACATTGGGGATGGAGAGAAAATGTGCACCGCCATTGGTTCATGCTACGGAAGAGTCTGGTACACCCAGCCTACATCTGCGCTCCTTCCTCCATGCTTGGTTCTCCTCGAATCCATCTGCCACCTTCGTCTATGCATGCCAACGGGCACCAGATACCTTCGGTATAATACTGGTGAGGAAGACACCAACTGAACATCGACTAGTTCTTCCTTATACCTCCACCTTGACTTTATGGGGTCCTAAAGCTCCAGATCCTTGTGGCAACAGAGCTTACCACTCTCAGGTCTATGCACAATGGAAGAAAGGGTAGGAAAAATCCATGCTTTAGACTAGTTTGTACGCAGGCATCTCTTTGCTTCCAAAAACTCATGGAGACATCATCTAATGCGATGATGGATGAGATCTCAATGAATCAGGGTGGTGTACTACCTTTATATAGTACTGTGAGTGTGGTTTGATTGATTGGTTCCCTAACATATTCATATGAAAAAAGGCAAGTCAATTAATACATATATTCCATTCCCTCCCTTACAAAAAAGACCAAAGTTTATCTAGGAGATCTCTACTCCCTCATTCACACTCAGATTTCATAGACCTTAATGTAGGAAGGGAAAACAAACCAAATATTTCCCAACTTATATCCAAAGCCCATAAAGGAGTGCCACATGGCAAATATTGGATAACCTGATTATTCTTTCTCTCTATCCCTTGATATATTCCTAAATAAAAAATTGGAATTGATAAAGATATTTATCAACTTCTATCCAATATATTGGGATATATTAGGATGTCAGCACTAGATCCTTTTCAACAATTATTTAGAACAATCGTCGTTATTTTATGGAATGTCCCTTATTCCCAATTTCTAGAATTTTCTTCCTTTCCATCATTATTTTCAAGTGTAAGAAAAGTGTTATCAAAATATTCTGTTTATGCCATAAACATTATGATGCCAATTTTGTCTAGATAATTACTCTTTTAATTATCTAAAACACATGTACCTTATTTTCTTTTGGAAACTTGCATATTATTCAATATTATAGCTATTTAGTAAACCATAAAGCCATTATCCTTTATTTTGATTCCTTTCTCATTAGAAACCATTGTGGAAACAAAACCAACCATTTGTGGCCCTCCATTCCACTTTTCTAGAGTATTCCACAAAATTCCACAAGTATATTATTTATTATCAATTATCTTTTGGGTGAATCATGTTTAAAGGGGAGTGAAAATCTTGTATGGGAGTGATTTTTTGTTTTCTATTTGTCATATCATCTAGTTGAGTCTTCTAAGTTCAAGCTGGATATGTGTTTCAAGCATACTTAGAAATATTTGTGGAATTTATAATATACTAAGAAGCTCCATGAAGATCAAAATAACCTATCAGATACATATTATATCTCATACTCTTTCTATTCATACTCTTTCTCTCCCCTCTATGCCCATGTGCACACCAATTACAAAGTGATTGAGTAGTTGGTGGGGAAAAGAAATAATACCCCCTACAAGTGGAAAGATATGCACACATGTGGGGTGGTAGGGAGGAACAAAAATTTCAATGGAGTGGAAGGAACAATTAGCACCATCCCATTTTTTGTGCTTTATAAGCTAGAACAGGTCTTTTATTTTCCAATATGTTGTATATATAACTGATAACACAAGTGAATGTGCTAGTTGACCCAATTGGATAGATTCACATAGAAAAATAAATAGATCTTTGTGCAACTCAAAAAGGTGTGGGGTGGATCCCCTGTAGTATATATTAGGTCAAAAATAGATCATATTATAGATCTGATTAATAATTGGTGTATGAGAAGGATCCCATTTTATGGCAGATGACAAATTGCTCCATGATTTCTTTGAAAACTCCTAACTTTTTTAAAACTATTGCATCAATAAATATGAACAACCAACACAAAAGTTGTCATCGGTGTCAACATGGATACGGAAGATCATAACAATGATAGCTTGGAAACTCATACACTAAATACTTTTGGCTTTGATTCATTGGCATATTGGAGAGCTTGACTTGATGCCCAACAACATCATATCCAGTTGACTCATAACAGTTGAGTTTACGGTTAGAGATTGATAATGTTGGAATGAATCCACCTTCTTGTTCATTGTTGTTATGATTTGAATCTAGAACAACATGGAAGTTGTAGTTTTTTTATTGTGGGGTCTATTTTGGACTCTTGTGACAAAATTGCAACTTCCCAAAATCTACATTCTCTATTGAGTACCCTACAATGTATTCTTTGATAGCTCGATGATGCATGTTGTTGACAATGCAACTTTCTGTTCAGTCACATTGTTAGTCGTCTTGTCATTTGTTGTTCTTTTCATCCATAACATAACATTTGAGAGATTATAAAGAATGACAATCTTATCCATTATGTCAATTGATAGTAAAGTCTAATGGTTGTAATGAAGAACATGGATAAAGATGTATTTAGGGATATTTAGTTTAAGTTGCTCAATAACCTATTCTACTTTTCTTGACCCTTTCTTTAGGGCTATGTCTCCCACTACCACGTAATTAGACATGTACACGCCATCAAGCTCGTCACTTAGAAGAAGTTGACAAGCAATCATGATGTTAACTCATGTAAATTCCAACTATGAGAATCTCACAGAGGTATGACCTTAGGACTCTTACATCTTCCCTTTTGAAGATGGTGACAATCCCGTCTTCTTTAGGTTTCAGTATGTCCAATATAAGAGCTAAGTCTTCCATAGATTAGTTGTAACATGCATCTTGGTCAAAGTTTCAAAGGTTGGAGTGACCAAGTTTGTAGGTGACAAGTTTTCTACTACAACTTCACCATACGGTACTTAAGTTTCTTTTTTAGCCTCCTTTTCTACTTCAGGCATTGGGTCCACATGAGTTGTTGTTTGTTGCTACGCTGGTGGATATTGAGTGTGTTGCTCTAGTGCTAGGCTTTGCTATGACAGCTCTACCAGATCCTTCTAGAGAGTATTTAATAGTTCTCTCTAAGGTTTTTTCCCCTAGAAGGGACATGTTAGTGTACATCCTCTTGGGATTGGTTTCCATGAGTGATCCATAGAAAATTCTCTTGTCATGGATGATCTCCATGACATACTTTCCTTATAGTGCATGAAAGCCTTCGTTTTCTATGTCCTCCAAGGGAGATCTTCCATTTAGAGCTTTGATCAACCACAATAGTATGAAAACATTGTCCCCTAAATCCGATAGGAAATTTGCATTAATCCAGGTTCTATTAGAGTTGGGCTAGTATCACATGTCATCCCCTTTGAGAAGATGCTCAAGCCTGAGTGAATCCTGTTGTATTGCTCGCGCCTCTTCTTCTTCTTCTTCAACTACCATTCTAGTGCATGATGAGTCCCTAATATTACAGATGTGTGTGATTATTTATCGTGTAGATAGATCTGCTATCATCAACAGTGGTGGTCCTTGACTTTATAAGGTAGAGCGATAAACTTTAAACTTTGAGTATCTTTCAAGGTAGAGACCAAGCATTAACAAAGGGTGAAAACGGGCAGTCAAACTCGACGTTGCATTGAAAACACGCCCCACTTTGTCTCTATGCATAGATTCTTCAATAATAGTGCCACAGAGAACTTTGAAGAGTTTCTTTCCAATGGAGGTCTTGAATATGAAAGTAGTGTGCATGTCCTCCATGGTCAATATATGTAAGTGATTCTTATAATTGACATTGTCCCCATTCTTTTTAGCATCTAGAATGTCATTTGGGATTTAGATGTCCCTAAGGCACATCCTAGATGTAGACATTATGTCCATATATTTAATTTTACATGGTAGGGGTGGAGGTATGTCCAGGTTGGAATTATGGAGGACCTAAGACTCTAGTAAGGCTGGGCTCTCCAACTTATCAGGGGATTGTATGAACAAACAATTTATATTTCCCTCCTCTTCATTCGAGGAGTATCCTCTTGGCATTCATTGAACAAATTGCATAATAGTTTTCCCCTCTCCTTGAGTAGCATTGAGGGTTGATCTGACACGAAATATCCCACATGTATCTTTGTATGTTAGAGGGGGGGGGAGGGGCTTTGTAAACAAAGAGCTCCTCAAGCCTATTATCACATATTCTATGGTTTCTCCTACTTCCCCTTATTCTACCATTGAAGTGAGGTTAGGGATTGCTTCATTCTCTCGCATCACTACTTCAAGGTGGGATAGGATTGTCACTTCATGATCCTCTAGAATAACCTTATCTTGGGAAGCTTGGAAGGGTTCATTCTCCCCAATAGTATTGGATATGTTTGTGAACTATATGGGAAAGGTGGTGGAGTGGACTTTGTCTTCACCATCCTTGGAAAGGTTATTGATATTTTGCATGGATTCTTCCACTCCATTATCGGTAGAAAGCACCACATTGGTACAATTATAAGTATGGGGAAATTCTGGGACAACACCTAGCCTATCTAGTTCCAAATATTCTTTGAGTTGGACATTTACCTCTTTATCTAGGGTAGGGGAGCGATAATCTGCTTTGCTCAAACTCTTGTCTTTTCTCTCTCAACTCTTCTAGCCATGTATAGGTAGAAGTCGCCTCCTTACTCATTATATTGATAGTGGAGGCACACAACAAGTTGTTTTCTTTTTGTAGTTCCTCATGCTCCTTCCTTCTTGTAGAAATATCCTTGGAAATCTTGTCCATGGTCTCCATAATCTTGTTGATTGGCCATCACAACCTTCATTTGTTGGGGCATGAGCACCATGGGCTAGATATTGTGTATTCATCTCCTCTACCTATGTTGTTAGTGAATGTAGTATTGGTATGTATGCCCAATGAGCCAATCATTTGATAATTGTAAAGCATAACTTGTAAATGATTTGATTACTAATAAAGGCATGCTTCCAGTTTATTCTATTTTATTCAATTAAGAAATTGACATTATAAATGTCTAGGGAATGATTTTACTCAATGATGTATGTCTTAAAGTACATTACTTGAACAATGACATCATACAAATGTTAAGAGTACATACATTCTTATTATGTCCCTATTCAGATGTCATTGTGGAAGGATGATAGGCAGTAGTGACACATAAGACTAGAATGTGTAATGGTTGATGACAAAATCTCATTAGTGATGATATGTGACATCAAACCAAGCATGTAGATACTTGTTAGAGAACATAGTATCAAACAAACCCACCATAAGAGTGGTACATGGAGACCATAAATGGTAGTCAAAATCATCTCTTATAGTGTTGGTGGTGATTGTGGTTTTTAGACTTGAAGTCACTACACTCATCACATGATGTTTAGTATGCTTTGACATCATCCACATGGGGATGGATATGAGTATTGTAGATGGGGTTTGTACCTCCAATTGGAGTATGATATCCCATACCACTTGATTAATGAGACTGAGAAATGCATGGCCATGCACATGTGAGTCAATATGTGATATTGAGCTTACATATATCTCAGACAGTCTACTTTGGTTCAGATTGAATATTGAAGAGGATAACTACTCCATACCTTGAGTTCAATTTGGATATAGGTGACAAAGGAACTATACAAACACATAGATTGTAGGTTGAAGTTGTCCTCTAACTTCCCATTTACTTGGGTAGAAATGATGTGTGACTAGGCACCACTCTTTGGTTGTGATGTCATAATTGGTTATGGACATTCACTACCAATGTAATATGGGACCTATAGGGTCACACACATAGGAATTCACTTGGAATATGTGTTTATTCATGAATGATGTTTAAGTTGACTACTAAAGATGTTTAGGTATTAAATTATACAAACAATTAACTAATTGGACTCAAAACCATCAATTTCAAGTGTTGATATGACTAGTTGGAGTGTCAGGTTGATTGGAAATTGAATTGGTTGTCTACACGAGTCAAGACACCAACCGATCGGATCACTAGGTGAACTTATCGGCTCAGGGTTGGTGATACAACCACTTTACCAGGTGAATCGGTCAGCTCGGTCATACAAGCCTAGAATAATCATTAGGTGTGTGAGACATAGAGATGGTCAACAAGTGATTTCAGCCTTAAAGGCTCACAAAATGTTGATGAATGGTTGTAAGGCTTTTTTGGCCAGTGTAGTGAAGACTGACTCTCTTGTTGATAAGCTTGAGAAGTTAGAGATAGTGAAGGATTTTTCTAATGTTTTTCCTAAAGATCTCCCTGGTTTGCCCTCACATAGGGAGATTGATTTCTCTATTGATATCTTATCGGATACTGCTCCTATATCCAAACCACCTTTTCGGATGGCCCCTGCTGAATTTCTAGAGCTGAAGCAGTGATTGCAAGAATGTATGGATAAGGGTTTTATCCAACCCAATGTGTCCCCTTGGGGAGATCCAATAATCTTTGTGAAGAAGGACATATCATTATGACTCTATATTGATTACATGTTGTTGAATCAGGTCACTATGAAAAACAAATATCCTCTTCCTCGTATTGATGATTTGTTTGACCAACTGCAATCTGCTTCTATTTTCTCAAAGATTGACTTGAGGTTAGGATATCATCAACTCAAGATCTCTAAATAAGACATTCCTAAGACTACTTTCCAAATAAGATATGGGTACAATGAATTTTGTGTTATGCCTTTTGGGTTAACCCATGCCCCTATTGCGTTCATGGATCTAATGAATCGAGTGTTTTGACCTCATCTTGATCAATTTGTGATTGTCTTTGTAGATGGAATTCTATTTTCTCTCCGAACAAAGAGAAACACAAAGAACACTTATAGACGATGCTTCAAATTCTAGAGACAACAAGCTTTATGCAAAATTCTCAAAATGCAATTTCTGGCTGGACAAAATTATGTTTTTAGGACATGTTATTTCTAAAGAGGGTATATCTATTAATCCTGCCAAGGTTGATTCTGTGATGGACTGGGACAGGCCCAATACAGTGAAGAGATCAAGAGTTTTCTGGGAATGGCTGGCTACTATAGGATGTTTATTGAGAACTTCTCCAGTATATCCCTTCCACTGACTAATCTAACAAAGAAGGGTGTTAAGTTCTTATGGATGCAAAACTGTGAATATAGCTTTCTAGAGTTAAAGAAAAGATTAACTACAACATCAATGCTTACCCTTCCTAGTGGTAGTGGCAATTTTGAAATTTATACTGATGCCTCTAGTTCTGGTTTGGGTTGTGTTTTGATGCAACATGGTAAGGTGGTAGCATATGCCTCTCGACAACTGAAAAATCATGAGAGGAATTACCCCACAAATGACTTAGAGTTGGCTACTGTGGTACATGCTCTTAAGATATGTTGTCATTATCTTTATGGGGAGCATTTTCAAGTATTTTCTGATCACAAAAGCTTGAAATATATATTTTCTCAAAAGGAGTCGAATATGAGACAACATCATTGGTTGGAATTCCTGAAGGATTATGATTTCTCCATTAATTATCATCCAGGAAAGGCCAATGTTGTGGCAGATGCTCTTAGCAAGAAATATACTGGTTCAATGGCTAATCTGATGATTTAGAAATGGAAGATACTAGAAGATGTTACTTAGTGGCAACCATCTGTCAAAGGCCCAAAGAAGATATCCATGGCATGTTTGATAGAACAACATGAGTTGATAAAGAGGATTAGGGAGTCCCAACTAGAAGATGCTGAGAGAGAAAATGATGAAGGTGATTGAGGAAGAAGGATCTCAATTTTCTATAGGGTCAGATGGGAGTATAAGATTTATGTCACATCTTTGGGTGCCTAATACTTCCAATATGAGAGAGGAAGTAATGAATAATGCTCATATGACAAAATTCTCTATCCATCCAGGAAGTACAAAGATGTTCAAAGACCTACAACGAAGTTTTTGATGGCCAATAATGAAAAGGGACATAGCCATTTGTTTCCAAATGTCTAGTTTGCCAATAGGTGAAGATTGAACGTCAAAGACTTGCTGGGTTACTACAACAACTAGAGATACCTAAATGGAAATGGGATTCTATATCGACATATTTTGTTGTGGGGTTGCCTAAAACAAAGAAGCAAAATGACTGCATATGGGTTCTTGTAGATAGAATGACAAAGACTACACATTTTCTTGCTATGAAAGTGGGTCAATCTATTGATAGTCTAGCCAAGATGTACATTGATGAAATCCTTTGGCTTCATGATGATCTATTGTTTCTGATAGAGATCCACATTTTACCTTCTACTTTTAGGAAAGCTTGCAAAAAGCTTTGGGAACAAAATTGAAATTCATCACAACCTTTCATCCAAAAACCGATGGGCAATCTGAAAGGACAATACAAACTTTGGAGGATATGTTAAGAACTTGTGTTCTTTCATGAAAGGGCAATTGGGAGGAACATTTATCTCTAGTGGAGTTTTATTATAATAATAGTTATCACGCAAGCATTGTCATGGCACCGTATGAAGCTCTATATGGGCGACCAAGTAGATCGTTAATGTGTTGGAGTGAAGTGGGAGAAAGAAAGTTGATTGGACCTGCCATTATTCATGAATGTGTTGATAAGGTTGATCTAATTAGAGAAAAGTTGAAGACTTCCCAGAGTAGACAGAAGAGCTATGCTGACAAAAGAAGAAGGGAGTTGATCTTTGAAGTTGGGGACCACGCTTTTCTGAGGACGTCTCCAACTAAGGGAGTACTGCGTTTTGGCAAGAAAGGAAAGCTTAGTCCAAGGTATGTTGGACCTTTTGAGATCTTAGAGAGATATAGAGACTCTGCTTACAAGCTTGCCTTGCAACCAACTTACTTAAATATCTATGATGTGTTTCATGTTTTAATGTTGAGGAAGTATATTCATGACCCATCCCATGCTATTGCATTGATGTACCAAAAGTCCTCCATGACATGACTTATGAAAAGACCAATGCGTATAGTGGACCGGTGAGCTCACCAACTGAAAAGACGTATTGTTCCTATGGTGAAAGTGTCCTGGAAACATCATAGTGATGAAGGGGCTACTTGGGAGCTCAATCCAGATATGAAGGACAAGTACCCTCACCTTTTTGGTAAGTCTTGTTCTTTTACTCATTATTTTTTAGGAAAAAAATCTTTTTTGGGGGAAGGATGTAATTCCTTGCAGACACCAGAGTCTGATTGGGATTGGGAGTCCTAATTATGTTGGACTCCAAATCATTATCTGATTTGGAAACCCTACTAGACTCCCTACTATATATTTATCTCGACACTGCTTCATTGTACCACAACAAGGAAATGTGATACTATATCATTCTCTTTGCCGCTCTCTAGGAGGACCCGACGGGAAATGAGAAGCAGTTTCCTTAGCAGTGAGGACAAGAGGTGAAGACTTTGCCTTGGAGGAAGCATTGGCGTGGGGAAGACGTAGGAAATGGAGTGCAACATGTCATCGATGCTAAGCTTTAGGCTTCTACAGGTAATTTCCCGGTGTGACACACCCTTTCAAGGTATGCAGTCAGATCCATGACCAATGTTTTTTCTTTGACTATAACCCATGAACCAACTTTTTGTGTCCTACTATTTAAGTTGCCATAGTAGAACCTACTAATTATATAAAAATTGTGTTCATGTCTGTGTGATCTAATATACATTCATGGTTCAATATATTGTAAGAACAAAGAAAGATCCATGTTGTTTAATGGGTATGATCGTATGAAACTTGTCTTATAAATTATTCATCTTAAGGTAACTTCTTATTGGAATACATGAATCATATATGAGGGTTAACATATAGAACAATATTCATGATCTCACTATCTATATACATGTTATAATTGTTATCAAATTATGACTCTATTAATGTGTTCTAAATCATGATCTAAGGTGAACAAAAATGCTGATTTTGTTTATCTTATTCAAAAATACGTACTACCTTCTATATACCAACTATCTTATCCTGATCATAATCAACATAGGATTAAAATGACCATACATAGGCTAACGCCTATCTAAAAGGGAAGATAAATATTGTAGCAAAAGTTATGCTCTCATGAACTATGATGCTCTGTTGTGGGAATATATTGGATAACAAACTAGACGAAAACTAAACAAATATGGGTTGTGCCCATACTAATGATCATATGAATAATTATGACCACACTGAATACTGGTTTTAGGACCTTGTATTAGGGTCAATTGTTGACGCCCATCCCATGATACCAATATGCCATATTGTGGTAACTGTGCCCTATCTTGGGTAATAAAATTTAGGAGCTTTTCCCGCTTCGGGTTGACCAAAATATCTAGGTGACAAAAATCCATAGGTTGACTAACTGAATACACCCTTGTGGTGACTGCACCCTCGTGGTGTGACTGACTGACTGCACCCTTGTGGTGTGACGTTTTAATGATTGTACCCTCATGGTATGGCTACAACCTTTGGTTACCTTGTCACCCAAGAATTACTGAATGTATTTTGATGCATATTTTGCTCCATGACTCTTAAAAATTACTTAAATTGGTTAACATGGCGATGATGTTAGCTACTATTTATCCTACATGAATTTACTAGTTAGACTGTCTTTTTATGTATCTTACACCTTTGTGGCTGCATACATGACTGGGAACTTTTCCCCTGCATTTGGATCCTATAGGTACCTAGTTGATATTGGCTGAGGGCCGGTGTGATGATCCTTCTAGCACAGATTTTGAATACTGGAAACTGGCTAATGGATTTTATTTTGATATGAGATTTTTTCCTTTCTTTAAAGTTTAGACTAAATGTTATTTCATTGTTATAAAAGAACCATGCATGGTCTATCTTTTTATTTTAGGAAACTTTATTAAATTGACGAATCTTGCTTATAAATAAAGATATTCTCTTTATGACTTATTCTCGTATTTGAGGGAGTGTTTTTGCCCTGATTGGATTAATGTTCCTTATGCTTCTGCATGTGTTTTTTTAATTGTATTTCTCATGCATTATATTTTATGCTTATTTTCATTTGTTTAATTAGATTGGTATAAGGATTAATGTTAGAAATTAATTGGAAATGGATTGCAAATTCAAATATGATTAGGGAAACATGTGAAATGACCTGTTCATTGTGTGAATCGATCGAATCACACTGCCAATCGATGGGTTCACCATTGAACCAACCGGTTCACCTATCATAGGTTGCAAAATTAATGGGGATTCTGAACCCTTATATTCTCACACATATTGGGAACCCAGACCCTAACCCTTCCCATAAATAGAGGGGTATTGGGCCTTCCCAACACATACAATTGAGAATCACTTGCTCTGACAATTGTTGTCCTCTCTGGTTGTGGTAACCAAGAGAGCCCAAGCAAGTCCTACCCGACTAGGGAGGGATAGCGAGGGAGAACAACTGCAGGAGAGAAAGTTGGTGACTAGTATGCCAAAAAAAGGGGACAACTCCTTCCAGTCTATTCTAGAAAGCAGAAAGGAGTTCCAGGCTATCTGTGTGGACTTATCTACAGGCATAGATGCTTTTCCCGCTAGGAGGACAACATCAACCTACTTTCTGTGGTGAAGGCCATGAGGAGTAGCAGTCAAGTCACATTACAACTAGAAGACAGCTGTACGACTATAACGATGAGGAGATGTCATTGGACTTGCTCCAGGATAACATAGTAAAGTCAACCACACTAGAAAGATAGTGAGGAGTATGTTTGACTATGGAACACCACGAGCAAAGGAAGAGTCCTTAGGAGAAGATGATGGAGATCAATCTATAGGGGTCTAGTGTGTTGGTGAAGAAAAGGTGTAGAAGGGCACGTAGGATCAATAGGAGATGGTAGTAGCAACAAGGTCTGCGGGCAGCACATCGAGGAAGGAGTGTCCCCCCATCGGGTAGAACTCTTTATATTTCCGTTATTATTTGATGGCTAGGGTTTTGGATATATATATATATATATATATAAGCAATTTACACGTTTCACCCTAAAAGCAAGTTTTGATGGTGGACGTGTGGGTGGTTATGGCCAATAACCCTTATTATCTATGCATGGTTGTTTGTGGTTGGTTATTCATGTTTTTATCTCAGATTGCATACTGAGCCTATATCTTATCTTCCGAATGTAAAAGTATTATTCTCTCTTACTTTTTCTCCCATCGAATGTAACTTAAGGTTTCACTATAATCATGTAATAGTGGATAGTTTACTTTCTTGTTAGGATGAAGAAGAGGATGTTCAGACCAGGCCAACTGACTGTCTTGAAGGTGATCCAACTGGTTGGAGAGTCGACGAAGACCAAGGAGGATGAGTTGAACCTATCAGCTGGTGGACCCGACCAATCGATTGGAGGACCCAGAAGATGGTGTACCTCATACTAGATGACCGGTGAGATGAATAACTGAGGCGAGCCGATCAGTTCAGGGTTGAACTGATCAAACCAGATTCACAAAAACATATCTTCATCAACAACATGATTCTGCATAAGATGTATACCCTAGGTTGTGGTAATTCCTTGCGGCTCCAAGGAATTACATTAGAATGGCCATAACCATATCCTTTTGGATATTGCATATTTTGGTTGTGGGATATAGTATGTATATGATACATACTATATATGTGGTGATTGGATAAAGTATATGTATGTATATATGCAAACTCCCTCAATTAAATATTAAGTCTTAGATTTTTTCCATTAGAAGCACTCATGAAAAACTTGATTTACTAAGTGTGGGCACCCCAAGGGTGGTGCACTATTTATCTCATGGAAGTGTGATGGTAATGATGTTGGCCCGCAAAGCAGGGTGCATTATTATCGTATTGGACTTTGGGTCAGGCTTAACTGTGTAACCTTAATGAGATTAAGCACTAGAAGCATGCTGATGATCATGGTAAGGAGTTGCACATATCACCTATCCAAGAGTTTCATATGATGCAATTGGCAAAAGTTGTCTACTTTGATAATTGACTATGGATGCTGGCATTGGCTAGGTAATAGTTGGATTATTTTAGATATTGGCTCACTGAAAGGTCATACACTGTAATCTTCTGAATTGATATGTGAGGACTATCAGTTTGAATAAAAAAGTAGGAGCAATAATTAATTAAAGACCTAATCAAATATCATCAAAATTTGCAAATCAAATCAAATCAAATCAAATCAAAAAGGGTTTTGACAAAATACAATTTTTTTTCTTTTAGAATCAAATGAATAACTAATGAGTATTGCAATAAGTCCTTAGGAAGGACAAAATTGACAGATAAAATTTCCACAACTGGTTTTGGACTTTGAGAAGGGTTCTCAATGAAAAGTGCAAATTCTATGTCCCTGATAAACTAGTGCCAGAAATACCTGCTCCTGATGCACCAAGGGCTAAAGTGGATGCTTACTGGAAGCATGCCAATAGTGCCTTAGACATAAAGTAACTTATGCTAAGCTGCATTAACTATGAGTTGCACAAACAATGCGAGGATATGGGGATTCTTGAGACGGTAACACATCTTAAGAAAACATACCATAATTTCATGAAAAAAGAAAGGAACAATGTCATAAAGGAGCTTTTTGAGTGTAAGACGACAGAGAGAGACTCAGTAGAAGATCATGGGCTCAATATGATTGAACATGTGTGTCATCTTGAATAACTGGGATTCTCTTTGAGCCAAGATTTGGCCACGAATATGATTCTAAAATCATTGCTAGAATCATTTAGCCACTTTATTGAGCATCACCACTTGAATAATACGGCCAGAACAATGTCAAATTTTCTTGGTATGCAGTTTTATGTCAAAGAAAGAATGAAGAAGGATAAATACATGATAGTGATAAGAAGAATTGAGTTCAATGATGAAAGCAAGGCCATGAAGAGTTTTTAGGCCAAGTCCAAATCCAGATCTTCAACACTCAAGATGAGGAGAAAGAAAAGTACAAGAGGAACTTATCCTTTGTACTTGAAGGCATTCAGGAAGAATAAGAAGATGGGGATACAAATCTCCACTTTAGGTATATACGTTATTGAGATCAACACATCTACTTATTCATCATGGGTACTAGATATCGGTTGTGGATCTCACATATGATCGAATATGAATGATCTGAAAAGAAGTAGGCCTTTGGGAAAGGGTGAGGTTGAACTTCGAGTTGCAAATGGTGCAAGAGTTGTGGCCACTGTAGTTGGAATGTATAGTTTATATGTACCCACAAGGCTTGTAATAGAGTTATTGAACTGCTATTATGTACCTTCCATAAATAGAAGCAACATTTCTATATCTTGTATGGACAATGATTCATATGAATTTCATATTAAGAATGGTCTATGTTCGATTTCTAAAGATGGGATCTTTTATGGCAGTGCCCCAATATCTTATGGTCTTTATAACATAAATACTAAAAGACTAAAACTCAACAACTCAAACAAAACATACCTTTTGCGTTGTCATATAGGGCACATAAATGAGAATCGCATATCTAGACTCCATAAAGATGGTTATCTGAACTCTTTTAATTTTGAATCAATAGAGACATGCAAATCTTGTTTGTTGGTGAAAATGGATAAGGACCCTTTCACTGGTAACAATGAGAGGGCTAGTGATCTATTAGGACTCATACATACTGATGTATGTGGGCTTTTTAGAACAACCGCTAGAGGTGGGTATTAGTACTTCATTACCTTCACTGATGGCTTCAGTAGGTACAATTATGTTTACATCATGAAACATAAGTCAAAAACTCTTGAGAGGCTCAAGGAGTTTATGAATGAAGTATATAACCAACTGGGAAAAAGTATTAAGGCACTTTATTCTGATCGAGGTAGAAGATACTTAAGCCAAGATTTTGAGGATCTTATGAGAGCCCATGAGATCATATCTCAGTGGAATCCAACTGGAACACCACAACATAATGGTGTATTAGAAAGAAGGAATTGCACATTTTTGGATATGGTGCGATCAATGATGAGTTTAACTAAGCTTATGACTACCTTCTAGGGTTATGCTGTAGAAACCATCACATTTACATTAAACCTAGTACCATCTAAATCAATTCAAAAGATACCATATGAGATATGGTATGGGAAGCGTCCCAATGTGTCTATTATGAAGATTTTGGCATGTGAAGCTTATGTACGGAAAATGTTTCCTAAAAA
This sequence comes from Alisma plantago-aquatica, assembly GCA_963693085.1. NCBI lineage: Eukaryota > Viridiplantae > Streptophyta > Magnoliopsida > Alismatales > Alismataceae > Alisma > Alisma plantago-aquatica. The sequence goes on along the minus strand of OY856413.1, from coordinate 588,546,883 downwards.
ACTTGGCCATAAATTTGATAATTGTTATTTTGTTGGATATCCTAAGGATAGTAAAGGATACTACTTTTATTCCCTATCTAACAACAAAATATTTGTTGCCAGAGATGTTGTATTCCTAGAAAAGGAATTTATTTCCAAAGGAATTAGTGAGAGGAAAGTGGAACTTGAAGAGGTTAGATACTAACAAGAAAGCATTGAATCAATAGATGTACAAGAGGAACAAGGGAATCACAAAGTGTTGTGGAATCTCAAATTCCTCAAGTAACATAGGTACCTCGTAGATCTAGTAGGACACACTTCAAACATAAAAGATTTGGATATCTTGTGACTTAGGGAGGCGATGAGTTGGTCAGATATGATGAGCCAACAACCTATCTGGAAGCTACTGAGGGACCAGAGTGTGAGAAATGGCTTGATTTTATGAGATCTGAGATGGAATCCATGTATAACAACAAGGTATGGACCTTGGTGGATCCACCTAAAGGGGTAAAACCCATAGGGTGCAAGTGGGTCTTCAAGAAGAAGATCGACATGAATTGGAAGATTCAAACCTATAAGGGCATATTGGTTGCAAAAGCTTTTAGACAAGTTCAAGGTATTGACTATGACAAAACCTTTTCTCTAGTGTCCATGGTTAAGTCCATCAAGATCATGCTTGCTATTGTATCTTATGATGACTATGAGATTTGGTAGATGGATGTTAAAACCACATTCCTTAACGAGAATCATCTTGAGGATGTGTACATGACACAACTTGAGGGTTTCATAAATCCAATGGATGCAAATAAAATATGTTACCTTAAAAGGTCAATCTACGGATTGAAGCAAGCATCTTAGAGTTGGAATCTTCTTTTGATGAGTCAGTCAAATAGTCTGTCTTTACTCAAAATGAAGATGAACCTTGGTGTACAAGAAGGTTAGTGGAAGCATGATTGTATTCCTCATATTGTATGTAGATGACATACTACTAATGGAGAATGACATCCCTACTTTACAAAAGGTAAAGATATTTGACAACCCCAATTCCTGTACACTTTCCAAGTTGACATTCCCTAGATATGCGTGCACTCATATCTAATAGATGTCAGGAAGGAAAATGTATGCGATTATGATTGTCAACTATTTTAATATAAGGAGTCGGATTGTGTTTACAAGCATCATTAATTAGCCGCACAAACAACATTCATTGAAGATAAAGTCATACATATTATTCAGAAAATAAGAAGACAATAGTTTTATGAAATGGAAGTACGTAGGATTTAGATCATCCTATACATCATCTAGAAGAATGAATAACTATCTAACTGAAAAAGAGATAAGAAATATTGATCTAGCTAGCTATCCTCCATGTCCATTTATTTGGTAGATTTAGGTACTTTGATTTATTTGTTCCTGGTACCTAGAAAACATGAGAAACAAAAATCATCAACAAAAGTTGGTACGTGGTTCAAAATATAGTACTATGACTGCATAATTTAAATACTTGAAGAAATAAAAGAAAGAAAAGAACACCATTGTTTAAGGCGGAAAATCTGGTAAACACATCTTTTAAATGTATCATTAGATGCAGTTGTACTACTATTCTATCGGCACTTTATCATACATCCAGTATGGGAAAACTACTTTATTGTACATCTAGCATGGGCAATTCATCTTACATCCATACTAGGCAATATGTCATACATCCATACTGGGCCATCTCTCATTTGTGCTTATCTTAGTAGCTACAACTCATCAACAATTCATTTATGTTCCATTTAGATTTGGTGAAGCATAAATACTAGAAATCATCCAACAAAGTATAACCAAATAAGTCAGCCAAGATACATCATATCTTATGCAACCATGGAAAACTAGTCGTATACTTAATAAAGACAACATACCTAATTTGATTAGATTCGAATTCTAAGAGTCTAGAAGGACAATGAAAAGATCACCCTGAAAAGAAAGTAAGGGTGTGGGTCACTATGAGTCCATATGATCCCAAACTAGGGTTTGTCCTTTAATTAGGATTATTTTCACCTTTTTGCGATTAGATCAGGGTTTATTCATTCCTTTTTTCTTCTTCTTGTTTTGGAGTCATAAGATCAGGTCTTTATTTTAGGGTTTCCTTTATTTAGTGACACCTATCTATGTTCAAGAAAGGAAACATCCAACATTAGGGTTTATACTATGAGTTAGATCATTAATAATGTTTTTTTGGATTCCCATAAATTAGATAGGCTAGGGTTGAATCCAGGGTTATCAGGGTCGTTCATGATCATAGTGGGGTCATAGAAAATTACGGTTTGCATTTAATGCATGAAATATACATATGGATATAGAGAGGAACTAGACTTTAGGGTTTCTAGATAACCATTCATACATGATTAGGGCTTTGTGCCATTGTGAGGATTAGGGATTCTATTAGGGTTTAGGCTTCACAAAGATCATATCATATCAAATAATAACCATTGTTACATGATTACTTTACCTAAGTATGGTCATTAGGTTTTAAGCTAATAATTTTGAAATAGGAGTCATATATAGGTTTTTATGATATTTTATTTGAATAGATCACATTTTTATGATGAAAATGGTATATAATTTTTATTACCATTCGATCATCCTACTATTTTCTATGATTTTTCTAAGATAATATGTTTTCGATTGATTAAATAAAAAGGATCGAGGTATTACCTTGATCAACGGTCAGATCTGACTGGATCGATAGCTCACGTTGATCCTAGGTCTTACGATATGGATCGTGGATCGCTGACTTGGTGCTCGTTGATTGGCCCAACGATGTGAGCGGTCCCACTCTTGCTCGTGTTGACCAGTGACCCCCCTTAGCTGATGAGATAGCTCGTGATTGGTCCACCTCAGATTTATTTGGCAAGGGTCCCCTCACCTTGTCTTGCTAAATCACAGTTCTTCTATGCTGTGGTGGCATTCTGTGTCTGGGCCAGTTGGTCCCACGTTAGTGCCACTTCCTCACCTCCATTTTTTCTACACCTGCTTGCTCGAGCAGTAGGGATCGACTCCGGTGATGACCTACCTCCTCGATGTTCCTCCTCGTGTTCAAGGGAAGGTGGTATCACCTTTGTGGGGCAGCTCTGATCCTGGCCGATGCTCTTTGGGGTTGCGGCTCCCACTGGGTTGGAGTGCAACCGAGGCACAATGAGTGGCTCACTGGGACCAACAATGGGAAGGAGGAAGGGAGGTTTGGGACCTCGGGTCCTAGCTGGGAAGCTTCATGGAAGGGAGGCGAGGGTACCGATGATGAGAGGTTTTTCAAAGATGATCTGAGGTAGTAGGACTGTGAAGGTGTTGGAGATTGAAGAAGATGGAATGAGGGAGAGGTGTTCGGGGTAGCTTGGTTCCCAATTGATGGTGGGGAATGAGGAAAGGAGGGATGGTAGAGCTAGTGGTGGTCTTATATAGGTGTTTGGGAGCAAGGGCAAGGAAGCCCTAAAATTCACTACCACTAGAGTGAGAAGATCAGGCACTCGAGTGGTTAGGATGGTGCAATGGTGCACGAAACTCGGTCAAAGTTGGGCTGGTTGGGTGCGACATCATGAGGCGAGTCTATATCGTCAGACGAAGCTTCAAGATCACGTGTGAGGTGGCGACTCAAGGCTGTTGCAGTCGTTTCTATCCTCCTCAGCCTTTGTAGGAGGTTGAAGATGATGCCCTAGGCATCTAATCGATTGTGCACAGCTAGGATCATGGAGTGAGTAAAGGGGTCCATGCCTAGGCTATGTGACAACATTTTTGATCAAATAAATTGATAACTTAGGTCCTAGGTTAGAAATAAATGCAATAATGTGCATATTTTCCAAAGCTCATAATTCCTAATTGGCTTATCCTATTAGGATGAAATTTTAAACCAAGCTTAATGATGATATTATATATGCAAGGTAGAGAATTGAGAGTCAATCTCATATGTTGGTTGTATAATTTGACTATATACCCTATTATAAGGATTTCATCTACTATGAAATTAGGGTTTTGATTTTTATGAAATTGGTAATCACTTTTAATAAATTTAGCAAGGGAAAAGGTTGAGGGTATTATTGGAAATAATAAAATTACAAGAGAGAGAAAATATAAGTAAAAACTCACTCTATTACATTCTCCCCTCCTTTTTAAGAATTTTGTCCCCAAAATTCAAGTGGCTTGAAAGAGATGTTGATATTTCTACTCGACCTCAGACTTGAGCTCCCAGGTGGCATTGGTCTGATCATGGTGGCTCCAGAGAAGTTTCATCATATCTATATGTTGATTACTATGAAGCTTCTTTGTATTGAAATCAATAATTTTGACTGGGGACCCAACATAAGACAGATCATCCTTCAACTCAAGAGGCTCATGATTCAGAATGTGACTAGGGTCTTTGACATCAAGCTTCAGGTTTGACACATGAAAGAAATTATGCATGGAACTATACTAAGGTGGCAAAGTGAGATGATAGGAACATTCACCAACTCTATCTAGGATCTCAAAGGGTCACACATAATTAGGACTGAGATTTCCCTTATTCTTGTCCAAAGCTCGAATAGTTCGGATCTTCAGAATGACATGATCACCTTCTTTAAACTGACGTTCCTATCGATGAGCATCTGCATAAGATTTCTGCCTATACTGTGCCTGCTTAATCCTCTTCCCAATCAATGCAACTGTGTCTATATACAACTGCATCTCCTCATATTTCATCAAGGTATATTCCCTGATGTCATCCCAGTGTAGTGGAGATCTGCAATGTCGGCCATAGAGAGCTTCATAGGGAGGCATCCCAGTACTCGCATGATAGATATTATTATATGAAAACTCAGCTAAAGGCAAATATTGGTACCATGAGCCTAGAAGATCCTCTAGAATCTGTACGGCGTGCTCTGACTTCCCGTATGTCTGCGGATGGTAGGCTGTACTAAAATTCCATTTGGTGCACAGTTCTTCTTGATCCTATTCCCACAACTTCCCATTATTTTAGTCACATACTTGAAGGCATACATCATTGAGTACATCATTCCCTAGAAATTTATAATATTAATTCATTATCTAACAACTGAATAAAACCAAATAAATTGGAAGCATGCCTTTATTAGTATTAAAAACATTTACAAGTTATGCCTTTACAATCATCATATGATTGGCTCTCTGGGCATACATACCAATAGACTCCCACTTCACTTAGAGCCAATCACTTATGAATCTTATTCCAAGTGACCTAACATGTCCATCATGTTTCTATTATGAAAGTGCTTTAGTCAAGGGATCAACAACATTGTTCTAAGTCGGTACTATGTAAATCTTCACATCCTCCTTGTTGTATGATCTCTTGTATGAGATGGAAACACCTTTGTATGTTCTTGGAATGCTAATGTGATATGGGTTCCTTAGATTGTGCAATAGCTCCATTGTTGTCACGATATAACTCAATTGTGTCATTGATGCTTGGAACAACCCTGAGTTTAGTTATGAACTTCTTGATCCATACATCCTCCTTTACTGCATTTGATGCAACAATATACTCATCCTTTATTGTAGAATCAACAACTATCTCTTGCTTGGAACTCTTCCAGCTCACAACTTTATTATTTAGGAAAAAAATGAATCCTGATTGTGATTTGTAATCATCTTTGTCGGTTTGGAAGATTGCATCAGTGTAACCCTTTACCACCAACTCTTCCTCTATGTCGTATACCTAGAACTGATCCTTAGTCCTTCTCAAGTACTTCAGGATGTTCTTGGTGGTTGTCCAGTGAGCGTCACCTGGATCTAAATGATATATGCTCGGCATGCTCAAGGCATGTGAGACATTAGGATGGGTACACAACGTTGCATACATGATTGATCCAATTATTGATGCATATGGAGTCAAAATCATGTGTTCCCTTTCTTCACAAGAACTGAGACATTGAGCTTTAGAGATGGTAACCCCATGAAGCATGGGAGATTTCCTATCTTTGAGCTATCCATGTTGAACCTCTTCAATAGTTTGTCAATTTATGTGCTTTGACTTAATCCAAGAAGCCTTATGTATCTATCTCTATAGTTCTTTATCCCCAAGATGTAGGATGCTTCTCCCAAGTCTTTCATAAAAAACACATTTCCCAGTCATGTCTTGTAATAGAGTGAGTTTTTACTTATATTTTCTCTCTCTTGTAATTTTATTATTTCTAATAATACCCTCGACCTTTTCCCTTGATAAATTGATTAAAAGTGATTATCAATTTCATAAAAATCAAAACCCTAATTTCATAGTATATGAAATCCATGTATTAGGGTATATAGTCAAATTATACAACCAACATATGAGTTTTACTCTCAATTCTCTACCGTGGATAGATAATATAATCATTAATCTTGGTTTAAAATTTCATCCTAATAGGATAAGCCAAGTAGGAGTTATGAGATTTGGAAAATATGCACATTATTGCATTTATTTCTAACCTAGGACCTAAGTTCTCGATTTATTTGATCAAAAATGCTGCCATGTAGCTTGGGTGTGGACCCCTTTAGTCACTTTGTGATCCTAGACGTCCACAATTGATCAGACGCCTTGGGCTTCATCTTCAACCTCCCACAAAGGGTGGGGAGGATAGAAACGGCCGCAACAACCTCGAGCCGCCACCTCACATGCGCTCTCTAAGATTCGTCCGACTGGATAGACTAGCCTTGTGATGCCGCACCCAACCAACCCAACTTTTATGGAGTTTTGTGTGTCATTGCACCATCCTAACCACTCGAGTGCCTGATCTTCTCACTCCGACAATGACAAGTTTTAGGGCTTCCTTGTCCTTGCTCCCAAACACCTATATAAGACCACCACTAGCTCCACCATCCCTCCTTTCCTCATTCCCCACCATCAATTGTGAACCAAGATACCCTGAACACCTCTCCCCCATTCCATCTTCTTAAACCTCCAACACCTTCACCGCCCCACTTCCTCAGATCATATTCCACAAACCTCTCATCACTGATACCTTCACCTCCCTTCCGCAAAGCTTCCCAGCTAGGACCCAAGGTCCCAGACCTCCCTTCCTCCTTCCCACCGCTGGTCCCGATGAGCTACTCACTGCGCCTCAGTGGAACTCCAACCCAATGGGAGCCACAACCCCAAAGAGCATCAACCAGGATCAAAGCTGCCCCCACAAAGGTAATACCACCTTTCCCTGACCACGAGGAGGACCACCGAGGAGGCATGTCATCATTGGAGTCGATCCCTGCTACTCGAGCAAGAAAATGCAAAGCAAGTAGAGGTGAGGAAGTGGCACTGATGCGGACCAGCTGGCCCAGTCATAGAACACCACCACAGTAGAGAAGAACCATGATTTAGCAAGGCAAGGTGAGGAGACCCTTGCCAAATATATCCGAGGTGGACCAATCACGAGCTGCCTCATCAGCTGGGGGGGTAACTGGTTAATGAGAGCAAGAGTGGGACCGCTCGCATCGCTAGGCCAATCCACGAGCACCAAGTCAGCGATCCACAAACCATCTCGCAAGACTTGGGATCAATGTGAGCCGTCGATCCAGTCAGATCTGACCGTTGATCAAGGTAATACCTCGATCCTTTTCATTTAATCAATAGAAAACATATTATCTTAGAAAAATTATAGAAAATAGTAGGATGATCGGATGGTAATAAAATTATGTACCATTTCATCAGAAAAATGCAAACTATTCGAATAAAATATCATAAATCCTAGATCCGACTCCCATTCCAAAAATATTAGCTTAAAGCCTAATGACCATACTTAGGTAAAGTAATCATGTACCAATGGTTTTTATTTGATATGATCTGATCTTTGTGAAGCCTAAACCCTAATAGAATCCCTAATCCTCACAATGACACAAAACCCTAATAATGTATGAATGGTTATCTAGAAACCCTAAATTCTAGTTCCTCTCTCTCTCCATATGTATATTTCATGCATTAAATGCAAACCCTAATTTCTTATGACCCCACTATGATCATGAACGACCCTGATAACCCTAGATTCAACCCTGACCTATCAATTTATGGGAATCCTAAAAAAATCAATAATGATCTAACCCATAGTAGAAACCCTAATGTTGGACGTTTCTTTTCTTGAACATAGATAGGTGTCACTAAATAATGGAAACCCTAAAATAAAGTTATGATCTTGTGATTCCAAAACAAGATAGAAAAAAGGAATGAATAAACCCTAATCTAATCATAGAAAGGTGAAAATAATCCTAAGTAAAGGACACACCCTAGTTTGGGATCATATGGACTCATAGTGACCCACACCATTACTTTCTTTTTAGGGCGATCTTTTTACTGTCCTTCTAGACTCTTGGAATTCAGATCTAATCAAATCAGGTACATGGTTTTTATTAAGTATAAGACTAGTTTTCCATGGTTGCATAAGATATGATGTATCTTGGGTGACTTATTTGCTTATACTTTGTTGAATGATTACTAGTTTTATGCTTTGCCAAATCGAAATGGAACATAAATGAATTGTTGATGAGTTGTAGCTACTAAGATAAGCACAAATGAGAGATGGGCCAGTATGGTTGTATGATATATTTCCCAGTATGGATGTAAGATGAATTGCCCATGCTAGATGTATGATAAAGAAGTTTGCCCATATTGGATGTATGATAAAGTGCTGATAGAATAGTAGTACAACTGCATATAATGATATGTCTAAAAGATGTGTTTACCTAATTTTCCACCTTAAACAATGATTTTCTTTTCTTTCTTTTGTTTCTTCAAGTATTTGAATTATGCAATCATAGTACTATATTTTGAACCACGTACCAACTTTTGTTGATGATTTTTTTTCTTGTATATTCTAGGTACAAGCAACAAATAATGCCTCTCAAAGTACCTGAAGCTACCAAATAAATGGGCATGGAGGATAGCTAGCTAGATCTCTGTTTCTTATCACTTTTTCAGTTAGATAGTTATTCATTCTTCTAGACGATGTATAGGATGATCTAAATCCTATGTACTTTCATTTCATAAAACTATTCTCTTCTTCTTTTCTGAATAATATGTATGCCTTTATCTTCAATGAATGATGTTTGTGAACACAATCCAGCTCCTTTTATTAAAATAGTTGACAATCACAATCCCTTACATTTTCCTTCTTGACATCTATTAGATATGAGTGCACACATATATAGGGAATGTCAACTTGGGAAGTGTATAGGAATTGGGGTTGTCACAGATGATATCAGAGCCAATGTTCACACATCAAAGTCACATGAACTTCATTCACCCTATTGTGAGTCTAGGGTATTCCTTGAGTTAGGGATATGAAGGGTGGAGGTGTCTAAGATAGAATCTGCCATGGGTCCGGCTAAAGTCTTTGAGCCACTTAGCTTGGCAATCACGAGGCTGCCTATATGGAAGTATAAGTCTACTTGTCCGATACCCTAAATGTCCCCTATTTCTTGGGCATACCTTAATTAGGACCCTTCTCATTTATAGATATTCCCTCTCACCTCCTCTATAGGAAAAATTTCTCCCTCATCTTCATTTATAAATATTTTCCCTCTCACCTCTATGATATAAGGTTAGGAAAAAGAGTCAATCTATTTAGAAGTCCTAAGGATCAACTGATAAGGATTTTAGGGCATCCTCTAACATCAAGATTATTAATAACTAATAAAGAAGAATAATGAAATATAATATGATTCAAAACAAAATGATGATAAATCTAATGTGTCCCACTTAATTTCAGGATGCCTCCCAAGACCCGTAACTCCAAGGCCTCCGAAGAATCATCCTCTAATAAGAGGAAGGAACTTGAACCTCACGAAGAGCCTAATTATGAGAAAATGACGTGGGATAGGTGGGAAGAATATAAGAAAGTCCTCCTTGACTTCATGGAAACCATTTCCCTAAAAGGAACCCTTGAACCCAGCTCTTCTAGGAAGAAGGAGGTGATTGTGCTAGACTTTATAAAACTTAACACTGACACCTTTTGAGGGGAAGACCATCCTGAGGTGCTGGATAAGGCAGAATCATGGACATTGTCTATGGAAAATGCCTTCCGTACCCTAGAAGTACCCAATGAAAAGAAGGTCAAATTTGCCACCCATCTGCTTAAGGGAGGGGCAAAAATCTGGTGGGAAAACTATAGTGGGAATAGGGGAGGAGAGGTGGATAGCATGGAATGGGAAGCCTTTAAAACCCTTTTCACCGACTGTTTAATGCCTATAGCTGAGAGGAAGAGGAATGAGAGAATGCACATTGAGCTTAAACATGGTAGTCTCTCTGTGGCCGATTACACTCAGAAGTTTAGGCTGTTGGAGCGATATGCACCCATTAAGATAGAAGACCGCCTTATGGAACACTTTGTTGACTATCTATCTGCCCACCTGAAAACCCTAGTCATCAACTCCCATCCCAGAAGCATTGATGAATCCCTAGATATGGCCCTTAAGCAAGAAAGGGAACAAGGTTTGCAGAAGCCCTCAAGCATGGGATACCTAGGGTTAACCACCATAGAGGAGGATAAGTCTAGGAAGTTTCACCCTGGCCATAACAAGGGATCAGGTAAAGGAGGAGGTTTAGGAAAAGGAGGATAGCAAAATAATTAGAATCAACTGAAGGCTTTCTGCAATAAGTGTAAGACATGTGGATGAGGATACGATGGACCTTGTCATCACCCCAAGCCTATCTGCTAAAACTGTAAAAAGAAGGGCCATTTCATCGCCAAGTGCCCTAATGTGTCCATCCTTAGCCTCCCTCCAACGGGTGCTCCACCCCCTCAGGGACACCACAACGCTAGAGTTTTTGCAGTTACTACAGAGGAAGGCAAGGCAAATCCCAACCAACTTGTTGAAGGTAACTTAAATTCTTTTCATATATCTAATATATTGCTCAGTGCCTCCAAATTATTTTTGATATAATTATCCTGTGTAGGCATTGTATTCTTGAATAATCATCCTATTAAAGCTTTATTCGATTCTGGATCAACAAACACGTTCATCTCTCAAAATTTGGGGTCTATGTTACATCTGCATATAAGGGATTTGGGATATATTCTTGATGTATCGACTCCTAGTGGCAAAATACTTACCACCTTATAGAAAACTGATACCCTACCTCTAAAATTCAAAAATCATGACATGCCCTTCAAATTCATCCTCTTAACTATGGAGGACTTTGATATTATACTTGGTATGGATTGTCTATACAAGTATCCTGCTCAAATTGACTGTGGAAACAAGATGGTAGTTCTCTCTCAGCCCCATTCTTATTTTGTGGTGATCCCTAGGGGAAGCAGATTCTATAATAATATTATTATTTCCTCTCCTAAAGATAAAAATCTCATTTCTAAAGGATGTAAAAGTCTTCCTCACATTAGTCTCAGAGACCAGTCCTAGTAGAGGGCCTGTCGAAAGACTGGAGGTGGTACATGACTTTCTTGATGTTTTTCCAGAGGAGCCTCCTGGGCTGCCTCCAAATAGAGACATTGAGTTCTCCATAGACCTTCTTCCTAGAACCACTATGATTTCTAGGGAACCGTATAGGATGGCTCCTACTGAGCTTATGGAGTTGAAGAAACAACTACAAGAACTTCTCGATAAAGGATTTATCCATCCTAGTGTTTCCCTTTGGGGTGCGCCTGTTCTTTTTGTCAAAAAGAAAGACGGTTCTATGCGTATGTGTATTGACTACTGCATGTTGAACCAGGCCACTATTAAAACCAAGTACCCTCTCCCTCACATTGATGACCTCTTTAGTCAGCTTAGCACTATCAAAGTTTGCTCAAAAATTGATCTTCGTTCTGGCTACCATCAACTTAAAGTCAAAGATTCTGATATTTCTAAAACTGCTTTTCAAACTTGTTATGGGCATTACAAATTTCTAGTGATGCCATTCGGGTTGACTAACACACCTGGCATATTTATGAATCCGATGAACAAAGTCTTCCAACCTTATCTTGATGAGTTTTTGGTCGTCTTCGTCGATGACATCCTGATTTATTCTGACTCTATGGAAAAACATCGTGAGAACTTGAAGGCCATTCTTAAAATCCTTCAAGCCCAACAATTCTATGGAAAACTTTCTAAATGCAAATTTTGGATTGATAAAGTCATGTTTCTTAGGCATGTCATTTCTGGGGTTAACTATCTGTTGATCCTGCCAAAGTATTTAATGTACTTGATTGGAAACCTCCATGAAATCCTTCTAAAATCCAGAGCTTCTTGGTTCTAGCTGGATATTATCGTCGCTTTATTCCTAACTTCTCAAAAGTGTCACTTCCTCTGACTAAGCTAACTCAGAAGGACGATCACTTCATCTACTCAGCTTCTTGTAAGTCCAGTTTCCAGGAATTAAAGTAGAAGTTGACATCGACACCTATTCTAGTCCTACCATATGACAATGAAGGGTTCATGATCTTCACTAATGCTTCAAGGAATGGGTTAGGATGTGTCCTACAACAATACAGAAAAGTGGTGGCCTTTGCATCCAGACAGATAAAACCCAATGAGCTTAATTATCCCATGCATGATTTGGAACTAGCTGCAATCATTCATGCTCTCAAAATCTACATACACTACTTGTACGGGGCGACATTTGATATCTTCATTGACCACAAAATCCTGAAGTACATCCTAACTCAGAAGGATTTGAACTTGTGTCAACATCGATGGATTGAGTACCTGAAGGACTATGATTTTACTATCAGCTAACATCTAGGAAAAGCTAATGTAGTCATTGATGCTCTTAGTAGAAAAATGGTAGTATGTGCATCTTTATCTATTCCTGAATGAAGGAATATGGAGGACCTGGTGGGCTGGAAGCCACAATTTTTATCTGATCATCTCCAGGTCAACAATATCTCTATTATGTTTGGTCTTCAGTCTTAACTTCTTGAGGCACAGAAAGCTAGTCTTGATCTTGTAGAGCTCTCCTCTGTCCTGACAAAGCCTCAAACACATCTATCTGTGGGTCTCGATGATGGTCTTCTGTACAAGAACAATATGTGGGTTCCTAAGCAGTTAGCTATGAAGACAAAGATTCTCAGTGAGGCACATGGGTCAAAGTACACAGTTCATCCCGACACAACTAAGATGTACAAAGACCTGCAGTGCCAGTTCTGGTGGAGGGGCATGAAGCATGATATTGCTGAATTCGTGTCTAGATGTATGACATGCCAGAGAATTAAGGCAGAACACTAGAGGTCAGGTGGTTTACTACAACCTTTGGAAATCCCAGAATGGAAATGGGAACACATCACCATGGATTTCGTGGTGGGGCTACCCAGGACCAGGAAGGGATACGACGCTGCATGGGTTATAGTGGATCGTCTCACAAAGTCATCTCACTTTCTCCCTGTGAAGACTACTACCAAAGTATCTGAGCTAGCCAACCTATATATACAGGAGATTGTATGTCTGCATGGAGTTCCAGCGTCCATTGTCTCAGACAGGGATCCAAAGTTCACATGTTAAGAGTACATACATTCTTGTTATGTCCATAGTCAGATGTCATTGTGAAAGGTTGATAGACAACAATGACACATAATACTAGAATGTGTATTGGTTGATGACGAAATCTCATAAGTCATAATATGTGATATCAATTCAAGCACACAGATCCTTTTTAGAGAACAAATATTAGGTATACCCACCATAAGAGTGATACATAAATACCATAAATGGTAGTCAAAATCATCTCTTATAGTGTTGGTAGTGATTATGGTTCTTAGACCTAAAGTCATTACACTCATCACATGCCATTCGAAATGCTTTGACATCATCCACCATGGTCCTGAATAAGGGTTTCCATAAAGGTGACGATTTGGTGCACTGTGACACATAGGGATGACTGTGAGTGATGTAGATGGGATTTTCCCTCCCATTGGAGTATGATTCCTAGGCCACTTGATTAGCGAGACTAAGAAATGTATGGCCATGCACCTGTGAGTCAATATGAGATATTAAACTTAATATATCCCAGACAGACAACTCTAGTTCAAGGAACAAATTGAATGTTGAAGAGGATGACAACTCCATGCCTTGAGTTCAATATGGATATCAGTGACAAAGGAACTATACAAACACTATAACAAAAATCACATATTGTAGGTTGAAGTTATTCTCCAACTTTCCATTTACTTGGGTAGAAATGATGTGTGACTAGGCACCACTCTTTACTTGTGATGTCATAATTGGTTATGGACATTCCCTACCGATGTAATATGGGACCTATAGGGTCACGCACATAGGAATTCACCTGTAAAAGGTTTTTATCCATGAATGATGTTTAAGTTAATTACTAAAGATGTTTAGGTATTAAATTAAACAAACAACGAACTGACTATAATCAGAACCATCAAGTTCGAGTGTTGAACTGATTGGTTGGTGTGTGAGGTTGATTGGAAATTGAATTGGCTGATTTCTGTATGAGTCAGGGCACCAACTGATTGGCTCACTAGGTGAACCGATTGGATCAGGGTTAATGAGATGACCAATTCATTGGGTGAATTGATCGGCTCAGTCATACCAACTGAACCTTCTGGTGATTTTCTCGATTCAAGAGAATAAACACCTGTTTCACTTGTTCAATTCGATTGGTACAAGGATTAATGTTGGACATCAATTGGAAATGAATTGTAGATTCAGTTGCAATTAGGAAAACATGTGACATGACCACTTCACTATGTGAATTGATTGGCTCACACTTGTAGTGTGGATGCTTTTCCCACTAGGAGGACAACATCAAACTATTATCCATGGTGAAGGTTAGGAGGAGTAGTAGTCGAGTTGCATTACAACTAGAAGATAGTTTCATGACGACAATGATGAAGAGATGTCATTGGACTTGCTCCAGGACTAGGTATATCCTTGAAACCATCCTTTTCATTATATAGTTATTGACGCAATCCGTTGGTTTCATGGAGAATTAGACGGTAATTTTTTTTGTCTTCACTGCCTACCTGATGCCATATTTCCAAATGTGTATGCTAAAAGATAAATTAGGAATATTAAGTACAGTGGTAGAAACAATCTCATGTAAATAATTAATATCATGTCAGATCTTCATAAATTTTGTTGTGGTAGGAGTGCACTTACTTGTGAAGGCAAGACAACTTGAGCTCACTTTTTTCCTGGGTGTCTCCATCGGAGGTGAGTGTATACAACTTCCTTTTCCCTTTCGGTGTGCATTCCCTTATGAAGCCTTTCTAAATAACACGTGTTAATTGACTAAAGGTTCCTTATCTACCTTATCTGTAAGGAGTGGGATCCCATAGGGGAACCACTCCCCACGAAAATAAAAAGGCAACATCCTGAACCAAACACCAACATAAAATTTTCTCAAAAGGGATATAACCAATTTATTCAACAGGAATGTATGATAATACCAAAGTAGTAGTGGAATATAAAAATCTATCTAACCATTACAAAGCTTCTTATCATTACTAGTCTTTCACCACGCAGGGTGAGATAAAGGAAAAGCTAGCTACATATAGGACTAACTGAGGATCACCTAACAACTTCAAGCAAGTCTCCCATGAGGTTTTAGCTCCCACTTATTGAGGTCCAAGTCCACCTTGATCTCCTTCTCCTAGTCCAATACCTGGGGTTGGAAGTGTACCACACAAAAGGGAAAGGAAAGGTAACATCAGTATAAGCTGATATGTGAATACAAAAAAAGGGTTGAGCAATTTATGGAATAAAATGTAAATAAGTAAAGAATGCTTCCCATAGAAAAGTAAAGGAATACCCAATCATGCATAAAAGAAAGAACAACAACAAAAGAGATACTTGCCATGCAAATAAAATTGTACCATACTAGCACAGATAAAGAATTAGGACACACACCCCACAATCATCAACCTACATGCATGTGAGATAAACATAACACTAGAACAATATAAAAATAAAGGCAGACAAGCCTCACAAACTTGAAACCTGATAGAGATGACATACTGCCAAACTCCCAATATATATAAAATTTGGCCCAAGCCTCACGAAATGAAACCTATGTATGGGGCACCACCACCTCCATCCCAATAATATAGGGGCATACTACCCAAAACTGATGCAATTACACTACTCTAGTGCTACTGAATCACATAGCATGTTTAATGTAGAGGCAAGTAGAAAGTATAGTCAGATTAAACAAAAGTTTCCATCATACTAATGGTCAACATAAACATCCACCACACAAGTGGAAAAAAGATATCACATAACATCAAATAGTATTCCAACATGAAAAAAGCATAGAAAAGACCAAGAGAATGTCCAAATATGATCACAAGATCAATAACAATGTAAGGTACTTCACATGAAGCATTTTTTTCCAAAAGAACAAGATATGGTGTAGGTTAATGTCCATAGGACCAAGAGAAAGATGAAAATAGGTTTCCTTAAAAGGAATAATAGGAAATGCAAACATACCTTATTTCAAAATCCCAGAAACTCTCTTCACCAACCTAGTTGTTTCCAAGATCAACTTTGCTTAATTACAAATTATTCAGATGTATTAGGGTTTGATATATATATATATATATATATATATATATATATATATATATATATATATACATACATACATACATACATACATACATACATACATACATACATGCAATGGAACCCTAATTCTAGACCTTTCTACAAAACATCATATTGTGGACACCAAACCTCAACCAATCGGCTTATGGGGTTCTCCTAATCAATAAACATATTTTTATGTTAATTTTGGAGTTAAGATGAATTAGTTACAATTTTAGGGATTTTTATATTAATTAGATCCCCAAAAATCTATCATAAAAAACATGGAAATCAGTCTTTGAAACTATTTTTATTAGAAAGAACATTTTTTTTTCTGATTCCAAAACATATTTATTTATAATTTTTTTAGATAAGTTGATCATAACATATGGTTTTTGCAATATAAACCAATCAAATAATTAGATAAAGCAACATAGGCAAGAAAATCTGTGTAAAAGAGAACAAAAAGATGGCCGGGCCCACATGACTTGGCCCTATCATAGGCGACCAAGTCACCAGTCGAACTCCCGCAACCTTGGTCCGCAAAGAAAACAAAATGTGAGCAAAAGATGATATTACCCCTTGTGTGAGAAAGCAAGAAAAGAAGAAACGAGGAAGGGCAAGATAGTAATTTGGCTGAGGGGATTCTTCCCCCAACTGCTCATGCCATGGCTGCTTGAGTGGCTTGGCCGAGTTTGGGCGAATCTACCATACACGATCAAACAAGGAATCAAAGGTGGGGAAAGGAAGAAGGAGACTAACTAAACTTGCCTCCACTGTCAATTGATGTGATGATGTCCTTGAGAGGTAGAGAGAAGAGCCACAAAACTAGAGAGAAAAATGCGGTCGACCGTTGTGAAGCAAGATCAAATCGGGGTGAGAGAAAAGTTGGGTATGGTGCGGCGGAACTTGGGCTAGGTTTATCTATTTATAGGGTGTAGTGTTAGGGCGTCTGTGCAAGGGGTTTTTAAGAACCTTTGGGAAAGATTTGGGCAAATCACCATTAATGGAAATGAGTGCTCACTGTAAGGTATCAATCCATGTGAAATATCCTCATGAATATGTTGGTCGAAGAATCTTGAAAAATCATCAAGAAATGAGAGAGAAAGCCACGAGAAATCGACTCCTATTACTGTCTAAACACGGCCGGTCTCCTACTCAAGGTAGGAGACGATGTGCGTACTATCAGATCAAAGACCAGAATGTCTGTATCACTCACAAAAATCAAAATTGGAAACTTTATACAAAATTAGATTTGTAATAAAGTGAAATATAAATAATTACATTTTTTCTTTCCCAATCGAATTGAGGGAGTAAACAAACTCCAAATGATTTGAGAATTGACACCCAGCCTAATTTTGATATTGGGAAATCGAATATGTAATTAGATTTACCTTTTGAGAACTTTTTATGTGTTAAATAAACTAAATCCTATTTCTCTTTCTTCCATCATTAATGACTATAAGATTCTCCAAATTTGATGAAACTTTACCCACAAGTCACATTAGGTATGTTGGATACGAATTTTCCCTTAATTCCTCATGTTGAAGTTGCTTGCATATTTATTTAATATTTTGAAGGTTTTACACACTTTCTCTCTCTTGATATCATCTTTTAATCAAATATTATCAAAATTTAGTGAAAATTCACCCAAAGGTATATTTTAATGAGTAGATTACAAATCTAAGATTATTTTCTACTTTTAGAGTAATTAATTATTTTATTTTGTATTTTGAAGGAAAATCACCTTTTCTTCTCTAAATAAAATAGATGTGATTATTATTATCCTGAATTTGTGAAACTTGGACTCCAAGCAAACGCACATCCAAAGAAAATGAATCTGAGTTTGTTTTGTAACCAATTTGTCTTCCTTTTATGAGTTTACATAATTGGTATCATTATATTACTCAACATGTTATTCATTATTATTATTATTATTATTATTATTATTATTATTATTGCAACCAAAAGGTTATATGCCACTTTTTTGCATGAAATCAAATATATTTATCCTTTATCTCATTTATCTTATCAAATTTTATTGATGTAACATTTACTCCATAGTTCTCTTATGAATATTAATCAATATTATCACATGTGGCTTATTCTATGTATCCTTTATTGATCTCATGACTACTATGAAAGTATTATGGCATCCTTGTTTATATGTCTACATGTTAGGATGATTTATTTATGCATTAACATATTAGGGTTTCAATTATCCACTAATGTGTATATCTTTATTCTTGTTTGGCTAAGCCCAAAGACTAAGGTCTCTAACCTCTTTACCCTAGAATAGGATTAGTCTCTAGGTTTGGTATGTTACAACATGGCATACCTTAAAGGGATTTCATCCTCAAAATCAAAACATCCATGAATAATAAATAATGATTTACCACCCCTTAAAAAGTTTCATCCTAATAAGTCAAGCAAATCTATAGGAACAAAGGTAACTTCCTTACATCCATCCACAATGTACCATGCAAAAAGGAAACATAACTTGAAAGTCTAACTATGAAACTAAGGGTTACCTTCAACATGATCGTCATCATAAACTTCTTGACCATCCAAAGCAAAAACACTTCTAGCTCACCTTTCAACATGTCTTCTACCATTATTGTTACCATTATTTGGATGAGGCACTTGAGGTTGTTGTTGTTGTTGTTGAGCTGGTGCATCTCCATTATGTAGCTTGGGGCACTTAGGTCGAATGTGTTCAGGTTTACCGCAATAATGACATATCACTGGAGTGCCTTGCTGAGGTATATCCTGAGAATAGATGGTAACCATTACACTTAGCACACTTGTCCCTTTTCTGTTCATCTCTTGAGGGTTTCCTCTTCTTGTCAAACTCCCTAGGTTGAAACCTTGGGTAAGACTCCACATCCAAAGATTTATCTACCATCTACTGAAAGGTCAAGGGAAGTTGTGGAATAAGAGCACATCCCACATTGTAGTTGAGCCCTTATAGATATAGGCTAGTTCTACGTTCCTCACTAAGTCCAAAAGCATATCTCTCAAGCAACAAGAACTTTTGCACATAAGTAGAAACAATCAATGAACCTTGATTTAGACTATAGAACTCATCTTCCTTCTTCTTTAGGGCAGCAGTGCAGATGTACTTCCCACGAAAAAGCAAAAAAAAAAAAACTGCTCCCAGGTCATGGTAGAGATATCACGAGTCCTTGCTATCCCGTTCCATCAAACTCGAGCAGATCCATCCAATACATATGAAGCAAATCTAACCTTCTGGTGTGGAGTACATTTTATACCATCAAAAGTCCTCTCCATGGCTAGCACCCAATCATCATCTTTGTCGACCATCTCTATTTCACCTTCACCCTTGAAGGAGGGTGGTTGCATCTTCATGAATTCCATTATGGAATACTCCTTCTGCTTTTCAGGCACACACAAGTTGTTAATCTTCCCTACCATAGTTTTGGCAAAAAGTTTTCGAAACATGGCCTCTTGTTCAGGAGAGATGACTATGCCCATACTAGCAGAACCTGGGGTTTCCTGGCCTATTGATGCTCCACTTCTAGTCAGAGGAGTACCTGGAGTCACTGGAGTGGTAAAGGGTGGATCCATCCTTGCCATCTGAAACCTAGGGTTCTGGGGTGTCTCTTAACCATACTGGTTGTCAATAGTTGAGTTATCTCCCTCCATGCTGTTTTTCCTGCACAAGGCAAGTATACTAGGTATAAGCAACCTACGAAAAAGGTAAACTTCCTAAGAGAGACAAGTTTGAAATAGTTAGATAACTAACAACCACTGGCTCTGTTACCATGTTGTAAGGAGTGGGATGCCAGAGGGGAACCACTTCATACTAAAATAAAAAGGCAACATCCCAAACCAAACACCAACATAAAATTATCTCAAAAGGTATGCAACCAATTTATTCAACATGAATTTATCATAACACTAAAGTAGCAGTAGAATATAAAGATGTATCTAACCATTACAAAGCTTCTTATCATTACTAGTATTTCACCACACAAGGTGATATAAAGGAAAAACTAAATACATATAGGACTAGCTGAGGATCACCTAACAACTTCAAGCAAGTCTCCCACAAGGTTTCAGTTACACGTGTTGAGGTCCAGGTCCACCTTGATATCCTTCTCCTAGTCCAACACCTAGGGTTGGAAGCGTACCCCTCAAAAGGAAAAGGAAAAGTAACATCAGCAAAAGCTGGTATGTGCATACAAAGATTGGGTTGAGAAATTTATGGCATAAAAGGTATCCAAGTAAAGAATGCTTCCTATAGAAAAGTGAAGGACTACCCAATCGTGCATAAAAGAAAGAACAACAACAAAAGATATACTTGCCATAACCAAACAAATAAAATTGTGCCATACTAGCACATATAAAGAATTAGGGAACACACCCCATAATCATCAACCTGCATGCATGTGAGATAAACATAACAATAGAACAATATAAAATAAAGGAGGCCAGGCCCCACAAACTTGAAACCTGATAGAGATGACATACTTCCCAACTCCCAATATATATAAAAGTTGGTCCAAGTCTCACAAACTTGAAACCCGAGTATGGGGAACCACCACCTCCATCCCAATAATAATAGGGGCATACTACCCAAAACCAATGCAATTACACAACTCTAGTTCTAGTGAATCACATAGCATGTTTAATGTAGAGGCAAGTAGAAAGTATAGTCAGATTAAACAAAATTTGCCATCATACTAATGGTCAACATAAACATCCACCACACAAGTTGGAAAAAGATATCACATAACATCAAATCGTATTCCAACATGAACAAAGCATATAAAAGACCAAGAGAATGTATATGATAACAAGATCAATAACAATGTAAGATACTTTACATGAAGTGTATTTTCCAAAAGAACAAGACAAGGTGTAGGTTAATGTCCATAGGACCAAGATAAAGATGAAAATAGGTTAATTGCTCAAAAGGAATAATAGGAGATGCAAACATACCTTATTTAAAAGTCCCAAAAACTATCTTCACCAACCTAGTTGTTTCCAAGATCAACTTTGCCTAATTATAAATTATTCACATGTATTAGGGTTTGAGATTCATATATATATGCAATAAAAACCTAATTCTAGACCTTTCTATAAAACATCAGATTTTGGACTCCAAACCTAATTCAATCAACATATTAGGATCTACTAATCAATAAAACATATTTTTATGTTAATTTTGGAGTTAAGATTACTTAGTTACCAATTTAAGGACTTTTTATATTAATTAATTAGTTCCCCAAAAATCTATCATCAAAAATATGGAAATCAAGCTTTGAAACTACTTTACTAGAAAGAACACATTTTTTCAATTCCAAAATATATTTTTTATAATTTTTGGATAAGCGGATAAGAAGATATGGGTTTTTGAAATATCAATCAATCAAATAATTAGATAAAGCCACATAGGCGAGAAAATCTGCAAAAAGAAAACAAAAAGTAGGTCAAGCCCGCATGACTTGGACCAATCACAGGTGGACAAGTCACTGGTCAAACACGTGCATCCTTGGTTTGCAAAGAAAACCAAACACGAGCAAAAGATGATATTACTCCTCGTACGAAAGGGCAAGAAAATAAGTCAGTCGAGGGGATTCTTCCCCCACCTACTCATGTCATGGTTGTCCGAGTAGCTTGGTCGAGTTTGGGTGAATCTACCATACCCGATCAAACAAGGAATCGAAGGCGGGGAAAGGAAGAAGGAGACTAACTGAACTTGCCTCCACCGTCAATTGATGCGATGATGTCCCCCAGAGGTGGATAGAAGAGCCACAAAACTGGAGAGAAAAATGTGGTCGACCGATGTGAAGAAAGAGCAAACTGGGAAAGTGGGGTGAGAGAAAAGTCAGGTATGGTGCGACGAAACTTGGGCTAAGGTTATCTATTTATAGGGTGTAGTATTAGGGCGTCTGTATAAGGGGGTTTTGAGAGCCTTTGAGTAAGATTTAGGAAAATCACCATTATTGGAAATGAGTGCTCACAAAAAGTATTAATCCATGTGAAATCTCCTCTCGAATTTGTTGGTCAAAGAATCTTGAAAAACATCAAGAAACGAGAGAGAAAGCCACGAGAAACCGACCCCTGTAACTATTTAAACATGAAGGGTCTCTTAGTCAAGGTAGGATATAAGGAAAACACCTTCAGATTCAAGATCAGACGGTCTCTATCGCTCACAAAAATCAAATTTGGAAACTTTATCCAAAATCAGATTTGTAATAAAGTGAAATATAAATAATTACATTATTTCTTTCCCAATCAAATTGAGGGAGTAAACAAACTCCAAATTAGTTGAAAAGTGACACCTAGCCTAATTTTGATATGAAGAATTTGAATATGCAATTAGATTTGCGTTTTGAGAACTTTTGACGTGTTAAATTAACCAAATCCTATTTTCTGTTTCTTATGTCACTAATGATTGTAAGATTCTCCAAATTTGATGAAACTTCACCCACAAGTCACATTAAATATATTGGATATAAATTTGCCCTTAATTCATCATGTTGAAGTTGTTTGTACATTTATTTAATATTTTGAAGGTTCTACATGCTTTCTCTCTCCTGATATCATCTTTTATTCAAATATTATCCAAATTGAGTGAAAATTCACCCAAAGGCATATTTTAATGCGTAGATTATGAATATAAGATTTTCCCATTTTTTGGAGTCATTAAGTATTTTATTTCATATTTTTAAGGAAAAACACCTTTTCTTTTCTAAATAAAATAGTTGTGGTTATTATTTTTATCATGAATTTGTGAAACTTGGACTCCAAGACAAAGCACATCCAAAGAAAACAAATTTGAGGTTATTTCTAACCAAATTGTCTTCCTTGTATGAGTTTACATAATTGATATTATTATATTAGTCAACATATTATTTCATTATTATTATTATTCATCATTTTGCAACCAAAAGGTTATATGCCACTTTTTTGCATGAAATCAAATATATTTATCCTTTATTTCATTTATCTTATTAAATTTTATTAATGTAACATTTACTCCATAGTTCTCCTATGCATATTAGTCAATATTATCACATGTGACTAATTCTATGTATCCTTTATTGATCTCATGATTAATATGAAAGTATTATGTCTTCCTTGTTTACATGTCAACATGTTAGGATGATTTATTTATGTATTAACATATTAGGGTTTCAATTATCCACTAATGTGTATATCTTTATCCTTGTTTGGCTAATCCCAAAGACTAAGGTATCTAACCTCTTAACCCTGGAATAGGATTAGGCACTACATTTCGATATGTTACATTCTCTCTCCCCTTTTATGTGGTCTACTCAACTACATGCTTCTTTGATGTTGGATCAGGTTGTGATGTTTCCGCAGGGATGCTATCTTTTCTTATTTGTGAGGCTTCATCCACCGACGTCATGATTGTGTTTATGGAGAGTGATAGATTCTTTTCTTCTTTGAGTTGAGTTTCTAGAGGGAGGATGGTCGATTATTTTGGTTGTTGGTATGTATGCCCTGAGAGCCAATCATAGATGATTGGTGGGATACATTGAGATTGATTTGATAAACATCAAAGGTGAGCTTCCAATTCTTTCTGGTTCAGTCATATGAGATAGTGATAGAACAGATTGAATGTCTAGAGAATGACAGTACTCAATGACGTATGCCTTCAGGTTCATGACCTGAACGATGAGATCATACGGATGCTAAGAGTTTGTACGTTCTTGTTAAGTCCCTAGTCGGATGTCATTGTGGAAGGTAGATAGACAACAATGACACACAAGACTAGATTGTAGTGTTGGTTGATGACAGAATCTCATTAGTCATGATATAGAGATATCAAACCAAACACATAGGTACTTGTTAGAGAACAAGTGTACCAGACAGACCCACCGTGAGTTTGACACATGGACCATGAGATGGTAGTCACAGTCAGTACTCACAGTGATGGTGGTGAGTGTGATTCTTAGACCTGAAATCACTGCACTCAACACATGTCGTTGGGCACACTTTGACATCATCAAACGCAGTCCTGAAACATGGGTTGTTATAAAGGTGATGATTGGGTGGCTTTGACACATGGGGCTTTTGAGGGGTGAGTGATAGATATGGGATTTGTCCCTCCTGAGGGAGTTTGATATCCATGGCCACTTGATGAGTAGGATTGAGAAAGGCGTGCACGCATGTGTGAATCAGTATATGATATTGATGTCATACATATCTCTTCCGGTCTACTCTGAGATCAAGGAAGTGAATGAACATTGACAGGATGACTGTTCCATGCCTCGAGTTCATTCGGGATATCAGTGACAAAGGAATTATACATTCGATGTAACACCATTCACGAATTGTAGGATGAAAGTTGTTCTCCAACTTTCTACTTTCACTTGGGTAGCACTGATGTGTGACTAGGCACCACTCTTTGCTTGTGAAGTCATAAGTGTTATGAACTTTCACTGCCAACGTGAAATGGACCTGTAGGGTCAGACACATAGGATTTAACCAGGAAGAGGAGTTTTTTCCACAAAGCAATGCTTAGATTGATTACTAAAGGAGTTTAGTAGTTCAATTAAACACTCAATCAGTCGATGGCTCAATATTGTATGGCTCAAGGTGTTGGACGCATTGATTGGAGTATCGGATTGATTGAAATCGCAATTGACTGATTTTGCCCAACCTGTGCTCCCAACCGATCGGTTCATGTGATGAACCGGTCGGCTGAGGTTGCTGAACCGGTCGGCTGGAGTGTCCAGGGCAATCGGCTCATGCCCAGGTTGAAACAACCGGTTCAAGGGTTGAACCGATCGGCTCAACTGGTGCAACCGACCAGTTGGGAAAAGTCATGTCGACAAGAATTTTCCTTTGGTTTCAAATTGCCCAATTCGATTGGGAATAATATTGGTATTCGATACCAATTGGGAAAGAAACAAGGAAAGTCTTTTTGAGCCAGATTAGGACCATGAACCGATCGGTTCAGGGCACCAACCGATCGGTTGGAGTGCCCCAAACGATCGGCTCAGGTCCAACCGATCGGCTCAATGGCCGAACCGATCAGTTCAGTTGTGAACCGATCATTTCAAGTTGTGAACCGGTTGCTTTTTGTGGAAAATTTTCGAACCCTTCTACTCCTGCTTTAGTCCCGCATTGCCCGGGATGGAGAACCCTGTCCCATGACTCTGCTATATATATAGGGGTATTGGGGGCTTCTCAAAGTACAGCTCAGTGCAACCAGTTGCTCTGCAAGTTGTCGTTCTCTCTGGTTTTGGTAACCGTGAGAGAGCCCGAGCAAGTGCTTCCCACAAAAGGGAGGTGCAACAAGGGAAGGACAACTGCAGTTGCAACAGGAGGCAGGAGAGCGTGTTGGCGACTAGTACGTCAACAGGAGGGTGCGACTCCTTCCACTTCCTTGTGGGACAAGGAGTGTGGAGTTCCAGGTGGTCCGTGTGGACTACTACAGAGGTGGGAGGACACTGCCGCTTAGGAGGACAACTGTCATCCGACAGTCCGGTTCGAGTAGGAGTTGTCAGTCCCGGTGCGACCAGGAGCTGCACAGACGTTGCCGAAGTCCAGAGTTGAAGACCGCGCACTGCGCGAGGTATTGTCGCCGAGCAAGCCTCGGGACAAGGTATGATTCCACAAACCATCCTTTCCTATTATATAGACGTTGACGCGTTTCCTCGGTATGGGTTGGGGGAGAAATTTTTTTTTTTTTCCGCTGCCTTCTCTGTCTCCCCTAAAACCCAACAGTGGTATCAGAGCCACGTCAACTGCTCTATATTTTAGGAATATCGATATGATCGATTTTGGTTTGTCGCCTTTATTTATTGCATGCGATGCGAATAATATTGGCTTTATGCATGTCCAATCCTAAATCCACAAATCCCAAATTACATATATGATATGTATTATTAATGCACTCGATACACGTCGCCCTTAAATGAGTTTTTTGGTGGATGTGTGTAGCGTGATTATGGCCTATAAACCCCTATCTGTGATTGGTTGTGTGTGGTTGCTTGCATCTCAGTCTGCGCACCGATCTTCCCTCTCTTATTCCTGATGTAACTCGAAATAATTCGAGATTCTTTCCTACCTTTGCTCCCCCCGAATGTAACTCGGGGTTCCCCTTTTTAAAGCAATGTAATAAATAGGATAGAATTTTATTTCATGTTATGTCAAAGACCGGCGGACATCAAGACGACTGCTCAGACGATCGGTTCAAGGAGTGAACCGATCGGTTGACGTTCCAGATGCTCGGTTCAAGGAGTGAACCGATCGGTTGATGACCAGTTCGAGGAGCGAGATGAGCGGGTGGCGGACATGACGAGATGCACGACGACCAGGCAAACCGATCGGTTGGAGGAGCCAACCGATCGGCTGGTGGCACCCAGACGACCGACTGGAGAGTACAGATCATTCATGTGATGAGTTGATCAACTCGGATGGCAAAACACAGAGTTCATCTTGTACATGTTGCATGTGATGTTGACCTAGATGACCGTGATTCCTCTTGGCTCGAGGAATCACATTAGGATGGCCATAATCATCACTTTTTATTGTTTGTGCATGTTTTCTGTGGGATATAGCATGTATATGATACGTACTATGTATTGTGGTGATTGGATATGTATATGTATATAAAACCAAATCCCTCATTAAAATATTAAGTTTTAGATGCCTTCCAAATGCGACACATGTGAAAAGCTTGATCGACCAAGTGTGGGCACGCCCTAGCATGGTGCACCGTCTATCTCGTGGAAGCGTGAAGGATGAATGTGTGGGTCTGCCCTAGCAGGGTGCATATTCATCGTGTTTGCTTTGGGTCGGACTTAACAAGGTGATATAGATGGGATCTAGTACCTTGAGGCATGGAGATGATCATTGCAAGGAGTTGTATATGACATCTTATCAAGAGTTACATATGATGCAATTGGAAAAAGTTGCCTACCTGAGAGATCTCTGTTGTGGGTCACAGCCCTAGCTGGTCCATGACTTAGAGGATTTCAGGATCTTGCCCACTAGAAGGTTGTACGCTGCAATCTTCTGAATTGATGGTGAGGGCTATCAATTTGAAGTAAAATAGTGGGAGCGATAATTAATTAAAGGCCTAATTATATCGTCAAATTTTCAAATCAATCAAATAAGTCAAAAATGAGTTTTGGACTAAAATTGCATATTTTCCTTTTTTTGTAGTTCAAATGGCAACAAACAACAACAACTTTTCTTTGCGACCGGTCCTTGACAAGGACAAGCTAAATGGGACAAACTTCCACGACTGGTATCGGACATTGAGAATGTTTCTCACTCAAGAGCGCAAGCTCGATGTCCTGGATACTCCAATTCCAGAGGAACTCGCTCCTAATGCACCAAAGGCAGAAAGGGATGCTTACAAGAAGCATTCTGATGATGCCATTGATGCAAAGTGCTTGATGCTATGTTCAATGAACCATGAGTTGCAGAGGCAACATGAGAACATGGGTGTCATAGAGATGATTCTGCATCTCAGGAACATGTATGAAGATCAGGCACGGCAAGAGAGGTACAATGTTTCTAGGGCACTGTTCAAGTGCGTCATGACAGAAGGAGATCCAGTTGGTCCTCACACACTCAAGATGATTGGGTATGTGGAGAACCTGCAGAGACTGGGATTTCCACTGAGCCAAGAGTTGGATACTGACATGATACTGCAATCATTGCCAGAATCTTACAGTCAGTTTGTGATGAACTACAACATGAACAACTTTGATAGGCCACTGTCAGAGTTGTTGGGCATGTTGAGGACAGCCGAGTTACAGATGAAGAAGGACAAGCCTAAGTCCGTGATGGTGATCACGAGCAAGAAAGGCAAGTCCAAGCGCAAGGGCAAGGGCAAAGCTAAGAAAAGTTCTGAAGCTAGCCAGGAGTCCAAGCCATCTTCAGCTCTCAAGGCCAAGGGAGGCGTGACCAAGAAAGGAAATTGCCACCATTTTCAAAAGCCAGGACATTGGAAAAGGAATTGTCCTCTCTACCTGGAAGAACAAAAGAAGAAGGAGGCGACGGAAACCTCTACTTGAAGGTGTCATGTAAATAAACTTGTAACACTTTTTGAGATATATGATATCAAGATGTAAAGTGTAAAGCATTCTTACTTGGGGCAAGTGTTGCCTTTATAGATAGGAATACTTTAGTTTATTTTCAGCCAATAAGGCATGTAATACAGTTATGAACTGCTATTTCATACTTGCCAACAGATAGAAACACTTTATTTTTGCGTATTGTATGACAATGATGGCAATTAATAAAGAGATGTTTCAATTTATAAAGATGTGATCTTTGTGGCAATGCCTTATTTATCTTGTGATATTTGATATGCATAAGATAAGATGATACCTAAAAGTTATACATAACTCAAACAATTTAATTAGCATTAATCATGAGAAATTCATTTCTAGTTTCCATGTGATGGATAAATCTAGACTCTTTTGGTTATAGAACCAGTAAGAGACATGAATATCTTGGACATGATTAATCAATCTTCACTAATGTAGTGGGAGAGTGATTATCCTATTAGGTATAATACATGTGATGTATTTACATACCTATTTGAATAAATGCTAATACTTCAAATGGTGTTTAGAGAAATACCAATATGAATATCTTGAAGTGTTCAAGATTATCATAAATGAAGTACAAATTTGGTAAAGTATTAATTCTTGATGAGATCAATGAATGAAATACTTGGACCAAATGTTTGAGATCCTTATGAGTGATTATGATAGTGTATCATAGTGAACTCATGATTAAGGCATGGTGATGTCTGAATCAAGAAGGAATCATACTCTAAGGAGTTAGAGAATGATTATCAAATAACTAAATTCTTCTTAATAAAAGAATACCCCACACTAATAAAATAAATTAAGAATCACAAGGGTTGTGAGTTCTTATATCTTTAACAGATACACCTCAATTATCTATGTGATGAGTTGTTCATGTGATGAGTCAACTATCAAGATGAATATGAGGAACCGAATCTTGAGTTATGGTTTAAAACCATTACATCCTAAATGACTTCCATGTGAACCATAAGGTATGACCTTGATGGTAGCACTCATTGGATCATATCCATAAGTGCAGATGAGTCTTAAGTGTTAAGACACATGGATAACATTTTGAGAAAGATGATGCTTGTTGATTGCAACTTAATGGCTAAGACATTTGGCATATGGATACTAAAACCGCATTCCTATGAGGAATAAAACCAGGACGTGTACGTGACACAGCCTATAAGGTTTATGAATCCACTAATGCAAATGAAGTCTATAAGTTACAATGGACTAATCAATGTGATTGATTGAGTACAAGCAACTCAAAATTGGATCTTTATTTTGATGATATAGTCAAAGGGTTTGACTGATATGTCAAAAATAAAGAAGGGATCTGTGATTTAGTGGGAGCGTGTTCACATTCCACATATTGATGTGAAATGGAAATGTTCTAGATTGGAAATCCGAATGTGGAAATTATCTTTAAGGAAGATAGAGATGTTTCCTATGTGATAGGAATAGAGATCTATAGAGATAGTTCTCGAAAATCTCTTGACCTGGAAAGAGAAAGCATACATTGGCAATCTGTACTGAAGTGTTCAGTATGCACAGATTCAGTGGGAGAAAACTTGTCCATGTTACATGGATATTAATATCCCAAGGCCAAGTGTCCGATTCTTATGAAGAATGGGAACACTAAGAATAGATATGGATCTATCATGTATGTAATCATCCCATTATCTTGCATGTATGACATGGCAAGAATAAAATGCATTCATCATCTTGTATGTAGGACATGGCAATATGATGTGCTCATCCTGATAACTCGTATGTGTGACATGACGAGTGGATGTCTGTCTATTTCCAGTAAGGGTTACTGGAATACCATGAGAACTTGATAAGTGCTTGTGAAGTACTAGTTCTATGGAGATAAGGAAGAGTTCGATGTAAAGAGTTACATTGATGTGAACTTCCGAAAGGACAGAAAATTAATCTCAATATTTATACATAAGATGTATAAAAGTGAAAGTTTGTTGATAATTGGAAATGTTCCAATAAAGCCATTTGAAAAAGGGGAAAGCCGAGTATCTATGTGTTAGTAAACAACAGTGGATACTATATGGATCTAAAAGTTCATGGGATGAACTTATATTCCACTCATTGATGATAAGTCTGGAATCCTTGATCATGCAATGTGGCTAAAGGTTAGCAAAGGAATACAAGATCGCATATTACGACAACTCCATCTAATACGTATGACGTACAACGAAGAGATGTGAGACATGCAATTTGTACAGACTTTGGCAAGGTGTTGTCATTACTTACTATGTTGGCACTAGAGCACAGTAACATGTGGGACATGTCTGAAGATCACTATGAATATGATTCAAGGGTGATTGGCTCGCAGTGCAAGTGGGAGTCTGTTGGTATGTATGCCCTGAGAGCCAATCATGGGATGATTGGTGGGATACATTGAGATTGATTTGATAAACATCAAAGGCGAGCTTCCAATTATTTCTGGTTCAGTCATATGAGATAGTAATAGAACAGATTGAATGTCTAGAGAATGACAGTACTCAATGACGTATGCCTTCAGGTTCATGACCTGAACGATGATATCATATGGATGCTAACAGTTTGTACGTTCTTGTTATGTCCCTAGTCGGATGTCATTGTGGAAGGTAGATAGACAACAATGACACACAAGACTAGATTGTGGTGTTGGTTGATGACAGAATCTCATTAGTCATGATATAGAGATATCAAACCAAACACATAGGTACTTGTTAGAGAACAAGTGTACCGGACCGACCCACCGTGAGTTTGACACATGGAACCATGAGATGGTAGTCACAGTCAGTACTCACAGTGATGGTGGTGAGTGTGATTCTTAGACCTGAAATCACTGCACTCAACACATGTCGTTGGGCACACTTTGACATCATCAAACGCAGTCCTGAAACATGGGTTGTTATAAAGGTGATGATTGGGTGGCTTTGACACATGGGGCTTTTGAGGGGTGAGTGATAGATATGGGATTTGTCCCTCCTGAGGGAGTTTGATATCCATGGCCACTTGATGAGTAGGATTGAGAAAGGCATGCATGCATGTGTGAATTAGTATATGATATTGATGTCATACATATCTCTTCCAGTCTACTATGAGATCAAGGAAGTGAATGAATGTTGACAGGATGACTGTTCCATGCCTCGAGTTCATTCGGGATATCAGTGACAAAGGAATTATACATTTGCTGTAACACCATTCACGGATTGTAGGATGAAAGTTGTTCTCCAACTTTCTACTTTCACTTGGGTAGCACTGATGTGTGACTAGGCACCGCTCTTTGCTTGTGAAGTCAGAAGTGTTATGAACTTTCACTGCCAACGTGAAATGGACCTGCAGGGTCAAACACATAGGATTTAACCTGGAAGAGGAGTTTTGTCCACAAAGCAATGTTTAGATTGATTACTAAAGGAGTTTAGTAGTTCAATTAAACACTCAATCAGTCGATGGCTCAATATTGTATGGTTCAAGGTGTTGGACGCATTGATTGAAGTATCGGATTGATTGAAATCACAGTTGACTCATTTTGCCCAACTTGTGCTCCCAACCGATCGGTTCATGTGATGAACCGGTCGGCTGAGGTTGCTGAACCGGTCGGCTGGAGTGTCCACGCCGATCGGCTCATGCCCAGGTTGAAACGACCGGTTCAAGGGTTGAACCGATCGGCTCAACTGGTGCAACCGACCAGTTGGGAAAAGTCATGTCGGCAAGAATTTTCCTTTGGTTTCAAATTGCCCAATTCGATTGGGAATAATATTGGTATTCGATACCAATTGGGAAAGAAACAAGGAAAGTATTTTTGAGCCGGATTAGGACCATGAACCGATCGGTTCAGGGCACCAACCGATCAGTTGGAGTGCCCCAAACGATCGGCTCAGGTCCAATCGATCGGCTCAATGGCCAAACCGATCGGTTCAGTTGTGAACCGATCATTTCAAGTTGTGAACCGGTTGCTTTTTGTGGAAAATTTTCGAACCCTTCTACTCCTGCTTTAGTCCCGCATTGCCCGGGATGGAGAACCCTGTCCCATGACTCTCCTATATATATAGGGGTATTGGGGGCTTCTCAAAGTACAGCTCAGTGCAACCAGTTTCTATGCAAGTTGTCATTCTCTCTGGTTTTGGTAACCGTGAGAGAGCCCGAGCAAATGCTTCCCGCAAAAGGGAGGTGTAGCAAGGGAAGGACAACTGCAGTTGCAACAGGAGGCAGGAGAGCGTGTTGGTGACTAGTACGTCAACAGGAGGGTGCGACTCCTTCCACTTCCTTGTGGGACAAGGAGTGTGGAGTTCCAGGTGGTCCGTGTGGACTACTACAGAGGCAGGAGGACACTGCCGCTTAGGAGGACAACTGTCATCCGACAGTCCAGTTCGAGTAGGAGTTGTCAGTCCCGGTGGGACCAGGAGCTGCACAGACACCGTCAAAGTCCGGAGTTGAAGACCGCGCACTGCGCGAGGTATTGTCGCCGAGCAAGCCTCGGGACAAGGTATGATTCCACAAACCATCCTTTCCTATTATATAGACGTTGACGCGTTTCCTCGGTATGGGTTGGGGGAGAAATTTTTTTTTTGTTTCCGCTGCCTTCTCTGTCTCCCCTAAAACCCAACAGGATGACTATTATTCTATTTACATGCTATATTCTTCTACATTCTTTTTAGGTTTAGGTGTAGAGAGTTTTGCTTTTCTGAGTCCCACTATTGTCTTCTAAGGGAATTGTACTACAAACATTGGTTTCTTGACATGTCTTGCATGTTTATCCTCTTTTGAATGTATAGTATCTGTTGTAGGGGGTTCATTGGATTGGGGAAGAGGAGTTGACCTTGATGTTATCTTCAAAATATCCTCCACCGAGAATATGAGCTTATCACAATCATATGTGCTAATCTCTGGTAGGGAGAAGAATGTCTTTTGACTTTCAATATCGATAGAATAACCTATTACTCTTCCTTGCTAGGATGTTTGTTTAAGTTGAGTATTTTGAGTCCATGAACCTCTTCCCGCTTTACTAGGTAAAATGTTTGAGGACCTTCAGATATCCCGATATGCGGGTGATATATGTTACTAGGCCTCCCATACATAATTATCTGGGGGCCTTAAGAGCTTTTGTTATGGAGAGCTTGTCTATCGACAACTTTCTAAATTTTATGGCCTTCTTTTACAAAATGTTTCACTTGATGTGGAGGTCCTCTCATATCATGTTCCTAGTTTTTGGTCATGTAAAGACTGCATTAGGGACGATCTTATGAAGTATTCACATTAGACCAGAGTGCATCTGGGAAGCCTTAGATTTCCCTAAGTTGTGTTCTTCTACCCATGTTAGTCTTTCACATGGTTTTTTAGTGGAGAAACCGATGACTTCTCTATCTAACCTTACCTTATTGGAAAGTTTGACCTATTCATTAGTGTTAATGAATATGTAGTTTAGACATTTATCCATTAGAATATAGTCTTTCTTAACATCCCAGACATCAAATTCATATCCTCCTCTGCATCTTATAACTTCTTCTTTTGCAACTGGAAACTTTTTCAGAGATAACATGAACTCTAAGGTAAGTTTTTCATAAGAATTCCAGTCATTGGAACATATCTTATACACGTTGATGTTTTTTATATGTTCCTTCACTCTATCATATGTGCCTAGTTTGGGTAGGGGTGTCAAAACAACCATATTTTGTCACCTTGAAATATTTCTTGCCCATCATATCCTCCCAACATCCCAAATGTTCATCATACCTGGGTTTAGCAATTGATTCTGGTGATGTGTCGACTACAACTTTCATTGAATGAGCTTCAATTTTTCCCTTATTGGTTCTTGCTTGTTCTTCTTTGGATTCTCTCCCCCTCCCTGGGTTGTTTATGTGCACCTTATGAATTCCATTATTTGGGAATGGATGGATTACTTTCCTTTTCTTTGTCTATGAAGTCTCCTAGAAGGTATATATCTAGAGGCTTTGGGATCCCTTGAGTTTGCTGAGTTTGAGGACTCTTTTTGAAGGATATCATTTGTTCATGCCTTTGGTTCCTTGATGCTTTGCTTGTATGCTCATGCATCCATATATACTAGGGCCTGGTAGTTGAGGGAGTGATGTCAGTGAATCCATCTCAACCAAGGTTGATGGATCCATCTTGGCCAACGTCGATGGCTTGGCATATTCATCAAGGTCGATAATATCACCTAACCAAGGTTGATGGCTATCCAGACCAAGTGGTCGATGACTTTGCCTGACTAGGACCAATGGATAGCCAGACCTATGGTCTATGACTTTGCTTGACCATGGCCAATGACCAGCCAAACCAAGTGGTCAATGGATTTTCCTAATGAGGGTCAATGGTTAGACAAACAGAATGGTCGATGTCTATGCAAACCAAGTGGCTAATGACTAGCCAGACCAAGTGGTCCATGTCGTTTCCTGACTAGGGGTTGATGGCCATCTAGACCAAGTGGTCGATGACTCCCTAGCCTTGAGGGTCAATGACCTACCTAAGTGAGGTGGTCAATAGCCTCATTGGCCAAGTGGTCACTGACATGGACGGGTAGGTGGTCAATGGGTAGGTAGAATGGGAGGGTCGATGGGTTTACTAGTTAAAGAGGTTGATATGTTCACTAGTGATGTGCTGTTTTGACTTTTCAATTATATTGATCTATAAATGACCCCACAACTCTCGACCCTAGGATTCTTTAGGAACCCTTAAGGCTGCTAGAATGTGGTTGGTGCTAAGGGAGGTCAACAACAAGACTCTAGGGAGTGTGAGTGCTTCTTTTGTGGAGGTCTACCTTGCTTTGGATGATCAAAGGCTAAATATCCATGTTATGACCATAGAACATGCAAGATCTTCCCTCCTCCTTGTCTATCTATGATGTTTCTCCTGTAATATACCTCTTTTGATGTGGTCCATGCAAGAATGTGATAGTTTTAGCTTCTTTGGGTGAAAAGTCTCTCCTTTGATCTTCTTTAACCTAATTGAGGCTAGATCTCACTTAAAGGAGCTCTTTGTAGTTTGTTCGGTGGAGTTTTGAGTTTTTATAATGCTCATATTCATTGGAGCTCATGTTCTCCATAAGAGGTGAATGATTCATCAAATGATTTTTCCTTCTTACATAACCTATATGCAAACCCTATTGATGTTAAAAGCCTGGTAAATACGCTTATATATTTGATTTTTATGGGTTGTTTTGGTAGTATATGATTGATTACTGATTTGATCACCTTCCCTTTACTTAAGTGATGATCTATGATGGTAACATTAAACCTTCTTGATGCCATAAGGCTGAAATTTTAAATATGCATGAATTTTCCCTAAAAAGGATATCTTCATGGGTCATTGGATACCATGTTGGGAGAAATATGAAAACCCTACCTTCCTTGATGTTTGTATGACTATTTAATATGGAAACACTAGTTTTTTTCCAAGTTGTTATAATGATGGAATTTTATTGGTATATGTGATTCCTGCTCAAAATTGGATTTTTATGCATATTAGGGTTCTCCTTATATCTCCCTCCAGCTAAGGAGTTTGTATACAAATTTTGGCATGGTTGTTTTTTGTTGAAAATGCAAAGAGAAGTACACCTTTTAAGGTAAAAAGATATTGAATGCATGTGAGGACTTGGCCTTGATATGGACTCAAATGATGATTTAGGCTAAGTATGTACACTTTGATATGTGATATGAGGCTCTCTATATCTTCTAGAGTTCTTAGGTTTGATTAATGTTGTTGTGTGTCTTTAATTACTACCATGTATCCTATATACTTTTGAAAAGTTGAGTAAATGGATAAGTTAATTAAGTGAAACCCTAATCATGTAGTGTCAAATAACCCTAAAAATACTGTAGTGTTCAAAACTCGAGATACTAAAATGGGTAACCTTTTATCAATTTTGGATTGTGTAAAGATAAAGTCATATACATGGAGAATATATAGCTAAATATGGGGTCTCTTTTTTTAGTACCCAAATGATGAATTTATATATGAGTGTGGTCAAGGCTATATCTCCAGTTATATGTAACAGTATGAATGAGATATGTGAGTTCTTAGTCCCATGTGACAGATGTCATGCCTGAGTACCCAAGATGGACCTAATTGTGGTTGGATTTGAGCCCCTACTAGTAGCTTTCTAGATGATGTTCCCCTACTTTTTAAACTCACCAATTGATACACGACTACATGTTATGGTGATCGATAAATCCTAAGGTCCTATACAGTGACCTAGGGGACTTCACGGTACTATTTAGTGGTTTGAGTGGTACACCACAAACCACCCAAGGATTTAATAATAAAATAATTAACCAAGACATGTTGTAACTACCTCACTTCTCAACAACCCCCAATTAAGGAAGGCCTTAAAGTTGAGAGCCATTACCTCCAATTCTTAGAGCCCCAAACATTTTAAATGATATTTCATAATTTATAATTTCAAGTAATATGTAGAAATATAAGGAAACTTATTAAGGAAAAACCTGATGGCAATGGTGTCTAGAAGGGATCATGATTTTGAGGGTTGGCAATAACTTCCTTTGCACCATCAAGTTCGTATGTGAGGACTCCCTTAACTAATGTGATATCGGCCTGGCCCAGAACCTAGGATTAGCCTAAAGTAATGTTTCCTCTAAAGTCTTCTCATCTCGACTTTCATCCACTTCTCATCCTCTTGCTTGATAACCCCAAAAACGAAATTTCCCTCCTCATATGAAGTTAGGGTGTTTGAGAAGAAGTAGGATTAGGGCCATCCTTCACCAATTAATGTACATGTAATGTGGAGATAACAATGTACATATAATGATGATAAAGAAAAGAAAAACTATTTTGTGGATTTTTCCTTATGAGGGTAGCCCTAGATGGGACTAGGGTTAGTTTGGGAAAACCCTAGTGGGTCAAGGGACATAAAATCCTAAGATGGAGGTTGTAAGTTGAGTAGTCCCTGACCCTAACCCAAAACCCTAATCCTGGGAAATGGGAGTAGTGTGGGTGACAGAGTAACCTTATCCATATGAAACTTGATTAGAGTGGAAAGGAATAAGAAAAGATATAAATGGGTTTAGGTGACCCAGTTTTCCATGCATGGATATGGAGAAATTCATGCATGATGCATATGAAAAGATTTGAATATACATGAGAGACGTAAATAACCAATGGTTATACATGAAAATGAAAATATGGATATAACTTGCTCATCACCCTAATGCTATCTCTAGAGGAATGGATGGATAAAGAATACCCCCAGTGAGTGGGTATGCTTCTCCAAATAGTGGGTAAGATGATGAGACTAACCCCAGCAAGTAGGTAAGTTATTGAACGTACCCCTAGAAAGTGGGTATTCTATTGAAACTACCCCCATCGAGTCAGTATGTTATTGAAATTATCTCCAGAGAATGAATATGCTACCCCCACTGAGTGGGTATGACACTAAAATACCCAATGAGTGAGTATGATATTATGGGCACACCCCCGTGAGTAGGTATAATTGGAGGTTACCCCTAGTGAGTGGGTGCATCATTGAAATACTCCCAATGAGTGAGTATGATGCTGTGAATACCCCCAGTGAATGGGTATGGATGGACATCACCCCAAATAGTGGGTAGATAATTGAAATACTCCCAGTGAGTGAGTATGAATTCCTCCCAATGAGAGGGTATACCCTAGAGATTGAGCAAGTAAGGGTTGATAAGTCATAATATAAAATCCATGTTCAACATATTATGGTCACATAAAAATAAAATTTCAACTTTTAGGGTTGGTGTCGCGACCTTGGGTGCGTTAACCCAAGAGTGGGAAAAGGACCTATGGGGGAGGCAAAACCTTATACATTGGGTTCAGGTTGTGTCTAGAGATCCTAAATTCCTCCTGTGAGCCAAGAAGGCACCCTAGGTTAGGACCTTCCCTAGAAGGGTGAGATTATAAATCAATTTAAAGATGGAGGTAACCTTAAATGTCACCTAAGGTGTGAAAAATTCAGTCTACAAAATATGAGAGAATAAATATTGAGTATGAGTCTCTAAATCTAAGTATGCCATCTCTAAGGATCATGAGGAAAAGTCACTATGGAAGTGGCTGATAGTATGGGCCCAAGCCTAGAAGGGAAGGTCACTGTGAGACCAATGAGGGAACATAAAGTAAATAATGATCACCATAAGAGATGGGGAGAATCCAGTTTAAAGAATTAAATATAATATAATGTGCCATAGATAAACCCTTGGGAAGGGTAGAGCCCTAGGTCAATCCTAAGTTCAACTAGGGAGTATTAAAGGTACATAAGACCAATGAGATTAGAAGATGATTGTGCCCTGAATGCATAAGACCATATGATCAGGAGGTAACAACTATGTATGCCTGAGGCCCATATCTTAATTGATTGGCCACCTTCATGAGTTCATGAGGCCCAATGGGTGAATGTGAGAGGCACTCCCTACATTCATAAGGATGAGATCACTCCAAGATTACCTATACCCCTAGAGACCTTGAGGAAGTGGCTAAGGCTCATATACCTGAGGTGTAAATGTAAAAGATATAAAGAAGTCATGTAATAATGAGATCTTAAGGGGATTTGCGCACAAACTCAAGAGTGAAAACGACACTTGACTTCATGAAATATAAGGAAGTTGTGTAATTATAAATTAGGTATGGTTTAGAGTCATGTTAAGAATGATTCAAACTAAACTATGAAATTTTAGGATAATGTGTGTGTAAAATATCTCTTCTCTTGGAATGGAATGAACTTTGTTTTTGGGCTGCATTCAAACACTTACTTAATTTCATTATGATAGAGAGAGATTGGGGTAGACCCATGTATGCTTAAAATGGACAAATGAGAATGAATACATTAAGTTGAACTTAATGACATGATGTGGGGTTGGAGGTGTTACCTCACCCTTTTGTGGGAAAAATGAATGATAAATTGGAACTTAGGTGAAAAAGTAATCATGAAATGAAAAATGAAATTCAAATGAATATGAAGTGGCTATGTGGTATTGGTATAAAATGAATAAGAATGTGGATGTACCTTGAATTGAATTAGGGGTATCAAACTTAGTTATAATATGAGGAATTTGAATATCAATAAAAGATGCTAAATAGGGTTTCTAACCCTAAAAGATTGAAATTTAAGTTGAGTTATCATTCACCCTTAACCTTACTGGGTGTGAATTTTGGGGACAAAATTCCTTTTAAGGAGGGGTGAATGTTATATTCTCAAATTTTGGTAAATTTGAAATACATAAATATAAGACTTGATCGAATAAGCAAATTTCCAAATTATATTTGATAGAATAACAATGGTGACCACTTTGTGTCTTGGGTGCAACCCATGGCCCAAGTGAGGCCCATGAGACTATTTGCTTTGCAAATATGTCCTTGTGGAACAAGCTAAACAAAAAAGAGATTTCATGCATAAATAAATAGAAATGACTCTATGAATTGTTGAAAAATAGAAATATGAAATATTGGAAAAGATTCCAAAAGAAAATAAGGTACACTGTGTTTCAGATAAATAAAAGAGTAATTATCTATCCAGTTTGGCAACACATGTTTTGGGACATCAATTAGTATTCTTTTGATCTAACTTTTGGTAAACTGGAGAATAATAAGATCAAGAATGGAATTCTAGAAATCGGGAGAAAAGGGATATTCCATGGGATAATGATATTTTTTTAGATAATGTTTAAATGAGTAGGTTTTGTTTGTGAAAAACACCTCTATAAATCCCAAATTACTAGATATAGATTGAAAAAAGCATAATGGGTTTCCTTGAAGTAAGCATAATTAAATTGGGAGGAATATCTCAAAAGAGAGAGATAAAAGAATATTCCAAAGTTCACGATGAAACTGCCCAATAAAATGTAGTGTATTTATATGCTTTTCTTTAAATGGCTTATTGTTTCCAAATCCAAGTATCAATAAGAATGTGGTGGTGTTTTTTGTGAACCTTGGATTAATAGAAATAAGAGGCAAGAATCTCATATATGGGAATATGTTTTCCTAAACAAGATTCCTTGCCTTTCTCCTATTTTTTAGTTGGAGACCAATTTCTAAATAAATAATATATCTTGAAAATATATTTGGAAAGACATTGAATATTTTCCTTTAAAAACCATGCATACGTTCTTTTTGCATATTTGTCATAATTGTGAGAGGTAAAGAGATTAGTATGATGGAGGTAAAAAGAAAAGGACTTATGATGGGATACTTTGTCTTGTCTATATGGCAAGGATTACTAGATCGACAAGCAATTAACAAAGAAGTACGTGTACATCCTATCATGGAAGTTTCCTCCTACGAGGATCATAGAGTTGAAACCCTATCCATATGCTTATAAAAGGCCTCACTGTCATAGAGTCTCCATGACAAGGAATCTCTGCAAGCCTGTAACGACGACTTAGTTATTTGGCATTGATCTACCTCTCCTTCTTGTCATGTGCAAGGAAGAGCACTATGACTTGTACCCACCACCGAATCTCGCCTATATCATAGGAACCTACCCTAAAAATCATATTGACATCCCTTAATCCATCACATCTTCTTTTTTACAGCCCTAACAGACACCAGGGTTCCTTGAGGGAAAGCTTCACATCTGGTCAAGGCTCCCCCTGAGTCACTCACAAATAGTTTCCTAGAGTCTCTGGGCCACCTTGGAGCCTGAGGGAGGCCGTCACAACAACGTCATGAGGTGAGTTCCTGGAGGAAGGCTCCAACCACAGTCCCCTGTCACGACAGCAAGGACGTGTGTGCTTGAGTACGGGAACGAGGAGGGGGCAGTGTGTAAAACCACAAAGAGGGAGGGGACGGAGTCCCATTTCTACTAAACCTACTCTCTTTAGTTAGGTCATGCCACAAAAAGACCATGAAGGAACTCACAACTTGCAAACAATGGGTATGTACTAATGTGTCAACTTTGATTAATTGATTAGTAATTAACTTGTGAAAATTTTAGTAATTACTAGGATGATCAAATTGCTGGAAGTTATATACGGAAGTTGATTAGGAGGACAAGAGGAGTCTTAATAGAATATTTGCAAACTCTGATTATGATTCTTAGTCTAAAAAGTGCCTTGAATACATTTTTAGTAAGTGATTAGTATATGAAAACCCTAGATTTGAGTATTAACATGTTGAATACATTCAATTCCTTTAATTCATGTTATAATGTAATATTGATGAATATAATAGTGATCCAATATGATCTTGATCATAATGATGAGAACTAGAGTTTCTAATGTGGATGATCATGCATATGATTAATTAGGGTTTCGAAATCAAAGTTCATAACATGTGATAATCTTAATGGACTTAATGTAATCCAAGTGTACATATAGAAGGATATGATAAATCTAATGATTAGGATTTAGAACCTAATATTCTTTATCATTAGGATCTTAAGATGCATAATATAACATAGTTGCTCCTAATGACATAAAAGTCCTAACTTGGTAATCAGGGTTACACATGATGCATAATGTGGATTAATAACTTTAAAAAAGTATTGTGCGATGGAGTTAGGGTTTATACCCTTATTCCCTATCCAACCATGAGATGAATTGAAACCCTAGATTAGGAACCAAGTAGGGTTTAATATGATTAATGTTATGGTGACACTTTAGTATTTAAAGTTGCTTTCTTGATTTGCTTTCTTGATTGGATAATATGCTTAATGACTACAAGACATGCATGGCTCACCAGTAAGGTATGTGGTTATGCATATGACTACCCATATTAGTTTGTCAATGTTTTTCGAGTGTTTCTTGAGGATTGATCAACTAAACTGTTGGATGTTTATTTACACACTATTAAATTATAACACTACTATGAGTATCACATAAAGAAATATTATGTGTGATAAAGTGGTTTTCTAAACTCTTTTATACTTGTTCCTTTATTTTACCTTAATCCTAAACCCTAATTCAAAGAAAGATTAATTGATCAATCAAAGATTGGAATCTCAAGCTCAAACTTTGCCAATATGTAGGGAGCACTATTGTGAACCTATGTTTCAAATTTCATGCCAATAAGATACTCCTAGCTCTTTCCATGACTTTACAAAGTTTTCATCTAATTTTTTTAATCAAATAAATCTGATTAACATATGAACCATAGGTTACATTGTGGCTGTGACAATTAAATGTCACGCAGGCTGACTTGATAGTAACCTGACTCAGTAGAGCCATCACAACTGTCCAAGAATGCTCCCTCAGATTTGGGTGGGATCGGACGGCCATGAGGTCGTCACTAACCTCCGCTTGACTCACAGATCGTGGCTACAACTACGAGGCTTGAAGCCCGATCACGATATCCCTCTCCATCCCATATCATGAGAAACCAACCGAAGCAATGAATCCACCTCATCCCCATGAACCTAAGGAACATTCACACGTCCCCTGAAGACGAGCAGAAGTGCTCCCACAATCACACCGGCGAACACCCCCTCTCCTACCTCCATTAACTGAAATGGTCGTCTGTGTCTCACTCAATCCCATGCTTATTTAAGCATCCTAAGCACTTCACCAACATCCCTTTACATCATACCTCACTTCAATTCACCCAAAGATAGCCCAGAGGACTCCAGCTTCAAGCTCGCCCCTTTCTTTTCTATCCGCCGCCACCTAGCTCCTGACCTGGCCACTCCTGTCCTCCTTGCTCCAAATTGACCTTCCACCTAGCCTCGGGGTACCTCCAGCTACCTCAATGACACCTTGAAGCACCCCAGTGCTGCCTGATGCTCCCCCACAGTCTCTCCTCTGTCGCGAGCTACTCAGTCCATTCTTCCTCTTGGCGGCGCATCGATCCAAGGGGAACTGAGCCCCGAATCTTGGCCGTCCAGCTGCAGAAGGACCTCGTGAAGCTAACCTGATCATCACCCGTGCACGAGGAGGAGCACAACCATCGCCTGAGCTCATCGGGGATCAGATATGACCACCTATTATGCAGCACTGAGCAAGAAGACTGAAGTCCACCGAGCCAGTTGGACCAATAGAAGCCTTCCACACAGATCCACGCGGACCAACCAGGCTTTGACAAGTAAGAATCCAGAATATCCAAACCAGCAACTCTCTTCCCTTTTCTAGTATGCACCCAAAATCTTGACCATTAGATCTGAGCATCCAACGGCTCATCTTTCCTATTTTCTTTTAATTATCTCAGATTTTCAATAATCGCCAAGTAAAAGTCCTGATCTTTGGAAATTCATTATAAATAGTAGGAATGTCATAACAATACAAACAAGTACTCTATTTTAATCATAAAAATATGAGGATCACGATTATGATATCTGTTGACCCTAAATTTGACTTGAATAAAGGATCTTGCCCAAATATGTTCATATCTTGTTTAATTATTTAGAAAATACTCGAACCTGATTAAATCACCAAAAACCTATGATCATCATCTTTTTGCATCTAGGTAATTAAGGAATGATCATATCCAATTATTATGACTCAATTAGCAATAAAACCTAATTATCACTCTTTTCCCTATTTTGACTTGTCAATATGTGCATAATTAGTCAACTTGATCTAAAGACCATGGTTTTGACCTTATAACCTTACTCTGATATGACACTACTAATCTTGAACTCAATACATACTCTAAGACTCATACTCAACTCTCATGACTCCAACACTATAAAGGGCCTTTTACACATTCTTTAGAATAATGGTGATTTGAACAAAATAACTAATAAATACCAAATCTCCAATAATTTCAGGAAATCAAAGGTACTAGTGTGGAGCATCTCTGGACTCCCCACTTTTGAGTAGAAGGTACACCATTACCTCTTGTTGGCTTACTATATTTAATGCTTGATAACTATGAGTAGTAGAACACTTGGCATAAGATATTGAATGAAATGAATGTAACCTGTATGATGCTTGAATAAATTGCTATATGTATGGTTTTGACGTTTTATCTGAATTTCTATATGCATACCTTGAACACCTGCAAACATAATATAGATGTTCCATCATAAGATAGCTCATAAACCACTTGGTGGTAGAGTGCATGCATAATGATCACAAACCACTTGGTGGTAGATCATATGATGTTTGTATAATGATCACAAACCACTTGGTGGTAGATCATAAGGCCTGAAGATGTCAAAGCCGTAGTGGCAGACACACGAGATGTATGATGGAAAATATGTTTAAAAGATACATGTTCACGTTTGTTAATAAACTCTTGCTTAGTATTAATATATTGTTGTAATTTCTTATTACTGCCAAGTTTACTTTTATCCTTATTGCC
Source organism: Alisma plantago-aquatica (assembly GCA_963693085.1). Taxonomy (NCBI): domain Eukaryota; kingdom Viridiplantae; phylum Streptophyta; class Magnoliopsida; order Alismatales; family Alismataceae; genus Alisma; species Alisma plantago-aquatica. Next base: position 588,502,115 of record OY856413.1, on the reverse strand, counting down.
AAGTATGAAAAGAGGTAAATTAAATGACACATAGGCGTACTCAGTACAATATATTTATATATTGTGTTGACGTGTACCACTTGCATATGTTTTATAGGTACCTTCTTCTTATGATGCTTATGATGAAAGGAAGATGATGTCACTACTCTATATGCTGGCTCACAAAAATCAGATCTATCATGGGGATGCTAAAGCTAAATGGGACGCTTAGATTATGTTATTTTCTTCTGTAATTAGTTTCTCATGTATTAAGTTTTCTTCTATAGAACCCCTATGCCTTCGGGCCCCTATGTAATGAACAATTTGGTTTATGTATGGAAGCTCTTTATTTGGTGCATTTATATATTCATGTGTTTGATCCACTCAGGGATGGGCAACTTTAACTCTATTGTACACCTTATGTTGGCATCTGAGGTGTAGAGTGGTGTTAGGTTGTTAACCCATGAAAGATGATATCAGAGCAGGAACATGAATCAATATAGGTGTACTAAATAATTAGTAACCTTACCTAGACCTGGGGTAACCCACATTTAGTAGTAAATTGCCGAGGTGACTAGAAGGGTACCTTGCGAAAGGTTTTGACATAATCACTCTCCCCATCCGTTTTCACGGTGTGAGGGTTCCCACTGCAAGCTATCTGCCTAGCTAACGTAATTATTGTTAAAGTGGGCACCCTTACCTTAGAAAAATCTTTCCTCTCATCTTTTCTCAATTAAGGACTACCCCCAGCCAACCTATTTAGTGAATAATACACACTAGGCTTCTCATCTACTTTCTCTCTCATAACTATGATCAAATGATATACTCTCTCTATTATGTGGGTAGATTAGGAGAAATGGGAACAACTAAAAGACATGAAAAATTGGATAAATATATGCCATGATTGCTGAATCTTTTTTGGTTGCATTATGATCTATCTCAAATAAATCTCTAAAGTATCTTTTATACGAACTTGCAGATGCCTCCAAAAAATAGGTCCAAGAGAACAAGATCTAGTGATGGCTCTGGTGATGAATCTCAATCGCGCCCTAGTAAGACCATGGCTGTAGGCAATTGGGAAGAAGAAAAGAAGGTGATGTTGGAATGCATGCATGCCCTAGCCCTCAAAGAAACCAACAATAGTGCCGCATCCTCTAGGACCAACCCTGAAACCACCATTAGTCACTTCCTTAAGCTCAAACTCGAAACCTTCCATGGAGAAGACTTAGGTGAAGTCCTAGATAAAGCTAATGCATGGATCCTATCTGTTGAAAATGCCTTTAGAGCCCTTAAGTGCCCTAAGGAAGATAAGGTCACCTTTGCTACCTACCAACTTAGGGGGTCCACAAAGTTGTGGTGGGAAAATTATTACCATACACGAGCACTTCCATATGCCCCCATAGGTTGGGAGGAGTTTAAGTGGATCTTTACCAACTGTTTCATGCCCATATCCGCTAGGAAGGAGAAGAAGAAACAATTCAATAACCTCACTGAAGGAAACCTATCTGTTGCTGACTTAGGGCCTTTAGACTCCTAGAGCGTCATGCTCGTAACCTTGATGAAGATGAAAAAGTTGAACACTTCATAGATGTCCTTATCCAAGAAATCAAGGTTTACCTTTGAACCTCCACGCATCCTACCTTTGAAGCTGCCATCAACAATGCCCTTACCCAAGAAAGAACCTTAGGGAAGAACAAAGCACCAAGCTTGGGATACCTAGGCCTAACCGATGCATCCGTCACCAAGGGCAAGGAGAAGGAGAATGATAAGAAGAAGCCTAATATCCATGGCATGGGAAGAGGAGGAGGAAATCACCATAGAGGTCAATCATACTGAGGAGGACCAAACCGGGGAGGCTGAGGCCAAGGTGGACCACACCGAGGGTAGTCATTGGGTCCTAACATGTGCAAAAACTATGGAAGCAAACATCCAGGGAGATGCAAGTTCGAGAAACTTGTACGTTACTATTGTAAGAATGAAGGGCATATGAGGTACAATTGTCCAAATCTGGTCCAGGGGGCACCTCAGAACCATCCTGCCCCATTACCTCAGCCTGGAGCTCCACCTGTTCAGCCAGCTGTCCCTATAGCTCAGGCTCAGCCAGAATGTCGTCAGGGCCGAGTCTTTGCAATTGATGTAGAGGAAGCTAAGGTCAATGACAACCGTCTGATTGAAGGTAATAATGTTAATAATTATTTATTAAAATAAATATTTGAAAACCATGATCTCGTACAAAATCATAATGTAGGTATAATATGTCTCCAAGATCATCCTGTTGTGTCCCTATTCGATTCAGGATCAACACATACCTTCATATCTAGAAATCTTTCTTCCATGATCAAGCTAGAGATTAATGATCTAGGTTATATCTTGGATGTGAAAACTCCCAGTGGCAAAATATATACTTCTCTTCATAAAACCAAAACCTTGCCTTTTTCTTTTGCTAATCATGAATTTCAATCTGGTTTCATTCTTCTTGATATGGAAGATTTTGATCTAATTTTGAGGATGGATTGGCTCTTTTCCAACTTTTCTATGCTTGATTGCCGAGGCAAGAAAGTAGTCTTTTGTGCACCCAATTTATAAACCTTTGATTATTTCCAGGAGAATAGAAAGAAACTGAAATATGATTATTTCCTCTCTTAAAGCTGAAACCTTGATAGCCAAAGGATGTAGAGCCTATCTTGTTGTTCTATCCATGCCTAATCTTAAGGTGAGACCTTTAGAGAGCTTAGATGTGGTGAGAGATTACCCATACATTTTTCCTGAGGACCTTCCAGGGCTGCCTCTAGTTCGTGAGATTGAGTTCTCAATTGAGTTAGCACCGAGCACCACACCAGTCTCTAAGGCACCTTATAGGATGGCACCTGCCGAGCTCGTAGATCTCAAGAAACAATTAGAGGAACTTCTTGATAAAGGCTTCATCCATCCTAGTACTTCCCCTTGTGGTGCTCCTGTCCTTTTTGTTAAAAAGAAAGATGGGCCAGTGCGAATGTGTATTGATTATTGCATGATCAAGCAAGCCACCATTAAAAATAAATATCCCCTCCCAAGAATTGATGATTTGTTTGAACAGCTTCATACTGCCACTGTGTTCTCCAAGATTGACCTTAGATCAGGCTATCATCAATTATGAGTGAAGGATTCTGATATTCTAAAGACAACTTTCAGAACTAGATATGGACATTATGAATTCGTGATGATGCCGTTTGGCTTGACTAATGCTCCTGGAGTGTTTATGAATCTGATGAATACTATCTTCCAGCCATTCCTTGACAACTTTGTTGTGGTCTTAATTGATGATATTCTTATATATTCAAATTCTGTTGATCAACATCGTGAACATCTCTAGAAAGTCCTTGATGTTTTGAGAGCCCAGAAATTGTATGCTAAATTATCTAAATGTGAGTTTTGGATAGACCAAGTCATGTTTCTTGGCCATGTCATTTCGGGTGGGAAAATTTCTGTTGACCCTGCCAAAGTTTTAGCTATCCTTGATTGGAAAGCCCCTACCAATGCTTCTGAAATTCATAGCTTCCTTGGCCTAGCAGGCTATTACCGTCGTTTCATCCTTAATTTTAGAAAAATAGCCCTACCCATGAGTAAACTTACCAGAAAAAATGCCAAATTCGTTTGGACTCTTGAGTGTGAAGCTAGTTTCCAAGAATTGAAATCTCTCTTGACTTATGCTCCTGTTTTGACCTTACGTTTTGGTAATGATGGCTTTGTAATATTTTCTGATGCTTCTAAAATGGGTTTGGGTTGTGTCCTAATGCAAGACGGTAAAGTTGTTGCCTATGCCTCTAGACAATTGAAACCTAATGAGGTCAATTATCCAACTCACGATTTGGAATTAACTGCCATTGTCTATGCTTTCAAAATCTGGAGACATTATCTATATGGTGGTACTTTTGATATATTCATGGACCAAAAAAGTTTCAAATGCCTCTTGACTCATAAGGACCTCAATCTTCGACAGAGGAGATGGTTGGAGTATCTCAAAGATTATGATTTCACTATTGTATATCATCCAGACAAGGCCAATGTTGTAGTTGATGCTCTTAGTCGTAAGAAGTTGATTTGTGCATCAATGCGTCTGGAACCTTCATCTTCTGGGTCATCTCAAGTAGAATCTGGCTCTATTATTATGGAAAATATCAATATTATTCATGGTCTTCTTTCTAAACTCCTGATATCTCAAAAGAACAACCCTAGCTTGGAGGAGATGATAGCTCTTGTGGCTAAGCCCCATACCTATCTATATGTTGGTATGGACGGTGGACTGAGGTACAAGCATAGGATGTGGGTACCAGAAGAGTCAGAAATTAAGAAGTGTATTCTGCAAGAGGCACATGGGTCCAAGTATTCCATACACCCTGGATCTACTAAGATGTACAAGGATCTGTAGAGACACTTTTAGTGGAGAGGTATGAAGAATGATATAGCTGAGTTTATCTCTAAGTTTCTCACTTGCCAGCAGATTAAGGAAGAGCACCAACGTCCTGGTGGTCTATTACAACCCTTACCAATTCCCGAATGGAAATGGGAAAATATCACCATGGATTTCATGGTGAGACTATACAGGACCAGGAAGGGTTATGATGCAGTTTGGGTCATAGTAGACTGGTTAACCAAGTCTGCACATTTCTTACCTATGCGGACTACGACCAAGGTTCCTGAGCTTGCTGAGTTGTATATAAAGGAGATTGTACGGCTGCATGGAGTACCAATATCTATTATTTCAGATCGGGATCCAAAGTTCACATCACATCTGTGGAAGCAAGTACAGAACGAGCTGGGTACACAGTTGAATTTCAGCACATCATATCATCCTCAAATTGATGGCCAGTCGAAACACACTATCCAAATCTTGGAGGATCTTCTCAGAGCATGTGTCTTGGATTGGGGAGGATCTTGGGATCACTACCTTCCATTAACAGAGTTCGCATACAATAATAGATACCAATCAAGTATTGATATGCCACCCTATGAAGCTCTCTATGGTAGGCCATGTAGATCCCCTCTCCATTGGGATGAAGTTGGATAAAGGAGGATGCTAAAGTCTGAGGAATTGCAACTTTATGCTTATAAGGTGTCTTTGATTAAGAAGAGGTTGAAACGGGCCCAGGATCATCAGAAGTCATACGCAGATGCACATAGGTCTGATAGACAGTTTAAGGCTGGTGACTATGTTTTCTTGAAGATCAGACCTATCCGTGCCATAGCAAAGAACAAAGGGAAGCTTAGTCCGAGATATGTGGGTCCCTTTGAGGTTTTGGAGCACATTGGTGAATGTGCCTATCGACTTGCTCTTCCTCCACAGTATAGTATGATGCATAATGTTTTTCATGTATCCAATCTGAAGCATTATGTGAAAGATGATAGTCATGTGTTGAATCACAAGCCACTGGAGTTGTGAGATAATCTCTCTTATCTAGAATATCCTACAAAGATTCTTGACTCCAGAGTCAAAGAGCTCAGGAATAAGCAAATCTAGATGGTGAAGGTGTAGTGGAACCATCATGGTGCAGAAGATGTAACCTGGGAACTATGAACGGATATGGAGCAACATTTTCCTCACCTCTTTCATCCAGTCTAATTTTGAGGACAAAATTTCTTTTAAGGTGAGTAGGATGTCATAAAGTGGTTTTCTAAACTATTTTATACTTGTTCCTTTATTTTACCTTAATCCTAAACCCTAATTCAAAGAAAGATTAATTGATCAATTAAAGATTAGAATCTCAAGCTCAAACTTTTCCAATATGTAGGGAGCACTATTGTGAACCTATGTTTCAAATTTCATGCCAATCGGATACTCCTAGCTCTTTCCATGACTTTACAAAGTTTTCATCTAATTTTTTTTAATCAAATAAAACTGATTAACATATGAACCATAGATTATTACATTGCGGTTGTGACAATTAAATGTCACGTGGGCCGGCTTGATAGTAACCCAGCTCAGTAGAGCCATCACAACCGTCTAAGAATGCTCCCTCCGATCTGGGTGGGATCGGACGGCCATGAGGTCATCCCAAACCTCCGATTGACCCGTACATCGTGGCTACAACCATGAGGCTTGAAGCCCAATCACGATATCCCTCTCTAGCCCATCTCACGAGAAACCAACCAAAGCAATGACTCCACCTCGTCCCCATGAACCTGACGAGCATTCACACGTCCCTTGAAGACGAGTAGAAGTACGCCCACGATCGCACCGGCGAGCACCCCCTCTCCTACCTCCATTAACTGAAATGGTAGTCTGTGGCTCACTCGATCCCATGCTTATTTAAGCATCCCAAGCGCTTCACCAACATCCCTTTACATCATCCCTCACTTCAATTCACCCATAGATAGCCATATGACTCCGCCTTCAAGCTCGCCCCTTTCTTTTCTGTCCACCGCCACCTATCTCCTAACATGGCCACTCCCGTCCTCCTTGCTCCAAATTGACCTTCCACCTAGCCTCGGGGTACCTCCAGATACCCAACGGCACCTTGAAGCACCCCAATGCTTCTTGATGCTCCCCCACAGTCTCTCCTCCGCCGTGAGCTACTGAGTCCATTCTTCCTCTCTGTGGCGCATCGATCCAAGGGGAGTTGAGCCCTGAATCTTGGTCATCCAGCTGCGGAAGGACCTCACGAAGCTAACCCGATCATCAATCGTGCACGAGGAGGAGCAAAGAAATCACCTGAGCTCATCGGGGATCAGATCTGACCACCTGCTGTGCAGCACTGAGCAAGAAGACTGAAGTCCACCAAGCCAGTTGGACCAATAGAAGCCTTCCACACAGATCCATGCAGACCAACCAGGCTTTGGCAAGTAAGAATCCCGAATATCCAAATCAACAACTCTCTTCCCTTTTCTAGTATGTGCCCAAAATCTTGACCGTTGGATCTGAGCATCAAACAGCCCATCTTTCCTGTTTCCTTTTAATTATCTGGGATTTTCAATAATCTCCAAGTAAAAGTCCTGATCTTTGGAAATTCATTATAAATAGTAGGAATCTCATAAAAATACAAACAAGTACTCTATTTTAATCAGAAAAATATGCGGATCATGATTATGATGTCTGTCGACCCTAAATCTGACTTGAATAAAGGATGTTACCCAAATATGTTCATATCTTGTTTAATTATTTAGAAAATACTCGAACTTGATTAAATCACCAAAAACTTGTGATCGTCATCTTTTTGCATCTAGGTAATTAAGGAATGATCAGATCCAATTATTGTGACTCAATTAGCAATAAAACCTAATTATCACTCTTTTCCCTATTTTGACTTATCAATATGTGCACAATTAGTCAACTTGATCTAAAGACCATGGTTTTGACCTTATAACCCTACTCTGATGTGACACTACTAATCTTGAACTCAATCCATACTCTAAGACTCATACTATGATGTGACACTACTAATCTTGAACTCAATCCATAGGTAATTAAGGAATGATCAGATCCAATTATTGTGACTCAATTAGCAATAAAACCTAATTATCACTCTTTTCCCTATTTTGACTTATCAATATGTGCATAATTAGTCAACTTGATCTAAAGACCATGGTTTTGACCTTATAACCCTACTCTGATGTGACACTACTAATCTTGAACTCAATCCATACTCTAAGACTCATACTCAACTCTCATGACTCCAACACTATAAAGGGACTTTTACACATTCTTTAGAATAATGGTGATTTGAACGAAATAACTAATAAATACCAAATATCCAATAATTTCAGGAAATCCAAGGTACCAGTGAGGAGCATCTATGGACTCCCCACTTCTAAGTAGAAGGTACGCCATTACCTCTTATTGGCTTACTATATTTAATGCTTGAGAACTATGGGTAGTAGAACACTTGGCATAAGATATTGAATGAAATGAATGTAACTTGTATGATGCTTGAATAAATTGCTATATGTATGGTTTTGACATTTTATCTGAATTGTTATATGTATACCTTGAACGCCTGCAAACTTGATATAGATGTTCCATCATAAGATAGCTCATAAACCACTTGGTGGTAGAGCGCATGCATAATGATCACAAACCACTTGGTGGTAGATCATATGATGTTTGTATAATGATCACAAACCACTTGGTGGTAGATCATAAGGCCTGAAGACGTCAAAGCCGTGGTGGCAGACACACGAGATGTATGATGGAAAATATGCTTAAAAGATAGATGTTCACATTTGTTAATAAACTCTTGCTTAGTATAGATATATTGTTGTAATTGCTTATTACTGCCAAGTTTACTTTTATCCTTATTGCCAAGTATGAAAAGAGGTAAATTAAATGACACGTAGGCATGCTCAGTACAATATATTTATATATTGTGATGACGTGTACCACTTGCATATGTTTTATAGGTACCTTCTGCTTATGATGCTTATGATGAAAGGAAGATGATGTCACTACTCTATCTGCTAGCTCACAAAAATCAGATCTATCATGGGGATGCTAAATCTAAATGGGACTTTGAGATCATGTTCTTTTCTTCTGTGATTAGTTTCTCATGTATTAAGTTTTCTTCTGTAGAACTCCTATGCCTTCGGGCCCCTATGTTATGAACAATTTGGTTTATGTATGGAAGCTCTTTATTCGGTGCATTTATATATTCATGTGTTTGATCCACTCAGGGACGGAAAACTTTAACTCTATTGTACACCTTATGTTGGCACCTGAGGTGTAGTGTGGTGTTCGGTTGTTAACCCATGACATTATGTGAATAAAATGCTAGTTCTTATTTGCAAGTATTAATTGAATATATGTTTTATGTACTTGCACACTTTTTCATGCACCCCACGTACACAATATGTTTTGATATGGTGATTTGTAGTTTGGTTTCATAGCCTTTTAGGTACATGCTAAATATGAAGGTGTCAAGATATGATGGGCAAATGAAATTTCTTGAAGACATTAAAGGTAACTTGTAAGGAGGATTAGACAAATACTTCTTGTCATTTAGTTCCTGTATGTACAATTTTGATAATAGAAATTCATGTAACTATTTGGAAGAGCATTTTGTAAACAATATTTGGATTAATAGAAATTATTTTCTATTACTTTTTATTTGGTTAAATCTGGATCCTTGGGAATTTTAGGTAATGTCTCTCAACATTAAGGCATTCCTTAATTAATGGCTTCCAAAAAGTGAGTTCATTAAACATGTAGCTATTTTTGTTTAAGTATCTTGGTGTTTCACATTGTGATTTTGTAATTTCCTTATATACCTTGCAGATATTGCTTGCCTTGATCTTTTATTGTATGTATTTGTTGATCATACAATGTAAATGTTACTGCTTATTATTTAATTTGCCTTTATGATGTTGATCATAGTTGACTTGTATGCATCGAATACTTCAAAATTGTTATATCAGTTCACTTAAACAATTTCTCACTCTTATAGTTCTTCAAATCTTTGTAGTGTTCAATCTCATAGCCAGGGATTTAATGGAAATGAGCCTCCCTTGTTTGGCTTCTTTTACGAGATGTCTACAGTCATCCCTATACACTTGGGTCTTAGCATTATGTTATATGTCACTATGTATTTGTGAGCCAGTTTCTGGATTGCATTCCATGTATATGTGTCCGTGTTAAACTTCGATTGATATAATCTTTGTATGTATAAGTTGTGATAGAGGTCACCAATGATATAAGATTTACATCTACATGTCAATGAGTAAATATATTGTGGCCCTTTTATGTGAACTGTAGTGAAAATGTGGTTGGTAATTTTATCTAATACATTTCCATTGATTTATGGGTTCACAATAATGATCAATATCATTTGATATTTTGTTTTAAGTATTGTCAATTTTGTGTGGTGGGTATCCACACTAACACCCATATTGTATAAGCATTTGCATTCAATTATCTTTAGGCATGATGGATAAGTTAATCGATTGCTTATTTTGCTAGATCTATTTGGAAGCACAAGGTTTTTTATTCATCCAGTCCCCATACCAGGAAAAATGGGAGAAATCATAGACACATATATACATCTTCCATCATCATAAAAAAGGCCAAAAAGAGGGGATAGACCCCCGACGAAGCCTATTTATCAAAAAAAGATAGTTATGAAAGAGATATTGTGTAACTTTCATTTATTCATGATATTATTTGGATTATCGTGAAAGAGAAGGGGGGATCCACAATGTTAAGAAGCAACATGAAAGAAATGGTTAGAGGAGAGATAAGATAGGAGAGAAAATAGAAAGGTACTTATTGGATTTTTTTATATGCCACATTCAAATTGGATGCAAATACTACCCATTGGTGTCACTGATATGTGTCTTTAAATGTTTTAGGTGGCCAAGGAGCTTAGGCAAGATCCAATGAAGTTGATTGTGTTATATATTACATCTTTGGGTGCTTGTAAATCAACTTGTACGTAGAATTATAACTAATATAGGTGCAAATGTACAAGTTGATATATATCATGGAAGATCAAGTTATGAAATTTGGATAAACCATCCTAAAATAATTTTTATACTTTTATACACCCAGTGGGATACTTAGGTTTTATTGTGAAATTCATTGCATTTATTTCTAAAAATTTAGGACTTTAAGGGACAAATTGATCTTCCATTGAGTTTTAATTCAACCAGAAGCTCACCGACAAACTAAAGTTCTATGGAGACGTAGTCGTTAGACTAATGGATGGTCAAGTCAGTGCCACAATGAAATTGTAGTTTAATCGAGAAGCTTCTTGGTCAAAATGCAATTTGTCTGACCAATAGTTTATAGACACACTTAGTTAGTGCATTTTAGACGTTGGTTTCCTACCCACTTTCCTATAATGACTATCTTTCCACTATTTTTTTTAAAACATACAAAGTCATCCTCGACTATTCCTACTATTTTTCTATATATAGGAGTGCCATATGGACACCCAAAGTACACATGAACATTTTCTCTACATGTGACCTAGCCGATCTTGGAATTCTAGTTTGCCATCTCCTACCGCTTCCAAGCAATTCTAAGATAACCCTCGCTATTGTATCCTACTCCACCAAATATGTCCTTGCCTGAAGCATGTGGTGTTGATCATCACTTGTTTAATAGTTATTTACTTATAATACTTTATAGATTTTGTACTTCCCTATCTCCATTCTTGTTCCCTTTTGGTTTGGTAATTTGTAGCTACTCCTTGAAAGAGGGTAGTGCATGGCGAACACTGAAGCTACTTCTTGAGAGAAGGCAATGTTTGAAGGTGAAGGAGGAGTTTGCAATCTTATTTAAGGGTGATTGTTCATGACCTAACAACAAGGTCATATTTATCATTGAACTAGAAAAAGAGGTTAGTCTTGAACCATAAAAGACACTGGTAGTTGTAATTTGTATTAGTATAGAAAATATTTTAAATTATTAGTTGATAAATCATGATAGGAAACTGGTAGGAAGTGGAGATAAAAAATTTCAAGCCAAAACCACTATAAATTATTGGTAACTTTGTGGGTTCCTTCTATCTATTGCTTGTTTACACTTTTGACTACATTATTAATTAAGAAGTTGTAATTAACGTGTATTATTGGTTGTTTGGTTTTTCCTACTTCTCTCTATCAATTCTAAATATGACAAGGTCAGCATGAGTTCGACATCCTCGGTGCTTCCATCAGTGAGAGAGGGGGACCACACGGAAGTCCATAATGACAGAAATGGAAGAATTATAGATTTTTTTAGAGAATTGGTCTTCAAATCAGTTATGAATCGTCGACAAATAGGAACCGAGGAAGGAATAAATTCTAGGTTCATGATGAGAACCTAATGGAACATGATACTTTCTTCAATATAGAATATGGACAATCCTTTCTGGATCTGAACAGGGAAGAAACTACAAACCCACATCGAACTCAAACTCAAGAAAACACATGCCCAATATATTCCTATAGTCAGACATGCATCGGTTTTTCATATCCCCTAGATGATGGGATGGTCTAGTCAAATAATAGGATGTTGATGGATGGAGACTTTTTAACTAATAAAGAGTTAGATATACCAACACTCGGTTTAAAAGAAGCGGCCTTGGAGGTGTTTCGTGGTAGTTAGGGTGATGGTGAGAGGGATAGGGTACCTGAACTTGAAAGAAAAGATTAGATTGATCAAGGAAACCAAAAGGTTCCTTTGAAATCATTGATCTCGATAATGGATACTATCGGATCCAACTAACAATGGAATATGATTTCATTACAATGATCACTTGTGGTCCTTGGCCATTTCTAGGAACCTACCTCACTATACAAAGATGGTGGTCATATTTCAACCCAACTACGGACAGCCCTGAAGTTATGTAAATCTTAGATCAAAATCCCAAACTTTCTACCTTGTATGCATGAAGAACAAATTCTTGAGAGAGTGGGTAATCTAATAGGAAACACTATAAAACTTGATAGAAATACATGGTAAAAGAAGAGAGGACGTTTTGGAAGGATCATTGTTGAAATAAAAATAGAAATACCCTATCACCTCATGTGTTCATCATGAATAAAAAAATACAATGTTGAGTATGAAAATATGCTTGTTTTGTGTTAAAATGTGGCAGATTGGACATAACAAAGAGAAATGTGTTTATACTCAAGCACATTTGACCCAAAATGAAGATAATCCACAAAAATATGAAGTAGGACCTTCAAACACTAAGGAAAGATTTAGTGAAAGTTTGCATGCAAAGAAAGCACTGAGAAGAGAGTCAAAGAAACTCCCACAAAGGCAAAAACAAAAACTTATTAGCAACGACAGATTGTTAGTCCAGTAGGATGAGAAATAGGGACAATAGGAACAAACTATGTGTACATAGGTACCATAATAAGATATTATCAACCACATTGAGAACAATAATAGAAACTTCATAAGGCAAGCAAACCAAAGAAGGAACAAAAATAAAAGATAATAAGGATCATGACAATAGAAATAAGGGCACCAAAAAGAAAGTTGAAGACATGAAGATGTTAATAGGAACCACTACAAGAGAAGTAATGAAGGCAAATCATTCATTCAAAACAACACATGCAAAGAGAAGCATAACATTGTACAGTTTATGGGTGGTTGTACAAAATCAATGTGTGCAAAGAACTAGAAATGACATACCCATGCAAGATAACAATAGCACAACAAACACATTCCAACCAACTTTCATGTTTAATTTTGGCGAAGGTTAACCACCGCATGGAATATCTGGTAACAATGCAAACATCCATATGTGGAATAGGAAAGTGGAGAAAGTCCATAGGGAGAGCTTGTGTCACACCCAATCCTTTTTAATTAATATAAGACTTAGATAACAATAGTTGAGAGACTTAATACAAAAAGACCATGAAATGATATTATTTATAGGATAATGAAGTAAGAAAAACAAAAAGAAATCTCAAAATACACCTCCTCTTACACATATACATTACATGTTACAATTAACTCAAATTGAAGATATTAGTTTTCCTTTTCCTTGTCTCTCTCCTACCATTTAGGAAGATTAAAGAAGACAAAAGAGAAAAATAAAAGAGTTAGAATTCGAAAAACATATATTTGATAATTTAAACAAGAGGATGTCCTTTTTCTCAAATAGCTTTGAAACAAAAGAAAGCATAATTATTCTCATTTTCTCTCTCCTCCCAGAAAAGTTCCCCAAAAAAGCATAGAAACCATGGAGCAAGTAATAAGTGTTTATCTCAAAATTTGACTCAAATACTAATAAAGGAAAGACTTTTCCATTAATTTCATCCTTTAAATACATAAAAATACGTAAAGGAACCTTATAGAAATTATGGGCAAAACATATCTAGAACTGAAATTTTATTATCTAGGAAGAATCTAGACTATGTATTAGCCTATGATCCACATTTGTGATCATTTTGAATTTCTTTGACCCCCTAGATGAATTTAAGAAGTTTCCATAAAGTTTGAATAATATTAGATTACAAATTCAATTAATACAAAATGTAACTCTAAGATTATGTATATTTCTCCTTTCACGCAACCCTTTAATTTTACCTTCCTTTTTTTGCACTTCAAATCTAGACGTCTGCACATGATCTAATAGATCTGCGATCTTCTCCTACCTTCCACTTTCCTCATATTTTGAAACCGAATTCATAGTGTTACCTTCCATGGTCTCATTTTCTCTCTTTTTTGATCTTTTTTCAGAAATTTCTTAACCATTGGCCTCACCTCGCTCTCTTGATTTGATCGAGCCTTTACTCACCTTTCCTTTAGATCAATGGGAGAAACACCCAATTAGGATTTTGAACCCCCTCTACGCCATAGTCTGGCAGACACCTCCACAAGGTGTCTCCTCCCTATTTAAGAGTGGAAAAAGCACCACTGCCCCTACTAAGGCTCTCCTCCACCCTCAATTGAACCCATAATGCTCCAAAGTTCCTCACCCTACTCAACCTTCATTTCCATCACCCATCGCCACTGCATGTCAACCCTCGTCACTGCCTTCTCTTCAACTGAGCAATCGATGAGAAGCTATAGACTCTATCCTTGCTTTTCTAGTCTTTGTTTTGCCTTGGCTTTCCCTGAGTCAGCATACCCTACAGGGAAGATGCCTACTCCTTTCCCACGCTGGTATATGTTACGACCCCATCTTCCGATAACCCCCAATTAAGGGAGACCGAAAGGTTGAAGCCGCACCAATAAAATTCCGGATCAAAGGTTCGACATATAACCAAGAACAATTATTAAATTCTAACATACTATGCTGAAAAAGGGTAATAAAATTTTTCTTTACATACCTTTTGAGAACTTGGATCTCTATTCTTCTATCCATACCGATACTAAACTATCTAATCCTCCTTTGCACTTTAATTCTCATTTAGTATCACATGTGCCACTTTACTGTTTGTTCTTTTCATTGTACCTAAAACGCCGACAAACAAAACGTCGGTCAGCCGTAGCTGGTATGTGGGGGAAACAGATAATCATGCAACTATGATAACCATGTAATCATTCAATTAATTATTTAACAATCAAGATTACGTTTTAAGCCAAACTACTCAATCCATACTTATCCACAACTCTGTGTTGTCCCTATAAGGACTTATATGGAAACCTCTCTAAGGTGACTTGTTGGACTTACCCTCTAGGCAGCCAAAGTCTTTCTCGACCTGGTGGATCTACCCTCTAGGTAGCCTATGTACCAGGTCCGCCATTACGACACAGAGTGGATCAAGGAATTGAGCTAGATGGCATATACATTATGTGATAGTCATATTCACTTTACAGTTGCGTGAAATAAATAGACATTCAACAGTTATTTCAAGCAACTGATAAATCCTTTGGAAATCACCGAGAAACTAAAGCGATTATTCATAAGCGTAACCACATACCTGATCCATAGTAACTTGATGTCCATGCATAATCATTCAACACAATTAACAAGCAATCAACAATATCCTGAAAATAATGCATAACATCCAAGTGTCATTGTTTTATTCAAAACACCCTCAAGATCAACTTGGATTCCACCTTATGATTTCTAGGCCAACTTTAGGGTTTTATTAGGGTTTTAGCCTTCATTATGCATTTATCACTTTTAATGCTCTTTTAGTTTACAAACCCTAATTTCTGCATCATAGGCACAATTGAATGTCAATTAAGTCTAATACATTTCTTTTACACTAAAACTATTATATTTACCCTTTTAGGTCATATCCAAAACATTAAGACTAATTATAATCTTCAGTTTCTTCCAAATTGACAAATCATATTTCGTTATAGTTCAACTCACATATATGAACCTTATTTATCACTATTTCCACTTTTATAAATTAGGAAACACTAATTATCCAAATAATTCACATTAAAGATCTTTGGTACTCAAATTATCTTCGAATCATCATATCTCTATTTTATTCTTCGATTTGTACAATTAAACCATTAGAATGACATATTCATCTAAATTAGGGTTTTAAGCTCATTAATGCATATTCATGTACATAGAACCCTAAATTAAACCAACTATATTAAAAGATCATCTTTTCAAATCTTATTTTCACTTTTATTAACAACAGGTTAATATCATCTTGAATTATCCATCTATCATCAAATCTAAGGGGTTTTCCCTAGTTAAATCATTAAAAAGGATAACTTTATGTATTCTTCCAATTTCAAGCATATAAATTCTAAATTAAACTAATCATGTGCAAAGTTCTTCCTTTTTGAACTCAATGTTCCTTTTTACATTTAACAGGTTAATATCAACCCTAATGATTCATTAAACCCAATTAATCACATTAATCATATTAATACATTAAAGTTGATAACTTTTATTACTTTTCGAATTGCAAGCATAACCAGGCTCCAATTATATTTTTACTGGATTCCTTGCATTTTTCTGATCAAAATTCATATATCACTTGTCCTAATCGGAGTTACGAATCTCGAGATATGAATTTTGTATAAATTACCTGTTTGAGCCAATGGCACGATGCCACGTCACCTATCCCATGCAACGCGGATTGCCTTCTTTGAGAACATTTCGAAAGGTCTAAAATACCCTCAGTTAAGTAATTGGTTCTTTAGCCCGCGAAGGGGCATTTTCGTCCAACGGCCGCTCCTCCTTCTTCCTCCTTGCGACGGCAGCCTGCTGCTGCCCTAGCCCGCCGTTTCTCAGCTGTGCGCGGCTTCCTTTCTCTCCTCCAAGGGCCGGTGACCCTCCGGGAAGGTCCTACTACCTCCGCCGCACACCATGCACCCATTGGAGCCTCTGATCCGCGGCCAAGGCGGACAAGATCTGCCACGCGAGTCCGTGCTTGCAGGCGCCGGTTGCAACCATGCGGCCGTCCTGGCGAGCTGTCTAGGGTACAGAAAATTCGACTAGGTCATCCTATGACCTCGGCGCACCTCCAGCTCCCTTCCTAGACCTCTCTCCGTACCAGGGTTGCAACATCTTCCTCTACTAGGGTTTCAAACACCAAGGAACAAGAAGAGAACGAGAGAGAGAAAGAGAACCATAGGATCTTTGTCCTACGAACCAGGGGTTCTACCCCTTTTATAGGGGAGGTAAAACACGCCCTAACGTGGCCCTCTAAGAGGGGACAAGTCCCACTCCCATAAGGACTCCGATTTCTTCAAGTAGAAGAAATCCTATTCTCTCTCTTAAACCTTTTATTCATAAACTATATTCCTTATTTACTCGTATTCCTTGGTTATTAAGGAATCCTTGGAACACTAAATTCCACAAAGGATCATTCAATTATACTTTTTCCTCTTATTTTCAACATGTTTCCATTATTATCAATTTCTTTCTTCAAAAAGAAATATTTTAATTAATCTTTTCTTTTCTTAGAATTTTGATTATTCATTTACTAATTGAATGTCCTCGGTATTTGGGCCCAATAGCCAACAAAGCCCAAAATACAACCAATCAAGGCTATTGTGAATGGATTCCATTTAATCAAAACAAATCATATCATTATTTGTTCAATTATCCTTAATATGAGAAATTACATTTCTCACCAATTGAACCCAAAAATTGGGGTTATAACAGTATACATGGAAACTCAGTGCTTCTTCAACCGTAAAAACTCCTTCACTCGACTGGACTTTACTCCTTCCTGATCTTGGTTGGCATGTTGTTGCCTAGTTTCCTCAGTTTCAGACTCCATGTCTCTTCCCTTGTTGGGTGGTTTTATCTGACAAACTAGGGACACAATAGGCCTTTCCCTTTCATGATTTTTCCCTCATCTTTGACTTGGCCTCATGAAGTTATTTTCCCTGTATTTGTGGTTCCTTTGGGACGTTTTCCTTTGTTTCATCCCATGCATTGCTCCTCAAGCAGTGTTGGAGTTGTTCTCGTGTTCTTACCTGACGTCAAGCCTGAGCTTTGGCTCGATGGCTTCAACTTGATGCAAGGAAGTGTACAAGAACTTGTCGTAAGTTGCTTCCCTCCTATCACTAGAGCCAGAGCTCGAAGCTTTAGACTGCTCCTTGAGCCATGGCTTGCAATGGAAGAAACCAGATCTTGAAATGTCCTTGGTGCCCCCTTGATTTTAATCGAGCAATTAATCCTTCAAGGGTGATATCATGATTTTGAGTTTTGATTTGTTTTCCCTAAGTGTGATTGCTGACTAGGGACCAATGACGATTTTTTCCTTGCTATTCTAATTGTATGTCACACATGTCTATGATTACTTTCACATTTTATTTGCATCCTATTATATTCTTGCATTCAAATAAATGTCATGCAAAGGGTTTTCCTGAATTCTAATTGGTCCTTATTATAAAAATCATAGAAATTGCATATGACCTTAGAAAATGATGGAGAAATATGCATTAGAAATCTCTTTTGATTTTCTGTTGATCTAACCTATTTTCAAATGTTGTACCACACATGAAATTTCTTCAATAATCCAAAGACCAACAAGGTTTAATGATTATGAACTCATGTACATATTGTGATTTTAACTAAATTACAAGTGATTAAGGGCTCAATCAAGTTATAGGACTTGACCTAAGATGGTTTGTTCAAGGTAAGAAGTCCATGCATATTTAGCACAAGAAAATTCGATTTTATTGAATTTTTATTTTATGGTTATGCACATTATACTGTTTCATGAAATTATGAATGCTTTCTAAGATAACATTGTGTGTAGATATCATTGTGTAACTAATTGCTTCTATTTTATTATCAAACCTCAACTATGAATATGATCTATGATTAATGAATTATGTTCATGAAGGGAGAAATCCCATTAAGACATCATGAGGAAGAAATCCCATTAAGACATCATGAGGGGAAAATACCTTTATGGAACTAATAGGGAGAAATCTCATTATGCTCAAGATTAAGGTTAAAGAAATTAATGATTAAGTCAATGTCTAAGATAATGAACAAACTTTAGGAATTGGTTAAGTCAGTATATGTACCTCGATCATGGACCTTTGGTTTGTTATCTTTCCAAGCATTATGGGCTTCCTAGAAACTATGGGATCCTATGGAACATTAAGAGAGACAACATATATTCATTAATCTAATTCATCATGATTGAATGATTCAAAGAATAATCCATGATCCAGTTTATGCCAATTTTATTTCATGTCAAGTTTACTCTATGTCAAGTTATATTTATTTTGTGTTATATAAAGTGCCAAGTACCACTTACTGATGTGTCATGTTTGTTTTGCATGGTTGGGGATGTGATGTCCATAAGACTAGGATCAATTGAAGGAAAGAAAGGGTAATCAAGAACTACAAGGTTTTCAATCGTTGCCTAATGGGGTGTCATTTACTAAGTCGATCTAGATTCTTAGATATCTTTTACATTATGCTTACTCATGTTAATCATAGCCTAGCTTAATAGATTTAGATTTCAAGATGAACCCATTGTAGTTTTCATGTCTAAGAACTATGTATGAATCTATTTTAAGTCAATGCATGGTGTTTCATTTACTTCAATTGTAGAGATCAACATATTGTGACATTCCCCTTGAGTAACATGCTTCCGCTCAATGATATACATATGTTTTGATGAGTGGTATGTTACATTATGGTATCACAGCAATTTGGTAAGTGGCCACTAGGAAAAGCTATGATTCATATGCCCTAACCCTAGGTATATGTTCTTTTCTAGATGGCCCCTAAGAAATTTGGCAAGGTCAAGGACAATGTTGTTTATGGTGCTAATTCCAATAGTGAAGGGAGAGATCACGAGAGAAACCCTACGACAACCATATATGACCTTGTCCAATCACTTGCCAATGATTTAGGACAAAAGCCCCATCCCTCAAAGCACCATGAGTTGACCCTAGTAGACTTCCTCAAGATAAGGCCTGAGTCTTTCTCCAGTGAAGGAGAAGTTGATGTAGTCCAACAAATCTATAGAGTGGGTTAGAGGCATGAAACATTACTTCTGTGACATGGACTACCCTCAACACTCTAGGGTTTGTTTTGCAACCCACATGTTGAAAGGAGTATCCCATACATGGTGGGAGAACTTCCTCAATTCAAGGACATCATATGCACCTCCACTCACATGTGAGGGTTTGTTGAATCCTTCCAAGAGCATTATGTGTCTGAGTCCAGGATAGAGAAGAAGGAGATAGAGTTTTCCAACCTAGCTTAAGTGGGTGACATGAGTGTGACGTAGTATGCCATGAAGTTTAAGATCTTATGAAAGTATGGGTATGACAATGATGAGCAATGTAGGGCAAAGATGTTCATCTGAGGACTCAATCCTGACCTAAGTTTTGCCTTCACTGGAAGAGGCATTTTAACTCTCTAAGAAGCCTTGGATTCAACCTTAGAGTTGGAAGAGCATCCTGGGACATTGTACAAGAAGGATGTTCCCCATAGATACAACCAACACCCTCCTCCCAACAATAATGCAGTGAAGAGAAAGGAACCTGATGAAGAATCTAAATGACCCTCATGTCCAACTTGTAAGAGGCATCATGCAGACCCATGAAGGCATGGTACATGAAGATGCTACTACTATGACGAGCTAGGGCATATTAAGCCAAATTTCCCAAAGCTCGTGAAGAAGGATCAGAACTAGAATAAGGATAATAATCGACCTCGTAAGAGACAAGCTGGGATTTTCACCATGGAAGTAGAAAAAGAAAACGAGGACTAAGGTAATAGTTAACTCATGTTCACATAAATAATTTATGAAATATATTTCTATTCATGCAGAATTTTGAATATAAATGGACCATGAAATATTAAGTATCATTAAATAAAGAGGTAAGAAAAACCTTAACGTGGGTAGTAGCCTAGAGAAATTTTGAGGATGAAATTTATTTTAAGATGTATCGAATTGTCACACCCCAATTATGTTCAATTACTCTAAGACTTAGAATATGAATTTATTAAATAAAAATAGTTGAGGGGCTTAAGACAAAATACCATGAAATGATATTCGTTATAGGTCAATAAAGTAAGAAAAACAAAAAGAAAGCTTAAAGTACACCTTCTCTTACACATATACATTATGTGTTGCAATTAAATCAAAGTGATAAATATTAGTTTCCCTTTTATTTTTCTCTCTCCTATCATTTAGGATGCTTAAAGGAGAAAAAGAGCAAGATGAAAGAGTTCAAATTTGAAAAACATATATTTGATAACTTAAACAAGAAGTTTCCCATTTTCTTAAATACTTTTAAACAAAAGAAAATTAATTATTCTTTTTTGTTCTCTCCTCCAAGAAAAGTTTCTCAAAAAGGCATAAAAGATATATGACATAACCATGGAGTGGGTATAAAGTGTTTATCTGGAAATTTGACTCAAATAGTAACAAATGAAAGACTTTTCCATTTATTTCATCCTTTAAATACAAAAAATTTAGGTAAAGGACCCTTATGGAAACTATGTAAAAACCATATGTAAAACTCAAATTTCATTGTCTAGGAAGCATTTAAACGATGTAATTAGCATATAGTTCAAATTTGGGATCATTCTAACTTTCTTTGACCCCCTAGATGAATTTTGGAAGTTTCCATAAAGTTTAATAAAAATTTGATTACGAATTCAATTAATGCAATGTGCAACTCTAAGATTCTATGTATTTATCCTATCGTGCGCCCTTTGATTTTACCTTCCTTTTTTCATGCCACATCTTGTCATCCACATGTAATCTAACTGATGCACAATCTTCTCCTACCTCCCTGTTTCCTCACAGTCTAAAACTGAATTCACAGTGTTACCTTCCATGGTCCCATTCTCTCTCATTTGTAATCATATTTAGAGATTTCTTATCTATTGACCTTGCCTCACTCCCCCTATTCTGTCGAGCCTTTACTAGCCTTCCCTTTTAATCTATGGGCAATGACCAATCAGGGTGTCAAACCCCTCTCTGCCATAGTCTGACAGACGTCTCCACAAGGTGTCGCCTCCCTATTTAAGAGTGTAAAGAGCATTTCCACCCCTCCTAAGCCTCTCCTCCACCCTCAATTGAACCCATAGTACCCCCAGGTTCCTCAACCTACTCAACCTTCATATGCAACAACTGCCATCACACCTCAGCCCTCATCACTGCCTTCTCTGCAATTGAGCAATCTCTGAGCACCTATGGACTCTACCCTTGCTTTTCCAATCATTGTTTTGCCTTGTCTTTCCCCAAGTCACCATACCCTATAGGGACGATGCCTTCTCTTTGCCAGCGCTAGTTGCCATGGCAACTCAGTGCCTCTCAGACCCTAAAAACTCCTTCACTCAGCTCACCTTGATTCTGTGATTGCTTTCCCAATATCCCTTGACACGTTGTTGCCTAGTTTCCTTGCTTTTGAACTCCATGTCCTCTTCCCCTATTGTTGGGTTTTCTCCGATGAACTAGGGATACAACATTCATTTTTCCCCACGTGATTGCTCCCTCAACTTTGAATCAGCCTCACTAGGTTCTTTGCCTTGTCTTCATGGTTCCTTTGTGACGTTTTCCTTTCTTACAACTCACACATTACTCCTTGACCAGTGTTGGAGCCATTATTGAGTTCTTGCCCACCGCCAAGCCTGAGCTTTGGCTCGATGGATTCATATTGAAGCAAGGAAGCCACAAAGGACCGCTACCAGCCATAAGTTTCTTCCCTCTGATTTCCAGAGCCAGAGCTTGAAGCTCTAGGCTGCTGCTCGTACCATGACTCACAGTAGAAGAAGTCAGGTCTTAAAATGATCTTGGTACCACTTGATTTTAATCAGGAAATTAATCTTGCAAGGGAAATATTAGGATTTCTAGTTTCATTTTGTTTTCCTAAGTGTGATTGCAAATTAGGGCCCAATAACAAATTTTCCCTCACTTTTTAATCATGTCATGCATGCCTATGATTACTTGGTACTTTCATATTTTATTTACATCCTTATATTATCACATTTAAATAATGTCGCACATAAGGTTTTCATGAATTTTGATTGGCCCATATTGCAAAAATCATAGAAATTGCATAAGATCTTAGAAAAATGGTGGGAAAATATGAATTAGAAAGCTCTTTTGTTTCTCTATAGATTTAACCTATTTTCAAATGCTATTTTGAACATTCAATCTCTTTAATAATTTAGAGACCAAGATTAGGGTTTAATGATTATGAATTCATGTATATATTATGATTTAATCAAATTACAGGTGATTAAGGGCTCAATCAAGTCAAAGGACTTGGCCTAAGGTGGTTTATTCTACGTAAGTATGCCATGCATATTTGGCACAAGTAAATTCAGTTTTATTGACCTTTTATATTATGGTTATGCACATTATTATGTTTCATGAAATTATGAATGCTTTCTAAGATTACATCATGTATAGATACCATTGTGTGATTGGTTGCTTATGTTCCATTATAAAACCTAAACTATGAATATGATCTATGATTAATTAATTATGTTCAGAAAGGGAGAAATCCCATTAAGACATCATGAGGGAGAAATCCCATTAAGACATCACGAGGAAAAAATCCCATTATGGAACTAAGAGGGAGAAATCCCATTATGATCAAGATTAAGGTTAAAGACATTAATGATTAAGTCGAGGTCTATGATAATGAACAAACTTAAGGAATTGGTTATGTTTTTATATGCACATCGATCATGGACTTTTGGGTTGTTATGAGATTTTTTAGAATTATGTGCTTCCTAGCAACTATGGGCTCATGTAGAGCATTAAGAGAGACGACATATATTAACTTATCCAATACATCATGATTAAATGATTCAAAGAATAATCCATGGTCAAGTTTATGCAAAATTTATTTCATGGCAAGTTCACTTCATGTCAAGCTATATTTAGTTTGTGTTATATAAAGTGCCAAGTACCACTTACTGATGTATTATGTTTGTTTGGCATGGTTGGGGATACAATGTCCACATGACTTGGAGCTATGGAAGGATAGAAAGGGCAAACAAGAACTAGAAGATTTTCAAGATTTACCTGGTGAGGGTTCCATTTACTAAGTTGATCCAAACTCTTGGATATCTTTTACATTATGCTCAGTCATGTTACTTCTAGCCTAGATTAATAGATTTAGATTTCAAGATGAATCGATTGTAGTTTCCATGTCTAAGAACTATGTATGAATCTGTTTTAAATCAATGTGTGGTGTTTCATTTACCGTAATTGCAAAAATTAGCATATTGTGACATACCCCTTGAATAAAATGCTTCCGCTCAGTGATATGTATATGTTTTGAAAAGTGGGATGTTATAGGTTGGGTTCTTCCAACAAAAGGGGGAAATAATCATACCTGAAGGAAATTGAATAGGAAGCAACTCGTGAAGGTTGGAGGGAAAGAATGAAGAAATGGAGGGTGTTAACCTTGATAGAAACACCCAATTTGTTTAGATGATATTAGCATGGAACGTCTAGGGTGTGGTCAAAGATCACACTCAAAACTACTTGAAGAAACTAATGATGAAACATAAACCAAACTTCATGGCAGTTATACAAACTAAACAATCAGGAGACATAGATATTGAAACAATAACAAAATATGGGCTTACCAAACCTAGAGTGGAAGTGATCGGGTTCTCTGGAGGAATATGGATAACATGGAAAAATCATGAGTCGACATTCAAATTTTATAAAGTCACAAGCAATAAATTCGCTTATCTTTGCAAATAACTACCACATCATCTTCATCTATGTGGGCCCACAACCTAGTCCTAGGAAGCTCCTCTAGAATTACATAAAATGGATTACCATAAAAAATTAACTCCCCTTAGTTTCTCATTAGGGATTTTGATACTACTCTCAATAGAGATGAAAAAGTTGGATCCATTTCATTCAATCAATCAGTTGCAAATGATTTTTGAGCTACTATGGAAGACAATAAACTTGAACATATAGGAGTATCAGGCCAAGAGTTTTGATCGACAAAAAAAAGGAGTATCAGGCCCCATAACCACATTTAGGAGTGGAAGTCTATTAACTTGACTTGATAGAGCCATGGTTAATAATAAATTGTTCATGCTCACCCACAAACCGTTATCTAAGTTCTAAGAGTTGCATCAAACCATGCAACTCTCCTAGTTTTCTTGAATGAAATATTACTCAAACAAAATTACATTTGTAAAACTATAGAAACTTGGAAAGTGTAACAAACCCCTTTCCCTGTTATCCCCAACAAAGGGCAAGGGCCATTAACATTATCCCAGGACCATTATCAAGTAACCAATAATAATTATAATCAATGAATGCAAAAGAGTTTGATAACAATATGAAGATAAACATCCTCAAGGGAGTTACACAAATACTCAAAAAGGGAAATAAAACTTAGAACAAGATATAAAACTATATATCTAATCCTCCAATAGTATTTATCCATTTGTTCTCTTTGTGTCTGCTTCTGGATATCTATCTTCAGATGTGATGCATATTAACCTAAAATGCCGACAATAAAAAATGGATCAATATATTTTTATACTATGTATGTGGTGCAATAAAAATGTGTGCACGTAGGTGTAACAATGTAATCAAGCATATTAGTGATTATCATTACAAAATTAAACTTGCATTTTTTGTGTAACTTCCTAACCCAAAATTGTCCTATCCCTATGGGTATATCATTCCCTTGCTCCATCATTGGATTCTAGGGTTTGGTTCAAGCAACAGACTCATGTTGACCTTCCCTCTTAGGCTTGAACCCATGGCCACCTTCTCACTTGGGCTTGGCCACATAATGTCTCCACTTTCTCAGTAACTTTTCCTTAGGTTTCTAGGAGTGTTAACTCCTTCAACTAACCCTAAAAGATAACATGATTGGGTTCATGCAAGTTATTCTTATATAAGTGAGACACATAGGGCCTTATAGTTTGCAGGAAATAAATAAACAACCGATAAATTTAATTGCAACGCAACATCAAACTTTGAGAAACATAAAATTTCAATAAGAGAAGTTATTGATAATTAGCCACATACCTTTCTTCATAGACGACTTAGTTCCAAGCAAACAAGTGCAATTTATCAACCTAGCAATCAATCACCCTTTACTTAATGTTTAACATCCACATATAACTTTTTTGTCCCTAAAATAATCATCTAGGTCAGACTTGGGTCCTAGGTTAGGGTTTTAGGTCTAATTAGGGTTACATTAGGGTTAGGATTCCCAAACCCTAATTGTTACATATTAAGACTTTATGATTTAAGAAACCCTAATTTGCTATCATATGAACCCTACATTTTAGGCTAGATCTAATTATACCTTATCATCAAATTAGTTCAGACTTTATTCATTACGATTAACTAAGAAAGATATGATCATCAATCTCATGAATATAGGGTTTGTATGCAGTAAATACCATCAAAGTATTCATTACAATATACTTTTAGGATATGATGCAGAATCAGGCCTTCAAACCTATTATATTGTATTCTACATATTTTTAGACCATTTTCATATATACATATATATATATATACACATATATATACATATATATATATATATATTATCATCCAAGTTACCATTTATTTTGTAGAACTTTTACAAATTGATTAGAAATTGACCAATTAGTAGGCCTATAAATGGATATCAGAATCCACATACTATATCCAGATTCGAGTCTAAAATTTTGAAAAATATACGACTTCTGCATAATTAGAATTGGATTTAGGATATTCGATTTCATACACGAATTATTGATAGGATATCAGGTATGGAAAATCTGCTCTGAGAAAATCTGAAACTGACAAATATACACATATATGATTAAATTGATATTATCTATGCATAAAAATATGAAAATATAGATATTATATAAAATATATTCATAGTAATATCAATATTTTCTATATATAATATATTTATTAACAATAAATTTATGATTTTGAGTTTGGATCGAATATTATTCATTCAGATCAGATTCAGATATTATTACATGATATCCATCGAATATCGGATTGAATATATTTTTTCGGATTTAGATATTGGATATAGTAGTTTTCACTCTGTATTTGATCCATTTATTGGTCTACCAGTCAGGCACTGTCACATCAGTTGGATAGTTATTTATATATGCATGACATATCCCAATTTGTATTCGAGGACAAAGACCTTTGTACCCATTATGTTGTGATATTTATGTCACGTACATGTGGAAAATTGGTCCAATTCCTCAGGGATTGTCCCTCCCATTCCTGCCCGAGTAGTCAATCAACCATGGGGACAACCCCCAGTTGATTCTATTGTTGGGTGTTTGGAGACCGCGACTGGGGGTCCTATGACTTTGATATGTCATGGGCCAAATCATAGCAGCGTAGGTGGCCTAGAGCGAGAGTTAGGGATCTGGGATAGTAGGTGAAGTATCAAATAAGAAGGTGGATCATTACCTCAATTCACAATGAGTTATTACTCTGGGAAGCTTCCTAAGAGTTCGCTCATGCATTCCACTACTCATGATGCTATGTAATGGTCAGATATGAGATATTAGTGAAGCTCTATAAGCTTTAAGTGTCATGATAAGGGAATGGGAGGCATGGATTCCTTCATTGCTTCCAACTGTGTTAAATTTTCTTAAGGAGTTCTCGCGGTGCTGCTAGACAAGCCAGTTGGCATGGGGTGCTTTATAACACTGGAATGGTGGTGGTTGTTTTCCATAGATGAGGGGGATCTAGGTAGGGGTGATAAAAGTAGTTGAAGGCCAATTGAGAGCTTCTATGAGTGTGTGAGAGTTCTAGGGTGCTAATGGTACCCTACTTATAGGTTGGAATAGAGTGTAGGGGTAATCGTGTCCAACCTTAACTTGTTGGTTTTCTGGTGATGTGCCTATTATCATTTAATATGATTATAATGGCTGATGATTGGATTTTTAGCTTTGTTGTCCTCTACCGGTTCTAATGGGACTTATATGAGAGAAAATAGTGAAGGGATGAGAGAGATATGGTTGAAGGTGGAAGTCTAGTCTATTTTAGACTTAGATCGGGAAGTTGACAATGACTATCTGACATCATATCTAAATCTGATGGCTCATCTAGATACCCAAAATTCTTTATCACAAGTTTATTCCCACATCAAATGGACTTTGGGTTAGGTGATATATATTTTAATAATACTTACATCCTATTATATCTAGGAATACTCTTTATCTAGTACTTTAGAGAATCCTAGAGGCTTCTAGAAAACTCCAATTGCTCCAAAATTTTGAAGGAACCTTTATATTGACATTATCTTAGATTGTGCAAAGTTGATGACATATACAAAAGTTAACTATTGTTTCCTTGCCTCCAAGTTATAGCTTATTTATTTATCTAGGCCACATATTTACTCGTCATGTACCAACTTGGCAAGTACTCATATTTAGGTAATTCTATGAAAGGTGGCGTGCAACTAAGCTCATTGGTTTCCCTCAACTTGCTATTCAAGTAAACAAGGACTTTATCACATGTTAATTATCCAATTATTCCGTGTTCTTGCAACCTTCCATATTATTGAGTTTTTCCTTTACATATTTAAATCATCAATCATTAATATATTATTGAAGACAACAAAACACACAAAATCCTTTCTATTTGGAGAAGTTTCATTCACCAACCAAAATTACTAAACAAGGCATATAAATCTAGGGTTTTCTATATATATCACCCTATTAACATTTTATTTCCATACAAGTATACTAAATGCTCAAGAATTCAGGTTGCAACATCCTTCCAACCTTATAAGGAATTTTGCCTCCAAAATTTGACCTAGATAGCAAAGAGGTGAGGGTGTGTCTACTCCATGTTTGTCTTTAGCTCCCATGTTGCTTTGGCCTTTCTGTGGTGTTTCTAAAGAACCTTAACCATCTCAATATTTTTTGATTCTGAGCTCCTTCACGTTTGAATCTAAGATCCTTACATGACTGGAGGTAGGACAACCTTCCATAGAGCTCTATCGATCAATTTTTCAACACTTGGGCAACATCCTTCACATAGCACTTCAAGTTGGAAAAATAAAACACATCATATGTAACATCCCAATATTTGAGGCCTCAGATAAAATGATCTTAAAAGGAATGATTGAACTATCCTAATCACCAAGGTGTGCCTCCTTTTTAGGGATCCCATCACTAAAGAAGTATATGGTTAAGCATGCTCAACCTAGAGTAGTAATAGGATGGGTGAGTAGTCAGGAAGTTTATCATGGCTTGCATGTGAGTGAGAACAAAGCACACAGTTAAGGCTAGTGGAGGTCTGTCGGGACAATCGTTATTCCTGAAACTCTACTAAAGACTTGAGTTGTAGGCTCGAGCATTACAAATGGTATCATAGCCATAGCCCATCTAGTAGGTTACCCACTTGGGTATGTGACATGTTAGTCTTTGAGTTGTGTGGTCATGGTATGTTGGAAAGGGCCATCCATGGTGATGGAGCCACCCTTGCACTGGTAGCTATGATTGGGAGTTGGTTGTACATGGGCCATTTGGGTCTAAAAAACATGGAGAGATTATGAGGCCATATAGTGAGTCTTGATGAGGACATCAAGAGTCTAAGTGGGGGAGATTGTAGCATCCCAGGATTTGAGGACTCATACAAAATCATCTTCAGAGGAATGATTGACCACCCAAATCACTAAGATTCACCTCCTTTTTAGGGAGCCCATCACTAAATAACTCTATGGTTAAGCGTACTCATCCTAGAGTAGTACTAGGATGAGTGACCAGTCGGGAAGTTGATCATGGCTTGCACGTGAGTGAGGATAAAACACATGGTTAAGGATAGTGGAGGTATAAGCGACCTCTCCAATCCATTCTAGAATCTCAAATAGACCCACATATAGGGACTTGACTTTCCTATATTTGTAGTGATGGCTCAGATGGGTCAAATCTTTAGAATGACATGATTCTACTGAGAAGTCACTAGTACATAAACCATCTTTGGCTTTGATTAAAACAACCCTATAATGTCGGTTAAAAACTAACACCTTAGTAGGAGAAACTATAACCACATGTCTAATATGTCAGTTCTTTGGGGAAGGCAAAACTGACACTAGAGATCTAGCCTCAGTTGTGTGGAAAAAAGAAACCGACACAGATTGGGGTCCTAGTCATCGATTGTATGACAAAAATGATGTCAAAAGAGCCATACCAGGTCACATTTGTAACTGGTAAAGGACTCTACATTGTCAGTTGGTAATAAACCGGTACCTATCATGATGTGTAGTGTCGGTTGCATCCCAAAATATCTGACGATTTTGATGTAAAGTGACAATTATATCTAAAAAATTGATGACAATGACATGCTACCCAGTGAGGCCGTGTTGTCCAACACGGCCATTTTGGTTTTATCCTTTAATGCCGATTATTTCACTAAAACTGACGACTTAGGCCTATAGTGTCATATTTTTATACAACCGAAGACTAAGTTTTGTTTTTGTTTTTTAAATACTAGGCCTGCAGCCTGCTATTCGGCTGGTCAGCAGGATGTAGAACCTACAGATCAGTTCTGAACTACATGTTAACAACATATTATGAGTTCATCTTAACAACATGTCACCAAACTTGCAATAACAAACATAATATATATGCACATTATTTTATTCGTTCTCCCATTCCATTTCAGCACATGTGCACTCATAATTCATTCATCTTCATATTCATTCACACACATATTACTTCATGTACATATATACCAAGTTCATTCTCATGACATGTAGAAACATTCATTCATTCATCTTCAGATTCACACACATGTATATATATAGATCATCATTCAGATATGCATGCATCAAATTTAGAGTTGCAAGAATTCATAAGCACCACATGTATAACAGAATTCAAAGTTCTTGTTCATCTTCTTTATCCTAATTAAATTCAAAGTTCACTTCCCTTTTGAAGGCTTCTTCCCACTGTTCTCGTGTCTCCTCTAGTTGTTCTTTTGTATAGGGCATGTGTACATCTAGTAGATTCTCTCACGTAGAGAAGTCTTTTATTTTAAATTCCTACAAAGAGAATGACATATACAATTAATAAATTTGATATGTTCATATTATCTAATGAGACTACATAATCATGATGATCAAGACTATATTTATGGATTACATTATGTATCTCGTTGATGTCTACTGCCACATTTATGATAGTCATGTCCATATAACGCATCACGTAGTATGTGCATGCCCAACTTTTCTCTTGTATAGAACAATATCAATTTCAATATACAAAACATTAATAAGTAAGCATAGTTGGCACAAATATGCATTGGAGATAGAAAACTACATCAACATTCTCCCAAACTATCACTTTCTTTTTCATGTCCACCTTTCCTCCAACTTTTTGGAATATTTTATAGCCCTATATGTTAATGTAACACATTGAATTGACATTAGTAAATAGTCATGTAATATATATATGCTAACAGATATAAATATAATGATCGTCGATTGTATAAAACTGCTTGTTAACAGTCTAAATCGTCATTTGTTTGATAGAACTGACGACTAATGGGGGGATAAATTTTTCCGTGGAGACATGGCACAAACATTTTTTCGTCGATTGTATAAAACCAATGCCTGGTTGAAAATTTTGGGGGCAAATTGTTTTCCCTAAAAAAGTGTATTTTGTAGGCAAATTTAGACGTAGGTTTCTATGAATAGAAACTGACGTTAAAGATAAACTGGTACCCGTATCTTTTCTGAATCGGTAAGACTTCACATATGGTGACGGTGGACATGAAGAACTGATGTTATTGGTAGATTGATGTCGATTTTTCTAAGGAACCAATGTCACTAAAAGTGACATTCAACGTCAGATATGTACTAGTGAGTATAGATCTATCTACTTTACATCCACATAAGAATTTTGTTGATCTTGGGCCTTCTTTAGCATTTTCTTGATTAAAGAAACTTTATCATCATATAACTACAACTCCTTAGACCTAAGCAGGGCCCTCTTTTCGACATCATCCCAATGAAGAGGCAACCGACACAACCTCCCATAGAGATCTTCATACATATGCATCTCAGTGTTGGCTTGGTAATTTTTGTTTTAGGTGAACTCAACTAAGGGCATATATTCTCCAATGATCCACCCTGTGTAGGACACATGCCCTTCATAAATGTTCTAGGGTGTAGACCATGCATTTTGATTGTCCATTAGTCTGAGGGTGGTAGGTTGTACTCAACTTCAGCCTTGTACCAAGTTCTTCTTGACTAATTTCCGCCACTTGTAGGTGTTAACATAGGGTCATGATCGAAGATAATTGAACTTGGAACACTATGTAGATAGACTATCTCCTAGAAGTATAACTTGGATAAGGATGAAACTTAATTTCAAGTGAGAAAGTGTGTCAACTTCCTTAGGCGGCCCATTACGACCCATATAGTGTCGTGTCCTTTTTTGGGATTGGGGAGGCCCACCAAAATATCTGTGGTGATTTGGTCCCACTTTGACTTGGGGATCTCGATGGATTGTAGAAATTCACATGGTTACTGGTGTTCAACCTTCACCATT
Source organism: Alisma plantago-aquatica (assembly GCA_963693085.1). Lineage (NCBI taxonomy): Eukaryota > Viridiplantae > Streptophyta > Magnoliopsida > Alismatales > Alismataceae > Alisma > Alisma plantago-aquatica. The sequence continues at coordinate 588,469,788 of OY856413.1, read as the reverse complement.
TGGCATGTGAGATAACTAGACAAATACAAGGTTGTATCTTTCTTCATTCCTGGACACCAAAGAAGTTGTTGTAGGTATTTGAACATTTTAATGGTTCTAGGGTGCATGCCATGCTTTGATCCATGGGCCTCTTTCAAGATGTAAGGATTCATTATTGAATCCTCAGGAACCTAGATGTGTGCTTGCACCAAATTCCTCCATCCACGCCCATAGAGAGTTGAGTTTAGACTTCATAATCAAAGTCTTCATCTTCTCTAGGTCTAGGTTGGCTAACTTGGATGCTACAAGCTTGGTCAATAGGTCAGGGACAATTTGGATGTTGGCCAACCAAAGTCGATCTAATAAAAGTTGTAGGGTCCATCTAGCAAAAATATTCCACTCTCCTCCATTGGGTAGCCAAACCATCCGTACAACTGAGTCATTTGTGACTGAGGGCATCAGACAACACACTAGCCTTACAAGGATGGTAGGATATGGAAAAATGAAAAAAATTCAGATACTCTGTCCAACATTGTTGTTGTAGATTGAGGTCCTTCTGAGTCAATAGGTACTTCAAACTCTTATGGTCAGTGAAGATGTCAAAGGTGGATACACACATAATACATATAGTGTCACCATATTTTCAAATCATAGACGTCATTGTGAGCTCCAAGTCATGAGTCATATATTTCAACTCGTTTGTCTTGAGTTGTCATGAGTCATAGACATGTTGTTCCTACTCCAAGACACACCTAATCCCATATTTGATGCATCCATGAAGATGATGAATCCATCATTGCCCAAGGGTAGGGCCAATAATTGGGCAGAGTTAAGATTTTCCTTCAACTCCTTGAATTGTGTTTCACACAAATCATACCATATGAACTTATCATCCTTTTAGACAAGCTTGGTGAGGGGTACAATAGTTTTGAGAAATCTTTGATGAAATGCCAGTAATGTCTGGCTAGTGTAAGGAAAATGTGAACTTTAGATGGGTACTTTGGTGTTGGGCAATCAGGAATGACCACCACTTTGGGATGCTCTACCAAAATAGTTTGTCTAGATATTATATGTTTGAGGAACATGACTTGGGAACCAAAAATTACATTTTGAGCATTTCTCTTACAACTTCTGCTCTCTCAAAATATTAAGGACCTTAGTCAAGTGGTCGTAGTGTTGTTCAAGTTGTCCGAGAATACTAGGATGCCATCTATGAATACTATGACAAAGGTGTTGAGGAAGGGTTGGAACACACTATTCATGAGGATCATGAACACACTCAGGTTGTTGGATAACCTAAAAGGCATGTCTAAAAACTCATGATGGCCATAATCAGTGGAAAGCGGTTTTTGGGATGTCTTCCTTCCTAACTCACAACTGGTGGTACCCAGATCATTGATCAATCTTCAAGAAGAGCTGAGTGATTTTGAGCTGGTCAAATAGGTTGTCTAATAGGGGTAGAGAGTACTTATTCTTAATTGTAGCTTGGTTTATCATTTAGTAATCAATGCACATTTGGAGCGATCCATCTTTCTTTTTCACAAAAAGAACTAGATCTCCCCAAGGGGATGTGTTGGCTTAAATGAAGTCTTTATATAGGATTTCTTGTAGTTGATTCATTAACTCAAGCAACTCGACGGGAGACATTTTTAAGGGTCTATAGAAATTAGGTTTGTCTCATGAACTAGCTCTATGGAGAGTTCAACTTCTCTTTTCGGGAAGAGCTGGGGATGAAACTTGTAGAGAAGATGGTGTAGAAGTCCTCCTAGGCTATTAGGTCAGTGATTAGGTCTTAATTGTCAAGGTAGTTTTCCCACCATAGCTTTGCAACTCCTTCAAGTAGGTGGGCAGAAAAGATAACCTTCTAGTTGGGTTGCACCAATAGGATGCAAAAGCTATTCTTCACAGCTAGGAGTCAAGCATCTATCTTATCAATGACTTCAGTCTTGTCTTCTCCCCATAACTTTTCTATATTCAGCTTAACAAAGTCATGGATGGTAGCTCCAAGACGAGAGTGGACATGATGTGATCCACCATTCTTGTCTTTGAAGATGTCCCTAAGGGATAAGGCATTAATGGCACCGGTCAACACCATCTGCTACTCTATCTGGATCCTCTTAGGGGCCTTGACCATGGTATGCTCGATTGGGGGGTCAGGCATGGGTCCATCTTCAGGCTTTGGTTCATCTTCAAGCATTAGTCCATCATCTAGGTCAGGTCCATCTTTGATATTTGGGCCTCCAAAGGGATTGGGGACGTCCTTAGAGGTGGATCCTCCCTCAACAAATGACTCCTCTGATTTGTTCTACTTTTGATATGATTCATCATCCATGTCTCTCCTCCTCTTCTATGGGGAAACCTTCTTTTTATAGAGGGTCTACCTCTCCTATTCGTCTCTAGGGATGTTGACAACCTTTACAGTGGTCTTTATGTGGGTCATGGTATGTCACATAAATTCTTTGATTTATTATTATGGTTAAGGTAGCATTAATCGTGTCTATGATATCTTGATTACACACATTAATTATTCTCTGGGAGAGGATACCTTATCCCTAACTATCATTAAAATAATGTGAGAGAGAGAAGCAATTGTCGTTGGGTCCTTAGGATGAGGGAGGCATGAGGTAAATAAGGGGATGAACATGAGATGAGAAAGTCATATAGGTAGTTTATTTTAGGAAAAAACCTTGAGCTTTGGCTAGGTAGGACTCATTGAGCCTCGGGAGTCCTTATAATCTGACTACCTATAAGGAGGAAAGTTTGCTAGCCCTCAGGTTGTAATCCTTTCTAAACACCATTACCATCATCTAATTCTTTAATAATTCCCTTCAACTCTAAGGATTTTTTTAGAAATCATTGATTATATATGGTTAAATGGTAAACCTAGGCTCTAATACCAAATGAAATGAACCCTCCCCTATTATTCCTAATTAAGGTGGAATGAGAGGGTAAGGTCCATTAAAAATTTTCCGCAATCCAGGTTTATCAAGTAACCAATTATAATTCAAAATTTCATTGAATGGAAAAGTGTTTGATAACAATATGTAGATAAACCTCCTCAAGGGAGTTACATGAATACTCAAAAAGGGAAATTTAACTTAGAGAGGGATATAAAACTATCTATGTATCCTCTACTAGTTTTTAGCCATCTATTCTTTCTATGTCTTCTTATGGATATTCATGTCTTCAAATATGATGCAGATTAATTTGAAATGCTGACAATTAAAATGCAGATCAATATTTCTCTATACTATGTATGTGGTGCAAAGAAAATGTGTGCAAGTAGGCTTAACAATGTAATCAAGCATATCAACAATTATCATTACATAATATAACTTGCACTATTATGTAATTTCCTAACCCATAATTGCCCTGTCCCTATGGGTATATCGTTCCCTTGCTCTAGCATTGGATTCTAGGGTTTTATTCCAACAATGGACTAATGGTGACCTTCCCTCCTGGGCTTGGTCTCATGGTGTCCTTCCTTCCTAGACTTGGCCACATAATGTCATCCACTTCCTCAATGACTTTTTCATAGGTTTCTAAGAGTAGTACCTTCCTCGTCTAACCCTCAGATATGGCATAATTAGGTTCAAGCAAGTCATTCTTATATAAGGTGAAACACATAGGGCCTTACAGTTTGTAGGATATTAAGAAACTCCCAAACCGTTCAATTGCAGTACAACATGAAACTTCAAAAACATCAAAAGTCAATAAGAGCAATTATTCATAATTAGCGACATACTTATCTTCAAATGACTTAGTTTCAAGCAAACAAGTGCAATTTATCAACCAAGAAATCAATCACCATGTAATTAATGTTAAACATCCAAGTATTACTTTTATGTCCCCAAAATAATGATCTAGGCCTGACATGGGTCCTAGGTTAAGTTTTGGGTCGAATTAGGTTTACATTAAGGTTAGGATTCCCTAACTTTAATTATCACATGTTAAGACTTCATGAGTAAGGAAACCCTAATTTGATCTGATATGGAGCCTACACTTTAGTTTAGATCTAATTATACATTTTCACCAAACTAGGTCAAACTTTATTCATTAAAATTAAATAAGCAAGATATAATAATCAAATTCATGAACATAGGGTTTGCATGAATTATATACCATCAAAGTATGCATTATAATATACTTTTGAAATCCAATACATAATCAAGCCTTGAAACCTAGTTTATTGGATTCTACATATTTTTTTATTATCAAATTCATGTATATGTGCTATCATATGAGTTACCATCTATTTTCTAGAATTTTTACAAATTAATTAGCACTTGACCAATCAGGGACTGCCATGTCAGTTGGATACTTATTTATCTATGTGAGACATATCCCAATTTAAATCTTGAGACAAAAACCTTTCTTCCTATTATTCTGGGACATTTATGTCACACATATGGGGGCAAATTGGTCAATCCCTCAGGTATTGTTCCTCTTGCATTTTCTCAAGCAGACTGTCAGCCCCTAGTGGACTCTTCTATTGGGTGCTTGGCAACCGCAACTGGGGATCTCACGTCCTTTCTCAGATCTTGTCAAAACAAGTCAACCAAATCATGGAAGTAGAGGTTTCCTAGAGCAGGAGTTAGGGGTCTAGGACAGTAGGTGAAGCATCAAAGGAGAAGGTGGATCGTTACCTCAAATAACATGAGTTATTGCTCTAGGAAGCTTCCTAGGAGCCCTCTTATGTATTTTCACCACTTGTGATGCTCTATGATAGTCAGAGATGAGATACCAGTGAAGCTCTATAAGCTTCAAGTGTTGTGGTCAGAGAAGGTGTGGCAGAGCTTCTTTTTTGCTTCTAAGTATGACGAACTACCTCAGGGAGTTAATGGTGTTGCTGGACAAACCAATTGGCCTAGAGTGCTTTAAATAAAGCCTTGGAACAGTGGTGGTGGTTTGCAAGAGATGAGGGGGTCTAGGAAGGGGTGATAGAAGTAGTTGACAGCCAATTGAGAGTGCTTCTGAGTGCACGAGAGTTTGGGAGTGATACTGGTACCCTATTTATAGTTTGGGTTAGACTATAGGGGGAAATCATGCCCAACACCAACTCATTGGTTTGCCTATGATTTGGGTATAATCATTTCACACTATAATAGGCTAAGGGTTGGATCCTTATCTTTGTTATCCTCTTTCGGTTCAAATGGGACTTATTTGAGAGAATTCGGTGAAGGAATGAGAGAGATATGGTTGGATGTTGAATTCTAGTCTGTTTTGGACTTTGATCGGGAGGTAGACGATGACTACCCATCATGAGATCTAAATCTAAAGCTCGGCTAGATACCCGAATTCCCTATCAAATGCTAATTCCCCTGTCACATGGACTTTAGGTTAGACGATATTTATTTAAATGTTATTTTATGATTATATCTAGGATTACTCACTTTATTTTTTTCTTTAGAAAATCCTAGATGCTTCTAGAAAACTCCAATTGCTCCCAAATTTTCAAGGAACCTCTATATTGACATTATCTCAGGTTGTGCAAGTGATAGATTTTTTTATTTATCTAGGTCACATAATTACTCATTATCTACTCCAACTCATCAAGTACTCCTATTTAAGTATTTCCCCCATGTTGGGTGAAAGTTGGGCCCAACTAAGCTCATTGGTTTCTCTCAACTTGACATTCAAGTGAAATAGGCTATTATCATATGTTAATTATCCAATTATTAAGTACTCTTAGAACCTTATTGATTATTGAGTTTTTCCTTCACATTTTCAATCATCAGTCATTAGTATATTAATGAAGACACCAGAACGGACGAAATCCACTTTATTTGGACAATTTGCATTCACAAATCAAAACTATTAAACAATGCATAGAAATCTAGGGTTTTATAAATAACACACTATTAATATTTTATTAGTATACAAGTACATTAAATGCTCGAAATTTTAGATTGTTACAATAGGAGGGGCCGAAGCTTCAAAAATTCCTCAAATGCAATTGGGGTACAACATTAGAGTTATGAATCTACCATTGAGAATTTTAGAAGGAAGACAATTATATGGGGTGCAAATATGCAAAACAGAAAGAACAAAGGAAGAGCAAACTCCTCAAAAGAATAAGTGACTTGGAGTAATCCCAAGGAGTAGGTTATAGTGAATATATTGAATTTACACTATTGGATGCCAAAGCCTAATATAAGAACATACTAAAAGGGGAGAACATCAATTGGCATCTATGATCAATATGTAAATGGTTTCAACATGGGGATACTAATAAAAGGTTCTTTTAGAATTTCGTCAATACAAATAGAAGAAGAAATGCCATAACTAGATTTAAAAATGAAGATAAGCTTTGGATTGAAGAGAAGGAGTATATGACGAACTTGATTTTCAACCACTTTCAAAGTTTATTCACTCAAGATAATCTGATGAGGTGAGAAAGCATGGAAAGGACATATCAATTCTTTAAAATAACTAGATGCCAAAAATATACAGAACTACAAACACAAGTTATTGAAGATGAGATATACAAAGATTTTATGAAGATGATCCCATCTAAGTCACATGGCCCAGATGATATTTAGGCAGGCTCGTTATAGAGAAACTAGACAAAGATTAAAGGTCCAATTATGAAAATGATCACCAATTTTTTTTCAAGGTGAACCCTTGCCTAACAAGCTTGCACACTCCATGAAAATTCTCATCCCAAAAATCATCAATCCCACCACATGCAATAACTTAAGTTTGATATACTTAAATATTGTCACTATTAAATTAATCCCAAAAATAATAGTTGAAAGACTCAAAACTTTTATGCCTGATTGGGTATCTCCTTAGCATTTCATCTTCGTACCAGGTCAAAAGAACATGAACAATATAATCCTAGCATTAGAACTTGCACTTTCAATGAGGATTAGAAAAGGATGTACAACCTTGATGGTGATGCAGATAGACCTTTCAAAGGCCTGTGACATACTCAGCTGGAGCTTCATTGATGATACTATTAAACATATGAACATCCAATAAAACCTAATATATATCATCTTTAAGATGATTCAATAGGGGGAAACAAGAATATCATAAAATAGAGAATCCTTGACACCTATCATACCCAACTAGGGAGTGAGGTAGGGTGATCCCATTTCACCCTACATCTTTGTGATGTGTTTATATTGTTTGCGTCGAAAAATACAACAACCAGTAGAAGAAGGGTACTAGAAACCTATGATAGTATCTATAGGAAGTACTCCTATCTCAATTTATGTTTTGTCAATGACATAGTCTTGTTTGGGGAGGCATTTATACAACAAGGGACATAGTATTGTTTGGGGATCTACATATCAAGTAAGGATAATCAATAACTTCTTGAAGCAATTCAACAAAGCTTCTGACATGGAGCTATCACGAGAAAAGTGTGTAATCTACTTCTCAAGCAATACACCTGATATTCTACAAAGAAGTATAAGTAGGTCAATAGGAATGGGGTTCACATCAAACCTAGGAAAATGCACATATATGTATGTATATACATATATATAAAGGGAAATTTATGAATCCATGACCACAAATATGTGATTCTATCTAAGAACGTGCCCGGGAAAAAAGCTAGGCATGTTAGGAAAACTAACTTAGCTAAATTAACTCTCACACCAATACCAGCTTATACAATGCAAGCAACAAATCTACCCAGTTTGATTTTCTAGACATTGGTCGTAATGTATGGAATTTTGTATGGGGGGTGCTCATGTTACTAGAAAAGTTGTTATGGGGAAGATTATTGTAGGAATGCATGAAGGGTGATTGTTCTTCAAATTTATTGTACATATGAATGAGTCCCTTTTGATGAGGATAACCTAGAATTTTATTCAATAGAGGCATGTACCATGGTGCAACTTGATGACACAAAAGTACACACAAACAACCACTAATGCGGGATCCATATTGTGGCATTGTATAAAAAGACAAAGTGACCTCATTCTATCCAATTGTAGTAGACACATTATATATGGTAAAAATACAATAGTTTGGGACAACTGGGTTGCTCCACACTCACGCCCTATCAACCCAGCCTCAAAGATAATATGAAGACCTTAAAGATCTAAAGGTAGAAAGATTGAGGAGAGATGATGCAAAATGCGACAAAATTCTTAATGAATGGTCTGATTTAGGCATAATAGAAGAAGTTCTCAATACACCCACACCACATCCACGGGTTGCAAAGGCCTATTGGATTTGAGACCCTAGTTTGAAAGGTATTTTTGCTGCAAGATTAGAATATCTACAACTCATTAGAGGCAAGAAGAAAAATCACCTAGAAGATGGAGCATAATGTGGAACCTAAAGGTTCCTGAGAGGAATAAACTCTTCGATTAGCTATGCATGCATGAGAGTCTGATGACAAATTGAAGAACACATAAAATGGGCGTGGTGATTGATAATTGTTGTAACATGTGTATGAATGTTGAGGAATTTGTTATACATGTCTTGCATGATTGAAATGCTAATCGATAGATTTGGAATACCCTACACCTAAACCTAAATGGAAAAGTATATTGATAACATCCAATTTTGTGGATAGATCATGCCTAATTTTGTCCTTAGTTTCCTCCCATCTTGCAATTTTACCTTTACTTTCTCATATTTTGCTCATGGTTACTACTTATGCCTTGATTTGAAGGTAACCACTTGTTCCAATGTAGGTAACTTACCAAACAATGGTTTTAAACCATTGGACAGAATGCCCATTGGTCTCAAAAATCAATGAACACCATCCACAATACTAGAACTAAGTAACTGCTACCACTGACCACCCATCGGATTCCAAACCAACAACCCCCCAGTAAAGTACAGACCTACCATCAATTGGCAGTCAGACGGATCATCAGTTCCCAAAACTAATGGCTAGTTAGGCAATTAGTTAGAGCAATCATTGGTTGTCAAAGTCGATGGTTCACCAGGACACACCAACTGATGGATATCCTGGGCTGAAGGTGGAGTGCCTACCTATGGCGCGCTAGTGCTAAACCGATGGTTGAACTGGATGAGTAAACCAATGGCCATCCATAGGACAAAATTTGATGCTTGGACTGATGGACCTCAACTGATGGTCGGGCAGACGATGGATCACCTATGCCGCCTGCCTACCGATGGCAGTACTAGACACCAATCATTCAAGAACATTGAGTGTGTTCCCCAAGGCACGTGCCCAGACTTGTGGCACAAGAAAAGTACACCCTTAAGCGCCTTGAACCCCACTATGAGAGCTACAAGTAGGATATCCCATTCAATATTGAGGGAATCATGACACAAAGGACATGATGGAGTGTTGTTGTACAACCAACTCACCATCAACCTTCAAGTTATGCCTTCTGCCCATCGGTTTGTGATCTCTAAGGATGAGAGTCCAAGAAACAACACACCTCCCCCTCTAACAAGTAGTTCTAGACTTCTTCTTTGAGAGAAGGAGGGAGACAGAGAAACCATCTCCACCATCATGTCGGGTTTAGAGTGGAGAAACTCTCCATTGACCTTGACCAACCCTTGGTCACCATTGGTGTATCTTTATTTTTCTTTGAATCTATCCACCTCCTTTCATTCCCTTCATTCCATCTCATTATCCATCTCCTTGTCTCACCATACTTGTAATTTCATCATGCTACCCATCACCTTGAGTGGCTAGTCATATAACTTGGGTTGGGGGTAGGCACTAGGCTATCCCAACATGTAAATACTTATATCCATTGAATATATTCTCTTAGAAATGTTTATCTCCATACTCTTATTCTTAATAATTCATTTCCATGATTAGCTACCATCTTATGTTGTTTTATTATTATTACCTCAAGAGAGTAGTATTAACCTATATCTAAGAGGTATGGATTTGTACGGATGCATGAGAATGTTGGAATACTTAAGCTAATGACCATATGGTTTGACTAGTGATTGTTTGTTTTCCATCTTGAGAGAGACAACCTTATGATCTAGATCTATCCTAAGCTTGAGAGAGGAGGGAATATGCACTATTGATGTTTGTTTGTAAACTTGCTAGGGGTATACGGTGGTTGTGAGATCCAAGTTCTCTATCCATACTTGTTATCTCATCCTTTTTCTCTCTTGTTCTTTTATTTTACTTCTTGTTTTGTTTTACTTGCTTATTGCTTGTTTGTTGAAGTATCACCGTTCCATAAGGAACACAAAACTTTATCTCACCCCTTGTTTGGTGTAACTAAGCTATGGATCTCAATTCTTAACACATACCACCCTTGTCCCTATGGATGGACCTGATCTACTACATCAGACCCTACTATTATCATTGTGGGGGGCTGAGTGTCAGGTTATAAATTTAAAAGTTTGATTACTCTAGATCTACTCCATTTTGGATGTGTGATTTAGGTCGGTCATCTATGAACCACTGCACTTCAAGTCATGGTTCAATACTATCACACAAATGAACAAAAGCTTCAAGGGATGGACAGAAGAGTGCTTAGTGATCATTTGCATTATATGGAAAAGAAGGGATAGTCTCATCTTTCAAGGAAAACATGTACACCTACAACATGTTGCAAATGGTATCAAATAGTTCTTGAAGGACATACACATAGCCTTACCAGGTGGTTGTGGTCTAAGAATATGTCAATTAACCAAACCCTTACCTCAACATGTAGATAAGATGATAATACATATAGAGGTGACTAAGGATAAATAATCAAGGAAGCAAGTAACTTGTACTATTGCTAGAGATTAAAAAATGAGCTAGATTACTTATTTGCAAATCATGTCTACATGTAAGATTACTCTCAACTCTGGAACTAAATGTTATCCTACAAGGCATATACCTTGCAGTGACTAATAGTATGCATAATATACAAGTCTATTCAGACCCAATTATTGTATGCAAGATGATATAAGGAAAGATGAAAGAGTGGGGAAAGTATGGCCCAATATGCAAATGTATTTCGGAATCACTAAGTCAAATTGATGCTTGGGGAATACAACATATAAGCAGGTAATACAATAACCTAGTTGATATGCTAGCTAAGATACTAATCAAGCAACCAAATCAAGAATGGAATCAGACATGATGTCCTGACTCTTCGAGAAAGGTGTATGAGGAGTAGATAGATAGAGTACTATCAAATGTAAGAAACACAATAAAAAATTGTAACACAATTATAAGATAATGAATGAGGTGGTTTCCAAAAAAATGCATAAATAGATTTTTAGATCTATTTACCCCTCCTCTTATATTTCCTATTTTGAAAGCAAATAAGGAAACCTTAAATGAGAGAGAGAGTGAGAGGAAAGAAATATAAAACATGAATTTGAGCCAAGATTCATGCATGATAAGAAACCCATATCGCTAAAAATGTCTCCCTAGAAAAGTTCTGTAAAGAGTCGACCTTTACAATCAATTTTTTACAAAATTCATATCATAATATATAAACAAATCCTTTTAAATTCATGCTTTACATAGAGTTCATGGAATCCTATACATAAGGACTACAAAATTGAAATATACAACAATCCTATCTACTCTTCAGTGAACATAGGACATTTCCTACACGTTTCTTCTATTTCTTCTTTGTACCACTTGTCCATGAATTTTGCATACATGTGATTTAATATACGTATACTAACATAAGTACATTACACTATAAATGACTTGATTAATTGTATACTTAATATGGATATTCACATTTAGATTTTCAACATGATTTTTACCAATAAACTTATACAACAACATGAATACAAGAGGTGACTCTACTAAATTTAGACTTTACTTACACAAATTTACTAGTATATATTCTAGTATGGTGCACTAGAGTACAATCAATTAGTCTTGCATGATCAACACATTGTTTAGTCATCTAATATGTTGATTGTATATTATTGTTTATGCTTAGCTTTCTAATATCTAAAAGAAATAAAAGAAAATGTACTGACCTATAGTCAAGGACGCACATAGACAATTTGTGCTGGCTTTGATTGATTGGATCTAATAAGTTTATGGGGTTGAGGTCTTCAAAGCCCTCTTAAAGGGTAGCCATAGGTTACTTGGACATTTGTTAGGTTCTCTGTATGCTTGTTATGAGGTCAAATAAGATAGTTGTAAGGTTTTTAGGATCAAGTTCCTTCTCACTACAGATCTAATGTCTTAGAAGTTGGAGGTTGGTTTAGCAATTGCAAGGCTGGAGGAGTTGATATCGATGAGGTCTGGTGGATTGGGGTTGAAGACAGATGATTATAGGGTCTCAAGAAGCACACACTATAGTGGTAGTGGGATTTGTAGAACTGAACTAGGTGACTTCCGATGGAGATTCATAGTACATATGCACACTTGTGGCGTTTTGGGTAGTCCATGGCAATGTGTCTGAGCTAATGTCTATAAACCCCTGAGCATTGTCATAAATGGTAATGGCTAGGTGGTGGTTGGCAATGCTTCTAAGTTGCAAGTCTATAGAATTCACCATTGTAGTAGTAGAGGGTGGCAGGCTGTGGAGGTTAGCTAAATGATGAGGAGCAAGGAATCGAGTCATCAAGGAGATGAGGTTTGAGCAAGCAATGAAGAAGGTATATTTAGGTTGTTGATAGGTGAAGGTTTCAAGTCACCATGTCCTTCAGTCCTTCTTTTATGGTGGTTTATATAGATTGAGGAAGGGGTTATAGGGTTTAAGGTTGTTGCTCGAGAGGTTGGAAAGGTGGAGGCTTCAATGCAGAGTGAGTGGTTTGTTTTTAGACCTCAAGATGGCCTGGTCCCTAAGAACAACTATGCCATTTTTTTACGTGACCAACAAAGAGCTAGGTCTAAGGAGGAAGATGGGTTTACTAAACTAACTAAGTGTAATTAACTTGTATTAACTCCATACTTAGTAATTATTCTATTTTTTGTAACTTCTAAATGACACATATTGACTGTCTAGTATTTTAGCCACGTGTTCACATTCTATTGAGCTAGTTTATAAAAATACTATCACCCTCAATTTTGGTTATGATATGACTATATGAATCATTCTCACAAGTAATTAATATATTATTATATAATTATCAAAAAAAAAAATTTAGTGTGCTTTTAAGGTCATTATTCAAAAGAGTAGATGTATCATTACATTACAAGTTAAAATCGACATATTTGGGCAAAACAATTTCAAATTGTATGAAATGATGACAAATTGATTCAAGGATATAAATGTAAGGGACTGATTAGTAAATATTTCTCATTTGAAGAGAATGAACCCATTGAGACACAAGAAATTCATTTGAATGCTTAGTAGTACCAAAGTACATGAGAATTGATCAAAATGAGTGAATGGGACTTGGAATGAAGGAATTTGTTCAAGTTAGGAATGTAACGAATTCTACATCAAGATATATTTAGCATCCAAAATTTAGTATGTTACAACACTCCACCCTATAAAGAGGGTTTCGTCCTCGAAATTGGCATATTCATGGTCTAGTATAGTACCACTCCACCCCTTCAAATGATTCAATTAGAAATTTAGAGAGGAGTAAATTATAAGCTAACTAAAATGTAGTACCTTGAATTTCTCTTAATTTTTACCCTACACCAAAATGTAGGTCTTAATGGTTTCATGTAACTCTTCTCTTAGGTTTTTCTCATACCTCCTTGATTGTGACTTAGCTCAAAAATCATTGATAAAATTCCATAAAATCTTTTTTTCTTTGTACATTTAGTATGATAAAGACTTTTTTTGGTGAAATAACTTTTAGACATGAAACTAGAAAATGAACAAAATTAATGTGAGAACTAACTCACAATAACATATTACCAACATTCTACTTACTAATACTACTCGATACAAATTACTTCACTTAATTGTAAAAATAAGATCTCCATGGTACCTGAAGGGTCATTAGAGTACCTTCACTTATGGCAGAAGAGAGAAGGATATTGTTATCTACCAAATGGGGATTTTCAAATGAAATCTTGGCACATTTAGTCTCACTATTCACTTTCCTTTCTTCCAACATAGTCAAGTAATAGGTTTTCCAAAATTATAATCACATGTTGTATATATATTTTTTAAGTTTACTAAGGGAACCTAAGCTAGGGAAATGGTGAGGAAATTCTTAAGTTAGTAGATAGAATCCTATGCCTATATTTTAATAAGGGGACAAAATTTATCTTTTTGAGGGTAGTATTTTTCTGTATCACTTATTGTGGTGGTTATATTGTTAGGTTGGTGAACATATTTACAAAATGTCAATTTATGGGAGAGAAAGAAACTACACGATTTAGCAACTCATGTATCCTAGATATTCCATACCGAATCAGAGATTTTATTCAAATATTAAGATTTTCCCAAAGTATTAGAAATTTCCTTGGACATGTTGGTATGTAAAGTGAGAAAACCCCACCACCACCTAAGTGGATTGTGATTAATTATGCCAGAACCTTTGCTAAACATCCTTTCTTAGACATTTCAGCTCAACTCCACTAACATGGTGATGACTCGTCTTCACTAATTAATAAATATAATCTATGTACACATGTTTCTTTTTATTTAGGATATTTTGACCTTAATTCTAAGTTATATATATACATATACATATATATATATATATATATATATATATATATATATATATATATATATATATATATATATATGTATATGCTAACTATACCTATTTTCCACCATGAGATACACATGAGTGTCGACTATGTGTAGCTCTAATACCATATTGTAAAGACACAATCTTTGTGATATATTTTTTTACAAAATTAATATCATAATATATAAACAATTCATTTTACATTCATACTTTACAAAGAGTTCACATAAACCTATACATAAGGAATACAAAACTAAAATATACATGGATCGTATCAACTCCTCATCCACATAGGACATCTCATAAATATCTCTTCTATGTCTTATTTGTATCATATGTCCATAAATTATGATAGGGTATGAATCCACACATGAACCACAAAAGAGGTTTGCGTCAACAAAGCTGTTACTAAATATTTATTATTGAGCTATTTATATAAACATGAACAAGAGGAGATTTAATATTTAACAAACCAGGTAAGGACTATTTGGTGGTATAAGGTTAATCAGTTAAGGATTTTAAGGATTTAAATGATAGAATTCACAACAATATTCAAAATACCAAATTTGAAAAATGTATACAAAACAATATGTAATTGAGTATCAATGGTTTTGTATATGAAGATATGACATTATTCAATTTTTAGTGATTACTCCATTAGCAATCTATCTAATATTTTTTCTGTGTAGGGCTAGGTGCCTAGAGTTCTCCCCTCTATAAGAGCATGACACTTTCTCATGTGGGGGTAACTATTACAAGGAGACCTCTATGTCCATTATCCATTATGTAAGGTTGGGGGATATGCCCCATAGAATCTAGGAGTCATAGATCTAGCCAATATTCAAATTTTATGCCAATGTAAAAATCTAGATTTATTCAATCATTCAACATTATTCGACCATTCAAAGTTTAATTAGTGATTGTATTCTGGATTTAGATTTAGCTCCCAAGGGGAGGGCGGGATGAATAAGATTTCCTCTCGACTTCTATAAAAAAGTTGTTTTGGTGACCTCAAAATTGGAAAGACAAGGCTGATAAACTATTTGGGTTAACCACTTGCCAAATTCTATGAATGAAATTCAAGAGGGATAAAATAGCAAAATAATTGAAATAGAGAATTCATAACCTCAAGCACTCCAAACTTTGTAGAAACCACAAATCGAGTGACTCCATGAATTGATGATGACATATCTACATTTAGAACAATATTGTTAATAATCATCTATTAGGATTAGGGATCTTTTATCTTCTATTCATATTCCTTATTTCCCCCATCATTATCATTTCTAGATTACCAAACAGGTGATGTACTATCAATGTTCTGTACTCAAATTTATCTAGATTAGATCCTCAAATGTCATTGTCTCTCAGCAAAATAAAATTAGGTTAGTACTAGGGTCAAATATGTTAATTATATGAAATATTGTTTATCCAAATACCCTTACTAGGAGAATTTAGAGTTTAAATATGTTTATTATATGAAATATTATTTATCTGAAAACCCTTACTAGGTAAAATATGCTTATTATATGAAATATAGTCTACCCAAATACCCTAACTAGGAGTAGTTAGAGCTTAAATTTGTAACCACGTCAATATAGTTCTTAATAATTATTCAGACTGCAATTTTCTATATATAACTACTATATTTAAATATGATCTAAGCCTAGGTTCTATTTCTCAAATAGACCAAGTTATCATTATTATTATGTTTTGATCTAAAAACACACCCATTATTTTATATAAAATTATGAGTTTTCAATGCATTCAGTTATCCTTAGGTTCAACATACTACAAATATATTTACATACATACGATTTAATATACGTGTACTAACATAGATACATGACACTGTAAATGATTGTGTTAATTGTATACTTAACTTAATATTCACATTTAGATTGTCAACCCAACTTTTATTAATAAACTTATACAACAATAGAATATATGAGACGACTCTATTGATTTCAGAATTTTCCTATACAAATCTACTAGTATATATTCTAGTATGGTGACACTAGAGCACAATAAATAGGTCTTGGAACTTAATAATTGATGATCCTACACATTGATTAATCATCTGATTATGTTGATCATAAATGTAGTAAAAGAAAATGTACTGACCTATGATAAAGGACACACATAGGCAATATGTGGGGCTTTGATGTATCAGATATAAGGAGTTGACAAGTTTAAGGTATTCCTAATCCTTGATCAAATCCCTCTTAAGGGGTAGTAATAGGTCAGTGGGACATCTAATGGGTTCTTGTAGGCTTGTTGTGAGGTTGAAGAAGATAGTTGCAAGGTTACTTTTTACTGTAGATCTAATGTCTTGAAGTTGAAGGTTGGTTTAGAGATTGTGAGACTAGAGGAGTCAAAAGTGATGAGGTTTGGTGCATTGGGGTTGGATAATAATGATGATAGAGTCTCAAGAAGCATGAATTGTAGTAATGATGGGATTTGCATAACTGGAACAGATGACCAACAACATGGATTTATAGGTAGAGAGACACTTTATGTGGGGTTTAGGGTAGTATGTGGCAAGGTGTCAGATATGCTATATGGAGACCCCTATGTGCCACTTTCGATGGTTGTAGTTGAGTGGTGGTTGACCCCTTTTTGAGTTGTAGGTCTACAAAATGTTTACTTACAATAGTGAAGGGTGGATGGTTGTGGAGGTTGGTTAGTTGATGAGGAGGGGGAAGAGAGGCATTAAGCATATGGGGGATGGGTGCATAAACCAAATCATCATTAGTGGTATTTGTAGGTTATAGATAGGTGAAAGTTGTAGGTTGACACATATTTAGTCTTGGTTGAATTGTGGTTTATGTAGTTCAAGGAAGGGATACTAGGGTTTGAGTTTGTTGTGTGAGAGGTTGTCGAGGTGGAGGATATAATGCGGAGTGAGTGGTTTGTATTTTTGTCCTGAGACATCCTGCTTGTGGTGAATAGGTTTGCCATTTCTATGCATAACCAGTGGAGAGCCAAATCAGTGGAGGAAGATTGTGTTTATTAACCTGATTAAGTGTAATTAAATTGTAATGACTTCATACTTGATAATTACTTTAAGTATTTGTAACTTCTAAACTAAAAATATCAAAGCTTCACTATTTTAACCATGTGTTAAAAGTCTATTAGCTAATGTATAAAAATAGGATAAACCCTAATTGTGGTTATGAGATGGATAATATAATCATTCTAATAAATTATATATATATATATGGTCGTCAAAACTCACTTTTTTATTTTTCAAAAGAGGTTACAAAAGTTTTGAGCCAATTTATAGGTGATAAGAAGAAGAGAACCTTTTTATACACCAAGACAGAGGAAAAGGACATCATCGTAAAGAACTAGAGAGTAAAAATGAATCATATGGAAATTTTAACTAAAACTATCTTTGAGGCATAAATCAAAAGTTGAGAGACTTTTAGCAGTTAAGAAAGAAAAGCTAAAGAAGCATAGGATTCTCTCCAGGAAAAAATAGTCACATAGCCACTCAAAACCAGAATCAACACACGGGCTTAAAGCTTCAGAAGAAGCACCAATCAGCAACAACCTCTTAGGACCATACCCTTTTTGGTCAACCCAACGTGATGCTTCCTTTTTATTGATTTTGTAGAAAATATATACAAGCCCTCAAAGAAGAGACGAATTATGTACAGAGAGATGCGGGGAGGAAAAGGGTAGAAAATTGTACAAGCTATCTATATGTACATTACCAAATATTCAGTAAGAAAAAGAATCCAAATGACTTTAGGTTCTCTGACTAGGGAAGAGAAGATCTTCTTATCTCTCTTCATACAAATCATATGAAGCATTTAGCTAAGGAGAAGTTGGTTCTTATTATCATCTTTTGCCCTATCTTTCTCACCACTAGGAGCAAAGCCAAACTTTTCAAAGAACAAAGACCAAAGAGTATACAAATACTTGCAATTAAAGAAGACATGGCACTTATCTTCTTCAACCTCTAAACATATAATGCATCTAGAAGGCATAGAAAAACCAATTTTCCTAACAACATCAACTATCATGAGCCTATTGAGGAAAAATTTCTAGATAAAAAGAGAGATCTTCCTCAGAATGATTGTCTTCCAAATCCATTTATCAACTCAACAATAGGGTATTGTGTCAGTAGACCTCCCAAAAATTTGTCAATTTACAAATGGACTTCCCATTTAGAAGGATCGTTTCAGGAAAATCACAACTCAGACTAGGAATACTCCTCAAATAGTCAAAGTCTTTGGAAACACCTTTGACATCAAGAAACTTCTGAGAATCACCACTCACATAAACGTTGAACATGCATTGGAATCCATGTCAAACCTTGTAAACAAGTTGTTTGTCAACCTGCTGAATCAAGAGGGTCTTCCCAGGGCACCAAGGGTCTGCCTACAGGAGGAAACAATTCACATCACCAACCTTGAAGGAAGTATGAGAAATAAGGACCGTATTCATGTTTAGCAGCCTTCTCCACATATAGGAGGTAGAAGGTTTGATGTCTATAGACCATAGGGACGAGTTAGAGATACACTTTTCGTGAATCCATTTAACTCAAAGTGAATTCTCACAACTAGACACAATCCAAAGATTTTTAAGAAGTCTAGCACAATCTCAATCATCAATCCTCCTTATACCAAGACCTCCTTCCTTCCTTGGTCTACAAAATTGATCCCTTGAGATGGTATACAACTTCTATTTTCCTTGACTATCACCACAAAATAAATCCTTGATGGTTTTTTTCAATGTCACTAATTATCAATTTAGGGAGGAGAAGGCAGTAGTCCAGGACATGTGATATAATGAGAAAGTAGAGATGGCCAACTCCACTCTACTTTCCATGGATAGAAGTTTCTAATTCTAGTATCCATCCTCAAGTTCGTATTGTGCATAATAGGGGAGAACATAGGTTTGGTAATCCTTGCTATGAAGAGGGAGAGGCCAAGGTATTTCATAGGTGGTTTCACAACAGGGACATCCAAAGAACCAACAATAGGAACATCCATGTCAGAACTTAGAAAAAGTTGATTTTTATTGTGATTTAGCTTCAAACCAGAAGTCTCCCCCCCAAGATGTCTAGGAACTTCATGATGCTCTTCATACTTCTTTCATCATCTTTAGAGAAATAAGAAGGTCATTTGTGAAGATAATATGAGAGACATCCATCTTGTTGGAGACTTGAATAGATGAGAAAAGATTCTTCTTAGAAAAGGAGCCAATGGTTGTAGTGAGTCCGTGCATTGCAATAACAAATAGAATAGGAGTCAAAGGGTCCTGTTGTCTGACTCCATTGGAGGAAGTAAACGTAGAAGGAGGAGAGACATTAATGATGATTTGAAAGGAAGTAGATGTGAAACATGTATCAATCCATTGATTATAGCAATAGGGGAACCCCATCTTCTTGAGAATGAAAATAATGTACGGCGTATTTACTAAATCGAATGCTTTAGAAAGTCAGCTTTTAGGCATAGCTTCTAACTATTCTGACTGTTAAATGTTCTGAGGATTTCATTGGCCAATGGAAATCACATCTCCAATATTCCTTCCTTTTACAAAAGAAACCTAATTTGGACTAATGATGTCCATAAGAATGTGCATCAACCTATCAACCAGTTTTTGGTGATATACTTGTATTCTGTCTGGAGGAGAGAAATAAGTCTGTAATCCTTGATCGAGGTAGCATCCATTATCTTTGAAATAAGAAAAATGAAGGATCTATTGCATTCTTTCAGTAACCTGGAGCTTTCAAAGAAATTCAGAATATCTTTGACAGCATACAATCCAAAGATGTCTCAACATTTGTAAGAAGTGGGACCCGATAGTGGGCCCACTCAATGATATAAACATGAGCCAGGAAATTTTTAAGAAGAATAAAACATAACTATTTACAAAGTTACAAAATATTTCTATGTACATAACTTTCTCACCCTAAGGGTGGTACATAAAATAAAAAGGTTACATCTATATACACATAAGACCATATGCAAAGGGTAACAAGGATATCTTTGTTGTCCTTAAGTTCACTAATAAGCTCATGATCATCTGAGTCCCTATCCTATAAATCACTTACACCTGGGTGGAGGGAACACCCAAAAAATAGGAAATAAAAGAGTATGCATCAACAAAAGCATAGTATTTACATTTAACAATATTCTCACCATTTAAATGGGTTAAAAGGGCAAAACAGATGCTCCCTTAAAAAGGATGGTCATCAGAATATTGGTAAGTTCCAACAAGATATATATCAGGAAAATGAATTCCAAAAGAATGAGGCATATAAATAAACAAGTGAGATAACACATCTTATCATTGACCATTCACAATATCACAACAATCATAATCATTTATGGGTAGATATATATTGACTAAAGATAACTATAGTAGGACCAAGATATTACTGGGTCATTTGCATATATATATATATATATATATATATATATATATATATATATATTAATGTATATATATACATACATATATATACATATTATATATATACATATATATACATTAATATATATATATACATTAATATATATATATATGGCTTATCTTTAATACACGCGCAGGTAGCCTGATTTTTCGCTACCTGCACGTCCAAAAGAGTAACTATATGGTATATAAAAGTAACTCTAAAGATCAACAGAGTAACTATATGGTACACAAGAGTAATTCTGAGATAAAAAAAGTAATTGTGTAGAAAATATACAGTCAGTAAATATATGGACGATTTTTTTTGATTTTGGGGTGGGGGGGGCAAATGATATTATTTTTGGATGAATTTTTTTGGGGAGCTAGATAAAATATATATATATATATGTATATATATGTATATATATATATATATTTGGGGTATAAATAGAACACCCATAGACATACTTAGAACACCTCTTTATATATATATATATATATATATATATATATATATATATATATATATATATATATATATATATATATATATATATATATATATATATATATATATATATATATTCGTTACCCGCGCGGGTAGCCTGATTTTTTAGCTACCCGCACATCCAAAAGTGTAACTATATGGTACATAAAAGTTACTCTAAGATCAAAAGAGTAACTATATTTATAAAAGAGTAACTGTATGACTAAAAAAGTAACTGCGTAGAAAATATACACTCAGTAAATATATGGACGTATTTTTTTATTTTGGTGGGGCAAATGATATTATTTTTGGATGAAATTTTTTGGGGAGATAGATAAAATGCTCCTCTACAATTGTGAATTTTTTTTTAAAAAGTAACAGGATGGGTGTGTGAGTATTAAAGATGAGCCCTATATATATATATATATATATATATATATATATATATATATATATATATATATATATATATATATATGAATATATATATACATATATATATAGTAGCAGACCTCAGGTAGAAATAGCACACCCTAATGGTTACGCATAAGTGTCTATGGTAGTTAGATAGTCAAATTATCTAACATGCATAAATAGAGTAGCAAGATAGTTTGCATTCACCATTCACATATCCAAGTGCAACAACCAAGCAGGTGGGGTCATAGACCCGAGGCAACAAATTATTCACCAAGCAAAGGGAAATTAGGTGATTTGATATCATCAAATAAAGAATTTGCAACATTGATGAATAAAAAGGGTCAATAATCAAAGGATGACTCATTGTAAGAAGATTTAAGTCAAATTATACCCAAAATCAAATAGAGAGGAATACATACATTATCTTCATGGTTAATAATTAGTTGAATAGGCATAATTGGTCTCCAAAGTTGATTATTCATCCTAGGAACACAATATGTACGTTAAACCAACTACATACATTCTATTATATATTTTCATATTATTCTTATTCTAGTTCCAATCACCTAATGTCATATAAGGGTTGTTAATCTTATTGAGTGAATATTTGATCCATCAGATTGCTATTAAGTTATAAGTTAAAGTATGTCTATGTCATATATATGTGTGGTTAGTAACATATATTTCTCTTATTTACATCTTCTAATTGTATTATCTTTATATAACATATAACTCAAGTTTAACCAATCAGAGTCAATTATAGATGTCTCATGGGATACTATTGATCAAAGTACTCTTACTAGATGTTTCTAAGGTCTAAATCTAATATACTTCTATTTATGGCATGGCTAGTGAGGTATTAACCAAGGTGCGTCAATTATTGATTTAAAGATTAATATACCATTGATTAGATCACAATCATGTATATGAATTTACTCATGTAGTTATTGCTTATCTAGATAAAAGGGAATATATATATATATATATATATATATATATATATACACACACACAATTTCTTAACCTATCTAGGTACATTGAATATTCTTGTAAATACCTACTATAAAAGTTAGCTTATTTGCTACAATTCCATATAATTGCATCTAACATATACACATATGTATTTTATTAATGATTTGTTAGATGTAATTATACTAATATGACTAAGATCTGGAAGCATCTTGACTATACCTCATTAATCATCACTTTACAAGTTATAGTTAACACCACAACCAACATACATAATATTATGATATTGATTAGTCGACTAGTTATCTTAGGTAATTGCTATGATTATATATCCACCCTAGGTATCCAATGCATTAGAATAGTACTAGTATCACTAACTTATCTTTTGAAGATAAAATGATAGGGAACAAAGTTCTGACCTTCAAATCACCGCATGCATTACAAATCTTCATCAGATCGTCCTAAGCTTGATATTCATGGCAACCAATGAGACGAACATCTCTTCATGTATTTTTGGATCCATAAAAAGGTTACATCTACTGTTGTAGGGTGTATAGATGTGGAGAGATATGAGGGACCTGTCTATAAGGATGGGCAAGTGCTAAATATTGGCCCATATGCTCCTGATAAAGTGGAACTCTCCAACGAGGACCATGGCATTGCTAGGCAAAGCTCAATGTTGTTTGGCTTTGTTGGGCATCAACTAGGATAGTGTGGATTGAAGAGGGTAAGTAGAAGGTGGATAGGGAGGATAGTGGTAGTTACCATGGAGGTGGTGACTTGATGGATGGCTCTCAGTTGATGTAGTCTAGTTCTAGGGTCATAGGTGGTGTCTATACCATTACAGGTCAGCAATAGGTGGAGGTGAAGAAGAAGGGGTCAGGCAGAATGGTCGAGGCTTAGAATACGACCTACAATTTTTGGTGAATCATCAATCTTCACAGTTGATGTCATGGAAAGGTCTCTATGCAGATTCTAGTACTTGCTTAAGGAGGAGGATGTTTGTCGACTTTCCCAAGACCTATGGGTTTGGAGAAGGGAGTTTGGTGATAGAATGGAGCAGTAGTAGACAACATCTGGGCAGCAAAGGTGGTGCTTATGGGAATCTAAAGACATTGAAGAAGCCAAGAATCCTTTCTCTATAGATCAATGTGTCACCAGGTCTGAAGGGAGGTGGGGCTTCTAGCTATCCAGGTTCACAGTGACCCTAGTGATTGGCATGAAGCAGGGCATTGCTTCAAGGAGATCCATGGATGTCGTGTTGTCATGGAGACTAACACATAGGAATAGAGAAATATATGATGGTCAGAGACCAAGCTTTCTCAATTGTAGGTCATCATCATAGTATGCAAGTCACTAATTGGATGGGATATGATATTTGTTGGGAGTGTCAGGTGACCCCTCTAGACTTCTTGGCGCTCAGAAGAAGGCCACCAGTGTAGTCTTGTGACCAAGCTAAGAGGATGAGTATCAGCGGCCGGATAGGGTTAGCATGGGGGCTAATAAGGATCAGTGGAAGGCAAGGAATAAGAAGGAGAAGAAGACTAGAGACAGACAAGAGAGAAGCAGAAATAGATCGAGGAGGAAACAACCACTGAATGCAAGCCAAGCAGCGTACCTTTCGTAGTTAAGGAAACACACAGAGGTATCCAAGGCACAATGAGGGATGTGTTACTTTGATAACAAGAATGACTTAGGAAAATTTACTTATTGATGCAATTAATGTAGTTAAGTGTGGTGTAACATATATCAACTAAATGGGTGGTCAAACAAGTCATAATTGAGATGAAATTTTCTAGGTAAACTAACTAAGATACAAGGAGTTCGAGTTAAACATTTGTTTGGTATTTTGAAAACAGTTCTTGTTATTTTCATAAGTATCACTTAATGTGCCAATTACTTTATAATAGTTATTTGTGGTATTTATTTTCATATTTAATCCATTTTCTTTAATCACATACTTGTATGATATTATACAGTGTCCACTTATAATTTAGTTCATTAAGTCTTAGTATTTATTTATATGATGTATATTTTACTTTTAGACTTGTTTATTTAGGATATATGTGTAAAAGACATTGAATTAAAACACTTCATATTAATATCAAAATATTATAAGTTTTGGAGAAAAATGATTTATATTATTTTTATAAAATGTTCTAAAAAGAGAAGAGAGATATGTAAGGTACCCAGATTTGGGTATGTTACAACACTCTACCCCTTAAAAAGGATTTTGCCCCGAAATCCACACATCTATATCCCAAAGTACTAGATTGTCATTTCTAATCAATTATAAGTTTCTAATTCACTAGATAGAATTAATGTAGTGACTCCTAGCCAAACACACCCACATCACACTTATATGCAAAACCCAACATGAACTTATATTACTTCATCCATCAAGTCTCTATCATCTTCTCATACTATGTATTGGTTTATGAATTTACACTAAGATTGAGGATTATCTTAACAATTTTAGTTCTTTATGGTTACCTATATTGTTAAGGGGGTCTCTCTGTCCTACTATTATAATATTTGGTAATCCCCTCCATAATTAGTTATCAATGATAATAACCAATGATTTCAACTATTTATTAAATTAAATTACGTACCAAGTGTATAAGGGCCTATCTAACAATACAGTGAATCAAGAGTGCAACCAACTAGATTATAGAAAATATATTTGTTCTTTATGCCTAGGGTATGAGGGTTGAGCATCAAATCAAAGCTTTCTATACTAAGGCCAATCTACTACTGCAACGTCCATGTAGAGGTAACTTGTTCCAACATCGAAGAAATCTGAAAAAGTAATTTTTGTAAATATAATATAATAATGAAAATAGGTTTGATGATGAAAACCTTGTGGTGGGAATCCAAAATGGCGCCAAAATCAATCCGAGAACCAAGTCAACCACTTTCCACCACATTCCATATATACTATCACTCTAACATCACTTGATTTTCATAAAAAGGCTTCTCTACATACATCATCAATGCATAGAACTAGTATATCTCGATTCTAGATGAGGAGGGGATACATGTTTCTTCTAGCATACAACTAACTTCTATAGGTCCTACTAGGTACAAACTCCATTATTCCACCATTCTCTTAATCATGACTTAGGTCATCACATCCCAAAACATAATTTAGTTATAAGATCGTGTAACCATAATAAGAAGAGATTAGGGTCTCTACTACGGTTTACATCCATGGTGTCATTACATGCCCATGTAAACTAGCTAGTCAACTATTCTTCATCTAATACATTGGATAAACTAATTACAAGGTGGATATGAGAGAGTGGTCAACTCTTTAAGTATCAACCCTATATGTACCTACCTCACGTAACCTCAGTGTTGGTGTACATCTAAAGTTCAAGAAAAAGAGTATCCACTATAGTTTCCAAACATGACTGTTCCCCCATATGTCCTTAGGAAAAATAATATGGCTTAAAGTTTTATTATATGATCCAACTAAGTGATCATGTGTTTATAGAACAAGGGAGATAAGCATCATTCCTACCTTATGGTATGTGAGGGATGAACCCCAAGTATTGTTAATTGAAACATATATCTTCCTTCAACAATTCTTCATTTATGAGTTATTACAAGTTTAGTTAAGATGGTATCCAACCCTTGGATGGTGAGTCGCAAGCAAACTATGTTGAAATAAATCCATTTATAGAAAGACAAGCCTAACCTTAAGGATCTAGTTCATAATAGCATATGCCATCATGGAGCATCTAGAAATCTAAAATCCACATCAATAGTCTAAGTTTGTATCCATGCATGCTAAGTTCACATAAAGTGTGTATCATAGGCATGCTAGAAAATAACAAAAGCAAAATGTTTAATGACTTGTACTGGGGTTACACACAATTATGTGAGTTCAAGTCAACCTACTCTCCATAATAGATGAATTGTCCTCCCTAAAGCGGGCGGTGGAGGTCAGTTTCTAGGAGGGTCAACCTTTACGTATACAAAGATATACCTATTGGGAGAGGGTAGGATTGGTTAGAGTTTACCCAAAACTAAATTATCAACATACTTAGTTTGGGATACATATATACCACCAATTTGGATAGGGGTGAAATCCTAACTAATATGATTATGGTTTATGTTTGACAACAACCTCGAAAGCGTCACCCAACTACTAAGGAACAATCTTGGATACTTGAAATAGTCTAGTCACTGACTACTTTGGCTTTGATACCATTCTGTAAGGAGTAGGGCCCATTAGTAGGCTCACTTAATGATATAAACATGAGCCACGAAATTTTTAAGTAGTCAAAAATATAAATATTTACAAAGTTACAAAATATTTGTATGTACATAACTTTATCACTTTAAGGGTGGTACATAAAATGAAAAGGTTACATCTATATACACATAAGACCGTATGCAGAGGGTAACAAGGCTATCTCGAGCTGTCCTTAAGTCTACCAATGAGCACATGATCATCTTGAGCCTCTGCCCTATAAAGCACCTACACCTGGGTGGAGGGAACACCTAGAAAAATAGGAAACAAAAGAGTATGTGTCATAAAAAGTTGAGTATGTACATTTAACAACATTTTGGAGATTCAAATGGGTTAAAAAGGAAAAAGAGATCTTTCCCTAAAAAGTAGGATCGTCAGAAGATAGGTAAGTTCCAACAAGATATATATCAGGAAAATGAATTCCATAAGAATGAGGCATATAAATAAACAAGTGAGATAACACATCTTTCCATAACCATTCACAATATCATAAAAATCATAAGCATTCGCATGTAGGTATATATTGACTAAGGATAACTATGGTAGGACCAAGACACCACTGAGTCATTGGCCTATATAAATTTTTTGGGTAGAAATAGTACACCCATAGACAGACTTAGCACACCTTTATATATATATAAGGGTATAAGTAGCACACCTCGGGTAGAAGTAGAACACCCTAATGGTTAAGCATAAGAATATATGATATTTAGATAGTCAAATTATCTAACATGCATAAATAGAGTAGCAAGATAGTCTTGCTTTCACCATTCACATTTCCAAGTACAACAACCAAGCAGGTGGGGTTATAAACTTGAGGCAACAAAGTATTCATTAAGAAAAGTGAAATAGATTATTCAGTATTATGAAATAAAGAATTTGCAACATGGATGAATAAAGAGGGGCAATATCAAAGGATGCCTCATTGTAACAAGATTTAAGTCAAATTCTGCCCAAAATTAAATAGGGAGGATTACATACCTTATCGTCATGGTTAATGGTTAGTTCAATAGCCATAATTGGTCTCTGAAGTCGATTATTCATCCTAGGAACACATTATGTACGTTAGATCAACTACATTAACAAATGCATACGTTCTGTTATAGATTTTCTATGGTTCCTATTCTAGTCCCAATCACCTAATGTCATATTAGGCTTGTTAATATGATTGACAGAATATTTGATCCATCAGATGGCTACTAAGTTATAAATTAAAGTATGTTTATATATATATATATATATATATATATATATATATATATGTATGTATGTATATGTATGTATATATATACATACATACATATGTGGTTAATAATATATATTCCTCTTATTTAGGTCTTCTAATTGTATTCTATGTATATAACAATTAACTCAAGTTTAGCCAATCAGAGTCTATTATAGATGTCTCATGGGATACTATTGATCAAAGTAAACTTACTAGATGTTTCTAGGTTCTAAATCAAATATACTTCTATTTATGACACAACTAGTGAGGTATTAACTAAGGCACATCAACTATTTGTTGAAAGATTAATATACCATTCTTTAGATCCCAATCATGTATATGAATCCACTCAGTAGTTATTGCTTATATTGATGCATGAAAGGGAATATATATATATATATATATATATTCTTAACATAGATAGGTAAGTTGAATACTCTTGTAAATACCTACTATAAAAGTTAGCTTATTTGTTATAATTTACATATAATTGCATCTAACATATACATATATGTATATTACTAATGGTTCGTTAGATTTGATTATACGAATATGACTAAGCTCATGAAGCATCTTGATTATACCTCATTAATCATCACTTTACAAGTTATAGTTAACACCACAACCAACATACATAATATTATAATATTGATTAGTCAACTAGTTATCTTAGGTAATTTCTGATTTTATACCCACCCTAGGTATTGAATGCATTAGCATAGTTACTAGTATCACTCACATATATTTTGAAGATAAAACTATAGGGAACAAGGTTCTAACCTTAGAATCACCGCATGGATTATGAATCTTCATCAGATCATCCTAAGCTTGAGATTCATGGCAACCAATGTACCAAACATCTCTTCATCTATTTCTAGATCCATAACAAAGTTACATCTACTCTTGTAGAGTGTTTAGAAGTGGGGGAGATGTGAGGGACATGTCTAGAAGGATGGGTAGGTGCTAGTGATTGGTCCATATGTTCTTGATCAGAAGGAAGTCTCTAGCAAGGATCATGGCATTGCTAGGAAAAGCCCGATGTTTCTTGACTTTAATGGGCATCAACTAGACAAGCATGAATTAAAGAGGGTAAGGAGATGGTGGATAGGGAAGATAGAGGCAGTTCCCATGGTGGCGCTGACTTGATTGATGGCTCTCAGTTGATGTAGTCTAGGTCCAGGGTCATAGGTAGTGTTTGTACCATTGCAGGTCAGCAATAGGTAGAGGTGAAGAAGAAGGGATTGAGAAGAAGGGATCGGGAAGAAGGGTTGAGGCTGAGCATACAACCTGCAGTTTCTAGTGAATTATCAATCATCACATTTGATGTCATGGAAAGGTCTTTATGCGGATTCTAGTACTGGATTAAGAAGGAGGATGCTTGTCGACTTTCTCAGGACCTATGGGTTTGGAGAAGGGAGTTTGGTGATAGAATGGAGTAGTAGCAGACAACATTTGGGTGGTGAAGGTGGTACTTATGGTGTTGTAAAGACAGTTCAGAATCCAAGAATCCTTGCTCTATAAATCAATGTGTCACCAGGCCTGAAAGGAGGTGGGGGCTTTTGACGATCCAGGTCCACAGTGACCCTGGTGATTGGCGTGAAGTAGGGCATCTCCGCAAGGAGATCCATGGATTTCATGTTGTTTTGGAGACTAACACATAGGAACAAAAGGATATATGATGGTCGATGATCAAGATTTATCGATTTTAGGTCATCGTCATAGTATGTAGGTTGGCGATCAGATGGGATATGAGATTGTAGGGAGCGTCACAGACCCATCTAGACTTCTTGGTGCTCAAAAGATAGCCACTAGTGTAGAGGCTTGTGATCAAGATGAGAGTATGATTATCAGTGGTCGATAGGGTTAGCATGGGGGCTAAGAAGGATGAGTGGAAGGGAAGGAATAAGAAGGAGAAGAAGATGAGAGACAAAGGAGAGAGACGAAGAAATGGATGGAGGAGGAAACGGCTGCTGGCTGCAAGTTGAGCAACATACCTTCCGTGATTAATTTAATGCACGGACACGTCCAAGGTGCAATGAGGTAGGTGTTAGTTGGTTAACAAGAATGACTTAGGAAAATTGACTTATTAATGCAATTAATGTAGTTAAGTGTGGTGTAACATGTATCAACTAAATTAGTGGTCAAAGAATTCATAATTGAGATGAAATGTTCTAGGTAGACTAACTATGATACAAGGAGTTCGAATTAAACATTTGTTTGGTATTTTGAAAATATTTCTTGTTTTTTCCATAAGAATTCACTTAATGTGCCATTTATAAAAGAATAGTTATTTGTGGTATTTATTTTCATATTTAATGCATTTTCTTTAATCACATACTTGTATGATATTGTAGAGAGTGCACTTATAATTTAGTTCATTAAGTCGTACTTTTTATTTGTATGATGTATATTATACTTTTATTTAGGCTATATGTGTGAAACACATTAAACTAACACAATTTCATACTAATATTAAAATATTATAATTTTTGGAGAAAAATAATGTATATTATTTTTAAGAAAATGTTCTAACAAAAGAAGAGAGATGTGTAAGGTACCCACATTTGGGTATGTTACAACACTCTACCCATTAAAGATAATTTCATCCCTGAAATCCACACAACTATATCCTAAATTACTAGGTTGTCATTTCTAACCAATTATAAGTTTCTAATTCACTAGACTGAATTAATGTAGTGACTCCTAGCAAAAGACACACACATCACACTTATATGCAAAACCCAACGTGAACTTATATTACTTCATCCATCAAGTCTCTATTATCTTCTCATACCATGTATTGGTCTAGGAATTTACACTAAGATTGAGGATTATGCTAACAATTTTAATTCTTTATGGTTACCTACATTGTTAAGGGGGTATCTCCATCCTACTGTTACGATAGTTTGTATCCCGTCCATAATCAATTCTCAATGCTAATAACCAATGATTTCAACTATTCATTAAATTAAGTTACAGACCAAGTGTGTAAGTCTCCACGCCTTAAAAGGACCTATCTAACCATACAGATAAACAAGGGGGTAGATGACTAGATTAGAGCCAATATATTTGTTCTTTATGCCTAAGGTCAGTGGGTTGAACATGCAAATCAAAGATTTCTACACTGAGTCCTATCTACTACTACAACTTCATTGTGGTGGTAACTTGGTTCTAAAATCATCAATGAAATTTTAAAAAGTTTTTTTTTGTAAATATAATATAATAATGAAGAAAATTTTGACAAAAAAACCTTGTGATGGGAATCCAAAATGGTGCCAAAATCAATTCGAGAACCAAGTCAGCCACTTTCAACCACATACCACATATACTATCACTCTAACGTCACTTCATTTTCACAAAGAGGTTTCTCTACATACATCATTACATAGACCCAGTATATCTCGATTCTAGATGAGGGGATACATGTTTCTTCTAGCATACAGTTTACTTTTATAGGTCCTACTAGGTACAAACTCCATTATTCAATAATTTTTTTAATCATAACTTAGGTCATCACATTCCAAAACATCATTTATTTATAAGTTCATGTAACCGCAGTAAGTAGAGATTTGGGTCTCTACTATGGTTTACATCCATGGTGTCATTACAAGACCATGTGAACTAGTTAGTCAACTATTTTCATCTCATACATCAGATAAACTAATTACAAGGTGGCGATGAGAGAGTGGTCAACTCTTTAAGGATTAAACCTATATGTACTACCTCATGTAACCTCAGTGTCAGTGTAAATACAAATTTCAAGAAAAAGAGTATCCACTATAGCTTCCAAACATGAATGTGCCCCCATATGTCCTGGGAAAAATGACATGGCACAAAGCTTTGTTATATGATCCAACTATGTGATCATGCATTTATAGGACAAAGGAGATAAGCATCATTCCTACCTTATGGTATGTAATGGATGAACCCCAAGGATTGTTACTTGAAACCTATATCTTCCTTCAATAATTCCTCATTTATGAGTTATCACAAGTTTAGCTAAGATAGTATACAACCCTTAGATGGTGAGTCTCAAGAAAACTATGTTAAAATAACTCCATTTATAGGCAAGATAAGCCTAACCTTAAGGATCTAATTCATATCCGCATATGCCATCATAGAGCATCTCAAAATATAAAATCCACATTGATATTATAAGTTTGTATCCATGCATGCTCAGTTCACATAATGTGTGGGTCATAGGCATGATTGAAAATAACAAAAGCAAAATATTTGATGACTAATACTGGGGTTACACACAATTATGTGAGTTCAAGTCAATCTACTCTCCATAATAGATGAATTGTCCTCCCTAAAGTGGGAGGTAGAGATTACTTCCTAGGAGGGTTAACCTTTACGCATACAAAGTTATACCTACAGGGAGGGTAGGATTGATAAGAGTTTACCCAAAACTAAGTTATCAACATACTTATTTTGGAATACATATATACCACCAATTTGGATAGGGGTGAAACCCTAATTGGTAAATATGATTCTAGTTTACGTAGCAACAACCTCTAAAGGGCCACCTACCTACTAATGAACAATTTAGGATTCTTGAAATAGTCTAGTCACTGAGTGCCTTAGCTCTGATATCATTCTATAATGAGTGGGACCCAATAGTGGGTTAGATGAAATATTTTAATGTACATAACTTTATCACCCTATGATCGTACATAAAATGAAAAGGTTACATCTATATACTAAG
Organism: Alisma plantago-aquatica; assembly: GCA_963693085.1. Classification (NCBI taxonomy): domain Eukaryota; kingdom Viridiplantae; phylum Streptophyta; class Magnoliopsida; order Alismatales; family Alismataceae; genus Alisma; species Alisma plantago-aquatica. Next base: position 588,436,805 of record OY856413.1, on the reverse strand, counting down.
ACCATATGCAGAGGGTAATAAAGCTATCTCAAGTTGTCCTTAAGTTCACCAATGAGCTCATGATCATCTTGAGTCTCTGCCCTATAAAGCACCTACACCTGGGTGGAGGGAACACCTAGAAAATAGGAAACAAAAGAGTATGTATTATAAAATTTTGAGTATGTTCATTTAACAATATTTTGGGGATTTAAATGGGTTAATAAGGAGAAAGAGATCTTCCCTTAAAAAGGAGGGTTGTCAGAAGATAAGTAAGTTCCAACAAGAGATATATCAGGAAAATGAATTCCAAAAGAATGAGGCATATAAATAAACAAGTGAGATAACACATCTTGCCACTAACCATTCACAATATCATAACAACCATAATTATTCACATGTAGGTACATATTGATTAAGGATAACTATGGTAGGACCAAGACATCGCTGAGTCATTGGCCTATATATATATTTTGGGTAGAAATAGAACACTCATAGACAGACTTATCATGCCTCTGTATATATAAGGGTAGAAGTAGCACACATCGGGCAGAAGTAGCACACCCTAATGGTTACGCATAAGAATCTATGATAGTTAGCTAGTCAAATTATCTAACATGCATCAACAGAGTAGCAAGATAGTCTTCTTTCACCATTCACATTTCCAAGTACGACAACCAAGCAGGTGGGGTCACAGACCTGAGGCAAAAAAAAGTATTCATCAAGCAAAGTGAAATCAGGTATTTGATATCATGAAACAAAGAATTTGCAACATGGATGAACAAAAAGGGGCAATATTCAAAGGATGTCTCATTGTAAGAAGATTTAAGTCAAATTATGCTCAAAATTAAATAGAGAGGAGTGAATACCTTATCTTCATGGTTAATGGTTAGTTCAATAGGCATAATTGGTCTGTGAAGTCGAATATTCATCCTAGGAACACATTATATATGCTAGATAAACTACATGAACAAATGTGTACATTCTAGTATATATTTTTATATTGTCCTTATTCTATTCCCAATAACCTAATGTTATATTAGGGTTGTTAATATTATTGAGTGAATATTTGATCCATTAGATGGCTATTAACTTATAAGTTAAAGTATGTTAATGTTATATATATATATATATATATATATATATATATCTGTGTGTGTGTGTGTGGTTAATAATATATATTCCTCTTATTTAGGTCTCCAAATTGTATTCTCTGTATATAACATATAACTCAAGTTTAACCAATAAAAGTCAATTATAGATGTCTTGTGGGATAGTAGTGATCAAAGTAGTCTTACTAGATGTTTCTAGGGTCTAAATGTAATATACTTCTATTTATGACACAACTAGTGAGGTATTAACCAAGGCACGTCAATTGCTGGTTGAAAGATTAATATACCATTGTTTAGATACCAATCATGTATATGAATGCACCCATGTAGTTATTGCTTATATATATGCATGAAAGGGAATATATATATATATATATATATATATATATATATATATATAATTTCTTAACATAGATAGGTACATTGAATATTCTTGTAAATTCCTAATATAAAAGTTATCTTATTTGTTACAATTTCCATATAATTGCATCTAACATATATACATATGTATATTACTAATGGTTCATTAGATGTGATCTTACTAATATGACTAAGCTCTTGAAGCATCTTGATTCCTCTTCATTAATCATCACTTTACAAGTTATAGTTAACAACATAGCTAGCATACATAACATTATGATATTGATTAGTCGACTAATTATCTTAGGTAATTGCTATTATTTTATACCCATCCTAGGTATTGAATGCATTTGCTTAGTTACCGGTATCACTCACATATCTTTTGAAGATAAAACTCTATGGAACAAGGTTCTATTCTTCGAATCACTACATGCATTATGAATCTTCATTGGATCATCCTAAGATTGAGATTCATGGAAACCAATGAACCAACTTCATGTATTTGTGAATCCATAATGAAGCTACATATACTGTTGTAGGGTGTATATAGGTAGGGGAGATGTGAGGGACCTATCTAGAAGGATGGGAAAGTGCTATTGATTGGTCCATATGCTCCTGATTAGGAGGAAGTCTCTGGCAAGGATCTTGACATTGCTAGGCAAAGCTCGATATTGCTTGGCTTTGTTTGGAATCAACTAGGAAAGTGTGGATTAAAGAGGGTAAGGAAAAGGTGGATAGGGAGGATAGAGGTGGTTCCCATGGTGGAGTTGACTTGATGGATGGCTCTCATTCGATGCAGTCTAGCCCTAGGGTCATAGGCGGTGTTTGTACCATTGCAGGTCAGCAATAGGTGGAGGTGAAGAGGAAGGGATTAGGCAGAAGGGTCGAGGCTGGGAATACGATCAGTCTTCACAGTTAATGTCATGAAAAGGTCTCTATGTGGATTCTAGTACTGTCTTTAGGAGGAGGATGCATGTCAACTTTCCCAGGACCTATGGGTTTAGAGAAGGGAGTTTGGTGATATAATGGAGCAGTAGTAGACAACATCTAGGTAGTTAAGGTGGTGCTTATGGGAATATAAAGATAGTGAAGAAGCCAAGAATCCTTTCTCTACAGAACAATGTGCCGCCAGGTCTGAACGGAGGTGGGCGCTTCTGGCGATTTAGGTCCATGGTGACCATGGTGATTGGTATGAAGTACGGCATCACTACAAGGAGATCCATGGATGTTGTGTTGTCATTGAGACTAGCACACATTAATAGAAGGATATATGATGGCTAGTGATCAAGCTTTCTCAATTGCAGGTCATCATCATAGTATGCGTGTTGGCGATCAAATGGGATACGAGATATGTAGGGAGCACCCATGATCTGTCTAGACTAATTGGCGCTCGAAAGATGACCACCAGTGTAGAGGCTTGCGATCAAGCTGAGAGGATGAGTATCAACAGCCGGATAGGGTTAGCATGGGAGATAAGAAGGATGAGTGGAAGGGAAGGAATAAGAAGGAAAAGAAGATGAGAGAGAAGAAGAAATAGATGGAGGTGGAAATGACCGCCAACTGTAAGCCGAGCAGCATACCTTTCAGGGTTAAGGAAACAGACAAACACATCTAAGGCACAATGAGGGAGGCATTACTTGGTTAAAAAGAATGACTTAGGGAAACTAACTTATTTACGCAATTAATGTAGTTAAGTGTGGTGTAACATATATCAACTAAATGGGTGGTCAAAGAAGTCGTAATTGAGATGAAATTTTCTAGGTAGATTAACTATAATATAAGGAGTTCAAATTAAATATTTTTTTGGTATTGTGATAATATATGTTGTTATTTTAGTAAGTATTCACTTAGTGTGTCAATTACTTTATTATAGTTATTTGTGGTATTTATTTTCATATATAATGCATTTAATCACATACTCGTATGATATTGTAGAGAGTCCACTTATAATTTACTTTATTAAGTCCTACTATTTATTTGTATGATGTATATTTCACTTTTAGACTCTTTTATTTAGGTGATATATATGAAACACATTAAACTAAAACAATTTCATATTAATATCAAAATATTATACTTTTTGGATAAAAAATGATTTATATTATTTTTGTGAAAATTTTCTAACAAAAGAAGAGGGATATGTAAGGTACCCAGATTTGGGTATGTTAGAACATTCTTTATAAAATAGGCATTAAAGCCATCAGGCCCAGGGGGCTTATCAGAATGCATACCCTTTGAAATCTCCCTCCACATCCTCTTTAGCTACCCAACTCCTCAAGTAGTCCATTTCAGAAGTAGACATAATGGGCAGAGACCAATCTTCATCCCATAAATCAACATCTTCATAATTAGATGAAGAAGAATTGAAAACGCTTCCATAGTACGAGGTGATGTGGTTCAATATGACCTTAGAGTCAGTGAAGAAATTACCATCGATATTCAGGTTGTAAATGTTGTTTCTCAGTCTTCTATATTTTAAAGAGGCATAGAAGAATCTGGAGTTCCTTTCCCCCTCCTCAAGCCAATGGACACGAGATTTTTGTCTTAGAAATAGTTCCTCCTCTTTCAGAGACTTATCCACCTTTAGGCAAAGATCATTTCAAGAAGCATGTAAATATAAGTCAGTGGGGTTATCATCAACAATCCATTGCATGCTTAATGCTTCATATTTGAGTTTCTTAGCAGTTGGTGTTAAATTTGCAACACTTTCTCAGTTCCACCTAATTAAGGCTATTTTAGTGAAATGTAATTTTCTATAAAATTTGTACATTAGAGGACCAATGACATCAATACACTAAGAAGTTGTTAACAACTCATTAAATCCCCATTGATAAACCCAAGGATTGGTGAATCTGAAGGGGGGAAACAATCTTATTACTCCCTATAAGATGAAGTAATAGAATATTGTGATCGCTGACAATATTAATAATGGTCTCACCCCAGACATTCAGGAATATGCTAAGAAAGTCCATATTGTTAGATATGTGATCAATCTTACAGAAAGTACTCTTGCTATCCCTAATTTTGTCATCCCAAGTGAAGAAAGGACCCTTCACATGATTTTCCATAAGTTCAGTCTCCCTCATAGCACTATCAAAGCTAATCATGCTAGAGTCGATAGGAGGGTTCTTACTCTGCTCCTCATATGCCATAAGGACATCACTAAATTCACCCATAACATGCCAATTCATAAAAGAAGTTTTGAAGATTAAAATCAGGCCCTCCCAGATAATATTTCTATCTTGATCCCCATTAACACTATACACAATAGCGAGGTGGAAAAATATTTCTTGCATGAAACATTGCAACCGATCAATTACTCGTTATCATGAAGCTTAGTGATTTGAATAAAAGGGTTATCCTGGGTAATAATGATCCTCATGTAATAATAGAAGTTAGAATTTTCAACAAAACTAGCATTATTTTAAAGCTTCTTGACACATCAAAAATACTTTTTGCAGCAAATGTGGACTCAAGAGAGATATAGATGTCGACCCTCATCCTCCTCATTTGTTCCTAGATATGTGGAATCTTATTTTGATCACCCCTTATGCTCCAAGAAAAAATAGAGAGGGGTCTATCCATCTTGAAGGAGGTTTTTACCAGCTTACCACAGGGCTATTCAATTCCCCAGAACCATCTTGATAAAAATCTATTCAGGGAAACCTCAATGATTCTAGTTGAAACAACACTCTTTATTAATAGCAAGGAAGACTATTAGATTTGCATGTTGTTTTCCATACATTCATATTTGGTAGGGTACATATATAATTTCCATAATTAATCATCAACTAATTCATATGTGACAAGATAGAAGAGACCCCATGTTCTTCTTGAGATGCAGCTTGAAGCACAAAATTATGTAAGGACTCACTGCCATTCCCTTCTACAGATATAGCTGACTTTGGTTTCCAAACACTATTTTCCAAAGAAGAAGTTTTTTGTTTCTAAAATCTCCCATTCCATGGAAAACCTTACACCAAAGTAATGCATATCGATGTTTCATGCCCGAAATTACCACAACCCAAACATCTCAAAGTCTTTCATTCATAATGAAACTGAATAACATATGTATCTATCTTCACTTTGGAGAACCAGTTCCTTTGGGTAAATGAATTCCACCAGCACTAGAACCTACAAATGAGAAAATCCCAACTCCTAAATGAAAGAGTTAGATTAATAACACATACAAGATTCCCTAAGAATGATCTGATGTAACCAAACATCTCCTCATCCCACAACTCCACGGGAAGGTCATTAATTTTAATCCATTTGGAATTTATGTCAATTTAAATTTCTCCATGGAGTCCTCTCTCTCTCTCTCTCTCAAAATTCTTTATACTTAGGGTGTAAGGAGTGGTACCTTACAGGGGATCCACTCCCTACTTAATTTGATGAATGAAGCATCTATTTCATGAACACTCAAAAGGTATGATGGAATAGGTGTAAAAATTTCACTTCTTAGATGATGATATACAAAATAACCGAAATATAGCAGTAGAAAAATAAATCATGACTATATTCAATTTTGGAAAAGTACATTATCATATATCATATAGGGTTTTATAATAAATCAACATAAAATCTCAGTAGTGCGTATAAAATATAGATTGATCAATATAAGGAAAAATGACATCAAATATAATAAGGAATCCCATAGAAGAGGAAAGTACCATCCAAATGTGTATTAAAAGCATATGAATTTCAAAATTATGGTAAGCAAGTCATAGATGAGGAATTTATTAAAAAGGATACAATTCACAAAAGAATTCCCATGATATAACAATATTAACAAGTCATAATCAGTGCATGTAAAGCAATTAAACTACTTTTATTTATGTAGGGATAAGTGTGGCATACAACTCATAAAAACAAGATTAACTAATGCGGAAGTGTATTATTAACTGCGGAATTACTGAAAATCACTAAAAATTAAAACCATTTATCAAGAGATCCATTCACATGAAAACTCTTTCATTTAGAACCAAAGTAAAACATTACATCCTGGTTCATATATACATTACATGCATCATTGCACCTCGAGGCATACATGCATAAAATCTCAGATAGAAGAATCAAAACACTAACTCCTAGGACCCAAGAGTACAGAGACGACTATAGGACTATCTACACATAACTAGATAGCTAATGTCTCCACCTGTAGGATCACTACTGTCCTTGTGACTGCTGCTACTGCTCTTCGCCTGCAGAAGAGTTTCTTCCTTGACGTCTGCGTCTACCTAAAAACATTGGATCCCACGGGGGTGAGACAATTATAAAAATTGTCCCAGCGGGAGATATAACTCTCCGCCAAAACATTGTCATTGCAATTAAATAGAAATAAACTGAGCAGTGGAATAATATAAATCCATAGAAGATAATCAACATCTGTATAGATTAGAGCAACATTCTTATGTAAGTATTTCAATTATAAACTAATAAAGCAACATGTCTCATATTCAACATGATTTAATGGAACATAAGTATATCTATGTATCAAGGACATGCTAAGCAATATAACATCAACCAGTGATTCTCGCATTTCAATCTTATGAAAATACGCTACACGGCTGATTATATTTTACGAACAGATTTAAGCTCTGAGGAGATGAGGTACACCGCTCATACTCCAACCGACCATTTCTAGAATCGAATTTGGTACCATAAATAGGTCAATGGAAGAGCCGGATTCCCATGACCTCCCACATCTTGGTCAGCATAGGACTATGAGCAGAACTGTGTCGACTGCTCAAATAGATTTCCAGGGTATACTGGAACTTCACTATAGAGTTACAGTGTCAACTGCACTCTCATCGGAAATCGAGAGCATTAATGTTTATCTCCATCGACCCGACATAAAATAACATTGGGAGATTAATGATACATCTATCCCAACCATCGGGAGATTTATGTTACATCTATCCCGACACATGAAGGGTTGAGAGGTTTGATGTTTACCTTCCCTCAATCTCTTCACACAGATGTAAGGATATTTTCGCCCATTTACCCCCACATATTCAAAATATGTGAATTCCAGGAATTCCATAGAAAACATGTTTCACCATCACCAAATACTGACGATGATGGATCTATGGTCAGAGCACTACATGAATAGATTCCACTTGATTAATTAAGTACATTTTCATATTCTTTTAGCATCAGGCAAGTTCTCAAACACAACTTATTATAGCAATGCTATAAGGAAACATGTACTAATTTCATCAAATACTTAACTGTCTTTAACAGATATTGGGAACTCAGTCCCTTATTTCAAAATTGGGAATTCTCATCCCTTCTCAATTTCATCACCATAATCATATGGCCCTGGGTAATTAAACCCTTGATTCCTCATTAAGCATTGTTACCACTTTTCCAAGTAACCATCACCTTCAGGACAATTGACCAAAGCAAACATGATACTTGCTATTACAAGCATCACACATGGTACTTGAGGCTCATTAACTCTCTTGTTACCTCTTACCATGCAGCAAGGTATATTATGGAACTCAAAGTACAATCACAATAGTGAATTAAACATCATAGCTCATACCTGGCCATGGTCATCATTTCAACATACCTGCATGGTTGGCACAGATGATAACAGTGATATCAATTGCATAACAGAACCATGCACAACAAATATGAATTCACTATTCCTGGGTAACACCATTATTCCCTCACCAGGGTTAGGGTTTCCCATTTCATATCACTTAAGGCTAGTCATCCTATTATCACATCATAGTTATGGTTTTATCACCATATTGCCCAAAATTAAGGTTCATTAAGCAATACATAGTCTCACCCTGGATTTGAGCTCCACAGAACATCAAATATCAGGGTTTCTCATGAAACCATCCTCAGTTAGGGTTTTACATCAAATTCACCCTATAAAGGATTTACATTTAATAATCCACATTTAGGGTTTACTATTCATCCCAATTAGGGTTTCATATTCCATCACCCATAATTAGGGTTTACTATTCATCCCAATTAGGGTTTCATATTCCATCACCCATAATTAGGGTTTATACACATCATCTCCCTGAATTAGGACTACATCCATACCTTGGATTAGGGTTTCAATTATAAATTGCCCTGGATTAGGGTTAAGGTTCAACAACCTTGTCAATTAGGGTTTATGTTCATGATTAGGGTTTCATGATCTCTTTACTTAAGGATCATACCCTTAATTACCACATGAATCATACTCATGTATCAACTCCATGCTATCATTCCTCTCAACTTGATTAGGTTATATCAACCCTCAGTTCAAGTTCATACAACTATGAATGACATAGTGTACCAAGTCATTGATCTTATGACAATTAGGGTTCCTTCCTTAATTGACACTAATCCCTAGGTACTATTAGGGTTTCAACCTTCGTACCTTTATTGACTAATATGACTAACCATCATTGGATAATTGGAACTATCATTACCTTCAATATCCAAGTGATTGAACCACTAACAACCTCCATGCGGTTTTGAAGTTTCATCACCAAACGGTTTTGAAACCGTTTGACCCCAAACGGTTTTGAAACCGTTTGCCCCCAAACGGTTTCAAGACTGTTTAGTCTCAAATGGTCTCAAGACCATTTGGGCCAAATCAGTCCCAAAACCGCAAGGGCTCACTAGGTCAATCATCAATTCAATCGATCTCTAATTGCATCATTGAATCGACTATTGGTTATTCAATTGAAGGAATCATCAATCCATACCATTAGATCATCATCCATGGGTCAAGGATCAACAACTAACCCATCAAATGGTTTTGAAACTTCTTGGTCCCAAACTGTTTCAAGACTGTTTGGGCTCAAACGGTCTCAAGACCGTTTGCCCCAAAAAGTCTTGAAATCAATAGGACCAATCAAGGGTTTCTCCAATCAACTTGATTAGGGTTTCCACTTTAAGGATCGTACACACATTAGATCAATCAATTAATTCCATTGGATCATTATCCAACATGTGATTGAGTTCAGACCTCAAGCGGTCAACTAGATCAAATGGTCAACCATGCCATGCAGTTTGGAGTTCGAACGGTCAACTATATCAAACGGTCAACCATTCCATGCGGTTTAGAGTCCAACTTTACCAAACAGTTTGGAAAACCATTTGGACCAAAAGTATAAGACCGTTTGCTATTGTTCTTTGATTAAAGTGTGTGATTATGAACAGGTTATCATCTTCAACCTTTAAACTCACGGAACTACTGCCATTTTCCATGGAAACTCCATCAATTAAGCAAAGCTATTGCAATAATGACAATTAAATCAATTGCACGTAGAAATTGAATTCAATGGCAAAGATTAAGGGTTAAAGTTATATAACCCGCCTTCAAATCTGATCCCAAGCTCCAAGCTTCACGGCTCCAATGGTTGTTGAAGCTCTAGCAACCTCCCAAGGTCGTTTCTCAAGCTTTTGGAGTGAAAGGATCGGCTAGGGTTGAAGATGGAGTGAAGAAATGAAGAAATCATATATTGCTTTATGATTTTCACCATGAAATCAAGAAGAACGAAGGTCAAAGGCTTACCAACAGGTTGGGGACGTGATCCCTACTCTTCTTAGCTCTCTTCGTCGATTTTGCAAGAAAGGGGAAGAAAGGAATCGAAAAAGATCCTTAGGTGGGTTGGAAAAGGTTCTTTTATAAGGAAATTGATGAAAGAGAAAATGTTTTATTAAAAATCAATTAATTCCAAAAATGGTACCACCTCTTACTCCTTGGTTTTCTTGAATGCAAAGTCAACTCAAACCCACCGAGCTCCCCTCCATTATCCATGGATTAAAGGAAAAGAAATTAAGCACCTTAATCCTTTATAATATTAATATATATTTTTGAGTGGAAATTCTTTTCCTTATAATAAGGTGAGTGGAATTTCACCTCCTTAAGATATTTTCGGTCCTTGAAAAGCTCAAGGACGTCCAAACACACATCTGAATTCCACCATTTTAATTTTGGTTGAAGGCCCTTCAATTATTTTATTTATTTTTGCATTAATGTTTCCATTATGCTTAAATCTTGATTATTTTAATATCAAGATTCTCTCTCCTTCAACTTAATTCAAATGAGGCGCCCCTCTCATTTTATTTGCTCCACATGATGCCAAGAAACATTAGGGACCTTTTTGAAGTGGTAAATTACATATTGCACCCTAGGTTTTGGGTAAATTGCACATTACACCAAAACTAGGTTTTCATGCACAAGCATTGCTTTATCAACTCTTTCATTGAATTCAGGCTATCACAAGCCATACCTCTGCATCATATTCATTCCCATGATGCTTTAACACATGAGGAACATATTATCATGCACAATTTGCAAATAGACCCCTCAACTTGGGTAATTTGCACTTTAGTCCAAAACAGGCAAAATATTGATTTCAACAATATTCAAAAAGGACTAAAATTGTAATATAAGTTCCTCTTGAGCCTTAATTACTTTTCAAAAGATAAGAGCATGCATATAATCACTTTTATTAAGCAAAACACCTAGGGTTAATTCATAACCCAGGTCAGGGATGTTACAAGTTTATACACCCCTTACAATGATTTCGTCCCCGAAATCATCAAGAAAACATTAAGAGAAAAGAGTAGGATATTTCCTCCTCATCTCATCCTCTAGTTCCCACGTAGCTTCTTCAACGCCACGGTGATTCTAGAGAACTTTTACAAGACTAATGTCTTTCTTTTTCAGCTTCTTGATTCTTCTGTCAAGAATCAACACAGGTCCTTCAACATAAGATATGTCATCATTTAGTTCTACCTCCACAGGTTGTAGAACTAACTCAGTGTCAGGATGACACTTCCTCAACATAGATATATGAAACACTGGGTGCAATCTATGCAACTCAGGTGGTAACTCCAGTTTATAGGTTACCTTTCCCATCCTCTCAATGATTGGATAAGGCCCCATAAATCTCAGAGCTAACTTCCCTTTCTTTCCAAATCTCAGGATACCTTTCCAAGGTGAAACCTTGAGGTACACCATGTCTTTGACTTGGAATTCTAAGGGTCTATGACGCTTGTCAGCATATGATTTCTATCTATCCTGGGCTGTTTTCAACTGTTGTTGTATGACTTTAATCTTCTCAGTTGTTTGCTGAACCAGCTCAGGACCCAAAAGTTGATATTCACCAGTTTCATACCAACATAGGAGAGATCTACAACGTCTACCATACAAAGCCTCATATGGTTCCATGTCAATACTATGATGATAGCTGTTATTATAAGCAAACTCTATCAAGCTCAGATGTAGATCCCAACTCCCCACAAACTGAAGGACACATGCCCTCAGCAAGTCCTCCAAGGTTTGTATCGTCCTCTCAGACTGTCCATCTGTCTGAGGATGAAAAGTTGTACTAAACCTCAGCTGAGTGCCCAAAGATTTATGAAGTCATTCACAAAAATGACTCATAAACTGAGGACCTCTATCAAAAACTATTGTAACTGGTACCCCATGCAGCCGCACTATCTCATCTATGTAGATTTGTGCAAGATTCTCAGCTGTATAGGTTGTTTTGACAGGTAAGAAATGTGTTGTCTTTTTCAACCTATCAACTATCACCCAAATGGAATCATGACTTTTGGCTATTCTAGGCAAACCAACCACAAAGTCCAAAGTTACATGATCCCACTTCCATTGTGGTATAGGCAGGGGTTGCATTGTTCCTGTGGGCTTCTGATGTTCAGCTTTAACCTGCTGACACACCGGACACCGCATAACAAACTCAGCAATATCCTTCTTCAAACTAGGCCACCAATACATATATTTTAAGTTATGATACATCTTGGTGCTTCCTGGATGCATAGCATACATCGAAGAATGAGCTTCCTCCAGGACTAACTTTCTTAAGTTGTCAACATCAGGTACTACCATCCTACCATGGTAACAGACTACCTGATCATCAGAATCATGGAAACATCTCGTTTCTCACTACCATATTCTGACCTGAACTGCTGAATCATAGAATTAGTCTACTGTGCTTCTTTAATCTGCTGTCTCAGGGTTAGTTTTATGTGCATCTCAGCTAACAACCCGACTAACAATGACACTTTAAGTTGTACATTGTCTTGCCTCAAGGAGATAAACATATCTCTCTTAGAGCACACTAAGGAGTTTAGCTATGCTTTATCTAGGGCTGGTGTTGCTGATTTTCTACTTATTGCATCAGCAACCACATTGGCTTTCCCTGGATGATAATCAATTGTACAATCATAGTCTTTGATTAATTCCATCCAGCGGCGTTGCCTCATGTTTAGCTCATGTTGAGAAAAGATGTACTTTAGGTTCTTATGGTCTGTGAAAATCTGGAATGTTTCTCCATAGAGATAATGTCTCCAGATCTTCAAGGCATGGACCACAATAGCTAACTCCAGATCGTGTGTCGAATAATTCTCCTCGTGTTTCTTAGGCTATCGAGAAGCAAAAGAAATCACTTGCTTATCCTGCATCAACACACATCCTAAGCCATTCTTAGATGCATCACAGAAGACTATATACCCCTTTCCTTGCTCAGGTAGCACCAACACAAGTGCGCATGTTAACCTTTCTTTCAGCAACTGGAAAGATTGTTGACACTTGTTATTCTAGACAAAAGGAATCTCCTTCCTTGCCAATTTAGTCAGGGGTAAGGCTATTGAACTGAAGTTCTTAATGAACCTCCTGTAATAGCCTGCCAGTCCTAGAAAACTTCTTATCTCTATCGGTGTTTTTCGGATGTTCCCATTGCAAGACAGATTCTACCTTCTTAGGATCAACATGAATACCTGAGGCAGATATTACGTGTCCGAGAAAGGAAACTTCAGGCAACCAAAACTCACATTTGCTAAACTTAGCATATAACTTATGCTCCCTCAGCAAAGTCAGAGCTTTGGTGAAGATGCTGGTCATGTTGTTGAGCATATGTACTATATATCAGGATGTCATCTATAAAGACAACAACATACTGATCCAGAAAAGGTTAAAAGATTCTATTCATGAGTTCCATAAATGCAGCTAGTGCATTAGTTAGTCCAAACAACATAATTGTGAACTCATAGTGACCATACCTTGTCCTAAAGGTAGACTTAGGTATGTCACCCTCTTTAATATGTAACTGATGGTATCCCGACCTCAGATCTATCTTAGAAAAGATAGTCGCACCACGCAACTGGTCAAACAAGTCATCAATCCTTGGTAAAGGATACTTGTTCTTTATGGTGACTTTGTTTAACTGTCTATAGTCAATGCATAACCGCATCGACCCATCCTTTTTCTTAACAAAAAGGACTAGAGCACCCCAGGGTGAAGTTCTCGGTCAGATAAAACCCTTCTCAAGCAACTCTTACAGTTGTTTCTTGAGCTCTGCCATTTTAGCAGGCGCCATCCTATATGGCGTTTGTGCTATTGGTTGTGTGCTCGGGATTAGATTTATTTCAAAATCAATCTCTCAGGGTGATGGAACACCTAGAAGTTCTTCAGGAAATACATCTTCAAATTCCCTGATTATCGGAACTTCAAAAGGATGAGGGCTTTCCATTGTGGTATCAACCACATGGGCTAAGAATGCAAGGCATCCTTGTCTCATCAACTTCTCAGCTACCATAGCTGACACAAGACATGTTGTAAGAATCTTTCTATCTCCCTGAAAGGTCCATGTGTCACCACCATCTGTGAACACATCTTTCTTGGAACTACAATCCAAGACAACCTTATACTTCTCTAAGGTGTCCATCCCAAGGATTATATCAAAACCCCACATATCAAGTGGTATAAGATCCACTTGAATGCGGTGATCAGAAAAGAAAAGATTGCAGGGAGAACACACTTCCCGCAATACTGCAGATCCCATCAAAGGTGTCTCTAACAGCAAGCTATCTGCTCTATGACTAACAATCATATTGCAGTTATCAATCACTTCTCGAGTGATAAAAGAGTGCGTAGCACCCAGATCTATTAAAATAGATACGAAGCAGGATAAAGACATATCAGAATAAAGCAGTTCCATCTGTCCTGTCACAACCCGAGGATTGACTACTGCTTCAGGTTGGTTCATAGCATACAACTTAGTTGTCGCTTGCTGTTGACCCTGTGCTCAGTTACTGTATGTCGAAGAACTGGCTTGAGACGCTTGTCCACATCCTCTAGCACCACTGCCAGGCTGTTGTCTCTGAGAGCCCTACTGACTCTGCCTCAGTTGCTAGGTCACATTCCTGACTTTCTCAGGACAGTCTCTCACCACATGGCCTTCTTTTCCACATCTATAACAGGTTATATTCCCCCTTGGTGGTCTGGGTGGTCCTGTTACTGACATAGAGGCTGAGCTGTGAGATCCCTTCAGTGGTAAACTACGGTTTCTACCCTTACATGATGTCCACTGCGTCTGGGTATTAAACCTTGGTGGTGGTGTAGGCACAGAATACCTTGGTTTCTTGAAACTCCCAGCACTCTGCCCTTGAAACTGTGGGTATTCCTTCTTACCCTTGGTCTGTCGCTTCTCAATTATAGACCTCTCTATACATCTTACAGACTCCACAAAAGTTGCAAATCTCTCTCCGTTCTCTAGAGTAGACACCGAAGTGGTTAATTCAGCGTTCAGCCCCTTCTCCAACCGCCAAATTCTCTCTTCATCATTGGATGCCATGTGCGGACAGAACCGCAACAATTCCATGAACCTGTTATGAATATTATGGCAACAATTCCATGGTTCTGTTATGCAATTGATATCACTTTTATCATCTATGCCAACCATGTAGGTATGTTGAAATGATGATCATGGCCAGGTATGAGCTATGATGTTTAATTCACTATTGTGATTGTAATTTGAGTGCCATAATATGAACCTAGCCTCATGTAATTTGAGTGCCATAATATCATGTTGGCACAGATGATAACAGTGATATCAATTGCATAACAGAACCATGCACAACAAATATGAATTCACTATTCCTGGGTAACACCATTATTCCCTCACCAGGGTTAGGGTTTCCCATTTCATATCACTTAAGGCTATTCATCCTATTATTACATCATAGTTATGGTTTTATCACCATATTACCCAAAATTAAGGTTCATTAAGCAATACATAGTCTCACCCTGGATTTGAGCTCCACAGAACATCAAATATCAGGGTTTCTCATGAAACCATCCTCAGTTAGGGTTTTACATCAAATTCACCCTATAAAGGATTTACATTTAATAATCCACATTTAGGGTTTACTATTCATCCCAATTAGGGTTTCATATTCCATCACTCATAATTAGGGTTTACTATTCATCCCAATTAGGGTTTCATATTCCATCACCCATAATTAGGGTTTACTATTCATCCCAATTAGGGTTTCATATTCCATCACCCATAATTAGGGTTTACTATTCATCCCAATTAGGGTTTCATATTTCATCACCCATAATTAGGGTTTATACACATCATCTCCCTGAATTAGGACTACATCCATACCTTGGATTAGGGTCAATTATAAATTGCCCTGGATTAGGGTTAAGGTTCAACAACCTTGTCAATTAGGGTTTATGTTCATGATTAGGGTTTCATGATCTCTTTACTTAAGGATCTTACCCTTAATCACCACATGAATCATACTCATGCATCAACTCCATGCTATCATTCCTCTCAACTTGATTAGGTTATATCAACCCTCAGTTCAAGTTCATACAACTATGAATGACATAGTGTACCACGTCATTGATCTTATGACAATTAGGGCTCCTTCCTTAATTGACACTAATCCCTAGGTACTATTAGGGTTTCAACCTTTGTACCTTTATTGACTAACATGACTAACCATCATTGGATAATTAGAACTATCATTACCTTCAATATCCAAGTGATTGAACCACTAACAACCTCCATGCGATTTTGAAGTTTCATCACCAAACAGTTTTGAAACTGTTTGCCACCAAACGATTTTGAAACCGTTTGACCCCAAACGATTTTGAAACCGTTTGCCCCCAAACGGTTTCAAGACCGTTTGGGCCAAATCAGTCCTAAAACCACAAGGGCTCACTAGCTCAATCATCAATTCAATCGATCTCCAATTGCATCATTGAATCGACTATTGGTTATTCAATTGAAGGAATCATCAATCCATACCATTAGATCATCATCCATGGGTCAAGGATCAACCACTAAACCATCAAAGGGTTTTGAAACCGTTTGGTCCCAAATGGTTTTAAGACCGTTTGGGCTCAAACGGTTTCAAGACCGTTTTCCCCAAAAAGTCTTGAAATCAATAGGACCAATCAAGGGTTTCTCTAATCAACTTGATTAGGGTTTCCACTTTAAGGATCGTGCACACATTAGATCAATCAATTAATTCCATTGGATTATTATCCAACATGTGATTGAGTTCAGACCTCAAGCGGTCAACTAGACCAAACGGTCAACCATGCCATGCAGTTTGGAGTTCAAACGGTCAACTATATCAAACAGTCAACCATTCCATGTGGTTTGGAGTCCAACTTTACCAAACGGTTTGCAAAACCATTTGGACCAAAAGTCCAAGACCGTTTGCTATTGTTCTTTGATTAAAGTGTGTGCTTATGAACAGGTTATCATCTTCAACCTTTAAACTCATGGAACTACTGCCATTTTCCATGGCAACTCCATCAATTAAGCAAAGCTATTACAATAATGACAATTAAATCAATTACAAGTAGAAATCAAATTCAATGGCAAAGATTAAGGGTTAAAGTTATATAACCCGCCTTCAAATCTGATCCCAAGCTCCAAGCTTCACGGCTCCAAT
Source organism: Alisma plantago-aquatica (assembly GCA_963693085.1). Lineage (NCBI taxonomy): Eukaryota > Viridiplantae > Streptophyta > Magnoliopsida > Alismatales > Alismataceae > Alisma > Alisma plantago-aquatica. The sequence continues at coordinate 588,419,616 of OY856413.1, read as the reverse complement.
GGTGGTTGAAGCTCTAGCAACCTCCCAAGGTCGTTTCTCAAGCTTTTGGAGTGAAAGGATCGGCTAGGGTTGAAGATGGAGTGAAGAAATGAAGAAATCATATATTGCTTTATGATTTTCACCATGAAATCAAGAAGACCGAAGGTCAAAGGCTTACCAACAGGTTGGGTACGTTCTCCCTTCTGTTCTTAGCTCTCTTGGTCGATTTTTCAAGCAAGGGGATGAAAGGAATCGAAAAAGATCCTTAGGTGGGTTGGAAAAGGCTCTTTTATAAGGAAATTGATGAAAGAGAAAATGTTTTATTAAAAATCAATTAATTCCAAAAATGGTACCACCTCTTCCTCCTTGGTTTTATTGCATGCAAAGGCAACTCAAAACCACCGAGCTCCCCTCCATTATCCATGGATTAAAGGAAAAGAAATTAAGCACCTTAATCCTTTATAATATTAATATATATTTTTGAGTGGAAATTCTTTTCCTTATAATAAGGTGAGTGGAATTTCACCTCCTTAAGATATTTTCGGTCCTTGCAAAGATCAAGGACGTCCACACGCACATCTGAATTCCACCATTTTAATTTTTGTTGAAGGCCCTTCAATTATTTTATTTATTTTTGCATTAATGTTTCCATTATGCTTAAATCTTGATTATTTTAATATCAAGATTCTCTCTCCTTCAACTTAATTCAAATGAGTCTCCCCTCTCATTTTATTTGCTCCAAATGATTCCAAGAAACATTAGGGACCTTTTTGAAGTGGTAAATTACATATTGCACCCTAGGTTTTGGGTAAATTGCACATTACACCAAAACTAGGTTTTCATGCACAAACATTGCTTTATCAGCTCTTTCTTGGAATTCAGGCTATCACAAGCCATACCTATGCATCATCTTCATTCCCATGATTCTTTAACACATGAGGAACATATTATCCTGCACAATTTGCAAATAGACCCCTCAACTTGGGTAATTTGCATTTTAGTCCAAAACAGGCAAAATATTGATTTCAACAATATTAAAAAAGGACTAAAATTGTAATATAAGTTCCTCTTGAGCCTTGATTACTTTTCAAAAGATAAGAGCATGCATATAATCACTTTTATTAAGCAGAACACCTAGGGTTAATTCATAACCCAGGTCAGGGATGTTACAATAAGACCCATAAAATCTCAAGCCCAGGTTGGGTGGAAATGTGCACCCTGGGAAGAAAGGCGTGACCAAAATATATAATATGAGTGAAAAGGTGCACTCAGAGTGGAAAGGAACACCCAAATAATATGGTAGTACATATGTACATGCTAATATAAATAAATTTATACTATTTTCACATGCACCAAAAAGTAAAGGAAAGAATAAGTCTAGTCAATATGAAATAACATGATGAAAACATCCAACAATTATATTGTGGGGGTAGAATACCCATAAACCAATATTCAACAATCTCCACAAATAAGATGCATAAGAGTTTACATTTAGTTCAATATATCAAATTAGGGTTTCAAAAGGAATAAGAAGAATAAGATACAAGTAAGATTCCAATAAGAATATCCAACAAAGTAAGATGATCACAAGATAAAAATCAACATAGAATCTTTCATATGAAATGAATTCTCAGAAGAGAGAGAATAGTGTGTAAGGCATATTTTTTCATAGGGCCAATATAGAGAGAGGGAAAATAGGTTTATTGCTCAATGAGAATAATATGGAATGCAACATACCTCATCTATGTATTAGCAAGTAGGTCCTAGATCCACATCAGGGTCACAATCCACCTATTAAAGGCATATATGAAATTAGGGTTAGGTTCACATTAAATACACGAACCCTAAAATCACCTTTTTACTATTAATAAAAAAGGTTTTCAAAACCATTCCACATTGTATATTATATTTTTTAGTTCATAACATATTTTACTTTATTTTTCTGACTTAGAGATTATTAGGTATGAATTTTGGTAATTCTAACCAATTAGATGAATCTAGTAAAAGTTGTTAATTTACTATATTAGAATTAGATGATGAAACAGATACATTTGGATACAGAAAAACTCCACAATTCTAAAACTTATTTATTATATTTTTTCAAGTTATATATAATTAATTATGAATTTTGTAAAAATCAGACAATCGTAAATCAGGAAAACTCCACACCAGTCGGAATTATACACTAGGTGGAGGGTCCCGTTGAGATGGACCAATTAGGATAGGACACATGGCCCAACCAATCAACAAGATAGTCACAATGTTCAACGTGAAACAAAAAGAAAATCAAGAAAAGACATTTATGCCCTTTATCGCGTGACAGAGAAAACAATCGGGGTAAGGGCAGAACTACGTCATCATACCCTATCATCTTTGTCGTCACCAACCCAAACCAAGATCCTACAGAGATATGAGGATCCAAGCCTAAAGTATAAACACAATTAGAACTAGGGGAACAATATCCTCTTCGAATATGTAGAGACCTCACAAATCCAAAGAAACCGAGATCGAAGAAAAAGATCAAGAAAAGAGAGGGAAAGCACTGGAGATTGCTTTAAGGATCATGGACATCGAGAAACTGGGGGAAAAGTTGCTCACAATCTAAAAGCAAGTTGGAATAGAAAATACCTAATCTAGTGGATCCTAGGGATCTATAAGCTTCATATGGACTTGAGCATTAGTCCCTGATCATATCTGAGCAGCGGCCACAAGACTTGAATTTGCCTTAATCTCTACGATGCATGTGACTGATTTAGGGGGTACATGATTAGGGTTCAAAAGAGCCAAACTAACACCTGGGGATGATGTCTAGTGACATGGAATGGACCATTGAGGGTTTTATAGGGGCCAGACCACCCTAGTCCCTGATGGGAAAAGAAAGAAGATTGAAATAGAGAGAAAAAGAAGTAGCAAGGAGGTTGGTATTGTTTGGAGTTTGGAGAGATGAAATCCCAAAATATTTAGGATGAAAATATGTGGGATCTCTTAAGTATATTTTTGGAAAATAGAACATGAGGAAAGGTTAAGAAAAGAGGGAGGAAATCACAAAGTAAATCAGAGGAAAACCGGTTTACCAGATCGCATGAGGAAGAATTGGAACGGAGGTAGGATAAAGATCCAAAATTGTTGAATCAGGTTGAGAAGAAAAAGGGAAATAACATCAACTATTCAATCAACGAGCCAAAAGAGGAGATTCTTAAAACTTTAGCATGGTAGCCATATAATAGTGTGATAGCTATATAAAAAGAAAACTTTAGGGATTAGGAAAAGACTGATTAAGTAAATTTAAGCCTTTTAAAGTGTCTTTTCTTTCCTCTTTTATTTGAGGGTTCACACTATATTCAATTGATACCAAATTTGTCTTTTAGACTAATTAGGACATGGATATTCCAATTTTGCACTTAGTTTTCCTTTTGGTATAGTTTACTATTTCTTAGATATTTTGGACCTTATGTTATATTCTCTCTACTAAATAAAAATAGGATAGATAAGATTGTTAAATTAATGTGAACATTCACACATAAACTAATTTTGGTATGCAGAATCCAAATTTAAGATTTATTACCACTTTTGAAGTCACTAAACATATTTTTTTATTTAGGAGCAAATCTCATATTTTCTTGCCCAAAACAAATTAGGATATCTAGGATTATTGAAACCCTAGCTAATTGGGACCCAGGAACACGATTTCACCATTACATTTGGGATTTGATATTTATTTTTGTGTGTTCTAATACAATTAGGATTTGGTCTCATTACCATCATTATTATCAACATTTGTTATATTAAATGTTATCATCTTCACATTATTGCCATAAGAGTTGTCTTATACTATCACACGCGAAATCCCATATTTTACCCATCTAATATATGAAGTCCATTAATTAAATATTTATTTAGATTATGAAATGTTATTCATGTTATGGACATGGAATCACCAATTGTTATTCCAAAGAACATTATATTTCTTATTAATCATATTGTACTCATTGTTGGAATATTAGTTAGCAAGGGAAGTATATGTCACATTGTTACACCCTGATCTCACAATTTCCACTAATCATTAGATTACGGCATAAATTGAGGATTTAACGTAATACAAAGATCACCCTTAACTTTTTCTTCTCTTTCAAAACTCTTTGTTTTCTCACATTGAACCACATAAACCAACTTTACAAGGGAATCTAAACATTGATTTCTCTAATCTGATTTCAACAGTAAAAATGCATGTATGAACATTCATTATGTTCCTCATACTTTTAATCACATAAGACTTGCTGATTCTCACATATTGCTAAAGAAGGAATAATGTTATACATCATCATTTACAACTCTCTCTTATTTCTTTACAAGGACCTAGTGTGACAAGGACCGACTGAACTTAACTATACTCAGACTTAACTCTTGTGGAAGATCTACTCTGATGCAATGATATCTTCTTCAAGTCCATGTGATTTCCCTAAAAATTGTGAGTAGAGGGGTGAGCCTACTCTCTCAGTGAATGAGCACTTCAAAGAAACAGTCTAAAGCACTGATATAATTATAGATATACTTTTGAGCAATTGATATCAATCATAACAGTAGTAAGCTTTAAAGAGTCTAATAATTGACAATCATAAATATGGAAGGATACTCTAAATATCTATAAGAGTGAATCAATATATGAAATGCTTGATCGATCATAAAGAGAACTAATAATTTAGAAACATACAAAGAATAATTGAATAACAATACACACTTGTTTGACCTCTCATTCATTTTATTATGTCCTGATCGTATGTGGTTTACTCTACATATGAAGACTTGTAGTGCACTACGATCACACCGTACAAGACTTAGCAGACACACCCGGGAAATACAAAGTCTAACAACTCTCCTGGTCTGCAATAGGGAAATGGCTCTATGGCCTAACCTGGACTCCTCTAACCTGAGCACACAGGTGGAGAGTCAAGCCACCTCTTGGCTTTTCTGTACACTAGTGCCACCAGGACTTCTGGTTGATGTTGGACACTACAAACTATATCTTAAGGAGACTTTCACTAGGGCTTCGTCCCCCGTTCCACCTGATAGCACGTTCCGACCCTCGTATACTAGACGCTTCCAGAGTTAGGTTGTTTCACCCCTAAGGCACAGACCTCACATAGGGGTTCTACGATGTTCAGGGCTCCTAAGTCTATTATTTTATTATTCCTAGAAAGCTCTTTTCTACATTGTACCCTTCTCTTACTTATACTTGACTCTGGTATCTCTATGGTGTCGCGTATACTTATTTGAAGTTATAATACAACATGTATATCAGTCTAAACTTGGCAGAGAAGTATATTCAAAACACTATAATATACTGAGTAATCAACATACTATACATGCAGGCAGACTAAAATTCTTAAATAAATAGATTACATGTCCACTTGGCACATACACACTAGAATCATGCAATTTATCATCTTATTACACTGATAAGAGTTAATTACTTGACATATGAGTAATCGTCAATAGCACCTACAAATTATCTGTAATTTCTCAAAGAACGTGCATATCAACCCAAATCTTGACTTGTGTATCTCATAACTAAATTAAGATTTAATTACTTATCAAGACAAGAATTATTAATAATAACTAAGAACATTGATATCACAATACTTGATTCATTGAACACCCTACCCTTAGGGTTTCATTTAATCGCAACAGATGCTACAAAGAAAGGTGTAATACATCTATCACATACTTTTCAAATCTTTACAACACATGATGCCTGGGATCTCAATCCCTTATCACATTACTAGGAATTCTCATCCCTTCACATCATTATCACAATTACTGGATCTGGGTATTCAAACCCTTAGATCATCATATAGCATTGTTACCTATGTAACAGGTACCCATTACCTCTAGGTCCTTAGACCAAGGTATTCATTTCACTAGTTGTACAAGTATTCTCATGGCTCACAAGTCCATCACACATCTTGTCACCTTTCACTAGGCAAAAACTTATTCCCATGGCTCCCATAAAGATTTCATGCGACATAAACATTCACTGAATAAAGACTACTATCAACAAATCATATAAAATCAATATATGTATGAAGCCTTGGAACTGAGATGAATTTGGGTTTCCATGCCATTCACTGGTATATCATGCATCAATAATAACATTGAATAAATAAAGTCTATCATGTCAACAAAATCCCTTCAAATGGATTTCATGATATCTATTCACAAATATCCAACTTTCCTCGCATCTAGGGTTTCACCCTCTTCACTGAGATACCAAACAAACACTACTCACTTTAAATGAAATACAAGATAGTATCTGACATATATGTACTATGAATTTATATAAACAATAATTCAAAACCAAGGGGATCTAGATAAGCAAATTTCTCTATTTACTTATACAGCAAATTTCAGTCATAGACAAATTCCCTATATTTCAATTTACTCTTATAACCTCTACGAATACTTAGGGAATTCTCATTAGAATGCATTGTATACATTTCTAATATTATTTTATCATCTAAAATTCATTCAAACAAAGAAAGAATCCATTTCATATCATTTTGCAACAACTTAAAACAAATAGACAATTCAGGGTTTGTAGTCGCATACTAAGCAATTAAAGATTATGGTTGATTTAACCAATTTTCATGCAATATACTGTTTAAAGGAAGTTCCCACTCATCCTAAGGTGTGAAAACACCTTAAAAACGTATCCCATATCTAAAAATTTCAAATCCATATCAAATCCCTAGCAATTCACCCAATTCTTCTTCCTTTCAACTCGGAAACCCTAAAAATGAGGGATTATGAAGAAAGAGTGAGAAAAGGGGAATTTTTGATACCATTTTGGATCAAATCAGAGGAGGGACGGAATTTTGACATGTGAGAGAATATTCACCATGAAACTATATCCAAAGAAGCTAAACTTACATGATTTCATCATTCCTCAGACCGCAAAACCCTAGGTCAGCATCTCCATCAATTTCTCCTCTCAAACCCTAACTCTCTCTCTCTCTAGGATTTTGTTTCTCTAGATTGAATCACGAATTATGAGAGCTCCTTGTGTGTTAGGTTGGCCATATAGAGCAATTGAGCTACTTGGGTTAATTGCACATTGACCCCTCACTAAACTTTTTCTTATTTCAGCAGATTTTTCTGTCATAAAAAGGTTTCTGTGAATTCATGTGTTTCAGAGATCAAACATTCACCAACAATTATGATAATTTATTATTTTTTGTATAATTTAGTTACAAAGCTTCAGTTAAAATTTGAGATCATTCCACGTTTCCATTACATAATTAAAAATCGAATAGTTCACTACTATCCAGAACTCTATAGAAATGTTAGTTACTGTAATTCATCTACTGGTAAGGTCTAAATGCATCCAAAAATTAGTAAAATTTTACATGTTGTTTATTATTTAATTTTAGATCTTCAGTTAAATTTTCAGATCATTTGGAGTTACCAATAAATAATTAAAAATAAAACACTATACTACTAAAAAGCACTCTGTCAGCATTTTGGTCGAAGTATAGTTTGACCGAGAACCACATTCAAAGAACACTCAAATATTCTGAAATTTTTCTACAATATGCATGATTGAGTTATCCATATCATATCTAAAATTCAATTAAATAAAAAAATTAGAAAATATGAAAAATCATTTACCACACTGCTATCCTGAGCAAATTCTATACTCATGTACCATCAAAACCCTAATTTCAGCCAACTAGGGTTTATATTTCTCAAACCCTAATTTCTCAAACAATAGAATACTTAACGTTCTTATTAGGTTTGAAACATCATAATTGAATTATCATCATTAATTAGATTTAAGCAATGATCAATCCAATTAAGCATATAATCATCCATGTAAACCCTAGTTTACCAATTAAGCTCAGATGCTGTCATAATAATTCCCCCCCCCTCTTAAAAAGGTTTCATCCCCTAAACGTAAATATGCAAGTAAAGTATATTCAAGGTTTATTTTAAGCTTCTGAAATCTTACATGTCATTATATTCTTGTATTTCATACTTGAATGCAGTTTTCAATATTAAGTCCTTTATTCCTTTACTAAATCACAACATGTTTGAAATAGTTCTCAATTATAACAAACAAATTCGCTATGCCACAATCAATCATAGGATAGAGAGAGAAACAACCATTTCAATATTTTCATACTCTTGAGGTGTTACCTCAACATCGATAATCTGATCCAACTATCTCAATTCATACTGCTAAATATGTACTATTGTTATGTATTACCTCTAAATCACGAAAGAGAGTTCACCATGTTCTTTTGAATTTTACTATTGTGCTACTCAAATAACAAAACAGTCTTGAGTTAAAATACTATATTCAACAACAATTGTACATTACTACTCACGGCATCCCCATGGGATCATGGATGCATAAGGTGAAGCATTACCATCACATTCCATACTATTCTCAAGTATGAACCCACACATAATTCAAGGTGTAGACATCGGGTTATAGTATACTAGGATTTCAACAATAGTAATAGAGTACTCCATAATTGTATTAGTCATTCAAGGACTATTCATACCCAATTACCATCACTTAGTTATATTAAAGCTAGGTATAACAAGCTACACCTCATTAGGGTTACATATCAATACAATATGGTTATCATCCCTTCTATTCATATGAGTGAATAGGTAAGACTACCTTATTCAAGGTAACCCTCCATTTATTCCATCATCATTCAACCCATATCACCATACCACAATTGTACAATAATAAGATGGATTACTGGTATGCATGACTTAAACTATCAGACACCTTTAAATAACATATTGCTAGCACATGTACACTGAAATCATACGTAGAACCAATTTACATCCCTTAATATACCTTCAACAAATTATACTTCTAAAAACAAATTCACATATTACTAAAATCCATTGTTTTCTCTTATCTTTCTCCTCATTCATTACTACTTACTCTTTGCTACTTATCCTTCTCATTTTAATCATGCAGATTTAACATCCCTAAAATTGAAACATACAAGGTATGAATAGATTATTCATCATTCTTGCTATTACTACAAGAATTTATTTCATATCACACTTCACTCATATTGTATTTCTCCTTTTGTTCAAAAAACATCTCTTATATTTCAAATATATTTCTTATCCTTTGCTCTAAATCATTTCCATATTGTTTATCTACCTTTCAGATTAGCTAGGATTACTATCAGTGCTAGTTTACTTCTCATAGTGCAAATTTCATGATCTTGTTTTATAGAGATGCTAGTATTCAAGGTCAAATCACTAATGGCAACCCTTGAGCTACTACAACTCTAAACATTCTAGGGTTTGGCCTTTATCAATAGCATGACGTTATTATGGTGTGACTTTGCTCCCTTAATTTGAAATTCAAACTTTGTATCTCACAAGTTTTTACTAAAGTCTTCCTTATCTTATCAATTGAATTTCCTTCATCTTAATTGGTCATTCAGATGGATTACATTCTCAATTTACCCTTCTAGGGTTTCATCATCATATTGTGTGTCATTATTACATTCACTAGATGCCTCTACCATGGTGGTTATGCATCAGATATGATTCATTTTCTTATCACTTCATTCCCACATTTCTCTCATTAAGTAATATATGGAAGAGAAGACGGTTATGAGACTTAGAATTCTTATCTTCAAACATACCATTAATACATTTGTCTTATGTAGGTTTAATTAGTTATCAACAAGGATACTTGACTAACTAGCACTTGATTGAATCTCCTAACCTCTTTCTTTTATAATCTATATTACTCCACCTTGTTTCAAACCCTTCCTTACTTTCCATAATCCTCTTACCATATACTACTCTTCCACCTATTATCTTTTAACGTCTACTTTTCTCTTATGATCATGTTGCTTATTCATGTGTATGATCATGTATACCATGTTGCACATATTTCTTTTTATCCTTCTACTAATGTGAAGTTTCCTACCAAATATTTGGGCGTTCCGCTCAGTGGAGGCAAGGCTAAGGGGAGTGACTATTGTTCTTGTGTGGACAACCTTAGAGAGACAGTGGCGAAGTGGAATGGACTGAGGACGTCTATTGCTGGGAGACTTGTCCTGGCCAGGACTGTGATTGCGGGGAAAATATGTTTCTGGTATAGGCAGACTGCGATCCTTGGTTTTGTCTTGGACACCCTCAACAACATTTGTGGGTCCTTCGTGTGGGGCAATAAGTCTCATGTTGTTGCTTGGTCTACTATCTCTCGTCAATTCATGGATGGTGGCATGAACGTCCATTGCACGAGGAACTTGGCGGAGATGGCCACTCGGTCCAGAATCGATCGGTTTCTCAGATGAAAATCATCATGTTTGAGTGAGTGGATGACCGCGAGATACAGTGACGACCTTGGTAAGCTCAGCGGCAATGATTCCAGAACCTGGAGAGAGATGCACAAATGTTGGCCGACTGTGGCCCAAGAGTACCTGCTATCGCCGGACGGTTGGGTGCTTAGAAACCAAGGGGACAAGCCTTGGACTTTGACACCTCTGTGTTATGCTCGGGTGCCTTGGGACCCCTTTTTTGGAATAACGAACACATGCCTAAATGGAGCTGTTGCGCGTATAGGGCTTTGTTGGGTCATCTTCCCACTTTTGACAGGATGAACGCCTGGGGCATCAGTCCCAATTTGACGTGTCTTCTCTACAACAGGGAGACTGAGAGTCATGAACACCTCTTCTTCATTTGTGATGTCTCTAGGTATTTGTAGTGCAGAGCGGCCCTCAAGTTGGGATGGGGAGGCAGTCTACCTAGAAATCTGCTTAAAGCTTGTTTGTGGATTTTGAGCAAGACAAAGGATAACCAGGCCCTGAGAGTGTTTGCGGGGCTTTGCCTCACCTCTATTTGCTCTTTTGTCTGGCGTGAACATAACTGAAGGCTTCATGGCCAAAGGTTTTCTGACTTGTTGGACCTGTTTGAGGTCATTGTACATAATCTAGGCCTGGCAGTTAAAGTCGGGCCTCTGATCATGGCTGGTTTGGATAGATTGGTCTTGTTACAGTGGGGTTTTGTAGAGTAGACTGACTTGTACAGTATACAGGAGGTTTTCCCTATACTTTTTTTTGGCGGTTTCCTAGTAATATTTTACCTTCTCCAAAAAAGAAGTTGAAATTCTAAATCAATAATCTCTCTACTCGTTTCAACTCGTGTTTAATACATTACATATCCTTCATTTTAAATCAAACGGCTCATGCATGGGTGAAACATAGTTTCTCTTATATCAGGTTTTTCCTTCCTGAGTATAGTCTACCTTTGTATAACTTATTCATTTTGTTAAGCTACACTTTTGTTCTTTTTTAGAAACTAGTTTGTGGTTCTATAGAGACTTGGAATCCAAAGGTAGTAAGGATGAATGTATTAAACTTATTAATAAAGGTATACATTCCATGCTCTCAATTATATCATAACCCTCATTCCTTAATCAAGCTCATCATTTCCAACATTTATCTTTGTTTTAACTTAGTTTCTTACCCTAGTCTAATGATTTACGTATTTATCTAATTCTTTTTACTTTAACTCTTCTAAAGACTCTTCACTTATATTTACTTATCGTATACTTAACTATTTTCTTCTATTTTTCCTTTGCTTTGGAGTACATAAAAACATTGTACTCAGTTATATAGTCCATTCCTCATGATTGATTCTTACTACCTTGGCCCTTACATACTTTTCTAATATCTTTTCCATATTTCATATTTAGAGTTCATATAATATTAATCATTAAACTTAATTTGAACCTTACGTCATGTTCCTTTATTCCCAATTAAGGTTTTCTCATATGAGGCCCTAAAGCTGGGTCTCAGATATTAGTTCCAACTGATTCTTAGCTATTCTAATCTTTCCCATATGTTTCAACATCTTAGTGTATGTACATTCTCACTATGATGTGGGTCTAATTTATCCAGAGTCTACTCTTATCATATTGTTAATAGGAGTCATTAGATCCCAGTAATGCATCCTGTCGGTTGGACCATGCCAAATCTGCAGTCCTTAAGCCAATAGCTACTTAAGATTAATCAACTCCTACTAATCTCAAACATGTGGAAAGAATATCCACATAGGAAAGTTCATTCAAAGATCATTTCTAGTCTACTTGATACAAAGAATGTAATCAATAAATTCTACAATTACATAGCATACAACAAATCTTAAAGACCCATATATATTTCAAAATACTGTATCTGAATTCAAACATATAAGAGCATTTCTATCCATCTCCAATAAAACAACAATATGAAATGAAAGTTCTATCTCATTTTATGTTTATGCTCTTAATTCATGTTACTTATCTTGTTTCTAACCCATATATTTCTAGGGTTCCTCTCTATCCCATCCTTCCACTGTATACCTGGCCAGGGTATACATGAAAGAATAGACAGAGTAGCTTGATACTGGTTGATCCAAGTACTCAGTTACCGGGCCAAGATATCCAAATACTCAAATCCCCAGAGCTAACATCATAACATCTCCTATCTGCCACACTTATGACTCTAACTTACTAACTTAATGGTCCCTGACAACTCAGCCTAAGCTCTGATACCAAGTTGTTACACCCTGATCTCACAATTTCCACCAATCATGAGATTAGGGCATAAATTGAGGATTTAACGTAATACAAAGATCACCCTTAACTTTTTCTTCTCTTTCAAAACTCTTTGTTTTCTCACATTGAACCACATAAACCAACTTTACAAGGGAATCTAAACATTGATTTCTCTAATCTGATTTCAATAGTAAAAATGCATGTATGAACATTCATTATGTTCCTCATACTTTTAAGCACATAAGACTTGCTGATTCGCACATATTCCTAAAAGAGGAATAATGTTATACATCATCATTTACAACTCTCTCTTATTTCTTTACAAGGACCTAGAGTGACAAGGACCGACTGAACTTAACTATACTCAGACTTAACTCTTGTGGCAGATCTACTCTGATGCAATGATATCTTCTTCAAGTCCATGTGATTTCCCTAAAAATTGTGAGTAGAGGGGTGAGCCTACTCACTTAGTGAATAAGTACTTCAAAGAAACAATCTAAAGCGCTAATATAATTACAGATATACTTTTGAGCAATTGATATCAATTATAGCAGCAGTAAGCTTTAAAGAGTCTAATAGTTGACAATCATAAATATGTCAGGATACTCTAAATATCTATAAGAGTGAATCAATATATGAAATGCTTGATTGATCATAAAGAGAACTAATAATTAAGAAACATACAAAGAATAATTGAATAACTATACACACTTGTTTGACCTCTCATTCATTTTTTTATGCCCTGATCATATGCAGTGTACTCTACATATGAAGACTCATAGTGCACTATGATCACACCGTACAAGACTTAGCGGACACACCCGAGAAAGGCTAAGTCTGACTACTCTCCTGGTCTGCAATAGGGAAATGGCTCTCTGGCCTAAATTGGACTCCTCCTCTAACCTGAGCACACAGACGGAGAGTCAAGCCACTTCTTGGCTTTTTTGTACTCTAGTGCCACCAGGACTTCTAGTTGATGTTGGACACTACAAACTATAATTTAAGGAGACTTCCACTAGGGCTTCATCCCTCGTGCCACCTGATAGCACGTTTCGACCCCCGTATATTGGATGTTGCCAGGTTAGGTCATTTTACCCTTAAGGCGCAGACCTCACATAGGGGTTCTATGGTATTCAGGGCTCCTAAGTCTATTATTTTATTATTCCTAGAAAGCTCTTTTCTACATTGTACCCTTCTCTTACTTATACTTGACTCTGGTATCTCTATGGTGTCGCGTCTACTTATTTGAAGTTATAATACAGTATGTATATCATTCTAAACTTGGCAGAGCAGTATATTCAAAACATTATAATATACTGAGTAATCAACATACTATACATGCATGTAGATTAAAATTGTTAACTAAACAGATTACATGTCCACTTGGCACATACACACTAGAATTTTGCAATTTATCATCTTATTACACTGATAAGAGTTAATTACTTGACATATGAGTAGTCGTCAATAGCACCTGCAACTTATCTGTAATTTCTCAAAGAACATGCATATCAACCCAAATCTTGAGTTGTGCATCTCATAACTCAATTAAGAGTTAATTACTTATCATGACAAGAATTATTAATAATAACTGAGAACATTGATATCACAATACTTGAATCATTGAACACCCTACCCTTAGGGTTTCATTTAATCACAACAAATGCTACAAAGAAAGGTGTAATACATCAATAATGTACTTTTCAAATCTTTACAACATATGATACCTAGGATCTCAATCCCTTATCACATTATTGGGAATTCTCATCCCTTCACATCATTATCATAATTACTGGATATGGGTATTCAAACACTTAGATGATCACATAACATTGTTACCTCTGTAACAGGTAACCATTACCTCTAGGTCTATAGACCAAGGTATTCATTTCACTGGTTGTACAAGTATTCTCATGGCTCACAAGGCCATCACACATCTTGTCACCTCTCACTAGGCAACAACTTATTCCCATGGCTCCCATGAAGATTTCATGCGACATAAACATTTACAGAATAAATACTACTATCAAAAAATCATATAAAATCAATATATGAATGAAACCTTGGAACTGAGCTAAATTTGGGTTTTTATGCCATTCACTGGGATATCATGCATCAATAATAACATTGAATAAATAAAGTCTATCATGTCAATAAAATCCCTTCAAATGGATTTGACAATATCTATTCGCAAATATCCAACTTTCCTCGCATCTAGGGTTTCACCATCTTCACTCAGATACCAAACAAACACTACTCACTTTAACGAAATCCAAGATAGTATCTGACATATATGTACTATGAATTTAGATAAACAATCATTCAAAACCAAGGGGATCTAGATAAGCAACTTTCTCTATTTACTTATACAACAAATTTCAGTCATAGACAAATTCCCTATATTTCAGTTTACTCTTATAACCTCTACGAATACTTAGGGAATTCTCATTAGAATGCATTATACATTTCTAATATGATTTTATCGTCTAAAATTCATTCAAACAAAGGAAGAATCCATTTCATATCATTTTGCAACAACTTAGAACAAATAGACAATTCAAGGTTTGTAGTCGCATACTAAGCAATTAAAGATTATGGTTGATTTAACCAATTTTCGTGCAATATACTATTTAAAGGAAGTTCCCAATCACCCTAAGGTGTGAAAACACCTTTAAAATGTATCCCATATCTGAAAATCTCAAATCCATATCAAATCCCTAGCAATTCACCCAATTCTTCTTCCTTTCAACTCAGAAACCCTAAAAATGAGGGATTATTAAGAAAGAGTGAGAAAAGGGGAAGTTTTGATACCATTTTGGATCAAATCAGTGGAGGGACGGAATTTTGACATGTGATAGAAGATTCACCCTGAAACTATATCCAAAGAAGCTAAACTTACATGATTTCATCATACCCCGGACCGCAAAACCCTAGGTCAGCATCTCCATCAATTTCTCCTCTCAAACCCTAACTCTCTCTCTCTATATAGGATTTTGTTTCTCTAGATTGAATCACAAATTATGAGATCTCTTTGTGTGTTAGGTTGACCATATAGATCAATTGAGTTGCTTGGGTTAATTGCACATTGACCCCTCACTAAACTTTTGCTTATTTCAGTAGATTTTTCTGTCATAAAAAGGTTTCTGTGAATTCATGTATTTTAGAGATCAAACCTTCTCCAAAAATTATGATAATTTATAATGTTGTTTGGAAATAAGTTAAAAAGCTTTAGTTAAAATTTGAGATCATTCCAAGCTTCCATTAAATAACTAAAAATCGAATAGTGAACTACTATCCAGAATTTTGTAGAAATGTTAGTTACTGTAATTCGTCTACTTATAATATCTAAACGCATCCAAAATTATGAAAATTTTACATGCTGTTTATGATTGAGTTTCAGATCTCAAGTAAAAATTTTAGATCATTTGGAGTTACCAATAAATAAATAAAAATAAAACACTATACTACTAAAAAGCACTCTGTCAGCATTTTGGTCGAAGTATAGTTCAACTGAGAACCACATTCAAAGAACACTCAAATATTATGAATTTTTTCTCCAATATGCATGATTGAGTTATCCATATCATATCCAAAATTCAATTAAATAAAATTTTTAGAAAATATGAAAAATCATTTTCCACACTGCTATCCTGATCAAATTCCATACTTATGTACCATCAAAATCCTAATTTCAGCCAACTAGGGTTTATATTTCTCAAACCCTAATTTCTCAAAAAATAGAACACTTAATGTTCTTATTAGGTTTAAAATATCATAATTGAATTATCATCATTAATTAGATTTAAGTAATGATCAATGCAATTAAGCATATAATCATCCAGGTAAACCCTAGTTTACTACTTAAGCTCAGATGTGGTCATAACACACATATTCCTGAACTTACTCACATGTTAGCACATAATTAAGTTATTATTCTAATATGCCACTTAACATGTTATATTTATTTTCAGGCCTATATATGTTATGTGTTACCACTGAGTTATTCATGCTATATACATTAACAATGTACATTAAGGGGTAACTTTATCCTTGTTTGGTCAAATCTAAAGAACCAAACATTCTAATCTCCTAACTGTGGTATATGATTTCTAGATTCAACAGGCTAGGTTTTAGTTCATTACATAAGGGTTTCTCTGTGACGTATCACAACCCCCCTTCCAGTGTTGTAACCACATCCTCATTCGTGGCGAATAGGATAAAAAATAAACAATTGCCCCTTAATGTCACCTTGATTGACCCCTTGACCTTCCAAATTTATGCAAAATGAGTTACCATGGTTTTCCAATGAGGTTTGAGGCCTACCACATATCCAGCAACCACACAACTCTATCACTTTGTGTTGTGCTCAGCAATGCCTCTTTGTGTTGTGCTCAGTAATGCTCTTAGGATATGCCAAATTCCCCTCTGACAAATTGACCTGAGATTTATGCAACTTTTGGTCCACGATCTAGCCTCCTTTGCAATTGAAATCGCTAAGTTAGGAGGAGATTTCCTTCTGCTATTTCCAGTGATGTCTTGGATTAGGGATTACTACAATGACTCTGTGGCTTGTCTTCTCTGTTGCTTGCCCAATCGCCTTGCTAGTCACCCTTCCTACATGCCATGGATTCAAACGAGCCATCCACATCTTTTTGTTTCTTAGGACCATATCACGTCGGTAACATATATGAGTAGACAATATCACATGAACCATAGATCTCTTTTGAAAACAATAGACTCTAGAGAAGTCCATCAACTAGGATAGAAAATATCAAGATCAACCTTTATAGATTTCTATATATCTTTAGGGTTTTTAAAACAAGTACCATGTACTCTAAATTTTCTCTTCATCCAACAATAGTAGAAGATAAGAGTGCACAACAAATTTATTTTTCCATCAATAATAGAAACGTCCTCTTAAATAGGACTTGTAATACTGATATTTAGAGAAGCTGAGTAGTTACAAACTGTATAAGAAAAAGAATAGTCAAAGAGGATATGAGAAGTGTCTTCATAACCATTACTGTAAAGAAAACCAGTATAAGCGAGCTAAATTCCTCTCCTTGTTGTGTAATCTGAGGTAGGTCTCTTGTTATGAACAACCTTCTAAGAATTTAAGACCAACATTCTTGGACATTTACAACTCTAGAGCCACTAAAAAACGGGGGACATTTCTACCTTGTCCTTAACTTCATTCCATACCAATTTAAGATTGATATTTTATGTCCCTTTAAACAAAATAGAGTCTGATTCATGAAACTTCATATTCAAAGAGAATAGAAAATCATGTAAAGCCTTGAGACTTCTCTAACTATTTATATTCCAAAAACTAATAGTAATAATCTTGCTTAGACTACAATCTAGAGGAATACCAAACTTGGTGAAGAAATCAATAATTCATTTACCTGTTATCCATGGAGCAAGCCAGATTTTCAAGTTCACTAAATCTCTAGTATTGAAGTAAGTAAGAGAAATTAAGTCATAACTTGTTCTGAGGAGGTTAATAAACAACAAAGAAAAATTATTTGAGGTCACAATCGACCAAAAGGAAGATTTTATCAGGTATCTATCACTTATAAGGGAATCCTTCTTCTTTGTAATATCTCATGCATTGATTATAAGACAAGATTTGGCAACATCTCTACTTTTTCTTATACCTAAACTACCCTCCTTATTTGGTAAAACCACGGTCTCCCATTTAATAAGATGGATATTGTTCTTTAAGTCAGAAGAATCCCAAAGAAAATCTTTGTAAATCTTGTCCATATCATCTAAAAGATAAGAGGAAAAGATAAGAGGCAATAAATATATACACTAGAAAGAGAGGACTTAATAAGTTCAAGCCTAACTACCACTGAAAGCAACTTCGATATCTAGGACTCAAGCCTGCTTTTGACATTATCCAACAAACCAACGCAATAATGTCTAGAGAGTTTGGATATAAACAAAGGAATCCCTAAGTATCTAGATGGAAGGGAAACTTCTTCGATGCCCAAGGCTTGAATAAAATTGTCTTTGTTTGTGGAAGTTACTAATAATCACAAAACTCTTTGAATTTTTGATACAAAGACCAAAAATAATACCAAATTGATCCAAACCTGAAATGCCCAACACTATGATCATCAACCGTGGAGAAAA
The DNA here is from genome assembly GCA_963693085.1 of Alisma plantago-aquatica. Lineage (NCBI taxonomy): Eukaryota > Viridiplantae > Streptophyta > Magnoliopsida > Alismatales > Alismataceae > Alisma > Alisma plantago-aquatica. The sequence goes on along the minus strand of OY856413.1, from coordinate 588,400,913 downwards.
TCATTAAATCATTGGAAAAGATTGAGATATGTGAACATCTTTAGATGAAGCTAAAGGAGAGATCTTACCCAATTGAACTGACATTTTCACATAGCAATGAAAATAGGTAGGGTGGTATCAAGTCACCCTAACAAATACCATTTGTAGGAGAAAAGGAAACTAAAGGTTCTCCATTGATAAAATTTTATAGGAGGAAGTATTAAAAATTTCTCCAACCCAACTAATCCATCTAATAGGAAAACCCATTTTATAAAGAACAAAGAAACAATATTCCCAACTCATTGAGTCATAAGCCTTTAAAATGTTTACTTCGATACACATTTTGTTACTACACTTGTTAAAATCACGGAAGATTTCATTTCTCAGAAGAACAACGTCCTTAATATTGGCTTTTTGGATATGCCACACTCATATTGCGATGATGCAAACATTTCCCAAATTATGTCACTAAAATGTGTATTAAGTGTTTCAGGTGATCAAGGAACTAAGTCAAGATCCAATTACAAAGACTATGCAATAATATATATGTTTGGATGCTTGCAAACCAAGTTGTACCTTGGATATAATTATACTCATGTGTTTTCTTACAACTTGATAGATATGATGTAAGGACAAGTTATGATTTTCTAAAACCTACCAAAACCTTATCCCACACTCATATGAAGCCTTTAGGGATGTTAGGTTTCATTAGGAAAATTGTTAGATAGGATTTTTCAAATTTTAGATAACACTTCACAAGTTTTTTTTCTCAGACAAAGAACCTGAGACACACTCGGTTGAAGTTTTTTTTGACCAAAGTCCAATCAGTCGAAGACCCAGTGGAATGGGAATTATCTCTTGCATACATTGAACCCTGGGTCACCCTTGGTCAAAGTAATTCTCGATCGAGAATGTCGATCGAAGCAAAGTTTGATAAAAAAAGAGTCATTGTAATATGTTGGATCAAGAAGATAGATCAACACATAGCCATTAGAAGATTTTGCACAATCAAGTCAATCTCGATCGAAAAACTTCTCAATCAATATAGCTTCGGTTGACATTTTTCTTGACTAGATAAGGGTTCTGGAATGTTAGTTTATTAACTACCAAATTAGTTGTTGCAACCCAATTAAATTTGTCTGAATGGCTAGTTGACCTCTTAGAACATCCTAGACACTCTCCATAGTTGTCCTAACCAATTGTAAACATTTCCTATAAATATGAGTGATCTTAAGACACTTAGAACCAACAATTTAACAACATTTGGATCATATACGCATACTTGAGCATACTACTACGTGCCATCATTCACAAAGAGATTAGGTTTATAGTTTAAGTTGCCATCAATCTAGCCTAAGCCATATCTCAATATTATAATCCTTCTCCACCAATTATAGCTTAGCCTAAACCTTGTGGAATGGATCATCATCACTTGTATAATAGTCCTAGACCTTGTGGAATGGATCTGTGGGCTCTGATCTCCGAACCATGACATAAACACGATTAAAACTTAGCGGAAGCGAATCGGTAATCAGCGGAAGACAAAAATCACGGGAAATTAAAACTTTTCGAGATAAGAACTTGGATCCATAAAAACTTCTTTCATAAAGAGAGATAAACTATTTACATCTCAGGATAATTACTTCTTGAGTAATTATATACATCAAGATACAAAATCTCAAGATCACTAAACAAAAGACTCCAAGACCTGAGAGTACAGAGGACACATAGGACTGACTCTAACTACACCACATGGCAGGACAATCTCCACCTGAGATTCTACTACTGCTCCTGGTGCTGTTGCTGCTGAGACTGGTCACCTGTAGACTGGTTCCTTCGTCTCCGACGTCCACCTAAAAAGTTGAAGTCTACGGGGTGAGACAATTATACATAATTGTCCCAGCGAAAGTTATAACTCTTCGCCAGAAGCTTTATTATAACATCAAAGAATATCTTAAGCAGTAAAGCTTTCAAAGTATTCTATAATAGTTGTAGGTATAACAAGATCCCTACAATTTAGGAGATAAGGAGAATATAAACACTATTGCAATGTAACATCAATCAACTAACTTGGAGTCATATCTAACAAGTTATTCTACATGGTTGATTATGTTTTACAAACAACATTATGCCCTGTGGAGATGAGGCATACCACTCATACTCCAACTGATCACTGAGAAGTCACATCAGTATCATACATAGGTCATTAAGAGAGCTGGATTCTCATGACCTTCACCTTCCTCAGTCAGTAAGAGGATCACTTGTAGGACATCTCGTGTCTCTACTACTATAGCTCACCAGGGTAAACTGGTCCTTCGCTATTCTAAAGTCACAGTGGCGTTCTGTACTCTCTTCGTCATCAGGAGGTTTCATATTTACCTACCACTGATACGGATATCTGTGCTTTCTTCGTCATCAGGAGGTTTCATGTTTACCTACCACTGATACAGTATGGGATTATAGTGAAGGATGGATGGATTACACATCTACATCACTTTCCTACACTAGGATGTAAGGTTCTACACATCCATGTACCCCACATACTCAAAAGTATGTGCTCCAGGAGTTCCCTGAGGAAAATCTGTTTCACCATCACTTAATTTCTGACAATGATGGATCTATGATCAGGGCTCTACATTATACTTGATTAGTTAGGTACATTCAGTATTCTTTAACAGCATATATTGTTCTTCAAACAATAACAGTAGCATAACAGTTATAAAAGAAGAATACTAAATGTAACAGGCCTAACTCATGTCAATCATCATTTCTCATTATCCTCATCACAAGTCATCTCTAAAGCATGACCTTGATGGTATTCATGGCTCTCACAGCCCATTATCATCATAGGATGCCACTGACAAGGCATCAGATTAATTTACTTATTCATAAGGCTAACAACATGCCTTTAATGAAATAAACATCAACATCCATACCTGGATATGATTACCTTCATATCAGAACTTGCATGGTTAATACAACTGATAAAGGTAATAAAGAAATAAGGAATATACTTCCCACTCTTGTCATAAGAGTTAAATCTCTAATTCTCATTAATTGGAGTTTGATACTCAAATGCATGCCATTTCCCTTGAATTAGGGTTTACTATTCTCATTACATGTCATCACCCTTGAATTAGGGTTTACTATTCACATTAAGGTGAATTGAACTCATAACATCATCATGTATGAGTAACATCATCATTGATGTTCTTAGGTTAGTTAAAGGTTCATCATTTATCATAATTAGGGTTTCTATAATCTCACACAGGTGGATCATACCCTAATTATGCTTACTTATATGCATTGGAGATGCTTTAATTGAGTTTCCACTTAAAAAGGGTATTTTTCTCTCTCTAGAAGTACTTTCTCTCTCTAGAAGTACTTTCTCTCTCCTCATACTATTAGGTGATGTCAACATCACTCTAGATCAGGTTGGATTGAGTCATCCTAGGCTAATATAGTTAAAACATCATCATCATGTGATTAGGGTTTGATCTAATCAAGGTATTACTCAATTTACCCTTCAGGGGTATTTTGGTAATTCACCCCATTGATCTTCATTAGGGTCAAAATCTTAGTCAATTAGCCCCTTAATATCCTAGGTTATCATTAGGGTTTGATTAGGGCAACATTGAACCATTTATTTCATCAATTGATTGAAAGAAGTCAATTTTGAATCACATTGATTGACCTTCAACCATCACTCTTCAATTGAGTTGAGATCGTTTGAAAGTGTTGACCGTTAAGCCAATTTTGACTTTTTAAGACCGCGAGGGTGTGTTGACCGTTTAGTCTATTTTGACTTTAGGACCGCGAGCCCTCAACCTCTTCCAAGACCGCGAGCCCCCCCTCAACCTACTTCAAGACCGCGAGCCATCATGTAAATTCAAGACCGTGAAGCCATGTAGACCGTTTGCCCACTTTGACCTCAGGACCGCGAGGCCCTTCACGGTCTTGAGACCGCGAGCCTCCTCTCGGTCTTGAGACCGTGAGCCCCCTCACGGTCTTGAGACCGTGAGCCCTCTCACGGTCTTGAGACCGCGAGGCTCTCATGGTCTTAGCCGCTTGGTCCTTCAACAACAAATCAAAGGTTACCACCTAATGTCAACCAAAGTTGAAGCCCTCAAAAGGTCAAAGCTATGATGACCACTTATGAATTGGTTTAATTAAGGTTATGCTTAACCAATTGGTCATTCAATTGACTCTCAATTGTTGACCAATTAGGATTGAAGTTGATTCAATTAGGGTCTATCAATGTTCACCCATCAACACTCAACAATGTGACTCAACACAAGGTTGAACCCTTTAATTGAGCTCCAATTGGGCCCAAACTTGGCCCAAACGGTCTTGAGGTCATGTGGGTGGACCCCACATGGTCTTAAGACCGTTTGCCCAAGATTTCATCAAAGTCTAAGGTGATTTGATAGGGGTTGAGCCATGATTGTACCACAAAACAGAATTTTTGATTAAATTGATAACTTAGTTGCAATTGGGTCCTCAATTGGTCAAATTAGCTTAACCCTAGACCTTCAAACGGTCTTGGGTGATTTCCCTCGCGGTCTTGAGACCGTTTGGATGACCTCCAAATGGTCTTGAGACCGTTTAGGTCAATCAACCCTAAAAACCCTAATTATATTATTATAATTCAGTACTGATTTCATCTAGGGTTAGCCCTCGTAATCACCCTTCATCTCTTAGTCCGTTTGGAATTAGACCATCAAACTTGGTGAGTTGTTAACTAACATTATTTTGAACAGTAATCTCATACGGTCAACGCCTGGTCAACGACCTTACACGGTCTTGAGACCGTTTGCCCAAAAAGGCAATTTCAGACCGTTTGAGAATCAGGAATAAATTCATTTAAAGTTGTTACTTAAAAAGGTCATATCTCCCGATTCCTTTGGAGTTAGCCTCCTATATTTTGAGGGTAATTAGCCTATATAATTAGGAACAGATTTCTTATATGTTCCATGCTCGGTCAACGGGGCCAAATGGTCTTGGAGACCGTTTTCCCTGTCACGGTCTTGAGACCGTTTGCTCACCTCGCGGTCTTGAGACCGAGAGAGCAAACTGGTGAGACCGTTTAAGAAAGTGAAAAGCGGTGGGTTTTTCTTGGAAATCACGCCTTCATCTCCTAGCTCAAGAACAGTACGAATATCCCATGGATTTGCTTGCAAATTAGCAGGGAAAAGTAGGGAAACATTAAGAGCTATCATCAAACCGCATATAGAAGATGTACATAGTAAATCATGGGTCTAGAGTTATAAAACCCGCCTAAAGCTTGCTCCTTGAGCTCCAAGCTTTCAAGCTCCAAGCTCTAATGGCGTCCTTGAGTTCCCACAGGTTGGCCAAGGTGAAAACTCCAAGGAAGAACGAAAATAGATGGCTAGAAAGGTAGGGTTTCAAGAGTTAGCCATGAAGTTGCCCTTGAATTCGAGTTCTAACCATAGAATTAGGCAAGAAGAGGGTTCCAAACCTACCTTGCACCCTTGGTCGTTCCTCTTGAGCTCCAAGAAAGTCCTTAGTCGGCCAAGCAAAGAGGAAACAGTGACTTGCACGCGAAGGAAAAGTTCCTTTGCTTGAGAGGTGAAGTATACATATACTTGGGTGATGTTTCATTAAAGGCCCATAAGTTTCCCCATAATTCCAATTAAGTCCTTCCTTCTTTACTTGCTCGTCCCTTCCTCTTTATTCCAAGGACAAACCTTATCTTAAGGTCTAGAAAAAGAAAGCAAAGAAGAGCAATCTAATAATATGGTACATACATAAAGAGTTATTGCACTTATACCCTGATTATTCAATCACAAGGTATATTTCATAACCTGATAATTCAATTGAGGTGACTTCCTCATCATTTCTTCTCTAAATGATGGCAAGAGTCTAAAAAGATACTTTAGATGACATATTTTACAATTTGCATCCCTTCATTTGGGTAATTTGCATTTTACCCCAAATTAGGGTTTCAAGCACCGGGATTGCTTCCACAGCTGCACCTTGGTGCCCAAGCTTGGGAAATCCCTCATACTTTTCCAAAAAGATTCTCATGATGTCTCAACATCAGAGGCACATCTCATCATGTGCAAATTGCAAGGTAACCCTTTTAACTGGGTAAATTGCACATAGGTCCCTGTATATCAAAACAATGCTACAACTTTAAATAAAAGGAGCAAATACTGAAATATATGTTTCTGAGAAACTTAATTACATGGTCAGAGTTAATCACAAAGATTTAATTACATAATTAGGCAAAACACCTAGGGTTAACTCATAACCCAGGTCAGGGATGTTACAAATTATCCACCCCTTACAAGGATTTCGTCCCCGAAATCGATAAGACATATCAAGAGAAAAGGGCAGGATACTTCCTTCTCATCTCATCCTCTAACTCCCAAGTGGCTTCTTCAACACCACGATGGTTCTAGAGGACTTTCACAAGACTTATATCTTTCTTCTTTAACCTTTTAATTCTTTTATCAAGGATTGACACTGGTCCCTCCTCATAGGATATATCATCATTCAATTCTACCTCCATAGGTTGTAGAACTGACTCGGTGTCTGGGTGACATTTCTTCAGCATAGAAATGTGAAACACAGGATGTAACCTCTGTAACTCTGGGGGCAGCTCTAGTTTATACGCTACCTTTCCAATCCGTTCAATGATTGGATAAGGTCCCATAAATCTAGGAGCTAACTTCCCTTTCCTACCAAAACGGAGGACTCCTTTCCAAGGTGAGACCTTGAGATACACTCTGTCTCCAACCTGGAATTCTAAGGGTCTACGACGTTTGTCAGCATAAGATTTCTGTCTATCTTGAGCAGTCTTAATCTTTTGTTGTATTACTTTAATCTTTTCTTTGGTTTGCTGCACAAGGTCAGGACCTAACAACTGATGCTCGCCAGTCTCAAACCAACACAAAGGTGATCTACAACGTCTACCATACAAGGCTTCATAAGGTGCCATATCAATACTATGCTGATAGCTATTGTTATAGGCAAACTCTATCAAGCTTAGGTGTAGATCCCAACTTCCGGTGAACTGGAGAACACATGCTCTCAACAGGTCTTCTAAGGTTTGTATGGTCCTTTCCGACTGTCCATCAGTCTGTGGATGAAAGGCCGTACTAAACCTTAGCTTGGTGCCTAAGGCTTGGTGTAACTGTTCCCAAAAATGACTTGTAAACTGAGGACCTCTGTCAAAAACTATTGTGACAGGAACTCCGTGCAAACGCACTATCTCTTGAACATACAACTCTGATAACCTTTCAGCAGAATAGGTTGTCTTGAAAGGTAAGAAATGTGTTGTCTTAGTTAACCTATCAACAATTACCCAAATGGAATCATGTCTTTTGCTTGTCCTGGGTAGGCCAACAACAAAGTCCATGGTCACATGGTCCCACTTCCACTGTGGTATGGGTAAAGGTTGCATTGTCCCTGCAGGCTTCTGGTGTTCAGCTTTAACTTGCTGACACACAGGACACCTCAGAACAAATTCTACAACGTCCTTCTTCATCCCAGGTGACCAATACAGATCTTTCAAATTCCGATACATCTTGGTGCTCCCTGGATGCATAGCATACATGGAAGAATGGGCTTCTTCCAAGACTAACTTTCTTAAGTTGTCCACATCTGGCACTATCATTCTCCCATTATAACAAGCTACTTGGTCCTCTGAGTCATGAAAACCATCTTGCTTCTCATTTTCATACTCAGATCTAATCTACTGAACTGCAGCATCACTTAGTTGTGCTTCTTTAATCTGCTCTCTTAGGGTAGGTTTAATATGCATCTCAGCTAACAAACCGGCTAACAATGACACCTTCAACTGTACATTGTCTTGCCTTAAAGAGATAAGCATATCTCTCCTAGAGCATACTAAAGAGTTTAGTTGTGCTCTATTCATGGTTGATGTTGCTGATTTCCTACTCAAGGCATCTGCAACAACATTGGCCTTGCCTGGATGGTAATTAATTGTACAGTCGTAGTCCTTGATTAACTCCATCCAGCGACGTTGCCTCATGTTGAGCTCATGTTGATAGAAGATATACTTAAGGTTCTTGTGGTCTGTGAAAATCTGGAATGTCTCTCCGTAGAGATAATGCCTCCAGATCTTTAAAGCATGAACCACAGCAGCTAACTCTAGATCGTGTGTTGGATAATTCTCCTCGTGTTTCTTAAGCTGTCGGGAAGCAAAAGAAATCACTTGTTTATCCTGCATCAACACACATCCTAGTCCATTTTTGGAAGCATCACAGAAAACTACATATCCTTTCCCTTGTTCAGGTAGCACTAGCACAGGTGCACTTGTCAATCTCTCCTTCAGCAACTGGAAAGACTGTTGACACTTATCACTCCAAGAAAAAGGAACATCTTTCCGGGTTAACTTGGTCAAAGGTAAAGCTATAGAAATAAAGTTCTTAATGAACCTTCGATAATAGCCAGCTAACCCCAAGAAACTTCGAATCTCCGTCGGTGTCTTCAGTTGTTCCCACTGTAGAACAGATTCTACTTTTGAAGGGTCAACACGAATTCCCAAGGCGGATATCACATGTCCAAGAAAAGATACCTCCGGTAGCCAGAACTCACACTTGCTAAACTTAGCGTACAGCTTATGTTCTCTTACCAAGGTCAAAGCTTGGCGAAGATGCTGCTCATGCTGCTGAACATCCTTACTATAAATCAGAATGTGATCTATGAAGACGACAACACACTGATCAAGGAAAGGTCGAAAAACTCTATTCATGAGTTCCATAAATGCAGCTGGTGCATTGGTTAGTCCAAACGACATAACCGTGAACTCATAGTGACCATATCTTGTCCTAAAGGTGGACTTGGATATGTCACTATCCTTAATACGGAGTTGATGATATCCAGACCTCAAGTCTATTTTTGAAAAGACTGTTGCACCACGCAACTGGTCAAAGAGATCATCAATCCTCGGCAGAGGGTACTTATTCTTTATTGTTACTTTATTGAGTTGTCTATAGTCGATGCATAACCGCATTGACCCATCTTTCTTTTTAACAAACAAGACCGGAGCACCCCAAGGTGAAGTACTCGGTCGGATAAAACCTCTCTCAAGTAACTCTTGAAGCTGTTTCTTGAGTTCTGCCATCTCGGCAGGCGCCATTCTATACGGAGTCTGAGCTATGGGTTTTGTATCTGGGATCAGATTAATTTCAAAATCAATCTCCCGAGGTGGTGGTATACCAGGAAGTTCTTCAGGAAACACATCTTCGAATTCCCTGACTATAGGAACTTCGGCAGGATTGGAACTTTCCTTGGTAACATCCACCACATGGGCCAAGAATGCATAACATCCTTGCCTCAACAGCTTATCAGCAACCATAGCTGATACAAGACAGGTGGGAAGAATCTTTCTTTCTCCTTGAAAGATCCATGTGCTTCTTTCATCAGCAAACACAGCCAACTTGGACTCACAATCCAAGACAACTCTATACCTTTCCAAGGTATCCATCCCGAGGATTATATCAAATCCCTGCATATCAAGTGGTATAAGATCCACTTGAATGCGATGGTCAGAAAAGAAGAGGATGCAGGGAGAACATACCTCCTGCAAAACGGCAGACCCACTCAACGGAGTTTCCAACAACAAACTATCTGTCCTATGACTAACAGTCACATTGCAGATACGAATCACTTCACGAGTGATGAAAGAGTGCGTAGCACCCAGATCAATCAGAACAGATACAACACAGGATGTAGACATATCAGAATATAAAAGTTTCATCTGACCTGCCACTACCCGTGGATTGACCACTGCTTCAGGTGGGTTCATAGCATAGAACCTTGCAGTCGCCTGGTGTTGAGGTGGTGCTGATGATCCAGCTTGAGATGCTTGTCCTCATCCTCGAGCTGCTCCTTGATGTTGTCTATTCTTAGATCCCTGTTGATTCTATCTCGGGGGTTGTTGTGTCACACCGACAGGCCTAGAACGGCAATCCTTCATCAAGTGTCCCACCTTACCACAGTTGTAGCAACTCTTCTCCTGTTGCTGTGGTCTGGGTGGTCCAGTAACTGACACTGATGCAGAACTGTGCGTCCCTTGAAGCGGTTGACTCCGTCCTCTACCTCTGCTTGGTGTCCATTGAGTTTGAAAAATTGATCTGGGTGGTGGAGGGTTAGGTGCAGAGAATCTAGGTTTCTTGGAATCCCTAGATGAAGAACCCTGGAACTGTGGATATCTTTTATGGGTTTGTCTCTTCTCAACCAAAGATCTCTCTATCCTTCGGACTGACTCAACGAAGGTAGAGAATCTCTCTCGGTTCTCTAAGGTAGATACAGGGGTTGACATATCAGAATTCAAACCCTTCTCAAATCTTCTGATTCTTTCCTCATCCGTAGCATCCATGTGCGGACAGAACTGCAGCAACTCCATGAACTTAGCTTCATATTCGCTAATGTTCATCATACTCTGCCTTAGTTTCTCGAACTGAGAGATCTTCTCATCTAGGAAGGTCTTTGGAAAATATCTTTTGATAAATTCCCGACGAAACTCTTCCCATGAGAAATCTACTCCAGGCCTCTTCTGCTCTTCCATGTTCCACCAGTGACCAGCACTGCCTTTGAGAAGATAGACAGCATGTCTAACCTTCTCAGCTTCCGGAATCATAAGAATCCTGAAAGCCTTCTCCAACTCTGTCAACCATAAGTCAGCATCTGCAGGGTCGGCAGTCCCGAAGTACTCGGTAGCTCCGACACGACGAAGTCGTTCGAATGTCTTACCGATACCTTGTACTTCAGGCTGGACAGGTGCCCTAGGTGCAGGAATGGGCATCCTATCAGTTATGTGTGTCATGGCAGTCATGAACTGCCCGAACATCGTCTGTATAGCTGGATTACTCATGTCAGCTGGGTCGAACTGAGGTGGCTCTCTTGGTGACTCAGGTGCAGGTTGTTCTATCCTCAGAACTCTTGCACCGCCTCGAGGTGCACTAGCACTACTCTCTGCCACATACTCATCGTGATGTTCTGACATTCTTATGTATCTTCTTCTCCTGAGGAGCAGAAGATTCTATTAGATAAGGAAGGAGTACTAAAGGTAGACTCGACATCCTAAGTCCTATGCCTCTGTAGACTCAACTGACCTAGAGCTCTGATACCACTAATTGTGGGCTCTGATCTCCGAACCATGACATAAACACGATTAAAACTTAGCGGAAGCGAATCAGTAATCAGCGGAAGACAAAAATCATGGGAAATTAAAACTTTTCGAGATAAGAACTTGGATCCATAAAAACTTCTTTCATAAAGAGAGATAAACTGTTTACATCTCAGGATAATTACTTCTTGAGTAATTATATACATCAAGATACAAAATCTCAAGATCACTAAACAAAAGACTCCAAGACCTGAGAGTACAGAGGACACATAGGACTGACTCTAACTACACCACATGGCAGGACAATCTCCACCTGAGATTCTACTACTGCTCCTGGTGGTGCTGCTGCTGAGACTGGTCACCTGTAGACTGGTTCCTTCGTCTCCGACGTCCACCTAAAAAGTTGAAGTCTACGGGGTGAGACAATTATACATAATTGTCCCAGCGAGAGTTATAACTCTTCGCCAGAAGCTTTATTATAACATCAAAGAATATCTTAAGCAGTAAAGCTTTCAAAGTATTCTATAATAGTTGTAGGTATAACAAGATCCCTACAATTTAGGAGATAAGGAGAATATAAACACTATTGCAATGTAACATCAATCAACTAACTTGGAGTCATCTCTAACAAGTTATTCTACATGGTTGATTATGTTTTACAAACAACATTATGCCCTATGGAGATGAGGCATACCACTCATACTCCAACTGATCGCTGAGAAGTCATAACAGTATCATACATAGGTCATTAAGAGAGTCGGATTCTCATGACCTTCACCTTCCTCAGTCAGTAAGAGGATCACTTGTAGGACATATCGTGTCTCTACTACTATAGCTCACCAGGGTAAACTGGTCCTTCGCTATTCTAAAGTCACAGTGGCGTTCTGTACTCTCTTCGTCATCAGGAGGTTTCATATTTACCTACCACTGATACGGATATCTGTGCTTTCTTCGTCATCAGGAGGTTTCATGTTTACCTACCACTGATACGGTATGGGATTATAGTGAAGGATGGATGGATTACACATCTACATCACTTTCCTACACTAGGATGTAAGGTTCTACACATCCATGTACCCCACATACTCAAAAGTATGTGCTCCAGGAGTTCCCTGAGGAAAACCTGTTACACCATCACTTAATTTCTGACAATGATGGATCTATGATCAGGGCTCTACATTATACTTGATTAGTTAGGTACATTCAATATTCTTTAACCGCATACATTTTTCTTCAAACAATAAAATTAGCATAACAGTTATAAAAGAAGAATACTAAATGTAACAGGCCTAACTCATGTCAATCATCATTTCTCATTATCCTCATCACAAGTCATCTCTAAAGCATGACCTTGATGGTATTCATGGCTCTCACAGCCCATTATCATCATAGGATGCCACTGACAAGGCATCAGATTAATTTACTTATTCATAAGGCTAACAACATGCCTTTAATGAAATAAACATCAACATTCATACCTGGATATGATTACCTTCATATCAGAACTTGCATGGTTAATACAACTGATAAAGGTAATAAAGAAATAAGGAATATACTTCCCACTCTTGTCATAAGAGTTAAATCTCTAATTCTCATTAATTGGAGTTTGATACTCAAATTCATGCCATTTCCCTTGAATTAGGGTTTACTATTCTCATTACATGTCATCACCCTTGAATTAGGGTTTACTATTCACATTAAGGTGAATTGAACTCATAACATCATCATGTATGAGTAACATCATCATTGATGTTCTTAGGTTAGTTAAAGGTTCATCATTTATCATAATTAGGGTTTCTATAATCTCACACAGGTGGATCATACCCTAATTATGCTTACTTATATGCATTGGAGATGCTTTAATTGAGTTTCCACTTAAAAAGGGTATTTTCTCTCTCTAGAAGTACTTTCTCTCTCTAGAAGTACTTTCTCTCTCCTCATACTGTTAGGTGATGTCAACATCACTCTAGATCAGGTTGGATTGAGTCATCATAGGCTAATATAGTTAAAACATCATCATCATGTGATTAGGGTTTGATCTAATCAATGTATTACTCAATTTACCCTTCAGGGGTATTTTGGTAATTCACCCCATTGATCTTCATTAGGGTCAAAATCTTAGTCAATTAGCCCCTTAATATCCTAGGTTATCATTAGGGTTTGATTAGGGCAACATTGAACCATTTATTTCATCAATTGATTGAAAGAAGTCAATTTTGAATCACATTGATTGACCTTCAACCATCACTCTTCAATTGAGTTGAGATTGTTTGAAAGTGTTGACCGTTAAGCCAATTTTGACTTTTCAAGACCGCGAGGGTGTGTTGACCGTTTAGTCTATTTTGACTTTAGGACCGCGAGCCCTCAACCTCTTCCAAGACTGCGAGCCCCCCCTCAACCTACTTCAAGACCGCGAGCCATCATGTAAATTCAAGACCGCGAAGCCATGTAGACCGTTTGCCCACTTTGACCTCAGGACCGCGAGGCCCTTCACGGTCTTGAGACTGCGAGCCTCCTCTCGGTCTTGAGGCCATGAGCCCCCTCACGGTCTTGAGATCGTGAGCCCTCTCACGGTCTTGAGACCGCGAGGCTCTCATGGTCTTAGCTGCTTGGTCCTTCAACAACAAATCAAAGGTTACCACCTAATGTCAACCAAAGTTGAAGCCCTCAAAAGGTCAAAGCTATGATGACCACTTATGAATTGGTTTAATTAAGGTTATGATTAACCAATTGGTCATTCAATTGACTCTCAATTGTTGACCAATTAGGATTGAAGTCGATTCAATTAGGGTCTATCAATGTTCACCCATCAACACTCAACAATGTGACTCAACACAAGGTTGAACCCTTCAATTGAGCTCCAATTGGGCCCAAACTTGGCCCAAACGGTCTTGAGGTCATGTGGGTGGACCCCACATGGTCTTAAGACCGTTTGCCCAAGATTTCATCAAAGTCTAAGGTGATTTGATAGGGGTTGAGCCATGATTGTACCACAAAACAGAATTTTTGATTAAATTGATAACTTAGTTGCAATTGGGTCCTCAATTGGTCAAATTAGCTTAACCCTAGACCTTCAAACGGTCTTGGGTGATTGCCCTCGCGGTCTTGAGACCGTTTGGATGACCCCCAAACGGTAATCTCATACGGTCAACGCCTGGTCAACGACCTTACACGGTAATCTCATACGGTCAACGCCTGGTCAACGACCTTACACGGTCTTGAGACCGTTTGCCCAAAAAGGCAATTTCAGACCGTTTGAGAATCAGGAATAAATTCATTTAAAGTTGTTACTTAAAAAGGTCATATCTCCCGATTCCTTTGGAGTTAGCCTCCCAAATTTTGAGGGTAATTAGCCTATATAATTAGGAACAGATTTCTTATATGGTCCACGCTCGGTCAACGGGGCCAAACGGTCTTGGAGACCGTTTGCCCTGTCGCGGTCTCGAGACCGTTTGCTCACCTCGCGGTCTTGAGACCGAGAGAGCAAACTGGTGAGACCGTTTAAGAAAGTGAAAAGCGGTGGGATTTTCTTGGAAATCACGCCTTCATCTCCTAGCTCAAGAACAGTACAAATATCCCATGGATTTGCTTGCAAATTAGCAGGGAAAAGTAGGGAAACATTAAGAGCTATCATCAAACCGCATATAGAAGATGTACATAGTAAAGCATGGGTCTAGAGTTATAAAACCCGCCTAAAGCTTGCTCCTTGAGCTCCAAGCTTTCAAGCTCCAAGCTCTAATGGCGTCCTTGAGTTCCCACAGGTTGGCCAAGGTGAAAACTCCAAGGAAGAACGAAAATAGATGGCTAGAAAGGTAGGGTTTCAAGAGTTAGCCATGAAGTTGCCCTTGAATTCGAGTTCTAACCATAGAATTAGGCAAGAAGAGGGGTCCAAACCTACCTTGCACCCTTGGTCGTTCCCCTTGAGCTCCAAGACAGTCCTTAGTCGGCCAAGCAAAGAGGAAACAGTGATTTGCACGAAGGAAAAGTTCCTTTGCTTGAGAGGTGAAGTATACATATACTTGGGTGATGTTTCATTAAAGGCCCATAAGTTTCCCCATAATTCCAATTAAGTCCTTCCTTCTTTACTTGCTCGTCCCTTCCTCTTTATTCCAAGGACAAACCTTATCTTAAGGTCTAGAAAAAGAAAGCAAAGAAGAGCAATCTAATAATATGGTACATACATAAAGAGTTATTGCACTTATACCCTGATTATTCAATCACAAGGTATATTTCATAACCTGATAATTCAATTGAGGTGACTTCCTCATCATTTCTTCTCTAAATGATGGCAAGAGTCTAAAAAGATACTTTAGATGACATATTTTACAATTTGCATCCCTTCATTTGGGTAATTTGCATTTTACCCCAAATTAGGGTTTCAAGCACCGGGATTGCTTCCACAGCTGCACCTTGGTGCCCAAGCTTGGGAAATCCCTCATACTTTGCCAAAAAGATTCTCATGATGTCTCAACATCAGAGTAACATCTCATCATGTGCAAATTGCAAGGTAACCCTTTTAACTGGGTAAATTGCACATAGGTCCTTGTATATCAAAACAATGCTACAACTTTAAATAAAAGGAGAAAATACTGAAATATATGTTTCTGAGAAACTTAATTACATGCTCAAAGTTAATCACAAAGATTTAATTACATAATTAGGCAAAACACCTAAGGTTAACTCATAACCCAGGTCAGGGATGTTACAGGATCATCATCACATGTCCAATAGTGCTCGATTGTATAACTTGTGAGCTTATTTTGTTTTTTTCTTTCTCCAACCTATTTTTTCATTGTTCTATTACTCTTGGACTACTTATTAATGTGAAGGTTGTCCAAGAACATGTGTGAAGAAGGAGACATCTCAACTTGGTACTCTTCTACTGGTCATTGGTGAAGAATATATTCTATCAAGTCCATCAAAGAAGGTGGTTTAGTGTTCTTCTAAATCCATGAAAGAAGAGGTGCAGAGGGTGACCTTCCAGTGACCCGTCAAAGAAGGTGGTAGTTCTCCTTGACTTGAAAAGGAGGTTTGTTTTTATCAACAAAAGACAACAATAAATTTTTTTATTGGGTATCGGTATATAAAAGGAATAAAATATGAGGTTTAGAAATCCTTGTTGGAAACAACTAGGTAGTAGACTGATGTCATTTGACAGAACCACTCTAAATCTGTGTCTCTTGTGGTTTGCCTCTTTTGCTTTATATTTTTTCTTTTTTGAGCAAAGTAATTTTATTTGGTTAAAATTATTATAAAACTATAATTGCCAATCTTTCACTTAATACATCTACCTTTTATAAAAGCACACTAATTTACATCAATCAAAGGGAGCAGTATAAGTTGAAGAGGATTTGCCATAAACTTTGAAATATCTTATATAAATCATTGCAAAGAGAAATCTAGTGCCAGTTCTTAGTATTATGGGAATCATCACTTTTAGGAATCAGAGATATGAAAGTGTGGCTTGCCTCTCTAAGAAGTTTACCATTCACTAAAAGTCCTTCATATCTTGAATAATATCTTCACCAATTACTGGTCAGGCTTTTTTGAGGAAATAGTCATTAAGACCATCGAGACCAAACACTTTATCATTTTTAAGATGAAGGACAACATCATTGATTTCCTTTTGCATCACTTTTTCCATCAACATATCTCTTTGACTATCACTAAGAACAAGATTGTGACGCCCTATGCCACAAATCACGAGATAACTCAAACTAAACCCGAAAACTAAACTAAACAAACAGATTACCAGAAAACACTGAAAATTAAAATTGATATCATTAAGAACCAAAGCAGAAAAAACCTTTACATATAGGTCCTTACAGGACACATGTATCGTATATCATAGATCACATGATGCTTACATTTACCACATGTACCATTATCCTGCTACAAGAGAAACATGTTCCATGCATATACATATCTGCTATATCAAAACATCAAAAATGGCATACAAGCCAAAACAAGTATCGATAGCATCTCTACAACACACACACCCAAAAACCATCCTAAAGACATGAGTGTATAGGGACAACTCTATGACCCTACACCAAAAGACTAGCAACACTAGCAACCTTGTCAGCTACTATCCTTCTTATTGTTGCTTTTCCTCAGCTACACGATCTCTACTTCCTCATGCACATCCACCTAAAAGATGTAGAGAACCCATGGGGTGAGATTCCAAATCTCAGGGGGAGATATAACTCTCCACCAACAGTATTATTAGCACAGATAAGGTAAATAAAGAACAGAAGTAAAGCTACAATTACAAGAAGCAGATAATCATTCCTCATCAACATAAGCAATTGAATTGTGGAACATCTTATCATCATAAAAGGAATATGAAGAAAATGTATATTTACTACCAACTATATTGTACAAAAGCAAACAAGGCTTCATCCAATGTTTTTGCATTTAATCCTAAGCAAGTATACTACACAGCTGGTTACACATTTTATTATGCCCTAAGGATTTGAGTGGTACCACCTAAATCCAATTGACCACTACTAAGTCGAAATCAGGTCATACAAGGTCTATGGAAGAGACGAAATCCATGACCTCACCAAACCTCATGGTCAGTACACGAGTACACAACAGAGACATACCAATCAACTACAACCTGTGACATATAGTCAATAGTAAAAGTCCTAGCCCACCATGGTACAGGTCACGGTGCTAGTGAAACTGAGCTACGACCCCTAGTTGCACTCCGGCTAGGGTATGGCCCACATCCAATCCTATGAAACCTCATAAGCATCAAAGTCACTGAGCTACGACACATATCCACACTCCTACAAGGGTATGGCCTGCAGCCAATCATGTAAATGCATATACTCAATAGTATATGACTCCAAGCCTTCACTAGGGAAAGCATTTTTCACCATCCAACAAGTGTTGACACTGAGATGGGTCTATGGAATAGAGCAAAACTACATGATTAAGTTCCATTTGATTAGTTAGATCAATTAAGTGTCTTTTGCATCAATCAAGTTACAACATATAAAGTCAGAACAAACTCTACAAAGATAAGGGCATAGCACACTCCAGAATATATATACGTCTAGTGTGTGAACTTGTCACACTATCACCACATGATTCATGTATCATTTCCATTCACCACATCATCAATACCAAAGTCACATTCTATGGGATATCAATCCCTCAACTCATAATTCATGTAGCACAAATGTTTCAGCATGCCTCTTGAAGGTTCATACAACTTGTATCATGTTTAATAACCATAGCATGCACTAGTTATGATTATCAAGCTCATAAAACATGAATGGTTAGAAGTTCATAAACAAGAGAGATAATTACATATCCTCATAACCATTCCATGAGAGAGAAATAAGCAAGCCTCATTGCACATTGTTAGGGTTAGGGTTTCTTCTTAGACGATTAGGGTTTACAAAGCTAGGTTCAACCATCAACCCTAGATTCACTACCTCCCATAATATTGGAGTATATTAGGATTAAGGAACATCATTGGGGTTGATTATATGTTATTCCAAACATCATCTATACATGACCTATGTGTCATACATACCAGAGTATCATCCAAGCATGCCCCCTTCAACCATCATTGTCATCATGTGTTGACCACATAGCAATAGAAACTAGGTTGCAATCACCCAACCTGATCCATGTCATGACAGCAACACCTATGGTGTCGCAACCCCTCACACCAATAGGTCGCGACCCCTCACAACCTGATCCATGGCATGTTACCCTTGTGATGAGAAGCTTACTCTCAAGAACGACCACCATGTCAAAACATGGTCTAAGGCCGAGAAAAAGGAAGAAGATGGAGGTAAGAGATCAAAATAAACATCATCATGAAGATAAACACTTACCAAGGGTTGAAGATGAGCTTGGATCACCACAAACACCATCATGCAAGATAAGGTTGATCACCAAAGCTCCAAGGACGGATCTCCTTGCTCTACCAAGCTCCAAGAACAAGCAAAGAAGAAGGAAGGAGATAGAGGGCTAAAAGGGATACAAGCACGGATATATATAAGGGGTTATATAGGTGGAAGATGAGAGAGGATGCAAGGTATGATGTGTCAACACTCCAAGGTACCAAAGGAACACTTGTCCCCACAAAACACAACATGCAACCACATGCAACCACCTTAACCATGCATGTAAGACATGGTGATACACTCTAGGTTGGATCTCAACAACCTAGGATATAAAACCCTCATGTTGCGACCGCAACACACCAAGGGATCCATCCATGGTCGCGACACCACCAACCATCATCACCACATGGTCGAGACAAGGGTCTTCCACAAACCCTAGGTCGAGACAACCTATGTAAGGACCACAAACTCAACCCAAGACCACCCTAGACCTCCTTGGTCGTGACCCCAACATATAGAGGGGGTGTCTCAATCATGAAACCCACCAAAGCCAACCTAGGTCTAGATAACACACCAAACATACATGGTTCCAGCACTCAACACCCATAGAAAGCCTAATCACCACCTAGGGTGATACTCCTCATCCAAGGCTCATAAAAGGCACCCAACTCTTTCTCTCTCCTCTAGATGATGTCAATAACGAGAGGTAACACTCTAGAGGTGAAAATTTTCACATCAACCCCCTACTTTGGGTAAATTACAATTTGCACCAAAACTAGCACATAAAGCACAAGCATCATCCAAATGGGATCAAACTTAAAACTTAAGCTATCCACAAGACCTAATTACATTTCAAGAGATTATAGCAAGGTTCTAAGCACATGGTCAATCCAAAGCAAACAAGGTTACCCCAAAACTCAGGTCAGGGGTCTTACAAAGACCTTTCCACTTTGTAGGCCAAACAGTTCTCGAATCAGGACTATTGAAAAGACTAGAATAAAACAAGTAAAATGATCTTTGATCACATCAATATCATAACCTAGGGAATCTACAATAATCATTTTTTATATGATTATGATTTCTTCTAGTCTTCATTGAGGAGTAGAAAATTTTTGTGTTAGAGTCACCCTCTTTGAGCCACGTGACTCCAGACTTTTGTCTCAATAAAGACTCTTCGACGGGAGTGGCTAGCGTAGCAATCTTTCTCTTCTCAAGAGCAACCTCCCGCAAATGGATATTTGTAGGGTCAAGATCATAGATATATTGAGCCTCAAGAGTAGAAGCATTAATAATATTTACACTGTCATGAAATTTTCCAACTGTCTTGTGATTCCAAGCCTTATAGTTAGTCTTCAACTTATAAATTTTTTTGTAGAGTTGATACATAGAAAAACCAGAACTATTGAGATTCCATTTATCTTTGAGAATATTGATAAAGTCAACTTGCAAGGTCCAAGCATTTATGAGTTTAAATGAGGACCTTACGACTCTAGGATCATCTAATCTCAGAGAAATGATTTTATAGTCGCTAATAATGTTTGAGATGATGTTACCTCTAACATTAGTGTTGAAGGAAAGAAATTTAGAATTTGTGGAGAACTTTATCGATCTTAGTCATGCAGAAGTATGAGCCACCTTGATGGCTGTCCCAGGTAAAAAAACTAACCCTGAAGATCCATCTCAAAGAGGCCACAGTTTAGAACGCAAGAGCTAAAATCATCTATCGATTTTTTGTAGGAGGATTCCAACCAATCTTCTCATTCTCCTTAATGGACACATTAAAGTCACCAAGAATAACCCCAGGTTGTACAATATTATTGTAAAGACAATCAATTGGATCCCAAAGATCCATTCTTTTAGAGTCATCATTATGGCCATACAAAACCATCATAAAAAAGGAAATATCATTTGCAGTAATTCTAGAATGAATGTACTGATCAAATTCTTTAAGCATATCAACATAACAAACATTTGACCTCTAGAGAATAAATGACCTACCAAGAACATGAGAATTCATATACACACCAGTGATAGTTAGAAAAACAATATATTCATAAATTTGGTTGATTCTCTCTTCTAAGCTTTGTTTCATCAAAAATAACTACATCACATTTCAACATTGCAATCTCTTCATGGATTCCCTTTATTTTATTTGAAATGCCACTAACATTCTAGGAAGAGATGTGAAGTGAAAGATTCATTTAATTGCCCTAGTTGTTGAGCTACCAACCTCAGTGGAGTTAACTTCAGAAATAATTTCAAGGCCACCAAAACTTTTGTGCATAGGAGAAAATTTTGAATTAGAGAGCCAAAATGGACATGTATTAGCCTTAAGACTAAAACTGGGATGGGATTTCAACAATGATCAAAATATTACTTGAGGTTGAAGAAGGACTTAGGATACTAGAAAGAGATTGATGGAACACAAGAATGGGAGTAGATGGGATGACCTACCACTTGATTTCCTTCTAGGAGCTTCAACCACTTCATCATTGTGTTTTGTGCCAATAGGATTTAAAGAAATAAGAGTACAACCTTCATTTTCAACTGAGACATTCCCGACTACATCACCATCAACATTACCATTACTTTTCAATCTCCACTACTGCAGGAACAATCGACATACAATTGGAGTTATTATTGGATTCAGTATTCCAAGACTGCTTCACAAAGTTAGATGGAACCTGATCGGGGCTAGGACAACAATCCTCCTCATGACAAAAAAAGAACAATTAGCATAAATACGAGGAATCTACTCATATAATAGATCAATTTCATGTGCCACACCATCATCTGATTTGAGATCAATAGAAATAGGGAACTTCAAGGAATGCAAAATACATATCTGGAGTCTAGAAAATTCTAGTCTAGAGTAAAAGATTATGGCTTTATCAACACATAAATGAATTCCCAAATAGAACCCTCTACGTTTGAACATACATTTATCCCAAAGATCAATAGGGAGATAATATAAACTAATCCAAATAGGAACATCCTTCAAAGAAAATTTCATTTGGTCAGTACCTAGTTTCCACTTGTTGATGATTAGCAAATGATTTTTAACCAACTATGGTCCTACATTGAGAGCATACTAAAGATCTTTACTTTCAGAAAATAAGATGAATATCATGTTACCACTTCGAATTACTTCCACTAGACTATTGGGATTCCATAACCGGTAGAAATAATTTTCTAAAGTGAGAAGGTGAGGCTTAAAATTAAGGATATAACCCGCAAGATAGTTGTCCTAGTTCTAATGAATTTCCAACACTTTTAAGATCTAGGTAGGTAATCTTACTAGTGTCTATTTTCACGGTAGTATGACTCAAAGAAAGGATTTCTTCATGGTGATTAGCATCGAGACATTTGACTAGAATATTAGCTCTTCAGAGAATGAATGAATCTCATATGAGTGGTTTCAGGAATCAAAATTGCCTTCTTCTTTCAGATCTAACATTTCCAACAAGTTTGGAGGTGGCAGCGCCCAGTTGCCTCGCCATCGCTCAGTATTCCCGCGGTCATCTCCTTAATCAAATAAGTGAAAAGTAAACTCTCAAAAATATATATTCGTGTGATTCAATTAGGAGAAAGATTAGGTGTATTATGAGATTACAAGTTCAAATAAAAATATCCGAGCACAAGAATTTCAAATTGTATTAAATGATGACAAAGAGATTCAAGTAGATAGTTTTAGGGACTAATTTGTAAATATTTCTCAATTGAGGAAATGAACATATTGATACACAAGAAATTCAAGTGGAGGCTTATTAGTTCAATGTACATGATTGATAAAAATGATAGAAGGGGACTTGGAATGCAGGAATAAGTTTAAGTTAGGAAAAAATGATTATGGATAAAGATGGATTTAGCACCTAAAATTTGATATGTTACAAGTTGTCAAGCTATTTTACCGATGAAAGTATTGACGATGAGATGTTGTCTTAAAATAAAAGAATAAGACTGAATCCCCAACTCATTTGTTTATCAAGAAAACAATGAAAACTTGAAATATCACATTAATTTGACAAGGAATTCTAAACCCCAAGTTTTGATCTACCTAAGAGTGTATATCTATGAAAATAAAGAAAAATCTTAGTAATGCATGATAGTGTTGACTGTTGAAAGTGTTAACTATTGCCGTATCTTCTGGAATAATTATTATTGTGCATACCTAATTTAGAAAGAATACAACTTTGTTGTTAGTTTAATAAGTTAAAAAAGAAACATGATGTTAGATGGAATCATACATGCCTCTAGGTGATCATGCTCCTTTTGTCACCCCCTAGCAGTTGTTGTTTTGTTAAGATCCCCAATCATGCTAGAATCTCCCACAATTGATATACATATTGGATTATTGGGATGACAGTTCAATAGGATAAAATCATTGAAATGCAATCATACATAATGAATTAAAACCAAGTAAATTTATTTTAGCGACTAGAACAATATACAAAATGTTGAATGACTCCAACAATTATATTGATCAAGGATGTTTAAAATCAAATAAATACCATAACTAAACTAAAATTGTGGCACACCGATCACACCAAAGCGAGATTACTCAAAACAAAGTGTGGAATTAACACTAAACATCCAGATTACCAAAAAACACAATAAATTGAAACTGGTTGCTTATAACATCCTCATGCGGAAGAATATTACATCAAGGTCAACAAATTGTGCCACCGATATCACATATCATACCATAAAGGTATCTAGGTCATTGTACAATGGCCAACTTGCCACAAACCTAACACAAAGGTAACTTGTTGTCATACATGTACAACCATGGCATACTTCCAAAAACCTCGTATCGATGTGGAACATCTACAAAACACCTCTAATGACCTGAGAGTGCAGGGATGACAAATAGGACTCTACTACAAAATACTAGCAACATGTCCAACCTTTAACAACTACTGATCTTCTTGTTGATCTTCCTCAACCGCACAATCTCTACCTCGTCGTGCAAGACCACCTAAAAGATGTGGAAACCCACAAGGTGGGACATATAGAGTCAAATTGCAAATCAACCTAGTCTGCCTTGGTATGTAGGCACGACACTAGTGAGATACGACCGCGGCCATTCTCCTACCAAGGTATGATCGCAACCATCTCTGAAAACATATCATCTAAGATACGGTCTCGACAGTTCTCCTTCTGAGGTATGACTGCAACCATCCTCAAAACCAGTGATTGTGGATGCAAGGATATATCCTCAACTCGCACCACCTCATATTCAAAAATATGTGCTCCGAGTTTCCCGTAGGAATTAATCGTTTCACCATTTAGAAAGTAACAATGTTGAAGATGGATATATGGCACATGGAAACTACATGATTAGGGTTTCACTTGATTAGTTATGCCAATTGAGTGAATTAAGACTGCATCATACAAGTGGACATACAAACCCTAATTCATTCTAGCAAGCATAACTATAAAACAACTCCAGAAGATATAAAACGTTTGAGGTATAAACTTATCACATCATCACATGATATCACTGCAGTACAAGACCATCATCATTATCACATCATCTTGGTATAACCATCCCTCAAACATCACTAGAGGATATCACCTCAAACTAGGCACAAAGCCTCTGCCAGGTCATAAGACCCAATCACTTAATTCCTACACATCATCATTATCTCAACATGCCTCATAAATGCTCACAATAATCACCTAGTGTCATATAAGAGATATCACAGCAATCAAAAACTATGATGTGCATTCAACCTATAACATTAGGGTTACACAATAGGAGAAATACAATACTTTATTGCATGCTAATCATTCATGCAAGTTAAGCAATTACATCATATGATCAAATTAGGGTTAGGGTTTCCATAGATAATCGACTAGGGCTTCCAACATGACACTTAACATCAAACCCTAGGTACATCACTTCCCAGATCCTTGTAACATATTAGGGCTAAGCATTATTATTATGATCAACCAATCATTTCAAACATCAACATGTATCAACCAAAAAGGTGCAACACCTCTAGCGACCACTAGGCATTAGTTGCCCTAGCAACCACTAGGGTTAGGCCATAGGTAGAGACCAACACACATGGCATATGTAGAGACCTCAACATCAACACCATCTGTAGCAACCCTCAACTCCATGTGTAGCGACCATAACCACTTATGCATGGCGACAACAACATAGGTTAAGGTGTAACGACCAACCAAGCTAAACCATATGTAGCGACTGTAAGAGAAACTAGGGTTAGGTTTTGTAGTGACCCAAACCCCAAACCAAAGTCATTTCGACCAGACCAAGCCATCCTATGTAGTGACCAACCACAAGGGCTCATATGTAGCGACCCAAAATAGGTGATAATCACCAAGAAACTGAAGAGTCACCAAAAGAAAACCTCTTGGAAAAGATGATCAACAAAACCCTAAAACAAGCATCACAAGGGTAAACATGGAAAACCATGATGAGAGAAGGAAAACCAAGTGTCCAACTCATGCAAACCAGAGTCAAGACCTCCATCTTCATGTAATGTCTGAATCAAAACATGGTAGCAAAACTAATCAATCAATAGGCATGTAAGAAAAAATAATTCCACCATCACTTAGATTTTGGGTACATGAATTAGGGTCAAGAGAAGGAGAAATGTATACAAGAATACTTTATAATATTAAACCCTTATACAATATAGCATCATCTAGAAACTTTAGATTTCATTTTTGGAGATGAAACAACATGCATGCAAGATATATGTGCAACAATGGAAGAGGGGAAAGTTACATAACCCGCCTTGAGGTGAAGACCAAATCCAAAAGCCAAGAAGTTCCAAGAGAGAGAAGAAACACCAAGCTTGGATCACTCCAACTCCAAGAAAGATCACCTCAAGAGAAGAAAAACACACTAAGGTCAAAGGAAGCTGAAAAGAGAGAGGGTAAAAACCCTAGGCTAAAAAATAAGAAAGAAAGAGGAGAGCTTCATCTCACTCAAGTACTACCATGGTCAAACCATAGTCTCGACCTCTATGGAGAGAAGTTCCTCAAGATAGCCACCATGGAGAACCATAGTCTAATGACCAAAAGAAGAAAGAGAGGGTAGGGTTCAAGAAAATGAGATCAAGAAAGATAAACCACTTACCAAGGTCAAGGATCACCAAGAACCACCATAAGGGAGGTGATTGAACCCGAAATCACCACATGCAAGGAGAAAACGACCACCTTCTTCAAGATCAGCACCTTCACTTGCATCACCAGGCTCAAGGCCGAAAATAAGCAAGAAGAGAGAAAAAAGAGAGCCAAAGGGGATACTTGCATGTGAAAGAAGGGATATAAATACACAAGGGTAGGATAGAGGTAGAGGGATATGAGGTGTCAAGATATAAGAGACTCTAAGGATACATGTCCCTTAAAACTATGACCAGGCAACCACTCTATATATGCATGCATCAAAGGGTGATAAAAATAAGGATCGGTAGAGACCACTAGGTCTACTACTGTAACGCCCCTCCAAGTACATACTTGACAGTGGAAGAAAATCCTATGTTGTCCATAACATGGGTCACTTGGCTTGGAGGAACATTACAAAACATGATATACAATAGCAACAAGATAAATGAAACATCATGCATTAATTAAAAAAATAGATTCATACATAGTTTTGGAAAAAGGAAAACTATATCAAGTTTGTCTAATCTACTTTAATAACAAGGCTATACATAAAGTAAAGACATCTAATTCTTTGGATCGACTGGTAAAAGGCACCCCACTAGGTCTTTTCTTCTTGAAGATTCCTTGAGCTATTCCTTGTACTTCTTCCTCCTAAGTTTTCTCCTTACCTGCGGGCATCACGCCCCCAGCCATGCATAAAACCAATAATAAGTGGAATTGAACAACATTATAATTTAAAGGAAGCATGCAAACTGAAAAATAAACTTTGAACATTAAACATTGAAAAAGGAACATAGTTGCTTTTAAATTACTTCTTTTACCTTGACTTATATAAGAATCCTCAGATTTTAGCACCGAAGTGCCTCTTCTCTTATGCATCGAAGTGACTCTTGGATTGAACCAAAGTCCCTCTTGGGTTGCACCGAAGTGCCTCTTCTCTTATGCACCAAAGTACCTCTTAGTTTTGCTCCGATGAGCCTCTTGATGAGCATCTTATATAAGTTAGGTTTTAGCATTATCTTTCTCTTAAAACTCTCAACTTTCTCTTAAATTCCTCTTAAATCTTAATATATACTTTACTCTTAATGTGCATGAAGATGATACCATAATATGGAAAGTAAAAGCATAGCATTCGATTCATTACAAATTCATTGACTTTAAGCAATTGAAATAGATAACACATTCATTACATTCATTGCATACATACATACATAAAAGCAAACATTACTTATGTTCAATTAGCATGGACCACTTATCTTGCACTTAGAGGAGATTTGATCTTCCTAGGTTCAATAAACCCTAATCATGTCCTTGGGGTTTGAAAACCCTAAATACCATGTTCATAACATTCAACATATCATTTTGCATTCCAATTATCACCTAAAACCCTAATTTTGCTAACGTATGAATTATTAATCTTGAATTAGATCCAAGATGATCTTTTTATCCAAATAGGTTAGACATTGACTATTCAGATCATTTAAACATATCATGATCATTAAAACTAAGGAATTAGGATCTTTATACATTTATCATATAAAGTTGGCACATTTAGGTACTTTTAGAATTCTAAATAGAATTAGGTAATGAAACTATTTTTTTTAGAATCCTTTTTTTCTGATCAACTTTCATAGATTATGTGTATCTATCTGACTTACCAATTAATTACTACAATAATTTTAAGATTAAACTTATATGACCTATCAGAGATTGCCAACAAGACAGCACAATCAATGGGGTCCGCGCGACGCAGCCATGGTGGAGCCAATCGGCTCACGCATCGCTGGCACCCGGGCCCGCCTGGGCTTAAGCGAAAAATCATGGCAAAAGTACAGGGCTACCCTTACCTAACAATAGCAGATGCAGGTTAATAGCTGCCTTTTCGCCTGGGGGTTGTCTTCAACCTTGGGCTTTGTCCTCTCGTGCGAGCAGGAGCC
This sequence comes from Alisma plantago-aquatica, assembly GCA_963693085.1. Lineage (NCBI taxonomy): Eukaryota > Viridiplantae > Streptophyta > Magnoliopsida > Alismatales > Alismataceae > Alisma > Alisma plantago-aquatica. The sequence goes on along the minus strand of OY856413.1, from coordinate 588,372,864 downwards.
TAGCGCAGTCAACACATCAGTTGACTTTGAGTTTCTGGCTACCCGAGAAAAAAACTGGGCACACCAGCACCTCCGCCTCGTTAAGACGGACTCGTCGGTGGCGTCAAATTGCCCATGAGGCGGCCTGAACATGGAGGACTGCGAGGGGAGACATGTGGGGTACAGATAAGAAAATGAGGGAGAAAGAGGGGTTTCGGTTGGAATTGGCAGCTGGGAAGAGATCCTGGGTGTTCCTCGATCTATTTATAGGGGTTGGTTTAAATAGGGGAGCATCGAGGAATCCCGTGGGCAACTTGAGAGTTTGAATCTCGCAAGAACAGGGCAGGACCAAGCCGTCTGGGGACTCTAGGTCTCGGAGTCCCATCATTATTGGGATCAGGTGCTTCAGGAGAACGAGAAGACGATGAAAAATGGATGCTTTTCTCGGGGCGTTGATTGGAGAGGGGGACCGTGAGGAGTCCGGGCACTGAGAAGGAACCGCGTACCAGAAACTTCCGTGAGAAGGGGGCCGGGTGGAAGAGAAGCCACCACGGGATCCAGAGTCCAACTCGGACCCAGAAAGATCCTCGTGAAAACTAAAATTGAGCAAGGACGATAGTTAACTGGTAAATTATTCAATTTCTATTGTTAACTATATAGGAAACTCTATTAAATGATTTAAGGGGGCAAATGAGGTCCGATTGACCTCAAATTTGGACCATGAGTTCATAAAAGGGTCTAGAACATTATTACATAGCTAATTCCAATTTTTTTGACAAATTAATGAATATTTACATGTACATTCATTATTGATTGATTAATGTTCTTTAAATCAGATAATAGGTTTCTAAATCATATTAATGACCAATAATCTCGTCCTTAAACTTATCTCAAAATTAGTTTATATTAGTTAGGGCTTCCTCCACATTGTGAGGGTTTTTTATTTATGATTTGTTTCTTTATAAAACTTGAGTTCATTTATGCATAAAGTAGGGAAAGAATAAATATATTTCCTTTTCTCTCTTCATATCTTATTTCCTATTAATTTATGAAAAAAAATATTTTGTAAATTTTGGGATGTTACAATTCTACCCACCTAAAATAAAGTTCATCCTCAAAATTTCCCTTAGGATACTACCCACCTCAGGGTTCTGCTTACCTCTTCATTTAATGATAGTTAACATTTCAAGATTCATTTATGTTCACAATTTTTCATACAAGAAAAATCATGAGGCATCTAAATCTTATTATGATTATGTAGATATGAATTAGCTATTACTTAACTCCTCATCTTCTCAACTCATACTTAGGGTTAAGGAACCAACTCATAACTATACCTATGGCATGACTTTCTACATTAGGTATAGATGACAATCCATTTTAGGTCTTTTGTATTTCCCATGTTTTAACATCGCTAGCCATGTGTTGATCAGGCATATACTGTTACGACCCCACCTCCCGATAACCCCCAATTAAGGGAGACCGAGAGGTCGAAGCCGCACCCATAACTTCCGGATCAAAGGTTCGGCAATTAACCAAGAATAATTATCAAATTTTAACCTACTATACTGAAAAGCTGTAAGAAAATAAATTTTTGCATACCTTTTTGAAAACTTGGATCTCTAAACTTCTATCCACTTAAGGATTCTACTCTAACTAATCCTCCTTGTATTTTACTTCATATATTTCACAATATGATGATTTACTGTTTGTCCTTTTGGCTTGTACCTAAAACGCCGACAAACAAAACGTCGGTCAGCCGAAGCTGGTATGTGGGGGAAACAATGATTATGTAAATACGTTAACAATGTAATCATTCAATTAATCATTTAACAACCAAGATTACATTTTAGATATAACTCCGCGATCCAAGAGTACCCTATCCTCTATGTTGTCCCCATTAAACCCCTCATGATCCACCTATAAGTGAACCAATTTCTAGGGTTGAGTCACATGGCACTACTCGTAAGTAGCCCACTCCTTAACTCATGGTAGGCTAATGAGTCTCATGGCACTACACGTAGGTAGCCCAGTTTCTAACTCTCGGCAACCTAGACCTTTCTCTAGGATTACCCCTTTTTTTAGCCTTTTCAAAGCAATAGAGGTGAACCCGGATCTAGTCAGTTATATACACACATTTATAGTGATAATCATAGTCACTTTATAGTTGCATGAAATAAATAAACATCCAACAGTTATTTTCAAGCAACCGATTAAAACTTTAGGAATCGCCGTGAAACTAGAGCGATTATTCATAAGCGTAACCACATACCTACTTTGATGAGTCATGCAGATTATTCAACATATACTTCATGTATATACAATCAAGCCAATCAACAGATCCAAGCAAGTAATTCAATCATCACATAATTCCTGAAAAGAATATGTACTCTATTTATTACACACTTTATCAAGAATCTACTTTATTGACTTGGATTCTCTTTCTAGGGTTTCTAATCCGCATTAAGGTTTCATTAATATTCATTAGGGTTTCTTAGATCAATTTCTCAAATGTTATCCCTTTTAGGTTAACAAACCCTAAAATACTCTATTCCATTTATATGAACCTTAATTGCTCAACTATCCATTTTAATAGTCTTTTATACCCAAATTGACTTAGGATCATCACATCCCTATTTATTCATGGATTTGGACACTTAAACCAATTAAAAGACATATCCTCCTCAATTAGGGTTTTTAAGCTCACTAATGCATAATCATGCACGAAACCCTAAATTAAGCCAATTATATAAAAAGATCATCTTTTTGGATCCTATTTTCACTTTTATTAACAACATGTTAAACTCAGGTTGAATTATCCAAAATAACGTCATTAAGTCCATCTATCATCTAATCTAAGGGTTTTTCCTTAATCAAAATCATTAAAGATGATAGCTTTATGTACTTTTCACATTTCCATCATATTTATGCATATAAACTCTAAATTAGACTAATCATGTGCAAAGTTCTTCCTTTTTGAACATAATGTACCTTTTTACATGTAACAGGTTAACATCAACTCTAATGATCCATTAAACCCTATCAAACGCTTTATTTATTTCAAAATAGGGTTCCTTAAGAATTAAAGCATTAAAGATTATTACTTCCATTACTTTTCAGATTGCAAAAAGAATCAGGCTTCAAACATAATTTCTTTGTGTTCCTCTCATTCTAAGGATCACTTTTCATATAGGACTTGTTTTAATCCGAATTACGGTTTATTAGATACGAATTTAACAAGATTTACCTTTTTTGGACCAATCAGAGCGCGCCACGTCGCTCCGTGCATGCAACACTGCCCTCGTTTTGGAAAACATTTCGAATTGACCTTCTTGCCCTCGGTTAAGTGATACATTTCTACAGCCCGTGGAGGGCAACCTCGTCCAACGACCAAGGGGTCGTCTTCAACCTTGCTCCGCCGACTTGCTGCTGCCCTAGCCGCAGTGCACGGCTCCTCTTCCTCTCCCTGGACCTCGACCGCCATCGGGGACAGGTCCCCTGCCACCGCAGCTCCTCCGCCCACCTCAGGGTGCTTTTTAGCCTGCGTTTAAGGGATTCCTCTGCGCTGGCCGCGACCGCGACCCGCAGCAAGCCTTGCAGCCGTGCGGCCACTGCTGCATGCAGTTTAGGATACGGCAACGTCGGCCAAGCTTCTCCCAGCTTCGTGGAGCAACATGCATCCATATCCAACCCTTCATACCTCCTCATTGTGCCCTGATCATGCCGCTCTTCTCCATTAGGGTTTGTGGACAAAAATGTGGAAGAAGGTGAAGAAGATAGAAGGATATCTGTGTGGGATCCCTCTGGTCTTCGCCAATGGATTCGACCCTCTATATAGGGAGGACATCCACGCCGTAACGTACTTGCCTATGAGAAAAGCAAGGCTTCTCCTCATTAGGAAACCATCTTTCCATAGTTGAGAATAAATTCTCTCTCCTTATATTAATTCTTTATTTTCCTTGATCCTTAGTCATTAAGAATTCGAAATTATTTTCTCTTATTTTCTTCATGTTTGCTTTTTAATTCTTTGGCACAAATTTCTATCTTCTTTTAATAGAAATCACTTCCTTTTTCATAATGCCACCAAAATCATTAATAATGTATCATATTATCCTTTTATTTTTCAATTTTGGTATTTTATCTTTCTTTCCTCTTTATTGGGACTCCTTGGATCCCAAGACACTCCCTTATATCGAAATTCTTTTTATTGTATACTTATTATCCTTCTAGATGCATATTTATGCATTATTTCACATTATCTCGTTTATTTCTCATTAAAATAACTCTTTTTGAGGTTTTCTCTTTATTTCTCTTTTATTTTTGTCATTGGCATTCCTTTTAATATTAGCAACCTCATGGATACAAAATTTCACCAAGAAATCTCATTTATGCCTCTTTCCACTCATTTTCCACATTTTATCATTATTGTCAATTTCTTTCTTAATAAAGAAATACTTAATTAAACTTTTCTTTTCTTGTTGCCTTCTCTATGCAACTTTGGACTCCTTGGAACCCAAGGAACCCAAGAGGCACGAAATCCTCTTTGGATGTGCCTTCTAGAGGTTTCCATATTTTCCTTTTCTCAAATATTCACTCATTCACTTACTAATTGAATTTCTTTGTTATTTGGGCCCAATAGCCAATAAAGCCCAAAAAATAATCATCAAGGCTATTGTAAACGAAATCCATGTCTTCAAAACAAATTATATCATTATATGTTCAATTATCCTTAATATGAGAAATTGCATTTCTCACCAATTGAACCCAAAAAATGGGGTTGTAACACCTACCCAACAATGTGAAATCCTATTATGATACCCTTCACCAACCTAATAGCACACATGTCCCATACCACATGACTAATAATAAAGGAATGGATGCATAATAAGACTTATGTAATGACATTCCCTTTGCAACCCTCAATTGGTTGGCCATCTCCATTGAGAAAAGAGAGGAAATGTCTTTATCTAAGATTAGGTTAATACCTAAGATCTAAACTAGATATACACCTATCCGTAATACATATATTTCTACTCTAGGGTGAAAACTCATGTTATCATAGGGTTCGATACTCTTCCATGCAGTCCTTTCCTATACCTTAATCTCATATCTTCATTCTAGGGTGACTACGTGAATCATGCTTGCCTACTGGTCATTTGCCAAATTGCTTTAGTACCATATTATAACTCCCCTATAAGTACATACATGACAAAGGAAGTGAACCATGTGTTGTCCATAACATGGGTCACTTGGCTTGGTGGAACATTACAAAACATGATATATAATAGCAACAAGATAAATGAAACACCATGCATTAACTAAAAAAAATAGATTCATACATAGTTTTGGAAAAAGGAAAAATACATCAAGTTTATCTAATCTACTTTGATAACAAGGCTATACATAAAGTAAAGATATTTAATTCTCTAGATCGTCTTGGTAAAAGGCACCCACTAGGTCTTTTCTTCTTGAAGATTCCTTGAGCTATTCCTTGCACTTCTTCCTCCTAAGCTTGCTCCTTACCTACGGGCATCGCACCCCCAGCCATGCATAAAACTAATGGTAAGTGGAATTGAACACATTATAATTTAAAGGAAGCATCTAAACTGAAAATAAACTTTGAACATTAAACTTTGAAAAAGGAACACAATTTCCTTTAAATTAATTCTTTTATCTTGACTTATATAAGAATCCTTGGATTTTTGCACCGAAGTGCCTCTTCTCTTATGCACTGAGGTGCCTCTTGGATTGCACTGAAGTGCCTCTTGGGTTGCAGCAAAGTGCCTCTTGGGTTGCACCGAAGTGCCTCTTCTCTTATGCACTGAAGTGCCTCTTAGTTTTGTTTCGAGGAGCCGCTTGATGAGGATCTTATGTAAGTTATCTTTTAGCATTATCTTTCTCTTAAAACTCTTAACTTTCTCTTAAATTTCTATTAAATCTTAATATTAACTTTAATGTACATGAAGATGATACCATAATATGGCCAGTGAAAGCATAACATTCGATTCATTACAAGTTCATTGACTTTAAGCAATTGAAATAGATAACACATTCATAACATTCATTGCATACATACATACATAAAAGCAAACATTACTTATGTTCAATTAGCATGGACCACTTACCTTGCACTTAGAGGAGATCTGTTCTTCCTTCCTAGGTTTAATAAAGCCTAATCATGTCTTTGGGGTTTGAAAACCCTAAACACGTTCATAACATTCAACATATCAATTTGCATTCCAATTATCACCTAAAATCCTAATTTTGCTAACGTATAAATTATTAATCTTGAATTAGATCCAAAATGATCTTTTTATCCAAATAAGTTAGACTTTGACTATTCAGATCTTTTAAACATATCAAGATCATTAAAACTAAGGAATTAGGATTTTTATACATTTATCATATTGAAGTTGGAAACTTTAGGTACTTTTAGAATTCTAAATACAATCAGGTAATGAAACTATTTTTATTGGAATCCTTAATTTTTCTGATCAACTTTCATATATTATTTGTATCTATCTGACTTACCAACTGATTACTATAATTATTCCAAGATTTAACTTATCTGGCCAATCAGAGATTGCCAACAAGGTAGCGCAGTCAATGGGGTCGTCCCGACGCAGCCACGACCGAGCCAGTCGGCTCACGCCTCGCTGGCACCCAGGCCCGCCTGGGCTTAAGCAAAAAATCATGGAAAAGTATAGGGTTACCCTTACTTAATAATAGCAGATGTAGGGCCATAGCTGTCTTTTCACCTAGGGGTTGTCTTCAACCTTGGGCCTTCTTCTCTTTTGCGAGCAGTAGCCTGGCGTAGTCAACACATCAGTTGACTTTGAGTTTCCGATGACCCAAGTGAAAATAGGGTGCACCGGCACCTCCGCCTCATTGAGATAGACTTGTCGGTGGTGTGAAATTGACCATGAGGTGGCATGAACATGGAGGACCATGAGGGGAGTCCTTCTGCGGGGTACAGATAAGAAAATGAGGGAGATAGAGGGTTTTGGTTGGAACTGGCAGCTGAGAAGAGATCATGGGTGTTCCTTGATCTATTTTTAGGGGTTGATTTAAATAGGGGAGCATCAAGGAATCCCATGGGCAACCGAAGAGTTTGAATCTCACAAGAATAGGGGAGGACCAAACCATCTAGGGACTCTAGGTCTTGGAGTCCCATCGTGATTGGGATCATGTGCTTCAGAAGAATGAGAAGACGATGAAAAATAGACATTTTTCTCAGGGTTTTGATTAGAGAGGGGGACCGTGAGGAGTTTTGGCACTGAGAAGGAACCGCAAACCATAAACTTGCTGTAAAGAGCTGAGATCAACTCTCTACTAAAATTAATGGTAAACAAAAACACCAATGCATAGCAGTGGAATTTTAAACTTTGACTATATTCAATTATATAAAGAGTACTTTACAAATTTCCCAAAAGGGTGTACAACTTTATAAAAAACAACATGATCTAGGTAGAGGAAGACTAAACCCAAATCAACTTGTCTCCAAACAAAACAACTTATAATATATAGGCAGGTATGTCCAATTAGTAAGTTGAACTCATTTCTCTTAGCCTTAGGGCAGGGTCACCATGCTTCTAAAGCGCACTCTGATCCTATACTTGGGTGGTTGGGATCACCTAGAAAGAGAGAGATAAAAAGTATGTTCTAATCAAGAGGAATAAGGACAATAATAAAATACAACATTTCATAATAAAATGATTCACTACACTAAGAGATTTTAAGAGTATGAGGCAAATAATCAAATAAGAAATAGAAAACTGTCGTAGTTCAATCCACAACAATAATCACTTAGCATGAATTGTAATGACCCTGACCTAGGATTGAGTTAAACCCTATTTGTTTTGGCTAATAAAGTTTCTTATAACTTTAATATAATCCTCTAAGGTGTTTTGTTATCATGTGACACACTCATGTTCCAAGTTTGGTCCTGATTTAATGCTATTTGAGCAATGTTCCTTTGTTTTGGACCAAAGTGCAATTTACCCAATATGAGGGGTTATATTGAAATATGTCACATGTTGAATGTGTATTAAGTGTTTAACATCACAAGAAAGAGAATGATGCGAAGTGGTGGTTTGTGGAAAGCCTAAATTCCAAGTTTGAACTTGTTTGAATAATGCTAGTGCCTTGTGCACCAATTTTTGTACAAATTGTAATTTACCCAAAATGTAGGGTTGTTATGCAAATTACCACCTCTAGAGTGTTCCTACTTCCTATATGTATCATTTAGAGGAGATATAATGAATGAGACACCTTGTTTAAATCATTTGTGAGTGGTAGTATTCTTGGTGATGAAAAGACCAAGAAAGGGGTTGAATGGAAACCCTAATTTGAGCTTGTATTGAGTGTATCGGGTTGTAGTGTTAAATGGGAGTACCTATCAGTCAAGGAGCCAAAGAGGAGACCCCCATATCGTGTTGTTAACTCTTTGACTTTTCAAAAACAAGTTAAGCACCTCAATAAAGCAATGGATACCGGCTTGCAACTTTCCTTGGGAAAGGTTGCATTGAATTGTGAATATAATAATGTGAGTGGAAGTGGCTTGTCCTAGAAGATAACCAAAGGGGGGGCGACCCTTATCCCTTGCATTATCCTCAAGTTTTTATTTTTCATGGCAAGATAAATTTGGAGTACATGCAATAACATGTGTCAATCCATGCATGGCCATGTGGCACCTACTAGTAGTAAGGTGATGACACCTCTTACACTCTCTCCCATGAACCTCAAGTATATATACCCTTCCTTTCACCTCTTAGTGCAATTTTTCGAATTATACCACCTCCTTTCTCTTATATATCGTGCATAGAGCTTTGGTATCGTGCATAGGTGATGTGGTATCATGCATAGGGCTTGGGTATCGGCCATAGCATGTTGATATCGGCCATAGCAAGTTGATATCGGCCAAATAAAGTGATATTTGCCACAAGTGAAGGGGATATCAGACACAAGTGAGGGCATATCGTGTATGAGTAGTAAGGTATCGTGAAAAGGTGCTAAGGGTCAAGAAGGAGCTCAAATCTCAACCCTAAGGTAAGACCATGATCATCTTTAACCTTGGATTAAAGCATGGATCTATGGTTATGATCTTCCTTTCTTTTCTTCTTCACCAAGTTCTTAACTAGGGTGATTCCTTGTATATGAAGGATTTGAGAACGAGCCTTAGACTTTTGATAATTCATGTTCAACCTTAGGAACATGGAGTTTTGGAGCTTGGATCTTTGAAGTTGTTCTTAAGGCGGGTTATATAACTTGAACCCAAACATGTTATTATTCACCATCTTTCTTACTATACATGATGATCTATTTTCAATTCTGAAATTTTCTTGAATACTTGATATATTTATGAGTTCTAGTAGTTTCTTAGACATGTTATCCTTGTACTAGAACAAGTATAATAAAGGTCTAGAGCTTGAATATGATGGTATCACCTTATAAAGTGATATCGGGTTCAAGCACACAAGCAAGCACCTCTTTGCCCGATATGGTGTGAAGCACACACACAGCTCTTTGCCCGATATGGTGTGAAGCACACACACACCTCTTTGCCCAATATGGTGTGAAGCACAAACACACCTCTTTTCCCGATATGGTGTGAAGCACGCACACACATCTTTGCCCGATATAGTGTGAAGCACACACACACCTCTTTGCCCGATATGGTGTGAACCACACACACACCTCTTGCCCGATATGGTGTGAAGCACACACACACCTCTTTGCCCAATATGGTGTGAAGCACACACACACACCTCTTTGGTCGATATGGTGTGAAGTACACACACACCTCTAAAGTGATATGGTAAGCAAGCACACACCTCTTTGCCCGATATGGTGTGAAGTGCGCACACACCTCTTTGCCCGATATGGTGTGAAGCACACATACACCTCTTGCCCGATATGGTAAACACACACACACCTCTAAAGTGATATGGGTAGCAAGCATACACCTCTAAACCGATATTGGGTTAAGCATACACCTCTAAAATGATATTGGGTTAAGCATACACCTCTTGGATGATATGGTGTTGAGAACTCATTTTTAAAACGATATGGTGGGTAACCCAATACACTAGATGAAAAAAGTGGTAAGTGTTGGTATGTATGCCCTGAGAGCCAATCATGGGATGATTGGTGGGATACATTAAGATTGATTTTATAAACATCAAAGGCGAGCTTCCAATTCTTTCTGGTTCAGTCATATGAGATAGTGATAGAACATATTGAATGTCTAAAGAATGACAGTACTCAATGACGTATGCTTTCAGGTTGAGGACCTGAACGATGAGATCATACGGATGCTAAGAGTTTGTACATTCTTGTTATGTCCCTAGTCGGATGTCATTGTGGAAGGTAGACAGACAACAATGACACACAAGACTAGATTGTGGTGTTGGTTGATGACAGAATCTCATTAGTCATGATATAGAGATATCAAACCAAACACATAGGTACTTGTTAGAGAACAAGTGTACCGGACAGACCCACCGTGAGTTTGACACATGGAACCATGAGATGGTAGTCACAGTCAGTACTCACAGTGATGGTGGTGAGTGTGATTCTTAGACCTGAAATCACTTCACTCAACACATGTCGTTGGGCACACTTTGACATCATCAAACGCAGTCCTGAAACATGGGTTGTTATAAAGGTGATGATTGGGTGGCTTTGACACATGGGGCTTTTGAGGGGTGAGTGATAGATATGGGATTTGTCCCTCCTGAGGGAGTTTGATATCCATGGCCACTTGATGAGTAGGATTGAGAAAGGCGTGCACGCATGTGTGAATCAGTATATGATATTGATGTCATACATATCTCTTCCAGTCTACTCTGAGATCAAGGAAGTGAATGAACGTTGACAGGATGACTGTTCCATGCCTCGAGTTCATTCGGGATATCAGTGACAAAGGAATTATATATTCTCTGTAACACCATTCACAGATTGTAGGATGAAAGTTGTTCTCCAACTTTCTACTTTCACTTGGGTAGCACTGATGTGTGACTAGGCACCGCTCTTTGCTTGTGAAGTCATAAGTGTTATGGACTTTCACTGCCAACGTGAAATGGACCTGCAGGGTCACACACATAGGATTTAACCTGGAAGAGGAGTTTTGTCCACAAGCAATGTTTAGATTGATTACTAAAGGAGTTTAGTAGTTCAATTAAACACTCAATCAGTCGATGACTCAATATCGTATGGTTCAAGGTGTTGGACGCATTGATTGGAGTATCAGATTGATTGAAATTGCATTTGACTGATTCTGCCCAACCTGCACTCCCAACCGATCGGTTCATGTGATGAACTGGTCGGCTGAGGTTGCTGAACCGGTCGGTTCAATTGTTGAACTGATCGGCTCATGCACAGAGTGAAACGACCGGTTCAAGTGTTGAACCGATCGGTTCAACTGGTGCAATCGAGCAACTTGGGAAAGTAGGATTGGTGAGAATTTTCCTTTCGTTTCAAATTGCCCAATTCGATTGGGAATAATAATGGTATTCGATACCAATTGGGAAAGAAACAAGGAAAGTCAATCGGGAACCAACCTGGAACCCCAACCGACCGGTTCATGAGTGAACCGATCGGTTCAAGGGTCCCAAACGATCGGTTCAGTGGTGAACCGATCGGTTCAGGTCCCCAACCGACCGGTTCACTTGTGAACCGATCGGTTCAGGTTGCGAGATGGTTGCTTTTGGTGGAAAATCCTGAACCCTTCTACTCCTGCTTTAGTCCCGCATTGCCCGGGATGGAGAACCCTGTCCCATGACTCTCCTATATATATAGGGGTATTGGGGGCTTCTCAAAGTACAGCTCAGTGCAACCAGTTGCTCTGCAAGTTGTCGTTCTCTCTAGTTTTGGTAACCGTGAGAGAGCCCGAGCAAGTGCTTCCCGTAAAAGGGAGGTGCAGCAAGGGAAGGACAACTGCAGTTGCAACAGGAGGCAGGAGAGCGTGTTGGCGACTAGTACGTCAACAGGAGGGTGTGACTCCTTCCACTTCCTTATGGGACAAGGAGAGTGGAGTTCCAGGTGGTCCGTGTGGACTACTACAGAGGCGGGAGGACACTGCCGCTTAGGAGGACAACTGTCATCCGACAGTCCGGTTCGAGTAGGAGTTGTCAGTCCCGGTGCGACCAGGAGCTACACAGACACCGTCGAAGTCCGGAGTTGAAGACCACGCATTGCGCGAGGTATTGTTGCCGAGCAAGCCTCGGGACAAGGTATGATTCCACAAACCATCTTTTCCTATTATATAGACGTTGACGCGTTTCCTCGGTATGGGTTGGGGGAGAAATTTTTTTTGTTTCCGCTGCCTTCTCTGTCTCCCCTAAAACCCAACAGTGGTATCAGAGCCACGTCAACTGCTCTATATTTTAGGAATTTCGATATGATCGATTTTGGTTTGTCGCCTTTATTTATTGCATACAATGCGAATAATATCGGCTTTATGCATGTCCAATCCTAAATCCACAAATCCCTAATTACATATATGATATGTATTATTAATGCACTCAATACGCGTCACCCTTAAATGAGTTTTGTGGTGGATGTATGTAGCATGATTATGGCCTATAAACCCCTATTTGCGATTGGTTGTGTGTGGTTGCTTGCATCTCGGTCTACGCACCGATCTTCCCTCTCTTAATCCTGATGTAACTCGAAATAATTCGAGATTCTTCCTACCTTTGCTCCCCACGAATGTAACTCGGGGTTTTCCTTTTTTAAGCAATGTAATAAATAGAATAGGATTTTATTTCCTGTTATGTCAAAGACCGGCAGACATCAAGACGACTGCTCAGACGGTCGGTTCAAGGCGTGAACCGATCGGTTGACCTTCCAGACGGTCGGTTCAAGGAGTGAACCGATCGGTTGATGACCGGTTCGAGGAGTGAGACGAGCGGGTGGCAGACATGACGAGATGCACGACGACCAGGCAAACCGATCGGTTGGAGGAGCCAACCGATCGACTGGTGGCACCCAGACGACCGGCTGGAGAGTACAGATCGTTCATGTGATGAGTTGATCTACTCGGATGGCAAGGCACAGAGTTCATCTTGTACAGGTTGCATGTGATGTAGACCTAGATGACCGTGATTCCTCTTGGCTCGAGGAATCACATTAGGATGGCCATAATCATCGCTTTTTATCGTTTGTGCATGTTTTCTGTGGGATATAGCATGTATATGATACGTACTATGTATTGTGGTGATTGGATATGTATATGTATATAAAACCAAATCCCTCATTAAAATATTAAGTTTTAGATGCCTTCCAAATGCAACACACGTGAAAAACTTGATCGACCAAGTGTGGGCACGCCAAAGCGTGGTGCACCGTCTATCTCGTGGAAGTGTGAAGGATGAATGTGTGGGTCTGCCAAAGCAGGGTGCATATTCATCGTGTTTGCTTTGGGTCAGACTTAACAAGGTGATCTAGATGGGATCTAGTAGCTTGAGGCATAGAGATGATCATTGCAAGGAGTTGTAGATGACATCTTATCAAGAGTTGCATATGATGCAATTGGCAAGAGTTGCCTACCTGAGAGATCTAAGTTGTGGGCGATCAACCAAAGCTGACTCATGATTTAGAGGATTTCAGGATCTTGCCCACTAGAAGATTGTACGCTGCAATCTTACGAATTGATGGTAAGGGCTATCAATTTGAAGTAAAATAGTGGGAGCGATAATTAATTAAAGGCCTAATTATATCGTCAAACTTTCAAATCAATCAAATAAGTCAAAAATGAGTTTTGGACTAAAATTGCATATTTTCCTTTTTGTAGTTCAAATGGCAACAAACAACAACAACTTTTCTTTGGGATCGGTCCTTGACAAGGACAAGCTAAATGGGACAAACTTCCACGACTGGTATCGGACATTGAGAATTGTTCTCACTCAAGAGCGTAAGCTCTATGTCCTGGATACTCCAATTCCAGAGGAACCCGCTCCTAATGCACCAAAGACAGAAAGGGATGCTTACAAGAAGCATTCTGATGATGCCATTGATGCAAAGTGCTTGATGCTATGTTCAATGAACCATGAGTTGCAGAGGCAACATGAGAACATGGGTGTCATAGAGATGATTCTGCATCTCAGGAACATGTATGAAGATCAGGCACGGCAAGAGAGGTACAATGTTTCTAGGGCACTGTTCAAGTGCGTCATGACAGAAGGAGATCCAGTTGGTCCTCACACACTCAAGATGATTGGGTATGTGGAGAACCTGCAGAGACTGGGATTTCCACTGAGCCAAGAGTTGGCTACTGACGTGATACTGCAATCGTTGCCAGAATCTTACAGTCAGTTTGTGATGAACTACAACATGAACAACTTTGATAGGCCACTGTCAGAGTTGTTGGGCATGTTGAGGACAGCCGAGTTACAGATGAAGAAGGACAAGCCTAAGTCCGTGATGGTGATCACGAGCAAGAAAGGCAAGTCCAAGCGCAAAGGCAAGGGCAAAGCTAAGAAAGGTTCTGAAGCTAGCCAGGAGTCCAAGCCATCTTCAGCTCTCAAGGCCAAGGGAGGCGTGACAAAGAAAGGAAATTGCCACCATTGTCAAAAGCCAGGACATTGGAAAAGGAATTGTCCTCTCTACCTGGAAGAACAAAAGAAGAAGGAGGCGACTGAAGCCTCTACTTGAAGGTGTCATGTAAATAAACTTGTAACACTTTTTGAGATATATGATATCAAGATGTAAAGTGTAAAGCATTCTTACTTGGGGCAAGTGTTGCCTTTATATATAGGAATACTTTAGTTTATTTTCAGCCAATAAGGCATATAATACAGTTATGAACTGCTATTTCATACTTGCCAATAGATAGAAACACTTTATTTTTGCATATTGTATGACAATGATGGCAATTAATAAAGATATTTTTCAATTTATAAAGATGTGATCTTTGTGGCAATGCCTTATTTATCTTGTGATATTTGATATGCATAAGATAAGACGATACCTAAAAGTTATAGATAACTCAAACAATTTAATTAGCATTAATCATGAGAAATTCATTTCTAGTTTCCATGTGATGGATAAACCTAGACTCTTTTGGTTATAGAACCAGTAAGAGACATGAATATCTTGGACATGATTAATCAATCTTCACTAATGTAGTGGGAGAGTGATTATCCTATTAGGTATAATACATGTGATGTATTTACATACCTATTGGAATAAATGCTAATACTTCAAATGGTGTTTACAGAAATACCAATATAAATATCTTGAAGTGTTCAAGATTATCATAAATGAAGTACAAATTTGGTAAAGTATTAATTCTTGATGAGATCAATGAATGAAATACTTGGACCAAATGTTTGAGATCCTTATGAGCGATTATGATAGTGTATCATAGTGAACTCATGATTAAGGCATGGTGATGTCTGAATCAAGAAGGAATCATACTCTAAGGAGTTAGAGAATGATTATCAAATAACTAAATTCTTCTTAATAAAAGAATACCCCACACTAATAAAAGAAATTAAGAATCACAAGGGTTGTGAGTTCTTATATCTTTAACAGATACACCTCAATTATCTATGTGATGAGTTGTTCATATGATGAGTCAACTCTGAAGATGAATATGAGGAACCGAATCTTGAGTTATGGTTTAAAACCATTACATCCTAAATGACTTCCATGTGAACCATAAGGTATGACCTTGATGGTAGCACTCATTGGATCATATCCATAAGTGCAAATGAGTCTTAAGTGTTAAGACACATGGATAACATTTTGAGAAGGATGATGCTTGTTGATTGCAACTTAATGGCTAAGACATTTGGCATATGGATACTAAAACCGCATTCCTATGAGGAATAAAACCAGGATGTGTACGTGACACAGCCTATAAGGTTTATGAATCCACTAATGCAAATGAAGTCTATAAGTTACAATGGACTAATCAATGTGATTGATTGAGTACAAGCAACTCAAAAATTGGATCTTTATTTTGATGATATAGTCAAAGGGTTTGACTGATATGTCAAAGATAAAGAAGGGATCTGTGATTTAGTGGGAGCATGTTCACATTCCACATATTGATGTGAAATGGAAATGTTCTAGATTGGAAATCCGAATGTGGAAATTATCTTTAAGGAAGATAGAGATGTTTCCTATGTGATAGGAATAGAGATCTATAGAGATAGTTCTCGAAAATCTCTTGACCTGGAAAGAGAGAGCATACATTGGCAATCTGTACTGAAGTGTTCAGTATGCACAGATTCAGTGGGAGAAAACTTGTCCATGTTACATGGAGTTAGTATCCCAAGGCCAAGTGTCCAATTCTTATGAAGAATGGGAACACTAAGAATAGATATGGATCTATCATTATGTAAACATCCCATTATCTTGCATGTATGACATGGCAAGAATAAAATGCATTCATCATCTTGTATGTAGGACATGGCAATATGATGTGCTCATCCTGATAACTCGTATGTAGGACATGACGAGTGGTTGTCTGTCTACTTCCAGTAAGGGTTACTGGAATACCATAAGAACTTGATAAGTACTTGGGAAGTACTAGTTCTATGGAAATAAGGAAGAGTTCGATGTAAAGAGTTACATTGATGCGAACTTCCGAAAGGACAAAAAATTAATCGCAAAATATACATAAGATGTATAAAAGTGAATGTTTGTTGATAATTGGAAGTGTTCCAATAAAACCATTTAAAAGGAAATGTCGAGTATCTATGTGTTAGAGAACAACACTAGATACTATATGGATCTGGAAGTTCATGAGATGAACTTATATTTCACTCATTGATGACAAGTCTGGAATCCCTGATCATGCAATGTGGCTAAAGGTTAGCAATGGAATACTAGATCGCATATTACGACAACTCCATCTCATACGTATGACGTACAGCGAAGAGATGTGATACATGCAATTTGTACAGACTTTGGCAAGGTGTTGCCATTACTCACTATGTTTGCACTAAGAGCATAGTAACATGTGGGACATGTTTGAAGATCACTATGAATATGATTCAAGGGTGATTGGCTCGTAGTGCAAGTGGGAGTCTGTTGGTATGTATGCCCTGAGAGCCAATCATGGGATGATTGGTGGGATACATTAAGATTGATTTGATAAACATCAAAGGCGAGCTTCCAATTCTTTCTGGTTCAGTCATATGAGATAGTGATAGAACAGATTGAATGTCTAAAGAATGACAGTACTCAATGGCGTATGCTTTCAGGTTGAGGACCTGAACGATGAGATCATACAGATGCTAAGAGTTTGTACATTCTTGTTATGTCCCTAGTCAGATGTCATTGTGGAAGGTAGATAGACAACAATGACACAGAAGACTAGATTGTGGTGTTGGTTGATGATAGAATCTCATTAGTCATGATATAGAGATATCAAACCAAACACATAGGTACTTGTTAGAGAACAAGTGTACCGGACAGACCCACCGTGAGTTTAACACATGGAACCATGAGATGGTAGTCACAGTCAGTACTCACAGTGATGGTGGTGAGTGTGATTCTTAGACCTGAAATCACTGCACTCAACACATGTCGTTGGGCACACTTTGACATCATCAAACGCAGTCCTGAAACATGGGTTGTTATAAAGGTGATGATTGGGTGGCTTTGACACATGGGGCTTTTGAGGGGTGAGTGATAGATATGGGATTTGTCCCTCCTGAGGGAGTTTGATATCCATGGCCACTTGATGAGTAGGATTGAGAAAGGTGTGCATGCATGTGTGAATCAGTATATGATATTGATGTCATACATATCTCTTCCAGTCTACTCTGAGATCAAGGAAGTGAATGAACGTTGACAGGATGACTGTTCCATGCCTCAAGTTCATTCGGGATATCAGTGACAAAGGAATTATACATTCGCTGTAACACCATTCACGGATTGTAGGATGAAAGTTGTTCTCCAACTTTCTACTTTCACTTGGGTAGCACTGATGTGTGACTAGGCACCGCTCTTTGCTTGTGAAGTCATAAGTGTTATGAACTTTCACTGCCAACGTGAAATGGACCTGCAGGGTCACACACATAGGATTTAACCTGGAAGAGGAGTTTTGTCCACAAGAAATGTTTAGATTGATTACTAAAGGAGTTTAGTAATTCAATTAAACACTCAATCAGTCGATGACTCAATATCGTATGGTTCAAGGTGTTGGACGCATTGATTGGAGTATCAGATTGATTGAAATCGCATTTGACTGATTCTGCCCAACCTGCACTCCCAACCGATCGGTTCATGTGATGAACCGGTCGGCTGAGGTTGCTGAACCGGTCAGTTCAATTGTTGAACCGATCGGCTCATGCACAGAGTGAAATGACCGGTTCAAGTGTTGAACCGATCGGTTCAACTGGTGCAATCGAGCAACTTGGGAAAGTAGGATTGGTGAGAATTTTCCTTTCGTTTCAAATTGCCCAATTCGATTGGGAATAATATTGGTATTCGATACCAATTGGGAAAGAAACAAGGAAAGTCAATCGGGAACCAACCTGGAACCCCAACCGACCGGTTCATGAGTGAACCGATCGGTTCAAGGGTCCCAAATGATCAGTTCAGTGGTGAACCGATCGGTTCAGGTCCCCAACCGACCGGTTCACTTGTGAACCGATCGGTTCAGGTTGCGAGATGGTTGCTTTTGGTGGAAAATCCCGAACCCTTCTACTCCTGCTTTAGTCCCGCATTGTCCGGGATGGAGAACCTTGTCCCATGACTCTCCTATATATATAGGGGTATTGGGGGCTTCTCAAAGTACAGCTCAGTGAAACCAGTTGCTCTGCAAGTTGTCGTTCTCTCTGGTTTTGGTAACCGTGAGAGAGCCCGAGCAAGTGCTTCCCGCAAAAGGGAGGTGCAGCAAGGGAAGGACAACTGCAGTTGTAACAGGAGGCAGGAGAGCGTGTTGGTGACTAGTACGTCAACAGGAGGGTGTGACTCCTTCCACTTCCTTGTGGGACAAGGAGAGTGGAGTTCCAGGTGGTCCGTGTGGACTACTACAGAGGCGGGAGGACACTGCCGCTTAGGAGGACAACTGTCATCTGACAGTCCAGTTCGAGTAGGAGTTGTCAGTCCCGGTGCGACCAGGAGCTGCACAGACATCGTCGAAGTCCGGAGTTGAAGACCACGCATTGCGCGAGGTATTGTCGCCGAGCAAGCCTTGGGACAAGGTATGATTCCACAAACCATCTTTTCCTATTATATAGACGTTGACACGTTTCCTCGGTATGGGTTGGGGGAGAAATTTTTTTTGTTTCCGCTGCCTTCTCTGTCTCCCCTAAAACGCAACAGTAAGGTGGTTAATACCCTAGAACATGTGATGGCCAATACACTAAACTATGATGTGTCCAATATCTTCAAGTGAGGTGAGGATGTTATATCCATGTATGGTGAAGGTAATACACCATATGATTGGAAGGGTTGATACCTTGATGGGTAAGGGTATGAGGTATATGATGATGTCTAGCTCAATATACACCCTACCCAATACATGTGTTCAACTTGACATACATGATTCAACCTTATACACCTTGTAAAGGTGAGGGCAAGACACTCTTAGGAGTAATGAGTGTAACACCAAGTAATGGTATGATTAATGCCTTGATAGGTGAAACACCTAAAGTGGTTGATAATGGTCAACCCTATATCAACAATGTCTTAACCCAAGATGAGTCCATATCACTTGATGAGAGTTGGGTAATTCAAGTGTGTGACTTATGGCCAATACACAATAGGATAAATGTGATGAGTTAGTGCATAAAGTATTAGGATGAGAAATACCCTAATACAAGATAAGTTGATAAAATTAAGTAAGTTAAAAGTGATGAGGGAAGTGATATACCAAGGCATGATAAATATCACATCCATCACCTCAAGGTTGATACACCTTGATGCACCTCAAATCCAATTTACTTGGATGAGTAACACATGAAGTGTGTCATGTCAATTGATACATTAAGATGTAATGAGTTAAATGCACTTTGATAAGTGTAGGCTAACATACCTTGAGAAAGGGTTAAGCCAAGTTAATAAAGTATGATGTAATCAATATCCTAGTGAGGATGAGAGAGAAACTCATACTTTGTTTTGATAATCATTTAATGATAAATGATGAGAATAAATAAATATGACTGAATACTTATGATATCAATGTATGCTCCTAGATGTGTGGAGCAATGATTTAGGGTTTGGATTGATAATATGAACTTGAAACCCTATTCGGCTATAAAGGGGAAACCCTAACCCTAATAATGGGACGGTTGTATTTCTCTTATTGCATGAGCCTTGTGAGCCATGTGAATAGTTGTTGCCTAGTGAGAGGTGACAAGATATTTAAATGAGCCTTGTGAGCCATGTGAATAGTTGTTGCCTAGTCAGAGGTGACAAGACATTTAAATGGGCCTTGTGATCCATGTGAGATGCTTGTACAACAAGTGTCATGTATACCTTGGTCTGAGGACCTAGAGGTAATAGTTACTTGATAAGCGGTAACAGTGTCCAGTGATGAACTAAGGGTTTGAATACCCAAATCTAGTAATCATGATGATGATAATGTTGAGGGATGAGAATTTCTAGTAATTGAGATCTTAAATGTTATGTGTGTTCTAAAGATTTGAAAAGTACTTGATAGATGTATTACACCTTTCTTTGTAACATCTGTTATAATAATTCATGTTTGAAACTTGACTGATGCTAAAAGATACGGTAATGTACTTAATTAATCAAGTGGAATCTTATCATGTAGCGCCTTGACCATAGATCCATCAACGTCAGTAGTTGTTGCATGGTGAAATAGGTTTTCCCACGGGATCTCCTGGAGGGAATATTTTTGAATATGCGGGGGTGATGGGCGTGAATATCCTTACGCCCAAATGAGGGATTGATGTGTAGATAATTGAGATCTCTCAATCCTTCATTATAAATGCGGGGATGGATGTATCACGAATCTCCTGATGATGACGAATGTCAGGATTGATGTGTAGATAACTGAAATCTCTCAATCCTGAAGACAGTGCATGTTGCGGCTGTAGCTCTATAGCGAAGTTTCCAGTATACCTTGGAAAAGCTATTTAGCAGTTGACATGAGATGTTCTGCTTGTGGTCTCGCACTGACCAAGACAAGTGAGGTCATGGCAGCCAGCTCTTCCATTGACCTTGTATGGTACCGATTTTGACTTCATAGTGGTCGGTTGGAGTATGAGCGGTATACTTCATATCCTCAGGGCATAAGTGTGATTGTAAAATGTAATCAGCTGTGTAGCGTATTTGCTTAAGGATTGAATACAGAAATCATTGGTTGATGTTACATTTCTTTTATACATATTAAATGGATAGATGTTATACATGTTCTACTTATTCCTTATAAAATGAACAGATGATTTACTATTTTATCATATATAGATGCAATGCTTTAGAAGATGATATTGCTCTACTCTGCTTAAACAGTGATTAAATCCTATTATTAATGTAAAAGAATCCTCTGCCCAGTTTTATGCTATTTAACTGTGATAATAATACTGTTGGCGGAGAGTTATATCTCTCACTGGGACATGGGTCTCACCCTGTTGGTCACCAACATTTTTAGGTGGACGCGGACGAAGAGGTAGAGACCATACTGCAGAGGTACATCAACAGTAGCAGGGACAATAGTAATAGCTCAGGTTGAGTATATTATTTGTCGTGTCTTGTAGATAGAAGTCCTATGTGTCATCTCTGTACTCTCAGGTCCTTGGATTTAGTACGTGTTTGTTTTATGAACAATCTGAGGTTTTGTCTAGTATGCCTCGAGGTTTTATGTTGCTTTAGTATATGTTTTGACAAAGCAACTGTTATATGTTATCCTCAAGAAGAGATGGTACAGTGTATGTACAATTTGAACAATGATGTATATAAGGTTTTGGATCTTCCTTAAAGAGTTTTCCTAGAAATGGATCTCTTTGTAAAATGGTTTTAATTTTTAGTGGTTTTTTTTGTTAATCCGCTGCTTATGATTATTCCACATAATTAGTAATTATTTGGCTGTCGGTTTGGTGGCAGTTGTTACATGAATAATCTTATGACACAAAATCATACCAATGCAGGGTGAGGCACCTACCGGACCTACACCAAGAGGAGAGGGGAACATGCACATCCCAATCCTCAAACATACATAAAGTGGCAGGGGGACTAAAACCCCAGTGTCTATATAAAGTGGCAGGAGGACTAAAACCCCAGTGCCTGGTAGGAGGACTAAAACCCTAGTGCCCTATGGGTGGTTTGTACTCATGTACACTACATTGTCATTTGGCCAAAAATACATCATGCTTAATAGTTCACTTGGTAGTAGTGAAAATATAAATAACATTGCATCATAGCAAGTAGGGAATAAAACCCATAAAATAATTGATGGAGCTTCCACTTGCGTGGAGTTGCGTGCACCACTAAAAATCCTAAAGATAGTAAGTCTTTAGGTTTATCCTTGCTTATACTAGATTAAAAACTCCACCCACGTATGCTAGGATACGTGAAAGTCTTATCATAGTATAGTTAAGGGTCGAATCCACAGGACAATGGTCTTATTAAGATCAACAAGATAGAAAATGTTAGAATTTCATTTAACTCCTTAACAGTTGGTATTTAGATCAAAGAGTTGGTTTGGTTGTTTAAACTAAGTGAAAGTAAAGTAAAAGCAAGAAAGTAAATTTAAGGTTGTAAACAATATTAAGAAACTACTAGGATGTGATCGACTTTCACCACCACTACACATGGATCAAAACATGCAACATAGTAACGTAGCCTGCAATAAGAGTCTAAATAGTTAGTATATTTGTAGATTTAGTTTCCTTTCAGAGAACTAACTATGAGAAGTGTGGGAATGTTGCAAAGCCAGCTATCCCCAAACGAATGGTCACTTACTTTGCATCATTCCCTTCGCAAAGTGTGTTCCTCGACTTATCAAGGTTGTACTTTTATACCTCAATTGATTCCATTTCATAGTATGAACGTACAACGATGGAAGTGAGTTTACTCCACTCCTTGAAAAACACTCCTAGATAATAAAACAGATGCATGGTGACTACATACATCAAGAACCAACATTCAATCAAGATTTGATTCTAATAGTACAAACGTAGACAATTCATACTAATAGATAATAAGTAACACAAGTTGGTGATCAAGCAACAAGCATTCATTAAACGATTGATGTTGAACTGAAAAGAAAGTATATCTCTATTGCAAACTCATGAATTACATTGCATGAAATGAAAACATGGGTAGCGGGGCTACTCCCCGCACCCTAGTATATGAGACTACTCGCTCATGGAAAGAACAAAGAAAGGGGCGAGAAGAGAGAGAGAGATAGCATCATCTCCACGAAGGAGGGAGGAAGGTCGAGCCCTTAGAGGAGAGAGAGAGCAACGATCTTCACACTTCGTAGCTTGCTTGATGATGAATCCTCCTCTTCCCACCTTCTTTGTCGATGAGAGAGAAAGTAGATTCGAGATGGAGTATGGATCTCAGATCGGCAGCCTCGAGGCAGTGGGCGAAGGATGGAATGGCTCTGGAACAATAGAGGTAGCCTTTGGACGTCTAAGACTTGATGAATTGTGAGGACACCTTTGGGTTCTATTTATAGGATTTTGAGTGAGCCTTACACGGTTTGGGGTATGTGGGTCCAAACAGTCTTGGAGACCGTTTGGATTTCCACACGATTTGGAGACCGTTTGGACTCTCTCAGTCTAGAGACCATTTGAGTCCTCTCGGTCTGAAACTGTTTGCTTTCATTCGATCTTGGGGTCGTGTGGCCTCATATGGTCTCGGGACTGGTTGATCTCCATTCGATCTTGGAACCATTTGGCTTCATACGGTCTCGGGACCGTTTGACCTTTACTTGGTCTTGGGATGGTGTGGCTTCATACGGTCTCGGGACCGGTTGATATCCATTCGGTCTTGGGCCCGTTTGGCTTCATACGGTCTCAGGACCGTTTGGATTCCTATGGTCTTGGGACCGTTTGACCTTTATTCGATCTTGGGACCATGTGGCTTCATACGGTCTCGGAACCAGTTGATCTCCATTCAGTCTTGGGACTGTTTGGCTTCATACGGTCTCGGGACCGTTTGGCTTCACATGGTCTTGGGACCGTTTGATCTTTATTCGGTCCTGGGACCGTTCGGCTTCCATTCGGTCTTGGGACCATTTGGGGGTTTTGTATTTTTTTTGTGCTTTTCTGTAGCAAGTGAAAAGGAGAAGTTAATCTAATGGTATATTTACAAAAAGGTGGAAAGTTAAAGATTCTATCTAATTCAACTAAGAAGGAATATGGAAAACTAAGGAAAACTTAGTAAGATAACGTCGCAAAATGGGAGGTTATCACCCCCCTAACTTAGAGTCTAGCTTGTCCTCAAGCTAGATAGAGCTAAGGCATGTAGTGGCGAAGCAATTTTATTTAGTGAAGATTTCCATACTCTTGCTTCAATTCTAAACCAAAGATCTCTTAGAGTTTTATTGGGCTTCTGCTTGCACTAACTCTTTCAGGTATTAGGAGTTACGTGGATCTCATATTTATTCCGTATCGCGTAGCTCGCATTGGGACCACCTTTTCCTCGATCACATTCTGTGCATGTTTTCAACTCCAATCAGTTTTATACTTCTTTGAAAAACCTACTGGAAACTAAGATAGGCATGAGGGTTAGCTAAAGGCTGATGTGTAACTCCCCCTTTTAGTGGGGGATGGTTTATCTAAACTTTTAGGATCTAACTACCGGGCATGACACATCTACCTTTGAGAGGGCAGCTAAATGTACCGGCTGGGCGAGTCCTTTATCAGCTTTTTTATATATTCAGAGACCTTAGGATCTCATTACCGTGCGTGACACATCTGCCTTTGTGACGGTAGCTGAATGTACCGACCGGGTGAGACCTTTATTGGTCCTTCATATAGGTCCTTAGGCGTGGCACAACTCTCATGTTTTTATTCAACACTCTGTCTTTTATTCTTATACTCACAGGCTTAGGAGTTGGATATTTAGAGATTTTGTTTGGGCTTCCAAGCCTCTTTTTTTAAAAAAAGGAAGAAAACTATTCTTGGAGTCTCCTGACATGCAGTTATTTCAGTTTCGTACTTGGTGGTCCACTTGCAAGGTTCCTTGATTTGGATTTCGCCTGGTTCCCTCCCGTCCTTGAGAGAGTTTTGGCTGGCTTTGGCTATGATGTTAACTTGTGGAGAGTCTGTAGTAGAGTTGAAGCAAAAGCATGGAAATCGAGTGTGAAAGTAATTTATTAATTCGCCATTACATGCCTAAATGCTTTTTCTGTTATTGCTTTTTGAGGACTACTTTGATTCTAAAATTAGCTGGGGTGACCTTTTCCAAGAGTGATGTTATACTTATGTACAAGAATTATTCTATCAAAGAAATTACTGAAAAAGTCTAAATGTGAAAAGAAAGATAAAAAACACAATGCATAGAAAAATAGGAGTGAATAAAAAGAGTAGAGGGAGAGGGTTGAAAAATGATACCTTGCCCTTATCGAGTGTACCTCCTCCCTAACTTATCACTCACTCTATCCTCAGAGTGTCAAAGTGATAGCTTGAGAAGTACATGGACAAGGGCATTAGGCTTATGTTAGTCCTTTGTTAGCTCCATGCGTTCAGAGAAGATTAGCTGTGAACTTTCCATGTAGAGCGTGGTAATCCACGTCTGTCATGTCCTCTACTGGTCGTCCAAGAACAGCGAGGGTGTACATCCAGTAGAGGACATGGAAACTGCAATCGTTTTCTTCTCAGAGCTACTGGGGGCATCTGTGGTTGAAGGCTGGGTGATGAAAGTGTTCTTTATCATACGCCCTTGTGTGCTTTATTAAAAGATCATGTAGTTTGTCAACACATTCCTTTGCCACCTCCTCTGTGGGTGTGTTAGCTGTCACAACATACTGGTTCTGGTTAGGATCAAATTGGCTGTCGGAACTGTTATAGATGATTGTTGTTCCTTCAGAAAGGTTTGTTGCCAGTAACATCCAGTGCTCTGAGTGAAGGAAAGGAAGCATAATAAACTTCAGAGTTGTATGCTGGAGGCAAGAGATAAGCACCTCCATGGTTTTGAAGTTCTTTAACTTTAGTAGGTCGTCCTTTAAGTAAGCTGACGCCATGTAAACCATAAGATGGTTCCGTCCGAGGAGATATTGATAAGCAATCATCAAACTCACGGATAGAAAACCTTGTAATTGTACAGTTTCACGTAGGGTATCTGCCACGACTAGAATATCTCTGGCTAGAAAAATGAGCTCATCTTTCTCGGCATATAGCCTAGACATGATGAGTCGGAGTTCATTTTCAGAAAGACTCTTGCAAGCTGCAAGGTCGAAGTTAGGAAACGTCGGTTCTATGTCAAGTAGGGGCACCATTGGTGTGGAAGGTATGTTGATGGTGGCCCCTGATATCAAGTCGATGTCCGTTGTGTCTTCTGCCAAATCAAAAGTGTAAGGGTCCCATTGTATTTTTTCAGGGACCATGGCAGGTTGTTCTTTCTCCAACTTCGTTAATGTTTGTCGGAAAGGTCACCTTTGTGGACGTTGGATGGCCGAGAAAAGATAGCGAGGGACGTCGTTTGGCGCCATATTCAGGTCCTTGAAGAACCTTCTGTCACATATGAGCTCCATGGCGTAACGCCCTCGTAGCGAGTGAAAATCTTCTGTGGCCATCTTGGTGAAGGGGGTTTGTTGATTAAGCGCTTGTATGTGGCGTATAGTGCAGAAAGCGCAATCCCCGGATCCGTCAGTGGTTTGGACTGGTGGAGCGATGATTTGGAACCAAGGTTGGTTCCAACCATTCTTGAGAGAAGGGAAGGCATCCCAAATTAGTTTGAGAAGACGGAAGGGGATGCATCTTGCTTCTCCGACTTCTTCTCCAACAAAGTTGATTGTTCCGGCCTTTAGTTCGCTGGAACAAAAGTTGTACACCTTGGCATCGCGGGCCACGGTGTCAACGATCATGAGTAGCCAGTGGCTGAAAACTTGAAAGGGGACCGTGAGATATCACACCTTTCGAGTGATCCCAACGCGCAGCCACTCTAGACTTATTGTGTAAGTCTTTGTATAATAGGCTCATAGCCAGAACTGGTGAAGCGTTGAAAACTGGCTGCGGTCACTTTGAGCTTCTGTATATTTTG
Source organism: Alisma plantago-aquatica (assembly GCA_963693085.1). NCBI lineage: Eukaryota > Viridiplantae > Streptophyta > Magnoliopsida > Alismatales > Alismataceae > Alisma > Alisma plantago-aquatica. The sequence continues at coordinate 588,345,744 of OY856413.1, read as the reverse complement.
ATAGAGTTGGAAAGAAGGACACAGAAGATTGCCAACTTCACTGTTGATTGTGGTCGAAGGATGGTGCGGAAATCTTCACGTGTCAACTTACGCTTAGTTTTTATATTCTTGTAGATGATGTCCCCCCCGTCTTTGGCATCATCTACGATAGTGTTCAGGATGAAGATATCCTGGACATCTAGGGTAGAGATGGCCTCCATGTCTAGGTCGTGTATCATCTTAGGTAGAGGTGGCAGCGGGGGAAGCTCTTGCGGAGGTGGAAGAGAAGTTTGTACTAAGTCGTCCATATAATGTTGCAGATCTTCATCTTTTTCTGATTCAGAATCAGAGTCGAGTCCAATATCCGTGTCTAGACTCACTCTGTCTTCCTCTTCATAGTCTGGGGGAAAAGGTGAAGATTGCTCTGGGGCAGAGTGTCATGGAAGGTTTGTTGTTGGTTGACTTGTGCTAGTTCCCAATATACATTGCTGGAACTCAGCAAAGGCTGCTTCTTTGATGGTTTCCCCCAGAGATCCCTTGGCTGAGTAGTCAAGGAATTGATACCCATATGACATGTTGACGTTGTCATTGTGATCATGGGATTTGGGATCGTTTCCACCTTTGTGGTGGTCTTTGTCATCTACTTTCTTTGAAGGTTCTGCTCCTCGGTTGGTTCCCTCCCCAGCATGTCATGGATCATCAGGTTTGTCATCTGAAGAGGAAGTATCATAGTTGGAGTCAGCGGAGGTGTCAGAATCTTCTTCATCTTCGTCTTCTTCTTCTTCTTCATCGTCTGCCGCTTTATTTTTTGTTTTCATCGTTGTATCCTTCTGGCACTGCCGGTGAAGGGCTTATAGTTCGTCGAAAGCCACTTGCACATGCTCATGTGTTTCAAGCAGTGTGTTGTGGGTTTCTGTAAGATCTGAATATCTAGCCTCAGCGGAGAGGAGTCGTGCAGTAAGGTATGTCACCTGAGCTCGTAATTGGTTGATTTCATTATTTGACGACTCCTCTTGGCAGCTATGGAGTTGTGCAAGGGTGGTGTTGATGTCGTCCAAGCATGTGCTAAAAGCAATTTGTTGCTGCTTAAGCTCGCACATGGTCTCAGGTAGATGTTGAGTCTTTGCAGAGATCCTATCAACTTGCTGAGCTAATGCTACTTGTTGGCTTTTCACCTCAAGCACCAGCTGTGGCAGTTGTTGTAGGCGGTCGTCGATGTGTTTGACTTGCGTGGCCGCTGCTTCCTGCTGTTGGTGAATACTTGAGAGGATGCCTTGTAAGGCGCGGTTTTGCTCGTCGATCTTGGTGACCGATTTAGTAAGACCTTGCACACAAGAGAAAATAGATTGCATTATGTTAGAAGGGTTGGTGAGGAGGTTTCAGATGGGGATGACATCAAATTGACGTCCGAATTCCTCACCAACATTTGTAAAAGGGACCCCAGTTATGGATGGGTGTGGTGGCTGGGGTCGGGGTGGAAGGACGGTAGTGCCATGTGAAAAAGACAATGTGGATGGTCCCTCGAACTACGTGGTGACTGTAGATGGAGTCACCAGTGGTGTCGGGGTGGCGGATGGGAAGGGTGGTGACATTTGGGGAGAGAAGGGTGGAACTGAGAATGTCGAGGGAAAAGCGGTGGAGGTGGAGGTGAAGGAGGTGAAGTCGGGTGTTGAAGTGGGGAATGTGATGCCCAAAGAGAAAAAGGGTGGAGCGAAAGATGTGGGTGGTGGTGTGGTTGCAGAGAAAGGAAATGTGGTGGACATCATTGTGGAGAATGATGGGAGAGTTGTGGATTGTGGAATAGTGGAGGATGGTAGCGTGGTGGGGGTGATGGTGGAGGTAAGTTCAACATTTAGACTCATGATGAAGGAGTCTAGTGATGAGGTGATGGTATTTTCTTCGGGGAGGGGGGTTCTACCTCTAGATTTGGTTTTGATGTCGCCGTTCCCGACAGCTTTTGTGTCTATAAACGTGGTGTGATTCCGCTATAGGTGCAACACACTAGACGATTTGAATCGACTAGATGCGCCCCACGAGGTCGGAACACACGTGATGGGAATTTGCTTTCGAAATTTATAAACCTAACTAACACACCTACTTCTACTAAAACAACTACACCCGCAAGCGCACGGGGTCGTGTCGTAGTATAGGAAGGTGGCAAGTATATGGTCGATCCACATGGAAAAGAGGGGGCACTAGAGCTAGGTTAGTTTAGCTAGGTTCCTACTGCGGAGACTAGGGTTAAGGGTTTAAAGGTTGATTTGATTGTTAAACTACTATGAACAAACAATCAATTAAAAATAAGAATGAAATCTATGTTAACCCTAGACTAGATTAAGACTAAGCAAGCAAGAAAAGACTAAGCTATGCATGAAAAGGCAAGTTACACTAAGGCAAGCAAGAGAGAAGCAAAAGAGCAATTAAAGAGCTAAGCTAGCATGAATAAGGAAAGATCAAGGAAAGAAGCTAACTAAGCAAGAAAAGAACTAATTAAGCTAAGCAAGCACAAAACTAGGGTTTTAAGCAATAAAGAGAGGTGTGGGCTGTTTAGGGGTATGAAATTATCACTTAAGTTGGGGGGTGACATATAAACATTATGATTTCATTTAGATCATCCAAACCAAACAACATGTTAGAGTCTAATGGATTAACCTAAGCTACTAACTGGCCATGGATATGCTAGGTTGTGTATAGGGGAACTAGTCCCTAACACCCCCTACTACCCTTACGAGGCTCAATTGGGTTAGGGGTTAGGTTCAATCCAATTAGAGTCTAATCAAGTCTAGGTTTCTAGATTATACATTCTTAGGGCAATTAGGGGCCGAGGGTAGTAATGGGGGGGGTGAAATTAGGGTTTTGGACTCCAATTCCCCCACATTCTAGCCTTGAGAAGGCTCCATGCTAATTGCACTAGAATTGCCTAATCTAGCTACTTAGATCTCTCACTTAGGTTTAGGGAGATTGATTAGGATGTAGGAAGGTGGGAGGCAACCTAGGGATCCAATAATTGGACCTAGGGGCAAATCCCAAAATTCACACATATAAGCAATTTGCCTAAATTCTTAAGTGATTTCACACACACATCAACAAGCAATCCATGGAGAATGAGATGCAAATAGAATATAATCATTAACAGATGGAATTACAACATTTACATGTCATTATCCCCTAACATGGTATCAAAGTAACATAATTTCCCCCAAACAGCCCACCCAAGGGGGCCTAGCTACTCATGGAAATGGAAAATACAAAAAGAAAGGGGAAAGAGGTAGAAGAAGCCATGGAGCTTGGTGTAGATGAAGCAATATTCCTCTCCAGTAGCTGCAGGATATCCTCCTCCCTCCTTCAAGGATGAAATGATGTGGAATGATGAAAGGAAGTGGATGGAAGGCTTAGATATGGGGGTTATGTGGTGGAAATGGTGAAATGGTGAAATGGAGTGGATTTGAGGTGGATATGGAGTGGAATGGAGTGGGTGGTGATTTTGGGGAGCTGGGAAGGGGTAGAAGGTAGATAGCCCCGTGCTCCAGCCGCCACCTAGGTATATATAGGTGTGGGGGAAGCACTAGGTTAAATAGGGGCAAAATGGGCAAAATAGTGAAAACTAGGTGAGTTTTGTGAGTAGCACGGCCGTGGTGGGTAGGGTAGGCCACGGTCTTGGTGGACGGAGCACGGTCGTGGGTTTATTCCATCAAAGTTACAGGGTTTTGGCCGATTTTGGGCTGAAAAGGCCACGGCCGTGGTGGTCACCACGACCGTAGTGGAGGTGGTGTGCCAGGGTCGTGGTGTCTGGCACGGCCGTGGTGGGCTTGGTGGAGGTGGTCGTGGTGCTGCTGCACGACCGTTTTGCTCTGCTGTGCCACGGCCATTTTTTGGAGCACGGCTGTGGTGTCTACCCATTGCACGGTCGTGCTGCTCTGCACGGCCGTGCTGCTCTCTGCTTCACTTGAATGTTGAACCTGTTGATTTCTAAGTAACCTAGCATGACCGTTCTGTGGTACCACGGCCGTGCTGAGTCCTGGATCATCACTTTAACTTGGATCTTTGGTTTTTCTTAGACTTCTTTACTTCAATTGATCTTTGGCCACTAGGGGTAGGTCGAGGGAGCATCATACTTCACTTTGGGCCTCTCCAAGTGTAGAGGAACCCTAGGATCGCCCCTTCTCTCTCTCTTCCATCAAGCGTGGTCCAAATGCCTAAAAAACATGCAAATAATGTCCATAAGTGCATTTTATACAAATAAGCATACTAGGGGTGATGACATGCAATCTAATAGGTATAGATGTGATTGAAGAGCAAAAAGACATAAGATTAAGCCCTAAAATAGGGCTGAATCACCACCCCAAACTTAAAACATATTTGTCCTCAAGTATGCTCCAACTCAATCTCTCTACAAACTTTCACAAAAAGAAATGACAAATGCAATATAAAAGACGATTTTTCTGAATGGGATCAAAGATGACTAAGTACATGCATTTCACCTCTCTCCTCTCCTTCTTTCACAATCCAATCATGAAAAGAGCACAAAGCATATGAACTTCAAATATAGCGCATAGAATACACAAGTTATCCTTATTTCTTCCATTAAGTTCTGGGTAAACCGTTTCATGGTGGCATTAATCAAGAATGACTAGGAGAGTTGTTTCACATTCATGCATTCAATCTTATATCTCAAATCACACCAAATGACCCACGTGGCTGCGGAAAAGGGTAAAATGATCTAAGTTTGATGTTTCCTAGCTCAATGGGTATGAAAGTGGAAGAAAGGGTTGCGGTAAGATTTTTGGGAGTGTTTTTACACACTCATCTTTTCTTTATTTGAATGCTCTTAAACAGGAGCATCCTTTTATTTTATTTTGCTTTTCTTTTTCTTTTCTTTTCTTTTTCTTGCCCTTGGTGTAGATAGGGCATATGGTGGATAGAGTGAAGCAGGGAGATAAAGATATGGCCACCCAAAACTTTTGGAGGTGGCCAAGGATGATTATGTGCACTAGGGCATCTTTTTATGAGGCGGAGGGGTATGAAGATGGTGGAAGAATAGTCGAGTCAAAGAGGGGTCATTGGTATGATTTTACACATAAGACATCCTGCATGATAATTAATCCAACACTTCACCCAAGATATCACACCACATGAATGAACAAAATGAAATTGATATATCAAACAAGCAATTCCACAAACACTAAGTGTTCAAAGCTTGCTCAATTTCACAATTCAACCAATTCAATCACAATCCTAAGAGAGGTGATGCACATGTAAAAAGTCAAACAATGATACCACTTAGCAACAAACAATGGTGATTCACTTGCATTTGTCAAAGGTCAACATTTTAATTCAAAACGGTAGAGATTGGGTCAAAACACAATTTTTAGACAAGAAATTCCAAATTTGGACAAAATTGGCCAAAATGGTGCCAAGTTTCCTCCAATCACCTCTAAGCCTATATTATTGAACTTAAAACAGCAAACAAGCAAATCCTAGCTAAAACATGCAGAAATTACCAAAAATCTACATGATATGAAATGCATGGCAAAAAGAGCAAAAATTTTGAAAATTACGCAAAAAATGACAATAAGGTAAACTACATGGAATGCAGGTGTGCAAAGTAGTAAAATTCTAGACTAGATAGAAGGACAAGCAAAAGAAATGAAAAACAACAAACAAAAAAAGTAAAATAGCAGATGAGATGCAAAAATGAGTGAAAGAAGAATGAGGGAATACCGCCCTACCACTCCAAACTTTTGAACCATGTTGTCCTCAGCATGACACTAAAGTCTAGGGTGATAGGGTAGATGATCACTGCGGAGGTGGTGGAGGTGCTCCTCCCTACCTATAGTAGGCGCCCCAGTAGTCAGATTGTGGAGGCGGATAGTTGTCCTGGAATGCTGACAAAGAACCCCACCAATCTTCACCCCACTGCGGGTTCCTCTGGGCCTGCGCATTTTGGAAATGATAAAGGTGGTTGACCTGATAATGCATCTGCTGGTGGTCCAACCACATGGCATCCTGAGTCCTATGAATGCCCTCCTGTGCCTGTAAAATCCTCTCCTGCATCTCCTGAATGTTCTCCAGCTGTGCATGAATGGTACCCATGTCATATACATTCAATGAAGGCTGTTGTGGCTCTGACGCTCCTATTCTTTCTTCTCTTTGCCTCACCCATCTTGCCGCTCTCTCCTCTGCCATCCGCCTCTGCTCTTCCGCCTGTGAAGGCTCTCCTAGACCCCCTGCAAACCTCACCTTAGGGATCGCCTCTCCTTTGGGGTTCTCCTCCTCGTACCTCCTCAACTTTTGTAGAAAATCTGGCGTTGGTCCATACTGTGCCATGAGGGGAGGAGTATGGTATGGCAGCTCTAATGCGACTCTTGGGTAGGGTGGGTTGATTTGGTAAATGATCTTCTGATCTGTAACCGTAATCATGGATGAGCGAGCCAGGTAGTGCAAATCAACCAACTTGCCACCCTCTGCCTTTGTATATCCTGTCATGTCATGCCCCAAGGCAGTGGCAATAGATGTTACAATCCCTCCCATTACAAATGGATTTTTGCTCTTGGACGGGATTGTCCTCATGTGATCAATCAATAACGCCCCCAGGTTCACATGTCTCTCTTTTGTCATCCAACCAAGCACAAAAAGATCTTTGTTGGTGCAGCTACCTTGATTTTCATACCTGCCAAAGATGATGTTTTCCAACACCTTCTGGACATAGCAGAGAAATGGGCTATGAATACCACTTGTCTTTGATTTCCCTGCTACAAAAGTACTTTGGCCGGTGAAGCACTTCCACATGGCTGTATACGTGGAACTAGAGTCATTTTCTATCTTTCCTCGATCTAGGAGGGCAGCCATCTTTCCACTTGGGGCAAAAATCTGATTTAACATCTCTGAGGTTATCTTCCACCTCTTATCCCCAATCGTTACCTTAATTGCATTCTCGCCATCATTTGTTGCTTTCTCTAGCATGGCAAAGAACTTCTGCGTTAACTTGATGTATGATTCCTGGTGCAACATCAATATCTCAAATAGCCCCAATTTTTCCATCAACTCTTGAAAATAGGCATAGAACCCCATTGCCTCCATTGACGCTTGGCATGTGTATTGAGTAGCTAGCACTCTGTGTGTCAGGCACCCTGGGTGCTTGGGCTCCTTTGCCCTGCTTGTAGTAACCTCTAGATGTGAAAGCAGGTGTTGTGGCGGGCTTGGTTGCTACTCAACTTCAGGAATATCAGTATCATCTTCATTAGCTAGCATGAGCCGTCAACGTTGTCGTGGCCGCAACACGGGTTGCGGCTGTGCCGCGGAGGAGACGGACGGTCGTGCGGCTAAAACTGATGGCCGCGCAGCTGAGGCGGAAGGTCTCTCAGATGAGATGGAGTGTCGGGAGGCAGACGACGGTGGCTGCGATGAAGATGGTGCCCCCCGCTGTGGCTGTTCGGAGGCTTCTTCAGCAATAGGCTCCACAGTGGCATCCAATTCCGCCTCCACCAACTGGGGTGGTTGTTCCTTGGCTTCCTTTGGTAGGGGATGACACCCCTAGTCTTCTCTACTGCCTTCCTTGCAAACTTCTTCATTCTTGCTCAAAAATGGAGGTGGAATTAGAAAAAAATGGATTTCTCCGAAGAACGGGGCTGTTGGGGCGGAATGGAGAGAAAGTGGTGCGTTTGTGGATGGAAATGGGTGGGATTAGGAGATTAAGGTAGTGGAAATGGTAGGGGAATGATTGGGAATGGTTTGGGAGTGATTTGGTGAGGATACGAGTGCTGGAGAAGGTAGGCGGAGTGCTGCACGGGCGCTAGGGCGCAGAACACGGCCGTTCTATTCTTCGGAGAAATGAGCAAGTGAATAGAAGTTTTGCAAATTCTGACTTAAAGCTACTGGAATCGGGATGCTGCACGGCCGTGCTACGCGGCATGACCGTGGTGTCTTCGTGTACCACGGCCGTGCTGCCTTGCACGGCCATTCTACCCTAGTTCAAAACTTAGTCGATTTTCTCAATTTTCTGATCATTTCCTTGTTGAATGTGAGTGCACCACCACGACCGTGTTGATGTACCACGGCCGTGTTGGGCACTGTAACAGCAGTATGGCACTCAAATCTTGTTCAAACATAAAAAATGATCTCAAGTTGATATTCTATTGACTCTTTGTCAAAAATTCATCTATTCTTCTTCATTTCACTCTGTTCTCACCTACACATATCAAAACTATACAAAAACTATCAAATATGAGTGTGCATGTGTGCTTTCTTAGAAAAATGTAAAAACAAAGCAAAAGTATTAAAAATGTAGATTGGGTCAAAAATTACCAAACCTAGGTGGGTTGCCTCCCACAAGCGCTGAGTTTCTTGCCTTCAGCTAGGTTTCTTGGTGATTCTTCATTCATTCATCCGTTTGGCATTCTCATGTGTCCATTCTTGCAAAACATGCATCCTTCCTTTGCACTCAATCTACTTTCCTCATCCCTCTGATCACAATAATCATCATTAACTTCTTCACCTTGATTTCCTTCTCTCAAATGCCCATTTGGACTTGTGAAGTGACCATGTCCAATATCCCTATCTCGGACTTTCCGGGTTGGGGTCTTGTACATGTTGATGCTGATCTTCATGTCCATGAATGAGACTGTCATGGTGCCACTACGCACATGAATGTAGGCATCTGCTGTAGATAAGAACAGCCTTCCCAAGATGATGGGAATCTTCCTATCCTTCTGCTCCATATCAAGTACAATGAAATCCGTCGGGAACACTGCACCATTTTCTTTGTCTATCATCACCAAGACATCATCCACTCTACCCCTGAGCACTTTTATGGATCTATCTGCCAACTAGAGAGTGCAATGTGCCGTCTTCAACTTGCCTAAGTCCAGCTCAACATAGACATGATATGGCATCAAATTCACACTAGATCCCAAATCAAGTAAGGACATGTCTATGCGATGTCCCCCTATGTAACTAGGTATGAGTGGGGCTCCTGGGTCCTTTCTCTTTACGGGAAGTGAGTGTTGTATGATGGAGCTCACTTGTTCAGTCAATCTCACCTTCTTTGGAATCCTCCCCGTTGACCTTCTTTTCACAGTGCATAGGTTCTTGAGGAACTTGGAATATGATGGGATTTTCTTGATAGCATCCAATAGTGGAATGTTCACCTTTACTTGGTGAAACACCTCAAGAATATCAACATTGTGCTTTTGCCTCCTTTTCAATTCTGGTGGCTCATCTAGTGCTTCTAAAAATGGAGGATCACTAGTTTTTGCCGCACTTACATGAACATGAGGCGGAATGCTAGGGATGGTAGGACCTACAAAAGGGATATGTGGTGGATCACATGGAATCCCAAACTCAACATGCGGTATCACAACATCATCTTCAGCAATATCAATCACGGTATCACCACTTGGCTGCCTTTGCTTTGCTTTATCAACCTCTCTTTGACTTGCGGGCTGCTCAAGAGTTTTCCCACTCCTTAGAACTGTCACAACACTACATTGCTCATGATGGGGAGAGGGAGCATGTTGTGGATGTGGAGGAGGTGGGGGTGACACTTGGGGTTGAAACTGAGGTGGAGAAGAGGATTGAGGGGGAGGAGAGAATTGGGGTTGGAAAGTGAAGTTTTGGGAAAATTGAGGTGGTGAAGGTGGTGGAGGAGTGTAAGGCTGGGGATAGCCTTGGAAGGAGTGAATGGGATGCACTTGCATGGGGGGTGGACTGTAGAAAACTTGTGAAGAGGGCATGGGTCCACTTGCTTCATGGTGGCTCACGATGGGTCTTGAAGACAATTTTTCCTCTTAGAGAGCGATTATAGAAGATAGTTGCTCTATTCTCTCTTCTAACCTTGCAACATCCCTTTGAACATCATCAAATACTTTCAATCTGGAGAGAACCTTTTCCTCAAACCTTGAGCTATATGTGGGACTTTGTGGTTCCTGGTAGCTATAGGAGTGAGATGTCTTCTTTTCTTCCCCATAGAACTCAATAGAATTGACCGGGTGGCAAGGAGCATTTGTCACCTGGTTCTTCATGAAGTTCACCATGTCACCAAGAATCTTCATCACTTGAGGGCTTGAGTCATCATGAGTAGGAGGTGTCTCACCAAAGGCATACCCCCTTTCATTCATCATGCTAGAAGCTCGAATTATTGATCCTTCAGCCAACTTCTCAAACAAAGGCCATATCTTCTCAGGTGGCCTAGCCATGAAAACTCCTCCACAAGAAGAGTACACTGTGTCTTGGTCCTTTAGAGACAAACCAGAGTAGAATGATTGAACTAGCTGCCACAAAGGGATCTCATGGTGAGGACACTCTCACAACAACTTCTTGAATCTCTCCCATGCATTATGAAACTGCTCATTGCCAATTTTGGCTAAAACTTGTCACGGAACGCCGCATTTGTGTCAACCTTGCTATAGAGTAGAATTGTCTCAAGAAAGCATTCTTCATTGTTTCCCAACTCATGATGTCCTTTCTTGAGTCATACCAGTCTTTAGCTCTATCTTTGAGGGAGAAAGAGAACAAGGTTAACCAAATTGTATCATCACTAGCCATCGACGTCCTGAAGGTGGAGCATACTTCAAGAAAGGAGTCCAAGTGCTTGTAGGGGTTCTCACTCTCTGAGCCGTAGAAGATGGGAAGGAGCCCAAGAAGACCTGGAGGAATAGAGAATTGCTCCCCTGGCATCTGATCAACCCTGCTAGCAATTGGCGATTTGTAGTTGCTAGGCATGAGGTAGTCTTGAAGCGGCTTGTGAGGTGCACTTTGGTCTTCCATCTTGTTTCCTCCCAAATGGCTTGTCACATGCACAAAGCACAACCAAACAAAAGAAAACAAGTTAGTAAACCAATATACACAAGAAATGCAAAGAAAAATGAATAAAGAATAGCAATGATGAGGGCAGTAGGAAAAGTCAAAGAAAAACTAACTAGCTAGGCCGAGCGCCTCTATTCCCCGGCAACGGCGCCAAAAAGCTTGGTGTGATTCAGCTAGAGGTGCAACACACTAGCCAATTTGAATCGACTAGATGCGCCCCACGAGGTCGGAACACACATGATGGGAATTTTCTTTCGAAATTTATAAACCTAACTAACACACCTACTTCTACTAAAACAACTACACCCGCAAGTGCACGGGGTCGTGTCGTATTATAGGAAGGTGGCAAGTATAGGGTCGATCCACAGGGAAAAGAGGGGACACTAGATCTAGGTTAGTTTAGCTAGGTTCCTACTGCGGATACTAGGGTTAAGGGTTTAAAGGTTGATTTGATTGTTAAACTACTATGAACAAACAAGAAATTAAAAACAAGAATGAAATCTATGTTAACCCTAGACTAGATTAAGACTAAGCAAGCAAGAAAAGACTAAGCTATGCATGAAAAGGCAAGTTACACTAAGGCAAGAAAGAGAGAAGCAAAAGAGAAATTAAAGAGCTAAGCTAGCATGGACAAGGCAAGATCAAGGAAAGAAGCTAACTAAGCAAGAAAGGAACTAATTAAGCTAAGCAAGCACAAAACTAGGGTTTTAAGTAATAAAGAGAGGTGTGGACTGTTTAGGGGTATGAACTTATCATTTAAGTTGAAGGTGACATATGAACATTATGATTTCATTTAGATCATCCAAAACAAACAACAAGTTAGAGTCTAATGGATTAACCTAAGCTACTAACTGGCCATGGATATGCTAGGTTGTGTATAGGGGAACTAGTCCCTAACACCCCCTACTACCCTTACGAGGCTCAATTGGGTTAGGGGTTAGGTTCAATCCAATTAGAGTCTAATCCAGTCTAGGTTTCTAGATTAGACATTCCTAGGGAAATTAGGGGACGAGGGTAGTAATGGGGGTGAAATTAGGGTTTTGGACCCCAATTCCCCCACATTCTAGCCTTGAGAAGGCTCCATGCTAATTGCACTAGAATTACCTAATCTAGCTACTTAGATCTATCACTTAGGTTTAGGGAGATTGATTAGGATGTAGGAAGATGGGAGGCAACCTATGGATCTGTTACAACCCCAATTTTGGGTTCATTTGCTGAGAAATGTAATTTCTCATATTAAAGATAAATTAACAAATAATGAATGGATGCATGATTTTCGTTTAAAATAGCCTTGTTGATTTATTTGTGGGCTTTATTGGCTATTGGGCCCAATAACAAGGATATTCAATTAATTGATGAATAAATGAGAATTTGAGATAAGAAAGGTGTGGAAACCTCTAGAAGGAAAATCCAAAGAGGGATTTCGTGCCACATAGGTTCCTTGTGTTCCAAGGAGTCCAAAGTTGCAATATAATGTAAAAAGAGAAGAAAAATATCAATTAAGTATTTCCTTGTTAATAAAGAAATTGAAAACATTGATAAAATATGGAAAACAAGTGAAAAGAGGTATAATTGAGTTATCCTTTGTGGAATTTCGTGTTCCAAGGATTCCTAATGATAAAAGGAATACCAATGAGGAAGATAAAAGAGAAATAAAGAGAAATTCTCAAAAAGAGATATTTTAAACAAGATAATGAGGAATAATAAAGAATAATGCATATTGATGCATTTAAGGATAATGAGTATTTATTAAAAAGGAATTTCGAATTCTTGAGTTCCTTGGGATCCAAGGAAACCCAATGAAGAGGAAAGAAAGATCAAATACCAAAATTGCAAAATAAAGGGATAATGAGAATACATAATTAATGGATTATGTAAATTGGTTAAAAAGAAAGTATTTCCTATTTAAGAAGATATATATATATATATATATATATATATATATATATATATATATATATTCGTGGCTAATGGGTTAAAAAGCAAGTCAAAAGAGAATAAGGAAAAATATTTTCGTATTTCTATAAATCCAAGGAATATGTTGTTTTAAGAAGATGACTAAGATAGGGAAACTTGCTTATTTAGTGTAGGAATATAATTCCTATTAGGACTGAGTTTTTTTCCTTCGTGGGCAAGCAAGATGGGATGTGACTACCCTCCTTTATAAAAGGGTAAACCCTTTGGATGAGCCCAAGTAGTGCACTTGCGTCTCTCTCTCCTCTCCATCTTCTTTATCGTGAAAACCCTAGTCTTGGAGACTAGAGCAACCCTGGAGCGACCAGGGGTTGAGGAGTCACCTGGTTGGAGGCTGGACGCTTCTACTACAACCTCGAACAGATCGTCTGCCGACCCAACACCTCTGGCGCCGCGCAACTCCGGTTTTGGGTCTGCAAACTGCAGAAAATGCAGCTGCTATTGCGGGCCACTTTGTGCTCGAGTGTGGCCACTTTGGTCATGTCCAGAGGGTGCCTTACGTCCGCCAAGGTGCAGGGAGGTCGGGGCGGCCATGGGCTTGGATGCTCGGGCTGTAGGGGAGGAGCAGCAGCCGTGCCAAAGCGGCTAGGGCCCCGTCGGGAGGTTGAAGAAGACAAGGGCACTTTTGACGTTTTTAACCCTCCGGGATGTGAAGAAGAAACAACTTACGCAGGGGCAGTTCGGTCATTCAATTATATTTCCCAAAGCAGCAGCCAACGTAGCATGGAGAGGCCTGCGTGGCAGCCTCTCATTGGCCGGGGTAAGTAGATTTTGTTAAATTCATATCTCCTCAACCGTAGCTCGGATTAGCACGCATAAAATATGAATTTTGCTCAAAAAAACGAGGAGAATCTATTAAAAATATAAATGGAACCTGATTATGCTTTCAATTCAAAAAGTATATATAGAGATACTATCTGTAATGGTTTAATCAATGAAAAACCCTAACCTTTGATGATTAATGTGATTAGAAGGGTTTAATTGATGATTAATGTTGATATTAGCCTGTTAATGATAAAAAGGAACATTAAGAATAAAAAGGATGAGTTTTGTACGTAAGTAGCTTAATTGAGAGTTCATGAGCATAAATAAGCTTTAATGGGCCTTGAAACCCTAATGTTGATTAATTCGACTATTAATGGCTTTAATTGACTAATTTCATGATTAAGGTTGGAATATTATATTTTGAGCATTAAAGTCACTAATTTGTGAAAAGATAACCTTAATATAGAAATTAGGGTTTCGGATTGAATCAAGGTAGAATTAATACTAAATAGAGTTCATATGGAATTAGACCATAACAAATTATGAGTTGTTAATCCGAAAGGAACTAAAGGTGATAATTGAGTCTAATGACCTTGAAATAACTTAAAAGGATAAAGAAGGTAGTTTTGGTATAAAAGAGAAATAATCAACTTTAATTGGGCTTATGGTGTTGAAATTAGGGTTTATGAACTAAGAGAGCATTTAATATGATAAAAGCATTATGGAGGCAAAAACCCTAATAAAATCCTAATGTGGTTTAGAAAACCTAAGGTGGAATCCAAGTCTAGCTTTAGAATGTTCTGGATAAATTATAACACTTGGATGTCATGCATTAATTTCAGGATACTTGTTGATTGCTTATTGATTGATTCTTTATCCTTATTGCTTGGACAATCAAGTTGCTCTGGATCAGGTATGTGGTTACGCTTATGAATAACTGCATTAGTTTCCCGCGTGGTTGCCGGATGATTGATCGCATTGACTGCAAATTATCAGTTTGGATGTTCATATTTGCATATTATAAAGTCACTATGATTATCACATTAATAATAGAAGTATGGATTCTCGCACCTACATGCCACCCTGATGGATGATACCAAAGGTCAGGCCCAGATGGGTAGACCAATGGACACCTTGAGTGGTGACCCCGGGCACCAAGAAGGTGGCCTATGATATTGCATGACTAGTGGGCACCATGAGTGGTGACCCCCAGGCACCAAGCTCGGGATTGAGAAGGTGGCCTTAAGTCATTGGCAAAGGGAACCCTAAGGTGGGTATGCCAGGGTTAGGGCAAAAGCGGTGGAGAATGTCATACTGAAAAGTGTAAATTGGCTTGTTAAATAATTTGATTGTGATTATTAAGTTGTTAGCCATATGTGCAAACTTTTGGTTGTCCCCACATACCAGTATATTTCGATATACTGACCAACATTTTGTTTGTCGGCGTTTTAGGTACAAATGAAAAGAACAAATAGTAAAGTGGCATATGTGGAATTAAATGAGAAGTAACATACACAAGAGGATTAGTTAGAGTAACATCTTCATGGATAGAAGTTTAGAAATCCCAGTTTTTCCAAGGTAAGAAAGGTTTTATTTTATACCAGTTTTCAGTTTAGTTGGTAAAGTTTATTAATTATTACTGATTATTTGTCGAACCTTTGATCCTGTTAATTAGATAACGGCTCTGACCTTCGGGTCTCCCTTAATTGGGGGTTACTGGGAGGCGGGGTCGTTACAATTGGTATCAGAGCATAGGTTCCTCATCTAATCTTTAATAATTATTGAATTTTACAAATTCTATAGAACCCAAGGGAGTTATTAGAGGATTATCCGAAAGACAGAGGTGTCTAGAAAAGGATCACGACCAGGGGCTGGCAAGATTTTCCTCCGCACCGCTAGTCGGAATACGAGGACTCCCAGATCCGTGTGACTGCCTGGCCAAAGTCTTAGGGTATGAATCGAAATAAGATACCTTTAGGACTCTCTCATCTTGTTCAAATTCTATCAAGGACCTTAAGGATTAGGATTTTCTCTCTCTTCCCCTCACCCTCTTGAGGTATGGGTAAGGTTGATAAGGACTAAGGAATCCTCCATCAAATTAATAAAAAGCATGTAAATAAGATGTCATGGACATAAGCTTAATAGAGTAAGCGTAAAGGAATAGATACATGCTTAGGTCGTATGACACGAGTTGTCATTACCCTCAGGAGAGACCTGAGGATAGACCTCCTTGGTAGGAGGATAAGTAGAGAGAGTTAGGTCTAGAGGTAGAGACCTCCATTAAAAGTAGAAACCTAGCACGTCCTTTGAGGATGATTTTAACCCTAACCCTAAATGAAGGTTAGAGAAAAAGATGACATGATGAGCTAGATGTCATGGTTGACCGAGTGTTTGGCTGGACATGCCTTTGGGATGCCATAAGAGGTTAGATGACCTAGTTCCTTTGGTGACCCAACCCTGGAGAGGGTCGTGCATGGTTGAGCGGTGGATAGCTCCTTCATGGATGAGGTTATAGAAGAACATATATAAACCTTATGGGGTGTTGCAAGAAGGATATATCTTGCACCCAGAGTACGTCAGTGGTACGGTAGTAGGTTGAAACCCTGGCCAGAAGGGCACAATGGATGGCTTACGAGGTAAGCATATGGATAATCTAGAGCCGAACATGAGTTGAGCACCAGCTTCACCCACATAGGGGTATGCTTGTGAGCATGAGCCTTTAGAGAGAGAGGACATCGAGTAGTATGGCTGGAAGTCGAGTTAGCTCAAGAAAGAGAAAGCAGTAACCAAGCAAAAAGGGTTGGAAGCTTAAACATGAGGCTCAATGGGGAATTGAGGATGATGCGACCTAAGTGGATGATAGTGGTTGCCTTATGTTTGATCCCTGAAGGCTGATAATATCTTGAAGAACCTTCTGGTACCCATGGCATAAGTGACTACCTGCTGGATGAGGTAAAGAGTACCTTAAACACTGAGGAGGGTTAAGTAACCAGTTGTGAGGCTTTATACCTAGATGGTTGTCCTTGAGGGGGACTTGACCTTGTGGTGTTGCTCTTATGAAAGGATCATGGAAGTACATGACATACCTGGGATATGCTTGATTCATGGTTAAGAGTTTGAGCATGCAGTGGGATACCCAAAGGATAATCTAGGGATCCTAGGCCTAAGAGGGGAAGCAGTGTATCCAATGCTCATGGTGAGATTTGAGTCTCTATAGTTTCGAGCATGGTACTCTCAATATGTAGAGGTAAAGGAAACCCCTTAAGGTAAGGGTATGTTTGATGACCCCCTCACAAATAAGTTGATTTGATGTTGAGGAAAGAGAACAGGTATGACCTAGCATGGTTTAATAAGTGACCTACTTGTGCCTTAGTAGTTGTTGGGTTAGGCATGTTCATGTGAATGTAAACCCTAAGAAGGTTGTTACCTTGTTGTCAAGAGTTGTAGTTACCTCCCATCCTGGGAGAGCGACCCTTTGGTAGAAAGTTTACCAGTTTGATTGGTTTTGAGATAACCTAAGGAGGTTTTATAGGACCCTGAGAAAGCTAAGTGAAAAGTACATGGCATGATATTGAACCTATAGACCCATAGTTAATCATCTCTAAGTGCATATGGATGTGTTACCATGAAGGTGACCGGTATGGGGCCTGACCAAGGTAGGCAGGTTGCCATGATCCCTGAGAAAGGATGAAAGTCAGCTCATGAATGCAGAGAGAGATGATGAAGGATTGGGTACGGTTCTAAGTTGAACATGTACTATGTTAGAATCCTAAGTCTATCCAAGGGTCAGGTAGGGATAAGACCGATGGAAGAAGGATTTGCCTAATTCCCTAGTTTCACATGACCATAGGGTCGGGAGGTAACAACTATCATTGTCTGAGGGCCATGGGTTAGGAGATTGATCACCTTCATGAACTCAGGGGACCCAAAAGGCAGATGAGTAGGGCACTCTCTGGATGCATAAGGGAAGAGGGATGACACCAAAAGTACCGGCACCCTATAGACCTAGAGGAGATGACCTAGGATTATGTTTGACCAAGTAAGTCTGAGACCAGTTTCCCTAGAAGTAGTGTGGATATCATGATGTTTGTGATATAGAGACATAAGCTGCATGTTTCAACTTGGATTTGAAAGTGTACGGGCAAGGTGGGCTGTACCATCTCTACTTTTGGAATAGGAAGAACTCTGTATTTGGACTGCAGCCAAATGCTTATTTCTTCTTGTTATGGGAGTGAGAGATAGGATAGTACGCATGCCTTACACCAAGGATAAAGATGATATAAGTTGGAACGTTGCTACAAGGGATAATGATAGAAATGATAACATACCTTTGTGGAGTGAATGATACATTGATGGTTTACAACCACTAAGAGTATTAAGGAAATCATCTTGTGAGGATGTTTTATCATGAGCTATGCAAAATTTTTAAAGTGGATTTGAATCACCATGAGGATGAGCTCAGAGTTTCTGGATGAAGACAAACATAGAGGTTGAGACGAGATGATAAGTATAATACATAGAAGTGTATGTTACCTAACACTTAAGGATGAGAGGTGGTAATGAATTCTCTAGTTGAGATATAGCTGCCTAGTTAGCTGGAAGCTAGAAGAAGTGGAGGTTGTTTGGCTAACCCTAAGTTTGGAAAGAAGATGTGTTTTGATATGTTGAACAAGTTAATGGTCGTTTGGTTAGCCAGTTTAGTCCTTGAGGTAGTAAAAGGATGGTAATAGAACCTCAGGTACACTTTTTGGATAGGAAGGTAATAAAACCCTGATAAAAGTAATTTAGGGTTTCTGAGGTATCAATTTTGAAGAATCATGACTTACAGAAGATCATGGTTTTAAGATCATGATACACCTTGATACTACAAAGATAGTAAGTGATGGTAGCATTCTGGATGCTTAAAACAATGTTGCATGTAGCATGTGGCCATGCAAGCCAAGAGGTGAAGGACGAACACCATTAACCCAGTGCATGGATATAAAGTATAAAGAGTTCCCGAGAAGGAATGAGAGTTCATCATTATGGATGTTGTGAGTCTCTCCTAGACCAAGAAGGTCAAGATACAATATGGGTTATGGTAGATCGCCTTACCTAGATGACATGAGAAAGGAAGAGTTCTGTCAAGGGACAGATCTGGTTGAACTACATATGAAAAGAGATGGTTCGACTACACCATGATGTGAATTCAAAAGTTTTTGATGTGATCCCAGAGTTCACTTCCATGAGGTGGAAGTAGATACATGAAGAGCTCAGTGTTTGTACAGTTAATCACCCCATACTAATGGACAATATGATCCGGACTAGAGGGTCTGATGAGAGTATGTGTGCTCATTTAGAGTGATACATAGAGGCAGTTCTTAAGATGTGATGTTAACCACCATAGCCTTTATCGGGATACAAGAAGTTCTATAAGGAGGTTGTGTCGGTCACCACTTCATTATGATGATATTGGTGAAGGAGGCCTCACGAAGGTCAGAAAAGAACCCCAGGTGGTGCAGATGAAGTCGCTTTGATCGTGCAATGGCTGAGAGAGAGCCCAATGGTGACATGAGTCACGAGCTGATGCAAAGTAGACTGACATACAGTTCACTGTGGAAGAATATAATGTGAAAATCCGACCCCTCTAAGCTACAGCTAAGAAAGCTGAGTCCCCGATATATGGGTCCATTTGAGATGGATTGGTGGAGATGGTTGTGTCTGACCTTACCCCTCAGGATAGAATGATGTGTTGCATGAGTCCGATCTAGAGCACTATGTGAGGTACCCAAGCCATGTGTTAAGCCCTGAACCTATTCAGCTTTTGAGAGGCTGAAATGTCCTGAGTCACCTATGAGGGTACGATATACCAAGGTAAGAAAGAACTCAGATGGAAGAATATGAGATAATGAAGGTTCTTGGAAAGCACCATGGATAGGGTAAAGCCACATGGTAGCCCTGATGGACATAAGAATGGATTATCCTATTTGTTTGCTTGCTTGATGGAATTTTGAGGACAAAATTCTTATAAGAGGGGAAGGATGTTACAACCCCAATTTTGGGTTCATTTGCTGAGAAATGTAATTTCTCATATTAAAGATAAATTAACAAATAATGAATGGATGCATGATTTTCGTTTAAAATAGCCTTGTTGATTTATTTGTGGGCTTTATTGGCTATTGGGCCCAATAACAAGGATATTCAATTAATTGATGAATAAATGAGAATTTGAGATAAGAAAGGTGTGGAAACCTCTAGAAGGCAAATCCAAAGAGGGATTTCGTGCCACATAGGTTCCTTGTGTTCCAAGGAGTCCAAAGTTGCAATATAATGTAAAAAGAGAAGAAAAATATCAATTAAGTATTTCCTTGTTAATAAAGAAATTGAAAACATTGATAAAATATGGAAAACAAGTGAAAAGAGGTATAATTGAGTTATCCTTTGTGGAATTTTGTGTTCCAAGGATTCTTAATGATAAAAGGAATACCAATGAGGAAGATAAAGAGAAATAAAGAGAAATTCTCAAAAAGAGATATTTTAAACAAGATAATGAGGAATAATAAAGAATAATGCATATTGATGCATTTAAGGATAATGAGTATTTATTAAAAAGGAATTTCGAATTCTTGAGTTCCTTGGGATCCAAGGAAACCCAATGAAGAGGAAAGAAAGATAAAATACCAAAATTGCAAAATAAAGGGATAATGAGAATACATAATTAATGGATTATGTAAATTGGTTAAAAAGAAAGTATTTCCTATTTAAGAAGATATATATATATATATATATATATATATATTCGTGGCTAATGGGTTAAAAAGCAAGTCAAAAGAGAATAAGGAAAAATATTTTTGTATTTCTATAAATCCAAGGAATATGTTGTGTTAAGAAGATGACTAAGATAGGGAAACTTGCTTATTTAGTGTAGGAATATAATTCCTATTAGGATTGAGTTTTTTCCTTCATGGGCAAGCAAGATGGGATGTGACTACCCTCCTTTATAAAAGGGTAAACCCTTTGGATGAGCCCAAGTAGTGCACTTGCGTCTCTCTCTCCTCTCCATCTTCTTTATCGTGAAAAACCTAGTCTTGGAGACTAGAGCAACCCTGGAGCGACCAGGGGTTGAGGAGTCACCTGGTTGGAGGCTGGACGCTTCTACTACAACCCCGAACGGATCGTCTGCCGACCCAACACCTCTGGCGCCGCGCAACTCCGGTTTTGGGTCTGCAAACTGCAGAAAATGCAGCTGCTATTGCGGGCCACTTTGCGCTCGTGTGTGGCCACTTTGGTCATGTCCATAGGGTGCCTTACGTGCGCCAAGGTGCAGGGAGGTCGGGGCGGCCATGGGCTTGGATGCTCGGGCTGTAGGGGAGGAGCAGCAGTCGTGCCAAAGCGGCTAGGGCGGCTGCTGGGGCGCCGTCGGGAGGTTGAAGAAGACAAGGGCACTTTTGATGTTTTTAACCCTCTGGGATGTGAAGAAGAAACAACTTACGCAGGGGAAGTTCGGTCATTCGATTATATTTCCCAAAGCAGCAGCCAACGTAGCATGGAGAGGCCTGCGTGGCAGCCTCTCATTGGCCGGGGTAAGTAGATTTTGTTAAATTCATATCTCCTCAACCGTAGCTCGGATTAGCACGCATAAAATATGAATTTTGCTCAGAAAAACGAGGAGATTCTATTAAAAATATAAATGGAACCTGATTATGCTTTCAATTCAAAAAGTATATATAGAGATACTATCTGTAATGGTTTAATCAATGAAAAACCCTAACCTTTGATGATTAATGTGATTAGAAGGGTTTAATTGATGATTAATGTTGATATTAGCCTGTTAATGATAAAAAGGAACATTAAGAATAAAAAGGATGAGTTTTGTACGTAAGTAGATTAATTGAGAGTTCATGAGCATAAATAAGTTTTAATGGGCCTTGAAACCCTAATGTTGATTAACTCGACTATTAATGGCTTGAATTGACTAATTTCATGATTAAGGTTGGAATATTATATTTTGAGCATTAAAGTCACTAATTTGTGAAAAGATAACCTTAATATAGAAATTAGGGTTTCTGATTGAATCAAGGTAGAATTAATACTAAATAGAGTTCATATGGAATTAGACCATAACAAATTATGAGTTGTTAATCCGAAAGGAACTAAAGGTGATAATTGAGTCTAATGACCTTGAAATAACTTAAAAGGATAAAGAAGGTAGTTTTGGTATAAAAGAGAAATAATCAACTTTAATTGGGCTTATGGTGTTGAAATTAGGGTTTATGAACTAAGAGAGCATTTAATATGATAAAAGCATTATGGAGGCAAAAACCCTATTAAAATACTAATGTGGTTTAGAAAACCTAAGGTGGAATCCAAGTCTAGCTTTACAATATTCTAGATAAATTATAACACTTGGATGTCATGCATTAATTTCAGGATACTTGTTGATTGCTTATTGATTGATTCTTTATCCTTATTGCTTGGACAATCAAGTTGCTCTGGATCAGGTATGTGGTTACGCTTATGAATAACCGCATTAGTTTCCCGTGTGGTTTCCAGATGATTGATCGCATTGACTGCAAATTATCAGTTTGGATGTTCATATTTGCAAATTATAAAGTCACTATGATTATCACATTAATAATAGAAGTATGGATTCTCGCACCTACATGCCACCCTGATGGATGATACCAAAGGTCAGGCCCAGATGGGTAGACCAATGGACACCTTGAGTGGTGACCCCGGGCACCAAGAAGGTGGCCTATGATATTGCATGACTAGTGGGCACCATGAGTGGTGACCCCCAGGCACCAAGCTCGGGATTGAGAAGGTGGCCTTAAGTCATTGGCAAAGGGAACCCTAAGGTGGGTATGCCAGGGTTAGGGCAAAAGCGGTGGAGAATGTCATACTGAAAAGTGTAAATTGGCTTGTTAAATAATTTGATTGTGATTATTAAGTTGTTAGCCATATGTGCAAACTTTTGGTTGTCCCCACATACCAGTATATTTCGATATACTGACCAACGTTTTGTTTGTCGGTGTTTTAGGTACAAATGAAAAGAACAAACAGTAAAGTGGCATATGTGGAATTAAATGAGAAGTAACATACACAAGAGGATTAGTTAGAGTAACATCTTCATGGATAGAAGTTTAGAAATCCCAGTTTTTCCAAGGTAAGAAAGGTTTTATTTTATACCAGTTTTCAGTTTAGTTGGTAAAGTTTATTAATTATTACTGATTATTTGTCGAACCTTTGATCCTGTTAATTAGATAACGGCTCTGACCTTCGGGTCTCCCTTAATTGGGGGTTACTGGGAGGCGGGGTCGTTACAGGATCCAAGAATTGGACCTAGGGGCAAATCCCAACATTTACACATATAAGCAATTTGCCTAAATTCCTAAGTGATTTCACACACACATCAACAAGCAATCCATGCTGAATGAGATGCAAATAGAATATAATCATTAACAAATGGAATTACAATGTTTACATGTCATTATCCCCCAACATGGTATCAAAGTAACATAATTTCCCCCAAACAGCCCACCCAAGGGGGCCTAGCTACTCATGGAAATGGAAAATACAAAAAGAAAGGGGAAAGAGGTAGAAGAATCCATGGAGCTCGGTGTAGATGAAGCAATCTTCTTCTCTAGCAGCTGTAGGACGTCCTCCTCCCTCCTCCAAGGATGAAATGATGTGGAATGATGAAAGGAAGTGGATGGAAGGCTTAGATATGGGGGGTTATGTGGTGGAAATGGTGAAATGGAGTGGATTTGAGGTGTATATGGAGTGGAATGGAGTGGGTGGCGATTTTAGGGAGCTAGGAAGGGGTAGAAGGTAGATAGCCCCGTGCTCCAGCCGCCACCTAGGTATATATAAGTGTGGGGGAAGCACTAGGTTAAGTAGGGGAAAAATGGCAAAACAGTGAAAACTAGGTGAGTTTTGTGAGTAGCACGGCTGTGGTGGGTCACCACGGTCGTGGTGGGTAGGGTAGGCCACGGCCGTGGTGGACGGAGCACGGTCGTGGGTTTATTCCATCAAAGTTATAGGGTTTTGGTCGATTTTGGGCTGAAAAGGCCACGACTGTGGTGGTCACCACGACCGTGGTGGAGGTGGTGTGCCACGGTCATGGTGTCTGGCACGGCCGTGGTGGGATTGGTGGAGGTGGTCGTGGTGCTGCTGCATGGCCATTTTGCTCTGCTGTGCCACAACCATTTTGCAGAGCACGACCGTGGTGTCTACCCATTGCACGGCCGTGCTGCTCTGCACAACCGTGGTGCTCTCTGCTTCACTTGAATGTTGAACCTGTTGATTTCTAAGTAACCTAGCACGGTCGTTCTGTGGTACCACGGCTATGCTGGGTCCTGGATCAGCACTTTAACTTGGATCTTTGGCTTTTCTTGGACTTCTTGTCTTCAATTGATCTTTGGCCACTAGGGGTAGGTCGAGGGAGCATCTGACTTCACTTTGGGCCTCTCCAAGTGCAGAGGAACCCTAGGATCGCCCCTTCTCTCTCTCTTCCATCAAGCGTGGTCCAAATGCCTGAAAAACATGCAAATAATGTCCATAAGTGCATTTTATACAAATAAGCATACTAGGGGGGATGACATGCAATATAACAGGTATAGATGTGATTGAAGAGCAAAAAGACACAAGATTAAGCCCTAAAATAGGGCTGAATCAAAATGCCCTTTGGATGGTCGTTTCACCGGTATTTTTGTTATTTTTGCTGTCGGGGCGGTGATGTTGTGCTCTGTCTGCCCCACTTTGGATTTATTTTCTTGTATTTTGACTGAAGCTAGAAGGTTTGCAAGCTCCTCTTAGGTGAAGAGAAGCTTTTCCTTGTCGTAGTCTGCAAGCTCCGGAAGCGACAGTAGAGTCCTTAAGGATTTTACTGTAGGGCAAAAGATATAGTGCAGCTTTGCATCCTTTTCTTTGATGAAGTATGAGTTTTTTAAGGTCTGCTCATTGGTAAGGATGTCACCCTTGATCTTTGTGGACTTGGGGAGTAGTATGTCCATCTTGAGATATTTTAGGATGGATGTTATGTGACCTCCCATACATATTTCTTTCTCGAGGGCGTAAGCTGTGTGCTTGTGTATCAATTGTCATCTGATGTTGACCGGCTGCCCTTTTAGAATGGACCAGAGGACAAAAAGATCAGAAATGCTAACATTTCCACCCTCTGTCCTGGGGAAAAGTGCACCTGTAAGAATTTTGTGCAATGTGTGCACCAGGCCAGATTGAATATTGGAGGCCTTACATGTTTTTGCCTCATAGGTCAGGATCCCTGTCAGGGATTCCCAGAAGATATGCTTGTTGAACTCAGAGCTTTCTATGCCTACAGCTTTGACCTTCTTCAGCTGCTCCTGGTTGTCTATATATATTTCATTCAGTAGGTTTTCCATTATGACAACCTTGTTGCCAAAGAGTTTGGTGACCAGCCTGCGGTCACCGCCGTCCCTTGATCTATCCGTAATGTCCATAACTTCTTTGTTGAGATGTGTGAAGAATTCAGTTGTGGGCTCAACATAAGAAATCTCAGGGACAAAGCAGAGTCTTGAAAGGTTGGCGTTATCGAGCAGAGTGAGGATTCTGTCATATATCCCCATCTTTAGTAGTACGCTGGAGCAAACATACTTTGTTGGCTTCAGGGTCTTGTCGATAGACGACAGGGTGTGGATGAAAAGATTTGCTGGTGGTGGTGTTGTGGTGGTGATGGTGGTGAAAGTAGGGGCAGCGGTGGTGGTGGGATCGGCAGTGGTTGATGGAACGTATCCTGCTAGGGTTTGTTCCCCTGTAGTGGCGGGATGTATTTGCTTCCTTGCTTGTTTCTTTGTTGGTTGTTCTTTTGCATCTTCCTGGGTCTTCCGTTTCCCCTTTGTCTTTGTGGATGGGGATTCCTCCTCCGGAGTTGGCTCATATTCTGAGGCATCATCAGATGAGGAGATATCTTGGGCCTCGTCCTCAGGATCGACTGCTAAGAGTTGGTTGATTTGTTTGAGGTCTTGGATGACCATGAGTAGGTCAGCCAGAGTTTTTCCAGTCTTTTCACATGAATCGATGATGCGCTGGAGCTTAGTTCTGCGTGCCATCAACTGTTTTATAGTCCATGTGGTGATCTCCTTTGTAGGTGATTCCATTCTAAAAGTTGACAAGGAATCTTGAAGTTAAAAACCGTTTGGTTTGCTTAATAGAAGAAATTGTGTAGGTGAAAACTGTTTGGATCCAAACAGTTTTGAGACCATTTGGTTTCAAAGGGTTTTACAAAACCATTTAGGTTTAAACAGTTTGAAGACCGTTTGGGTCCAAACGGTCCTGAGCTCAAACGGTTTTAGGACCGTTTGGGTCCAAACAGTCCTGAGCTCAAATGGTTTTAGCACTGTTTGGCACCAAACGGTTTTAGGACCGTTTGGATCCAAACGGTCCTGAGCTCAAACGGTTTCAGGACCGTTTGGCACCAAATAGTTTTAGGACCGTTTGGGTCCAAACGATCCCGAGCTCAAACGGTTTCAGGACCGTTTGAGTCGAGATCGTTAGGAAGGCAAAGCGTCTAGACGGTTGAAAATAGGAAAAAGCAGCGGACGATGGCGGCGGTGCACGGGTAGGCACCGAAGATGGCACCGATGAAAGAAGAACTCATCGTTAGCGTTAGAATGGACAACTCTGGCTAGTTCTACCTTGGTGCTGCGGACGAAGAAGACGACGGTGCTGAGGGTGAAGGTGACGACGAAGGCGACGAAGTGACGAATGATGATAACGACGGAGATGAAGTCACGAAGGGGCGCGGAGATATGGTGGCTTCGGTAGTGACGTCGGCGATGGTCATAGAACAAACAGGAGTTAGGAGCAGAGAAATGGAATGGAACAGGGTTCGCGCGAGGGTTTAGAGAAATCGAGAATCTAGGGAAAGAAAACGATGGGGGGTTATATTTATAGAAAACGTTGGGTGTCGCTAAAAATTTCTAAGGGCAAACGGTCTTGAGACCATTTGGGTTCCAAATGGTTTCGAGACCGTTTGGGTTCCAAACGGTTTTAGGACCAAAAGGACCAAACGGTTTTGAGATTGAAAGGATCAATTGGTTTCGAGACCGTTTGAGTCCAAACGGTTTCGAAACCGTTAGGTTAAGATTTAATTAGGTTTTTGTATTTTATATTTTTATGTTTGGTTTGGTTATTTATGTGAATTTTTATATTTTTAGATTAAAGATGATAAGCCTAAATCAAATGAAGAGATTAGAAAATTGGCAAAACTAGGCAAAATAAAATGGTGGTACTCAGATCTTGGGTTGCCTCCAAGTAGCGCCTGGGTTTTACGTCGCTGGCTCGACGAAAATCCGATTTGGTTATGTCGATGCTGAGGGATTGTGGATCTTGATAGTTTGTCTTGGTATTTTGTCTGTTGGTGTGTAATATCTCTTCAATATGTGGCCATTAACTATTCGTTCTCCCCCATTATTATCAAGGATGATGACTACTCTGGTGGGGTAGATGTGTTTAATTGTGAAAGGTCCAGACCATTTCATGCGGAGCTTTCCAGGAAACATCTTAAGTCTGGAATTGAATAGGAGGGCCTTATCTCTGACAGCGATGTCTTTTCTTTTGAGGTGACCATCGTGCCACATCTTTGTTTGTTCTTTATAGATTCTGGCACTTTGGTAAGCTGTCATTCTAAGCTCCTCAAGTTCTTGTAGTTGAAGTTGTCTATATTCACCAGCACTTTTGAGATCAAAGTTCAACTGTTTGATGGCCCACCAAGATTTATGTTCTAGTTCAACCGGTAAATGACACGACTTTCCATACACCAGATGGAATGGGGTTGTTCCTATCGGTGTTTTGTAAGCTGTGTGGTAGACCGACTTTCCATACACAAATCAGTACGATGTCTATTGATTGTTTTTTTCTAAGATAGCTTTCAATTATCTATTTGAAACTTCAACTTGGCCACTTGTTTGTGGATGGTAAGGTGTGGCGACCTTATGGTTGACCCCATATTTTCTCAGGAGGGCTTCGAAGCTTCTTTCCAGGAAATGGGTTCCTCCGTCTGATATGATAGTTTGGGGGACTCCAAATCTGGGGAAGATGATATCTTTGAACATCTTGATGACTGGCTTGGAATCACAGGATATGGTGGGTATAGTTTCTACCCATTTCGAAACATAATCCACAGTGACCAATATGTGAGAGAATCCATAAGATGAGGGGAAGAGACCCATGTAGTCTATTTCCCAAATATCAAAAAGTTCAATTTCTTGCCACAAAGTGAGAGGCATTTCATTCCGTTTAGTTATACCGCCAAAAAGATGACATTTATTGCAGGATCTTACAAAATCATAGGAATCTCTTGCTATTGTTGGCCAAAAGAAACTCGATTGTAGAACTTTGAGAGCGGTCTTCTTCGAACTCATATGCCCCCCAGTGGGGATAGAATGACAGTGCTCTAAGACATGGGTAATTTCTTCTTCTGGTAGGCAGCGACGGAAAAGTCTGTCTGCACATAGACGAAAAAGATAGGGTTCGTCCCAGAAGTATTGCTTAACATCATGGATAAATTTCTTTTTATCGTGGTGAGAGGTGAAAGGGTGGATGATTCCTGTAGCCAGATAGTTCACTATGTCAGCGTACCAGGGAAATCCGGTGGTAATTTTCATAAGCTGGTCGTCAGGGAGGGAGTCTCAGATAGGTACATTGTCGTCCTCTTGACACTCGATGCGACTTAGGTGGTCAGCGACAAAATTTTCCACTCCGCTCTTATCTTTTATTTCAATATCAAATTCTTACATCATCAATACCCAGCCGATGAGTCTGGGTTTTGCATCCTATTTCTGAATAAGATATTTGATGGTGGAGTGGTCCGTATATACTACGACCTTTGATCCAATCAGATAAGAAAGAAATTTTTTGAAGGCGTAGATGATGGCTAAAAATTCATTTTCAGTGGTAGTATAATTGTTTTGTGCCTCATCTAACGTCTTGGATGTGTAGTATATTACATATGGCTTTTTGTCTATTCTCTTCCCCAGCACCGCCCCTATAGCATAGTCACTAGCGTCACACATTATTTCAAAAGGTTGTGACCCGTCAGGTGCTCTCAGAATGGGTGCAAAGATTAGAGCATTCTTCAAGGTTGTAAAGCTATGCAGGCATTCATGGTCAAAGTTGAAATCCACATCCTTGGTCAATAGGCAAGTCACAGGTTTTGCTATTTTTGAGAGGTCTTTGATAAATCTCCGGTAGAACCCGACATGACCCAAGAAAGCTCGCACTCCCCTTATGTCTTTGGGTGGTGACAACTTTGAGATGACATCAATTTCTGCCTTGTCTACTTCAATTCCTCTTTTTCTCACTCGATGTCCGAGGACAACACCTTCGGTCACCATGAAGTGACATTTTTCCCTATTTACGATAAGGTTTGTTTCCTCGCATCTATGTAAGACTTTACTTAGGTTGAGCAGACAATTGTCAAAAGAGTCTTTGTATACTTAAAAATCGTCCATGAACACCTCCATAATGGTTTCGGTTAATCCCGCGAAGATAGCAGTCATGAACCTTTGGAAAGTTGTGGGTGTGTTGCATAGCCCGAAGGGCATCCTTCTGAAGGCGTATGTTCCAAAAGGACAAGTAAATGTCGTTTTTTCTTGGTCTTTGGGGTGAATTGGGATTTGTTAAAATCCAGAATATCCGTCGAGGTAACAGAAATTTTTTTGGTAGGCTAGCCGCTAAAGGACTTCGTGAAGGAAGGGTAAGGGAAAATGGTCTTTCCTTGTTGATTTGTTTAGTTTTCTATAATCAATGCACATTCTCCAACTAGTAACGATCCTTGTAGGTACTAGTTCATTCTTATCATTTAAGACAACAGTGGTTCCCCCCTTTTTAGGGACCACTTGGACAGGACTAACCCACTGAGAGTCAGAAATTGGATAGATAATACCCGCTTTTAAGAGTTTAAGAACCTCGAGGCGAACTACCTCTTTCAGATTTGGGTTCAATTTTCTCTTGTGCTCCCTAGAGGGTTTGAACTCTTCAATCATAGGTAGTTTATGCATGCATAGAGCTGGGTTTATGCCTGTTAGGTCAGTCATCTTGTACCCAATTGCTTTCTTATTCTTCCTTAGTTCAGTGAGAAGCCTTTCTTCCTTATCGTCAACCAGAGAGGAGCTAATGATAACTGGACATAATTTTTCTTCATCTAGGAAGACATGTTTGAGCCCAGTTGGTAGAGTTTTCATTTTCGGGGCTTTGGGTACTTCTGTTGTCTCTAATATGGTGACAAATTTCAGTTCTTCAAAAGTAGCTTCTGGGGATTTTTCAGCCTGCTCCAAGTATTGCAGGCATTGCTGAACTAACTCGTTGGTTGAAAATTTAGCTTTCGGATTTATTAGAGCGTCCTCTAGGGCATCTGCTGGTTCTAGATTTGCTTGCTTGAGTTGAGACGTTTTAACAATTGCTTCAAGTAGAAAAACCTCTTCATGGATACTAGGGCTCTTCAGGCTGTTGAAAACCCTGAATTGAATAGTTTCTTTACCCAACCTTAAGGTAATTGTGCCAGCCTCGACATCAATTAATGCTCTAACTGTGGCGAGGAAGGGTCTACCAAATATTATCGGGTACCTTAGGTCTTCTTTTATATACATAATGATGAAATCACAAGGGACATAAGAGCCCCTCCCCACTCTTACTGGAATATCTTCAATGATTCCCAGGGGTGCAGTAATGGTGGAATCAGTGAGCTGGATGGTCATTGTTGTAGGCAACAAGTCAGTGAACCCCAATCTTTTGCACATGGAAAATGGCATTATTGATATGCTGGATCCCAAGTCGGCCAATCCCTTTTTACAAGAAGTGTTCCCAATAGAGCATTGTATGCCAAAGGAGCTAGGGTCCTTCTGTTTTTTCGGCATTTTATTCAAAATGATATCAGAAGTGGTTTGGGCTAGCTTGACAATTTCATGCTCCTCTGTCATATATTTCTTCGAAAGTAAGGTCTTCAGATATTTGGACCAGGCTGGGATTTTAGATAAGGCGTCGAGAAAGGGAATATCAACATAAAGTTTCTACATTGCCTCTTTGAATTTCTGGAATCCAGAGTCTAGTCCGGTTTCCTTTAACCTTCCAGGATAGGGTATCCTTGGCTTATATTGTGGAACCTCTGGTTCTTTGGGACCTTGTTCCTTTTCTTTCCTTTCTTCAGCTTCTTGACCTAATTCTTCAGTTGGGATGATTTCAGTTACATCCATGTCTTCTTGATTAACCAAGATGGCTTCAGTGAGAGCACGACCAGACCTTGTTGTAACAACATTTAATTGTTCTGGTCTATGTTGATCGTGTCTTAGATTTGCTTCTGGCTGGCCAGCAAAAGTGCCCACTGGAGATTTTAGCTGAGCTGCTATCTGTGCTAACTGGGTTTCCATAGCTTTTTGTTGGGCTTGCTGGTTAGCCAGCATGGTTTGCTGTGATTGTAGCATCTGCCTTATCAAGGACAGTTCATCAGTCTGCTGTGGTGGGACATTCTTCTATTGAAATTGAGTGAGTTGTTGCTACCCTTGAGGTGGTTGTTGTTGAGGTGCTGGCAACTGAGGTTGCTGCGGCTGTTGTGGCTGAGTTTGTTGTAATTGTGGGTGCAGAGGAGGGTGAGTATATTGGTAGTATGCAGAGGGATTTCTTGGGTAGTTGGATTTTTGGAAATTGTTTCTAAAATTCCCTTGATTTTGGTTGTAGTTTCTTTGAAATCCAGGTGGTAGTCTGTTGGAAGATCCACCTAGTGTTTGATGTTGCGGGTTAGCAGTCCCCGTAGGATTTCCATATTGAAACTCAGGATGGTTTCTCGGTTGATTTGGATTGTAGTAAGCTTGTCCTGGTATGGAATGGATGGAATTTACTTGTTCTGGCATCTGATTCTCAGGGTGTTCAATGATCGGCTCATACTGTGGTTGAGGTGGTTGCAAATCCATCATTACATTGTATAGGAGACCACATGACAATGTGGGATGATCATATGCATGACAAGCCTCACAAGTTCCTATAGCTGCTTTAGCTTGTTGGGGGTTCTTCTTTCTGTCATACTCCCCAAATGATGCTTCGAGGGCTTGTTGTTTGTTGGCTATGGTTTTCAAAGCTTCGGCAATGGCTTTCATTTCCATAGATTCTTCAGCTTTACAAACCTTTATAACTCCTCATGTGGTCACCCTCCCCCAATTGGATTGATTTTCGGCTCCGAGAGTGACGATCCTCCAGGCGTCTTCGTAGTTCTGTCTCATAAAGTTTCCTCCAGATGAGGAATCTAAGAACTTCTTAATTTCATCACTTACACCACTATAAAAAGTTTCTATGAGCTGATTTTGTGAGATTCCATGCTGAGGGCATTTCCTCAAGAGTTCCTTGAACCTTTCCCATGAGTCAGCCAGTGACTCTCCCGGTAGTTGAAGGAATTGGTTGATTTGTCCTCTGATTTGGTAGGTTAGTGAAGGGGGAAAGAATTTCTCCAAGAACTTCTCTTCCAAGGGAGCCCAGGTGGTGATTGGCTCCCCGTCCAAAGAATTGTACCAGTTTAGAGCTCTTCCAGACAAGGTGAATTTGAAGAGTCTGAGCATGACTGCGTCCATGGTTGTTCCAGCTTGTGGTACCAACCTACAAAGAGCTTTGAACCTCTTCAAATGGTCCATGCAGTCATCTCTAGCACTTCCAGAGAATGAGATGCCATGCATTATTTGGATCCATTGTGTCCTAATCTCAAAATTAGGAGTGTTTATGAGTGGTGGTTGGACTGGATGGTTGTCTTCATTGTTCTTGGGAACAGTGTAATCCCATAATTGCTTGCTTCTTACCAATAGTTGAGCAGTAGATGTGGCTGCTTCATTCTAAGCACGGATGCGGGCTTGCTCTTCATCCTGTACTTCAGCCTGAACTTGGGCGCGCATGTCGAAAATGAGTTGCACTCACTGGGCTGCTATGGCAGCGTTGACCCTTTCCATTACTAGTGCAGCTTGGCATTGATCTTCGGCAATTTGTCTGGCTCTTTGACGATTAAGTCTAATGCGGCGGTGGAAGCTTCTCTCTACCTCAGAGTCATACTCTGGATCAGGGGTGAATCTGAGATTATGCGATGGTTGCATACACGTCTTCTACCTGAGTAGAGGAAGAAACACACTTTTCAGATGATGCAGGAGATATGATGAAATCAAGAGAATATGGGGTAATGTATAAAGAAAAAGTGTAAAACCCTAACCAACTAGCAAGATGATAAATTAAATTAAAACGTTCTGTTGTCCCTGACAACAATGCTAATTTTTGATGGAGCTTCCACTTGCGTGAAGTTGCGTGCACCACTAAAAATCCTAAAGATAGTAAGTCTTTAGGTTTAGCCTTACTTATACTAGATTAAAAACTCCACCCACATATGCTAGGATATGTGGAAGTCTTATCGTAGTATAGTTAAGGGTCAAATCCACAGGACAACGGTCTTGTTAAGATCAACAAGATAGAAAACATTAGAATTTCATTTAACTCCTAAACAATTGGTATTTAGATCAAAGAGTTGGTTTGGTTGTTTAAACTAAGTGCAAGTAAAGTAAAAGCAAGAAAGTAAATTTTAGGTTGTAAACAATATTAAGAAACCACTAGGATGTGATCGGCTTTCACCACCACTACACATGGATGAAAACATGCAACATAGTAATGTAGCCTGCAATAAGAGTCTAAACAGTTAGTATCTTTGTAGATTTAGTTTCCTTTCGGAGAACTAACTACGAGAAGTGTGGGAATGTTGCAAAGATAGCCATCCCCAAACGAATGGTCACTTACTTTGCATCATTCCCTTCGCAAAGTGTGTTCCTCGACTTATCAAGGTTGTACTTTTATACGTCAACTGATTCCATTTCATAGTATGAAAGTACAACTATGGAAGTGAGCTTACTCCACTCCTTGAAAAACACTCCTAGATACCAAACCAGATGCATAGTGACTACATACATCAAGAACCAACATTCAATCAAGATTCAAATCTAATAGTACAAATGTAGATAATTCATACTAATAGATAATAAGTAACACAAGTTGGTGATCAAGCAACAAGCATTCATTAAATGATTGATGTTGAACTAAAAAGAAAGTATATCTCTATTGCAAACTCATGAATTACATCACATGAAATGAAAACATGGGTAGCGGGGCTACTCCCCACACCCTAGTGTATGAGACTACTCACTCATGGCAAGAACAAAGAAAGGGGCGAGAAGAGAGGGAGAGTGTGTCATCTCCACGAAGGAGGGAGGAAGGTTGACCCCTTGGAGGAGAGAGAGCAACGATCTTCACACTTCGTAGCTTGCTTGATGATGAATCCTTCTCTTCCCACCTTCTTTGTCAATGAGAGAGAAAGTAGATTGGAGATGGAGTATGGATCTCAGATCGGTAGCCTTGGAGCAGTGGGTGAAGGATGGAATGGCTTTGGAACAATAGAGGCAGCTTTTGGACGTCTAAGACTTGATGATTTGTGAGGACCCCTTTGGGTTCTATTTATAGGATTTTGAGTGAGCCTTAAACAGTTTGGGGTATATGGGTCCAAACGGTCTCGGAGACCGTTTGGATTTCCACACGGTTTAGAGACCGTTTGGACTCTCTCGGTTTGGAGACCATTTGAGTCCTCTCGGTCTGAAACCGTTTGCTTACATTTGATGTTGGGGTCGTGTGTCCTCATACGGTCTCGGGACCGGTTGATCTCCATTCGGTCTTGGGACCATTTGGCTTCATACGGTCTCGGGACCGTTTGACCTTTATTCGGTCTTGGGATCGTGTGGCTTCATACGGTCTCGGGACCGGTTTATCTCCATTCAGTCTTGGGACCGTTTGGATTCACACAATCTCGGGACCGTTTGACCTTTATTCGGTCTTGGGACCATGTGGCTTCATACGGTCTCAGAACTGGTTGATCTCCATTCGGTCTTGGGACCGTTTGGCTTCACACGGTCTTGGGACCGTTTGATCTTTATTTGGTCTTGGGACCGTTCGGCTTCCATTCGGTCTTGGGACCGTTTGGGGTTTTTTTATTTTTTTTGTGCTTTTCTGTAGGAAGTGAAAAGGAGAAGTTAATCTAATGGTATATTTACAAAAAGTTGGAAAGTTAAAGATTCTATCTAATTCAACTAAAAAGGAGTATGGAAAACTGAGGAAAACTTAGTAAGATAACATCACAAAATGGGAGGTTATCAATAATCTCAATAAATGACCCAAAATTGGCAATAGAAATATTCAAGTATTTCAATTAAATGAGTTGACATAGGCAATAAAGAGACAAATAAAGGCAATAGAGATATTCCAAGGCTAGCACATTATGAATGTAGGGCTGGATAA
Source organism: Alisma plantago-aquatica (assembly GCA_963693085.1). Taxonomy (NCBI): domain Eukaryota; kingdom Viridiplantae; phylum Streptophyta; class Magnoliopsida; order Alismatales; family Alismataceae; genus Alisma; species Alisma plantago-aquatica. The sequence goes on along the minus strand of OY856413.1, from coordinate 588,310,905 downwards.
AAGCCCAACTGAAGGAATATGGTATACATTGCACATTCATATGTTAACATCCATAAATAGGATCCACATACATAGGGGTCACATACATAGAGTTCACATACCTTATTGAAGATTCAAAACAATCATTTTCACTGATTAGATTGCATCCACATCTATATTATCCTAGTTACAAATATACACATGTATTAGCATGTATTGAGGCATAAAGTATATAAAATGATACCCATTTAGACCTTATTAAAAAACCACAAATTTAGGACTCAAAACTAGGACCAAAAGCTCACTTAGGTTTCACTTATTAGGAAAACATATTTATTTATCAAAATCGGAGTTAGTATGCATTAGTTATCATTTTTAGAATATTTAATATGATTAAGATGGTACACACATTAAATGTCGAAATAAAACTGAGATTCAGTAAAAAAAACCTTAAAATCGAATTCTACATGAAACAAGCTTTCCAACGAGTATTTATTCAAAATTTTCTGATGAAGTATCAATTTTCTATGATTTATTTGCTCTGGGCCAATCAAAGAGCAAGAAAAAACCACATAGGCTAATTGCTAGCGTGATAGAGAGAGATCGAAATGACCAGAAGGTCCTCGACATTAAAACAAGAATGAGAAGAGTGGGAGGGTAAAATCAGAAAAATAAAATGGGTCATAAGCTACCTCCCGCTCGTCATTGTCGTGAGGGTGGAGCTCGACCCTTTTGGGCGTTTCCACGTTTCTTGACCAAAATACATGCATAAGTACTCGAAACGAAGCCCAAGACGAGAGGAACTCACCGGTGTGCTTTATTGGGGCGTTGCTATCACCGAAAAGCCAGGAAAGGTGCTGCAAGAGCTGGGAGAAGGTGGAGGTGGCGGTGGCTAACTGTGGAGGCTATGGGCAAATTAGCAACTGGAAAAGCTTGCAACGGAGCCGAAGGAGGTGAGGAGAGTGCTATATATAGACGAGGTAGTGTGAAATGCCGAGATGGTGGTGGATTTGATAGGACAATGCCGATGCCATGGGGCGTTTTGGTTGTGGTGCACGGGAGACGATAAGCAATGGCTAGAACTGCGTGACTCAAGGAGACGAAGCCAATGATGAAGAAATCTCGTGAAATGGCAGAGAGGGGAGGGAGAACGAGGTGGAGGAGCCTAGGCATCATCTTGGTCAGTGGGCTGGAGGTTGAAGATGACACTCGAGCCATTGGATCAAGATCCAATGGGGTCCGGGTGCGCGTGACAAGGAAATCAAAGGACAAAATGACCTAAATGAAATTTGATTGATATTCTATAGTTAAACTTTATGGGAACTTGTAAAATCCATTTGGAGGGTCAAATAAAGTCCAAAAGTCACCAAAATTTAACCATAGGTTAATTGCAACTCCTAGAATAATGTTATGCCATTAGTTTCTCATTTTATACACATTTTGGCCCTTAATTGCTATATTGACTATTAATGCATTTATTAATGTATAAAATGAGTAATTAATATGAAGATAATCTTTTAATGACATACTAGAGGGAAATTCGAGATAATAGATACATTTCAATATTTAGAGTCATATATCACCATATTATTCTCTTATTAATGCATTATTTCCCTTTTTTGGAGGAGAGAGAAGGTAAGAGGTTAATTATTCTCATAATTAACTCAAATACACATTATTACTCATATCTTTATCCAAAAAGACATAACCCCTATAAATTAACATTATCCACTAATTGTCTATCATTAATGTCCATATTGCATTATTAGTCCCCAAGTATCACATTAATTGGATTATTTGTGCAAAAACCCATTCATTGACATGAATGTGGGTAAATATAGATTTCATCATCAAATAAAGCTCAAATTCAATATTGAGGCCAAAAGGATATCAAAGATAGGGAAATTTATAAAAAAAGGTCCAAAAGGACTTGAAAGAAAGTAAAAACGTGAAAGTGGGTAAATTGCAGCTAGACCCTGGAATTCAGTCTGTTACAGCACTCCACCCCTTAAAGAGGATTTTGTCCCCGAAATCACAACAAGAGGGAAGAGAGGGTGAGTATGTAAAATCCCAACAATAGGTAACTAGGTGTTACTACAAATCTATGGTACTCCACAAGCTCTATACATAAGCCAAGTCTCACAAAGGTTTCCACCATACATATTACCTTTTATCAAACATAACATAATTAACATTTTTGGCTTATAAACACTATCTCCAACATGAAAAAGCATCATCTTTATTATTCCATTACTTGTACCATATTATTCTCACATTTTTTTAGTAAGGATTTCATCTCCACATTATGCACATATGTATTACCCTTATTTATCCCGGTAAGGGTTTTAAGCACAATTTAGGGTTTACTAAGTCATCCCAACATTAATTAATGTATTAGGTCATAAACCTTAATAAAATGAATTCATTCTCCATTATCCTAATATTTCCATCATATGGAAATATCATAGATTATTATGTAAGAAAAGGATAATATTATCCAAAAAATTAATAAGCCTATAATAATTCCAAATAAGGTCACATAAATTTCTTATATCTATATTACACAATGCCAACTTACATTTCATACTCATTTTAATGACATCATTAATCATTTTCTCCTATCACATTTCACATTAGGTAATTAATCATGCTTATATGAATCCAATTACTCATTAATATATTCGAGCTATTATATGTATTTCAGTGGACAATATGAAACACATTAAGCTTTAATGAATTGATTCATATACTAAATCATGATAAGGTGATTAATGAGATGTATATTAGGGATCAAGGTGATATGCCTTACATAAATTGATAACTTGATCACAAGTATAATTAGGTGATTATAATCCACATATATGTTCCAAGTGTGTTAACTGATGATGACACCTAATGTCACTAAGGTATCATAAAAGGCATTAAAGATATATATAGATGTATATATTTTGTTAGGGCTAGATGATTACACATTAAGGTTTGGGTCAACATGACCATTACATGTTAAGGATGCATTAGAACCATTTATCTTACTAACCATACTATTAGGGTGACATGGTCAACATTAAGTGTGTGCACAATTAGAGATGAGTAACTTACTATTATGTGCATCAAGAATATATTAAGGTTCAAGCATATGAACTATTCCTTAGATGACTTATGTATTCATTTGTATATAAACAAACAAGATGAATTATAGTTATAGTTTGTCTGTTCATCACTAACCATATAAGCTCACTAATCCCATGTCTATGGAGTTAGGGTTTCCAAATTCCAGAGTAGCTAGATTTCAAATGTATTGCAGGTCTCCATCCCCTTAAAGAGGATTTCATCCTCAAAATAAGAAACTCCAAAATCTATCAAGGTATAAAAAGCACTACTACTAAAGCCCACTTTTTCAAAGGGTTGAGGTAAAACTATGTATGAGATCCAACACTTAGTTGTTTTACTAAACACCATTATAAACTTCAAGCCCATCATAGGGTAGACTACTCCCAAACATGAAATTCTAAGGCTCCTATAAGGAACTTATGGAACATAAGGTGGTTCTACTTGGGTAATCAAAACATTATACTCAGGTTCTTAAGGATACTCAACAATAAGATAATTTGCCTAAAGCTATGCTATTTTGGACAGTCAGTATCAGCTCAGGCCAGGTCGGTGTCATATGGCACTACTACAGAAAAGGCCTTTGGCATCGGTTATTTAGAGACTTTAGCGTCTGTTTCCAAGTGACACCCAAGTGGGCACCGCTAAAATTCGATACCTTCAGCGTCGGTTTCTAACCGACGCCATTACCCTTCCCACCACCGAAAAACGTGCCAGAAAGGGAACTATAGGCGTCGGTTATTAAAGAAAATTGACACTATATCATGGTTAAAGATGTCAGTTATTAAACAAAAACCGACACCATAACCCTTCCCGCCACCGAAAACGCGCCAGCAAGGGAACTATAGGCGTCGGTTATTAAAGACAATTGACACTATATCATGGTTAAAGACGTCAGTAATAAACAAAAACTGACGCCATTACCGTTCCTGCCACAAAGCTAGTGAGGGAAAAAAGACGTCAGTTTTTTGCTAATAACTGACGCCATATGTCTTTGGTGTCGGTTTTATACAAATAATCGACGCCTATGTTCTAATTTTTTTTTCTTATCAGTTTGCAGGCCTGCTGTATGGCTGGTCAGCAGGATGCAGAACTTGTAGTTCAGTTCTAAACTGTAGGTTTACAGCATCCATTGATATCAGCCAACAACAGGCCACAAACCTACAAAGTCATTAACATTCAGACACATGTATTGATCAGATACATGTAGAAACCTGCAAAGTCATTTACATTCACATTCAGTTCCATTCATTTCATCTCTTTTCACATTCAGAAACATGTAGAAACATTCATGTATTGATCAGAAAAAGTCATTCACATTCACACATATGAAAATTCAGAGAAAGTCATTCACATTCGCACAAAAAAAATTATGAGAACAAAGTTTAGAAATATCATTCTTTATTCATCATCGTCATCATTGTCATCAGAATCCCAATTATATTTAAAAATTCCCACTACTTGTAGGGCTTTTGCCCATTCTTCTCTTACAACATCTAATTCCTCCCTCGTATAGGGAGTATTTACATCTAATACCTTTTCACATGTATTGAAGTCAGTTTTAAACACCTGTAAAGAGAATGACATATATATAATTAATAATATATAATAAGATTGATATATTTCATATTATCTAATGAGACTATATATAATACCTTATGTATAGTATCGATTTCCATTACGGCATGTTTGATGATTAGGTCCATAAATTGCATCACATAGTAGGCACATGCCCAGCCGTTGTCTTGTAGAGCACACTATAAATTGAAACATACAAAATATTCAAAAATACAAATAAGCACAGTTCACATAAATAATATATACATTGGAGTCGGGAAATCACTTTCACATTCTCCCAAATTAGTGGTTGATTCTTTTTCCTGGGGACCTTTCCTCCATCTTTTTTGAACTCTTGTAAAGACCTACATGTTAATGTAACACATTAAATTGCATAATTAAATAGTAATGTAATAACAGATGTTAACGGGTATAAAAATATGAAATATTTCTCACTGGAATAATGGCCTTTTCATTATGTGTCCATATAATGTATTCAATTCCTTCCCCGCTGGATCTAGATAATAGACAATGAACGTCTTGGGGACAATAACTAGTAACTCCCAATGCCTACCACTACAGGTAAGAAAGTTAAAAATTAATAATTCAAAATCCACAATAAAAATATAATTTTCTTAAGTCCAAATTATAAGCAAAGTAAACTTACTCAACATTGAATGGAGCTATTATCACCGTCTTCTTATTTTAACCAAAATATTCAAAAGTAGCACAGTAGTATGAAGTAACTGAAGAAGGGTTTGTATCTACAAGACTAATCAAAGATGGAACCAAAAATCCCACATGGGAAAATGAAAAATATATACATATCATGTGTAAGTGACTGCAAAACATGTATTGCGTATGCATTAATATATAAGAAACCAGATCATTGTATATAAAACAAGGTATATGGATGTATAAACAAGATCTCACCATATCCACAGCTCTATCATAGATGTGTTCAGCCAATCATAATGAAACAACTCCAAAATATCTTATATAAATACCTTGTTATCGTATGATTGACCTGCATTAATACATATGCATTAATGTGTATGAAAAACTTGTATTACGTCATTTATTTAGAGCCTTTAGTGTCGGTTTCCAAGTGACACCCAAGTGGGTGCCGCTAAAAGTCAACACATTCAGCGTCGGTTTCTAACCGACGCCATAACCCTTCCCGCCACTGAAAACACACCAGCAAGGGAACTATAGGCATCAGTTATTAAAGAAAATCGACACTATATCATGGTTAAAGACGTCGGCTACTAAACAAAAACTGATGCCATAACCCTTCCCGCCACCAAAAACACACCAGCAAGGGAACTATAGGCGTCAATTATTAAAGAAAACTGACACTATATCATGGTTAAAGACGTCGATAATTAAACAAAAACCGACGCCATTACCGTTCCCGCCACCAAGCCAGTGAGGGCACAAAGACGTCGGTTTTTTGCTAATAACCGACGTCGTATGTCTTTGGTGTTGGTTTTATATAAATAACTGACTCCTATGTTCTGATTTTTTTTTCTTATTAGTTTGCAGGCCTGCTGTATGGCTGGTCAGCAGGATGCAGAACCTGTAGTTCAGTTTTGAACTACAGGTTTACAACATCCATTGATATCAGCCAACAACAGGCCACAAACCTACAAAGTCATTCACATTCAGACACATGTATTGATTAGATCCATGTAGAAACTTACAAAGTCATTTACATTCACATTCAGTTTCATTCATTTCATCTCTTTTCACATTCAGACACATGTAGAAACATTCATGCATTGATCAGAAAAAGTCATTCACATTCACACATATGACAATTCAAAAAAAATCATTCACATTCACACAAAAATAATTATGAGAATAAAGTTTAAAAATATCATTCTTTATTCATCATCGTCATCATTGTCATCAAAATCCCAATTATATTTAAAAATTCCCACTACTTGTAGGGCTTTTGCACATTCTTGTCTTACAACATCTAATTCTTCCCTCGTATAGGGAGTACGTGCATCTAATAACTTTCCACCTGTACTAAAGTTAGTTTTAAACACCTACAAAGAGAATGACGTATATATATAATTAATAATATATAATAAGATTGCTATATTTCATATTATCTAATGAGACTATATATAATACCTTATATATAGTATCGATTTCCATTGCGGCATGTTTGATGATTAGGTCCATAAATCACGTCACATAGTAGGCACATGCCCAGCCATTGTCTTGTGTATCACACTATAAATTGAAACATACAAAATATTCAAAAATACAAATAAGCATAGTTCACATAAATAATATATACATTGGAGTCAGGAAATTACTTTCACATTCTCCCAAATTAGTGGCTGATTCTTTTTCCTGGGGACTTTTCCTCTAGATTTTTTGAACACTTGTAAAGCCCTACATGTTAATGTAACACATTAAATTTCATAATTAAATAGTAATGTAATAACAGATGCTAACGGATATAAAAATATGAAATATTTCTCATGGGAATAACGGTTTTTTCATTGTGTGTCCATATAATGTATTCAATTCCTTCCCTATAGGATATAGATAATAGACAGTGAACATCTTAGGGACAATAACTAGTAACTCCCAATGCCTACCACTACAGGTAAGAAAGTTAAAAATTAATAACTCAAAATCCACAATAAAAATGTAATTTTCTTAAGTCCAAAATATAAGTAAAGTAAACTTACTCGACATTGAATGGAGCAATTATCACCATCTTCTTATTTTTATCAAAATATTCAAAAGCAGCATAGCAGTATGAAGTAATTGAAGAAGGGTTTGTATCTACAAGACTAATCAAAGATGGAACCAAAAATCCCACATGGGAAAATGTAAAATCTATACATATCGTGTGTAAGTGGCTACAAAACATGTATTACATATGCATGAATATATAAAAAACTAGATCACCATATATAAAACAAGGTATATGGATGTATAAATAAGATCTCACAATATCCACAACTCTATCATAGATGTGTTCATCCAATCATAATGAAATAACTCCAAAATATCTTATATAAATAGCTTATTATCGTATGATTGACCTGCATTAATACATATGCATTAATTCATATGCAAAACATATATTACGTCAGTTATTTAGAGCCTTTAGTGTCGGTTTCCAAGCAACACCCAAGTGGGTGTCACTAAAAGTCAACACCTTCAGCGTCAGTTTCTAACCGATGCCATAACCCTTCCCGCCACCGAAAATACACCAGCAAGGGAACTATAGGCGTTGGTTATTAAAGAAAACTGACACTATATCATCGTTAAAGATGTTGGTTATTAAACAAAAACTAACGCCATAACCCTTCCTGCCACCAAAAACGCACCAGCAAGGGAACTATAGGTGTCAATTATTAAAGAAAACCGATACTATATCATGGTTAAAGACGTCGGTAATTAAACAAAAATTTGATGTCATTACCGTTCCTGCCACCAAGCCAGCGAGGGCACAAAGACATCAGTTTTTTGCTAATAACTGACGACGTATGTCTTTGGTCTCGGTTTTATACAAATAACCAATTTCTATGTTCTGATTTTTTTTCTTATCAGTTTACAGTCCTGTTGTATGGCTGGTCAACATGATGCAGAACCTGCAGTTCAATTTTGAATTGCAGGTTTACAACATCCATTGATATCATCCAAAAACAGGCCACAAACCTATAAAGTCATTCACATTCAGACACATGTATTGATCAAATACATGTAGAAACATGCAAAGTCATTTACATTCACATTCAATTCCATTCATTTCATCTCTTTTCACATTCAGACACATGTAGAAACATTCATGTATTGATAAAAAAAAGTCATTCACATTCACACATATGACAATTCAGAAAAAGTCATTCACATTCACACAAAAATAATTATGAGAACAAAGTTTAGAAATATCATTCTTTATTCATCATCGTCATCATTGTCATCAGAATCACAATTAAATTTAAAAATTCCCACTACTTGTAGGGCTTTTTCCCATTCTTCTCTTACAACATCTAATCCCTCCCTTGTATAGGGAGTATGTACATCTAATAACTTTCCACATGTACTGAAGTCAGTTTTAAACACCTGCAAAGAGAATGATATATATATATATAATAAGATTGATATATTTCATATTATCTAATGAGACTATATATAATACCTTATGTATAGTATAATTTTCCATTACGACATGTTTGATGATTAGGTCCATAAATCGCATCACATAGTAGGCACATGCCCATCCATAGTCTTGTGTAGCACACTATAAATTGAAACATACAAAATATTCAAAAATAAAAATAAGCACAGTTCACATAAATAATATATACATTGGAGTCGGAAAATTACTTTCACATTCTCCCAAATTAGTGGCTGATTCTTTTTGCTGCGGACCTTTCCTCCAGCTTTTTTGAACTCTTGTAAAGCCCTACATGTTAATGTAACACATTAAATTGCATAATTAAATAGTAATCTAATAACATATGTTAACGAATATAAAAATATGAAATATTTCTCACGGGAATAATGGCATTTTCATTGTGTGTCCATATAATGTACTCAATTCCTTCCCCGTAGGATCTAGATAATAAACAGTGAACATCTTGGGGACAATAACTGGTAACTCCCAATGCCTACCACTATAGGTAAGAAAGTTAAAAATTAATAACTCAAAATCCACAATAAAAATGTAATTTTCTTAAGTCCAAATTATAAGCAAAGTAGACTTACTCAACATTGAATAGAGCTATTATCACTGTCTTCTTATTTTTACAAAAATATTCAAAAGCAGCACAACATTATGAAGTAATTGAAGAAGGATCCGTATCTACAAGACTAATCAAAGATGGAACCAAAAATCCCACATGGGAAAATGCAAAATCTGTACATATCGTGTGTAAGTGGCTGCAAAACATGTGTTATGTATGCATTAATATATAATAAACCAGATCACCGTATATAAAACAAGGTATATGAATGTATAAATAAGATCTCACCATATCCACAACTCTATCATAGATGTGTTCTGCCAATCATAACGAAACAACTCCAAAATATCTTGTATAAATAGCTTGTTATCGTATGATTGACCTGCATTAATACGTATGCATTAATGCGTATGCAAAACTTGTATTACGTCGGTTATTTAGAGCCTTTAGCGTTGGTTTCCAAGAGACACCCAAGTAGGTGCCACTAAAAGTCGACACCTTCAGCGTCGATTTCTAACTGACGCCATAACCCTTCCCGCCACTAAAAACGTGCTAGTAAGGGAACTATAGGTGGCAATTATTAAAGAAAACTGACACTATATCATTGTTAAAGACGTCAGTTATTAAACAAAAACTGACGCCATAACCCTCCCAATCACCAAAAATGTGCCAGCAAGGGAACTATAGGCGTCAGTTATTAAAGAAAACTGACACTATATCATGCTTTAAGATATCGGTAATTAAATAAAACCCGACACCATTATCGTTCCTGCCACCAAGCCAGTGAGGGAACAAAGACGTCGATTTTTTGTTAATAACCGAAGACATATGTCTTTGGTATCAGTTTTATACAAATAACTGATGCCTATGTTATGAGTTTTTTTTCTTATCAGTTTGCTGGCCTACTGTATGGCTGGTCAATAGGATGCAAAACCTACAGTTCCGTTCTGAACTGCAGGTTTACATCATTCATTGATATCAGCCAACAACAGGCCACAAACCTGCAAATTCATTCACATTCAGACACATGTATTGATCAGATACATGTAGAAACCTACAAAGTCATTTACATTCACATTCAGTTCTATTCATTTCATCTCTTTTTACATTCAGACACATGTAGAAACATTCATGTATTGATCAGAAAAAGTCATTCACATTCACACATATGACAATTCAGAAAAAGTCATTCATATTCACACACAAATAATTATGAGAACAAAGTTTAGAAATATCATTCTTTATTCATCATCATCATCATTGTCATCAGAATTCCAATTATATTTAAAAATTCCCACTACTTGTAGGGCTTTTGCCCATTCTTCTCTTACAACATCTAATTCCTCCCTCGTATAGGGAGTATGTATATATAATAACTTTTCACCTGTACGGAAGTTAGTTTTAAACACCTACAAAGAGAATGACATATATATAATTAATAATATATAATAAGATTGCTATATTTCATATTATCTAATGAGATTATATATAATACCTTATGTATAGTATCGATTTCCATTGCGACATGTTTGATGATTAGGTCCATAAATCGCATCATGTAGTAGGCACATGCCCAGCCGTTGTCTTGTGTAGCACACTATAAATTGAAACATAAAAAATATTCAAAAATACAAATAAGCATAGTTCACATAAATAATATATACATTGGAGTCGGGAAATTACTTTCACATTCTCCCAAATTAGTGGCTGATTCTATTTCTTGGGGACCTTTTCTCCACCTTTTTTGAACTCTTGTAAAGCCTTACATGTTAATGTAACACATCAAATTGCATAATTAAATAGTAATGTAATAACAGATGTTAACGGATATACAAATATGAAATATTTCTCACGAGAATAATGGCCTTTTTCATTATGTGTCCATATAATGTATTTGATTCATTCCCCACAGGATCTAGATAATAGACAGTGAACGTCTTGGGGACAATAACTAGTAACTCTCAATGCCTATCACTACAGGTAAGAAAGTTAAAAATTAATAACTCAAAATCCACAATAAAAATGTAATTTTCTTAAGTCCAAATTATAAGCAAAGTAAACTTACTCGACATTGAATGGAGCTATTATCACCGTCTTCTTATTTTTACCAAAATATTCAAAACAGCACAACAATATGTAGTAACTAAAGAAGGGTTTGTATCTACAAGACTAATCAAAGATGGAACCAAAAATCCCACATGGGAAAATACAAAATCTGTACATATCGTGCGTAAGTGGCTGCAAAGCATGTATTACGTATGCATTAATATATAACAAATCAGAACATTATATATAAAATAAGGTATATGGATGTATAAACAAGATCTCACTATATCCACAGCTCTATCATAAATGTATTCAGCCAATCATAACGAATCAACTCTAAAATAACTTGTATAAATAGCTTGTTATCGTATGATTGACATGCATTAATATGTATGCATTAATGTGTATGCAAAACTTGTATTATGTATGCATTAATACGTATACAAAACTTGTATAAATAGATTGTTATTGGATGATTGACCTGCAGCATCCTCCGGAATAGTAACATTTATAGGGCAATTTGAATCATGTTCGCCTATCCATACTGCCATACCCCTACAATTAGGACCTAACGAGGTGTGTAGGTCCCTTAGAAGCCAACTTGGTACTTTAGGAGGTGGAGGTGTTGGCCGAGATGTAGCGGGTGTCTTCCTTTTGACCTGTATATATAATTTAAGATCAATTGACTCATATATACACACTAACAAATTAACGTAATGTAAATTTACCATACAATATTAGTATAGACGACATCCTCTTTGGGCCACATTATCACTCCGCCTTCTGCCTCACCAAGTGTTTCAGAATTCAGGTGGGCATATGGCAGTGGAAGATCCTTCCAATTGGAGAGTATATGTATCGGGCTCACACGAACCGCACCATCTGGTACTGGAGTCCCATGAAACATCTCCCCTGGAAGGGGTGGGTAAGCCTATGCCTCTGCAATGATATATTCTTGGCTTTTTAGACAACATGGCTTCAACCCCTATAAATTTACGTAAAGAATGTTATATATGTATATACATAAACATATCATCTTGAAAAGACTAGCTACTATATATGTCATAAAAATACTTACAACAGACGTGCTAGGTGGTGGGTCTACATGATTATTCCCAACCTCTGCAGTAGGAGAAGAGTGGCCCGCCATCGGTACTATCTAAGTGGCAGTCTGAGACGCCTGCCACTTGCTAATTGCTTCATTGAGTCTCTTATCAAGTGTTTCCTCGACTCTCCTATCAAGCGATTCCTCGCCTCTCCTATCAATTAACTGATCTACCTATACATGGACAAAAGAAATGCTAGCTTCTAATTATTGAATTCTCTTTCGCAGTAACATTCTAAAAAAAGAATAAGTTACCTCAGCTTGTGAAAGTCCCGCTTTTGGGACTGGTTTGTGTTGTGATGGCCCAAAGAACGCTTTGATGCCCACACCAGTGCCTGCACCCCTAACACGTCCAGGATGCTCTGGGTTACCCAGATCAACTGTCAATTCATCCCTTGTGCCCTCAGGGATGAACTTTCCTTCCTTCCTTTGCTCGTGCAGCTCCCGCTAATCGCCATCAACATAAATTGGTAAGTAAACATAATAATAATCAATATCGATCGATTGCTCTAAGAGTTGAATTTTACCATTTTTGCAGCTACCTCAGTAGTTGTAGGCTTCGTTATATCTCCCTTCTTGTTTTTCCTCCCAGCTATCCACATAGCATGGCAAGGCAGAGGTGCGGGACCAATAGTAGAGGACTTTGCAGTCTCCTGAGTAGCAGCAGACTGAGCAGTAGACTCAGCCTGTAATCTTTGGTGAATGCCTACATAGCCTCTTGGACCCATTGTGTGATCATGCACATTCAGTGCACGCCTTGCTCTATGAGCATCATTGATAGCCTTGTTAGTAAGCACATTGATTTGGTTAGTAACACTAAAAGTTAATCTTGAATAGGTGAATACATAAGAATGTATATTAATTAAATTGGGAGTGGCACTTAATACCTTGAATTCATCTATTTTTCTTTGGGTAACAAACTCCTCCCAGTCTTTGGGGTCCAAGTAGTTCCATTGCTCAGCGGGTGCCTTCTACCTAAAATTATTTTATAAAGAGAATACAAACAAAAATTATTAGTGTAGAGTTAGTCAAAAAGTGATCAATGTCTATAATTGGAAATTAATCAAGAACCTCTTCTCAGCATTGCATATGTAATCTCGGGTGAGATTTGTCCTATAGTTCCTTAAGACCCTCCCACATTGTTGCATCATGCATTTACGATGCAGCTTTTCATCCAGATCAAATATGCTCTGCAAAATAGAATTGCTATTAACTAGTATCCTAAAAATTAGTAATCTACAAAAATAGAATTGCAAATAATAATAACTCACACATAGTTCCTTCCATAGCAAGTCTTTCTTCCCCTTAGGAACTTTATGCCAGGATTCTATGTTAGGACTACAATGGCTACGAGTAAGAACCCCAATATATGAAATAAATGAGTTACGGTTCACTCTAACTAGATTTCCTACATGATCAAAATCCACAGCCAGTTTGGGTCCATTGCCCCTTTGCTGTAGTAACTTGTTCATCATTGTAATGCGCCTCACTTTCTCAATTTTTTTTGCTGCTCATCAAGTGCCCCAATTTCTTCAGGGGGTATATCACCAACCTAAAATTTGACAAAAAAACACACTTATAGGATATAACTATAAATGAACATATAGATAGAAACCTTAGGGATATATTTTTAAAACTTACATTGTGAGGCGGTGCATTGACGTCCTCACCCTCACAGTAATCATCAATCCGGTCATCAGGAGAATGCTCAGCCATCTGAAAGTTCACATTCACATTGTAAAGTTCACATTGTAAAGTTCACATTATAAAGTTCACAATCACATTGTAAAGTAATTCACATTTTAAAGTTCACATTCAAATTGTAAAGTTCACATTTATAAAAATAAAACATATAAAAAAATATAAATGTGCATGCCTCTAATATTGCGATCTTTTATCAATTAACAATCCTTCATTGTGATCTCCGCGCACATACAAGTCATCATTAGCTTCAATATTTGGTGGTGTTGGCAACCCAACTGAGAATGGACTGGAGTCATCATACTTATCATAGTATTGTTCTTCATTTATAGGATCTTCAATGAACTGTCTTTTACCATGAAGAACAACCGTCCATTTATCATTTGCAGGCTCATCGATATAAAATTCTGGTTTCGCCTGTGATGCCAATATGAATGGTTCACCCTTCTCTCCAATCTTTTCAAAGTTCACTAATGTGAAGCCCAATTCATCCACTATAACTCCTTTGGTGTTATCAACCCAATTACATTTAAAGAGCGGAATTCTGAAATCTACGTAGTCAAACTCCCATATGCCTTCAATGACACCATAATATGACATTTTAGCTTCATGTGGACTCTTATCCTTTGCACATGCAAAAAATAATGAAGACGCTTGAAGGGTGACCCCACTATTTTGGATGACACGTTTTAGTAAGATTATCTAGTGTTTGAGATAGTTGATGTAAGACTTTATCTTCAAACAACTTAATAAATGTCTTGTTATGCTCTCTAGCAAGCCACATTGAATTGGCTCGAGGATATTGTCTCTTGATGAAATTGGTATGTTCCTCGATATAAACACTCACTTCATCGATGTTGTGTAATATATACAAGTAACCTTGTTCCAACTGCTCACGGCTGATTACTTTCATCCGTGATCCCAAAATTCCTTTGCCAAAATGCTCCTTAATATTCTTGTCATTAACAGGAGCGTCATTACCACTCAGAAAGTCATTTCAAAAATCCATAACCTCTCTCACCACATAACCCTCAATAATACTCCCTTCAGGCCGATAATGGTTTCAAACATCACCTTTAAAAATGCTCATGTATCGTTCAAAGGGATACATCCAATGCAAGAAAACTGGTCCCAACATTTTTCGCTTCCCTAGTCAAGTAGACAACAAGATATACCATGATATCAAAGAACGAAGGACGAAAATACATCTCAAGATGACATAGGGTAACAACCACTTCTCTTTGCAATTTATCGAGAGTATCAAGGTCAATAACTTTGTTGCACAAACTGTTGAAAAAGAAACAAAGTCTGGTGATTGCAAACCTTACATGCTTCGGCAATATAGATCGAATTGCCACGGGCAATATTTGTTGCATTAGAGTGTGACAATCATGAGATTTAAGACCTATCAACTTCAGATCTTTCATTGATACCAATGTACATATGTTGGATGAGTAACCATGTGGCACCTTAACATTTACCAAGCATTCACAAAAAGCTTTCTTCTCCTTTCTCGACAATGTGTAACAAGCGGGAGGTAAGTATATTCTCTGATTGCTACTAACTACTTCTATTAATTTTGTCTTTATTCTCATTTCATGTAGGTCCATTCTGGATTTCATCCCATCTTTAGTCTTACCTGGTATATTCACTAGAGTATCGATGATGCTATCACAGACATTTTTCTCAACATGCATGACATCGATACAATGCTTGACTGCCAAAGAACTCTAATAAGGAAGATCCCAAAATATTGACTTCTTCTTGAATAAATATTTGTCACTCCATGTGGCCATCGTACATTGTGATCTCTTACCAAATACATTGGCAAAGTATTTTACTCTTTCATAAACATCCTCCCCTGGTATAGGTTTAGGTGCACTCCATTCCTCATTTCGTCCATTGAATGCTTTGTGCAACCTACGATACTGATTGAATTTTGGAAGAAACCTTCGATGACCAAGATATACAATCTTGCCGCCGTGTTTTAGTCATATTAAATCAGTGTTCTCTTCACATATAGGACACACTTTAGATCCTTTGAGAATATATCCAGATAAATTCCCATATGCTAGAAAGTCATTCACAGTGCAAAACAACATAGTGTGCAAACGAAATGTCTCTATTTGTGAAGCATCATAGGTCATCACACCTTCACCCCAGAGTTTCTTCAAGTCATCAATCAGAGGTTCAAGATAAACATCAATATCATTTCCAGGTTGTTTAGATCCTGGTATCAACAACGACAACATAACGTACTTATTTTTCATACACAACCAGGGAGGAAGATTGTATATAACAAGAATAACTGGCCAAGTGCTATGTTGGATGCTCAATGTCCCATACAGATTCATCCCATCTGTACAAAACCCGAGTCTTAGATTCCTGACTTCTTCACCGAATTTAGGGTACAATAAATCAATCTTCTCCCACTATGGGGAATCAGACACATGTCGTAGGATCCCTTCATTATTTTTCTTAACATCTGCATGCCACCTCAAATTCTTCACATATATTGGATTGGAAAAAAAGCGTTGAAAATGTGGTATTATAGGTAGATACCACATCACCTTGGTAGGAGAACTAGTTTTAGACTCCCCTGAATTCGTCAATTTATACCTTGACACACCACATTTGGGACAATCTTTCAAATCCACATAGTCCTTTTGAAATAATACACAATCATTCGGGCATGCGTGTATCTTCTTAGCCTCCATTCCCATTGGGCACAACAATTTTTTTAACTGGTATGTTGACATTGGCAGCTCGTTTCCTTCAGGAAGAATTTCTTTCAACAAAGACAATAATGACGTGAAGCTTTTGTCTCTCCATCTATTGTTAGCTTTCAGCTTATACAATCTCAACACAACGCTAAGCTTTGTAAACTTACAACCTGTGTATAATGGTATCTCAACATCATGCACAATGTTTCTAAACATGGGAGGTGGATCAATGTGCTCTACCCCACAACTATCCAGCATCGCATCAACAATGTCTAATGGAACTGGTTCGTTCACATATACATCATCGAAGGCAATTTCTTCTTCCACACAAGCACTACTATCGACATCCACTGATTTCAGGTTTGAAATCTCTCCATGTCAGTGCCATTCTGTATAGCCTTGTACAATCCCGTTGCACATGACATGACTTTTGATTTCGTCACCAGTGCTGACTTTCAAGTTGTTACCGCAATGCCTACATGGATAGTAGAACCTATCTCCAGGTTGTTTCCTATGTTCATCGGCAAATCTAATAAACTGATCGAGACCATAAATAAACTTTAGGGTGTAGCGATTTGGAATGGACATCCATGATCTATCCATTCTATGATCAAAGAGAAAACAAGTATATATTAGAACAAGATTAGGGTCTAGGGTTAAAAGATTAGGGTTTATGGTTAAAACTTTAGGGTTTAAGGTCTTATATATAATAAATGTGTACCACCTGTCTCATTCTTGAACACCTAATCTCACTAGTAAGTGTATAATGTGTATTGGGTTTTGAAGAAAATTTTGGCAGAATTTCCCCGTTGTTCTCCAAGTACATATGTACTTAGAGAACAAACGGGGAAATGCTACCAAAATTTTCTTGAAAACCAAATACACATTATACACTTACATCCTAAGTGAGATTAGGTGTTCAAGAACAGTCCCAAACCAGGGACTATCCAAGATTTACTCCTACTGAGTAAATCTTGGATGGGTTTCTAGGCCAACAAAATATAACACCACTCATAAGTAGGCGGGTCTGATCACATTAAATTTTTAGGATCGAACCTAAGGACAATTTTTCTTAAGGCCAATTTGGATTTTAGTCCAATTAAGAAAAAGTGATTAACAAGGTTAGATCGAGTTAACTATCTTTTTATATAACTAAGTTATGTAAAGAAGTACATAAAATAAAAGCAAAATTTAAAAATAAGATAAAAGAATTATAAAAGAACATAGACATAAGATTTCACCGCCACTACATATATTTGCTCACTTACATTGCATCACTCACAATTTGGATATTAGATCAAGGGTCAAACACATTCCATATCTTGTTAGAGTATGTAAATCACAAGGACAAAGTTCCCCATTGAATTGAGGTCTCATTACTTATATATCATGAACCCATCACCCCAGAGAATGTCATTCTAATGTCACATCTAGGTTTCATTGATGATTTATTGATGCTCTAATTTCATATACATATGTCTCTACTATAGGATTTTAATAGACATGATAAGAACCTAATATATAGAGCATTATTAAATAATAAATTAAGAATTTAATAGTTTCAAACATGCAATAATTCACAATGCAATGTTATAAACTACATGCAACATGGTTAATCCCCACACTCTAGTAGACAAACTAACCTTAAATATATTGATGTATAAGAGATTAAGAAGAAGCTTTTCTTAGGTAAGAGTAAGATGAAGCTCATTGATAATATAGTGATGTATAAGAGAGGCTCCATGGCCTAACAAAACAACCCTTTAAACAACAATTATAATCTCTAATCACATTCTTCAGTGTCTCATTACTCCACATCAACTCGCCAATGGTTGTCTCCAACTCTCCCCAATGATTTCTAGGGTTCTGGATGGATCTAGATAGAATTCTATTCTCTCTTTAATATGTCCCTCCCTTTGGTTTCAATTCAACTGACATCAACCAACGACTCTTAAGGAATTTGATGTGGATTTCCAATGTTAGTTTGATACTAGGTGGAGGAAGAAGGGTACCTTCGTAGGTTTGAGCAGTGGCAGCGAGCAGGAGAGCAGGAGCAGTGAGCGGTGGCCGGAGCTATGAGCAGGCGAGTAGGCAGCCAGAGCAATGAGCGGAGGCGGCGACGATGAGCAGAGGAGCAGTGAACGGTGACCAGAGCAGTGAGAAGCAGCGGCAGTAGCAAGCAGAGGAGCAGCAAGTGGCGTCGAGCAGTGAATTGCCAGACCTAACCTCAATCGGGAATGAAACAGAGAAAGGGGAAGAGTCTGGTTTGCATGTGTGCTATTAAGTTAACATCAGACGTCGGTTATTAAAAACAACCGACACTTAAAACAATAGGCGTCAGTTATCACAAAAAAATCAACACCTATGTTCAATGATAGTCTTCGGTTTCAACTAGAAAAACTGACATCTATCTACATATACCGACAAAAAAATGTTCTCAAATTATGACCATAGTCGTCGGTTGTCGTAGCAAACCAATGCCAAAGGGGGGTGAAAATTTTTGCGGGGACAGCGCGCGAAAACACATCGACGTCGGTTATTGCAAGAAACCCGAAGATAAAAATGGGCCCAAATTCTGTCTCTCGACAAACCTTTAGTCGTCGGTTAATTTGTCAACAACCGACGCCGTATGTTAAATTGTGGAGGTAGTTTTTTTCACTAGAAAATTTAGATTTGGAAGGCGATTTTAGGCGTCGGTTGTTTATTGAGGAACCGATGCTAAATAAAAAGTGATACTTGTGTCTGGCCGCTCTTCACATATAGATGTCAGTTTTTGTATTCAACGGACGTTGTAGGGTTTAGGCATCAGTTTCTTGTATACAACCGACGCCTCTAAATGTGATGTTATAAGCCATTTCTATAGTAGTCCTCTGGGAGTCCTCGTAAGCCAAGCTAGTGGTGTAAAGGAAAATATTGCCAGCCCCCGGACCCTGACCCCTTTATAGACACATTTGCTTTCAACTTGTGTCCTAGTAGCAAACTAATAGACTAATCACCAAAGAGTTGACAAATTATATTTCTAATATGAAATTATATGTCCTAAATCAATCTTTCATCATTGGTCAACTCTAAGGGGAAAATCTTACTAAAGGGAAACTACATAAGGTAAGGGTTTCTAACTAGGAGACAAATTGAAATAGTCAATACTCCGACTACCATGATGCTCTGATTGTTGAGTTTTGTGGACAAAACATGCATGACATAAGCAACAAAAAAATCCACGTAACTAGAAATAGGATCTCGTCGACAACAACGTATTCGGAAAGAGTGTTTGCGGGATATACCTTATTGCGGAGCAAGTCCGGTGATGTCCCACTACACGATAGTGTGCAATGTTGTTGGCCTACATGGACAAAACTTCTCTCCTATTCACTAAGTGTGTCGCAGGAAGATCCAGCGGTGCTCCTTTCGTAAGGTGATGTATGCCACTCGTAACGTGTATGGATAGTCGTTGACGTCTTCTAAACCTAGGTGTCTCAGCGTCTGCGTCTCTACTTCGTCCACACGGATGGACTGGAACTCCACATCGCACTTCCTAAGCCTGTGGGAAGGAGTCGTCTCTGTGCGGCGATGTGCTAGCATCGCGGTGCTCTCATTTCTCTCATGAGGATGGTGACAACTAGGGTTTACGTACGTGAGCGTAAACTGAAAAGACTCTCTCTATATCTTATATAAATATCGGCCGTCAAGCCCCTTTAAATAGGAGATGAAAGGAAGTAGGGTTTCTTAAACCCATCAGTAAATAGAAAGACTGCATTAATTAAAATGCTCGTGGATTAATTAGAATATTCTGGAATTAATTAATTAACCAAATAATTGTATTAATTGATTAATTAATATATGACTCCATGCAATCACTCGGGATGGCTCTATGGGCATATATACCAACAGAATCCCACTTTCACTTAGAGCCAGTCACTCAAATATTATTCTTATGGATTACATAAACATTTAAGTAATCAATGTGATTCAGAGCAATTCCAATCATATCCACAATTATACTCCTATTCCAACACATCCTATGTGTGTGACCTGGTAGGCTCCAAATTACGCTGGCAGTGATATCCATAATCATATTATGATTTCACAAGCAATGATTGTATCTAGCAAGACTTCATTGCCACCCAAGTAATTGGAGAAGTTGGAGAACAACTTAACCTATCATTCATGATTGGTGTTACAGTGATTGTATAGTTCCTTTATCACTGATATCCAGATTGAACTTGAGTTGTGGAACTGTTATCCTTTTCAATGTTCAATCCATGTTCCTTGAACTAGAGTAGACTGTCTGAGATACATGTAAGCTCAATATCACATATTGACTCACATCAGCATGGCCATGCATTTCTCAGTCTCACTTATCAAGTGGTCGGAATATCAAACTCCTGTAGGAAGGACAAATTCCATCTACATCATTCACAGACATCCCCATGTGTCACAGTGCGCCCAAGCACCATCTTTATGGAAATCCTTATTCAGGACCACGGTGGATGATGTCAAAGTACACCGAATGACATGTGACAAGTGTAGTGACTTCAGGTCTAAGAACCACAATCACCACCATCATTATGAGATGTGACTCTAACTACCAATCATGGTATCCATGTGTCACTCTCAAGGTGGGTATGTCCGATACACTGTTCTCTAACAAGTATCTATGTATTTGGTTTGATATCTCCATATCATGGATAATGAGATTCTTCCATCAACCAACATACATTCTAATCTTATGTGTTATTGATGTCTATGGATATTTCTACAATAACAACTGATTAGGGACAAAACAAGACTACATACTCTTAGCATACATATGATCTCACTATTCATGTCATCAACCTGAAGACATATGTCATTGATTATATTATTCTATAGACATCTATAAGTTTTATGGTTATCTCACAATATAAAACACAAACATATAGATTGGAAACTTGCCTTTATTGATATGATCAATGTAGTATTACAAATCGTTTACATAGTATCTCATTACAATCATCAAATGATAGTCTCTATGGACATACATACCAACAGATTCCCACTTGCACTTATACCCAATCACTCATAAATCTCAATCCAAGTGATCGAACATGTCCGTCATGTTTCTGCTGTGAAAGTGCTTTTATGAGCGGATCAGCCACATTGCTTTCTGTCGGTACTATGCAAATCTTCACATCTCCTCACTGTACGATCTCTCGTATGAGATGGAACCGCCGTAGAATATGTTTGGAACGTTGGTGCGATCTTGGTTCTTTATCCTATGCAATTGCTCCGTTGTTGTTGCAAAACAACTCAATTGCATCACTAGACTTGGAACCACTCCCAGTTCAGAAATGAACTTCTTGATCCATATAGCTTCCTTTGCAGCATTAGATGCGGCAATCTATTCCGCCCCTATTGTAGAATCCACAACCGTCTCTTGCTTGGAACTCTTCCAGCTTACAACTCTATTGTTCAGGCAAAACACAAATCCAGATTGTGATATGTAGTCATCTTTGTCAGTTTGGAAGCTAGCATCAATGTAACCCTTTACCACGAGCTCTTCCTCACCACTGTATACCAATAATTGATCCTTAGTCCTTCTCAAGTACTTTAGGATGTTCTTTGTGGTTGTCCAGTGGCATTCACCTGGATTTGACTGATATTGGGTCGTCATGCTCAAAGCATACGACACATCAGGATGAGTACATAACATTGTGTACATGATAGATCCAATTGCAGATGCATATGGAATCTTACTCATGCGCTCCCGTTCATCACATGAACTAGGACATTGGGCTTTATAGATCGTAACCCCATGGGACATGGGAAAGTTACCTCTCTTAGAACCCTCCATGCTAAACCTCTTTAGCACCTTGTCAATGTATGTGCTCTGGCTTAGGCCTATAAGCTTTCTAGAACTATCTCTATAGATCTTGATTTCTAATATATAGGATGCTTCGCCTAAATCCTTCATAGAGAAGGTCTTCCCCAACCAACATTTTACTGTCTGAAGAGTAGGGATGTCATTTCCCATCAATAGTATGTCATCCACATACAATATGAGAAATACAACTATTCTCCCACTAACCTTTTTGTAAACACAAGGTTCATCTTCATTTTGACTAAAGCCAAACTTTTTGACTACTTTGTCAAAATGTAGATTCCAGCTTCGAGATGCTTATTTCAATCCATAGATTGACCTTTGTAGCTTACAGACTTTATTGGCTTCCTTCAGATCGATAAAACCCTCAGGTTGTGTCATGTACACATCCTCGAGTAAATTCTCATTAAGGAATGTTGTTTTAACATCCATCTGCCAAATCTCATAGTCATAAGTTGCAATGGCAAGCATGATCCTCATGGATTTAACCATGGCAACTGGTGAGAAGGCCTCGTCATAATCAACACCTTAAATTTGATGGAATCCTTTTGCAACCAATATACCTTTATAGGTTTGAACATTTCCATCCATGTCGGTCTTCTTCTTGAAGACCCACTTACATCCTATGGGTTTTACCCCTTCGAGTGGATCCACCAAGGTCCATACCTTGTTGGTGTACATGGATTACATCTCTGATCTCATGGCTTCGAGCCATTTCTCAGATTTTGGTCCCTTAGTAGCTTCTAGATAGGAAGTTGGCTCATCTTCTATGCCTAATTCATCACTGTATTGAGTCATGATAAATCCAAATCTCTCAAGCTCAAGTCGTGTCCTACTAGACCTACGAGGTTCCTGTGTTACATTTGGAACTTGAAATTCCACAACAGTTTGTGAGTCTTCATGTTCCCTATGTACCTCCTTAGGTTCTCTACTTTCTTGTTGATCTTAAACTTCTTGGAGCTCTACATTCCTCCCACTGATTCCTTTGGAAACAAATTCCATTTCAAGAAATACAGCAGTCCTAGCAACAAACACTTTGTTGCCAGTTGGTGTGTAGAAGTAGTATCCTCGAGTTTCCATGGGGTATCCAACAAAATAGAATTTTTCAGATTTGGGTCCAAGATTTTTAGGAAATTGTCTCCTACCATAAGCTTCACATCTCCAAATCTTTAACATAGACAAATTGGGACGATTCCCATTCCATATCTCATATGGTGTCTTTTGAACCGATTTGGAAGGTACATGGTTAAGTGTAAACGCTGCAATTTCAAGAGCATATCCCCAGAACGATATTGGAAGTTTGGTTGAACTCATCATTGATCGTACCATGTCTAATAATGTACGATTCCTTCTTTCTAACACACCATTATGTTGTGGTGTACGAGGTGGATTCCATTGTGATACAATACCATGGTCTCTCAGAAGGTCCTCAAACTCTTGGCTTAAGTATTCGCCACCTCAATCTCAATAGAGTGCTTTAATACTCTTACCAAGTTGCTTCTCTACTTCATTCATGAAAGTCTTGAACATTTCAAGAGTTTATGACTTGTGTTTCATAAGATGTACATAGCCATACCTACTGAGGTCATCAATGAAGGTTATGAAGTATTGATAGCCTCCTCTAGCATTTGATCTAAAAGGTCCACATACATCAGTATGTATGAGCCCTAGCAGATCACTGGCTCCCTCACTATGTCCAGTGAAAGGAGTCTTGGTCATCTTCCCTAATAAACATGCCTCACATGTCTCTAATGATTCAAAATCAAAAGAGTCTAGATAACCATCCTTATGGAGTCTAGATATGTGCTTCTCGTTTATGTGCCCAAGACGACAATGCCATAAGTATGTTTTGTTTGAGTTGTCAAGTTTTAACCCTTTAGTATTTATGCTTTATATGCTAGTCTCAAGTTCTAACAAGTAGATACCAATAAGACATAGGGGCATTTCCATAAAAGATCTCATCTTTAAAAATATAAATCATTCCATTCTTAATGTGAAATTCAAATCCACTCTTGTCCATACAAGATAAAAAAATAATATTTCTATTAATGGCAGGTACATAATAGAAATTCTCTAATTCTATTACAAGGCCCGTAGGAAAAGATAAACTAATAACTCCAACTGTGGTGGCATCAACTCTTACTCCATTAGTGACCCACAGCTCGACTTTTCCCTTTCGTAAAGGCTTACTTCTTATCATATCCTGAATATTTGAACATATGTGAGATCCACATCCAGTATCCAGTACCCATGATGAAGAAGTATTTAAGTTTATCTCAATAATGTATATACCTGAAGTGGAGATCTCTATCCCCTGATTCTTCTTCCTCAGTTCCTCTAGGTAGAGAGGACAATTTCTTTTCCAATGTCCAGCCTGGTGACAATGGTGACAACTGCCTTCTTTGGAGATCCCACCTTTAGCTTTGAGCGCGGATGACTTTGGCTTCTGCCCAGCTTTAGAACCTTTCTTAGCCTTGCCTTTGACTTTTGAATTTCCCTTTGTCTTGCTGATCATCATCACGGACTTGGGCTTGTCTTTCTTCATCTATACTTTAGTTGTCCTCAACATGCCCAACAATTCTGACAACGGCTTGTCAAGATTGTTCATGCTATAGTTCATGACAAAATGACTATATGATTCAGGAAACGATTGTAGAATCACATCAGTGGCCAACTCTTGACCTAGGGGAAATCCCATCTTGGATAGGCTTTCCAAGTACCCAATCAAAGTGAGTATATGGGTGCCAACTGAGTCTCCCTCTTTCATCTTACTCCTGAACAAAGCCTTGGAGACATCATATCTCTCCTGTCTTGCTTGATGTCGATACATGTTCTTGAGATGTGTTACCATCTCCATGACATTCATGTTTTCATGCTGCTCTTGCAACTCATAGTTCATTGAGCACAACATCAGGCACTTGACATCCACAGCATCATCAAGGTGCTTCTTGTAAGCATCCTTTTCAGCCTTGGGCGCATTTGAGGCGGGTTCCGCTGGCTCTGGTGTTTCAAGGACATAGAGCTTACACTCATGTGTGAGAACAATTCTCAGCATCCTAAACCAATTTTGAAAGTTGGTTTTGCTAAGTTTGTCCTTCTCAAGGACCGATCGCAATGAGAAAGTGTGAGTGTTGTTTGCCATTTGATTGCTACAAAAGAAAAAGTTTGCATTTAGTCCAAAACATTTTGACTTGTAAAGATTTGATAAATGAGATGAATTAGGCCTTTAATTAATTATGCTTCCACCATTTTATTCAAATTGATATCCCTCACTATCAACTCTGAAGATTGTAGCATACAACCTTCTAGTGAGCCAAGATCCAAAATAATTGGATCAATGCCCAGCCAATGTCGGCGTCAAAGACCAAATACTAAGGTAGGCAACTTTTGTCAATTGCATCATATGCAACTATTGGATAGATGATCATGCATAACTCCTTGCCATGATGCATCTGTGTGCCTCTAGGTACTTGATCCTATCAAGGTTCCCTAGTTAATTCCAACCCATAAGCCAACACGATGAGTGTGCACCCTGCGGAGGTAGACCCACACACCCACCATTACACTTCCACGAGATAGATAGTGTACCACGTGGAGGCGTGCCCACACATAGTCAATCAAGCTTTTCATTTGTGTTTCTTTATGGAAGGCAACTAAAACTTAATATTATTAATTGAGGGGTTTTATTAATACATATACATATCCAAACACCACATACCTATAGTACATATCATATACTACTATATCCACAACCACAAACGATAGACATGCAATCACAAACACAAATACATCGGTTATGGCCATACTATTGTAATCCTTTAGAGAAATAAAAGATTACGATCCACCTAAGGTCTTATGCATCTCATGCAACAACACATCTGAATCAACTTGTAAAGATTAGCATTACAATGAACAATTTCATGGATGCTCTGTGAGGTTGGAACTTCAAGTTGCTTCTTGGAATTGGATGTTCATGTTGATTCTCCATGGATGCTCCTTGGAGTTGGATCTTCAATTTTCTTCTTGGAATTGGATCTTCATGGTGCTTCTCCATGGACGCTCCTTGGAGTTGGATCTTCAAGTGGCCTCCTTACATCAAGTTTACAAAGACTAAAACTAATCCTATCTCTATTACATCATATGAGTACAAATATAAAGGGAAAGAGTTAATTACACTTTGAAGTAAGAGATGATGCTCGGCATGCAAGCTGAATACTTTATACAAAGGATCCACATACAACCATTATACATCCATGGCATTCTCAAACAGACATATCCACAAGATTGACATCCACATTCATTAACAACATTCACAAAAGGGGATACTAGGTCATAACCATGCATGCATTCACCACATAAAACATATTTTAAAGGCGACATGTATGATATCATAGGTATATCTACATATACGTATATACATATTAAAATTGTAGTACTTTTAATGTGGGACATTCCCCATTAAATACATTTTTGACTCCCATGCAGACTATGTGGGGTACATAGGGGTAGCGCCCCTGTGCGGGGTCTCAGGGACAGAGCCCATGAAAGGTCTATAGAATTTTACTTCCGTGCACTTAGGAAAATCAGTATTTTCCATAGTCGACCCCGTCCGAAACGTCAAAAACAGAAGCCTGCGGTGTATGTGGAATTAGGTTTTGATTTGCACATTAGCAGTTTTAATTCGCATCGTATGCAACATAGAAAATAGTATATAGCAATTCGATCATATCGAAATGAATCCAAATACGCCGTAGATCGACGCTGCTATAATACCACTATTGGGTTTTGTGGAGAAAACATGTGCAGCGGAAGCAACAAAAAATCCACACAACCCAAAATAGGATCTCATCGACAATATCATATTTGGAAAGAGTGTTTGCGGGATATACCTTATCGCAGAGAAAGTCCGGCGATGTCCCACTGCATGATGGTGTGCAACGTTGCTGGCCTACATGGACAAAACTTCTCTCCTGTTCACTGAGTGCGTCACAGGAAGATCCAGTGGTGCTCCTTTCGTGCGGTGATGTACGCCGCTCGTAGTGTGTATGGATAGTCATTAACGTCCTCTGAATGCAGGCGTCTCAGCATCAGCGTCTCTACTTTATCCACGCAGATGGACTGGAACTCCACGTCGCGCTTCCTAAGTCGGTAGGAAGGAGTTGTCTCTGTGCGGTGACGTGCTAGCGTCACAGTGCTTTCCTTTCTCTCCTGAGGATGGTGACGGCTAGGGTTTACGTACATGAGTGTAAACTGAAAAGACTCTCTCTATATCTTATATAGATATCGGCCGTCATGCCGCTTTAAATAGGTGATGAAAGGAAGTAGGGTTTCCTAAACCCATCGCTAAATAGAAAGATTGTGTTAATTAAAATGCTCATGGATTAATTAGAATATTCAGGAATTAATTAATTAACCAAATAATCGTATTAATTGATTAATTAATATCCGACTCCATGCAATCGCTCAGGATGGCTCTATGGGCATATATACCAACACTGATACCATGTTGTAAAGAGCTGAGATCAACTCTCTACTAAAATTAATGGTAAACAAAAACACCAATGTGTTGCAGCGGAATTTTAAACTTTGACTATATTCAATTATATAAAGAGTACTTTACAAAATTTCCCAAAAGGGTGTACAACTTTATACAAAACAACATGATCTAGGTAGAGGAAGACTAAAACCAAATCAACTTGTCTCCAAATAAAACAACTTATAATATATAGGTAGGTATGTCCAAGCTAGTAAGTTGAACTCATTTCTCTTAGCCTTAGGCAGGGTCACCATGCTTCTAAAGCGCACTTTGATCCTATACCTGGGTGGTTGGGATCACCCAATAAGAGAGAGATAAAAATTATGTGTTAATCAAGAGGAATAAGGACAATAATAAAATACAACATTGCATAATAAAATGATTATCTACACTAAGATATTTTAAGAGTATGATGCAAATAATCAAATAAGAAATAGAAAACTGCCATAGTTCAATCCACAACAATAATCACTTAGCATGAATAATCTTATGACACAAAATCATACCAATGCAGGGTGAGGAACCTACCAGACCTAAATCAAGAGGAGAGGGGAACATGCACATTCCAATCCTCAAACATATATAAAGTGGAAGGGGGACTAAAACCCCAGTGCCTATATAAATTGGCAGGGGGACTAAAACCCCAGTGCCTGGAAGGAGGACTAAAACCTCAGTGCCCTATGGGTGGTTTGTACTCATGTACACTACATTGTCATTTGGCCAAAAATACATCATGCTTAATAGTTCACTTGACAGTAGTGAAAATATAAATAACATTGCATCATAACAAGTGGGGAATAAAACCCATGAAACGATCTCAATAAATAAGCCAACATTGGCAATAACAATATTCAAGTATTTCAAGTAAATGAGCCAACATAGGCAATAAAGAGACAAATAAAGGCAATAGAGATATTCCAAGGATAGCACATTATGAATGTGGGGATGGATAAAAGCCCAACTGAAGGAATATGGTATACATTTCACATTCATATGCCAACATCCATAAATAGGATCCACATACATAGAGTTCACATACCTTATTGAAGATTCAAAACCATCATTTTCACTGATTAGATTGCATCCAAATCCATATTATCCTAGTTACAAATATACACATGTATTAGCATGTATTAAGGAATAAAGTATATAAAATGATACCCATTTAGACCTTATTCGAAAACCACTGATTTAGGACTCAAAACTAGGACCAAAAGCTCACTAAGGTTTCACTGATTAGGAAAACATATTTATTTATCAAATTCGGAGTTAGGATGCATTATTTATCATTTTTAGAATATTTAATATGATTAACATGGTACACACATTAAATATCGAAATAAAATTGAGATAACCTTAAAATCGAATTCTAAATGAAACAATCTTACCAATGAGTATTTATTTGAAATTTTCCAATGAAGTATCAATTTTCTATGATTTATTTGCTCTGGGCCAATCAGAGAGCAAGAAAAAGCCACGTAGGCTAATTGCTAGCACGATAGAGAGAGATTGAAATGACCAGAAGGTCCTCGACGTTAAAACACAAAACAAGAAGAACGAGATGGCAAAACTAGAAAAACAAAATGGGTCATCAGCTACCTCCCGCTCGCCATTGTCGTGAGGATGGAGCTCGGCCCTTTTGGGCGTTTCCACGTTTCTTGACCAAAATGCACACATAGGTACTCGAAACGAAGCCCAAGACGAGAGGAACTCACTGGTGTGCTTTATTGAGGCATTTCTATCATTGAGCAGCTGAAAAAGGCACTACAAGAGATGGGAGAAGGTGGAGGTGGCGGTGGCTAACTGTGGAGGCTACGAGAAAATTAGAACTGGAAAAGCTTGCAATGGAGCCGAAGGAGGTGAGGGGAGTGCCATATATAGACGAGGTAGAGTGAAATGCCAGGATGGTGGTGGAGTTGAGAGGACAATGCCAGCGCCATGGGGTGATTTGGTTGTGTTGCACGGGAGACGATGAGCAAGGGCTAGAACTGTGCGGCTCGGGGAGATGAAGCCAATGGCGAAGAAATCTCGTGAAATGACAGATAGGAGAGGGAGAACTAGGTGGAGGAGCCTAGGCGTCATCTTGGTCAGTGGACTGGAGGTTGAAGATGACACTTGAGTCTTTGGATCGAGATCTAACGGGGTTCGGGTGTGCGTGACAAGGAAATCAAAGGACAAAATGGCATAAATGAAATTCGATTGATATTCTATAGTTAAACTTTATGGAAACTTGTAAAATCCATTTAGAGGGTCAAATAAAGTCCAAAAGTCACCAAAATTTAACCATAGGTTAATTACAACTCCTAGAACAATGCTATGCCATTAGTTTCTCATTTTACACACATTTTGGCCCTTAATTTCTATATTGACTATTAATGCATATATCAATGTATAAAATGAGTAATTAATATGAAGATAATCTTTTAATGACATACTAGAGGGAAATTCGAGATAATAGATACATTTCAATATTGAGAGTCATATATCACCATATTATCCTCTTATTAATGTATTATTTCCCTTTTTTGGAGGAGAGAGAAAGTAAGAGGTTAATTATTCTCATAATTAACTCAAATACACATTATTACTCATATCTTTATCCATAAAGCCATAACCCCTATAAATTAACATTATCCACTAATTATCTATCATTAATGGCCATATTGCATTATTAGTCCCCAAGTATCACATTAATTGGATTATTTGTGCAAAAACCCATTCATTGACATGAATGTGGGTAAATATAGATTTCATCATCAAATAAAGCACAAATTCAATATTGAGGCCAAAAGGATATCAAAGATAGGGAAATTTATGAAAAAGGTACAAAAGGACTTGAAAGAAAGTAAACACTTGAATGTGGGTAAATTGCAGCTAGACCCTGGAATTCAGTCTGTTACACTTGCATGAGAAGGGGGCTGGGCAGAAGAGAAGGCACCCCCAGGATCCAGGAGTCCAACTCGGACCCGGGCTCTACCCAAAGATATGTGTGATAATTAAAATTGATCAAGGACCATAGTTAAATGGTAAATTATTCAATTTCTATTGTTAACTATATAGGAAACTCTATTAATGATTTGAGGGGGCAAATGAAGTCCGATTCACCTCAAATTTGGATCATGAGTTCATAAAAGGGTTTAGAACATGATTACACAGTTAATTCCCAATTGTGTTGACAAATTAATGAATAATTACATGCACATTCATTATTGATTGATTAATGTTCTTTAAATCATATAATAGGTTTCTAAATCATATTAATGATCAATAATCTTATATTTAAACTTATCTCAAAATCAGTTTATATTAGTTAGGGCTTCCTCCACATTGTGAGGATTGTTGATTTATGAATTTTGTTTCTTTATAAAATTTGGGTTCATTTATGCATAAAGTAGGGAAAGAATAAATATATTTCCTTTTCTCTCTTCATATCTTATTTCCTATCAATTTGTGAAAAAAGAAGATTTTTTTTATTTTGGAATGTTACAACTACCACCTTCGGTCGAAACAAAACCAAGGTCATCATCATGTAGCGACCGCAACACTATGCCAACCTAGGCAACTGTCGCTACAACCAAAAGCATATCAGTCGCAACACCTAAAAAACACAAAGAACATAGGTCTCTACAAAGGTCACACCAACATGGTTGACACTAACGACCCAAACATCCATGCAAACCTTAGCTCGATACACATGTTGCCACCTCATCATCGAAGGTCCAACCAGGCACCCCTAAGCCTCATTCTCTCTCTCATGATGCTAAGGCACAAGAGGCACATCCAACATGTGCAAAATTGCAAGATAAACCCTCAACATGGGTAAATTGCAACTTTGTCCAAAATAAGCACACATATAGTATAACTAGCTCAAACATCATGTAAATAGGACCAAACTGAAAACATAAGCATGTCACATGTTATTAAGGTGCTTCATGATTAGATTAAGGTTTAAGAATCTTATTAAGCAAAGCAAGCAAGACCAATTACTGACTTAGGTTAGGGGTCTTACAAAAATCACATGTTATACTTCAAGATAGGCTCCATCTTTAATGAATGAGAAAAGGATGTGCCTTTAGTAAAGAACTAGTTCAAATGCATAAAATCAAGTAATAAATATAGGATCCACCACTAAAATCTCAATAGATAGCAATGACAGATAAGAAAGCCTCATTATTATATGAAAAGGTAGACACATCAATAAGAAAGCCTCAATAGTTAGTGAAGAAGACCACTCTGTACCATCTAGAAAGGGAACCAACTTTGACTAAAAAAGACCACATTTAATAGGAAAATGAGTCGACTAGGACTAGAAAAGATCATGCTTAGTTAGAAAAGGTAGAAACCAAAACTAGAAAAGTTAGTATCAACTAGAACAATGTATCAATTTGTACTAAAAAGTACAATTAAGTAAAAAAAAAGTCAAGGTTGAGGACCTAGATACTTGTTGGCATGTTTTTATAGCCTCGCAACATATTGAATTGTTGTTCTAGAAGAACAACCTTCTAGATGGGAAAATTATAGAGAGAGAGGAGGGAATTCTTCTTTCTATCTTTGAAAGAATAAAATGATGGATTATGATATGTGGTATATAAATACATACTAGGAGATCAAGGCCTTGCCACATGTGTTTTTCTACCACTGATGTCAAGAACACACGCATACCAATTTCAAGGTGTCTAAGGGTAGAGGCAATCCTATTAGACCACAATTGGTATGACATATTTGACACTAATGGGATATAACATGGGAAGTGATTATACTAGAAATTAGATAGGAAAGGAGTTCATTTATTTTTCATTATTTATTGAAACCATATTAGAATCCAATTATTTTTTCACCATAATGGGAGGGAGAGAGTGGTAGTTGTGCAACTGAGTGACCATGAAAGGAGGAATATGTTGAAAATAGATGAGCTACTTTAGGCACATGAGATAGGAGATCAGATGTAAGGAGTGGGACTCGAGAGGGAATCCACTCCTTACTTAATTTATGAAAATAATTGCATAAAACCCATTGAATCACAACTTTGTAATAATAAATGTCAATTAAAAGGGATGCATAATATTTTCTCAAACATAATGGTAAAAGAAACGTAGTTTTGTAGCAGCAAAAAGGTAAATTGAATACAAAATTTGGTCAAAGTTCAACATTGAGACAACAACGACAACTCATATGAAATATAAACTAGTAGGATTGTTTTGTTGTGAGCAACCTGCCCATCTCAGAAGACATCTTGAAGCTAGTTTTGAAAAATGCCTCCCATTTTCTAGACCTCACGTTGTACAACCTCTAGGTGGCTTTGTTGGTAAGGTATGCCCATAGATCCAATCATATGATGATTGACATGGAATAATTACCTAAAAGGATTTGATAATAACATATATAAAGGCAAGCTTTCAATTCATCTGTTTCACTCAGTTATGAGATAATGACGATACAGAGTGAATGTCTAGAGAATTATATTACTCAATGATGTATGTTGTCAAGGTCCTATCCTTGTGATGAGATCATACGGATGTTAAGAGTACATATACACATTCTCATTATGTCCATGATTGGTTGTTATTGTTGAAGGTTGATAGACAACAATAAAACAAAAGATCAGAGTGTGAGTTGGTTGATGACTTAATCTCATTAGTCATGATATGGCAATATCAAACCAAGCACACAGATACATGTTAGAGAATAGAGTATCGGACAGACCCACAATGAGAGTGATACATGGTTATGTGGTCACAATCATCTCTCATAGTGAAGGTGGTGATTGTGATTCTTAGACCTGGAACCACTGCACTTGTTACATGTCATTCGGTACACGTTTACATCATCAAATGCAATCTTGAAACATAGGTTGTTATAACGGTGATGATCGGGTGACTTTAACACATGGGGATATAGTGTGAGTTATAGATATGGGATTTGTCCCTCCTACGGGAGTATGATATTCTGGCCACTTGATTAGCGAGATTGAGAAACACATGTGCATGCACATGTGAATCAATATATGATATTGATTCACATTATCTCAGACAGTCTGCTCTTGGTTCAAGAAACATGGATTGAATGTTGAGAGGATGACCAACCATGCCTCGAGTTAATCCTTGATATCGGAGACAAAGTTTATACAATCACCGTAACACCTTACATAGATTCTAGGTTGAAGTTGTTCTCCAACTTTGCATTTCACTTGGGTAGCACTGATGTGTGACTAGGCACCACTCTTTGCTTGTGATGTCATAATCTAGTTATGGACATTCACTGCCAACATGATATAGGACCTATAGGGTCACACACATAGGAACTCATCTATAAGAGGAGTTTGATCTTGAACAAGAATTGCATTGCTTACTAAAGTATTTAGGTATTCAATTCATGCAACTGATTGCTTGATTGTTTGACCAAGTTTTCCAAACGACCATGCCACTGAGTGAGAAGGCCATTTGGGTAGCCAGACGGACGTCCCAAGTATTTGAGACAAATGTTTGGGGGTCAGGATGATCGGAGTTCGATTTGGCTAAGTTCTGCCCAGGAACTGATCGACTTGATTCAACTCACCAGATGGTCGTCTGGGTGAGTGAGACGGGCGTGTCTCTTGGGTGAGATGGCCCGGTTGGGTTGAATGAAGGTTCAGGATGTTTCCCAAATAGTTTTGGTTGTTCTTTACCTGAGGAACAAGGAAATTAATATGAGATATTAATTGGATCTGAGATAGCCAAATTTGATTTAGATTGGAAACTACCAAACAGACATTTGGCAATGCGAGATGACCGTCTCGTGCACTGTATGACCATTTGGGTGTGTGAAATGGACGTTTCGGCTGTCATAGATTGCAAACTGTTATGAAAAGTCTAGATCTCTTAGTTCTTTCCACTTCCACTTTTAGTCCCGTATTGGCTGGGGACTGGGAACCCTGACCCTAACCCCTCCTATATATAGAGGGGTTCGGGGGGATTCGTGAGATACAATAACTACACAGACAATAAAGAATCAGTTACTATGATAAGTGTTGTCCTCTCTGGTTGTGGTAACTAGGAGATCCCATGCAAGTCCTACCTGAAAAGGAGGGATAGCCAACAGGAGAGAACAACTGAGAAGTTGTCATTGTGGGAGATCAGGTTGGTGACTAGTACACCAATGGGAAGGACAACTCCTTCCTATCCATTCTTGGTAAAGGACATGAGTTCTAATTAGTCTGTGTGAACTACTCTAGAGGCAAGATCCTTTGGCTGCTGTTGGGAGAGAAAAGTCAACTTGTAGTATGTGGCAAGACCACAAGAGTCGATGCAAAGGTTGTGCAGACATTATTCATGGTGAAGACCAGGAGTTGCACAACCACAGTCCTAGAGCAACTTATTAGTAGTTGCAAAGAAGTGAGTTTTGTCGCAAGACTTACTCGAGGACCATGTATAGCTTCCTAAAACCATCCTTCCTATTTCATAGTAGTTGATGTGATCTTGATGTATAGGGGAATACGAATAGATGAAAAATTTTGTTTCTGTTCTTATACTCTGTGCCCATATTTTCCAACAGTGGTATCAGGGCCACATCAATTTACTACGTTTTAGGATAATTGATATGATCGGATTTTAGTTTTATCATTTATTTATTGCATACAATAATGTGAATATTTAAATTTCTCTCATATGCGTATCTGATCAAAGACCCATAATCCCAAACTAATATATATATATATATATATATATATATATATATATATAGGCAATTCACTCTCTGCCCGCGCGGGTAGCGAAGCGAAGTTACCAGTGCCTCATTATACATTACATTATATTGATCTGAAGTAACGGTGGAAATAATTGTAATTATTTGCAGCTGCTGTACGCGCATGGAATGAAATAACGGTGGCACTATTGGTAATTATTTTATAAATAATTATATGTGCATGGAGTGGCGGTGCAAGACTGATCTAAGAGTAAAAATAGTAGGTGCCAACCACATCAATATTGGACACGTACCAATCATAAAATATACCAATGCCCAATGTAACAGGTCTAAAATCATTATAGTGGTGTCATTTTGTAGAGACAAATAAACATATGGGAAATAATATAATACTTCATATTTTATTACGGAATGTCAACCTTAGTTACAAATATTTTTGTTCCATTACAAAATATATGTTGTCATTACAATATAACAGTTATCCTTACAGAATCTATGATACACCCATATTGTATTACGTAACGTCATTTTTAGTTACATATTTCTTCGTTCCAGTACAGATTCTATGTTCTCATTACAACATATCATTTATCCTTACAAAGACAATAATTATAAGAAATAGCAGCAAGTAAGCAAACTTGTAAAATCCATTTAGAGGGTCAAATAAAGTCCAAAAGTCACCAAAATTTAACCATAGGTTAATTACAACTCCTAGAACAATGCTATGCCATTAGTTTCTCATTTTACACACATTTTGGCCCTTAATTTCTATATTGACTATTAATGCATATATTAATGTATAAAATGAGTAATTAATATGAAGATAATCTTTTAATGACATACTAGAGGGAAATTCGAGATAATAGATACATTTCAATATTGAGAGTCATATATCACCATATTATCCTCTTATTAATGTATTGTTTCCCTTTTTTGGAGGAGAGAGAAAGTAAGAGGTTAATTATTCTCATAATTAACTCAAATACACATTATTACTCATATCTTTATCCATAAAGCCATAACCCCTATAAATTAACATTAATCACTAATTATCTATCATTAATGGACATATTGCATTATTAGTCCCCAAGTATCACATTAATTGGATTATTTGTGCAAAAACCCATTCATTGACATGAATGTGGGTAAATATAGATTTCATCATCAAATAAAGCACAAATTCAATATTGAGGCCAAAAGGATATCAAAGATAGGGAAATTTATGAAAAAGGTCCAAAAGGACTTGAAAGAAAGTAAACACTTGAATGTGGGTAAATTGCAGCTAGACCCTGGAATTCAGTCTGTTACACTTGCATGAGAAGGGGGCTGGGCAGAAGAGAAGGCACCCCCAGGATCCAGGAGTCCAACTCAGACCCGGGCTCTACCCAAAGATATGTGTGATAATTAAAATTGAGCAAGGAACATAGTTAAATGGTAAATTATTCAATTTCTATTGTTAACTATATAGGAAACTCTATTAATGATTTGAGGGGGCAAATGAAGTCCGATTCACCTCAAATTTGGATCATGAGTTCATAAAAGGGTTTAGAACATGATTACACAGTTAATTCCCAATTGTGTTGACAAATTAATGAATAATTACATGCACATTCATTATTGATTGATTAATGTTCTTTAAATCATATAATAGGTTTCTAAATCATATTAATGATCAATAATCGTATATTTAAAATTATCTCAAAATCAGTTTATATTAGTTAGGGCTTCCTCCACATTGTGAGGATTGTTGATTTATGAATTTTGTTTCTTTATAAAATTTGGGTTCATTTATGCATAAAGTAGGGAAAGAATAAATATATTTCCTTTTCTCTCTTCATATCTTATTTCCTATCAATTTGTGAAAAAAGAAGATTTTTTTTATTTTGGAATGTTACAACTACCACCTTCGGTCGAAACAAAACCAAGGTCATCATCATGTAGCGACCGCAACACTATG
This sequence comes from Alisma plantago-aquatica, assembly GCA_963693085.1. Taxonomy (NCBI): domain Eukaryota; kingdom Viridiplantae; phylum Streptophyta; class Magnoliopsida; order Alismatales; family Alismataceae; genus Alisma; species Alisma plantago-aquatica. Next base: position 588,272,932 of record OY856413.1, on the reverse strand, counting down.
CCAACCTAGGCAACTGTCGCTACAACCAAAAGCATATCAGTCGCAACACCTAAAAAACACAAAGAACATAGGTCTCTACAAAGGTCACACCAACATGGTTGACACTAACGACCCAAACATCCATGCAAACCTTAGCTCGATACACATGTTTCCACCTCATCATCGAAGGTCCAACCAGGCACCCCTAAGCCTCATTCTCTCTCTCATGATGCTAAGGCACAAGAGGCACATCCAACATGTGCAAAATTGCAAGATAAACCCTCAACATGGGTAAATTGCAACTTTGTCCAAAATAAGCACACATATAGCATAACTAGCTCAAACATCATGTAAATAGGACCAAACTGAAAACATAAGCATGTCACATGTTATTAAGGTGCTTCATGATTAGATTAAGGTTTAAGAATCTTATTAAGCAAAGCAAGCAAGACCAATCACTGACTTAGGTTAGGGGTCTTACAAAAATCACATGTTATACTTCAAGATAGGCTCCATCTTTAATGAATGAGAAAAGGATGTGCCTTTAGTAAAGAACTAGTTCAAATGCATAAAATCAAGTAATAAATATAGGATCTACCACTAAAATCTCAATAGATAGCAATGACAGATAAAAAAGCCTCATTATTATATGAAAAGGTAGACACATCAATAAGAAAGCCTCAATAGCTAGTGAAGAAGACTACTCTGACATGGAAACTATATGACCATCTAGAAAGGGAACCAACTTTGACTAAAAAAGACCACATTTAATAGGAAAATGAGTCGACTAGGACTAGAAAAGATCATGCTTAGTTAGAAAAGGTAGAAACCAAAACTAGAAAAGTTAGTATTAACTAGAACAATGTATCAATTTGTACTAGAAAGTACAATTAAGTAAAAGAAAGTCAAGGTTGAGGACCTAGATACTTGTTGGCATGTTTTTATAGCCTCGCAACATATTGAATTGTTGTTCTAAAAGAACAACCTTCTAGATGGGAAAATTATAGAGAGAGAGAAAGAGGAGGGAATTCTTCTTTCTATCTTTGAAAGAATAAAATGATGGATTATGATATGTGGTATATAAATACATACTAGGAGATCAAGGCCTTGCCACATGTGTTTTTCTACCACTGATGTCAAGAACACACGCATATTAATTTCAAGGTGTCTAAGGGTAGAGGCAATCCTATTAGACCACAATTGGTATGACATATTCGACACTAATGGGATATAACATGGGAAGTGATTATACTAGAAATTAGATAGGAAAGGAGTTCATTTATTTTTCATTATTTATTGAAACCATATTAGAATCCAATTATTTTTTCACCATAATGGGAGGGAGAGAGTGGTAGTTGTGCAACTGAGTGACCATGAAAGGAGGAATATGTTGAAAATAGATGAGCTACTTTAGGCACATGAGATAGGAGATCAGATGTAAGGAGTGGGACTCGAGAGGGAATCCACCCCTTACTTAATTTATGAAAATAATTGCATAAAACCCATTGAATCACAACTTTATAATAATAAATGTCAATTAAAAGGGGTGCATAATATTTTCTCAAACATAATGGTAAAAGAAACTTAGTTTTGTAGCAGAAAAAAGGTAAATTGAATACAAAATTTGGTCAAAGTTCAACATTGAGACAACAACGACAACTCATATGAAATATAAACTAGTAGGATTGTTTTGTTGTGAGCAACCTGCCCATCTCAGAAGACATCTTGAAGCTAGTTTTGAAAAATGTCTCCCATTTTCTAGACCTCACGTTGTACAACCTCTAGGTGGCTTTGTTGGTAAGGTATGCCCATAGATCCAATCATATGATGATTGACATGGAATAATTACCTAAAAGGATTTGATAATAACATATATAAAGGCAAGCTTTCAATTCATCGGTTTCACTCAGTTATGAGATAATGACGATACAGAGTGAATGTCTAGAGAATTATATTACTCAATGATGTATGTTGTCAAGTTCCTATCCTTGTGATGAGATCATACGGACGTTAAGAGTACATATACACATTCTCATTATGTCCATGATTGGTTGTTATTGTGGAAGGTTGATAGACAACAATAAAACAAAAGATCAGAGTGTGAGTTGGTTGATGACTTAATCTCATTAGTCATGATATGGCAATATCAAACCAAGCACACAGATACATGTTAGAGAATAGAGTATCGGACAGACCCACAATGAGAGTGATACATGGTTATGTGGTCACAATCATCTCTCATAGTGAAGGTGGTGATTGTGATTCTTAGACCTGGAACCACTGCACTTGTTACATGTCATTCGGTACACTTTTACATCATCAAATGCAATCTTGAAACATAGGTTGTTATAACGGTGATGATCGGGTGACTTTAACACATGGGGATATACTGTGAGTTATAGATATGGGATTTGTCCCTCCTACGGGAGTATGATATTCTGGCCACTTGATTAGCGAGATTGAGAAACACATGTGCATGCACATGTGAATCAATATATGATATTGATTCACATTATCTCAGACAGTCTACTCTTGGTTCAAGAAACATGGATTGAATGTTGAGAGGATGACCAACCATGCCTCGAGTTCATCCTTGATATCGGAGACAAAGTTTTATACAATCACCGTAACACCTTACATAGATTCTAGGTTGAAGTTGTTCTCCAACTTTGCATTTCACTTGGGTAGCACTGATGTGTGACTAGGCACCACTCTTTGCTTGTGATGTCATAATCTAGTTATGGACATTCACTGCCAACATGATATGGGACCTATAGGGTCACACACATAGGAACTCATCTATAAGAGGAGTTTGATCTTGAACAAGAATTGCATTGCTTACTAAAGTGTTTAGGTATTCAATTCATGCAACTGATTGCTTGATTGTTTGACCAAGTTTTCCAAACGACCATGCCACTGAGTGAGAAGGACATTTGGGTAGCCAGACGGACGTCCCAAGTATTTGAGACAACTGTTTGTGGGTCAGGATGATCGGAGTTCGATTTGGCTAAGTTCTGCCCAGGAATTGATTGACTTGATTCAACTCACCAGATGGTCGTCTGGGTGAGTGAGACGGGCGTGTCTCTTGGGTGAGATGGCCCAGTTGGGTTGAATGAAGGTTCAGGATGTTTCCCAAATAGTTTTGGTTGTTCTTTACCTGAGGAACAAGGAAATTAATATGAGATATTAATTGGATCTGAGATAGCCAAATTTGATTTAGATTGGAAACTACCAAACAGACATTTGGCAGTGCGAGATGACCGTCTCGTACACCGTATGACCATTTGGGTGTGTGAAATGGACGTTTCGGCGGTCACAGATTGCAAATTGTTGTGAAAAGTCTAGATCTCTTAGTTCTTTCCATTTCCACTTTTAGTCCCGTATTGGCTGGGGACTGGGAACCCTGACCCTAACCCCTCCTATATATAGAGGGGTTCGGGGGGATTCGTGAGATACAATAACTACACAGACAATAAAGAATCAGTTACTCTGATAAGTGTTGTCCTCTCTGGTTGTGGTAACTAGGAGATCCCATGCAAGTCCTACCTGAAAAGGAGGGATAGCCAACAGGAGAGAACAACTGAGAAGTTGTCATTGTGGGAGATCAGGTTGGTGACTAGTACACCAATGGGAAGGACAACTCCTTCCTATCCATTCTTGGTAAAGGACAAGAGTTCTAATTAGTCTGTGTGAACTACTCTAGAGGCAAGATCCTTTGGCTGCTGTTGGGAGAGAAAAGTCAACTTGTAGTATGTGGCAAGACCACAAGAGTCGATGCAAAGGTTGTGCAGACATTATTCATGGTGAAGACCAGGAGTTGCACAACCACAGTCCTAGAGCAACTTATTAGTAGTTGCAAAGAAGTGAGTTTTGTCGCTGGACTTACTCCAGGACCATGTATAACTTCCTAAAACCATCCTTCCTATTTCATAGTAGTTGATGTGATCTTGATGTATAGGGGTATACGAATAGATGAAAAATTTTGTTTTCATTCTTATACTCTGTGCCCATATTTTCCAACAGTGGTATCAGGGCCACATCAATTTACTACGTTTTAGGATAATTGATATGCTCAGATTTTAGTTTCATCATTTATTTATTGCATACAATAATGTGAATATTTAAATTGCTCTCATATGCGTATCTGATCAAAGACCCATAATCCCAAACTAATATATATATAGGCAATTCACTCTCTGCCCACGCGGGTAGCGAAGCGAAGTTACCAGTGCCTCATTATACATTACATTATATTGATCTAAAGTAACAGTGGAAATAATTGTAATTATTAGTAGCTGCTATACGCGCATGGAATGAAATAATGGTGGCACTATTGGTAATTATTTTATAAATAATTATATGTGCATGGAGTGGCGGTGCAAGACTGATCTAAGAGTAAAAATAGTAGGTGCCAACCACATCAATATTGGACACGTACCAATCATAAAATATACCAATGCCCAATGTAACAGGTCTAAAATCATTACAGTGGTGTCATTTTTTAGAGACAAATAAACATATGGGAAATAATATAATACTTCATATTTTATTACGGAATGTCATCCTTAGTTACAAATATTTTTTTTCCATTACAAAATATATGTTGTCATTACAATATAACAGTTATCCTTACAGAATCTATGATACTCCCATATTGTATTACGTAACGTCATTTTTAGTTACATATTTCTTCGTTCCAGTACAGATTCTATGTTCTCATTACAACATATCATTTATCCTTACAAAGACAATAATTATAAGAAATAGCAGCAAGTAAGCAAGTGGCATTATAACGACGTATAGTGAATTACAACGACGAGTAAAGAAAGATGACATTTTGTAATAAGAAAGAAATGTCAATAATCAAAATAGATAATTTGTAATGGAAAGGAAGCATATGTAATCAAGGGTGACATTTTGTAATACAAATCTGAATACATCAAATTCCACTGTCTAAGAGAAATGATACTTCTAGATTGTATTACGTAACATCATCCTTAGTTACAAATTTCTCCTTTCCATTACAGATTCTCTTTTCTCATTACAACATATCATTTATCCTTACAAAGACAATAATTATACGAAATAGCAGCAAGTAAACAAGTGACATTCTGATGACGTATAGTGAATTACAATGACGATTACATTTAGTAATGAGAACTGAGAATCCATAATGAGAATGAGAAATTTGTAATTAAGGATGACAATCGATATTTGAAGTTTATTTCATATTCCTTCTTAGCAAGATGATTCAGACTCTTTTTACATATTACAGTTTATGTTTGTATATTACAACATATCTATGGTATGTACAAATTACTCATTTGTATTATAACATTTTTAAACACATTACAATATGTCCAAATATGTTCTGGGTTATTCTCTTCAACATTCACTTTTTTGTTTACCTAACATGAATGTCGCAATGTCTACAGCTATCTTTCCCACTACTACATGCACTCATAACAAATTGTCATCTAGCTACTAATTGTAGTAGCACACTCATGCACTAGTAACAAATTTCAAATTAAAAAATGATGATGCTGTGTTCAATGCATACGTAATTGACTTTCTCTTAATTACAATAGGTGCCACCACTTCTCCATACATAAGTAAATAAATTCAGCATGATTACAATAGCTTCCACCATTATCATCCAAGTATTGTAATTGATTTTTATTTTAATTATAGATCCTGCCACCGCTACCTTATGCACGGGTACTTAGTCTACCTACCCGCACGGGCATTCAATATGTACTCATATATATATATATATATATATATATATATATATATATATATATATATATATATATATATATATATATATATATATATATATGTGTGTGTGTGTGTATATATGTATATATGTATATATATATATATGTATATGTATATATATATGTGTATGTATATATATATATGTATGTATATATATATGCAATTTACACTCGTCTCTCTAAAAGCAATTTTGATGTTGGATGTGTAGCGTGGTTATGGCCTAAACCCTAAATTTGTGTGTGGTTGGATGGTTTGGTTCTTTTTTTCTCAACCTATGTGCCAAGCCTCTACCTCCCTCTTCCCAATGTAAAGTTAATGATTTCCCTTCTTTGCTCCCCTCGAATGTAACTCGAGGTTTCCCTTATTCAATGTAATAAAGTAGCAATAGGATAGTTTCTTTTCATGCAACGACGTGAAGATGTTCATCGCCGGTTGAGATGGCCAGATCTTGAGATGAGCCGACCGTATAGAGGATCATGGAAAGAGGATGATGAAACCAGATGAGCTCCTGGTGGGCCCAACTAACTGTCTGGAAGGAGACCAGACATCGGTTGGATTGTAGACCAGACAATCGTCCTTGGAGACCCAACTGACTATTTGGAAGGATTCCAAACATCAGTTGGACAGGAGGACCAACCGACCGGTCAAGAGGCGAGATGACCGATTCAAAGATTGAATCGATCTACCCAGATTGGTAATCACATGTCTACATCAACTGAAGGTTCAAACATATGATGTGATGATTGACCTAGGTGGTAGTAATTCCTTGTGTCTCCAAGGAATTACAAGTAGATATGGCCATAACCATCGCCTTTTTTTATATTACATGTTTATGCTATGGGATATAGCATGCATATGATACGTACTACATATCTGGTGATTGGATACAGTCACTACAAAAAAATTGCCCAATAGTGGCATTTATTCTAATGGCTTTTATAAAAAAAGCCACTATCTTTCTAATATATAGACATTTTTAATTAAAATGCCTCTAAACCACCTATTATAGAGTTTCTAGAAAGGACATAACATTAAAGGAATTTTTATTTTTAATTAGTGGCAATCTTAAATTGCCATACCAAATTAGAAAAGTAATTGGTAACACAATATTTACTTCCCGCTCCAAGTTTTCCCCTTTGCGCTCCAAAAATCACGTTAGTCTGATTGATCTAGCGCTTTGCTCTTTCTCGATTGATCTAGCTCTCCGCTCCTCAGTCTAGCGCGTGGAGCATCCTGGCCAATCGTCACCCTAGCTAGGTGCTGGTGGAGACTGGTGGCATCCGACGAGGGAGTGCAGGCACATCTATCTTGCAGACTGATCGTGCTCTTCTTCAGTGGATATCCTACGAGGGGGGTCCTCTCCGCCGACGAGTGGAGACTGACGCTAGCGGACTGATTCTGCTGGTCCGGGTGCGGTGCGATGTTGAAGACTCAGGGAGCAGGTCAAACATGGCCCCTCTACTCCAACACCTCCTCTCCTCGACTCCCTGCCACTCTCCTTCCATCCTGATCTTCTGGATGTGCTTCCTAGCTTGGAAGACCACCTAGGGTGTGATGGGGTCGGGGAATCAGTCCCGTGCCGACCTGGGTGATGGTGGCCGACTGGATGGGGATGCTTCTCCCCTTCTTTGGTTGTAGGTGGAGGATGTTTGTTGGTGTCGGGTGGGGTGGGTGGTGTCTCTGTCGCCTCTCCCTTATCGGTTGAATCTGGACGGCAAGGTGATGGGCAAGGCGTTGGAGGTGTTTTCTCCGTTCAGGCACTCTCGGTGTCGATTAGAGATGGGGAGAGGCCCCTGGGGGTGGAAGATGCGGGGGAGGTGCTCGAATTTTTGCCTCAAACACCTAGTCCAGAACCTGAGGCCCCGACGTCTAGTTGCGATGAGTCGGGTGGTGTTGGGGGAAACGACTACCTCGCTTGGGGTTCTACGGATGGGCATGGTGAGGAGTCAACAATCGTGACCCCATCCTCCTCTGATCAGGTGTCGGACTGGCTGCTGGAGTCATTGCCGGGGGTGGGGGTGCCCAAGGGGTGTTTGAAGTTATGCCCAAATAGTAGGGTTCTGTCAGAACTTCCATAAAATTAAGGTGAAGTCGTGCATGTCCACCAACCCCTTTGGCTCATATGTCTTACACCACCACCCATTTGCCTCTACATTGGTGTTTAATACCCCTAGTTTCATTTTTATATTTAATCTGAAATTATGCCAAATACATTATTACATAACAAATGCATTGGGGGGGGGGGGGCTGATCATATCAACTGCATCATTAAATCTGAAATAGACTCACTATATTCTTTCATGGGGAAATATATTCCAAAATCTCACTCAATGATATATTTTGTTTATTTCTAATTAGATACATGCATTTTACAATGTATACATCCTTTGTAGGGAACATGTTCTTTGATAATCTCCCTTCTTTGCCTTGACGTATGGATCTCTGCACTTTTCTAGTTACAGTTCATATGCAGGAGACAAAATGAAGTTGAAGGTTTTGCAGTCTCTGTGAGAAAAGTTGCTACAAGAAAATCATATATTTTGGATTGTTTGGTCATCTTAACCCTTGATGCCCCTCATAAATTATGTATAATAGTTATTCCCACTGATACTTCCATACCTACATTTTATTATGCTTGCTTGAACTCTGTTTGAGTAAAAATAAAAAGAGACTCGGCTTAAGAATTGAAATGTTCATCTTCTCCATCTCTCCTTCTAGGAAGAATGAGAGGCTTACAAATTATTGAAAATATAGTACTCTGGTGGATGTTGCTGATAATATCATACTAAATTGTTTAGAAATCAATTATCTCAGTTTGGCTCTAATTAACCCACCATTAGAAGATATTTTATTTATTACATGGAGAACAAGTCCCTAATACTAATATTTTGGCTATCCTAGGTTCATGTAAAGGAGTTTTGCTTAAGGCCTACTCCCTATATACCATAATGACTGATGAACTTCACCACATTGTTCCTTTATCCTATTCTATGATTGTTTGTTGTATCCTATTCATATAATTTCTTTTCTCATTCTACGAGGTGAACATATAGCCGAATACTATTTTTATTATAAAGACTTAAACTTTTAATCATCCCAGTTACACTGACTATAGGAAGTAGGAACTAAACTAGTTCAAATTTCAGTCATGTATAAGGTGGAAGTTCTTATTAGGGTTTCAATGGGTGGACAAAGCTAATGGTCCTACTAAGGTTGTGAAATCTAAATCAGCTAACCATCGCATTTGAACATGCTCTTGATATTGGGAAGTTTGGGAATGATAATATATCTGAGATTTTGGCAGTAAAGTATGGTGACTTGACATTTTAATCTTGGGTGGTGAAGATATATTGAGTTTCCAGCTTTCTTCAGTGTCCCTATCCACAGTGGCATTCTGGTTTTGTCTTGCTGGACTGATATGATGAGGTTTCACCTTTTTTAGGATAAATTTTACTTGATGGTCCACTAGCACTTCTAAATGCTTAAAAGTTTTCTTGTTCCTGCTCTTCCAAATGAACTAGTAGCCGATCACCAAATTTATATACTAAGATGAATCTTTTATTAGGTTCATATGTACCCAGAAGCCCATGTTGTCATGATGTGCATTACTAATCAGTTTAGCTCCTGTCAGACACTACCACAAGCATTTACATGTTTGTATCATCTGATAGCATGCATGGTATACTCCTCTTCCTTCCTACATCACAGACAGTTATTGTCATCAATGAAGTGGGGTTGCTTCCTCCTTTTATTTGGCATAATTGCCTTTTTGTAGGTAAATCATAAGACCACTCTGAATTTCATGCATAGTGTTGGTAAATGTTGCCCAATGGCTCGTTTCCCTGGGCTACCCTATTCGACTCTCATCTTGGATCTGATGTTTCAGGTTATGGGCGTTCTTGTTCTGATCTAGAACTGTAGGTGCATTTCAACTACTTACAATTGTCAAAGAGTTGGGATGTGAGGTATTTTATGATACTAAAATGTATCATTTTCTTGATTTTCTAAGTTTCTGGTATTGTAAAGTGCATGTGATCTTCAGTTCATTGATATGGTCATTTGATTTATGGATTTAACCATACATGGTATGAAGTAGCTGAATATTTTTTGTGGAGTGTTTTTATTTGTGGTTGGATGAAAAAAATAATGTGTCTATAGTTGAAGTTATCTCGTGGATGGCTAGATTATGATGTTTTCTCTGTTATCTACTGATGTTTGAAGTTCATTTGTTTTCTACTCAGTTTACTTCTTAACAAGTACGATCATCTACTATTTAAAAGATTATGTGTGTGAGCCAGACTTTGATTAGTTAGTTGTGTCAGCTAGACTCCGATCTAACATCATTTGCAGGTTGGAGAAGAAAAGTTGATATCTCACATCATGATTTTGAGATCAAAGATACTATGTCACCACTTTGCACTATCTAGGCCATATTCTAAGTAGCAGTCAAGAAAAGACAAGGAGAAATGACTATCCATATAGTAGACTTCATGATGAATAATCAACTACTCATCTGAATTGAGCATATCCAATGACATAAGAATTGAACTACTGAATCAATGTTGTACAAGATCCACATCTTTTGAGCAATAAAAAGAGTTTTCTCCCTACACCATTTTAAAAAAATAGTAAGTGAATCTTAAATAACCAATCTCTCTATCATGATGATATAATGGTACGATGTATCTTGTAGGGATCCACAATGTTAATAGTATATTTTCCAGGACTAAAGCACCTTAAATGGATCAATGTTGTAATTTTGGTTGCCAATCCTTGTGATGATCTTATAGGAAGAATGTATGACACTAAAGGTCATAATCACATTACAACCTAGTAAACACTTCTAGTTGTATAGACACCAAAAATATTATCCAAAATTACAAAAAACCTTCATTATGTAATTCTCATGCAGCAAACCTCCAATTCACTTACCTTGATTTTCACCAGCTAGAGGGGGAGTATCACCCTTGTAATAACTAGCAGGTACCCATCTATCTAACACGAGTTCAAACTAATTATCATAATGTCCATATGAGCAAAGTGATAAAAAAATCCGAAATGGCATGATCCCACATAGAATTCCCATGAGCACCATACATCAGGTTGCACATATAATCAGAGTGCTATTCTTTCTTATATTCATGGATAATTGTCTGGCTATCTCTTCTCTATCCTAACCTTCTTCTCTTGGTTTATTGGGTGAGCCCCTACATCATCACTACCCAACAGATTGGCTCAGGTTATCATGGCATTGGAGTGGATGCTTCCACACTAAAATGGGCATGAATATCTTCATACCATGGTAATCCACTAGTTACCCCTTGATCTCTATTCTAAATGATGTAGTTAGGTACTTGGGTTCATTATGTGTGTCTAAATACTTGTGCCTATTTTTACTGGAAGATTAACACTTTTGATTGCAGGAAGTTCCCAATCATAGTTCTGAGAGTGCAACTAACCTTCTAAGCTATGTAAGTGTTACTGAATTTAGCTTCACATTTACATATATCACATGAATATCCAGATGTATAATTTCTCATAGTAGAAAGACTGTAACTATTCTAATTCTATTTTAAGTTAATAATTAGTTATATCATGAATATGACTGTCATTCATGGCATGAAATGGAAGAAACATGTAATATTGGAAGACACTAGATTGTGACCAGTGAATCATCCTACTGGTGATTCTCATTTTCACATGCCATGCAATGAGATAGTCCTATAATATCATGATTTAGCTCTGATTATGAACATCAGGTGTCAGTCTCACTAATGCTAGGATTATATATGGTTAAATTGTATCATTCTTGGTATGAAGATGTGCCCTCAGCCTAAAACCAATAACAAGAAAAAACATAAAACTAGCTCAGTCCCCTAGCTGTCATGTTTGGATGGAGAATGTAATATGTTGGGGTTTTTCTATTGTCTAGTGCTTGAAGTTATCTCATAGACGGCTGGGTTATGGAGTTCTTTTTGCTATTTTCTATTCTCTAGATTCTATCTATTCTCTGTGCAACTTTCTCTTCTTACCCTTATGCTCGTGTACTAATAGGGATTGGCCAGATACATTCTTGCAAGTGCAACACTTGATAGTGTAGAAGAAAAGCATAACCTTCCCTTCTTTGAGGTTTTTGTCCATCTTGTTCCTTTATATTCCACTTGAGTAAAGGAGAAACATCACAAATGTGTTCCTAAGTTCTTATTGTATCTCTACTTGGTTTATTAGGATCCAACAAGTTGGAGATTCATTGGGAACTTGATGGATGATGGAAAATTGTCTATATGTGGGGAAGAAAGGTTTGGTACATGTTCGGATCATATTCACGAGAAGGATGTGATATGGTATGATTCTAAAACTATGCTTAATTTAATAGTACACTCAAGTGGTGCTCACCTTTATATTATTAAGATGGGAAGGCCTTGGAATACAAGAGTTTAAAGCTTAGCACAAATATAATTTCTTTCTTCCCAAAAAATTAAGCTTACATATAATGCTAGTTTGGCTTAATCCTACATTATGCTGTCAATGAAGAGTCACTACATGTTAGACATTAGTTGATCATTTCTATTGGGGTTTACCTTCAGACATTACGTATCTTCTATGACTTTGCATAACATGTGGCATGCAACTTCTCTTATAGGGCTGTTTTGGCATGCCTTTCGATTATTGCTCATAAAAACAGGGCAAGAAGGTTGGATATACACTAGTATCTGTTTCAGATGTTGGAAAATAACAATGGCAAAAATATAGCAGCAACTTCTTCTCTAGATATGATTATAAGGCATGAATGCCATATATGTCATTGCTAGACAAAATAATGTTATCAGCATAACAATAAGGTATCATGGCGAGACTTGCAAAGCCCATAGTCAATAAAAAATTGCTTAGGTTATTGTAGAAAACCCTAGGGCCTTGTTAAGCCCAAAAAGGGCAACAAAAAATTCACCTTTCTTCTGTGGAAACATGGGTGTAGGGCTAATTTGTTATTCGACCCACAATCTCATAGGTAGTGTGGATCATACATTTGTATTGTAATTCTATGCTACACGTAGGCAAGAAGGTCTATTTTTCACTTAACCTAGTGAGTAGACTTCCTCCTATAGAAATACCATACTCTGAGTCTGAGGTGACTTTCTTGGCGAATGTCCAGAACAAAACTGTTATCTTCTATGTATCAGTTGCTCATACCCTTGTGTGTCGCAAAAAGGAGATACCCGGTAACTGTGTGTCAGGATAAAGAGATACTTGGTATGTGTTGTGAAAAGGGAGAATGTAGCAGTAGAATATTTCTCATCAATTTTGGAAAGATGGTTTGCCTAGACAAGCTTTCTGCTTTTCTTTCTACACTTTTCCTCTACATGGTTATTCTTGACTTGTAATTGGGGAGGACCAGAATTGATGTTGATCCTAATGACAGTCTCCATTAATTATAATATAGACTACAAACTAAATTTTCATTCTTTTTCACATCATCACCTTTAGTTATAAGATGCTAGGAAATTCCAATTTTGGTTCTAAAGGCGTAAAAGAAATTGTTTTTACCTTCTTTCAAGTTGCAAGTCTTTCAATCACTGATGTAATAATTAGAATTATCTTCCTTTTCCTATGCTACAAAGATTGTTATTATATTATTTACTACCTGGTTTTCAAGGTTGTTGCAATATTTATTTTTTTCTTTTCCCACTTAACATAAATCTGCATATGACTATTGCATTTCTGGTACAATGGCATCTGAATTTGCAACTTGAATGTAGATATCTACTACAAAAGGAGGAGCTTACTTATATGATATTCATTTTTGGATCGAAAAAGATACCAGTCATGTATGCCTGACTAATAATTATCGGTGGAGACTGGATCACTTTCCTTTTTTCTAATTTAATTTATATGTAGGATGAATCTGGTACTGCAGCAATTAAACTGTTGAGCTTGATGCTGCACTTGGAGGTTGTGCGGTCCAGTACAGGGAACTATAGGGTTTTGATTCTGATAAATTCCTATCTTACTTCAAACCTTGCATTATCACTTTGGAGGGTGGTGTTGCTTCTGGGTTCAAGCATCCAGAGGAAGAAAATTTTGAAACATGACTTTATATATGTAAAGCAAAATGAGTTGTTAGAATGAAACAAGTAATATCCTGACACTACTTGATCCCATTCTGCAGTATTGTTATACCTTGGTTTATGTTTTTCATTGGTATTCTTTTGGGATGTATCCATGTTCCTTTTGCTCGTTCCTCACCGGATCATGATGATCTATTCATACTAGACACAGAGAAGAAGATCTACCAATTCAATGGCGCAAATTCCAATATTCAAGAGAGAGACAAAGCCTTAGAGGTTATCCAACATTTAAAGGTTCAATACCATGAAGGGACTTGTGATGTGGCTATTGTTGGTAAGAATCTTCAACCAATAAGATTAATCTGATAGCTCAGTATTGTTTACTCAAACAAACTTTCATGATTTTCAAAGGATGGTAAACTTATACTAGAATCTGATTCTGGTGAGTTTTGGGTGCTACTTGGTGGTTATGCACCAATCGGTAAAAAGGTGACTAGTGAGGATGATATTGTCATGGAAACTACACCCGGAAAGCTTTACTGGTAAGCAAGTTTGTTGGATTTTTAAATAATTGTCTGGTAAGGAAGTATTGTTCTGGTTTACCATTTAGATGCAAATATGACTCAGGCCTGGCACTTGGTTGGTACATAGTGTGTTGGAGATAACGAACTTCGTACTCAGAATTAAAGCAAGTCCCACCAACACTGAGTACAAGATCGTGGGGATTAGTGAGCTCCCGTGCAATCGCCAAACGTACGCTCCGTTTTCTTTTTTATTTGGCTTTTGTATTTTATCTATCAACACTACATTGGTCTTCTTGCTTTTCTTTGTGTTTGTATCACAGTTGTGGCATGGCCTCTCTGCCCCTCTCATGTAGTAGAGCCTTTCTCCTTTCTTCAAATCAATGAATATTTTCATGTCTTTTCTACTGTAGGTTTGAGAGGAGGCCTAAGAAGGGAGAACCTGGGGAGCCAGAGATCATGACTGTCTCTGATTATTTCAAAAAACATCATTAGATAGAGCTCAAGTATTCAGACCCTCTGCCCAAGCGACCCACTTATGTACCTATTGAGGTGTGTTACAGCTACAAGTGTTGTTCTATTTTCTCACTGCGTTGTTTTTGAATTTTTGTTTTTGGTACTAACTATAATATATCCTGGTGTTTTGTTCTGCTAGTTTAGTTAATAAATTATTTGTTTGTTTTTGGCCACTTACTATCATAACTTGGTGTTTTTCCTTTTGCAACTGTGTGTCCTAATTTCTCTACAGAGGTACACTAAGTCATTGTCAACATTTTAGAGGTCTGCTCTGGTTGAGAAGTCCAGGCAGAAGCCTCAAGAAAGAATGGGTGTTCTTAGTAATGTGGGTTCCTCCCTGTTCCCTTAATTGTTAAATTGAATTTGTATATTTATCTTTTTTCCTTTACCCCCTCCATCTAAAATAATACCCTTTTTGTAACATGTGGTTGTGATGTAGGTCCTAAAAGCCAAAAACTATGGTAATGATCCTCTACTAAGATCATGTGAAATTGTGATCCAGAGTCAGTTCACCAAAGTCGATGGACGTGTTCTATCGGCTCCAAAGGTATGTTATGTTCTTTGTTTTCCTTCTTGCTTCGCCTAAAGGACACTAAGTATCTATAATTCATATGCGTTCTATGTTTTTTATCCCCTAGCTAAAAGTTGGCAACGATGAAGATTTTTTCCCACATAATGGGAGGTGGAATTTTAACAACAGGGTGATGCCCCGTCTAGTTTTAACATCTATAGTTTGTTGTTCCTTTTTTAATAAGCTTATGTTTTTAACCATGCCACCCACTCTTTTGTAGAAACTCTATTGCTACACAACAATTGTTAAGTGGGTTGTGCTGAACTTCTCTGTGCACTGTGACACCCGCAGGCTTATTCAGGATCTCATTCGTTGTGGAAACATGAAGGGTGTTGTAAGTTAAATCTTTTTATGTATTTAATTTGTGCCTGGTCCTTTCCTTTTTGTTCAACTAACTAATGGTTTTCACTTCTCATTGGTTGTCCTTACAGAATATAGAGCATCCATTTGATGTCTTCGAAGAAAGTCCTTCCATGAGAAGAGCTCCACCCAATGTGAGGGTAGATGAAATGATTGAGATGATGAATAATAAGTTACCTGGAGCACCTAAATTTCTCCTCTGTATTCTTTCTGAGTGAACAAATTCTGATGTTTATGCTCAGCCTTTTTTTTAATCTCCTTTGCTTGATATGGTCACCTTCTAGTTGAAGATATTCATGTGTGTTTATTTCCCCCGTTCATTTCTTATCCTTCAGGCCCATGGAAGAGGAGGAACCTTGTTGAATTTGGGATACCCACCCAATGTATTGCACCAACTAAGGTCAACGACCAATACTTGACTAATGTTCTCTTGAAGATTAATGCTAAGGTATGCCGCTCACCATATACTCTTCCCTACCAGCTAATCCAAATATTTTTTGTTTTGCTCAACTGTTTCGTTTCCTGAAGCTTGGAGGCATAAACTTTGTGCTCTTAGCTGAGCATCCTCCATCCATGCCAAAGATCTCCCAAGTGCCAACTATTATACTAGGAATGGATGTGTCCCATGGGAGCCCTGAGTAGTCTGACAAGCCATCAATAGTTGTTGTAAGTTTTGAATTTTGACTCCTTATCATATATTTGATCTACAAATGCTTGCAGGAAATCTGGACCTGAAATCTGTGGTAAGAGCCGAGATGTTGAGTCCCCATATTATCTTCCTCTTCACGCCTACTTAGGAGGAACTAGAAGTCGTCGATGGCTACCTATTGAAAGTCAGAGTCTGTGGCCTTCTCGTGCCAGATTGAATTCTTCTTAATTAAGTGTATATGGTAATTTCAGCCTCATGTGCCAAAACTCATTATGCATATTTCTATTGCTTCTTTTGATAAATATCTTTTCTTTATAGGTTTTCATCTGCAAGAATTTTCAGAAGATGCCATTAATTGGAAGTCTTTCTAGAAACTTCAATTTCAGTTCTATCATGGTTACTGATTACTTTAGAATATAGAATACTCCGGCTACAACAATGCATCACATGTTATCCTGTTATAACCTCATTTTTCAAAACCATTTAATGAGATTTGTAAATCTCCTTTTAAAAGATAAAATCAATGGTTAATTATTTGTTTGAAATGCATGGTTTTCATTCCTAATAGCTTTGTTTGTTTTCTTGGTGGGCTTTACTGGCTATTAAGCCCAATTGAAATAAAAAGAAAAGAAAAGGAAAAGGAATTTGTTTGGATAAAGGGATAAATAAGAAAAGGGATAAAAGAATAAGAGGAAAGGGCAAGGGAATATTTCCCAAGGTGATATTTTGTGCCTTTTGGGTTCCTTGGGTTCCAAGGTGTCCAAGTTGCAAAGATAATGCAACAAGAAAGAGAAAGGATTAATTAAATATTGTTTTATATAGAAAGAAATATGAGATGAAAATAATATTACAAGAAATATGTGGAAATATGGATAATTAATCCATCTTGGATGATATTTTGAGTCCACATAGTTTATAATGGTAAAAAGAATCCAAATAAGGAATATTCAAGGATAGGAGAGATAAAATATGCATAACATCTGCCTTAATAAGTGATAAATTGCAAATGAAGAAAAGGAGTTATTTCTTTTGTGTTTTCGCTCCAAACTTGGAACATAAGTATATTAATTCTTTGTGGACTTTCCCTTAAAATTTGGGACCAAATGGATAAACGGTTTAGGAGATATGATTTTTACAAAATCTCCTAAAGTGTGAAGGAAATTATTAAATGTAACAATTTTCCAATATATCAGAGAAAGTGTTCTTGGCGCGTGGCTGATAGCTGTTGGATCTAGGATCCAACGGTGGCTGCACTTTGTTTTAGATCAGGAAAAGAGGAACAATATGTGGAATTCTCTCGATTGCTTTCCTCTACACACAATCAATGTGCAAGTATGGAAAGTGCTCCATTAGTTTTGGGAGTCCAATCCAAACTGAACGACCCCCTATTTCCACTGTTTCCCTAAGGAATTGGGTTTTGCCCAACTCGGCACAGCAGTGCTCCCCATGAACAACTAATCTGGTGGGGAAGTGCCTATTTAAGGGTTCCTAGACCCTGTTTGAGGAACCGAAGGCGTTGGCAATGACTCCACGCTCGCCAGAGACCAGTCCCTACCCCCAAAATTACTGGGAACAAACTGTCCCTCTGTTTTCTCTTCTCTATATGCGGCCATGGGACAAGCTATTGGCTTCCCCCTGTGAGTCATCTCCAATGATCTTGAGAGACTCCATGGAGTCCGGCGAGGCTTGGCGGAGGCATACTCACCCACGCTCGATGCTCTGCTGCCTAGAGTCACGAAGTCAACATGTTCGTTGACTGGCGAAGGTATGCTCAGAAGAGGAACGGGATGCCACGTGAGGAAGGAGAAGAATAGGTCAATTGACTTGTCTACCCCTTAGCACGCATTCAAGTGGGAGGGGTACGAATGTCTTTCACCGTTTAATAGCCTGCCCAAATTATGGAATTCAAAAAAACAACTTTTGCTGATGTGTCAAGCCGCCATTGGCCAAAGGTACTTTAATTTGCAAAATTCATAATTCATTAATGGTAACTCAAATCAAGACATGTAATCATGAAAATTGATCAGAAAAATATGAGGAATAAGATAAAAATAGTTTGAAGGCCTGAATCTGTATCTTTTTGCAAAAGTATATTATTTTGATGAAAAAGGTATTAAAATTAGGATAGAAACCCTAATTAATGGTAATGGATAATTTTATGAGTAGTAATAGGTTAATTCGAGTATTATTAACCTATTATACGATAATGTTGAATCTTAACCTGATTTAGATGATTAATTGAATGATTTAGGGTTTTACACCTTATATGAAGGAGTAAGCACTTAGAAACCCTAATCTAGGGAAAAGGGAGAAAACATCACTTTTAATTTGATATGTGATAATATGTTGTTGGAAGATGATCCTAAGCATGTTGAATGAAATAGGTTAGAATCATTAGGGTTTGAGAACTATTTTGCTTAACTAGGGTTTGTAGTGATAAAAGTACAACAAAAACCCTAATTGCAATTGAAACCCTAAAAAGGGCTAGAAACCCTAGGAAGTGAGCTAGGTTTAATAGATCTTGATGGCATGATTTATGAAATGAAATTATATGCATATTTCATGATCATATTGTGTGTTTGCTTGTTTACTAGCTTTCTTGCTTAATTGGATTATTTATGCACTCAAGTCAACCTGACAGGTATGTGGTTAATTATGGTTAATCGCATTAGTTTCCCGAAGGTTTTTCGGATGATTAATCGCATTGAATGCAACCTATCAGTTTGGATGTTCATACTTGAAAATCATAAAGTCACTATGATTATCACAATTATAATATAAGTGTGTATTCTCGCACCTACATGCCACCCTGATGGATGATGCAAAAAGGTCATGCCCATGAGGGAAGACTCATGGGTACCATGAGTGGTGACCCCAGACACCAAGCTCGGGATTGAGAAGGTGTTCTTTGTTGCATGACTAATGGGCACCATGAGAGGTGACCCCAGGCACCAAGCTCGGGATTGAGAAGGTGGCCTTAAGTCAATGGAAAAAGAGAAACCCTAAAGAGGGTATTCCAGGGTTAGGGCAAAAGCAGTGGAGAATGTCACATTGAAAGCGTAAATTGGCTTGTTAATTAACTTGATTGTGATATTTATATTGTTAGTCATATTTGTGAAATTTTGGTTGTCCCCACATACCGGCATATTCATTTATGCTTACCGACGTTTTGTTTGTCGGCGTTTTAGGTGCAAATTGAAAAGGACAAACAGTAAAGTGGCATATTGTGAAATTAAGAAATAAAGTACAAGGAGGATTAGTTAGAATAGAGTCCAGATGTGGATAGAAGTTAGAAATCCAAGTTTATGAAAAAGGTATGCAAAGTTTTATTTTATTCCAGCCTTCAATATAGTGTTGGTAGAATTTAATTATTATTATTGATTATTTGTCGAACCCTTGATCTGGAAATTGGGATAACAGCTCTGACCTCTTGGTCTCCCTTAATTGGGGGTTATCGGGAGGCGGGTCGTTACATATCCAATGGTTATGGGAGATGGATCAGGGATTCTACCTACACATAAAGCTATTTCCTGAAGGAGCTCTGAAGTCGGCATGTCAAAAAGTAGATAGTCATATAAGGGAAGAGATGGATCCAGTGATGTAGAAGTTATTGTATTGAATAGAAAATGTTGTATGAAAGTATATCATTGGTGTTGTCTTCCATCTAAGGGGCAAGGTAAAATGTCCTCCCCATGTAATTGTCATTTGATTATAAATAAAGAATTCATACTTTTAGAAAACTGAGTTCGGCTGCAACGGCATTCAATTAGAAAACCTGATAATGGACTAAAAATTTAATGACTGAAAACCATGAAAATATAGTAATACAGAACTAGTATGCCATTAGTGGATTTTTTATACGCCATTACACTAAAAAAGAATCGTTTCATACAGCAACATAATACAAATTAGTGGCATTTGTATAAAATCCAATTGATGGATAGTGGTTTTTTATAAATGCCAAATGATGTTTTAGTGGTCTTTATTTGGCATTTTTTGGAAGCCACTAAAGCCAAACATTTAGTGGCATTTACAACTTATGCCACTATCTTTCTAGTGGCATTGGTACTAGAGGCATTTTTTAAGTGTCAACGGCGTTTTTTTAGTGGCATTTCTAAAAGGCCACTGATGGGCATTTTTGCTGTAGTGAATATTATATATATATATATATATATATATATATATATATATATATCCCTCAATCAAATATATTAAGTCTTAGATGCTTTCCAATAGCAATACTCATGAAAAACTTATTCGACCAAGCACATATTTGCACAAAGCATGGTGTGTCATCTATCTCGTGGAAGTGTGATGGTAGATATGTAGAATTGTACAAAGCATGGTGTGTATCTATCGTATTGGCTATTGGGTCAAGCTTAACTAGTGACCTAGAGAGCCCAGGCCTAGAGGCATGTAGATGATCATGGCAAGGTGTTGTGCATATCATCTATCCAAGAGTTGCATATGATGTAATTGGTAAGTTGGCCTACATAAATAGTCAGGTTGTAGGCATTCGGAAAAAGCTGACTCATGACTTGATGAAATATGGATCTTGGCTCATTAGAATATTGTAAGCTGCAATTTTATGAATTGATACTTGAGGGTTGTCAATTTGAACAAAATAATGAGAATGATAATTAATTAAAGACCTAATTGTTATCGCCCAAATTTTAATCAAATCAAATCAAAAATTGAGTTTGAAAAAATTGTGAATTCTTTTGTAGAATCAAATGGCCACACTGAACAATCAATTTTCTATATGATCAATCCTTGAGAAGGACAAATTTGTTGGGAACAACTTCCAAGACTGGTTTAGGACGCTGAGAATTGTTCTCACACAGGAGCGCAAGCTCTGTGTATTATAAATTCCAGAACCAGAGGAACCCACTCAAAATGCTCCAAGGGCTGACAAGGATGCTTATAAGAAGCATATTGAGGACGTTGGGGATGTTAAATTTCTGATGCTTTGTTCAATGAACCATGAGTTGCAAAGCCAACATGAAAACATGGGGGTGATTGAGATGGTCACACATCTCAAGAACATGTATGAATATCAGGCAACACAAGAGAGGTTTGATGTCTCCAAGGCACTGTTCAAATGTCACATGGCTGAAGGAGATCCAGTAGGTCCTCATGTGCTCAAGATGATTGGGTATGTGGAGAACCTAACCAGACTGGGATTCCCCTTGGGCCAAGAGTTGGCCACTAACGTGATTCTAAAGTCTCTTCCAGAGTCATATAGTCAGTTTTTCATGAAGTGCAACATGAACGACTTGGACAAGCTGTTGACAGAGTTGTTGGGCATGTTGAGAACAACTGAGGCACAAATGAAGAAGGACAAGCCCAAGTCTATGATGATGATCAACAAGACAAAGGGGAAGTCTAAAGGCAAAGGCCAAGCTAACAAAGGTTCTAAAGCTAGCCAGAATCCCAAGTCTTCAGATCTCAAGGCAAAAGGTGGAATAAAGAAACAAAGAGGCGATTGTAACCATTGTCACCAGCCTGGACATTGGAAGAGAAATTGCCCACTCTGGTTAGAGGAACTAAAGAAGAAGAAGGATGGCATTGAGGCCTCCACTTCATGTATAAATAACATAAGTTGAATTTTATTACTTCTTCATTTTGTTATGTGATACCAAATAGATATCTGACATACTGATGTGCAGGATCTGACAAGAAGTAAAGGCCTTCAAAGAAGGATGAAGATAGACAAGGTGGAGCAAATGTTGCGGAAGCCAAAGTCTATATTTAAATTTATCTTAGCTCAATGAGCATGTAATAGTGTTACTAGAACTGCTATGTCACAGTGCCATTAGAATAGAAACATTTTCTTTATGCATCTTGTATGGACAAGGATGATTATCAATAAAGAGTCGGTGTTTCTATTTCAAAAGATATGATCTTACATGGCATTGTTCCAAAAACATCTTGTGATATTTATGCAAAATGATCCAAAGATGAATGTTTATACCAAAAGGAATATAATTGATAACTCAAGATTATCATTAGCATTAACCATCTTGTATGTACACACAAGAAATGCATTCCTAAATACATATTGATGTTGATCTAGATTCCCTTGGTTATTGAACCTAAGGAAACATGCAAAGTCTTACTTACACACAATATGACATGACGTTCTTCACTAGATGTAGTGGGAGGATAAGTTTTCCATTAGACCTCATACATATGATGCATGAAGTTCTTATGGAATGAATGCTATATATAAATAATTAATACTTCACTTTGAATCAATGGTAATATGATGATATGTACCAAATGAAATGAAAGCATCAATCTCTTGAAAATGTTCAAGGAGATCGTAAATGAAGTATATTATTGATGAAAGTACTAAGATACTTTGATGTGATCAAATGTTGAAATATTTATATCAATACCTTGGGTACCTTCAGGAATGAACTGTGATAATGTATCACAAGTCAAATCCATCTGAACATGAGGATTTGTCAGAATGAAGTATTTATACCATGATAAGTCATTATATAATTCTCAATTAATCTAATCTTCTTACATCCTCATAAATATATATACCTATCACTAAATAATGTACCACCTGAATGGTTTAAAATGACATCATATATGATATGATTTGGGAATGTCCCAATAGGTCTAAAGGATTGAAACCGACCTTGATAAAGTAGTTTCTTGAGAAGTTTTATCCATAAACCATGATAGTTGAACATTACTATTAATCTCAATCCAACAACAAAATTGTTTTGTTAATAGGATAACTAAGTTCTTAATAAAGTAATACTCAAAGTGTTTGAGATCAACAATATGGGTGCAATGAGAATAATGAGAATCACAACTTGTTGTGGAATATTAGGTTCATTATGTAACACAAAACAAAATATTCTAGTAGAACATATCTATGATTGGAGGATTGTGAATCCAATGATTCAGATAGGTTGGTCATACAAGATGAGCCAACTACTCAACTAGAAGCTATTTCTGAGTAATATGGGATCCATGTAAGCTAACAACGTATAACCTTGATATCACCACCTAAAGAGGTAACACCTAAAGGGTGTAATAGGGTCTTATGATCATGACCTACATGGATAACATCAAAGGACAAATTGGTTGAATAAATCAATCTCAAGTTGTTGGACATGATAGAAATTCATTTACCAATTGTCATGCTTGTTGTTATAGTTAGAACGGACTATGATATTTTGCATATGAAGATGGAAATTGGATTCCTTAAGGGAATACATTAGAGGATGTGTATGTGACACAACATAAAAGGTTTCATAACTTCATGAATGGAAATTAAGTCCATAAACTACAAAGTTCAATCTGGGATTGAAACAAACAACTCAGAAGTGGGATCTTTTGACTTGACAAGATAGTTAAAGAGTTTGACTTGAATCAAGACAAAAGAAGAAATCTATGTTTGTAAAAGATTTAGTGGGAGAATATATGAATATTCCACATATGATGAGGAATAATATCTCAATATTGTGAATATTGAGAATTGGCATGAAAACTCCTTCAACAATGAAGGATAAGGTGAACCGTATGAGATAAGGACCAAGACCTATAAGATTGTTCTTGAATGTTTCACGATGGAAGTTAGCGCATGATAGCAATATGTAGAAAGAGTTCAAAATGGAAGGATTTATTGAGAGAGAATTCGGATTAGTCTCTCATGAACCCTATATTCCAATTCTTGTGAAGAATGGAAATATCATAAATAAGATTCCATGGGCCAGCCCAATAGTGGATCGATCATGTAAGCTAGTAACAAGCTTATCCCATATAATCTTGTATGTATTAGAGTTGACAAGATGATATAAATTCCAATAAAGGTTATTAGAAAGTCATTAAAGATATCCATTAGTACTTGAGAAGTGACTAAGGATATATTTCTAGTCAATGATGATAGCAATAAAAGGAAGAGTTGGATGTAAATATTTATATCGATGTAAGCTTCCATAAATGACAAAAGTGATTGCAAAATGAAATATGTTTGATTTAAAAGAACAAGTGATGATTAGTTGGAAAGGTTCCGAACTAATAGCCATTAATGCTAATCTACATTAGAAGCTAAGTATATTTGTGTGCTGAACACAATGTGATAAATATGGATCTAAAAGGTTCATATGATGAACTTATAGATGTTTCGTCCATTGATGACTCAATAGAGATATTGTGACAATAATGGAGTTGATTGTTAATGAATATCAGATACCATATTATAGAGGTTTCATCTCAAAGTATAGAGATAAGAAACATGCAATATACTGACTATAAGCAAAATGTTACTAACCCGCTATTTGAGCACTAGCGCAGTAGAAGCATGTTGGATATGTTCATATCACTAAGGATAAGATCCGTTGGTGATTGAATCTAAGTGCAAGTGGGAGTCTGTTGGTAAGGTATGATCGTAGAGCCAATCATATGATGATTGACATGGCATAGTTACCTAAAAGTATTTGATAATAACATATATAAAGGCAAGCTTCCAATTCATCTATTTCACCCAGTTATAACATAACGAGGATACAGAGTGAATGTCTAGATAATTATATTACTCAATGACGTATGTTGTCAAGTTTCTATCCTTATGATGAGATCATATGGATGTTAAGAGTACATATACACATTCTCATTATGTCCATGATCGGTTGTTATTGTGGAAGGTTGATAGACAACAATAGCACAAAAGATCAGAGTGTGAGTTGGTTGATGACTAAATCTCATTAGTCATGATATGGAAATATTAAACTGAGCACACAGATACATGTTAGAGAATAGAGTATCGGACAGACCCACCTTGAGAGTGACACATGGTTTTGTGGTCACAGTCATCTCTCATAGTGAAGGTGGTGATTTTGATTCTTAGACCTGAAATCACTACATTTGTCACATGTCGTTGGGTATGCTTTTACATCATAAAATGCAGTCTTGAAACATGGATTCTTATAACGATGATGATCGGGTGACTTTGACACTTGGGGATAGACTGTGAGTGATAGATATGGGATTTGTCCCTCCTATATATGGGAGTATGATATTATAGCCACTTGATTAGCGAGACTGAGAAACGCATGTGCATGCACATGTGAATCAATATATGATATTGATGTCACATTATCTTAGACGGTCTACTCTTGGTTCAAGAAACATGGATTGAACATTGAGAGGATGACCAACCATGCCTCAAGTTCATCCTGGATATCAGAGACAAAGGCATTATACAATCACTATAACACCTTACACATATTGTAGGTTGAAGTTGTTCTCCAACTTTCCATTTCACTTGGGTAGCAATGATGTGTGACTAGGCACCACTCTTTGCTTGTGATGTCATAATCTAGTTATGGACATTCACTGCCAACGTGATATGGGACATATAGGGTCATACACATAGGAACTCATCTAGAAGAGGAGTTTGATCTTGAACAACAATTAGATTGTTTACTAAAGTATTTAGGTATTCAAGTCACACAATTGATTAATTGATTGGCTGACCAGGTCTGCCAAATGAACATCTCACTGAGTGAGATGGCTGTTTCGGTAGCCAGACAGGCTTCTCAAGTAGTTGAGATGACTGTTTGGGGGTTAGGCTAATCAGAGTTCGATTTGGCTAAGTTCTGCCCATGAACCGATCGGTTCAATATGATTCAACTGACCGGATTGACTCAACTCACCAGACAACCATCTGAGTGAGTGAGACAGACATCTCAATTGGGTGAGATGGCCTGGTTGGGTCAAATAAAGGTTCAGGATGTTTCCTGAATAGTTTCGGTTGTTCTTTACTTGAGGAACAAGAAAATTAATATGAGATATTAATTGGATTTGAACTAGCCAAATTCAATTCAGATTGGAAACTTTCAAACGGGCGTTTGGTAGTGCGAGACGACCGTCTTGTGCACCAGACGATTGTCTGGGTGTGTCGAAATGGCCATTTCGACTGTTGTAGATTGCAAACTGTTGTGAAAAATCAAGATCTCTTAGTTCTTTCCACTCCCACTTTTAGTCCCGCATTGGCTGGGGACTGGGAACCCTAACCCTAACCACTCATATATATAGAGGGGTATTAGGGGGCTTCCCGAAATACAATGAATATGTAGACAATAAAGAATTAGTTTCTCTGAGAAGTGTTATCCTCTCTAGTTGTGGTAACCATGAGAGCTTGGGCAAGTCCTTCTTGAAAAAGGAGGGATAGCCAACGGGAGAGAACAACTGAGAAGTTGTAGTTGTGAGAGAGTAGGTTGGTGACTAGTACACTAACAGGGAGAACAACTCCTTCTTGTTCATTCTATGTGAACAACAAGAGTTCTAGTTGGTCTGTGTGAACTACTCTAGAGGCAGGAGTCCTTTGGTTGTTGCTCGGAGAGCAAATTCAACCTGTAGTATGTGGCGAGACCATAAGATTCGTTGCAGAGGTTGCGTAGACATTGTTCATGGTGAAGACCAGGAGCTGCACAACCACCATCCAAGAGAAACTTATCACCAGTTGCAAAGAAGTGAATTCTGTCGTGGGACTTGCTCCAGGACCAGATATAACTTGCTAAAACCATCCTTCCTATTTCATAGTAGTTGACACGATCTTGCTGTATTGGGGAATACATATAGACATTTTTTTATATTTTCGCTACTATACTCTATGCCCGTGTTTCATAAAAGGGTCAAAAGCAACACCCAGAAGAGAAATCAAACAAGAGAAAGGATGTCAACAAAGTTGTGTATGTATAATATTATAACACGAGGCAATACATAGTAAAAACTAAGATCAATGTTGGATACATTTATAAAGGGATGTTCAAAGGAGGAATTTCCAATACAATTAACAAGTCAATAGATGAGGCATTTATAAAAAAGGATATGATTATCAAAAAGGATTCTTGCCATTAATAACATTATCATATCATAATCAGTGCATGTAAGACAATCAGACTACTTTTACTTAAGTAGGGTCAAGACCCATAAAGTCTCAAGCCTACGTCGGGAAAGGCACACCTGGGTGGAAATGCGGGCCTAATATATATATATATATATATATATATATATATATATATATATATATATATATATATATATATATATATATATATATATATATATATATATATATATATATATATATATATATATATACG
Organism: Alisma plantago-aquatica; assembly: GCA_963693085.1. NCBI lineage: Eukaryota > Viridiplantae > Streptophyta > Magnoliopsida > Alismatales > Alismataceae > Alisma > Alisma plantago-aquatica. The sequence continues at coordinate 588,245,357 of OY856413.1, read as the reverse complement.
ACTAGAAAGGCGCAACCAAATATTATGGTAGTACATATGTACATGCTACTATAAATAAACTTAGTCTACTTGTACACACATGAAATATAAAGGCCAGATATAAGTTTATTCAATATTAATTTGATTCAAGTAAAGAGGATGATATCATCTAAATATTTTATAAAAATAGGTCAAGGACCTTCAGTCATAAGATCTCATGGAATCAATACCAACTCAGGAAATAATATCAAGAAAATAGGATTTTCAAATAGATTCAATAATGCTCAAGGATTAACCAAGATATGCCTCTTATGTGAACAATTTATTGGTCATATTAGTAATGGCTAGATAATTGGGAAGATGCACATACCTTATATCCTTGTCTAATAGTCCACAGTCAACATCCTAGGTCCAATATAAGGTTTGGAACCACATTGGTTGATAAAAGATCACCATCTGAATTGTTTCATGAGATTATAAGGCTTTGACGGATCTTCCAAGTAACTTGAATAGGAAGTGGGTTCCAAGACAAGGAAGTAGGTTAGAAGTCATGTCCCATCGAATATGTTGGATGAAAGTGAACATAAATGGGACACAAGGGTGCACAACAGGAAAAAAAATTATGGAACATGTAGTGACTTCTATGTGTTTGAAGGCCATGGAGAGGGGTCTATATATAGAACTATTAGGATTGGGTATGAAGAAACTTATCTATTTTTGTTTACTAAATATGTAAGTAAATCGTAAAGGGGGAAGACAAATCGAAAATGGTATTAAATTGAAACTTAAAAAATTATGAAAACTAAAGGGAGAGGTTTATGACTCAATGAAGGAAACATAAATAACAAAGAGGAGGAGAAAGTTGAGTTCATAAATTACCATTAAATCTTGAAAAACAAACTAGAAATATAAAGAAGTGAAGCACATGGTCAAAAAAAAGGAAAATAATACATATAGTATTTGTAAATATTGTTGATGGATGAAAATATTTTTCCTACAACTATTCCTTAGTAGAGAACTAAAAATGGTAGGATCATAGTAAGAGGAGAAATAGTTGAGAGAAAATTAATATGAATAAACATTATCTAATTGTAAGGAGAAAATTTAAGCTATCGTTAACACATAATAGGAAATGATAAATATAAAAACGTTATTTTCCTTCAATTTCTTTATGTCGTCATTTTATAATATATTTTCATTTTTAATAACTTGGTCACAATTTTATTGACTACTACATATTCAATAAAGAGACTTCTAAACAGCTCATTGTGTAATTATTTACTCAATATAAATGTATATAATAATTTAATGGACAATTGTGTAGGATATACTTACTGAATTCCTTTTCTATCATTTCATTTGTTAATCTCTTATATACACTTATTCATTCCATTATGAAATAAATTTCTCACAATGTTTCTCTTCTCAACTGTAGAGTCATTAAAAGCATGTATACCAATTTTATTTCAATAAAACTCATATATTTAATTAATACTAGGTTAGGTCCAAATTTATAAGTTTGAGGAAACCATATATATTGCTAATATATTTAATATTAATTATGGAGGATTTGTGTGCTAATATTTTTATATATCCAAAACTAGTTATTATAGACACATGAACTTCAAATCAAAAGGGTGAAAACATTATCTATGAAACCATTTTCCTTTTTTTCCTTGTTGTTAACAACTTTAGGAGGTAATAGAGAGGTTTACTAAGAATCATTTAGTCAAGATGATTATTACTTCTTATTTGGGTTAAATAATTGATTATATAGATTTAGTAATTTTTAATTTGTTTCCAAATAAATATATAATCAAGGTAAAATATTTGGTTCCTTTATGATATGCTAACATGATTATTTTCATTTATTTATTTCCTTTAAACATCAAGGAGAGAGAATTAATTATTTAAAGTTTTTTTTTATTTATTAAAGTATCTCGTGTATTCCATGTTGTTTGAATTACCTCAATTTATATTTCTATAACTCAAATTGTATTAGGAAAGTATATCCATTTTAAAACTTTCCACCATGATAAATTTTCTACAGATCTGTCATGCAGGTACAACATTGTTTCTCTTTATGTTATACTACAATTCCCTTTATAATTGTTGGCTAAATGGACATCTATAAATCCCTTTGTTTTGATTATGACAAACATTTCGTTCTTATTAATCTAACGAGCTACTTGAGTGTGCAGGATTAAAGGTGGATGACAAAGCAACTAGGGAAATCCATATGCTTATATGTTTATGTTTTCATGCAATGTAATCGCTTTGTAAAAACTTGTACAAATATATAATGTACAAGTACTTAAATTGCATGTAAATCAAGCGTTAGATTCTCCCTAGCTAAACACCACATTTAGATAAGTCATTCCCTTCAAATAGGATCACATTTGCACACTCATACATATAGTTTAGTGCCTAAATTGAAACATTGAAACAGGATCAATCTCGGTCGACAAACTCCTCGACCGAGACACTCTCGGTCGACAATCTTCTCGACCGAGAAAGATCCAAAGTAGCCGTTAGACACAACAGACAAGTTAGTTGGTAGTTGGAGAAAGACGTTGCAAATCACTTGTTCCAGAGTGCCTGTCGGTCGACAATTGTTCGACCGAGTAGGTGTCTCGGTCACCCATTCCTCGACTGAGATTGTCTCTGACAGCAACTGCAGAATTAATTAATTAGCCGTTGTTAAAGCAACAACTTTGTACCTAATGGCTAGCTAAGCACTTAGAAACCCCTAGAAGTTGTCTAGAATGTCCTTAAGCATCCTTAGGCCATTCCTATAAATAGGACAAGCCATAGGACACTCAAATATACTTGCTACACTTGAGAATTATTTGAGCATACTTTGAGCAATTTGTTTGTGAGAAAATTGAGCTTTGTGAACATTGGCTACTTCCTTCTTTAGCTCATAATTCGTGTCCTATAGGCTAGTATCTCCTATCCACTGCAATCACAAGTCCACACACTTGGTTAGGAGATCTATACGCTTGATCTAGGCAAATCAAGTCTTGGGCTACAAAGGATAAGTCGTAATTTCCTTTTTCTTTCTTATTCTCTATTACCGTTTGTACTCTCCTTGCTACTCCTAGGTTGGAGGCTGCTGATTGGAGAGGGTGAAGTTCTTCTTGGTGAAGAAGGTGACTTTGAGCTACTTCAGAAGGCTGGTGCAACGGGAGGTTACTTCTAGAGAGGAAGGCTACTTCAAGGGGGAGCTTGGAGTTACTTCAAGAAGGCTACCTCAAAGTTGGTGCACCTACTTCAAGTGAAGGTTGTTCAAAGGGTGTAAAGGAAAGTATTGTATTTTGTATAAATCCTTGGGAAGGTAATAAAATAAATACTTTCAAAATCCTGGTTGGGTAAGCAACTGGGTAGTGGACTGACAACTTTAGTAGTTGCTAAAGTTGGAACCACTCTAAACACCTATCTCCTTCTTCTAATTTTTAATTGTGGTTGTTTGAGTTAAATAAATTGTTAAAATTATTTAAAAACTCTATTCACCCCCCCTCTAGTGTTTTTCAATTGGTATCAGAGCAGGCTTCAAGGAACCCTAACAAGGTCTTGAAGAAATGGGGGATGGAGTGCTCAACAACCTTAACCTTGAAGGAACACTTGTTGCTAGGCCTCCAGCGTTCGATGGAACAAACTACCAATATTGGAAGAGAAGGATGCAGTTCTACTTCCAAGGCATCAATTGGGACTTATGGAGAATGGTGTCAACCCCATATGAGCTCCCTCAAACTCAATTTGCAGAATGGGATGCAAATACGGTAAAGCTGGCCCAAATGAATGCAAAAGCTGTAAGCATTTTATATTGTTCTATTTCGGTAGGAGAATTTAATAGAATATCTAATTGTGACACCGCCTATGATATTTGGCATAGACTGTCCATAACCTATGAAGGCACAGCCCAAGTCAAAAATTCCAAAATTAGCATGTTTAAACAAAAATTTGAACACTTTCGTATGGATTCTAATGAATCAATTAGTGAAATGTTTGCAAAATTCTCTACTATTGTTAATGGTTTAAGTGATCTAGGAAAACCTATCCCTGAAGAAGATCAGGTATCAAAGATCCTTCGTTCACTTCCTCCAAAATATAAGCCAAAGGTGACAGCCATTGAAGAAGCAAACGACCTCACTCGACTGAAAATGGAGCAACTTATTGGCAACTTAGAAGCTCATGAAGCAACCTTAGAAGAGGAAGAAAGAAGAGCACGTGAACTTCAGCAAGGAAAGAAGAAGGATGTGGCTCTAAAAGCTTCAAAGGCTGTCACACAAGAAAGTGAGGAGTCAAGTGAAGAAGAGGGAGAAGAAGCCTTGATAGTAAATGGTAAGAAAGACAAAAGATTTAAATCTAACAAAATTTCCAGCTCTTCTTCTACCCCTCCTAGGTGCTTTGAATGTGGGAAGAAAGGGCATTTCAAAAATGAATGTCCTAAAGCAAAGAAAGGAAAGAAAAGCTCACACAAGAAGAAGGGAGAAAAAGCCTATAAAGCTGCATGGGACGAGTCAAGTGACAGTGAAAGCGAAGAAGAAATCGTGGATTGTCTAATGGCAAGAGAAGATGATGAAAACTCTCAAGAGGTAAGCCTACTTGATCTTTCTAAAGAAGAGTTAGTCACTAGTCTACAAGAAATTCATGATAAGTATGTTGATGTCAAGAAGAAACTAAAGAAGGTTATCAAATCAAATGATGAGCAAATTGCTAAATTAGATAATCTTTCTTCTGAAAAGAATAACATTGATCTTGAGAATTTGTCTTTAAAAACATCTTTAGATGATTGCACTAGAAAGCTACTCACTTTAGAAACAAATGTTGATCTTCTTTCTAAAGAAAAGACTGACTTGTTAGCTAAACTAAAAGATTTTTAGACTCAACCTATTTTGTGTAACCATCTAGACTATGATAATGTTATAAAAGAAAGAGATTCATTGCTATCTGTTTTAGATCAAGCAAGAAAATATTTACACAAGAAAATGAATGATATTGCTCAGCTGCAAAGAGAACTTTATGAGTTAAGAAGAAAAGATATACTTGATAACATTCTAAGCATTGGTACTATTTTCAACGGAAGAAAAGGTTTGGGATAGATCAGTGCAAACATGCTACTACTCCTATGGCTACTTCTATTAAAATTGATAAGGATGAAAATGGGGAACCTATTGATGATTCTTTATATAGAGCCATGATTGGTAGTTTGCTTTACTTAACTGCTTCTAGACAGGACATTATGTTTCCCGTTGGTCTTTGTGCTCGATTTCAATCACAACCTATGCACTCTCATTTTCTAGCAGTTAAACAAATTCTTCGTTACCTAGCCGACACTACTTGTTTTGGTTTATGGTATCCAAAAGGACAATCCTTGGATTTTAAAGCTTATACTGATGCGGATTATGCTGGTTGTCGCCTTGATCGCAAGAGTACTAGTGGTGGTTGTTTCTTGTTAGGGAGAGCCTTAGTATCTTGGTTTAGCAAGAAACAAAATGCGGTTGCCCTATCTACAACTGAAGCTGAATATATGGCAGCTGGGTCTTGTTGTGCTCAAGTGCTTTATATGCAACAAGTATTAAACGATTATGGTTTTACTCTTTCATCTACACCTATTTTTTGTGACAACACGAGCGCCATAAACTTAGCACACAATCCTATTTTACACAGCCGAGCTAAACATATTGAAATCCGTCATCACTTTTTAAGGGATCATATCTCCAAGAATCATGTTTCCCTTCATCATGTTGATACGGAAGATCAATTGGCTGATATTTTTACAAAACCGCTTCCACTAGATCAATTTAACAAAATTAGGAAGCAACTGCTTATCACTCCTTTGGAAGACGTTTTCTTTGATATTTGTGCTATTTAAACAAAAACTCTAAATTGCATCATGATATTTAGGCTTTTAAATGGACATTTTTTCATTAGATTTGATGGGACATCTAATTAAGGGGGAGTTTTTATTTCTAAACGGATATCTTTTTGAAATGACAAAGGGGGAGAAATAAATATAAAACTAAAACTTAGAAACACTCAATCAATGAGTTTCATAAATAAACTCTTGGCTTTACATTGAAAGTTGTTATATTCCCTAGTGAATTGGATTTTATGTTACAAAATTCAAGGGGAATAATAAGCACACATTTTATAACCAAGAGGAAAAGCTACAAAAGGTAATCTAAAGGTACGAAACTCATATGGTTCATATTTCCTTTATTTATATTTCTGGAAATGTTTGTCATCTTCAAAAAGGGGGAGATTGTTGGCTAAATGGACATCTATAAATCCCTTTGTTTTGATTATGAAAAACATTTCGTTCTTATTAATCTAACGAGCTACTTGAGTGTGCAGGATTAAAGGTGGATGACAAAGCAACTAGGGAAATCCATATGCTTATATGTTTATGTTTTCATGCAATGTAATCGCTTTGTAAAAACTTGTACAAATATATAATGTACAAGTACTTAGATTGCATGTAAATCAAGCGTTAGATTCTCCCTAGCTAAACACCACATTTAGATAAGTCATTCCCTTCAAATAGGATCACATTTGCACACTCATACATATAGTTTAGTGCCTAAATTGAAACATTGAAACAGGATCAATCTCGGTCGACAAACTCCTCGACCGAGACACTCTCGGTCGACAATCTTCTCGACCGAGAAAGATCCAAAGTAGTTTTTAGACACAACAGACAAGTTAGTTGGCAGTTGGAGAAAGACGTTGCAAATCACTTGTTCCAGAGTGCCTGTCGGTCGACAATTGTTCGACCGAGTAGGTGTCTCGGTCGACCATTCCTCGACCGAGATTGTCTCTGACAGCAACTGCAGAATTAATTAATTAGCCGTTGTTAAAGGAACAACTTTGTACCTAACGGCTAGTTAAGCACTTAGAAACCCCTAGAAGTTGTCTAGAATGTCCTTAAGCATCCTTAGGCCATTCCTATAAATAGGACAAGCCATAGGACACTCAAATATACTTGCTACACTTGAGAATTATTTGAGCATACTTTGAGCAATCTGTTTGTGAGAAAATTGAGCTTTGTGAACATTGGCTACTTCCTTCTTTAGCTCATAATTCGTGTCCTATAGGCTAGTATCTCCTATCCACTGCAATCACAAGTCCACACACTTGGTTAGGAGATCTATACGCTTGATCTAGGCAAATCAAGTCTTGGGCTACAAAGGATAAGTTGTAATTTCCTTTTTCTTTCTTGTTCTCTATTACCGTTTGTACTCTCCTTGCTACTCCTAGGTTGGAGGCTACTGATTGGAGAGGGTGAAGTTCTTCTTGGTGAAGAAGGTGACTTTGAGCTACTTCAGAAGGCTGGTGCAATGGGAGGTTACTTCTAGAGAGGAAGGCTACTTCAAGGGGGAGCTTGGAGTTACTTCAAGAAGGCTACCTCAAAGTTGGTGCACCTACTTCAAGTGAAGGTTGTTCAAAGGGTGTAAAGGAAAGTATTGTATTTTGTATAAATCATTGGGAAGGTAATAAAATAAATACTTTCAAAATCCCGGTTGGGTAAGCAACCGGGTAGTGGACTGACAACTTTAGTAGTTGCTAAAGTTGGAACCACTCTAAACACCTATCTCCTTCTTCTAATTTTTAATTGTGGTTGTTTGAGTTAAATAAATTGTTAAAATTATTTAAAAACTCTATTCACCCCCCCTCTAGTGTTTTTCAATAATTACTTCACCTAAATTATATATGTATAATCCATACCAGGTGGTTTATACCTCTAATTTTATATATGTTTAAATGAATACGTAGGGATTTTATTTATATCGATCCTTATATATATTATAGCACATGAAGGGCTTTAAATCATAATACAATAGCATCTTGTTAAAAATTATCTATTAGACTTATTTTAAATCCAACCATGCTTTAATGATTTCATGTATAGGTAGATCTAGACTTCGATATGTTACAACACTCCACCCCTTAAAGAGGATTTCATCTCCGATATCCAACAAAGTAAATTCTATGTATATAGTCACCTATTATGAAAAATATAACTATATCGATATTAAGCATTATGTTATCCCTATTTCTCTCACAATATGTCTAGGAGAGTTATATCACACATTGAGTTCTCCAAAAAATGTTATACTTACTCATGTTACCTAAACTATGATGGTAGTTTTATCATCATTGTTTTATCAACTTTGGTTCCATAATATTTTCTTATCTACTAGGATTACATATATGTAGCCATTAGGGTTTACAATAGCCTCTTATATTCCATTACATAATCATGAGATAACCAAATTTTATACATGGGTTCCTTTGGGGACTTCTTTTGCTGAGGGTTTTGTATGCACACACTAGAAGAGTTTAGAAAGTGTGAAGGCTTTTCTTTAGTTTTCAATATTAGGATTATCTCTTGGACACATGGTGCTTGTTGCTAGCAAGTGGCGAGACCTTGGAAAAGTGGTGTACGGGTGCTAGCATGTGGTGTGGCCCTTGGACAAGTGGTCCTTAGTGGAAGCAACCTTGCCTTGCTCTCCCCATTTACCCTCTTGTATATATACCACCCACCTTGCTTGCTAGTAGCCCCTTTAGTTCCCTCTAGTCATTGCTCTCTTTTCCCTTGGTGGCCGAGTAGAAGAGAAGAAGGAGAAGAGGTGGTGGTCGATACACATAGTAGTGCTTTCTTCTTTTCTTGTCTAGTTGGTAAGTCTCTCTCTCTCTTGCTATCATCTGTTTCTTTATCCTTTTGGCCATGGAGGTGATAGGTTCCTCTTCTCTAGTTGGTGGTTGAAGCTTGAAGGTGGTGTTGTTGAGCTTGGAGCTTGGAGAAGCTTGTGCTTAAGGCGGGTTACATAACTTCTAACCTAGCTATATTATCTCTTTTATATGTTGCTTTGATGTGTTATCTTGATCGGCTATGCTTATCTTGCTAGTAATGCTCATGCTTTAGCTAGTAACGTTGTTGTCTGATACATCCCCTAGATCAAGTTGGGCGTTATGTTATATCTACCTTTGTGTTGGCCGATCCTTTAGTAGTGTATCCTTGGGCAAAAACCCTCTCTCACTTTGTTGTTGAGAGGTGATCCTATGGTGTTCGGTGACATAGTGAATTGGCTTGGCCGATAGAGTGTTTTCCTACCCTAGTTGCATGATATACCTTTAGGGTTAAACCCTTAGTTGGTACCCTGGTGGTGGCCTTTGAGCAACACCCCTCCTTCCTTGAGTTGTGAGGTGAGCTCTAGCTCTTTCCTGATATGCTTGGAGATTGTGCAAGACCCATCTCTCTCTCTTCAAGTTGAGAGGTGAGCCAACACTCTTGATGCCTTGGGTGATATGGTGAGGTTGGCCGATAGAGTGTTGTCCTAACCCTAGTTACACGATATGGTTCCTGGAGAGTGTTTCCTGATATTCCTCTTCTTTTCTTGAGTTAGGGTTTAGGCAATATAATAGGCAGATGCCTTGTTGATCCTTCACCCTATACGGTGCTTAAGGGTTGAGTTAGCTTGAGCGTTGTAAGGCTTGTATCTCTTGGACAATAGGTGGCCTGTGTTGGGCGTTATGACTTGTTGGTGCCTTGCATGACATCCTCTTGGATGGTGTTGCCTGACACCCTGCTAAGTAATGTCTTGCCCGATAGGGTGCTCGACGTTGTGATGATCTTGTTGGGTGATATGGGTTGCTACCCTTGTCCGATATGGATCTTGGATGGTTTTGAGTTCTTGGGTGATAGAGTGTTGCGTCAGGCGTTAGGGCGTTGCATGGCGTTGCTACTTCTTTGCATGATACCCTCTTGGGTAGTGTTGCCTGTTACCCCATGTAGGTGTGTTGCCCGATATGATGATGCCTTGGCCATGTGGGTGACATGGGTTGGTTCTTAGAGTGTTGCCCGATATTAGCTTGCTTGAGGCTTTCCCGATATGGGTGTTAGCCGATAAGGTAGGTTATGCTTGTTGAGGTGTTGCTTATTAACCGACATCAGTAGGGTATGGTTGTAACTGATACCTGTGGTCAGGGTCGATGTGCCTTTTGGTAAGGGTTATCCCTTACTCGATAAGCTTTTGTGGGGGTCATGCTCTGTAATCGGTTTGTAACCCTAATATTGTTTGAAATGCTTATATGTGGATGTTATGTATATGCATGGTCATCTAATGTTGCACAAATATATCTTGATGATAAAGTGTTTATCTACTCTTGAGCATACTAACCATGCAAGTTTCATCAATTGAGATGTGTAATTAGGTATGAGCTATAATGATGTCGTTGGTGACATTCTCTTGATATTGAGATAATGAGGAACACTATGTGTTATGTGGACTATGATGACACATGATGAATGTTGCCTATGTGTTGGTAACATGTGCTTAATGGTGGGATTGAATTCCTATGATGTTGAATCCTTAAAATGGATCATGATGATTGGCAAGAGACCAAGTGAAAACATGTAATGTTGGATCCTTGAGATGGATCATGATGGTAATGATGGCATTGAGAATAGTAGTAACAGTGTGATACAAAATAATGGAATCTATGTTGTTTACTCTTGTTTATGGTTTGCATAATAAAACTTGGTTGACCCCAACAATCCACTTAAAATGTATTAATTAATTACAGATGAACCTTTCATGTAGTTTTCTCTGGCCATTGATCCATCATTGTTAGGAGCAGGTGATGGTGAAATGGGTTTTCCTACGGGTTAACCTAGAGCGCATATTGTTGAATATGTGGGGTTTCTCCTAGCCGAAAATAGGAGGATTAGAGTGAAACTTTGGTTTTAGACTCAAGATGTGTATAAGAGCATGGTGAACAGGCCCATGGCTCAGTGTGATAGAGCATGAATGAGTTCATGGCTCAGGAGCACGGTGAACAGGCCCATGGCTCAAGGTATGCTAGCGCTGAGACTTCTACCAAGGCGGGCTAGAGGAAAGGGGAGCCTGTGGGAGCTGACCCTGTGACTGACGTCACTTAAGCAAGAGATTGTAGTCTTGCTTTGGATATCATGCACTGACCACGAAGAGGATGAGGTCGTGGAGTCCGACTCTTCCATTGACCTTGTATGGCACCTGCTTTGGGTTTCTCAACCGAAGGTTGTATTTGAGTGGTACGGCTCACTTCCTCAGGGCATAATAAATGGTAATCTAGCCATATAGTATATTTGCTTAGGGCAAACACGGAACATTGGTTGAGGCCTTGCATAATGTATGATTGTCTTATATACATGCTCTAAGTATTTCTTGTAGTTAGCTTTATAACTCTCAGATATCATTGTAATATGTTATATATATAATCTTGTTCTTCATATTTCATATATGATCTGGTTATCTGCTACATGCTTTACATGTTCTAACTTTGTGATATTTTATAGGTCAGTGGGGAGTTATGTTTCTCGCTGGGACTGTGTGTCTCACCCTGCTGGTTTCACCCTTTTTAGGTGATCGAGCTAGATGTGGTGGTGATCGTAGTGTTGCGGCTAAGAAATAAGAAGATTAGTAGAAGGCAAGGTTGGATATGTTGCTACTGTGGTTGTTTTGTAGTAGATTCTTAGAGTCTTCCATGTACTCGCAGGTCCTTGGAGATGTTTTGATGAGGTTTCATGATGTATGATCTTAGAATGGTTTATTGTCTCCTGATGTTGTCCCTGGTAAGGCATGTTATGTACAAAATCAGGTGATGCATCCTTGATGGATATGGAACAGATGGATCCTATGTGTTGGTGGACATATATCATGCTTATATATAAAACACGCTCTTTGCATGATGTGGATCTGGTTGTGATGGTTCCTTTCTTATGATGTTTTCCGCAATCGGTTTTAATTAACCCGTGTTTTGGGTAATATGTTGTTTAGGGTGGTTCCACACGTTTTCGGGTGGCGTTTCACTGTCTTTGTGATGGCGGGATGTCACAATAGTTTTTGGTATCAGAGCTCTAGGTTTGCTGAGTCTATAGGGATCTAGGACTAGTTTTGTGTCTATTCTTGTGATTTTTTCATATTTTCTTATAATGACTTCTGCCCCCAGCAGAAGATAAAGTTAAAAGATGCCTGAGAATCATGAAGAACATGTTGTCAAGAGCAGTGTTGTTGCATCTGTTGATGGAGCTAGTGTGCAGGCACATGAAGATCAGGTGCCTGAGGTCCCCCAGTTTGACCCGACCATTTTTTACAACCCTACCTATCAACACTTATGGGGTAGCTAATGGCTATGATGAATCACATGGTGGAGAGATTACCTATGCCTCCGCCAAGAGCACCGGTTCCCCATGGTGAATCTCCGGGTATTGGAAAGACCTTTGAGCGGCATTGCCGAGTCAGATCTTTGGATTATGCTAGAATGGCTGATCAAGCGGATGTAGATCTGGCTGACAGGTCTTGAGAGGGCCTTCTGGATCCCCGACATCCCTGAGGCAGACAAATTCAAGCACGATGTCTACCTTCTGAAAGGTAGTGCTAGCCACTAGTGGGCCATCGAGGAGGAGAAGCGACCTAGTGAGGTGATCGGTTGGGATGTTTTCTGGTGGGAGTTCGTCAGTCGATACTTCCTGAGGACGTATCTGGACAAGAAGATCAGCCAGTTTGAGCATTTGCGCCAAGGTTCTCTAAACATCATCGAGTATGAATCCAAGTTTATGGAGCTGTTGAGGTTTTGTCCTCACATGGCAGCAACAGATGATGAGAGGATCAGGTGGTTTGAGAAAGGTTTCAGTGCCGAGCTGTCGACACCTGCTGCTGCTTTGGAAAACTGGGAGTAGTTTTCCATGTTTGTGGAGTCTATTTGGAGGATAGAGCGGTCGGTTTGGGAAAAGAGAGAGGTTATGTCCAAGAAAATACATGATTAGTTTTAGAGACAGAGGTTTGATGGCCTCAATAAGCCAAGGTTTTCTACACCTTCTATGATGCAAAGTTCTAGGGTGTCGTCACAATGGTCACCAAGTAAAGGAAGAGGGTGTGGTTTTTTGCCATCTAGAGCCTACAGTACAGCTTCAGTAGCAGTGACAGGGTCATATAGGCCACAGTTAGGGGATAGGTCGTGCTTTCTCTGTGGACAGATAGGGCATCTAAAGTCGAATTGCCTGAGAAGAGACATTGAGGTGACGCAACAACTACGGCAGAGTTAGAAAGGATCGGATAGACAGTAGTCTAATGGGGCCAGAGGGCGAGGAAGCGGCCAAGCGTCACAAGCGGGATCATCTACTCAAAGAAGCATATGATGTGGGTGACAGCAAGCAATGGCTCAATTCTATGTTATGAGTCAGCCAGAGGCAATAGTCAACCCGTGAGTGGTGGCAGGTCAGATGGAGTTGTTTCATTCTGATTTGTCTTCTTCTTACTTTATATCTATTCTGGTTGACTCGGGTGCTATGCACTCTTTTATCACACATAGTATGCTTGATAGTTGTCTTTTACCTGTTAGTTGTAAGAAAGATAGCTTATTGTTAGAAACCCCTCTTGTTGGTCCTGCGATGCTTTGAGAAGTGTGTCCATCTTGTGTTCTATCTTTTTCGGGACACAACATACAAGTGGATATCATACCACTTGATATGCATGGGTTCGATGTAATTCTTGGGATGGATACCTAGGAAAGATATAAGTTTGTGTTAGAGTGTGGTTCCAAGCAGGTGGTGTTTGTTGATGACGGTGAGAAGTGGATCTTCCAGGGAGATAGGAAGATTCTTCTGACGTGTTTGGTGTCAGCAATGGTGGCAGAGAAGTTGTTACAACAAGGTTGTAGAGCGTTCTTGGCTCATGTTGTGGATACCAAGTCAAAAGGTTCTAGCCTTCACGACGTGCCTTTCGTAAGAGAGTTTGTAGATGTGTTTCCCAATGAGTTTCCCGGTGTTCCTCCATCTCGAGAGATTGATTTTGAGATCAATCTAGTACCAGGGACGCAACATGTTTCTCAGACACCATACAAGATGGCTCCAGCAGAGATGACAGAGTTCAAGGAACAGTAGCAAGAGGTGCTTGATAAAGGTTTCATCAGTCCGAGCACATCACCTTGGGGTGCTCCAGTTCTATTCATAAAGAAGAAGGATGGATCTATGTGTATGTGCATAGATTACTGACAATTGAACAAGGTTACGATCAAGAAAAAGTATCCTTTACCAAGAATAGACGATTTGTTTGATCAATTGTGTTATGCGACAATATTCTCAAAGATCAATCTACGGTCTGGATATCATCAGCTCGGAATCAAGGAGGATGACATACTAAAGTCAGCTTTCAAGATAAGGTATGGGTACTATGAGTTTGTGGTTATGCCGTTTGGGCTAACCAATGCGCCAGCAACATTCGTGGATCTGATGAACAGAGTGTTTCATCCGTTCTTAGATTAGTTTGTTGTAGTCTTCATAGATGACATCTTGATCTATAGTCAAGACAGCCAAAAGCATGAACATCATCTTCGACAAGCGTTGACTCTTTTTCGACAGCATCAGTTGCATGCCAAGTTTAGTAAGTGTGAGTTTTGGCTTAACGAAGTGACTTTCTTAGGTCATGTGATCTCAGCGGAAGGGATCAGGGTGGATCCCAAGAAGGTGGAGTCAGTAGCAGAGTGGGAGCAACCAAAGAGGCCGAATGAAGTCTGTAGTTTTCTGGGCTTAGTAGGATACTACCGGAGGTTTATAAGAAACTTCAGTGTGATAGCATTGCCACTAACGAGGTTGACCAGGAAGGATGTACCTTTTATTTGGGATAGTCAGTATCAGAAAGCTTTTTAGAGTTTGAAGGAGAAGCAGACAAGTCCTCCAGTGTTAGTGTTGCCAGAACAGAGGAAAGGCTATATTGTTTTCTGTGATGCTTCAAAGAAGGGCTTAGGTTGTGTGCTGATGTAGGAAGATCATGTGGTTTCTTTTGCTTCTTGACAACTTAAGAAACATGAGAAAAGCTATCCAACACATGATTTGGAGTTGGCAGTGGTGGTTCATGCGTTGAAGATTTAGAGACACTATCTTTATGGGGAAGTGTGTCAGATCTTTACGGATCACAAAAACTTGAAGTACATCTTCTCATAGAATGAGTTGAACATGCATCAGTGGCGCTGGATGGAGTTAATCAGTGATTATGATTGCACCATCGAGTACCACCCAGGTAAGGCAAACTTAGTAGTAGATGCGCTTAGTAGGAAGTCTTCTTCTCCTTCTACAAAGAAGGGCTAATTGAGTTCTTTGATATGCCATAAGCGGGATATGTTTGTCTCTTTGCGGCAGATGAATGTACAGTTGGAAGTCTCTTTGTTGGAAGGATTGTTGGCACATATGCAAGTGAAGCCTACGTTGAGACAACAGATCAAATAAACACAACAAGTAGATGCTATAGTGCAGCTGATCAGATCAGAGTTTGATAGCACGAAGCGTGATGGTTTCCATGAGTCCGATGATGGGCTGGTCTGTTATCATAACAGGATGATGGTTCCCGATGCTGATAATCTAAGGAATTTAGTGCTCGAGGAAGTACACACGTCTATGTATGCTATGTATCCAGGTGTCACCAAGATGTATCACAATCTGAAGGATCTATATTGGTGGCCCGGTTTGAAGAAAGATGTAGTTGAGTTTGTGGAAAAATGTGCAGTATGTCAGCAAATTAAGGCAGAACATCAGAAGTCGAGGAGGTACGTTGCAACCCATGCCGATAGCACCGTGGAAGTGGGATCATGTAACCATGTATTTCATATTTGGTTTTCCAAGGATAGCCAGGAATCATGATTCCATCGAGGTGATAGTAGATAGATTGACAAAGTCTACACATTTCATACCTGTGAAGTCAACCTACACAGCAGAGAAGCTCACTCAGGTATATGTTGATGAGATAGTGTGTTTACACGGTGTGCCAGCAATGATAGTCTCTGATAGAGGCCCTCGGTTCAAAAGTCATCTGGGAACAGAGACAGTGATACAGCCAGTTGAGGTCGATCTTGATGAAGATGTGACCTACGAGAAAGGGCTGGTGTTGATCCTTGACATGCAAGTGAAGAAGTTGAAGAAGAAGGACCTTATGCTCGTGAAGGTTCTCTGGCATCATGGCGTTGAGGAAGCCACGTGGAGAGTGTTGCCCGATATTCCTCTTCTTTTCTTGAGTTAGGGATTGGGCGATACAGTAGGAAGATGCCTTGTTGATCCTTCACCTGATATGGTGCTTAAGGGTTGAGTTACCTTGAGCATTGTGAGGCTTGTATCCCTTGGACGATAGGTGGTCTGTGTTGGGCGTTACAGATTATTGGTGCCTTGCATGACATCCTCTTGGATGGTGCTTCCCGACACCCTGCTAAGTATTTCCTTGCCCGATACGGTGCTCAACGTTGTGATGATCTTGTTGGGCGATATGGGTTGTAAGCCTTGGCCGATATGGATCTTGGATGGTTTTGAGTTCTTAGGTGATAGAGTGTTGCGTCGGGCGTTAGGGCGTTGCATGGCATTGCTACTGTTTTGCATGATACCCTCTTGGGTAGTGCTGCCCGTTACCCCATGTAGGTTTGTTTCCTGATATGATTCTGCCATAGCTGTGTGGGCGACATGGGTTGGTTCTTAGAGTGTTGCCCGATATCATCTTGCTTGAGGCTTGTCCGATATGGGTGTCAGCCGATATGGTAGGTTGTCCTTGTTGAGGTGTTGCTTATTAGCCGACATCAGTAGGGTATGGTTTTAACCGATACCAGTGGTGAGGGTCGTTGTGCCTTTTGGTAAGGGTTATCCCTTACCCGATAAGCTTTTGTGAGGGTCATGCTCTATAATCAGTTTGTAACCCTAATGTCACACCCCGATCTCGCATTACCCACTAATCACGAGATTAGGGCACGACGGAGCGATTACACACTAGCCAAACCACTCATGACTTTTAAAACATTTTAAAGATATTAATAGGATAATCTGATTTATGCTGTAAAATGAAACTAAACAAACTGCAGAAGCATTTTTATTAAACTGACTAGCAATATACAGAAAGTCTACAGCATATTACATTGTTCGACATAAAATAAAGCATAACAGTTAATTTACATCTTTTACTCATTCGCCATACATACTCTCTCTCACCCACACCATGTCCCACGGACCGAGGGGAAAGGATTAAGAGACCTCTAACTACTAACTACGTATACCTTCTACAGACTAAGCGTTAGATGAAAGGATCCTTCAGATTTCCTGCTGCTGATGATGTCCTGAAAATGTTTTGAGTAGAGGTATGAGCCTACTCGCTCAGTGAATAGCATTTCATTTAGCTATCACTAAACCACTCATCAGGTTTATAAAATTTAAATAAACATAAATACAGTACAAACAGGGCAGTTCTAATGACATAGCAGATTACAGAATATAATCGCATTTCTATGCAACAACAGATAATTTAAACCAATAAACAGATATAATGATTTGGCACAAAAGTTCGGATATATTAATTTACTGTGATCCTATATGATTACATATTTATTTTATTATGCCCCAATCATATGCAGCGCACTCTACATATGAAGATCTGTAGCGAACTACAATCCCACCGTACAAGACTTAGCGACACACCCGGGAAATGCTAAGTCTAACTGTCCATCCTGGTCTGCACAGGACTCTCAGGCGCACAAGGGCCTCAGGCGCACAAGGGCCTGTCTGCACTCTCAGGCTCTCAAGGGCCTCACTGCAGTTCCTAGGCACTCAAGGGCCTCACTGCACTAACTCTGAGTGCTCTAGACTCCTCCCGCAACCTGTAGTGCACAGTCGGAGGGTCTGGGTTACCACTGTGACACACGCAGCGGATTATTGTTGAATAACCCCTATATTACTCCAGTGCCACCATGACACACGCACGGATTATTGTTGAACACTAGTCGCCGACCATCTAGGCACAAGGCTAGATCGATCGTTTCACCCCAAAGGTACAGACCGTGCAATGGGGTTCTACGGTGTTGGGGCACCTAAGTCTATTGACTGATTAACATATAAACATTTAAACAGGAATATCACATTTACTGATTTCATATCAGATCACAATACACTGTCATTCTAAACCGACAGAGCAATATATTTCAAATCATTGTAATTTCTGAGAAATTCTCATACCATGCATTCAGACAAATTAGAAATGCATAAATAACCCAACTTATTTCAATTTGGCACATACATAGCGAATTTACGCAATTGAACATCTTATTGCACAAATTAAAGAAATTTATTTCACATATGAGAATCATACTCAACAATTATCAATTCTCTAAAATTCTCAAAAAACGTGCACATTAACCCAAATCCTGGTTTGTGCATCACTTAACTCAATTAAGAGTTAATTACATATCACAATACAATTTAATAACCATACTTGAGAATTTCTGGTAATATTTCAGATAAATGTGCCATTTCATGTAAATATCAATTTACACATATTAATGTCAAAAGATATATGCAATTAGGGTTTCTTGCATATTTTATTTTTTCATATCAACTTTGAAATCGTACATCTGATAATTTATCAGAAATCTTCATTGTCTGGGTTCATACCCAAATCATACCATTTTCAGACATGAATTTCTAATTTCAACATTCAAATGAGCAATTTAGGTTCCAATGAACCATATAAATCTACTGATTCAATCCATACTGTTCAAATGCTAAATTTAATCATCTAACAGTGTCTAGAAGCATTTTATGAACTAAAAAGGTCGGGCGACGCCAAACGCTGCCCGACGCCTGATAACGCCTGTTATCAGCGTAGTTCGCGCACAAAACAGAAAATATTCTAACGCCTGAGTTTATTAATGATAAATAAATGAAACCCTACTCACTTAATTCGGGATGTCCGAATTCGTCCGGATCCGTCCAGGAACGCGTCCAGGGACCAGTTTCTGGGCGTCAACGGGTTCGTCTTCTTCCTTAGAATTCTTTGTTCCCAACCTATTGCGAACGGAAACCAAACGCATTCAAGCACAGGTTGCCGGAAGGTGCAAAATTGTCGGCTGAATCATAGCGAATAGTTGTAAACCTTACTTGGTCCTCAAATTTGGAGTCAAAGGCATCAAACTGCATGGTACTAGCTGCGCCCAAGCACCTCTAGATGCAGCTTCACGTAGCAGCTGCTACCTGCTTAATGGGGCGCCACCCTAGGTGGTCATCGCTAGTTGTGGCTATGGTTGCAAATCCTGGATCCCGAGATTTGAGATCAAGAGAGCACTTTCTCTTTACTGGGTGGCCCACGATGGCCCCTGGCCATGAGCAGCGGCTGCAAATGCAGCTTGGCCGCCGGCCAAGGTTGCAGGGCAGCAGCTAGGGCTAGGGCGGGTGGAGTGGAGGAAGAAGAGTCGCCATTCCTTGGCGTATGGAGGTGCTTCCTGAGCTAAAGGTGTCGCACCCTCAACTCCTAGTTGGTCAGGCGATCTACTGCAACAACCTGCAGGTCAGGGTGCCGCTAGGGCCGGTTGAAGCTGTAGTTTGGGCGAGCTAGAAAAGGGAGAAAGGAGGAATGGCGGCGGAATAAGCGTTGCTGGATGGGGCTACCAAGCCCTAGATCGGCCGCTGGGTGGGCTGCTTGGGCGCCGCCTAGCGGCTGGTCCTGTTCTATCGGGCATCCGCTCAATCGCAAATGTCTGGTTCTGGAAGCGACCGAGAGAAGAAGATAAGGGAAGGAAAAAAAATAAGTAGCTGACCCAATAAAAGGGGGTAAGGAAAAGAAATAGCCAAAATACTTGGAAAAATTGCTAACTAGGTCCAAGTTTCTAGAAAATGTTATAACTCTCGCCTCGAGTGTCCAAATCAACTGATTCTTTTTTGCAAACTCTCAAGCACAAAATCCACTACCTTCTCAAGGCATGAAAACATGCTAATCAACTAGTAACACTTGACCAAAACACTAATCGCATCTGTATACTTAATTCAACTTAATTAACTTAATGATCAACGTTGCTATTATCATTAATTACCTCTGATGACTCAAACTCAACTATTGATTCACGACGTAACTTATCTTGATTAACCATGCGGTTTAACATGATGCTTAGCACTAATTGAGGTGTTTCACATAATTTGAGGTATTTACTGGCTAACCTCAACGTGGGTCATAACAATCTCCCTCCCTTATAAGAATTTCGTCCCGAAATTCCTAAAAGAAAAGGAAACTTGTTACGCATCTCATATTCAAGCTCCCACGTAGCTTCTTCTAGATTATGATTCCTCCAAAGAACTTTCACTAATGGTATCTCACGATTCTTGAGTTTCTTGATTCTTCGATCAACTATTTGAATTGGTCCCTCAACATAGGACACATCTTATCTGAGTTGTGCAGGTTCTGGGTCAACTATCTTTTCTGTACCATGGTAACACTTCTTCAACATTGATACATGGAACACGTCATGTGAATTGAGCAACTCGAATGGCAGATCCAACTTATGGGCTACAGGTCCAATCCTCTCAATGATAGGATATAGGCCCATAAACCTAGGAGTCAGTTTACCTGACTTACCAACCCTCATACTCCTTTCCATGGTAAAATTTTCAAATACACTTCATCACCAACCTCCAACTCAAGAGGTCTACGTCTTTTCTCAGCATAACTCTTCTGCCTGTCCTGTGCAACTTTCAACTGTTCTTTGATCACAATAATCTTTTCAGTGGTCAAATCCACTATCTCGGGTCCAAGAATCTGCTTTTCACCAACCTCATACCAACATATGGGTGATCTACACTTTCTACCATACAGAGCTTCATACGGGGCCATACCAAGACTGGAATGGTGACTATAGTTGTATGAAAACTCTATAAGGCTTAAGTGTTCTTTCCAACTTCCACTGAAATGCAAGACACATGCTCTCAGCATGTCCTCAAAAGTCTCAATGGTCCTCTCAAATTAACCATCTGTCAGCGGGTGAAAGGTTGTACTGCACCTCAACTTTGTGCCCAAAGCTCGATGCAACTAATTTCACAACCTGGATGTGAACTTAGGATCTCTATCTGATATAGTTGAAACCGGAATACCAGGGAACCTAACTATTTCATCCATGTATATCGTAGCCAATTCTGAGACATCAAAGGTTGACTTGACATGAAGAAAGTAAGCAGACTTAATTAGTCTATCCACAATCATTCATATCGAGTCACAACCTCTAGGTGTCATGGGCAACCCTATCACAAAATCCATTGTGATATGTTCCCACTTCCATTCAGTCATAGAAAGAGATTGCAATATACCTACAGGTTTCTGGTGCTCAGCCCTAACCTGTTGACACACACACTGCACCTAGTCACATACTCAGCTACATCCTTTATCATATCAGGTCACCAGTACAACTCCTTGAGATTCCTATACATCTTAGTGTTGCCTGGATGCATGGCATACATTGATGCATGTGCTTCCTCAAGAATCTTTTCTTTCAAATCATTATCTCGAGGTACATGCAACCTGTCACGCTGATACAACACACCATCATCTGAAAACATGAACTCTGGTATTTTCCCCATGTCATGTCATGCATGATCTGATGTAACTCACTATCACCCTACTGTAGTTCCTTAATCTAATCATAAAAGATAGGCTTGACTTCCATCTGTGTAATCAAACCACTCTACTTTGTCACCTCTAAGTCTAAGTTTAACTTTCACATTTCTACTAGCATGTCTCTCTCAAAACATGCAATAGAGAATGCATCAGCTATAAAACTAGACTTCCGGCTTAGGGCATCAGCTACCACATTCTCCTTCCCAGGGTGACAGTCTATCGTCACATCATAAAGATAGTGATGTTGTGTCATAAGAGCATGAACTACAACAGATATCTCCAAAACATGTATCAGGTAATACTCCTCATTCTATACTACTTCATATTATTACCGTAAGAATTTTTTTTTCTTCAAAATACACTTATTACATTTCAATTTATATCTTACTCTTTTCTCCGAGTCATTTTCATGTTGTTTGTCTACCTTTCAGATTGGCTACATTTAACCCATGGATCACTATCAGTGCTAGATTACTTTTCATAGAACAAATCTCATGATCTTATTTTATAGAGATGCTAGTATTCAAGGTCAAATCACTAGTGATATCCCTTGAGCTACTACAACTCTAAACATTCTAGGGTTTCGTCTTTATCAATAACATAGTGTTATTGTGATGTGACTATGTTCCCTTAGTTTGAAATTCAAACTTTAGATCTCATAAGTTTTACTAAATTCTTCCTTATCTTATCACTGGAATTTTCCTTTCTCTTACTTAGACATTCAGATAAATTACATTCTCAATTTACCCTGCTAGGGTTTCATCATCATGTTGTGTGTCATTATTTCATTCACTGAGACATCTCTACCATGGTAGTTATGCAACATATATGATGCATTCATTTTCTAAATTACGCGTTTGTTCCTTATTTTAGAAACAAGTTAGTTAGTCTATTGAGACTCATAATTCCAAGGTAGTATGTATGAATGTATTAAACTTTATAATAAAGATATGCATTCCATACTCTCAATTATGTCATGTAATCCTCATTCCTTAATCAAAATCATCATTTCTAACATTTCTCTTAATTCAACTAAGTTTCTTATCCTGGTCTTATGATTTACATAAAACTCTTTATTTCTATGTACTTATTGTATACTTAACTCTTTTCTTATATTTTTCCTTTGCTTTAAAAATACATAAACGAATTTTACTCTATTATGATCCACTCTATGGTTGATTCTTACTATCTTAGCCCTTACATACTTTTCTCATTTCTTTTCCATATTCTCATATTTAGAGTTCATATAATACAAATCATTAAATTGAATCTGAACCTTGTATCATGTTCCTTTATTTTCAATTAAGGATTGCTCATATGAGACCTCAACGTTGGGTCTCCGATATCAGTTCCAGCTAATTCTTAGCTGTTCTAATCTTTCCCTTATATTTCAACATCTTAGCGTATATACATTTTTCACCATGATTCGGGTCTAAATTATCCAGAATCTACTTTTATTATATTATTAATAGGAGTCATTAGATCTCAGTAACGCATCCTACCAGCCGGACCAGGTCGAACCTGTAGTCCTGAAGCCAAGAGCTACTCAGGATTAACCAACTCCTATTAGTCTCAAACATGTGGAAAGAATATCCACTTAGGGCAAAGTCATTTAAACATAACTTCTGGTATACTTAATACAAAGAATATAAACAATAACTAAATCACTTCATGACACACAACAATATAAAAGAATCATATTTATTCTATAAACTAAAAATCTAAATCCATACATATAAGAGCATTTCTAATGATTTCCAATCAAATAAGCAATATTAAACAAGAGATGTATTGCATCCTATACTTAATCTCTTACTCTTACATTAATTTCCAATTTCTTAACCCTAAGATTTCTAGGGTTTCTCTCTAGTCTATCCTTCATCTGCATACCTGGCCAGGGCATCCAGAGAAGAATAGACAGAGTAGCTTGATACTGGTCAATCTAAGTATTCAGACACCTGGCCAGGGTATCCAAACACTCAGATCTCCCAGAGCTAAAGACACATCACTTCTTATCCATCTTAATTATAATTCTATCTTTTGATCCTAATGATCCCTGATAACTCAGCTTAAACTCTCAACTTGATTCTCGTGACCACGTCCTCTCCTTGTCATCTGCAATACTATAACAAAACATTTCCTGTTATAAAATTGCAGTTAGAAGGAAGACACCTAAGTCCTAATCCTATTGGTCTCTTATCGTCCCCTGACCTTGACTTAGAGTATCTATGTACTCAACCTATGCTCTGATACCAAGATGTCACACCCCGATCTCGCATTACCCACTAATCACGAGATTAGGGCGCGACGGAGGGATTACACACTAGCCAAACCACTCATGACTTTTAAAACAATTTAAAGATATTAATAGGATAATCTGATTTATGCTGTAAAATGAAACTAAACAAACTGCGGAAGCATTTTTATTGAACTGGCTAGCAATATACAGAAAGTCTACAGCATATTACATTGTTCGACATAAAATAAAGCATAACAGTTAATTTACATCTTTTACTCATTCGCCATACATACTCTCTCTCACCCACACCATGTCCCACGGACCGAGGGGAAAGGATTAAGAGACCTCTAACTACTAACTACGTATACCTTCTACAGACTAAGCGTTAGATGAAAGGATCCTTCAAATTTCCTGTTGCTGATGATGTCCTGAAAATGTTTTGAGTAGAGGAATGAGCCTACTCGCTCAGTGAATAGCATTTCATTTAGCTATCACTAAACAACTCATCAGGTTTATAAAATTTAAATAAACATGAATACAGTACAAACAGGGCAGTTCTAATGACATAGCAGATTACAGAATATAATCGCATTTCTATGCAACAACAGATAATTTAAACCAATAAACGGATATAATGATTTGGCACAAAAGTTGGGATATATTAATTTACTGTAATCCTATATGATTACATATTTATTTTATTATTCCCCAATCATATGCAGCGCACTCTACATATGAAGATCTGTAGCGAACTACAATCCCACCGTACAAGACTTAGCGACACACCCGGGAAATGCTAAGTCTGACTGTCCGTCCTGGTCTGCACAGGACTCTCAGGCGCACAAGGGCCTCAGGCGCACAAGGGCTTGTCTGCACTCTCAGGCTCTCAAGGGCCTCACTGCAGTTCCTAGGCACTCAAGGGCCTCACTGCACTAACTCTGAGTGCTCTAGACTCCTCCCGCAACCTGTAGTGCACAGTCGGAGGGTCTGGGTTACCAACGTGACACACGCACAGATTATTGTTGAATAACCCCTATATTACTCCAGTGCCACCGTGACACACGCATGGATTATTGTTGAACACTGGTCGTCGACCATCTAGGCACAAGGCTAGATCGATCGTTTCACCCCAAAGGTACAGACCGTGCAATGGGGTTCTACGGTGTTGGGGCACCTAAGTCTATTGACTGATTAACATATAAACATTTAAACAGGAATATCACATTTACTGATTTCATATCAGATCACAATACACTGTCATTCTAAACCGACAGAGCAATATATTTCAAATCATTGTAATTTCTGAGAAATTCTCATACCATGCATTCAGACAAATTAGAAATGCATAAATAACCCAACTTATTTCAATTTGGCACATACATAGCGAATTTACGCAATTGAACATCTTATTGCACAAATTAAAGAAATTTATTTCACATATGAGAATCATACTCAACAATTATCAATTCTCTAAAATTCTCGAAAAACGTGCACATTAACCCAAATCCTGGTTTGTGCATCACTTAACTCAATTAAGAGTTAATTACATATCACAATACAATTTAATAACCATACTTGAGAATTTCTGGTAATATTTCAGATAAATGTGCCATTTCATGTAAATATCAATTTACACATATTAATGTCAAAAGATATATGCAATTAGGGTTTCTTGCATATTTTATTTTTTCATATCAACTTTGAAATCGTACATCTGATAATTTATCAAAAATCTTCATTGTCTGGGTTCATACCCAAATCATACCATTTTCAGACATGAATTTCTAATTTCAACATTCAAATGAGCAATTTAGGTTCCAATGAACCATATAAATCTACTGATTCAATCCATACTGTTCAAATGCTAAATTTAATCATCTAATAGTGTCTAGAAGCATTTTATGAACTAAAAAGGTCGGGCGACGCCAAACGCTGTCCGACGCCTGATAACGCCTGTTATCAGCGTAGTTCGCGCACAAAACAGAAAATATTCTAACGCCTGAGTTTATTAATGATAAATAAATGAAACCCTACTCACTCAATTCGGGATGTCCAAATTCGTCCGGATCTGTCCAGGAACGCGTCCAGGGACCAGTTTCTGGGCGTCAATGGGTTCGTCTTCTTCCTTAGAATTCTTTGTTCCCAACCTGTTGCGAACGGAAACCAAACGCATTCAAGCACAGGTTGCCGGAAGGTGCAAAATTGTCGGCTGAATTATAGCGAATAGTTGTAAACCTTACTTGGTCCTCAAATTTGGAGTCAAAGGCATCAAACTCCATGGTACTAGCTGCGCCCAAGCACCTCTAGATGCAGCTTCACGTAGCAGCTGCTACCTGCTTAATGGGGCGCCACCCTAGGTGGTCATCGCTAGCTGTGGCTATGGTTGCAAATCCTGGATCCCGAGATTTGAGATCAAGAGAGCACTTTCTCTTTACTGGGCGGCCCACGATGGCCCCTGGCCATGAGCAGCGGCTGCAACTGCAGCTTGGCCGCCGGCCAAGGTTGCAGGGCAGCAGCTAGGGCTAGGGTGGGTGGAGTGGAGGAAGAAGAGTCGCCATTCCTTGGCGTATGGAGGTGCTTCCTGAGCTAAAGGTGCCGCACCCTCAACTCCTAGCTGGTCAGGCGATCTACTGCAACAACCTGCAGGTCAGGGTGCCGCTAGGGCCGGTTGAAGCTGTAGTTTGGGCGAGCTAGAAAAGGGAGAAAGGATGAATGGCGGCGGAATAAGCGTTGCTGGAAGGGGCTACCAAGCCCTAGATCGGCCGCTGGGTGGGCTGCTTGGGCGCCGCCTAGCGGTTGGTCCTGTTCTATCGGGCATCCGCTCAATCGCAAATGTCTGGTTCTGGAAGCGGCTGAGAGAAGAAGATAAGGGAAGGAAAAAAAAAGTAGCCGACCCAATAAAAGGGGGTAAGGAAAAGAAATAGCCAAAATACTTGGAAAAATTGCTAACTAGGTCCAAGTTTCTAGAAAATGTTATAACTCTCGCCTCGAGTGTCCAAATCAACTGATTCTTTTTTGCAAACTCTCAAGCACAAAATCCACTACCTTCTCAAGGCATGAAAACATGCTAATCAACTAGTAACACTTGACCAAAACACTAATCGCATCTGTATACTTAATTCAACTTAATTAACTTAATGATCAACGTTGCTATTATCATTAATTACCTCTGATGACTCAAACTCAACTATTGATTCACGACGTAACTTATCTTGATTAACCATGTGGTTTAACATGGTGCTTAGCACTAATTGAGGTGTTTCACATAATTTGAGGTATTTACTGGCTAACCTCAACGTGGGTCATAACACCTAATATTGTTTGGAATGCTTATATGTGGATGTTATGTATATGCATGGTCATCTAATGTTACACAAATATATCTCGATGATGAAGTGTTTATCTACTCTTGAGCATACTAACCATCCATGTTTCATCAATTGAGATGTGTAATCAGGTATGAGCTATAATGATGTCATTGGTGACATTCTCTTGATATTGAGATAATGAGGAACATTATGTGTTATGTGGACTATGATGACACATGATGAGTGTTGCCTATGTGTTGGTAACATGTGCTTAATGGTGGGATTGAATCACTATGATGTTGAATCCTTAAAATGGATCATGATGATTGGCAAGAGGCCAAGTGACAACATGTAATGTTGGATCCTTGAGATGGATCATGATGGCAATGATAGCATTGAGAATAGTAGGACCAGTGTGATACAAAATAATGGAATCTATGTTGTTTACTCTTGTTTATGGTTTGCATAATAAAACTTGGTTGACCCCAACAATCCACTTAAAATGTATTAATTAATTACAGATGAACCTTTCATGTAGTTTGCCCTGACCATTGATCCATCATTGTTAGGAGCAGGTGATGGTGAAACGGGTTTTCCTACGGGTTAACCTGGAGCGCATATTGTTGAATATGTGGGATTTCTCCTAGCCGAAAATAGGTGGATTAGAGTGCAACTTTGGTTTTAGACTCAAGATTTGTATAAGAGCATGGTGAATAGGCCCATGGCTCAATGTGATAGAGCATGAATACATTCATGGCTCAGGAGCATGGTGAATAGGCTTGTGGCTCAAGGTATGCTAACGTCGATACTTGTACCAAGGTGGGCTAGAGGAAAGGGTAGCCTGCGGGAGCTGACCCCGTGACAGAGGTCACGTAAGCAAGAGACTGTGGTCCTATTTTAGATATCATGCACTGACCACAAAGAGGATGAGGTCGTGGAGTCCAGCTCTTCCATTGACCTTGTATGGCACCTGCTTTGGTTTTTGCAACTGAAGGTTGGATTTGAGCAGTACTGCTCACTTCCTCAGGGCATAATAAATGGTAATCCAGCCGTATAGTATATTTTCTTAGGGCAAACATGGAACATTGGTTGAGGCCTTGCATAATGTATGATTGTCTTATATACATGCTCTAAGTATTTCTTGCAGTTAGATTTATGCCTCTCAGATATCATGGTAAGCTGTTATATATATATAATCTTGTTCTTTATATTTCATATATGATCTGGTTATCTACTACATGCTTTACCTATTCTAGCTTTTTGAGATTTTATAGTTTGGTGGGGAGTTATGTTTCTCACTGGGACTGTGTGTCTCACCCCGCTAGTTTCACCCTTTTTAGGTGATCAAGCTAGACGTGGTGGTGATCGTAGTGTTGCGGCTGAGCAGCAAGAAGATCAGTAGAAGGCAAGGTTGGATATGTTGCTGCTGTGGTTGTTTTGTAGTAGAGTCTTAGAGTCTTCCTTGTACTCTCATGTCCTTGGAGATGTTTTGATGAGGTTTCACGATGTATGATCTTAGAAGGGTTTCTTGTCTTCTGATGTTGGCCCTGGTAAGGCCTGTTATGTAAAAAATCAGGTGATGCATCCTTGATGGATATGGAACAGATGGATCCTATGTGTTGGTGGACATATATCATGCTTATATATAAAACACTCTCTTTGTAGGATGTGGATCTGGTTGTGATAGTTCCTTTCTTATGATGTTTTCCGTAATCAGTTTTAATTAACCCGTGTTTTTGGTAATATGTTGTTTATGGTAGTTCCGCACGTTTTCGTGTGGCGTTTTGTTGTCTTTGTGATGGAGGGATGTCACAACAGTTTTTGGTATCAGAGCTCTAGGTTGGATGAGTCTATAGGGATCTAAGACTAGGCTTGTGTCTGATCTTGTGATTTTTCTAGATTTTCTTATAATGACTTCTTCCCCCAGCAGAAGATAAAGCTAAAAAATGTCTGGGAATCATGAAGAATATTCTGTCGAGAGCAGTGCTGCTGCATCTATTGATGGAGCTAGTGTGTAGGCACATGAAGATCGGGTGCCTGAGGTCCCCCAGTTTGACCCAACCATTCTTGAGAACCCTGCCTATCAACACCTTATGGGGCAGCTAATGGCTATGATGAATCACATGGTGGAGAGATTATGAGTGCCTCCGCTAAGAGCATTGGTTCCCCATGGTGAATCTTTGGGTATTGGGAAGACCTTCGAGCGGCTTTGCCGAGTCAGAGCTTCAGATTATGCTGGAATGACTGATCCAGCGGATGTAGATCTGTGGCTGACAAGTCTTGAGAAGGCCTTCTGGATCCCCGACATCCCTGAGGCAGACAAAGTCAAGCACGCTGTCTACCTTCTGAAAGGTAGTGTTGGCCACTGGTGGGCCATTGAGGAGGAGAAGTGACCTGGTGAGGTGATCGGTTGGGATGTTTTTCGACGGGAGTTCATCAGTCAATACTTCCCGAGGATGTATCTGGATGAGAAGATCAACTAATTTGAGCATTTGCACCAAGGTTCTCTGAACATCACCGAGTATGAATACAAGTTTATGGTGCTTTTGAGGTTCTGTCCTCACATGGCGGCAATAGATGATGAGAGGATCAGATGGTTTGAGAAAGGTTTGAGTGTCGAGTTGTCGATGCCTACTACTGCTTTGGAAAACCGGGAGTGGTTTGCCACATTTGTGGAGTCTATCGGAGGATAGAGTAGTCGGTCCAGGAAAAGAGAGAGGCTATGTCTAAGAAAAGACATGTTCAGTTTCAGAGACAGAGGTTTGATGGCCTCAAGAAGCTGAGGTTTTCTATACCTTCTATGATGCAAAGTTCCAGTGCGTCGTCACAATGGTCACCAAGTAAAGGAAGAGGGTGTGGTTTTTCGCCATCTAGAGCCTATAGTACCGCTTCAGTAGCAGTGATAGGGTCATCTAGGCCGCAGTTAGGGGACAGGTTGTGCTTTCTCTATGGATAGATAGGGCATCTAAAGTTGAATTACTCGAGAAGAGACGTTGAGGTGACGTAACAACCGAGGCAAAGACAGCAAGGATTGGATAGACAATAGTCTAATGGTGTCAGAGGGCGAGGATGCGGCCAAGCGTCACAAGCAGGATCATCTACTCAAGGAAGCAGAGGACGTGGGCGACAACAAACAATGGCTTGATTCTATGCTATGAGTCAGCCAGAGGCGATAGTCAACCCGTGAGTGGTGGAAGGTCAGATGGAGTTGTTTCATTCTGATTTGTCTTCTTCTTACTTTATATCTATTCTGGTTGACCCAGGTGCTATGCACTCTTTTATCACATGTAGTATGCTTGATAGTTGTCTTTTACCTATTAGTTGTAAGAAAGATAGCTTATTGTTAGAAACCCCTCGTGTTGGTCATGTGATGCTTTGAGAAGTGTGTCCATCTTGTGTTCTATCTTTTTTGGGACACAACATACAAGTGGATCTCATACCACTTGATATGCATGGGTTCAATTTAATTCTTGGGATGGATACCTTGGAAAGATATAAGGTTGTGTCGGATTGTGGTTCCAAGCAGGTGGTGTTTGCTGACGGTAGTGAGAAGTGGATCTTCCAGGGAGATAGGAAGATTCTTATGACGTGTTTGGTGTCAGCAATGGTGGCGCAGAAGTTGTTACAATACAGTTGTAGAGAGTTCTTGGCTCATGTTGTGGATATCAAGGCAAAAGGTTCTAGCCTTCAGGACGTGCCTGTCATCAGAGAGTTTGCAGATGTGTTTCCCGATGAGTTTCCCGATGTTCCTCCACCTCAAGAGATTGATTTTGAGATCAATATAGTACCAGGGATGCAACCTGTTGCTGAGACACCATACAGGATGGCTCCAGCAGAGATGACAGAGTTGAAGGAACAGTTGCAAGAGCTGCTTGATAAAGGTTTCATTAGGCCGAGCACATCACCCTGGGGTGCTCCAGCTCTGTTCGTAAAGAAGAAGGATGGATCTATACGTCTGTGCATAGATTACCGACAGTTGAACAAGGTTAAGATCAATAATAAGTATCCTTTACCAAGGATATATGATATGTTTGATCAATTATGTGGTGCGACAGTATTCTCAAAGATCGATCTGCGGTCTAGATATCATCAGCTCAAAATCAAGGAGGATGACATATCGAAGTCAGCTTTCAGGACAAGGTATGGGCACTACGAGTTTGTGGTTATGTCGTTTGGGCTAACCAATGCGCCAACAGCATTCGTGGATATGATGAACATAGTGTTTCATTTGTTCCTATATCAGTTTGTTGTTGTTTTCATAGATGTCATCTTGATCTATAGTCGAGACAGCCAATAGCACAAACATCATCTTCAACAAGCGTTGACTCTTCTTCGACAACATCAGTTGTATGCCAAGTTTAGTAAGTGTGAGTTTTGGCTGAAGGAAGTGACTTTCTTAGGTCATGTGATCTCAGCAGAAGGGATCAAGGTGGATCCCAAGAAGGTGGAGTCAGTAGTAGAGTCGGAGAAACCAAAGACGCTGACTGAAGTTCGTAGTTTTCTGGGCTTAACAGGATACTACCGAATGTTTATAAGAAACTTTAGTGTGATAGCATTGCCACTAACGAGGTTGACCAGGAAGGATGTACCTTTTATTTGGGATAGTCAGTGTCAACAAGCTTTTCAGAGTTTGAAGGAGAAGCTGACAAGTGCTCCAATGTTAGTGTTGCCAGAACAGGGGAAAGGCTATGTTGTTTTCTGTGATGCTTCAAAGAAGGGCTTAGGTTATGTGCCGATGCAGGATGATCATGTGGTTTCTTTTTCTTCTCAGAAACTTAAGAAACATGAGGAAAGCTATCTGACACATGATTTGGAGTTGGTAGTGGTGGTTCATGCATTGAAGATTTGGAGATACTATCTTTATGGGGAAGTGTGTCAGATCTTTATGGATCACAAGAACCTGAAGTACATCTTCTCACAGAATGAGCTGAACATGCGTCAGTGGCGCTGGATGGATTTAATCAGTGATTATGATTGCACCATCAAGTACCACCCAGGTAAGGTGAACGTAGTAGTGAATGCGCTTAACAGGAAGTCTTCTTCTCTTTCTACAAAGAAAGGCCAGTTGAGTTCTTTGATATGCCATAGGTAGGATATGTTTGTCTCTTTGAGGCAGGCCTTTTTGAGTTTGGAAGAGAACTGAATGTATAGTTGGAAGTCTCTTTGTTGGCAGGACTATTGGCACAGATGCAAGTGAAGTCTACATTGAGACAATAGATCAAAGAAGCACCGCAAGTAGATGCTACAAT
Organism: Alisma plantago-aquatica; assembly: GCA_963693085.1. NCBI lineage: Eukaryota > Viridiplantae > Streptophyta > Magnoliopsida > Alismatales > Alismataceae > Alisma > Alisma plantago-aquatica. Next base: position 588,213,136 of record OY856413.1, on the reverse strand, counting down.
GCAACTGATCAAATCAGAGTTCGATAGCAAGAAGTGTGATGGTTTCCATGAGTCTGAGGATGGGCTGGTCTGTTATCATAACATGATGATGGTTCCTGATGCTGATAATCTAAGGAAGTTAGTGCTCAAGGAAGTGCACACGTATATGTATGCTATGCATCCAAGTGTCACCAAGATGTATCACAATCTGAAGGATTTGTATTGGTGGCCCGGTTTGAAGAAAGATGTAGCTGCATTCGTGGCAAAATGTGTAGTATGTCAGCAAGTTAAGGAAGAACATCAGAAGTCAGAAGGTACATTGCAACCCATGTTAATACCACAGTGGAAGTGGGATCATGTAACCATGGATTTCATAGTTGGTCTTCCGAGGATAGCTAGGAATCATGATTCCATCTGGGTGATAGTAGACTGATTGACAAATTCTGCACATTTCATACATGTGAAGACAACCTACATGGCAGAGAAGCTCACTTAGGTATATGTTGATGAGATAGTGTGTTTGCATGGTGTGCCAGCAATGATAGTCTCTAACAGAGGCCCTTATTTCAAAAGTCATCCGGGAACAGAGACAGTGATACAGCCAGTTGAGGTCGAGCTTGATGAAGATGTGACCTACGAGAAAGGGTCGGTGTTGATCCTTGACAGATGAGTGAAGAAGTTGAAGAAGAAGGACCTTGTGCTCGTGAAGGTTCTCTGGCATCACTGTGGCATTGAGGAAGCCACATGGGAGCTTGAGGAAGAGATGTAGAGGGAGTATCCCTCACTTTTCTCTTCGGATTTCGGGGGCGAAATCCTTTAGGGGTTATGGCTTGTAAGGACCCTGACCTTCATTTTGGGCTTACCTTATTTTCTTTGCCTAAACCTGGTGTTTAGAGGCTTTCCTAATCACCTGAGGTGTGATTAGTGTTTGTTGTGTTTTGTTGTGGGGTTGAGGTGCAACTTGCAATTTACCCATGTTCTAGGGTTTCTGTGCAAGATTGCCACCTTGAGAGATCTCTTTGTATCTCTTTGCATCCTCTAGGGTTGAGAGGATGAGTTGGGTGCCTTGCTTGAGCCATTTGGGCTTGCTTGCTTAAGCTTGGACTTGTCGTTGGGCTAGGTACCTTTCCCCCTTGCTTGGTGTGTCGGGCAAGGAGGTGCTTGGGGTGTGTCGGCCAGGAGGTGTATCGGCCAGAGGAGTGTTGGTGGGTGTGTCGGGTTTCCATGTTGGGTGACACACACTCACCCTCTCTTGTACACATGGTGCTTTTTGCTATGTGGCGTGGCCCTTGGACAAGTGGTCCTTAGTGGACGCCACCTTTCCTTGCTCTCCCCCTTTACCCTCTTGTATATATACCACCCACCTTGCTTGCTAGTAGCCCCTTTAGTTCCCTTTAGCCGTTGCTCTCTTTTCCCTTGGTAGCCAAGTAGAAGAGGAGAAGGAGAAGAGGTGGTGGCCGATACACATAGTAGTGCTTGCTTCTTTTCTTCTCTAGTTGGTAAGTCTCTCTCTCTCTCTTGCTATCATCTTCTTCCTTATCCTTTCAGCCATGGAGGTGATAGGTTTCTCTTCTCTAGTTGGTGGTCGAAGCTTGAAGGTGGTGTTGTGGAGCTTGGAGCTTGGAGAAGCTTGTGCTTAAGGTGGGTTACATAACTTCGAACCTAGCTATATTATCTCTTTTATATGTTTCTTTGATGTGTTATCTTGATCGGTTATGCTTATCTTACTAGTAATGCTCATGCTTTAGGTAGTAACGTTGATGTCCGATACATCCCCTAGATCAGGTTGGGCATTATGTTATATCTACCTTTGTGTTGGCCGATCCTTTAGTAGTGTGTCCTTGGGTAAAACCCCTCTCTCATTTTGTTGTTGAGAGGTGAGCCTATGGTGTTGGGCGACACAGTGAGTTGGCTTGGCCGATAGGCTGTTGTCCTACCCTAGTTGCATGATATGCCTTTAGGGTTAAACCCTTAGTTGGTACCTTAGGCGATAGGGTGCGGCCATGCCCTTTATGGTGGGCTTTGAGAAACACCCCTCCTTCCTTGAGTTGTGAGGTGAGCTCTAGCTCTTGCCTGATATGCTTGGAGATTGTGCAATACCCCTCTCTCTTCAAGTTGAGAGGTGAGCCAATACTCTTGATGCATTGGGCGATATGGTGAGGTTGGCTGATAGAGTGTTGTCCTAACCCTATTTACACGATATAGTTCTTGGAGAGTGTTGCCTGATATTCCTCTTCTTTCCTTGAGTTAGGGTTTGGGCGATATAGTAGGCAGATGCCTTGTTGATAATTCACCTGATATGGTGCTTAAGAGTTGAGTTAGCTTGAGCATTGTGAGGTTTGTATCCCTTGGACAATAGGTGGTCTGTATTGGGCATTACGGCTTGTTGGTGCCTTGCACGACATCCTCTTGGATGGTGTTGCCCGACACCCAGCTAAGTAATGCCTTGCCTGATAGGGTGCTCGACATTGTGCCCTTGACCGATAAGGATCTTGGATGGTTTTGAGTTCTTGGGCGATAGAGCATTGTGTTGGGCGTTAAGGCGTTGCTACTGCTTTGCATGATACCCTCTTGGGTAGTGCTTCCCATTACCCCATGTAGGTGTGTTTCCTGATATGATGCTACCATAGCTGTGTGGGCGACACGGGTTAGTTCTTAGAGCGTTGCCCGATATCATCTTGCTTGAGGCTTGCCCGATATGGGTGTTAGATGATATGGTAGGTTGTGCTTGTTGAGGTGTTGCTTATTAGCCGACATTAGTAGGGTATGGTTGTAACTCATACCTATGGTGAGGGTCGTTGTGCCTTTTGGTAAGGGTTATCCCTTACCCGATAAGCTTTTGTGAGGGTCATGCTCTATAATCGGTTTGTAACCCTAATATCATTTGGAATGCTTATATGTGGATGTTATGTATATGCATGGTCATCTAATGTTGCACAAATATATCTTGATGATGAAGTGTTTATCTACTCTTGAGCATACTAACCATGCAGGTTTCATCAATTGAGATGTGTAATCAGGTATGAGCTATAATGATGTCATTGGTGACATTCTCTTAATATTGAGAGAATGAGGAACACTGTGTCTTATGTGGACTATGATGACACATGATGAGTGTTTCCTATGTGTTGGTAACATGTGCTTAATGGTGGGATTGAATCCCTATGATGTTGAATCCTTGAAATGGATCATGATGACTGGCAAGAGGCCAAGTGACAATATGTAATGTTGGATCCTTGAGATGGACCATGATGGTAATGATGGCATTGAGAATAGCAGTAACAGTGTGATACAAAATAATGGAATCTATGTTTTTTACTCTTGTTTATGGTTTGCATAATAAAACTTGGTTGACCCCAACAATCCACTTCAAATGTATTAATTAATTACAGATGAACCTTTCATGTAGTTTGCCCTGGCCATAGATCCATCATCAAGAGCTAGTGATGGTGAAATAGGTTCTCCTACGGGTTAACCTGGAGCACATGTTGTTGAATATGCGGGGCTTCTCCTAGCTAAAAAATAGGATGATTAGAGTACAACTTTGATTGTAGACTCAAGATGTGTATAAGAGCATGGTGAATAGGCCCATGGCTCAGTGTGATAGAGCATGAACGCGTTCATGGCTCAGGAGAATGGTGAATAGGATCGTGGCTCAAGGTATGCTAGCGTCGAGACCTGTACCAAGGTGGGCTAGAGGAAAGGGTAGCATGCGGGAGATGACCCTGTGACTGAGGTCACTTAAGCAAGAGACTGTGATCCTATTTTGGATATCGTGCACTGACCACGAAGAGGATGAGGTCATGGAGTCTGACTCTTCCATTGACCTTGTATGGAACCTGCTTTGGGTTTTGCAACTGAAGGTTGAATTTGAGCGATACGGCTCACTTCCTCAGGGCATAATAAATGGTAATCCATATGTATAGTATATTGGATTAGGGCCAACATGAAGCATTGGTTGAGGCCTTGCATAATGTATGATTGTCTTATATACATGCTCTAAGTATTTATTGTAGTTAGCTTTATGCCTCTCAGATATCATGGTAAGTTGTTATATATATATAATCTTGTTCTTCATATTTCATATATGATCTAGTTATCTTCTACATGCTTTACATGTTCTAGTTTTTTGAGATTTTATAGTTTGGAGGGGAGTTATGTTTCTCACTGGGATTGTGTGTCTAATCCCGCTGGTTTCACCCTTTTTAGGTGATCGAGTAAGAGGTGGTGGTGATCGTAGTGTTGCGACTGAGCAGCAAGAAGATCAGTAGAAGGCAAGGTTGGATATGCTACTGTTGTGGTTGTTTTGTAGTAGAGTCTTAGAGTCTTCCATGTACTCTCAGGTCCTTGGATGTGTTTTGATGAGGTTTCACGATGTATGATCTTAGAATGGTTTCTTGTCTCCTGATGTTGTCCCTGGTAAGGCCTGTTATGTACAAAATCAGGTGATGCATCCTTGATGGATATGGAACAGATGGATCCTATGTGTTGGTAGACATATATCATGCTTATATATAAAACATGCTCTTTGCAGGATGTGGATCTGGTTGTGATAGTTCCTTTCTTATGACGTTTTCCGCAATCGGTTTTAATTAACCTGTGTTTTTGGTAATATGTTGTTTATGGTGGGTTCGCACATTTTTGCATGGCGTTTCGTTGTCTTTGTGACGGAGGGATGTCACACTACCAATGAACAGTGGGACTCACATGTACTATACTAGAAATTTTGTGGTTTCAACTCCCAATTTTTGCTTAACACTCTGTTCTACTATAGCACTAAGAGCTAACTTTTGTTTAGGTTTAGTTTCAAACCAGAAAATGAAGTGAATGCATCAAGGGCCTCTTTTATACCTTTGGCATTTCTATCATCCCCTTCAGTCAAAATGAGTAGGTCATCAACAAATATAAGATGCAAACAAGCACTTGAGCATCCATCAATGGCTTACTATCATCATTTATAATAACTTTCTCAATGATGGAGGTGATTCCCTTCATACTTATTACAAAAATGTAAGGTTCTAATGGATCTCCTTGATGGATCCCATTAGTGGGATTGACTGTAGGGGTGGGGCAACCATCAATCAATATTTGAAAGGAAACATAGTTTAGTAATTCATGTGTCCATCGTGTCCACATTATGGGAATCCCATTTTATGCATGATGTTTAGAATATACTCCTTATGGATAGTTTCATATTCCTTACTTAGATCATCCTTAAATACATATTTTCTTTGACATGTGTCCTGAAATCATTAACAATATCGTTAGCCAGAAGGATTGAATATGTGATGCATCTTGCTTTTACAAAAGCACATTGATTTTTACTTATGAGACTTGGTAGGATGTCTCTAATTATATTTTCCATAACTTTGGGTATAATTTTATAAATAAAATTGCACAGAGATATGGGGTGCCATTCCTCCACTTTAGTAGGTTGTAGGACTTTTGTAATAAGGTCCAAAAAGTCCTATTTGCTTCCTTTAGCATTTTGATTTTGAAGAAGAAATCTTTAACAAACTTTGTGATATCCTTGCCAACAATGTCCCGGGTGTGCTTGTATAAGTAGGCATTGAATCTGTTAGGTCCTGGAAATTTATCTCCATCTACATTTTGACCACTTCATAAATCTCCTCATTCATCACATAGGCACTTAATACCTTGATTTGTTGATCAGAGAGGTTTGGTACTTCTAGCCTGAAGTTTTTAAAGTATGGATTCTATTGAACAAGTCGTGGTAGTATTCCATCAACTTCTCACTAATGTCATTCTCTTCGGTGTATAAATCGTTGTTGTAACCAAGGTGCTTGATGAGGTTCTTACTTCTTCTCGTCGTCAAAGAGGCATCGAAATATTTCAAATTCCTATCACCCTGTTTCAGCCAGAAGACTCTAGAATTTTGTCTTATCATCCATTCTTCTATACCAATGTCTTCCTTAAATATAACAAATTAACTTCTAGCAATCTCCCATGTTTTTGGTCCTCTGAGTTTGCATCTGCCTCAAGCTATGCATAGAGTGCTTCTTTTTCTTTATTCTTGACTGAGTCGATCATATCTCCTTTTAGTTCCCTGTTGCATCTCTATAGTGAAGCTTTTGTATCTCTGAATTTATAGCAAACTCAATACATTGGGCATCCCTATATTGGTGTGTTCAATGCTTTGTTTGCCTCCTCCTTGAATCCTAGTATTGCAACCCAGGCATTAAAAAATTAGAATGGATATTTATGTTGTTTGTTTTTGTAAGGCCCCTAAACTTGCTTAATGATTTGAATAAGCTTAATTATAATAATTTAATTCTTATAACCTTGTGATATTCTTTGAAATCATAAGACAAGCTTAAGTTTCAAATTTGGTCCAATTTGGACACTGTTTGAGCAAGTTATGCAATTTTATGCAAATTTTGGACTAGACTACAATTTACCCAATTGAGTGGCTTTCTTTGCAATTTTTTACTTGCATTATGTTCTTTGGATACTCTCTCATAATTATTTAGCTTTTTTAGCCATGGGGCACCTATTTAATCCTTGGTTCGAAGGTGTTTTCTCTAAGGGTATTTTAGGATTTACCCCTTCATGGATGAGCTACCTTTAGTAGCTATCAACTAATGAATTATTTTTTTGCTTGGAAATTCAAGAAATGAGGGATAATCATGTCTCTATGGATGGTGGGGGAGCTTCTTGTGTGTGTGCTTGTATATTCTTAATAGTTTAAGGCCATGGACACTTGGAAAGATACTAGAACTTCAACTTTTTCTTTGTCTTTATCTTAAAGTTTCATATACTTATCCCTAAGCACCAAAACGAGCCATTTTATCTCCACCACTTCCCTCCTTCTACAAACCTCATCCTCCCTCTGTGCTGCTGCAAAATGTCTGTCCAAGAAAGAAGAAAGAGGGGACCTTCTTAGAAAAAGAATCTAGAGTTGCAATTGACTTCCTTTTAGGGTTTAAAAAGCTTCCTTCTAGTGATCTTGACCTAAAAGAGTAAGAATCCCCTTCTTTCCTGGATTTATTTATTTGTTATCCTTCCTCCTACCTTTCTCCAGGTCGGAACCTTGTTGTTCCATAGTAGAAATTGCTCTAAAGCTCTAAACCCTACCTTTCTTGCTCCTTATGCTTAGGGTTTGCTTATTTGATGAAGAAAGGTGCTAGATGGACGACTTCACAACTTATGCTTGGATTTTCTACCCTACATGCTCATGTTTTCTTCTGTTTGGGAGTTTATATTCTAATTATATGCAAGTTTTATAACTTTCTCCACGTTTATTGCTTACCATAAGCTTGCTAGCTCATGTTCTTGCTTTTAAATGATGATCTGTGCACTAAAAAGCTATGCTTGACTTGGATTTTGATTTTTATAATGTTCCCCATTCTGATTTCAGTTCTATATGAACCTGTGATCATTTGGACATTATTCCTAAGGTATAATATGATTTGGATCAGGTTGTTTTGACAACCTATGGTGCTAAGCACCTATCAACCAATGGTCAATTTTAGGGTTTTAAGCTGATTTCTTCTATAAACCCATGACCCGATGATAGTACCATTACAACAACCCTATGGTGTTGTCTTCATGACAATTGATGGTCGTGATCAAATGTGTCAGATGATGGTGACAACCTATGGTCACCCCCATAGGTCAGGTTTTGGACCAATTATAAGTTTAATGATCAACCATTAAGTACCCATGTTATCAATCAATGATGACATTAGCTTAATATTTGATGCTAATTAATGAATATAGTGTTGATCTAACAACCTATGGTGACTTAATGGCCACTAGTAATGGTGGATCAGGTCTCCAAAACCTATGGTGAGTTAATCATATAGTTGTAACATCAATTAAGCCTTAGACAAATGGTTTCTTGGGTCACTTGATGTAATGGGCAGACCTATACTGTAATTGATGGTTTTAACATATGAACTTGACCCAATTGTCAAGATCTAATGTTTATTCCTTCAATAAAGTGGAATGATGTCTAATGTAATATGTTGGTCCTAATAATGTGATTTAGATGGTTTCCTTTATATGATCAACTTAAGGAGCTTACTTGTTGACAATTGGTGGCTTGTTTTAAATGAACAGTCAATTGTGGGTTTTACCCTACTCTCAACAGAACCCTTATTGTTGTTAATCAAAGTATGTCTAGGGTTAAATGGTGACTTTTATAGATCACAACTCAATAACATCATAGATGATTCATTCAAGGTGTTAACTTATGTAAACGACCAATGGCTTTACCTTTTCAACATTTCATGGTTAGAAGTTGATGCCTCAATATTCCCATTGTTTTGGGTGAAGTGTGTAGTGTAATGTTATGATTCAAATGATGAGAATTTGATGGTTCAATGTCTTAAACTTTTAATCTTACCCTTTCCCTCATATGATTATGATTTATAATCACCATAATGAATTAATGGGTAACCCTAATGAGGTATAGCTTGTTATACCTAGCTTTAATATAACTAAATGATGGTAATTGGGTATAAATAGTCCTTGAATGACTAATACAATCATGGAGTACTCTGTTACTGTTGTTGAAACCCTAATTTGCTATAACTCGATGGTTACACCTTGATTCATGTGTGGGTTCATACTGGAAAATAATATGGAATGTGATGGTGATGCTTAACCTTATACATCCATGATCCAATGGGGATGCCGTGAGTTAGGGTTTGGGTATGAGTGTTGATTAGTAACATTAATATAATTTATCTTGTGAACCTAACTCTAATGCAAATAGATAAAGATGAGTATTCATGTTTAACCTTCTTATATGATGGCATGATGGTGAAATAACCTCCTTAATATGATCATAATCTTAATGTGTTAATTGGTGGTTATCATAGCCACATGGTTGATACTTTCTTATGCTAAACATGTGCATTATGAATATGATGAGGGTTAATCATATCTAGATTCCTTGCATGTTGATGTAATAAAGGAATGTTCTTAATGTTAATATAACCCTGCTATGATTGTTTATGAATATCTCCTATCTCATTAATGCAATATTGTGTTGATCTGGTGTATTGTATGTAAGTGATGTTGTTGAGCCTTGTTATAAGGCATGCAAAGATAATGATGATCTTGCAGGGAATAGTATGATGGTCTTAATGATCTTTGGGCATGGTTGGGCCCTGAATGAGGTGTAATCCTCTTATGTTAATAAGGTTTGATACGTGAAAAGGATTTATATCCTGTGATAGTATGATGGTCTTAATGACCTTTGGGCATGGTTGAGCCTGAATGAGGCGTAATCCTCTTGTGTTGATAAGGGTTGATACCATGTGATATTGTGAAAAGGATTTATATCTTGTGATAGTATGATGACTAGTGTGGTCTCATGAATGGAAAGTGAATAGTACCATGTGATGATGAGATGAGAAATTATGTTCCACACATTTTACATCTTTTAAATGTTGTGATATGTCTATATGATTGCTAGAAGTGAGTTAGGGTTTGTATGTCCACTTGTTTTATGCATCCTTAATTCACCCAATTGGCATAACTAATCAAGTGCAACTCTAATCATGTAGTATCATATTCCGTAGAGCCATCTTTAGTGTCAGAACTTGTTGGATGGTGAAACGAGTATTCCTAAGGGAAACTTGGAGCGCGTATTGTTGAGTATGTGGGGGTGGCAAGTTGAGGATGTATCCTTGTCATCCACAATGCAGGTTGTGGATGATGCCTATGGTCATGCCTCATACATCTGATGTGATTGAGGATATCTGTGGTTGTACCTCAGATTAGAGGGTTTTTTTATACCCTGGTTTCTAGTACTGTGACCTGTACCAAGGGCGGACTAGTGGTTGGCAACTTGACTATATGTCAATGTGGTGGCAGCTTTGACTGATATGTCACTGCCCTTTTACTCGTACTGGCCGAGGGTAAGAGATCTTAGGATTCCGACACTCCTAGATCTTGTACAGAACTGAATAGCCCTTCACAGGGGTTAGTTGGACTATGAATGGTACGATTCAAATTCCCCAGGGTGTAATAAAATATATAATACAGTCGTGTAGCATATTTGTTTAGGGTTATACACGATGTTTCACATTGGAACATAACCCCTGTTTGTTATCTTTACATAAAGATGATTTGTAGTGCAATTAAGAGATAGTAGATATACTTAGGTTGTGGATATGCTTAAGATTGTAGATGCGTACATACAGTAGTTATGCTTGTGTTGATAACTATACTGCTACTGCTGATTATAATCATGATGTTAGCTATCTCATGTTGTTAGTTATGTTTAGCATGCTAGCCATGCCTTTGTAACTAGAGATTCATATAATGCTAATCATGCTTATCCAGATAGTTTTGCTTATGTTGTTTGCTCTTCTTATGATGTTGATATGTTCAACCAATTAGACATGCTCATGTTGTTAGCTATGCTATGTTACTAGACTTGCTCATGATGCTAGATATGCATATGCTACTGAATTTCTTATATTGTCAACAAGATAAAGGATGATAGCCTGGCTAATGATGATAGTTATTATCTGCTCCTTTATGTATTTTGTTAATCATCAGTACTGCTGATCTTATTTGTTATATCTGATTAAACTACTTAACTATTTAATTACTTAAATGTTGTGATCAATAAACATTTTTGGAGGTTATATCTCTTGCTGGGACATGGGTCTCACCCTTGTGGTCTCAAGACCGTATGAGCCCATGCGGTCTCAAAATCGTTTGAGCCCAAGCGGTCTCAAGACCGTTTGCTGAGCAAAACCGAACGCGCGCCAAGACCATTTCTTTGGCAAATGGTCTGTGAGATCGTGAGATGGATCCGGCCTGTGTACAGGCAACCTCCTGTCCTTCCGGCTCTGGTCTCAATCCGGCAGCCTTGGACCGTAGTGAGATGGATCTACAAGACCATGCCTCTACCCTTCTATTTATAGGCTTGTCAAAATATATTGGGCCAAGGAGCCACACCTTGTGCGTGCCCTTTTGTCCCATGTGGTTTGATTTGGTTGCTTCATGCGGTTTTGTGTGCATGCGGTCTTACTTTGCAACAATTCCATGTGGTCTCACATGGCAATGGCCATGCGGTTTGCTCATGTGAATGCTCTGTGCGGTTTGCTTGGTTTCTCATGCTTCACGTGAATAGCTAATTTGCATTTGATCTTCACGTGAGTAACTTATTTCAAACGGTTTCCAGCACGGTCTTGCATGGGTTGTGATTCAGTCCTCATGCATCTCACGCGTTCTAGCAATAGTCATCCATTCGGTTTGCTGTAATCTCATCAAACGTTCTTCGGCTATGCTAATCAAACGGTCTTCTTATTCCAGCAACAAACGGTCTTCGCGTGAGGTAGATCTCACAGTTTTCATGTAAATAGTGAACGATTTCGGCTCATTGAAAACGGTTTCAAGGAAAGCTACTTTATCAAACAATTTGGATTGCTACTTTTTCCAAACGGTCTGCGTGCTCACTACTTTATGCATGTAGCTTTTATCCATGCAGTTTGCTTTGATTGCCTTTCTAATTGGTTTGACTTTTCCAATCAGCTCACACGGTTTGCTACTCTTTTCTCCATTCGGTTTGGCTGCATGCGCAATCCATTCAGTCATGCGGTTTGCAATCAGCATACGAGATTCTCATTTGGTTTGGCATGTATACAAGGCAAACGGTCTTCATGTAATTAAACCAAACGGTTTTCAAGCGTTGCTCCATGCGGTTTGCGTGCAATAGTCTTCACGTGAATAATGCTCATGGTCTGCATGAAGCAGCAATTTCATGCGGTCTATGCATGTGCGTGATCATTTCAAATAGCTCATACGGTCTTGAATTCAGGTGCCCATCCATACGATCTTTATGCATTCAAACGTTGCTCATTCGGTTTTCATATTCCAATAAGCAAACGATCTTGTAGCAAAAGCAAACAGCAGCGTTTGGTCTTCATGCACTTTATCAAACAGTTTTGTAAATGAACTTCCAAATGGTCTCCAGTGGTGGCTGTAAACGGTCGTCGCTTGCTCGTTCTTCATGATCTCACAGACTGTTTGTCGAAGAAACGGTCTTGGCACGCGTTCGGTTTTGCTCAGAAAACGGTCTTGAGACCGCATGGACTCAAACAGTCTTGTGACCGCATGGGCTCATACGGTCTTGAGATCGCATGGGCTCAAATGGTCTTGAGACCGCATGGGCTCATACGGTCTTGAGACCGAATGGGCTCAAACGGTCTTGAGACCGCATGGGCTCAAACAGTCTTGAGACTGCATGGGTTCATACGGTCTTGAGACCACATGGGCTCAAACGGTCTTGAGACGGCATGGGCTCAAACGGTCTTGAGACCGCATGGGCTCAAACGGTCTTGAGACCGGATGTGTGGAATTGCTTGGTTAGATTTCTTGATCGGATGGTTGGGAGTGATCTGCAGGGAAAAAGGAATGTGAGTAAGGGGGAATAAGATCAAATAAACTGAAAACTAGAGTAATTAGAACTCGTAAAGTATTATTTACATGAAATTGAAGAGATACTTAAAATAAACCCAAAGCGAGGGTAGATCAGTCGATATGTGGCACAAAATCCTTAGAATTGGCGACTGAGAGGGTGAATCTAGAGGATTCATCACCACACTGAACTTAAGCGTTGCTCGTCCCGAGGAATGAAAAAGCCCAAGACAGTCGCCAAAACGCATGCATGTTGGTCTCGTAATTACCTCACCTTCGTGCAAGTGTCAGAATTTTCACAAAAAAGAGAAAAGGAAAATGAGGCGAAACAAAATTAGGGCAAAACGTCAGAAATCCTTTGAATTGGTGACTGAGGATGAGTCTGGAGGATTCATCGCCACACCGAACTTAAGCGTTGCTCGTCCCGAGAAATGGAAAACTTAAAATAGTCGCCAATGAAATCGTTCATCTCGTGATTGCCTCATCCTATTGTCATATCATAATTTTGTTCATGGCTCAGATCGATACAGCATCAACGCTTTCTTAGATCACGGAATACATCTTATGATATCCTCATTTCAGAGTTCACTTCACTGAAGTATTTCCTTCTCACTCTCTGTTGTATCGGTCATGTTTAAAAGTTTTATGAGACTTTGAAAAGACCCACAAAATCAACAAAATTCATATGATCTGTCACTGGTGTTGAAAAAGGAGAGTATGGGGGTATGGTCAAAAGATAAGAGTCTCTCCTCTAATTGACTCAAGACTCTATTATTGGTGATTCATCAAGACACTTTGAATATTTGTGCACAATACTAGTTGACTTAGCCTTACTCCCGATTTTTTTTCTAAAGGTAACTCAGAAGTGTGTATAGGTTGGCTTAAGGCTTTTGGCTATTTTACCTCTTCGGGAGGAGGTAAGGGGTCGTTTTTGTATCCTTAGGGTCTCACTACCTGTCGCGACACATCTGCCTTTGTGAGGGAAGCTAATGTACCGGACGGGCAAGACCTTTATCAGTTATCCTTATTCAGGGCACAACTCTCATGTTTTTATTCACACTCTAGCTTTTATTCATTCTCACTTGGCTTGGGAGAACGGGTATTTTTGGATTTTTGTATATTTGGGCTGCCAAGCCTCTTTTTTGGAATCGGGGTAGATTTTTCACCAACCTCGGTATGTGCACAATCATCATTGTATACTCTTTGAATCAAGAAAAGAAGGCGATACACCCCTGTTATGTATTTAGGGGTATGGAAGAAGCGGTAGTGGAAAGAGGGGTGTGGTGTACCACACCCCTCTTAGAGTTCAGCAAAGTTCTAGTTTACACTAGAAAAAGGTGTGGTTTACCACACTGAACTTAGAGTTCGGCAGAGTTGTGGTTTACCACACCGAACTTAAAGCTTTGGCATGATTGGTGAGCGGAGGGATATGAAAAATGAAGGAAGTAGTGTAGAAGAGAGTTCGGATCATGATGCAGTTTGCTTAGCGATTCCATGTCACGGGTCTCTTTTCGCCATCACACTCTGCTAAAAAAAGTGACATGATAAAACATCAAATGAGAAATCCATACAACAGATCCATTAATCAGTTAGAGGCGTGATGTATTTGATCTATCTCCATCTTATTGAAGTGTATCATATTTATGGAGGATATGACATTAGGGTTCATGGACTTATACGAGATGAAATCATTTATTGGTTAGTTTTAAGCATTTGTTCCTCATGGATTTTCAACGAAAAGAGGTGATGACAAAAGATTCGAAAAGCAAAAGCCGAGTAGGTAAAGGCTTTATTTTAAGAAGAAAAATGATTAAAGCAGAAAAAAGTGAAAAAGAACTTTAGATTAGAGAAAAAAAATAATAAAGGTAGAGGGTGGAATGAGAGTCATACCACCCGCCCTCCACCTCGAACTTATAAGTTTGCTCATTTATGAACAAATACTAGGTTCGAGATGGAGGGGAAGGGTTGTGCAATGTTAACCAGGTGGTCCTCGTAGTTGGAAGAAGGTCCAGAAAAGATGTCGCACAATAGCTGGCGCTGAGAGCAAGGGAGTGGCCTTAACATCCTGTTGACTGGGTGGTCGTGGCAACTCGAATAGGTTTTATAGATGATTTGGATGTATATTTCCTTTGCCTCTTTGTCCGTCCAGAAGAATCCAGAGTCCTTCCCCCATCAGTGGGGGAGGTAAAATATAAGAAATTGAGACTGGAGGGCTAGGTGAGTAATCGAAGCATTGCTTATTTGTGTCCTCCAGTTGTGGCTCGCCCTCGAAATTTAAAGTAGAACTGCTTTCTCCAAAATGCAGAGTAGTCGATTGAGGGTCGGCCACTTGGACTTCCTCCTGTCCTGGATCAGGTGGCGGATCCGGTTCAGGCTTCATTTCATCACCTGGTTTTTCTTGCGTAGGATATGGTAGCCAGGATGACATTTCTTTATCAGAGGATTCATTTTGAGAAGTATCATCATCTTTATCAACGTTGAAATTAATGAGAGCGTCGTTCTTCTTTTCAAAATTTTGTTTAGAATTTTCCTCGTAGAACATCCTTAATTCGTTCAGGTAATTAGAAGAAGATTCGGCTGGTAGCACAAACTCTTGCTTGGGTAAAGGAATAATGGGATTCCGGGTTAAAGGTTACAATGATGCTTCTTCATGGGGGGGATTAGTCCATGACATAGTGTTTTGAAGGCTAGAATCTCCCAGTGACTTTGTTTCTTCGCTTTTGGGACTAAAGTACTCCATTTCTGAGTCAGATTGTTGTTCGAGTACTTTTTCATAGTACTCCTCCGGTTCTATTGAGTGCTCAAGAGGAGTTTCTATGGGAAGATTGAAACCTGGCTCAGGTAAAAGACATATCTCAGTTTCTTGAATGTTAGGAAGGTCTTCTTCATAGGGGTGAATTTCTCTAAGTGGATGGGTTTGTGACTCGATGTCTTCCCACGGGCCCTTTTTGTCATTACAAGAGTCTACGGAAATATCATGATCCATTCCAAAATCAAGGGATGGTTCAAGTTTCTCTTCATAGTGCATTGTCAACTCGTTCAAGTGACTAGAAGGGGATTCAGTAGAAAGATCAAGCTCTTGTTTGAGGACAGGCTCCGTCTGGACTTCTTGTGGTGGTGGTAACTCAGGTAATATCATCTCATGAAAAGGACCGATCATAGGATTGTCATCTTGAGACCCGTCATCCTCCCTTGATTCTATTTCATCAGTGAGAGTGGTATGGTCCATTTTTGAATCAAGATCTTGATCTGTCCT
The DNA here is from genome assembly GCA_963693085.1 of Alisma plantago-aquatica. NCBI lineage: Eukaryota > Viridiplantae > Streptophyta > Magnoliopsida > Alismatales > Alismataceae > Alisma > Alisma plantago-aquatica. The sequence goes on along the minus strand of OY856413.1, from coordinate 588,197,499 downwards.
ATCCTTGAAGTCTGTTCCTAAATCAGTCGAATAATCAGAAATTTCTTCATAAGGGAAATTCAGATTTTGTTCCAGAAGTGAAGACATTGGATTCTCTTACATAAAAGACATATCCTTATCTGAATCGGTCACATATCCATCTGAGTCTGATTGTGAAAGAGTGTAGAGTCCTTGCGACATTAACCCTTCTTTTATGGATTTTATTGATGAGACAGCTGAAGTTGAAAAGATTTTGTCATTGAGGGAATCGATTATTGTCGATTGCTCTTTAATGGTTGGATTTGAGTCTATGAAGTCAGATGGTGGGTAAGTATTGAAGTTTATCCCCATTGATCTCCTGACTGTAGTAAATTCTCATATTGGTTACTCAATCTTTCACCTAAGGGCATAGTGCAGGAATCACTTTCCAAGTCAGGTCTTGGCTCGAAGGATGATTCTTTCTCTTGTAATGTTGTGAAGAGATTATCCTTGGGTTCAGTTATTAACTCTGAAGATGATTCCTCACCTTGTATTGATGCTTGAAGATCATTGGAAGGCATATCCCACATGATTTTATAATCATCATCGTAATCGATTGCAACATGTGGACTAGGGGTGTGCTTCGTTAAAATAGGTGGTTGTTCTACATGTTGCTCAGGAGCGTTGACAAGTTGCATAAGTTGGTCTAGATCGGCTACCAACTTCTTGGTTGCGGCTGTCTGATCAGCTAGTTGTTGAGCCACCGATGTTTGTAGAGCACGTAGTTCTTCCATCAATGTGCGTTGATCTTCATGAAAAAGCTCTTCCCTATATCTATTTGATTGATGTTGATAATGGCTCCCCTCATCATAGTATTGAATTGCATTGTTTTCTAGGTCCCCTCCTTCATTGCAGTCTACACCTTGAAATCCACCATAGTTAGGTTTTTCGTAGTAGCCTCCAGGGTGATATGGATTATAACTTGTGTTATATCCATAGTTGTATGAAGAGGCTTCTTTGAGGTTCCCAACTATACGATTCACGATTACTTGACACAGAGCCATCACGTAGAGAGGAGGGACATTGAAGTAGTAAATTGATGTATGAGAATAGTCACCACATAGTTGACATCTGGCGGTTGGTGGTGTCGATTGCTTCATTTTGAAGAGAGTTGGTACCTAAAATCAAAGAAAGAGTTTATCAAGCTTGACCAACCACTTCAAATCCAAGAAGATATGCGAGATTAAGCCCTTCACTTTTTAGGTTTTTGAAAAGAAAATGGAAAACCCAAGAGAAACCTAAATCAACACGGAATTCGAAAAAGATGATTCTTATACCGTTGTCCCCGGCAACGGTGCCATTTTTTGATGGAGCTAGAACTTACACCAAAAGATTACTCTTCCAATGGAAGTCCTAATATGCACCAAAAACCCTAGGGAGATGATGTTCTCTCTAGGTTTACCTACAACTGGTGCTATATAAATGCTCCAACCCCATAAGAGTGTGGAATCCTTATCATAGTACAAATTTAGGATCGAACCCAAAGGACAACGTTAAGAATCTGAGTGTCTTTTTGCATGTTAATGCTTGTATATGGTGTTTCAAACAAATCAAACTTTTGTTAGCATTTTAATGCTTGTTTGTGTGTCATATACGAGTATTGTTCTCCTGTATATATATGTTGCTAAGGAGATAGAACAATTGGTATCAAATTCTTGGCATAATATGGATACAAGAAAGATGTTGGGATCTTATTCAAATGTTTCTGGGCGGGTGTTGATGTTGAAATAAGTTTTAATTTACCTATATTTTGGGTATGTGATTAATTATCGATCGATTGTGTTTTATGTTTTGAGTAATCTCATTTAGTGTAACAGGTTCTCACAGTTTTCATCGTCAAGATGCATTATTTGAAGGACGCGATCACTACAGACAGTAGGTAAGCATTGCAACCAATACATTGTATAGTTGTTCATAAAGTTCATGTTGCAAAGGACTCTATATATTGTGCTTCTTACATTATTTTCCCCGAGTTGTTGGTTGTTCCATGTGAAGAAAGGCCCCTTAGCTGAGAGTTTTATGAGGTCACCTTATTGAATAGCTTCATTGAACTCAGTCATTGATCTAGAAGATGGGTGTATAGCTGCTCATACAATGTTAAAGTCTACAATGACTAATCATGGGGCTTTGAATCATTTGTTGGTATCAATTAAGTCTTCCTAGAATAAACTACTAATTCTATCTTTATTTTCTGCATAAACAATAGTAACTTCGATCTGATTGTCCCCTATCTTAATCAGGAAATGGATAAATTGTTTGGTTTGGTGTAGCACCGTGATTTTGAGGGTAGAATCTCCCCATAGAATCAAAATGTGAGTTTTGTTACACAACATAAAGTTGTCAAACTAATTGGAATTAGGCCACTCTTTCCATAACTGAGTATTATAATGTATTGTATGCATATAATTAGATGAATTATCTATGAACTTAATTTGCAAATGAAAACACATATTATGATAGGAGTGTACTTAATTTTTCTTTTCAATTCAATTTGTCATTATTTAGTAGGACATGGATGTTCACACATTATGTTAGACATTACTATTGTTTTTCATTTGGTTGATAGAGTAGAGATATGTACCACTAATTTTTATAACAAGTTGGGGTAAAGGGCATCAAGTAAAAAGAAAGCATTACTACTTTTTCCATTTTTTGCCTAATTAAAAAACTTACCTCAAATATGTTCACCAGTTTAGTCATATGCAAAATAAATCTTCAAAACTTTATTAGTGATTTGACTAATCATTCACAATAGTCCACTCAACATCGTATGCTCATTCACATTAGCCTGGTGGTAGCTATATACATTTAACATTAACATAGGAAGTTATGCATTCTTTATTAAGTCCACATATCCCTAAATTTGAATTATTATCTTAGAGTGTGCATGTTATGATACTCCACCCCTTAAAAGGATCAATTTAAACCTAGTTTATATCAAAGAGATAAAAAAGGGTAACCCAACTACAACATACACTTCCAAACTTCTTTTCATCATTGCTCCACACTAGATTTAGGGCCTAAGTGTTGATCTGATCAGTCAGGATGTAGCTAAACCTAGTGTACAAGGGTAAGTATCTAAGCATGTATTTTCTAGTGGAAATCCTAGTTGGGATCATCTTTGAGAAACTCTCCTAGTAGGGGTGTTCAGATTTCCTACCATAATTGTTGTGAGAAACTATCGTTGCAAAGCTAAATCCTATTCTAGGGAGATGCCAACTGAAAAAGTAGATGTGGGGATGACAACACCCTGAGTCACAAGGGTGACCTGTGAGCTCGAGTTTTCTCTCAGAGAAGGATCCACCGGTATGCCAAAATGAGGGTTTATCAGCATAACAAACATGTCAAAAACACCATATTGAGGGGTAACACCGGTGTCATCAAATAGGTTGGTTCTCCTTAAATGTAGGTGTAACTTATAAGGGAAAACGTTCTAAGGATGAATTTTGAGATAATCAGACTATCAAGGACGAAAACATAATGATACCATCTTATAAGGAGTAGGACCCATAGGGGATGTCATCCTTACTTAATTTAAGAAAATAATTGTATAAAACCCATTCCTTTACAACTATGTAATAATAACTTTCAGATAACATGGGTGTACAATTTTTTCCAAACAACCTGATAAAAGAAATATGTTTTGTAGCAGAAAAAAGGTAAATGTAACTATTACAAAATTATTATCAAAGTTCAACATTGGGTTCACAAAGAAAAACTAACGAGATATGAAATCTAAATCAGTAGGACCATTTTGTGGTGAGTAACATGCCCATCTTAGAAAGCATCCCAAAGCTAGTCTTGAGCAACGCCTCCTACTTCCTAGATCTCAGGCTGTGCAACCTCTGGGTGGGTCGCAAGAAACACCCAAAAGAGAAATTAAACAAGAGAAAGGGCGCTAGCAAAGCTGTGTATGTTCAATATTATAACAACTAGACAATACGTAGGGCAAAGTAAGATCAATGCTAGATATATCAATAAAGGGATGTTCAAAGAGGAAGTTCCTACATAATTAACAAGTCAATAGATGAGGCATTTATTAAAAAAAATATGATTATCAGAAAGGATTCTTGCCATATAATAACATAATAAAATCAAAACTAATGCATATAAGACAATCAAACTCATTTTATTTAAGTAGGATCAAGATCCATAAGATCTCAAGCCTAAGTCAGATGGAAAGACACACCCTGAATGGAAAGGATATATATATATATATATTTATATATATGCACACACACAAACATGTACTCTCTCTCTCTCTCTCTCTCTCTCTCTCACACACACACACACACATATATATATATATATAGGGCCCATCTTTATTGCCCGCGCAGGTAGCTACCCGCCCACCCTTATGACCACTTTTTTTCAAAAAAAAATTCACAATTGTAGAGGACTATTTTGTCTAGCTCTCCAAAAAAATTTAGCCAAAAATAATATCATTTGCCCCTCCAAAATCAAAAAACTCGTCCTTATATATATCTATTGTATATTTTGTATAGAGTTACTCTTTTATTCGTGTAGTTACTTTCTGTTCACCATAGTTACTCTTTTGACAACAGAGTTACTTTTTTGGCCAGGAGAGTTACTTTTTTTGCTGTCGGATAGCGAAAATCCAGGCTACCCGCATGGGCAACGAATAAACGCTCATATATATATATATATATATATATATATATATATATATATATGGGGATATATTGATTGCCCGCGTGGGTACAGTGATTTGGCTACCCGTGCCTCCGTGTTTTTTATTTTTCAGCTTATTTACAAATTCTGCCACCTTCTTCTCCTGTCCCTCTTTGCGCCGCGCCGGCTGTTCCCGCTTGGTCACAAGCTCATCTTCCTCCCGTGTTAGTTCTGCTGGTTTTAGGTTCTCCTCCTCCGCTGCTCCCTTCTCTCCTCCACCACGCAGTCGGGTGTTCCCTCATTCTCTCTACCACACTCAAGGCGAGTTGGTGGCATATCCACAGCCGTAGACCTGGTGACGGCATATCCACAACTGAGATCAAAGGTTTGCTTTACAGAATCTTCAATCCAAGAGAGAAGAGTAGCGGAGACTCTAGGCGAACAAGGTAATCCTCTTATTCGTTGATGATCTGGCGTCAAACATTGCTTCCAACCTTAGCAATCTCCCAACTACCCACTGTAAAGAGGTCCATTTGATCTGTACCATCATCGCCGGGGCTCTGTTTGCCCCAAATCGTCATTCAACCTGTTGTGTGTCCGATGAGGTCAGTAGTCACTGGTTGTCCACACGACCAAGCCCCATTGCACGACTTCTAGGGCTTTTAACCTGGTGCTTAGCCAGCTTGTGCAACCTTATTTCTCTCTCAGAACTTGATGTCCAATGTAGTTCCTCTGCTTGTATATCTTAATGATACAATGCACATACTTCAGAACTTCACGTTACCTACTTAAGAATTCTCTACCACAATACGCTGATTTCTATTGATGTCTATGTGTCCTATTATAATGCACTGCTTTCATTTACAAAATATGTGTCTGCATTACAGTTTTCTGCCTTGGTTTTATTGTATGTGTATTCTCTTTGCAATGAACTGCTTTCATTTACATAATGTGTGTATCCATTACAGTTTGCTGCCTTGGTTTTACTCAAGGCTTATCTGCATTACAGTTTGTTGCCTTGGTTTTACTTAAGGCTTGTCTGCATTACAGTTTTCTGCCTTGGTTTTATTGTATGTGTGTTCTCATTGCAGTACATTTTTTCTGTTTACTCTTTGTGTGGTACTACCACATTACACTGTTTTGATTACTGTCTGTGTGTCCTATTACAATGAACTACTTTCATTTACATAATGTGTGTATCCATTACAATTTTCTGCCTTGGTTTTACTGAAAGTGTGTCACCCTCACATTTTATGCAGGTTTTTGTTTGTGAGGTTGTTACTGTTATGGATCCCAATCTTAATACTGATGCTAGCAATGCTATAACTAACTATGGTGATAATCTGCATTCTTCTTCATCTGTTGACTGTGAGGTCCTTTCTGTAGCTGATATCCCTAGGATTGGACTTAGTTTTGGAAGTTTAGATGATGGTATAGCTTTTTATTGTAGATATGCTGGTTTGATTGGTTTTAATGTAAGGAGAGATGATAATCGTTATCAAGGTCGTACTAAGGTTTTGCTGGCAAAAGATTTAGTTTGTGATAAACAAGGAGAAAATAGGTGTTCTAAGAGATCTAGTGGTCTATTGAGTCCTATTTGCAATGATGTTGGTGATCTACATGAGAAGCTTTCCAAGAAACATAGTCGTTCAGTGAAAAGGTGTGAGTGCAAAGCCATGATCCGACTGACATTGGATACGTCCTCCTCCATATGGGTTGTTAGTGCATTTGTTGAGGATCACAATCATGATCTTGTTGATACCGCTCACTTGTGCTATTTGAAGTGTAATTCATCACTTGACCAGAGTCAAAAAGACATGATTTCTTCTATGAGTCATGCCAATATACCTGTGTCTAAGCAGCTTGCATTAATAGCATCTGAGTCTGGTGGTTATGACAGGTTGACATTTACAAGTAGACAAGCTCATGGACACCTCAATAGGAAGAGAAAAGAGTCTGCTGATCATGATGTGGATATGGTTTTGGATCGTTTTGCAAACTTCAAAGTCTTGGATTCTAAATTCTTTTATGAGTATCAAAAAGATTCTAATGGTTGTTTGACGCACTTGTTTTGGTTTGATCCGATCTCTATTGATGACTCTGCATTGTTCGGTGATGCGATCGTATTTGATACCACTTATCGTACCAATAAGTATTCCATGGTTTTTGGCATGTTTGGTGGTGTGGATCACCATCGCAAGACAGTGTTATTTGCCTCAGCCTTATTGGCGGATGAGAAGTACGATTCTTTTATATGGGTTTTCAAACAATATTTACTGTGTTTTGGCAAAGAGCCTGTCTCCATCATAACTGATCAAGACCCAGCAATGACTGCTGCTATTATTACTATTTTTCCAACTTGTAAGCATCGTTTCTGTAGCTGGAACATTCTACAGAAACTCCCATCTAAACTTGGTGGAGTTCCTAACAAGGATCAAATCATTAGTGCATTGAATGATTGTGTCTGGAATGTAGATGATATAGACAATTTTGAAGAGAAATGGAGTTCTGTAGTTGAAGAGAATGGCTTACTGTCCATTAGTTGGTTTTGTGATGTGTATGCTATGCGGTGTCAGTGGGTGCCATGTTTTATGCAGGATTCCTTCTTTGCTGGCATGAGGACAACGCAAAGAAGTGAGAGTCTTAATGCATTCATTAGAAACCATGTCAACAGTAGGAAAACTCTCTTTGAACTTGTTTGTAGCTTGGAGATTGCTTATTCTCATGTGCGGGAGATAGAAAACTTCAAGGATTTCGATGACCAGTACAACAATCTGCCTTTGGCTTCATTGTGGCCTTTGGAGGAGCAAATGAGAGGTATATACACAAAGTCTATTTTCAAGATCTTTCAATCCGAAGTTCATCAAAGTATGGTGTATAATGTGAAAGAAACTTCTGATGAAGGTGTGTTTGAGGTCTATCGTGTTGGTGGTTCTAGTTGTCCTCGTGTTTTGAAAAAGGATTCATCTACGGATATGTTATCTTGTAATTGTTTCATGTTAGAATTCAAAGGAATTCCATGTAGGCACATTCTTGCTTATCTAAAGAGTCGTGATTTTTGCACTCTTCCTAAGCCATATATATTAATGAGGTGGATCAAAGGATATAGAGATCACCCTTTGGTTTTTGGCAAATCATCTGTGCATTCATCCACAAGGAGGACACTTCAGCTTGTTTCTGCTTGTAATTCAGTTGTCAACATGGCTTGTAGGAACAATGCCATAGACCTTTGTCATGAAAACCTTATTTCTTTACAAAAGGAGCTGTCGGAATTGGACAGTGCTGATATTGGTGTAACTGGTTCTAATACAACTGCTTCTTCTACTGTCAATGTCCATATTCCTAGTATTTGCAAAACAAAAGGCAGACCTAGAGCGACCGATGTGCGGTATAAATCTGGAGTTGAAATTTCCCAGTCTAAATCAAGGCAGTGTAAGAATTGCTTACAATACGGCGTCAATCATGATAGCAGAAACTGTCCTTTAAAGAAATAGGTGTGTATGTTACCTATTTTGCAAATAAATATTGTAAATGTGCAGGAACTGAGTAGGGTTTCTATTTGTATATGTGCAGGAACTGAGTACGGTTTCTATTTTGGAAGTTAACAAGGTCTTCATACTGAAGAAGTTGTTGCTATGGTGGATTTGAAATTATTCAGCTGCTTTTGGAGTTGATGCTGCTATTGCATTTGTACTGGTGCTTCTTCAGTATGTAATGGAACTGCTGGATTTGTAATGGTCCTTTATGCATTTGTACTGGTGCTTATGGATTTGTAATGGAACTGCTGGATTTGTAATGGTCCTTTCTGGATTTGTATTGGTGCTTATGGATTTGTAATGGAGCTGCTGGATTTGTAATGGTCCTTTCTGCATTTGTACTGGTGCTTATGGATTTGTAATGGAACTGCTGGATTTGTAATGATACTTTCTGCATTTGTACTGGTGCTTATGGATTTGTAATGGAACTGCTGGATTTGTAATGGTCCTTTCTGGATTTGTACTGGTGCTTATGGATTTGTAATGGAACTGCTGGATTTGTAATGGTCCTTTCTGCATTTGTACTGGTGCTTATGGATTTGTAATGGAACTGCTGGATTTGTAATGGTCCTTTCTGCATTTGTACTGGTGCTTATGGATTTGTAATGGAACTGCTGGATTTGTAATGGTCCTTTCTGCATTTGTACTGGTGCTTCTGGATTTGTAATGGAACTGCTGGATTTGTAATGGTCCTTTCTGGATTTGTACTGGTGTTTATGGATTTGTAATGGAACTGCTGGATTTGTAATGGTCCTTTCTGCATTTGTACTGGTGCTTATGGATTTGTAATGGAACTGCTGGATTTGTAATGGTCCTTTCTGCATTTGTAATGGTGCTTCTGGATTTGTAATGGAACTGCTGGATTTATAATGGTCCTTTCTGGATTTGTACTGGTGCTTATGGATTTGTAATGGAACTGCTGGATTTGTAATGGTCCTTTCTGCATTTGTACTGGTGCTTATGGATTTGTAATGGAACTGCTGGATTTGTAATGGTCCTTTCTGCATTTGTACTGGTGCTTCTGGATTTGTAATGGAACTACTGGATTTGTAATGGTCCTTTCTGGATTTGTACTGGTGCTTATGGATTTGAAATATAATGTAATCGTGTTGAGTGGGACTTATATACTTCTTCAATTTTATAATGGCATATGTGCCCTGGGTTCTTATGTGCTTGACTTATATACTTCTTCCTTTTGTTTGTGTTTGTATCAAATTCAACTGTGTTGGGCGGCCTGCTACATTTGTAATGTTCTGTTGGGTTTGCAATGGAGTTGTTGGATTTGTAATGGTGTTGTTGGGTTTATCATTGTGTTGTTGGGTTTGTAATGGAGTTGTTGGCTTTGTAATGGTATTGTTGGGTTTGTAATTGTGTTGTTGGGTTTGTAATTGTGTTGTTGGGTTTGTAATAAAACTGATGGATTCATATGTGTACCTGAACGGATGAGTTAGCTCTTCCTAGAAGATCTATAATGACTTGAGGCCTCAAAACATAATGATTAAGTTTTATTGCATTAACATATAGATCAATCAATTTTTTTTCTTATAGATCATTCAGATGATCATATGTTAAACTGCCATCTAAAGAACTGCTATTACTACCAAGATCGGCATTTTGGAGGACAAAAAGGATTAACAAGCTTAGGAGAGATGACCGACTTGATCAAAGGCAAAGGATGACAGATACTATATCACATAAAGAAAAGAAACGATAGTCGTACATGCACCCATCTGTACAAGAATCTACAGAATTTTTGGATCGAAGTCAAAAATCCTTTTCCTGATCGTAACAAAGTATTACACCAGAATCTGCAGCTGAAACTCAGATGATTACCAAAGTAACTGGTTCGATATATTCATATGTACATCAGATGATTACAGAAAACTAAGGTTCTGCTAGAAGACAACTGAGTTCCTATCTTCTTGTACAGAAGGCAGTTGAAACTCAGATGATTACCAAAGTAACATGTTTAATAGATTCATATGTACATCAAACGATTACAGAAAACTAAGGTTCTTCTAGAAGACAACTAAGTTCCTATCTTCTTGAAGCTGAAAATCAGATCATTACATAAGCTGCAGCTGAACTTTGGTCAAATCACAGTTAGTTTCATATGTACATCAAACATCACAAAAAAGATCATTTTTTCTCTTCCCCCTTTGACTCTTGCATGTCTTCACTGCTGCCCTTTGACACTTTCATTTCTTCAATGATCCCCTTTGACTCTTGCATGTCTTCACTGCTTCCCTTTGACACTTTCATTTCTTCAATACTCCCCTTTGACTCTGGCATATCTTCAATGCTCTTTAAATTCCCAAATGTCATCATCTTGTGAAATATATCACCTCGTATTGCCGGCATGTCTTGGTTTGTAAAGGTCATACTATGTCCATTAACTAAGCATTCCAAATATTTCATAACAAACACGCCACAATCCACCTCATTTTCTGCCTGTTGTGGGCAGTCAACGTATTCAACTTCCCATTTAGACATCTGACTCCCTCTATCAGACAATCCTCCTAAGTATTCCAATAGCCATCCAACCTAAAACAAAATAACATATCTATGTCATAAAATGTATTTACTTTACAATCTTGTGGATAATTTTCTTCAAAAAATGCTTGATACTTACCCATCTTTGCACCTCTCTTTTGTAAGCTGAGTTTCTAGAAAGAGAGTTAAATGCCCTGAATTTCTGTTGTATGAAATTAGCTTCCAGTAGATGCCAATGTTTGTCATTGTTCAGAATAGTGAACAATGAATCCATCTTATCAAAATCACTTGGTCTGATGTTGAACAGACTTGGTAGTTCACTTATTATGTCTACTGTAATGCTCTGCACACCCATGTGTACTTTTTGCTGCAAGAAACACAAATTTACATCAGTACATAATTTACACAAGCAATGCCATTAGTCTATAAATTTACAGTATTACATAAATTCTGCTTGTAGTTCATTCTTACCGGGACATATGTTTTCAAGCAATGACATTTGATTGATTTCTTTCTTTTCTTACTTGAAGTTGCTTTGAGCATGTCCACAAAGCTGTCAATCACCTGTTCATTATAACTGAACATTAGTACATAATTTATATGGAAACTTTGTATCTGTATTAGATCTTGAGGTGTCAACGTTACAGGGGATTCGATCATTTGGTTCTTGAAAAGCAGCCTTGATAGTTGTTTTCCTATGCACCATGTTTCATTTCCGAAATGCCATTCCCTTCTTGACCTGTAGAACAAAAGTTAGCCCAATATATTAAATAAGGTTGAGTATATGTATGTATCACATAATTCTTCTCTTGTGTTCTCTTACACTTCATCGATGTTTTCCTTGAAGTTCTTTACTTCTTCTTTCCACTGATCACCCTTGAAGTGTTCATATCCAATGAAGTTTGCATTCCTTTCCTGTATATATGTTAGATTACAAGGATTATAAATATTTGTTTGCACTTCCTGTAGAACAAGGAAAGATGAATTTAGCTTACCACTGGCTCCCTTCTAATCTTTACATTTTCTTCAATGCTTCCAAGTCTTGAATTTAGTTTCTTTTTCTTCTTGGAAAACATCTTCATTTCCTTCTTTTCTGGTGCAGGTGTTTCTTGTTTCCCTGCTACTGGAGCTTCTTTTATTGATGGAGGTGTATGTTCTGCAGAGATGAAATGCAGTGGAGTGTACTGTGGTGATTCCTCTGTAGAACTGAATTGTCTCTTAAAATTTTTGTTCTCTTCCTCCAATTCATGAACCCTTACTTTCAACTTCTTGTTTTCCTCCATTACCTCAGCAAAACTTGTGAAGGCATTCATTGAGCACATCTCCTTGTGCTTTGCTAGATCATCCTCAAGACACTTGACTCTATCTACCAAGTTATCATATCTTGTGTCAGTCTCTTCATCTAACTGTTTTCTTTTTCCTTTCACTCCACATTGGTCCTCCCTTGGTGCATGCACTTGGACTTGAAGTGTGGGAACTTTTTCCATGTGATGTAAAATGGGATATCTTTTAACTCTTTGATCACTTCCCAGTCATCACTGTTGTCCACCTTCATCTTTTTTAGAACATGTATGGACTATAACAAAGACAATGTTTCAGTAATACTTTTGTAGTTTATGTAATGAAGACAAAGCTTATGTAATTCGAAACATGAAGACAATGGTTCAGTAATACAAAAACGTAGTTTGTAATGGAGACAGAGGTTATGTAATTGTAAACGTGAAGATTGTAACAGAGACAATGGTTCAGTATTACAAGAACGTAGTTTGTAATGGAGACAGAGGTTATGTAATTGTAAACATGAAGATTGTAACAGAGACAATGGTTCAGTAATACAAGAACGTAGTTTGTAATGGAGACAGAGGTTATGTAATTGTAAATATGAAGACTGTAACAGAGACAATGGTTCAGTAATACAAAAACGTAGTTTGTAATGGAGACAGAGGTTATGTAATTATAAACATGAAGAATGTAACAGAGACAATGGTTCAGTAATATAAGAACGTAGTTTGTAATGGAGACATAGGTTATGTAATTGTAAACATGAAGACTGTAACAGAGACCATGGTTCACTAATACAAGAACGTAGTTTGTAATGAAGACAGAGGTTCAGTAATACAAGAACATAGTTTTTAATGGAGACAGAGGTTATGTAATATGAACTTTTTACCTCATCTTTTCCTATTGCTGACATTTCTTTTGTCCTATTCACTGGAGCTTCCCATTTCTTAATCCTCGGATTCACATTCTTGTATTTGGGTTCGGCAATGTTTGTCATCTCCAGTGCCCAAACCTACACTCAATCTTTTGTAGTTAGTACATTTTCAATTTGATTGTCTTACTTACGAAGGAAAAACTAAAAAGTAAATATGGTTTTCATACTTACATATAAGCACACCATACAACCGGTGGCATAAATGGTCTTCTTCGTCGTCATTTCACCTGATCTCCTTGTCCTAATCTGTCCTTTCATGAACTCCATCCGCTGGAAAATTTGCTTGTGTACCAGCTTTGCCCAATTTAGGGATGGAGTTGTTGTCACATCATTGAGATAATGCAAGATATACAGCGGTGCATTGTACCCTGTGTCTGGTAAAAGGAATGTGACCATGAGGTATAACATCCAACACCTACACATATTTTGGCAATCAAGCTCAGTATCACCAGTCATCATTCTTTGCCATGTCGTGGCAAGGTTTTCCTTGTGAAGCAGCTCAAGTTCCTTCATCCTTTTCTCCTGAAACGGCTGCTTCCTCTCTTCCTTGTTTGTCATCTTGGAAAACTTTTCCTCCCCAAACATCTCCTCCCCAACCTTCCTAACTACCTCTGAGTTCTTGATTGGCACTATATCAATGCCCGCATATGGTATTCCTAGTAAGACACCAACATCTTGTACTGTCATACTCACTGTTAAACCCTTCTCCATTTCAAACTCATCACCACCAACATATTTCTCAATTATGTCCTGTAAAACTACAATCTCAGCTTTTAGCAGTGGCATATTGATTAAGTTGGCAAATGATGTACTCTTCATCATTTTAAGCTGATTCTCACTGAAAATCAGTCCATTACGGATTTGGATATATCCATTTATGTAACACCGATGATTTAAAAATTGGATAGCTACATTTGTATTACAAAAGCTTCATTTAGGGTAATGGAGACAGAGTTTATGTAATTCTAAACATGAAAACTGTAACAGAGACAATGTTTCAGTAATACAAGAAGATAGTTTGTAATGGAGACAGAGTTTATGTAATTCAAGACATGAAAATTGTAAGGGAGATAATGTTTCAATAATACAAGGGAGATAATGTTTCAATTATTGTCATTATATCTTTTAGATATAAGGGGCAAACAGCCCCTCAGGGCCAATCAGTTCCCATCTTTGAAATGTTAAACTAGACTAACGGTAGCTTGATTTGTAGAACAAATCATTACACACGAGCCAACTCAATGTAGCATTTTGTAGAACAAATCATTACACACAAGAGCTGACAGCAAACTCAATGTAGCATTTACCTCGAGATTTACTGACCAATCCTCCATCGTAAGTCCTGCCTTCACCGTCAGCTATACCCTCAGGGTCAGCCCTGCCTTCATCGTCAGCTATACCCTCAGCGTCAACCCTTCCTCCAAAATCATCACTGCCTTCATCGTCAGCTCTTCCTCCAGAGTCGGCCCTTCCTCCAGAGTCATCACTTGCTTCATCTTAAGTAGATACGGCGCTTTTGGAAACGACATTCTGTTTTCTCCCTTTCTTCTTGCCCTTAGATTTCCTCAAAGCTGTGGAGTTAGCCCTTGCTTCATCAATGACCATATCTTGAACGTCGACCATTTCCTCAGTCATGCTTTCATCAACGACCAAAGCTTCAGTAGACACGACTCCTCTAGAAATGGCATTCCGTTTTCCCCCTTTCTGCTTGCCCTTAGATTTCCTCATAGCTGTGATTTGAACGGGGAAAGAGGGAGTAGGGTAATGGAAGGAAGAGGGAGCAGGGTAGGGTTGAAGTTCAAGGCAGATCGCCTTCGCCAGCGCCTTCTCCGCGGAATCGCCTCCGCATCGTCTTCTCCGCCCGCGGCGCGTCCCTATTGAAATGAATAGGAGGGGGGCGGGTAGGAGCGTCACTCTAAAGAAGACGGTGGCAGAATTCGTAAATAAGCTGAAAAAATCAAAAACACGGAGGCACGGGTAGCCAAATCACTGTACCCGCGCGGGCAGTCAATATATCCCCTATATATATATATATATATATATATATATATATATATATTTATTTATTTATTTATTTATTTATTTATATATATATAATTATATATATACATACATACATATATACATACATATATATACATGCATATAAATGAGTATGCATTTAATACCCGCGCGGGTAATGTAGCAATACTACCCGTTCACAAAATTGTGGTGGCAAGGATTGTAATTATAACAACTAATCCATTTTTCAGAATCTCGGGGATCGTCGTGACATTACGCCCTTTCTTCCTCGCCGCATTTGATTGCCTCGACGCTTCTCAGTCTCCGAGTGGTAAGAACACTGGCCTGCCTCCAGATGTTGGAACATACTGGATCCTCACGGAAACATTCGATCAGACTCGTGCTGCCTCCTAACTTTCGTTGTTCATCTGTTGTGCCTCTGTGGTGTTGCCACCCAACTTTGCCTCCTGACACCTCCACCATGCTACCTTCGGATTCTAGGAAAGACGATGAATAATACCATTGACGGTCATGGTGTTCCCAGGTGGTCATCCTTGGAAATGGTTCTCGGAACACCTACTCTACCTCCTCATCCCAATAGATTCTCAAACCTTCTTCCATTTTTCACCGATTCCTAAGATTACCAGGAAGATTCCCAAACCATTACTTCTCTACCTTGGCCCTCTACCACAAACGCCCTTCTTGACTTCTTGTTGTGATAATAGCAGAGTGAGAGTGAAATATATCAGGTGGGTCTATTAGACTCTTACTATAGGATCTGGCGTCTTTTATGCAACAAGTATGGATGGCGTCCATGCCTTCCAGAACTGGGAATGAAGCAACAGGCGCAATCCCAAACTTACCTTGGCCGTTTTTATCGGCATCAATGTTGGTTGTGCTGCAGCGGTGATGGAGAAGACAAGCACCTTCCTGGACGCCAACTCATCTAAGATTATGAAATTGCGAAGGTAATCGGTGGATGGTGGAGGGCTTAGGATCCTTGCGTCGAGTCACTGACTTTCTCAAGACAATTTGGTACAGCCGTTGATTGAATTTGTCACCCTATTTTATGTGATTTGGAAACTGCTCCTTGGTTCCTTGATCGAAGTAAACGTTTCTTACTTTTTGTGCCTTTCCAGAATTCTAGATGCCTCTAGACAACAAAATAAGCATAATTTCTCTGTGTGCGATCTCTTGCTGGCGACAAAAAGAAGATGGAGTGGTCTTAAGGGATATATTTGTACTGATGTTTAGTAGATATACCAAGTTTGGAATAGTTGGGCGTGTGTTGCAAATGCTTGACAAAATGCCAGATGAGTCTGATTGCAAACTAAAATGCAGGTTATTAGTCTTGCCTTGGGAATGTTGGTTGATGTGAACTACTGTTCGATGTTGTCTAGCTTATTTTATATGGTGATTAATAGATGGGACCTTTCCTTCTACTTTTACTTTCTTTTATGTCATAAAGGAAATGTACTTCCCGAATGAGATGGATTATTCATGCTCCCTTCTAAGAGAGATGATTATGTGTCCGGATTCTGTCTATTTTAGTAATTCATGGAAAGAGGCACCCAATAAATTAATTAAAGTGATACCCGAGAAAGTGCTTCTGGATGTGCACACTACGGTATATGGTAGTATAGTCCTTCATTACAAATTATTATCCTGACCACAGAAAGTACTTTCACATATATACATTATGAAATTTAATCACATGATTCAAAACTTAACAATTTTCCAACATGGGTTCTGGTGGTGGGATGTACAAATGATTTAATAAAGTATGTGGTATTAAAAGCAACTAGATGATAAAAAAGTAACATTTAGTCATAAAGAGTAACTATTTGACAAATAAAGTAATATATAGTCATAAAAAGTAAATGTTTGACATGTACATCAATTAAAATAAGTTCATTCTTTATCCTTCTCTCCTCAGCCTACAGTCCCATACTCTCCTATGTGCAGCTCACCCTCTCTCCCTCTTTGTATCAAAAAACACATAATCACAACATATGTTTTATATTCCAAAGTAACTTTGTTTGTAGAAAAGTAACCATGTTGCCACATTAGGGAGGTGGACTTTTTTAGGCCGCATGTAACCATGTTCAGCACTAGAAAAACGAGGATAGTCATCGGAGCTATGGAAACACAAATAAGTAGCCAAAGGATAAAAAAATGTATGAAATAAAAGGTATATCCAAAGTGTTGAACGACGTCTTACATCGGGGTTTAGCTAGACACGAAAAGTAACTATATTGCACGAAATGTAAATATTTGACACCAAAAGTAACTATATTGAGCAAAATCTAATTGACATCAAAAATAACTATGCTGCGCATAAAAGTAACTATTTGACATAAAACATAACTATATGGAAATACATTATTACTCTTGATAAAGGCTTATTACTCCACATAGGTAATTTTCCAAACAATTGGTGTGCCTCAACCTAGACATTTTACCATTCACTTGATGTGCCTTCTACTTGGGCATTTTGCTGAATGTCAAATGTTTTCAATAAAAGTAATTGTTACATTTTGGAACATTTTGATTAGATTATAATGGGCAACAGTTACTTTTGAGAAATAGTAGTTCCAATTTGTAAAAAGTACCTACTTTTCAGTATAATTTATTTACTTTTAATACCTCACAATTATATAAATTGTGGTATACATTACTGTCTTCTTAGTGATTGTGACTATGATCGAAGAGTGTGTGGATGAAATGTTGGGATGGTAGAGTGTCGTTGGTTAGACGAGGCAAGTAAGTCTTCAATGCAAGGGTCTGGCTGGTTGCAGCCGGCGTTCATTTTTCAACAATGACATGTATCCTCCAATTACATAAGATGGAAAAGACAATATTTAGTAACAATGCTCCAGCAAACCAACATGGAACTGGTGAAGAACACAGTCAGAAAAACATTAATAATGTACCCCGACCTTTCCGTCATGACTTACCGAAAAGAAATAGAGAAAGTAGAAAAGCCTTTAGGATGAATCGTAGAATGCAATTTGGGGAGGATAGATGGAACAACGGCCTTTTGAGAGTTATAATTGTCACCACTAACCCCTAGCTTGATCGTGCTTGCAAGGGGTCTAGCTAGACAGATATCTTGGAAGGTCCATTACATATTCCTATATGCATAAAGGTAGAAGCAGATGCCGATTGCTGAGGACCTGAGCAGTGCAACCAGGTTACGAATCTACGGGGGGGAGTTCGCATCAGAGCAGTCCGTGATGATGAACCTATGTATCGGTCAAGCAAGACCGCCAGCATGTTGCCTCTGTTGACGGTGGGAGCCCAAGCGAAAAGTAGGGTCCTAGTTGTGAAGTCCTTATTGCCTTCCGCCTTCTCGTTGCTGTCTCTCCCACCCAGATGGGAACTGACCCTCGAAACGGGAACCCGTCCCACAGCTCGCCTTCCTAAGCGAGGAGGGCACGGAAAACACCGATTCAGCGATCGTGCCGTAGGGTGACGTCATCATAGTCGTCCGCACATAGGGACCATGGCGGTTGATGTGGTTGGTGTCCCAAAGCCAATCCCCTGACTCCACCCTAGACCTCACATTATCTCAGACCGCCAGCTCCGATTGCCCTGGTGCCGTCAGCCGTGGCAGTGTTTCCGCAGACACTCCTCAAAAGCTAGACAGGAGGAAAAGGCCGACCATGGATATTGGAACCCATGCCGGTGGTTACGCCTGTTGCGACATCGGGCCTTCAGAGAGTCACCATTGTGAGGCGACGAGTCTCAATTGGGGAAGCGAAGTAGGGGCCGCGCCGTCCGTCAGGAGGCAGACGAAAGCGGAAGTATATATTTACAACTGGACCACCGTTATTCTAAGCACGGATAGCATAAGTAATCTACACGCACGGCCAATGAATAAATTCAATATATATATATATATATATATATATATATATATATATATATATATATATATATATATATATATATATTGAGAGAGAGAGAGAGAGGCAGACTAGAATACACTCGAGTGTACGGATCACACGAATACACTCAAGTTTGTTTGCACATCAAGACTAGTTTTTGTAAAATGTAAACCATTGATCTTCACCGTCATACTATAACTAAGCTACATACAAATTTTGAGCCCATTTGGATGAGTGTAAGTCACTCATCCAAGGGCAACAAAATCAACGCGTGAAACTAATTTGAAATGCATAATTTTTGCGGTCTTCATAACATGAGCTATACATATCCAAATGTGCTCAAATTTTGCGTATGAGTTGTTCACGGGATGTTTAAGAAGATCAACGGATTAGATTTTCAAAAAAAATATTGCATCATGAAAAACTACTTGAGTGTATTCCGCTCCGGATACACTCGAGTGTATTCTAGCCTGACTCTATATATATATATATATATATATATATATATATATATATATATATATATATATATATATATATGGCTCATCTTTAATACCCGTGTGGATAGCTTGATTTTTTGATGCCCGCTCGTCCAAAAGAGTAACTATATGGTACACAAGAGTAACTCTGAGATCAAAAGAGTAACTATGTGGTACACAAAATTAACTCTAACACTAAAAAGGTAATTGCGCAGAAAACATACAGTGAGTAAATATATGGACGGAATTTTTTTTGGGGGGGGTGCAAATGATATTATTTTTGGATGAAATTTTTTTGGGAGCTAGAAAAAATACTCCTCTACAATTGTAAGAAAAAAATATTAAAAAAAATATCAGGAAGGGTGCGCAGGTAGCTACCCGCGCGGGTATTAAATAAATCCCCATATATATATATATATATATATATATATATATATATATATATATATATATAACTATTTGCCAGTGCGGGTACAATCTTCTCGCTACCCATCCCAAGTGGCGCGGTGGCATTTAGTTACAAATATCTGCAACTTAATCATAGTAGTGGCATAACCAGCAAATGGAATAACCAACGGTGGCATAACCTGTAATTAAGGTGAAAAATTAAACAAACGGATTCCATCTCCTTCACGTGTGTTCTTCTGCCGCCATCTTCACGCGACATCTTCCGCCGTCGACCGGCTCAATTGTTCATGTTTGTTCATCCGCCGTTGGATGCCTAGATGCCTTCAACGAACTTTGTCTATTCCTTCTCCGCATCGACCTTTGATGTTGCATTTCCATTCTAGCATCTCAATCCTCTATCTGCAGTTACATATCCGAACAGCTAGAACGGGCTTTCTTGTCCAAGTTATGTAGAGGAGGACGAAGTTTAATGGCATAGATCTGAATCTCCTTTAACGTCATCGGAGTATCAGTAGAAGATATCGATCTTCACCAGGTCACATCTCTGCTCCAGATCTGCTACTAGAACTAACGGCGTAAGGGGAGGATAAGTTCTTCATCTTACTGTATTTCAGGAGCAGTAGTTGTCCAAGCTACAACCAGGTAATTTTGTATACTCTTCGTCACTTCAATATGTTCTACTCAATATTTGCTCTTCACATCATTTTGTATTCATCTCTGTCTTTTGTGTGGGAAACTCAATTTGCGTGTTGATTTTTATTTTTAAGTAGTAACTGTCATACATGCGTTTTATGTTTCATGTAGTTACTCTTTTGTGATATGTGGTTACTCTTATGACTCATTGAGTTACTCTTTTGTGTTTCAGGGTTACTCTTCTGTCTGCAGAGTTACTCTCACACAACTGTCATGGATCCCAGTCTTGACACAGATGCTGCTAATGACAATGTCGAATGTGATAATGATAATCCCTCTTCTTCTCCTTCTGTTGTTGCTTGCATTGTATCCCCAACACAAGTCCCCAGAATTAGTCTCTAGTTTGGAAGTTTAGATGAAGGTATCTCCTTCTATTCTAGTTATACTGGCAAGATTGGTTTTAATATCAGAAAAGACGACAACATGTATGAACAAGGAACTAAGAATCTGGTTGGCAAAGATCTGGTTTGTGACAAATAGGGTAAAATCAGCCGTTCTAAGAGGTCTAGAGGGCTTTTGAGCCCCGTTTGTGATGAAGTGGGTAACTTACAGGATAATCTGTCCAAGAAGCACATGTGTTCAGTGAAGAGGTGTGGTTGTGAAGCCATGATCCGGTTCACACTAGATAAGTCATCATCCATGTGGTTTGTGACTACCTTTGTTGATGAACACAACCACGATCTTGTTGATGATGCTCATCTCTGTTACTTGAAGTGTAACTCATCTCTTGTTGAAACTCAAAAAGAGATGCTTTCTACCATGAGTCAAGCAAACATTCATGTATTGAGACAAATTACATTGATAACATTTGAGTCTAGCGGTTATGAAAATTTGACATTTACCAGTAAACAAGCTCATGGACACCTCAGTAGCAAGAGGAAAGAGTCGGCTAAATACGACGTTGACATGGTGTTGGATCATTTTGCTAGGTTGAAGGTTTTGGATTCGAAATTCTTTTATACTTACCAAAATGATCATGATTGTTGCTTGACACATTTGTTTTGGGCTGATCCTGTCTTTGTCGAAGATTGCGACCTGTTTGGCGATGCAATTGTGTTCGACACCACTTACCGTACCAATAAATATTCTATGGTTTTTGGAATGTTTGGTGGTGTTGATCACCATCGCAAGACATTCTTGTTTGCCTCATCTCTATTGGTGGATGAGAAGTAAGGCTCCTTTGTCTGGGTTTTCAAGTAGTACTTACTTTGTTTTGGAAAAGAGCCGGTTTCCATCATAACCGATCAAGACCCTGCTGTGAATGCTACTATCATTACTATTTATCCAAATTACAAGCATCGCTTCTACTGCTGGCACATCCTACAGAAGCTTCCCTCTAAGCTTGGTGGTCTTCCTAACAAGGATCAGATCATAAGCTCTCTGAATGATTGTGTGTGGAATGTGGATGATGTCGACATTTTTGAAGAGAGGTGGGATTCTATAGTTCAAGAGAATGATCTATCTTCCATTACTTGGCTTTCTAATATGTATGTGATGTGTTGGGATTGGGTTCCGTGTTATATGCAGTCTTCTTTCTTTGCTAGCATGAGGACACCTCAAAGAAGCGAGAGCCTGAATGCATTCATTAGAAGCCATGTGAATAGTAGGAAGACTCTTTTTGAACTTGTGTGTTCCTTAGAGACCTCTTACTCTCATGTGCGGGAGATTAAAATTTTTAAAGATTTTGATGACAAGTACAATAATCTTCCTTTGTCATCATTGTGGCATCTGGAGGAGCAAATGAGAGGTATATACACCAAGTCCATCTTTAAGATATTTTAGTCTGAGGTTCATCAAAGCATGATGTACAATGTAAAGGAAACATCAGAAGAAGGTGTCTTTGAGGTGTATCGTGTCAGTGGTTTTGGATCTCCTTGTATCCTGAAGAAAGACTCATCAAGTGAGATGGTGTCTTGCAATTGCTTCATGTTGGAATTCAAAGGTATACCGTGCAGGCACATTCTATATTATTTGAAGAGTCGTGACTTTTGCACTCTTCTCGAGCCATACATACTAAATAAGTGGACTAAAAGATATAGAGAACACCCTTTGATTTTTGGCAAAGCATCGGTTAAGCATCCATCCACTGGGAGGACACGTCAGCTTGTTTCTGTCTGCAATTCAATTGTCAACATAGCGTGTAGGAACAATGCTATAGATCTTTGCCATGAAAAACGGTTAGCTTTGCGAAAGGAGCTCTTAGATTTGGATCTTGCTGATACTGGTACTGGTGTTACCGCTTCTAACACAACTTTTTCTTCTGCTATCAAGGTCCATATCCCTAGTATTTCCAATACTAAAGGGAGACCCAAATAGACTGATGTGAGGTTTAAATCTGGAGTTGAAATTGCTCAGTCTAAAAGAGAGAGGCATTGCAAGAATTACTTAGAGTTTGGAGTCAATCATGATAGCAGAAACTTCCCTATGAAGAAGTAGTTCATTCTTCATAGATACTCTTTCTGGACTTTGTGTTGTTGTTGTTTGCTGCTCAATGATTATCTCTGGCGCTACTCGTGTGTTCTGTTGATGTTGGACGTGTATATTCATTATCTTATTCTACTACTGCTATTTCTATTCTTCGAGCTGTTGGTGCTGCTAACCCTTCCTTTCTGCTGTTGTTGTTGATTGGGAGCATCCTGGTGCTACTAAGTGTGCTGCTCTTTTTTCTGATATCATGCGGTGGGAGCTGCTGTTGTTGCTACTATCTTGATGGATGGTTGTTTTTTAGCGTAGTTGTAGTTGATTAGTGTGTGAGTGAGGCATATTCAAATATGTAATGGGTTGTTCTTGTGTAGTAATTTGAAATTGATTTGTAATCATTCATGTATTTTGACTTGTGTTTGGAATCTATTAGTGTGTTACCTTGAGCTCCAGAAGCTGTATGTATACATTGATTATTTTACAAAGAATCTTTTCTGATCAGATGTTACTCTTTGAAGAATATTTGTCTCTCTTTGTGTCCAATGAATACTCTTTCTTCTAAAATACTTACATTTTTGGATTAGAACAGTTACTTTCATGTTTGTACAGTTACTTACAAAATGTCAGTTTGTTACTATGTGGTTCACATACACTATTTTTGTCTATTTGACTTACCTTCCTCCACAAGAGTTACTTTACAAAGTATAACAGTTACTTTTTGAATGCACAGAGTTACTTTTATGTGGTCACAGTTACTCGTAGTGCTCTTATAGTTACTCTAGGTGTTCTTATAATTACTTTATCGATGACGAGTTCATCTCTTTTATTTTTCAGTGAGTTCTGATATAGATACTTTTTTTTGGAATAGAACACTTGCTTTTGTGTTCGTACAGTTACTTACAAGATGTCCCTGTTACTCTGTGTTCCATGCACATTGTTTTTGTGATACGTGTTTTACCTTCCTCTGTTAGAGTTACTTTTACAAAGTGTATGTGATACACCATTCGATCAAAATGTTATTAACTAAACTAACCGATGCGGAAGTGATTAATTAGCAGTGGAATTACTGAAAATCACTAAAATTTAAAAATTTTGTAAAGAGATCCACAAACTGTAACATTCTTTCATAAAGAAACCATTAAGTTATTTACAGACTGATTCATTAGTACATCTCTGTATCAACTCATCTTGAGAGTCATATCATTGACTGCCCTGTTAAACTGTACATGAGAAGTATACAAAAATCTCGAGGCATTAAGCCAAAAATCTCAGATCTATATTAAAACCGTTTACTGACTCCTAGGACCTGAGAGTATAAAGACGACACATAGGACTCTCTATATACAAGACCTAACAGACAGTGACTCCACCTGTGGATCACTGTTGTCCTTGATGTTGCTAGCTGCTGTTGCTGTTGCTGCTCACCCACTGATGGGTTTCTCCTTCCTCGACGTCTACCTAAAAAGTTAAATCCCACGGGGGTGAGACAATTGAATATTGTCCCAGCGAGAGTTATAACTCTCCGCCAGAAGCATTGTTATTGCAAAAAATTGAATAACACTGAGCAGTAGAATTATAGTTATTTAACAGCAGGCAATTCATTAGGTAAGCAAAGTAGAGCAGTAATCTTTATGCAATCATTTCGATTATAACTTGATTGAGTAACAAGTCATCTACTCAATAAGGAATATGAAGAACATGTATACTAATTATCCAACTAGGACATTATAAACAATGTATCATCAATCCTTGTTTCTCGTAGTTCAACCTAAGCAAATATGCTACACGGCTGATTACATTTTACAAACATACTTATGCCCTGAGGAGATGAGGTATACCGCTCATACTCCAACCGACCACTGTGAAGTCGAAATCGGTACCATACATAGGTCATCAGAAGAGTCGGATTTCTATGAACTCATCCTCCTCAGTTAGTGTGAGGAACAACATGCAGGACATCTCGTCTCTGCTAAAATAGCTTTCCAGGGTATTCTGGCAACTTCACTATTAGAGTTACAGTGGCATGCTGTACTCTCTTCATCATCGAGGGATTTCTTGTTTATCTCACATCGATGTGGCATTAACAAAATCATCGGGAGATTAGTGATACATCTTCCCGGCATATACATATAATGAAGGATTGAGAGATTAAGTGTTTATCTCACATCCATTCCTCCATTAGGACGTAAGGATATTCGCGTCCATTACCCCCACCTACTCAAAAGTATGCTCTCCAGGAGTTCCCTTAGGAAAACCTGTTTCACCATCATCTAGCTTCTGACGATGATGGATCTATGGTCAGGGCTCTACATGATATCATTATACTTGATTATTTAAGTACATTATGGCATTCTTTAAGCATCATGCATGTTTTCAAACATAAACCATTAAACCAATTGCTATAGAGAAAGAGTACTATTTGTATCAAGTTCATTTCACATCTTGTTAACATTGGGATCTCAATCCCTTATCATCTCATCATCATCATTTGAGAGTATGGGTGTTCAAACCCTTAGATCTTCAAAACACATTACCAAGTAATATATTGCCATCAAGTCATTTGACAGTATAAACATGATAGTAGCAATGCAGATATTTCACATGGCTCATACAACCTATCAATCTATTTTGTTACCTCTCACTAGGCAACATAACATATCATTACTTTCAAAGCTTATAAAGTGCTTTTAATGAATATGACATCATATAGTCCTTACCTGGCTATGCTCACTTTTTCATAAAAACCTGCATGACTAATACAAATGATAACAGGCACATTATTTATATATCAGAACAATGTACAATAATGATGGCATCACTATTTCAAGGGTTGCACCACTATGCCCTTACTAGGGTTAGGGTTTTCCCTTTTCAACTCAATTAGGGTTAACTAACCCTTTTTGCTCAATTAGGAATAATGGTTCCTTAATTTATTATCTAATCATAGAGCTTCATGCTATAAAGCATAACCCAAAATTAGGGTTTCACACTTTAGTTTACCTTAATTGGAATTAGGGTTTACTATTCACAATACATCGCCCTTGATTTAGGGTTTACTATTCACCATCTCATAATTAGGGTTTACTATGTCATCATTATGAATTAAGATTACCTCATCATCATGCATTAAGGATACCTCTATTATTACCCTCAATTAGGGTTAAGATTCATTAACCATCATAATTAGGGTTTTTATGATCTCACTATGAAGGATCATACCCTAATTAGATATTCATACATATTGGAAGTTCATTATTTGATTAACATTCATAAAAGGAATCTTCTCTCTCTCATCCTCTATAGGATGATGTTAACTTCAGCCTTGATTAGGTTAAGTAACTCAATCATTAAAGAGAATTGACATCATGAGTTAAGTTATTATCATGGTGATCATCATGGCTTAATTACTTCATGAGTTTCAATCACACTAACCCATTAAGGTATAGGTACCATGATCACCTTTAATTACATCATGTATTAATTAACTAATTACTTTGTCCTTTAACCACTTTAAGTACCCATGAGGTTTAGGTTAAACAACCACCAAACGATCTTGGCCACTAAGGCTCCAAACGATCTTGACTAACTTAGACCTCAAACGGTCTTGCATATTTAATCTCCAAACGGTCTAAGACCGTTTGGACCTCCATGCGGTCTTGGTCTGCCCTTGAGACCGTTTGGTAAAGTAGACCTCCAAGACCGTTTGCTAAAGTAGGAGGTGAAGACCGTTTGCCCAAGTTTGACTTTTGAAATCGCATGGACACAATCAATTTTGAAACCGCATGACCTCCACTTGAAACCGCATGAACCTAAACGGTTTGGGATCGTTTGGTCCAAACCCCATCAAAACCACAAGGACCAAAAAGGGCCTCAACCACTTCAATTGAATTAGGGTTTCCATTGTTGATCCCTTCAACGATTAAGTACATATAATCCATCATCAATCAGACCTATCACCATCATTCAATTGAGTTAATTAGGTCAACCTTCAACTGATTTGACCCTCAATTGATCATCAATTAGGGCTTGAATCGATTGGATTAGGGTTTGGAATTGATAACCCTTCAACATAATCAATGTGAGTCTAATTGATTTGAAACCATGGAACCATCATCCAATTTGGTCATGACCTGACCCCAAACGATCTTGGGATCATTTGGATGACCTCCAAATGGTCTTGAGACCGTTTTCCCAAATCAACACCAAAAACCAAGTCAACCAATTAGGGTTTGGTCTATTGGATTGGTCACCATATCAACAATTGATAGTACTTCAACTTAGAATCATTGGATCTTCAATTGCTCAACCCTTCTTAATCCTAGGTCACAAAATGGTCTTGAGTGATCACCAAACGGTCTTGAGACCATTTGGGTGATCCCCAAATGGTTTTGAAACCGTTTGGGTCACTCAACCCAAACTTCAACCTTATTCAATTATCAAATCAGCAATTAACCCGATTAGGGTTTAGAGGGTTGATGGACCTTTAATTGGTGAACCACTTGGAATTAATTGATGATTATTGATAGGTGATTAGTATACATTATTCCCAACATACCTCCAAATGGTCAATGCCACCAAACGGTCTTGGACCATTTGCTTCTATGCGGTTTGGATGAAATCGTTTGCAATCAAACGGTTTGAAACTGTTTGCAATCAAACGGTTTGAAATCGTTTGCTCCCAAACGGTTTGGGAAACCGTTTGAGCACAAAACCAACCCATTTTCTAAAGTAGTTTTCTTTGGATTAACATCAAAGTTAATGTCATCATATTCTTCCTACAAGCAACCAAGAATTGTTGCTGTTTTTCACGGAAGTTATAGCAATTAACCAAAAGAGTAGCAAAGAAGAAGAATAGCTAACGAATATTAGAGAGATGGATGCATTAGCAAAGCTTAAGGGTTAGAGTTATAAAACCCACCTCTAGAACTGATCCAGAGCTCCAAGATCCGCAGCTTTAATGGTGGATTGAGCTCCAGCAGTTATCCAAGCTTCGTTCTTCAATCTTTGGATGAACAAGGTGGCTAGAAAAGGAAATCGTGTGAAGAAAACCATGAATCTATCCTTGTTTTATGGTTTCCACCATGAATTCGAGGTAGATGATGATCAAAACTTACCAAGCTAGTTTGGTCATACTTCCTATGGTCCAGAGATTTCCCTTGGTCGGCCAAAGAAAGGTGATGAGAAGAAAAGAACTAAGGAACGATCATTTGGTTGTTTGGAAAAGAATACACCTATATATATTTATGGGTTTTCAAGGAAAATGGAAAAAGAGAATGTTTCCTTTTATCTCCCAATTATTTCCACCAAGTCCTCCTCCACTCTTTGGCTACGTGGCCACCTTCTAAAACTTTGCAAAACTTCTCCATTATCCAAGGTTTATAGGAAAAAGACTAAGCATCTTAAAGAGTTATGTGTTAATATCCATCCTTTAATGAATATTGCTTTATATTATATTAATGTGAATGGCTTCCACTCAAACAAGATATTTTGGTGCCCAAGCATGTAACAAGCTCATCCAAGCTGTTACAAACACATCCTCCATCTTTTGATTGAAGGGATCCATAATTACTTTATTTCTTTTTACATTAAGTTGTATAAAAGAGCCATTTGTGCTTAAATCTTGATTATTTCAATACCAAGATTCTCTCTCTTCTATGATAATTCACATGAGACGCCCTTCTCATTTTCTTTGCTCTACTTGATGTCAAGAAACATGAGAGACCATCTAGAGGTGACATTTTGCATATTGGACCCTAGGTTCTGGGTAAATTGCACTTTACACCAAAATTAGGTTTCAATACACAAGGTTTGCTTTACAAGCTTTATCTTGATGCCCAAGCTTGTAGAAACCACACCACTACATCATATTTATTCTTATGATGTCTCAACATCAGAGGAACATCTTAACATGTGCAATTTGCAAGTTAACCCCTCTATTTGGGTAATTTGCACTTTAGTCCAATTTTAACAAAACAATGTTTCAACATTATAAAAAAAGGACTGAAATTGAAATATAAGTTCCTCAAAAGTCTTAATTACATTCCAAAAGATAAGGACAAGCATCTAATCAACTTAATTAGGCAAAACACCTAGGGTTAGTTCATAACCCAGGTCAGGGATGTTACAAATTATCCACCCCTTACAAGGTTTTCATCCTCGAAATCATCTACAAAATATATTAAGAGAAAAGAGTAGGGTATTTCCTTCTCATCTCTTCCTCTAGTTCCCACGTAGCTTCTTCAATGCCATGGTGATTCCAGAGGACTTTTATAAGACTTATGTCTTTCTTTTTCAGCTTTTTAATTCTTCTGTCAAGGATTGTCATAGGTCCTTCAACATAAGATACATCATCATTCAATTCTACTTCCATAGGTTGTAGAACTGATTCTGTGTCAGGGTGACATTTGCTTAGCATGGAAATGTGGAACACTGGATGTAACTTCTGCAACTCTGGCGGTAACTTTAGCTTATAAGCTACTTTCCAATCCATTCAATGATTGGATAAGGCCCCATAAACCTAGGAGCTAACTTTCCTTTCCTTCCAAATCTAAGAACTCCCTTCCAGGGTGAGACCTTGAGGTACACTCTGTCTCCAACCTGGAATTCTAAAGGTCTACGCCGCTTATCAGTGTAAGATTTCTGCCTATCCTGTGCAGTTTTTAATTGTTGTTGTATTACTTTAATCTTCTCTGTGGTCTGCTGCACAAGATCAGGACCTAAAAGTTGATATTCACCAGTTTCATACCAACATAGGGGAGATCTACAACGTCTACCATACAAAGCTTCATAAGGTGCCATATCAATGCTATGTTGATAGCTATTGTTGTAGGAAAACTCTATTAAACTTAGGTGCATACCCCAACTTCCTGTAAACTGAAGAACACATGCTCTAAGCAAGTCCTCCAAAGTCTGTATAGTCCTTTCTGACTGTCCATCAGTCTAAGGATGAAAGGTTGTACTAAACCTTAACTGTGTGCCTAAAGCTTTATGAAGTCATTCCTAAAAACGACTCGTAAACTGGGGACCTCTGTCAGAAACAATGGTAACAGGAACCCCATGCAGCCGCACTATCTCATCTACATACAACTGTGCCATCTTCTCAGCAGAATAGGTTGTTTTGACATGTAAGAAATGTGTTGTTTTTGTCAACCTATCAACTATTACCCAGATGGAATCATGACCTTTGGCTGTTCTGGGTAAACCAACCACAAAATCCATGGTTACATGATCCCACTTCCACTGTGGTATGGGTAAAGGTTGCATTGTTCCTGCAGGCTTCTGGTGTTCAGCTTTAACTTGCTGACACACAGGACACCGCATAACAAACTCAGCAACATCCTTCTTCAAACCAGGCCACCAATACATATCTTTCAAGTTACAATACATCTTAGTGCTTCCTGGATGCATAACATACATTGAAGAATGAGCTTCTTCCAGGACTAACTTCCTCAGGTTATCAACATCAGGTACTATCATTCTATTATGATAACAAGCTACTTGATCATTTGAATCATGGAAACCATCTTGTTTATCACTACCAAACTCTGATCTAATCTGTTGAACTACAGTATCAACTTGCTGTGCCTCCTTAATCTGCTGTCTCAGAGTAGGTTTTATGTGCATCTCAGCTAAAAATCCAGATAACAATGATACTTCTAATTGTACATTGTCTTGCCTTAAAGAGATAAGCATATCCCACCTAGAGCATACCAGAGAATTAAATTGTGCTCTGTCTAAGGCTGGTGCTGCTGATTTCCTACTCAGAGCATTAACAACTACATTGGCCTTCCCTGGATGGTAATCAATTGTACAATTGTAGTCCTTGATTAGTTCCATCTAGCGGTGTTGCCTCATGTTAAGCTGATGCTGAGAGAAGATGTACTTAAGGTTCTTATGGTATGTGAAAATCTAGAATGTCTCTCCATAAAGATAATGTCTCCAGATTTTCAAGGCATGAACTACAACAGCTAGCTCTAGATCATGTGTCGGATAATTCTCCTCATGTTTCTTAAGCTGTCGAGAAGCAAAAGAAATCACTTGTTTATCCTACATCAATACACATCCTAGTCCATTCTTAGAGGCATCACATAAAACTATATACCCTTTCCCTTGCTCAGGTAACACCAGTACAGGTACACTTGTCAACCTATCCTTCAACAACTAAAACGATTGTTAACACTTGTCACTCCAGGCAAAAAGAACATCCTTCCTGGTTAACTTAGTCAAGGGTAACGCTATAGAACTAAAGTTCTTAATGAACCTTCTGTAATAGCCTGCCAACCCTAAGAAACTTTGAATCTCCGTCGGAGTCCTCGGCTGCTCCCATTGTAGGATAAATTCTACCTTTTTAGGGTCAACACGAATACCTAAAGCAGATATTACGTGTCCAAGAAAAGAAACTTCAGGCAACCAGAACTCACACTTGCTAAATTTAGCATATAACTCATGCTCTCTTAGCAAAGTTAGAGCCTGACGAAGATGCTGCTCATGCTGCTGAGCATCTCTACTATAGATCAAGATGTCATCTATGAAGACAACAACACACTGATCGAGAAAAAGTCGGAAGATTCTATTCATGAGTTCCATAAATGCAGCTGGTGCATTTGTTAGTCTAAACGACATAACTGTGAACTCATAGTGACCATACCTTGTTCTAAAGGTAGACTTTGGTATGTCACCCTCCTTAATACGCACCTGATGATATCCCGACCTCAAATCTATCTTTGAGAAGACGGTTGCACCACACAACTGGTCAAAGAGATCATCAATCCTTGGTAGATGATACTTATTCTTTATTGTTACTTTATTTAACTGTCTGTAATGAATGCATAACCACATCAATCCATCCTTCTTTTTAATAAAGAGGACCGGAGCACCTCAAGGTGAAGTACTTGGTCAGATTAAAACCCTTCTCAAGCAACTCTTGTAGTTGTTTCTTGAGTTCTGCCATCTCAGCAGGCACCATCCTATACAGTGTTTGTGCTATAGGTTGCGTATCCGGAATTAGATTAATTTCAAAATCAATCTCTCGGGGCGGAGGTATACCTAGAAGTTCTTCAGGAAATACATCTTTAAATTCCCTAACTACAAGAACTTCAATAGGATTAGAACTCTCCATGGTGGTATCTACCACATGGGACAAGAATGCATAACATCCTTGCCTCATCAACTTCTCAACAACCATCGCCAACAAAAGACAGGTTGGTAGGATATTTCTATCTCCTTGAAAGATCCATGTGTCACTATCATCAGTGAACACAGCTTGCTTGGACTAACAATCCAAAACAACCTTATACTTTTCTAAGGTATCCATCCCCAGGATTACATAGAATCCGTGCATCTCGAGTGGTATAAGATCCACTGGAATGCAATGTTCAGAAAAGAAGAGAATGCAGAGAGAACATACCTCCCGCAAAACAGCAGATCCCATCAAAGGAGTTTCTAACAACAAACTATCTGCTCTATGAAACTATCTGCTCTATGACTTATAGTCAGGTTGCAGTCAAGAATCATTCTTGGAGTGATAAAGGAGTGCGTAGCACTCGAATAAATTAAAACAGATACAACGCAAGATGTAGACATATCAGAATATAACAATTCCATCTGACCTGCCACAATCCGAGGGTTGATCACTACATCAAGTGGATTCATCGTGTAAAACCTCACTGTTGCCTGTGGTTGATTTGGTGCTCGATGAATAGGTGCCGATGATCTAGCTTGGGACGCTTGTCCACGTCCTCTAGCTCCACCTGGAAACTGTCTCCTTTGAGAACCTTGCTGACTCTGCCTTTGAGGTTGAGTTACACTCACTTCTCTGGCTCTGCAATCCTTCATTAGATGCCCCATCTTTCCACATATGTAACAACTTCTGATCCCTTGTTGTGGTCTGGTTGGTCCTGTAACTGACTCAGATATTGAGCTACGAGCTCCTTCTAGTAGTAGACTTCGTCCTCTACCCCTATTTGACATACACTATGTCTGGGTACTGAATCTAGGTGGTGGTGTAGGCACAGAAAACCTTGGTTTCTTGAAATCTTTGGATGAGGATCCTTGGAACTGGGGATACATCTTCTTGTTCTTGGTCTGTCGCTTTTCCGACACAGACCTCTCTACCCTTTTGACATACTCCACGAAGGTAGCAAACCTTTCCCTATTCTCTAGAGCAGACACAAGGGTGGTCAACTCAGCGTTTAACCCCTTCTCAAAACGCCGTATCCTTTCTTCATTTGTGGCTACCATATGCAGACAGAACCGCAACAGCTCCATGAACTTAGCCTCGTATTCGCTAATGTTCATTGGTCCTTGCCTTAACCTCTCAAACTGAGAGATTTTCTCATCCAAGAACGTCTTAGGGAAGTATCTGTTGATAAATTCCCATCGGAAGACTTCTCATTCAATCTCCACACCTGGCCTTTTCCTTTCCTCCATGGTCCACCAGTGACCAGCACTCCCTTTGAGAAGATACACAACATGTCTAACCTTCTCAGCTTCTGGGATGTTCAGGATTCTAAAGGCCTTCTCTAGTTCAGTCAGCCACAAGTCAACATCTGTTGGGTCAGCTGTTCCAGCATACTCCGTGGCTCCAACTCGGCGAAGTCGTTCAAATGTCTTGTCGGCTCCTTGTCCTTGTGGATGGGTAGGTGCCCTCGGTACAGGTATAGGCATCCTATCAGTCATGTGTGTCATGGCAGTCATGAACTACCCGAACATGGCTTGGAAAGCTGGATTCCCCATGTCAGCTGGGTTGAACTGGGTGGTTCAGGTACATGTTCTTCCCTTTCTTGGTATATTGCACCTCCTCTAGGTGCAGCGACACTACTCTTAGCAATGTGTTCCTTGTGTGATCCAGACATCTTTAGTTTTTCTCTTCTTCTCCTATATGAGCAGAAGATACTATCAGATATACTGGAAGACACCAGAACAGACTCTACAACCCTAGTCCTATGTCTCTGTAGACTCAGCGAACCTAGAGCTCTGATACCACTAATTGTGATACACCGTTCGATCAAAATGTTATTAACTAAACTAACCGATGCGGAAGCGATTAATTAGCAGTGGAATTACTAAAAATCACTAAAATTTAAAACTTTTGTAAAGAGATCCACAAACTGTAATATTCTTTCGTAAAGAAACCATTAAGTTATTTACAAACTGATTCATTAGTACATCTCTGTATCAACTCATCTCGAGATTCATATCATTGACTGCCCTATTAAACTGTACATGAGCAGTATACAAAAATCTCGAGGCATTAAGCCAAAAATCTCAGATCTATATTAAAACCATTTACTGACTCCTAGGACCTGAGAGTACAAAGACAACACATAGAACTTTCTATATACAAGACCTAACAGACAGTGACTCCACCTGTGGATCACTACTGTCCTTGATGTTGCTGCTGTTGCTGCTCACCCACTGATGGGTTTCTCTTTCCTCGGCGTCTATGTAAAAAGTTAAATCCCACGAGGGTGAAACAATTGAATATTGTCCCAGCGAGAGTTATAACTCTCCGCCAGAAGCATTGTTATTGCAAAAAATTGAATAACACTGAGCAGTAGAATTGTAGTTATTTAACAGAAGGAAATTCATTAGGTAAGCTAAGTAGAGCAATAATCTTTATGCAATCATTTCAATTATAACTTGATTGAGTAACAAGTCATCTACTCAATAAGGAATATGAAGAACATGTATACTAATTATCCAACTAGGACATTATAAATAATGTATCATCAATCATTGTTTCTCGTAGTTCAACCTAAGAAAATATGCTACATGGTTGATTACATTTTACAAACATACTTATGCCCTGAGGAGATGAGGTATACCACTCATACTCCAACCGAACACTGCGAAGTCAAAATCGGTACCATACATAGATAATCAGAAGAGCCGGATTTCTATGACCTCATCCTCCTCAGTCAGTGTGAGGAACAACATGTAGGATATCTCATCTCTGCTAAAATATCTTTCCAGGGTATTCTGGAAACTTTGCTATTAGAGTTACAGTGGCATGTTGTACTCTCTTCGTCATTGAGGGATTTCTTATTTATCTCACATCGATGCGGCATTAACAACATCATTGGGAGATTAGTGATACATCTTCCCGACATATACATATAATGAAGGATTGAGATATTAGGTGTTTATCTCACATCAATTCCTCCATTAGGACGTAAGGATATTCACGTCCATTACCCCCACATACTCAAAAGTATGCTCTCCAGGAGTTCCCTTAGAAAAACCTGTTTCACCATCATCTAGCTTCTGACGATGATGGATCTATGGTCAGGGCTCTACATGATATCATTATACTTGATTATTTAAGTACATTATGGCATTCTTTAAGCATCAGGCATGTTTTCAAACATAAACCATTAAACCAATTGCTATAGAGAAAGAGTATTATTTGTATCAAGTTCATTTCACATCTTGTTAACATTAGGATCTCAATCCCTTATCATCTCATCATAATCATTTGAGAGTATGGGTGTTCAAACCCTTAGATCTTCAAAACACATATTACCAAGTAATATATTGCCATCAAGTCATTTGACAGTATAAACATGATAGTAGTAATGCAGATATTTCACATGGCTCATACAGCCTATCAATCTCTTTTGTTACCTCTCACTAGGCAACATAACATATCATTGCTTTCAAAGATTATAAACTGCTTTTAATGAATATGAAATCATAGTCCTTACCTGGCTATGCTCACTTTTTCATAAAAACCTACATGACTAATACAAATGATAAAAGGCACATTATTTCTATATCAGCACAATGTACAATAATGATGGCATCACTATTTCAAGGGTTGCACCACTATGCCCTTACTAGGGTTAGGGTTTTCCCTTTTCAACTCAATTAGGGTTAATAACCCTTTTTGCTCAATTAGGAATAATGGTTCCTTAATTTATTATCTAATCATAGAGCTTCATGCTATAAAGCATAACCTAGAATTAGGGTTTCACACTTTAGTTTACCTTAATTGGAATTAGGGTTTACTATTCACAATACATCGCCCTTGATTTAGGGTTTACTATTCACTATCTCATAATTAGGGTTTACTATGTCATCATTATGAATTAATATTACCTCATCATCATGCATTAAGGATACCTCTATTATTACCCTCAATTAGGGTTAAGATTCATTAACCATCATAATTAGGGTTTTTATGATCTCACTATGAAGGATCATACCCTAATTAGATATTCATCCATATTAGAAGTTCATTATTTGATTAACATTCATAAAAGGAATCTTCTCTCTCTCATCCTCTATAGGATGATGTTAACTTCAGCCTTGATTAGGTTAAGTAACTCAATCATGAAAGAGAATTGACATCATGAGTTAAGTTATTATCATGGTAATCATCATGGCTTAATTGCTTCATGAGTTTCAATCACACTAAACCATTAAGGTATAGGTACCATGAACACCTTTAATTACATCATGTATTAATTAACTAATTACTTTGTCCTTTAACCACTTTAAGTACCCATGAGGTTTAGGTTAAACAACCACCAAACGATCTTGGCCACTAAGGACCCAAACGATCTTAACTAACTTAGACCTCAAACGGTCTTACATATTTAATCTCCAAACAGTCTAAGACCGTTTGGACCTCCATGCGGTCTTGGTCTGCCCTTGAGACCGTTTGGTAAAGTAGACCTCCAAGACCGTTTGCTAAAGTAGGAGGTGAAGACCGTTTGCCCAAGTTTGACTTTTGAAACCGCATGGACACAATCGGTTTTGAAACCGCATGACTTCCACTTGAAACCGCATGAACCTAAACGGTTTGGGATCGTTTGGTCCCAAACGGTCTTGAGACCGCTTGGTCCCAAACGGTCTTGAGACCGTTTGGACTCAAATGGACTTGAGACTGTTTGGTCCAAACCCCATCAAAACCGCAAGGACCAAAAAGGGTCTCAACCACTTCAATTGAATTAGGGTTTCCATTGTTGATCCCTTCAACGATTAAGTACATATAATCCATCATCAATCAGACCTATCACCATCATTCAATTGAGTTAATTAGGTCAACCTTCAACTGATTTGACCCTCAATTGATCATCAATTAGGGCTTGAATCGATTGGATTAGGGTTTGGAATTGATAACCCTTCAACATAATCAATGTGAGTCTAATTGATTTGAAACCATGGAACCATCATCCAATTTGGTCATGACCTAACACCAAACGGTCTTGGGATCGTTTGGATGACCTCCAAATGGTCTTGAGACCGTTTTCCCAAATCAACACCAAAAACCAAGTCAACCAATTAGGGTTTGGTCCATTGGATTGGTCACCATATCAATAATTGATTGTACTTCAACTTAGAATCATTGGATCTTCAATTGATCAACCCTTCTTAATCCTAGGTCACCAAATGGTATTGAGTGATCACCAAATGGTCTTGAGACCGTTTGGGTGATCCCCAAATGGTTTTGAAACCGTTTGGGTCACTCAACCCAAACTTCAACCTTATTCAATTATCAAATCAGCAATTAACCCGATTAGGGTTTAGAGGGTTGATGGACCATTAATTGGTGAACCACTTGGAATTAATTGATGATAATTGATAGGTGATTAGTCTACATTATTCCCAATAGACCTCCAAATGGTCAACGCTTGGTCAACGCCACCAAACGGTCTTGGACCGTTTGCTTCTATGCGGTTTGGATGAAACTGTTTGCAATCAAACAGTTTGAAACCGTTTGAGCACAAAACCAAACCGTTTGCTAAAGTTGTTTTCTTTGGATTAACATCAAAGTTAATGTCATCATCTTCTTCCTACAAGAAACCAAGAACTGTTTCTGTTCTTCATAGAAGTTATAGCAATTAACCAAAAGAGTAGCAAAGAAGAAGAATAGCTAACGAATATTAGAGATATGGATGCATTAGCAAAGCTTAAGGGTTAGAGTTATAAAACCCACCTCTAGAACTGATCTAGAGCTCCAAGCTCCGCATCTTTAATGGTGGATTGAGCTACAGAAGTTATCCAAGCTTCGTTCTTCAATCTTTGGATGAACAAGGTGGCTAGAAAAGGAAATCGTGTGAAGAAAACCATGAATCTATCCTTGTTTTATGGTTTCCACCATGAATTCGAGGTAGATGGTGATCAAAACTTACCAAGCTGGTTTGTTAGTCCTTCCTCTGGTCCAGAGATCTCCCTTGGTCGGCCAAAGCAAGGTGATGAGAAGAAAATAACTAAGGAATGATCCTTTGGTTGTTTGGAAAAGAATACACCTATGTATATTTATGGGTTTTCAAGGAAAATGGAAAAAGAGGAATGTTTCCTTTTATCTCCCAATTATTTCCACCAAGTCCTCCTCCACTCTTTGGATACGTGTCCACCTTATAAAACTTTGCAAAACTTCTCCATTATACAAGGTTTATAGGAAAAAGACTAAGCATCTTAAAGAGTTATGTGTTAATATCCATCCTTTAATGAATATTGCTTTATATTATATTAATGTGAATGGCTTCCACTCAAACAAGATATTTTTGGTTCCCAATCATGGCACAAGCTCATCCAAGCTATTACAAACACATCCTCCATCTTTTTATTGAAGGGCCCCATAATTACTTTATTTCTTTTTACATTAAGTTGTATAAAAGAGCCATTTGTGCTTAAATCTTGATTATTTCAATATCAAGATTCTCTCTCTTCTATGATAATTCACATGAGGCGCCCTTCTCATTTTATTTGCTCTACTTGATGTCAAGAAACATGAGAGACCCTCTAGAGGTGACATTTTGCATATTGGACCCTAGGTTCTGGGTAAATTGCACTTTACACCAAAACTAGGTTTCAATACACAAGGTTTGCTTTACAAGCTTTATCTTGATGCCCAAGCTTGTAGAAACCACACCACCACATAATATTTATTCTTGTGATGTCTCAACATCAAAGGAACATCTTAACATGTGCAATTTGCAAGTTAACCCCTCTATTTGGGTAATTTGCACTTTATTCCAATTTTAACAAAACAATGTTTCAACATTATACAAAAAGGTCTGAAATTGAAATATAAGTTCCTCAAAAGTCTTAATTACATTCCAAAAGATAAGGACAAGCATCTAATCAACTTAATTAGGCAAAACACCTAGGGTTAGTTCATAACCCAGGTTAGGGATGTTACAGTGTAAGAGTTACTTTTTTGAGTCATAGGGTTACTTTTCTCTGCTGTCACAGTTACTCTTAGTGTTCTTACAGTTACTCTTAGTGTACTTACAATTACTCTTAGTATTCTTACAGTTACCCTTAGTGTTATTATAATTACTTTATGGGTTACGAGATCATCACTCTTTCTCTTGAGTTAGTTTATTTTGACAGGCTAACTGAAAGTATATATCTTCATACAAAACCACAACCACTATTCATGCAAGAATACCACAGAGAAAGCATAGAATGTTATCTATTAAACCCAGAAATACTTCTATTTATAATATGATTTATAGTAAATGTATTTTCAGGCTTGCAACACATAAGTAAATGTATCTCATAGCAGTTACATATCATAACCCCAGAACCAAATTGTTCAAATTTAATATTTCACTTAATAAATCAGTATTCAACTTGAATTCAGCCATCTGTCAAGGCTTGAAACAACTTCTTCCTCTGTGCCTTTTTCTTCCTACACATCTGTATCTGCTGCTTGTTTCTGCTCTCCTTCTTGCTTTTTCTAAACCTTATCTGCTTCTTCCTTGTGTTGTTCAGTTGGACCTTCTTTGGTGTCATCACTTGCATTCTTTTCATCTTCTTCTACTAGCTGCAGCTGCCCCCTTGCCATCATTCTTTGAAAAACTATCAGCCCTTATTGCTGGCATGTCTTTGTAAGTGAATTCCATATGCTTTTCATTGATCAGGCATTCAAGGTACTTCATCACGAAGACCCCACAGTCAAGTGAGTCTTCTTGCTACTGTGGGAACAATGGGTACTCCCGCTCACACTGTGACAGTTGGCTTCCTTTTTCTAGTGCCCCCCTGAAGAATTCGTGCACAATACCCACCTGTAGGAAAAAAACACAACTTTTATTAATTATTAATCAACAAACATCAATCCTTTCAACCCATTACTTAAGAGTTACTTTTTTCATCGCTTACCCATCTAATGAATTCTTTTTCTAACTTGCTATTTCCACTCATTGAGTTATAAGACTGGTGCGCTTCATCCCTGAAGCTTGCTTCATACAAGTGCCAGTGGTTGTCGTTGTTTAGTATGGGGAACACTGAGTCCATTGTGTCCCAATCTTTCAACGGAATGTTGAAGAGTGGAGATAGCATGTCAATCTTCTCCAGGGTGATGTTCTCAACTTCAAATGCCAGTTTCTGCTGCAAATGTAGAATTTAAAAATGCACATCTATAAGTTTCAACTTGTGTTTCTATTTTGTAATTTGATGTAATTTTGTATACCAAGTTTGCTTGTCTTACCAGAGCATAAGTGCTCATGCAGTGCCACATCAAACCCTTCTTCCTCCACTTGCTTGTGCTCGTCTTGAGCATCTGCACAAAGTAGTCCAGAACCTGAAAAAAAAACCACAAGTTTTTTCTTTAGCAATCCAAATTATTGTTTCAAATAGTTACACTACATTTTGGTTCTTATAGGTGATTGCGTCATTTGATCTTTGTATAATAGGGCAGCGAGGTCCTTCCCCATGCACCAAACATTATCGCTGAATTTCCACTCTTGTTTTGACATGCCAATCATTCATAGATGTAATACATATGAGTTAGATATTGAATAAGTAATGTTTTATTTTGCACAATTGACAAAATAACCAATTCTTACATTTCTTCGATATTGTCCATGAAGTGATGGACAATTTCTTTGGTTTCCTTTGTTTTGAAATGTTCAAAACCTATGAAATTTGTCAGCTTGTGTTGTCAACAACAAAGTGCATTCAATGTTAGAATCCATCTTCATTCCTATAGTCAATCTATCAATCGTATAGTTACTCTATCAATCATATAGTTACTTTTAATGTCGCATATTTACTCTATCAATCGTATAGTTACTCTTTATATTCTTACATTTACTCTACTATGTCACATAGTTACTCTACTAATTCAAATAGTTACTCTTTATGTTCATACAGATACTCAAGTACTGATATACTTAAAAATAAATCCAACCTTACCTTTTCCTCCCTCCTTTTTTTGATGTTATTTTCTATGCTCCCTATTATAGGCTCTGTCATCTTCTTTCTCTTTGTCAACTTTTTTCTGGGCTCTTCCTTCTTTCCTTCTTCTTCTTCGCTTGATTTCTTTGCTTGTTCCCTTTTTTCTTTTCCTTTTTCTTCTGCATCTCGTGCACATCTTGCTTGGGCAGAGCCATCAACAACTTTTTCTTTGTGCTTTTTCTCTGCAGCACCAGTTTGTTCATTAACACTCTCTTCTTCAGATCCTTTCTGTTCCACATACTTTCTTTTCAGCCTCAGCTTGCTTAGTTTTCTTGGTGTGTATTCCTTCTCCACACCTTCTATCTCTTCTTTGTCCGACATGTCCATATCCTTCTTTCGAAGCACCTCAGACCTGTCTTTGGGTTCATCAACATTTATTGAGGCAAACCCCTTAGTAAATTGTTTGAACCCACTTGCAGGTAACCGTGCTTTGTCACTTTCATCTCCCACCTTCCTCTTCAGAACTCTATTTTCTTCCTCTATTTCGGCTATTCATTTTTCTAGCCTCTTATTCTCCTTCTTCAGGTCACTAAATGCTTCAACAACTATCTTTGTGCAGATCTCCTTCTGCATCTTCAGCTCCTCCTCCAGTCGGTGGATTCTTCCCTCTAGGGTGGAGTTCTTAGTAGTTACTCCTTTGTCGATGATTGGCTTTACTGGCACCTTATCTGTCATTGGCTTACTTTTTACCCTTTTTTCTGCTAGGTAATAGGGCAAGTCATCTACTCTTCTTGCAGCTCGTCAATCATCTCCCTAATCCAGCTTCATCCTTTGACAAACCTGTCCAAATAAATCAAACAATGTGTCACAATTCAAACATATAGGATTATGTTGTATATTAGCTTTGTAACAAAGAAGAAATATCCTTACATCTCTAGGGTTTACAATCCCTATTTCCATCACTTTCTCGACTGGCGCATCCCACTTTTTTATCCTTGGCTTGGCATCAAGGAAGGTTGACTTTGCCATTTTCGTCATCTCATATGCCCAAACATGCATGTAACAAAGAAAAATATAATGCATAAGTAAATGCCCCTAGGCATCATTGTAACAATCTAGACAAAAATAAATTTGTTCACTTACGCATAGGCACATGACACACCCTTTCGTGTAGAGTGTGGTCTTTCCCTTCTCCCCTCTCCTCCTCAACTCAACATTCTCCTTCAACATCTTCATATTCTTGAAGATACCCCCATGAACCAGCTTTGCCCAATTCATTTGCCCTGTGGCAGTTACATCATCTAAGTAGTGCATGATGTAAATTGGGGTGCAATAGCTGGTATCTGGGAGTAGGAATGTTGCAAGCAAGTGCAACATCTACACCCGACACATGTTTTGATTGTCGGCAGGGTCGTCTGTCTTGGCATATTGTTGCCAAATATTTGCCAAGTTGTCCTTGTGCAGGACATCCTTCTCCTTCAACCTTTTTGAGGTCTCACCTTCATTGCCTTGTCTACTTGTTGCCTTAGTGAATTCTTGATAAATTGAGCTCACTATGCCAACGTTTTTCCTAGGTATGATATCCATACCTTTGCTAGGGATACCTAGGATTACCCCCACATCCTCAATTGTCATTCTTCTTTCCACTCCCTTTGCCAATAAGAATCTGTCATCCTCCACATATCTTGCTATTAAATCCTCCAAAAGTACTACGTCTACCGTAAGATTTGGCATCTTTATCATGTTTGCAAAGGTTGTTGACCTCATCATTCTAATCTAATTCTTTGTAAACACCATGTTATTGTTGATGGTGATGTAGCTCTTTATGTAGCATCTATGGTATATCCTTTTAATGCCAACTGCAAATATATGAAAAAGTACTCTTAGGTTTTTTGTTGCTTATTACTTTTTAGTCAGTCCAGTTACTCTTATGTTTTTCACAATTTACTATACATGGTAGGTTGATCACATTTTAAAGCTAACTGTTATTGTAATAGAAAATTTCTAAACTGTAAGTGTTATTAAGTGTCCTTTGAAAGTAACAGCAAATTAACACAATTATAAATTCATACAAGCTTACCTTCATCAGCCTTTGCTTTTCCCTTCTCCTTCCTCTTCCTTCTTTCCTCTTCTCCTTCCTGATCAGTAGCTTTTTCTTTATCCTTACTTGCATCAGTCTTTCCTTTTCCCTTCTCTTTCCTCTTCCTTCTTTCATCTTCTCCTTCCTCATCAGTAGCCTTTCCTTTCCCCTTCTACTTCCTTTTACCTTTTTGCACTTCTCCTTCATCAACAATAGCTTTTTCTTTCTCCTTGCTTGCTTCAGCCTTTTCTTTCCCCTTTTGTTTCCTTTTACTTCTTTGCAATTCTTCTTCATCAGTAGTAGCATTTTTGTAACATCCCTGACCTGGGTTATGAGTTAACCCTAGGAGTTTTGCCTAAATATGTGATTAAATCTTTGTGATTAACTCTAAGCATGTAATTAAGTTTCTCAGAAACATATATTTCAGTATTTGCTCCTTTTTATTTAAAGTTGTAGCATTGTTTTGTTATATAGGGACCTATGTGCAATTTACCCAGTTAAAAGGGTTAGCTTGCAATTTTCACATGTTGAGATGTTCCTCTGATGTTGAGACATCATGAGAATCTTTTTGGTAAAGTTTGAGGGATTTCCCAAGCTAGGGCACCAAGGTGCAGCTGTGGAAGCAATCCCGGTGCTTGAAACCCTAATTTGGGGTAAAATGCAATTTACCCAAATTAAGGGATGCAAATTGTGAAATATGTCATCTAATGTATCTTTTTAGACTCTTGCCATCATTAAGAGATAAAATTATGAGGGATTCACCTCAATTGAGTTATCAAGTTATGAAATATGCCTTGTGATTGAATAATCAGGGTATATGTGCAATATCTCTTTATGTATGTACTTTAGTATTAGATTGCTCTCCTTTACCTTCTTTTTCTAAGACCTTAAGAGAAGGTTTGG
Source organism: Alisma plantago-aquatica (assembly GCA_963693085.1). NCBI lineage: Eukaryota > Viridiplantae > Streptophyta > Magnoliopsida > Alismatales > Alismataceae > Alisma > Alisma plantago-aquatica. Next base: position 588,153,598 of record OY856413.1, on the reverse strand, counting down.
CCTTATAATAAAGAGGAAGGGACGATCAAGTAAAGAAGGAGGGACCTAGTTGGAATTATGGACAACTTATGAACTAAGGTTGAAAATCCTACCCCTAGTATATATACCCTCAACTTCTCTAAGCAAGGGAACTTGCCCTTCGTTCCCTTCACTGTTCCATTTCACCAAAGACGACCAAAGACTGCCTTGGAGCTAAGGAGGACGACCAAGGGTGCAAGGTAGGTTTGAACCTCTCTTCTTGCCTAATTCCATGGTTAGAACTCGAATTCAAGGTCAATTTGGTGACTAACTCATGAAACCCTATCTTTCTAGCCATCCCTTCTCGTTTTTCCTTGGAGTTTTCACCATTGGACAACCTGTGGGAACTCAAGGACTCCATTAGAGCTTGGATCTTGAAAGCTTGGAGCTCAAGGATCAAGCTTTAGGTGGGTTTTATAACTCTAAACCCATGCTTTACTATATACATCTCTTATATGCGGTTAGATGATAGCTCTTAATGTTTCCCTACTTTCCCTGCTATTTTTGCAAACAAATCCATGGGATATTCATACTGTTCTTAAGCTAGGAGATGAAGGTGTGATTTCCAAGAAAAACCCACCGCTTTTCACTTCCTTAAACGGTCTCACCAGCTTGCTCTCTCGGTCTCAAGACCGCGAGGTGAGCAAACGGTCTCGAGACCGCGACAGGGAAAACGGTCTCCAAGACCATTTGGCCCCGTTAACCGAGCGTGGACCGTATAAGGAATCTGTTCCTAATTATATAGGTTAATTACCCTCAAAATTTGGGAGGCTAACTCCAAAGGAATCGGGAGATATGACCTTTTTAAGTAACAACTTTAAATGAATTTATTCCTGATTCTCAAACGGTCTGAAATTACCATTTTGGGCAAACGGTCTCAAGACCGTGTAAGGTCGTTGACCAGGCGTTGACCGTATGATATTACTGTTCAAAATAATGTTAATTAACAACTCACCAAGTTTGATGGTCTAATTCCAAACGGGCTAAGAGTTGAAGGGTGAATACTAGGGCTAGCCCTAGGTGAAATCAGTACTGAAATTATGGTAACCTAATTAGGGTTTTTAGGGTTGATTGACCTAAACGGTCTCACGACCATTTAGGGGCCACCCAAACGGTCTCAAGACCGCGAGGGCAATAAACCAAGACCGTTTGAAGGTCTAGGGTCAAGTAAATTTACCAATTGAGGACCTAATTGCAAATAAGTTATCAATTTAATCAAGATTCTGTTTTGTGGATCAATCATGGTTCAACCCCTATCAAATCACCTTGGACTTTGATGAAATCTTGGGAAAATGGTCTCAAGGCCATGTGGGGTCCACCCACATGATCTAAAGACCGTTTGGGCCAAGTTTGGGCCCAATTGGAGCTCAATTGAAGGGTTCAACCTTGTGTTGGGTCACATTGTTGAGTGTTGATGGGTGAACATTGATAGACCCTAATTGAATCGGCTTCAACCCTAATTGGTCAACCATTGAGGGTCAATTGAATGAACAAGTGGTCAAGCATAATCTTAATTGACCCAATTCATAAGTGTCATCATAGTTTTGACCTTTTGAGGGCTTCAACATGAGTTGACATTATCGGGTGTATCATTGAATCTTGTTGATGGACCAAGTGGTTGAGACCATGTGAGCTCGCGGTCTCAAGGTCGAGAGGAGGCTCGCGGTCTCAAGGTCGTGAGGAGGCTCGCGGTCTCAAGGTCGTGAGAGGGCTCATGGTCTCAAGACCGCGAGGGGCCTCGCGGTCTTGGGGTCAAAGAAGGGCAAACAGTCTTCATGATCTTCGCGGTCTTAACCTCATTTGGGGTCTTCGCGGTCTTGAATCAATGAAGGGCCCGCGGTCTTGGAGGAGGAAGAGGCCTCGCGGTCCTGAGGTCAAAAGTGACCAAACGGTCTACACATCCTCGCGGTCCTAATGTCAATTGGTCAAAAGGTCAACTCAACCAATGGGTCTCAAATCGATTGAGGGTTGATGGTTGAGATCAATCAAGATAATTCAAGGTTGACTTCTTTCAATCGATTGATGATATAAATGGTTCAATGTTGCCCTAATCAAACCCTAATGATAACCTAGGATATTAAGGGGTTAATGGACTAAGGTTTTGACCATGATGATGATCAATGGGGTGAATTACCAAAATACCCTTTAAGGGTAAATTAAGTAATACCTTGATCAAATCAAACCCTAATCACATGATGGTGATGTTTTGGGCTATGTTAGCCTATGATGACTTAATCCAACCTGATTTAGAGTGATGTTGACATCACCTAACATTATGATGAGAGAGAAAATACTTCTAGAGAGAGAAGGTACTTCTAGAGAGAAAAAGTACCCTTTTTAGGTGAAAACTCAATTAAAGCATCTCCAATGCACAGGAAGGAGCATAATTAGGGTATGATCCACCTGTGTGAGAACATAGAAACCCTAATTATGATAAATGATGAACCTTTAACTAATCTAAGAGCATCAATGAAGATGTTACTCATATATGATGATGTTATGAGTTCAATTCACCTTAATGTGAATAGTAAACCCTAATTCAAGGGTGATGACATGTAATGTGAATAGTAAACCCTAATTCAAAGGTGATGACATGTAATGTGAATAGTAAACCCTAATTCAAGGGTGATGACATGTAATGTGAATAGTAAACCCTAATTCAAAGGTGATGACATGTAATGTGAATAGTAAACCCTAATTCAAGGATAATGGCATGCTTGTGAGTATTAAACTCTATTTGATGTGAATTAGATATTTAACTCTTAGGACAAGAGTAGGAAGTATATTCCTTATTTTTGTATTACCTTTATCAGTTGTATTAACCATGCAGGTTCTGATATGAAGGTAATCATATCCAGGTATGAATGTTGATGTTATATTCATTAAAGGTATGTTGTTAGCCTTATGAATAAGTAAGGTAATCTGATGCCTTGTCAGTGGCATCCTATGCTGATAATGGGCTGTGAGAGCCATGAATACCATCAAGGTCATGCCTTAGAGATGACTTGTGATGAGGATAATGAGAAATGATGATTGATATGAGTTAGGTCTGTTACATTTAGTATTTTTCTTTTATAGCTTCTATGCTACTGTTATTGTTTAGAGAACAATGTATGTTGTTAAAGAATACTGAATGTACCTAACTAATCAAGTATAATGTAGAGCCCTGATCATAGATCCATCATTGTCATAGATTAAGTGATGGTGAAACAGGTTTTCCTCAGGGAACTCCTGGAGCACATACTTTTGAGTATGTGGGGTACATGGATGTGTAGAACCTTACATCCTAGTGTAGGAAAGTGATGTAGATGTGTAATCCATCCATCCTTCACTATAATTCCATACCGTATCAGTGGTAGGTAAACATGAAACCTCCTGATGACGAAGAAAGCACAGATATCCGTATCAGTGGTAGGTAAATATGAAACCTCCTGATGACGAAGAGAGTACAGAACGCCACTGTGACTCTAGAATAGCGAAGGACCAGTTTACCCTGGTGAGCTATAGTAGTAGAGACACGAGATGTCCTACAAGTGATCCTCTTACTGACTAAGGAAGGTGAAGGTCATGAGAATCTGGCTCTCTTAATGACCTATGTATGATACTGATGTGACTTCTCAGCGATCAGTTGGAGTATGAGTGGTATGCCTCATCTCCACAGGGCATAATGTTGTTTGTAAAACATAATCAACCATGTAGTATAACTTGTTAGAGATGACTCCAAGTTAGTTGATTGATGTTACATTGCAATAATGTTTATATTCTCCATATCTCCTAAAATTGTAGAGATCTTGTTATACCTGCAACTGTTATAGAGTACTTTGAAGGCTTTACTGCTTAAGATATTCTTTGATGTTATAATAAAGCTTCTGGCGAAGAGTTATAACTCTCGCTGGGACAATTATGTATAATTGTCTCACCCCGTAGACTTCAACTTTTTAGGTGGACGTCGGAGACGAAGGAACCAGCCTACAGGTGATCAGTCTCAGCAGCAGCAGCACCATGGGCAGCAGTAATCTCAGGTGGAGATTGTCCTGCCATGTGGTGTAGTTAGAGTCAGTCCTATGTGTCCTCTGTACTCTCAGGTCTTGGAGTCTTTTGCATAGTGATCTTGAGATTTTGTATCTGGATGTATATAATTACTCAAGAAGTAATTATCCTGAGATGTAAACAGTTTATCTCTCTTTATGAAAGAAGTTTTTATGGATCCAAGTTCTTATCTCGAAAAGTTTTAATTTCCCGTGATTTTTGTCTTCCGCTGATTACCGATTCGCTTCCGCTAAGTTTTAATCGTGTTTATGTCATGGTTTGGAGATCAGAGCCCACAACTAGTGGTATCAGAGCTCTAGGTCAGTTGAGTCTACAGAGGCATAGGACTTAGGATGTCGAGTCTACCTTTAGTACTCCTTCCTTATCTAATAGAATCTTCTGCTCCTCAGGAGAAGAAGATACATAAGAATGTCAGAACATCACGATGAGTACGTGGCAGAGAGTAGTGCTAGTGCACCTCGAGGCGGTGCAAGAGTTTCGAGAATAGAACAACATGCACCTGAGTTACCAAGAGAGCCACCCCAGTTCGACCCAGCTGACATGAGTAATCCAGCTGTACAGACGATGTTCGGGCAGTTCATGACTGCCATGACACACATAACCGATAGGATGCCCATTCCTGCACCTGGGGCACCTGTCCAGCCTGAAGCACAAGGTATCAGTAAGACATTCGAACGACTTTGTCGTGTCGGAGCTACCGAGTACTTCGGGACTGCCGACCCTGCAGATGCTGACTTATGGTTGACAGATTTGGAGAAGGCTTTCAGGATTCTTATGATTCCGGAAGCTGAGAAGGTTAGACATGCTGTCTATCTTCTCAAAGGCAGTGCTGGTCACTGGTGGAACATGGAAGAGCAGAAGAGGCATGGAGTAGAGTTCTCATGGGAAGAGTTTCGTCAAGAATTTATCAAAAGATATTTTCCAAAGACCTTCCTAGATGAGAAGATCTCTCAGTTCGAGAAACTAAGGCAGGGTATGATGAACATTAGCGAATATGAAGCTAAGTTCATGGAGTTGCTGCGGTTTTGTCCGCACATGGCTGCTACGGATGAGGAAAGAATCAGAAGATTCGAGAAGGGTTTGAATTCTGATATGTCAACCCCTGTATCTACCTTAGAGAACTGAGAGAGATTCTCTACCTTCGTGGAGTCAGTCCGAAGGATAGAGAGATCTGTAGTTGAGAAAAGACAAACCCATAAAAGATATCCACAGTTCCAGGGTTCTTCATCTAGGGATTCCAAGAAACCTAGATTTTCTGCACCTAACCCTCCACCACCCAGATCGAGTTTTCAAACTCAATGGACACCAAGCAGAGGTAGAGGACGGAGTCAACCGCTTCAAGGGACGCACAGTTCTGCATCAGTGTCAGTCACTGGACCACCCAGACCACAACAACAAGAGAGGAGTTGCTACAACTGTGGTAAGGTGGGACACTTGATGAAAGATTGCCGTTCTAGGCCTGTCAGTGTGACACAACAACCTCTGAGACAGAATCAATAGGGATCTCAGAATAGACAACATCAAGGAGCATCTCGAGGACGTGGACAAGCGTCTCAAGCTGGATCATCAGCACCACCTCAACACCAGGCGACTGTGAGGTTCTATGCTATGAACCCACCTGAGGCAGTGGTCAATCCACGGGTAGTGGCAGGTCAGATGAAACTTTTATATTATGATATGTCTACATCCTGTGTTGTATCCGTTCTGATTGATCCGGGTGCTACACACTCTTTCATCACTCGTGAAGTGATTTGTAACTGCAATATGACTGTTAGTCATAGGACATATAGTTTGTTGTTAGATACTCCGTTGAGTGGGTCTGCCATTTTGCAGGAGGTATGTTCTCCCTGCATCCTCTTCTTTTCTGATCATCGCATTCAAGTGGATCTTATACCACTTGATATGTAGGGATTTGATATAATCCTCGGGATGGATACCTTAGAAAGGTATAGAGTTGTCTTGGACTGTGAGTCCAAGTTGGCTGTGTTTGCTGATGAAAGCAACACATGGATCTTTCAAGGAGAAAGAAAGATTCTGCCCACCTGTCTTGTATCAGCTATGGTTGCTGATAAGCTGTTGAGGCAAGGATGTTATGCATTCTTAGCCCATGTGGTAGATGTTACCAAGGAAAGTTCCAATCCTGCCAAAGTCCCTATAGCCAGGGAATTTGAAGATGTGTTTCCTAAAGAACTTCCTGGTATACCACCACCTCGGGAGATTGATTTTGAAATCAATCTGATCCCAGATACAAAACCCATAGCTCAAACTACGTATAGGATGGCCCCTGCCGAGATGGCAGAACTCAAGAAACAACTTCAAGAGTTACTTGAGAGAGGTTTTATCAGACCGAGTACTTCACCTTGGGGTGCTCCGGTCTTGTTTGTTAAAAAGAAAGATGGGTCAATGCGGTTGTGCATCGACTACAGACAACTCAATAAAGTAACAATAAAGAATAAGTACCCTCTGCCGAGGATTGATGATCTCTTTGACCAGTTGCGTGGTGCAACAGTCTTTTCAAAAATAGACTTGAGGTCTGGATATCATCAACTCCGCATTAAGGATAGTGACATATCCAAGTCCGCCTTTAGGACAAGATATGGTCACTATGAGTTCACGGTTATGTCGTTTGGACTAACCAATGCACCAGCTGCATTCATGGAACTCATGAATAGAGTTTTTCGATCTTTCCTTGATCAGTGTGTTGTTGTCTTCATAGATGACATACTGATTTATAGTAAGGATGCTCAGCAGCATGAGCAGCATCTTCGCCAAGCTTTGACCTTGCTAATAGAACATAAGCTATACGCTAAGTTTAGCAAGTGTGAGTTCTGGCTGCCGGAGGTATCTTTTCTTGGACATGTGATATCCGCCTCGGGAATTCGTGTTGACCCTACAAAGGTAGAATCTGTTCTACAATGGGAACAACCAAAGACACCGACGGAGATTCGAAGTTTCTTGGGGTTAGTTGGCTATTCTCAAAGGTTCATTAAGAACTTTAGTTCTATAGCTTTACCTTTGACCAAGTTAACCCGGAAAGATGTTCCTTTTTCTTGGAGTGATAAGTGTCAACAATCTTTCCAGTTGCTGAAGGAGAGGTTGACAAGTGCACCTGTGCTAGTGCTACCTAAACAAGGAAAAGGATATGTAGTCTTCAGTGATGCTTCCAAAAATGGACTAGGATGTGTGTTGATGCAGGATAAACAAGTGATTTCTTTTGCTTCCCGACAGCTTAAGAAACACGAGGAGAATTATCCAACACACGATCTGGAGTTAGCTGATGTGGTTCATGCTTTGAAGATCTGGAGGCATTATCTCTACGGAGAGACATTCCAGATTTTCACAGACCACAAGAACCTTAAGTATATCTTCTCTCAGCATGAGCTCAACATGAGGCAACATCGCTGGATGGAGTTAATCAAGGACTATGACTATATAATTGATTACCATCCAGGCAAGGCTAATGTTGTTGCAGATGCCTTGAGTAGGAAATCAACAACATCAACCATGAATAGAGCACAACTAAACTCTTTAGTATGCTCTAGGAGAGATATGCTTATCTCTTTAAGGCAAGACAATGTACAATTGAAGGTGTCATTGTTAGCCGGTTTGTTAGCTGAGATGCATATTAAACCTACCCTAAGGGAGCAGATTAAAGAGGCACAGCTAGGTGATGCTGCAGTTCAGCAGATTAGATCCGAGTATGAAAATGAGAAGCAAGATGGTTTTCATGACTCAGAAGACCAAGTAGCTTGTTATAATGGAAGGATGATAGTGTCAGATGTGGACAACTTGAGGAAGTTAGTCCTCGAAGAAGCCCATTCTTCCATGTATGCTATGCATCCAGGGAGCACCAAGATGTATCGGAATTTGAAAGATCTGTATTGGTGGCCTGGGATGAAAAAGGACGTTGCAGAGTTTGTTCTGAGGTGTCCTGTGTGTCAGCAAGTTAAGGCTGAACACCAGAAGCCTGCAGGGACAATGCAACCTTTACCCATACCACAGTGGAAGTGGGACCATGTGACCATGGACTTTGTTGTTGGCCTACCCAGGACAAGCAAAGGACATGATTCCATTTGGGTAATTGTTGATAGGTTGACTAAGACAACACATTTCTTACCTGTCAAAGAAACCTATTCTGCTGAAAGGTTATCAGAGTTGTATGTTAAATAGATAGTGCGTTTGCACGGAGTTCCTGTCACAATAGTTTCTGACAGAGGTCCTCAGTTTACAAGTCATTTTTGGGAACAGTTACACCAAGCCTTAGGCACCAAGCTAAGGTTTAGTACGGCCTTTCATCCACAGACTGATGGACAGTCGGAAAGGACCATACAAACCTTAGAAGATCTGTTGAGAGCATGTGTTCTCCAGTTCACCGGAAGTTGGGATCTACACCTAAGCTTGATAGAGTTTGCCTATAACAATAGCTATCAGCATAGTATTGATATGGCACCTTATGAAGCCTTATATGGTAGACGTTGTAGATCACCCTTGTGTTGGTTTGAGACTGGTGAGCACCAGTTGTTAGGTCCTGACCTGGTGCAGCAAACCACAGAAAAAATTAAAGTAATACAACATAAGATTAAGACTGCTCAGGATAGGCAGAAATCTTATGCTGACAAACGTCGTAGACCCTTAGAGTTCCAGGTTGGAGACAGAGTGTATCTCAAGGTCTCACCTTGGAAAGGGGTCCTTCGTTTTGGAAGGAAAGGGAAGTTAGCTCCTAGATATATGGGGCCTTATCCAATCATCGAACGGATTGGAAAGGTAGCATATAGACTAGAGCTACCACCTGAGTTACAGCGGTTACATCCTGTGTTTCACATTTCTATGTTGAAGAAATGTCACCCGGACACCGAGACAGTTCTACAACCTATGGAGGTAGAATTGAATGATGACATATCCTATGAGGAGGGACCAGTGTCAATCCTTGATAAACGAATTAAAAAGTTAAAGAAGAAAGATATAAGTCTTGTGAAAGTCCTCTGGAACCATCGTGGTGTTGAAGAAGCCACTTGGGAGTTAGACGATGAGATGAGAAGGAAGTATCATGCCCTTTTCTCTTGATATGTCTTATCGATTTCGGGGACGAAATCCTTGTAAGGGGTGGATAATTTGTAACATCCCTGACCTGGGTTATGATTTAACCCTAGGTGTTTTGCCTAAATATGTGATTAAATCTTTGTGATTAACTCTGAGCATGTAATTAAGTTTCTCAGAAACATATATTTCAGTATTTGCTCCTTTTTATTTAAAGTTGTAGCATTGTTTTGTTATACAGGGACCTATGTGCAATTTACCCAGTTAAAAGGGTTAGCTTGCAATTTGCACATGTTGAGATGTTCCTCTGATGTTGAGACATCATGAGAATCTTTTTGGTAAAGTTTGAGGGATTTCCCAAGCTAGGGCACCAAGGTGCAGCTGTGGAAGCAATCCTGGTGCTTGAAACCCTAATTTGGGGTAAAATGCAATTTACCCAAATTAAGGGATGCAAATTGTGAAATATGTCATCTAATGTATCTTTTTAGACTCTTGCCATCATTAAGAGAAGAAATGATGAGGGAGTCACCTCAATTGAGTTATCAAGTTATGAAATATGCCTTGTGATTGAATAATCAGGGTATATGTGCAATATCTCTTTATGTATGTACTTTAGTATTAGATTGCTCTCCTTTACCTTCTTTTTCTAAGACCTTAAGAGAAGGTTTGGCCTTAGAATAAAGAGGAAGGGACGATCAAGTAAAGAAGGAGGGACCTAGTTGGAATTATGGACAACTTATGAACTAAGGTTGAAAATCCTACCCCTAGTATATATACCCTCAACTTCTCTAAGAAAGGGAACTTGCCCTTCGTTCCCTTCACTGTTCCATTTCACCAAAGACGACCAAAGACTGCCTTGGAGCTAAGGAGGACGACCAAGGGTGCAAGGTAGGTTTGAACCTCTCTTCTTGCCTAATTCCATGGTTAGAACTCGAATTCAAGGTCAATTTGGTGACTAACTCATGAAAGCCTATCTTTCTAGCCATCACTTCTCGTTTTTCCTTGGAGTTTTCACAATTGGACAACCTGTGGGAACTCAAGGACGCCATTAGAGCTTGGATCTTGAAAGCTTGGAGCTCAAGGAGCAAGCTTTAGGCGGGTTTTATAACTCTAAACCCATGCTTTACTATATACATCTCTTATATGCGGTTAGATGATAGCTCTTAATGTTTCCCTACTTTCCCTGCTATTTTTGCAAACAAATCCATGGGATATTCATACTGTTCTTAAGATAGGAGATGAAGGCGTGATTTCCAAGAAAAACCCACCGCTTTTCACTTCCTTAAACGGTCTCACCAGCTTGCTCTCTCGGTCTCAAGACCGCGAGGTGAGCAAACGGTCTCGAGACCGCGACAGGGAAAACGGTCTCCAAGACCGTTTGGCCCCGTTGACCGAGCGTGGACCGTATAAGGAATATGTTTCTAATTATATAGGTTAATTACCATCAAAATTTGGGAGGCTAACTCCAAAGGAATCGGGAGATATGACCTTTTTAAGTAACAACTTTAAATGAATTTATTCTTGATTCTCAAACGGTCTGAAATTTCCTTTTTGGGCAAACGGTCTCAAGACCGTGTAAGGTCGTTTACCAGGCATTGACCATATGATATTACTGTTCAAAATAATTTTAATTAACAACTCACCAAGTTTGATGGTCTAATTCCAAACGTGCTAAGAGTTGAAGGGTGAATACTAGGGCTAACCCTAGGTGAAATCAGTACTGAAATTATGGTAACCTAATTAGGGTTTTTAGGGTTGATTGACCTAAACGGTCTCAAGACCGTTTAGGGGCCACCCAAACGGTCTCAAGACCGCGAGGGAAATCAACCAAGACCGTTTGAAGGTCTAGGGTCAAGTAAATTGACCAATTGAGGACCAAATTGCAAATAAGTTATCAATTTAATCAAGATTCTGTTTTGTGGATCAATCATGGTTCAACCCCTATCAAATCACCTTGGACTTTGATGAAATCTTGGGAAAATGGTCTCAAGGCCATGTGGGGTCCACCCACATGATCTCAAGACCGTTTGGGCCAAGTTTGAGCCCAATTGGAGCTCAATTGAAGGGTTCAACCTTGTGTTGGGTCACATTGTTGAGTGTTGATGGGTGAACATTGATAGACCCTAATTGAATCGGCTTCAACCCTAATTGGTCAACCATTGAGGGTCAATTGAATGACCAAGTGGTCAAGAATAATCTTAATTGACCCAATTCATAAGTGGTCATCATAGTTTTGACCTTTTGAGGGCTTCTACATGAGTTGACATTATCGGGTGTATCATTGAATCTTGTTGATGGACCAAGTGGTTGAGACCATGTGAGCTCGCGGTCTCAAGGTTGAGAGGAGGCTCGCGGTCTCAAGGTCATGAGGAGGCTCGCGGTCTCAAGGTCGTGAGAGGGCTCACGGTCTCAAGACCGCGAGGGGCCTCGCGGTCTTGGGGTCAAAGAAGGGCAAACGGTCTTCATGATCTTCGCGGTCTTAACCTCATTTGGGGTCTTCGCGGTCTTGAATCAATGAAGGGCTTGCAGTCTTGGAGGAGGAAGAGGCCTCGCGGTCCTGAGGTCAAAAGTGACCAAACGGTCTACACATCCTCGCGGTCCTAATGTCAATTGGTCAAAAGGTCAACTCAACCAATGGGTCTCAAATCGATTGAGGGTTGATGGTTGAGATCAATCAAGATAATTCAAGGTTGACTTCTTTCAATCGATTGATGATATAAATGGTTCAATGTTGCCCTAATCAAACCCTAATGATAACCTAGGATATTAAGGGGTTAATGGACTAAGGTTTTGACCATGATGATGATCAATGGGGTGAATTACCAAAATACCCTTTAAGGGTAAATTAAGTAATACCTTGATCAAATCAAACCCTAATCACATGATGGTGATGTTTTGGGCTATGTTAGCCTATGATGACTTAATCCAACCTGATTTAGAGTGATGTTGACATCACCTAACATTATGATGAGAGAGAAAATATTTCTAGAGAGAGAAGGTACTTCTAGAGAGAAAAAGTACCCTTTTTAGGTGAAAACTCAATTAAAGCATCTCCAATGCACAGGAAGGAGCATAATTAGGGTATGATCCACCTGTGTGAGAACATAGAAACCCTAATTATGATAAATGATGAACCTTTAACTAATCTAAGAGCATCAATGAAGATGTTACTCATATATGATGATGTTATGAGTTCAATTCACCTTAATGTGAATAGTAAACCCTAATTCAAGGGTGATGACATGTAATGTGAATAGTAAACCCTAATTCAAAGGTGATGACATGTAATGTGAATAGTAAACCCTAATTCAAGGGTGATGACATGTAATGTGAATAGTAAACCCTAATTCAAAGGTGATGACATGTAATGTGAATAGTAAACCCTAATTCAAGGGTGATGACATGTAATGTGAATACTAAACCCTAATTCAAAGGTGATGACATGTAATGTGAATAGTAAACCCTAATTCAAGGATAATGGCATGCTTGTGAGTATTAAACTCTATTTGATGTGAATTAGAGATTTAACTCTTAGGACAAGAGTAGGAAGTATATTCCTTATTTTTGTATTACCTTTATCAGTTGTATTAACCATGCAGGTTCTGATATGAAGGTAATCATATCCAGGTATGGATGTTGATGTTATATTCATTAAAGGCATGTTGTTAGCCTTATGAATAAGTAAGGTAATTTGATGCCTTGTCAGTGGCATCCTATGCTGATAATGGGCTGTGAGAGCCATGAATACCATCAAGGTCATGCCTTAGAGATGACTTGTGATGAGGATAATGAGAAATGATGATTGATATGAGTTAGGCCTGTTACATTTAGCATTTTTCTTTTATAGCTGCTATGCTACTGTTATTGTTTGGAGAACAATGTATGCTATTAAAGAATACTGAATGTACCTAACTAATCAAGTATAATGTAGAGCCCTGATCATAGATCCATCATTGTCAGATATTAAGTGATGGTGAAACAGGTTTTCCTCAGGGAACTCCTGGAGCACATACTTTTGAGTATGTGGGGTACATGGATGTGTAGAACCTTACATCCTAGTGTAGGAAAGTGATGTAGATGTGTAATCCATCCATCCTTCACTATAATTCCATACCGTATCAGTGGTAGGTAAACATGAAACCTCCTGATGACGAAGAAAGCACAGATATCCGTATCAGTGGTAGGTAAATATGAAACCTCCTGATGACGAAGAGAGTACAGAACGCCACTGTGACTCTAGAATAGCGAAGGACCAGTTTACCCTGGTGAGCTATAGTAGTAGAGACACGAGATGTCCTACAAGTGATCCTCTTACTGACTGAGGAAGGTGAAGGTCATGAGAATCCGGCTCTCTTAATGACCTATGTATGATACTGATGTGACTTTTCAACGATCAGTTGGAGTATGAGTGGTATGCCTCATCTCCACAGGGCATAATGTTGTTTGTAAAACATAATCAACCATGTAGTATAGCTTGTTAGAGATGACTCCAAGTTAGTTGATTGATGTTACATTGCAATAATGTTTTTATTCTCCATATCTCCTAAAATTGTAGAGATCTTATTATACCTGCAACTGTTATAGAGTACTTTGAAGGCTTTACTGCTTAAGATATTCTTTGATGTTATAATAAATCTTATGGCGAAGAGTTATAACTCTCGCTGGGACAATTATGCATAATTGTCTCACCCCGTAGACTTCAACTTTTTAGGTGGACGTCGGAGACGAAGGAACCAGCCTACAGGTGATCAGTCTCAGCAGCAGCAGCACCAGGGGCAGCAGTAATCTCAGGTGGAGATTGTCCTGCCATGTGGTGTAGTTAGAGTCAGTCCTATGTGTCCTCTGTACTCTCAGGTCTTGGAGTCTTTTGCATAGTGATCTTGAGATTTTGTATCTGGATGTATATAATTACTCAAGAAGTAATTATCCTGAGATGTAAATAGTTTATCTCTCTTTATGAAAGAAGTTTTTATGGATCCAAGTTCTTATCTCGAAAAGTTTTAATTTCCCGTGATTTTGTCTTCCGCTGATTACCGATTTGCTTCCGCTAAGTTTTAATCGTGTTTATGTCATGGTTTGGAGATCAGAGCCCATAATTTTCTTCCCCATTCCTTTGCATATATTCTTTTGTATTGTCATCAGACACTATCCTATCTTCTCCTGCATACAAACATAGTTACTCGAAAATTGTACTCTTTAGTTTAACAAAATATACTTTCCAATTTAACTGCTATATCTAGTGTACGAGTTACTTTTTCTTATGAAATAGTTACTCTAGCCTATCGTTTAGTTACTCCAATGTTCCTGCAGTTACTCTAGGCATTGTTGAGTTACTCTACTTGTCATACCAGTTGCTCTTTTACCATACATTGTTACTTTATAGTCGAAATCATTTATTTATGTTTCTTTGTAATGTACATGCAAACATAAATTACCTCATCATTCTTCATTCTCTGCTTCATCACACGGAGGTTCTTTAATCCCAGTACCTTCTTTACTGACATTCCCTTTCTTTGCTAAATATGGTCTCTTCGGAGGAGTTGCAACCCCTTCTTTCTTCCCTCTCACAGTCCTCGGAGGAGTTGTAGCCCCTTCTTTCTCCCCTTCCGCAGCCGACGCTTTTGCCGCTTCATCTGGTTGTTTTGCCATCGGCTCGTCGACTTCGTAGTGTTTCAATAGGAAGTCGTCTTTGTCTTCAGTTACGGTCTTAAGATTCTTTCTCCATGGTGGCATTATTGTGCTCTTCCGCGATGACTTCTTCGTCCTCACCATGTCTGAAGAGCGGAGCAGTTGCGCTATAGAATCGAGATGCAGCGAAAGAGAAGAGAACAGAGATGGAGAAGTGAAGCGAATGGAGACCGATATTCTGCCAATGACGGAGTAACTGGAGTCTGGGGGGGGTTGGGGGGTGGGGGTTGGCCGGACTACGGTGGTTTCAGTGAAAATTGAGTAATCGCACAGAGCAGTGAGGAACTGAATAATCGATTCGGGGTTTTTTTCGCCTTCTGGCTTTCCGCTTGTTTTCTCGCCAACTTCTGCTCTTTTTTCATTTTGAATTATTTACCACTCTGCCACCGCGTCATTGTGACGGGTAGCTTCTTTTGGTTACCCGCGTGGGCAACAAAGATCACCTCTGTCTCTATATATATATCTATATATATAATATGATTGGAAAGGCGCACTCGGGATAGAAATGTACACCCAAATATTATTGTAGTACATTTGTATATGCTACTATTAATAAACTTGGTGTACTTGTACACACATAAATATAAAGGCAAGATATAGTTTTAGTCAGCATCAATTTGATTCAAATAAAGAGGATGAGATCATCCAAATATTTTATACAAATAAGCTAGAAGACCTTCAGTCATAATATCTCATGGAATTAGTATCAAATTGGGAAATAATATCAAGAAGATAGAATTTTCAAATAGTTTCGATAATGTTGAAGGATTAATCAAGTGATGCCTCATATGGGAACAATTTTTGTGGTTATATTAGTAATGCCTAGATAATCAAGAAGATGCACATACCTCATATTCTTATCTAATAGTCCAAAATCAACACCCTAGGTCCAATCCAAGGTTTGAAACACCAACAATCGTGAAAAGATCACCATATAAATTATTTCATGAGATTACAAGGCTTTAATGGCTTTTACAAGGAACTTGAATAAAAAGTGTGTGCCCTGATAAGGGAGAAAGTAAGAAGCCATGTCCTATTAGATATGTGGAGGAAATTACACATAAATGTGACACAAAGTGCACAACAAGAAAACTTGTTATGGAATATTTAGTGATTTCTATGTGTGTGAAGGTCATGAAGAGGTGTCTATATATAACTATTATGCTTGAATAGCAAGAAACTTATATATTTTTGTTTACTAGAGAAAATACGTAATGTATTGAAAAGGGGAAGACCAATTGAAGAAGGTATAAAATTGGAAATGAAAACTTATATATTTTTGTTTACTAGAGAAAATACGTAATGTATTGAAAAGGGGAAGACCAATTGAAGAAGGTATAAAATTGGAAATGAAAATAATCATAAAATTAAAAGGAAAGTTTTATGACTCAATGAAGAAAACACAAATAACAAGGAGAAAGAGTAAATGAATTTATAATAACCATTAAATCTTAAAAAACAAACTAGAAGTATAAAGAAGTGAAGCACATAGTCAAAGATAATAAAAATAATATATATAATATTTTTAAGTATTGTTAGTTGAGGAAAATGTTTTTCCTACATTTGTTTCTCAGTACAAAACTCAAAATGGTAGGATCGTAGTGAGAGGAAAAACAATTGAGAGAAAATTAATATGAATAAATATTATCTATCTGTAAGGAGAAAAGTTAAGCAATCGTTAACTCATAACTTCAAATAATAAATATAAAAAATGCCATTTCCCTTCTATTTCCTTACATCTATATTTTATAATATATTTCTATTGTTTAATAGCTTGGTCACAAAAATATTAACTACTACATTTAATATAAAGAGACTTCTAATATTTCATTGTATAGTTATTTACTCAATATAAACATGTGTAATAATTTAATGTACAATGTGTAAGATATACTTATTGAATTCCTCTTCCATCATCCATTTATCAACCTCTTATATACATTTACTCATCTCATTACATAGTAATTTTCTCACAATATTTCTCTTCTCAACTTCCGAGTCACTAAAACATGTATAATAATTTTATTTCAATAAAAGGCATATATTTAATTAATATTAAGTAATCTTTAAAAAATTTAATTTGAGAGAATCATGTATATTGCTAATATATATTTCATTAATTATTATGGAGGATATATGTGCTAATAAATTTATATATCTTAAACTAATTATTATAGACACATGAATTTCAGATTTAAAGGGTTAAAACATTATCTATGAAACTATTTTCCTTTTTCCTATGTTGTTAACGATTTTAGGAGGTAATAGAGAAGTTTACTAAGGATATCATTTAATCAAGGTGGTGATTATTTATTATTTAGGTTAAGTAATTGATTATATACATTTGAGAATGTTTATTTGTTTCCAAACAAGTATATAACTGATTTAAACTATTTGTTTCTTTTATGACATGCTAACGTGATTGTTTTCATTTATCTATTTATTTCAAATATTGAGGAGAGAGAATGAGCTCTTTATAGTTTGTTCTAATTTATTAAAGTATGTAGTGTTTCACATTATCTCGGTTTATATTTCTATAACACATATTGTATTTGGAAAGTAAATTCACTTTAAGATTTTCCACAATGATAAATTTTAAATAGATTATCATACATGTACAACATTGTTCCCCTTAATGTTATACCACAATCTCTTTATTATTACTTGGCCTCAATTATATACATATAATCCATACAAATTATCTTATTCTTCTTATGTAATATATGTTTAGATGTTCTTTTTGCAAAATGAATACTTAGAAAATATTATTTATATAGATCCTTATATATTATGACACATTAATGGATTTAGTGCACATTAGGATAACATCCTATTGAAAGAAAATTATCTATTGGACTTGTTTTAGTTTCAACCATGCTTCAATGATTTCAAGGATAAGTAGATCTAGATTTTGGTATGTTACATTAAATCCCATGTCTTACACAATATTTCTCAATGTTGTATGAGTTAGTTATTTCTCAAAAATATTTTTTTTTGGACTGTCATTTTTGTAAAACAAACAACATGAGTTAGAAATAACAATTCATATCCAATTCTCCTTCCCATATGTTGTACCAAACGCAACCTCAAGGTTTGGTGGGGGCACTGGCCTCACGTTTGAGGAATTCTAGATTTGACAACAACTCTTGATGTGTTAGACAGACAGCCTTGTGAAAAACATGACATCCCTTGGGCCCCACTACTTCTGGTTGGAAAGCTAACTAGCGAAATGTAACAATCTGCTACTTGGCAACTCACATAACACTGTGATACCTGCTTCCCCTAGATGGAAGTTGCCTTTGTAACGAGGGTTGTTCGCTAAATCTGACCCACTATAGTCGAGGATAGTTTCATAATCACATATACTCTCATATTAGGATAAGGCGAGAAACATATAAAATTTGGATCCAAGTCTAGACAATTTGCTTTCCCATTCTCCTTTTCTTGTTACAAAAATAATGATATCTTTGATTAAATATTTCTAGTTGCAATTTTTGTTTGTTTGTAACATGATGAATATATTTATATACTTTTAATAGCAATGACAAAGAAATAGTCATAAAAAGCCCAATGAAAGTTTAAATTGCACTCAAATTCATAATACAAAAAGTCTTTGTTCATGAATCCCAAAAAGTAAATGGACAAAGAAAATGTAGAAATAATCAGGAAGAAGTCTGAGACGAATGGGGGAATGATTTAATAATGATCCCAAACCAAGTTGCTCTTTCTCAAGAAAAAAGTTTTTCACTTTAAGCACGAAATAGCGTCTGATTCCCACACCCATCTACGCGTGAACCGTGCGGTTTGCATCCAACCGCTGATGCTGCGAACAGAAAAATGACTCCTGTCCGTCAGTCTGCTGCCATGCCACCGCTAGCTGATAACGACGAGACCGATGGCTGCGACTACAGTCATAACACCTCCACTTGGGCGCAGCTCCTCGTCAGATCGCAGCAGAGTCAGTGGGGACGGAAGGCTGCGTGAGCGGTTGCGCGGGGGGAGCATTTGGGGATGAACTGGAGCCCTAATCTAGCCCCTCTCCAAAAGGCTTGGAGGGGGAAGGTTCAGAAGCGAGTTGTTGGGGGGAAGTCCTAGCAGCCGCCAGCCTCCCGTGGTTCTTCACTGCTGCTGGTGAGTTCCGCGGGATAAATCGTAATCTCCTCTCATGATTGTGGGTGATGTTTTTTAGCATCAAGGTTATTTTCCCGTACCATGTAAATTGCTGACCTCTGCCGTTGGAACTCCTGAGCTCTAGTGCCGGATCATTTTCTCAGACTGTGTTCCGTAACGTGTACTAAAATATCGTTCTCTCCGTACATACCTGCACCGCTTCACGCCGTCCCCCTAATTTTTGGTTATCACCAGAACACTGTTGACACTTTCATTTGCGGTTTTGTTTTCGGAGTGGCGTCTGCCCGGAGTCGTGCCATTTGTCTTTATCTTCTAGATTAGGTGGCCAGTTTGTCTCATGACTTCTGTTTATTTCTCTATACGAAGTTTGTTTACTTGATGTTAGGTTCTTGTTATTATGAGCGGATCGGTGTTTTCCACACTTTTATCTTTTCTCTTACATGATGCAACTCTTCAGACCTGTATTATCTCTTTCATGCATAGATTTTTTTATAAGCTCTTAGCTATTAGTTTTGGGTAAGCAATCAGAATGACACACGTAATTAAAATCTTCCTCAATGCTACATATAATTTATCATCTTCACGCAGCGTCATTGCGTCTTGCTTAAATTACTGGCAAGAAACAGCATTGTGAAGACCAGGACGTCATCTCAGACACTAAATGGGGGAGTTCAACTCCTTTAATGACCGACGCTTGGAAGATGATTCCCCAAGACTCGACAACTTTCGAAAGGTTTCTTTGGTTCCTTTGGTTTTCTTAATCTTTTACGAGGTATCAGGTGGTCCGTTTGGCATAGAGGACAGCGTTAAAGCAGCTGGTCCACTTCTGGCTCTACTAGGCTTCCTAATATTTGCTGTGATATGGAGCATTCCGGAAGCACTTGTTACCGCAGAAATGGGCACTATGTTTCCTGAGAATGGGGGCTATGTCGTGTGGGTTGCTTCTGCATTGGGTCCGTTCTGGGGGTTTCAACAAGGCTGGATGAAATGGCTGAGTGGTGTGATCGATAATGCACTGTACCCCGTTTTGTTTCTGGATTACCTGAAATCAGGGGTTCCTGCGGTAGGGAAAGGTCTGCCAAGGACTGTTGCCGTTCTGATGCTAACTGTGGGATTAACATATTTGAACTACAGAGGCCTGACAATAGTTGGTTGGGTTGCCGTATCTCTTGGGCTTTTCTCCTTGCTTCCCTTTGTTGTTATGGGACTAATTTCAATACCAAATCTAAAACCATCAAGATGGTTAGAGATCGATATACATCATGTGGACTGGAACTTGTACCTGAATACACTCTTCTGGAATTTGAATTACTGGGATTCCGTCAGCACCTTGGCTGGAGAGGTTCACAATCCTAAGAGAACACTTCCCAAAGCACTCATGTATGCAGTCATTTTGGTTGTCTTGGGGTATTTCTTCCCTCTCCTAATTGGTACAGGAGCTGTTTCAGTTGATAGAGACTTGTGGACTGATGGTTACTTCGCAGACGTTGCAAAAATTATTGGGGGCGTTTGGTTGAGAGCTTGGATACAAGGTGCGTCTGCGTTTTCCAATATGGGGATGTTTGTTGCTGAAATGAGCAGCGACTCTTTCCAACTTCTGGGGATGGCTGAGCGAGGGATGCTGCCTGAGTTCTTTGCCAAAAGATCTCGATATGGGACTCCACTGATTGGGATCTTGTTTTCAGCATCTGGTGTTTTAATGCTATCATGGCTGAGCTTCCAAGAGATTGTTGCCGCTGAGAACTTCCTGTACTGTTTTGGAATGATTTTGGAATTTATTGCCTTCATCAAGCTAAGAATGCTATATCCCATGGCACCGCGTCCATATAAGATACCTCTAGGAACAGTTGGGTGCTTGTTGATGCTGATTCCTCCAAGCTTGTTGATTTTGGTAGTTCTAGCTCTAGCGTCTTATAAAGTCATGGTTGTGAGCCTAGTTGCGATGTTTATTGGGATGATTCTACATCCGTGCCTCAAGTATTCTGAGAAAGCTTCCTGGTTCCACTTTTCTGTGAGTTCCGATCTCCCTGATTTCAGAATGGCCTCAAATGAAGGAGATGCAGAATGTCTTATTGGTTGATTACATACCCGTAGGGCCTTATGGAGCATAAGCTGTAATAATTCTCTTTCAATGTTTCAGTTCTTCAGTTGCCTTTATGGTCCTGTATAATGTCAGGAAGGATATCAGGTGCTATACCGGTTGACTGCGACGGATACTGATCATTTATTTTCGTTTGCGAGAAACACTTCACATGTGTATCCATTTCTTTATTTTCGGTGCCTATGTCATAATGGCACATAATGTACTCCTAAAACTTGTGAAAGAAAGTTGTGAATGTTAAGTGATAATATGTATCCATGTGAAATAACATATTGTCCGATATTGGTCTCTCTATACTTTGCATTAATCATGCAATCATATAAATACATGTACGGGCACTTATGCATCATCAATTCTACCCGGCTATCTAGAATATACAGGTTTGAGAGCTTGCTAGGAAAATTTTGGATCATGTTATTCTTTATAATTCTCAGCATTTGGATACAAAATAAAATAGAAAACTCCACTGGTCTAGCTGGGGCTCAAATGTGCTGTGATGGGATGCTGTTCCAGACCATCCTAACTGTACATCTATCCCAAAACCCCACCCTTAGGGCCTGTTTGGTAGGGTGTAGTCAGATGACAGTCGTGTTTGACATACATTTTACATTGTGAACTCACAGAACTGCACCCAACCAAACTATCCCTTAGAAAATGATGGGGTGTTTTTACTGCAGAGATTAGTTGTACCTTGAACAACATCTTGCAACAACGAATTTGGACCCATCTAGCTGCAGACAAGTCAATATAGAATTAGAAAATGTGAGGTTTACACTGATTTATTATATTTGTCATAAAAAGTGCATATCTGCAATAACAAAGCATAGCATAACTCTCCGTGGTATCTGAAAGAAGCATACATACGATTTTATATGATAACCTGTTATTTGAAGAACAACGTCAAACGTAAATGCATTAGGCTTCACATAATTTAACAGATGGACGAGTTGTCAAACTAGCATTACAGTTGACCAGTTGGGAAATGAGCTATTTAGTCTGATTGCCATTTGGTCTGAGCTGGTTCTCGTTTCTTTGTTCTCCTCTATGTTGCTGAGCTTTATTTTAGGCGGACTTGACCACGAGGGGAAAGGTTGATTGAAGAACTCACGTGAGAATTGTAATACCCCTGACTTGGGTTATGGATTAACCCTAGAAGTTTTACTTAAGTAAGTTACTTACCAATTGGTTCTAAACTCTTGAAAAGTAATTAAGTCTTCTTGTGAAGTTTGTTTTCAAGTTTGAGCTTAATTGCAAACTATTTGTGCAATATATGAAAGTCTGAGTAAACAGTACAATTTACCCAAGATGAGGGGTTATATTGTAAAATGACACATGTGGAATGTGTTCTAAGTGTTTTAGTATCATAAGAAAGAGAATGATGCTAAGAGGTGGCTTGTGGAAAGTCTAAATCCCAAGTTATAACTTGTTTGAATAATGCTAGTGCTGTGTGCACCAATTTTGGTACAAATTGTAATTTACCCAATGAATAGGGTTGAAATGCAAAATTACCACCTCTAGTGTGACCCTACTACCTCTATGTATCTTTGGGAGGAAAAAGAAAGAAGGGGGCACTATGTTTGAAACACCATTGAATAATGATACCCTTGTCAATGAAAGACCAAGAATGAGTTGAAGGCAAAAGCCCTATATGTGTTGTATCAGGTTGTAAACTTGAAATAGAAACCCTATCGGCCAAGGAGCCAAAATAGGAGCCTCATATCGGTTTGTTAAGCCTTGGCAAAGTCCATGATGGGAAGAGCACCTCAAGGAGGTGGCCCATGACGGGTTTCAAAGTTCCTTACAAAAAGTATATCATGTTGCTTATTTAATGAGATAAGGATGAGATAACTTGTCCAACAAGATAAGTAAGGGTCGAGATATTGTCTCTAGGTTATCCCCTAGACTCTTGCATGGCAAGATATACATGTATGCATGTATGGCCATGTGTCAACCATGCATGGCCACTTGTCATCTAGTAGCATGAGGGGAATACACCTCTTATATGCTTTATCTCATGAAACCAAGTATATATACTTCACCTTTCACAAACTTATGAAAGTTTACGACCCTCATAACCGTTCCCCTTGGTGAAATTATGCAAAGACCCTTAGGTATCGTGCAAAGCATCTCAAGGAGCTAGGAGAGCTCGAGCATCAAGCTTTAGGCAAGGCTTTACCTTCAACCTTGGTTGAAGAAGGATATCAGGTTATGAATATTCCTCTTTCCTTTTTCACCAAGTGCTTAACTATCGTGATCTCTTGTCCATGGAGGAGTTATGAGCGAGCCCTGGACCCTGGACAAGTTCTTCTTCAACCTTAGGACGTGAAGCTTTGGAGCTTGGAGCTTTGAAGTTGTTCACAAGGCAGGTTATATAACTTGAACTCTATCATGTTATTATTCATCACCTAAATTGCTATACTTAATGAACTACTTTTAATTCCAAAATTTTCTGAAATAGTTGGTGAGATTATGAGTTCTAGTAGTTGCCTAGACCTGTTGCCATGAAATATAACAGTTAAAACAAAGAGCTTGAGCTTGAAGAAGATGGTATCACTTTATAAAGTGATATCGGGTTCAAGCATACACACAAGTAGCTCTAACCCGATATGGCTATGTATAGACATTGCTTGCACGATATGCTTGCATAATATGCTTGCACGATATGCTTGCATGATATACTTACACGATATGCTTGCATGATAGGCTTGCACAATATGCTTGCACGATATAAAGTCAAGTATAGACCCTATGCATAGTATAAGGTCTAAAGTATACTTGAAAGCCAATATGAAACCCTAATTTGGGTAACCCGATATGAGTAAAGAATAGCAAGTGATCTTGCACGATAAGATCATGTAATATATCTTTGGTACTTGATACCTTGAAGCACACACATCTGGTGCACGATATGAATACTTAAGTAAACCCTAATGTATGATATAAGGTATGGATTCAAGAACAAAGTGTAACCTGATATGGTTGGAATACATCTACCCGATATGAAACCCAAGATGGGGTTAACTCGATATGAAGATGGATGCTAGCTCATACGCGATATGAGTCATGCTTGTGGCACGATATGAGAGATACCCCACTTATCCTTATCCACGATATAAGTCTAGACTACACCTCTTACATGATATAGAGGTAGTGAACACTCTAATCAACATAGAGTTGGAAACCCAAGATGATGGGTAAACTGAGATGAGTGGTGAATGATACCATATGTATTATATGGGTGACATCCCTTGGATGATAAGAATAACACATACTCCTACCTTGTGAACAATATAAGGTTCAAATCATACTTTATGCACGATATGGTATAATCCACCAAATGTGGTGTAGAATCCTAGAGAATGAATTGAAACCTGATATACCCTAGCCCTAGTGTAATGGGTTGTGGTATGAGAATTCAATAAGGCATCTAGAATTTCATGCAACTATATGATGAGGTTTATCCTTGAAGGAATGAAGGGATCACGAGTTTATGGGTTTACCTAACATGGTAATTCCATAAGATACCTATCATGGATGCCCGATATGATAATCCTAGGTGGTAAATTAAGTTGGTATCTTGTATATATATACCACTAAAATGATACATGATGAGGCATATACTCTATGCCAGATATGGTGCATACCTTATGCACAATATGACACCAAGCATATACTTATACCCAATATGGGGCCAAGCACCTAGCTCATACCCGATACAAAGCTAATTTGAAATGATAAGATCTAAGTGATAGTCCATCTGATGTGGGTTTATGATATGTTGGTTAGGGAATACATTCTAAACCATGACATGGTGATGTGGTTGTACCACATGCCTGATATGAATATATGACATGAAATAAAGGATGTGGTTTAAAGTTTAATATGATGATACTTACATCTTGATACCCAATATGGAAGAGACACTTCAATCATGTGTGATTGATTGAGTGACACATGTTGAATGTGGTGTTTAATGAAAGATAATGTGAATGGTTAATGATGGACAAATATTCCTCAAAAAGGAGGATTAAACTAAAAGTATGATATATTTGATATCCTAGTGAGGATGAGAGAGAAACATATACTTTGTGTTGATAAACATTTCATGATAAATGATGAGAATAAATAAGTATGATTGAATACTTATGATATCAATATATGCTCCTAGATGTGTGGAGCAATGAATTAGGATTTGGATTAATAATATGAACATGAAACCCTATTCAGCTATAAGGGAAACCCTAACCCTAAAGATGGGAAGGTTGTACTCCTCTTATTGCATAAGCCTTGTAAGGCATGTTAAATACTTGTATAACAAGTATAATGATTAATTTCCTTGTGAGCCATATGAATAAATTGTCGCCTAGTGAGAAGTGACAAGAGGTGTAATGGCCTTGTGAGCCATATGAATAAATTGTTGCCTAGTGAGAGGTGACAAGATGTGTAATGGCCTTGTGAGCCATGTGAATAAGTTGTTGCCTAGTGATAGGTGACAAGATGTGTAATAGCCTTATGAGCCATGTGAATAAGTTGTTGCCTAGTGAGAGGTGACAAGATGTGTAATGGCCTTGTGAGCCATGTGAATAAGTTGTTGCCTAGTGAGAGGTGACACAATGCTTAATTAAACTATGTGAGCTATGTTGAATACTTGTACAACAAGTGAAATGAATACCTTGGTCTGAGGACCTAGAGGTAATGGTTACCTATTACAGAGGTAACAATGTTATGTGATGATCTAAGGGTTTGAATACCCAGATCCATCAACCATGATAATGATGATGTGAAGGGATGAGAATTCCCAGTAATGTGATAAGGGACTGAGATCCCAAGTATCATGTGTCTTAAAGATTTGAAAAGTACGTGATAGAGGTATTACACCTTTCTTTGTAGCATTTTTTGTGATTAATAATGATAATTTGGTTGATTCTAAAGAATGTTGTAATGCACTTAATATATCAATAGAAACTATAAAAATGTTGCCCTGACCATAGATCCATCAACGTAAGAATTTGTTGAATGGTGAAATGGGTTCCCCGCAGCATAACCCAGAATGCATATTTTTGAATATGTGGGGGCATGGAGGCTAAGTGTCCATGTCTCAGTAATTTCATAAGAAATTCTCAATAGAGCACGATGAACTGACCCGTGGCTCAGAGTATGGGCCTATGTGACCATGACTCATAACCGGGGACAGTTGTTGTGGATGTTACCCTAAGAGAGCACAGTTGACGATGTAGCTCTGAGTGATGATGCCTTTGTACCCTGGCATAACTATATTGCACCTGACACAAGATGTCCTACTAAGCCTAAGTGGTCTCGTACTGACTGAGACAAGGGAGGTCATGGAAACCAACTCTTCCATTGACCTTGTATGGGACCGACTTGTGAGAAGTTTGTGGTCGGTTGGAGATGAACATAGTATGCTTCATCTCCTCAGGGCATAAGTGTGATTGTAAAATATGTTCAGCTGTGTAGCATATCTGTTTAAGGATCAAATACGGAAAACATTGATTGATGCGCAATTCAGTTATACATCTTAAGTTGATAGATGTTATTTATGTTTCTTTACATTCCTTGCAAAGCAGATAGATGGTTTATAACTCTACGATGGGTAGATACAATGTTCTCCTTAAAGAAAGGAGATTATCTTTTTCTGTTCATGCAATGATTAATTCTACCTGTTAATATAAAAGAACCCCTGCTCAATTTTATAATGTTTATCTGCAATAATAATATGGTCGGAGGAGAGTTATATCTCTCGCTGGGACAATTGTCTCACCCTGTGGGATCCACAATTTTTAGGTGGACGTGCACGAGGTGGTGGAGACCTTTCTGCAGAGGAGGAACAACAACTGGGGCAGCAGTAACAGCTCAGGTTGAGTGTACTGTCTGTCATGACTTGTAGATAGAAGTCCTATGTGTCGTCTCTGTACTCTTAGGTCCTTGGAGTTTGTTCGTACTGGTTTCATGAATGATCTGAGATTTTGGCTTGAATGCCTCGAGATTTTATCACTACTACAGAAAATGCTTTTTACAACAGTTCCTTTTCTCAATTTACAACAGGTGTTAACCGTTGTATTAGATCGTGTGGTCTTATGGGGGGGGGTGCTTTACACAACACGTGATCGCATGTTGTAATAGATGTATTTTATACAACAGTTGAAACATGTTGTCTTTTAAGGAATGGCCTGTTGTAATATGGGTATTTTACACAACATGTGGTGCACCTGTTGTAATATATATTATACAACAGTTGAACGACATTGACTTTCGTGAAACACACCCATTGTAATAGGGGTATTTTTTACAACATGCGGTTCACCCGTTGTAATATATATTATACAACAGTCGAAGCATGTTGTCTTTCACTAAACACACCCGTTGTAATAGGTAGGTCTATTACAACATGCAGTGCACCTGTTGTAATATACATATTTATACAACAGTTGGAGTATGTTGTCTTTCCATACATTTAATTGTTGTAGTAAGATTGTTTAGACAACATGGTGTGTGTCTGTTGTAATATACACAATTTATACAACAGGTTATGCATGTTGTAGTTCACTAGAAACACCTGTTGTAATAGGTGTATTTTTTCCTGACAAACTTGTTGTAATAGGTGTGGATAACACAACATGTGTTGTTTGTTGTAGAATCATACATTTTACAACATATTATTAACTGTTGTTTTTTATTAGAGTTTGAAAGGTCATATATCGAACCAATTGTATTGATCAAATTAACCATATTATTAATCAATTATAATAAATATGCAATTATACTTTTTCATTTCACAAACAAACACATAGTTGAATAAAATTTCCATCAAACCTTGAAAGAAACTCGTACTAAATTTAATTAATATTAAATCATCCATACAACGATTCAATAATACAAAGTAATGAGTATCCACTCTAGAATCGAACTGAAAACTAACTAAAAAAGTTTCACACATTGGTCTATGGTAAAGAACAAATGTCTCCCCCACATGTCACATAATCTTATGTGTGCTCAAGAACACATGTCGCCCACTCATTTCAGACCTCATCGATTTCTTCTTGGTTGAAGCAACGACCAATATACTTCGAATAATACTACAATCATATGCCAAATATATCAACATATTGACCAACCAAAAAAATATATATCAACATATTGTGATATTTTCAATTTATATAGAAATTTGAACAAACTAAAAGAATATAATGTTAAGTAGCTTACACATTCAGGAATATTTCTATTTCTCGCATCAAAGATGTCTTTCATATACTTCAGCACATAATACCCGCAATATGTATTGTTCGGCTTCTTTGGACACTATACAAAATAAATATTAATTTGTTATCCAAATAATTGTGAGAACTTGTTAGAAAATAAGAGGATGGAAAGGTATAAATAGCCAGAAAACTTAATAAAAGGTATGTGTAAAAGCAGCATAAGCACACAAGCAATTGTAAATGACATCAACATCTATGTGCTCTAAGCCATCAATGAATACAAAGACATTTAATTAAGGAACATGCTATACGAGGGCTTTGGGCCAAAGATGTTTTGGAACATGGAAGTGCTACATTATGGTTCTTGGCAATAGCAAGTAAGTGATGG
Organism: Alisma plantago-aquatica; assembly: GCA_963693085.1. Lineage (NCBI taxonomy): Eukaryota > Viridiplantae > Streptophyta > Magnoliopsida > Alismatales > Alismataceae > Alisma > Alisma plantago-aquatica. The sequence continues at coordinate 588,124,968 of OY856413.1, read as the reverse complement.
TTTTTTCACCGACAATACTATTCTGCTGTTTGAGTGTAGGCACAACGTCTGATGGAGAGTTCCATTGGTGCGGCAAAGGTATCAAGATTTTGCTGAACAAATTCGAATGCATCGTCAGTGCATAATGGACGAATGGGCAACATAAAATCGAGTTTTTTCAAAATAAGTTTCACAATATCGAACACTTGCGATCTACCTTTTAAGAGATATATCCAGGTTTCCCTAGAGATTTAATCAAGAAAAAGTAATGAAATACATGTATCCAGATAGACTTGGGACCTTGCAAGGTCCCCACACATGAGATGAACCAACAAAGACAAACAACCTAACCAAGATTTACTTGGGCAGACAACACGAGTCTGCTTTTCAAGCTGACACAACTCCACTCAAATGACATGGAGTTTTAATCGAGCAACAAAACTCACACCTACTCAGCAGAAGGATGGCCTAGGCTATAGTGCGTCATAGAGATGACACAAAGTTAGATAAAGCGCCGCATTCAATAGACAACTTGACAACATAATCCAGATTATAGATACAATCATGTCCTTCAGTACCCCCCAGCGACCGTTCCTCATGCACATATCCTAGAAAAGATAAGAGTAACGTAAAAAGGTGGCTGAGCACTGTAAAGTGTAAAGGGGTCCCTTTACTGATGAAATACTGAAGGTCTTTTGACAGTGGTACAACTGCAAACAGGAGAAGAGAAGACAATAGCAGCAGAAAATAGAGAGAACCCTATGCACTTATGGGTATAGGCAACGACAAGCAGCAGTAGAGTGGAGTAGATTTACTCACATCGGGCAGTAGAAGCAACAACAGGGAAGGACACTCTTAAGATTGGGCCTGAACTGCAAGGTAAACTCTAGAGAAGAAAGGGAAGAGGAAAGAAGATCCTAGAAGTGGAGGTCCTTTGAAGGTTTGGACAAGTATTCCGGTAGAGATGGCGACCAAAGAAGGAGACATGAGAGATAAAGTCCCTCTACTCTCTGCCTAGAAGCTGACCCCGGAATGGGGCTCCTCTCGTAGCCTTGCAGGTGCTTGCCTAACGCCGGTGCGAAAGAGAGGACGGACGAGCCCTGCAATGTTAGTAGCCAGTGGTTCCAATATCATAACAAAAATGGTGCAGTGCTTGGTAAATAATCAACAACCGATAGAACGAATCTTAGATTAGTCACAACGCATGATATTTCTAGCTTCCCGGGCTTCAAATGGACTTATACAGTTTCCTGATAAAGGGGCTAGCAATAGCAGATTAATTGCTTAACATCTGCTATAGACTATATGTGTACGAATCATATTCAGCTGGTAGTACCTAGTGATATTGTTCTCAACCAATCCGATAGATTGTAAAACTGTAGATTGTAAGATAGGGGGAAAATCTACAAATTGCCTAGCTTCCACTTCAGATTATGTGTATAAAATATATTCTTCTGGCAAGTCCTTGGTGGTGATGTTCTCGGAGAATATGTAGATTATAACTCTGGAACTGGTATAGATAATGTTCACTAATTACTTCAGATGTTTAAATGTTCATCTTATGCAAACATTGTGGTAATTTGTTAGTAAACTTGAATTTCAGGCTTTAAAGGAAGCAAATGCTTTACTGCCATCAGATTGCACTATACACACATTTGCCTTCTGCAAAAAGCTTCCTTTCAAAATTCTATTTTCTCCTTCAGAAGTCACAACATTAACAGAAAACCATTAAAAAAGGTCCCATGCGGACCACACCCTCTCAAGCCTTGGGAGTTTACCATGCCAAAGTGGGTCCAGTAGTGGCCCTACCCGGGGTGGGTCCTCTCGAAATTTAAAGTTCCATGCCCCTTATGTAAGACTCTTTTTTCTGCATCTAATTGAGAGTTGTTAGTGCTAGGCTACTAGCAGTGTTCTGTTTTTCAACTACTATTGGTTATCTTTCTCATCAGCTCATGACGAGTCTCTAGATATCATAATGTTGCAGTTATGGAATCTAAAATTTGGCACAGAAAATCCCAGGACTGTGATATTTGTCCTGTTTGCTTTATTAAATTTGTATGCGGTTTTATCTGTCAGGAGAATGGTATATAGAGGGTAGAGGAATTGTCACCCTTTCCCATAGTTGATGCTCTGTGGTTTCTTCTAAGTTTATTGGCCATATCCTGAAATCGAATGGCTATGCTTTTTTGTTATCATGTGCCAAGTGAAAAATCTGACCAACTGCAGGAAAGAACACTTTTCCTGGGTTCTAATCTTGCACAATTGGAATCAATGATAATCTTATTGTATATTTGTGCTTGCATCAACTACTTTATACTCTCTATTTTTCTCGTCTCAGTTTAGCCTTATTTATGTCGTACTGGCTAGTGCTTGTTTCAGTAATCTATGATTAGGTGATGGATGGTTTATGACCAAATGCAATATCTTTGTGTATTGTTTTTCAATGCAGGATGGCGAAGATTCCACTAAAACCACCCTGTTGTTTTCTGTGTTTCTTGTTTGTGTTGCTATGGGCTCTATGTTAATGTGTTTGCTATCTAAACATGACGACAAAGATCTGGGTGATACTGAGTTATCTGAAGACCAATCTTCTGTTCTGTCCCTGCTAAACTCTGTAATTGCCCCTTTATTTGATAAAAGGATGCTGCGGATCATTCCTCTTCTAATCTACTCTGGTTTGCAACAATCATATGTGTGGTATGTTCGTGATCTAATAGGAACTAGGATATAAGGATATCATATTAAAACTCTGTTTTTATTTCTTTTAATCATGTTATTATCAGGGCTGAATTCACCAAGCATGTGATAACACCAGCCCTTGGTGTCTCTGGTGTGGGGGTGCAATGGCTGTTTATGGTGCCTTTGATACAATCGTAAGTTACCAAACTGAATTTTATTTGATTTTTTTTCTTGAATCTTTGTGCTTGCATATAAGGCCTTGAAGATGGTTCTTTATCTGGATCGGATATAAACTTTCTTCTCGGCTGGGCCTATCTGATATAACTTGCTTTCAGGTTGGGGGTAGCTCTTTCTGTCCTAGTTTTGTTTTATTAGGAAGTTCATTGCTAAGAACCTGACATATAGAATATATTCCTCATGCAAGAATTCTAGGATTTAATATCGACCAATGTAGGAATCTTTTCGACATTATTATCATCGTCATCATATAAGCACTAGTCCCAAACATGTGATAGTGTTAGCAATCTTTTTGACAATTAACAAAACATTTCTGGTAGTTAGTTATCTTTTCAATTGTAGGTGAATGCATTTCTAGTTTTTGTCTATACACTTACATAGGAGCCGATTGTTTAACTATCTATCAGTAGTATGATATTGATACTACTAGTGTTGATATAATTTAGATAGTATTATGGCTCTCCTATCTGCTTATCTGAGTTTCAAGCAACTACTTAATAATTCAAGATCAACTTTACAAAGAAAAATAACTTGAGATCTGCCTGAGGTGCTTACTGAACCTTCTACTTATTGTGATCATAGAGGAAAAACTACAGGTCATTTCAGGGGATCGTTATCGGTGTACCCCTATTTGTAAAACTAAAATATAAGCCTTTCCTTATAAATGCAAAGGCATGGTCTAGCCCTCTGAAGTAAAAAAAATGGTAGTCAAAAGAAAGAAGACCCCTTTTAATATCGTTGGAAACTTGATATTAGAAAGGAAGGAAAACCAAAGGACAAAGCATCCAGCAGAACTCGTGGAAACCATGTATTGTCAGACAGAAAACCTTCAATAGAGTTGCTGCCTTCATCTTTTATCTAGCCAAGGTTGAATCATTGGTAAATCACACTGAACTGTGGGCCTTCAATTGAACATGCCATTTTAATGGAATGATGTCAATCCTATTTTTGTTGAAATGGTAGCCTAGCAAGTTCTTCAAATTGAAGGCTAATGATGATATCAAATTGAAAGCAGCCATAGTTTTTAATGATATGAGCAACTTTTCCTGCTAAAGCTACTTGTATGAAACATAAAATTAAAAAACCATGTACACACGTCATTGCATACTACATAAATCCACATTTATTGGTGATGTGTGGTTCTGATATCAGTTGAGATGAACTGATAACTATGTGCTTATGGCTTATTCTGCACACACAAAAAAAACATTTGCTAGACCCAGCCTTATCAACTAGCTTTTTTGTGAAAATAATTACTTTTCTGTTAATGAAGTAAACAAGCTAGTAGATGCTTATACAATATGTATCACTTATCATACAAGCTAGCAGAATGAGTGATACGTTGAATCTTGGTTCAGTGTAGCCGGATGATGAAGTATGAACTTACAATATCTATTTACACTGTAAGATTACACTTTGCATCCCAACTATATCCTACCAGATTAAGTACAGATAATATAATGTATTAATATTCAGTATTGATAAAGAGTGCGATCACAGAATAGGGAGAAAGGAACAGGGAGAAGGGGCAGTATTAGAAAATGATGCTAATTGAACATCAAGTCAGTTGATGGTGATGAGTAAATCAAAGCTTTAGAAGATGTTCAATTGCACACCTTACAAATTCATCCACTCCTTTTTCATACTCTTCATATAAGCAATTTGAAGACATCCACTTTTGATCCATTGCTGCACAACGATAAAAGGAGTGAGTACAAATATGTGGATAGTTCTTGTAGGGAAGGCATAGTTGCAAACAAGGCATAGTTGCAAACAACCCTCCAATAAAGGGAGCCCTACACCATACTTATGTAAAACCAGATAAGAATCATAGACCATACATAGGATAGGAGGCCAGTAGATGGTCATGGTCCTAGTAAAATTTAAGATAAACAAACTATATAACCCACTATCCAGTTGCCATCTAACTATATCAACACTAGCTTAAACAAATCTTTGCACTTAAACCAACAACAAACAAACTAATCATCAAGAGGTTTCCATAACTAAATCAACAGAAAAACCATATACTTTCATATTCTGTAAAATAGTAAGAAAATAAAACTATTCCACTTTAATGCATTCAATATAACATCAATTCATTAAGTCTATATCTATTCTTTATGCATCTCAAATGCTATAATCTTCAAACTGACATGAGCCTAGTAAATCTCTTTATTTTCTCAACACTCTAAAAATATATAAAGTGATAGACACAAAATAAATATATTTAATTACACAGATGTGCATACCTGATAGAACGATACATACTGTTACAACCTAATATCTTCTAAAGCTTGTTCTTTATGAGTGTGAAAGTATCCAAAATGTCTAGAATGAAATGGTAAAACTATCTAGTGGGATGAAAGGTCATGCCATTCGAGGGGGAAGATGTTAGAAGTTGTTCATGCTGGAAATCAATCTCTAGCACAATATCAAAACAAAATCGACATCTATACCCCCACGTCCATTGTCCAACTGAAACTTTATGGTCTCTTTTGTGATGGATGGTTGATTAACACTTTGTTATATTGATGGTAGTGACTCCTGTTGTTTTTTTTCATTTTTTTTGTTTTGTAACTGTACAAAACTTGTTGATTCCCAAAACAAGAATCAACAAAAAGAAACTATCTTTCTATCATTACATCAGAACATGCAAACTATGAGCCCATGCCTCAAAAAACCAGAGAAAGGAGCCTCAAACCTACAAAGGCTTGAAGCTTCAAGGAACCCACAAGAAAAGGATAGAAAATAGACTCAGAAACGCAGACCAAAACCATCCCCCCGCAACCAACCTCAAAAACCATCACCAAAGCAAGTGGGGAGCATACGAACAAAGGCACCAACTGCCGAACAACCTTCAGCCTCATCTAGAAAAGAAAAAGGCAGCCTGCAGAACTAGGGCATCACGAACCTACTACCTCCAAAGAGAAACATGACAGCCAAAATCACCCAGACTCAACCATCACAGAAAGTGAGAGGGGAGCACAAGCACATGAGCACATAAACAACCAACACTTCTTCAGCCTTCAACCACAACTCATCAAGAAGGAAAGAAACAGACTACTAAACACTCCAGAATCAACCAACACCACCTAAGCAGTACAACTGCAGCAACTTTCCTGCCCCATCCATCTTCAAATCAAAATAGACAAGGCAAGATAGCAAAACCAAAGAAAGCACATCCACCAAGAACATACTGATCAGAGGCACCATCTGCCAAAACAACCTTCACAAGGGAAGGGAACTTCCACGAAGAGGATAGACAACATTCAGCTCAACCAAACCCATGGATAGCAACAGAAAATATGAAAGGAGACCACAGCTAAAAGGAGAGAGAGGGGAACGTTGACATCCACAAAGGATGGGCTCAACCATCAAAACCATCATCAAATGAAGGATAACCAGCAACTTCGAGCACATCCAGCAGATACACAACCAAAAACAACAACAGGCCGAGAAGTGAAGGATAAGAAACAGATTAAAAAACACCAGAGACTACAACTAACAACTCTTCAACATCAGAACATCACCAGCCAACAAAAGAAGATCTTTGACTTTACATTGATATGTTTACTGAGTTTTGGTCATCCACTAGTTGTTTGTAAGAGTAGATTTTTAAAAATGGAAAAGAAGAGGTGAGAAAATGAGAGAGAGAGAGAGTGGTGTGAGTGTAAGGCAAAATGAATTGAAGTTAAATAAGAAAGAATGACAACAAGGTTTAATGGCAATTGTAAATGCAAATCAATGTTTGGAAACACTAGTGGAACATCTTCTTCCTATATTGTGTGGTCATATTATCATTGTTGTGTTTCTTTGTTGTAATACAGGCCAACAAACAACCAACCACCCCAGTAGAGATAAAAGAAAGAGCAGGCATATCAGCAACAAACATCCAAAAACCAAACCTGCTCAGAACAGGAAAGAGGTAGAACCCAACAGCAACAACCAAGACTAGAGCAGGTCCAATTGCAGAAAGCCAAGACGAGGCAACTCATCCACAATCACTCCAAAAGGCCATAAAGCCTTGTAAGATACACTTCCAAAGAACTTCATCAGTTCTATATTTGTCCTCATGGACTCTAACATTTCTTTCACACCATTATATGTAATTCTCTAAATTTGAAAATTACTATTTCACAATTTCCATTTATTTTTGAACTTTACTAAATTATCTTGGACTTTGGGAACAAAAGTTAAATTATGCCTTATATTTATCAATTCATCCCATTTGAGACCCACATATGAAGTGTTGACCATAATTATCAATTATTAACATTCAAAGCACATCAAGATACATTTTTTCTTAGTAGTTATTAATATTTGAATTACCTTGGAGACTAAACTTACAATCCACCTTTTTTCATAATAGGGGAGTTAGTGTTTTCAAAATTAGTTTAATACAAATAAAGAAACATAAGGATAATAGACCAGTAACTTGGGAGATATGAATTCTTGCATTAAATGTGATTTACTAAGCTAAAATGAAAAAAGACAAATAATCACCTGGTCAAATAGGCATTGACTATCCTTAACCCATACACACAACAAGGTCATCTTTTCCACATGCACGACGGTATTTACTAGGATAACATAGAGAGTTTTCCCCATCCCCTCTTCTATTTGTACTTGTTTCTTAATAAGGTTAGCTTTACAAGCCCTTATTCTTCCTCAATAGCCATATTTCAACCTTAATTACTACCATGCTATCCAATGCCATGTATATCAATGACCTAGTCTTGCTAATATTCGATGATCTCTCATTGGGCGCACATTGTTGAAGGACAAATAGGAAATGCATAAGGAACCAAAACAATTTTAAAAAGCTAAAACCTAACTTAGATATCAATATATAAATCTTAAATCCTCTTAATGATGAGATCCATCTCCACATGCCTAATTAAGACAACTCCCCTCTAACTAGTCCTTCGTGCAACTAGATGACCATCCCAATAGCTTTTCCTTCCTCCACAAACTTTTCCACACTTATTCTTGACAATGAAGTGACCTCTGGTAGCATGCCTCAAGTTGCTCACTTTCTCCAGTAACTACACTCTTCAATGAGCTCAGAGCCCTATCACAATGGGCTAGCAGTGCTAATGTGTTTCTACACACCTGGCCACCTAGACACATCCAAAGGTTCTTCCACACAAGACCCAAACTCACAACTTTCCTCCATTTCTGGCTTTAAAGTCCAACTTGTGTTATTCCCAAAACTCCAAGCTTGAAGTAGATATTTCCTGCTATTATTAGCAAGGAGGGAAACGATCACTTATGTTAGTATTGATCCCAGATGAACCTGAATCCTCATGGTGACCCAAAAACATAAACTATGGACTCCCAGATTCTCAGAATCAACCGCGGACATATAGAGGTATATCCATGAAACTTCTTTGTCTACTTGGTTCCTTTTTCCGTCCAATAACCACATCATAATCCCAGTCACAAGAATTAGATATCAAATAAACAACTAAATTAACAAACTATAGTCAGTGATGCAAGCCAAGGGTATCTTAACTGGAAAATAGAGTGATCTGTTAACTAGGAGGTCATGGGTTCAAATCCCTCAGGGGACAAATCTTAGGAAAACATTCTCCTACTGAAACATTAGCTAGGGGCTAACCTTGTGACAAAAATTCATGCTACTGGGTGTTGCATAGGGTTGATTTTCCACCACATGTTTGGTCCCACAATTTACCTTGTTGGGTGGGTTTAATGTGGCCATGCCTAGGAGGGGTTCCTCAACATTAAAAAAACTGTAGTCAGATATGCATCTCGTGAAGCGAGGTCTGCATCAACCTCTAATTCACATTAGCTCGATATAATATATAGGTGTATGTGCATGACCCTGGGTTATTGATATTTAGTATTAAAATGCATAGGACCTAAAGAAAAGTCTAGGGAAATTCTAAACTAATTTAATTCATTTTCAAAGAATATACTCCTTGATACTTGACCTTTAAATTGAAGAATTTCCTTATTAATCCATATAATAAAGTGAGACACCTGATTCAGGAAGAATGAATGTGAATAGGTATATTAAAAGATGAACACGGTAATGATGAGATGAATGAGACATAATCCCATTCTTATAGTATTATTTTGTATCCATACATATATGACAAATATGCTCTAATATACTAATACCCTCTTCATAACACAAGTATATATGATTATAGCCTATGTATATGTATAAACATGTGTGACATATATTAGTATGTGATATAATGTTGATACTAATATATTTCGTATCATATGATTTATAAATACAATGACTTGATATGAGCCAACCAATCACCATGGAGTAATCATAGAACCCAAGATATGAATAAATATAACATGGATGAACCTAAACCAAATCACACATAATAAAGAGATATTCAAGGCAATAATCATATCAGAGTACCTTATGTTGCTATTGACACTTTGGGTCTCTATGAAACTTGATTGTGAACTACACTAGAATCTTGTTTGGATCAAAAGTACCATATATCAATTCCATTATTCAGTTACTTTATCCCTCTTAAGTTGTATTCATATAATCCTGTCAAGTGGTGAACCCAATTTGTTTCTTATCCTGATATTTCCTCTTGAAAATTTCCACAACCATTTCAAATCTTGAATATTGTTAAATGTTGAATAGTTTTGATATTTACATTGCCTAGAGTTACGTCTCCTTGTCTCGGCAGGTCATGTCCAACCCCAACCATATTTTGTTTTGAGCTATTATATGTAATTCTCTTTTTTTTTGGTTGATCAAAACTCCTGTTGCTTTTTTCATTTTTTTTTTGTTTTATAATTGTACAAAACTTGTTGATTCCCAAAACAAGAATCAACAAAAAGAAACTATCTTTCTATCATTACATATGAACATGCAAACTATGAGCCCATGCCTCAAAAAACTAGAGAAAGGAGCCTCAAACCTACAAAGGCTTGAAGCTTCAAGGAACTCACAAGAAAATGATAGAAAATAGACTCAGAAATGCAGAGCAAAACCATCCCCCAACAACCAACCTCGAAAACCATCACCAAAGCAAGTGGGGAGCATACAAACAAAGGCACCAACTGCCGAACAACCTTCAGCCTCATCTAGAAAAGAAAAAGGCAGCCTACAGAACCAGGGCATCATGAACCTACTGCCTCCAAAGATAAACATGACAGCCAAAATCACCCAGACTCAACCATCACAGAAAGTGAGAGGGGAGCACAAGCACATGAGCACATAAACAACCAACACTTCTTCAACCTTCAACCACAACTCATCAAGAAGGAAAGAAACATACTACTAAACACTCCAAAATCAACCAACACCACCTAAGCAGTACAACGGCAGCAACTTCCCTGCTCCATCCATCTTAAAATCAAAACAGACAAGGCAAGATAGCAAAACCAAAGAAAGCACAGCCACCAAGAACATACTGATCAGAGGCACCATCTGCCAAAACAACCTTCACAAGGGAAGGGAACTTCCACGAAGAGGATAGACAACATTCAGCTCAACCAAACCCACTGACAGCAACAGAAGATATGAAAGGAGACCATAGCTAAAAGGAGAGAGAGGGGAACGTCGAAATCCACAAAGGATGGGCTCAACCATCAAAACCATCATCAAATGAAGGATAACTAGAAACTTCGAGCACATCTAGTAGATACACAACCAAAAACAACAACAGGCCGAGAAGTGAAGGATAAGCAACAGCTTAAAAAACACTAGAGGCCACAACTAACAACTCTTCAACATCAGAACATCAGTAGCCAACAAAAGAAGATCAAACCAACAACAACAGGCCAACAAACAGCCAACCACCCCAGTAGAGATAAAAGAAAGAGCAAGCATATCAGCAGCAAACATCCAAAAACCAAACCTGCTCAGAACAGGAAAGAGGTAGAACCCAACAACAACAACCAAGACTAGAGCAGGTCCAACTGTAGAAAGCCAAGACGAGGCAACTCATCCACAATCACTCCAAAAGGCCATAAAGTCCTGTAAGATACACTTCCAAAGAACCTCATCAGTTCTATATTTGTCCTCATGGACTCTAACATTTCTTTCACACCATTATATGTAATTCTCTAAATTTGAAAATTACTATTTCACAATTTCCATTTATTTTTGAACTTCACTAAATTATCTTGGACTTTGGGAACAAAAGTGAAATTATGCCTCATATTTATCAATTCATCCCATTTGAGACCCACATATGAAGTGTTGACCATAATTATCAATTATTAACATTCAAAGCACATCAAGATACATTTTTTCTTAGTAGTTATTAATATTTGAATTACCTTGGAGACTAAACTTACAATCCACCTATGAATCATAATAGGGGAGTTAGTGTTTTCAAAATTAGTTTAATACAAATAAAGAAACATAAGGATAATAGACCAGTAACTTGGGAGATATGAATTCTTGCATTAAATGTGATTTACTAAGCTAAAATTAAAAAAGACAAATAATCACCTGGTCAAATAGGCATTGACTATCCTTAACCCATACACACAACAAGGTCATCTTTTCCATATGCACGACGGTATTTACTAGGATAACATAGAGAGTTTTCCCCATCCCCTCTTCTATTTGTACTTGTTTCTTAATAAGGTTAGCTTTACAAGCCCTTATTCTTCCTCAATAGCCATATTTCAACCTTAATTACTGCCCTGCTATCCAATGCCATGTATATCAATGACCTAGTCTTGCTAACATTCGATGATCTCTCATTGGGCGCACATTGTCGAAGGACAAATAGGAAATGCATAAGGAACCAAAACAACTTTAAAAAGCTAAAACCTCACTTAGATATCAATATATAAATCTTCAATCCTCTTAATGATGAGATCCATCTCCACATGCCTAATTAAGACAACTCCCCTCTAACTAGTCCTTCGTGCAACTAGATGACCATCCCAATATCTTTTCCTTCCTCCACAAACTTTTCCACACTTATTCTTGACAATGAAGTGACCTCTGGTAGCATGCCTCAAGTTGCTCACTTTCTCTAGTAACTACACTCTTCGATGAGCTCAGAGCCCTATCACAATGGGCTAGCAGTGCTAATGTGTTTCTACACACCTGGCCACCTAGACACATCCAAAGGTTCTTCCACACAAGACCCAAACTCACAACTTTCCTCAACTTCTGGCATTAAAGTCCAACTTGTGTTATTCCCAAAACTCCAAGCTTGAAGTAGATATTTCCTGCTATTATTAGCAAGGAGGGAAACGATCACTTATGTTAGTATTGATCTCAGATGAACTTGAATCCTCATGGTGACCCAAAAACATAAACTATGGACTCCCAGATTCTCAGAATCAACCGCAGACATATAGAGGTATATCCATGAAACTTCTTTGTCTACTTGATTCCTTTTTCCGTCCAATAACCACATCATAATCCCATTCACAAGAATTAGATATCAAATAAACAACTAAATTAACAAACTATAGTCAGTGATGCAAACCAAGGGTATCTTAACTGGAAAATAGAGTGATCTGTTAACTAGGAGGTCATGGGTTCAAATCCCTCAGGGGACAAATCTTAGGAAAACATTCTCCTACTGAAACATTATCTAGGGGCTAACCTTGTGACAAAAATTCATGCTAATGGGTGTGGCATAGGGTTGACTTTCCACCACATGTTTGGTCCCACAATTTACCTTGTTGGGTGGGTTTAATGTGGCCATGCCTAGGAGGGGTTCCTCAACATTAAAAAAAATTGTAGTCAGATATGCATATCGTGAAGTGAGGTCTGCATCAACCTCTAATTCACATTAGCTCGATATAATATATAGGTGTATGTGCATGACCCTGGGTTATTGATATTTAGTATTAAAATGCATATGACCTAAAGAAAAGTCTAGGGAAATTCTAAACTAATTTAATTCATTTTCAAAGAATATACTCCTTGATATTTGACTATTAAATTGAAGAATTTCCTTATTAATCCATATAATAAAGTGAGACACCTGATTCAGGAAGAATGAATGTGAATAGGTATATTAAAAGATGAACACGGTAATGATGAGATGAATGAGACATAATCCCATTTTTATAATATTATTTTGTATCCATACATATATGACAAATATACTCTAATATACTAATACCCTCTTCATAACACAAGTATATATGATTATAGCCTATGTATATGTATAAACATGTGTGACATATATTAGTATGTGATATAATGTTGATACTAATATATTTGGTATCATATGATTTATAAATACAATGACTTGATATGAGCCAACCAATAACCATGGAGTAATCACAGAACCCAAGATATGAATAAAGATAACATGGATGAACCTGAACCAAATCACGCATAATAAAGAGATATTCAAGGCAATAATCATATCAGAGTACCTTATGTTGCTATTGACACTTTGGGTCTTTATGAAACTTGATTGTGAACTACACTAGAATCTTGTTTGGATCAAAAGTAACATATATCAATTCCATTATTCAGTTACTTTATCCCTCTTAAGTTGTATTCATATAATCATGTCAAGTGGTGAACCCAATTTGTTTCTTATCCTGATATTTCCTCTTGAAAATTTCCACAACCATTTCAAATCTTGAATATTGTTAAATGTTGAATAGTTTTGATATTTACATTGCCTAGAGTTACGTCTCCTTGTCTCGGCAGGTCATGTCCAACCCCAACCATATTTTGTTTTGAGCTATTATATGTAATTCTCTTTTTTTTGGTCGATCAAAACTCCTGTTGCTTTTTTCATTTTTTTTGTTTTGTAACTGTACAAAACTTGTTGATTCCCAAAACAAGAATCAACAAAAAGAAACTATCTTTCTATCATTACATAAGAACATGCAAACTATGAGCCCATGCCTCAAAAAACTAGAGAAAGGAGCCTCAAACCTACAAAGGCTTGAAGCTTCAAGGAACCCACAAGAAAAGGATAGAAAATAGACTCAGAAACGCAGAGCAAAACCATCCCCCAACAACCAACCTCAAAAACCATCACCAAAGCAAGTGGGGAGCATACGAACAAAGGCACCAACTGCCGAACAGCCTTCAGCCTCATCTAGAAAAGAAAAGGGCAGCCTACAGAACCAGGGCATCACGAACCTACTGCCTCCAAAGATAAACATGACAGCCAAAATCACCCAGACTCAACCATCACAGAAAGTGAGAGGGGAGCACAAGCACATGAGCACATAAACAACCAACACTTCTTCAGCCTTCAACCACAACTCATAAAGAAGGAAAGAAACAGACTACTAAACACTCCAGAATCAACCAACACCACCTAAGCAGTACAACGGCAACAACTTCCCTGCCCCATCCATCTTCAAATAAAAATAGACAAGGCAAGATAGATCAACCAAAGAAATCACAGAGGGGAGAAGCTACAATTTTATGGGAAAGCACACCTAAATAACCAACATTTTCTAGTAGCTTGCTGCAGGATGCCCTAATCAACTCATAAGCTTGTCAGTTACCAATAGGGTTGGTGTAAACAACAAAAATCATTTTTGTAGCACAAATAACATTGGGGTAGATTCAATTATTGATATCTGACCATCAATCCTTCCTTTTGCTTTTCTTCACTCTAATTTTATGGGAATGATGTGGTACATAACAAAAAAAAATAGACTCTCTTTCATTTTCTTTCGATCCCTGTCACTTTGTCTAATAAATCATGAAAAACTTTGTCTCTGTGCTACATCATTTTCCTCCTACCCTACAAAGTTTGTCTATTTTTCAAACAATTTTAAATTAGTGTATTAGTAATATTGATTGGTTAGAACTTCCTATTGATATAATTTGATTAAGTAGCATGGGTCACCCTATTTCCTCAAAACACTCCAAGAAAATACAATTGTTGACATGGATTTAAGATATGCATTTTCCATAATTGTTAATCTCAAATTATGTTATCATAATCCTTCTTATACAAATGCATTATGTTATATTTTCTTTGAACAATCTCAGCTCTAGATTGATTACATTGTTTCCACTTGGGCTGAGCAACAGGTGGGGTTGGCCTTAAACATCAAAGGAAAGTTTAGCAAATCATCTAGATAACTATTAAGCAGGAAGGAGGGACATGAGATCTAGGTTGAATGTAGATATGGTTTCTTGAGGCAATGCTTGGAAAGCTGGTTGGTCAGTCTATTTTGGTTCTACATCAGGTGAATGACCTCTTAGATGGATGTGTCTCTCTGAAGGTTATGGATCGCACGCACTAGTAGTTGGTATTTAAACTGGGTATTCTATAGTGTTGTTTATCCTGTGAACTGCATTGCTTGACTTGTTGATGATGATTCCTTGTGGGGTATTATTGTTCTTAGCATACCATATATTTTTTGGGATAGAGAGGATCTCTCCCCCCATTCAATCCAATCCCCTCACGACCTTGGCAACACCTCCTAGCCACTGACCTTCAATGTCTCTAAGAGCTAGACTGGTACTTTTAATGTTCTCATTACTGGATACAGTTCTATCAACATGCGTCAAGATAGTGTTTGGAGGGATGTCGGTTGTGTTGATTTGTTGTGTAGCTCAAAGATGTTGGGGGTTAGCTTTGTTGTAAAATACGAGCCTGACAAAGGTTTCTTCAACTCACAACTGACCCCATGACAGCTGGCGATCTGGACCTATTTTCCAAGATAAAAGAGGTATTGTCCTTCCATAGAAGCCAGCAAGTTACTGGGGGAAAATCTATCCAACCCTCAATTTCGTTCAAGGATTTGAGGTTGTATCAAGGTCAAAGAAATCTGTAACATCCATGGGTATTAGGAGCATCCAGGCTTGTTTGGCTTCCGCACAGCCTCGTAGAGAACGAAGGATCATCTCCGTGTAAGTAGAGGTTACCTTGGATTGAAGGGAGCTCGAGGTGGGTGTGAAACGCAGAGGGCAGCGGCGCTTTCCGGTCGTCTAGCGGTGAGCTCAAGGGTTGAAGATCGCTGGCCCCTGGGAATGTCGGCTCTGGGACGCGGCGCTTTCCAGTCGTCGTCGATCTCTAACTACGGCGCTCTGGGACGTGGCACTTTCCAGTCGTCGTTGATCTCTAGTTGCGGTGCTCTGGGATGCGGGGGGGGGGGCAGTTTGCGGGGGGGGGGGTTTGGGTTGCAATGAGGGGTTTCCGGTGAAACTGCTGGTCGCAGTTTTGGGGGAAACTATGCGTGGAGGAAAAGAGGAAGTGCGGGGAAAAAAGCACGGAGGAAAAGAGGAAAAAAATCAAAATAGATGGGTTAGAAATAAATAATGACCAAAATGAATGAGTTTGGAACAAATTTACTCGAATAGATGAGTTTGAGAGAGAGAAAGGGTCGAAGATGCCGAACTGAATGGCGTCTTCACCCCTATTGGCTCAAAAATAGCAAATTCGGCCCCACCCAACGGGTAGCTGGGGGCGTGGTGCCACGTGGCAGTTCCACAATGAAGACGCCAGTCTGACTGGAATCTTCATCGTGGGACTGCCACGTGGCGCCGCGCCCCCAGCTACCCGTTGGGCGGGCCGATGTTTTTCTTTTTTAAATTTTTTTATTATGATACCATGTATATTTTTTTATTATGATATATATACATATATATGTTAAATTGCTAAATAAATATAATCTACATTAACTTATATGAAATTAGCCATATATCTGAAATAATAACTGAAGATAATAAAAATATTAATATAATATTATATTTATTAATACATAATATTTATAAATGTATATAACAGTATTTAAAATTAATGAATATAGTACTAAAATTATATAATAAGTTTAAAATTATAAAAATAAAGAAAAAAATATATATGCATTTAATTGTAAACTTAGAAAAAAAAAGAAAACTAATATAGAAATAAAAATAAGAAAATACTAAAATAAAAACTAATATGGTAGTATATAAGACACGCTGGTGCACATATATATATATATATATGTTTTATTTCTATAGTTTTAAACATCACTATATAATTTTAATATTGTATCCATTAATTTTAAATACTTCTATCTGCATTTATAAATATTATGTATTAATGAAATATAAATGCAGATAGAAGTATTTAAAATTAATGGATACAATATCAAAATTATATAGTGATGTTTAAAACTATAGAATTAATATATATATATATATATATATATACACACACACACACATATATTATATGTGAATAATTGAAAAATTCAGAGAATTATGTGAATATGATGTGTGGTTTAACTATGGTCTTTTACAATATGTAGCTATTACAACAGGTGATATCATGTTGTGTAATTATAGTATATTACAATGGTTTAGTTTACGTTGTGTAATGGAGGTCTATTACAACGATGTTTTATATGTGGATATTACAACAGGTTACAACATGTTATGTAATTATAATATATAACAACAGGTTGGAGTCTGTTGTCTCATGTTGGGATATAACAACGAGTTTTAATATGTTGTATTATGGTGGTCTATTACAACATGTACCAAATACAACATGTAAAGGCATGTTGTATAATTAATACATACTATAACGGGTGAGTCTGCGTTGTGTAATGATGGTCTATTACAACAAGTCAAAATATGTTGTGTAAATAACATCTTTTACAGCGGTTTTGAATATGTTGTGATACTACAACCTATTACAACACTTTAGCAGTTGTTGTAGTATCGTACTATACTAAAACATGTTTGGCATGTTGTAAATGACTTGTTTTGTATAAAATATACAATACACAACACAAAAATGGGCTTGTTGTGATAAGTATGCTAACTACAACACAATCATCAGAACTGTTGTCTATCTCCCGTTGTAAAAGTATTTTCTGTAGTAGTGTATGTTTCTCCAGTATGTGTTTTGATAGAGAAACTGTTATATGTTGTCCTTGAGATGAGATGAAACAATGTTGTACAATGTAAATCATGATATGTATGAGTTTTGGATCTTTCAGTAAAAGTTTTCTGGATAAGGATCTCCTTGCAAAATGGTTTTAAATTTTAGTGATTTTTGTTAATCCGCTGTTTATGTTTATTCTGCTTAATTAGTAACGATTTGTTTGTCGATTTGATGACTGCCATTTCAAGTAGAATAAATTCGAAATTAGTAAATTAGAAGCTTAGAGCATACGAGCGGCAAGCATGGTCCAATCCTTGGTAATATATGGCTTGGGGATATACTATATCATCCTCAGAGTGGTGCCAAATTGCTCTCTACTTGAAGATGGTGCCTGATTTCTCATCGTGATAGTGGATCGTCAAAGAGGTATTTTGAAGAGGTTCTAGTTGTTTTCTTTGTTCTTGCATAGGAACTATCCTGATTTCTCTCTGACATAGTTGTTAGGACACGCGGCTAGCAACTGCCTAGGCAACAAGGTACCCAAAGGTGTGCTAGGCACTGCCTTGACCTATGGTGTGGGTTTGGTTGTATAGTTGTGTATTTTAATGTTCAATGTGGCTATCATAATGTACACATTTAGTATTGTTGTCTATGCAATGTGTCAAATATCTCTTTTAATTGGATCCAATACTCGTAATACACATTTTTTAATTTTTCTTATTTTGCACCTCCAATTCAGATTATATTCAATAGCTATACTATGAAGGATAATGATTATATTGCTTAATACTTGTAGCTATGACAATAAATATCTATTTTCTTGTTGATCACTCTCTTACATTATTTACTTGTTAATGCTTTTTTTATTCAAATTTGTTTAGTTACTTTTTTATACAACAAAATATATGTATATTGGGGATTGACCATAAATATGTATATACCTACATATATAAGTATAAAACATGTGTATATGAGGGAGGAAATGTTCATAAAAATCATGACAAGTATGTACATATACAAGAAAAACATACATAAATCATTTTTTAGAGGTTGCCTATCTGAGCCTAGGCACACTCAAGCACGACTAGGCATCACTGGTGCTCATGTCTGGTGCCTTGTTACCTTGCCGCCTCAACAATAGTACTCTAGCTTGAAAATGGTGCTTGATTTCTCATCTTTATAGTGGATTGTCAATGAAGTATTTTAAAGAGGTTTTAGTTGTTTTTCCTTTACATGGGTCTTAAAGAGTTCAAACGATGAATGTGGGGTAATCTATTGAGCACAAGAAAGAGCAATTCTTCATGTAGTTTGGTCATTTTGAGGATGGGTTGGAGGAGGGAATGGTATTTTATGCATTGTTTTCCAAGTCGTACTATGATTAATACATTCTCTTATGTAAGAAAGATATCTAGCAAAGGCTTATGGAGATGATTTATTGTAATAAGAAGGCTTATAGAAAAATATAGAGAAAACAAAAGAGATCTCCTTATGTTTCTTATTGATTTGAAAAAGGTGTATGATTGAGTACTAAGGGTAATGCTTGGGTAGCTTTTGGAGAAAAAGTGTGCGACAATCCAATACATTGAATGGATTACAAAAATGTATGATTGTTCAACTTTAAGTGTTAGGATTCCTAGAGGAGAAAAACCAAGATTTCCTATTACAATTGGGATGCATCAAGGCTCAACCCTGGTGTTAGCAATCCGCTGATGGTATTGTGACATGACAGAGTATGTTTATGATATTGAAAAAGGCCCATATCTCATTCTTGTTATGGATGACTTGACAAAGTATGTTTATGTATCCTTGGTGTATGCTATCTAGCTGATGGTATTGTGCTAATTGATGAACATTACATAAACGTTAAATGAAAAAGTTAATTGTAATTTGGAATTGTGATTGGAAGTGCCAAGTTAAATGGAATGAATATACCAAACTTTGATAAGCTTGCTATTTTGATTTCCTCATTCATGTATATGGTGATACACAATATGATGTTTGTCATACGAGCATAGTATAATGGTTGAAATGGAGGAGTGCAGTTGGAATAGTACATGATCAGAAGATCACACTCAATCAATAAGTTTGTAGAACAAATAAACGGTCAACCATGATATATAGGAGTGAATGTTGGTTGGTGAAAAACAATGTGTCAATTGGACGAATGTAGTCGAATTGTGTACGCGAATATGGATGTGTGGATGACTAGGAAAGACCACTTAAGAAACAAAAATACAAGGAACAAACTAGGAGTGGTGAGTATTTAAGGCAAGTTATTTGACTGTCAGTTGGCATGCTATGTACATGTGGCAGTAGAACGTAGATCCTCAAATGCACCAATTTGAAGCAATACTATTGATTTGAACACAATTAAAAGAAGAGGCAAGCCTAAATTAACTCAGGAACTAGAGAGCACGAACAAGGACAAGAGACACGTCTTAGATACAAAAGCACTATGATTTTTGAAAATATAAACTACGTAGATAACGTTGGGCACGCCATACACACATACATGTATACATAGATATATACACATAGGTGTGTGTAATATGGACTTGATACATATGTTACCCATCCTTCAAAACGCATAACATGGGATTTATGGAAACAAACACAAAAGAAGGGTAAAAGCAAACCTAGAGTTTGATACTGATATGAATGCAAACTTTGTAATAGGAATATGATGAAACTACTAATATGTTTACATTATGCAATCAAATATTATCTAAGAAGAGGAATTAATCCATAATACATTTGAAATATAAAATTAAATAAGTGTAAATGAAGAATGATGAGTTACAATAAATTTTCATGTCAAATTATTAGAAAGATATTAATAAGAATGATGAATATGTCTACGATATTGATGCATAATGGAATATGATTATCAATGGATGATAGTTATAGGAAGGGGAGTAGACATACTAACAATGTGTTGGAGGAAGAAGAGTGAGGAAGGAAACATAGTGTGTATATTTCTTTATACTGGGAATGATTTAGGTATGCCATGTCCACAACGTGTCTATGATGTGTCCACAAAGGGTCCAAGCATAAAAATATTGGACACATCTGATGCCATGCCCATTATATGGGTCTTGACAAAAGGATTATGGACTATAGGAAGGCAAATTCTTCAGAGGTAGTGTTGTTGACGCAAAGCTAAATCTTTAGCTTTAGTCACTTGAGATGACATACAAGCTACTTCAGAGCTTTGTTCTCTTTTCTAGAATGCTGTTTGAAAAGAATGAATCAGGTCCCAAAATTTGTCTTATGTTGCTCAAACTACTCAACATATCAGAGAATTTATTTGGTTGTGGAGTTGATTTATAGTCGTGGTTCCCAAAAAAATGAAATATTGTTTTCTAGAATGAAGGACAGTGCTCAGCTTATCTCCTACATTATGTAAGAGTTCCTCACCAAGGCACTATGGCTCTCATCCTTTCGATGAACATAGGGAATAATATACCTTGCCTTTGCAAATTATTGTTGGTGCACATAGAAGCAACTATGCAAGAACTACACTGTCGGGTATTATTGGTGGTATTTTCTTTTCCGGCAATAAGGATGATAATGAGGTCCTCATTTGAGATTGCACTGCCAAAATTTATGATTTCATTGCTTAGTGTGATGCATAGAGTTTACTCGGATTCATAGGTAATATGGGTAAACTGAGAGGCGCACAGTGGGGACCTTGTATCCTTTTATGTGTTAGGTAGGCAATTAAGCATCCTCTTCTAGAGAAGGCATAGAAATATGGAAATTGTATTTTTAATAGTATGTTTATATAAAGGACATTAACTATTAGTTCAATGTCCTAATTTGAAGTTTAATTATATGTGAAAAGTGTGTATATTGCATTTATATCTTTACATACAAGATACAACTAAAAGTTTTCTAAATTTTGGTTTGCACTGGACATAAATCTAACTCTAAGATT
Source organism: Alisma plantago-aquatica (assembly GCA_963693085.1). NCBI lineage: Eukaryota > Viridiplantae > Streptophyta > Magnoliopsida > Alismatales > Alismataceae > Alisma > Alisma plantago-aquatica. The sequence goes on along the minus strand of OY856413.1, from coordinate 588,103,347 downwards.
CAAGCTTTTCATAACATTGAATACAGAATGAAATCTGAAAATAAATGCCTACCTTTTTAGAAAATAGTAATAAATATTGGAAAACAAGCTACATATTCAAAACTATAGTAGAGATTTAGTAATTACAACCCATGCACGACTATAAGGTAAACTGAACTAGTCATATGTCATCTAGCACATGATAACCATGTTTAATTAGTTCTCCAGCCTAAACAGGCACTAGGGGCAGTATGATAAGATTAAATCTGCTTCTAGTAGTAAAGACCGCCCCCACATCGTACAAATGGTGAAAGATGCCAATTGAAAACAACCATTTCAAAAAGTGGAGTAAAGTGGACGTTAAGAGGCCCAAGAAAGAAGGAAACTGGGCCGCCAGCGGGTAGAAGTGGCTGCTAAGGATCAAAACGCTGAACTATAGCCTGTTGAAACCAAAACTACCTAAACTGGTTTATATTTTCTGCTCATCTTTAAAAATGAGGTTTTATAGCCCAAGGGTAGATTTTTTTTTGCATTTGAAGAAATGGTTGGGGAAAAACCCAGAGCAACTAATTTGAGATAGAATTGGGTATATATGAAAATGATATCATATTTGTCTAGGAAGCTAGGTGGTCCTTCCCACCCAAGGGAAGCGTAAGCAGCCTAGGCATCTAGGTGGGAGCCCAAGCATTTCCAGGCATTCTTCATATTTGTTTATATTTTACATATATATAATTGATTTTGCTTCTACATTTAGCTATATTCTAATATATGCATCACTATATTGGTTATCACTAAACTTAGACAATCATAACTCCACCTACATCACACCTGTCATGACCTACATTAAGCCTATTTGACCTTAATTTAACAAAACATGATCTAAATTAGATCTAACTTAGCTTAATATGCTCCAATTTGTCCCAAGTCAAACATGTTTTGGCATAACATGACCTAATCAGATGAAAGTTCCCCTGGTTTATTCTACATTGACTTAAACAAGCCCTAATTTGGCGAAATTAGACCTAATTCCCCCAAATAAAACATGTTTCTCCCAAATTAGACTTATTTCCCCCCAAATCAAATCGAATCTGCCCAAATTAGATTTGATCTTGCCTAAATCAGATCTATTTCTTCCTTAAAATAACTGAAATTGATCTAATTTGACCAAATTCAAACCTAATCCATGTTAATTTGGTTTTAAGTGTTTTAATTTGGGCCTAAAAGGCCTTAGGCATCCATTTCAGTTGTCTAAAAGGCCTAGGTGCCCAGTTTAAGACAACCTACCTAGATCCTAGGGGGGCTAGGCAGGAGCCTGGATATCTATGAATGATAGTGACCCCTTACGTACATTTAGCAGGTTTCATCATTGCAGGTTGATCGTCTTCTCTGAATCTGTTGCTACATCTTCTTATGGACAACAATTTTCATTGGTGTAAATATCAAATGGAGTTACACCGACATCTGTGGTTGGATTGCTATAATTCATTGTTATATCAAGTTACTTTTTCTCTACGAGCTTCTTTACACCTAGGTACTTAGTAACTTAGACTGTCTCCAATTGTAATGACCAACTTTAACCTATCTTGTATTTTACAAACAAAATGTGAATTGAGGCTCTGATGATGGGCCATAGTAGGAAATTTCTACCACCATTAAAGTTATGAAAAAAATGGATTCAGGCACAATTGGAAATCTAGATGTGTTTTTGTATATATAGGTATGTATCAATTTCACAAAAATTGAGGGAACTTTTGACAACCCATTTAGGGAATATATTTTGCAAAACAAGGTCAATTGGTTTGCTTTGTTTTAGAATTATAGTATGTGGAGATGTCTTTGCTTTCAGCTGGCTGGAAGATAGTAGTTGATTCATAAGGTCATATAGCTCAGATCTAAGTCACACGAGCCCTACCCCTACCGTAACCTTTTTCACCCGCATCATATTCTTCTACCCCTTCTTCATTTACTACAACAATTAATCTGACATTTAACTTTTACTAGTTGGAGATCTAACTTCTAGGTCTACTAAGTAATATAACATTTAAATTGGAATTTACAAACATAATGCTTACACAACCTATATCTAAAGTATTTCATAGATTTATGGTTATAGCTACAACTATTTTTTATTGAATGAATTTGTTACAACCCCAATTTTTGGATTCTTTTGGTGAGAAATGTAATTTCTCCTATTAAAGATATTTGAACAAATAATAATATAATTTGTTTTGAATAAAAATGATTTTGTTTACAATAGCTTTGTTGGTTGTTTTGTGGGCTTTATTGGCTATGGGGCCCAATGACAAGAAAAAGACAAAGGAAACTCCATTATTAAATGAGTAAATAAGAAATGGAGAAAAGAAAGATGTAGAAACCTCTAGAAGACAAGGGAATATTATCCAAAGGTGTATTTCATACCTCTTGGATTCCTTGGGTTCCAAGGAGTCCAAAGTTGCAAAGATAATGCAAGAAGAAAAGAGAAGATCAATTTAAATTTTCTTTATTAAGAAGGAAATTGGAGACAATGATAAAATATGGGAAATAAGTGGAAAGAGGTATGATTGAGTCATCTTTGGTGGATTTTTGTATCCATAAGGTTTCTAATGTTAGAAGGAATTCCAATAAGGAATATAAAAAGAGAGATAAAGAGAAATCCTCGAAAAGAGATATTTTAATAAAGAAATAAATAAGAAAATGAGAAATAATGGATATATATGCATCTAGAAGGATAATGAGTATCCACTAAAAATATTTCAAAATATTAGAGTTTCTTGGGAACCAAGGAGCCCCAATGGATAAAAAGAAAGAGAAAATACTTTAATCAAAATAAGAGGATAATGTTATACATAATTAATAAATTTTGTGGATTGTTAAAAAGAGGTATTTTCTACTATAAGAAAGTATAATTTCGTGCCAATGGATTAAAAGACAATCATAAAGAGAATAAGAGAGAGAATTTTCAAATTCCTAAATATCCAATAAATATGGTTTATTAAGAAGATAATTAGGAGAGAGAAGATTGCTTCTTAATGAAGGAATAGGTTTCCTTTTGGGAAAGGGACTTGTTGACTCGTGAATAGTCATCTTAGGGCTTCTTTACCCTCCCCTATATAAGGGTAGAGCCCATGGCTGAGCCCAAGGAGATCACATGCATCTCTCTCTCTTCTCCTTCTTCTATTTGTTCAAACCCTAACCAAGAAGAGTAGTGCTATCCCTGGAGTAACGAGGAGCCGTGAAGTCATCACGATGGAGGCATGATGGCCCACGATGCTGGAGAGAAGCTTGGCCATCGTCACCGTGCTTTAACCCCAACGCAGAAGCAGCAACATGGCTGCATGAACAGCCACACATTGCGGCTTGGCACGCTTGAGATCGGTCGCGATGGCAGCGAACAAGTGGCACCCTGGGTGCGGCGGAGGGTGGCGGACCTGGGTCGGTAGCTGGCGGCGAGTTTTATCGCATAGGGAGGAGTGGACAGCCCCATGAAGGGCTGCAATTGGCGGCCGCTACGGCTGGCTGGAGGTGGAAGATGACCTAATGGCCATTGGATGGTTATACCCTTCCCGGGTATGAAGGATCGACAACTTAAGAAGGGGCAATACGGTAGCTCGGATTGATACATGTAAAATACGTCCTAGTAAGTGAATTATTGCAAATTTCATATCTTTTTATTGGTAGCTCAGATTGATACATGTAAAATATCAATTTTGCTCAGAAAAATATGAGGAATCATTAAAAATATATTTAGAAGCTAATTCATCTTGCAATTCGAGAAGTATTGGAAGTTATCAACTTTAATGTATTAATGATTAAGGAACCCTAATTTGAGATTATTAATGTATTGAAAAGGGTTTTATGGATGATTAAAGTTGATATTAACATGTTAATTATAAAAAGATACATTAAGAACAAAAAGGATGAACTTTACATGTAAATGGATTGATTTAGAGTTTCATGTACATGATTGAGCTCTAATGGGCCTTGAAACCCTAATGTTAGTAATTATGACTCTTAATGGCTTTAATTGTTCAAATTTGTGAATGAAGCTGAGATATGATGGTTCTAAGATATTTCGAGTATAAAACTTCCTAATTGTGGATAAATACCCTTAATATGGTAATTTAGGTTTTCTAATGGATAAAGGTGGAATTAATAATAAATAGAGTTCATATGTGAATTAGACCATAATAAACTATGAGTTGTTAATCCAGAAGGAACCAAAGATGATAATTTGTCCTAATGATCATAAAGGATAAAAATGGTAGTTTTAATGTAAAAGAGGCATAATAGAATTGTTTGACATTTAATTGTGCCTATGATGTTGAAATTAGGGTTTGTGGACTAAAGAGCATTAGAAGTAATAAATATGGAGGCTAAAACCCTAATTGCAATAGAAACCCTAAAAGTGGACTAGAAACCCTAGGAAGCGAGCTAGGTCTAATAGACCTTGATGGCCTGATCAATGATAGGAAAATTGGATGCATGTTTTAGGATCATCTTGTGTGCTTGCTTGTTTATTGGATTTCTTGCTTAGTTGGATTATTTTTGCACTCAAGTCAGCCTGACAGGTATGTGGTTAATTATGGTTATTCGCATTAGTTTCCTGAAGGTTTCCTGGATGATTAATCGCATTGAATGCAACCTATTAGTTTGGATGTTATACTTGTAAATCATAAATTCATTATGATTATCACAATAATAATATAAGTGTGTATTCTCGCACCTACATGCCACCCTAATGGATGATGCCAAAAGGTCAAGCCCAGGAGGGAAGACCCATGGGCACCATGAGTGATGACCACAGACACCAAGCTTGGGATTGAGAAGGTGGTCTTTATTGCATGACTAATGCACACCATGACAGGTGACCCCACGCACCAAGCTCGGGATTGAGAAGGTGGCCTTAAGTCATTGGTAAAAGAGAAACCCTAAGGAGGGTATGCCAGGGTTAGAGAAAAAGCGGTGGAGAATGTCACATTGAAAGCGTAAATTGGCTTGTTAATTAACTTGATTGTGATATTTAGATTGTTATCCATATGTGTGAAATTTTGGTTGTCCCTACATACCGGCATATTCATTTATGCTGACCGACGTTTTGTTTGTCGGCGTTTTGGGTACAAATTGAAAAGGACAAATAGTAAAGTGACACATTGTGAAATTAAGAAATAAAGTGCAAGGAGGATTAGTTAGAATACAGTCCAGATGTAGATAGAAGTAGATATCCAAGTTTTTGAAATTGGTATGCAAAGTTTTATTTTATTCCAGCTTTCAGTATAGTTTTGGTAGAATTTTATAATTATTATTGATTATTTTTTGAACCATTGATCCTAAAAATTTGGGATAACGGCTCAGACCTCTTAGTCTCCCTTAATTGGGGGTTACCTGGAGGCGGGGTAGTTATAGAATTGGTACAAACTTCAATGATCAATACAAGGGGACTTTTAGCCTTATAGCTCTAACCATAAAATCTAATCGTAGTAACATTTTTAGTCCTTGATAGACCGGGTCATTCCCATACTCACAATAAAAAAATCTCCCTCCATATCTATTAGTGAAATAATTTTTTTAAATGGGTGTATTTATGTCACTCTTTACTCTTGTAAATCTTATCAGTTCAAATCCTTCATTTAAGCATTGAAATTGCTAGGAAATGATTTGGTCATTCACTCCTTCACACATAGAGCATAGTCACAAGTTCGGTATTTGTGATACACTTGGTTGAGCTAAAAAATTTGGAATTCAGGAAGGAATTCATGTAAAAAGGGTCAAATGTATGGTAAAAATACAATCAACAATTCAAGACAAAGTTGGGTAAAAATTTGAGAATACACACACAAATTATACAAATACATGTACATAAAAATTGCATACATACATATATGTATGTATGCATACGAACACATATATATACTATTACACCCCGATCTCACAATTACCACTAATCATGAGATTAGGGCATAGAATTGAGGATTTATCGTAATACAAAGATCACCCTTAACTTTTTCTTATTTTTCAAATTCTTTGTTTTCTTGCATTGAATCACATAAATAAACTTTACAAGAGAATTAAACCTTGATTACTCTAATATGATCTCAACATTAATGATACACATCCATACATTCATTATGTTTCTCACACTTCCATGTACATGGAACATGATAATCAAATGCATTCTCTCTTATTAAGGAAACAAAGATACAAACATCATTCACAACTCTCTCACATCTATACAAGGACCTAGAGTGGCAGGGACCGACTAAACTTAACTAATCTCATACTAAACTCATGTGGTAGATCTACTCTGATGCTTTTTCCTTCTTCAAGTTCACTTGGTTTCCCTAAAAATTGTGAGTAGAGGGGTGAGCCTACTCGCTCAGTGAATGCACAGTCTAAATCACTAATATGATTACAAATATACTTTTGAGCAACTGATATCAATTATAGCAGTAGTAAGCTTTAAAGAGATTGATCATTTACAATCATAAATATGGCAGGATACTCTAGATATCAATAAGAGCAAATCAATATATGAGCATGATTGATTAATTTCAAAGAGAACTAATAATTCAGAAACATACAAAGAATAATTGCTGGGAAACTGTACTCAAATCTTTCTTAGCCTTTCTTACTTATAAGAAACTCTTTAAACCTATATGATCATATTTTAGCTTATGACCTGATCATATGTAGTGTACTCTACATATAAAGACTCATAGAGAACTACGATCTCACCATTCAAGACTTAGCTTAAAACCCAAGAAGCAAAGCCTAGAACTAAATCTGGGTCTACTTGACTCGAACTGTGATGGAGTGGACTTTTGGAATCTTTAAATGTCCAATGACGTATTGGAATTTATATGTTGACTTATCTTGAGAGTTCCAAGTGTTTTGGTTAGGTTTGGATGGAGATTGATTTTGTTATCTTTTTAAGGTATTGAGACCAAGGTAAATAAACTTATACTTAAGTTTAGATATATGATCCATCATGCTCCCATGGATCCTTTGCTAGGATACGTGGCCATGATAGGACCTTAGATCCTTGATCAGCAGTGTCAGCCTTTGAGAAGAGAGTGTTGCAGATCGGTGTAGTTGAGGGTAAATCTGGAGCATCGGATGAGATCAAATGACCGAAACACCATCTTTGACCTGGCAGTTACACTATCCTCATAGGCCACTACCAAAAGAGTCATGTTGCGTTGAGGACGTGCCTTGAGGAGGCAGTTGCCATCACAACAAAGAAATACCATTTCCCGACTTATTCATCAGGATTCTGCTTAGAAACAATAGAAAACAAGTGAGCATCCCCACGACTCTCTCCATCACCCTTGCAGACCATGAGTGAGAGGATCTATCTAGGAGCACCCCAGTGAGGTTTCTTTCTTGTCGGAGATCTGGACCCCCACGGCGATGCTTGGGAGCAAGCAGAGGCCGCAGGCGCGCTCACGCTCAGAGCAGAGGGATGTGGCTTTGTGAGTACGATCTGGAGAGGCGTTCATGGATGAGGAAGAGCAAGAGGAGAGGTAGTAGCATGTAGATGGGTTCTCTTTGGAGAGAACCCTACAGGAGAGGCCTTCACAGGCGCTGAAAGATGGAGCCACAACTACCATCCAAGCAGCCAGAGGAGCTGACGAGGGGCAGTGCTGATCTCTCACTGGAGACCAGTCTCACGGCGGTGCCTAGTCAGTAGGAATCACCGCCAGCCATACCAGGATGGAGAAACAAGCGACGAGGAGGAGGCAACACCTACTGCTCCCACGCCGGAGTTGAACCTCACAGCGGAGGCTGAAGCTTTGAGAAGCCCATGCTCATGGGAACATCACTGAGATTGCGGAGATGTAAGAGAGAGATAGAGAGGGATCACGGAGGTGGTGCAGGACTTCCCATCATCCACAGGGCGTGATTGGGAGGCGTCTAGCTTCCTTGCGGAAGTTCTATGAAGAAGAGGAGGATCCCGACGGCACCTAGGAGTTGCTGCGAAGAGTTGGAGGGCTGGTGATCGCTCGCTTCAGCCGTGACCATCAGCGTCACTCGCACAGATAGACACCATGTGGACTTGTATAGAATTGAGGAGCACGGGCTCCTGCGGACGCGAGGAAGGGAGAAGCAGCACGGCGGGCGGTTGCCGTGATCGCGTGAGAGGGTAGGCATGTGTGTTTTGCACGAGAGAAAGGGACCAAACCGTCTAGAAAACTGACTCCTCTTAGAAGTGAAATGCCAGTTCACTTGAGGCCAACTTCAAGGAGGAGTCGCAGCCCTGGGGTACATGTGGCTGATCCCTACTGGACAATGAAGGTAAATAGCTGAGTATACATGTAAATCTTTAATAAATCATAGAAAATAGATTGTTTATCCAAAAATTACAAACAAGGTACCGTTTTTCTCAATAAAAAGAGTAGAACAAGATAGAACCCTAATATCACTTATTCATTGCTTAAATATCAGAGTTATCATGTAAAATGTAAAATAGTCTTTTCATGTCTAATAAATAATAAATGATGTCCTAAAATTATGATAAAATGTCAGTAAATTATAAATCATGTTTTTAATCCATATAAGGTCAGATATTATGATGTTGATGCGTGAAATCATGTAATTTGCTTAGAATGGCTATTTAGGGTTTCTAACCCTCAATAAAATGCAATTAATACATGCATGCTCAATAAATGATGAGATTTACAGAACCCCCCCATATCTGTAACTGGAAGATAATATATATATCTGAGATCAGTTATATACACAAAATTCATGTTATATGAAGATCACCCTTAATACATGTGATGTAACCCTAATATGGTTAATGAAAGTGACATAGTGTTAAATATGTTCACATAATAATGTGAAACATGAGTATATCTAGTTGATGAACTATAATCTAGAATACGAAATCAGTAAGATAATTCCAAGACAAGAATGTAAGTAATGATGCACATATCCTAATGAACTAAGCTAAACCCTAATGGACGTAACTCGGGTTTTGATGATGAGAACCTGATGGTGATATGTGATCTTGTCTTAATCAGGGTTTGACCTGGGATACATAGTTGACTCTTGGATATATGGTGATTAGGTTTGTCTTGATCAAGGCATGCCATTACCTCTTACTTGGCTTATTATACAATATGCTCATCTTATATGCGTAGTAAAATACTTGGCATATAGTATTGGATGAAATGACTATTCTTGTATGATATGTTGCATGATTTTCCATACTTATGGCTATGAACACCTGCAAACATAATAAAGATGTTCCATCATAAGATAGCTCATAAACCACTTGGTGGTAGAGCGCATGCATAATGATCATAAACCACTTGGTGGTAGATCATATGATGTTTGTATAATGATCACAAACCACTTGGTGGTAGATCATAAGGCCTAAAAACATCGAAGCCCTTGGGGGCAGATGTACGAGATATATGATGGAAATGTGCTTAAAATATGTATTCTCTTTTGTTAATGAACATCTTTGTGCAATTATATGCTTTTTCTTATATTTCCTTAATACTGCCAAGTATTAGTTTTATCTTATTGCCAAGATATGATGAGAGGTAAATAAAAGACACATAGGCATATTCAGTACAATATTCTTGAATATTGTGCTAACATGTACCACATGCAATCTTTTGTTTAGGTTCCAGTTATGATCTTGAAGATCTAGGATAGTGAGAGTTGTGTGGAGAGCTGATGTAAAGGTGGAACTTTTGTCTTAAGATCCTATAGTTTAGTGGTAGTACATGTATATGTATAGTTTGTTGTTCAATATGTAATATCAAATGTTGTAACAATTCATGTTGTAATTATATGTTGAATGGTGAACATGTTTTGAATGGCTTTATTATTGTTCATGTACATGTGCTACTATGTTTCCTTCTGACTCCCTTGATTTTCTTCTTCTTAGCCTAGTGTGAGGTGTTTAAATTGGGATTCTCGCTAAGGTGAGGGTTTCAATTTGGATGTCACACATCAGATTAAGTTTTAGAAAATCTGGGGACGTCACAGGTGGTATCAGAGCATGAACAATAACAAAGCCTGACACTTGCTCATTATGCAACTCAAAACTAAAGAACCTTAAACTTAATAATATTTAGGGTTAGATTAGTCATCTTTTAGAGACTAGATCTGACCTAGCCCCTAGGTTAGCACCTATATGTCCGAGAACTAGGTCTAGACTAGTGCTTGTTCTATAGCAAGTCCTTAGATGTCGTACTTTCCTTGTAGTGCCATGGTATGGGACGTTGCACTATTTGGAAATGATGTGCATCAAGGGAAGAGAAACCCTAGACATATTGTGCACGTTGTCTGGAGTAGCTACACTAGTCTACACCATGTTCTCACCCTTTTCACTAGTTTTCATGGCACTGTACTCTCTACAATGTGTGGGACACTCATTTTTCTGGATTTGGTTTTTTATTCCAAATAGATCGAACCTCGATAGTTTTCTCTGAAGCTTGTTTTATCGGAGAAAAACTATATAATATTTTATTATGTATATGTATTACAAAATGTGTCCACACACATGTATGAGTAGAAGGTGGTCATGCAACCTAAGTGAAAGTGTATGACATCAGTCTAGGAGAGAGAGTAGTTCCAGATTAGATGTCTAGAACCTTGTTAGAATATATGATAGATGGAATAGATGATATAAGTTTTGATGATATGATGTAAGTCTTCTATAGATGATATAAGATAGTTTGTGATGATCTATGTTTGTCTTTGAGGATGTAAGTTCAGTTTTGAGGATTTGAGATAAGTTTTGATGATGCAAGTAAATAGACTTTTATGAGATAAGATATGTCTTAAGCTAAGACTAGGTTGTGAGTCAACACGAGCCTCAATCTCTTTTATGAAGGAGGACCTCTAGTATTAGGACCAGTTTCAGGGTTAAGTCTAGAGAGAGTGAGACCCATTGGGAGAAGGTTAGAGAACCTAAACTCCAAGATATGAGAATTTTGAGATATGTGATATGATATGTCCTAAACTAGAATACTCCTGAGTGATTGAGTTGAGTCACTCTATGCATGATTCCTATAGTTTGTTGAATCCTAGATGTCCTTGGGAGGGCCAAACCCTAGAGTCAGAGAGAGGCTGGTTATGTATGCATATGTGAATAAGGAAATATGAGTGCCTGCCATCTGGGTGAGGGAGAGAGCCCAAGACCTGGAGGAGGTAGCTATGTTAGTTTATATGAAGCCTCATGCTCGGGTTGGTGGTTCCCATATAGGAATCTAGTGGTGTGTATATAAGAGAAAGAGAGTTGAGAAATAGTGTTTCATGGGTATAGAACCTATGGAGGGTATGTCGTGTCATGTTGTGGTTTGGTTTATGCCTATGTGGCTAGAGCTTAGAAGGCTATCACTAGTGCCAGTGAGGTAATCTGAGAACCCTAGACCAAGAGGAAAGATAAAGTATAATCATATGTGATACTCATAGAGATGAGTGAGCTCAGAGAGACTGAGCATGGCACTACCCTCATGAGATGGGCCAGGATAACCTCAATTGGACTAGATGAAGTTTTGATATATGTTTGAGGAGCCACTTGTATAAGTTGGTTTAGTACAACCATGGTATAATAAACGTAAGAACATGTTCTGACCTTGAGATGTAATATCTGGATATGCATTGATGGAAAAGTTAGAGATGTTTTAAATCTCTTTATCAATATATGGTTAACCATGTAATTGAATAATGATGATAATGTGATGAAATCATTAGTAAATGTTACAGTTTATTATGATAATTGAATTAAGATCATATGAATGAAACATGTTACATGAGGTGTTAATATTAATGCATAATGAAGATGAAAGATATAGTTGAAAATTAGCACAACATAACGATGACGACACCTTGATATGATCTAGATGGATAAAAGTGGGTTATTTATAGTTGAACCCCCTCTTAAAAAGTATACACTAATGTTGGAACTTCCTGCTTGAAAATATATGTAAATCCAAATGTTGAGATATGTCATGACGTAACCTAAGCTCCTAAACTTTGAGTTCAACCCTGAATGGAGCGTTTGTGCACCCAAGATGGTTGTAACCCCCCCCCCCCTAATAGTGCTTTGGATACATGGTTCTAGGTAACCTTTGCGGATATGTTACACCTAGAATAGTTCCTACATGTGGATGAAGGCAAGATAAGGTTTTCTTTGGAAGTATGAGTATGGTTTAATTTTGAGGATGAAAGTTCTTTTAAGATGTATATGATGTGACAAAGTGGTTGTTGGCTTAATTTCGAGGATGAAATAACTTTTAAGGTGTGTAGGATGTGATGGAGTGGACTTTTGGAATCCTTAAATGTCCAATGACATATTGGAATTTATATGTTGACTTATCTTGAGAGTTCCAAGTGTTTTGGTAAGGTTTGGATGGAGATTGATGTTGTTATCTTTTTAAGGTATTGAGACCAAGGTAAACAAACTTATACTTAAGTTTAGATATATGCTCCATCACGCTCCCATGGATCCTTTGCTAGGATACATGGCCATGATAGGACCTTAGATCCTTGATCACTGGTGTCGACCTTTGAGAAGAGAGTGTTGCGGGTCGGTGTAGTTGAGGGCGACTCTAGAGCATCGGATGAGATCGAATGATCGGAACATCATCTTTGACATGGCAGTTACACCATCCTCGTAGGCCACTATCAAAAGAGTTGTGCTGCGTTGAGGACGTGCCTTGACGAGGCAGTTTCCATCACACCGAGGAAACACCACTTCCCGACTCATTCATCAGGTTTCTGCTTAGAAACAATAAAAAACAAGTGAGCGTCCCCACTGCTCTCTCCATTGCCCTTGCAGACCATGAGTGCGAGGAGATATCTAGGAGCACCCCAGTGAGGTTTCTTTCTCGCCGGAGATCTGAACCCCCACGGCGACGCTTGGGAGAAAGCAGAGGCCGTAGGATCGCTCATGCCCAGAGCAGAGGGATGTGGCTTTGTGAGGACGATCTGGAGAGGTGTTCACGGACGAGGAAGAACGAGAGGAGGGGTAGTAGTACGTAGATGGGTTCTCTTCAGAGAGAACCCTGCAGGAGAGGCCTTCACAGGTACTGTAAGATGGAGTCACAACTACCATCCAAGAAGCCGGAGGAGGTGATGAGGTGTGGTGTTGATCTCTCACTAGAGACCAGTCTCGCGGCGGCGCCCAGTCAGCAGGAATCACCGTCAGCCATACCAGGTTGGAGAAATAAGCTGTGAGGAGGAGGCGGCACCTGCTGCTCCCACGCTGGAGTTGAACCTCACGACGGTGACTGAAGCTTTGAGAAGCCCACACTCATGGGAACATCACTAAGATTGCGGAGATGCAAGAGATGTGAAGACACGCTCCTCTAGAGGATGTGATCAAAGACTGGAGCTATATTCAAGAGTGGTGATGAGACCACTAAGAGTCACCTCTATGCTGCTACTTTCTCCCTGCACCTATATTTCTCTCTTTTCTCTATATTTTGAATATGAGTAGAGAGTGGATCATTTATTATGTTGTATGGATTATCCCAAGTGCATGTATCTTGTGCTCTCATGTTATAAATTACAATTCATATGAATTCTCATATTAGTTATCGATTGATTGATTGCAAGTTCTATAATTTGGTTCCTATATTGCATGACTATTAAAATGCAAGATGTAGAGACCTTGAAATCTGGGATTAGAATACAAATTGGTACCATTAAACCTCAAATAAGACCAAGAAAGGGAGTTATTTGAGGGGCATATTAAGGATTTGTAGGTAATGCGACCTCGATCCTACAAAGAAATGAGTCCTTGTGAATTTCATACGCCAAAAGGATATGAAATCTATTGGCCCCAACCTAAATAGCCATGCAATGAAAAGTGAGAGAATGGACATGTAAACATATGAGGTGAAAGTCGTGGACTTTGAAAATTATATCGTTGTTAAAATTCATTTCTTGCTTTTTTAGATTATTTGCTCGATTAGAATTTAGTTAATCAACAAGCCATTAATTTTATCTATCCTTGTGAGTTGTTTTTTATTAATTAGGCTAGAAATGTAATTTGTTCTTAAATATGTTGTCCTTTTGGTTTAATCCTACAGTTACATCATGATAAGAACTTTTCTCTTATGGGTACTGATTATAACATGTGAGATTAGGTAAAAAAAAATAGGAATTCTTCCCTAGGTGAATTTCTTATGCTATAATTTATCACATCAAATGTTATCTCTTTTATCAGGAAAAATGGGACTTTTTTATTCTAAAGTATTAAGATAAACTTAGGATTTATATTGTTTAGTTATTTTTGAAATTTTTAGTTTTGTTTTGTATTTTCTTAGTTTATTTTTGTAATTTTAGTTTAGTTTAATTCCTTAATTTGTTTTGTAATTCTTAGTTTTTTCTTTAATTTTTTAGTTTGGTTCTATAACTTTTTTTTTAAAATGGCCATTCTATTCATCCTGTGGCCTGGGCTCGATCTTGGGACCTCTCACTAACAAACTGAGTGTCTAACCATCTTGGTGTCTTCTGTTAGACACCATCTTGGTTCTATAACTTCTTTTATCTATTTTCATATTTTTCATAGTTGTTAGTTTTTTTAGATTTTGATAATTTCTTATTGTCCCATATTTTTTTAAAAAGCGATACATGCATTCATTGATGCAGTGTCCTCCTTGAGACTGGTAGTAAAATTTAAATTTTTAGGCATTCAAATTAAATGGAGTGTCTGATATTGCAAGCCACACAATGTTAAAAATGCAGCTCCCTCAATCATAATATATGGGGATGCCTTGAGGTGATTCCTTAAGTTAGAGAAATAATGCTTAGGATCTTCATCGCATGCAATGCCAACCACCAATATTGTGGAGATTATTATGAGGACATTTCTTATGCAAATAAATGTCATGATGAGGTGTACTTTAGTCAACAATTTTTAAGAGGTTACTATGAGGATCCATGCTATGAATATTGATATATTAGTGAGGCAGACTACATTTCAGCAACCTTTTGGGGGTTATGGTGAGGAGCCTTACTATGTAGATCGATATCCACCTGACAAAAATGAGAAGATAGATGGCCCCCAAAGATGTTAGCTAGCCAACAATCAATACTATCGGATGGAGAAGCATGAGTCATACGATTAGGGAAAAACTAGCCCAGGGAAAAGCATGTATCCTAGCTAATCTTGTTAACTAAGGTTCAATCAGAGAGCTTACTAGGGAATACGGCACAACCCACATACGTTGTCAATCATAAGGGTGATATGTGTGTCATTCTTGAGATGATGATGCATGATACATTGACATTGGAGCATAATGAGGAATTGGATCCAGAGGTTGACATGTATATGTGTATTCCTTCCTTTTCGACGTTAGGGACTTTGAAATGTCAATATAATAATTTCCAATATGGTTTGTGACATGGAAGTTGATGATAAGGTGAAACCCCAACAGGAGGTATACATGCCACCAATGCTTTATTTTACTACCTCCTCTCCATTATAGTTAATGTAAAACCCATTGATAAGTTGGGTGTGTTCCATATGGTGGAGCCAGATACACATGTGGAGATCATGAAGGGCCTCAAAAAAAATTCTCATCCCACTTACAATTGGATGTTAGACCAAGAAGATGCACATCCATATAAAAATACTCACCAGGATGACTTTACAAATGAGGAACATTCTTCTACACCAACAATACATATTCTATATGCATATTTAGGTGATGTGAAGAAGCTAGAGATAGATCCTCCACCTGATTTAGCATAGTTGGTAGCACAAGTTATAGATTGGTTATATATTACATTTTCACAAGAGAAGGTAGTCTACCTATAGTCTTTACATATGAACAGATTTTGAGGTTACCAAAGAGGCATCACTCCTATTTTGTGGTACTTCTTGTAGATCCACATGTAGATACGTATATGTTTACTAACAAAGGAGTATATGTGGATCATGTTGAACTAGTTGTAGGGTGATAAGTGTATCATCCCTAAATCTGGGTGTATACTCTAATACTTTCCTATTATTATGTCTTTTTATTGTGTTAATATAAATCCATTTTCCCTTTATTTTGATTAGTTTCAGTAATTAGATTCAAGAAAATACAGTCTTTAAAAACAATATCTTATACGGGGTTAAGAATAAATTATTTAATTAAGTGTTCAATTTGGGATAATTTTATAAATTTACTAATTAATTAGTTTTGGTCGAAACTTGGCAATCCATAATCACCCTAAGACTAAGATATGAAAGGAACTTGATGAATATAATGTAATGTATCAAGTTTAATAAGAAATGCATTAAATGCATTTATTAAGTACTCATATTATAAGTAATTACACAAAATAGAAAACATTTTCAAAAGGTAAAATTTATGCTAAAGTTGAATTTTTCACATAGTTTAGATCATATGCCTATGTTCGTGTTAATCAGATGATATTTGCCCCCTCAATTGAATCTAGGAGAGAAAGGAAGCGATTAACCTAGTTCAAATTAATATAACATTTGATGGAGTCAAATAACTAAAATCTTTGTGTAATGTCTTCCTCACCTATTCATACTGACCCTTGTGGTTTCTTCCCTATCGACGCTTCAATGCGCTTAAACCTACAATGGACATATTATTTCTCTTTCTTCACTTCCCCTCTTCCCATCCTTCATCTTATCTTCCTCATCTCTTCCCTTATTTGAAATCTTTTTTCTCTTGATCTCCAATTCTAAAAAACACTAGAAGCTACCTCCATTTCCCTTCCTCTATGCTAGATGACTAGTAGTTCCCACCAAGGGCCATGATACCTATGAAAATATAAACCATCTAATTTGTCATCACCACTCTATTCACAAGCAACACCACCATCTTCTTCCTCAAATATGTTGGCCACGACATTGATCTACTTAGATCAACATACTATGATTGAAGATAAGCCTTACATTCACAAACATGTCATCTTCCTTCACATCCAGCCCAACGCTAGTTGCTCCATTTTTATCCACTTCATACTCTGCAAACCATCGGGAACATGACCAGCAATGGCAATTTCACCAAGGACCCTTCCTTCCCCATCACCACCCTACAAATCTCAACCAACATCTAGATATACTACGAATGGTTTTACCACTATTCTTGCATCTGTGGATGGAGTACATCTTCATATTGATCACCTACAACACTAGTACATTCATGCATTCTCCAGTCTCCCCGACAACCATGGTAACCTCCAATCCATGTGAACAACGACTTGCAACCACCCTGTGCTACCTTCTCTTTCCTCCTTCTTCCATCTTCATTATAGGTCCTTATTCACTTGCTTATCTTCTAGCACTCTACAACCTCACCACAACTTCACCTTTCATTGTATTTTTCATGCTCTATTGCCTATATCCCTTGCACAATACTGGGTGTAGTTCACCAGTAGTTGCCTATAATCTCTCTAGGTCATCTGGTCATGTAAACAATCCCTCCCACCACTAGTAGCAACAACAATAGCTAAAGTTCAATTTTGTTAGTGAAATTGTGCAATAGACACACCTAGTATCCTTCATCATAGATATATACCTTTTATTAGATCCATGAAGTTGTATGACATCCAAGAACCTACAAACTAATTAATTATAGGAAAATAAAAGATGGATCCTAAGATTCAATAAGTAAGTAATCCATGATGCATTTTGTATACTATGAGCTCACTTATTATGATAGACCTACGGTGTTATTTTAAATCTTAGGGATCCAATTGTTGGATCAAATGATGGGCTCTAGAGGGAGTGAATAGAGCTAAAAACTAATTAAACAAGATTCATTAGAACTTCTAATTATATCAAGAGACAAGGTTTCAAATATGGAATTTGAGTGCGACTAAACATACATAGAAAGGATGAGAGAGATTGAACAAGCACAAGAAAATAAGCTATGTATAGTGGTTCCAAACTCCAAACTAGGAGAGTGTATATCCACTACCTAGAGAGGTCAACCTCTAGGCTTTTTCAACTATGTCTTACTCCTTATATTCCATTATAAGAGTTACAACATATGACCTTCCTTTGTTAGGAAAAGGATACCCAACCTTTCTTTTGAGGAGAAGGGATCCAACAACCTGCTAAAGGACTTACCTATATATGACCATGAGTCTTCTACCTCACCAAGGTCTTACCCACTTTTGCAATGAGTCATTTTCCTTCACCAAGGTCTTACCCGCTCTTGTAACAAGTTTTCTGCCTTGAGGATTTACCCACCCTTGACTTGGATCTTCCGCCTTTGACTTCACCTTCGCCAAGGAGAAGCTTTCACCAAGGGACTCATCCCCTTCTTTTCTTCACCTATCTTACCCAAGAGAGAGAATATTCATCTTCATGGTACAAATGAGAGATTGGGAGGTGGAGGAAGTGAGAGCCTCACAAGATATACATGTAGGAATTGCTCTCTTCCAGTTCTCCTACTCTCTCTAGATTTAGCAAGTGATTAAGCTTAAGAGTGAAAGGAGGCTCTTGGAGGCACTCAACTATATACAAACCTTCATAGTGCTTTCCTAACCATGGGATGAATCCCAAGGGCTCCTATTCATAGTTGGGGATGCCTACTCACAAGTAGGAACACTTAAGGACGAATTCTAGTCATTTGGGGTTGCAATGGATCTATTTTGATGTTTTCAACATTCCAACTGCTAGAAACACTTTTTTGCACACTTTGAACAGTGCAGTCAGTCAAGTTTACTTTTGGGAAACTTGGCCTATAACACTATGCGAACAAATCAAATTTGAGTTGTCAGTAGAGTTTATCCTAGATTAAACTGGACCGATGGCTTAAAACTGATTTGCATGTGTAGAGGTGTTAGTTTGTCCTAGGGAAACTCGGTCAATCCTGGCAATTTCCAAAATCCATCACGGGTGTCAGTCAAGTTTAACGCAGATGAAACTTGGCCGAAAAAGATCCATGTGATGAATTTTGGAAAGTGTCATATAAGTGCTTAAATATTTGATTTAAGTTCTCCTAATTTTTTCTAAGCTTAATTACAAGTCATAAAATCATTACAAGTGATTTACAACATGATTCTAATGGATTTGAGGTCTTTTCCACAAAAGTGCACTTGCATTGATTTTGACTTGTCTTTCTCCAAGTTAGGATTTGTAAGTTAGGGAATTTGGAGTGTGTCCATACCTAATCTGAAATCACTCAAGTAGAAGCATTAGACACAAGTGTAATGGTTAGTAATCATCAAAAAAAGGGTTTAGTCAATTAGACTTGGAGTCCATTCTCCCCCTTTTTAAAAATGACAAACCATTCCATAAATGTATTGGAAGCATTTAAGTAAAATCATACCTTTAGAGAAACCTAGGGGTTTCAATAGAATTGAGTTCATATGCTCCACCTCAATTGATGCTAATGGAGTTCTCATACTCCCCCTCAATTGATTCTATTCATCCTACATGGTTAGCTTTCATAACATTTATAGTAACTATGTCTTCTACTCATATATGTCTTTTACATATATGTCTTCTCCCCTTTACCTTGTCCTATTTGCACAAGACATGTCTTCTCCCTCTTTGTCATTTCAAAAAGTGGGGGGTTTAAAAACACAACTTGTTAGAGAAATAGAGATGCCACATGATGGAATGGAGAGTAGAAGAGCAAAAACTAGGGGCGTGTCCAAGCAATGCATATATGAAGAAAATTTAAGACATGCATTAGCACAACCCTAGATGTAATTCTAGATATATAAAGGAAAATTGATGCAAGCAAGTAACTCAAGATAGTAGATATGCAAATCAAGGAACAAGCTTAAGTATGTAGGAAACAAGATACAATCATAGCATATAGTTGGATACCAAAAGATTAACAAGTCTAGATGATATCACAATTTAGGACTACTTGTAGGATCTAGATCATAGCAAAAGATGCACAAGCTAAAAAGCAATCTATGAGTATATGTAGAGATATATCCAAATAAAAAGATATGCAGTTTCATAAGCATGAAAGGATATTACTCACCAGCAAATATGCATCTGTTATAACCTCAATTTTGCTTGTATTTTAAATAATTGAATTGTAATTATACATGTAAAAGAAACTTGAATGGAAATTTGAGTGCTTTTTAAAGAACAGATTTCTTTGCAAATTTTCCTTGGATGCATGATTTCATGGTTTATACTATTTTGATAATCCAATTATTGATAAAGAGGGATAAAGAATAAAAGAAACTCCATAATAAGTGAAAGGAAAAAGAAATAGAAGATAATTGTGAGCTTATGTGAGGATTGTGTAAAATTCTCTAGAAAGTGGTATGGATGACTAGTAATGATTACTTTTCGGTTCCATTTGGTTTCTAATAAGAAAAGATATCAAAATAAAGAAAATAGAAGAGAAATAAAGAGAAAAGATGAATTTTAAATGTATAATATATGCCTTAAAAGTGGATGACTTGCATATGAAGAAAAGCCTCTTTTATTTTTGAGTTTTGATCCCAATTTTTGCACACAAGTAGCTTAAGTCATTAGAGACTTTCCCTAAAAATTGGGATTAAAAGGATGTGTGGTTTGGGAGATATAGATTTTTGAAAATACCTAAAGTGAGAGGAATAGCGTTAATGTCACGATTTTCTAATCCAATTAGAAAAGATTTTATTGAGCTTTTTCTTGGCACTCGCGATGAAGGCCATTGATATAAGATACAACAGTGGAGCATTTGTCCCTTACCTCTAGTTAAGAGAGGAAACCAAAACAGAGCTTGTTGTTTTTGTAATCAATTTCCTCACAATCCTCTACACAAGCAAGTCTGGAAAGGGGCTCCTTAGCTTCATGAGGCCAATCCGAGTCGACCTACCCTAGGTTTTACCTAGGTTCGAGGTGTCCAGAAGTTTTCCACAAACCTGGTTGTGGGGGTAACTATGTGGATGAGGTTGGGTATAAATATAGCAGTGCAACCTCTCTGTGAACCCACAAATTCTGTTGTGAGAACCCACACGGTCAGACGATCTTGCTCCTACCTCCAATTGCTTTGCAAGACCTTGCCATCACCCTCGTCTCTCCCAGGATCCCTACCAGATAATTCCTCTGTCGTCCTGATGACTCCAAGCACTCGTCAAGAAATTGGAGGCATTGACATGATCGTGGGAGGCCGACGAAGGAGACTAGGCTTTCACCTCACGGTCAGGAGGGTGGGAATGAGAAGTCAACCCTTCAGTTGACTGGTGGCTCACGTATAAAGAAGAACCAAGGTAGAAGATGATGATCTGTGGATTGACCATCCTATCCTCGACTCCTCTCCTCACAAGTAAGACCCTTTTGGTCTTTTTCTCACTTTTGAATCGGTCCCGCAGTCCTAGCAAGGAAGCCACATTGGCTAAAGCCCATTGCCTTAGCTCTGCCGCATGGGCAGGTCACGCCCGGTTGCCTGGTGCCCAGGTGGCGGCTCATGGTTGGTATAAAAATGATTTCTTTGTTAAAATTATAAGTAATGATAGGATAATCGTATGGGAACATATAATACATGGTTTTTTATTAAAAAAAATCCATAAAATCCAATAAAAATGAAATTGAGACCTAAATCTTCTTGTAACTAGAAAATTATGTAAAGGTTCTACCTTTACTGGTTTTAATTAATTTTAAACCCTAAGTTTTGAAGATTTAAGGATCTAATGATGTTCCCTAACTTTTTTAGCAAAGTTTAACCTTTTGACATAAAAAGGATGGGTTAGATCTAATTGGATGATATATGTTCCTAATTTGCTTAATTAGGGTTCCATGATTACAAAAGTGCATTAATGGACTTAAAAACCCTAATTTTGATAAATTTGAGGTTTAATGGTTTTAAATGTGGAAATCAATCAAGAAGGAATGAAATGATGTTCTTGAACAAATTTTTGGATAAAGACCCTTAATTTGGATAATTGGAGTAATTAGAGTTTTTATGAGTAAAAAGTGTTTTTTTGGGTTTGTTGACCTAAAAAGGGTAAAATTGGAAAGTAAAACCAAGAAATCCTAAGGAAATCCTAATAAGGCTTAAAAACCCTAGAATGGAATCCCAAGCCAATAAAATATGTTTAGATGCAATTATAACAATTAGCTGTTATAAATACTTTTCAGGATTAATTTTCTTGATTTATTGCTTGGCTTGGTTGATTGGACTTCTTGATTGGATTAGTTGTATTACTTGGTTTTGAGACTGCCAAATCAGGTATGTGATTAGGTCTATGACTAACTACTCTAGTTTTCTAACGATTTCTGAGGTTTTACCGATTGCTTGAAATTAAATGCTTGGATGAATTTTATTTCCTGCAATCTATAAAATGACTATGACTATGACAAAGTATGCTTATAACTTGCTCGAACCCGGCATACCAACTCTGGATGTTTAAATGGAAGGAAATGAAAAGTCATGGCTAGGACCAAAGACAAGGCCCCATATTGGTAAGATCAGACTAGGATCCATATTGGGAAGGTCATATGAGGTCATACCAGGCCCTAGATTGGGAAGGTCCCATGATATCTTACCAGGCCCCAGATTGGAAAGGTCATCTAGGTTAGGCCCCAGATTGGGAAGACCAACTTGTCACCTAGGCCCCATATTGAGAAGGTGGCCTTTTTGTCCACTACAGGGACAAGATCTTGGAAGGATATACCAAAGGTTGAGTAAAAATGGTTGAGAGGTTATCAAAAAAACATAAATTTTGTTTCTACAACAAATAATTGTTGTGGTTATGTTATTACAATTATATGCAAACTTTTGGTTTCCTCCACATACCAGTAAATTTGTTATACTAACCGACATTTTGTTTGCCAGCATTTTTGGGTAACATGCAGTTGCATCTACCAGCTTAATGGGAAGTTGATGTTCAAATAAAATGTGACATTGAAAAAGGAATAATGCTAAATAATGTTTGGAGGAATATAGTTAGCTAGTTCTCTCCTCCGGTAAACTTCTAAAATCCTATTTTTAAAATATATGTGAAAAGAAAAGAAAAATTATCCTTATTTAAGCTTAGTTGTCGTAGAATTTATTAATTATTGTTGATTATTTGCAATACCATATGATCTTGTTTGGGATAATGGATCAATCTTCTTGGCCTTCCTTAATTGGGGTTGTCGAGGGGTGGGATCGTTACAGCATCATTACCAAAAGATGATTACCACTAAGAAACTCAAGGTTGTATCAAAACAAGATATACAACTATATAGATGTAGCAAGTTAGAGCATAATGGAAGCAATTTAAGACACAAACAAGAGATCCAAAGAGATTATCATCAAAACATGCATAACAACTCAAGACAAGTAATTGCAAGATACAGAGATACCAACATATAGTAATTAGAAAGATAGAGTTGTGTGCAAAATAGGCAATTTAAAGCATGACAATATGCACATATATAGGTACCAAGGGGAGTGCCATATAATAAGGCTATTGGTTGAAAAAGTCTAGTTGAGACGGAAATTTTCACCCAATAAACCATTTATATATTTAGTGCATAGCATTTTCGGTCGAGTTTTTGGGTTGAATATCTCGGCCGACAATAGCTATTGGCAACATCCATTGGTGCTTGTCGGTCGGGTTTTTTACAAGACAAACTCGGCCGACAACATTTGTTGTCAAAAAGCACATATATTTCAGAAAACATATCTAGAGGCGTGATAAAAAAACCCATTTCCAAAAATGTGTAAGAAAGTTAGTAATGCACTGTGAAAGCGTCAGGGGAAGTTCTTGAGTAAGAAAGTGATGGGAAGCACAATATACCAAATATGACTCAAAAACCATATGTAAAGTGCATACAAACTTGACGAAACAAGTTATGATTGGATATGAGAAAGAACCCCATTACATCTATTCTTACAGTTTCTTTTCTACTTGTTGCCACCCCATTCACATCTCACCTTTCTTCTTTTATGTGGATTAAGAAACCAATTGAAAATCAATAGCTCATGTCAATCCATTGCATGTGACCTACAAAAAGAAAGATGAAATGGTCCCTAATCATATTTTTATGTCTGGAGGGGTTATCTTAGCAACCCAAGTCCTGTTGCTCTTATGTGCTTTTCTAAAAGGGTAATATGTAGCATAATGACCAATTTCATTGCAATGATTAAATGATCCCATAGCCTTGAAACTAGAGGATTATTCATTGAAAAATTGAAGGTCCTTTGTCTTTGTTGTTCCTTTGGATACTATCAAGTCCAAGACTATCTTTACCCATTTGTTTGGTAGTATGATCTAGAATTTGATTAAGATTCTTTTTATAATCTAAGAATCGTTGCATGTAAGATCTTAGACTGTGATTGCTATGCATAAAAGAAGTAATAGTAGAAGACAAATAATTGATATTATCTCTAGCATGCAAAAGATCAGTTTCTAAGCAAAGAGCTTTGTTCATATACGAATCTCTATCAATATGAAGAGCAGCAACATTATTCTCTATACTAGTAGGACTAGAACAAGATTCAAGGACATTAATTTTAGCAAGGAAGCATTTTTTTAAGAAAAGCAATCTTAGAAAGATAGACACTATTTTCATATTCTAGACCTTGCAAAACAAAGTTTTTGTCCTCATTTTCAGTTTTTAAGAACATCAATATCAATCACCAGAGATTCAAAATATTACTATGCTTGTAATTAGAACTAGACATAAGAGGTTGAGCTTCTAGAAATCTAATCTTATCAAGAAAGTTTGCATTTTCAAGTTTAAAAGAGTCTACTTTACTACGATAATCATTATTTTCATCTAGCAAGAAACTTTTAGCATGTTCAAGATCCTCTTTTTCTACATGCAAATTACCAACAATTCTAGAAAGCTTTTCTTTTCCTTTTTAGTATACTTAAGAGAGGAATGAGTAGCATGAATATAGAAATTAAATATTATTACCTAATGATTTTATATTTACCTAATTTGAGTCTTCACTTGTTGAGGCCATAAGAGCAAAAAGACACTCTCCATCTTCATAAGAGCTTGAGCTAGACCCTCAACTAGAATCTTCACTTCATCTTGAGTTGGAGGAGACACTAGTCCTTCTTCTTGTGATTCTCTTCTCTTCTCTTGTAATGATGGGTCTTTTTGCCTTATGGACTATCTTCCTTGAAGTGACCCTTCTTTCCACATTTGAAGCACTAAGTGGAGGAGGAAGATTTGCCTTTGTAGAGTCTACACTTGGAGTACACGGCATCTTCTTCAACTTGAAACCATAGAGAGGCTTGATTAACAAAATCTTCAACTTGGGCCTTGATTTCAGTCTTCTTCATTTTCTTGAGATCTTTCTCTTCTTCTCTTTCTTCTGCCTCTTGCTTGTCAAGTGTAACTTCATGGGCTTGTAGATTTCCAATGAGCTCTTCAATAGGAATTTCACCAAGGTTCTTGGTTTCTTCAGTGAAGGTAACCTTGGATTGACACCTCTTGGGGGAGTTCTAAGGATCTTTGATTTGATCTCTCCTCTAGCCATAGGATTATCTAGGATGGAAAGACCATTTACAATGGTGTTGAGCCTTGAGTACATATCCGCCACCCTTTCCCTATTTCCCATCTTGAAGTTTTTAAGAAGCCCTTTGAACATGTAACTTTACTTTCCTTCACTTGGTTTGTCTTCTCATAAGTGACAAATAGCTTTCTCCATTTATCGTAGGCAATTTCACATGAAGAAATTTAGTTGAACTCAGAGTGGGAAATGGAGGCATAGAGAATGTTGATGGCTCCAGCATTCAAGGTTGCTTTCTTTGAAGTATCTTAATCCCATTCTTCTATCTTTGTCTCTAGTAGGTTGTATGGAAGGTCCACCATTCTCCATTGCTCAAGACTTGATCCTTGGATGTAGAATTTTAACCTTCTCTTCTAATAGAGGAAATTGCTTCCATCAAAGATTGGAATGTTAACGAGGTAACTCCCACCTTGATGATCGCCTATCTTCTCCTACTTGTGGAAGTATTGCTTGGAGAAGAATCACTCTGATACTACTTGTTGGGATCAATGATGGACTCTAGAGGGTGGTGAATAGAGATAAAAACCATTTAAACAAGATTCTTAGAACTTCCCATTATATCAAGAGATAAGATTGCAAATATGGAAATTGAGTGCAGTTAAACATACATAGTGAGGATGAGAGAGATTGAACAACCGCAAGAACACAAGCTATGTATAGTTGTTCCAATCTCCAAACTAGGAGAGTGTACATCCACTACCTAGAGAGGTCAACTCTAGGTTTTTTCGACCATGTCTCACTCTATATATTCCATTATAAGAGTTACAATGTATGACCTTCCTTTTTCGGGACAAGGATACCCAACCTTTTCTTTGAAGAGAAGGGAGCCAACAACCTAGGAAGGGACTTACCTATCCATGACCAAGAGTCTTCTACCTCACCAAGGTCTTACCCACTTCTGCAACGAGTCATCTGCTTTCTATAAGGTCTTACCCACTCTTGCAACAAGTCTTCCGCCTTGAGGATTTACCCACCCTTGACTTGGATCTTCCACCTTTGACTTCACCTTCACCAAGGAGAAGCTTTCACCAAGGGACTCCTTCCCTTATACTTAACCTCTCTTAGCCAAGAGAGAGAGTCTTCATCTTCATCATCATGGTAGAAATGAGAGATTGGGAAGTGTAGGAAGTGAAAGCTCACAAGATATACATGTAGAACTTTCTCCCTTACAAATCTCCTACTCACTCCAATGGATGTAGTAAGTGATTAAGCTTAAAAATGAAAGGAAAATCTTGGAGTCACTCATTTATAATATAGGGACCTTCATAGTACTTGTCTAACCATGGGATGAATCCCAAGGGGTCCTATTTATAGTTGGGGATGCCTACTAGCCAATAGAAACACTTAAGGATGAATTCTAGTCGTTTGGGGTGTTGCAACAGATCTATTTTTATGTTTGAAGTACTCCAACGGCTAGAAACACTTATTTTACACACTCCGTAGAGTGGATTCAATTGAGTTTACTTTTGAGAAACTCGGGTTGATAGCAATACGTGACAAATAAAATTTGAGTTGTCGGTCAAGTTTATCCTAGATGAAACTCGGTCGATGGCTTAAGATTGATTTTCATGTGTAGGGGTGTCGGTCGAGTTTGTCTTGGGGAAACTCATCTGATCCTGGCAGTTCCTTAAATCCATCAAGGGTGTAAGTCGAGTTTATCCTAGATAAAACATGGCCGATAAAGGTCCCTGTGATGAATTTTGGAAAGTGTCATAAAAGTGCATAAATATTTGATTTAACTTTTCATGATTTTTATAAGCTAAATTACAAGTCATAAAATCATTATAAGTGATTACAACATGATTCTAATGGATTTGAGATCTTTTCCACAAAAATCCACTTGCATTGATTTTGACTTGCCTTTCTCCAAGTTAGGATGCACAAGTTAGGCAATTTGGAGTGTTATATTCCTAATTTGAAATCACTCAAGTAGAAGCATTAGACACAAATAAGTGTAATGGTTATTCATCCCCAAAACAATGGTTTAGTCAATTAGACATTGAGAGACAATTAGACTTGGAGTCAACACCAACATGATTTTAAATTTGGTTTCAGTTCTTATATACCTAATTGTATCCTAATAACATAATAATTAATAATGTTAGTAAATATGAAGCATGTAATTTATTGAACATGAAGTCAATATGTTAATTAAAACTTAGATGATGATTTTGGTGTCTAGGACAATAACACCATTTGGTTATAATAACCAAACCTCTTGATCGAATACCATAATACTAACTATGTTAGTATATACAATAGAGTGTTAATATCAGTAAAACAATATGCATATGGTATCTAATTTTTGGAAAATAGCCCACACATCTGATAATAAGAAGATTGTATAGTAAATGAAACATGTTCAACATTATAACATCTAGCCTGGTTGAAATATCACAATAATGGTTGTCACTTATTAATTGAAAACCCTAGATGCAGAACTATGTGTACGCATAATTCATGGTAACTAGAAACATAGATGGATCTTATAAGAATATTTATACATATATAATACCGACCCTAGTTAAATGAACTTATATGATATATGGAGAGAGATTAAAATTACAATACTTAAATTGGAAGAATTTATGTTAATACACACATATATTATATAATATTATATTATATTATATTATATTATATTATATTATATTACATTATATTATATTATATATATGTATGTATATACATATATATAACCTACTAATATTTTGACTTATGTGAGTAAACATGGATATTAGGATTAATATATATAGTGGATCATATTGTACCTATTAAGATTAAAAGTCATGATATATCAGTTGGTGGTTAGGACTAGAATACGAACATATAAAATATATAATAGTAATGTGTACACATGTTCCCTTTAGTTTCA
This sequence comes from Alisma plantago-aquatica, assembly GCA_963693085.1. Lineage (NCBI taxonomy): Eukaryota > Viridiplantae > Streptophyta > Magnoliopsida > Alismatales > Alismataceae > Alisma > Alisma plantago-aquatica. The sequence goes on along the minus strand of OY856413.1, from coordinate 588,075,087 downwards.
CTAACATACATAATGTGTTCTTGGAATGAATACTTGACTTTAGGGACCAGGTATACCAAATGACCTAACCATTGGTTGTGAATACCCATGTATATGCAATCTATACTTAAATGTAGGAAATAATATGATTTAGCATGCATTTTCCCATAATGAGACATCTTTGAACAATACTACTTATTTGAAATTCCATTCCCTTCTAGTGACAATCATATTGAAATATCACGATGCCCTACTTATTCATGCTATATTGGGTTTGTAATCCCTCTTTCCATGTTATTTAATCTTGTTGATGTGATTGATGGACATATGTCTTGCCTTCCCATTTTGCATGTGATATTAGACTAAGAAAACTAATGTAGATGCTTATGTGTAACACCAATATGGTAAGTCTTTCCTCCTAGGGTGTATATTTCCACATCTTATATATATAAGAGCGTGTCTTTCCGTCCAGGGTGCACATTTCCACCTGACCTTTAGCCTAAGATCCAGTGGTGTCTTGGCCCTACCTTAGCTACATTTACTCTACTTTATCTATATGCAATTATATATTTGATGGTATTGTGGTTTGTGAAATGGAAAGACTCTCTATATTCTTTGTGGAATTAATGTTCATATGCCTCATTCTTTTGAAATTCATTATGTTGTTTAATTTTATTGAACTTAACTATTGTAAATAGCCCCTTCTTGAATGTGAACCCCCCTTATTGCACTCTTCTAATTTAAAATTCCTAAATATGTTTATTATGCATATAATCAATGTTTACTGCCCCACATACCTTTTGTTTCCTTTTTTAGTGTTGTTTCCGAACCACCCAGACGTAGGTATCGTAGAGAATGATGACTTAGTAGGACCTTGTACCATGTCTTTGGACTATTATGGATATCTTTATATCTTTAGGTTTCCCTCTGCAATTGGTCTTGTAGTAATCCAATGTACTCTTTTATTTTGTAGAACCAACCGTTGAGGTTAGGAACAATGCATTGATTATAATGAGAATGCTTTTGTAGTAGTTCAAAATTTGTGGTGCTATATAATATTCTATGTTAAACAATCCCGATTGGATGAACAGTATATAGTAAGTATTTAGGTAGTAAAATAACTTTTTACAAAAATATAAGTGTGGAGTTGTGAGTAAGAAGAGGTTTGGATATTAACGACCTTGTATACCTACCAAATCTACCTCTATAGTTTGATAACTGGTTATATTTTAATCCTTTAATGGGGTAGAGTTCTAGCCTTTATAGTTTAGGAGAATATTTAATTTAGGATTGTCAGGACTTGATAGAGAACACATTCATAAGCTCTTGGGAAGATACCTCAAATAAATGTCATAAAAATATAATTACTCCCTAATTAGGATAATTAAATAGTGTTAATAGGGATACAATGAATATTAATTAGATAACCTAAAATAAATGATATAGAAATTGGACTCATCAAAGTAAGGTAATATTCTATGTTAAACGATCCCGATTGGATGAACAATATATAGTAAGTATTTAGGTAGTAAAATAACTTTTTACAAAAATATACTCTAATTAATGTCAATCATATTGGCGGACCAGGTTATGAATGGGAAGATTTTGGGGACAAAATCATCTTTAACGGGTGGAGTGTTGTAACATACCCAGATCTGGATGTATAGTCAGATCTTTTCCAGTTGTTATGTCTTTTAGATTATGTTAATATAGATCCCTTTTTTCCTTAATTGCAATTAATTTTGAGTAAGTAGAGCCAAGAAAATTATATGTTTTAACAAGAAATATTTTATATTAGATTAAAAATAAATATACTAACTAAGTCTTCCATTTGGGGTTAATTATATAAATTTACTAATTATTTAGTTTTGACCAAAACTTGGCAATCCAGAATCACCCTATGACTGATTGATGAAAGGGACTCGATGAATAAAATCTAAAGTATCACGTTCAGTAAGAAATGTAGAAAATACATTAATTGAGATTTGGATTACAAATATTAACTAGAATAGCACACATTTACAAAAGGTGAAATTGATGCTAAAATTGAATTGATACATGATTTGGTTTATATGTCAATTTGCATGTCAATCAAACGTTATTTTCCCCCTCAATTTAATCTAAGAGAGAATAAAAGTGATTAACCTAGTTTCAATTAACTAAACATATAATTGATTCAAATAACTATAGTCTTTGTGTAACATCTTTCTCACCTACTCATGTTGATCCATGTCATAACTTCCTTACACGTGCTCTGCTGCACTGAAACTGGTGGTGGGTAGTGTCTTCCTCCGCCTCCTCTTCGTCTTCTTGTCCTTTCTATTTTCTTCCTCATCCCTTCCCTTATTTCTTTTCATCAATCTCTTCATCTCCTATTCCCAAAAACCCTCACACCTACCTCCCTTCCCTTCCTCTGTGCTGGTTGACTTATCAAAGGAGAAGGATTCCCCTACATATGTGTTGACCATCGACATTTCCAGTGAACACCATGGGTCACAAACCTCTAAAAGTATCCACCTCCTAATCCATTGTCACCATCAAAACTTCCATCTTCTTCCTCCAAGAATCTGGACACGGTGTCGTTGTGCTTGGATTGACATACTACGACCAGTGATGAGCTTTACATTCATAAACCTATTATCTTCCTTCCCATCTAGTTCCATCACCATTCTTTCTCCATTAAAACTCTACAAACTACCATGAACACGTTCGGTGGTTGCGCTGTCATTTTTGGACCCTTCCTTCCTCACTGCCACCCTAAAAATCCCATTCAACACCTTGATTAACTGCCAAAATGGATTCACTCCTCTCCTTTCATTTTCAATAGGAGTACATCTTCATATCCATCACATGCAACACTAGCACCTTCTTCCAGTATCCAACCTCCTCAACATCCATGGTGACCTCCAATCCACGTGAACAACACATTGCAACCACCTCATATTGCCTTCTCCTTCTTCCATCTTCATTGTATGTCTTTCACTTACTTATCTTCTTGCACTTCACAACCACACCAGGACCTCATGTTTCAATGCTTTTATCATGTTGTACTAGCTATCTCCCTTATGCACTATCGGGTGTAGATAACTGGAAGCATCATGTGATATCTCTAGGTCATGTGGCCATGTAATCAGTCCCTCCCAACGTAGGAGCTAAAACAATAGCTAGATTTTTAGCACAGTAGCAGGATTAATAGCCACCATCTAATACCTTTCATTAAAGATGTTTACCTTGAATTTAGATCCATGAAGTTGTATGACAGCAAAGGACCTACAAACTAATCAATAACATGAAATTCAAAGATGGATCCCAAGATTCACTAAGTAAGTAATCCATGATGCACTTTGTTTACAATGAACTCATTTATTACGATAGACCAAATTTGTAGGTTTAACTCGTAGGGATTTAACTTCATTGTAAATAATGTTAATCAATTCTCAGATAACTATTTTTTCTTAATGGCACGATAATTTTAATGCTAGGAAATAGGAAGCATGTAATTTATTGAATATGATGCCAATAGGTTAATTAGAAGCTATATGAAAATCTAGGTGTTTAGGATAATAACACTAGTTGGTTTAATCACCAGCTCTTGATCGAAGACCATGATAGTAACTATATTAGTATATAAAATAGAGTGTTAATCTAGTAAATAATATGCCTATAGTATCTAATTTTAGGAAAATAGTCACACATATGTTAATAAGAAGATTATATAATAAAGATACCATATCCTACATGATAATATCTAATCAAGTTGAAATGTCAACGTTTTGGTTATCTCATATGAATCGATAACCCTATATGCCCAAATACATATAAGCATAAGTCATGGTAACTAGAAATACCAATGGATCTTATAAGAATATTCATAGGTAAATATAACTGACCCTAGTTGATTAAATTTGAACTATATGATAGAGAGAGAGAAAATAAAGTTACAATACCAAAATTGGAAGAATGCATGTATACACACACACACATATATATACATATATGTATGTATGTATGTATGTATGTATGCATGCATATATGTATGTATGTATGTATGTATGTATGTATGTATGTATGTATGTATGTATGCATGTATGTAAGTATGTATGTATGGGATGAAGAGAGGCATTCTCTCCCCCACTCCCATGCCCATGATGAAGGCCGGACATTTGGGAGGGTGGTAAATCAAGGCGGCAGCTGGGATTCGATCCTGGGTCCCTTTGCTAGGGGACACTGTGCTTGAGCACTTGAGTCACTCCTTGTCGGTGTATGTATCGGAATTGGGTAAATTTTATTCCGACACCCTCAAGCCAAATAGCTCTTGGGACAAAGATACAATGTAGTCCCTATCACTACATTACAGAAAAAACAAACAATATTTGTTCTATCTATCTATACATTTAATGCTTTTGTATAGAACTTTGCTAATTTTACTAGCTAATCCTTCTTCATCCTTCTTCTTCGATGTGTGCTTCCTGTTGTTCCTTTCCTTCCAGATGTGGAAGTAGGTATGTATGTATGTATGTATGTATGTATGTATGTATGTATGTATGTATGTATGTATGTATGTATGTATGTATGTATGTATGTATGTATGTATGTATGTATGTATGTATGTATGTATGTATGTAGGTATGTATTGGATTAATAGAGGCATGCTCTCCCCCTCTCCCATGACCGTGATAGAGGTTGAACATAAGGGAGGATGGTAAACCAAGGTAGTAGTTGGGATTCAAACCCGGGACCCTTTGTTTGGGGACACCGTGTTGAACCACTTGAGCCACTCCTTAGCGGAGTATGTATCGCAATTTGGTAAATTTTATTCTGAATCACCAACAAAGTTGGGATGAATTACATAGTAGCCCCTGCTTGCTACTAAATAGTCAAATAAAGAGAAACTTTCTATACATTGAGACTATAGTTTAAGACTTTACATATTTTCTTCCCAATGTACTCGATGCTATAAATCTTGGACTTGTGTTTCCTGGAATTTCTTTCTTTCCAAGTGTAATAGTAAACCGTAGATAGGGTTGTCAGTAGTTTCCTCTTCTGCAGGTTGAGACTTGGACCAAGAGTAGAGATCATCTCTTTCGTGGAAAGAAGATGTGTGTGATAGAGATTTGCATTATCACAAATCATTCTCCAGAGTGCTATGATGAACGGACAGCTTTGAAAGAGGTGCTCATGTGTTTCGAGACCTTCATTGCACATCAGGCATTGGGTCAAAGAAGTTCTTGGGTACCATCTTTCAATCTTATCTAGGGTAGGATAAGTTTCAAATGCAGCACGGTAAAGACACAGGATCCACTTGGGAATCTTGAATTCATTCCATATGTACTTGGTGAAGTGTGAAGATGGTGGTGAAGTGTTTCTTCTCATCTTGGCTAACTCCCATGGGTTGATGTTGTTGTTGAGGCACCAGTTTCCAGTTTCATTGATACCAAAAGCATATTTGATTTGCTTCCATATTGCATTCATCCTGTTGATGACTCTAGAATAGCCTTCTCTGGTAGAAGGGTCGAAGTCTAGGCCTTTAGAATATCTGACTCTCATCCATCGAGCCCAAGTCAAATTCCCCTGATGATAGCTGATGATACGTCTGATAGTGCCCCAGTTGGCAATCTCTGTAGGGGCTTTCAGACCTATGCCTCCTTCATCTTTGTGAACTGCAAGTCTAGAGTATTTCATAGCATGAGTGCCGCCAGCCCAGATGAAGTTTGAGAGTGTCATTTCTATGCAATCGAGCACTGCTGAAGGAATTTCACCTTGTTGAACCCAGTAGATGAGTAGACCTTCCAAGGAACATTTAGTTAAGGTAATTTATCCAGCCATGGAGGTTTTGTTTTGTGGCCAATGATTGATCATATTCTCTAATCTATTAGTACAATTCGTGAAATCTTTCTCCTGGAGTTTGCCACCAGTGAGTGGGAAGCCAAGATATTTAGTAGGCAGTGAGCTAATGTTCATTTGGAGAGAGTCTACAATCTCGTACTTGATGTCATTATAGTTGGATGAAGTGAAGACTTGAGTTTTGGCCTCATTGATGTGAAGTCCAGTTTGTGTCCCGAATCTTTGCAGTAGAGCTTTTAGATTAGTTAGGTACTTTGGTTTAGATTCCAGGAAGACCAGAACATCATCAATGAAAATGAGATGACTCATAATCTTTGTCCCCCATACTGTATAAATGGCAATTTCCTTGATGTCCTCTTCCTTCTTCATCAGTTGAGAAAAGTATTCCATGATAATGGTGAATAGTAGAGGGGATAATGGATCTCCCTGTCTCAAACCGTTCGATGCTTGGAATATGCCATTAGGGGTGCCATTAACTAACACTGAGTAGCTAACTGTAGTAACACATTGTTGAATGAGTGAGATCCATTTGTTTGAGAAGCCCATGTCCTTCATAATTTGCCAAAGTTTGTCCCATCTAACGCTATCAAACGCTTTGGAGACATCAAGTTTCATGCAAATTTTCTTATGGCCTCGTTTGACATTAAAGTCTAACATGAATTTTCCTACAAGGAGTGCACGGTCAGACATACTTTGGCCAGTAATGAATGCACCTTGAGCTTCAAAGATAAGAAACGGAAGAACCATCTTGAGACGTTCAGCAAGAATTTTAGCTAGGATTTTGTATTGGACATTGCATCAAGCAATAGGCCTGAAGTCGGATAAAGTAGCTACAGTTTTCTTCTTTGGAATGAGCGTGAGAAAGGCATGGTTGACTTGTCTGAGCATGTTGCCTCCTCTCATGATCCAGTTGATGCTGTTTAGAAGATCAATTTTGATAGTTTGCCAATCTTCCCTATAGAAATGAGCATTGAAGCAGTCGTGACCTGGAGATTTTTTTGTCCTTAAGTTCTTCCATGTTGACATCTCTGCATGTTGTCCTTAAGTTCTTCCATGTTGTCGGAGTATGTATGTATGTATGTATGTATGTATGTATGTATGTATGTATGTATGTATGTATGTATGTATGTATGTATGTATGTATGTATGTATGTATGTATGTATGTATGTATGTATGTATCGGAATCAGGTAAATATATTCCGACTTCCTCCTACCAAATAGTAGAAGGTCAAGAGTTACATGTAGACAGAATGTCATACACTCATTAATAAAAAGGAGCAACAACTCACACGCTATCTAATGTGTAACTTACATTTATCACATTTACAAATTTTTACAGAAACACTCCTTTCATTTGCAGCTATGATGTGGTGTCTTCTGGAATTCTGTTCCTCCCAAATATGATAATAGAGAAAAGCAAATAAATTCTTCTTTGTGTCCTCTCTTCCACAGCTTGTTATCAGTTTCCTCGGGTCTATTTCCAGCATGAATTGTAGCTAAAACTCTTCACATATAATCCTCCAAACGTCCTTTGTGAAACTACATCCTCCCACCAGATGATCATGGGGCTCATCCTCCTTCTTGCATAGAAAACACTACACTAAGACATCATAGTTCCATCCATCTAGCTTGTCCAGGCTAGCCAATGCACTATGCAGAATTTTGTAGACGTACATGCTCCATTTCAGAACAAAACTATCTGTCCAAATCTGTTCTACACATGTGTCTTTTACTGCCCTTGTCCGTGTTATTTCCCATATATTCATTTTTGTGTCTTTAAGCCTCCATGTCCCTTGAGTGTGAGGCTCAACGAAATGTCTAATTTACTGCCATAATTCCGTCATGATGTTGATGGTACGTGAGTATCCCTCCCTTGTCTTTGGTTTAAAATCCAGCCCTCTAGGATATATCTCTCTCTCATCCATCTCCCCCCATGTTGAGGAGCCTTCCTAGAAGATTGTGATTCTCCATACTATCCCACACTTCTCTATATCTCTAGGTGTTTTTAGATTCAATCCACCTTCCTCCTTAGGTAGATCAATCTTGCATATCTCATCGGGTGGTAGTCACTTGCCCATAGAAAATTTGACATCTTCATCTTCATTCTGTCCAGGACCAAACTAGGAATATCTCCTTGTTGCACCTAGAAAATAAGAAGCCCCTCTATAGATTCTCATATCAGAGTTGCTCTCCCCACCATGGATCTCTTTTGTGATGGATATCTATAGATCATTTCCTCTAGTCCATCCATGCAATCAACAAAGTCCTTTACCTGCAGATTGCCCCCCACAAGCGGAAAGTCAAGATATTTTATAGGGAACTTTTCTTTCTCTACACCCATTGCCTCTAGTAATCTGTCTTCCACTTAGCTGCAATTTTTGGAGAAAAAGATGTGTGTTTTGCTTGCATTCACACAAAGCCCTGTCTATTTCCCAAAATCTTCCAGCAGATTCTATAGGCACCCTAGAGTGTTTTGTTTTGCTTCTATAAATACCAACACATCATTTGCAAATATTAGGTGAGTGAACACTTTTGTGCCATGTATTGTGTAAGGCTTTATCTCCTTTCTTTTTTCTACCATCTGCATTTTATGTGTGAAGTATTCCATAACAATCACAGAGAGGAGAGGAGATAAAGGGTCCCCTTGGTGCAGCCCATTACCACCTCTGAACATTCCTACAGATGTGTCATTGACCAGAATAGAGAAACTAATAGTTCCAACACACTACTTCATCCAGCTTATCCACTGTTCACTAAACCCCATTCCACATGATTTAGCACAGCTCTTCCCATCAGACTCTATCATATGCTTTAGACACATCTAGTTTGAGACATGCCTTGCGGCTTCCTCTCATGACATTATAATTTAGTAAGAATTCTCCTACCAAGAAAGCAAAGTCACTAATGATCCTTCCTGTCACAAAGGCTCCTTAGTTTAAAGATATGAGATAAGGGAGTACCAGCTTCAGTCTAACAACCAGAATTTTTACAATAATTTTATATTGTATCGAGCAGCATGCAATGGGTCTAAAATTAGTAAGGGAGGAAGTCACCTTTTTCTTAGGAATGAACACTAGAAAAGAATGATTGACCTGTCTCACCATGTTTCCACCCTCCAAAAACCAGTTGACGTAAGCAATCAGATCCTCCTTGATGATGTCCCACATCTTCTTATAAAAGTATGCATTGAAACCATCTGAGCCTGGAGACTTATTACTGCCAATACTCCAAACTTCTTTCTTGAATTCCTACTCATTAGTCTTTCTTGTGAGAATATTGTTGTGCGTGCCAGTGAGTTTGAATTTCTACTCCAAATCCTCCTCTTCTATTTCCTTCACAAAATTTTTATTATATAGAGAGGAATAGAAATTTACAGCCTACTCTTCTAGATCCTCCTAGTTGTTGACTACTCTTCCCTCCATATCAATCAGCTCAGAAATAATATTGTTTGCCTCCCTTCTCCAAACATTAGTATGGTATAGTTTGGTATTTCTGTCCCCATCTACCATTCAATTCTCTTTTCTTCTCTACAAATAGAACTTTTCCTCTGCTTTCTTCAAGTTTTGTAGCATCATTTTTAGCTCATCATCCTTCTTTATCATATCAGCATTGAGTGGGTCACATAATAATTTTCCTCTAACCTCTCTACATTCTCTTTTTGTTTCTGTCGATAGATTTGGGATATTCACTTCATTCTTAGCCCACCTTTTAAGCACTTCTTTTATGTTTGTCAGCATCTTTGCAAAAATAAGCATTGGGTTCCCTATAACCTGCACATTCCATGCCTCTTTAATAATGTCATTGAAGCCCTTCCAATCATCCTAGCAGTTTAGGAACTGGAATGGTCTTCTTTTTTGCTTCTTTTTTGTAATCTGGACTGAGATAGGGGTGTGGTCACTTAGCTCAGACCCCCCTGCCTTCACATGCACCTTAGGAAAAATATGTAGCCATTCATCATTCACCAGTGCTTTGTCTAGCTTGCTTGCAATTCTATCTCCTAGGCTCCTTTCATTATTCCATGTGAATATATCACCAACATTCATTGGAAGCTCAAACAAACTAGCTTTATCTATAGTATGGTTGAAAGCATCAATCTCTACATTTAAAGCTAGTCTTCTGCCTCTTTTCTTTGCCTGCATCTAAATGCTATTGAAGTCTCCAATCACCAGCCACGGTAGTGTTACCTATCTAGAGATAGAAATCAGCTCCTTCCATAGGTCCAATCTAGCCTTTGCATCATTATGAGCGTACACCGATGTCACCCACATCTACAACCCCCCATTATTTCTGTAGTCTACTATAATATGTTGACCTGACATCTGTATCACTGTCACCTGCCAAGCATTCGATTTCCATGCCACACAGACTCTAGCCACCTCAGCGTATGCTACATTAGATACATGCTCCCATCCCTGTGGAAAAAAGTATTTAATGTTGTTTTTGTTCTTTTCTTTTATTTTTGTTTCCACCAATGTAGTCAAAGAGTGACCACTAGTAGCAATCCATTCCCAAATTTCTTTCTTCTTGCTCCTATCACACCCCCCTTTAATATTCCATAGCAGCATGGACATATGGACAGGTTTTTTGGAATATGGTTCACCTGTGCAGCTCCTTCTTGTTAACCTTCCTCTTATCTTATTTCATATCGTGCTTCGTTACGGAAACATCTTCCCTATCGGAGTCAGTTAACACCTCAAATCTATTTCATGTGTCCAAGATGCTGCCCACTCCTTAGTTTCTAGGAATGTCGTTCCTCTTGAAGCTTTTCCTCTTTATAGAAGCAACGAACTCTCCTTCTTCTTTCTCAGTTCCTGGGTTACTACTTTCATCTTTCTCTTGTGCTTTGTCTGACTCCTTGTGAGGCGTTGATGGCTCTTCTTCATTTTGCACTGCTTTCCCCAGGTCGTCCCCTCCATTGCTAGTATGACCATGTTCCATGCCAGTGTTTTCCTCCATACTAGAATCGGGTCCAGGCTTAGTTTTTTCCTTCCATTCTTGCCTAGGACCTTTAGCACCTTTGTCTTCCCCCTTTTTATCACAGTTGCTATCAGTATGCCCAAAAGCTTTACATCCATTGCATTTTGGAGGAATATAATGCGGCTAAACCTGCCTTGGGATGGGCTCGTGTCCACATACATTCAGCCATACAGTGTCTATCATCTCATCATCAGCATTCACTTCAGCCTATACTCTTGCTTCTTCATGCTCGAGTGATCTCTCGTCAATGTGGAGTACCTTTCCAACACCAGCCGCAATCGTTCCAGCAGCCTCCCTCATCCATGCTCTACCAAAGGACTTGAGCGTTAACCACGATGGGATTGTAGTGAATGTATCTCGCTTCAAATCATCTCTATGATGATAGTCTTTAGCTACCACGAGTTGGGTGTCAAACAATCATGGCCTCATGTTGAGAACTGCATGTTTGTCTGGTGCATTGGAGAAGCGAACAAGAAAATGCATTTCTCTCTTGATAGAATATTGAAGGTTCCCTTTGGCCGCCATGTACAATGTATCCATGCATTGATATGAGGATAGAAGGGGTGCTTTCCCAGCACATGTGCCATCACCGTGAATTCTCAAACATCCTTCATGCGTTTGAATTCCTCCACCTCCAGATCTATGTGGACCTGGCCCTCCAAATGCCTTGGCGGTGGGAATTGCACATCCTTGCTTCTCCCTGACGGTTGTTTTAGAACTTGCATCCACGCTCTTCTACCTCCGTTGGGCTCTCCTCCATCCTCCACAATGCCCCATCGGGTGTCATTCTTTGCATCGCCTTGTCGGGTGTCGTCCCTCATGACGCTATGTTGGGCGTCATCCCTTGTGACACTACGTCGGGCATTGTTCTTTGCAACTCCTTGTCGAGCGTCTTCCCTCACGATGTTGTGTCGGTCGTTGTCATTCACATTGTTTTGATGGCCATCTTCCTTCGCAATGCCTCATTGGGCATTGTCCTCCTCGCCCTCAATTTCCCCTGTGACGCCCCCCACGCTAGGGCTAGGGTTGCCACTTGCTTTCTTCTTTGGGTCCTCTATCTTCGAACCAGGATTAGGGTTGGTGGTGGTGGTGTGCGAGGTGGGTTGGGTTGTATGGGGGTGGACGCCCCCGGCCGGGATGGCCGATGGTGTGGGCTCCATGCCCAGGGTCGTGATCGCCTGAGAATCTCCCAGATGGTGCCCTAGGGGACGAACGTTGTGTTGTATGTATGTATGTATGTATGTATGTATGTATGTATGTATGTATGTATGTATGTATGTATGTATGTATGTATGTATGTATGTATGTATGTATGTATGCATGTATGTATGTATGTATGTATGTATGTATGTATGTATGTATGTATGTATGTATGTATGTATCTATGTATGTATATATGTATGTATGTATGGGATTAAGAGGGGCATTCTCTCCCCCTCTCCCATGCCCATAATAGAGGTCGAACGTCCGCAAGAGTGGTAAACTAAGATAGCAACTGGGAATCGGATCTGGGTCCTTTTGTTAGGGAATATTGTGTATGTATGGGATAAAGAGAGGAATTCTCTCCCCCTCTTCCATGCCCTTGGTATAGGTCGAATGCCTAGGAGGGTGGTAAATTAAGGCAGCAGTTGGGATGTATGTATGTATGTATGTATGTATAGGATTAAGAGAGAAAGATTTATCCCCCCTATCATATGCCCGTGGCTAAGGTCGAATGCCCGGGAGGGTGGTAAATCAAGGTGGAAACTGAGATTCAAACCTTGTTCCCTTTGTTAGGGGACACCATGCTTGACCACTTGAGCCACTCCTTGTCGGTTGTATGTATGTATCAAAATTAGGTAAATATATTCTGACTTCCTCCTAAAAAGATAGGAGGTCAAGAGTTACATGCAGGCCCTACGCCATATATTGGACAGAACAGAGTTACAACTCACTCTTTAATCTAATATGCATCTTACATTAACATATTTACAAATTTTTACAACAATCCTCATAGCATTTGCAGACACACCACGATGTTTCATGGTATTCCATACCTCCCAGATATGGTAGCATAGAGTATAAAAAAGAATCTTCTTCATATCATCATTCCCACACTTTATCATCATCCTTCTTGGGTTGCCCTCTAGATGGATGTGTATCTTAAAGTCCTTGCACAATGTATCCCATATCTCTTTTGTGAACTTGCATTCACCCACAAGATGATTATGAGATTCATCGGTCTCCTTGCATAATAAGCACATAGTAGATACATCATAGTTCCATCCCTTTTGCTTGTCAAGAGTGGCAAGAATACTATGTAGAATTTTATATACACACATACTCCATTTTGGTAGTATGTATGAAAAAATGAGTCATCAAGGAGACTTCCTCTCCCCAACCCCTCATTGACCTGTGGAGGCCCGCCAGAGGAGGAGTAAAGTAAACCAAGTGTACAACCCATTAGTTATAGCGCAAACCATGTCAGACATAAATCCTAGTTTTTATTCATCCCCGTGAGGATTTGAACCTGAGACCTTTGCCTGCGTTCACGGTCTGATCACTAGTGAGCTACACCCTTGTGGGTGGGTGTATGTATGTATGTATGTATGTATCAAAATCAGGTAAATATATTCTGACTTCCCCCTAACAATATAGGAGGTCAAGAGTTACATATAGCCCATTGCTACATAACACTACCGTGAACGACTCACATAGCTATCTAATACGTAGTTTGCGCTTCACACATTTACAAATTTTTACAGCAATAGTACTCACACTCTTGGTTGTGCCTCCATGTTTATGAACATTCCTTTCTCTCCAGATGTGAAAGCACATAGAAGCAAATAGGAGCTTCTTCTTTTCTCCAGTTCTGTAGCACTTGACCATCTTTTTAGCATCTTCAGCCAACTCTAGTCACAGGTGAAGGTCTTTGCATGACATTTCCCATACGCCCACAGTAAATTTGTAGGACCCAAATAGGTGATCATCAGTTTCCTCTTCTTCATTGCATAGAAAGCATATCATAGAAGTTTCACTGTTTCATCCATGCACCTTATCCAAAGTTGCCAATGCACCATGCAGAATTTTAAAGACACATATGGACCACTTGGGTACATGCTTGCCTATCCATTTTTTTCCATCAACCCATTCCTTTCAGCTCTTGTTCTTGTAGTTTCCCATAGATCTACCTTTTGATTTATTATTCTCCAATCACCTATAAGACATGGAGCAAACATATGCTTCACCTTTGGCTAAAGTCCCCTCATCATGTGAATGGTACGTGAATACCCCTCACGTGTTCTTGGCTGGAAATCCAAACATTGTGGGTATCTTTCCCTCATCCATCTTCCCTATACTGAGCTTCTATCTTGGTAAGAAATAATTCTCCTTAGAGTCCCCCATCTAGCAATATCTTTGGGGGTTTTAGATGCAAACCACCCTTCTCTTTGGGCAAATCCAGACTAGCATAACACATAGAATGATATTCACTTGCCCATACAAAGTTAGAAATCTTCATCTCCATCCTATCCAACATAGTTATGTATGCATGTATGTATGTATGTATGTATGTATGTGTGTGTGTATCGGAATTTGGTAAATTTTATTCCGAAACCCTTAAAACAAGAAGTTTCAAGGTCAAGGTACAATGTAGTCCAAAACTACATTACTCACACTTGCAAAGAAGAAAATGCTATCTATATATACACTTAGTATGTTCTTGATAGATTTACAATTTTTTACAGATAAACTATCACTCTCCCTCTCATTGTTTGAGTGCTTCTGAGCATTTCTTTCCTTCCAGGTGTAGAAACATACAGCTAAGAGTAGCAGGAGGATTTTCTTCTTTCTAGCAGTTGTGTCCCTACCATATCTTTCCACCATTATCGGGATGTTTTGAAGTTGGGACACAAGGTCTAAACTTTCACTGGCTTTCTTCCATACAACTTGTGTTGGATAAATGGACATCATTAAAATCCCTTTTTTTGAAAATGACAAAAATTTCATTCTTGTGGATCTAGTGTGCTACTTGAGTATTTCAGGAACAAGAATACAAGGTGGTGGATGACAAAGCTTTGGAAGATCTATATGCTTAAATTGCTTCATTTTCATGATTGTAATCAAATGTAAAAACTTGTACAAGTATATAATGTACAAGTACTTAGATATCATGTAAATCAAGCAGTTAGATCTTCCTAGCCACAGACAACACTTCGATAGGATATCCCCTAAGTGAGCATCACAATTGCACATTCATTCTTACACTTAGCATACGAGTTAAAGTGTTGAAACAGAGTTTGTCTCAGTCGAAACACTTCTCGACTGAGAGTATTTTCTCAACCGAGAAACTCCTAAGTCTAATGCACGTACACTGATGAATAGCCTGCACATAAGCCTATACAAGCACATATTCGGTCGAATTTAATTTCGACCGAGACTGTTCCTCGAGCAGGTTCTATAACCATTAGACTTGGTGGGAAAAAGTAGTTGGGAGTTGAGTTGAACATTGCAATACACTTTCCCCAGGCTTTCCCTCGGTCGACGAAGCTCTCGATCGAGAGACACTCGGTCGACAAACTTCTCGACCGAGAAAGGTTCTGTCTGCACTTTTCAGAGTTAATTAACTAGTCGTTATAAACATAATTAGTGGATACCTAACGGCTAGTTGAGCACTAAGAACACCCTAGAAAGTGTCTATAACGTCCCTAAGCACTAGTAGGCCATTCCTATAAATAGGACATGCCTTAGGACACCTAAACTCACTTGAGTACACATACATGCAATTGAGAATCAACTCTTGTGAGCAATTGAGCAATCCTTCACTTGCAGATCATTTCCATAAGCTGAGATTTTGTGTCCTATAGGCTAGCATCTCCTACCCACTACACTTTCACGTTCATACACATTAGATAGGAGATCAAAACGCATGATATAGGATTCAAGCCTTATGCTAAAGTGGTAAATTGTATTTTTCCTTCTTCCCTTCTTGTTCCTTTTATTGCTTGTTTTCTCCTTTGCTACTCCTAGGTTGGAGGTTGTGGAAAGGAGGTTATAGGAGCTTCTTTGGTGGTGAAGGTAGCTCGGCGTGACTTTGGACTACTTCTAGAAGGTCTTGATGGGAAGCTACTTTGAGGAGGAAGGCTACTTCAAGGGGGATCTTGAAGTTACTTCAAGTGAAGGCTGCTTCAAGGTTGGTGAGACGACTTCGGGGTGAAGGCTGTCTAAAGGATTGTGAAGGTAGTTGTATCTTATGCAACATCCTTGTGAGGTAATAAAATATAGTTGCTTTAAAAATCCCAATTGGAAACAATTGGGTAGTGGACTGACTCCCTTAGTATTTGCTAAGGGTGGAACCACTCTAAACGCCCTGTCTCCTTCTCCAATATTTTTGTGGTTGTTTGTTTAATCAAATTTAAAAATATCTAAAACCCTATTCACCCCCCTCTAGTGTTTTTCAATTGGTATCAGAGTAGGCTTCAAGGAGCTCTAATCGAGTCTTGAAGAAAATGGGTGATGGGGTACTAAATAACCTCAACTTGGAAGAAACACTTATAGCTCGGCCTCCACCATTTGATGGCACCAACTACAACTATTGGAAGAGGAGGATGCAATTCTACTTTCAAGGGATCAGTTGGGATCTCTGGAGGATGGTTTCAAATGCCTACAATCTTCCTCAAACGGGGTATGCTACATGGGATGCTAACATGGTAAAATTAGCCCAATTAAATGCAAAAGCTATAAGTATCCTTTATTGTTTAATTTCTGTAGGTGAGTTCAATAGAATATCAAATTGTGAAACTGCATACAAAATATGGCATAGACTTTCTATCACTTATGAAGGAACTTCTCAAGTAAAGAACTTTAAAATTGGTATGCTTAAACAAAAGTTTGAACAGTTTCATATGGAACCTAATGAGTCTATTAGTGAAATGTATGCAAAGTTTTCTTCTATTGTTAATGGTTTGAATGAATTAGGTAAAGCCGTTAGTGAAGAAGATCAAGTGTCTAAAATTCTTAGGTCTCTTCCTCCTAAGTACAAGTCTAAGGTGACTGCAATTGAAGAAGCCAATGACCTCACCCGACTAAGGATGGAGCAACTCATTGGTAACTTAGAAGCACATGAAGCAACCTTGGAGGAGGAAGAAAGATGGGAGTGTGAACTTTAACAAGGAAGAAAGAAAGACATAGCTCTTAAGGCTACAAAGGTCATCACTCAAGAAAGTGATGAGACAAGTGATGGAGATGAGGGAGAAGAAGCTCTAATTGTAAATGGTAAGAAATATAGAAGATTTAAATCTAACAAAGTTATTGGTTCCTCTTCTTCTTCTTCTCCTAGGTGTTTTGAATGTGGAAAGAAGGGACATCTTAAGAATGAATGTCCTAAAGCAAAGAAAGGGAAGAAAAGCTCATCCAAGAAGATGGGAGAAAAAGCATACAAAGTTGCATGGGATGAGTCAAGTGATAGTGAGAGTGAAGAGGAGAATGTGGAGTATCTCATGGACAAAGAAGATGATAGTGATGATTCTCAAGAGGTAAGCCTTCTTGATTTACCAAAAGAAGATCTAATTTCTAGTCTTCAAGATACACATGACAAATATGTTGATTGCAAAAAGAAACTAAAGAAAGTTACTAAAACTAAAGAAAGTTACTAAAACTAATGAGGATTTGTATGATAAATTAAATAATCTTTCTTTTGAAAAGAACAATATTATTTCTGAAAATTTTACCTTGAAATCATACTTAAATGATTGCAATATGAAGTTGCTTACTTTAGAAACAAACTATGGTCTTCTTTCTCAAGAAAAGGTTGAATTGCTTGCAAAACTAAATAATTTTCAGATTCAACCTATCCTATGTACTCATCTAGATTATGATGCTATTGTTAAAGAAAGAAATGGTTTATCATATGATCTAGATCAAGCAAAGTTAGATATCAAAAAGAAAATGGACGAGATTGCTAAGTTACAAAAAGAAGTTAGTAGCTTGAGAAGTAATGGTATTCTTGATAAGATCCTAAAGAATTCTTCTGGTTATAGTGGATGAAGAGGTTTAGGATATGTTCCAAAAGAGAACTCTTATCAACCTAAACCTAGGAGAACTCAAGCACCCAATACCAAGATCATATTTGTACCCAAGAACACAACTCAAAATCCTAGAAAGATAAATGAAATTGACTCCATTTGTTGTCACTATTGCTTGCGTCTTGGACATTATTCCTTCTCATGTCCCTACAAGAAAAAGGATGTTGAGTTAGTATCGGTTCCAAGACCCCAAACTTAGCAAATTTAATATGATTAAGTTGAGATTTGACCTAAAACCTCATTTGAATATCTTAATGTCTTATCTCAACTAAATAGAATGGTACCTTAGCATATTACAACGATTTAGCTCAAACTGACAAACAAATTGCTGAAAACAAATAGAAACAACCTCAACAAACAAAACGTTCGACCGAGAACGTCTCGGTTGAGAAAGTATTCAACCGAGGGAATACCTGTATCAAATCTGAAATCTGCTATAAAAATAGTAACAATCTCGATCGAGACAACATCGGTCGAGAAAATTGTCGACCAAGAAATCTTCTGTTTCAACCAGTAAAATAGCAACACTCTTTGTCAACAAAATGTTTGACCGATACACTCTTCGGTCAAAGTATTTGTCGACCGAATGAAGTTCTGAATAGCTTAAAACATTCAATTGTTCAATTATGTAATCATATTCAATTTGTTATTAAATGACTCTAACCATAGAGGACCATCACATGGGTACCAAAATCTATCTCTTTTGCAGGATTGGGTAGTTGATAGTGGATGTTCTAAGCATATGATTGGCAACAAAAAGGCCTTTCAAACATTTGAAGAAAAGAAAAGCAGAACAGTCACTTTTGGAGACAATGGAAAAGGAAGGATTTTTGGAATAGGTAACATTGGTACAAACCTTCAAATAAAAAATGTTTTACTTGTTGATGGTCTGCATCATAATTTAATTAGTGTTAGTCAACTATGTGATAGTGGCTATGATGTCTTATTCAATAAAAATTGTTGTAAACTATTGATTCAAACACTAATGAAATCATTTATGAAGGAAAATGAATAGGAAATTTATATATGCTTAGGCCTAATTCTATGCAAGCTATTATTATAAAGTGCCTTCTTGTAAAAGATGAATCTCTATAGCTATGGCATAGAAAATTAGGTCATGCAAGTTTTCATGTTATCAAAAAGTTGATTAAATATGATCTTGTACGTGGTTTACTTAAAATATCTTTTGATAAACCTGAAAATTGTGAACCTTGTACTCTAGAAAAGCAAAGCAAAACTTCTTTCAAAACAAAAACAATGCTTAGCACTACTAGATCATTAGAACTTATTCACATGGATTTGTTTGGTCCTATGAGAACTCAATCTATTGGTGGAAAAAGATATTGCTTTGTTATTGTAGATGACTTTAGTAGATATACATGGGTTCATTTTCTACACATAAAGATGATACTATTCAAGTATTCATACAATTTTTCTTGAAGATTGAAAATCAACTACAAAATAAAATATGTACAATTAGGAGTGATCATGGTGGAGAATTTGAGAATCATACATTTGAAGAATTCTTCACATCTCAAGGTTACACTCACAATTTTTCAGCTCCACGCACTCCACAACACAATGGCATAGTTGAAAGAAAGGATAGATCCTTACAAGAAATGGATAGGACTATGATGCTTGAACATAATACATCTAAAACCTTTTGGGATGAAGCTGTAAACACAGCTTGTTATGTGCTAAATAGAGTAACCATACACTCTTATTTGAAGAAAACACCATATGAACTCATTTTTAATTAAAAAAATCAAAGGTTGATTATTTTCACACTTTTGGCTCAACTTGCTATATCTTAAACACAAAGGATGATAGAGACAAATTTGACTCTAAATCACAAAAAGCCTTTTTCTTGGGATATTCAACTTCTAGAAAAGCATTTATAATATACAACACCATCTCTACATAAGTTGAAGAATCAATTCACATTACTTTTCATGAAGAACTAAACTAAAACAAAATACCAAAGAAAATGACATAGTTGATATTACTCATCAAATTGAAGATCTTAACATATCAACTAAAGATGATCAAAATGCTGAAAATGATCAACAAATTGAGACACAACAACCCATTCCTAGACTAATTAAAGATCATCCTCAAGAACTAATCATTGGGAATCCTAATGATAAAGTAAAAACATGTTCCTCTTTTAGATATGTTGCAAATATGGCATTTGTATCTATAATTGAACCCAAAAAGGTAACTGAAGCTCTAAAAGATGATTATTGGATAATGGACATGCAAGAAGAATTAAATCAATTTACTAAGAATGATGTATGGGACTTAGTTCCTAAACCTCAAGATAAAACCATTATTGGAACTAAGTGGGTTTTTCATAACAAATTGAACGAAGCCAGGGAAGTAGTGAGAAATAAAGCTAGGTTGGTAGCACAAGGGTACAATCAACAAGAAGGAATAGACTTTGATGAAACTTATGCACCCATAGCAAGACTTGAAGCCATTAGAATGCTACTAGCTATAGCTGCCCACAAAGACATCAAACTATTCCAAATGGATGTAAAAAGTGCATTTCTAAATGGAATAATACAAGAGGAAGTATATGTTGCCCAACCATCTAGTTTTGAAATTCCTGTTAAAGATGATCATGTATATAAACTTAAGAAAGCACTTTATGGGTTAAAGCAAGCACTTAGAAATTGGTATGAAAGGCTCAAAAATTATCTCTTTGATAATAGTTTTTCAATTGGAAATTCAAATTCGAATTTATTTTTCAAAACATATGCATTTGACTTTCTAGTTGTTCAAATTTATGTTGATGATATTATCTTTGGTGCATCAAATGAATTCTTATGTAAACAATTTAGTGATATTATGCAAAAAGAATTTGAAATGAGTCTCATGGGAGAATTGACTTTCTTTCTTAGTTTTCAAATAAAGCAAACGCCTACTGGGATTTTTATAAGCCAAGAGAAGTATACAAATGAACTTTTAAAATGTTTTGGAATGGAGCATTGCAAACATGCTACCACACCAATGGTCACTTCTATTAAAATTGACAAAGATGAAAATGGGGAACCCATTGATGATTCGTTGTATAGGGCCATGATTGGTAGTTTGCTTTACTTAATCGCTTCTAGACCAGATATCATGTTTTCCATTGGAGTTTGTGCTAGATTTCAATCAAATCCCATGCAAACTCATTTTCAAGCTGTCAAAAGGATTCTAAGATACTTAGCCGGCACTTCAAACTATGGTTTATGGTATCCTAAAAGACAATCTTTAGATTTGATAGCTTATACTGATCTCGACTACGCTGGTTGTCGACTTGATCGAAAGAGCACAAGCGGAAGTTTTTTCTTATTAGAACGAGCCTTAGTATCATGGTTTAGCAAGAAACAAAACACGGTTGCCCTTTCTACCACTGAAGCTGAATATATGGTAGTCAGGTCTTGTTGTGCTTAAGTAATTAATATGCAACAAGTTTTAAATGATTATGGTTTTAAATTTTCATCTACGCCTATCTATTGTGATAATACTAGTGCTATAAACTTTGCACATAATCTTATTTTACACAGTCATGCCAAACATATTGAAATCCATCATCATTTTCTAAGGGATCATATTTCCAAAAAACATATATGCCTTCATCATGTTGATACGGAAGATCAATTGGCTGATATTTTCACAAAAACACTTCCATTGGATCAATTTAATTACATAAGAAAGAAATTTCTTATCACTCCTTTAGAAAAATTTTTCTTTGACATTTGTGCTTCTCCTTCGTAAAAATTGGTTTGTTTCCCCGACACTTACATTTTGGCTGAAATGGACATCTTTTAGCTCTTTTAATCATCATATTGTAAAGGAGCACTAATTAAGGGGGAGTCTTAAAACATGTTTTTAACTGTTTTTTTTTAATGACAAAGGGGGAGAAATAATATAAATATTAAATACTTAAATCAATGAGTTTCATACATACTCTCTTGGCTTCACATCAAATGATGTTATATTCCCTAAAGAGTTGGATTTTATGTTCCACACTTCTTTGGGAATAATAAGCACACATTCCATAAACAAGAGAAGGGATACATAAGGTAAACTTCAGGTATGAAACTCAATATAATTTAAGCTTATTTGATTTATATTTAGAAATGTTTGTCGTCTTCAAAAAGGGGGAGATTGTTGGCTAAATGTACATAATTAAAATCCCTTTGTTTTGAAAATGACAAACATTTCATTCTTGTGGATCTAATGTGCTACTTGAGTATTTCAGGAACATGAATACAATGTGGTGGATGACAAAGCTTTGGAAGATCTATATGCTTAAATTGCTTCATTTTCATGATTGTAATCAAATGTAAAAACTTGTACAAGTATATAATGTACAAGTACTTAGATATCATGTAAATCAAGCGGTTAGATCTTCCTATCCACACATAACACTTAGATAGGATATCCCCTAAGTGAGCATCACAATTGCACATTCATTCTTACACTTAGCATATGAGTTAAAGTGTTGAAACAGAATTGAGATACTCTCGGTCAAATGTTTTCTTGACTGAGAAACTCCTAAGTCTAATGCACGTACACTGATGAATATCCTGCATATAAGCCTATACAAGAACATATTCGATCAAACTTAATTTCGATCCAGACTGTTCCGCGAGCAGGTTCTATAGCCGTTAGACTTGGTGGGAAAAAATAGTTGGGAGTTGAGTTGAACGTTGCAATACACTTTCCCCAGACTTTCCCTCAGTCAATGAAGTTCTCGATCGAGAGACACTCAGTCAACAAACTTCTCGACCGAGAAAGGTTTTGTCTGCACTTTTCAGAGTCAATTAACTAGCCATTACAAACGTAATTAGTGGATACTTAACGGCTAGTTGAGCACTAAGAACACCCTAGAAAGTGTCTAGAACGTCCCTAGGCACTAGTAGGCCATTCCTATAAATAGGACATGCCTTAGGACACCTAAACTCACTTGAGTACACATACTTGCAATTGAGAATCAACTCTTATGAGAAATTGAGCAATCCATCACTTGCAGATCATTTCCATAAGCTGAGATTGTGTGTCCTATAGGCTAGCATCTCCTACCCACTACACTTTCACGTTCATACACATTAGATAGGAGATCAAAACGCTTGATATAGGATTCAAGCCTTGTGTTAAAGTGGTAAAGTGTATTTTTCCTTCTTCCCTTCTTGTTCCTATTATTGCTTGTTTTCTCCTTTGCTACTCCTAGGTTGGAGGCTGCGGAAAGGAGGTTGTAGGAGCTTCTTCTATGGTGAAGGTAGCTCGACGTGACTTTGGACTACTTCTAGAAGGTCTCAATGGGAAGCTACTTCAAGGAGGAAGGCTACTTCAAGGGGAAGCTTGAAGTTACTTCAAGTGAAGGTTGCTTCAAGGTTGGTGAGACGACTTCAGGGTGAAGTCTGTTCAGAGGATTGTGAAGGTAGTTGTATCTTATGTAACATCCTTGTGAGGTAATAAAATATAATTGCTTTCAAAATACCAATTGGAAACAATCGGGTAGTGGACTGACTCCCTTAGTATTTGCTAAGGGTGGAACCACTCTAAACGACTTGTCTCCTTCTCCAATATTTTTGTGGTTTTTTGTTGAATCAATTTTAAAAATATCATAAACCCCTATTCACCCCCCTCTAGTGTTTTTCAGCTTGGACGTAGGTGCATTCAGAGAAGAGGTGAGTGTGGGTTTCGGGCTCTTTCTTGCACATTAGACAGGTGGTGTCTGTGTTACCATACCAGTTATGAATTCTATCTAAGGTGGCCAGAGAGCCATAAAGGGTGTGTTAGAGATAGATACTCCATTTAGGTGTCTCTTGATTGGTCCAAATGAACATTGACAGATTGTTTGGGTCACCTCTTGGTCTTATGATTTCCCACAGACTGGTGTCCTTGCAAATCCAAGAACTAGTATTGGTTGGTATGAAATGGATTTTTGTTTCTGCCCAGATAGAGGTCATTCGATTGATTACTCTAGAGTATCCTTCTTTGGTGTCAGGCACAAAGTCGAGGCCTTTAGGATATCTGGTGTGCATCTACTTAGCCCATACTGAGGAGCCTTGGTGGAATCAGATGATTTGTTGGAGGGTCCCCCAGTTGGCAATTTCTCTGGGAGTTTTGAGGTCTACTCCTCCTTCGTCTTTGCTCATAGCCAACCTGTTGTACTTCATAGGGTGATGGATGCTTGCCCATACAAAGTTGGAGATAGTGTTTTCCATTCTATCCAACACAGCCTTCGGAATTTCACCTTGCTAGACCCAATAGATGAGTAGGCCCTCAATTGATGACTTTGTCAAAGTTATTCTTTCTGCCATGAAGGTCCTTGTCAATGGCCACCCATTAATCATCTCCTTGAGTCTATCAGTGCAGTTCGTGAAGTCCCCAACCTTGATATTACCCCCAGCAAGGGGAAATCCAAGGTATTTGGTGGGTAGATGACTCGCCTCCATACATGTACATTCTTCAATCATGTTTGTCATAGCATGGAAGTTGGCCATAAGGAATAGCTGTGATTTTCCTTCATTATTCCTGAGGCCTGATTGCTCCCCAAAGTGCTTGAGAAGTGTTCTGATGTTGGTGAGAGTCCCCCTCTTAGCTTGCAGGAATACAAGGACGTCATCAGTGAAGACAAGATAATTGAGAGCTTTAGTACCTCTTATGGTGTATGTCTCGATTCTTTTATTCTTGTCTTCTCTATGCATAAGATGTGAGTAATATTCCATAATGATGGTGAAGAGCAAGGGGGATAATGTGTCCCCTTGCCTTAGACCATTGGAACCTATGAACAGTCTGTAGGGAGAGCCATTTACTATCACTGAAAAACTAGTGGTGGTAGCACATTGTTTCATAAGGTTAATCCAGTCTCTCCTGGAGCCCATTTGATCCATGATCCAACAGAGTTTCTGCCATCTGACACTATCAAAAGCCTTGGAGACATCAAACTTCATACACACCTTCTTGTGGCCTCACTTGACATTCAAGTCTAGTAAGAACTCACTTGCCAGAAGAGAGTAGTCATTAATACTTCTGTAAGAG
The DNA here is from genome assembly GCA_963693085.1 of Alisma plantago-aquatica. Taxonomy (NCBI): domain Eukaryota; kingdom Viridiplantae; phylum Streptophyta; class Magnoliopsida; order Alismatales; family Alismataceae; genus Alisma; species Alisma plantago-aquatica. Next base: position 588,050,184 of record OY856413.1, on the reverse strand, counting down.
ATGAATGCACCTTGGTTATCTGAGATAAGAAGGGGAAGGACTGCCTTCAGTCTCTCTGTAAGTAACTTAGCGATGACTTTATATTGTACATTGCAACAGGCAATGAGCCTAAAGTCTGACAGAGAGGATTTGGTCTTCTTCTTGGGTACTACGACAAGGAAAGAGTGGTTTACTTGTCTTATCATGCCTCCTCCTTTTAAAAACCAATCAACTCCCTTGCATAGGTCAGCCTTGATGATGTCCCAGGAATCCATGTAAAAGAAGGAGTTGAAACCATCAGGGCCAGGTGATTTGTTGGAACCGATACTCCAGAGTGCCTCCTTAACCTCTTCTTGGTTCGTGGACCTGCACAAGACATTATTATGGGAGTTTGTTAGCTTATATTTCCACTTCATATCATCCTCCTCCACCAGCTCAACTGGTTCAACTTTGTTGTATAAATTGTTGTAGAAAGTAATTGCCTAGGAACCCATCTCATCTAGTTCATTAATAACCTTCCCTTCAACATCAATGAGCTCACCGATGGCATTCTGGGCTTCTCTCTTCCTTACTGCATTGTGGTATAGGGTGGTATTACGATCTCCATCCTCTACCCATTTCAGTCTACTTCGTTGCCACATAAAACTTTCTTCTGCTTTTTTGAGGTCTTCAAGCATGCTTTTCAACTTCAGTTCTTTGTTAATCAGGGAATGTTCTAGGGGGTTCGTAAGAAGGAGGTTTCTAACTGAGATAAGATCTTGTTTAGTCTCCTTTAATAGCTTTGGTACATTGACATTTTCTTGAGACCAGACTTTGAGATTCTTCTTAAGATGCATAAGCTTTTTAGCAAATATGAAGAGAGGGTTACCAACAATGTCGTCTTTCCAAGAGTCCTCAAGGACCCTTCTGTATCCATCCCAATTTGTCCAGAAGTTGATAAAGCAGAATGGTCTTTTCTTCTTTGCCTTATCTCTTAGCTGCATTATAAGAGGTGTGTGGTCACTTTTGTCTGCATCACACACCTTTATGCAGGCATTGCTAAGGTCGTTCAACCAGGCATTATTAACCAATGCCCGATCAAGTTTTCTAGAAATTCTTTTATCTGGCTTGCCTTCATTGTTCCATGTGTATAGGATTTCCCTTGACATAGGAAGTTCGAAGAGCTCAGCTTTATTGATCATTTGATTAAAGGACTTGATGAATGCATCAGGCACAAGTCTTCCACCCTACTTTTCCTCTTGTATCTGCACATTGTTGAAGTCTCCCATTAGGATCCAAGGGTCTTTGATGCGATAAGACCAGTGAATTAGTTTTCTCCAAAGATCTTGGCACTACGTGTTAAGTTTGAAGGCATAAATTGTTGAGAACCAGAACCTAAGGCCACCTCGATTGGTACATATAGCTGTAATAGCTTGTTGTGATTTGCTTTGGACATTGATGAATCCTCCAGATTCATCATTACAGTCGCCAATTCTAGGTTGTTATACCTCATTATGACTAAATTACCCTTGCTTTGCTTTACTCTGGGTATTTCTTCATTCTCACATAAATAATGCTTACTAGCTCAAATTACCCTAGTTTCCAGCTTATTTGATCTCCTTTTTTCCCCTACTCATGTTCTCTCTCCTCTGCAGATCATCCTCAACCATCACCAACGGTCATGACCCCTACAACACTGACTCTAGAGGACTCAAGACCGTTTGAGTCCATTAGGTCGCAAGACCGTTTGAGCACATGCGGTCTCAAGACCGTTTGAGCCCATGCGGTCTCAAGACCGTTTGAGGCCATGCGGTCGCAAGACCGTTTGAGCCCATGCGGTCTCAAGACCGTTTGAGCCCATGCGGTCTCAAGACCGTTTGAGCCCATGCGGTCTCAAGACCGTCTGAGCCCATGTGGTCTCGAGACCGTTTGAGCCCATGCGGTCTCGAGACCGTTTGAGTCCATGCGGTCTCAAGACCGTTTGAGCCCATGCGGTCTCAAGACCGATTGCTGCGATTGTAAAGACTGAATGGACAGTCAAATACAAGACCGTTTGGAGAGGTAATGAGATCCAATGGTTCCTTTACATCCAACCATGCGGTCTCGACTTTCATGCGGTCTTGACCTCCATGCGGTCTCGACCTTCATGCTGTCTTGACCTCCATGCGGTCTCGACCCGCATGCGATCTTGACCTTCTTGCCACAAACGCCGACGACGTCTACCTTTTAAAAAAAAAATGGCCATTCTATTCATCTCGTGGCCTGGGCTCGATCGTGGAACCTCTCACTAACAACTTGAGTGTCTAACCATCTTGGTGTCTTCTGTTAGACACCTCACCATCAGCAGCATCGATGGTGCCCGCTCGTCCACCTCACCGTCATCTTCGCCATCGTAGCAGCAACCAGCCCCTTCACCGGTGCTGCGAGCTGCTCCAGTAGCCACCTTCATCCCCACCATCACGGCAACAACTAGCACCTCCTCCGGTGCTGTGACCTGCTCGCTGACACCACCGCTGCCCACGACGGTGCCTGCATCGTCAGCAGCAGTAACGACGGCACCCGCAGCACTTGCAACCTACGCCATTGACATCCAAGTTCCGCAGCTCACGCAAACAACACCTGCAACCTACTCGTCGACACCACTGCTGTCCGCGACCGCCGGCGTTGTCGTCTTCACCAACCTTGCTCCGCCGCCATCGCACGTGCACGAAGTAGCGCCACCGCCATCTCCGCCATCGCAGCAGCCATGCCGCCCTCGCCAACCACGCATGCAAGACTGTTTGCATCAGGCACATGCATGCAAACCGTTTAGAAACTTGGTGTGAGATCATTTGCTGCTGCTAAACACCAAACCGTTTGGAGTTCAAGAGTGCATGCAAGCACCAAGACTGTGAGCCAAAGCAAATCCTGATCATTTGATGTTTACTACTCGCAAAGACCGTTTAATAAAGCAGTGTACAGCAGACCGTGAGGAGAATGCATGGCCCCACGCATGCATAGAGATCACATGAGCAATTGAGAAACCAAACCGTAGGACCGTATAGCCGCAAACACGTGAAGGAAATATGCAGTTGTTTGCTTTTTCTACAAAACCAATTGCTTGAATGGAGACCAAACCGAATGAGTACACGTGAATGAGGGAGGCATGAACCGGATGAGAGTTACTCAACCCGTGAAGGATGTGTGCATTACTCTTGTCCTATAAGACATCGGTATTGTACAACATCCATGTATCTTGCTTACAAGTCTTGCTATGTTTGGTACAAGTGCAATTCATGTGTAGTGGTGGCGAATACCCGCATCACCCCAGTGATCCATCATCATTTGCTAATCTTAGATTTTAATCATTAAACTAGTTTTTATTCTTGCCTTTACTTTTGCACGTTTTAGGTTAAATAACTCAAATCAAACTTCTGGTCTTAGATGATTAACTTAGATTGATACGAAACAAGAAAAAGACACTCAGATTCTTAACGTTGTCCTTTGGGTTCGATCCTAAATCTATACTATGATAAGGCTTCCACACTCTTGTGGGGTTGGAGCATTTATCTAGCACCAGTTGTAGGTAAACCTAGAGAGGACATCAACTCCCTCGGGTTTTTGGTGCATATTAGGACTTCCATTGGAAGAGTAATCTTTTGGTGTAAGTTCTAGATCCATCAAAAAATGGCGTCGTTGCCGGGGACAACGGTATAAGAATCGTCTTTTTCGAATTATGTGTCGATTTAGGTTTCTCTAGGGTTTTTCATTTTCTTTTCAAAAAAAAACCTAAAAAGTGAAGGGCTTAATCTTGCATATCTTCTTGGATTTGAAATGGTTGGTCAAGCCTGATAAACTCTTTCTTTGATTTCAGGTACCAACTCTCTTCAAGATGAAGCAGTCAACACCACCAACCGTTAGATGTCAACTATGTGGTGACTATTCTCATGCATCGATTTACTGCTTCAATGCCCTCCTCTCTACGTGATTGCTCTGCGTCAAGTAATCATGAATCGTATAGTCGGGAACCTCAAAGTGGCCTCTTCATACAACTATGGATATAACGCAAGTTATAATCCGTATCACCCTGGAGGCTACTACAAAAAACCTAACTATGGTGGATTTCAAGATGTAGACTGCAATGAAGGAGGGAACCTGGAATACAATGCAAATCAATACTATGATGAGGAGAGTTGTTATCAATATCAACCCAACAGGCGCAGTGAAGAGCCTTTTCATGAAGATCAACGCACGTCGATAGAAGAACTACGTGCTTTACAGACGTCGGTGGCTCAACAACTAGCTGATCAGACAGTTGCGACTAAGAAGTTGATAGCCTATCTTGATCAACTTATGCAACCCGTCAACGCTCCTGAGCAACATGTAGAACAACCACCTATTTCAACTAAGCACATCCCTAGTCCACATGTTGCAATCAATTACGATGATGATTATGAAATCATGTGGGATATGCCTTCCAATGATCTTCAAGAATCAGTGCAAGGTGATGAATCATCTTCAGAGTTAATAATTGAACCCAAGGATGATTTCTTCATAACATTACAAGAGAAAGAATCATCTTTCGAGCCAAGACCTGACTGGGAAAGTGATTCCTGCACTATGCCCTTAGGTGAAAGATGGAGTAACCAATATGAGGATTTTCTATAGTCAGGAGGTCAATGGGGGATAAACTTCAATACTTACCCACCTTCTGACTTCATGGACTCAAATCCAACCATTGAAGAGAAATTGGCGATAATCAATTCCCTCAATGACAAAATCCTTTCAACTTCAGCTGTCTCATCAATAAAATCCGTAAAAGAAGGATTAACGTCGCAAGGACTCTACACTCCTTCACAATCAGACTCAGATGGGTATGTGACCGATTCAGACAAGGATATGTCTTTTATGCAAGGGAATCAAATATCTTCACTTCCAGAACAAAATCCGAATGGCTCTTATGAAGAAATTTCTAATCATTCAGCTGATTTAGAGACAGACTTCGAGGATAGAATTGATCAAGATCTTGATTCAGAAATGGACCATACCACTCTCACTGATGAAGTAGAATCAAGGGAGGATGACGGGTCTCAAGATGACAATCCTATGACCAGTCCTTTTCATGAGATGATATTACCTGAGTTACCACCACCACAAGAAGTCCAGTCGGAGCCAGTCCTCGAACAAGAGCATGATCTTTCTATTGAATCTCCTTCTAGTCACTTGAACGAGTTGACAGTGCACTATGAAGAAAAACATGAGCCATCTCTTGACTTTGGAATGGATTTCGATATTAACGCAAACTCTTGTAATGACAAAAATGACCCTTGGGAAGACATCAAGTCATAAACCTATCCCTCTATAGTCACTCATCCCTATGAAGAAGCCCCTCCTGATATTCAAGAAACTAAGATATGTCCATTACCTGATCTAAGTTCCATTCCTCCCATAGAAACTCTTCCTGAGCACTCAATAGAACTGGAGGAGTGTTATGAAGAAGAACTGGAACAACAACATGACTCAGATATGGTATACATTAGTCCTAATATCGAAGAAATGGGTTCATCAGGGGACTTTAGCCCTCAAAATGATATGTCATGGACTTATCCCTCCCATGAAGATACATCATTGGAACCTCTATCTCAGGACCCCATGATTTCCTTACCCGAGCAAGAGTTCGTTTTACCAGTCAAATCCTCTTCTAGTTACTTGGATGAACTAAGGACGTTCTACGAGGAAAATTCTGAACAAAACCTTGAAAAGAAGAATGACGCTCTTACCAATTTCAACATTGATAAAGATGATGATACTTCTCAAAATAACTCATCTGATGAAGAAACATCCTCCTGGATACCATATCCCACACAAGAAAAGCCAGGTGACGAAATGAAGCCGGAACCAGATCCACCACCTGATCCTGGACAGGAGGAAGTTCAAGTGGCCGACCCTCAATCAACTGCCCTAGATTTTGAAGAAAGCAGTCTTACTTTGAACTTTGAGGGTGAGCCACAATTGGAAGGCACAAGTGGGCATAACCTTGATTTCTCGCATAGTCCTCCAGTTTCGACTGCTTATATTTCACCTCCCTCTCTGATGGGGGAAGGTCTCTGGATTCTTCTAGACGGACAACGAGGCGAAAGAAATGTGCATCCAAGTCATCCAGAAGACTCGTTCGAGTCGCCACAACCACCCAGTCAACAGGTTGTCCGGGCCACTTTCTCGTTCTCGGCACCAGCTATTGCGAGACATCTTTGACGCACCTTCTTCCAACTACGAGGACCGCCTGGTTAACATTATGCAACCCTTCCCCTCCACCTCGAACCTAATATTTGTTTAGAAAAGAGCGAAATCATGAGTTCAAGGTGGAGGGCGGGTGGTATGACTTTCACTCCACCCTCTATCTTTATTGCTTACTGTTTTTCCATTCTAGTTTCTTTTTCATAATTTTTCTGCCTTTCTGTAGTCTTCCAAAAATAAAGCCTTTATCTAGTCGGCTTTTGTTTTTCGAATATGTGATCATCACCTCTTTTCGTTGCAAATTTCCAAGAAAAGAATGCTTAAAAACTAGCCAATGCGTGTTTTTCATCTTGAATAGTCTATAAATCCTAATGTCATACCCTAAAATAGGAAAAGATGATACACTTCAATAAGACTGAGATAGATCAAATACATCACGCATTTATCTGATTAATGGATCTGTTGTATGGATTTCTCATTTGATGTTTCATCATGTCTCTTTTTTAGCAGAGTGTGATGGAGAAAAGAGACATGTCACATGGAATCGCTAAGCAAACTGCATCATGATCTGAACTCTCTTCTACACTTCTTCCTTCATTTTCATACCCCTCTATTCACTAACCATGCCAAAATTTTAAGTTCGGTGTGGCACGCCACACTTCCTTCTAGTGAAAACTAGAACATTGTCAAACTTTAAGTTCGGTGTGGTAAACCACACCTCTACAAAACTCTAAGTTCGGTGTGGTACACCACACCCCTCTTTCCACTACCGCTTCTTCCATACCCCTAAATACATAACATGGGTGTATCACCTTCTTTTCTTGATTCAAAGAGTATACAATGATTGTGCACATACTGCGGTTGGCGAAAAATCTACCCCGATTCCAAAAAAAGGCTTGGCAGACCAAATATATAAAAATCCAAAAATACCCTTTTTCCCAAGCCAAGTGAGAATGAATAAAAGCCAGAGTGTGAATAAAAACATGAGAGTTGTGCCCCGAATAAGGATAACCGATAAAGGTCTCACCCGGTCGATACATTAGCTGCCCTCATAAAGGCAGATGTGTCGTGATCGGTAGTGAGATCCTAAGGATCCAAAAATAACCCCTTACCTCCTCTCGAAGAGGTAAAATAGCCAAAAGCCTTAAGCCAACCTATACACACTTCTGAGTTACCTTTAGAAAAAAATCGGGTGTAAGGCTAAGTCAACCAGAGTTGTGCATAAATCATTCAAAGTATCTCGATGAGTCAACTAATATTAAGAGTCTTGATTCAATCAGAGGAGAGACTCTTATCTCTTGATCATACCCCTATTCTCTCCTTTTTCAACACCAGTGATAGATCATATGCATTTTTTTGATTCTGTGGGTCTTTTCAAAGTATCACAAAACTTTTAAACATGACTGATACAGCAGAGAATGAGAAGGAAATACTTCAGCAAAATGAACTCAGAAATGAGGATATCATAAGATGTATTCCGTGATCTAAGGAAGCTTTGATGCTGTATCAATCTGAGCCATGAACAAAATTAGGATATAACAATAGGATGAGGCAATCACGAGATGAACGATTTCATTGGCGACTGTTTTACGTTTTCCGTTTCTCGAGACGAGCAACGCTTAAGTTCGATGTGGTGATGAATCCTCCAGACTCATCCTCAGTCACCAATTGAAAGGATTTTTGACGTTTTTGCCATAATTTTGTCTCACCTCATTTTCCTTTTCTCACTTTTATGAAAAATTCTGACACTTGCACGAAGGTGAGGTAATTACGAGATCAACTTGCATGTGTTTTGGCGACTGTCTTGGGCCTTTTCGTTCCTCGGGACGAGTAACGCTTAAGTTTGGTGTGGTGATGAATCCTCCAGATTCATCATTACAGTCACCAATTCTAGGGTTTTTATACCTCATTATGACTACATTACCCTTGCTTTGCTTTACTCTGAGTATTTCTTCATTCTCACATAAATAATGCTTACTAGCTCAAATTACCCTAGTTTCCAGCTTATTTGATCTCCTTTTTTCCCCTACTCATGTTCTCTCTCTTCTACAGATCATCCTCAACCATCACCAACGGTCATGACCCCTATAACACTGACTCTAGCGGAGTCAAGACCGTTTGAGTCCATGCGGTCGCAAGACCGTTTGAGCCCATGCGGTCTCAAGACCGTTTGAGCCCATACGGTCGCAAGACCGTTTGAGCCCATGCAGTCTCAAGACCATTTGAGCCCATGCGGTCTCAAGACCGTTTGAGCCCATGCGGTCTTAAGACCGTTTGAGTCCATGCGGTCTCAAGACCGTCTGAGCCCATGCGGTCTCAAGACCGTCTGAGCCCATGCGGTCTCCAGACCGTTTGAGTCCATGCGGTCTCGAGACCGTTTGAGTCCATGCGGTCTCAAGACCGTTTGAGCCCATGCGGTCTCAAGACCGATTGCTACGATTGTAAAGACCGAATGGACAGTCAAATACAAGACCGTTTGGAGAGGTAACGAGATCCAATGGTTCCTTTTCATCCAACCATGCGATCTTGACCTTCATGCGGTCTTGACCTCCATGCGGTCTCGACCTTCATGCGGTCTTGACCTCCATGTGGTCTCGACCCGCATGCGATCTTGACCTTCTTGCCATAAACGCCGGTGACGTCTACCTCACCATCAGCAGTATCGACGGTGCCCGCTCGTCCACCTCACCGTTGTCTCCGCCATCATAGCAGCAACCAGCCCCTTCACCGGTGCTGCGAGCTGCTCCAGCAGCCACCTTCATCCCTACCATCACGGTACCCGCAGCACTTGCAACCTACGCCGTCGACATCCACGTTCCGCAGCTCACGCAAACAACACCTGCAACCTACTCGTCGACACCACTGTTGTCCTCGACCGCCGGCGTAGTCGTCTTCACCAACCTTGCTCCGTCGCCATCGCACGTGCACGAAGCAGCGCCACCGCCATCTCCGCCATCACAGAAGCCATGCCGCCCTCGCCAACCACGCATGCAAGACCATTTGCATCAGGCACATGCATGCAAACCGTTTAGAACCTTGGTGTGAGATCGTTTGCTGCTGCTAAACACCAAACCATTTGGAGTTCAAGAGTGCATGCAAGCACCGAGACCGTGAGCCAAAGCAAATCCAGATCGTTTGTTGTTTACTACTCGCAAAGACCATTTAATAAAGCAGTGTACAGCAGACCGTGATGAGAATGCATGGCCCCACGCATGCATAGAGATCGCATGAGCAATTGAGAAACCAAACCGCAGGACCGTATAGCCGCAAACACGTGAAGGAAATATGCAGTTGTTTGCTTTTGCTACAAAACCAATTGCTTGAATGGAGACCAAACCGAATGAGTACATGTGAATGAGGGAGGCATGAAGACTGCAAGAAGGAAATAGGGAAACCATTTGCTGCACTTGCCACGTGAAGAACCAAGTTAAGATCGTTTGCTGATTGCCATGCAAATCGCATGAGCAATTGAGCCGAGATCGCATGAGCAATAGGAGCCGAAACCTCATGGAGCTGCAGTCTGTGAAAAGCCAAAACCGCATGAAGCACTGAGAAGTGAACACCACGTGAACATGGGTAGGAGAATGCACGGCCCCACGTGGGCATGAGAACGCACAGCACAACAAAAGAAGCAGCGAGACCGCATGAAGCAATTACATATGAGAACGCATGAAGTAATTACATACGAGACCGCATGAAGCAATTGGAGAAACACTGACCGCATGAGATGCAAAACCGAATGGCCAAGCAAACCGCATAAGCAATTGAGCAAACCGCATGAAGCTGCTAAGACGTGAAAACGCATGAGTAAATATATATGAAACCGCATGGGACAAAAAGGGGGCACACAAGGTGTGACTCTGGGGGCCCAAGATATTTTGTCGAGCCTATAAATAGAAGGGTAGAGGCATGGTCTAAGGGGGACTATCTCACGACAGCCCAAGGCTGTCGGACTGGGACCAGTGCCAGAACGCCGCCAGACTGCCCGAGCACCGTTTCCGACCAAACTTCACCCACAGCCTCAGAATCCCGATCTGAGTACAGATCTGGAAAGCTGCCAGACTGGGGACAGATCTAGAAGGTTGTTCCATCACCATATCACCTCCACCATCATTCTACCATTGTTCTACCTCATTCTACCTGTGCAATCCCGGAGGTAGACACGATGATCGAGGCGGAGAGACAGGCGTCATCGACCACAACGGAGCAGTCTCGGAGACTGTGACGATCTACACCGAGTTGTCACAGATCTACTCTTCTGCTCCGATGATGCTTTCTTTCTCTCTCTTCTCTTTCTTTGTTTCTTCCTCTATGAGGAGCGAGTAGTTCCATCCACTGGGGCATGGAGACTAGCCCCGCTGCCCGTGTCTTGTAACTTGTACTAAAAAGATGTTATCATTCTGATTCAATACTAAATCGTTTCATACATGCTTGAATGTTGGCCGCGTTCTTGTATGCATTTATTGTCTTTCGTTGTGGTTTGTCTACGACCGCTCTTGAGACTCGAATACCGATTTAGTGTTGGTTTCTGGTGTGTGTATCCATCGTGCATCTGTTTCGATATCTAGGAACGCTTTCTAAGGAGTGGGGTAAACTCACCTCCATCGTTGTACTTTTGTATATGAAATGGAATCAGTTGACGTACAAAAGTGCAACCTTGACAGGTCGAGGAACACACTCTGAGGAGAGAGTGGTGCAAAGTACTTGACCATTCATTTGGGAATGGCTGACGTTGCAACACTCCCACGTTTCTCGTAGCTATATCCTCGAAAGAGGGATAGACTATAAGGATACTAATCGATTTGGTAATCATCGCTCGCTTGATAGTTTTCCGATGCACGTTTCATGAGGTTGAGTAAGATTTTCTCTTCGGAGACTACATATCTTCATTGACACGTAGATATGTACCGGATGAGATGAGAGTTACTCAACCCGTGAAGGATGTGTGCATTACTCTTATCCTATAAGACATCAGTATTGTACAACATCCATGTATCTTGCTTACAAGTCTTGCTATGTTTGGTACAAGTGCAATTCATGTGTAGTGGTGGCGAATACCCGCATCACCCCATTGATCCATCATCATTTGCTAATCTTAGATTTTAATCATTAAACTAGTTTTTATTCCTGCCTTTACTTTTGCACGTTTTAAGTTAAATAACTCAAATCAAACTTCTGGTCTTAGATGATTAACTTAGATTGATACAAAACAAGAAAAAGACACTCAGATTCTTAACGTTGTCCTTTGGGTTCGATCCTAAATCTGTACTATGATAAGGCTTCCACACTCTTGTGGTGTTGGAGCATTTATCTAGCACCAGTTGTAGGTAAACCTAGAGAGGACATCAACTCCCTAAGGTTTTTGGTGCATATTAGAACTTCCATTGGAAGAGTAATATTTTGGTGTAAGTTCTAGCTCCATCAGACATCCATCTCCCAGATGTTAGGGTTCCATCCTAGAAAAATTCTGCCAAGTTCCACCTCTATGTGATTGGTGGTAGAGTTCCAACCATGTGGGAAGATAGAGGGGACACACCTCATATTGCATCTTTTGATTTTTGTTTCCAGTATTGCTTCCATAGATACTTCACTGGATTGGATCCAATGTCGTACCTCCCTTCTCTTGTTTGGATTGCAAATACCTTTGACATTCCAGATCAAGACTGACATAGATAAAAAAAAAATTTCTAGAGCGCTTCGAGGGCTCTCTCTCCTTCACTTTCTCCTTCTCCTTCACCTTGTTCCCTTTCTCTGGTTGTTCTTCCTGGTCTGAGTCTGGAGGAGGCTTATTGGGTGGGCCTTTCTTTTTCTTTGATCCACCTTTCTTTGAACTCTTCACATCTGTGTTCATCTCCTCCTCTGAGTCCGATTCGGGTGAAACATCCGGAGTGTTGTAGGGGTCCTTCTTCTTGGTTTTGCTTTTCTTGGATTTCTCCTTTTCTATGAGAGTTTCTTCATCCTCATCGGATTTAGTGAGTACCTCAAAGGTGTTGCTGTCCTTGTGAGGGATTTCTCCTTCTTCACTGTCTGACTCTTCCTGTCTTTCCTTATTCTTTTTCCCTATCTTGTCCTTTCATACTTTTTTAGGGTTCTGGAAGCCATCATCTAGATCGGCCTGCTTCTCTTGAGGTTTCCCCGAGCATTCACTGGAGTTGTTCCCATAGCTTTACAGGAGGTGCACATCTTGGGTAGGTATTCATATCTGATCTTGAAGGCCATCTCTTGCTTTCCAGGGACGTTCAACCAGACGGTGTCTGGGTTTTCTTCCTCAGTGTCTATTTCCACTAGAACCCTAGCTTCATCAGTAGCGTTCTTCTCCATCAACTTGGTCTCGATGTGCAGAACCTTTCCCACCCCAACATCTATGGTGCCAGCAGCCTTTCTGGTCCATGTCTTATCGGTAGAAGGGAAACGGATCCACACCAAGATCATTGCAAAGGAGTCCTTTGTCAGGGTGTCACCATAGTTATAGTTTTTTGCTACAATCAGGTGGCCATCGAACCAACGCGAGCCTCCTTCCAGGTAGGCTTTTTTTGTCAGAATCATTAGAGAATCTGATGATGAAGGTGCCTTCTTCCTTAGAGACTACATTGAAGTTCCCCTTTGGGTTCCAGTTTCTCCTTATCCAGGCAAGGAGGTGCGGGTAGAAGGGACATTTTCCCATGGCGTAGATCACCACTGAAAATTCCCAGACGTCTTTGAGACGGCCGTATTCCTCCACATCAAGATCAAAAATGGTTTTTCCATCTTGCCTTCTAGGTTTGGGGAAGGAGAGGTCCTCGTACACCTTGACTTGTGTTGGGGGTCTCTTGATTACCTATGTCCAGGATTTTCATGAGATCCCCAAGTCCTTCGTGCTCTTATGTTCCTTATCTCCACCAGGGCTCGTGGTGTTGGGTGGTGGGTTATGGGGGAGTGTATTAGAGGTGGATGGTTGGGTGGGGGTGGCTTGGGTAGTGGTGGCCGCCATGTATGTATGTATGTATGTATGTATGGGATTAAAAGAGGCATTCTCTCCCCCTCACCCACACTCATGGCGGAGATCGAATGCCCAGGAGGGTGGTTAATCAAGGCAGCAGCTGGGATTCGAACCCGGGTTCCTTTGTTAGGGGACATCATGCTTGACCACTTGAGCCACTCCTTATTGGCGTATGTATGAATGTATGTATCAAAATCAGGTAAATATATTCCGACTTCCCCCTAAAAATATAGGAGGTCAAGATTACATGTAGGCCTAACACCATACACCCAAAGCAAAGCTACAACTCACTCAACTAGCTAATGCGTAGTCTACGTCTAACACATTTACATATTTTTATAGAAATGCTTATAGCATTCGTGGACTTTCCTTGGTGTCTTTTAGCATTCCTCTCTTACCAAATATGGTAGCATAAGCCAGCAAACAAGAGATACTTCTTTTCATGACCGCAGCACCTAGCAAGCATTCTTTTCGGATCAGTAGAGAGTTTAATATGTAGTCTGAATTCACTACATATATATTCCCAAATCTCCTTTTTGAATTCACATTCTCCCACAAGGTGGTGGTGGTTTTCTTCTTTTTCTCTGCATAGCAAGAAAACCATAGAGATATCATAATTCTAGCCCTTTATTCTATCCAAACAAGCAAGAATATTATACAGAAATTTATAAACACACATGCTCCATTTTGGCACATACCTACCAGCCCAGATTTGATCGCCCAATAGGTCCTTTGTGCCCCTTGTCCGGGTCACCTCCGATATGCATGTATTTTTGTCTTTCAGCTGCCATCCACCAGAATCATTAGGGACAAACAAGTGTTTGATTTGTGGCCATGTTTCCCTCATGACATTGATGCTCCTTGAGTATCCTTCTCTTGTCTTTGGCATAAAATCTAGCCCCCTTGGATATCTATCTCTCATCCACTTTCCCCAAGTAGACGTGCCTTTTTGAAAAGCAATGAGCCTTCTCATGGTTCCCCATCTGGCAATGTCTCTAGGGGTCTTTAGATTCAGCCCTCCCTCATCTGTAGGAAAAGCTAATTTGGAGTACTTCATATGAAGATATTCACTTCCCCATAGAAAATTGGCCATCTTCATGTATGAATGTATGTATGTATGCATGTATGTATATATGTATCGGAATCAGGTATATATGCTGACTCCCCCCTAAAAATATAGGGGGTCAAAAGTTACATGTAGGTCCAACGCCATACATCCAGGAAGATGTAGAAAAAACTCTACTAACTAATGTTCAGCCTACGTTTAGCACATTTACAAATTTTAGCAGCTATACTATTTACATTGGTGACTGCACCTCCGTGTCTTCATGCATTCTTTTCCTCCAGATGTGGTAGCATAGAGCAGAAAAAAGGATCTTCTTTTTATCACTTTGACCACATATTACCACCATGTTTCTTGGCTCTTCTTTTAGCTGAAAATGCAACCCAAAATCTTCACATATAATTTTCCAGACATATGTTGTAAATTTGCAACATCCCATTAAATGTATGTATGTATGTATGTATGTATGGGATTAAGAGAAAGATTTCTCCCCCCCCCATGCCCATGGCAGAGGTCGAGTATGTATGTGTGTAACCTAGTTATACTTTGAATTATGTGACCAAATATGTATATTAGGATTAAAATAGATATCTAATCATATTTTCACCTATAAAGATTAAAGACCCTAATATGTCATTTGGTGATCTGAACTAGAATAATAAAAATATGAAATCTATCATAAGAATGTGAATAGATGCTCACTTTAGTTTGACTATCATATATAATGTGTTCCTAGGGTGAATACTTGACTTTAGGAACCAGGTATACCTATTGAGATAACCATTAGTTGTGAAGACTAGGTATGTGCAATCTTTATTTAAATTTAGGCATTATATGATTTGGCATGCATTTTTTCATAATGATACATCTTTTGACAATACTACCTCTTATTTGAAATTCATTCTCTTTTGTAGTTATCATTTTAAAATATCTTGATACCCTTCTTATTAATGTTATATTGGGTTTGTAACCTCTCTGTCCATGTTATTTATTCTTATTGATTTGATTGGTAGGCATATGTCTTGTCTTCCTATTTTACATGTGATATGATTAAGATAACTAATGTAGATGCTTATGCATAACCATTAGGGTGCATCTTTTCTCCCATGGTGCATATTTACACACCTTATATATAGGGGGGACATCTTTTAGTTGAGAGTGTGCCTTTCCACCTAACTTTTATCCTAAGATCTAGTGTTGTATTGACCCTATGATGCATTGATTTTCAATCGCTTTTCACATGCTATTTTTTTATCTTATTTAGCATATGTGTTCACTTTGAGACATGTTTATGCATTGTTTTCTATCATTATCTTATGAATCATTGTTGCATCAAGTATTCAGTATTTTTTACTTAATCATTCTAATTTATTATCTATATTTCATACTTATGTCATTATTTTTCCTTTTTTAGGCAATTTGAGCATTGAATGCACATCTCGGTGCTACCGGCCCATGCGTCAATGGTACCAACAAATCATGATCTATAGTAGAAAAGGAGGGCAAACTCGGTGCTATTAAGATGATACTATTTCTACCGAGAGAGGCATTGATGCTACCAAAGCCAGTGGTTGGTGATACCAACTCATGATCCAGGGAGCATCAAAACTTGAGATTAATTGTCTTGGTGTCACTGACTCTCCTATTGGTGGTACCAAATTCAACATCCAGACCTCTATAAGAAACAACTTGGTTCTACCAACACCCATGTGATAGTACCAACATAGTTCGAGAGACAAAAGTCACTGACCACTCAGTGCACCAACACACCATCAAGGGTACCGAACACTATGCAATCAAAGCATATCACAAATTAAGTCAGATCCAATGGTGGCAACTTAGTGAGGGCCAAAGCTCTCTTATAACCTTTGGAGTGCAGCCACAAATAGAGGATTGCATCATTTGTAGAACCCAGAGCTGAGAGATGAGGAGACGAGGAGATATACTCCAATTAGATGCTCTAGACACTTCTACAAGACAAATTTCTAGTCGGAATGTTGTATATCAAGGTGTTCATTAGAGGGGATCACCGAGGTGACTTCTCAAGGGGTTTTCATTAGTTTTTCTATTGTTTAGCCTAATTTCTTCCTCCTCCTCTTGTTGTACAATGATGACAGTCATGTGGGACTAAAACCCATATTCCTTAGGACCTAAAGTAGCTCGGCAATGCATTGTAATGAGTTAATAATTTATTTCATTTATTCTAGACGTGAATCCATGATATCTTCATTTATTTGCTTATGCTTTATCACTATATTATCGCTTACTAATTTCTTCTGGGGAGAGGTATTAGGAGTTCGATACATCATAGATTCACATGGCCTATATCAGGCTCATAGATAAGGCATATTGCTATGGAAGAATAAACTAGACATTTCATTAATGCACGTAACTATTTCTTTAATTGCTATAGGAGTGGGGTTTTCCTTAGTTGGGTAGTGCATCATGTTGCAAAAGTGGGTAATGCTTTCTATGGGTCTTTAGTCTAGAGTAAAGAGTGGATGGTTACTAATAAAAAGGAATTTGAACATAATGTATGTCATGGTAAAACTACAAGTCCTAAGGAATCCATTCATTCTTGACCACAATCATCTTATGTTAGGTGTAAATTGAGATCTTAGCTAATAAACAACCAAACAACCCTTTTGCTAGGTCTAGATTATTTGGTTGAAGTATGTAGTAATTTATAGTGAATGATTCCCTAAGTTCAACACTCAAGCCTCATAGGCCAATATTACAACACACATACACTTGCATATTGCACGCTCAGTTCATGCACGTCAAATTTTTGGCATTGTTGATGGGGAATTGACAAAACCAGTAGTACTAGTGTTGCAACCAGACACTCTAGGTTGTTTTTCTTTTCATTTACTTTCAATATTTTCTTTTGTATAAAGCATAATTGATAAAAAAAACTCATTTTCCAATTTACTAGTATTCTATGTCTCACAGTGCTAATAGAATTTTTGGATACTATTGCATGGTTTGCACTCAAACTACAGACTACAAAGATTCCACCCTACCATGTGTGACTGAGAAGAAATTTTATGCAAGGTGAGAGAGTTTGGGGCTTCATCTGAGAAGCTCATTCAAACTTCCATACCACATGTAGATCAAGAACATGTGACAATTATGGATTTGGACGGTGATGATCATATAGAGGGTGTACCTAAGGAACAAATAGTGTGGGGGAAGATATAGGCATCATTAACTACAGCCCAGCTTCGACCAATCAAATGCCAGACAGTGAATGTTGGGAGCTACAAATATATCCAGGAATAGTGATCAAGTCATTGTCATTTCATGGGCACAACATTCAGGACAGGATGGAACACATCAACAACATTGTAGAGATCTATGACATGCTTAAACTCGATAGGATCCCAGCCATAGTGATTTATTTGAAGTTATTTCATACTCTCTGTTAGACAAGGCCAAGGAGTGGTTCCTCAACTTACCTCCAGAGCCAATCTAGACATGGGATGAGATGATTGACGTGTTCTTTGAAAGATACTTTCCACCATAATAGACAAATGAACTGGTGGCAAAATTTTATATCTTCAAGTAGTAGGCTGATGAATCCTAGTGTGAGGCATGGGAAAGATTCCAGAACATGCTCAAAAAAGTCCCCCGTCATGGGATTGATTTGTTTGGTCAGGAGAAGACATTTTATTAAGGCGTGTATAAAGGGGAAAGGACTACTCTTGATGGTGCAGGGGTAGGATTCTTCATAAATAATAAGGTGACAAGATGTCATGAGATCCTAAAGAATATGGCCAAGATTCAAGCATGGGGAGAGGAGTGCTAGCATTTTCTAGAAGTGCAGTAGAATCAAGTGAAGGTGTGGAGTTGAAGTCTCATTGGCACAACTCACAAGGAAGCTCGATAAAAAATATGGCACCTGATATGGAGGTGAATAGGAAGTGTGTATGTACTTGTGGAAGAAAAATAACATGGGCAATAATGAATATGTGTGGTGGAGAGATCTGAAATTTTCTTGGAAGGATACTAATAATTTTCAGCATAACCCATCATAAGCATAATTGCCCAAGCAATAGCAAGCCAACACCTCACAGCAATATCATAAGGATAGAGGCCCTAGTAAGATGGAGAGGATTGAAGGAATTCTTATACAATGCATGAGTCAGAATGAGGCTTACTTGGACCAATACCAATGGAAGTAGTAGAATGAAGGGGCTCAAATTCCCAACATTGAAAATCAAATTTACAACTAGCAGCAGAGATGGCAGCAATGAAGAATCCCACTCATCAGGGACTTCCTGGGAACACTAAGATAGACCACCAACATCATCAAGTAGACTATGTCTCTATTTCCAAAGAGAAAAAGCATGCAATTGGGGATACACCAAATCAACACACTCTAAAATTGGAATGTGTTGATGTGCCATGAGTTCCTTTTCCCAATAGCATGTACTGAAGACCAGTGGGATGTAGAACGCCTATGAATTATTCGCATACATGCACCTCATTCAATGCAACATCTTCTAAGAGTGACAAGAACACTCCATCTACACATGTTTTGTAAGATAAGGAACTTCAAGGTTCCACCATTAATATGTCCAATTTCCTAGTTCTAGAGGAGGTGCCCATGTAACGAGAATAGGTGAATGTTCTACTCCATAGTGGAGCAGTTATAGACAATAAGAAGGCACCTAAAATAGAGAAGTAAAAGCCACATGTCACCCCATCCACATGCGATGTGCTAGATTCCATCCCAGGGGGTGGCTTTGATGCGAGCTTAGGGGAGGATGTCCTAATGTGTCATACATTCATCCACATAGGTGCACAGAGAAGCCATATGTGTCATTCCTAGATAGTTTAAATTTGCAAAAGAAGGACAAGCAATTTAAGAAATTTTTAAACGTCTTTCGAAAGCTCCACATCAACAACCCGCATGTGGAGGAAATATAATAGATCCATGTACATAGAATGTTTCTGAAATATATCATCAATAAGAAAAGATGGCTAAAAGATACAGATGTCGTGCGGATTGATGAAGTGGCCAGTGCTTTGATCTAGACAAGACTGTCGACAAAGAAGGAGGGCCCAGGATGTTTCTACATCCCTTGTTCTATTGGTAGAAAATATTTTATGGGAGCACTATGTGACTGTGGGGCAAGCATAAACTATATGCCTCTCTCAACCTTTCTAAATTTGGGATTGAAGAAACCAACAAATACTTCCATTACATTCTAGTTGGTGGAAGGATCAATTGTGAGGCCCTATGGGATATGTGAGGATGTTTTAGTTAAAGTTGACATATTAATATATCATGTCGACTTTGTGGTCATGAACATCTAAGAGATGTGAGGATATGAGATATTGTTAGGGAGGTCGTTCCAAGCTATAGAAGATGTGATCATTGCTACGGGTAGTGGATACTTGACACTGGGAATAGATAATGACAGAGTAGAGTTCAGATTGCTAAATGATTCTTCACCATCATCCCATGTAACAAACCAAGTTGAAGGTAAGCATCTTGCCAATCCTATGACATTAAACAAGGGCGCTTATGGGAGGCAACCACTTTCTTTTCAGACATTTTTTCCCATTTCTTTTGTTACAACTTGTACTTTCTATAAGTAGTTTTTCTGTTGATGCTAATGCTCTATCTTTTAAGTTTACTTGTTGAGTTCATGAGAAAACCAACTCGAGGAATCATTTGGGTCAGTAAACATGAGGACATCTTGTATGAATGAAAACCTTAACTTAATTACGGCTTGTATATGATGATAAGTTTTGATTCCAAACCAACCAAACAAGTAACAAGACCTTAAATGGGGATTTTAGAAATAAACTCTTAGGTTACCATGTGCACAAGTTGGTAGGAGAGGGATGTATCATAGTTAAAAAAATACATATCCTCTTATTCATGTGATTCCATCCACCCTCCATTCAGTTTCATTCGCCATCGTAGGATGATCACATAAATCTAAATTGTTTTCCTCTTGATTTCATCGCATATCATAGTAGGTAGAATGTTAGTTAGTTTCTTCACAAATGTGTTAGAAAATAAAAATAAAATTATGTGTGTCATTTTATTTAGTTGAGAAAGTTTAGTTTCATTATAACCTACATATAGATTGAATTTTCCTTTGTAACATTTTACATAATGTGTAACATGTATCTATTTATCTTTCTCCACAAACAATGAGTGAAAAGAAGCTACATATGTATTCCTCAAATGAAAAAACAATTATGTATATTGGAAAGGAAGTCAATGCATGAATCATTAATCATGCTAAAAATAAGAGGGCAGAGAGTTTTTTTATAAGAAAAGTGAATTGAAAAAAAAAGGGAGGAGAAAAGGTATTCCATGAACTCAATCTAAATTTTCTTAAAGAGAAAGTGAAAACATCTTACATCTACACATCCTTCCACCCATACTCATCATTAGGATGAGAAATTCTTTGCATACATCATCCCTCCACAATTGTAGGCATTAAAGGACACACATTTTCATTTCATCAATTTTGTAGGTGCATCATATTTTATTTATGCATAAATAATTTGGATTTTACTTGAGATTCATCTTTCATATTCACCCATATTTTCTACCCATTGCTCGGCATGGTAGATCACTCATATAATTATTCCCCGTATTCAAGTACGTATGGAGAACAACTTCCAACATAGTTGTGTAGGTAGATCAGAGCAATGTAGATAGGGAAATCACATGGTGGATCAAGTGTATGCCCTATTGGCTATGATACTAGTTGCTCCATATTAATAGTGTTTCATTGATATTGTTGTGGATGTTTTTAATCAACATTTGTATTGCTTCAAAGTAGTTACTTGTTCAGTGGTTGTTAAGGGGCAGCTTGGGACCATCATGTGGGGGTAATTGAGAAAAGTAATTCATAAGATTTGTCCTCCTACTGACCCTTTCAAACAAATCTAAAGTAGCATTGCTCGAGGACTAGCAACATTCAAACATAGGAGATTTTGATGCATTGATTTCCAATTGCTTTTTAGAGGCTATTTTATGGGCTGATTTGGCATATATGGTCATTTTGAGACATGTTTATGCAATATTTTCTATCAATAGCCTATGATTTATTGTTGCATCAAGTATTCAATATTTTTACCTAATCATGCTAATTTATTATTTAATTTCATATGTATGTCATTTTTACCTTTTTCAGGTGATTTGAGCATTGAATGCACATCTCAATGTTATAGACCCATGTGTCAGTGGTACTAACAGATCATGATCTACAACAACAAAGGAAGGCAAACTCGATGCCACCAAAATGATACTTGATGTTGTCAAGATAGGTGTCGATTCTACCAAATCCAGTGGTCGGTGCTACCAGTGCATGATCCAGGGAGCATCATAACTCGAGATTAATTATCTCGGCACCACCGACTCTCCTATTGGTGTTGTCGACTTCAGCATCCAAACCTCTATGAGAAACAACTTGGTGCTATTGACACCCATGTCAGTAATCCTGACACATTTTAAGAGATACAATTGGTTGACCATTGGGTGCTACTGACACCCACTTGGTAGTAGTGACACTACGTGAATAGAGCAAATCGAAAATTAAGTTAGATGTAATGGCTATGACTTTATGAGGGCCAAATCTTCTCTTATGACATAGGGAGTGCGAACACAAATAGAGGATCACATAATTTGCAAAACATAGAACCAAGAGTTGAGGAGACAAGAAATCCATTGACTGAACACTCTGGGAACTTTTGGAGGACGGATTTGTAGTTGAAATTTTGTAGATAAGGGTGTTCATCAGAGGGGATCACCGAGGTGACTTCTCCAGGGGTTTTTACATTGGTTTTCCTAGTGTTTAGCCTATTTTTCCTCCTCCTCTTATTGTATGAAGATGAAAGTCATGAGGGGCTAAACCTCATATTCCTTAGGACTCACGAGTAGCCCATTATTGCATTGTATTTAATTTCTACGACTTAGTAAATTATTTCCTTTATTTTGGATGTGAATCCATGATGTCTTCATTGATCTTTTTATGCTTGATCACCATAATCAAAGTAATGGAACGCTAATTTCTTTGGGAGAGGGGTTAGGAGTTCGACAAGTCATGGATTCACATAGCATGTATTGTGCTTATGAATAAGGTTTTTGGCTATGAAAGAATAACCTAAAGATTAGTTAATGCACCTAATTAATTCCTGAACTACTACAGAACTGGAGTTTGCTTTAGTTAGCTACTGCATTATGTTGTGGAAGTGGGTAATGCTTGCTATGGCTCTTTAATCCAGAGTAAAGGCAGGTGATTACTGATAAAAAGGAATTTGAATATAGTTTATGTCGTTAAGAAACCACAAGTCTTGAGAAATCCATTCTTGATCACATCTATCTTAATTTAGATTTAAATCTTGTTCTTAGTTTATTAACAACCAACGACCCTTGAGCTAGGTCTACCTGATTTATTTTCAATAGGTAGTAGTGTTTTGTGAAAAATATCTTGAGTTTGACACTTGGGCCTCATAGGCATGTATTACAACACATACACTTGCATTTTGCATGCACTATTTACATGTGTCACCCTACCTTAGCTGCCTTTAGTCTATTTTATCTACATAAAATTGTTTGTTTGATGACATTGTGTTGAATGGAAAGACTCTCTATATTCTTCATGGCATTAATGTTCATATGCCTCATTCTTTTGATGATCATTCTCTTGTTTAATTTTATTGAATTTACCTAATTGCTAATATCCCCCTCTTGATGGGAACCCCCCTTTACTACACTCTTCTCATTTAAAATGCTTGAATATGTATATTATACACATACTCAGTGTTTGTTGACCCACATACCTTTTGTTTCCTTTGTGGGTTTTGTTCCCAAACCACCTATATGTAGGTGTTGTATATAATGGTGACTCAATAGGACCTTGAACCTTGACTTTAGTTTTTGATATATATATTGATATGGCTAGTCTGCCCTTTGCAAATGGTCTTGTAATAATTAGATGTACCCTTCTTATTTGCGGTAACACCCTTGAGGTGAGGAAAAATGTTTTTAACTACGCGTGATAATCCTCTCATTCATTTGTGACGAACAATGTATGAATTATAATGAGAATGATTATGTAATAGTTTAATTTTCCACTATAAATCAAAGACTCTTTTTGATATATCACTATTAAGAAGTCAAATATTTATCTCTTTCATCATACATAGGCTTGGAAATAAATCCTGGCTCCCAAAAACCAAACCAAACCATCCACACCACCCCACATTTGTGGGTATTTGGTATGTGGAATTATCGTTGGGTTAGGTGGGGAACATACCAGGTGTTGAGACAGTGATTTTTGGAAACCCATCACTTAGTCTAATTCACACTCATTTGCACTCACAGACCTTCTCCTTTACAAACCACACATGTGGCATACTCTCAATGATTAAAATCCTAGCCACCACAAGACATCATTGACAACCTTTGGATCTCGCAGTAGGCTAGCAACTTGATTCCGACCTTAGAGACCTCCGGACCTCACAACAGCTCATAGACCGCATTCCTTCACAGATTGGTTCATGCACAACATGTGGTATCTGGCTACCTCAACCCATCATGGGACTATGGTTTTGTTGACTACCTTAGTGTGTCTTGCACGTCATTGATTACAAGCATCGTTCGTTTCCCCCTTTTCTCTTTGTAGTGCATCTAGGAACCAAGGCATTGTCACCTACATCAGGTAATAGTTGTTGTTTACTAATATCCATGCATCTTTTTCTCCTAGAGTTAGATAGCTGGATAGCTCATCTCATTTATGATAATGAATTTTTCTCCCGAGAATATCTCAAGTTCAACCAAACCCACCCCCAAGTGAATCCAATGTGCTCTTTGGGGATATAGACACCCAAACACTAGCATTTACATTAACTACTTCCCACATATGGCAAGATTTTGATGCTTCATCACTATTGTCTTCCATCATGAGTTTACATACAACAACATTGTATGGTTGTTGCCACTATGGAACCTACTACAAATATTTTTCTCACATCGCCAAATAGGGAACAACTCTCCATCCCATCCTTAAGCACTCATTCATCCACAAGAAACAACCCAACTCCCATCTGATCTCTTACTACCACCATGCACCCACTTTCCCCATCACCCACACATACTCTAGCAACACCACGTCCACCTTCACCAACTCCTCATGATCCTATGATAACCCGTTGACGTCTTACTCCCCTCAGAAGTTCCTCACAGTCAAGGGAACCTACTTCAGCCTCAAGGCCATCAGACTGGGGAAAGCGCTCAATCTTAGCATCTAGTGTGATGTCTAGGACTCCAAGTGGACCCAGGGGTGGGGCATTATTCCAAACCTTTGTAGAACTATATAATGTTTGTTATCTCTTGCCTTGTCTGGCTATCACACCTTGATATCTGCCTATTTATTTCATTGTTTAACTCTATACAACCCACACACCACTTCCTCGTTGTTACTTTTTTAACTTGTTGTTGGATATATATATATATATATATATATATATATATATATATATATATATATATATATATATATATATTTGTGTGTGTGTTATTAAATCATTGAATGCTATACTTATTCAAATTTATCAACATTGTTAACTATAGTGCCTTACAAAACAAACTCTCTGAGTTTCTTAGACTTTCCATAGTTCAGGAAAAATGCTTATCCTTCTCACTAAGAGATTTCACTTGCTAATTGTGTTCTCCTATCAACAAGTGTATGTTACATTTGCTAAAATCACTGGATACATATTAGGCCTAGAGATTCAACTAGGATCTATTATAATGGATTATATATGTGATAGAATATCTATTTTGTACATTTTTTTCTATGCATTTCTTGGTATGTTTGTGTATATTCTATTCTGTGTACATTCTTCGTATTTAGGCACAAGTTGTCTGGTACTTATGCCTATATTTAGTAATCAAAATGACAACAAAATTGCAACATCCCATAGATTCAATCATGACACTCCTATTTTTTGTATGATATAGTTTTCTAGTCAATCATGACATGGCTATATTTTTCCTATTGCTAGATATGATACTCTCTCAAGTGAATATAGGTCATATGACAGTAGTTCAACCCCAATCAACAACATTTCTATGCCTAAACAAAACACAGGGATGTCATCATGAAGAGTTTGTCGCATGGTTGATATAGTTGAAATAGTGGGTGGTATTTGGAAGGTAGAATGCTTATGCTATAGAAAAAAAAATTGGGAGCAGAACCCATGAATGGGACAACTCATTTGCATGAGCATAAAAATACAAAATGTTGGGTATTGAATGGGAAAGGAGTGAGGAGAACTCCTAGGGAAGACCCACAAGTTCCATATAGCTAAGAATATGGGAGAAAAGTTGTGTTTGGTATGGTCATTATGTATGATTACCAATTAAATATGGTAGATCACCCTGGATTTAGGAAATTAATTAATGTCACTAAACCCCTCTTTAATTTTTCTACAAGAAATAACTATAAAATAAGATATCAAGAAAATCTATGATAGAGAGAAGAAAATGGTTATGGATTGTTGGATAGTTGTGATTCTCAAATTAGTGTGACCACTTACATGTAGACTGCAAACTATCAAATGAGAGGCTACATGGTACTCATTATACACTATTTTGACCATTCTTGGTGATTAAGGAGTCATATTTTTAGGTTTGTGCATGTTCTTTGTCCTCATACGAGTGAGGTCTTATGTGAAGTGTTGATGGTATATTTGATCAGATGGAACATAGACACTAAACTATCATGCATTGTTGTTGACAAATGTACAACAAATGACTCAATGATTAAAATGGGGAAGAATAAGTTGCACCAAAACTCTACATTATTATCTGGTATATTTCTACACATGAGGTGTGTAACTCATATTTTGAATCTTGTAGTTAAAGTTGGGTTGGTTGTAATTAAAGAAGGAGTTGGTAACATCAGAGACAGTGTGTCATATTGGAGTGCCACCCCAAAAAGGTTGGAGAGGTTTGAGAAACCATTATACAATTGAGGATAAGCATCCCTAAAAAATTATCTCTTGATTGTCCAACAAGGTGGAATTTCACATATATAATGCTTAAAATTGTGATGATATATAAATAGGTATTTAATATATTAAAGTAATAAGATCAAAATTACAAGGTGTTGCAAAGTGAATCAGATTGGAAACTATGTTATGAAGTATGTGAAAAGTTGAAGGTGTTTTCTAGAGTTACAAATTTGTTTTTGGGGACAATTTATCTAACTTCCAACTTTTGTTTTCCTAATATTTGTAAATTAGAGCTTCTTTTTCCAATTGGGTTAACAAACCAAATCTAATAACTAAAAGTGTGGTTGAAGAGATTGTGAAGAAATTTTTGAAGTACTGCAATCACACACACACAACACACACGCACACACATATATATATATCACATTGGTTGTGGCTATTGTACTAGACCCAAGATATAAAATGCATATTTTATGTTTTAATTTGATAATATATATATATATATATATATATATATATGGAGATGCACATCATATGGAAGAAATTTGTGATGCATTTGTTGATTTGATCAATGAATATAAGGCAAGAAGTAATGCACAAGATGAAGCTGATGATATATACAATTCGTTTGGTACTCTATGGAATCCTCTTAAGATGACGACAATGATGACATGCCCATGTTTGACTCTTATCCTAAGGAGTTGAAAATACGATCAGGTTACTGTAAAACAAAACTAGACAAATACTTGGAGTTTGATAATGTGCTACAATCTTTATATTTTGATGTTTTATTGTGGTGGAAAGTGAATAGTGGGTATGACCTCACTCTAAAATCTATAGATAATGATTTAGTAGCCATTCTAGTGTCAATTGTGGCTTTAAAGTCAACCTTTAACATATCAAGTAGGGTGGTTGATCCTCATTGTAGCAGAATCCATCATACTACATTTGAAGTATTGATGTGTTCCTAAATATAGATGAAAGATAGCCTAAAAAGTGGTATATGGTATGTCTATTGATCTTCTCTCTATTCATGTATATTTAATTCAGAACATAACTATGTCTTATTATATAAATGATGAAGCATATGGACCTTTTTCGTTAGTTTACCAGAGAATGAAGCCAATGCATGTGAAGGTAAAACACATGATTCATGTGATGTGTTTTGTAATCATCTCAAGATCATATATTATTATCTTAGTTATGTTGCCTTTTTCATTTATGTTTACACCCTCTGGGGTTTTTGTTTTTGATAGACTACATGTGGTTGAATATATTTTATTTTGAGGTAAGATATGCATGTAAATTTATCTAGGATAAGCAGTACATTTGTAAGTGTTTTTCTATTTGTTGTTATGTTGATATGTATGTTATGTTATATTATGTTATGCTTTATCTTTTGCTCATGAACAAGGGTTTATGATCTATTTTTGTATATAGTAGTAATTATTCCACTGCCAGCTCTTGATTTGGCTAAATTTCGGTCAACACTAAAGGTTAGCTTTTGATGATCTTCATGTTAGTGTATAGAATACTTTTTGAACCTACTTGAATTGGATCGATGTGTGTTTAAACCTCAACCACATCATTTTTGTTGGATTCCTTGGATGACATACCTTGTTGTGGTTGTCATGCTTTAGAATGAGTATCATTGTACATATCTGTATTAAAAAAGATAGTGGTTGGTTTAGTAATTAGTAGTATTATTTGCACCATATCAGTTCATTGGAGTTAATTATATTTTCTAGTGTGTAGTTTTATTGACTCCACATTAACTTGTGAATTCAACTAGAGTAGGATAAGGAAATTGTTAGTAATTTTAGGTAATAGATATGATTACTGCTAATAGAACTGTTACTAAGTTTAGGTATTAGCTATAATAAATTGAGGGGCGAGTTACAGTCTAGATTTCGTCCCCAATGGAGTAAGGAAGAGAGATGGGGAATTGCTAGGAAACTTGACTTGTGTAATTAATTTGGATGGGGCATCAACATCAGCATGTTTTTTGGGGAAGACTGTTTTATTCATTGCATGATCATGTAATATACAAAAAACAACATGAACATGTTTGTTTACATTTTGTCTTGTCACTTTTTTAAGGGAAGGGAGACACTTCTTATTTACTTGTTTATTAATATTAGTTTGATTTTAGTGAAAAAGGTTATCAATGGTGGATTTTCATGGCTATTTGATGATCCTCATGGAGTAGAAAGAATAGTCTGGTAATCTGCTATGTGTGAGTTCGTGATCTTATCGTGGTTGTAGATTCAATCATATTGATGCTATTGAAGATAAATATAGGATAATGTATTAAATGGATCCTATATGACAAGAACTAAAATGCATGTTTGATCAAGATTTAGACTATACACTTTTTAAATCCATAGCTGGTTTGTTTTATCATACACCTTAAATTTTTGTACATAGTTTATAGTTGTGTCCAATCAAATTAGTGTTATCAGAAATTATTTCTATACCATAGATTTGTGTTCTTTGTATTATTGTTACATGTTATAGCTCATGTCATCATGTGTTATCAGATTGTTTGTAAATTCAATTTGATAGGGTGAAAACTAAAAAGTCAGACTAAAGTATTTGAAAAAAAAATATGTTTTCCAACGTGCCCAGCAGTGACAGTTATAACCTACTATAATTTTGGGTTCCCATTTAATCCATGGGTGCCCACTGTAAAAATACCATGCCAACCACTGAGTGGTTGGGGGACGGTGACCAAACCAATTTAAAATGGGCGCAATAATTCTGGTTTATGGTAGTGTGAACCCGGCACTATGGCCACCCCTAATCAACTAGATAGAAGTGTGTTTGGAATGGATGGATTATTCTGCAATTATGTAAGGAGTAGATCCCCTATAAGGTCCCACATTTACAAAAATCAACATCAATTCAAGCATCCTCAAAGTCCATCTGAGCTACCACAACTAATTGATCACATATTGCACCATAGACCTCCCATGTTTAGGGTTTCGGTCCTTATTTATATTTTTAGATGAACCTTCTTTGAGTTTCTAGAATCTTCTAGATGGTAATCGAGGATTTCTTCCCCTCCATATTGGGTATAGTGTTTGCTTAGGGATGAGCAAATTTCTATTCTTGGGTTGGAGGTTTGGTGGTATGTACTCCTTTCCACCCACACCTATATGTTTATATATTCTCATTTTTCATTCAGTGTGTTGATTTTGAAAATATCATTTGCATTATATTACTTGCATTGTATTTAGATTAAAATTGTTTTCATTTTATGTTCCTAGTTCTTACAATGTTAGTTGAACCCATAATCTAGTTGGCTTACTTTACATTCTTGGTTGCATTGTATATAACTTGTCATACAACATCCCTTGTTCAAAGTAAGTTTTATATGTTAACTATGTTTCTTGAAAACATGCTAATGCTTCAAAATCATCCTTTGTAGCCAATTAATATAATCACTATGTTTCTTATAAAATATGATAGGTGTAAGAGGAACTAATAGGGATCAAATATGATGCTCCTCTTGTTGACTAGTGAATCATATCTATGGAACTGCCATGCATTCCTTACCATGAAATCATTTGAGTGTAGTGAATTTGAGGAATAACCTGATGTACTTAATCATGAAAATAAGTTCCACACATGATCCAAACCCTCTTCTACACTTCTTCTTCCATCTTCTTACCTTACATCCACCAAAAAGAAAAGAAAAAAATCTTAATGATGTGCCAAACCCTAAGATTAGGATGGCACACTACGCCCTCCCCTATAACCACTTGTTCCAGACCACTCTTTATGTAATAGGGGTGTATCACCAAAGAAAAGATGCCAGTGTGCACATAAAAACTGCAATATATGTATTTGCACAAATAAATTGCAATCTCAAGTCAAATAGAGGATATATGTGCATTATTCCTCCCATACCTTCATTCACTCTATTTTCCACCTAGGGGCACATTACATGGTCCATTGATATCCATTTGACGTACCCCAGTGTTGGATTGTGTGCATATTCGTGATTTTTTAAGATTCCTTAATTTTCTCATGAAATCCTTATACATGTTTGATATGGGGGATTATGGTGAGGAAGTAGTGTTGTGAAGAAAATCTTGGAAAGAGGATATGATAAGTCATGTTGTGTGATCTTAGGATGTTGGGTAGCTTGGCCATATTGGTGGCAAGGATCTGAGCATGATGCCAGTATGAGGTATACACACTAGTTGAAAGTATTCATAAAGAGAATTATTTACATTTTGTGCTAGTCGAAGACGTGTAAAGTTCAAGCTTGGGGTTTTTTGACGAATGTCTATTCATAATGCTTTTAGTTGTATTTTACATTTAGTTTTTGCATGTTTCTATTGTATTTCACTTCATTTTAACTTGTTTCAAGATTTTAGTAGTTTATGTGATTTGTTTGGTATTTATTACGTTTTGTGTTTGATTTGTAAAATCAGTGCAAGTTAAAGAGATAATTAAATATCCATCCACAAATTCCCAAGAAAATGATCAAAGATTGCATATCCTCACTCCCTAACTCTAACACTTGGATTGGGGGTCATTAAAGTATCGAGGATCAAATAAATGGATCTAAATTACCTATATAAAACTAAGAATTGATTATTTGAATACCATTGGATGCAAATTTCAATTACCTAGAAAATAAGTACATTTGGGATACAAGCCAATTAAATAACTTGCACTTGACTCACTTTGAGTTAGAGAACTCAATTATAGGTTGAAAGAGACACTCCACACAACAAGTGAGCCGTCAAACTAGCTTTATGAGTCAGACACTTGGTTCTAGAAAAATGTGATAAGGAAATCCAATAGATATGACACCTTATGATTTACTTGACTCACACATGAGTCATCTGACTTGGATGTAGCAAATCTTCCCCAAGAAAAGACCAATTGTCCAACTCATTGCATGAGTTAGCTATCTTAAAAGTATAATCTAACACTAAAATAGCTCTAGTTTCCACATCCAATGTCGAAATGGACAATGCAAGTTGCATTGCAAGTAATTCAATTCTATATTACAAGAATATAATTACAAACCTCTTAGGTCACTGAATCACCTATGACAGAAATATGTAGCACATTTGTTGGATTATTTTAGACCAACTTGAAACTTTGGGGCATGCTATAAAAATATTTAAGGGACATCTAGGGAAGCAACTCATGACATGTTTCTCTCATACATAACCTTAGCTACCACGAAGGAGAGTTAAAGATGGAATTTAACGGCTTGACGTGGAGACACACTCCACTGGAGGATGTGACTAGAAACTCCATGTAACATTTGGGAGTGATGATGAGACCACTGAGCTTCTCCTTTGCAATGAAACTTTCTCTATAATCCTATATTTCTATTTTTTCTCTTGTATCTTGAACATGAGTAGAGAGTAGATCATTTATTGGGGTGTGGGGATTAGCCTTGTTGCCTGTATCTTAAGCTCTCCTATTATAATTTTTTATTAATATCAGTTTTTGAATTGATTATCAATTGATTTCTTGCATTCTCTATAGATTATCTACCTATATTGTGTGATTTTGTAATTCTATAAGTAGAGATATTGAAATCTAGGATTAGAATATTCATCAGTATCATTGAACCCTGACAAGACTACCAAAAGGGAGTTCACTGTGACAATAGCTTAAGGATCTGTAGGTAATAAAACATTGAGCCTATGGGAAAATCTACCTTTGTGAATGTTATACTCTGAAAGGATATGAAATTCCTTGGTCCCAACATGAATATCCATATGAATGAGCATTATAATGTGAGATAGTGGTGGCATAGATAGTATCAGTAAAACTCGATGTCTCGATAATTTTATCATTGTTGGAAAATATGCCTTGCTTGTTTAGATTTTTTTTCTTGTTTAGACAAATTGATTAATGAATAAATTGTCAATTTAATCATCCTTGATAATGTTTTTTTTAATTAGGCTAGAAATACAATTTGTTCTTCAATGATCATTCTTTGAGTTTGATCCTAAAGCTATACTATGATAAGACCCATATGGTGGTGATTATTTTCATTAGGTAAAAGTCTAGGAATTCTCCCCTAGGTAAAATTATTGTGCTATAATTTATCGCATAATCTATACTAACATTGTTGCATTAAAACACCTCATGTCCAATAGATTTAAAGCCAAGATAAATATGACGGATATTGTTGCTTTGAGAATTTTATATAGAAGTTGTTGACAAGAAAGGATGTGAACGCTTTGCAGATGATCATCTATCATGCACTAAGGCAGCCTATGATGATGTGGCAAAAATCAAAGAGACAATGTCATATGATTGGCTCCTATTGATTAGCACAGACCACCAACCACAATACAAGCATGTAGCCAACTTGTTGGCTATTGGAAGAGTGACAGACATGTTGGCCAGTGAAGAAAGAAATGGATTTTATGCATCCGTCATGAATCATGCTTGGGATGTCACTCTTCAATATTATTCTGATCAGCTCATAATAATATGTATCCTCCAGAATGAGTAGCAAGAAGTACTCTTCATGTGCCACTCTAATGCATGTGGGGGTCACTTTGTGGAAAATGTACAACTACAAAAATTCTTCAATGTGGCTTCTTCTGTCCTATTCTATTCAAGGATTCCCATAATTATTGCAAGGGTTGCTCAAAATGCCAAAAAGTGGGAACAATTTCAAGGAGAGACGTGATGCATATATTCTAGTGGTGAAGGTGTTTGATGTATGGGGCATTGACTTAATGGGCCCATTTCGTCCTTCCTTTCGATTTGTATACATCTTAATGGTTCTTGATTATGTATCTAAATCAATCAAATCCATAGACATGAGAACAAATGACCACAAGGTGGTATGTAACTTTTTGAAATCAAAAATATTTAGTCATTTTGGAGTTCCAAGATCTATGATTAAGGGGAGGTATCCACTTCATACATAGGTCTTTTGAGAGCTTGTAGAAGAGGCATGGTGTGAATAATCGGGTGCCTACCCCATATCACCTTCAAACAAGTGGACAACTAGACCAAACAATAGGGACATAAATCTCATTCTTGAGAAAATAGTGATACCGGACAATAAAGATTGGACACTTTGCCTCAATGATGCTTTATGGGCATATAGGATTGCACATAAAACTCCTATATGAGAAGAGTTGCCACTTTCCAGATGAGTTGCAACACAATGCTCATTGGGATTTTAAAATTCATTGATGTAGATTTGGACATGGATAGAATAGGAAGAAATATTCAAGTAAATGAACCTGAAAAGTTGAGACAGGGGGTTTATGAGATCTCTAAGAGATACAAAGAAATAATGAAGTTATTAGATGACAAACTCATACTTAAGAAGACATTTTAACTCAACCAATAGGTTTGGTTGTACAAATATTGTATGAATTTCTTTCTTGACAAGTTGAGCTCAAGATGAGAGGGTCCATACCAAGTAAAGAATGTATATCCATTTGTGAAATTTTGATTCAAGAAAAAGAAGGAACCAATGAATTCATGGTAAATGGCCAAATATTGAAGCCAATAGTAGAAGTTGACCCCAGCAAAACAAATCAAGGTTTTGGCATCATTTTGTTGCTTGAGATGCACCCATAATAAGAAGATCTATGCTTGAATGCACATGAAAAAGTAATCTACTAAAAAAAGGAAGCCACAAGGTTTGCTAAAGGTTAATGAAGCACGAAATTTATGCCCGAGTGATGGTAAAAAATAGCTCTAGTGGGAGGCAACCCACATTGATTTGTAAGAGTTTGATTCTATGCCTCACATTTTCATTATAGTTTTGCTTTATTACGTTTCAAGAAACACATACACATACCCACTTGATAGTTTTCCTTTGATTTTGATGTGTCATAACACATGGGAAATAAGAGAAAGGACAAAATGACCAAAACGATTGAAAATCACAAAGTGAGAAATGAAATTGCTAAGATTTGACTGAAAGGCTACAAGAAATAGGCTACCATGGTTGTGGTACATACCATGTCCATGGTAATAAATGGACAAAGTGACTATTCTAATCACAATGGTTGTGGTCTTGCATCCTCCACTGACTTGAATGCAAGATGATATTCCAGGAATCAATGGTCATTACTCTACCATTCCAAGCCTAGTTTCATGTTGGGGGCATCACGATTCAGAGCTTGTGTGGTAGGGTGGTATACACCTTATCTTTTTTCTCCTTTGTTCTCAATTATGTATTTTGTCTTGAAAGTTTACTGAGAAAGATGTGTGATGTAGTTTGTGTGATTATTGATTGATTGACCCCCACACTTATCTATGTAGTTTCATTATTCTGTACATCATTGCATGCCATATAGCATATTTCCTTGCATATTTGTGTAGTTTTTTTTAATGTAATTTTTCCATACCATTAGTTTACACTACAATACATGTAGATTTGGTGAATTTCTTTGTGTATGATTAGGTAGGATATGTTTTCTTCCTCTTTCTTTCTCAGTAGTTAGAATTTGGTGTGAATAGAGGCAATTTGATACTAATTTGTCAAAATTGCTAAAACTTAAAATTGCTTTCTATAGAGGATGTTTCAAATTAATCTTTATATGATCGAGCTTGAGTGAATGACTTATGATAAGTGTAGTCAGGTTACAATTTTATTCATTGATAAATGATCCATTTTTTAATGTATATAAGTTTTTCTTTCCTCTTGGGAAATGTTGAATGTTTGGTTGAAATGAAAATCTAGAAGCCATTGACGTTCAGGGCTATTCATTTCTTGTTAAAAGAATGTAGCTTGACATAACTACTCAATTGATCATGGTTTTGCCATTTTATGTGAAGATTGTTTGCATCATTTTTTATGTAGGAACCCTTATGTGAAGAACCTCACTAGTGATCCCTCTCCTCATTCACTTTCTTACATCACTTAATATGTTCCAACCCATGAAAATATACCAAAAGAGCACAATTGGGAAAAAAATAAACCTTAGCCATCCTACAAAGGCTTGGAGTGGCAAATCCTTCCTCCCCTATGCTTCACTCCTACCACCTCTAGACCTATATACAAAATTGAAAAAGGCAAAAAAAGGAAACCTAAAATGAAAGGTGTTCCTAGGTAATAGAACCTCAATAAAGAAAAGAAAATATGAGTGTTCCTATGTGATATATACATATCACCTCAATAAAGAAAAGAAAATATGAGTGCTCCTATGTGATAACACTCCAATCTCCTTCCACAGCCTTTTCTTCCATTTTCATACCCATTGAGCTAGGCAAACATAAAACTGAGCCCACCATGCATCCATCAATATCTAGTTGGGTAACTTTGGGTGCGTTGGATCATAAGGTTAATGTGTAAAAGTGAAACAACATTCCTAACTTTTTTGGTAAATTCCTCATGTGAAATAGTTTTACCCAAATTTACAGAAATATCATACACATAGCATATATTTGAGTGCTCTACATGTGGAAGTCTTTGCGCTCTCTGATATCATTGCATTTGGATTGTAATAGAGGAGAAGATAGAGGTGAATCAAATGTATAAATTCATACTTGAGATCATTTTGTTAATGATCACTTTCTTGATTGCATTTTCCATTTCTTAATTGATTGAATTAAAAATAAATTTATCTAGAGAATACTTGAGGACAAGAATGTTGGAAGTAGTGGGGCCCGGTAGGGAACCACTCCTTACTTAATTGAAGAAACAATTTGCATTAAACCCCATGAACACAAATATGATTAAATATAAGGGGTGCGATATTTTTTTCTCAAATAGATGAGTACAAAAACATAGTTTGGGGTAGAGGAAAATAAAATTCTAACTATTACATAAATTCATTGCTCATCTTAACATTGGGCCTTATAGGCAAACCCTAAACTATGAATCTTATCATGAACATATTGTGGTGAGCAACCTTCCCATCTCAGAACTCATCCTTGCACTTGGTCCTGATCAAAGCCCTCTCCTCCCTGAACCTCAGGCTGATCTAAATCTGGGTGGACTGAAAACAACACCCAGGAAAAAGGAAAATAAAAGAAAGTACGTGAACGAATGTTGAGTATGCACAGAGTAAAATATTTGGATATTAATTAAGTGGGAGAAGATTTGATATAAAAATGTTAATAACAAGATATACAAAAGAGAAGGGTTTACCAAAGATATTTTACATGTCCAAAAGATGAGGCAATTATTATAAGGATATGGTTAATAAAATGGTTCTTGCCATGCTCACATGAACATTATCACAAAGATAAATAGTTGCATGGTGATAAATAAAACACTGAGTAGGATATATTGAAAAGTAGGGTAGGAACCCATATGTATTCCATACCAAAAGGTAGGAGGACTAAAACCTCAGTGACAAACAAATATAGTATTTTTTAGGGGAATAAAACCCAGTGCACGGCAGGGGAATAAAACCCAGTACCTAATATCATATGTGGTAGGGGAATAGAACTCAGTGCCTGGCAGGGGAATAAAACCCAATGTCTAATATCATATGTAGTAGGGGAATAAAACCCAATGCCTATATGGAGTCTCTACTTATAGTTATGACTAGTCAATATTCATTCAAATAGGGCAGGAAAGAACAAAGTATATTTCTTTTCATGCAAAGGGTAAGAGTATCAAGTTTTTACCAAATGGGGTCAAAGGACATAAGAATGTGGTCAAATTAGGTTAGAAGACCATTAATGTGGTATAAAAATTAACAAATTAGTAAAATATTAACAAATAAGAGTATTCTCAAAGTATGGTAGAATTTTCCACAATTTAGATAATGCCTCATATGGGAAAAATATTTAATCATGATATTATGCCCAATTTAAATAGTGTAGATGTACATACCTTGACTTGAGTATTAAGTCAGATATTGGGTCCCAACCCTCCAAGTTTAAAGTCAACTCAACCCACATATAATATTAGGTCCATCAATTAGGGTTTAATTTCTAATATTGATGTATGGTGAAAACCCTAGAAATCCAAATCCATCGAAAAAACCCTAGGTCGGCTCATGATAAAGACCTAACAATGAGTTTAGAGTTTCTTAATGATATCTCGATTAAAAGTCACAACTTTATTATTCATGGTGTTGTATTTGGTTATTTTTAAGATCATAAGTGAGATCAAACCCTAAAACTCAAATCTTTGATAAAAACTTAGATTGACATATGATTAGATCTTAAAGAGTTAGTGTGACGTCCCCGGATTTTATAGAACATAATCTGATGTGTGATGTCTAAATTGATACTCTCACCTCAGTGAGAATCCCAATTTAAATACCACACACTAGGTTAAGAAAGAGAAAACCAGAGGAAGTCAGAAGGAAACAACAATAGAACATGTACATGAACAATAATAAAACCATACAACACATGTTCACCATTCAACATATAATTATAAAATGAATTTTAAAACATTTGATATTACATATTGAACAGGAAACTTTACATATACATGTACTACCACTAAACAACATGATTTTAAGATAATAGGTCCACTTGTACATCAGCTCACCATACAACTCTCAACTATCCTGGTTCTTCAGGATCATATGTCCACAACCTAAACAAAAGATTACATTTGGTACACGTCAACACAATATTCAAGAATATTCTAATGAGTATGCCTACGTGTCTTTTTATATACCTCTGATTAGTAAGACTTGGCAATAAGATAAAACTAATACTTGGCAGCAATAAACAAATATAAGAAAAGCATATACTTGCACAAAGATATTTGTTACCAAAAGAAAGCACATATTTCAGGAACATTTTCCACTATATCATCTGTGCATTTAATACCTAAAATTTGAATGTATTAAGGCCTTTATGATCTACTACATAAAGAGTTGGATCATTTCACAATGTGATCTACTACCAAAGAGTTGCATCACTTCCAAGTACTTTACTGCCAAAGAGTTGAAGTACTTTACTTTCCATCATTTTACTACCAAAGAGTTGAAGTGCTTAGATATAATGGAAGAGATACATTATGTTTCATGTGTTCATAGCCATAAGTATGGAAAATCAAGCAACATATCATACAAGAACAATCATTTCATCCAATATCAAATGCCAAATATTTTACTACACATATAATGCAAGCATACTATATAATACGCCAAGTAAGAGGTAATGGCGTACCTTGGTCTAGGATAAACCTAATCATCACACTCCTGATGTCAACTATGACTTTGGTCAAACCTGATAAAGACAAGATGGCATGTACTATAATTAGATTCTCATCACCTTTAACCCTATTTGAATCATTAGGGTTTGCTTAGACTTATGATATTCCCATCATTACTTGTCTTATCTTCTTAGAATTAGCCTACTGATCTTATATTCCATGTTAGGATACATCATATACATCTTAAAGAAATTTTGTCCTCAAAATTATACCATACTCTTACACAAAGGAAAGCCAAAAGGTCTTCACTCATATGTAGGACACCACTTTGGGTGCAACATAACCAAAAACAAAGAGCTCCAGAACTATATACAACCCACTACTAGGGGAACTAAACATCTTGGGAGTGACATCACTCCATATAAGGTAAAAACAAGGGTTTAGAAACATAGGTCATGCCATGAAATATCTCATATGTTAGAGTTGCATCCTTATATTTACCCATGCATTAGGGTTCCCACGTCATATTACTATGTTCTAAAGGAGTTAAATAAAGTTGGTCCATTATATCAAGGTGCCATCAACATTTTATTGAGCTAAATGTTAGAACATGTTCAACATTAACCTATGCCTTTTATGAGGGAGTTAACTAACATTAACCCATTATATCAATGTAGATCGTATTAATGTGTTATAATCTGTCAGAATCTGCCATTGATGTTGATGTTTGTTGTTGACATTGGTGGTGTCAGTGTAGAAGAGATATGGAAACTTAGGTTGTGCTTGCTCGTCCAAAAGTTCTGGTGTTGACAAGCCTACATTTCACCCATTATATAGTTGTGTTGAGGAGACATTATGAGTTCCTAAAAAAGAATCAACGGTTGCACCATGCACACGTTATCCCTGTCGAATAGGGTCTTCACGTCAATCATTTCTTGGAAATTGTTGATCAAAATATGTTAGTGAATATTATAATTGGAGTGATATTAATAACAGCTACTATTTCCAAGAAATATTATTTCTTATAAAAGATAAGGACATATTATTTGCAACAAAGAAATAAAATCATTTATGGAAAATATAGAGCACAGTCCCATTAGGCCATGGATCCCACTTGCCGCATCACTTATTGTTTCAAAAGATTGTGAAATCTCCTTCTATTAGTCAAACGATTGGGTAGCATGTCTCTTAGTCAAGGGTTCTCGGATTACCTCATTAGCACTAGTTGATTGCTTTACTAGCTCTAGCCACATAATCACAAACCAACACATGGTATGACATTCTATTCATAGGTTCTCTACCCATGAGACATGCTTACCCAAAACTCTCTCTATATATACACCACTAGAGTTCTACATGGGGAACCATCAACCCGAGCATGAGGCTTTACATAAACTAACACATTTGCCTCCTCCATGGTCTTGGGACTCTCTCTCCCTCACCTAGATGGCAGGTAATTATATTCATATTCACATATGCACATATAACCAGCCTCTCTATGACTCTAGGGTTGGTCCTCCCAAGGACAACTAGGGTTCAACGAGACCACAAGAATCATGCATAATGAAACTCAACTCAATCACTCAGGAGTATTCTAGTTTAGGACATATCATAACACATAATTCTTATAATTCTCATATTTTGGAGTTTAGGTTCTCTGACCTTCCCTCTCCGGGTCTCACTCTCTCTAGAGTTAACCCTAAAACTGGTCCCAACACTAGAGGTCCTCCTTTGTAAAAGAGATTGAGGCTCATGTTGACTCACATCTTGTCTTAGCTTAGCCTATCTTAACTTAGAAAATCACAAATTCTTGCATCATCAAATCCTCAAAACTGAACCTTAATCCTTAATGACAAACATTGATCATCACAAACCATCTTATATCATCTATATAAGACCTACATCATATCATCAAAACTTATTTCATCTATTACATCTATCATATATTCTAAGAAGGCTCTAGACATCTAATCTAGAACTACTTTGTCTTATAGACTGATGTCATTCACTTTCACTTAGGTTGTATGACCACTTCCTACTCGTACATGTGTAAGGGCACATTTTTGTAATACTTACATATATAATAAAATAGTATACAGTTTTTCTCCGATAAAACAAACGTTAGAGAAAACTATTGAGTCTCGATCCGATTGGAATCAAAAACTAAATCTAGAAAAGGAGTGTCCCACACATAGTAGGGAGTACAGTGCCATGTCACCTAGTGAAAAGGATGAGAACATGGTGTAGACTAGTATAGCTACCCTAGACAACGAGCACCATATGTGTAGGATTTCTCTTCCCTTGATGCACGCCATTTCCAAATAATGCAACGTCCCATACCACTACCCTATAAGGAAAGAATGACATCTAAGGACCTGCTATACAACAAGCACCAGTCTAAACTTAGTTCTCAGACATCTAGGTGCTAACCTAGATGCTAGGTAAGATCTAGACTCTATAAGACAACTAATCTAACCCTAAAGATTTGTTTTAAGTTCAAGATTCTTTAGTTTCAAGTTGCATAATGAGAAAATGTCAGGATTTACTATTGTTCATGCTCTGATACCACCTGTGATGTCCTCAGATTTTCTAAAACTTAATCTAATGTGTGACGTCTAAATTGAAACTCTCACCTCAGTGAGAATCCCAATTTAAACACCACACTATAGGTTAAGAAAGAGAAAACCATAGGGAAGTCAGAAGGAATCAATAGTAGCACATGTACATGAACAATAATAAAACCATACAACACATGTTCACCATTCACAATATAATTATAAAATGAATTGTTACAACATTTGATATTACATATTGAATAGAAAACTTTACATATACATGTACAACCACTAAACAATAGGATCTTAAGACAATAGGTCCCATGTACATCAGCTCACCACACAACTCTTAACTATCATGGTTCATCAAGATCATATGTCCACAACCTAAACAAAACATTACATGTGGTACACGTAAGTGCAATATTCAAGAATATTGTACTAAGTATGCCTACATATCTTTTTATATACCTCTCATTACTAAGACTTGGCAATAAGATAAAACTTATACTTGGCAGGAATAAACAAATATAAGAAAAGCATATACTTGCAAAAAGATATTTGTTATCAAAAGAGAATACATATTTTAGGCACATTTTCCATTATATCATCCATGCATTTACTACCTGAGAGTTGAATGCAATAAGGCCTTTATGATCTACTACCAAAGAGTTGGATAATTTCACAATGTGATCTACTACCAAAGAGTTGGATCACTTCTGAGTACTTAACTACCAAAGAGTTGAAGTACTTTACATTCCAACACTTTACTACCAAAGAGTTGAAGTGCTTAGATATAATGGAAAACATACATTATGTTTCATGTGTTCATAGCCATAAGTATGGAAAATCAAGCAACTTATCATACAAGAACAATCATTTCATCAAATATCATATGCCAAGTATTTTACTACACATATAATGGAAGCATATTGTATACTAAGCCAAGTAAGAGGTGATGGCATAAGTTGATCAAGGATAAACCTAATCATTACACTCCTGATGTCAACTATGACTTTGGTCAAACCTAATAAAGACAAGATGACATTTACTATCATTAGATTCTCGTCACCTTTAACCCTAGTTGATTCATTAGGGTTTGCTTAGTCTTATGATATTCCCATTATTACTTGTCTTATCTTGTTGGAATTAGGTTACTGATCTTATATTCCAAGTTAGGATACATAATTTGATTATTCAGCTGCATGTATTTATGTGCACAAATTAACCCTAGGTTACATGTATTATTCATGTTAGGGTTTTCTCATAATTTAAGGATCATTTAACATGTAACATGATTTATATGCATAGTTATGATCTCAGAATTACATATTAGCTTCCAGTTACTAATATGAGGGTGTTCCATAAATCCCATCATTTATTGAGCATTTATGTATTTATTATATTTTATTTAGGGTTATTAGCCTTAGATAGCCATATTAAGAAAATTACATAATTTCGTGCATCAACATCATAACTGCTAACATCAAATGGATTACAAGTCACATTTAGGAGTTACTATAACATTTCCATAATTTTTGTTCATCGTTTGGTTTTTATTATACATCAAATGAGTATAATACATATTGGGTGATATCAACATATTTTATTCATCAAAATGAAGATATTAGGGTTCCATGTGGTTCTACATATTTTTTTGAGAATTTTGATTCCTTATTTGCATTTACTAATAATCGAGCTATTTACTGTGAATTATACAAGATCAGGGGAATTTTACCTTTGTGGTCAATCCTTATGCACCACCTATCCTAAGGATGGGCGCGACTGACTCTGGTCTAGCCGGGCCGCTTGGGCACTCACCTGGTTTGCTGGCTTGAACTGGTCTAGTTATGTTTTCTCTCTTAGCCTTCTGGCTCAGGGCTGTAGACCCAGTCTGCATCTCTCTCTTCTTTATCACGTTCGGGTCTAGTGCAATCTCTATATTCTTCCGTGCGTGAGGGCTTCCGCCACGGCAAGAACCTCCGGTGATGAACAAGCGGTAATCCTCTCCTCATCAGCCTCTTCTAGGGCTACCAAAATCTTTGTCACGGTCTTATGAACCTCCTGAGCTCCTCAATTTCTTGACCGCTCCTCCAGATCTCCACATCGACGACCTTGCCGGTCATAGCTTCCGTCATAGTGGGAAAAAGGGGAAACCTCACCACTTAATAAAGCTTCACAGTTGCGCATCTAGAGCATCGTAGGGACCTCTGAACCACATATGAGGCTCCCAAACCCCAAGGGAAACCCACCATAGTAGACCCCAAGTCATCCTTCATCTCTAGTGAACTCCAATTCGTCGGCCATACAAAGATCAACAAAAGCCACTACAAACACCTAAATCCTTCTCCTCT
Source organism: Alisma plantago-aquatica (assembly GCA_963693085.1). Taxonomy (NCBI): domain Eukaryota; kingdom Viridiplantae; phylum Streptophyta; class Magnoliopsida; order Alismatales; family Alismataceae; genus Alisma; species Alisma plantago-aquatica. Next base: position 588,006,983 of record OY856413.1, on the reverse strand, counting down.
AGCTTCGCCCTTCGTAATGTACTACTTCCTCTTCCTTCATACTACCTTCTAGCTCCATTCTCTATCTCCTGAAACTGCCTACTAGCTGTGATGGAGAAAGGGGAGGAACTGGGATTCTGTTCTCCTTTCACTCTCTACCACTAGGCACATGTAAGGGGTCGGTCTGATCCTCTCTTCAAGGCACACATGTTGCTATGCTTGGAACTACTCCTCATCCCACGATCAGAGATGACCAAGACGTGGAGTATTGCCATCCAGGACCATCTTCTAACTGTAGGGTAGAAGAAGGTGTGCCAACTATTAGATCTCATAATCCTAGGGTCACAGATATGACACACACCTAATCCATGGCATCACACAGCCAAGGCTAAGGGGGGAGTGACATTCTATATACATAGATGCTAAACTTTGTTCTTTTATCATCAAAATATCAATAATTTCACCACATTGAAACCTACATAACTTCTTCTAGGAACATTGAAATATCATCAAACTTTGGTACTAGCTTTATTATCATCCAAAATACATATCATCCAATTTTGGTATCATTATATCAGTAGTTGACCAAACAATTGAGTACTTCAACTAGGCATAATCTTAGCAATCTTAATCATGATATCAACATCATATGATTTGCAAATCTTGCTAAACCAAATGAAGTTTCCTTACATGATCCAAACACCAATTAGGGACTATCATTATACCATGTAAAATGAAGAACCTCAAAAGTTCACACTAACACATCCTACACACCTTAAGAGAATTTTTGTCCCCAAAATTAAGCCAAAACCCAGTCCATGACAGTTAATACAGGGTTAGTGATCATGGATGTGACTCCAAGATCTCAATTTTATCTTTTAAAACATATCTTTAATTATTAATGTGACATTATGAAGATTTAAAATCATAAAAATCTAATCTTTAGAACTTGTGAATCATGTGATGAAGTCTATACCAAAAGGTAGAGAAAATTCTAAGGATTCTAAAACATATTTTTGTAATTTTTAGATAAGTAGAGAGAAAGTTATGATTTTTCAAATTTTAACCAATTAAAAGCACCAAAAATCCACATCAAACAATAGGACCCATTCAATAGGTCAACTCTACCGAGTTGGACCAATCAAGGGCGGCCAACTGGCCTGGACCCACTGTCAGTAAGGCACCAACTCGCCCAAGCAGAAAATAAAAATTGAGGGAGAAAGTTCCTAACTATCCTCTGGTGAAAAAAAAGGAAGAAGAGGGGTGAGGGGAAAAATGAAAAATTCCAGGGGAGTCATCCCCTTCCTCACGCGCCAACCATAACTGGGAGCCATGATGTAGTAGCCCAAGCTCATTTTGGGGGAAACTCATTGCGGCGTCATCTTGTGGATCTGAAGGTACATCAACGAAGAAGAAATCTTATCGAACTCACCTCTAGATGGAATCGAAGACCGGTGAAGACAACTAATCGTGAGGGAACCACAAGTTAGAGAAGGAAAGTGTCTTGGCAATGGACCAAAATGTGATCATAGGAGAAATTGTCTTGAGAGGGTGACTTCCCGCGTTGAGGAGTAACCCTAGGAGAGGTCAAACTTATATAGGGTTCATCCCTAGGTATAGAGCGAGGGTGGGGTTCGAGAGCCTTGAAAGTAGAATTGGGAAAAACTTAATTACTTGACAAAAACTCACATGTAATGGATCGATCGGTGTGGATTCAAGCTACAAATCTATTGGCAAAGAAATTTCTAGAAACAAATGAGAATTGAGAAAGAAATCTTGATTTTACCAAATACATAGTCGGAGGCCTATTTCCATTCACATAGCGAAGTAGGTGATGAATCTCTAGCCATCCGATCATGATCGTATGGCCAGAAATTTGTGTGAAACGTTCTTGTTTCCAAAACCAGCGTGACATTCAAATGTAATTTCAAATAAAGTGAGAGGAAATTAGTTTATGTTCTTTATCTTTCAATTTGTATGAGTAAATAACCTCCAAATAAAGAAAAATTTGGTGGGTAAGGTAATAATGACCCAAAGAATCCAATTTTAGAGTCCAATGCCTTTTGAAAAACTTTAATGCATGAAACTCCCAATTTGAGGAAAAGTGTATTTTATTTATATTATTACATTCCTTTATTATTTATTAACCAAATTTCGTTTGTAACTCTCTCTTAACCAAACCTACCCACAACAAAAATCTAGAAGATAATTTTTTATCCTAAATGCCTTAATTTGAAAATTTTGCACAATCAATCCCAATACTAATGAATATCCCCTATTTCTTGTATTAAGGCTTCAAATTTGTATATTTTTGTCTTAACCTCTCGTATTTGAAAGACACAAACATCCTAGCACAAATCAAATTAGTAAGAGGGGTTCAGGTGTGTCACCAACCCCATGAGTAGAGTTAGGGTTGCTCCTAGGAAGGGGTTCCATTCCAAAATGAGGGTTCTCCAATGCAGAGAATCCATCCAAAATGTCAGACTGAGGGATAGCATAGGTGTCGCCAGACATGTTGGTTTTCTTGAAACATAGGTATAATGTATAATGAAAAGGGTTCTAAGGATGAATATTTGAAATAGTTAGATTGTTGAGCACAATTTTGCTTTGATACCATCTTATAAGGAGTGGGTCCCCATAGGGAACCACTCCTTACTTAATTCAAGAAAACAATTTGCATAAAACCCCATGAACACAAATATGACCAAATAAAAGGGGTGCAATATTTTTTCTCAAACTGATGACACAAAAACATAATTTGTGGTAGCAGAAAATAAAATCCTAACTGTTACATAAATTCATTGATCATCTTAACACTAGACCTTATAGGCAAAGCCTAAACTATGAATGTAATTATCATGATCATATTGTGGTGAGCAACCTTCCCATCTTAGAACTCATCCTTGTACTTGGTCTTGAGAAAAATCCTCTCCTCCTTGAACCTCAGGCTGATCTAACTCTTGATGGATTGAAAAGCAACAACCAGGAAAAGGAAAATCAAAGAAAGTACATCAATGAATGTTGAGTATGCACATAGTAAAATATTTGGGCATTAATTAAAGTGAGAAAAATTGAAATAAAGAGACATTAATAATGAGATATTCAAAAGAGAAGGATTTTCCAAAGAGAGTTAAGATGTCCAAAAGATGAGGCAATTATTATAAGGATATGGTTAATAGAGTGGTTCTTGCCATGCTCACATGAAAGTAATCACAATGATAAATAGTTGCATGGTGATAAATAAAACACTAACTAGCATATACTAAAAAGTAGGGTAAGAACTGATATGTATTCCATACCAAAGGGCAGGAGGACTAAAACCTCAGTGCCAAAAAAAAATGTATTTTGTAGGGGAATAAAATCCAGTGCTTGGTAGGGGAATAAAACCCAGTACCTAATTACATATATGGCATGGGAATAGAACCCAGTTCCTAGAAGGGGAAACCCAGTGCCTAATATCATATGTTGTAGGAGAATAAAACCCAGTGCCTATATGGAGTTGCTACTTATAGTATGACTAGTCAATTACCCATGCAAATAGGGAAAGCAAGAAAGAAGTATGTTTGTTTTCATGTAAAGGATAAGAATATCAAGTTTTCATCAAATGGGGTCAAAGGACCCAAGAAAGTGGTAAGATTAGGTCTGAATACCATCAATGTAGTATCAATGTTAAAAAAATTAGGGAAATATTAACAAATAAGGGTACTCTCAAAAGATGATAGGATTGTCAACAATTTATATAATGCCTCATATGGGGTAAAATATTTAGTCATGATATTATGCCCAACTTAAATAGGGTAGATGTATCTTGACTTGAGTATTAAGTCATATATTGGATCCTAACCCTCCAAGTCTAAAGTCAACTCAACCTACATATAGGATTAGGTCCATAAATTAGTGTTTAAGTTCTAATATAGATCTATAGTGAAAAAACTAGAAATCCAAATCAATCAATAAAACCCTAGTTCGGCTCTTGAGAAAGACCTAACCATGAGTTCAGAGTTTATTAATGATATCTTGATTCAAATTCATAACTTTATTATTCATGGTGTTGTATTTGGTTATTTTTAAGATCATAAGTGAGATTAAAATCCTAAAACTCAAATATTTGATAAAAACTTAGATTGACACATGATTAGATCTTAGAGAGTTTGTTCAGGATTAGTGGTCATGGATGCGACTCCAACATCTCAACTTTATCTTTTAAAACCTATCTTTAATAATTAATATGACATTATTAAGATTTAAAACCCTAAAAGTAAATCTTTAGAACATGTGAATTACGCAATGAAATATATACCAAAATATAGAGAAAATCTAAGGATTCTAAAACATTTTTTTGTAATTTTTGGATAAGTAGAGAGAAAGTTATGATTTTTCAAAGTTTTGATTAATTAAAAAGTGCCAAAAATCTAGGTCAGTGGATAGGACCCAGTCAACATGTCAATTTTGCTGAGTTGGACCAATCAAGGATGGACAACCAACCTGGGCCCACTGCCAGCAAGGCACCAATTCTCCTAAGCGGAAAACAAATTTTGAGGGAAAAAGTTCCTAACTACCCTCGGGCAAAAAAAAAGGAAGAAGAGGGGAGAGGGAAGAAATGGAAGAATGCCAGGGGAGTCATCCCCTTCCTCACATGCCAACCATGGTCATGAGTCATGAAGCAAGAACCCAAGCTCATTTTGGGGAAAACTAATTGTGGTGTCAACTCGTCAATCCAAAGGTATATCAATTAAGAACAAAGCTTCTCAAACTCATCTCTAGATGGAATCGAAGACCGGTAAAGCCAACTGCTTGTGAGAGGCACCACAATTCATAGAAGGGAAGTGGCTTGGCAGTGGAACAAAATGCAACCATAGCAGAAATTGGCTTGAGAGGACAATTTCCCACAATGAGGAGAACCCCTAGGAGAGGTCAAACTTATATAGGGTTCATCCCTAGGGCTAGAGCAAAGGGTGGGGTTTGACAGCCTTGAGAGGAGATATGGAAAAAACTTAATTACTTGACAAAAACTCACATGTAATGGATCGGTTGGTGTGGATTCAAGTTACGAATCTATTGGCAAAGAAATTCTAGAAATGGATGAGAATCGAGAGAGAAATCTGGATTTTACCAAATACATAGTCGGTGGCCTATTTCCATTCATGTCTCGAGGTAGGTCAAAAATTACGAGCCATCTGATCATGATACTATGATAAGAAATTCATGTAAATTGTTCATGTTTCCAAAACCAGCGTGACATTTAAATGTAATGTTGAATAAAGTGAGAAGAAAATAATTTCATTTCTTTCTATTTCAATTTGGATGAGTAAATAACCTGCAAATAAAGAAAAATTTGGTGGGTAAGGTAATAATGACCCAAAGAATCCAATTTTGGAGTCAAATTTGCCTTTTGGAAAACTTTAGTGCATGAAACTCCCAACTTGAGGAAATGTGTATTTTCCTTATATTATTACATTCCTATATTATTTATTAAACAAATTTCGTGTGTAACTCTCCCATAATCAAACCTACCGAGAAGAAAAATTTAGAAGACTAATTTTTATCCTAAATGCCTTAATTTGACAATTTTGCACAATCAACCCAAAACTAATGAATATTGCCTATTTATTGTATTAAGGCTTCAATTCTTTACATTTTTGTCTTAAACTCTCATATTTGAAAGATGCTAACATCCTAGCACAAACCAAATTAGTAAGAGGGGTTTAAAATAAAAGTTCATATTATTTCTTCAAGTTTGGGTTTGTTACAAATGTTGTAAGCTTGGGGCATTGATGGAACCATGTATTGGGTCAAATCTTGTGTCTTTTTTATTTGCATTCACATCAAGATACTTCAGCTCTAATTTATGGAAGGGAGGGATGGAGGCTGCTCCTAGGGCTTCCCCAAGCTTGGAAAGGCTCAACATAATGCCAAGATCAATCCCAACCTGTTGTGGGTGATCAAGGAATGAAATTAAGCAAAAATCTCCATGGATAACTAAGTTGAGGACTCAAGTGCATGAAGAAACCCCCAAAATGGTCTTGGTATCTAGCCACATATGTGCTACAAAACTCCAGGTTTTAAAGGAAGCAAGGCATTCAAGCTATCATAATTGTGTCGCTAAAGATGGTCATGGTAATCTAGGAATAGCATGACCAAGTCATTCCCTTTGATTGTAGAAGTAGCTCACCAACACAACTGTGCTCCTCAGCATGAGCCCTCTCCTCCTCCACACATCATAGATGTGGTACCCACCATGTTTTTTTTACCTACATATCACCAAAATTGTGGTACCCACCATGACCATTCTACCAACCTTTTTTTGGGTGTAATCAAAGGTTGTACATAGAAAGGGAAAAAAACCAAAAAAAGGACTACTTCTACCTATCCATACAACTATTAGAAAATCTCTCACAAAACCTTAAAATCTTTTCCAGAACCACAAAAAATCCTTTCATTCCTCTCCTTCCACAGATTGTGAATGATTAATGAAGACAGGACCTTCTCAAACTTCTGTAACTGTAAAAGATCTTTAGAAGACTTAATGGTATAACCATTCTCTCTCTGAAACAAATCCCATAAATCCAAGTTGTAAATACATCTAAAGAAGATATGATCAATGGATTCTCCACTTTCCAAACAAAAAGGGAATCTTTGAACAAATTAAAACCCTCTTCTTTGTAAAAAATCCACAGTAGGCAATCTCTTCAAAAACAGTTTCCACAAAGTGAAAGCACATCTTCGAGGAATTGGAGAGGACCAAATCCACCTCCCCCAATTCATTTTTGGCCATTTTCTTCTCGAAACATTACAGCCATCATGGATCTTAAATGAGGAACCACCATTGAACAAGATATTATCTTCATCATCATTAGGGGGTGACTGAGAAGCCAGGATATCTTTAACAGTTGTATTGCCCCTAAAGTCAGGGCATAACCACCTACCATGCACGATACAACAACCAAGTTTGCAGTTCATCCCTCTACCCATTTTGAACATCAACTGAGGGACAATAATATCAAATAACTTTTTTTATCATTCAACCAAGGATCTCTCCAAAAAAGGAAACAATCCCCCTTCCCTATCTTAAACTCAATCTCCTTAAGCAAGACATTTCTTTGATCAAGGAGTTTTTTCCAAAGCACGAAGAAGAAGAATCGGCTCTGACCACCCAAATAGATTCCTCTTTTATATACCTTTCATGGAGCCACTTAAACTAAAGAATTTCTTTGTCATTTGCAACATTCCACAAATTTTTCAGCAAACCACCATTAGACCAGTCATTAATGGTCCTAATACCCAGACCTCCCTCTTCTTTTAGTCTACAGATCATCTTCCACTAGACATGATGAACATGTTTCTTCTCAACATCATCACCCCAAAGGAAATTCCGCATATGATGTTCAATAATGTTGATCATCGATTTTGGCAGAGGAAAAGCAGAGGACCAAAAAATCATGTACGAGGAAAAAGTAGAGATAATCAATTCTATAGAGGTCTACACTTCCACGAGTCAAGCCTTCCTTTAATCTTATCCACAATAGGAGCACACATATCCTTAGTCAATCTTCCTGTGAAAAGATGAACTCCCAGATATCTAACTGGTAAGGAAAAAATGTTAATCTTTAAAAATGAAGCAACATCACACTCATCAGCATATTTACTAAGAAAAATCTAGCTCTTATCATTGTTGAGCTTCAAACCCAAAACATAATAGAACACATCAAGAACTTTCTTCATACCAACATCATTCTTCATATCAGCCTTAGAGAACAATAGAAGATCATCTACAAATATTATGTGAGAGACCTTAACCTCCTCAGAAGCATCTAGGGGAATGATATCACCTTCCTTCACTACAGAATTAATAATGGCTGTCATCCCTTGCATAGCTATCACAAACAAGTACGTGGATAGAGGATCTCCCTGACGAACCCCATTGGAGGCAATAAATTGAGAGGAAGGACAACCATTAACAAGGACTTTTAAAGTAGAATATAAAAAGCATTCTTTAATCCACTCGATCCAACAGCATGGGAACCCCATCTTCTATGAAATAAACAAAATGTAATCTCTTCTAATAGTATCATAAGCTTTTGCCAAGTCAGCTTTGATGAACATATTCTTTTAATTGCCTACAAAGGTGTTGAGTATCTCATTAGCTAAAAGAATAGCACCCTTGACATTCCTTCCATGAAAAAAAGCCACTTGACTATTGTCAATCAAGGAAGGGAGAACAAATTTTAATCTATTTGCAAGAATTTCATGATCACCATATAAATCAAGTTACATAAAGAAATGGGTCAAAAATCCTTAAGAAGGGTAGCACCATAAACTTTAGCAATCAAGGTGATGAGAGTGTTGTTACATTCCTTCAAAAGCTTTCCAGATCTAAAGAAACTCTGCATAGTAGTAATTAACTCTTCTTCAATGATTTCCCAGACAAATTTAAAGAAGAGAGCATTAAATCCATCCAGACCAGGAGCCTTCTCATCTTTCATAGACATAAAAACCTTCTCTACTTCATCTCTGGTAACTGGTTTTCATAAATCATCAAATTGGACCTTAGATAAAGAAGGAAGCTTCCACTTTACATCCCATTCAACCACAGAGTTAGAGGCACAATTGAAAAGATTCTTATAGAACATCTCCACCTACACTCTAATGGAGTCAGAATCATAGATATTTCTACCATCATCCATCTGCAAAACATTTATGTTGTTATTTAACCTTCTCATCTTCAAAGAAGCATAAAAATGCTAATTTTTATCTCCCAACTTAAGCCATTGAACTCTACTTTTTTGCTTGAGAAGACTTTCTTCATCATTAATGGCCTTAATAGCTTCAGTTCTGACTCGAGAAAGAGTCTTCTGGATCACAATATCACCCGAGTTAGCATCAACTTCCTTTAGCAGATGAACAGCTTCTAGCTTAAGTTCTTTAGCTTTGACAAAAAGGTTACCAACCACATCCTTATTCCATTTTCTCAGAGCAAAGGAAACAGCCTGCAACTTCCTATATACTCTGAACATTGGAGAGCCTTCAACCACAGTACTATTCCAAGCCTTTCCAATAATCTCCTTATAGCCACTTTGAGAAACCCACGAGTTTATAAACCTGAAAGGTGAAGGAAATCTTTTGCCCATATCCACTCTCAACACAACAATTCTATGATCACTAATAAGTGGAGAAATAACTTCACCCCAGCAATTGGGAAAGGTTTTAAGGAAGCCAATATTACTAAAAATCTGATCAATTTTGGAGAAGGTACTAGTACCATTTTTACTATGGATATCCCAAGTACTGTCCCAAGTAAAAAAGGACCCTTTGTGGCCATTTCAAGAAGTTCAGTGTCAGAAATTGCATCATTGAACTCCTTCATACATTTCCTCGAGGGAGGATTCTTTCCCAACCTATCACCAATAAACCTCACCGCATTAAAATCACCTAACACACACCAGTAAGGTGGAGCCATGACATGGAAATCCCTTAGAGAATACCATATAACATATCTGTTGGCATCAGCATTGGCACCGTACACAATTGATAATGAAAAACTTAACATGTTCTTAGTGACATTACAGTGGATAGCTTGCTTGCAGACAGAAACTACTTCCACAGACACCTCTGGATCACACCATAGAATTATAATACAAGTATAAGAGTAAAATTGAGAGTTATCAACATATTTGACATCAGGACAGAGAGAATTGACAAAACTATCAAGCTCATCCTTCTTCACACGACTCTAAAATGATGTTAATATTTGCCTTATATCTACTTATAACACTCTGAATGTGGGGGATCGTATTGCTTCCTCCCCTCACATTCCACAACATTATAGACAAAGAATCAACCATTAGGAAGGTTGTTAGTTATCCCTCCCCCACCATTCTGGTGTATGTTACCATCTTCCCCTACTTCTAGATCATTACCATCGAAGTTCAAAAGAGGAGAGTACTTATTTACATACTCATGGACTTTTCTTACCACACTTTTTACAGATACTCTAGGAGGTGACTTCATTCTTTTACTTGTTTCCCAGCCACCATCAGGAAATGTCAAAGGAGTAACCAAGCTATTATCTCCAATTCCAATAGTAGCAGAGCTTGCAGAAATAAGACTCAAGCTAGAAATAGAATTCACATCCCCCTCATGGCCTACATCTGTATTCAACACTGTCAACACTAATTCCTTGACAGTACCATCCTCAGCATCAATGAATATTTCATTGTCATCCTCCACCGAGTGCTTCCTTGAAACCCATACTTTCCTCACTTTCTTCTTCGGTACCCCACCATCTAACTTCTTAGAATTACATAACATAGACTCATGACCAAACATATCACATGACATACACCTTGAAGGTTCCCATTCGTATTCATATTAAATCATATCACATTGACCATCTTCACTGGTAATTTACAGTTCTCTTGGAAAGGCAAAATCAGTCAGAATGATAACTTGCAACCTAACATACTCCAATCTACAGAACTCTAAAGTAAGTTTATCAGCACGCAGAGGCTTTCCAAGGTAGGAACCTATGTAGGTAAACATTTTAGGGTCCAATAACTCCCGAGGAAGCTTATGGATCTTCAACCAAATACAAACTTCTGACAGCTTCATCTTCTCCAGTGGCTCCCCCCCCCGCTCACACTTCTTAATGATCAGAGGTTTGTCGGATACAAACCAAGGCCCACCTTCAATAGCAGTCATCAGATCTTCATCATTTTCAAACATAACAATGAAGAAACCATGACCTCTAGATCTGACTTCTATCGAGCCTTTTGCCTTCATAATATGGGCTAAGTGACGTGCAAGCACTGGCCAATGAGGATTCAACCACACAACATACCCAGCTGTTGTTCTGCTCCACCTAGCGACATTCCGTTCAGCAATGGCCTTCAGATAAATCAATTTTCCTTCAACCATTTGAATCTCTATATTCTTAAGCTTCATTGGACTTATCACCTCTTTGTTCTTGAAAAGATCTGACCATTGTTTCGCTTGTTCAGTCACAAATATTGCTCCAACACTACCTTTTCCACGCACCTGAGCCTCTGAAGACCTCTTCCCATCCAGCCCTAGAGGATTAGACCCATGTTTCTCACCAGTAGTAGCTTCCTCTAACACCTTCATGTTCACCTCCCCGCTCGCCTCTGTGTTCGCCTCCATGCAAGACATCTCCTATCTGTGACTCCTGCATTCTACCAAGCTTTTATTTCTTCATGTTTCTACTTACATTTTCCACACCGTGGTTGTACCTACACCTACTCACCACTTCCTTCATGACCACCATAGTCATGCTACCCACCTAAACCAAATTCTTCCCACTACCATTTTTACCACTTGACCCCTAGAACCCTAGTACACTATATATATAGGGAATTCATTCAATACATGACGGGTAGCCTGGATTTTTACTACCTGTCAGCCAAAAAAGTAACTATTTGGCCAGAAAAGTAACTCTGTGAACAAAAAAGAAACTATGTTGATAAAAAAAAGTGACTATACAATTAAAAAAGTAAATCTGGGAAAAATACACAACATATATATATATATATATTGTATTTTTGAATCTGTTATTGCAAATGGAACTATCTATGCATGAAAAGTAACAATTTTCAAGGTAAAGTAACCCTCTACATGTCAAAAGTAAGAAACTCCAAAAAAGAGTAACCGAAATAGGGGGTGGGTAGCTACCCGTGCGGGTATTGAATATGGACACACACACATACACACATATATATATATATATTGGTGGTGGATGGGAGTCGAAGGTTCTCTCCCCCTAGAATTCAAGGCCACCACCTACTCTCACCTACCACCTTTATTCCATTTCCTTCCATGTTCCACATAAGGTATAGAGAAAAGGGGAAGTAGGATGATAGAAGAGGAAAAACTCCCAAGTTCAACTAATGGATCATTATCTAGCTCCCCTCTTTTCCCACCTATCCATATACTCCACCAAACCTAGGTGTGAGATATGAGTGGCTAGGTATGCTCTCCATATGCACTCAGCAAAGAGCATGTAAAGTGATTGGATAGGGTAATAAGAGGTGAAACACCATTCTCCTACACCCCATACCACAAACTTTTCCCTAGGTGTATTAGGATAATCACTCCTATAAACCTAGACTAGGGTGGTCTTTATTGGAATTTATCTATTCCCTAGTCAATTGATCCTTGTAAGGTTGGATAGGAGGTGGTAGGGACTAGTCCCCTATGCATACCCCATGCCACCCATGCCAAATAGTTGAATAGGACCCTCTATCCTTAGTAGTCTTAGTTGTTTAGCTTGATACCATTATTGTTGGATGTGTTTGCTTCCATATTACTCTAGGCATGACTGATAGTGACATACCACCGAATGGCCTAGTTCCCTTAATTGTTTGTCTAAACCCTAATTCTCTCTAATGTTATCTAGTTATTCTTACTTAGTTTCTTAATTTCTTACTCATGCTAGTTAGTCTTTGGTAGATACTTAGTTCTTGTTCTTAGTTTCTTGTGATGGGTATGGTTAGTTGCTTAGTTTATAGTTTACTTAACTTGCATATCTAATTGCTTCTCTTAGTTGCTAATTAGGATTTCTCTTGTTATCGTATGTTAAATTATTGTCTTTAATATCTCACTTTAGTGTAATTGCTTTCTTATTTGATAGTCAGTTTTAATTGTGTAGGGTTAATCTAGGTTTAATTCCTTATCTCTTTAATAGAATTCACCCTTAGTTTAACTCAAACCCTACTAAACCATTGAATGCCTACGCTCATCTTTAGGAAACTAGTAAAACAAACTTAGCTTTAGTGTCCCCATCTCTCCTTGTGGATTTGACTCAGACTTGACACATTCCTATACTACATCCTGAGACTGTGCACGTGCGGGTCATTTTATATGAGTGTGATGACTAGGGTACATTTCTTAGCCCAAGTGTGGTGATGCATCACATCCCTTAAATAATGAATTTCCAAACAACCTTCCTCATCATCAAATGGCTCATCTTGTAGTGAGGAATAAAATAACTCTAAAGTTAAGAAGTCAAATTCTTCTTCTGGTAAAAATTGTAGATCCTATTTTACTAGATGTCATGCTCTTAGGGAAAAGGAACATTGGAAGGACAAATGCCCAGAATTCAAGAGGAGGAAGAAGAGGAAGAAATCAAAGGTAAAGAGATATTTGGGGTCAAATTATGAGGAAGAAGTGTGTAATCATGTAGTTGAATGCCTTCTCATCAAATGTGATGAAAATAATAAACAAGAAGCAAAGTGATGATATTGAGGTATGTCTTTCAATGTTTTCCAAAAAATGAGCTTATTGAACCTGTAAACCTTACTTTGAGAAAAAGGCAAAAATATATAAAAAAGAGACAAAAATTGACTACTATTGTTGATTATTTAAATGATGAACTTAGATAGTGTAATGATCATTATTCTAGTCAAAAGAAAAGGATGCATGGTCTTGTTTGTCAAAACACTTCTTTGTAAACTCAAGTATCTCTTTGATAACCAAAGGCGATGGAGGTAGATTGTGATCTTCTCCAAAGAGGGTAGCATTATGGCATCATGCAAAGAAGGCAAAGGTTATCCTTTGTAATGCATGGGCCCACTGCCCAAGGCTCTAATAGAGTTTTAGGAATGACGAATGGCCCCACAGACCACCACTAGCCTTAACTGTGTACTATGTCTTCACACACATGCAAGCCAGGATCAACTTCTCGATTGGTTACCCATCCTAGTACTACTCCAAGCTGAGCACGCTTAACTATGGAGTTCTTTAGTGACGGGCTCCCTAAAAAGGAGGTGAACCTTGGTAATATGGGTAGTCTAATAATTCCTTATAAGATCATTTTATTTGAAGCCTCAAATCATGGGACGTAATAATCTCCCATACTTGGACACTTGACTCCTTCATCAAGGCTCAATTATATGGCCTCATAATATCGCCCCATTTCCATGCGGGCCCAGAATGGCTCATGGACACCCATCTCCCGATCATGAAATACTGGTACAAAGGTGACTATATCACCATGTGTAATGACCCCGTTTCTCGGTAACCCCCAATCAAGGAAGACCAAGAATTCAGATCCTCTATCCCAAAATAGGATCAATGGTTTTGCAAATAACCAAAATAATTAATAAATTCTATCAAAGACTAAGCTTAAAATGGGATAAAATTTTACTTTTCATATACCTTTTAAAAATAGGAATCTGGAACTTCTACCCACGGTAGAGTTCTATCTAACTAAATCCTCCTTTATTATTAACTTTATTCTTCACAAGTTCCATTTTACTATTTGTCCAATTTTAGATATTCTTAAAACACCGACAAACAAAACATCAGTCTGTATAAATGAATATACCGGTATGTGGTGACAACCAAAATATTGAACATATATTCTAACAGCCTAATCTCATCAAATTGTTGTTAACAATGCAAGATTACATTTTTCAATATGACTTCCCAACTGCTTTTACTCATACTCTGGGATACCCTCTCTTAGGGTTTAGTCCTTGTAGGGGACTTAAGGCTACCTTCTCCATCTTGAGCTTGGTACCTGGGGTCACCTCTCTAGGTGCTCGGTGGTCTTCCCTTTGGGGCTTGACCACCTATGACCTTACCTCCAAGGCTTGGTCTCTAATCTTACATCCAGAGATGGTATGTAAGTTTGAGCAAGTCATATATATACTTAAATTGTGATAATCATATTCACTTTAAAGATTGCAGAAATAAAATCATCCAAGCAGTTTATTTCCATGCAATCGATAAAATGTCAGAAAATGTTGGAAAACTAAAGTGAGTACTCATAAATAACCACATACCTGATTTGGAGATTTCATAGGAAATAGGCATTATCCAATCCAATCAAGATGTCCAATCAAGCAAGACAAGCAGCCAATCAAGCAATCTTGATCTTGGAAATATGTGTAACACCTAATTGTTACCATCACATCCTAAACAACTCCTTATTGACCTAGGACACCTTTCTAAGGTTTCTAATCTAAATTAGGGTTTCGATAGGGTTCTGTAGATCTATTTATCAACTTTTCCTTTTTATATCAACAAAACCCTAAAATAGCAATATATATACCAAAACCCTAATTACTCAACGTATTCATATTAAAGCCACTTTATCATCAATTTCTCTTAGGATCATGTTAATATCATTTTATACAAAGGATCTCAAAATATAACTCATTAAAAACCATTAACACCTAGATTAGGTTTTACGAGCCCATTAATACACATTAAACATTTAAAACCCTAAATTAGCCTATTAAGCATATGGATCTTCTTAGACTCAAAACGTCCTTCTTATTAACAACAGGTTAATGTTCTCATAGAACATCCATATTAATTTTCCCAATTTCATAACACATCAAATTAGGGTTTCTTACTCAAGAAAGCATTAAAGATAGCAACTTTAGGTACTTTTTGAATTGCAAGTAGAATTAGGCTTCAACTATATTTTTAGTGGATTCTTTGCATTTTTCTGATCAATTTTCATTTATAGTGTATCTCGATCTGAGTTACCATTAAATTTCTAGAATATTCGTAAGATTAAGTACCTTTAGTCAATGGGAAGCCGCCATGTAAGTGTTGCGGCCCGCTCTTCTCTTTTCCACGTGGACCCGGCCAGCTAATGGGCTTCGGCCATATCAGCGACTCGCTCCAAGTGGACAATGCATTGGGTCAGGAAGAAAGGACATTATTGCCCTGTGCCCTTGGGCCTATGGTCACGCGCTCGATGGGGGCATAAAGGTCTTTTCCTCAAAACCTTTCTTCAACATAGCGATGTTCCTCATGCGTAGAATAGGGTCGACCCTTGGCCAACACCAGGGTTGACTTTGTGCCCTCGTCCCTCAAACCATGAAGTAATGACATGTCCACCTTCGCCAAGTCTTAGCAAACTCATCCCCACCCCCAATTCCTTCAGAGTCGACTCGTACTGGGTGGATGACATGGAAGCTCTTTGGTGGAACTAGAGAAGAAAAGAAAGAAAAATAGGGGTTGTGGGGGTGCAATTGGGATCCGGGATTGATGCTACATGTTCGCTGGAGCATCTAGAATAGTTGGGTGAGCCTGCAAATGGTCCCCAAGCCCTCTATTTATACCTCTTAAAGTTGGTCAGTTTGTCCATGGAGGAAAGATTGGGCGAAGCTTTTAGGATTCACAAAATCCTATAAAACTTAGGATCCTTGGGTCCGCAAACCTCTCCCATTCTCATTGGGAGAGTTTCCAAGAGCACTCGTGCTTTGGTCAGCGAGGAAATCGATCCCGAATCTCATTTTTCCTATTATTCCATTCCTATTCCTAATCATGGTGAGTGAAAAGTATAGCGGTTTTCATGCCACGCGCTCAATCAAAATCCAGAAAAATATCCTCAATTAATCGTGACATTTAAATCAATCCTCTTCAATTTAAGAAGTATTACAAAAATCATATCTCCTAAGTCACTTATCTGTTTGATCCCAAATTTTAGAGGAATGTCCATAGTAACTTAAAATACTTGCACGCCAAGTTTGGGACTCAAAGTCGAAAGTATGAGAGACTTTTCTTCATATGCAAGCTACCACTTATTAAGGCATATTTCATGCATATTTTCTCTCTCCTATTCATTTATTCTCTGTATTTGGATTCATTTTACCATCAAAAACCATGTGGACTAAAATTCTCATCCATGATGATCAATCATACATCTTCTTACATATTTCCTATATTTTCATGATTATCTCAAATTTCCTTCTTAATAATGCATTATTTGATTTCTTCTTTTTCCTTTAATCATATTGGACTCATTAACATATTATGATCCACGAAATCATATGCGAAAAGGAAATATTGCCAAGGAAATCCATTCAATACACATAAATCATACCATTTTCATAATCATACATTTATTGGAGAAATTGCATTTCAACCCATTCAAGCCCAAAAATTGGGGTTGTAACATCCTTCCCCTCTTATAGGAATTTTACCCTCAAAATTCCACCAATCATACAAACAATCAGGATAATACTTTCCCATGTCCATCATTAGCTCCCATGTGGCTTCATCCTCTCCATGGTGCTTCAAAAGAACCTTTATTGTCTTATATTCTTACAGGTGACTCAGGATATGTACGCCTCCCTTAGAGTTCAATACGTTCAATGCTCAGCACATGGCTCGGGTACATCACATGGTGCTCTAGATCGAACACATGGAACACTACATACATCATATTATTCTGAGGGGTAAGGCTAAACATAAGCAACTCCACCAATCCATCTCAAATGGACCCATGTATTGGGGACTCAGCTTTCTCAGATATAGCTCGGAGGGGTCGGATTTTCAAAATGCATGCTCATCCACAGTGAACTGCATGTCAGTCTGCTTCACATCAGCACACGACTCCTAACAATCCTAGGCTTTCTCATCCATTGCTCGATCAAAGTAACTTCATCTGCATACATTGGGGTTTCTCTTATCCTCACAAGATCCTCTCACCAACATCACCCTAGTGAAGCGGTAACTGATACGAACTCCCTTAAAGAGCTTCATACATCCCGATATTGGCTTTGGTGGTTGTCATAACAAGCAAACTCTACTAGGGGCAGGTACTACTCCCATGAATCACCCCAAATGAGCACACATGCTCTCATCAGACCCTCTAAAGTCTAGATCATACTCTCTTGACTATCCATCAGTCAGGGGATGATATGCTGAGCTAAACTTCAAACTAGTATCGAGTTCTTTATGCACCTTCTTCCTTTTAGTGTTCAGCCTTCACCTTCTGGTATGTATGGCAACTTACCACATGCAACTCTATATCCTTCTTCATCCCAGGTCTTCAATGTACCACTGCAAACCTTAACCATCTTGGTAGTACCATGGTATACGGTGTACTTAAAATCAAGAGCTTCTTGTATGACATGATTCCTTAAGGGAGAATGCTTAAAAACTAGAAAACACTCTCATAGTGGATTTCACCACCTTCTTTTCCTAAGAGGTGTGTTTGAGGTTCTTGTAGAAATCCTTTTATCTCATCAAGATATGGCTTGGCTAACTGAGAAAACACCAACTTGACCAATGGGTCCGGTTGTATCTGGATGTTAGCCTCATAGGTCTAGTCCTCTAATGGTTACAGGGTCCACCTAGCAACCTCTTTCAACTCTCTCTTCTGGATAGACAAGACAATTGTACACCTGAGATGTGTCTCAGATAGGAGTATCTGTTACCACATCCTTATGTGCTAGGTGATGGTGGAAACATAAACCTTCATATACTCCACTCATCATCCTTTTCTTGGGTTTAGATCTATTTACGTCAAGAAAACTTCAAGCTCTTGCATTCATCATCTCATTTACCAAACCCAAGATGCAACTCTTAGGATCCAAATTGATCTTAACAAGTACGTTATCATATGATGGTTACCTTAGTTCATCTATGCTTTCATACCATCCATCTAAAACACTCTAAAAAAAGGTGTGATACTTCCTACAATCCTCAAACATCATAGAAGGGTTACAAATCATCACATCTATCTTTAGTATATGGCATGCATTTTGTCATGTCTCTCACACCCATAGCAAGATGAAATAATCATTTGGTTGCATTCCAAATATAGAGTTCATCCCGTTTTGAGAGTATATATGGTACATCACACATCGCCATCACTCTTTCCAATCTAAGTTGAAACATACTTCACATGACTCCTCACCATGAACATCTCCATTATGGGTCTATACCCATGGGAAGACTTTTCCCATCACCTCTGGATCTTAACATCTCTCTTATGTACAATCCTTAGTCATTACCTCAAGGTCTCTTGGGTGTCGGTACTTTTGGGGTGATATGACCCTTATGCATCTAGGGAGTGCCTCTCACATTTACCCCTCAGGCCCCATGAACTCATGAAGGTGGCCAACCTCCTAACCCATGGGCCTCGGGTAACAGTAGTTGTTACCTCCCGACCCTATGGTCTTGTGCATTCAAGAACAAACAACTCCTACTCCCATCGGTCTTATCCCTACTTGACCTTAGTGTTGACTTAGGATTCTATAGTAGCTCATGGCTCATGTGTTGATACTCAAGCACATCTCATCCTTGAATCCTCACCCGAATCTCCATCCTCTTTCTGGGCATTCATGGTTAACTTTGCTTCCCTCATAGGAATCAAGGTGACCTACCTAACTTGGTCTGGCCCCATACAGGTTACCTCTATGGCAACATATCCTCATGCCCCTTAGAGATGGTCACACATGGGTCTATAGATTCATGCTCATACTATGTTCTCTTACACTTAGCTCTTCAAGCTCTTATAAGCAACCTCTTAAGGTTACATCAAACCTAAACAAGAGTTGGTACCTACTTCTACATGAAGGGTCCTTTCCCAGGACAGGATAAAGCTATCACTTGGTAGTAACAGAGGTCACAAAACGTCCTTGCATCCAAGGCATGTATCATCATGAATATGCATAGCTCCTATCATGCAACCTATGCATGTGGCTAGCAAGAAGACATTCTACTAAACCATTCTAAGTTCATTGCTATGTCATACTTGTTCATCATTCCTCAAGGTTGGGCCAAAATCATGCATACATCACCAACCTGTGTTAATGGTTCATCAAACATATATCTCAGATTCGGTGGGGTTTCCTTTTGCACTAAAAATGGGGAGGGTGTCAAGCTTAATTCCTATGAACTCAATCAGCCTTGTGAGCATCATGTACACCAGGTACTACTACTTCCTCTCTTTGGTCCAGGAACCCCAGGTTCACCTATTATACATCAGTTGTCTAACAGCATGCTCAGCTATTCCACCATGAACCCAACCTATACCAGATAGGGCATATACATCCTAACACCCTTCCATGTAAACAACCTTTAGAATCCTATACCAGGACAACTAACTAGGTGTGAGACCTCACAACTTGTCACCATACCTTTTCAGGGTCTATGGAACTCTCCTTCCTACACCTAAAAGGTAGGCACTCATATCATATGTACTTTTGTTCACGAAGCCTCTTTCTCTTTTCTAGGTTTTGGTTCCTCTAAAATCATCCAAGGTACAACAAGCCTCCAAGGATCATGCATGAGGCAACCACATATATATACTCAGGGTCTTCTAGGTCATATCATACCCCACTTCTCATGATTCCTCATGTCTCAAAGTCAAGGTCTCCAACCCTCTTCATTGAGGTCTCTCCCTCTCTGTATGGCTAACCCTACAACTGGTCCTACCACAGGAGGTTCTCTCTCAAATGATGGGTCAAGCTCTTAAGGATACACATCTATCCCTACTTGGGTGAAACATACTATCAAGACCTATGTCCGGATAAGATCATCTAAAGCTTTGCATGTTCATCTCATAAACTATCAGGCATAACCCTTCTGGCTTAGGTCTAAAACCTACTGCCACTCTCTTATATGAAGTTACATGCCTCTTCCTATTCATGTATGCCCATAAGGGTCCCTATATGGTCACCACTACTAACCTTCTCAATGAGGGAGCTATCCCTCACCCTAAATAGGTACGACCCACCCAAGGTCGAGTCACCAAAAGGCACTAGGGTCAAACAACCACACATAGTTCATGTTTCTCATGTGTACTCAAAACCTCTATGTAAAACATGCATGTCTAACCCACATAATTGCATGCATGGTCAACTATGATATCCAACTCATCGTGTCTTTTCTTTCTCTATTCACCGCTTAAGGTTTTGGGTGAGCATCGTCCTCAGAGGATGCGTCAGGTCTCTTCCTCATCTTGGAGGTTTCTTCCTCCAAGGTTATCCCTCTCCTTCCTCACCCTACGAGAAGGTCTAACCTCAGAGCTCTCTTGAGGGCATGACAACACATGCCATGCAACCTAAGCATGTAACTAAACTCATTCTGATTTTCTAATTATGAAAACTTATGTCCATGACATCTTTCTTACATGCTTTTTATTATTTGGTGGAGGATTCCTTAATCCTTATCATTCTTAACCCCAAAACTCAAGAGGGTGGTGGAGAGAGAGAAAACCCTAATATCTTAAAGTTTATTCAATGAACGGGACAGAGAAGGGACAAAGACAGATGAGAGAAGACCTAGATGTATCTTATTTTGAGTCAAATCCTCCAATTTTGGCCAGGTAGTCACATAGAATCTGGGAGTCCTCGTAGAACGACTAGCAGGGCAGAGGAAAATCTTGCCAGCCCCAGATTGTGATCCTTTTCTAGACACCTCCATCATTGGAAAATCCTCTAATAACCCCCTTGGGTTCTAAAGAGTTTGTAAAATTTAATAATTATTAGAGATTAAATGAAAAACCATGCTCTGATACCAATTATAATGACCCCACTTTCCAGTAACCCCCAATTGAGGAAGACTAAGAAGTCAAAGTTGCTATCCCAAAACAGTATCAATGGTTTTGCAAATAATCAAAAATAATTAATAAATTCTACCAAAGACTAAGCTTAAAATAGGATAAAAATTTACTTTTCACATACCTTTTAAAAATAGGAATATGGAACTTCTACCCACAATAGAGTTATATCTAACTAAATCCTCCTTTATTATTAACTTTATTCTTCACAAGTTCCACTTTACTATTTGTCCAATTTCAGATATTCCTAAAATGCTGACAAACAAAATGTCGATCAGTATAAATGAATATACCAGTATGTGGTGACAACCAAAATATTGCACATATATTCTAACAACCTAATCTCATCAAATAGTTGTTAACCATACAAGATTACATTTTTCAATATGACTTCTCAACTACTTTTACTCATACTCTGGGATACCCTCTCTTAGGGTTTAGTCCTTGTAGGGGACTTAAGGCTACCTTCTCCATCCTGAGCTTGGTACCTAGGGTCACCTCTCTGGGTGCCTAATGGTCTTCCCTCTGTGGCTTGACCACCTCTGACCTTCCCTCAGGGGCTTGGTCTCTCATCTTACATCCAAAGATGGTATGTAGGGTCGGGCAAGTCATGTATACACTTAAATTGTGATAATCAAATTCACTTTAAATATTGTAGAAATAAAATCATCCAAGCAGTTTATTTCCATGCAATCGATAAAATGTCGAAAAATATCAAGAAACTAAAGTGAGTACTCATAATTAAGCACATACCTGATTTGGAGATCTCACAGGAAATAAGCATAATTCAATCCAATCAAGATGTCCAATCAAGAAAGACAAGAAACCATTCAAGAAATCTTGATCCTGAAAATATGTGTAACACCTAATTGTTACCATCACATCCCAAACAACTCCTTATTGACTTGGGACACCTTTCTAAGGTTGCTAATCCAAATTAGGGTTTCCATCTATTTCTCGACTTTCCCTTTTTATATCAACAAAACCCTAAAACAAAAACATATATACCAAAACCCTAATTACTCAACTTATTCATATTAAAGCCTCTTTATCACCAATTTGGCTTAAGATCATCCTAATATCATTTTATATAAAGGATCTTGAAATATAACTCATAAAACCCATTAACACCTAGATTAGGGTTTCTAAACCCATTAATGCACATTAAACATTTAAAACCCTAAATTAGCCTATTAAGCATATGGATCTTCTATTTAGACTCAAAACATCCATCTTATTAACAACAAGTTAATATTCTCATAGAACATCCATATTAATTTTCCCAATTTCATAACACATCAAATTAGGGTTTCTTACTCAAGAAAGCATTAAAGATAGAAACTTTAGGTACTTTTTTTAATTGCAAGCAGAATTAGGCTTCGGTTATATTTTTAATGGATTCCTTGCATTTTTTTGATCAATTTTCATATATAGTTTATCTCGATCTGAGTTACCATTAAATTTCTAGAATATTCACAATATTAAGTACCTTTGGCCAATGGGAAGTCAGCACGTCAGTGTTGTGGCCCGCTCTTCTCTTTTACACGTGGACCCATCCAGCCAATGGGCTTCGACCATATCAGCGACTCGCTCCAAGTGGACAAAGCATTGAGTCAGGAAGAAAGGACACTACTGCCATGCACCCTTGGGCCTAAGGTCACGCACTCGGTGGGGGCATAAAGGTCTTTTCTACGAAACCTTTCTTCAACCTCGCAATAACCTGTGGTCAACACCAGGGTTGACTTCACGCCCTCATCCCTCAAACCATGAATTAATGACATGTCCACCTTCACCGGGTCTTGGCGAACTCATCCCCGCCCACAATTCCTTCGGAGTTGGCTCATACTGGGTGGATGACATGGAAGCTTGCTGACAGAACTAGAGAAGAAAAGAAAGAAGAACATGGGTTGCGGGGGTGGAATTGGGGTCTGGGATGGATTTTATATGTTCGACAGAGCATGTAGAACAGTTGAGTGAGCCTACATATGGTCCCTAAGCCCTCTATTTATACCTCTTAAAGCTGGTCGGTTTGTCCATGGAGGATAGATTGGACGAAGCTTCTAGGATTCCCAAAATCCTTTCAAACTTAGGATCCTTGAGTCCACAAACCTCTCCCGATCTCATTGGGAGACTTTCCAAGAGCACTCATACATTGGTCAGCGAGGAAATCGATCCCGAATCTCATTTTTCCTATTCTTCCATTCCTATTCCTAATCATGGTGAGTGAAAAGTATAGCCACCATTGGATCTTATATCCAATGACTGTCATGCCATGCGCTCAATTAAAAGCCAAAAAATATCCTCAATTAATGGTAACATTTAAATCAATCCTCTTCACTTTAGGAAGTATTACAAATATCATATCTCCTAAACCGCTTATCCGTTTGATCCCAAATTTTAGAGGAATGTCCACAGTAACTTAAACTACTTGTGTTCCAAGTTTGGGACTTGAACTCGAACATATGAGAGACTTTTCTTCATATGCAAGTACCACTTATTAAGGCATATTTTATGCATATTTTCTCTCTCTTATTCATTTATTCTCTTTATTTGGATCTTTTACCATCAGAAACCATGTGAACTCAAAATATCATCCATGATGATCAATCATATATCTTCCTACATATTTCCTATATTTTCATCATTATCTCAAATTTCCTTCTTAATAATGCATTATTTGATTTCTTCTTTTTCTTTTAATCATATTGGACTCATTAACATATTATGATCCTCGAAATCATATGCGCAAAGGAAATATTGCAAAGGAAATCCATTCAATACACATAAATCATACAATTTCCATAATCATACATTTATTGGAGAAATTGCATTTCAACCCATTCAAGCCCAAAAATTGGGTTTGTAACACCATGGATAGCTTTTCTAGCTTGTCTAGACCGCATGGCTCAAGACTAGCATGCCACATGTCCATGTAGGCCCCACCTACTAGAGGGGTTATGGCTCTGATACCATTTGTAATGCTTGTGTTTACTGTCCAAGGCTCTAGTAGAGTTTCAGGAATGACGATTGGCCCCACAGACCACTACTAGCCTTAATTACATGTTTTGTCCTCACTCACGCGCAATACAGGATCAACTTCCTGACTAGTAACCCATCCTAAAACTACTTCAAGATGAGCACACTTAACTATAGAGGTCTTTAGTGATTGGCTCCCTAAAAAGGAGGTGCACCTTGGTAATATGGGTATTCCAATCATTCCTTATAAGATCATTTTATCTGAGGCCTCAAATCCTGGGATGTTACATCCTTGGTATTGAAAATGAGGTTGATCTTGATCCACAAAATGCATCGATAATTGTATTTTGTATTTTGTATTTGTATAGAAAAGGAAACAAAATACAAGTTAAGAAACCTTGGTTGAAACACCAAAGACTAGAATATACATCTTGTGTCTTTGTGGTTTCTTCACTTCGGGATTAATTGCTTTACTTTTCATTGCATATATTTTTAAGATAGTCAAAATTTACCCTCCTTGTGTTTTCATTTGCTTAATTTAGTTTTCTCGATTCACCCCACCCCACCCCCACATTAGAGAATTTTGTTATTTTTATAACCAAGAATGAGTTAGTAGATATGATTTACTCCTTCCTCCTCTTCTCAAATTTTAGTGGGGGGATCTCTTTAAGGAGGTTGGATACACTCCAGTCTAGGTTCATTCCTAAACCTTATTTCTATGCTCTTGATCTCCTTATTTTATGATTATTGGATGTCATGTTGTGTTGATTAATGATCTTGATATTACTTGTCAATTAGTGATAATATGTGGTTAGTTCTTGAATTGAGTACTCTATAGAAATAAATTGTAATTAAACATTGAATGGGTAAAAGGTATCACATTTATAAACCTGAAGTTGGGTTAAGGTTTTGGTTAAAGAAGGATTTGAACCATTATATGATCATCATGATATGTTGAGAACCTTTAAAGGGTTGAAAATAAGTGTTTAGAAGTGATCTAGATCCAATTTAAAACTTACATTAGTTGGGGATGCTATAGAATAGGTTTTGTCAGCTTAAAATAGGATATGGTCTGCGAAATGAAACAATATAGTCGAGCTAAGGGTAATATGTATAAATTGCTATTATCTAGAACCTATAATGGGTTGATGAAAAGGAGATAAAGTATGGGGTTTGTGTATTGGAAGTCGGTCCAACTTCCTAAACATCAGTCCAACCTTCCCTGTGGTAGTGCCACTGGTCAGGTTGAAGATCAACCCACTAGGCAAGAAGTCTGTTAGCTTTCCAAATTTCAATACACTACCATAAGAAGTCGACTATCTTCCCAAGATCAATGTTAGAAGTTTAATAAATGGTGCTTTCTTTATTTTGGATGATTCATTAGAGTGATTTTGTTAGTTGGTTGATCTAAGTTGCATTAAAGACAAGTATGGCCTTGATGAGATGAGGAGTGGCAATTCTAGGAAAAAATAGGTTTCCACTTCAAAACCTTCTTCCATGTAGGTTTTTATGTGTTTTAGAGGTGGAATGAAGGTGATATTGGTTAGTTATTCCATTATTTTTCTTCTTCTCTTATTATTTTTTCTTAATCTTACTGAGATGACACATATTATTCCTCATGGTATTATTTTTGACATGGGTATCTTCTCCCATCCAATGTTCTCTTCTTTCTAACTAGGATTATAAGAAAGGCTAAGAATTTGTTGGGTTTTTTTTGTTCCTTCAAGCTTGTAATTGGTGGGGCTCAAATAGGATTTACATATAAAAAGGTAAAGGTGGTGTATATTTATATGTAAGCTATTTCAGTGTAAAAGTGGGATATTATGGGGATAGTTGAAGAACAACCACTAACTAAAGAATTGTTGATGCTAATTGTTATGGTATGCATATTGTTTAATCCTATTCCAAAATCTACAGTAGGATTTGGATCTATAACATAAGATAACACCTTCCTTTGCATAAACAATTAATGAAGATGAATAACTCGTGTTAGTGCTAATTGATATATAAATGCATTTCCATCTTATGCTTGATTGGTTATTGAAATGAAATAGTAGTATCACTCCAAATATTTTTTATTAATGTAGAATGAAAAAAGAACAACTTCTCTTCACTATAACTAGTATTCATTTTGTAAGGCCCCTAAACTTGCTTAATGAGTTGAATAAGCTTAATTACAATAATTGAATGCTTAGAACCCTAATATAACATTTTCATATGTTTGAAATCATAATACAAGCTTAAGTTTCAAATTTGGTCCAATTTGGACACTGGTTGAGCAAGTTATGCAATTTTATGCACATTTTGGACTTTTCTGCAATTTACCCAATTGAGAGGTTTTATTTGCAATTTATCACTTGCATTATGTTCTTTGGATATTATACCATCATTATTGAGCTTTTTTATACATGGGGCACCTATTTAAACCTTGGTTTGAAGGTGTTTTCTCTAAGGGTATTTTAGGGTTTACCCCTTCATGGATGAGCTACCTTTAGTAGCTATCAACTAATGATCTATTTGATTGGCTGCAAATTTTGACAAAGGAAAGCTAATCAAGTCTATACAAATGGTGGGGGAGCTTCTTGTGTGTGTTTGCTTGTATATTCTTAATAAATTAAGGCCATGGACACTTGGATAGATACTAGAACTTCAACTTTTTCTTTTTCTTTATCTTAAAGTTTCATATACTTATCCCCAAGTACCAAAACGAGCCATTTTCTCTCCACCACTTCCTTCCTTCTCTAAACCTCGTTCTCCCTCTGTTCTGCTATGAAATTTCCTGTCCAATGAAGAAGAAAGTGGGGACCTTCTTGGAAAAAGGAACTAGGGTTGCAATTGACTTCCTTTTAGGGTTTAAAAAGCTTCCTTCTAGTGATCTTGACCTAAAAGGGTAATAATCCCCTTCTTTCCTCCGTTTATTTATTTTTTATCCTTACTCCTACCTTTCTCCAGGTCGGAACCTTGTTGTTCCATGGTAGAAATTTCTCTAAAGCTCTAAAACCCTACCTTTCTTGCTCCATATGCTTAGGGTTTGCTCATTTGATGAAGAAAGGTGCTAGATGGACGAGTTCACAGCTTATGATTAGATTTTCTACCCTACCTGCTCATGTTTTCTTATGTGTGGGTGTTTATCTTCTCAATAGAGGCAAGTTTTATAACTTGCTCCACATTTATTGTTTACCATAAGCTTGCTAGCTCATGTTCTTGCTTGAAAATGATGATTCATGCACTAAAAAACTATGCTTGACTTGGATTTTGATTTTTATAATGTTCCCTATTATTATTTCAGTTATAGATGAACCTGTGATCATATGTATGTTATTCCTAAGGTATAATATGACTTGGATCAGGTTGGTTTGACAACCTATGGTGCTAAGCACCTATCAACCAATGGTCAATTTTAGGGTTTAAAGCTGATTTCTTCTATAAACACATGACCCGATGATGGTACCATTGTAACAACCCTATGGTGTTGTCTTCATGACAACTGATGGTCAAGATCAAAGGTGTCAGATGATAGTGACAACCTATGGTCACCCCCTTAGGTCAGGTTTTAGATCAATTAGAAGTTTAATGATCAACCATTAAGTACCCTACTGATGTTATCAATCAATGATGACATTAGCTTAATATTTGGTGTTGATTAATGAATATAGTATTGATCTAACAACCTATGGTGATTTAATGGTCACTAATGTTGGTGGATCAGGTTTATACAACCTATGTTGAGTTAAGCATTGTAGGTGTAGCATCAATTAAGCCTTAGACCAATGGTTTCTTGGGTCACTTGATGCAATGGTCGGACCTATACTGTAATTGATGGTTTTAACATATGAACTTGACCCAATGGTCAAGATATACTATTTATTCCTCCAACAAAGTGGAATGATGGCTAATATAATATGTTGGTACTAATAATGTGATATATATGGTTTCCTTTATACTATCAACTTAAGGAGCTTACTTATTGACAATGGATGGCTTGTTTTAAATGAACAGTCGATTGTGGGTTTTACCCTACTCTCAATGGAACTTTTTGTGTTGTTAATCAAGGGATGTCTAGGGTTAAATGGTGACTATTTCTAGAGAACAAATCAAGGACTTCATAGGTGGTTTATCCAAGGTGTTTACTTATGTAAACAACCAATGGTCTTACCTTTTAAACATCCAATGGTTCTGGGTGACATTGTGGTATGGTGATATGGGTTGAATGATGATGGAACAAATGGAGGGTTACCCTTAACAAGGTAGTCTTACCTATTCACTCATATGAATAGAAGGGATGATAACCATATTGTGTGGATATGTAACCCTAATGATGTAACATCCCTAACTTGGGTTATGTGTTAACCCTAGATGTTTTTCCTAATAAGGATGAGTAAATTATTAATCTTATCTTGGGAAAAGTAATTAGGTCTCATTAGAAACCTATGTTTCAATTTTGGTCATGTTTGAACAATGTTGAAGCAATGTTTGCTTATTTTGGACTAAAGTGCAAATTACCCAAGTTGAGGGGTTAACTTGCAAATTGCACATGATAAAAATGTTCCTCTGATGTTGAGTCATCATAAGAATGAATATGATGTAGAGGTATGGTTTTCACAAGCTTGGGCACCAAGATTAAGCTTGCAAAGCAATCCTTGTGCATTAAAACCTAGTTTTGGTGTAATGTGCAATTTACCCAAAACCTAGGGTTCAATATGAAAATTACCACTTCAACAAGGTCCCTAATGTTTCTTGGAATAATATAGAGCAAATAAAATGAGAAGGGCACCTCATTTGAATTAAGTTGGAGGAGAGAGAATCTTGATATTAAAATAATCAAGATTTAATCCTAAGTGAAACCCTAATTCAATTTAGGGCAAAAATGAATGTATTAATTAAAGGGCCTTCAACCAAAATTAAAATGGTTGGATTCAGATGTCTGTGGACATCCTTGAGCCTTGCAAGGACCACGAAAATATCCAAGGGAATGGATAACTCTCTCTCAATTTTATAAGAAAAAGAAATATCCACTCACATATGGATATTAATATAATATGATTTAAGGTGCTTGATTTTCTTTTCTTTAAATCATGGATAATTGAGAGGAATAAGAGGAAAACAAGATAGCCTCGTTCCTAAGGAAGATGAGGGGGAAGAGGCGGCCATATTTTTGGGATTAAATGGATTTTTGCAAAGTATATTCTCTCTCATTGAAATTTTATAAAAGGACCTTTTACAAGCCAAATGAAAGGCTTTTTCGACACCACTTCTTCTCCTTGCTTGGGAAACGACCAAGGGAGCTTGGGAGGATCAGGAGTACGACCCCCAACCTGTTGGTAAGGTTCTTGATCCATTTCACCTTGATTCCATGGTGGAAATCGAAAATAAATTATGGATTTCTTCCTATTTCGTTCTCCTCTTCAATTCTAACCATTCCTTTTCACTCAAACCTTAAGGATGAGCCTTGGAATGGTGAAAGGAGTTGCATCCACCATTGTTGCCATGAACATGGAGCTTTGGAGCTCAATTGCAGGTGGGTTTTATAACTTGAACCCTTAATTTTATTATTGTAATCAATTCCTTATCAATTGGTGATCATTTCTACATTTCCGAAATTAAGTTTGGTTTATTGATGCAATCTTCATGGAAATCACAGAATATTTCTTGAGTTTGGAGCTTGATGATGATGACATCATCATAAGCACACACCTCCTCAAATATCTAGGGCAAACGGTTTCAATGTTGAGTCCAAACGGTTTCACCAAACCGTTTGGTGGTTTGATTCCCAAACCATTTGGGATGGTTGACCGTTTGGAGATACATGTTGTGGTACTTGGATCTTGATCCAATGGTTTCAATTGGTTTATCTTGAAGGTTTCAATTGTGTATGATTCCTTAATTGTAAACCCTAATCAGCTAAGTGCTGATTTTGAAATTGATTGAGATAATGTTTTGGGTTGATTGATCCAAACGGTTTCAAAACCATTTGGGAATCACCCAAATGGTCTCAAGACCGTTTGGGGGTCACCCAAGACCGTTTGGAGGTTTAGGGTTAAGTATGGCTAAGTGTTTGAAGGTCCAAAGGGACCAAATTGATTTGCAACTAAGTGCTGATTTGATCATCAATCCAATGGTTCAAAACCCTAATTGGATGTCATGGATTTTGATGATGGAATGGGAAAACGGTCCCAAGACCGTTTGGAGATCAACCAAACAGTCTCAAGACCGTTTGGTGGTCATCCAAGACCGTTTGAGGTCAGGTCATATCATGTGTTGATGATAGTTTATTGATTTCAATTGATTTGATTCCACAATGTCAACCATTGATGGATCCTCGATTTCAAACCCTAAGTGATTGTTTCTTGATTATCAAACCTAGTTCAATTGGGTTTAAAACCATAAATTTAAGGTCTAATTGAATGGTGATTCAGTGGTCCAATTGATGAATGCTTTCGTGGTTCAAATTATAATTGGTCCATGGATTGAAACATTGAGTCGATTGAGTGTTGAAGTGCCTTTTTGGTCCATGCGGTTTTGAGAAGGTTTGGACCAAACGGTCTCAAGACCGTTTGGGACAAAACGATCTCAAACCATTTGGAGACCCAAAGTGCAAACGGTTTTCAATACCTACCTTGTCCAATTGGTTTCAAGTATAACTTGTTCAATGGTTTTCAACCAATGGATATATGAGAACCAATATCAATGAGGGTCTAAGTAATTAACCTTGTGAATATCAACATCGTTAATCCATTTGATTACCTCATGTAATTTAAGGTCCAATATGGTGAACCCATTTGGGTACTTAATGCAATTGAAGATTTCAATGGTTAACCCAATTGATCACTTTGTGGAATTGAAAGTTTAATTGGTCAATTCTTTTGAACTCCTTATATAATTGATGGTTTAATTGATTAGAACATTTGGACATCTAATATGATCAAAGATCAATCAGCTATGTGATTATTAAAGATGTAGACCCATGATGATTGTGAAGGTTAACCCTAGCTATGTGTACTCAGGTGAAGAGTTAACCTAGATTAATCTTGGTGTAGTTAACATCCTAAAGAGCTTGAGAGAGAGAATGAGAGAGATGAATGTTTATATAATTAAGCCCTAATTCTCTCATTAAGAGTAAACTATGTGATAAGGGTTGATCCATAATAATGAGATCATGAAACCCTAATTAGAGCAATGCTATGTGTGAAACCCTAATTAGAGCAATGTTATGTGTGAAACTCTAATTAGAGCAATGCTATGTGTGAAACCCTAATTAGAGCAATGCTATGTGTGAAACCCTAATTAGAGCAATTCTATGTGTGAAACCCTAATTAGAGCAATGCTATGTGTGAAACCCTAATTAGAGCAATGTTATGTGTGAAACCCTAATTAGAGCAATGCTATGTGTGAAACCCTAATTAGAGAAATGCTATGTGTGAAACCCTAATTAGAACAAAGCTATGTATGAAACCCTAATCTAGGGCAAAACTGAGTGTTATCATAAATCCAGGGTGATGATGTAACCCTAATTTAGTGTAACAATGAAGGAAACCCTAATTTAATGGGAATTGTACATCCTAACCCTAATTTCGGTATGAGGTAAGAAGAACCTTAATTGGATGTGAATAGAAAACCTTAATCCCTAAATGGGGTAAGGTGCATGAAACCCTAATATAGGGAAGTTCCACTAATCCTATGTGAAGACCTAGCACTGGGTGATGTGTTGTGAAATCCTAATTTCACATAATACTAGGTGAAACCCTGATATAGAAGGATGATTATATAAAACTCTATTGAAGAGTAATACTATGTGAAATCCATAAATATATGGAATATGCTATGTGAATCCTCAAACTATAAGTATGGAGAATGCTATTCCTAATAGTGGAATAGTGATTAATGTTATGACAAATGTAACACCTAGAAAGGTTGATAATGGGTATCCTTATACTAATAGTCCCTGACTAAAAGGGTGAGTCTATATCATTGGCAATGGTTACATATCCTAAGTGAGTGACTAATGACCAATACTTTACATGATAAATGTGATGGACTGGTGCATAAAGTATTAGGATGGGGAATACCCTAATACAAGCTAAGTGTATAAACCCAAGTAAGATAATGGTGTTGAGGGAAGTTATACATTAAGATATGATAGATATCACATCCAACACCCCAATACTGATATACCTTGATGTGTTATAAGTCCAATATAATTGGATGAACGACACATGAGATGTGTCATGTCAATGGTTACATTGAGATGTAATGCACTCTGTTGAATGTAGGCTAATATGCCTTATGAAAAGGTTAATCCAAACCTATAAACCATGATGTAATCATATTCTGGCAAAGATGAGAGAGGAACTCATGTTGCGTGTTGATAATTCATTTATTGATGAATGATGAGAATAAAAAGTATGATTGAATACTTATGATTATCCATATTGATTCCTTACTATGTGAACCCTGATACAGAGTATTTCTATGTGAAACTTTAATACAAGTCAATGCTATGTGATCCCTAAAACAAAGTAATGCTATGTGAAATCCTATGACAAGTTAATGCTATGTGAACCCTAATACATGGTATTATTATGTGAAGTTCTAACACAGGGTAATCCTATGTGAAGCTCAAATACAGACTAATGGGTTATGAATGTAATAAGATAACCCTCGTATTGCATGATATTGATATGTAATTATGTCATGATTACTAATCATGCAGATATGTTGTGAGGATGAGCATAGCCAGGTATGGGCTATGATGCTTTGTTACTGAGAATGTTTTATAGGATTTATAAGCCTACATATGCTTTGTGTAGTAAGAATCATTGAACTTTTTGTACTATGTGCAATGCATTATGTAGAAAGAATCATGATGTCCTTGGACAGATGATCTGAAGGTATTAAGTTACCTAATAAGTAATAATAAGTATCCTATGGTGAGTTCTGGGTTCAAATACCCAGATACTATAATCATGATGATGAACCTGTTAAGAAATGGAATTGTGCTTGGTGATTTGAGGGACTAAGATCCCAACACTTTGTGAAAAGAGTATGGCTACAGGCCATGACTCCACAATGACAATGCTAGGCATTAGATATATGATCTAAGCCTGAAAAGAGTTAATGTTGTAGTAATGATTCTATAGTGAATAAATGTTATATGTGTCCTTCATATTCCTTAAAGGATAAGTGACCTATTGTTCTATCAAGTTATAGCTGCAATGCTTTTGATAAGAATAATGTTCTAATCTGCTAGACATTAAAATATCTGCTGCCAAATAAGTATGATTCCTCTATTCATATTTATCTTCTTAAGCTGCAATAATAATGTTTCTGGCGGAGAGTTATATCTCTCGCTGGGGCAATTTACAATTGTCTCATCCCCGTGGGAATCACATTTTTAGGTGGACGTGGACTAGGAGGTAGAAATCCTTCAGTAGGTGAAGAACAACAGCAGTAGAAGGGACAACAGTGAAGTCTCAGGTGGAGACACTGGTTGTTATGCCTTGAATAGATGTAAATAGAGTCTTATGTGTCGTCTCTGTACTCTTAGGTCCTCATAGTAGTAATTAGTGCTTTCGAGATTTTGGCTCAGTGCCTCGAGATTTTCATACTGCCTGTCTTTAGTTTAACAGGGCAGCTGATACTTGTAACTCACAGAAAGAGATGATATAAGTTATGTACCTTTGAAAAATAGAATGTAAATGTGTTACTTTTGTTCTATGTGAGAAAGTTTTTACTTGATGGATCTTTTGATAAAAATGTTTTAATTTTTAGTGATTTTTGGTAATCCGCTGCTTAGTGAATGCTTCCGCATTAGTTAATCTTGTTTTCATGAGACAGACGTCAAAATTAAGTGGCATCAGAGCTCTAGGTTCGCTGAGTCTACAGAGACATAGGACTAAGGTTGTAGAGTTTGTTCTAAGTGTCCTCCAGTTTATCTAATAGTATCTTCTGCTCACATAGGAGAAGAAGAACTTGAAAATGACTGGAGAACATGAGGAACACATTGCTAAGGGAAATGTTGTTGCACCAGGAGAGGGTGCATGGGACCAGGAAAGAGGAGAACAAGTACCTGAGAATTCCCACCTTGACCTAATCAGGATAGAGAATCCTATGTTATGCTCTTGAAGGGCAGGAATGGACAATAGTAATGCATATAGAAGACTGGATACTAGTATTACAACCTAAGTTACCAGTCTTTAATGCATAAACTTTGGGCTTTGAAAGGATTCCTGAGTGACATGGTCATGTTAGAACAGTGGAAATGTGGGAAAGATTAATAAATGGCAAGAAAGTAGACTTTGCCATAAGTCTGAACAAACAGTACATCTGTGATGGTAGTGCCTAAGGAGGGGCCATAAACTATGAATTAAGGTAAGGCCTCTACAATTTTAGGGACATTTGTCTGGATATTCTGAAAAGCCAAAGTTTTTGGTGTCACCAGTGCAATAAATGCCTAGTGCACCAGGGCAGTAGCCACTAAGTAAAGGCAAAAGTAGGAACATGAGATAACTGGACACTGTGTTGAAATCAACCTAATGTGGTAGGTGACCTTGAGGGGTAATACTTAAATAAAATATATTCATCCTGATACTTCATTTCATGATTCTATGTGTTAAAGATATGAAAATAGTTGTTTTTGAATTCCTTTGACTAGTCATATAAGGACACAAGGGAAAGGAGAACTTATATCTTACTCAGTGTTTCTTAAAATGTTTTATAATCTCCCTTATCTATGTGTTGAAAGATGAGATATAGAAGTGATGCCTGGAGAAAATCTAGGAATGGAAAATCATGTGTGTATAATGATATAAAAAGTGAGGAATATGATAGTAAGTAAAGTGCATACTACCTAATCTCAATACTTATATACCCTGGCCAGGTATATGATTATTGAAGATAAGGCAAGTATGAAACTCTTAGATTGTTATCTTTTTTATTACTCTGATCAAGTAGTCATTTTGAAACAATCTAGAGAGTATAATGTAATCAAAAAGGAAAAGCTATGTGAACATTCCCAACTAATAGGAAGAGCTATGTGAACATTCCCAACTAAAAGGAAGAGCTATGTGAACATTCCCAACTAATAGGAAGAGCTATGTGAACATTCCCAACTAATAGGAAGAGCTATGTGAACATTCCCAACTAAAAGGAAGAGCTATGTGAACATTCCCAACTAAAAGGAAGAGCTATGTGAACATTCCCAACTAATAGGAAGAGCTATGTTAACATTCCCAACTAATAGGAAGAGCTATGTGAACATTCACAACTAAAAGGAAGAGCTATGTGAACATTCCCAACTAAAAGGAAGAGCTATGTGAACATTCCCAACTAATAGGAAGAGCTGTGTGAACATTCCCAACTAATAGGAAGAGCTATGTGAACATTCCCAACTAATAGGAAGAGCTATGTGAACATTCCCAACTAATAGGAAGAGCTATGTGAACATTCCCAACTAATAGGAAGAGCTATGCGAACATTCCCAACTAATAGGAAGAGCTATGTGAACATTCCCAACTAAAAGGAAAAGCTATGTGAACATTCCCAATTACATAGAGTTTGCTGAGTGAACTTTCCTAAATGAATAAAGGATTTCTAAGTGAATTATCTCTGTTAGATATATATGTTTTTTCTTTTGGTAAATATTCTTGAGAAATGATTGAAGTATGTTCTTTTATGCTTCTTCCTTGTCAATAATATACACATCATATGTTAAGGGTTCATGCACTATATAAGCATAAACATTGATAAGGTTGAATTAGTGAAAGGAACTTTGTGTGAATTACAGATCTATGGTATTTCCATAACATCAAGAAGTTAGGTGGAGACGCGAGGGCATGATTAATGAATAACATGTCCCTCATTTGTTTTCTTGGGATTTCGGGGACGAAATCCTTATAGGGGGGGGATAATTTGTAACATCCCTGACCTGGGTTATGTGTTAACCCTAGATGTTTTGCCTAATAAGGATGAGTAAATGCTTAATCTTATCTTGG
Organism: Alisma plantago-aquatica; assembly: GCA_963693085.1. Taxonomy (NCBI): domain Eukaryota; kingdom Viridiplantae; phylum Streptophyta; class Magnoliopsida; order Alismatales; family Alismataceae; genus Alisma; species Alisma plantago-aquatica. The sequence goes on along the minus strand of OY856413.1, from coordinate 587,970,713 downwards.
GAAAAGTAATTAGGGCTCATGAGAAACCTATGTTTCAATTTTGATCCTGTTTGAACAATGTTGAAGCAATGTTTGCTTATTTTGGACTAAAGTGCAAATTACCCAAGTTGAGGGGTTAACTTGCAAATTTCACATGATAAAAATGTTCCTCTGATGTTGAGGCATCATAAGAATTAATATGATGTAGATGTATGGTTTTCACAAGCTTGGGCACCAAGATTAAGCTTGCAAAGCAATCCTTGTGCATTAAAACCTAGTTTTGGTGTAATGTGCAATTTACCCAAAACCTAGGGTTCAATATGCAAATTACCACTTCAAAAAGGTCCCTAATGTTTCTTGTAATCATATAGAGCAAAGAAAATGAGAAGGGCGCCTCATTTGAATTAAGTTGGAGGAGAGAGAATCTTGATATTAAAATAATCAAGATTTAATCCTAAGTGAAACCCTAATTCAATTTAGGGCAAAAATGAATGTATTAATTAAAGGGCCTTCAACCAAAATTTAAATGGTTGGATTCATATGTGTGTGGACATCCTTGATCCTTGCAAGGAGCAAGAAAATATCCAAGGGAATGGATAACTCTCTCTCAATTTTATAAGAAAAAGAAATATCCACTCACATATGGATATTAATATAATATGATTTAAGGTGCTTGATTTTCTTTTCTTTAAATCATGGATAATTGAGAGGAATAAGAGTAAAAAAAGATAGCCTCGTTCCTAAGGAAGATGAGGGGGAAGAGGCATCCATATTTTTGGGATTAAATGGATTTTTGCAAAGTATATTCTCTCTCATTGAAATTTTATAAAAGGACCTTTTACAAGCCAAATGAAAGGCTTTTTCGACCCCACTTCTTCTCCTTGCTTGGGAAAAGACCAAGGGAGCTTGGGAGGATCACGAGGACGACCCCCAACCTGTTGGTAAGGTTCTTGATCCATTTCACCTTGATTCCATGGTGGAAATCGAAAATAAATTATGGATTTCTTCCTATTTCGATCTCCTCTTCAATTCTAACCATTCCTTTTCACTCAAACCTTGAGGAAGAGCCTTGGAATGGTGAAAGTAGTTGCATCCACCATTTTTGCCGTGAACATGGAGCTTTGGAGCTCAATTGGAGGTGGGTTTTATAACTTGAACCCTTAATTTTATTATTGCAATCCATTCCTTATCAATTGGTGATCATTTCTACATTTCTGAAATTAAGTTTGGTTGATTGATGCAATCTTCATGGAAATCACAGCAGATTTCGTGAGTTTGGAGCTTGATGATGATTACATCATCATAATCACACACCTCCTCAAATATCTAGGGCAAACGGTTTCAATGTTGAGTCCAAACAGTTTCACCAAACCGTTTGGTGACCAAACGATTTTCAAAACCGTTTGGTGGTTTGGTTCCCAAACCGTTTGGGATGGTTGACTGTTTGAAATGGTTGGCCGTTTGGAGATATATGATGTGGTACTTGGATCTTGATCTAATGGTTTCAATTGGTTGATCTTGAATGTTTCAATTGTGTATGATTCCTTAATTGCAAACCCTAATAGGCTAAGTGCTGATTTTGAAATTGATTGAGATAATGTTTTGGGTTGATTGATCCAAACGGTTTCAAAACCATGTGGGGATCACCCAAACGGTCTCAAGACCGTTTGGGGGTAACCCAAGACCGTTTGGAGGTTTAGGGTTAAGTATGGCTAAGTGTTTGAAGGTCTAAAGGTACCAAATTGATTTGCAACTAAGTGCTGATTTGATAATCAATCCAATGGTTCAAAACCCTAATTGGATGTCATGGATTTTAATGATGGAATGGGCAAACAGTCCCAAGACCATTTGGAGATCAACCAAATGGTCTCAAGACCGTTTGGTGGTCATCCAAGACCGTTTGAGGTCAGGTCATATCATGTGATGATGATAGTTTATTGATTTCAATTGATTTGATTCCACAATGTCAACCATTGATGGATCCTCAATTCCAAACCCTAAGTGATGGTTTCTTGATTATCAAACCTAGTTCAATTGGGTTTAAAACCCTAAATTGAAGGTCTAATTGAATGGTGATTCAGTGGTCCAATTGATGAATGATTTAGTGGTTCAAATTATAATTGGTCCATGGATTGAAACATTGAGTTGATTGAGTGTTGAAGTGCCTTTTTGGTCCATGCGGTTTTGAGAAGGTTTGGACCAAACGATCTCAAACCATTTGGAGACCCAAAGTGCAAATGGTTTTCAATACCTACCTTGTCCAATTGGTTTCAAGTATAACTTGTTCAATGGTTTTCAACCAATTGATATATGAGAACCAATATCAATGAGGGTCTAAGTAATTAACCTTGTGAAGATCAACATGGTTAATCCATTTGAGTACCTCATGTAATTGAAGGTCCAATATGGTGAACCCATTTGGATACTTAATGCAATCAAAGATTTCAATGGTTAACCCAATTTATCACTTTGTGGAATTGAAAGTTTAATTGGTCAATTCTTTTGAATTCCTTATATAATTGATGGTTTAAATGATTAGACCATTTGGACATCTAATATGATCAAAGGTCAATCAGCTATGTGATTATTAAAGATGTAGACCCATGATGATTGTGAAGGTTAACCCGAGCTATGTGTACTCAGGTGAAGAGTTGACCTAGATTAATCTTGGTGTAGCTAACATCCTAAAGAGTATGAGAGAGAGAATGAGAGAGATGAATGCTTATATAATTAAGCCCTAATTCTCTCATTAAGAGTAAACTATGTGATAAGGGTTGATCCATAATAATGAGATCATGAAACCCTAATTAGAGCAATGCTATGTGTGAAACCCTAATTAGAGCAATGCTATGCGTGAAACCCTAATTAGAGCAATGCTATGTGTGAAACCCTAATTAGAGCAATGCTATGTGTGAAACCCTAATTAGAACAATGATATGTGTGAAACCCTAATTAGAGCAATGCTATGTGTGAAACCCTAATTAGAGCAATGCTATGTGTGAAACCCTAATTAGAACAAAGCTATGTGTGAAACCCTAATCTAGGGTAAAACTGAGTGTTATCATAAATCCAGGGTGATGATGTAACCCTAACTTAGTGTAACAATGAAGGAAACCCTAATTTAATGGGAATTGTACATCCTAACCCTAATTTGGGTATGAGGTAAGAAGAACCTTACTTGGATGTGAATAGAAAACCTTAATCCCTAAATGGGGTAAGGTGCATGAAACCCTAATATAGGGTAGTGCCACTAATCCTATGTGAATACCTAGAATTGGGTGATGTGTTGTAAAATCCTAATTTCACATAATACTAGGTGAAACCCTGGTATAAAAGGATGATTATATAAAACTCTATTGAAGAGTAATATTATGTGAAATCCACAAATATATGGAATATGCTATGTGAATCCTCAAACTATAAGTATGGAGAATGCTATTCCTAATAGTGGAATAGTGATTAATGTTATGACAAATGTAACACCTAGAGAGGTTGATAATGGGTATCCTTATACTAATAGTCCCTGACTAAAAGGGTGAGTCTATATCATTGGCAATGGTTGCATATCCTAAGTGAGTGACTAATGACCAATACTTTACATGATAAATGTGATGGACTGGTGCATAAAGTATTAGGATGGGGAATACCCTAATACAAGCTAAGTGTATAAACCCAAGTAAGATAATGGTGTTGAGGGAAGTGTTACATTAAGATATGATAGATATCACATCCAACACCCCAATACTGATATACCTTGATGTGTTATAAGTCCAATATAATTGGATGAACGACACATGAGATGTGTCATGTTGATGGTTACATTGAGATGTAATGCACTCTATTGAATGTAGGCTAATATGCCTTATGAAAAGGTTAATCCAAACCTATAAACCATGATGTAATCATATTCTGGCAAAGATGAGAGAGGAACTCATGATGTGTGTTGATAATTCATTTATTGATGAATGATGAGAATAAAAAGTATGATTGAATACTTATGATTATCCATATTGATTCCTTGCTATGTGAACCCTGATATAGAGTATTGCTATGTGAAACTTTAATACAAGTCAATGCTATGTGATCCCTAAAACAAAGTAATGCTATGTGAAATCCTATGACAAGTTAATGCTATGTGAACCCTAATACAGGGTATTATTATGTGAAGTTCTAACACAGGGTAATCCTATGTGAAGCTCAAATATAGACTAATGGGTTATGAATGTAATAAGATAACCCTCGTATTGCATGATATTGATATGTAATTATGTCATGATTACTAATCATGCAGATATGTTGTGAGGATGAGGGATTAAAAACCAAAATAGCACAGTTTCCCGAATATATTTACACTAATAGCATGAAAGCAATCTTATTCCCGAAAATAGCACACTTTCCTTAGAAAGTGCCAACTTCCTGGCATTTTTAGTGTTGTGGGTCAGAAGGCGCCATCGTTTTTGGCGTTTTTACCCAAAAGCGCCAATCTAGTGTTTTCACCCGCGTATTGTCAAAGACGCCAACTTTCTGGCATTTTCACCAGAAAGCGACTAACTTCTAGCGTTTTCACCCGAAAGTGCCATCTTTTTTGCGTTTTTACTCTCCCCTACGCACGCATGGGCAGCCGTGCCGTCGTCACCCCTAATTTTGATAGCATTGTTTACATCGCAGGAAAGTAAGACGGAACTTTTCTAAGAATTGAAGAATTACAACTTAGGCCAGCAGAACACAGTAATTTACTGCTCCTCAGTGAACCTTCTTTTCTTGGTTGAGATCAACAGCTCAGTCACGGGCCCAGTCTCGCGCTCAGACGCGGCTATTGCCGGAGGCTGGAAAACGGCAGGGCTCGATGATTCGCGGGAAGGAACTGACAACGCGTGACGCAGATCGTTGTCGGGGCGCCTGACCTGGAGCTCGGCTGACGAAGTTGCATTTGCCAACTGTCCTTTAACTTTGCCGCCACGCGCGCTCCTTCTTTTTGTCGGGCGTTTGACGGCGAGTTCTCTCCTGCTGTCTGCCGGGCGGCAGTAAAAACGCCAAAAAGATGGCGCTTTCGGGTGAAAACGCCAGAAGTTATGTGCTTTCTGGTGAAAACGCCAGAAAGTTGGCGTCTTTGACAATACGCGGGTGAAAACGCTAGAAGATTGGCGCTTTTGGGTAAAAACGCCAAAAACGATGGCGCCTTTTGACCCACAACACTAAAAATGCCTGGAAGTTGGTGCTTTCTAAGAAAAGTGTGCTATTTTTGGGAATAAGATTGCTTTCATGCTATTAGTCTAAATATTTTCGAGAAACTGTGCTATTTTGGTTTTTAATCCGAGGATGAGCATAGCCAGGTATGGGCTATGATGCTTTGTTATTGAGAATGTTTTATAGGCTTTATAGGCCTTCATATGCTTTGTGTAGTTAGAATCATTGAACTTTGTGTACTATGTGCAATTCATTATGTAGAAAGAATCATGATGTCCTTGGACAGATGATCTGAAGGTATTAAGTTACCTAATAAGTAATAATAAGTATCCTATGGTGAGTTCTGGGTTCAAATACCCAGATACTATAATCATGATGATGAACCTGTTAAGAAATGGAATTGTGCTTGGTGAGTTGAGGGACTAAGATCCCAACACTTTGTGAAAAGAGTATGGCTACAGGCCATGACTCCACAATGACAATGCCAGGCATTAGATATATGATCTAAGCCTGAAAAGAGTTAATGTTGTAGTAATGATTCTATAGTGAATAAATGTTATACATGTCCTTCATATTCCTTAAAGGATAAGTGACCTATTGTTCTATCAAGTTATAGCTGCAATGCTTTTGATAAGAATAATGTTCTAATCTGCTAGACATTAAAATATCTGTTGCCAAATAAGTATGATTCCTCTATTCATATTTATCTTCTTAAGCTGCAATAATAATGTTTCTGGCGGAGAGTTATATCTCTCGCTGGGACAATTTACAATTATCTCACCCCCATGGGAATCACATTTTTAGGTGAGCGCGGACTAGGAGGTAGAAATCCTTCAGTAGGTGAAGAACAGTAGCAACAGCAGTAGGGACAGCAGTGAAGTCTCAGGTGGAGACACTGGTTTTTATGCCTTGAATAGATGTAAATAGAGTCATATGTGTCGTCTCTATACTCTCAGGTCCTCGGAGTAGTAATTAGTGCTTTCAAGATTTTGGCTCAGTGCCTCGAGATTTTCATACTGCCTGTCTTTAGTTTAACAGGGCAGCTGATACTTGTAACTCACAGAAAGATATGATACAAGTTATGTACCTTTGAAAAATAGAATGTAAATGTGTTACTTTTGTTCTATGTGAGAAAGTTTTTACTTGATGGATCTTTTGATAAAAAGGTTTTAATTTTTAGTGGTTTTTGGTAATCCGCTTCTTAGTTAACATACCCAAGTGTAAAAAATAGTCATCAAGGAAGGAGTAATGAGATATGTTAATCATGATGATTCATATGCTAATGGCAAGGAACCTGAAATGAAAAAGGTAAAATGATACACAAGAAATTGTAACCTGCATAATGAAAATAGATTGGTTACCTTTTTGCTAATGACCCTTGAAAAATACTACTATGGTATGGGAAGTGTGTTTCACTTTGTGTCTTTCCTTTCTAGGGCACAACTTTTAAGTGGATCATTGCCACTTGGTATGTGTGGAATCATTGTAAACATGAGGGTGGATAGCTTATTATAGCATAAGGTTGTTTGGACTTTGGTTCCAAGATCATAAAGTTTGTGATGATTTTACTTTTGAGCCTTCCAATAATTAGGAAGACTCCTCTTATATGTCTTGATATTTGTTATGTTGGTAAAAGTAGATGATATAAGGATGTGAGTTCCTTATATCACATAAGGTGGATACCAAGGTAATGAATCCTAGTATCCAAGATGTATCAATAATATGAGAAATATGTGAAGGTTGGAGATGTTTATTAAATGAACATTCCAAGTATTCCTCTCCCGTAGAGAGAGAGAGAGAGAGAGAGAGAGAGATAGAGAGAGAGTTGATGATGATCCTATAAATGTTGTTTGGAAGGAAAAACAAAAGTGATTCTATAATGTTGTGTATGGTTTAATGATAGCTGGGCAAGACCACTATCAAGGATAGATGGTTGTTGGTCAATAGATATGTGATACTATGTTCCTTTAAGATAAACCTATGATCAAATATCAATGCATAAGAGTTAGATTAGATGACATAATTCACATGACCATTATGAGTTTAGAGTTATGTCCTTTAGACTAACCAATGTACAAATAGAATTTATGAAAAGGAGGAATAGAGTGTTCCTATAACGACCCCGCCTCCCGGTAACCCCCAATTAAGGGAGACCCAAAGGTCAGAGCTGTTATTCAATTAACATGATCAAAGGTTCGACAAATAATCAATAATAATTATGAAATTCTACTACTAAACTGAAAACTGGTATAAAATAAAACTTTACTTACCTTTTAAAAACTGGGATTTCTATACTTCTATCCATGAAGATACTAATCTAACTAATCCTCCTGTGTATGTTATTTCTCATTTAATTCCACATATGCCACTTTACTGTTTGTTCTTTTCATATGACCTAAAACGCCGACAAATAAAACGTCGGTCAGTAAGAAGCTGGTATGTGGGGGAAACAATAAACGTGTAACTATGTTAACAATGTAGTCAACCAAATATCATTTAACATCCAAAATTACATTTTAAGCAATACTACTCAATCCTTGCCTATCCCCTATCTCTGTACTGTCCCTACAGTGGACATGGATACTACCTCTCTCATATGGTAGATCCTTACCCCCCATGGCCCTACCACATAGGTAGCCAATTCCTAGGGTTATGGAGTCGCATGGCCCTACCCAAAGGTAGCCCAATCCCTGACTCATGATGACTTGATGGTCCTACCCCATTGGTAGCCATTTACTAAGTCATTCAATGACCTGATGGACCTACCCCATTGGTAGCCATTTACTAGGTCAATCTACGAAGCTACATAGGGGACTAGGATCTGAGCTAGTAGGCACATATCTTAGGTGATAGTCATATTCACATTATAATTTGCAAGAATTAAATGCATCCAACAGTTTAATTCAAGTCATCAATAAAACCTCAAAAATCCTCGAGAATCTAATTCGGGATATTCATAGGCGTAACCACATACCTGATTTGGAAGTCTCAAGGATCGTAAGTAGAATATCCAATTAATCAAACAGCCAACCAAGCCAGGCAACTAATCACCCCAATCAAACAGGCACAACAAGAAACCTGAAAACATGTGCAATCTAATTACTCATACGTTCATCATGCACTTACTTTATTGAATTGGAATTCCCTCCTAGGGTGTACCTAAGTTGAATTAGGGTTATCCTTAACGTTCTTTATATTCGTTCCTTAACCATTACCTTTTAGGTCAACTAAACCCTAAAATACTATTTCCATGTTCCAAAACCCTAATTACTTAATCATTCATATCTAAGCCTCTTTATTACCAATCTGGCTTATGATTAGTTCTGACTTCATCTTGTAAAAAAGATTTCAAAACCTAGCGTATTAAAGTCATAAACACCTAGATTAGGGTTTCTAGGTTTTCAAGTATATCTTCGCTCACATGAGACTTTAAAACATCCTTTTTACATATTAAAACTTTATCTCTTTAAGTTATCTATTCCAAACTTCAGATCAATATATTCATGTTTAAGATATTCATATTTCTCAAAATAAAAGTCATTAAAGCCATATTACTCCACATTAGGGCTTTTAGGCCCATTAAAGCCTATGCACATGAAACTCCAAATTAAACTAATTACGCCTAAAGATCATCCTTTTCAATCTTAAAGTATCTTTTTATAATCAACATGTTAATATCAACATTAAACATCCATTTAACCTTTCCCAAGTCATTAATCACAAAAGATTTGGGTTTTGTATTAATTAAACCATTAAAGATAGCATCCTTACACACTTTTTGAATTACAATCAGAATCAGGCTTCAATTATATTTTTAATAGATTCTTCACATTTTTCTGATCAACTTTCATGTATAACTTGTAATTATCAGATATTACTACATTTAGTTATGATTTTCGTAAGAAAAATACCTTTAGGCCAATCGATGGCTGCCACGTCGACCCCAAATCATTTTTCTTTTCTTTTCTTCTAGCAAGGCGCCTAAACGGGTTGGTTGTACATTTTTACCCCTGCGTCCCTTTCTTGAAGTCATCCGGGCCTAGCGGCAAGGAGGTAATTTTCCCTCCTTTCATCTTCAACCTCGCGCCCTGTTTGCGAGCTAGGAGCAACCCGCGGTCAACCAGGGAGTTGACTCTGCACATTTCTCCACCTGAGTGCAAGCCAACCCCACCATTGCCTTCGTCTCGGTATCCCGAACTCAAAGTGCCCTTTTGTCGCTCCATTGCTCAACATGATCATCGGGATGGCACAACCTTTCTCTGGCAAGAAGCTGCTGCCGGTAGAGATGAAGATCACGGTCAAGGGCCCAATTGGTGGCGCTGCCGAGTTTGCCGACTCTGAGCAGATGCCTCAAGATGTTTTGGGCTCCCCCATATGGTGTGTAAGACCCCTATTTATATAGGGCAGGCCAACGAAGATTTCCCAATAGAATTTGGGCATATCACTTGGTGTCCACGAAACCTACCAAAACTTAGGTCTCCTAGGTTCGGATTCTCCTCCAGAATCTACTGGACTACTTCCTATAATGTTTCATCCAATATCTTGCAAGATTTTGGTTTTGGAAAATCCACCCTCTCGACCTCCTGTTTCCTTATCCGACTGAGGAAGGTGATGATACAGCCTCTGTTGGATCTGAATCCAACGGCTGTGATGTCACACATTATAGATTAGAAAAGAAATTAAAATCGTGACAAAATACTTTCCTCTACACTTTATGAATTTTTGTAAAATCCATATCTCCCAAACCGAGTGTCCAAATAATCCCAAATTTTGAGGGAAACTTAATAATGATTCAATCTACCTCTCTGTCAAAATTGGACTCATTATCTCAAAGAAAACTTGCCTTTTCTTTAGGTGCAAGATATTACTCAAATATGTATATTTCTTACCTATTTTCTCTTTCTTATTTTCTTATTTTCAATTATTTATATTCCTTGTAATCCAAGAAAGTAAATGAGGTTCGAAATATTTCTCCTTAAGACCAAACCCTCACTTCTCTCTTTATTTCTTGCATTATATTTGTATTTCTTTATTAAAATGTCTCTTTTTGAGGATTTCTTTTTATCTTTCTTTTTGTTTTCCTCATTGGCATTGCATTTAACATTAGGAATCCTTGGGATACGAAATTACACCAAGGATAACTCCATTATACCTCTTTTCACTTATTTTCGACCTTTCAACATTGTTTTCAATTTATTTCTTAATAAAGAAATACTTAATTAATCTTTTCTTTTCTTATTACTTTATCTTTGCAATTTTGGACTCCTTGGAACCCAAGGAACCCATGTGGCATGAAATCCACATTTAGATTAAGTTCTTTTGCCTTCTAGAGGTTTCCACACTTTTCTTTTCTCAAAAACTCAATTATTCATTTATTAATTGGATTTCCTTATTATTGGACCCAATAGCCAATAAAGCCCACAACACAATCATCAAGGCTATTGTAAACGAAATCCATTTATTCAAACCAAATTATACCATTTTTTGTTCAACTATCTTTTATGTGAGAAATTACATTTCTCACCCAAATGAATCCAAAATTGGGGTTGTAACATCCTTCCCCTCTTATAAGAATTTTTCCCTTAAAATTCCATCAAGCAAGCAAACAAACAGGATAAGCCTTTCATGTGTCCATCATGGCTCCCATGTGGATTCACCCTTTCCATGGTGCTTCCCAAGAACCTTCATCATCTCATATTATTCCATCTGAGTCCTTTCTTACCTTGGTATATCGTACCCTCATAGGTGACTCAGGACATTTCAGCCTCTCAATAACTGAATAGGTTCAAGGCTCAACACATGGCTTGGGTACCTCACATAGTGCTCTAGATCGTACTTATGTAACACATTATACATCATGTTATCCTGCGGGGTAAGGCTAAACACAACCTTCCACACCAATCCATCTCAAATGGACCCATATATCGGGGACTCAGCTTTCTCAACTGTAGCTCAGAGGGGTCAGATTTGCACATTATATATTTTTCCATAGTGAACTGCATGTCAGTCTACTTTGCATCAGCTCGTGACTCATGTCACCACTGGGCTCTCTCTCGGCCATTGCACGATCAAAGCGACTTCATCTACACACACTATGGTTCTTTTCTGACCTTCGCGAGGCCTCCTCCACCAACATCACCTTAATGAAGTGGTGACTGACACATCCTCTCTATAAGACTTCTTGCATCCTGATAAAGGTTATGGTGGTTAACATCGCCTCTTAAGAATTGTCTCTATGTATCACCCTGAATGAGCACACATGCTCTCATCAGACCCTCTAGTATGGATCATAATGTCCATTAGTATGGGGTGATAAACTGTACTATCATCGAGTTCTTCATGTATCCACTTCCACCTCATGGAAGTGAACCTTGGTCATACCCAAGAACTTTTGAACTCGCATCATGGTTTAGTTGAACCATCTTTCTCTCTTAATTAGTTCAACTAAATCTGTCTGATGATAGTGCTCTTCCTTTCTCACGTCATCTAGGTAGGGCGATCTACCATAACCCATATTGCATCTTGACCTTCCATGGTCTAGGGGAGACTCACAACATCCACAGTGATGAACTCCCATTCCCTCTCAGGAACTTTTTATACGTTATATCCATGTACTGGGTTACTGGTGTCCGTCCTTCGCCTCTTAGCTTGCATGGCCACATGCTACATGCAACTTGTATCAAGCATCCAAAGTGCTACTATCACTTACTATCCTTGAAGTTTCACGGTGTGTGGTGATCTTAAAATAATGATTTCCTATATATCATGATTCCTCAAGATCGATTCCTCGGAAACCCTAAACCACTCTCATCAGGGTTCTATTACCTTCCTATCCAAATAAGTGTATCTGAGGTTCTACAACCATCCTTCTAACACATCAAGGACCAGACTGGCTAACCAAACAACCATTAACTTGATTAACCGCTATCGATACATCTGGGTGTTAGCCACACTTATCTCTTTTTCTCAACTTAAGGTTAGCCTAACAACCTCAACTTCTTCTAGCTTCCAGCTAATCTAGGCAGCTATATCTCAACCAGAACGTCCATTACCACTTCTTATCCTTAGGTGTTAGGTATTGTTGAGAACATACACCTCCATGTATTCCACTTTTCATCTCATCTCAAATTCTAAGTTTGCCTTCATCAAGAAACTCTTAGTTCATCCTCATGGTGATCAAACTCAACCTTGGTTAACTTGCAAATTCCACATAGCTCCTGATAAAACATCCTCATAAGCTGACTGCACTACTTCTCTTAGTGTTTGCAAACCATCCATGTATCATTCACTCCACCAGGGTATGTTATCATCTCTATCCTCATACCTCGTAGCAACGTTCCAACTCGCATCGTCTTTTATCCTTGGTGTATGGCATGCGTACTGTCCCATCTCTCCCTCCCATAACAAGAGGAAATAAGCATTTGGCTGCAGTCCAAATACAGAGTTCTTCCTGTTCTAAGAGTAGAGATGGTACATCCCACCTTTCCAGTACACCTTCAAATCTAGGTTGAAACGTGCCATCATCTTGATATCCACATTACTTCCATGGAAAACTGGTCTCGAACCTACTTGGGTTACTACACAAATCCTTGGTCATCTCCTCTAGGTCTATAGGGTGTCGGGACTTTTGGGGTTATCCCTCTTCCCTTATGCATCCAGAGAGTGCCCTACTCATCTGCCCTTTGGGTCCCATGAGTTCATGAAGGTGATCAATCTCCTAACCCATGGCCCTCAGACAATGATAGATGTTACCTCTCGACCCTATGGTCATGTGCAACTAGGGAATTAGGCAACTCCTTCTTCCATCGGTCTTATCCCTACCTAACCCTAGGATAGACTTAGGATTCCATCATAGTACATGTTCAACTTAGAACCTTACCCAATCCTTCCTCATCTCTCTCTGCATTCCTGATTGACTTTCATCCCTTCATAGGGGTCATGGCAACCTGCCTACCTTGGTCAGGCCCCATACCGGTTACCTCCATGGTAACACATTCACATGCACTTAGAGATGGCTATCTATGGGTCTATAGGTTCATTCTCATGCCATGTACTCTTCACTTAGCTTCTCAAGATCCTATGAAACCTCCTTAGGTTACCTCAAAACCAATCAAACTGGTAAACTCCCTACCAAAGGGTCCCTCTCCCAGGATGGGAGGAAACTACACCTTGATAACAAAGGTCACAAGCGTCCGTAGGGTTTACATTCACATGAGCATGCTTAATCCAGCAACTACTAAGGCACAAGCATACCTACTAAACCATGCTAGGTCACACTTGTTCTCATACTCCATATTAGACTGACTTAGTTGTGAGGGGTTCATCAAACATACCCTTAACTTAAGGGGTTTCCTTTACCTCTACACATGAGGAGTTCCATGCTCGAAACTATAGGGACTCAAATCTCATCATGAGCATTGGGTACACTGCTTCCCCTCTTAGGCCTAGGAACCCTAGGTTCACCTTCGGGTGTCCAACTGCATGCTCAATCTCTTAACCATAAATCAAGCATGTCCAGGATATGCCATGTACTGCCATGATCCTTCTACTTGAGCAACACTTCTGAGTTGAGTCCTCTTCCAAGACAACCAACTAGGTATAAGGCCTCACATCCTGCTACTAAACCTCTCCAAGTCTAAGAAACTCTTCTCCCTATCAAGAGGTAAATGCCTATACCATAGGCACAGAGGTACCAGTAGACTCATCCTTTCTCTAGGGTTTGGTTCCTCTCATGGCAACCAAGACATCATAAGCCTCCAAGGGTCAAGCATACGGAAACCACTACCATCCACTTAGGTCACATCATCCTCAACTCTCCACTGTTCCTCAAACCTCGGAGTTTTAGGCTTCCAACCTCCCTGCTCGGGGTCCTACTCAAGATTATCCTTATCTCATAAGCCATCGATCATATCCTTCTAGCCTTAGTTTTAACCTACTATTCACATTACTGATGTACCCAGGGTGCAAGCTATATCCTACTTGCAACAGCCCATATGGTTTATATAGGTTCTTCTCTAACCTCATCCAGGAAGGAGCTATCCTTTGCTCAAACATGCACGATCCTTCCCAGGGTTGGGTTGCCAAAGGTGCTAGGCCATCTAACCTCTCATGGCCCATATGACATCCAAGGCATGTCTATACAAACATCTGGTCTACCAAGGCAACTAACTCTTCACGTCATCTCTAACCTTCACTTAGGGTTAGGGTTATCATCATCCTCGTAGGATGTGCCAGGTCTCTACTTGTAATGGAGCTCTCTATCTCCAAGACTAACTCTCTTTATTTATCCTCCTGACCAGAAGATCTAGCCTCAGGTCTCTTCTGAGGGCATGACAACTTATGTCATACGACCTAAGCATGTATCTATCCCTTTACGCTTACTCTATTAAGCTTATGTCCATGACATCTTATTTACATGCTTTTTATTAATTCTGGGGAGGATCCCTTAATCCTTATCAACCTTATCCATACCTCAAGAGGGCAAGAAGAAGAGAGGAAACCCTAATCCTTAAGGTCCTTAATAGAATTTGATTTGAGAAGGGATGAACAATATGAGAGAGTCCTAAAGGTATCTTATTTCGAATCATACCCTAAGACTTTAGCCAGGCAGTCACATGGATCCGGGAGTCCTCGTATTCCGACTAGCGGTGCGGAGGAAAATATTGCCAGCCCCTGGTCGTGATCCTTTTCTAGACACCTCTGTCTTTCAGATAATCCTTTAGTAACTCTCTTTGGTTCTACAGAATTTGTAAAATTTAATAATTATTAAAGATTAATTGAGGAACCTATGCTCTGATACCAATTGTAATGAACCCGCCTCCCGGTAACCCCCAATTAAGGGAGACCTGAAGGTCAGAGCCATTATTCAATTAACATGATCAAAGGTTTGACAAATAATCAATAATAATTATGAAATTCTACTACTAAACTGAAAACTGGTATAAAATAAAAACTTTACTTACCTTTTAAAAATTGGGATTTCTATACTTCTATCCATGAAGATACTAATCTAACTAATCCTCCTGTGTATGTTATTTCTCATTTAATTCCACATATGCCACTTTACTGTTTGTTCTTTTCATATGCACCTAAAACGCCGACAAACAAAACGTCGATCAGCAAGAAGCTGGTATGTGGGGGAAACAATAAACGTGCAACTATGTTAACAATATAGTCAACCAAATATCATTTAACATTTAAAATTACATTTTAAACAATACTACTCAATCCTTGCCTATACCCTATCTCTGTACCGTCCCTGCAGTGGACATGGATACTACCTCTCTCATATGGTAGATCCTTACCCCCATGGCCCTACCACACAGGTAGCCAATTCCTAGGGTTATGGAGTCGCATGGCCCTACCCAAAGGTAGCCCAATCCCTGAATCATGATGACTTGATGTTCCTACCCCATTGGTAGCCATTTACTAAGTCATTCAATGACCTGATGGACCTACCCCATTGGTAGCCATTTACTAGGTCAATCTATGAAGCTATAGAGGGGACTAGGGTCTGAGCTAGTAGGCACATATCTTAGGTGATAGTCATATTCACATTATAATTTGCAAGAATTAAATGCATCCAACAGTTTAATTCAAGTCATCGATAAAACCTCAAAAATCCTCGAGAATCTAATTTGGGATATTCATAGGCGTAACCACATACTTGATTTGGAAGTCTCAAGGATCGTAAGTAGAATATCCAATTAATCAAACAGCCAACCAAGCCAGGCAACTAATCACCCCAATCAAACAGGCACAACAAGAAACCTGAAAGCATGTGCAATCTAATTACTCATACGTTCATCATGCACTTACTTTATTGAATTGGAATTCCCTCCTAGGGTGTACCTAAGTTGAATTAGGGTTATCCTTAATGTTCTTTATATTCATTCCTTAACCATTACCTTTTAGGTCAACTAAACCCTAAAACACTATTTCCATGTTCCAAAACCCTAATTACTTAATCATTCATATCTAAGCCTCTTTATTACCAATATGGCTTATGATTAGTTCTAACTTCATCTTGTACAAAAGATTTCAAAACCTGGCGTATTAAAGTCATAAACACCTAGATTAGGGTTTCTAGGTTTTCAAGTATATCTTCGCTCACATGAGACTTTAAAACATCCTTTTTACATATTAAAACGTTATCTCTTTAAGTTATCTATTCCGAACTTCAGATCAATATATTCATGTTTAAGATATTCATATTTCTCAAAATAAAAGTCATTAAAGCCATATTACTCCACATTAGGGCTTTTAGGCCCATTAAAGCCTATGTACATGAAACTCCAAATTAAAATAATTACGCATAAAGATCATCCTTTTCGATCTTAAAGTGTCTTTTTATAATCAACAGGTTAATATCAACATTAAACATCCATTTAACCTTTCCCAAGTCATTAATCACAAAAGATTTGGGTTTTGTATTAATTAAACCATTAAAGATAGAATCCTTACACACTTTTTGAATTACAATCAGAATCAGGCTTCAATTATAATTTTAATAGATTCTTCACGTTTTTCTGATCAACTTTCATGTATAACTTGTAATTATCGGATATTTCTACATTTAGTTATGTTTTTTGTAAGAAAAATACCTTTAGGCCAATCGATGGCTGCCAGGTCGACCCCAAATCGTTTTTCTTTTCTTTTCTACTAGCAAGGCGCCTAAACGGGCTGGTTGTACATTTTTACCCCTGCGTCCCTTTCTTGAAGTCATCTGGGCCTAGGGGCAAGGAGGTAATTTTCCCTCCTTTCATCTTCAACCTCGCGCCCTGCTTGCGAGCTAGGAGCAACCCGCGGTCAACCAGGGAGTTGACTCCGCGCGTTTCTCCACCTGAGTGCAAGCCAACCCCACCATTGCCTTCGTCTCAGTATCCCGAACTCAAAGCGCCCTTCCGTCACTCCATTGCTCAACATGATCATTGGGATGGCACAACCTTTCTCTGGCGAGAAGCTACTGCCAGTAGAGATGAAGATCACGGTCAAGGGCCCAATTGGTGGTGCTGCCGAGTTTGCCGACTCTGAGCAGATGCCTCAAGATGTTTTGGGCTCCCCCATATGGCGTGTAAGACCCCTATTTATATAGGGCAGGCCAACGAAGATTTCCCAATAGAATTTGGGCATATCGCTTGGCGTCCGCGAAACCTACCAAAACTTAGGTCTCCTAGGTTCGGATTCTCCTCCAGAATCTACTGGACTACTTCCTATAATGTTTCGTCCAATATCTTGCAAGATTTTGGTTTTGGAAAATCCACCCTCTCGGCCTCCTATTTCCTTATCCAACTGAGGAAGGTGATGATACAGCCTCTGTTGGATCCGAATCCAACGGCTGTGATGTCACGCATTATAGATCAGAAAGGAAATTAAAATCGTGACAAAATACTTTCCTCTACACTTTATGAATTTTTGTAAAATCCATATCTCCCAAACCGAGTGTCTAAATAATCCCAAATTTTGAGGGAAACTTAATAATGATTTAATATACCTCTCTGCCAAAATTGGACTCATTATCTCAAAGAAAACTTGCCTTTTCTTTAGGTGCAAGATATTACTCAAATATGTATATTTCTTACCTATTTTCTCTTTCTTATTTTCTTATTTTCAATTATTTATATTCCTTGTAATCCAAGAAAGTAAATGAGGTTCGAAATATTTCTCCTTAAGACCAAACCCTCACTTCTCTCTTTATTTCTTGCATTATATTTGTATTTCTTTATTAAAATATCTCTTTTTGAGGATTTCTTTTTATCTTTCTTTTTGTTTTCCTCATTGGCATTCCATTTAACATTAAGAATCCTTGGGATACGAAATTACACCAAGTATAACTCCATTATACCTCTTTTCACTTATTTTCGACCTTTCAACATTGTTTTCAATTTATTTCTTAATAAAGAAATACTTAATTAATCTTTTCTTTTCTTATTACTTTATCTTTGCAATTTTGGACTCCTTGGAACCCAAGGAACCCATGTGGCACGAAATCCACCTTTGGATTAATTTCTTTTGCCTTCTAGAGGTTTCCACACTTTTCTTTTCTCAAAAACTCAATTATTCATTTATTAATTGGATTTCCTTATTATTGGGCCCAATAGCCAATAAAGCCCACAACACAATCATCAAGACTATTGTAAACGAAATCCATTTATTCGAACCAAATTATATCATTATTTGTTCAACTATATTTTATGTGAGAAATTACATTTCTCACCCAAATGAATCCAAAATTGGGGTTGTAACAGTTCCAGTCATGTCATACAAGTTATATCAAGCTTTGAATGATATGTCAAAGTATTTCAAATATGGTCAAAAATATGATTAATATTTCTTAAAAAACATTAGGGTTGCCAAAGCAGCAATAGCTATGAGACAAGTTGAACAAGACTGAGATGGGGTTGATTAAATTTCTTTATGGGATCATGATATGTCTTCTAAGTAGGTTGTGTAAATCCTAGAAGGTGAAGATAGTGTTGTTTTTTCACCCCTAACAAGGTTGACTAGAAATGATGTTTCCTTGTATGGAATGACAGGTGCCAGCGTCCACATTTCTTTTGATGCTAAAAAAGAATTGACAAGAGTTCTAGTGTCAGTGTATCAAAAAAAAAAGGATGGATACATTGCCTTTTTTATGCTTAAAGGAATGGTATGGGACACACGGCATGATTGGTAAAAATCTAGCAAGTATGACTTTTGATTAATATTTTGATACAATAGATATAATTTTAGGATGATAGCTAGAATTTAAAGTTGAACATTACTACTAGAGTTGTACAGATGACACAACAAGTTTCTACATTCCATATTGAGAATGGCTTCTTAGGTGGGGAGTTTTGTGCTGACCCAAGATGAGATATGTATCAATGATGTGAAATCACCATGATATGTAAGTAACCATGTGAAGGTAATAGGATGAGGTGCAAAGGAAGTACCCATCTTTTTTTTACGTTGAATTTTGAGGGTGAAATCACTGTTAGGGGTTTATAGTTGTAAGGCCCCTAAACTTGCTTAATGAGTTGAATAAGCTTAATTACCATAATAGATTGCTTATAACCATAATATAACCTTGTTATATGCTTTGAAATCATAATACAAGCTTACGTTTCAAATTTGGTCCAATTTGGACACTGGTTAAGCAAGTTATGCAATTTTATGCACATTTTAGACTTTTCTGCAATTTACCCAATTGAGAGGTTTACTTTGAAATTTATCACTTGAATTATTTTCCTTGGATATTCTATCATCATTATTGAGCTTGTTGAGACATGGGGCACCTATTTAAACCTTGGTTTGAAGGTGTTTTCTCCAAGGGTATTTTAGGGTTTACCCCTTCATGGATGAGCTACCTTTAGTAGCTATCAACTAATGATTTATTTGATTGACTGGGAAATTCAACAAAGGAAAGCTAAGCAGGTCTATACATATGGTGGGGGAGATTATTGTATGTGTGCTTATATATTCTTAATAAATTAAGGCCATGGACACTTGGATAGATACTAGAACTTCAACTTTTTCTTTTTCTTTATCTTAAAGTTTCATATACTTATCCCCAAGCACCAAAACGAGCCATTTTCTGTCCACCACTTCCCTCCTTCTCCAAACCTCTTTATCCCTCTATGATTCTATGAGTTTTCCTATCCAAGGAAGAAGAAAGTGGGGACCTTCTTGGAAAAAGGATCTAGGGTTGCAATTGACTTCCTTTTAGGGTTTAAAAAGCTTTCTTCTAGTGATCTTAACCTAAAAGAATAAGAATCCACTTATTTCCTCCATTTATTTCTTTTTTATCCTTCCTCCTACCTTTATCCAGGTCATAACCTTGTTGTTTTATGGCATAAATTGCTCTAAAGCTCTAAAACCCTACCTTTCTTGCTCCTTATGCTTAGGGTTTGCTCATTTGATGAAGAAATGTGCTAGATGGACGAGTTCACAGGTTATGATTAGATTTTATACCCTACCTGCTCATGTTTTCTTATGTGTGGGAGTTTATCTTCTCATTAGAGACAAGTTTTATAACTTGCTCCACGTTTATTGCTTACCATAAGCTTGCTAGCCCATATTCTTGCTTGAAAATGATGATTCATGGCACTAAAAAGGTATGCTTGACTTGGATTTTGATTTTTATAATGTTCCCTATTATGATTTCAATTCTAGATGAACCTATGATCATATGTACGTTATTACTAATGTATAATATGACTTGTATCAGGTTGGTTTGACAACCTATGGTGCTAAGCACCTATCAACCAATGGTCAATTTTAGGGTTTAAAGTTGATTTCTTCTATAAACCCATGACCCGATGATGGTACCATTGCAACAACCCTATGGTGTTGTCTTCATGACAATTGATGGTAGAGATCAAAGGTGTCAGATGATGGTGACAACCTATGGTCACCCACTTAGGTCAGGTTTTAGATCAATTAGAAGTTTAATGATCAACCATTAAGTACCCTACTGATGTTATCAATCAATGATGACATTAGCTTAATATTTGATGCTAATTAATGAATATAGTGTTGATCTAACAACCTATGGTGATTTAATGATCACTAATGATGGTGGATCAGGTCTCTAAAACCTATGTTGAGTTAAGCATTGTAGTTGTAGCATCAACTAAGCCTTAGACCAATGGTTTCTTGGGTCGCTTGATGCAATGGTCGGACCTATACTGTACTTGATGGTTTTAACATATGAACTTGACCCAATGGTCAAGATCTACTATTTATTCCTCCAAAAAAGTAGAATGATGGCTAATGTAATATGTTGGTCCTAATAATGTGATTTAGATGGTTTCCTTTATATTATCAACTTAAGGAGCTTACTTGTTGACAATGGATGGCTTGTTTTAAATGAACAGTCGATTGTGGGTTTTACCCTACTCTCAATGGAACTTTTTATGTTGTTAAGCAAGGTATGTCTAGGGTTAAATGGTGACTCTTTCTAGAGAACAAATCAAGGACTTCATAAGTGGTTTATCTAAGGTATTTACTTATGTAAACAACCAATGGTCTTACCTTTTAAACATCCAATGGTTATGGGTGACATTGTGGTATGGTGATATGGGTTGAATGATGATGGAACAAATGGAGGGTTACCCTTAACAAGGTAGTCTTACATATTCATTCATATTAATAGAATGGATGATAACCATATTGTGTGGATATGTAACCCTAATGCGATTTAGCTTGTTATACCTAGCTTTAATATAACTAAATGATGGTAATTGGGTATGAATAGTCCTTGAATGACTAATGCAATCATGGGGTACTCTCTTATTTTTGTTGAAACCCTAGTATGCTATAACCCGATGGTTGAATCTTGATTTTGTGTGGGTTCATACTTGAGAATAGTATGGAATGTGATGGTGATGCTTCACCTTATGCATCCATGATCCAATGGGGATGTCATGAGTTAGGGTTTGGGTGTAAGTGTTGATTAGTAACATTAATATAATTTATCATGTTGAACCTAACTCAAATGCAAATAGATAAAGATGAGTATTCATGTTTAACATTCTTATATTATGGAATGATGGTGGAATAACCTCCTTAATATGATCATAACCTTAATATGTTAATTGGTGGTTATCATAGCCGCATGGTTGATACTTTCTTATGCTAAGCATGTGCATTATGAATATGATGAAGGTTAATCATATATAGATTCCTTGCATGTTGATGTAATAAAGGCATGTTCTTAATGTTAATATACCCTGCTATGATTGTTTATGAATATCTCCTAGCTCATTAATGCAATATTGTGTTGATCCAGTGTATTATATGTAAGTGATGTTGTTGAGCCTTATTATAAGGCATGGAAAGATATTGATGATCTTGCAGGGAATAATATGATGGTCTTAATGACCTTTGGGCATGATTGAGCCATGAATGAGGTGTGATCATCTTGTGTTGATAAGGGTTGATACCTTGTGATATTGTGAAAATGATTTATATCTTGTGATAGTATGATGACTAGTGTGGTCTCATGAATGGCAAGTGAATAGTACCATGTGGTGATGAGATGAGAAATTATGTTTCACACGTTTTATATCTTTTTAAAGTTGTGATATTTATATGCTTTCTAGAAGTGAATTAGGGTTTGTATGTCCACTTGTTTGATGCAGCCTTAATTCACCCAATTGGCATAACTGATCAAGTGCAACTCTAATCATGTAGTGCCCTGTACCGTAGAACCATCTTCAGTGTCAGAACTTGCTAGATGGTGAAACGAGTATTCCTAAGGGAAACTCAGAGCACATACTGTTGAGTATGTGGGGGTGGTAGGTTGAGGATATATCCTTATCATCCACAATGCAGATTGTATAGGTTGGCTATGGTCATGCCTCATACATCTGATGTGATTGAGAATGGCTATGGTCGTGTCGCGGTGATTATAACATGATGTGATTAGAGGACAACTACGGTTGTACCTCAGTGATTGGGTTTGAATACCCTAGATGCTAGCATTGTAACATGTACCAAGGTGGGCTAGTTAAATGACTATATGTCATTGTGGTGGCAACTTTGACTGATATGTCACTGCCTTTTTACTAGTACTGACAAAGGGGAAGAGATCTTAAGATACTGGCACTCCTAGATCTTGTACGGAACCAAATAGCCCTTCATCGGGGTCGGTTGGACTTTGAATGGTACGATTCAAATTCCCCAGAGTTTAATAAAAGATGTAATACATCCATGTAGCATATTTGTTTAGGGTTATACACAATGTTTCACATTGGATGATAATCCTAGTTTGTTATCTTTACATAAAGATGATGCTTAGTGCAATTAAGAGATAGTAGATATACTTATGTTGTGGATATGCTTAAGATTATAGATGTGTACATACAGTATCCATGCGTATGTTGATAACTATACTACTACTACTACTGATTATAATCATGATGCTAGATATCTCATGTTGTTAGTTATGTTTAGCATGCTAGCCATGCCTTTGTTACTAGAGATGCATATACTGCTAATCATGCTTATGCAGATAGTTGTGCTTATGTTGTTAGCTCTTCTTATGATGTTAATATGTTCGACCTATTAGACATGATAATGTTGTTATCTATGCTTATGTGTCTAGACTTATTCTTAATGATAGAGATTCTATGTTACTAGACTTGCTCATGATGCTAGATATGCATATGCTACTGAATTGCTTATACTGTCAACAAGATAAAGGGTGATAGTCTAGCTAATGATGACAATTATTATCTGCTCCTTTATGTCATATGTCAATCATCCCTGCTATTGAGCCTATTTATTATATCTAATTAAACTATTTAACTTTTATAATTACTTAAAAATGTTGTAATCAATAAACGTTGTTGGAGGTTATATCCCTTGCTGGGACATGGCTCTCACCCTTATGGTTTGCTACATTTTTTTAGGTAATTAGAAGTGATGAAAAAAAACTTGTGGTAGCAAAGAGGAGCTATAGTAATGAGTCTTTGAGAAAGTTGATTAGATGTCTAGTGTGTCCTAGAGTCATCCATGTACTCTCAAGTCCGGGCAGGAAAAATTTGTATATGGTGTTTCAAACAAATCAGATTTTTGTTAGTATATTCATGCTTATTTGTGTGGCATATACAAATATTGTTCTCCTGTGTATATATGTTGTGGCTAAGACGATAGAACAATCTATATCACATTCTTGGCATAGTATGGATAAAAGAAAGATGTTGGGCTCTTATGTAAATATTTTTGAGCAGGTGCTGACGTTGAAATTGGTTTTAATTTACCCATATTTTTGGGTATGTGATTAATTAGTGATCGATTGTGCTTTATGTTTTGAGTAATCTCATTTAGTGTAACGGGTTCTCAACATTTATTGTTAGAGACTACCCAACAAATTGATAATGCTCTATCTGACATACTTGGCATAGATGAATGTGATGATAATCCTTACTAGGAATTTGAAATGGTACCATCTTCTATTTTTTATATGAAAGATAAATATAATTAATGTTGAATATCTTTCTTATTCATTGACGTTGTGATGAATACCATGGATATCGTATTTCTTTCCATTACATTTTCACATGAAACCATAAAGTATATGATGAACCATGAATACCTAATTAGAAGTAAAAGGAATAAGATAACACAACAATGAGGGAATGGTGACAAGAAGATGAAGTGATATACTATGATGAATAGATGTATAATATACCTAAAACACCTTATATAAGATACATTAATTTTTAGTTGAACTCATACATTTGATAAACATATATTAGATACACATACATAAGATATTATAACTAAAGGAGTGATTCTAGGGATGGAAATAATGGTAGAAATCAGTGAACATTGAGCATGAGAAATGTGAGATAATGTGTTAATTATGGAACCCTAAAAGAGGATGTGGTTCAATAAGATGATGTGGAATATTTATGGGTGTTGATGACAGACAAGTGTTGTTGGGAGAGAGTAGTAGAGATCTGGACTGACTCTCTATCCCAAAAGGAACTGAGTTAGGTCTAATCTTCACACCATCCTAGTAGGATGTCATAAATCCATTATATCCCCTTGAAGTATTTGGGCCTTGTCCATTAATTGTGTGAGATCTTGGGTATGTCAGACCATGGTTCTATCCCAATAGGTGTAAATGTGGTGACACAATTGGAAGAGATGGTATTGAATGAGATGTGAATTGAAAAAAGATATTATATAAAAAGGACACATAAAAGATGTGTATTAAATAAGATAAACAAGAGTAAGTATGTTTGATGAATACTTTGGATGTTTATTATTGTTTCTATATTTAATCATCTTCTTGTGATGTCATATTTATACTTGATCAATTATTTCATGTGTAGATACTAAATAAACATATCCATTGACTTTGCTTATATCTTGAGTAAAAAGTATCTAAATTTTAAGAAAAATGGCTTGGATAAAGTTTTAGGTTGAAAATATGTACATTAGTGAAGAGTTAGGAAAATGAGTCTACTTCATGAACAATTTCCATACAATTGAATTTCTATTATTATAAACATGAACCGAAGTGATGTATTGGTCCTATTTTTATAATTGAGACAATCAATCAAATTCCAAGAGATTCCATATTTATTTTATAATCAAATGCAAGAGAGAATATTTGGAATATTGAGGATGATTAAGTATTCCTAGATTTGATATATCTCAAAATATAGAGGTACAATTGATACTTGAATTCTTCTCATATAATAAGAGGTTAGACTTTATTACAAAATTTGGAAAATAAAGGATCATCCTACAATTTATTAAAGAATATCAAAGTTTAAACAACATTAATTTATTTGCTGATTTCTTATGTCCAAATCAAGAATCTAAGGCAATAGTAATCATCTACATGTTAATATGAGCCTACGGTAAAATTTTGGGATCAATTGGAGATTATTAATTTAGTCAAACTAATTTAGCAAGATAATGCCTAAATGACATTGAAAAATAATTAGGAATATTTTTTCATAACAGGTAAGAGATGGGATCATTTCCTAGCCATCTGATCCTAACAGGGTTGAACTCATGAGATCCCATTCGTCTGGGGGTCTCAACCTCCGGACTCCCCACAAGATGTAACAAATTTCTTCTACCATGATTCCCTCGATCTTCAAAGATATCCTCACAAACTGAGAGTTCCATGTGCTTTAGGATACTCCTCCAAACCTATATATACCCAATTGTAGACTTATATACCCTCATCACTAAATGCTCAAACTTCCATACTTGCTTTTCCCCAACATAAGTCATAGATAAGGAACTTGGCCATCTCAGTTACCAAGGATGATCCCTGAATCTTTGTAGGACTCAACTAGGTGGTCCTGCAACATCAATTGCAGACATAGCCCCTCAAGTCATCCATAAGGAGTCAACCTTCAACTGTGATAACGATGATTTAACCTGGCACATCCAGCCACTTCCATCAAATTCACACCTTTATAAGCTTTGTGACACCAATATCTTCCTTCCCTTGGTGTTTTCTAATAACTAGTTGGACCCTTCTGTTGGGTCAACAAACTACAACCACATATCCGAAGAGGGTAATGGTGGTTGGACCATTTCATTAGCATCTGCACCTGGATTTCAATTTGTTTGTCTTTGGAAGATGATTTCAAAGGCAATGTTGCCTTAATTATTGAGTTTCTTCACTGATGCTTTGTTTTTATGGTTCAAGATATGCTGCTCTATTTTCTGACCATGGCAAGGTTGCACCAATTTGTGCATGATCCATCATCCTTGTACTTTGGTTAATCATGGCAGAAACATTTGAGGTCTCTCTTTTATCCAAGACATATGCATGACAAGTGTTGGATCAAAGGCCATTGCTCCAAGAAGCGCAGGTCGAGCCATGTGTCATCGGAGAAGATGCCTGGGTGGAAAAAGACTTGCATGCTTGTATGATCTTGATGATTTTGTCACATGTACTATGGTAGTTTAGCATTTTTGTTCATGACTTTGATATTTTCCGTTAGACATTATAATCGCCAATTTTACTATATTTCCACATCACAACTATGATCAAGAATTAGAGCCATGGGCATATACATAATTTTGTATTTGTTTTATCTGATCCATGAATAGAATAAATTGATCTGTGTTGTTACTGGTTGGCTAATACTGTAAAATTCGTATCTTTCTATGTGTATATCCTATGGGGTCGAGTTATACATAAATTTTGATCGATTATTTTGAGATCTACCCAATGTGCTATGTCACAAATCATGATTTGATTTTGTTTTCATGAAATTTTAGAGATGGCATAATTAGGTTTCGAATCCTATTTAGATTATGTTGGGTTATAATTACATGTATCGAAGGACTAACATCAAGAGATCTTAAAAGTTTATTCCTACTAACCTAGGCAAGTGGTCCACACCCATGAGTACTCATACTTATTAATCTCAGTATATTTATATGTTTCTCAGATAAGACATTATGATTTATGTGTTCTAATGGTATAAGATTTTAAGTAAGACATGCAACTAAAGTTTTCATACCTTCAAGATTGTGTTCCCACATATACCTAATATCTCAAGTAGAGATATGTTCTTAAGATTTCTTAGAATGGATGGGATTCATGAACCATGTTCATGATAATAACTAAAGAATCATGTTGCCATAATATTTATGAGTAATTATTCACATTATGAATAGAACTACAAGATAAGATATGCAATTAAAATACTCATATCTACTTGATAATATG
Source organism: Alisma plantago-aquatica (assembly GCA_963693085.1). Taxonomy (NCBI): domain Eukaryota; kingdom Viridiplantae; phylum Streptophyta; class Magnoliopsida; order Alismatales; family Alismataceae; genus Alisma; species Alisma plantago-aquatica. The sequence continues at coordinate 587,943,349 of OY856413.1, read as the reverse complement.
GGATAATGTTATATTTAAGATTTCAAGTAGAAATATGCTATTAAGATTTCTTTAAAGATTTAAAACTGAGAATCAAGAAGTTATTTAGATTTCTTAGAATGATTAAGATCTAAGAGTAAATTACAAAATAAGAATATAAGTTTTGATCATACTAAGATATGATCAAGTTGTCAAGATAAAGATTATATTAAGACCAGAATGTATTGAGAATTGGGTTCATGATAATATTATAAGATTAGGATATACTTAGTCATGATTAAGTTCCAAGATAAGATTTTATTAAGATCATGATTTGCGTCATGATAAAAATATGAGAACAAAATGCTTTGACATTTATGCTAAGATCATATTCCATAAGATGAAATATTATCATGGAGTTATACCCATACACCATAGTGCATGTCAACTCAAGAAAGACATGAACCATGTCCTTTGATCATGTGGCCCAAGAACCCTAGTGTAGGCCAATATAAGAGAGACATGACCCATGCCCCACGTGCAAGTCATGAGGATCGGGCACCAAAGTGCATGTCAATTCAGTTATCTGACCCAGGCACCAGAGTGCAGGTCATGAGACCCAGGTACTAGAGTATAGGTCTCCAGAGTGAGATAAGAAAAAATACAAGAAGTAAGTTATAGAAAGAAGTGATACTTATGTTTCAGATTTACTACTTATTTTAATGTTAGTTCCATGTATATCATGTTTAAGAACATTTTGTAGTACATTATTACTTCTGTAATGCTTATGTTAGAATACTCATGCCACTTACTCTAACAACTATTTTTCTAATGCATGTCTATAGATGAGATGTCTGCTGGTGAGGAGAAGGAGCAAAATTAACACCCAAAGACTTGGAGTACAAGGATAGAGCAAGGATTAGATCTGGTGGGGTGCCAACTATTTGATGATCCTCAGATTTATAGATACATCTATATGTTTCTATTATTAGAATTTTAGAGTAGAAATTCATATGTTAAATGAGTTTTCCATGTGATGGAATTTATGTTCCCTTTTCTAAGGACAATATTGAGTATATTTATCTTTAAAGTTTGTGCGGACTGATTATATTGTTGTTATGAATGCTAGTTTTACGTAATGCCCCCTTAAGTGCACAATTTATGGATAAATCAGTGTTGCTTCTACTATGCGTATGTGAGTGCTTACGGAGGGTGTTACACACTAAGGCCAAAACACCTCATAAAATATATTGTTAATATTTTTAGGTATTAGAGTTGTGTAGTGGATGCATGGTGCAAGGTGGTAATTGAACAATATATATTTATATTGTTTAGTTAGAGTAATAGAAGAATCATGCCTTCGCATGAGATTGACCAAGTTTTATCATGTATTCTTTCTTATATATTGTAGTTACAAAAGTTGTATATGCATGAGTATTATAATATTATAATGAAAGATCTAAATTTTACATTTGTGGTGTAGTTTATGCAAACTGACCAATATGGTATCCTAAAATACAATAAAGGAACTTGTTTATGAAATGTGTGTGATTATTATAAAGGAAAGTTTCTACTCTGTTAAACTTATTCATTAGAGAGAGAAAATGCATATATGCTTTGGAGAATGGACCTATTTTTCTATACAATGTCTTATTATAAGAGTTTCACATGGGTATGTAATTTTTTGGATTTGTATTGTGCTTTATCAGAGAACATTCACATATTTACTTTTAACCTTGGCAATTGGCTAAGGTGCTTTAATTTTGGGTGGTAGGTTCTACAACTATGGTTATGAAAAATGGTTATGGTGGGGATGTGAACCAAATGCTCATGGGAGTGTAATCATGGTGGTGGTGAAATGGATTAATATGTTAGGAAATTTAGGTGAAGAGAGGGTGACTATGGTAGTTGGAAAAAGTCATGGTAACCTTTCATGGCCACTACTATGGTATTCTGAATGGTCATAGGGTGAAGGACCTTCCAATATTGATTTCAATAATGTTGTTGTTGGAAACGACACGAAAGTGGGTAGATCTGACTATCATTTTGTCTCATGATGTCACGCACGTGGCTTCTACCCACAACAATGGTGACTTAGGTCTACACCATGGTAAATTCTGTGATTATGGACATTAATCACAGCACCACGGTGACGTCAAATGGCTATGGTGAATTTTGCAGGTCTTCACTTCAACAATTAATTCCTCGACTTAATATCTTTAACTCTAACCTCCTAGACTTGACTTTGTTTAATCATTGAAGATGAATTATATCCTCTATAACCTCTACAAAACATTAAAGAAGTCTTTCATATGAACTATACATCATTGCTGGTATTTAATGTTGGAATATATGCCCATAGAGCCATCCTGAGCGATTGCATGGAGTCGGATATTAATTAATCAATTAATATGATTATTTGGTTAATTAATTAATTTCATAATATTCTAATTAATCCATGAGTGTTTTAATTAACACAATCTTTCTGTTTATTGATGGGTTTAGGAAACCCTACTTCCTTTCGTCTCCTATATAAAGGGGTTTGACGACCGATATCTATATGAGATATTGAGAGAGGCTTTTTAGTTTACACTCATGTACATAAACCCTATTTGTCACCGTCCTCAGGAGAGAAAGGAGAGCACCGCGATGCTAGCACGTCACCACACAGAGGCTACTCCTTCCCGCCGGCTTAGGAAGCATGACGTGGAGTTCCAGTCCATCCGCGTGGATGAAGTAGAGATGTAGACGCTGAGACGCCTGCGTTCAGAGGACGTCAACGAGCATCTATATGTGCTACGAGTGGCATACATCACCACACAAAAGGAGTGTCATCGGATCTTCCCATGACACACTCAGTGAATGAGATAGAAGTACCGTTTGTGTAGGCCAGCATCGTTGCACACCATCATGCAGCGGAACATCGCCGGACTTGCTCTACGATAAGGTATATCCTGCGAACACTCTTTCTGAATATGCAGTTGTCGATGAGATTCTGTTTCAAGTTATGTGGAAATTTATTTTTGTTGCTTCTGCCACACATGTTTCCTCCACAAAACCCAACATTTAATTCCCATCAAATTCATAAAAAATAAACCCATAAGCATAGTCTACAATAAGTAAGGTTTTTTAGAAACATGTAGTATGATATCTCTTACTTATATATTTTAGCAAAAGAAATATGATTAGGGAAACAAAATTGGGCTCCATCAGTTTCTTAGATCTCTAGAGTTTATATTCTGACTCCAAACCATGAAAGGTGATTAGGGTTTTAGGAGAAACCTTGCTTTGTTGAAACTATAATTGGAGCTTGAATTGAGTAGTTTTGTGAGGAATAGCTGGCCACTTGTATGGGTTTTGGTGGATGCCACCCATATTCCATCAAACCCCTCAACTTTATCATCTAATCTACTTCTTTCTCTCTTTTTTGCCAATCCTAGCATCACCTAACTAGAGTTTTTTGTTGGGAACTATAGAGGAGACATGAAGAGGAAATTTGTTGACACTTGATTCGTTCTAGTTTCTTGAAGTATGCCATGATTTATATATCATAATTGAGTGGGTTTATCCATACTATAAGGAAATCCAAACATGGAATTTTCTACTTATTTGACCAAATTTATATCATATTTGACATAACATAGGTACATATTTAGTTGAAATATTAGTAAAGCTACAAATTTAATATCAATATTCTAACATCAACAACCATATAGTATTGTCATAGAACTATTTGTTACCCTCATCCAACCCTCACTGACGACAAAGTCGGTGGCAGTAGGGTTTGGGCATCCATGCATCCTTAGAATGGCACATAATTTCACACAAACAATATGTATGAGAAGGCAAAAATAAAACTAAATAGATAAAAAGATACATCAAGGAGAAAAAAGACATGTACCCATTTATATTTTAAAGATGTCCCATTGGTATTTCATTTTAGAACTTAGAGTCTTGATTGCAGTGGATCTTCAGTTGGCAAGTAAAAATTTGATAAAAAAATATATTAATGCTAAAGTACTAAGTATGCTAGAAAGGGCATGTACCCACAATTTCATAGTACATAAAAGTTGGTTGGATAGAAATATTATATTAAGCAAGAAGTAGAAGCAAGGTGAGAACACTTTAAACAACATTCTTTTATACAAATAAATCTTTATGTTTCTTTATCCATTATATCAACATTAGGCCCTTTGACCACTTCCTAAAGTAGGATCCGCTAGGGGCATTTGAGGCTCAAGGCCTATATGTAATCCTATTTCTATGTGAGGAACCTCAAGACCAAAGTCAACAAGCTAAACCTATTTCAATCATGCCTTGTACCCTTATCTCGAGAATTCAGGTACGCACACAACAACTATATAGTAGATTTCTAGGTTAAGTTCAAGGTTTATCAACATTGTATAGTCAAACATGAAAGTAGTATTCATAGGAACAATAGCCCAATCAAGTAATTTAGTAGCCAAACATTCATAAGATCATACATACAACCAAGACAATATCATAGTAGGCTCAAGAGATTAAGTGTAGCTTATGAGTAGCTAGCAAGTCATAATCCATGAGTAAGATTTTAGAGAAGGCCCAACACAAAGGGAGGCTTAAGATGTAAAAATATATAACATGGGGTATTATATGAGTAGGATCTTGATAAGATAATCATCATATGTGTCATGTGGATATTCCCCTAGGCCTAGGTTTCAATTAGTTCATTCTTAGATCAAAGGTTCCAACATGCATGCAAATATTCAACACAATCCAAGTGTCTACATTAAGCCTTAAATTTTGGTGAAACATCAAGATTATGGGTGATGCAAGATAAGTATAATCTCTAATTTATAAATAGGGGAAGCATGAGATGTATATTTTCATCAAGGTTGTATCATGCAATATCATAACTAGTCATAAAGATCAATTTCATGTCATAGTGTCATATTTCCAATCCACAAGATTGTTAAGAGCATAGGATAGATCAAGTTGGTAATTAGTGCTACAAGTATGATAATCAATTGATTTGAAGTCTTAAAATACATGTGTAACATTAGGGCGTGTTCTATCAAGCTTAGAGTCTGTCAATAAATATATGCATTTAGGACATGTTAGGTGTCAAAATTATGTTACATGAAGTCAAAGGTGCATAAAAGTGTCTTAAATGACATTTTGTATCACAAGTCATATTAATGACTGTATTGAAGGTCATCATAAAGGTTTGAACATTGAGGATCCACTTTTACATGAAGATTAAATATCCAATCCTATAAGTACTTAACATCACACTTTAAGACCAAACGATGCATAAAGGTCAATCTTGTATGTCATATGAGCAGCGTCATGGAAAGTGTCATAAGATCTTAGTATATTATGCCACAAAACAACATAAAAATTACTAATTCTGAAGTTAGATGTTCATATGATAGTAAAAAGGACCAAGGATTCCATCTTGATTAGGATACACCATGCATGTACATAAAAGGGGTTACTTTTAGATCAAGGAAGTCATTTATGGTACATACATATGATGCAAGGTATTAATCATGTCAAAATTGAAGCAAAGACATTGTCTTAGAGGTATCATCAAGTTTTGGAACATATAAGATCATGATTAAGCATTAAAGTAGACATTTTTATATAAAATGTATCACAAGAACATGTATTTTAGATAAACATGGGAAGCACGACAAGAAACAAGCAGTGAGACCATTTTTAAAGGAAAGGTCTCATTTTCCGGTCAAAGTAATACATAATATTAATTTTTTTGGATAAAGGGTCTATTATTATGATTTATGCGAGGATTTAGCATTTCACTTAATTTTTGTGAGAGAGAGCAAAGATTTATCTTTTTTCAGAGGGGGGCATGGATCATGGGTTGTAACGACCCCGCCTCCCGGTAACCCCCACTTAAGGGAGACCACGAGGCGGGGTCATTACAATTGATATCAGAGCCATAACCCCTCTAGTAGGTGGGGCCCACATGGGCATGTGGCATGCCAATCTTGAGCCGTGCGGTCTAGGCATGTAGGAAAGGGTTGTCCATGGTAGACGTAGACACCCTTGCGCTGGTATTCCGTGATCGAGAGCTGGGTGTCCATGGGCCATTGTGGGTCTACACTAAAATGGGGTCAGATTATGAGGCCGTATAGTTGAACCTTGACGAGGACATCAAGAGTCTAAGTGGGGGAGATTGTAACGTCCCAAGATTTGAGGCCTCAGATAACATGATCTTAAAAGGAATGATTGGACTACCCATATTACCAAGGTGCACCTCCTTTTCCGGGAGCCCATCACTAATAACTCCATAGTTAAGCGTGCTCAGCTTGGAGTAGTACTGGGATGGGTGACCTGTCGAGAAGTTGATCTTGGCATACACGTGAGTGAGGACAAAGTGTGCAGTTAAGGCTAGTGGTGGTCTGTGGGGACAGTCGTCATTCCTGAAACCCTACTAGAGCCTTGGGCAGTGGGCCTGGGCGTTACATGGGTCCACCATGGACACAAAGTGGTCTAGTGACCCCGGACGCGCCTGCACACTAGAAAAGGAGGGGAGTTGAGAGGAGGACTCCCATGCTATCTGGTCCCTCAAATCCTCAGACCATTGTAGTCCCCTCCACGAATCAACAATATCGAATCATCTTCCCCAAGGTGTATCCCTCCCCACACAACATGGCATCCCGAGGCCTCAACTCACCGAAGCTCGAGATCACTGGCCAGGGAGGGAACAACTCAATTGATAGCCCGTTGGCCAACCTCGGAGTGGCAGGGTGAAGTCGTTGGTGGCCTTAATGAGATAGGGGGTGACAAGGATCAGAAACTCGCAAACATGCTTGCACTGGCACCGCTAGGAGGGGGGGAGAAGACAGGGGAAACTAGGAGTACTACAGGCTACAACTAAGAAAAGGAAAGAGGGAAGAAGAAGAATGACAAGGGTGATGTTAATTGAAGAAAAATAGCAAGGAAATTCGGGGTTGGTGGATGACATCGCAATGACTGTCAAGATGGTGTATGACAATGACATAGAAAGGAAAAAGGGGTGAGAGATTAAGGGTATTGGATCTGGGCACAATCCACATCTGAATGATCTAAGGGCCTAATATTGATTGCATAAGAAAACATGCTAGTGATTGCATGATCAAGAGTAGAATGGATTCCCAAGAAAAAAAGAAAAAGGGGAATGGGGCTTCATGGGCCACGCGTGCGTACCCATGCTTGAGCCCAACATGACCAACTCAAGGCTCAAATAAAAGTCACAAATGTTTTGACTAGAAAAGGAGGGGAGTTGAGAGGACTCCCATGCTATCTGGTCCCTCAAATCCTCAGACCATTGTAGTCCCCTCCACGAATCAACAATATCGACTCATCTACCCCAAGGTGTATCCCCCCCACACAACATGGCATCTCGAGGCCTCAACTCACTGAAGCTCGAGATCACTGGCCAGGGAGGGAACAACTCAATTGATAGCCCGTTGGCCAACCTCGGAGTGGCAGGGTGAAGTCGTTGGTGGCCTCAATGAGATAGAGGGTGACAAGGATCAGAAACTCGCAAACATGCTTGCACTGGTACCGCTAGAAAGGGGGGAGAAGACGGGGGAAACTAGGAGTAATACAGACTACAATTAAGAAAAGGAAAGAGGGAAGAAGAAGAATGACAAGGGTGATGTTAATTGAAGAAAAAGAGAAAGGAAATTCGGGGTTGGTGGATGACATCACAATGGCTGTCAAGATGGTGTATGACAATGACATAGAAAGGAAAAAGGGGTGAGAGATTAAGGGTATTGGATCTGGGCACAATCCACATCTGAATGATCTAAGGGCCTAATATTGATTGCATAAGAAAACATGCTAGTTATTGCATGAGCAAGAGTAGAATGGATTCCCAAGAAAAAAAGAAAAAGGGGAATGGGGCTTCATGGGCCACGCATGCATACCCATGCTTGAGCCCAACATGGCCAACCCAAGGCTCAAATAAAAGTCACAAATGTTTTGACTAGAAAAGAAGGGGAGTTGAGAGGAGGACTCCCATGCTATCTGGTCCCTCAAATCCTCAGACCATTGTAGTCCCCTCCACGAATCAACAATATCGACTCATCTTCCCCAAGGTGTATCCCCCCCCCACAACATGGCATCATGAGGCCTCAACTCACCGAAGCTCGAGATCACTGGCCAGGGAGGGAACAACTCAATTAATAGCCCGTTGGCCAACCTCGGAGTGGCATGGTGAAGTCGTTGGTGGCCTCAATGAGATAGGGGGTGACAAGGATCAGAAACTCGCAAACATGCTTGCACTGGCACCGCTAGAAAGGGGGAAGAAGAGGGGGGAAACTAGGAGTACTACAGACTACAACTAAGAAAAGGAAAGAGGGAAGAAGAAGAATGACAAGGGTGATGTTAATTGAAGAAAAAGAGCAAGGAAATTTGGGGTTGGTGGATGACATCACAATGGCTGTCAAGATGGTGTATGACAATGACATAGAAAGGAAAAAGGGGTGAGAGATTAAGGGTATTGGATCTGGGCACAATCCACATCTGAATGATCTAAGGGCCTAATATTGATTGCATAAGAAAACATGCTAGTGATTGCATGAGCAAGAGTAGAATGGATTCCCAAGAAAAAAAGAAAAAGGGGAATGGGGCTTCATGGGCCACGCGTGCGTACCCATGCTTGGGCCCAACATGGCCAACCCAAGGCTCAAATAAAAGTCACAAATGTTTTGAAATTACGGTTTAGAAGCTCCAAACTTTAAATGGGCATATCTCCATCCCACAACCTTAGAACGGAGAGAAACTAGAGTGAATATAGACACATAGATGTGATAAAAATAGGAAATAAGAGGGTGATGTGAAAATTAGTTTAAGCTAAATCAAGTGTCAGCACGTGTTACATGTACACAAGGTAATTTGATTAGGCATCAAAACATATTTAATCATGACATTAAAGTCAAGAGAGAGGAAGTTATGCAAAGATGAAGTAAATGGCACATACTTGAGGGAGAGAAATATCCAGGTTATCACAATGAATCTTTTTGTTGCTCATGCTGACAACATAATTTATATAAATTATTAATTGTTAAAATGGTAGAATGTGTGTTTCTCCATATTGAATTGAGACAATATATTATTTCTAGAAAAGTATGCTAAAAATCCCCCATTTAACATTGGATTTCAATCCTAACAATTCAAATATTACAAAACCACCTTTATCATATTTTCTTCTCTCCATAGTTGAAACATAAGTAGTGCAACCAACTGAGTAAAATGCTCAATTGATCTGATGAGTATTAATGACGATGAATTCATAAAATATGATGCTTCTTGTGATGAGTATATATGAATATTTGTGAATGGAAACAATTCTGAAGTTTTATCCATGTATAAACTTATTGTTGATAGATTTTTCTAAATCGTAGTTCCAATTTATACCAAAATGTTGAGATCTACATAAGATGTATAATTCTCATGATATCTTATTAGAAAATTGATTATAGGCTAATGTGCTTAGTGAAATCTATTTAAATACTTCAGAGATTGAGGCATGTAGAGCTTTTTCCCATATGTATAATGGGGAAAAGGGAAGCATATATTGCTCATAGTAGTTTTGTGGATTGTTAAGAGGTATCAAAAGTGAAGATTCTTTGTCTGAAGAATCAATCACATAAGAATTGAGATGACATGTGGCTTCATAACCATCACTCACGTGGTGAAGGGAGACAATGTTTTGGGGCTTGATGTTTAGCATCACCGACCTATATTTTCTTATACTATTGTGACTGGAACCCCTCTAGAGTATGCATGACGCAAGACTATGGTCTTGAGTATATATTAAGATGTTTTCTCGTACTAAATAGAAATGAAAACCTCATATAAACTGAGGTTATGTTGTTGATTCGAGTAGTGTCAGAAACCCTAAGATCGGTACATTTGGATACATGAATTCATCCAAGTAGATAGTTTGGTGAGTAGGTCCAAATTGGCCAAGGAAAGGGCTTATAACAAAGTAATCATACTTGAATGCTACTTAAACTACTCATAATACTCTTCATTTCTTACATAGTGCTATATTGTCTAAAATTGTTGTATTATTGATGAAATTCCTAAGTACTGTGCTTAAGTATAAACTTATATTCAGAAATGAGGATGCCTTTCTGACATTAGATTTACTCATATAGATTGTTTCTCCTTGAGTGGTTATGTTTCCACCCACTTAGAATTTTGAGTCTCTTATTCTTTTGAATTTAGGTTCTACTAAGCATCATGGGAGCAACATTGACTCCTTGATTCACTAGGTGTAATAGAACCAAAATGTAGGAGTCCATGTCATGTTTTTAGCATTTAGTTAGTGTCCATATAAATTGCGTTCTGGGAGAATTTACGTAAGTTGACTCAAGATGCATCATTTTTGAAGTCGTAGTGATATGTATTGCATGAAAACTTAAATAACACATATATATATATTTGTGGTAAATATATGCTTATACTTGATGTTCTAGGATTTACTTATTCTTTAATATGATGTCTTATAATATATAATGAAATACATCCAAGATTTTCTTGGAAATTTATCATCATTTTATGTCAAAAGAGGTTACGATATTTCCCATAGTATGTAATTTATTTTTCTCCTAAATGTGTGTGCATAACGAGGAGCTTGGTGAAAGTACTATGAGGATCGAACACTTGGATTATGCATAGTGCTAATATGGGGATTGGACACCCACAAAATTAGGATTTTAGAATGGCTAAGTCAACATATATAGGTCAAAGATGAGGACAATTGGAATTTTGAAGTATAACAACATAATCTAGTAATAGTATAGTCATTTAAGCATCTACAAGTCGCAAAGATTATTAATATATACATAAAAAAACCCAGAATCACTAGCATGGGATATACAAGTCTAATCACCAACCACACCATAGCTATAAAATTAGATTAGGATCCAATGGTATTTATACACATTGATGTTGATATTAAGAGATGAGTACTTGACCAAGGTTCCAGAGACTTGATTCAGGGTTCTCCTCTCACAACTGGGGCCATGTCCGAGAAACTATTAGACTACATTTTTCCACCCATGTTGTAACGACCCTGACCTGGGTTATGAGGTAATTCTATTTGTTTTGGCTAATAAAGTTGCTTATAACTTTAATATAATCATCTAAGGTGCTTTTTTATCATGTGACACATTTATGTTTCAAGTTCGGTCCCGATTGAATGTTGTTTGAGCAATTTTCCTTTGTTTTGGACCAAAGTGCAATTTACCCAAATTGAGGGGCTATACTGCAAAATGTCACATGTTGAATGTGCCTTATATTTTTTATCATCAAGAGAGAGATAATTATGCAAGGTGGTGGCTTGTGGAAAGCCTAAATTCTTGAACTTGTTTGAACAATGTTGGTACCTTGTGCACCAATTTTGGTACAAATTGTAATTTACCCAAAATGTGGGGTTGATATGAAAAATTACCACCTCTAAAGTGTTCCTTATTCCTCTATGTATCATTTAGAGGAGAGAGAATAAATAAGTATGATTGAATACTTATGGTATCAATATTGGCTCCTAGATGTGTGGAGTAATGAATTAGGGTTTGATCATTGATAATATGATCTTGAAAACCTAAATGGTTAATAATGAACAACCCTAACCCTAATGAAGGGTAATGATATGTAAGAGAAACCCTAATCGATAAGAAAGGAAAATCCTAACCCTAATGATGGGGAGGTTGTATTTCTCTTATTGCATAAGCCTTGTAAGGAATGTTAAATACTTACATAACAAGTACCATGTGAATAAGTTGTTGCCTAGTGAGAGGTGACAAGATGTGAATGGCCTTGTGAGCCATGTGAATAAGTTGTTGCCTAGTGAGAGGTGACAAGATGTGAATGGCCTTGTGAGTCATGTGAATAAGTTGTTTCCTAGTGAGAGGTGACAAGATGTGAATGGCCTTGTGAGCCATGAGAATAAGTTGTTGCCTAGTGAGAGGTGACAAGATGTGAATGGCCTTGTGAGCCATGAGAATACTTGTACAACAAGTGAAATGAATACCTTGGTCTAAGGACCTAGAGGTAATGGTTACCAGTTACAGAGGTAACAATGTTATGTGATGAATTCCCAGTAATGTGAAAAGGGACTGAGATCCCAAGTATCATGTGATTTAAAGATATGAAAAGAATGTGATAAACGTATTACACATTTCTTTGTAGCATTTGTCATAATAATTCTTGATTGAAACTTGAATGATGCTAAAAGAATATAGAAATGTACTTAATTAACCAAGTGAAATCTTATCATGTAGAGCCCTAGCCATAGATCCATCATCGTCAGTAGTTGGTGATGGTGAAACGGGTTGCTCCGCGGCATAACCCGGAGGGTATACTTTTGAGTATGTGGGGGTGATGGGCAAAAATATCCTAACGCCCTAATGTGGGATTGGTGGTAGATAAACACGAGATCCCACAATCCTTCATTATATGTGTCGGGATGGATGTATCACGAATCTCCCGATGATGAAGGCCGGGATGGATGTTAGATAAACACGAGATCTTTCTCTCCCGAAGAGAGTGCAGTTGACGCTATAGCTCTACATAGCGAAGTTCCAGTATACTCCTGGATTAGCTATTTTAGCAGTGACGCGAGATGTTCTACAGTTTGTACCTACGCTGACTGGAGAGGATGAGGTCATGGAGTCCGGCTCTTCCATTGACCTATGTATGGAACCGATGCTTTACGCCGTCGTGGTCGGTTGGAGTATGAGCGGTATGCCTCATCTCCTCAGGGCTTAAGTGTGATTGTAAAGTGTAATCAACCGCCTAGCATGTTTGCTTAAATACGGAAATCATTTGGCTGATGTTACATTTCTTTTATACATCCTTAGTGGATAGATGTTAATGATGTTTCTTTACATTCCTTGCAAGCAGATAGATGAATTATAATCTACCATGGGTAGATGCAATGTTCTCCTTATGAAAGGAGATTACTTCATTCTGTTCATATAGTGAATTATCCTGCTTATTAATATAAAAAGAACCTTTGCTTAGTTTATAATTGCTTAATCTGTGATAATAATATGGTCGGCGGAGAGTTATATCTCTCGCTGGGGCAATTTTTAATTGTCTCACCCCCGTGGAGCCCAAATTTTTAGGTGGACATGCACGAGGGGGTGAAGACCTTTTTGTAGAGGAAGAACAACAGCTGGGGCAGCAGTGACAACTCAGGTTGAGTGTACTGTCTGTCATGTCTTGTAGATATGAGTCCTATGTGTCGTCTCTATACTCTCAGGTCCTTGGAGTTGGTTCGTACTGGTTTTATGATCAATAAGAGATTTTGGTTTACGCGCCTCGAGATTTTATGTTGCTCATGTATAGTTTGGTAAAGCAACTGTTATATGTTATCCTCGAGAAGAGATGGTAAAGTGTATGTACAATGTTAGCAATGCTGTATATACAGTTTTGGTTCTGCCTTAAAGAGTTTTCCTAGAAATGGATCTCTTTGCAAATTGGTTTTAATTTTTAGTGATTTTTGTTAATCTGCTGTTTATGTTTAAATTCCGCTTAATTAGTAACGATTTGTCTATTGGTTTGGCGACTGTCGTTACACATGTGCACTAGGAACTATGCTCATATAAGTACGGTTAAATGATCTACTAAAAATTTCTCCATAAATATTTATTTACGTACATCAGATTAGTTTTCATGCTTATACATGTCTATGCTTTGTCATGATATGTTATTCTCCAAGCATAGCTCATATTTTGAGGTCACAAAAATTATATAATGGACGATTTCCACTCTTTGAGCTAATTTTGTACCTCACACATACTTTTATTGTTGTTTTAGACTTGTTTTTATTTTGGAGTTTGGATAACAATAATTGTCTTATCCAAGGGTATTCCGTTAAGATGTTCAATAGTTAAGAATCCACATTGTATAATTGTTCTAATTATGTACATTTTATTGCATTATGTTTTAAGCCGTTAAGTGTCAATGTTTTGGAACATTTTCAATTTCGGTAAATTTCCAACGGTCGGTGGAATTAAATATACTCCAAATTTCGGCGCGTGACATTGAATGGAATATAATATACGTGTCACTTTAAAATCTCGAGTGTCAAACTTTTGGAATCACATCCAAACAAAGGAATTTTTATACTTATGCTAAGATTAGATGTTTAGATTAATGTTTCAGTTATATACTTTGGTGACGGCGTTTCACACATACTTTTATTGTTGTTTTAGACTTTTTTTATTTTGGAGTTTGGATAACAATAATTGTCTTATCTAAGGGTATTCCGTTAAGATGTTCAATATTTAAGAATCCACATTGTATAATTGTTCTAATTATGCACATTTTATTGCATTATGTTTTAAGCCGTTAAGTGTCAATCTTTTGGAACATTTTCAATTTCGGTAAATTTCCAACGGTCGGTGGAATTAAATATACTCCAAATTTCGGCGCGTGACATTGAATGGAATATAATGTACGTGCCACTTTGAACTTTGAAGTGTCGAGTGTCAACATGTTGGAATCACATCCAAACAAAGGAATTTTTATACTTATACATATTTAATTTCACTATTCTACTCATTACTGAACGCGGGCCAGGGTCAGTACTCAGTAACAAAAAGTTACAATGTTGGTAGGGCCACCGCTGCTCCCCAAGTTGCGCGCGGGCCAGGGTGGATACAGCGCTGTAGGACGGCCGCTGCCCCTTGAGTCCCTCTGCAAGACGGGCGCAGGACGCGGGAGGGAGAGAGGCGGAGGGAAGGAAGAGCTCCCTGATCCGAGCTCATTAGACTGGAAGAAGCTCTCGACTGAAGAAACACCCAAACACTGCAAACCATGAGTTTATTCGGCCTCGGAAGGTATGCTTCAGCATCCAATCGGCCTCCATCACCTTTAATTGCTTGCAAGCGATTCCTCTACCTTTAGTGCGTCAAATTTTGATCTGCAACTGTAGCGGGCGTAGAATTCTGGTGCTGTTTCTTCTTACCTAAGTTGTTCGTTCTCTGATATTTGATCGCTGGTATTATATGTCGCGTCTGACCTCTCCCTAGTGTTGTGCTGATCCCGCCGCAGTGAATATGAGCTCCTTACTCGTTGGTCTTTGGCGTTCTTCGTGGTGGTTTTGCTCTTTGATCTGCTACTTCTTGCATACCATTCATTTCCCTGGATCAATCCTTCTATCTCGTGGTTGATTTACTTAGTTCAAGTGCTGAAACACTTTCTTGTTTCTTTCCCGGCAGAAGCCAGAAAACTTTCCGCCCCAAAAAGAGCGCACCTTCCGGGAGCAAGGTATATCTCTCTACCTTTACTGCCTGTTGACTTCTCGAAGACACTGTACTGGATCTGGCTGTCTTTACGCCATAACCTTTTCTTTTATGATATTTCTCCTTAACAAAATAAATAGAATGACAACAATCTGTCATTAAGCAATATATTGTAATTGAGTATTATATATTGTAATTGAGTATGATATATCACTGAACTTATATAGCTTTCTCAGCATTAAGATCGCGTGCATGTCACTATCCTGGGTCATTACTTGCCATGGTAAATTTTCTCCACAATATGATCGTTCAGAAATCTCCCAATGGTCTTAGTTGTCTTACTTATACTGCTCTTCTGTAGTAATAAATGTGAATTCATCTAAAGTTTAGTATTGAATTTCTATAGTCGTATGTTTGTGAAACTGTCAGGGCAATGTGCTAATTTGAGTTGTGTACTGAAAAAACTGCTTTGTTTATTCTATGTAGAAAGAGTATAAGCGAGTGCTTTTGCAGACCGTGGTGTTTTCTTCTTCTTCTGATGTAGAGATATGGTGTTTGCAAGCAATTACAATCAATCCTAATGGTTGATTGTTATTATATTGTATTCTACTAAGAAAGGTTAAAACTGAAGAAGACATAACGGAAACTACTCCCCTGCCCCCTCCCTCCCACAGCACACACACACAAAAAAAAGGGGGGGGGGAGAAGAAGCTATCTATCGGTGATTAACGGGAGAAAGGAAACACAATTGAGAGGTTGGGAGGAAGGGGAGGAGTTAGGTATTGACACTTCTCTCCTCTATGAATTTTTTTCCCCACCTCCTTGAATGCTCCAAAGAGAAATCCTTGTCTTTAAGTAAACGAATTGATTGAATTACTATTTTGGGATATGAATCAACACTTTAGACCAACATCCTCCTTTCCCAACCCTCGGTCTTGGGATTTCCTGTTGGCCGTTTTCTTGCAATCAGTGCCCTATATCTATACTTGCATACTTAGAAAAATTCATGACCATAGGCGTGTGATAAAAGACGAGGAATGGCAATGAAAAGCCTCATCCAAAGCACAGTGTAGTGCAAATGCTTAGCAGAGGTGGACATTTCACATGGAAAGGATGGGCTTTGATGTTACCCTGGAGCACGTTGTATGTCTTTCACGATCAGGACCGTTCTCTATTGTGCCTTTACGTTCTCCGTGCTACATCTAAGTAATGTATGGTATAATATGAATTTAACATGTAAAATGCTTTAAATGCTTCTAATTGCTATATATGCCCTCGTAGAGATTGTAGTTTACCTAAAATATAAGGAAGTTTATTAATATTGTAAAATTCTGAATACATATTAATAACTACATGCCTTAAACGTTGTCTCACACGAGAAATTGTGAAACACGTCCTTCATAAGCATGAAATGCATTAACAAGGAGGTCATGGTTTAGTTTCGACATAAAACCACATATCAAGCAATGAAAGACTTCCCATACTTGTAGGTGGTAATGAAAGACTCGTTGGCTCAAGTGGCATACTTTTTCTATCAAGCAACTTTTGATAGGGCAAACATTGTTTAGTTTGGACATAAAACCACATATTGAACAACTCCTATCGGTTTGTATGTATTTAAACCAACCCAAACCATTAAGTAGCCTTATTCAAACCCCCCCCCCCACCCACCCACCCACCAAAAAAGAAGAAGAAGAAGAAGCTGCTACCTATCAATGATTAATGGGAGAAAGGAAACACAATTAAGAGGTTGGATGGAAGGGAGGAGTTAGGTATGGACACTTCTCTCCTCTATTCAAAATTCTTTCCACCTTCTTGAATGCTCCAAAGAGGAATCCTTATCTTCAAGTAAACGAATTGATTGAAGTACATATCAGGATATGAATCAACACTTTGAACCAACATCCTCCTTTTCCAACCCTCCTCAGTCTTGGGATTTCCTATTGGCCGATTTTCGTGCATTTACTGCCCTATACTATACTTGCATACTTAGGGAAATGCTGTCATAATCATAGGTGTGTGATAAAAGGTGAGGAATGGCAATGAAAAGCCTCATCCGGAGCATAGCGTAGTGCAAATGCTCAACAAAGGTGGACATTTCACGTGGAAAGGATGAGCTTTGATTTTACTCTGGAGCAGGTTGTATGTTTCACGATCAGGACCATTCTCTATTGTGCCTTTACGTTCTGCGTGCTACATTTAAGTAATGTATGGTACAATGTGAATTTAATATGTAAAATGCTTTAAATGCTTCTAATTACTATATATACCCTCATAGAGATTGTAGCTTAATACATATCAATACACTAGGCCTTTAGTGTCGGTTTCTAAGCGACACCTATGTGGGCGCCACTAAAAGCCCACCCTTTACGCGTCGGTTCTCAAACCGACGCCACAACCCTTCGCGCGCCACCGAAATGCGCCGAAAACGCGCCAGCAGGGGGTATAGGCGTCAGTTATCCGCTAGGAAACCGACACTGAATCACCCGCTTACACGGCCGTGCTGGCCAGCACGACCGTGGTGTCTGGAATATCAACGTCGGTTACTAGTATGGCAACCGACATTGTAACCGTATATCGTCGGTTTTATACAGATATCCAACACGTATTTTATGTCTGGTCCGCTGCCACGGCCGTGCTGGCCAGCACGGCCGTGGTGTAGGGAAATTGACGTCGGTACTAGTAAGGAAACCGACACTATAACCGTATGTCGTCGGTTTTATACAAATAACCGACGCCTATGATTTGATTTTTTTTTCCTGTCAGTCTGCAGACCTGCTGTGGCTGGTCGCAGGATGAGAAACCTGCAGTTCAGTTATGAACTGCAGGTTTTACGACATCCATTGATATCAGCCAACAACAGGCCACAAACCTGCAAAATTAACATGATGGACAAATTATTATATATGTGATTCACACTCATGTATAAGAAATTTAATTCATATTATTTTTCCATCACACGCATGTAGAAACATTCATGTATTGATGTATTAGCAACCTGCAGTTCCATTTATTTCATCTCTTTTCACCGTCATACACATGTAGAAACATTCATGTATTGATGATTTTCACACACATATGACAATTCATAAAAATTCATTCACATTCACACAAAATTAATTATGAGAACAAGGTTATTCTTTATTCATCATCATCATTGTCATCATTGTCATCAAAATCATATTGAAAAATTCCCACTCTTTGCAGGGCTTTTGCCCAATCTTCTCTTACAGCATCTAATTCATCTCTCGTATAGGGAGCATGTACATCGAAACGCTTTGCACTTGTGTTGAAGTCCTCAGTTTTAAAGACCTACAAAGAGAATGACGTACATACATAATTATAATAATATATAATAAGATTCATATATTTCATATTATCTAACGAGACTATGTATAATACATGTTGTATGTTATCGATTTCCAATACAGCATGTTTGATGATTAGGTCCATAAATCGCATCACATAGTAGGCACATGCCCAGCCGTTGTCTTGTGTAGCACACTATAAATTTGAAACATACAAAATATTCAAAAATACAAATAAGCACACTTCACATAAATAATATATACATTGGATTCAGGAAATTACTTTCACATTCTTCCAAATGAGCTGCAGATGTTTTTTCCTGGGGACCTTTCCTCCAGCTTTTTTGTACTCTTGTAAAGCCCTATATATATGTTAATGTAACGCATTAAATTGCATAATTAAATAGTAATGCAGTAACAAATGTTAACAGATATAAAAACATAAAATATTTCTCACGAGAATAATGGCCTTTTAATTGCATGTCCAAATACATCCAACTCACTCCCCGCAGGATCTAGATAATAGACGGTGAATGTCTTGGGGACAATAACTAATAACTCCCAATGCTTACAACTACAGGTAAGAAAGTAGAAAATTAATAACTCAATATCCGCAATAAAAATGTAATTTGCTTAAGTCCAAATTACAAGCAAAGTAAACTTACTCGACATTGAATGGAGCTATTATCACCGTCTTATTATTTTTACCAAAATATTCAAAAGCATCACAGCAGTATGAAGTAACTGAAACAGGGTCTTTTTCTACAAGACTAATCAAAGATGGAACCAAAAATCCCACATGGGAAAACCCAAAATCTTTACATGTCTTGTATAAGTGGCTGCAAAACATGTATTACGTATGCATTAATATATAAGAAACCAGATTGCCGTATATAAAACAAGGTATATGGATGTATAAACCAGATTGCCGTATACATTAATTAATCTCACCATATCCACAGGTCTATCATAGATGTGTTCAGCCATTCATACTTAAACAACTCCAAAATATCTTGTATAAATATGTTGTTTCCGAATGTTTGACCTGCATTAATACGTATCCAGAACTTCTATTACGTATGCATTAATACATATGCTAAACTTGTATAAATAGATTGTTATCGTATGATTTACCTGCAACATTCTCCGGAATAGTAACATTTATAGGGCAATTTAGATTATGTTCGCCGATCCATACTGCCACACTCCTACAATTAGGACCTATCGAGGCGTGTAGGTCCCGTGGAAGCCAACTTGGTAGTCGAGGAGGTGGAGGCCGAGATGTAGCGGGTCTCGTCTTTTTGACATGTATATATATAGGAGAAGAGAGGTTCGCCACGGGTACTGTCTGACTGGCAGTCTGAGGCGCCTGCTGCCACTTGTGAAATGCTTCCTGGAGTCTTTTTTCAATTAAGGAATCTACCTATACATGGATAAAAGAAATGCTAGTTGCTGATTATTGAATTCCCTTTCGCAATAACGTTCTAAAATAAGAATAAATTACCTCAGCTTGTGAAAGTCCCGCTTTTGGGACAGGTTTACGCTGGGATGGCCCAAAGAACGCTTTGATGCCCACACCAGCGCCTGCACCCCTTACACGTCCAGGATGCTCTGGGTTACCCA
Organism: Alisma plantago-aquatica; assembly: GCA_963693085.1. NCBI lineage: Eukaryota > Viridiplantae > Streptophyta > Magnoliopsida > Alismatales > Alismataceae > Alisma > Alisma plantago-aquatica. The sequence continues at coordinate 587,923,209 of OY856413.1, read as the reverse complement.
GAGCAACTGTCAGTTCATCCCTTGTGCCCTGAGGGATGAACTTGCCTTCCTTCCTCTGCTCGTGCAACTCCCGCTAAGCACCATCAACAAAAATTCATAAGTAAACATAACAATAATCAATATCGATAGATTGCTCTAAGAGTTTGATTTTTACCATTTTTGCAGCCGCCTCAGTGGTTGCGGGCTTCGATATCTCTCCCTTCTTGTTTTGCCTCCCAGCTATCCACATAACATGACGAGGCAGAGGTGCGGGAGCAGCAGTAGAGGACTCTGCAATCTCCTGAGTAGCAGTAGGCTGAGTAGACTCAGCCTGTAGTCTTTGGCGAACGCCTGCATATCCTCTTGGACCCATTGTGTGGTCGTGCACATTCAGTGCACGCCTTGCTCGTTGAGCATCACTCTTAGCCTAGTTAGTTAGCACGTTGATTTGGTTAGTAACACTAAAGGTTAATCTTGAATAGGTGAATACATAAAAACGTATATTAATTAAATTGGGAGTGGTGGCGCTTAATACCTTGAATTCATCTGTTTTTCTTTGGGTAACAAACTCCTCCCAGACTTTGGGGTCCAAGTAGTTCCATTGCTGTGTGGTTTCCTTCTTCCTGTATTTATTTTTCAAAGAGAATACAAACAAAAATTATTAGTGTAAAGTTAGTGAAATACTGATCAATGTCTAGAATTGGAATCTATCAAGAACCTATTCTCAACATCGCGTATGTAATCTCGGGTGAGATTGGTCCTATAGTTCCTTAGGACCCTCCCACAACGTTGCATCACACATTTACGATGCAACTTTTCATCCAGATCAAATATGCTCTGCAAATTAAATAGAATATATTGCTATTAACTAGTATCCTAAAAATTAGTAATCTACACAAATAGAATTACAAATAATAATAACTCACACATAGTTCCTTCCATATGTGGTCTTTCTTCTCCTTAGGAACTCTATGCCATGATTCTAGGATAACACTGCAATGGCTGCGAGTAAGAACCCCACGATATGAAACAAATGAGTTGCGGTTCACTCCATATGGATTTCTTGCCTGATCGAAATCCACAGCCAATTTGGGTCCATTGGCCCTTTGCTGTATTAACTTGTTCATCATTGTGATGCCCCTCACTTTCTCAATTTTCTTTTGCTGCTCATCAAGTGCTGTAATTTCTTCAGGGGGTACATCACCAACCTAAAATTTGATAAAAAACACACTTACATAATATAATTATAAATGAACATATAGGTATATATTCTTAAAACTTACATTGTCAGGCGGTGCAAACATGTCCTCACCCTCACGGTGATCATCAACACGGTCCTGATCAGCCATCTGATACACGTATTAATACTTACACTTCAACAATTCATCACATTTGCAACATTATATACAAGTTCTAAATGCTGAAAATCATTTAGTACACGACTATACTGATCAAATTTTGTATTCATATGTTACCAAAACCCTAATTTTTGTCGATTAGGATTTTCAATTCTCAAACCCTAATTATGTGAATCAAATAATGTTTAAATCTTCTCATTAGTTTTAAAACATAATGATTAGATTACCATAATTAATCAAGCTTTAAACAATGTAATAATGCATTCATCAACTTGATGAATCTACATATCAAAACTTTTGAGTGGTTGAAGTAGTGAAGATGTAGCTTAAAACTACCTAGAATTCTAAAACTTGAACCGAAAGAGGATAAATAAATATAAAAGGTTATGCATAGATAAGCACATGAAGAACTTGTAGTGCAATATCCCGCCCCCAAATCCCCCACATTAACCCTGAATTGATATGTGAGTATGTTGTAAACGTGAGTAATATTGTGTAGAACAAAATGCAGTTTGTCATAGAACAATGCAGGTCATTGGAAAACCTGATAATGGGCGTGCAGGGTGCTTCAACTGGCGGCCCTTCTAGCAGCTTGAAGAGGCGGCCCTGCTGGCTGCTTCAAGCAGCGACGCTGCTGGCTCCGTGCAGGCGGCAGTGCTGCTCCGTGCGGGCGGCGATGCTGCTCCTTGCCGGCGACGTTGCTGCGGGTGGCAGTGCTGCTCCGTGCGGGCGGCACTGCTGCTCTGGTCGGGCGGTCGCCGACAGCGGCTGGCGGAAGCAGAGGCGGCGAGTGGCGGCAGTGTCGGAGGCGGAGGCGGAGGTGCGGGATAGCAGCAGAATCGTCGGAGCAAAGGGAATCGTCGGAGCAAAAACCCTGATCAGCGGAAATGAATGAAACAGATAGGAAGAGGCTGCCGCGCTGTTAAGTTAACTATAGGTGTCGGTTGCTAAAAAACCCGACAATACAAACTTTAAGTGTTGGTTTGCAGCAAACCACCGCCACTAAAGGGAGGTGAAAAATTTCGCGGTTATTCGCGCGAAAACACAATGGCGTCAGTTATTGTCACAAAACCGATGATAAAAAGTGAGCAAATTTCTGTCTCACAGAAATCCTTTAGTTGTCGGTTCCTCTCTTAAAAACCGACGATGTATGCCAATTTATGGAGGCAATTTTTTTCGCTGGAAATTTTGGTTTTGGCGGTTACTTTTCGGTGTCGGTTTCTTATTAAGGAACCGACACTGAATAAAAGCGATACCCGTGTCTGGTCGCCCTTCACAGATTGATGTCGGCTTATTTTATACACCGACACTGTATGTGTTAGGTGTCGGTTTATTATTACAACTGACACCAGAAAAAGTGACGTTATAAGCCATTTCTGTAGTAGTGATATCTATATGCCTTACATGTCACACATGAAATATATTGAAACACATGTCTTTGATAAGCATGGAGAGGTCATGATTTAGTTTGGACATAAAACCACATATCAAGCAATGAAAGACTCCCCATCTTGTAGGTGGCAATGCAAGACTTGTTGGATCAAGTGACCAACTTTTTCTATCAAGCAACTTTTGATAGGGCGGTCATGGTTTAGTTTGGACATAAAACCACATATGGAATGACTCCTATCGCTTTGTATATATCCAAACCGAGCCAAATCACTAAGTAGCCTTATTCTAAATCGAATTGAACTATAGTATGTAATGTTATTCCGTTTCAAACCATTGCCATCTGAACTTTTCATTATGAAAGTTCGTGTCCAGTTTTATTTCAAGCAAAAAGTATTTATAATAAAAAATTTGTGCTAGGGATACAAGTGACATCTAATTAGTAATTACATATAATAATCAATATTAGAATTTATGTATGTAATGGCACATACATGTCTAATGTTATAGACATACATAATAAATGCATATACATTCAATGTTGTCACTATTTTCTAAACCCTTAATCCCAACAATATTGGAACCGACTACGTGGATGATGGATCCTTCTTTACCATTCAGCTATGTTTAGTCCATATTCTCAATTTTTGATCAAGATGTAATGGATCCATATCTCTCCTTAGCAACTCTCCCCAAGTTAATTTAGATCTATCTTTCTCCTATTGACTATGTCTATATCAGTAACATTACTTGGAAGTGGTCCACTTAGTCACAAATTTACACATCCAAACCTTACAAAGGCAACTCTCTCATCTCGTCCTAAATACTTGCTGTTAGAAATTATTGTTGGCCTATTTAGTAAATAGGTTGATTTGTATACGTGCTTAAGTGTCTCGGTCCATACAGATTTACTTGAGTTCCAAGTCTGTAATGTTTTCCCCTTTCTTCTCTATATAGGACATGGGTGTGCCATCTAATTTTAACACAAGTGAGTTTTCCTCACACTTCTCAACATGGTGTCAGAGCACTTAACCTAACCCTAGAGAGAAAAAGAGAGAGCCTCCGCCTATGGGCGACCGCCGTCTCTTCTTGGTTTAGGTCGGCTACCCGCCATGCATCCTCCCGGCCTCCATGGCCATTTCTCTTCTTCTTTCATAAAGATCTTCATCTATATGCCGACGCTCTCCTTTCCGACCATCTACACTTTCTTGATTCATATCAAAGGCAACCACCGAGTCTCCCTCGTGGTCATCACCCTCGAGTCACGTTGTCACTTCCCCGAAGTTGTCCTCCCGGTCATGTGTAGATGCTGTTCATCCCAACCATCATGTAGCGTCGTTTGCCCAAAGATCTCCGCCGTCACAACAATAAAAAAAGACATATTAGCAGGTGAGCCACCCTAGTTCCCCGTTGATCTTCTTGGTTTGTTGTCTAGTAAGTTCTCCCCTATGGCTATTGTCATCCTAGAAGCCTCCACTAATTCCTTGGATGACTTTCCCTAGACTACGCTAAATCCTGTCCAGATTGGTTCATGGTCTAGCGAGGGGGCTGTTGCTGCCTCAGATTCACACTATCCATTGTCACAAGTGACGATGCTAATTTCTATCACTCTCGGTGCGTCTTCCCAGGGTTGTTTTCTCCTTAGGGTCTGACTGGTTCAGTGTAATTTGTCCGGAAAACACCGGAAGTAGAGTTCCTATTTAATTTCATGTGACTGGTTCGAATGAAAATTCGGAATATGAGTTCCATAGTTTTTCCTGGACTTCCCACAATATATATACACTCTTGAAAACAAGTTCCAGAGGAAACTAACCGGAAAACAAGTTTCCTTTGTATCCGCATCTGGTCCACTCCCTTGTTCCTCTCTGCCGAATGGCAACTCACAAGCAAGCGACCGAAGGAGGCATCAATATTTTTGTTGACGGTCATGCCGCTTCCTATGGAACCGGCGGCGTTCTACTAAAAGCCGGAAATATTCCAATCGCACTGGTAGGACACCACATCCTCGACCCGACGGCACCAGTCAGCCACTGCCAACTAGCGTGAAGAACTCTAGCTGTAGATTAATCCTTCCGAGCCCAAAGAAATTCAAAGCTGCAGGTCGATCCTGTCGGTATATCCCTCTCGTGTGAGTTCATAATGGACATCTCCACAAATTCACATTGACGCCATTGACAACTTGATCACGCCACAGAAACTCCTCCCCAATCTTTGCCCTAATTTTTGTCACTGATCTGGATTAATCTGTCTATTTCTAAGAAAACTCAAGTTTCAAACCAATCACCAAGATCTGGTTTTTCAGGAATTCAATTTCAGTTTGGGAAAACAAGTTCCATAGAAGTTACATTTACACCAAACCAGTCAGACCCTTAACGACGCTAATTCCTATCAAAATCGTGCATTAACGGTGTCCGACACGGCATGTTGTGCGACCACGGCGTGTCGTAGTCTAGAAATCGTCCTGACGATGTAGGGTTTCATTCAGATCGAAAGTTACACGACGTGTCAGATTTGACACAACATGTTGATGGAAGTCTGTTTCACACCTACACGACGTGTGGATTTCCACATGATGTATTGATGGAAATCTGTTTCCACATGGCGTGTTGTTGGGAGCCTATCATTTTTACCAAAATATTTATACCCCATGTCAGAGCTCCACACGGTGTGTCCAAAGAAGTCAGTCTACTTCCATCTCAGTTCAAGTTATGACGATCTCCAAAGTTCTCTCTCCTACTTTTCGGGTCAAGAAAAGATCCATTAAAATTTTCTATCCGGATCTCTTTAATTGGGTCGTATTGCATATCAACTCCGGTTATCGATTTTTCTTCTCTACATGCTAAGTCTCTCACTTTAACATAGTTTAAAATTTTGGTTAAATTGTCAAAATTTCAGCAATTATTTCCAACCGATGGCCATCCGACATTGAAATGCACTGTCAAAATGCATTGTCTATCTAACTTTTTCTTTCTTTTCAATGTACTATGAACTACCTAGAGCATATTTTTTTAACAGTTTTGTGTCTTTAAGTCTATATATTGGTGCTTGCAAATTAGATTTAGTTCATTGATTTCATCATCAAAAAAGGACATCAGAAATCTCCATCGTAATCCCCATCGAAGCAGTCTAGGGTCCACTCACACATGAGAAGACTCCACCCCCACATATCCAATATGAAATATTATTGCATATTTCAGTAGATCTCGTAGTAGATAATTCTGGTAAATTTTCATACATTAATTCGTTAACTTTTCCGTTGAAACGCCAGGAGCATTTGTCAAAATTTTCATCAAAATTTCGATAAATTTCTATTTCTATGGTCACCGAAACAACATCGAAATTGGACATTTTCTTGCTTTAAATTTTTATTTCCCGCCCTCCCACCCATCATGTGTACGTCTCTTTCAACGTAGTGGGGCATATGTCTCTTTTCTACACCACCTAGTGATTCTCTTTGTAGTTGGCGTGTAGGGGGATATAGAGGATAAGAGGAGAGACAGAGTATGGGGAGAGCATACGAGGAGAGATGATATATAATATTCCATGCTATTATCTTCATGGAGTTTTGTATGCTTCAACATATCTGCTCTTTCAATGTCTTTGTGGTGCATCATTCCCACTAAGCATCACTTTAAATATGGGATAGCTATCTGCGTTGATTCTAGTCGGCCACCGTTTTCAGACATCGTTGAAGGATCTCAATTGCAACATTGACAACAAGCTTTTCGCTTTCATATCGCTTTATGTACGTCATGATAGAGCATGCTGTGCTTAATTCCAACCTCTAGTTTTCTCTGGTGTTAATGATGTTCAGTTGATCATTTTCTTTGCATTCTCATGAGAAGGATGGTTGCTTCTTCACATTAGACTTCTCAGAAGCTCGTCAATTTCTAGCTTGCAAATTTTGTATCTGCAAGGATTCATCTAGATTTTTATCTTAACTTAGATACTTTAGGTATGCCTTCTCCGAGTTGCATATGTTGTTCTTAAGTGTTGGGATGACACTTCTACTGATTTACTTGAGTTTCTCCTTGATGGTGCCCTTCATTCCTATCAAGCCCCCAAGGTTCATGCGCCGGATTTATGGATCCAGTATGACAGTCATCAACACCTCGTCCAGTTTGTGTTCGTGCCACATTGTGCACGTCTGTGGCCTTCTGTGCTAATTCCATTTGGCTGCACTTCTCAGACAATTTCAAGATACCTCTACTGCTACATCGACATTTTTGCTTTTGCATTTGTATTGTGTTATGTACGTGGGATGTAATTTTTTTGAGTTAGGAGAGACATTAGTCTCCCCCCTCCCTCAACCCCGTGGAGGAGGCCGGACGCCCGGGAGGGTGGTAAATTCAAGGCGACTTATGGGAATCGAATTTGTTAGGGGACACCATTCATGACCACTTAGACCACTCCTTGCCAGCTATGTGAGATGTATTGATTGCACTTACCACTCACACAGTCCTCTCTAGTGAAGATGCGTAGTCATGGTGTTTTGATCGTCTGCTCCAGATTGATGATGGTGAGTTTTTGTTATGGCGGTTGGATTCCATTTATCAGATGTTCTTCATTCCAGTTGCACTTCAAAAGTCCTTCTCCAGCTCAAGTATTTCCAGCCTGCAGAATACAACTCAAAAGAGGCGCTATCATATGTTTTTAGTTGGGAAGTATTGTCCAAGGGAGAGTGACAATTTTCTTATGGGGAGTGACATTTTTATCGTATAATTGAGTCCTTTTAAGTCCAAGCCAAGATATGTGTTTCACCTATGCTCCACCTTGAGGGGGAGTGTTATAAAGTATTATTGGCCTATTTAGTCAATATGTTAATTATATATGGACTTAAGCGTCTCATCCCATATAGCTTTACTTGAGTCCCAAGTCTGTAATGTTTCCCCTTTCTCTTATATATAGAACAGAGGTCCGTCGTCTAATATTAACATAAGAATGTTTCCCTCACACTTTTCAACACTTGCTGCTTCAATCATTTTTCTTTTCATTTAGTCATTTTTAGTAGTATTGTCATTTCTAGTTTTCAGTTACATTCATCTTAAGACATCTTATTCTTCATATGTCAACATTCTGCACCGCACAACAAGGTCGGCATGTAGCTGCTGTGCAAAATTTACCTTTTTATCTAAGTGGAATCCATGGTCGCATATTTTGGTCATTCCATCATTGTATCCACCTCGTCTTGATCTCGTGAGAGACAAAATATTCCAAATGCATAATGAACACCAAGTAAAGGAAGTTGTTATATTTGGGACGTCATCTCCATCCAGCTTTGATGCTCATCCTTTTTGACTTCTAGATTGGCTAAGATGCAATCCACATCTTATGCTTTGCTTCTAATAATCTTCTAATCATGCAAATAATTTATACGATGAGGCAATATACATATAATTTGTTTGGTTCCGATTTTGGAGGGTGAAACCTAACTCATTAATTAAAATGAATTGCTATTAATTGATTTTGAAGTTTTACAGTTCAAACTGGTAAAGACCATCTAGCACCCTCAAACCTACAAAACTGGTCGAGTTGGTTTGATTAAGTTTGACCAAATGGTTTGGTTCACTCTTTTACCCAGCATATCTCTAGATGTGGTTCTCGCTGTTTGTCGAAGAGATATACTTGATGGATTGAGGATACCCAGAGATTTACCTGGCAAATTGAAGAAAGTAATGAACCATACCAATTCCAATAAGATCCCCATGCTTCATTAGCCCATACTGCTCCAGAAAGAATTCCTATGGTTAAAAAGGTAAATCCTAGACTAATGACACGATAACTCCAATAATCCAATGTTTTAGTCAATTGATATTTATAATAGTTTTTAAATGAAAACAAACCCGTACTTTGTAAAATATTTCTTTTCTCATTGGAGTGAATTTCGTCAAATAAAACGGAACTAATTAAGAAATCATTGCCTTTAGAAAAAAAATTGATGTTTTTTCTAAATGTAATGACTAAAAGAGCGATTGAAAATAAGGATCCAAATAAAAGAGCTGCATAGCTCAACAACATCATACTTACATGCATCATCAACCACTGGGATTGCAAAGCAGGTACTAATATTGCCGATTGATGTATTCCGGTTGAAAGACTAAAAGTACATACTGTCATATGGCTTAATGAAAAATGGCAACCCGAACCCCTAGCTCATAAGCGTTAGGATACTAAAGATCACAAGATCTAAAGGCAAACCATGAATAAAAACTAACCATTTGATGAAAGCAATGGCCTAACATGATGAATTTAATAATTACTGTCAATATCTTCATACAAGTAGTCAACCAATGATGCATTTTGATAGAAAGGGAAACAAAACAATGGTTTTAAATATTGACGTGGATCAAACATAGTGATATGTTATCGTGGGAAATAATTCCTGCCCTTTACCTATGTATAAGTATTAGAAATAAAAATGCACTTCTCTGCATATGTAAGTAATGCAGCAAGACTTCCATGCTTTAAGAAAGAGAGAAAATATAAAATGGAAGACTTGTCTGCAGTTGGTGCAATTATGCCAGTGGTCGTGCAATAAGTTTGCCAACAATTGAGTAATTAACGCCATGTTGTTGGTTTGCTTTTGTCACTGTCAACTTGTAAATTGTCAATATTAAGGTTGTAGCATCCATCCATCTGAAGGCGGTCCTGCATGCACATGGTTATCCAATTTACATACATTGAAAACAACATCAAACATTTGTAGCTCAGTGATGTTAGACTTGATATTGGTTTCAATCCAGGTCCACTTCTTTTGATGGGGAATGTTCATAGGGACAACCAAACAATAACTCAAATTCATTGAAAACAATTGAAGTCCCTAGGACAAAGCCCGGGGCTAACTACTAAGAACTAGCATGACTCAAATTCCAATAACTGTGGCGATTACAACTAAAGCCTAACAAATAAACCCCAGTAAGAAAATGAATCCTAGTAAAGCGCTTAAGTAAACTAATCATGCTCTCTTGGTGTCTTCTAGGCTTGAAACGAGACATGTTTTCTCTCCAAGGCCATGTAGGATTCTTGGGGGGGGGGTCTCGAACGTGTCATCAAAGCCTTGATAAGGTGAAATGCACCTGTCTTACCCACACAATTTTGAACTTGCAGGATACTTACCTAATAAAGACGCGGCTTCTAAGATTGGGAATTTAATCGAGTCACTCTCAAAGTTGGTTATAGAAGAAGCTGTTCAATTTCAGGGACCAGGTGCCCCCCATGGTACAATGCCATATTTGAGATGGGTAAAAGATCTCGGTGTGGCATGATCCTTGGAAGCTAGACTGTGTCCCCTCACTTGGTTATTGATTGCAATTCTATGAGTACAACAAGCCTAGAACACAACAGAGGCTGAATGCGATTATTTCTTTGGAAGTTGATCTATGCCTTCTGTCCGATGTAGTCACGCCGTGTTTAATGTTTTGAAAAATATTTAGATCCACCTTGAAGCAGAGGATCTTTGTTACCTTGAAGGGCTGTCTTTGGAAAAGAAGTGTGTGATTTGTTAGACACAAGCAACACGCTCTGCAGTGGGCTCAATGACAGTGGTGGTACTGCCTTCCCGGGCATAATGCATACATTGAAAACCTTCCATGACAGGTTGGTGAAGACACAGTCCACCTTGCTTCCAGTTGTGTGCGTTCAAAACCTTGAAGGGCTGTCTTTGGAAAAAGAAGTGTGAGATTTGTTAGACACAAGCAACATGCTTTGCAGTGGGCTCAATGGCAGTGGTGGTACTGCCTTCCCTGGCATAATGCATACATTGAAAACCTTGCATCCACGGTCCACTTTGCTTCCTGTTGAGTGAGTTCAAAACCTTGAAATTATTGTCCATGTGATGTGGGAATGCAACTTGACAAAGCTGCTTAGGTGCTTACTGCTTAGATGTTGGCACTCATTCCCTGTGTTCCACCAGGAAGCCAGGACATTCTGAAGCTGAAAGGAGGGAAACCATAATGCATGTATACTTTTTTAGTCATGAATGGCGAGATAGAAACCTTAACATTATTGAAAACAGTAAGATGACAAACATGATCTACATGGAGACTGATTGTCAATGACTTTAACAGCCTATAAAGTATAGATACCCTTTATTTTCTTGCATCTTGGTGACTCCCCATATTAGTAAGTAGCCTTTGTTTTGTTTGAAGGAAAAGGGAAGAACATGCTTGACTACCCAAAAAAGGTTACATAATAGAGAAAGCAACAAGATCAGATCTCCTTCAAGGTTTCAATTTGGTACTCTGATACCAACTGATAGAGAACGTTCTTAATAAACAACCGAACAATAACTTAACTTCATTTAAAAGAATGGACTCCAGAACAAAGCACCAAGGATAACTCTTTATAACTTATGGAGTCAAAACCTTAATGACTTGGTACAATTAAATGTAATTGCCCATTAAATGAAAATCTCTAAAAGTGATATTTTTACTAGTACTTACTGTGAAATGTGGTGCCGCAATGCAACATGCAATGCAGCGTTGCGAGAGGCCATAGGCCTTCTCCCTTTTTATTAATAAGAGAAACTGGATAATTTACATAGAGGTCCAACAAGATATAGAAATTACAAAATAGAATAAAGATGAAATATATTAACACTCCCCCTCAAGCTGGAGTGTACACATCGTGTAGACCCAACTTGTTGCAAACACTCTGGAAAGCTGCTGGACTCAATGGCTTCGTAAGAACATCAGCAAGTTGATCTTCAGACTTGACATGTGGAGTCACAACAGTTCCATTTTTGATCTGGTCTCTGATAAAGTGGCAGTCAACTTCAATGTGCTTAGTACGTTCATGGAAGACTGGATTCTTAGCAATGTAGATGGCCGCTTGATTGTCACATCTGAGTTCTATAGGAGACAAAACAAGAATCTTTAATTCAGAAAGTACAGATTGAACCCACTGCAACTCACAACATGCATGTGCCATTGCTCTATACTCGGCTTCCGTGCTAGATCTTGCCACAACATTTTGCTTTTTGCTTTTCCAGGTAATAAGATGATTCCCCAGAAATATGCAATATCCAGACGTAGACCTCTTGTCATTCAGATTACCAGCCCAATCTGCATCTGCATAACCAGTAAGAGACAGTGTGGATACATGAGTCTTCAGCCTATAATAGGTGATTCCCTTGCTAGGTGCACCTTTCAGATATCTCAGAATACGACAGACAGATGTCCAATGAGACTGTTTTGGAGAGCTCATATGCTGACTCACCACTCCTACAACAAAAGAAATGTCATGACGTGTGACTGTCAAATATATTAATTTTCCCACAATTTTCCTGTAATATCCTGGATCTGGATAATCAGTATCATCAGTCATCTCCTTCACATGATAGTCCATAGGAGTAGACACAGGCTTGGACTACTCATACCAGTTTCCTGTAGTAAATCCAACACATTTTCTCTGAGACAAATTGGTACCTGCATGAGATCTAAGTACTTCAATGCCAGAAAATATCTCAGTTTTCCCAGATCCTTTGTGTGAAAGTGCCCCTGCAAGCCCGCTTTCACACGAGATATGCCTGTGGAATCACTACCGGTGATAACAATATCATCAACATACACAACAATAATAATAGATCCACCAGAAGAAGTAGAATAAAATAAAGAGTGATCAGTAACAGAACGAGAAAAACCCATCTTTAGCACAACATCAGTGAACTTGTCAAACCAAGCTCTAGGAGATTGTTTCAATCCATAGATGACTTTCTTCAGTCTACACACCTTCTGACACTCCCCCTGAGCAACAAAACCAGGTGGTTGCTCCATGTATACCTCCTCTTGTAGATCACCATGAAGAAAGGCATTCTTTACATCGAGCTGAAATAGAGGCCTGTCAAATGTAGTAGCCAGAAAAATAAAAATATGCACAGAATTCAGACGAGCCACTGGTGAAAAGGTCTCAAAGAAATCAACCCCATATGTCTGAGTGTACCCCTTTGCCACCAGTCTAGCTTTCAATCTCTCCACAGAACCATCTGGATTATGTTTTACTGTAAATACCCATCTGCATCCCACAACATTTTTATCTGGAGGTAAATCAACAAGTTCCCAGGTGTTTTTCTGTAACAGAGCACACATTTCAACATGCATAGCATGTTTTCAGCCAATATCCTTCATAGCATCAAGATGATTTCTTGGAATGACCACATAATCAATCCCAAGAGCAAATGAGCGAGCCTGCTGAGATAACTTGGACAAACAACACACATTTGTAATAGGATGCCGAATAGTACATGAACGGGTACTTTTGCGAACAACAATGGGAACATCAAGGTCAGATGGTTCTTCAGGAATCCCTTGAGTAGAGGAAGATGGGGAGGGCTCAGAGACTAGAGTTGCTACCTCCTCTGGATCTTATTTGCCTCGTCTGCTATAAACATGTGAATATTGCTGAATTGGTGGACCATCTGCTGACTGCTCTTCCTGAATTATACTATAGTCAGGAATGATAGGTGGCACTTTCTCACTATGATGTGGTGGTGGCACTCTCTCACTAGCATCTGATGGTGGCACTCTCTCACATAATTGCTCCCCCTTACTGGAAACACTAGAGAAATATGTAGTGGATTCATGAAAAGTCACATCTCTAGACACAAACATGCGACGAAGACTTGGACAATAACATTTGTACCCTTTGCTAGTGTTGGAGTACCCAAGAAAGAGAGTCCTAATTGACCTAGGAGATAACTTATCAGCCTTAGGATCAAAATTGTGGACAAAAGAAGTACAACCAAACACTCTAAGAGGAACAAGGAAAGGTTGATCCTTGGGACGTAGGACAGAGAAAGGAGTACGTCCTTGAAGCACAGAAGAAGGTTGCCTGTTGATAAGAAAACAAGCAGTAAGAAGGGCGTCAGACCAAAAATGCTTAGGAACATTAGATTGAAACATGATTATCCTGCTAATATCAAGGAGATGATGATTTTTCCTCTCTGCTACCCCATTCTGCTGAGGGGTGTGAGGACATGATGTATGATGTATCATCCCAACTGAACTACAAAAATCAGCCATAGCATTTTGAACATACTCCAAGGCATTATCAGATTGAAGAACTTTAATATTGCAATCAAATTGAACTTTTATTTCTTGATGAAAATGTTTGACAATAGATATCACAGACTCTTGACTTTTCAACAAATAAATCCAAGTCATACGCGAGAAGTCATCCACAAAAGAGATAAAATAACGAAAACCATTATAACTATGGTCTTTTACAGGGCCCCAAACATCACTATGGACCAACTCAAAAGGACATGACACCTGTTTATTGAAACGACTGGGATAAAACATTCTATGATGTTTCCCCAGTTGACAGGACTGACACTCTAGAGACGATACTTAAGACAATTCTGGTTCTAACTTTCTTAGGCTCTCTAATGAAGGATGTCCATATCTGTAGTGCCACAGTAAGGGAGAGCCACTCAACAGGACAGTTGGAGCAGGAGCAGACACTTGGCGAGGCAGACTGTCACCGTGGAAGAGGTAGAGATCACCTTTCCTAGGCCCCCCACCAATCATCGTCATACTCCTGAGATCCTGTAATACAAAACAAGAAGGTCCAAAAGTTACCGTACATTTCACAGTATAAATCAACTTAGCAACATACATAATATTAAAAAGAAAAGCAGACACATAATGTACGGATTTAAGATCAATTCCAGGAGTCATAGAAACAGATCCACTGGCTAACACTCCTCACTGAACCATCTGCTATTGTTACAGATTTGTGAGGAATATGTGAGTCAATGGAATGAAGAAGTCTCCTCATACCAGTCATATGCTGTGACGCTCCAGAGTCAACGACCCATGATGAAGTAGAACCAGAAGCCAATAAAGAGGTAGCCTGATTACCAGTGGTGGACGCCAAGTTGGCTGAAGATGATGATCCCAAGCTCAGATGCTGAGTAGCCATAATAAATCTATCATATTCCTCCTTGGTGAGTGTAATGCCAAAGGACCAGAACTCGAAGCAGGAGACTCAGTAGACTCAGTAGTGGTAGCATAGTTTGCTGCTCCCACAGGTGGTGCAGCAGGTCGACCATGCTTCTTTAAACATTTCTCAACTATGTCCAGGTTTGTCACAGAAAGTGCACTTAGGACGAGTTCCACGTCCTTGACCCATACCTGTCCATCCTCCTCTCACTGCACCAGTTACATAATCATGAGAATCTCCCTGAGATGAGACTATGGTAGGATCAACATGTTCAAAATTTGCCTGTAAAATCCTTGAATACGCCTCTTCTAAGTTGGGAAGTTTATCAGAAGCTAAGATAACATTGCAGGCTGAACTGCACGAAGAATTCAGACCAGACAAGAATTTTGCTGTAATCAAGTCATCTCTGTCTTTGACTTGCTCCTGGACAGTTACTGAATGGTAGAAACTCAACTCTTGTGCAATACCTTGAATCACTCCAAAGTATTCTTCTAAAGGTCTGTCTCCCTGTTGTTTTGCAAATAGGCGATCATATATCATGAACTGACGAAGCACATTTTTCTCTTGAGAATAATGTTTCTTCACTGCATCCCAGATCTCTTTGGCAGTAGTGTAGAACATGAACCTCGAGGCAATCCTAGATTCCATGCTCCCCCACAACCAGGTCTTTACAAGACTATAATGACGCTTCCATTTAGCATAGCCTTTGTCAGTAAGTACAGGAGGATCAGAATCAACGTGTCTCGCTTTGTCGCGTGACTCCAATACAGTATGGACAACATTCATCCATAAGAGATAATTCTTCTCGTTCAGCTTGATGGAGGGGATATGAGACATCTCACTGTAGATGGTAGATGCCTTGGTGTCCTCCATGATTTGACGAGAAGAAGAGTGACAGATTGATACACGCCACAAGAAGATATGGGTGACATGGAGATACACATCACGTCACAAGATCAGATGCGTATCTGACGCATCCACAACCCCCAATTGAAATTCCCTAATCACACATGGAGATGTGATTAGGAATTTCTTACGTACCGACGGACCCTCTGATTTGGGATTTAGAACTCCGTTGGATCAACCGAAGGAACTGACGTTCCGGAGATAGAAGAGAAGGGGGGACGGCGGCTACGGCGCCTGGCCTGGGAGTCGGCTGCTTCGCCCGCTTTGGGCCGGCGGCGCGGTGGCCGGGGAAGGCTGGCGACGTGCTTTGTTCACACAGGAATTACTGTTCACTCCGTCGTACTATTCACGCCGGAGTTACTATTCACGTCGCGTATTGTTCACCGCCAGAGTTCTTGTTCACAGCCGGAGTTACTGTTCACCGCAGGAGTTACTGTTCACGCTGGCGGCCGGGGAAGACTAGCGACCGGCCGACCGACGGCGGTGCTGGGTTGTGACGGCTGGGTAGGGTTAGGTTAGGAACCTCGCTCTGATACCATGTGAAATATGGTGCCGCAATGCAACGTGTAATGCAGCGTTGAGAGAGGCCATATGCCTTCTCCCTTTTTATTAATAAGAGAAACTGGATAATTTACATAGAGGTCCAACAAGATATAGAAATTACAAAATAGAATAGATATGAAATATATTAACACTTACTAATAAGAAAATAAATATTATTAAAACACTAGAGTAAACTAATCAGGCTTTCTTGGCATCTTAGGGCTTGACATTGGGCTTAGTGCGCATCTTGTCCTATACCTTGGGACTTGTTTACCTGATATAGGGGATCCCTCCAAGGCCATGTAGGATTTTAAGGGGGGTTGATGCTTTGGGTTGGGGGGGGGGTTGAAGGCGTTGTCAAAGCCTTGATCAAGTGAGTGCTCCTCGTTGCTCCCACACAATTCTGGAGTTGCAGGATACTGCCTATTAAAGATGCAATTTCTAAGAGGCGTTCACGGGTCACACAATTGGCTCCATGCTCCTGTGGTTCAAGACTTGCATCAAACAAATAAGCTGGGGACTTGGGATTTCAGTTTTAGTCCGTTTCTTATTTTCACACATTAAGATATGGTTAGGCAATATATAATTTTTTTTTGTAGTTGATATTTGATCTTTTTTTGATTAATTTTTTGTCACATCAACATGGTTGCGACATTGTTGTATACATGCTTTTCTGTAATGAACTCTCTAATTTATATGTAATTATAAGCATTAATCCAACAAGTCCTTTCTGATTTAGCATTTGATCCCTAATAAATTATGCTAGGTCTAGACAACGACGCAGTGAGAGTGGGAAGACACGATTTATCTGCTTGTTTTTTTTTTGATAACATGGAACCCCTCCCGGGCAAGACCACTATTGGACCCGATCCAACCAAGAGTAAATCCCGGGACCAGCTGTGTCATTGGGGGGACACTACGGCACGCCCAATCACATGCCAACCACTGTGCCCCTAGAGTCAAATCCGAATCCTTTCATTGGGGATTGCGGAGCCGCACCGCTGGGCTACCCGCCGCCCCCTTATCTGGTTGATGCTTATCAAACAACAAAAAATATTTTGCAATCTAAATCGCTCTACTAAGCACAAATACTTATATTAACACCTTTTTTTAATTGAATCTGGTCAGTTATGATAGCTATTAAGAATCTGAGACAATTTACACTTTCTTCGCGATTTGAGGTCCATGCAGCTAGAATCTCTCAATTTCTTATCAACAACAAGGATAGTTCGTTGAGCTTCTTTCTAATATTGGAATTAATAGATTTAAAAGATATAGTTTATCATCTTTTGCTAGCATTAGAAAGTATTTTGCTACCCTTATAGAAAACAAATATGGGTCAAAATTTGAAGGCCTTGTTGTTATTCCTAATGAGATGCTTGTATAGTTGCATTGATGAGTTATCCCTGCTCAACAAAAAAGGAAACACTCACTAAGATGTTTACAAAATGACTAATGATGTGTGTATGCAGCCAGGGCTGGCACAAGCACGCACATGTGGGTCGATAGGTTTTTGCTAGCATGTGTGTTGAGAATTAACCTAAACATAAGTTGAAACCTGAAAATCATTTTCTCATTATTACTAGTTATGCATACCGGAACAAGCCATTATCAACACTGTGTTCTTGTTCACCTTTTTACTTAGCACCACTAGATGAGAAAATTTTTTAGTTCTTTCCACAATTTTTTTACTTGAATTTTTAAATGACACACTTGGTAATGAATTAAGTATGTTTCCATATTCATCGGTAATCATTGAGTAACTTTTAAAAATTACAACAATTAGGGTTCTGCCAGTGGATAGCTTCATTATCTTATATACTAGATTGTGTATGTAGAAATAGTATATATATCAAAGATAGATTTAAATATGAAAAATGCAACTGATTTGAAGTTTTCACTACATTTTTGTAGATATTCTTTTACCTCGAAGGGGTTGATGAACTATATACTGAATCCATTAGGCATTAATAGCTAATAATATATGTTAGAGAATTCGTTTATTATTGTTATTAGTGTCTTTGTTATATGGGCCTAAGTGTCTCGACCCATTAGGGTTGGTCTTATGTCTGTACGCTTCCCTGTCCTCCTATTTATAGGAGCAGGGTTTCTTCTATTCAATAACTGATAGCCGTCTTTTACTTTCTAAGATGGTATCAGAGCAGTGATCTTGAGTCTTCGCCGTACGTGAGAGAGAGAGAAAGAAAGGAGGAGCGCCCCCCCTTACGGGCGGCCGCCGCCCTTGGCGGCGCTTGGCTGCCCGCAGGGAATTCTTTCCCTAGTTCCCTGCTTTATGCCTTCTACCTCTATGCCTCTCTGGTTGTCGCCGCCGGCTCTTGCTGCTTGCCTGCCGCCAATCACCCGCTACTGCTGCGCCCTGCTGACGTGTGCCCCGCCAACCCTGTCCCCTGCGCCGTCGCTGCCACTCTTGCCGCCTGCCCCTACGTTAACCGCTGCCGCCAGCACCTTGTGCTGCTACCGCTGTCAGCACCCTTCTGCCTAGCCGCCGCTGCTACCTGTCGCTGACTCCTAGCACTATGCCTTCCGCAGCTGCCTACTGACCCGCATGATGTGTGCTGCCCCGCCGCCGATGTCGCTCCGCCGCCCTGTTGCTCCATGCGCCGCTTCCGCGCACCCTATGTCTGCTGCCAGTCACCCGCCTCTGCTGCTGCCACCACCCTACACCTGCCGCCGCTCCACTTTTCGCCGACCATTGTTGCCCTAACGCTGCTACCTGTCCCTGCCATTGCTCACCGGCAACTGCTCCCTGCACATGTCCCTGCGTCGCGAACCTTGCGTCCCCTATTGCTACTGACACCCTATTGCAGCTATCCACCCTACCCATCTGCGGCTGCCCACCACTACTCACCGCTACCAAACAGCCCTATATTAAATCGTATCCCCTCGATATTTTTGTTGCCCCCTATATACACTACATATTTTGTGCTAATCGGATCCAATTTTTGCCTAATCGGATTTTCATGGGGGCTCCGCCCCCGCACCCCCGGATTTGTTGCCCTAACGGGCCAAACAAATCCCCGTTTTGGGTTGGCCAAAGATCCATTTATTTTTCTATCCGGATCTGCCTATTCAGGTCATTTTCTACCTTGACTCATGTTGTCGGTTACCTCCTCCACATATTTACCTACACTAAACCTTGACTCTACCATTGTTTTTGACTCTCCACGCCAACCACTCTTTGACTCCTCCTGTGCTTGGCGTGAGGGGGAGAATAGAGGATGAAGAGTAGAGGGAAGAGATGAGATGGACGAGAGATGAAAGAGAGAAGAAGAATTTTATTCTGCTGTTCTATTGGACTTCATGCCACATTTACTGTTGATATATGGATTCTTTTGTTGCTATGTGGTGCTTTCTGCTGCTATTATTGCTTATTCATCATCTACCTCGACTGCTGTTATGAAGTTACATACTGGGACTTCATTCTTACTACTTGTGCTATGATTAGCACATTCTGTTTCCTGCTTTGTGCTCTTGCACTTTATGCTGTCCGTGCTTTATTTGCACGTTGACTTTCTACTGTGGACCAGCACTCTCTGGACTTTGACGTCTGCTATTGTGATGGATATTGTGTGAAGAGGGAAGATGACGAAGACATTTGTTGTTGACTTTACATGGAGTTTTGTCTACTGGAGTTATTTATTCGCTTGCTACTCTGCCTACCGGTCTTCTATCTGCCTACGTCGTCGACTTTTGCTGCTGTGCGCCAACACTCTCTGGCATGTCTGTGTTTTGACACGTTGACTCTTTGCTTGTTCGTGCCTTGCTTGCACGTCGACTTTCTGCTATTGTGATCCAACACTCTCTGGGCTCTGCTACTCTTGCCAATGTGACCCAACACTCTCTGGCTACTACTACGACGACTTTGATGAAGACCTTGGCGCCTATCATCTATTCTATCCTTTGCTCCAAATGATTGTGATGCTGTTTATTTCTGCTCCAGATGATCGAGAAGCTTCTGCGACTTACCTGCTTGCTTTGAGTATCTACTTGAGGGGGAGTGTATGAGTGTTTGAGTGATTTATTATAATATTGAAGGGGAGAAATTTCTTGTATGGGCTTGGTTTGTCCTTTTATTTCTGTCTATTTGTTTTCTAGTTTGACTCTCTGTTTGCAAGCTGATTTGGGATTCTCCCAACTTCAGCTTGAGGGGGTGTTAGAGAGTCCATATATTATTGTTATTAGTGTCTTTGTTGTATGGGCCTAAGTGTCTCGGCCCATTAGGGTTGGTCTTATGTATGTACGCTTCCCTGTCCTCCTATTTATAGGAGCAAGGCTTCTTCTATTCAATAACAACTGATAGCCGTCTTTTACTTTCTAAGAATATACTTTTGGTAGACTACTACAAGTAATTCATTCAATATAGTGGCACAAGTATATGTGCTTGCTACGTTCCAAGTAAGTTAATAATATAATAATAGATGATTACGAAAAACGTTTTCATGCCTTGAAATGGCTTATATACTCTCATTTATCAGTCTACAATATGTTTTCTCCAGAATGCAAGACAATAATATGGTATATGAGTAATGTTTTCCTTATAATCATGAGTATTTACATGTGAAGCCAAATAGTTATCAACACAATCTTAAATTAGCATATGAGTAACAAAGTATTCAGTGTTATACTGTTATGTCTAATCCTTATAGAATAGATATATGCCTGATCACTATAAAGGTTGTGCATTATTACTCATATTCAAGGCTTTTAAATTATTAAATCTTGAGGCACTAGAGATGTACGCCTAAGGTGCAGCCAGTCAAAGTTACATAGTGGGGTGTAAGCCTTAGCCCTTGAGTGTCTAGTTAGCGAATTGCATCTCATTTTGGTCAAGCCGCAGTTTGGGACAAGAGGTGACAGTGAGCTGTCCACCTCAATCTGGATCCTTTATCTGTTGAGGCGGTCTTCCCCTGCTGCTCCTGCAGCAGCCGCTGTTGATAACAGCAGTGGTTATTTACGAGGGTTGGTTCAAATCTGATTGGCAAGGTTGGCAACGACCACATACTGTGCTCCAAGTCCTTCCTCTCCTTATGCAGCCCACTCCTGCTGCATCAGAGACATACCTCTAGTTTTGACCTCCCCCATCTTACGAACTGCTGCTGCAGTGCTGCTCTTCAATACATAGATGTCCAGATAAAGTCAATGCATATTATCTTTCCGAAGCTTCACTAATTTCTAAAAATGTTATTAGTTTTCAGGTATTTGTAATTCTGGCTTGGAAATTTATCATTTTACTTTATAATATGCTAATCCAATTTGTGAAGTGTTTTTACTGATTTTGAAGCTCCCCTGTAAAGTTTTGCTAACCATTCTTCAAATCAGATGCTATTTCAATTATCATATTATACTTGTCATATTCAAATCATGGATTTTACTTTCAATTAAACTAGATTATACCTTGTCAGTGTTTCAGTTTTGTTGACCAGCCATTCATTAATCTGAATATCCTAATCCTATGCTCACATTTATTATATAACTCTGTACTATATACATACCCCATATAATGAGGCTTAGGCTCATGCCTCGCCTCTCTAAGATGATTGCATTATGTTATGTTACATCTCTCCCTACTTAAAAACTTGCTCGTAATAATAATATCAAAATCTAAGTTCTGTGCTATAGCAGTTTAGATTATTACCAACATGCCCTAGTTTTGAACAAATTGTCTCCAAACGGTGAATTAATAATTATAATAATATCATATCACCCACTATAATTTCTATAAGTTAATATTGTATTATTAAATAAACACATTCGTCATGGTTTCCTATGTTGCAAGAGGGCATCAAACTGTGTCAATAAAGAGATGTTATCAGCCTATCATACTGAAATTTCAAATCAACTCTTAACAATGACGGACATGTTTGTGCATTAAGCATGAAATGATTAAGAAAGCTTATGCTCAAATTTTGTGAATCCCCCCAGGAAGCAAAAATTGTGAATCAATGAGCTTAAAACCATACCAGATCCTATGTTTCAAGGTATCACCATACCAGTCATGGTTTCCTTTGTTGCAAGAGGTCAATTCAAACTTAATATAAAAAACATTTCCATCATCTAAAAATAATTCATATATACATGTATGTAGCCAAAGAATTTTTTGGTAAGGGGAAAGTACTTATAAGAACAATACAATATACACACAAATTCAAACTGGTCTGAAATTTAAAACAAATTTGGTGGTCTAAGCACGCGTACGTGCACCCGCCAAGCAGCACCAAGGCTTCCAGTCGCCTTCACATCTTTTCACCTTTGAAAGGTATGGTTATCACCTAGGAAGCACAGCCACTTCTCGGAGGCTGCCGTATCCGTGTCCAATGCGTGTCCAACATGGACACACTTTGGACACACTTGGATGCGTGGCGGACACGCCTCCAGGACACACCACTCCGACCCACTTGAGCCTAGGCGTATGAAAAAACCCAAGCCTTTTCTAAATCTTTGCCTCCTGTCCTCCACTACTCGCCCTACTACCATTAGTTAATTAAGCTTCAGGTGCTACATGCAAGTAATTGACACCCTTCTTATCATCTCCACCAGCTGTTGCAACATCCGGGGACTGCCACATCAACCATGAGGAGGAAAACAATTGGATTCACCTCCTCTTGAAAGTACATGTTGTTAATCATTACTTCCACTGGAACTATTGTTCCCAAAATTCTACTGCTCTTAATTTTTACAATTCATATTACACCATTATCATATAAAAAAGCATCGTAATGTTTGTTGTGAACTAATCCATATTGTGACTTGTAAATATAATGTTATATGTTGATTGCTTGTTGGATTTCATGGTGATTGCCCATGCGGATAATCTATCTAGATCATTTTGTGTTAATACACATAGCATATTACACATTATATGTCATAATATGCTATACAAATATATATATACATATACTTGCCGTGTCCAGTGCCGTGTCCGTGTCCTATATTTTTGGAAATTGACGTGTCCCGTGTCCGTGTCCATGCTTCCCAGGTTATCACTCTCTCCAACTAGATTACTTGGAAATTAGTAGGAGCACATATCATCATAGCAGAATAAAGAATGCATGATGCCCCATGTACCATAACTAATTAATAAAAGAAATGAATCAGTAAGTATGTTAGTTATGCACGGTTGATGCATAACTAACATGTGATGTCGATGTCGATGCATGTTGCACATGCACCTCATGTGTGGTCTTGTACCTGACTACCTTCTCTCTACACTTTATAGTCAAAAGAGGAAGTGGACCTTTCCCATTTGAACATTCTCTCCTATGAACGCTGTTGTTCAAAGGACAACTACCTATCTTGATGGTGGAGCTTTTAATGTTACAAGTGTTTTCTGTGAATCCTGTCGCCCAATAGAGAACAATCTATCTCAAGTAATCATCTTCTTTTGGTATGACAATTGACAATCAACTGGACTGTTTCAACTTGTGAAGAAGAGGACCCCTCCTGCTTTTATATGATGCTCCTGACTTAATGTCAGGTTGGACAAGTGTAGTTACTACTTACTAATAATCATGTCGGTGATCTGTTTTGTCTACTTGTGTGCAATATAGAAGAATATGTTTTATAATGCCCCCTTCCCAACACAAGGTCTTCACAACTGAATATCGTTGCTTGCTTTTAGAGACACACACAAAGATCATTTCTTTCATACCTTGGATATCCTGCTAGGAGTCTCTCATTCTGTAAACCATGATTCCAGAACTCCATAGTGACTTGTTGTGAAATGCTAAAATATTTGAGGGTAAACATATAAGTATCAGGTTCAAACCATGAAGCCACCCCTCATATACCTCCTCACCATACATCCAGGAATATGTGTGGTGGTTGGAGCCCACAAGCTAGGAAACATGGACACTTACCGGAGGCTGCCGTGTCCGTGTGCGACACGACATGGACACGCGTGGACACGTCGTGCACGGCCCAATGTGTCCAAGTCCCTTTTTATTATTAGTAGGACACAACCCAGACACGGCTTGGACAACTGGGATATGGCCCAACATTAAGAAGGGGAAATACCTCCCATCATTGTATTCACTCTCCTTTTCTACAAATAACAACATACCTCCCTCTTCTTTCTTAATTGTCCACCACCACCACCACTATCTTTGTACTCCCCAAATTTAATATGCAAAATATTTTATTTTATTTTGAGTTCATCCTTTGTGATATTTAACTCATATTGTTATTTGTGAAATGATTGTCTATAGGGTGACTGTTATTGTGATTACAACGAGGGCTTGTTTTATAGTATGTATTTGATGGTTTGATTTCATGATGTATGCAATTTGTGTTTGAATGTACTTACAAAAGTGGATATAGCGGGGATGAGATAATCTGTGTTTGAATGTGCTTGTTCTTTTTGTTTTTATACATAAAAATAATAAACCTGCATATGTAATTTTTCCCGTGTTCGACACCATGTCCATGTCCTATTATTTACGTCAAATTGACGTGTCCTGTGTTCGTGTCCATGCTTCCTAGCCCACCGGGGGGGGGGGGAGGCGCTACTGTTGTCCCAGATAACGCATAGAAGTGTCAACATTTGCTCTTGTAGCTTTGTCATTTGCTATGAATTCGTTACTAGATAGTAAGATGTTCATTCCAATGTGATATATTATTTACGTGTTGGACTCCTAAGACCCATTCAACACTTCCTCAACCAATGTGGATTGTCCAAAAACGCATCTTGACTTTTTAAACCGAACTGTCTGTCTGTTCTATCAAATGTTACTATTGTAATTGCTATGAGTTCGTTACTAGATAGTAAGATGTTCATTCCAATGTGATATATTATTTACGTGTTGGACTCCTAAGACCCATTCAACACTTCCTCAACCAATGTGGATTGTCCAAAAACGCATCTTGACTTTTTAAACCGAACTGTCTGTCTGTTCTATCAAATGTTACTATTGTAATTGCCTCCAGCTTAGAGTTATCTTGTTGACAATCAAAATGATAATACTAGTACCCAACCATATCTATATTTTTGGCAATTGTGCTTAAATCATATATTAGAACCATGGTCATATCCTTTCAAGCGCCGGTCCTCATCATTCCGTAGGACCGTGTTTGTTTCACCGAATGTCAAAGAGGATCGGAGTAGAATCCTTCAAATGACCCTTTCTGCTGTTTGATTTGCAAATCAAACTGCCGGATTCAGATCCGTCTCAGCTTTTCATCCAGCTGACACTGCATTAATAAATTCCATAGTGGTAGGTGGGTTTCCACATCCGGCCGCTCCAACTGCAATTGCCTCACTTCTAACTGGACTCCCCTATGCGGATTTTCATTTCTCCACCCTCCAGTGCTGTTCCGCTTATCACACTCCCTCTCTCATTTAACGATCAAGATGACCAAAACAAACAAAGGAAGGAATACATTTCCTTTCTGTCTGTATTCCGTTCCTTTCCTTATAGGTGAAATTTTTGACTTTTGAGTAATGATGCTTTAGGAAAATTTGAACTTATAGGTGCTTTAGAGAAAATATTACACTAAATTAAATCTGTGTTGAGCTTTGGCAGCGTGACGGCATCCATATGGAAGTTGCTTTGCATTTAGTTGTTTAGGTGAATGATCTTTCTGAGATGTTTTAGTTGTCAGTACACGTCGAGTCGAAGGTATAACATATGTTAGGCACAATTTCAAGGCTAATTGCAGTTAGATATGCAGCTGCCGCCGTATCCATAAAATCGTTTCTGTATTTTGTGATACCTTTTTTTTACTTATGCAATCATTTCTCTGGGGTAGAACCGCCTTCTCTGTTTGTTTGGATTTCAATTACTGTAGTCTCAAATAGCATCATGAGAATGGGTGCCAACTCGTCAAATATAACCAATTCTGTAGTAGTATTTGAAATTGGATTCGGCTGTTAGGATGTGTGGAGAACTTTATGGATCTATTTGACCAAGAGAATTTCCGGTACTTCAATGCGAAATAATAGTATGAGACTTATGAAGAAGGCCATACCAAAAAAACAGGTTTGATTGTATGAGAAATATCTGAATAATTGGCATGTTTTGTGAGACTTATACTAGCATCTTTACATCTGGGAAAATTTATGAGCCACTAATCTATTTTGCTTATATGCCAAATAATATATCAGTATAGCAAAGTTTAACGAAAACTGCATTCTATGGAAGAACACAACTCATCTTCTGTTTACCAATGCCATTTATCTAGAATTGAGAAACTGTACATTGTGTTTAGTACTATCTGACACTAAGGGCCTATTTGGTAGGATGTAATAGGAGTGACACTAAGGGCCTATTTGGTAGGATGTAATAGGAGTGAGTTGGGCGGTTTTAGAAGTATGGAATGCTAATGTACATATTTGTAACCCATTTATTTTATTTGGTTGGGTGTGCTCTAAACTATAAGAATTTGGTTTCTTTTGTTTGGTACGATCCAGAAATGTGCCGGTCAAAGTTGTCATGCTCCTTGCCACTAAGTTTAAAAAACTCATACCACAAGGCCTGTGGTCCCCACCACGTTGAAGAGAGAGTGGGGGCTTTCAAGTTATGTGCTGTTGTACAGCTGTAGCGCAGAGTAGAAAGTGTACAAACGAAGAGAGAGAGGAAGATAATCGCTGCATGGCCCCACCCTCCCGCAGCCCGGCTTCATGCTCCAGTCCCCACCGCACGCGACCACGCCCTATTCGGGCGCGGTACATATTCCGGGATTTGGAGCTCAAGTATGCAGTTCGGTGGGTTGTAAAACAAGGAATTCTAGCTGCATTCTGCCATACCAAATAAAATTAATAATGAAAACAGTGATTTAGAACTCATTGAATATAAGATTCACCCTACCAAACAGGGCCTAAGCGAACATTTTTTTAAAGGTTTTGTTAATCTATAAAACTCAACTCTCTTCATGCATGTGATTATGCTTTTTTTTCTTTCTGAAGACATAAACGAGGATACAACAGACAGAACTGCAGTAACAATAACTAAACATGGTATTACAAATACCATTACAAGTGGTATCTCCTAAATTAATGATTATGCTTTGAATGGAACAACATAATAAACCTGATGGAAAGCCTGCTTGTGTGTTCATGTTTATATTTTTCTATCTAGTTGATGAGATTTGATAGTTATTAGAATCTCATTTTAGCTAAATATTATGCACATTTTTGTTGTGCTCTATCAATTCATTTCCGAGCATGCTGTTCATAATGAAGTCTTTCAGTTGATCATTAATGTTTCTTGGGGGGTTTTTCCTTTACAGGGTGCACAACTGCGGAAGCATATCGATGCCACTCTAGGAAGTGGGAACTTGAGAGAAGCAGTGAGGTTGCCTCCTGGAGAAGATCCTAACGAATGGCTTGCTGTGAACAGTATAATTCTTGCTGAAAATTTGATATTCTATGGACATAGTTTGTAGTTCAATGCTAAAAATGCTGTTCACAATGGCCGATTGATCAAAACTGTATTGTTTTACTCATACTTACACATGAGCACGTTGCTTAACATATATTTTGGTGCTGGGTCTGTATGCTGATGATGTTTTTAATTTTTCTTTCAGCGGTGGATTTCTTCAATCAAGTAAATTTATTATACGGCACTCTTACGGAGTTCTGCACTTCTGTGACGTGTCCGACAATGACTGCAGGCCCCAAGTATAGCCCCATAAGATTAACTGATATCATTAGCTCTTTACTGCTTGATACTATGCATTATGGATTTCCCTGCTTCGAAAACAGAGCTCTTTACATAATTTTTTGTTCATGTATGAACTTGTATGGTGGAACAGGACACGTTTTGTCCACCATGGCTAATTTTGAGCAACTGCTACTAATTGGGTATATAATTCCTCTGGTACAGGTATGAGTACAGATGGGCTGATGGAGTACAAATAAAGAAGCCTATTGAAGTCTCTGCTCCAAAATATGTTGAATATCTGATGGATTGGATTGAGGCTCAGCTTGATGATGAATCCATCTTTCCTCAAAAACTTGGTACCCCATCCACCTGAATTTTATTTCCCTTCTGAATCTTTGTTAGCATTGTATAGTTTATCATAATCTTTTGTTGGCTTGTAGGTGCACCCTTTCCCGCTAACTTCAGAGACGTAGTAAAGACTATATTCAAACGTTTGTTCCGTGTTTATGCCCATATTTATTGTTCACATTTCCAGAAGATTGTTAGTCTCAAGGAAGAGGCACACTTGAATACATGCTTTAAGCATTTTATCTTGTTCACATGTGTAAGCTCCATAACTTTGAAGTACGTGCTTTCCAACTTTGGTATACTTCACAGAGTTGACATTAACATTTGCCGTTATGCAGGAATTTGCTCTTATTGACAAGAAGGAACTTGCTCCTCTGCAAGATCTAATAGAATCCATAATTGTTCCCTATTGAGTCGAAGCTAACTGTACTATAAACTTGTGCTATCGGACATTCTTAATCTTGAAAAGAGGAATATCATGATTGGCGTGTGTGTGCTTGATGTATTTTATTTCTTATTCTAGTCAGAATAATGTCCAGTTGAAGCATTAGAAGTACATAAAAGTATGATATATTTCTTTCTAGACGCAGTTCAAATTTGTATAGCATGTCTGGCTTTGCTGCTTGACGGCTGTCATTTAATTAATCACTTCCCTCCCATGGTTATCAATTTCAGTGCACCATGAAACTACTGATACTTAGATAGCACATGAAGCAGATGCCTAAAAGCTCCTATGTTTTTGAAACGAGACACCTGTTTAGGAACTTCTGAGGTATTATATCTTGGGAAATTCGTTCTCGTGAAATAAACAGGCACCAGGTTTTCATGCTGAGTGATAATGTCAATCTTATTCTTAATAATGACTGCCAATTTAATTTGCCCATGTGTTTCCCCGGGCTAATCAAACTATGAGAGAAGGTTGATGGATGCCTGCTTGGAGCTGATAAACTGTCTTTTCTTAGAAGTACTAGTGAACACACACGTGCACATGCACGTGTAATATAAAATTTGTTGGAAATGTACGAGGAGAGGACTCGTCCTTGAAAGGGTCCCTACGATAAAAGATATTTGTATTGGTTGTTTGAAAGGAGAGAATCAATGAACTGTTTCCATAGGATGGAGAGAGGAATACAGAATTAAAGATAATAAAAGTTAATAGGAGAGTGTGAGAATAAATATTTATAGGAGCAAAATTCCTTGAAAAAAGGAGAGAAGAGAGTGAATCAAGGAGAGCGCAACATCAAACTCGCTCTTTTTATAATAGTATAGACTAGCAGGAAGCACATGCTAAGCACGTGAGTCTAGTTTAACATAATTTAATTAATCTAATATGAGTGCTTGATAGTCAAAGTAAATTTTTGGACTGGTCTAATCCGATTCACGACTATACCGTTACTGATATCTACACTGCTTTTACATATAATTCAACTTATGACGGGAATAAAAAGTACACACCACATATAAAAAGAATTTTTATGCACCAATGAGTTGGTGACAATTATTATATTATCGACATGCGAACACAGAAAAAAGGCTAAGTAAGTTGCGCTAAGCAAATCTGGTAGTGTCAAAATATAAATAAAGATGTAGGATAATGTTCACATGGGAGTAGCAAATCCAAATTCATAGCCTCCGTTTGGTTGGATTTCGGCTTGTTTTATTATGCCATGTGCCACATTAGCATGATCCACTCCTATTTGCCAGATGCGCGTTTGGTTCAAAAATCTAAAATGGTCCCGTTTCGGGTTCTGTCATCCTGATATCTGGGTTGACTCAGTCCTGCTAGCAGTAGGATTTTGTAACCCAGTCCTGATTTGGCTCTGTCTTTTTGTGTATTTTGTTTTATCAGCCAGACTGAAAAACACAAGTTACGATGCCGGTCCAGTTTAATGATGTGATTGGTTTGCCAAACAAAAATAGGATTAACTCTAGTCCGGATAATCTCGATGACTGGACATATCCGGTCTAACTCAGTCTGGGTTTTGTAATCCACATCTCAAACCAAACGGAGGCATAGACAAACATATGATAAGTTATCATGCAAACTCCTATAATCCCCTAAAAGATTCGATTAGCTGTCAACTGACTTCCTCCAACCAACAACGTGTCATTATAAAGTTCTATGTGTTCCTTTTTGTAGGATGTGTGGCGGTTGACGACTTATATATATTATCACTTATATTAATTTGCACAAAACCTATTAAAAGAGAATAATCCGGTTAACTACTTTCCAACTCTATGCATTACTAAGATTAGCTAGTTGCTAGGAATTAAAAAGCAAATGTGTGCAAAGCAAACACTGTTGGAAAACATTGACAAACAGACAATATGACTATACCGTAGATAAATCCTTTTTATAGGCTAGTTAGATTATATACTTATAATAATTACAGATAACATGCTAAAGAAGTATTAATTGATTAATTGCTAGTTGACTCCCTTCCCGTTCGTAATATGTCATTAGTTATTACCTATATTGCATGTGTTCCTCTTTTTAAACATGTTACTATTGACCATAATAATTACTCTTCCCAATAATTTATATACTAGTTAAAAGAGAACAACTCCCAAACAGGCAAATATGTAGTCGAAGTATATGGACAAAACTAAAAAACTATAACATATAACTACTAAAATTATCTCTGCCAAAATATAGTAAGCAGGCGCTGAGCTCGAATACATGTTGCTAAAGTATGTAGAAAAACACTAACAGATTGCTCCTAAATCAGACAAACATACATATATGATGAGCTAGCATGCAAACTCTTACAACCTGATAAAAGAGAATAACTCGGTTACCTGACAAATGACTTCCTTCGACCTACAACATACCGCTGTCAAAATTACATGTGTTCCCTTCTAGGACATGTGTCAGTTTGTGTACTTAAAATAATTCAAATATATTATATTAAAGAAAAGAACTCGATTAATTGAAATATAATGATTAGTTGTTGCTAATGTGAAGCATCGAAGACCAGGCTGGCAAATTGTTAGAAATGCAATTGTAGAGTACATCCTTTGTATGGTTTCGCACTCTTCTACGACACATGTTTATTGGCTGAAAAGTATAAAAAGAAACGTAAGCAAGCACCTGAATAAAGATCACAATGAACGGCCAAGCAAAGACACAGTCATGTCGATGAGCAGGCACACTCACTGCTTGATTCCCTTTTAATATAGGGATATAGACTTCTGGAATGTGTAACGCTCGCATGCTTTAATGGCATCTTGTATTGCCTATGAGCTTTCCTTCTATAACATGGATATCAATTGCACTTACACGTGTTGCCATGAATAACTACCATATTAATTGCATGTCTACGTCTCCTTGCACAAACATATATGACAACAAAAAATGCACACACATATATGACAAAAAAAAATCTGATTTGCTGTTATCCTATTGTTATTCGTGGCTCAACAACAATTGTTCTACCAAGAATAGCTAATTTGCTCAAGCATTACAGTTTTGAGTGTATTTAGATTGCATAATCAACACTTGCTCTTGAAAAATAATACACAATAAAAAGTAATAGTCAAAGGAAGATGAATGAAAAGAAGAGGCGATGTCAGAGATGAGAAAATAGGAGTGAGAGAAAAATTATAATCTATTGCTATTTTAGAAGAAAGAGATGTTCAAATAGAGTATATATATTGCTAAGTTTCATTCAAATGATGGGATTTTCCATGGGCAAAAGAGTGAAATTAAACCTTGGCGGAAATAATACTGGTGGGGGTCAAAGTGAGCTAAACTTCTTATGTGTGCATTTTATATCTACTTTTTGCACACATATGCACACACATTCAGTTCTATTTGTATTTCATTTAGCCTCTAATCATACTTAACTTGCTATCTTTTAGCTATTTTACTTGTTGCATGATGTTGATTGCAGACACACATTCAAAATGCCAAATTGGAGATAGCCCAACTCAAATCCGACCTCAATGGGACCTCCCTCAATTTGCAGTTGACTCAGAGTTCATTCTTCAAGAAACAACATTGAACACGACGTGTACACGACATGTAATTCCCCAGAAAGTCTCGCTCAACGACGAACATGCCGTGTGTTATTTAGCACACATGCATGTAAGATTCCAATGGTCTCAATGCCCGAAGTGCAGAGCAAACGACACATCGTGTCCTTGTTAAGACACGATGTGTCCTTACGATCCAGAGGCCTACTTGGACTTGCTGCCAACACATACATGCATGTACTTAATCGAACACGTTGTGTGCCTTATGCCCAGATCGACTCCAACGACAACTACACGGCGTGTCGCTAACAAAACACGCCATGTATTTCTCGCACAGAAGTAATTAGTTGACAAGTTACACGAAGAGACATGACGTGTCCCCTTAAAGACACGCCATGTCGTTATCAATTTCTGCAGAAATAAATAGAAATCATCCCTCATTTTAAAAGAGCAATGCAACCTTTTGTGCTGCTATCATTCGTCATTTTACCAACATCTTTCGTTTAAGAGAAGTTCCAGAGTAGATGAAGGCAATTTTGGGGTGGAAGAAGAGGTTTTCTTGGGAAAGAGCCTCCATTCTACTTCATTTCTTCTCCATTTCTTCTCCAAATGTGCAACAAAGCTGTTCTCCTCACACAAGCTTCTCGGGAGGGAGGATTGTCTGAGTTGGAGCAGCTCCAAGGGTGGAATCTCGTCCTCTAACTGGAGTTCTACTTCCCCTTTGCTACATTTTTAGTTCCTTTAGCTTTTTCTTCTCTTAACCATGCAAAACTCTGAAAATTTTGCAATGTGTTTGTGCATCTCCATTATGGATGAGTAGAACTCTTTTCTTAGATATGGGAGAGTAGATCCCATTCCATTACTCATGTGAAATCAAAATTTATATCTTATGCTAGTTAATTTGTTTCTCCATGGATGCCTACAGTGATTTGTTGCTTGTATATTTGGCTGGCCACCTTTTATACATGTTTTATGCTTTCTTGTACTATTCGGGAGAATATATGAGGAAGTAGGGAGTATGATTCATTCAATATGATCTTGACCATGAGAATGGCTGGAGTATGTTGAGGGTTTTAGATTGTGTTCGAATCTAGCATAAACATGGTAGTGTTATGCTATGAAGAGAACCATCTCATGCTACTGGGAGGTGCATGATGATGACAATCTCCTTGCAAATTGACGACATATCTTAATTTTGTAGTTATGCATGATGTGATGGTGTGGTAGTGAAATCCCACAAGCTCTTTATTGTTACTTGCCTTTTAGCTATTTGTAATCAACTCAATTTTGTAATCCGACCTCGATTAATGAAAGTTAATGATTATATGCCTAACTGACTTAGCTCCCTGAGTTTGACACTCGACTACAATTGACCCCGTACACTTACGGGTGATAAGCGAGTTGAGACCCTTATTTTAAAACTCCAACAACCTCCTACTCACCCTCACTGAAAAAGCATTATCTGGACAATAAACATATTGCCACAATTCAAAAAATATTAAAACAAAGAAGTTTTAAGTATACATTGGACAACTTTTGTAGAACAACTAAGGTGTACATCTAATACCAAGAACATTTGTCCCATCTACCATATGGAGGATGGATAGATGAAATGCATGATATGAGGCCTAAAGAAACATATCCAAATAGTTTATCCTTTTATACCTAGCATCTCAAAGATTTTGCAGTATAAAGAGCTTACAATTTCTCAAAGGAAGATATCGACTGATAGTGTGGAGATTTTAGGATACAACCATGTAGGAGCCCTCCCTTGCTCCTTTAGTAGGTAGACTGGGGGAGCACTGGCTACAAAACTGGAATAGTGATGTAAAGAGTTCCCTTTCCAATACCAATATGTCAATGAGCTAATGGAGTCACTTCACATGCTTAAAGAATTCTCCAGATGTTGTAGATCTAAATCAAAGAACAATTTTATGTGCTAATTGATCCTTGTTGCACATTGATGGCTTTTGTTACCAAGTTTATCCAACAATAGTGGTGACGTTTTAAAGAAAGGGAGAGTAGATCTGTTTGCAGGAGAGCACACTGAGAGGCATCCCTTTTATGGAAATTTAAGCATCATTGTGTAACATCACACTCATCTATTGCACCTGGGGTTTCCTTGAATGAAGCATATGTGAAGACAAATATCGGTGAGCCCACTTTCTCAAACCACATCAACTGGACTTGAATTTTGAATCTAGGTTTGGGACCAGACAAGTTGGAGATCATACAAGAGATACAATCGCTTTATCCACATATGGACAACTCATAATCCCATTTGTAGACGGGCGATGAATGGGACATGGCAATGGCAAACATCATGTCTCCCAATTTATGTGAATTTCTCTTAGACTCTTTTTTGGCCCAACACCTCTTTGGTCCTTCAAAAATGGGGCAGGTCAATTTCTTTCATGGTGATGACTATGTGGAGCCTAAAGACACCATCTTCTCCATGGATAATAATTGCATCTTTCTATGGCAAGGCATGAAAGGAGATATGAAGATGACATATGTATCTTTTTTGTATGAGAGATTATAGGATGCACCCACAGTGTCTATGCAGGTGTCTTAGATATGACAAAAGGGCCTTTTAGTTTCATGCACCTTGTGATTCATTATAATAGAATGGGGTTTAGAAAATCAGTAGACCAAAAGACAAGTTTAGAATTTGGTTAAGAAACACAAACTAGGTGTTTTGGCTCCTCTTTAACCCTTTTAGAGGCTCTGTAAGGTGAACAATTACCTCTAAACTACTTGATTATATGGAGACTCCACCAATGAAAGAAGATCTAGTTTTTAACTCACCCTAATACAAACCCACATGCGACCAACATGGACTTACATTAGTTTCTCCCTCTCTCTCTTTACAACTCATGATGGGGTCTCTCCCATTTTTATGTCAACTTCTATGGGGTTTCTAAATGTAAGAAGATGTGCTCTATGGAAGTAGCTCACATATGTAGAAAACTAATTGGGAAAACTATATGGGTTATTGGTGGAGATTTTAACAAACTATCCAAGCCAAAACAAAAGAGAGGTCTACCACTGATAAAAAGATCCATGCAAGATCTGAACCAATGGGACAAGACCACCCTTCTAGAAATATTGCTTCAAGGTGGTATTTTAACCTAGGTTGATAAAAAACATGATGTAGTCCAGGCTCAATCAAGTCTACATGAATGGGCGACAGAAGTACACGAGACTGGCTTGTGTCCTTTCCCACCTTATCAGAGTATAGGATTGTGTCCATTTCCATTTACTTCTCATGATAACTCTGTTGGTATGTATGCCCATAGAGCAAGTCATATGATGATTGTAATGGGATACTTTGTAAATGATTTGAATAATAATAAAGGCAATTTCCGATCTATATGTTTAAACTGTTTCTGAGATGATAGTGTAACATGATAGATGTCTAAAGAATTGTTTTACTCAATGACGTAAGCTTTTGGGTTGAGGACCTAAATGACGAGATCATACGAATGTTAAGAGTATATATTCTTGTTTGGTCCCTAGTCAGTTGTTATTGTGGAAATAACCATAGACATCAATAACACTAAAGACTAGATTGTGTGTTGGTTGATGAAAGAATCTCATTAGTCAGATATAGTGATATCAAACCAAGCACATAGGTACTTGTTAGAGAACAAGGTACCGGACAGACCCACCGTGAGAGTGACACATGGAACCATGACTTGGTAGTCACAGTCAGCTCTCACAGTGATGGTGGTGAGTGTGATTCTTAGACCTGAAATCACTACACTCAACACATGTCGTTGGGTACACTTTGACATCATCAAACGCAGTCCTGAAACATGGGTTGTTATAAAGGTGATGATTGAGTGGCTTTGACACATGGGGCTTTTGAGGGGTGAGTGATAGATATGGGATTTGTCCCTCATGAGGGAGTTTGATGTCCTTGGCCACTTGATGAGTAGGATTGAGAAAGGAATGCACATGCACGTGTGAATCAATATGTGATATTGATGTCACACACATCTCACCCAGTCTGCTCTGAGATCAAGAAAATGAATGAACGTTGACAGGATGACTGTTCCATGCCTCGAGTTCATTCAGGATATCAGTGACAAAGGAATTATACATTCACTGTAACACCATTCACAGATTGTAGGATTGAAATTTGTTTCTCCAACTTTCTATTTCACTTGGGTAGCACTGATGTGTGACTAGGCACTGCTCTTTGCTTGTGAATTCATAAGTGCTATGGACTTTCACTGCCAACGTGAAATAGACCTGCAGGGTCACACACATAGGATTTAACCTGGAATAGGAGTTTGTCCACAAACAATGTTTAGATTGATTACTAAAGGAGTTTAGTAGTTTAATTAAACACTCAATCAATTGATAGCTCAGTATCATAGTGTTCAAGGTGTTGGACTGATTGATTAGAGTATCGGATTGATTGAAACTGTGATTGACCGATTCTGCACAATCTGCACTCCCAACCGATCGGCTCATGTGATGAACCGATCGACTGAGCTTGGTGAACTGATCGGCTCAACTGGTGAGTCAATCGGCTCATGGACAGGGTGAAATGATCCATTCAAGTGTTGAAACGATCGGTTCAAGTACAACCGAGCAAGTTGGGAAAGTAAGATTTGGTGAGAAATTTCCTTTCGTTTCACTTGCCCAATTTGATTGGAATAAGGATTGGTATTTGATACCAATTCGAAACAAAAGAAGAAAAGTCAACCGGGAACTGATCAGGACCACGAACCGACCGGTTCAGAAGTGAACTGACTGTTTCATGGGTCCCAACCGATCGGTTGAGGTGTCAACCGACCGACTCAGATCCCCAACCGACCGTTTCAATTGTGAAACGATCGGTTCAGGTTACATAGTTGGTTGTTTTTGTAGAAAATCTCGAACCCTTCTACTCCTGCTTTAGTCCCACATTGCCCGGGATAGAGAACCCTGTCCCATGACCTTCTTATATATATATAGGGGTATTGGGGGCTTCTCAAAGTACAACTCAGTACAACCAGTTACTCTGTGAAGTTGTCGTTCTCTCTAGTTTTGGTAACCGAGAGAGCCCGAGCAAGTGCTACCCGATAAGGGAGGCACAATAAGGGAAAGACAACTGCAGAAAGTGACTGGTGGTAGGAGAGTGTGTTGGCGACTAGTACGCCGACAGGAGGGTGCGACTCCTTCTGATTACTTGTGGGACAAGGAGATCAGAGTTCCAGGCAGTCTATGTGGACGACTGCAGAGGCGGGAGACCTATATCGCTCGAAGGACAACTGTCAATCCCGACAGTCCCGGTGAGACCAGGAGTCTTCAGTCCCGGTGCGACCAGGAGCTGCACAGACACCGTCCAAGATCGGAGGTGAAGACCGCACAAGGTGTGAGGTACTGTCGCCGAGTAAGCCTCGGGACAAGGTATTGATGCATGCCATTGTGGCATTAATTTTGGATAATGTTGCAGTCTTGATTTCATAGATTTTCTTTATTAATCGACTGACATGCAATAAAATAACTTCTATCACAAATAAATTATAAGTTGATCTTATCAATATTATTTTATTGATTTCTTATAATATTTTCCTCATTTTTTAGGAATGAATGAATATAAGAAGAGATGAAGGTGGGAGGCAATTCAGTTTCCCGCAATGCTGACTTAAATGCATACCTTGCACCAAAATTGGCATAACTCTCACATCCTAAGGTGGAATTTAATGTTCAAATATGATTTGGAAAGGGAATTCAAAGGCCTACAGGAAAATCATATTTTCGGGCGCACTTTAAATTCTCTGGAGAACGGAAATTCGCTCGAAATTGCTGCTGCGAGAATCTGCATTAAAGAAAGACAATCAAGAGTTTGTTGACTAGATCTGAAAATTCAAAAGGATGGCTCCCTCTCTTTTTTCCCCCTCTTTTTTTTGGATAGCCTACCCCTCCTTCTCCAATAAAAGGAGGGGCACTTCCTCCTCTCTGGGCATCTCGGGTTTTCTTATATTAGAGCGCTGAAGCAATTGTTCTTGTAATCATCTTCTTATTCTGCAATAAAGTAGATCTCAGTTCAAGCATAACTCTTTCATACTTGTTCTCGTCTTTTCTTTCCGCATTGGTTTTAATATTCTTTCTCCGTTCTTTAATTCTGGAGCAAGGAACAAAGAACTAAGCCATTTTATTGTATCTAGCAAAAGGATTGACTCCTAATTTTGGGCTAGACTATGGCTTCAGTGCTTTCTTCCTCCGTCTCCCCTTTCTCCATGAGTGAGTAGACTTTTATCGAGGCAAGGGGAATAACCCCTTAGCCATGGTTTTAACGACTAGATGGTAATCGATTTTAACTGACGATTGATCTTCGGATCGCATGTTAATCCGAATGGAAATGACCATGGAAATTCAGATTTAGAACAATAAAATCGATTACATAGATGTTTTGATATGACCGTGGATTTTCGTCTTTTAGGATGATAAACTAGGGTACATGAGCACCAGGACCAATGGGCTCATGTAGAGTTTATCTCTTGTGAGTTTTTAATTCGCAAACCTTCTTCGAATCGTCATCTAAGAAGTAGTTGTTATCGCCTAGGCTAAGGTGGTGAAAACCCCTACGAGCCTCGATTTTCCATCTCTTAATTTCAATCACCGACTTTCTTGCTTGCCTTTGCTTTCTTTAATTTTTAGTCTTTTCAATTCATATAGTTCTTTTTGTGCTAACAATAGTCTAAAATTTTCCTTGTGCAATTTTCTTTATTCTTGTTAGTGCATTTTCATTCATTCCTTAGTGTAATCACCAACCCCAAAACTCGATTTTTTTACATTCTCGTTCCAAATCTAAAAATACAAAAAAAAAATAATAAAAGTTCTTCAAAAATTTTGGGTTCTAAGAACAATCTCCAAATAGTTGTCCTGTGGGATCGACCCTTCTATACTACCCTTAAAACAGGAAGTAAAAAAGGTTTAAACTCTAGGATTAACCATCTTAGTGATTGATAGTGCAAAACGACGATTATCAATTTGGCGCCGTTGCCGGGGACAACAAATTATTTTCTCGAACCCCAAAATTTTTGAAAAAAACTTTTTTCCTTTTTATGCCTTCCGAGTAACATTCCGGAAGTGCTACTCCTCCTTCTGCCGAGTTTTCATTCCGGCAGTCCGTTTTTTCTGCAAATACGCTAGTTTGTAAAAAAAACTGTAATTTTAGTTAGTTTTGTAAATTTTAACCTTGAGTCATAATCCCTTAGCTTCTGTTTCTTTTTTGTAATTTACAGTATTGTACAAAATCTTTAGTTCTTTTTTGAATTGTAAAAAAAAAAACCTTTCAAATGGAGTGGGCATTGCAATATCCCCCACAATGTTATTATTGTGGTCATTGCCACCATGCATCTCTTGCCTGTCCAAATTTATCCCATAGCACCCCTCTCTATGAGCCCTTTCATCCTAGTGGGTACAATGTAAATCCTTATTTTTCTGAGAACCAATATGGGGAAACTTGCTATCCTTATTCTGAGAGAGGGTACGACCAACAAAACTTTGGGGGAAATGGACCTATTTATGATACCCAATATAATCCTCAACAAGAAGAGAAACTTAGGTCCCTAGAGAAGATGGCAGCAAAACTCATAACTAGACAAACCTTGATGGCCACCTTGTTAAAAGCCCAATCCCAAAACCCAGATATTCCAAATATGTTCCCCCATGACTCGATGACACCTTGTAATATTGTATCTTCCCACCATGATGAGAGTAATGGAAATAACAATCCACCATCTTCTAAAGATTATTATGAGGAGCAACACCACAACTGACCACCACCTGGATTCCCATACAACAATCAAAGAAACTTTGGAAATCACCAAAATCGACAACCCTACCAGCAATTCCAAAACCTAAACCTTCCATCCCAAAATCCAAACCAACCTCAACCCCCCCAACCACCTCAAAACGCCGTCCCTCCTCCTCCCCTAGTCATCCCAACTGGGCAAGCATAGAACAAACCCTTGTGGCCATTCAAGCCCATCAAAAGGCAACTGACGCACAGTTAGCCCGTTTGTTTGCCCAACAAAAACCTCATGCCGAGACTTTTGCAGGACAACCTGAAAATAACCCCAAACATCCTGAACAACTCAAGGTAGTCTCTACTCATTCGGGAAAAGTGCACACCCCTTCCCCTTCAGAAAAATCTTCAGACCCACCTCTAGAATTTGAGGATGAGGACATGGTAGTTGTCGGACCCGAAGTCACACCTAAACCATCCATCCCCGAAACCCCTCAAGTGGAATATGAAGAACCAGTTTACAAACCCCGACCTCCCTATCAAGACCGCCTCAAACAAACAAGACTTGATACCCTCTTCATGAAGTTTAGGGAAGCTATGAAAAAAATACATGTCGACATTCCCTTCCTTGATGCTTTGGCAGACATGCCCGCCTGGTCCAAGTATATGAAATCCCTCTTGACTAGGAAGTATGTTACAAAAGAATACGAGACTGTTAAACTTTCTAGAACTACCTCTGACATTATCCTAAGTAAGATGCCTAAAAAACAGAAGGATCCAGGTTCTTTTGGAATAGGATGTTACTTAGGTGACAATGCTTGTAGGAAAGGCCTAGCAGATTTAGGAGCTAGTATATCCATCATGCCATATAGTCTTTGCAAAAGGTTGGGATTCAATGATATGTTACCCACAGCCATGACCATCCAACTGGCAGACTCATCCACAACCAAGCCCGTGGGGATCATAGAAGACATTCCGGTTAAAGTTGGAAATGATGCTTATGTCCCTTGTGATTTTGTGATCATGGATATCAAGGAAGATTTACGCTATCCCCTCATTTTCGGACGTCCCTTCTTAGCCACTGCTCGTGCCTTAATTGATGTTGAGGATGGTACCATTGTGTTAAGACTAGGGAAGAAAAACCTAGAGTTTAGGGTGTTTGAAAGTATGAAGGGACCTAGCCTTGAGGAAGAAGTCTACCTCCTTGATTGCATTGATGAATTAAACCAATTAAGGCAAGAATGGGAATTAGTTGATGACCTCCTATGCACTGCTCTCACCATCCCCGCCGAATGTGATTTTGACAATGAACCATCAAATCAACTTAAGATTCACTTGGACAACTTTGAGGAAATCCCAAGTGCTGAGATTGAAGACCTTAAGATGATCTCCACCATAGAAGAACAACCTGAACCACCTAAGGCCCCAGAAATGAAGGCTCTTCCCATAGGTCTGAAATATGTGTTTTTGGATGAACAACAATTATGCC
Source organism: Alisma plantago-aquatica (assembly GCA_963693085.1). Classification (NCBI taxonomy): domain Eukaryota; kingdom Viridiplantae; phylum Streptophyta; class Magnoliopsida; order Alismatales; family Alismataceae; genus Alisma; species Alisma plantago-aquatica. The sequence goes on along the minus strand of OY856413.1, from coordinate 587,881,914 downwards.
CTGTTATTATCAATTCTGATCTTACCATTGAACAGGAAACCATGCTTATGGGAGAACTTAGGAAAAGGAGAACAACCTTAGGGTACAAAATGACGGACTTGGTTGGGATAGATCAATCCATTTGCATTCACAAAATCCCAATGATTGAAAACAATAAACCTTCCCGAGACCCACAAAGGAAACTCAACCCAAACATGAAGGAAGTCGTCCGTCTTGAAGTGATTAAACTTTTGACTGCAGGAATCATCTACCCCATCTATGACTCTCCTTGGGTCAGCCCGGTCCAGGTCGTCCCCAAAAAGGGTGGGACCACAGTCATTAGGAATGAGAAGAATGAGCTTATCCCCACCCGTACAGTCACAGGGTGGAGGATGTGCATTGACTACAAGAAACTCAACAAAGAAACTAGGAAAGACCACTTCCCTCTTCCCTTCCTTGATCAAGTTCTTGAACGTTTAGCTCATCAACAATACTTTTGTTATTTAGATGGCTACTCGGGTTTTTACCAGATCCCCATTCATCCAGAAGACCAAGAGAAAACCACCTTCATATGCCCTTTTGGCACATACGCTTTTAGACGAATGCCCTTTGGCTTGTGCAATGCACCAGCCACTTTTCAAAGATGTATGTCTGCCATTTTTTCAGGGTTAACTGAGACTGTCATGGAGGTGTTCATGGACGATTTCTCTGTCTATGGAGATAGTTTCACTTCTTGCCTTGGGAACCTCTCCCTTGTTCTTGACAGATGCATTGAGTCACATTTAGTCCTTAATTGGGAAAAATGTCACTTCATGGTCAAAGAGGGTATTGTTCTGGGCCATAAGGTGAGCAACCAAGGCATTGAAGTTGACCAAGCCAAGATTGAGGTCATCACCAAGCTTCCCCTTCCCACCTCAGTCAAAGACATCCGAGCCTTCTTAGGACATTCCGGTTTTTATCGGCGATTCATCTGTGACTTTTCCAAAATTACAAAACCTCTCACCAATCTTCTTCAAAAGGAGGTGCCTTTCCATTTTGATACGTCATGCATGGAGAGCTTCTTATGTTTGAAAAAGGCTCTCACCACCACCCCCATCATTCGTTCTCCTGACTGTGCCTTACCCTTTGAAATCATGTGCGATGCTAGTGATTTTGCTGTAGGTGCCATTTTAGGACAAAGAATTGACAAAAAACACCATGTCATTTACTATGCATCCAAGACCTTAGATGAAGCTCAACGAAATTACACCGTCACTGAAAAAGAAATGCTAGCCATTGTCTATGCTTTCGATAAATTTCGCTCATATCTTGTTGTTTCTAAGGTTGTTGTTTATACTGATGATGCAGCTATTCGTTACCTCATGACCAAAAAAGATGCCAAGCCTAGACTCATAAGATGGATTTTGTTATTGCAGGAATTTGATATAGAAATCCTAGACAAAAAGGGATCTGAAAATGTCGTGGCTGACCACCTCAGTCGACTTAGCTACAGCCCCATTGATGAACATCCCATAAATGAATCCTTACCCGATGACCAATTGCTCAAAGTTGACTCCCAATTTCCATGGTTTGCTGATTTTGTAAACTATTTAGCTGCAGGTGTATTGCATCCCGAGTATACGGGACACTCTAAAGCTAAATTTTTACATGATGTCAAAAATTACTATTGGGATGAACCTTATTTGTTTCGACTTTGTGCCGATGGTTTATATCGTCGTTGTGTTTCCAACGAAGAGAGCATCGCCATTTTGGAACAATGTCACTCTGGCCCCTATGGTGGTCACATGAGTTCCCAAAAAACAGCTAGGAAAGTCCTACAATGTAGATTCTTTTGGCCCACCATCTCCAAAGACTCGTATGATTATGTGCTTTCATGTGACCAATGTCAAAGAACGGGCAATATTTCTAAGCGTGACCAAATGCCTCTCACCTCTTGGCAAGAATTAGAGATTTTTGATGTATGGGGAATCGACTATATGGGCCCATTTCCTTCTTCTTATGGGTTTACTTACATTTTAGTCGCAGTCGATTACGTGTCAAAGTGGTTTGAAGCCATACTTACTAAAACTTGTGACTCTAAACCCGTTAAGAAACTTTTTAAAGATGTCATTTTTCCTAGATTTGGAGTCCCTCGCACCGTCATTTCTGACGGGGGATCCCATTTTTTGGAAAAAAGTTTTGAGGCTCTTTTAAAAAAATACGGGGTCTATGACAAAGTCGCCACTCCTTACCATCCTCAGACCAGTGGGCAGGTAGAAGTATCCAACAGACAAATCAAATCTATTTTAGAAAAGACTGTTGGACGAACTAGGAAAGATTGGGCGTTAAAAATCAATGACGCCCTGTGGGCATATCACACTACCTACAAAACACCCATTGGTACCACCCCTTTCAGACTGATCTACGGTAAGTCATGTCACTTACCAATAGAACTAGAGCACAAAGCAAGCTGGGCCATAAAAAGTTTGAATTTTGACCTTTCCATGGCTGGAGAGAAACGTTTTCTCCAAATGAATGAACTTGATGAACTTAGGATGAGTGCCTATGAAAATGCAAGAATCTACAAGGACCGAACTAAAATGTGGCATGATGGTCACATCAAGTGCAAATACATTAGAGAAGGGGATCAAGTCCTAGTTTTTAATTCTAGATTACGACTTTTCCCTGGGATACTCAAGTCGCGATGGTACGACCCTTACATTGTCAAGTGTGCTTATCCACATGGTGCTTTTATTCTTTGGGATAAAGTTCTGGGCGAGTTTAAAGTCAATGGGCACCGTCTCAAAAGATATATCACTACTGAAGATGTTCTCACTTCTGACTCAACTAAGTTTCCACCTTTGCAGGATCTGAACCTCACTGACCCTTCACCTCCACCGCAGTGATTCTTCCCTCCATCTCGCTCTTAGAGTTTGCTCGGGTCGAGAAAAATTCTAAGTCCGGGGTGGGGGTGGGTGGTACGTAATCCACCCTTTATCTTCCCTTTTCAACATTTCTTTCTGCATTTTATTTGTTTGTTTTGTTTACTTTCAAATATAAGGCCTTTATCTAGTCGGCCGAATGTTGTACTTTATCTCCAAAAATCAATTGCATTATCAATTTTATTTCAAAAAACTTTGCAATATCAAGTTCCTTATGATCACGATAGCAATTCTTGGAAACGGTGGCAAGCCTTAGAGTATCAAATAGAATCAAATGCAGATTTTCTTAATTTTAGCATTAGATTAACTTATTTGTTTTTACTCTTATATAATGTAGCTACATGTTTCTTCTATCTTATGCAACGACATTTCAAGCAAAAAAAAAGGGTTTTTTGTTGTATGGAAAAATAAATCGCATGCCAAACCCTAAGTCCGGGGTGGCATACCCTTCTTCCATACCCCACAAAGGGGCATACCATCAAAAGATGCCAAAAAAAAGCACACAAAAAAAATTGTGGTCAATGTAATCACAAGTCCATGAAAAATTATATCCCAAGTCGAATAGAGGAGGGATTTTTTCCGTCACACCTCAAATTCTCTATCCCCATGCAACAATCAACTCCTCAAAAAAAAAAATTTGAATGTCGAAGCGCAAGTTAGATCGAAACTGTCTTTACAAAGTATAAGTTCAAAAACTTTAAGTTATGAAAAATGTTTTCTTGAGAAACATAGTGCTTGCAATTTGTGGTTCTAGGAGATGAGTCGCTTGGTCATGAAAAGGATAGAAGAACTGCTAATCTAGGGAGGATGAACTTGTTATTTCAAAAATTTTTGAATCATTTTTATTTTTTCAATTGCTTGAGGACAAGCACAACTTTAAGTCCGCGGTATTTTGATGCATGCCATTGTGGCATTAATTTTGGATAATGTTGCAGTCTTGATTTCATAGATTTTCTTTATTTATCGAATGACATGCAATAAAATAACTTCTATCACAAATAAATTGTAAGTTGATCTTATCAATATTATTTTATTGAATTCTTATAATATTTTCCTCAATTTTTAGAAATGAATGAATATAAGAAGAGATGAAGATGGGAGACAATTCAGTTTCCCGCAATGCTGACTTAAATGCATATCTTGCACCAAAATTGGCACAACTGTCACATCCTAAGGCGGAATTTAATGTTCAAATATGATTTGGAAAGGGAATTAAAAGGCCTACAGGAAAATCTTATTTTAGGGCGCACTTAAAATTCTTTGGAGAACGGAAATTCGCTCGAAATTGCTGCTGCGAGAATATGCATTAAAGAAAGACAATCAAGAGTTTGTTGACTAGATCTGAAAATTAAAAAGGATGGCTCCCTCTCTTTTTTCCCCCTCTTTTTTTTGGATAGCCTACCCCTCCTTCTCCTATAAAAGGAAGGGCACTTCCTCCTCTCTGGGCATCTCGGGTTTTCTTATATTAGAGCGCTGAAGCAATTGTTCTTGTAATCATCTTCTTATTCTGCAATAAAGTAGATCTCAGTTCAAGCATAACTCTTTCATACTTGTTCTTGTCTTTTCTTTCCGCCTTGGTTTTAATCTTATTTCTCCGTTCTTTAATTCTGGAGCAAGGAACAAAGAACTAAGCCATTTTATTGTATCTAGAAAAAGGATTGACTCCTAATTTTGGGCTAGACTATGGCTTCAGTGCTTTCTTCCTCCGTCTCCCCTTTCTCCATGAGTGAGTAGACTTTTATCGAGGCAAGGAGAATAACCCCTTAGCCATGGTTTTAACGACTTCTTCTTAAATGACTAGATGGTAATCGATTTTAATTGACGATTGATATTCGGATCGCATGTTAATCCGAATGGAAATGACCATGGAAATTCGGATTTAGAACAATAAAATTGATTACATAGACATTTTGATATGACCGTGGATTTTCGTCTTTTAGGATGATAAACTAGGAAACATGAGCACCAGGACCAATGGGCTCATGTGGAGTTTATCTCTTGTGAGTTTTTAATTCGCAAACCTTCTTCGAATCGTCGTCTAAGAAGTAGTTGTTATCGCCTAGGCTAAGGTGGTGAAAACCCCTACGAGCCTCGATTTTCCATCTCTTGATTTCAATCACTGACTTTCTTGCTTGCCTTTGCTTTCTTTAATTTTTAGTCTTTTCAATTCATATAGTTCTTTTTGTGCTAACAATAGTCTAAAATTTTCCTTGTGCAATTTTCTTTATTCTTGTTAGTGTATTTTCATTCATTCCTTAGTGTAATCACCAACCCCAAAACTCGATTTTTTTACATTCTCGTTCCAAATCTAAAAATATAAAAAAAAATAATAAAAGTTCTTCAAAAATTTTGGGTTCTAAGAACAATCTCCAAATAGTTGTCCTGTGGGATCGACCCTTCTATACTACCCTTAAAACCAGAAGTAAAAAAAGTTTAAACTCTAGGATTAACCATCTTAGTGATTGATAGTGCAAAACGACGATTATCAGGTATGCATCCACAAACCATCTTTCCTATTGTATAGACGTTGACACGATTCCTTTTTGTTCTGGGTTTTGGCGAGAAAATTTTTGTTTTCCACTACTTCTCTGCTTCCCGTAAAACCCAACAGTGGTATCAGAGCCACATCAACTGCTCTGTATTTTAGGATTATCGATATGATCGATTTTGGTTTGTCGCCTTTATTTATTGCATACGATGCGAATAAAATTGGCTTTATGCATGTCCAATCCACAAATCCCAAATATACATATATGATATGTAATATTAATGCACTCGATACACATCGCCCTTAAAAGAGTTTTGTGGTGGATGTGTAGCATGGTTATGGCCTATAAATCCTATATCTATGTATGGTTGTATATGGTTGCTTGCATCTCGGTCTGTGCATTGATTCCCTTTCTCCTATTCCTGATGTAACTTGAAATAATTCGAGATTTCTTTTCCTACCTTTTCTCCCCCCGAATGTAACTTGGGGTTTCACAATGCGATTGTAAATAGGATAGATTTTATTTCCTGTTATGTCAAAGAACAACGGACGACATGAGACGGTCGTTTCAAGGCGTGAACCGATCAATTGGTGTTCCAGACGACCGGTTCGAGGAGCGAGACAAGCGGGTGGCGATATGAGGAGATGCATGACGACCGGTGAACCGATCGGCTGGAGGCGCCAGTCGATCGGCTGGTGGCACCCGAACAACCAACTTGATGGCGAGCCGATCAGTCATGGAGATGAGCTGATCAAACCCAAAAAGGCAGGCACATATTTTATCTTGTACAGGTTGCATGTGATGTAGACCTAGATGACCGTGATTCCTCTTGGCTCGAGGAATCACAATAGGATGGCCATAATAATTGCTTTTATCATTTTTCATGTTTTCTATGGGATATAGCATGTATATGATACATACTATATATTGTGGTGATTGGATATGTATATGTATATGTATATAAAAACCAAATCCCTCATTAAATATTAAAATTTTAGATGCCTTCCAAATGCAACACACGTGAAAATCTTGATCGATCAAGTGTGGGCATGCCCAAGCATGGTGCACCGTCTATCTCGTGGAAGCGTGAATGATGAATGTGTGGGTCTGCCCAAGCAGGGTACATGTTCACGTGTTGGCTTTGGGTCAGACTTAACAAGGTGACCTAGATATGATCTAGCACATTGAGGCATGGAGATGATCATGGCAAGGAGTTGCATATGACATCTTTCAAGAGTTGCATATGATGCAATTGGCAAGAGTTGCCTACCTGGAAGATCTGAGTTGTGGGTGACAGCCCAAGCTGGTCCATGGCTCAGATGATTTCATGATCTTGACCCACTAGAAGAATTGTGCGCTGCAATCTTCTGAATTGATGGTGAGGGCTGTCAATTTGAGTCAAAATAGTGGGAGCGGTAATTAATTAAAGGCCTAATTAACTATCATCAAATTTTATTCAAATCAAATCAAAAGGAGTTTTGACAAATGCTTTTTTTCTCTTGTAGAATGACAAAAGAATCATCTTTTAAAATGGGCAAATTAATTGAGAACAAATTCCATAACTGGTTGAGGACTGTGAGAAGTGTTATGCACAATCCAGACATACCAGGAGCCTTTGAATCCACTCGATGTACGCTTAAAGCATTGGTGAAGAAGAAAGAATGTTCATTTATAGAGATCAATGGAATGATAAGTAAGGGAGAGAAGGGTTCTCTCGCCAAACCAATTTCTTCTACATGGAGAGGATGGAAGGAACGATGGAAGAAGAAGTCAGAGATAGAGATCTATACTTCTGGTGTATATGTGATAGAGATTAACTTTACTACTTCTTCGTCATGGGTACTTTATACCGGATGCGGATCTCACATTTGTTCAAATGTAAAGGATCTTAAGAGAAGTAGGCCTTTGGGGAAAGGCGAGGTTGAACTACGTGTTGCCAATGGGGTAAGAGTTTCCGCCAGTGTCGTAGGAACCTATGAGTTAACTCTACCAAGTGGGCTAATAATAGAGTTGAAGAACTGCTATTATGTACCTGCCATAAATAGGAATATCATTTCCGTCTCTTGTTTGGACAAGGATGGATTTGAATTTCTTATTAAGAATGGAAATAGTTCCATTTCTAAAGATGTGATCTTTTATGGCAGTGCCCCAATGTCTTATGGTCTATACTTGATAGATCTAGAGACAAATGTATACAACGTAAACACCAAAAGGCAAAAACTCAACAACTCAAACGAAACATATCTTTGGCATTGTCGTCTAGGGCACATAAATGAGAAGTGCATTTCTAGACTCCATAAAGATGGTTATCTAGACTCTTTTGATTATGAATCAATAGAGACATGTGAATCTTGTTTGTTGGGCAAGATGACTAAGACTCCCTTTTCAGGTAAAGGTGAGAGAGCTAGTGATCTATTAGGACTCATACATACTGATGTATGTGGGCCTTTTAGAACTAATGCCAGAGGTGGGTATCAGTACTTCATTAACTTTACTGATGACTTCAGTAGGTATGGATATGTGTACCTGATGAAACATAAGTCAGAAACCCTTGAAAGGTTCAAGGATTTCATGAATGAAGTACAAAACCAACTTGGTAAAAGAATTAAGGCACTTCGATCCGATTGAGGTGGAGAATACTTAATCTAGGAGTTTGAGGACCTTCTGCGAGCTCATGGTATTGTATCATAATGGACTCCGCCTGGAACACCACAACATAATGGTGTGTCTGAAAGAAGGTGTAACATCCCTGACCTGGGTTATGGCCTAACCCTTGAGGTTTTGCTTAAGTAAGTTGTTTACAAATTTGTTTAATCTTTTGAAAAGTAATTAAGACTCTTGTAGAGTTTAAATTTCAAGTTTGAGCTTATTTGCAAACTGTTTGTGCATTATATGATTGTTTGGGAATAAAGTGCAATTTACCCAAGATGAGGGGCTATATTGAAAAATGTCACATATTGAATGTACCTCATGTGTTCTAACATCATAAGAGAGAGAATGATGTTAAAGGATGGCTTGTGGAAAGCCTAAATTCCAAGTTGTAGCTTGTTTGAATAATGTTAGTGCATTGTGCACCAATTTTGGTACAAATTGTAATTTACCCAAAATGTAGGGTTAATATGCAAATTACCACCTCTAGAGTATCCTTACTCCCTCCTAGAATCATTTAGAGGAGAGAGAAAGAATTAGACACCATGTTTGAATCATTTGTGAATGATGTTAATCTCGGTGATGAAATGACCAAGGAAAAGGGCTGAATTTGAAAGCTTAACTTGAGTTGTATCAAGTTGAAAAGCTTATATATGAGTACCTATCCGCCATGGAGCCCAAGGAGGTGTCCCATATCATTCTATGAACTTTTGGAAAAGGCCATATCGTGCAAAACACCTCAAGTAGGTGAGTTGTGTCGGACTACAACTTTCTTAGCAAAATTGTGACAGGTTGTGCATAAAGTGATGAATTAATTAAAATATATTATTCAAAAGGATATGTAATGGCCGAATCTTTATCTCCAAATGATCCTCAACTGTTTTGCATGTCAAGATAAATGTTTATGCATGCATGTACACGTGTCACCCATGCATGGACACGTGGCACCTACTAGCTCAAAATGTTGACACCTCATTTTTACCTTTCTTCATGTGCAACAAGTATATATACCCCTAGTTTCACCCTTAAGTGAAATATTTCGACCCTTACCACCCTACTACCTTGTGGTATCGTGCATGGGGATCTTGTATCATGCAGGAGAGTAAGCATATCGTGCATATGCCCTTGGATATTTCCCATAGCAAAAGCATATCGACCAAGTAGGTGAAATTGGCCATATAAGGTGATATCGGCCAATAGGGTGAAAAGTTGAGTGCCATATCGTGCAAGTGAGTGCCATATCGTGCAAGTGAGTGCCATATCGTGCAAGAGGGTTGGCATATCGTGAAAGGGAACAAGGGTATCGTGCATAGGCCTTGGGTATCGGCCATAACAAGTGTATCAGCCATACCATGTTGATATTGTCCATAGCAAGTTGATATCGGCCAATTGAAGTGATTTTGGCCACAAGTGAGGGGATATCGGCCACAAGCAAGGTTGTGTCGTCCAAGAGGAAGTTCATATCGCCCAAGAGTGGTGGGGTGTCGGCCAAGGAGCTGAGTAACTCAAAACTTAACCCTAAGGTGAGGCAATGATCATCTTCAACATTGGATTGAAGCATGAATTTAGGGTTTTGATCTTCTTTTCTTTTCTTCTTCACCAATTGCTTATCCATGGTGATTCTTTGCATATAGAGGAGTTGTGAAGTTCATATTCAACCTTAGGAATGTGGATCTTTGGAGCTTGGAGCTTTGAAGTTGTTCTTAAGGAGGGTTATATAACTTGAACCCAATTATATTATTATGTACCTTCAATTTTTCCATACTTGTTGAACTACTTGCAATTCATTTTCTCTTGAATAATTGCTGAACCTTTGAGTTATAAAAGCTTCATGGGACTGTGGTCCATGACTTAGAATAGTAAGATCAAGGATCTTGAGGTTGATAATGATGACATCATCAGTATCGTGCAAAAGCACAGAAGCACACACCTTCATCCCGATATGGAAATGTAGCTCTAGTTACTTGGAAATCGATAGTGGTGTGCATTGGTTTGTACTTTGGGTTGATAGTGGTTTAAACAGTTGTCTAGCCTATCACTTAACCCATGGTGAAGAGAAGGTCGTGGCCATAAAGGTTTGAAGAGGTCAAGCACTCAACCACACACCTTTAACCCGATATGGGCTAAGTAGGCATACACTTCTAAAATGATATGGTGTGGAAGTACCTTAAATTGCAATATACTTGATGGAGAAACACATGGAGTGTTTTATATCAAGTCATACATTGAGTAGTATGGAGTTTAATGATTAATGATTAAGTAGGCTAATGTACCTTGAAGGAAAGGTTGAGCCAACTTAATAAAGTGTGAAGTGATCAACATCCTAGAGAGGATGAGAGAGAAACTCATACTTGCAAACCAAACATGTAATGTGCATTTATTAATGTTTCTAATATGTGTAAAGTATGAATTAGGGTTTGATCCTTGATAATGTGATCTTGAAACCCTAATCAATAAAGAATGGGAAACCCTTACCCTAATAAGGGAATATTGGTGTTACCCTTGTTTTGCATGGTGTTGATATGTAATTAAGATGGTTGTTATCATGTAAACTAACCATGCAGGTATCATGAGATGATGAGCATATCCAGGTATGAGCTATGATGTTTATTTGATAAAGATATTTAATGGGCCTTGTGAGCCATGTGAGATGCTTGTGTAACAAGTATCATGTATACCTTGGTCAGATGACCCAGGGGTATTAGTTACCTAGTAAGTGGTAACTGTGTTCTGTGATGAACTAAGGGTTTGAATACCCATATTTGGTAATCATGATGATGATAATGTCAAGGGATGAGAATTCCCAGTAATGAAATAAGGGATTGAGATCCTAAATGTTATATATGTTTTAAAGATTTGAAAAGTACTTGATACATGTATTACATCTTTCTTTATAGCATTTGTCATAATAAATGTTTGAAAACTTGACTGATGCTAAAAGAATATGGTAGTGCACTTAATTAATAAAGTGGAATCTTATCATGTAGAGACCTGACCATAGATCCATCATCGTCAGCAGCTGGTGATGGTGAAACAGGTTTTCCCACGGGATCTCCTGGAGATCGCATATTTTTGAATATGCGGGGGTGATGGGTGAAAATATCCGTACGCCCTAATGGAGGAATTGATGTGAGATAAACATTAAATCTCTCAATCCTTCATTATAGATGCCGGGATGGATGTATCACGAATCTCCCGATGATGATTTATGCTGGATCGATGTGAGATAAACATTAAATCTCTCGATGCCGAAGGAGTGCAGCCGCCACTGTAGCTCTATAGCAAAGTTTCCAGTATACCCTGGAAAGCTATGTAAGCAGTTGACATGGTCCTGCTTGTGGTCTCGCACTGACCGAGACGGTAGAGGTCTTGGAAGCCGACTCTTCCATTGACCTTGCATGGTACCAATTTCGACTTCGCAATGGTCGGTTGGAGTATGGGCGGTATACCTCATCTCCTTAGGGCATAAGTGTGATTGAAAAATGTAAATCAGCCGTGTAGTGTATTTTCTTAAGGATGAAATACGGAAATCATTGGTTGATGTTGCATTGCTTAATGTATCCTAAATGGATAAATGTTACACATGTTCTTCATATTCCTTATTAAAATGAATAGATGATTTACTTCTTTATCATATATAGCTGCAATGCTTCAGAAGATGATATTGCTCTACTCTGCTTAAACAATGTTTGAATCTTGTTAATTAATGTAAATGAATCATATGCTCAGTTTTATACTATTTAACTGTGATAATAATATGGTCGGCGGAGAGTTATATCTCTCGCTGGGACAATTACAATTGTCTCACCCCCGTGGGATCTAAAGTTTTAGGTGGACGCGGACGAGGAGGTAGGAACTATACAGCAGAGGGAGGACAGCAACATCAGGAGCATAAGTAACATCCCAGGTTGAGTTACTATCTGCCATGTCATGTAGATATGAGTCCTATGTGTCGTCTCTGTACTCTCAGGTCCTTGGAGTCGGTACTTAGTGGTTTTATGATCGATCTGAGATTTTGGCTTGTATGCCTCAAGGTTTTATGTTGCTCATGTATAGTTTGGTAAAGCAACTGTTGTATATATTCCTCGAGATGAGATGGTACATGGTGTGTACAATGTAAACCATAATGTATGCAGTACTTTGGTTCTCTTCTTAAGAGTTTTCTAGAAATGGAACTCCTTGCAAATGGTTTTAATTTTTAGTGATTTTTGTTAATCTGCTTCTTATAGTAATTCCACAATTATTTACTGGTGATGATTTGATTTGTGGTCGGATCGTCACAAAGTTTTGGTATCAGAGCGTAAGGTTCGCTGAGTCTACAGAGACATAGGATTAAGGTCATTGAGTATGTTCTAGTGTCTTCCAGTTTATCTGATAGTGACTTCTGCTCATATAGGAGAAGAAGTAAAGCTTAAAGATGGCTGGATCACACGAAGAACATGCTACTAAAAGCAGTGTTGTTGCACCAGGAAGAGGTGCAAGGGATCAGGCTAGAGAGGATCTAGTACCTGAGAATCCCCAGCTTAACCAAGCTTTGATAGAAAACCCAACTTTTCATGCTCTGTTTGGACAGTTCATGAATACAGTGACACATATGGCAGAACTAATGCCAGCACCAGCACCTAGGGCACCGGTTCTCAATGAGGGGCATGGATCTGGTAAGACCTTTGAACGGTTACGTCGGGTGGGAGCCACTGAGTATGCCGATATAGCTGACCCAGCAGACGTAGATTCATGTCTTACTGAGTTGGAGAAAGCCTTTAGAATCCTCAGCATTCCAGAAATCGAGAAAGTTAAGCATGCTGTATACCTGTTGAAAGGGAGTGCTGGCCACTGGTGGGCCATTGAGGAAGAGAAACGACCAGGTGTTGAGGTCGAATGGAGAGAGTTCTGAAGAGAGTTTGTTAGTAGATACTTTCCCAAGACTTACTTGGATGAGAAAATCTCTCAGTTTGAATGGATAAGGCAAGGACCAATGAACATTAGCGAGTATGAAGCTAAGTTTATGGAGCTTCTACGGTTTTGTCCACACATGGCCACTACAGACGAGGAGAGAATTCGACATTTTGAGAAGGGTTTGAATGCTGATTTAACCACACCTGTATCTGCTCTAGAGAATAGAGAGAGGTTTGCCACCTTTGTGGAGTCAGTTAGGCGGATAGAAAGGTCCGTGATTGAGAAACGTCAATCCAACAGTAAGAAAGTGTATACACAATTCCAAGGACAGAGGTCCGAAAATTTTAAGAAACTAAGGTTTTCTGCACCAATAGCACCACCAAGGTTCAATACTAAGACACAGTGGACATCCAACAAGGGTAGAGGTCATAGTCTACCACCAAGTAGAGCCCAAAGTTCAGCATCAATGTCAGTAACAGGACCACCTAGGCCAAATTGGGAAATCCAAAGCTGCTTCCTGTGTGGGAGGTCAGGACATTTGATGAGAGATTGTCCTGAGAGAGTTAGCAATGTGATTCAACCACCGAGGTAGAGTCAACAAGGCTCTCAGAGGCGACAGTTCAGCAGTGGCACACGAGGACGTGGACAAGCATCCCAAGCTAGTTCATCTGCATCTGACAATAGGACGCGTAGTCGGAAACCAACAATGGCAAGATTCTATGCTATGAATCAACCGGAGGCAGTGACCAATCCACGAGTCGTGACAAGTCAGATGTAATTATTTCATTCTGATATGTCTTCATCCTGCTTTGTATCTGTTTTGATTGATCCAGGTGCTACACATTCCTTTATCACTCGAGAAGTGATTCATGACTGCAATATGACTGTCAGTCGTAGAACAGATAATTTATTTTTAGAAACTCCATTAGTTGGATCTGTGGTGTTGCGGGAGGTATGTTCTCCCTGTGTTCTTTCCTTTTTAGAACACAACATTCAGGTGGATCTTATACCACTTGAGATGCATGGGTTTGACATAACTCTTGGGATGGACACCCTAGAAAAGTATAAGGTTGTCTTGGATTGTGGTTCCAAGCAAGCTATGTTCACAGACAATGGTGATACATGGGTCTTTCAGGGGGACAGGAAGATTCTTCCAACCTGTCTAGTGTCAGCTATGGTAGCAGAAAAGTTGATGAGACAAGAATGCTTTGCATTCTTGGCACATGTGGTAGATACCAGAGTAGAGAGTCCTAATCTTTCTGGAGTTCCGGTTGTTAGGGAGTTTGAGGATGTGTTTCCTGAAGAACTTCCAGATGTTCCTCCACCCCGAGAGATTGATTTTGAGATTAATCTAATCCCGGGTACATAACCTATAGCTCAAACACCTTATAGGATGGTGCCAGCTGAGATGGCAGAACTTAAGAAACAGTTACAGGAGTTGCTTGAGAAAGGTTTGATTCGACCAAGTACTTCTCCGTGGGGTGCTCCGGTTCTTTTTGTTAAAAAGAAAGATGGGTCTATGAGATTATGCATAGACTATAGATAGCTCAACAAGGTGACAATTAAGAACAAATATCCTTTGCCAAGGATAGATGATTTGTTTGACCAGTTACGTGGTGCAACAGTATTCTCTAAGATAGATTTAAGGCCAGGATATCATCAATTACGTATCAAGGAGGGTGACATACCTAAGTCAGCCTTTAGGACAAGGTATGGTCATTATGAGTTTGTAGTTATGTCGTTTGGACTGACTAATGCACCAACTGCATTCATGGAGCTGATGAATAGAATCTTTCGGCCATTCCTTGATCAGTTTGTAGTAGTCTTTATAGACGACATCCTGATATACAGTAGAGATAGTAAAAAACATGAACAACACCTTCGTCAAGCCTTGACTTTGTTGAGACAACACAAGCTATATGCTAAGTTTAGCAAGTGCGAGTTTTGGGTGTCAGAAGTGTCTTTTCTTGGACACGTTATATCTGCTTCAGGTATTTGTGTTGATCCACAGAAAGTGGAATATGTGTTAGAGTGGGAACAACCCAAGACACCGACTGAGATTCACAGTTTCTTAGGCCTGGCAGGTTATTATAGAAAGTTTATTAAAGACTTCAGTTCTATAGCCTTACCCCTAACCAAGTTGACCAGGAAGGAAGTTCCTTTTGTCTGGAATGACAAGTGTCAGCATTCTTTCCAGTTGCTGAAAGAAAGGTTGACCATTGCACCTGTGTTAACTTTACCTGAGTAGGGAAAGGGATACATGTTTTCTGTGATGCCTCCAGGAATGGTCTAGGATGTGTGCTGATGCAGAGTAATCATGTAGTTTCTTTTGCTTCCCGACAACTTAAGAAACACGAGGAAAATTATCCGACACATGATCTAGAATTAGCTGCAGTGGTTCACGCGTTGAAGATCTGGAGACATTATCTCTATGGAGAAACATTCCAGATTTTCACAGACCATAAGAATTTAAAGTATATCTTCTCACAATACGAGTTGAATATGAGACAATGCCGCTGGATGGAGTTAATCAAGGACTACGATTGTACAATTCATTATCATCCAGGAAAAGCTAATGTAGTGGCAGATGCACTAAGTAGAAAATCATCATCGCCAACCATAGATAAAGCACAGTTGAACACTTTAGTGTGCTTTCAACGAGACATGCTTGTCTCATTGAGGCAAAACAATGTACATCTTAAAGTATCCTTGTTAGGTGGATTGTTAGATGAGATGCAAGTGAAGCCTACTCTAAAACAACATATCAAAGAGGCACAACAGGATGATACTGTGATTCAATAGATCAGGTCAGAGTATGGTAGTGAGAAACGGGACGGTTTTCATGAGTCAGAGGATGAGGTAGTCTCTTACCATGGTAGGATGGTAGTACCTAATGCCAATTACTTGAGGAAGTTAGTCATGGAGGAAGCTCATTCGTCCATGTATGCAATGCATCTAGGGAGTACCAAAATGTATCATAACTTAAAAGATATGTATTGGTGGCTTGGTTTGAAGAAAGATGTAGCTGAGTTTGTTATGTGGTGTCCAGTGTGTCAGCAGGTTAAAGTTGAACATCAGAAGCCCGCAAGAACAATGCAACCTTTACCTATACCACAGTGGAAATGGGATCACGTGACCATGGACTTTGTGGTTGGTTTACCCAGAACAACCAAAGGTCATGATTCCATTTGGGTGATAGTTGATAGGTTGACTAAGTCAGGACATTTTCTTCCTGTCAAAACAACTTATACTGCTGAGAAACTTGCACAGATCTATATAGATGAGATAGTGCGATTACACGGGGTTCCAGCTACAATTGTATCTGATAGAGGTCCCCACTTTACAAGTCGTTTTTGGGAACAGCTACATAAAGCCTTGGGTACTCAGTTGAAGTTTGGCACAGCTTTCCACCCTCATACAGATGGGAAATCTAAAAGAACTATACAAACTTTGGAAGATTTGCTTAGAGCATGTGTTCTTCAGTTTGTAGGAAGTTGGGACATACACTTGACCTTAATAGAGTTTGCCTACAATAACAGTTACCAGACTAGTATTGATATGGCACCATATGAAGCCTTATATGGTAGACGGTGTAGATCTCCGTTATGCTGGTATGAAACAGGGGAATACCAACTTTTGGGTCCTGAGTTAGTACAACAGACAACTGAGAAGATTAAAGTAATACAACAACAGTTGAAAGCCGCCCAGGATAGACATAAGTCTTATGCTGACAAGCGTCATAGACCTTTAGAATTCCAAGTTGGAGACATGGTGTATCTCAAAGTCTCTCCTTGGAAAGGTGTTCTCAGATTTGGGAAAAAGGGTAAATTAGCTCCTAGATTTATGGGACCTTATCCAGTGATAGTACGGATCGGAAAGGTAGCTTATAGGTTGGAGTTGCCACCTTAGATATATAAATTACATCTAGTGTTCCACATATCTATGCTGAGAAAATGTCATCCCGATACATAGTTGGTGTTGCAACCTGTAGAGGTAGAATTAAACAAGGATATATCCTATGTGGAAGGTCCAATGATGATTCTTGATAGAAGAATCAAGAAGTTGAAAAAGAAAGATATAGTTCTTGTGAAAGTTTTATGGCATCACCGTGGCATTGAAGAATCCACATGGGAGCTAGAGGAAGAGATGAGGAGGAAGTACCCTTCTCTTTTCTCTTGAGATTTCGGGGATGAAATCCTTGTTAGGGGTTGATAGTTGTAACATCCCTGACCTGGGTTATGGCCTAACCTTAGAGGTTTTGCTTAAGTAAGTTGTTTACAAATTTGTTTTAATATTTTGAAAAGTAATTAAGACTCTTGTAGAGTTTAAATTTCAAGTTTGAGCTTATTTGCAAACTGTTTGTGCATTATATGATAGTTTGGGCATAGAGTGAAATTTACCCAAGATGAGGGGCTATATTGCAAAATGTCAAATGTTGAATGTACCTCATGTGTTCTAACATCATAAGAGAGAGAATTATGTTAAAGGATGGCTTGTGTAAAGCCTAAATTCCAAGTTGTAGCTTGTTTGAATAATGTTAGTGCATTCTGCACCAATTTTGGTACAAATTGTAATTTACCCAAAATGTGGGGTTAATATGAAAATTACCACCTCTAGAGTATCCTTACATCCTCCTAGAATCATGTAGAGGAGATAGAAATAATTAGACACCATGTTTGAATCATTTGTGAATGATGGTAATCTTGGTGATGAAATGACCAAGGAAAAGGGCTGAATTTGAAAGCTTAACTTGAGTTGTATCAAGTTGAAAAGCTTATATATGAGTGCCTATCGGCCATGGAGCCCAAGGAGGTGTCCCATATCGTTCTATGAACTTTTGGAAAAGGACATATCGTGCAAAACACCTCAAGTAGGTGAGTTGTGTCGGGCTACAACTTCCTTAGCAAAATTGTGACGGGTTGTGCATAAAGTGATGAATTAATTAAAATATATTATTCAAAAGGATATGTAATGGCCGAATCTTTATCTCCTAATGATACTCAACTGTTTTGCATGTCAAGATAAATGTTTATGCATGCATGTACACGTGTCATCCATGCATGGACATGTGGCACCTACTAGCTCAAAATGTTGACACCTCATTTTTACCTTTCTTCATGTGCAACAAGTATATATACCCCTAGTTTCACCCTTAAGTGAAAATTTTCGACCCTTACCACACTCTTACCTTGTGGTATCGTTCATGGGGCTCTTGTATCGTGTAGGAGAGTAAGAATATCGTGCATAGGCCCTTGGATATTGCCCATAGCAAAAGCATATCGACCAAGTAGGTGAAATTGGCCATATAAGGTGATATCGGCCAATAGGGTGAAAAGTTGAGTGCCATATCGTGCAAGAGGGTTGGCATATCGTGAAAGGGAACAAGGGTATCGTGCATAGGCCTTGGGTATCGGCCATAACAAGAGTATCAGCCATACCATGTTGATATTGTCCATAGCAAGTTGATATCGGCCAATTGAAATGATTTTGGCCACAAGTGAGGGGGTATCGGCCACAAGCAAGGTTGTGTCGTCCAATAGGAAGTTCATATCGCCCAAGAGTGGTGGGGTGTCGGCCAAGGAGCTGAGTAACTCAAAACTTAACCCTAAGGTGAGGCAATGATCATCTTCAACATTGGATTGAAGCATGAATTTAGGGTTTTGATCTTCTTTTCTTTTCTTCTTCACCAATTGCTTATCCATGGTGATTCTTTGCATATAGAGGAGTTGTGAAGTTCATATTCAACCTTAGGAATGTAGATCTTTGGATCTTGGAGCTTTGAAGTTGTTCTTAAGGAGGGTTATATAACTTGAACCCAATTATATTATTATGTACCTTCAATTTTTCCATACTTGTTGAACTACTTGCAATTCATTTTCTCTTGAATAATTGCTGAACCTTTGAGTTATAAAAGCTTCATGGGACTGTGGTACATGACTTATAATAGTAAGAACAAGGATCTTGAGGTTGATAATGATGACATCATCAATATCGTGCAAAAGCACACAAGCACACACCTTCATCCCGATATGGAAAAGTAGCTCTAGTTACTTGGAAATTGATAGTGGTGTGCATTGGTTTGTACTTTAGGTTGATAGTGGTTTAAACAGTTGTATAGCCTATCACTTAACCCATGGTGAAGGGAAGGTCGTGGCCATAAAGGTTTGAAGAGGTCAAGCACTCAACCACACACCTTTAACCCGATATGGGCTAAGTAAGTAGGCATACACTTCTAAAATGATATGGTGTGGAAGTACCTTAAATTGCAATATACTTGATGGAGAAACACATGGAGTGTTTTATATCAAGTCATACATTGAGTAGTATGGAGTTTAATGATTAATGATTAAGTAGGCTAATGTACCTTGAAGGAAAGGTTGAGCCAACTTAATAAAGTGTGAAGTGATCAACATCATAGAGAGGATGAGAGAGAAACTCATACTTGCGAACCAAACATGTAATGTGCATTTATTAATGTTTCTAATATGTGTAAAGTATGAATTAGGGTTTGATCCTTGATAATGTGATCTTGAAACCCTAATCAATAAAGAATGGGAAACCCTTACCCTAATAAGGGAATAGTGGTGTTACCCTTGTTTTGCATGGTGTTGATATGTAATTAAGATGGTTGTTATCATGTATACTAACCATGCAGGTATCATGAGATGATGAGCATAGCCAGGTGTGAGCTATGATGTTTATTTGATAAAGATATTTAATGGGCCTTGTGAGCCATGTGATATGCTTGTGTAATAAGTATCATGTATACCTTGGTCAGATGACCCAGGGGTATTAGTTACCTAGTAAGTGGTAATTGTGTTCTGTGATGAACTAAGGGTTTGAATACCCATATTTGCTAATCATGATGATGATAATGTGAAGGGATGAGAATTCCCAGTAATGAAATAAGGGATTGAGATCCTAAATGTTATATATGTTTTAAAGATTTGAAAAGTACTTGATACATGTATTACATCTTTCTTTGTAGCATTTGTCATAATAAATGTTTGAGAGCTTGACTGATGCTAAAAGAATATGGTAATGCAATTAATTAATAAAGTGGAATCTTATCATGTAGAGCCCTGACCATAGATCCATCATCGTCAGCAGCTGGTGATGGTGAAACAGGTTTTCCCACGGGATCTCCTGGAGATCACATATTTTTGAATATGCGGGGGTGATGGGCAAAAATATCCGTACACCCTAATGGAGGAATTGATGTGAGATAAACATTAAATCTCTCAATCCTTCATTATAGATGCCGAGATGGATGTATCACGAATCTCCCGATGATGATTTATGCTGTATCGATGTGAGATAAACATTAAATCTCTCGATGCCGAAGGAGTGCAGCCGCCGCTGTAGCTCTATAGCAAAGTTTCCAGTATACCCTGGAAAGCTATGTAAGCAGTTGACATGGTCCTTCTTGTGGTCTCGCACTGACCGAGACAGTAGAGGTCTTGGAAGCCGGATCTTCCATTGACCTTGTATGGTACCGATTTCGACTTCGCAATGGTCGGTTGGAGTATGAGCGGTATACCTCATCTCCTCAGGGCATAAGTGTGATTGAAAAATGTAAATCAGCCGTGTAGCATATTTGCTTAAGGATGAAATACGGAAATCATTGGTTGATGTTGCATTGCTTAATGTATCCTAAATGGATAAATGTTACACATGTTCTTCATATTCCTTATTAAAATGAATAGATGATTTACTTCTTTATCATATATAGCTGCAATGCTTCAGAAGATGATATTGCTCTACTCTGCTTAAACAGTGTTTGAATCTTGTTAATTAATGTAAATGAATCCTCTGCTCAGTTTTATACTATTTAACTGTGATAATAATATGGTCGGCGGAGAGTTAAATCTCTCTCTGGGACAATTACAATTGTCTCACCCCCGTGGGATCCAAATTTTTAGGTGGACGCGGACGAGGAGGTAGGAACTATACAGCAGAGGGAGGACAGCAACATCAGGAGCAGCAGTAACATCCCAGGTTGAGTTACTGTCTACCATGTCATGTAGATATGAGTCCTATGTGTCGTCTCTGTACTCTCAGGTCCTTGGAGTCGGTACTTAGTGGTTTTATGATCGATATGAGATTTTGGCTTGTATGCCTCAAGGTTTTATGTTGCTCATGTATAGTTTGGTAAAGCAACTGTTGTATATATTCCTCGAGATGAGATGGTACATGGTGTGTACAATGTAAACCATACTGTATGCAATACTTTGGTTATGTTCTTAAGAGTTTTCTAGAAATGGAACTCCTTGCAAATGGTTTTAATTTTTAGTGATTTTTGTTAATCCGCTTCTTATAGTAATTCCGCAATTATTTACTGGTGATGATTTGATTTGTGGTCGGATCGTCACAGAAGGAATCACACATTGTTGGATATGATGTGATCAATGATGAGTTTTATTGATCTTCCAATTTCTTTCTGGGGTTATGCTCTTGAAACTGTCACATTTACACTTAACCGAGTACCATCTAAATCGGTTCAAAAGACACCATATGAGATATGGACTGGGAAGCGTCCCGATTTGTCTTTTCTAAAGATTTGGGGTTGTGAGGCTTATGTTAGGAAAATGTTTCCTGATAAGCTTGGACCCAAGTATGATAAATGTTATTTTGTTAGATATCCCAAGGAAACAAGGGGATATTATCTATACCACCCTACTGACAAAAAAGTGTTTGTTGCCAGGACAGCTGTGTTCCTAGAAAAGGAATTTATTTCCAAAGGAAGCAGTGGGAGGAAAATAGAGCTTGAAGAGGTTCAACGAGAAAACATTGAATCGGTAGATGTACGAGAGGAATATGGAGATTCACAAGGTGTTGTGGAATCTCAGTCTCCTCAGGTAACATAAGGACCTCATAGATCTAGTAGGACCCACCTTGAACATGAGAGGTTTGGATACCTTGTGACTCAGGAAGGTGGTGAGTTGATCATAGATGATGATCCAATTACCTACGTAGAGGCTATGGAGGGACCAGATTCTGAGAAATGGCTTGAAGCCATGAGATATGAGATGGAATCCATGTACTCCAACAAAGTATGGACTTTGGTGGAACCACCCGAAGGAGTAAAACCCATAGGGGTGCAAGTGGGTCTTTAAGAAAAAGATCGACATGGATGGCAATGTGCAAACTTATAAAGGCAGATTGGTTGCGAAAGGATTTCGACAAGTTCAAGGTGTTGACTATGACGAAACCTTTTCTCCAGTTGCCATGATTAAGTCCATCAGGATCATGCTTGCTATTACGGCTTATTATGACTATGAGATTTGGCAGATGGATGTTAAAACCACATTCCTTAACAAGAATATAAATGAGGATGTGTACATGACACAACCTGAAGGTTTTGTAGATCCAAAGAATGCCAATAAAGTATGTAAGCTACAAAAGTCAATCTATGGATTGAAGCAAGCATCTCGGAGTTGGAATCTTTGATTTGATGAGGAAGTCGAAGTGTTTGGATTTACTCAAAATGAAGATGAACCTTGTGTGTATAAGAAGGTTAGTGGGAGCTCGACCACATTCCTCATATTGTATGTGGATGGCATACTTTTGATGGGGAATGATGTCTTAGCCTTAGAGAAGGTAATGACTTGGCTTGGGAATACTTTCTCAATGAAGGACTTAGGAGAAGCATCCTACATTCTAGGAATTAAGATCTATAGAGATAGATCTAGAAGGCTTCTCGAACTAAGTCAGAGCACGTACATCGACAAAGTGCTGAAGTGGTTCAGCATGGAGAACTCAAAGAGAGGAAACATCCCCATGCTACATGGAGTCACCGTCTCTAGAGCTTAATGTCCCCAATCTTGTGAAGAGAGGGAGCGTATGAATGGGATCCCATATGCATCAGCCATCAGATCCATCATGTACGCTATGTTGTGCACACACCCAGATGTCTCGTATGCTCTCAGCATGATGAGCAGGTACTAGTCAGATTCTGAGGATGCTCACTAGATAGCCGTAAAGAACATCCTCAAGTACTTGCGAAGGACTAAGGATCAATTTCTTGTTTACGGCGGCGAGGAAGAGCTGGTTGTAAAGGGTTACACCGATGCAAGCTTCCAAACCGATAAAGATGATTACAGATCTCAGTCAGAATTTGTATTTTGCCTTAATAATGGAGCTGTGAGTTGGAAGAGTTCTAAGCAAGAAACAGTTGCTGATTCTACTACAGAGGCCGAGTATATTGCTGCTTCACATGCATCAAAGGAGGATGTGTGGATCAGGAAGTTCATTTCTGAACTTGGTGTAGTTTCCAGTAGCTGTGATGCAATTGAGCTTTATTGTGACAATAATGGAGCTATTGCACAAGCTAAGGAACCCAGATCACATCAGTGGTCCAAGCACATACTGCGGCGCTTCCATCTCATACGAGAGATCGTACAGTGAGGAGATGTGAAGATTTGCAAAGTACCAACTGAAGACAACATAGCTGATCCACTTACTAAGGCCCTTTCTCAGCAGAAGCATGATGGTCATGCTAGGTCACAAGGACTGAGGTTCCTTGGTGACTGGCTCTAAGTGCAAGTGGGAGTTTGTTGGTATGTATGCCCATAGAGCAAGTCATATGATGATTGTAATGGGATACTTTGTAAATTATTTGAATAATAATAAAGGCAATTTCCGACCTATATGTTTAAACTATTTCTGAGATGAAGTGTAACATGATATATGTCTAAAGAATTGTTTTACTCAATGACGTATGCTTTTGGGTTGAGGACCTAAATGATGAGATCATACGAATGTTAAGATAATACATTCTTTTTTGGTCCCTAGTCGATTGTTATTGTGGAAATAACCATAGACATCAATAACACTAAAGACTAGATTGTGTGTTGGTTGATGACAAAATCTCATTAGTCATGATATAGTGATATCAAACCAAGCACATAGGTACTTGTTAGAGAACAAGGTACCGAACAGACCCACCGTGAGAGTGACACATGGAACCATGACTTGGTAGTCACAGTCAGCTCTCACAGTGATGGTGGTGAGTGTGATTCTTAGACCTGAAATCACTACACTCAACACATGTCGTTGGGTACACTTTGACATCATCAAACGCAGTCCTGAAACATGGGTTGTTATAAAGGTGATGATTGGGTGGCTTTGACACATGGGGCTTTTGAGGGGTGAGTGATAGATATGGGATTTGTCCCTCCTGAGGGAGTTTGATGTCCTTGGCCACTTGATGAGTAGGATTGAGAAAGGCATGCACATGCACGTGTGAATCAATATGTGATATTGATGTCACACACATCTCACCCAGTCTGCTCTGAGATCAAGGAAATGAATGAACGTTGACAAGATGACTGTTCCATGCCTCGAGTTCACTCAGGATATCAGTGAAAAAGGAATTATACATTCACTGTAACACCATTCACGAATTGTAGGATTGAAAGTTGTTCTCCAACTTTCTATTTCACTTGGGTAGCACTGATGTGTGACTAGGCACCACTCTTTGCTTGTGAATTCATAAGTGTTATGGACTTTCACTGCCAATGTGAAATGGACTTGTAGGGTCACACACATAGGATTTAACCTGGAATATGAGTTTGTCCACAAACAATGTTTAGATTGATTACTAAAGGAGTTTAGTAGTTTAATTAAACACTCAATCAATTGATAGCTCAGTATCATAGTGTTCAAGGTGTTGGACCGATTGATTAGAGTATCAGATTGATTGAAACTGCGATTGAATGATTCTACACAATCCACATTCCCAACCGATCGGCTCATGTGATGAACCGATCGGCTGAGCTTGGTGAACCGATCAGCTCAACTAGTGATTCGATCGGCTCATGGACAGGGTGAAATGATCCGTTCAAGTGTTGAAATGATCGGTTCAAGTCCAACCGAGCAAGTTGGGAAAGTAAGATTTGGTGAGAAATTTCCTTTCGTTTCACTTGCCCAATTTGATTGGAACAAGGATTGGTATTTGATACCAATTCGAAACAAAAGAAGAAAAGTCAATCAGGAACCGATCATGACCACGAACTGACCGTATCATGGGTCCCAACCGATCGGTTGAGGTGTCAGCCGACCGGATCATATCCCCAACCGACCGTTTCAGTTGTGAAATGATCAGTTCAAGTTACGCAGTTGGTTGTTTTTGTGGAAAATCTCGAACCCTTCTACTCCTGCTTTAGTCCCGCATTGCCAGGGATAGAGAACCCTATCCCATGACCTTCCTATATATAGGGGTATTGGGGGCTTCTCAAAGTACAACTCAGTGCAACCAGTTGCTCTGTGAAGTTGTCATTCTCTCTGGTTTTGGTAACCGAGAGAGTCCGAGCAAGTGCTACCCGATAAGGGAGGCACAACATGGGAAAGACAACTGCAGAAAGTGACTGGTGGTGGGAGAGTGTGTTGGCGACTAGTAGGCTGATAGGAGGGTGCGAATCTTTATGATTCCTTATGGGAAAAGGAGATCAGAGTTCCAGGTAGTCCATGTGGACGACTGTAGAGGCG
Source organism: Alisma plantago-aquatica (assembly GCA_963693085.1). Lineage (NCBI taxonomy): Eukaryota > Viridiplantae > Streptophyta > Magnoliopsida > Alismatales > Alismataceae > Alisma > Alisma plantago-aquatica. The sequence goes on along the minus strand of OY856413.1, from coordinate 587,856,491 downwards.
GGAGACCTCTGTCGCTCGGAGGACAACTGTCAATCCCGACAGTCCCGGTGAGACCAGGAGTCTTCAGTCCCGGTGCGACCAGGAGCTGCACAGACACCATCCAAGACAGGAGGTGAAGACTGTGCAAGACGCGAGGTACTGTCTCCGAGCAAGCCTCAGGACAAGGTATGCATCCACAAACCATCTTTCCTATTATATAGACATTGATGCGATTCCTTTTTGTTTTGGGTTTTGGGGAGAAAATTTTTGTTTCCGCTGCTTCTCTACCTCCCGTAAAACCCAACAAACTCATGAGGAACACTAAGAGAAACATGAGGTGTATGTGTCCAGTGTATGTGGTTTAATCACCAAATCTTACTTATTTTATTCAATGAGCATTGAAGGTTGGATGAATGTGGAAACCCTACCTATCACTTCTTAAAGATCTAAAATGTCACATGTACATCAAAGCCTTTAAACAATCATTTTTTGGTGATATATTCTTGCAAGTCAAATTCCTTGAAGCCCATGTAAAGACCACATCAGAAATTCTATGACAACTACCTAAGAAGAGAAAAATGAAGGCCAATATCAAGAGTAAATATAATAAGAAAAGCTAGGTATTAGATAGCAAATGATGTATGACTACAAAATTGGACAATTCCAATCATATACCAATGTCTAAGAAGCCTTGTTTCACAAAGAGAGATTTGATCATGGGTTGAAGCAATATATATGCCCATAATGCTATTTAAAAATATCTATTTTCTTATATCCTTGAAGTGTTATTTTGATATCTCAATCCTCTTCAAGCTTATTCCAATTTCCCATGCCTTATCATGGAGAATGAAGATGGTTACCTATATGACCCATCATCCAAATAAAACAAAACCAAGATGTATACCACATGGAACCAAACAACAATCCATGGGATAAAAGATTCATGATGTGCACACTTCACATATACTTTTTTGCACAAATGTTCACACAAATTCAGTTCATTTTGCTCTCCATTTGGCCTCTAATCATACTAAATTTGTCACCTTTTTAGTTGTTTTACCCGTTACATGATTTTTACTGTAGGTACACAATGAAGATGAAAAAATGAGGATAATCCAACCTAAATCCGACCTTACTTGGATTCCCCGATGATTTGCATTTGATATATAGTTGATCCTGAAGAAATTGAAGAAGACATGCCGTGTCTTTATATACACGACGTGTAACTTTCCAAGAAGAGAAACCCTAAATGCAAAATAGAATACACAACATGTGTTATTTAACACACGACATGTAAGTTTCCATAGGACTTTGTCTCTAACTATAGAATAAAAGACACGACATGTCGTTCACCCAGACATGGCATGTCCGCGCATTCAAAAGCAAAAATTCAAAATTCTGCCGAAATACACGACGTGTGTTTATTAACACATCATGTACCATTTTCCCAAATCAAATTTAGTTATAACTACATGACATGTCTTTTTAGCGACACACTATGTACTCTTTGCATAAAGAAAATTGCTTGAGATTACATTGAAAGACACATCGTGTCTTCCAAAAGACACATCGCGTCTTTGTTAGTTTCTACAGATTTTTGAAAACAATTACCCTTCATTTTAAAGTCGAGACCAACCATATGGGGTGGTTATCACTCGTCATTTGAAGCACTTTTTGACCAGAGAAAGTTGTAGAATAAGAGAGAGGCAATTTTAGAGAAGAAGGAGAGGTTTCTTGAGAGAGAACCTCCATTCTTCATCACTTTCTTCTTCTTTTCTTCTCCAAGGGTGCATCAGAGCTTCTCTACTTCAGCCAAGCTTCTTGGGAGGGAAGAATGTCCGAGCTAGAGTAGCTGTAAGGGTGGAACTTTTTCCTCAAGTCAGAATTTTACTCTTTCCACTTCACTCTTAGGTTTCTCTTAGCTTTTCTTCTTTCTAATCATGGAAAACTCTGGAAACCGTGACTTGTGCATGCGTTTCTTCATTATGTACAAGTAGAACCCTTTTTCTTTGGTATGGGAGGGTATATCCCATGCTATTACTCATGTAAACTCGTAATTTATATCTAATGTTAGTAAATTTGCTTCTCCAAGAGTTTCTAGGTGTTTTATTACTTGTGTGCTTGACTAACCATAAAATATGCATGTTTTATGCTTCTTTTTGTGATTCAGGAGAATGTATGAAGGAGTAGGGAGTATATATCTTTGCAACAAACTCTTGACCATGGGAGTGGGTGGAGAATGTTGAGTATTCAAGGTTGTGTTTGAATCCGATCATAGACACAAAAGTGTTATGTGAAGATGAGAATCATCTCATGTCATAGGGAGGTGCATGACGATGGCAACCTTCCTTGTAAATTGATTAGCATGCTTAGTTTTGTAGTTTCACATGATCTAATGGCATGGAAGTGGAATATTATGCCTAAGATCTTCTAAATCTGATCTAAATCCTTTAATTTAGTTCTTGTTCTTGCTTGTTAATTGATCTTAATCAAAACTCAACTATTGTAATCCGACTTAGATTGCTGGAAGTCAGTAATTTTGCACCTAGCTAGCCTAGCTCCTTGTGGTTCGAGCTCGACTACAATTGATCCCGTATACTTGTGGGTGATTGATGAGTTGAGACATTTATTTAAAACTTGCTTTCCTTTGACAATAAATAAGTTTTTGGCACTGTTTCCAGGGAGCTAAGATAATTCTTAGTTAGAGTAAAAGCGCAAACTATTATTCGAGACTAACTCACCATTTTCTATCCTTCATATTGTGATACCTTTTTAGTTTTGTGAGTTTTACTTAACTATTGCTTTTGTAGGTTGCATGCATCGATCTAAGAGGGGTCTTGAAACATCCATCTTCTTAGACCCAATAATTGAGTGAACCTTTTATAGTTGAAGGAGAGCAAAGAAAGGTGATAACTCTACAAACTTAGAGGGATCACAACCTTCGCCACTTAATTAAACGCCTTCACCACCTCCGTCACCCGATCCTCATCAAGAATCGGAGATGGAGGACAACCACCGACTTAAGGAATTTTCTGTGCTGAATGCCATCAACATCTGTGCAACCCTTGATCATCCAGCTACTGAGGACAACAATTTCTCTATCAGCCCTACCATTATGCAGATGATCCAACATAACCGGATTGGAGGAACTCCTATGGTAGATCCAAATCTTCACATAACTAAATTTTTGCAATACACAAACACCTTCAAGATAAATGGTGTTCCAGATGAAGGAGTACATCTACTCCTATTTCCTTTCACACTACGAGACTGAGTAAAGGAATGACTCTCATCTTTTCCCAAGCGATCTGTCAAGAGTTGGGATGAGCTGCTACATGCTTTTCTCACCAAGTATTTTCCTCCTAGAAAGACAACTCTGTTGGCTAAATTGGACATTATTATAATCCCTTTATTTTGATGATGACAAACATTTCATTCTTGTGGATATAACGTGCTACTTGAGTATTGCAGGAACAAGGTGGATGACAAACTTTTGGAAGATCTATATTATCAAAATGCTTTAATTTCATGATTGTAATGAAATGTAAAAACTTATACAAGTATATAATGTACAAGTACTTAGATATCATGTAAATCAAGCATTTAGATCTTCCCTAGTTATTCACAACACTTAAATAGGTCATCCCTTATAATAGTGTCACAACTGCACACTGATACACACACTTAGTACATAGTTCAAAACATTGAAACAGAGTCATTCTCGGTCGACAAACATCTCGACCGAGACACTCTCGGTCGACCAACTCCTCGACTGAGAATTGACCCAAATAGCTGTTAGACTCAGCATACAAGGTGGTTGGAAGTTATAATCAAACATTATATACACTTGCTCCAGACCATCCCTTGGTCGACAAACTCCTCGACCGAGAGACACTCGGTCAACAAATTCTTCGACCGAGAAGAACTCTGTCTGCAGTTTTTAGAAGTAATTAACTAGCCGTTGCTAAAGTAATTAGTGGATACCTAACGGCTAGTTGAGCACTAAGAACCCCCTAGAAAGTGTCTAGAATGTCCTTAAGCATTCATAGGCCATTCCTATAAATAGGACATGCCTTAGGACACCCAAAATACACTTGTGCAATACTTGAGCATACATACTTGCAATTGGCAATCCTTTCTTGTGAGCAATTGAGCAACTCCAACATTTTCTATTCACTTCCACTGCTCCAAATTCGTGTCCTATAGGCTAGCATCTCCTACCCATTGTACTTCCACTTCCATACACATTGGTTAGGATATCAAAACGCTTGATATAGGAAATCAAGCCTTGTGCTACAACGGTAATTGTAATTTCCATTCTCCCTTCTTGTTCTTTCTTATTGCTTGTACTCTCCTTGCTACTCCTAGGGTTGGATGCTATGGATTGGAGAGGGTTTGATCTTCTCGGAGGAGAAGGAGGACTTTGGACTACTTCAAGAAGGCTGTCTCAACGGGAAGCTACTTCTAGAGGAAGGCTACTTCAAGGGGGATCTTGATGTTACTTCGAGGAAGGATTGTTCGAGGTTGGTGGGATTACTTCAAGGTGAAGGATGTCCAAAGGGTGGTGAAAGTATTTGTAATTTTATGTAACATCCTTGCGAGGTAATAAAATTTAAATACTTTCAAAATCCCAATTGGAAACAATTGGGTAGTGACTTGACTCCTTTAGTTTTTGCTAAAGGTGGAACCACTCTAAACACCTTGCCTCCTTCTTAAAGTTTCAATTGTGGTTGTTTGAGTTGAGTTATTGTTAAAATATTTATAAAACCCTATTCACCCCCTCTAGTGTTTTTTCATTTGGTTTCAGAGCAGGCTTCAAGGAGCTCTAATCAAGTCTTGAAGAATGGAGGGTGGTGGTGTCTACAACTGCAAGCAAAGGAGAAGCTTGGACAAATCTTCAACAAGCTGTAATTGGTGCTTAAGAACAAGACACACAACACCTAGCTGTCCATGGAAGCTAAAGAAGGAATATGTACATAAAGAATGCTTTATTGCTACAACAAGTGAAGAAGAAGAAGAGGTAATCCTTTTTGATTTATCAAAAGAAGATTTAGTTTCTAGCCTTCAAGAAACACATGATAAGTATGTTGAGTGCAAGAAGAAATCAAAGAAATCTAATAAAGCAAATGATGAGTTACATGCTAAACTTCTTTCTCTCACATCTGAAAATGAAGATCTTAAGGAGACATTAAACTTAACTATTAAAGACCATGATACTAAGCTGAAATCAATAGAGGCAAATTGCAATCTTCTCTCTCTAGAAAAGATAAACTTGCAAGCCCAAATAAATGATCTTAAAAAACAACCAATTTTATGTACTCATCTGGATTATGATGTTATTGTTAAGGAAAGAGATGCTTTATCATATAATCTAGATCAAGCAAAGTTAGATATCAAAAGGAGAATGGACGAGATTGATAAGTTACAACAAGAAGTTAGTAGATTAAGAAACAATGATGTTCTTGATAAGATCTTGAATGATTCTCATGGTCAAATTGGAAGGAGAGAACTAGGTTACAAGCCTAAAGGAAAATCCTATCAAAAACCTAGTGGGGGAAGGACACAAATGCCAAAGACTCAATCTATGTATGTACTTAAAGGCAAGTATACATATGTACCCAAGAACAATCTAGATCAAACTCATAAAAAGAGAAATGAGATTGATTCTATATGTTGCCATTATTGCTTGCGTCTTGGACACTACTCTTTTTCATGCCCATATAAGAAAAGGAATGATGATCTAGTTTGGATTCTTAAAACGTAGAGATTTAAATTTTATTCGTTGAGATTTGACCTAAAACGTTTCTTTGATATTCAAATGTCTTATCTCAACAAAACTGAGCTTCAACTCTTATATTCTTGCAAAATTGTATAACCTTTTGTAGAAAATTACTGAATAACAACACAGAAACATATTCGGTCGAGAAAATTCTCGACCGAGACATTGTCGGTCGAGAATTAGTCGACTGAGCAGGTTATTATTTTTAAGCTTGTAACAATCTGATAAAACATGTACAAATAGCAGAATACTCGGTCGAGAAAATCTTCGACCGAGATAAATTCGATCGAAGAATAGTTCGACCGAATCAAGTTCTACTGAACCTGTTTAATTGATCCAATTTGCTATCAATTTGCTATTAATGATTGATTAAATCTGCGAATCAAGAATGAATCTTGGAGACAATTTTTTAAACATTTTGATAAGATTGCATTATGACTTATTAATACACTTTAATTATAACACTTTTATTAAACTTGTTACAAAACATGTTGATTAAAAATATGTATATTTTTTGCATACTAAAATTTAACATGCCTTCTTGCAAAAATGAATCAATACAGATATAGCATAGATTGCAAGTTCAAGTTGATACAGTCTCCTACATGTTTTGACTTAAAACTAAAAATTATGAACCATGTTGATCAAGGAAATTACTATTTTAATCCACATGGTTTGTCCTAAGCATTCCTTGGTTTATCTATATAGAAATCATGTGTCTTGAAATTTTCCTTTAAATGATCATGATCATTATAATTATGGATACTGTTCTCAAAATGATCATAGTCACAAAAAGATGATATTATTGGAAATGCAATTTTTGCATTAAGATAAATCTCTATGGCACAAATGCATCTTGACATATTAGTTAAATGATTATCTTGTTCTTAGCTTATGGAAAATGATATTCTTGTTATACATGATCAATACTCTTTAAGCTATGTTCAATTAAGTAGATAATTGAAAATGCTTAAATTGGAAATCTGCAGAAATTGCCTCTTGGTTGAAATCAAGTTTGACCAAGGGGCTCTTTGGTCGAAGTCAAGGTCGAACTAAAATAAGCTTGACCAAATGCTTATTTGTAAATCATTTTCTTGCACTCAATCTTAGTATATTGAAAACAAGATTTCAAGTGCATAACTCTCATTAAAGGTTAACTTATTATGATCTAATACTGATTGTGACCTTAGAATCCTTAAATTATCTTGATTAAGGGGGAGCTCACAAAAACTATCTTGACTATAAGATTAAGAAGGAGCTTACAAAACTTTGTAAACATCATTAAAAAAAATTTGAAGCTAGTTATGACCTTAGTATCTTTAAACTTGGAGCCTATAATATGTATGAATATAATGGAATTCTCTAAACAAATCTAGGATTAACATCCCATGCATTTGGTTAGAGATACATTCATTATGAGCTTAAAAGAATCTCATATCATTTTAGGGCTTAGCATCCCTTGTAAATGGTTGAGAAACTATTAAATATACTCACGAGCTTAAGGGATTCTCATGTCATTTTCAGGGCTTAACATCCCTTGTAAAATGGATGATAAATCAAAACACATATGCCATGTATCTAAACGGATCTCATATCATTTAAAGGATGAACATCCTTTGCAAATGATTTAGAAATAAATTGTGGCTAAATTAGACACAAAAATAAGTGGTTTGCAAATTATCAAATTAAGGGGGAGAAATAAAAAGTCATAATTAATGTTTAGCTTGGTTATCTTTTTGAAATGACAAAGGGGGAGACATAATATAAAATCAATAACATAAAATAAAATGAGTGTCATAATCTCTCGGCCAGCACACACTTGCAAACCTGAGAATGGCTACAAAAGGTAAACTTCAAGTATGAAACTCATATGATTTATATTTCCTTATTTTATATTTTGGAAATGTTTGTCATCTTCAAAAAGGGGGAGATTGTTGGCTAAATTGGACATTATTATAATCCCTTTATTTTGATGATGACAAACATTTCATTCTTGTGGATATAACATGATACTTGAGTATTGCAGGAACAAGGTGGATGACAAACTTTTGGAAGATCTATATGCTCAAAATGCTTTAATTTCATGATTGTAATCAAATGTAAGAACTTGTACAAGTATATAATGTACAAGTACTTAGATATCATGTAAATCAAACATTTAGATCTTCCCTAGCCATTCACAACACTTAGATAGGTCATCCCTTATAATAGTGTCACAACTGCACACTGATACACACACTTAGTACAAAGTTCAAAACATTGAAACAAAGTCATTCTCGGTCGACAAACATCTCGACCGAGACACTCTCGGTCGACCAATTCCTCAACCGAGAATTGACCCAAATAGCTGTTAGACTCAGCAAACAAGGTGGTTGAAAGTTAGAATCAAACATTATATACACTTGCTCCAGACCATCCCTCAATCGACAAACTCCTTGATCGAGAGACACTCGGTCGACAAATTCTTCGACCGAGAAGAACTCTGTCTGCAGTTTTCAGAAGTAATTAACTAGCCGTTGCTAAAGTAATTAGTGGATACCTAACGGCTAGTTGAGCACTAAGAACCCCCTAGAAAGTGTCTAGAATGTCCTTAAGCATTCATAGGCCATTCCTATAAATAGGACATGCCTTAGGACACCCAAAATACACTTGTGCAATACTTGAGCATACATACTTGCAATTGGCAATCCTTTCTTGTGAGCAATTGAGCAACTCCAACATTTTCTATTCACTTCCACTGCTCCAAATTCATGTCCTATAGGCTAGCATCTCCTACGCATTGCATTTCCACTTCCATACACATTGGTTAGGAGATCAAAACGCTTGATATAGTAAATCAAGCCTTGTGCTACAACGGTAATTGTAATTTCCATTCTCCCTTCTTATTCTTTCTTATTACTTGTACTCTCCTTGCTACTCCTAGGGTTGGAGGTTGGGGATTGGAGAGGGTTTGATCTTCTTGGAGGAGAAGGAGGACTTTGGACTTCTTCAAGAAGGCTGTCTCAACAGGAAGCTACTTCAAGAGGAAGGCTACTTCAAGGGGGAGCTTGAAGTTACTTCGAGGAAGGCTGATTCGAGGTTGGTGGGACTACTTCAAGGTGAAGGCTGTCCAAAGTGTGGTGAAAGTATTTGTAATTTTACGTAACATACTTGCGAGGTAATAAAATTTAAATACTTTTAAAATCCCAATTGAAAACAATTGGGTAGTGGACTGACTCCTTTAGTTTTTTCTAAAGGTGGAACCACTCTAAACACCTTGCCTCCTTAAAGTTTCAATTGTGGTTGTTTGAGTTGAATTATTGTTAAAATATTTATAAAACCCTATTCAACCCCCTCTAGTGATTTTTCAAACTCAATTGAGGAGCCAACTTACCAACTTCAAGCAACAAGAAGGTGAAACACTCTATGATACATGGGAGAGATTTAAGGATCTACAATGCCTTTTTCCTCACCATGGTTTGACCAACTGGCTGTTACTACAAACTTCCTACAATGGGTTATTCTACAACACCCGTATGACTATTGATGCTACTGCAAATGGATCTTTAATGAACAATTCTTACAGTGAAGCATACAATATTATTGAAGACATGGCGTTCAATAATAGCCAGTGGAGAACTAAAAAGATCAAGCATCCCTACTCATCAAGCAGTTCAACTGAAAAATCTAGTGGGAAGCACACTGTAGATGCAGTAGATCCCATTGCCGCTAAACTTGATGCTTTAACTCAAAAATTTGAAAAGTTGACCACTCATTTTGTTCAAGAAACTAAACAAGTATGTGAAGCATGTGGATCCCCTAGCCATAACTCTTATCCTTGTTTTGCACCACTAAATAACACCGCAGAGATGCTAGAGTAGTTCAATGCAGTAGGCAATTTTAGAAATAGACAAGCCTGCAACCCTTTCTTAAAAACCTACAATCTAGGGTGGAGGGACCATCGAAACTTTTCCTATAGAAACAACAACTCTTAGAATCAACAACAGTAGGGTCAAGCTTAGAATCAACAACAACCTATGGGTAACCGTCAACCCATGAACAATAATCTCAACAACCATCAGGGTTTAGCAACAACAACAACACACATTTCAATCAGCCTCAAGAAATGAGTCAGCCCCAACAAAAGTCCAATTTGGAGAGTCTTCTTGAGACATTCGTGACTACACAAATTCAATCGAATGATGAATTTTGAACACATGAAATTCTCTTGAAAGATGCCATCACCCAACTTTCTTCTAAAGTTGATGGGATTGTCACCCATATGAAGATGCTAGAGAACCAAATTGCTCAATAGGCTTTAGCCAACCAAAAAGCCTCTTCTAACTCACTACCTAGCCAACCAGAGATGAACCCATTGTTGGTAAGGTATGCCCGTAGATCCAATCATATGATGATTGACATGGCATAACTACCTAAAGGGATTTGATTAATAATAACATATATGAAGGCAACTTCCAATTCATCTGTTTCACTCAGTTATGAGATAATGAGGATATAGAGTGAATGTCTAGAGAATTATATTACTCAATGACATATGTTGTCAAGTTCCTATCCTTGTGATGAGATCATACGGATGTTAAGAGTACATATTCATATTCTCACTATGTCCATGATTGGTTATTATTGTGGAAGGTTGATAGACAACAATAACATAAGATCAGAGTGTGAGTTGGTTGATGACTAAATCTCATTAGTCATGATATGGTAATATCAAACCAAGTACATAGATACATGTTAGAGAACAATGTATCAGACATACCCACCTTGAGAGTGACACATGGTTTTGTGGTCATAACAATCTCTCATAGTGAAGGTGGTGATTGTGATTCTTAGACCTGAAATGACTACACTTGTCACATGTCATTGGGTACGATTTGACATCATAAAACATAGTCTTGAAACATGGTTTGTTATAACAGTGATGATTGGGTGACTTTGACACATGGGGATAGATTGTGAGTGATAGATATGGGATTTGTCCCTCCTACTGGAGTATGATATCCTAGTTACTTGATAAGCGAGACTGAGAAATGCATGCGCATGCACATGTGAATCAATATATGATATTGATGTCACATTATCTCAGAGAGTCTGCTCTTGGTTCAAGAAACATGGATTGAACATTGAGAAGATGACCAACCATGCCTTGAGTTCATTCTGATATCAGAGACAAAGGAATTATACAATCACTACAACACCTTACATAGATTGTAGGTTGAAGTTGTTCTCCAAATTTCCATTTCACTTGGGTAGCACTGATGTACAACTAGGCACCACTATTTTCTTATGATGTCATAAGCTAGTTATGGACATTCACTGCCAACATGACATGGGACCTATAGGGTCACACACATAGGAACTCATTCTAGAAGAGGAGTTTGATCTTGAATGAAAATGGGATTGATTACTAAAGTGTTTAGGTATTCAATTCATGCAAGTGATTGCTTGATTGGCTGAACGGGTCTGCCAAATGACCATCTCACTGGGTGAGATGGCCGTTTGGGTAGCCAGACAGGCGTCTCAAGTAGTTGAGATGGCCGTTTGGGGGTCAAGTTGATCAGAGATCGATTTGACTTAGTTCTGCCCTTGAACTGACCAGTTCAATATGATTGAACCAACTGGCTGGACTCAACTCACCAGACAGATGTTTGGGTAAGTGAGATGGGCGTATCACTTAGGTGAGATGGCCCGGTTGGGTCGAACAAAGTTTTGAGATGTTTCCCAAATAGTTTCCATTGTTCTTTACTTGAGGGACAAGGAAATTAACATGAGATATTAATTGGATTCGAAAAAGCCAAATTCATGTCAGATTGGAAACTGCCAAATGACCGTTTGGCAGTGCAAGATGACTGTCTCGTACACCAGAGGACCATCTGGGTGTGCAAAATGGTCGTTTCAGCTGTTGCATGTTGTGACAATTTAAGATCTTCCAGCCCTTTCCACTCCCACACCTTTATCTCGTATCGGATATCAACTAGAAACCTTGACCCTGACCTCTACTATAAATAGAGGGGTACTGGGGGCTTCCCAAAGGACAATACAACATATACAACTGAGAGTCAGTTTATCTAGCAACTGTTATCCTATCTGGTTGTGGTAACCAAGAGAGCCCGGGCAAGTCCTACCTAAAAAGGAGGGATAGACAATGGGAGAGAACAATTGAGAAGTTGTAATTATGGGAGAGTAGATTGGTTACTAGTACACCAACAGGGAGGACAACTCCTTCCTTCCCGTTCTTGGTGAACGACGAGAGTTCTAGTTGGTCCATGTGGATTACTCTAGAGGCAGAAGTCCTTTGGATGCTGCTTGGAGAGAAAAGTCAACTTACAGTCTGTGGTGATACCATAGGAGTCATTGTAGAAGTTTCACAAACATTGTTCATGGTGAAAACTAGGAGCTGCACAACCACCATCTAAGAGAAACTTGTCAACAATTGCAAAGAAGTGAGTTTTGTCGCTGGACTTGCTCCAGGACTAGGTATAACTCGCTAAAATTATCCTTCCTATTTCATAGTAGTTGACACAATCTTACTGTTATGAAAATACAGATAGATAATTTTTTTGTTTCCACTTATATACTCTATTCCCGTATTTCCGAATAGTGGTCTCATATCCACGTCAATTTACTATATCTTAGGATAATCGATATGATCAAATTTTTGGTTTTATCATTTATTTATTGCATACAATATGAATATTTAAATTACTCTCATATGTGTATCCAATCAAAGAATACATAATCCCATAACTACTATATATATATGATATTCTATATAAACAATATTATATATATACAATTCACACACGTGGCCTAAAATCGATTTTGATGGTGGATGTGTAGCGTGGTTATGGCCAATACCTTTTATCTGTGAGTGTTTGAATGGATTGGTTCTTGTTTATCTCAATCTACGTACTGAGCCTCTGCCTCCTATTCCCAATGTAAAGTTAATACTTTCACACCTTTGCTTCCCTCAAATGTAACTCGAGGTTTCTCTTATTCAATGTAATAAAGTAGCAATATGATAGTTAATTTCATGCAACGACGTTGAAGACATTAATCGCCAGTTGAGATGAGCAGTTCGTGAGACGAGCCGACCATCTGGAGGCCAGTCGAACGTTCCAGTAGGCCCGACTGACTGTTTTGAAGGAGTCCAAACATCGCTTGGACAGGAGGTCTAACCGACCGGCCAAGAGGCGAGACGACCAGTTTAAGGGTTGAACCGATCTACCCGATTGGCAAGCACAAATCTACATCAACCATAGGTTCATACATATGATGTGATGATAAACCTAGGTGGTGGTAATTCCTTGTGGCTCCAAGGAATTACAAGTAGGCATGGCCATAACCATTGCCTTTTGTTTTATATTATAAGTTTACATTGTGGGATATAGCATGTATATGATATGTATTATATATGAGGTGATTGGATACAATATATGTCTATATATGTATATGATATATATAAAAATCCTCAATAAAAAAAATTCTAATATTCTTTCCAATAGGAATACACATGAAAAACTTGTTCGACCAAGCGTAGGTTACATCTACCTCATGGAGGTGTGATGGTAGTAATGCAGGTGCCACTAAAGCAGAGTGCATTATTATCGTATTGGCTATTGGGTCGGGCTTGACTGGCGATTCTTAGAGAGTCTGGGTCTGGAAGCATGCAGATGATTATGGCAAAGAGTTGCACATGTCATCTATACACGAATTACATATGATGTAATTGGCATGATTGCCTACCTTAATGGTTGATTATTGACGCTGGTGTAGACTGGGTAATAATTAAACCATTTTGGATGTTGGCTCATTAGAAAATTGTACGCTGCAATTTTCCGAATTGATACTTGAGGGTTATCAATTCAAACAAAATAATGAGAATAATAATTAATTAAAGTCCTAATTATTATTGCCCAAATTTTAATATAATCAAATAAAAATGAGTTTTTGACAAAATTGTAAATTCTTTTATAGAATTAAATGGCCACACCAAACAATCACTTTTCTTTGTGATTGGTCTTTGAGAAGGAAAAAATTGTTGGAAACAACTTCCATGACTGGTTCAGGATGCTGAGAATAGTTCTCACACATGAGTGCAAGATCTATGTCTCGAAAATGCCAGAACCAGAGGAACCTGCTCAAAATGCTCCAAGGGTTGACAAGGATGCTTATAAGAAACGTATTGAGGACGATGTGGATGTTAAATGTCTGATGCTATGCTTCGTGAACCATGAGTTGCAAAGGCATCAGGAGAACATAGGGGTGATTGAGATGGTCACACATCTCAAAACATGCACCAAGATCAGGAGAGACATGAGAGATATGATGTCTCTAAGGCATTGTTCAAGTACACCATGACAAAAGGAGATCCAGTAGGTCCTCATATACTCAAGCTCATTGGGTATGTGGAGAACCTATCCAGACTGGGATTCCTCTTGGGACAATAATTGGCCATTGACGTGATTCAATAGTCCTTACCTGAATCATATAGTCAGTTTGTCATGAACTACAACATGAATGACTTTGACAAGCTGTTGATAGAGTTGTTGGGCATGTTGAGGACAACTGAGACACAAATGAAGAAAGACAAGCCCAAGTCCGTTATGATGATCAACAAGATAAAGGGGAAGTCTAAGGGCAAAGGCAAAGCTAAGAAGAATTCTAAAGCTAACCAGAAGCCCAAGTCTTCAGATCTCAAGGCAATAGGTGGAGTAAACAAACTAAGAGGCGATTGTCACCATTGTTACCAGCCTAGACATTGGAAGAGAAATTTCCCACTATGGTTAGAGGAACTAAAGAAGAAGAAGGATGGCACTGAGGCCTCCACTTCAAATATAAATAACATAAGATACATTTGATTACTTCTTCATTTTGGTATGCGATACTAGATAGAGATATGACATAATGATGTGCAACATCTGACAAGAAGTAAAGACCTTCATGGAAGGAAAAGGATGGACAAGGCGGAGCAAGTGTTTAAGAAGCCATAGTCTACATTTAAATTTATCTTATCTCAATGGGCATGTAATAGAGTTATTAGAACTGCTATTTCATAATGCCATTAGAATAAAAACATTTTCTTTATGCATCTTGTATGCAAAAGGATGATTATCAATAAAGAATTATTAATGTTTCTATTTCAAAGATATGATCTTACATGGCATTGGCCCTAAAACATCTTGCAATATTTTTGTGAAATGATCCAAAGATGAATGTTTATACCAAAAGAATATTTTAATAACTCAAAATTATCATTTGCATTAATCATCTTGTATGAGCACATAAGAAATGCATACCTAGATTACATATTGATGTTGGTCTAGATTCCCTTGGTTATTGAACCTAAGGAAACTTAGAAGTCTTCATCTCACACAATATGGCATGACTTCCTTTGCTAAACATAGTGGGAGGATAAATATTTCATTAGACCTTCCACATATGATGCAGGAAGATCATATGGAATGAGTGATATACATAATTAATTAATACTTCATTTTAATTTACTGGTAATATGATGATATGTACCAAATGAAATGAAAGAATTAATCTCTTAAGAATGTTCAAGAAGATTGTAAATGAAGTGCGAAATTGATGAAAGTATTAAGATACTTTGATATGATCAAATGTTGAAATACTTTTACATCAATATATTGAGAACGTTCTGGAAAAGACTATGATAATGTATCACAAGTCAAATCCACCTGAGCATGATGATGTGTCAGAATGAAGAAATTATACCATGATGAGTCATGATATAATTGTCAATTAATCTAATATTCTTATATCCTCACAAATATATACTTATCACTAAATAATATACCACATAAATGGTTTGTAAGACATCATATATGATATGATTTGGGAATGTCCCAATATGTCTAAGGGAATGAAACCTACATTGAGAAATTTGGTTCTTGAATAAGGTTTATCAATAAACCATGATCTTGAACATACTATTAATCCCAATCTAATAAAAAATTGTTTTGTTGATAGGATAAATGAGTTCCTAAAGAATCAGTGAGAGTATAAGTAATACTCAAAATGTTTGAGGTCAACAAAGATGTACAACGAGTACAATGAGAATCACAAGTTGTTTTGGAATCTCTGGTTCATCATGTAATACAAAAAAAAATATTTCTCGTAGAACAAATTTGAGATCAGAGGATTGTGAATCCAACTATTCAGATGGGTTGGTCATACAGGATGGGCCAACTAGTCACCTAGGAGCCATGTTTTGAGCTATATGGAATCCATGTAAGCTTACAAGGTAGGACCTTGATAGCAACACCTAAAGGGGTAACATCTAAAAGGTACAATATGGTATTATGATCAAGACCTACATTGATAACATAAAAGGATAGATTGTTTGAATAAATCAAGTTCAAGTTGTTGGACGTGATGGAAATTCCTTTACCAATTGTCATGCTTGTTGTTACAATTAGAATGCACTGTGATATTTTGCATATGAATATAGAAACTGGACACCTGAAAAGGAATACATAATAGGATATGTACATGACACAACCTAAAAGGTTTCATAACTTCATGAATGCAAATTAAGTCTATAAACCACAAAGTTCAATCTGGGATTGAAACAAACAACTCAGAAATGGAATCTTTTGACTTGACATGATAGTCAAAGAGTTTGACTTAAGTCAAGACAAAAGATGAAATATGTGTTTACAAAAGATTTATTGGGATCATATATGAATATTCCACATGTAATGAGGAATAGAATCTCAATATTGTGAATATTGAGAATTGGCATGAAAATTCCTTTAGTAGTGGCAAGACCATAAGAGTTTCTATAGAGGTTGCACACGTATTGTTCATGGTGAAGACTAGGAGTTACACAACCACTGTCCAAGAGAAACTTGTCAGTAGTTGCAAAGAAGTGATTTTTGACGCTGGACTTGATGCAGGACCAGGTATAACTCACTAAAACCATCCTTCATATTTCATAGTAGTTGACACGATCTTGCTATTGTGGGAATATAGATAGATAAATCTTTTGTTTCCACTGCTATACTCTATGCTTGTATTTTCTAACACCCACGTGAATGCAAGTCCATTTCCTTGATAAGTGGAAATGTCATAAAAACACCATTGCTGAAAGAAGAAAAGAAAGTTGATGATAATAAGGAAGCTGATAGTAATTCAAATGAAGAACAACCATCCTATAAGCCAACCATCCCTTTTCCACAGAGATTAGAAAACAAAAAGGATGACATCAAGATTCACAAATTAATGGACATACTCAACAAGTTGTATGCCAACCTTCCTTTGTCAGAAGTGATTGTCGAGATGACCTCCTATGCAAAGTTTATAAAAGACCTTCTAACCAAGAAGAGGAGGATAGATCATGTAGAAACCATCATGCTATCTGAAAAGATGAGCTTCATCATTCAAAATAGGTTACCAGAGAAACTTGATGATCAAGATGCCTTGACATTGCCATTCAAGATTGGTGACACAATGTTTGACAAGGGTCTAGTTGACCTTGGGGCTAGCATAAGCCTTATTCCATTTACATTGTGGGAGTATCTTGATATTGGAGAATTGAAGCTAACCAAGATGGTCATTCAACTTGTAGATCACACCATCAAGTATCCTAGAGGAATTGTTGAAGATGTGTTACAACCCCATTTTTTTGGGTTCTTTGGTGAGAAATGTAATTTCTCCTATTAAAGATATTTGAACAAATAATGATATGATTTATTTTGAATAAAAGGATTTTGTTTACAATAGCCTTGTTGGTTGTTTTTTGGGCTTTATTGGCTATTGGGCCCAATAACAAGGAAAAGACAAAGGAAACTCCATTATTAAATGAGTAAATAAGAAATGGAGAAAAGAAAGATGTAGAAACCTCTAGAAGGCAAGGGAATATTATCCAAAGGTGGATTTTTTGCCTCTTGGGTTCCAAGGAGTCCAAAGTTGCAAAGATAATGCAATAAGAAAAGAAAAGATCAATTAAATATTTCTTTATTAAGAAGGAAACTGGAGACAATGATAAAATATGGGAAATAAGTGGAAAGAGGTATGATTGAGTCATCTTTGGTGGATTTTCATATCCATAAGGTTTCTAATGTTAGAAGGAATTCCAATAAGGAAAATAAAGAGAGAAATAATCAAAAAGAGACATTTTAATAAAGAAATGAGTAAGATAATGAGAAATAATGGATATAGATGCATCTAGAAGGATAATAAGTATCCACTAAAAAGGATTTCGAAATATTAGAGTTTCTTGGGGTCTAAGGAGCCCCAATGGAGAAAACGAAAGAGAAAATACAAATAATACAAAATAAGAGGATAATGTGATACATAATTAATGAATTTTGTGGTATTGTTAGAAAGAGATTTTTTCTACTATTAGAAAGTATGATTTCGTGCCAATGGATTAAAAGTCAAGCATAAAGAGAATAAGAGAGATAATTTTCAAATTCCTAAATATTCAATGAATATGGTTTTTTTTTAAGAAGATGATTAAGAGAGAGAAGATTGCTTCTCAATGAAGGAATATGTTTCCTTTTGGGAAATGGACTTGTTTCCTCGTGGATGAACATCTTAGGGCATTGATACCCTGACCTATATAGGGGATAGAACCTTTGGTTCAAGTTCAAGAGAGTTCCACGCATCCCTATCTCTTCTCCTTCTTCTTTTCATGTAAACCCTAACAACAGGGAATAGATCGACCCCTAGAGCAACAAAAGGAGTTTGAGGGGAGTCCTAACACCCCCTTCAAAATCGGACAACTACGAGGTTGCCAGCTTGAGGGAATCCTCGCCCTGGTCACCTGTAACTCGTCTGTAGGGGGTTGAGGTTCGCAGGCCCGAAGCTCCAGACCCCAACCCACTCAGTCATGGATGGAGGCCGTTCCGAGTGTGGCGGAGGGTGGCAGAGGTCGAGGGATCTCTATGGGCGACCGCACGACCCTGGGAGGGGAAGATAAACCCCCACGGACGGACCTAGCTGACGGCAGTGTAGGGTTCCACGAGGTAGGAGACGGACAAGATCCCCTGGACAAAATTTCCCCTCTGTGTTATGTAGAGTCGAGGAGCCACACGGGGGTAAAAGAGTAATTTAGTTATGTTTGCAATTGGGCGGGTTACGTTGCATGAAAGAGATGATGTGGCAGCCTGCTATTGGTCCAAGTAAGTGAATTATTGCAAAATTCATATCTAATTATTGGTAGATCGGTTTGGTACATATAATATATGTATTTTGCTCACAAAAATATGAGGAATCCATTAAAAATAGATTTAGAAGATAATTCCTCTTGCAAATCTAAATGTAGTGGAAGTTATCAACTTTAATGCATTAATGATTAAAACCCTAATTTGAGATGATTAATGTATTGAGAAGGGTTATATGGATGATTAAAGTTGATGTTCACCTGTTGATTATGAAAAGGACACATAAAGATCTAAAAGGATGAACTTTACATGTAATTAGATTAATTTAGGGTTCCATGTGCATAAATGAGCTTTAATGGGCCCTGAAACCCTAATGTTAGTAATTATGACTCTTAATGGCTTTAATTGTTCAAATTCATGAATAAAGCTGAGATATGATGGTTCTAAGTTATTTCGAGTATAAAAGTTCCTAATTGTGGATAAATACCCTTAATATGGTAATTAGGGTTTTCTAATGGATAAAGGTGGAATTAATGATAAATAGAGTTCATATGTGAATTATACCATAATGAACTATGAGTCGTTAATCCAGAAGGAACTTGTGGACTAAAGAGCATTAGAAGTAATAAATATGGAGGCTAAAACCCTAATTGCAATAGAAACCCTAAAAGTGGACTAGAAACCCTAGGAAGTGAGCTAGGTTTAATAGACCTTGATGGCCTGATCAATGATAGGAAAATTGGATGTATATTTTAGGATCATCTTGTGTGCTTGCTTATTTACTGGATTTCTTGCTTAGTTGGATTATTTCTGCACTCAAGTCATCCTAACAGATATGTGGTTAATTATGGTTAATCGCATTAGTTTCCCGAAGGTTTTCTGGATGATTCATCACATGGAATGCAACCTATCAGTTTGGATGTTCATACTTGCAAATCATAAAGTCACTATGATTATCACAATAATAATATAAGTGTGTATTCTCACACCTACATGCCACCCTGATGGATGATCCAAAAGGTCAAGCCCAGGAGGGAAGACCCATGGGCACCATGAGTGGTGACCCCAGACACCAAGCTCAGGATTGAGAAGGTGGTCTTTAGTGCATGACTCACGAGCACCATGAGAGGTGACCCCACGCACCAAGCTTGAGATTGAGAAGGTGGCCTTAAGTCATTGGCAAAAGAGAAACCCTAAGGAGGGTATGCTAGGGTTAGGGCAAAAGTGGTGGAGAATGTCGCACTGAAAGCGTAGGTTGGATTATTAATTAACTTGATTGTGATATTTAGATTGTTAGCCATATTTTTGAAATTTTGGTTGTCCCCACATATCGGCATATTCATTTATGCTGACCGACGTTTTGTTTGTCGACGTTTTAGGTACAAATTGAAAAGGAAAAACAATAAAGTGGCATATTGTGAAATTAAATAAAGTTCAAGGAGGGTTAGTTAGAATAGAGTCCAGATGTAGATAGAAGTTAGATATCTAAGTTTGTGAAAAAGGTATGCAAAGTTTTATTTTATACCAGATTTTAGTTTAGTTTGGTAGAATTTCATAATTATTACTGATTATTTGTCGAACCATTGATCCTGTTAATTGGGATAACGACTCTGACCTTTTGGTCTCCCTTAATTGGGGGTTACCGGGAGGCGGGGTCATTACATTTGGTATCAGAGCACTGGTTCCTCATCTAATCTTTAGTAATTATTAAATTTTACAAACTCTGTAGAACCCAAGGGAGTTATTAGAGGATTTTCTAAAAGACAGAGGTGTCTAGAAAAGGATCACGTCCGGGGGATGGAAATATTTTCCTCCGCACCGCTAGTCGGAATATGAGGACTCCCGAATCTGTGTGACTGCCTGGCCAATGTCTCAGGATTTGACTCAAAATAAGATACCTTTAGGACTCTCTCATCTTGTTCATCTCTTCTCAACTCAAATTATGTTAAGAATTTTAAGGATTAGGGGTTTCTCTCTCTTCCACACCCTCTTGAGGTATGGGTAAAGTTGATAAGGTTTAAGGAATCATCCACCAAATTAATGAAAAGCATGTAAATAAGATGTCATGGACATAAGCTTAATAGTTTAAGCGTAAACTAAAGAATAGTTGCATGCTTAGGTTGTATGAGATATGTTGTCATGCCCTCAAGAGAGACCTGAGGCTATACCTCCTTGTCAGGGGGATGGGTGGAGAAAGTTAGTCTTGGAGGTAGAAGCCTCCATTATAGGTAGAGACCTGGCACATCCTCTGAGGATGATGCTAACCCTAACCCTAAGTGAAGGTTAGAAAGAGATGGCATGTTGAGATGGATGTCTTGGTCGACCAAGTATGTGGGTTGAAATGCTTTTAGTTTGGATACCCATGACGATATGAGTCATGTGAGGTTAGATGACCTAGTACCTTTGGCGACCCAACCCTGGGAAGGGTCATGCATGTTAGAGTAAAGGATAACTTCTTCAATGATGAGGTTAGTGAAGAACCTATAGAAACCCTATGGGCTTATATGAGCATGGCTTAGTATGCACCCAGGGTACATCAATAGTGCTGGCAGTAGGTTAAAACTGAGGCCAGAAGGGCATGAGGGATAGCTTATGAGATAAGCATAAAGGGCTATGGATAATCTTGAGCAAGCATAAGTTTGAACATAGGCTTCACCCATGTAGGGGTATGCTTGTGAGCTTGATCCACCTTCATGGAGAGATGACCTCTAGTAGTAAGGATGTTTGTAGAGTTAGATCTAGAGAGAGAGAAAGACCTAAGCAAGAAGGTTGGAAGATGAGACTCTGAGATATGAGGAACTGTGGGGAGTTGAGGATGATGCGACCTAAGTGGATAATAGCAGTTGCCTCATGCATGATCCCTGGAGGCTGATGATATCTTGGTTGCCTTTAGAGGAACCAAACCCTAGAGGAAGGATAAGACTGCTGGTACCTATGTGCCTATGGTATAGGTGTTTACCTTCTGAGATAGGAAGAAGAGTTCCTTAGACCTTGAAGAGGTTTAGTAACAAGTTGTGAATCCTTACACCTAGTTGGTTGTCCTTGAGGAGGACTCCACTTTGAAGTGTTGTTCAAGTGGAAATGATAATAGGACATACACGTTATACCTTATACATGCTTGGTTCATGGTTCAAAGGTTGAGCATGTAGTGGGACATCTAAAAAGTGAACCTAGGGTTCCTAGGCCTAAGAGGGGAAGTGGTGTACCTGATGCTCATGACAAGATTTGAGTTCCTATAGATTTGAGCATGGCACTCCTCATGTTTAGAGGAAAGGGAAACCCCTTAAGTCTAAGGTATGTTTGATGAACCCCTCACATCTAAGTTGGTGACATGGGCATGTATGTTTTTTTGGTCCAATGTTGAGGAATGCGAACAAGTATGACCTAGCATGGTTTAGTAGGTGGCCTGCTTGTGCCTTAGTAGCTTGCTGGGTTAAGCATGCTCATGTTGATGTAAACCCTAGACATAAGGACATTTGTGACCTTTGTTTCTATCAAGAGATAGTTTCCTCCCATCTTGGGAGAGGGACCCTTTTGTAGGGTGTATACTAGTTTTTTTGGTTTTGAGGTAACCTAAAGAGGTCTCATAGGATCTTGAGAAGCTAAGTGAAAAGTACATAGTATGAGAATGAACCTGTAGATCCCTAGATAACCATCTCTAAGTGCATGTGGATGTGTTACCATGGAAGTAACCGGTATGGGGCCTGACCAAGGTAGGTAGGTCGCCATGTCCCCTATGAAAGGATGAAAGTCAACCCATGAATGCAGAGAGAGATGATGGAGACTTGGGTAAGGTTATAAGTTGGAAATGTACTATATTAGAATCCTAAGTCTATTCTAGGGTCAGGTAGGGATAAGACCGATGGAAGTAGGAGTTGCCTAATTCCCTAGTTGCACATGACCATAGGGTCGGAAGGTAACAACTATCATTGTCTGAGGGCCATGGGTTAAGAGATTGATCACCTTCATGAACTCATGGGACCCAAAGGGCAGATGAAGAGGACACTCTCTGAAAGCATAAGGGAAGAGGGATAACCCCAAAAGTGCTGGCACCCTACAAACCTAGAGGAGATGACCAAGGATTGTATGGTGACCCAAGTGGGTTCGAGACCATTTTTCCATGGAAGTAACCTTGATATCAAGATTTTCATGAGGTAGAGACATATGTTGCACGTTTCAACTCAGATTTGAAGGTGTACTAGCAATGTGGGATGTACCATCTCTACTCTTAGAACAGGAAGAACTTTGTTTTTGTACGGCTGCCAAATGCTTATTTCCTCTTGTTATGGGAGTGAGAGATAGGAGAGTTGTTACAACCCCAAATTTTGGGTTCCATTGGTGAGAAATGTAATTTCTCATATTAAAGATATTTGGACAAATAATGATATAATCTGTTGTGAATAAAAGGATTTCGTTTAAAATAGCCTTGTTGTTTGATTTGTGGGCTTTATTGGCTATTGGGCCCAATAACAAGGAAATTCAATTAATTAATGAATAATTAAGTTTTTGAGAAAAGAAAGGTGTGGAAACCTCCAGAAGGAAAAAGAATACAATCCAAAGTTGGATTTCGTGCCTCTTGGGTTCCTTGAGTTCCAAGGAGTCCAAAGTTGCAAAGAAAAGCAATAAGAAAAGAAAAGATTAATAAAGTATTTCTTTCTTAAGAAAGAAATTGAAAATAATGATAAAATGTGGAAAACAAGTGAAAAGAGGTATAATTGAGTTGTCCTTTGTGGAATTTCGTATCCCAAGGACTTCTAATGTTAAAGGGAATACCAATGAGGAAAATAAAAGAGAAATAAAGAAAGATTCTCAAAAAGAACTAATAAACAAGATAATGGGAAATAATGAAGGATAATGCAGTTAGATGCATCTAGAAGGATATTGAATGTCCAATAAGAAGGATTTCGAAATAAAAGGGTGCCTTGGGATCCAAGGAGTCCCAATGAAGAAAGAGGAAAGAGATAATACCAAAATTGCAAAATAAAAGGGATAATGTGATACATTCTTAATGAATTTTGTGAATTTGATAAAAAGAAAGTATTTTCCTATTAAATGAAAATAGAATTTTGTGCCATTAGAATAAAGGGCATGTTTTAAGAGAATGAAAGAAGTAATTTTCGAAATCCTCATATTTAAAGAAAAAGGAAAATCTTAGAGATGATGAAGATAGAGGAGGTTGCTTTTTCATGAAGGAATATAACTAGGAAAGGGTTTTGGCAACTCGAGGATAGCCATCATAAGGCTTCATCACCCCCTCTATAAAAGGAGGGAGAGCTCTGGGCCGAGTCCAGGAGGAAGAGATCCCACATACCTTCCTATCTTGCTCTTCTTCTTCATGATCTTGGCAACCAAACCCTAAATAAAAGGTACAGCGTGAACCTGAAGCAGGAGGCGGCAAGGTGGAGTTGCAGAGAGGAGCCTGATGCCCCACGGAACCAGAGCATAGCTCCACCATCGAGGACAGGCCTGGACTTGCGCGCAGCTGCAACGTCATGGCAGCAATGGTGGCCTCGCATGACATGTCGAGTATGCCTGCTTTGGCAAGATATAGCACAACCTGGGCAATGCCCTAGGTGCGTCGGAGGTAGAGGAGCATGGGCGGCCCTCGGCGGCGGTCCATGGGACCTCAGATGGAGGAGGCAGAGCCCCGAAGTACAGCAGGGCGTCACACCAGCAGGGTTTGCGCAAGCTTGAAGACAATGCGGCCATTGGACGATTCTTCCCTCCACGGGAAATAGCAATGAACAACTTAACCAGGGGCACTAACGTAATCTGGTTATAAATTCAAATGCAAGCCACGTTGCATGCATTGGGTGACGTGGCACTCCCAGATTGGTTCAAGTAAGTCAAATTTGCTAAATTCATAACTAATTAACGGTAGCTCGGATAGATACACATTATCATGTATTTTGCTCAGAAAAATGAGAGGAATCCAATAAAATTATAATTGAAGCCTGATTCCTTTTGCAATTCGAAAAGTAATGGAAGATGTCAACTATAATGTATTAATGTTTAAAGAACCCTATTTTGAGATGAATAATATATTTATAAGGGTTTAATGGATGATTAGAGTTGGTATTTAACTGTTAATGATAAAAGGAACATTAGGAACAGAAAAGATGAATTTTGCACGTAATTAGTTTAAAATAGAATTCATGTGCATAAGTATGCTTAATGGGCCTTGAAACTCTAATGTTGGTAATTAGGATTACTAATGGCTTTAATTATTCAATTTCATGAATAGAACTAAGTTTTCATGGTTAAAAGTTATCTCGAGCATTAAAGTTCCTAATTTGTGGATAAATAACCTTAATATAGAAATTAGGGTTTTTGAATTAATCAAGATGGAAATAATGACAAATAGAGTTCGCATGTGAATTCAATCATAATGAACTATGAATTGATGATAAATGCGTATAATGATCTTGTCATGAATTAAAAGGATAAAAATAGTATCTTTAATGTAAAAGGGGCATAATGAGCTTAATTAATGGTTAATTATGCCTTTAATCTGGAATTGAGGATTAGATGTGGAAATAGTTAGGGTTTGTGATCATTTGCTTTAAATTAGGGTTTAAAATAGTAAAAGATGAAGGGAAACCCTAATTGCAATGAAACCATAAAAGTGGACTAGAAACCCTAGGAAGCGAGCTAGATTCAATAAATCTTGATGACATGAGTAGTAAAAGGGAATTACATGACTATTTCAGGATCTTGTTGAAAATGCTTGATTGCTTGGATTCTTATTTGCATGGATATTTCTGTTCAAATCATCATATCAGGTATGTGGTTAATTATGGATAACTGCCTTAGTTTCCCGAGGATTTTCCAGATGATTAATAACATTGGATGCAAATTATCTGTTGGATGTTCATACTTGCAAATTATAAAGTCACTATGATTATCACATTAATAATAGAAGTATGGATTCTCGCACCTACATGCCACCCTGATGGATGATGCCAAAGGTTAGACCCAGATGGGTAGACCAATGGACACCTTGAGTGGTGACCCCAGGCACCAAGAAGGTGGCCTATGATATTGCATGACTAATGGGAACCATGAGTGGTGACCCCCAGGCACCAAGATCGGGATTGAGAAGGTGACCTTAAGTCATTGGCAAAGGGCACCCTAAGGTGGGTATGCCAGGGTTAGGGTAAAAGTGGTGGAGAATGTCATACTGAAAAGTGTAAATTGGCTTGTTAATTAATTTGATTGTGATTATTAAATTGTTAGCCATATTTACAAGTTTTTGGTTGTTCCCACATACCAGTATATTTCGATATACTGACCAACGTTTTATTTTTCGGCGTTTTAGGAACAACAATTGAAAGAACAAACAGTAAAGTGACACATTGTGGAAAAAGAAATAAAGTACAAGGAGGATTAGATAGAATAATTCAAGACCAGGATAGATAGATTTCCAAGATTTTCAAAGGTAAGTAAAGTTTTAATTTTATACCAAATTTCCAGTTAGTTAGTAGAATTTCATAATTGTTATTGATTATTTGTCGAACCTTTGATCCTGTTAATTGGATAACAACACTGACCTTTCTGTCTCCCTTAATTGGGGGTTACTGGGAGGAATGGTCGTTACAATTGGTATCAGAGCGTAGGTTCCTCATCTAATCATTAATAATTATTAAATTTTACGAATTCCATAGAACCAAGGGAGTTATTAGAGGAGTGTCCAAAAGATTGAGGTGTCTAGAAAAGGATCACTTCCGAGGGCTGGCAATATTTTCCTCCGCACCGCTAGTCGGAATACGAGGACTCCCGGAATGTGTGACTGCCTGGCTGATGTCTTAGGATATGACTCGAAATAAGACACCTTTAGGACTCTCTCATCTCGTTCATCCCTTCTCAACTCAAATTCTGTTAAGGACCTTAAGGATTAGGGTTTCCTCTCTTCTCCTCACCCTCTTGAGGTATGGGTAAGGTTAATAAGGACTAAGGAATCCTCCACCAAATTAATAAAAAGCATGTAAATAAGATGTCATGGACATAAGCTTAATAGATTAAGCGTAAACTAAAGAATAGATACATGCTTAGGTCATATGACACGAGTTGTCATTGACCTCAGGAGAGACATGAGGATAGACCTCCTTGGCAGGAGGATGAGAAGAGAGAGTTAGTCTTGGAAGTAGAGACCTCCATTAAAAGTAGATACCTAGTACATCCTTTGAGGATGATGTTAACCCTAACCCTAAGTGAAGGTTAGAGAGAGAGATGACATGATGAGTTAGATATCATGGTTGATTGGGTGTTTGGTTGGACATGCCTTTGGATTGCCATATGAGCCATGAGAGGTTGGATCATAGAGTACCTTTGGCAACCCAACCCTGGGAAGGGTCATGCATGTTTGAGCGAAGGATAACTCTTTCATGGATGAGGTTAGAGAAGAACCTATAGAAACCTTATGAGCTGTTGCAAGTAGGGTATAGCTTGATGAAATCTTGGTGAAGAGAACATGATGGATGGCTTATGAAAGGGCTATGGATGCTCTTGAGCAAACCTAAGTTTGGGCATATGCTTCACCCATGTGAAGGTATGCTAGTAAAGCTTGATCCTTCATGGAGAAAGGACATCTGGTAGTAAGGTTGGATGTAGAGTTAGTTCTAGAGAGGAAAGTAGGACTCAAGCAAGAAGGTTGGAAGCTCAAGTTCTGAGACTTAGGAAAAATGGATAGTAGATGATGATGCGACCTAAGTGGATGATAGTGGTTGCCTTATGTTTGATCCCTGAAGGCTGTTGATATCTTGGTTGCCTTTAGAGGAACCAAACCGTAGAGGGAGGATGATTCTTCTGATACCTAGGGTATAAGTGATTACCTACTGGATGAGATAAAAAGTGCTTTAGACCCTGAGGGGGGTTTAAGTAACCGGTTGTGAGGCTTTATACCTAGTTGGTTGTCCTTGAAGAGGACTCGACTCTGAGGCATTGCTCATGTAAAAGGGTCATGGGAGTACATGACATGCCTTGGACATGTTTGATTCGTGGTTAAGAGTTTGTGCATGCAGTTGGATATCCAAAGGAGAACCTAGGGTTCCTAGGCCTAAGAGGGGAAGCAGTGTATCCGATGCTCTTGATGAGATTTGAGTCTTTATAGTTTCGAGCATGGTACTCCTCATGTGTAGAGGTAAAGGAAACCCCTTAAGTTAAGGGTATGTTTGATGAACCCTTCACGCCTAAGTTGATCTAATGTTGAGGAAAGAGAACAAGTATGACCTAGCATGGTTTAATAGGTGGTCTACTTGTGCCCTAGTAGCTGCTGGGTTAAGCATGCTCATGTGAATATAAACCCTAAGGATGTTTGTGACCTTGTTGTCAAGAGTTGTAGTTTCCTCCCATCCTGGGAGAGGGACCCTTTAGTAAGGTGTGTACCAGTTTGTGGGTTTGTGGAGACCTAAAAAGGTCTCATAGGATCTTGAGAAGCTAAGTGAAAAGTACATGGTATGAAAATGAACCTATAGACCCATAGATAACCATCTCTATGTGCATGTGGATGTGTTACCATGGAGGTAACCAGTATGGGGCCTGACCAAGGTAGGCAGGTTGCCATGACCCTATGAAGGGATGGAAGTCAGTCGAGAATGCAGAGAGAGATGATGAAGGCTTGGGTAAGCTTCTAAGTTGTACATGTACTATAATAGAATCCTAAGTCTATCCTAGGGTCAGGTAGGGATAAGATTGATGGAAGAAGGAGTTTCCTAATTCCCTAGTTGCACATGACCATAGGGTCAGGAGGTAACAACTATAATTGTCTGAGGGCCATGGGTTAGGAAATTGATCACCTTCATGAACTCATGGGACCCAAAAGGCAGATGAGTAGGGCACTCTCTGGATGCATAAGGGAACATGGATGACCCCAAAAGTGCCGGCACCCTATAGACCTAGAGGAGACGACCAAGGATTGAGTTTAGACCAAGTAGGGTTGAGACCAATTTTCCATGGAAGTAACTTTGATATCAAGATGAATGTGATGTTGAGACATATGTGGCACATTTCAATTTAGTTTTAAAGGTGTACTGGCAAGGTGGGATGTACCATCTCTACTCTTGGAACAGGAAGAACTCTATATTTGGACTGCAGCCAAATGCTTATTTCCTTTTGTTATGGGAGTGAGAGATAGGACAATACGCATGCCTTACACCAAGGATAAAAGATAATGGAAGTTGGAATGTTGCTACAAGGTATAAGGATAGAAATGATAACATACCCTGGTGAAGTGAATGATACATGGATGGTTCGTAAACACTAAGAGAGATAGTGTAGTCAGCTTATGAGGATGTTTTATCAGGAACTATGTGGAATTTGCAAGTTAACCAAGGTCGAGTTCGATCACCATGAGGATGAGCTTAAAGTTTCTTGATGAAAACAAACTTAGAGTTTGAGATGAGATGATAAGTGGAATATGTGGAGGTGTATGTCTTCAACATTACCTCACGCCTATGGAGGCGAAGTGGTAATGAATGCTCTAATTGAGATATAGTTGCCTAGTTTAACTAGAGGCTAGAAGAGGTTGAGGTTGTTCGACTAACCCTAAGTTTGGAAAGAGGATGAGTTTTGGCTAACACACAGATGTAATAAGATATGTTGAACAAGTTAATGGTTGTTTGGTTAGCCAGTTTAGTCCTTGATGTAGTGATAGGGAGGTAATAATACCCTGATGAGAGTGGTTTAGAGTTTCTGAGGTATCGATCTTGAGGAATCATGACATATAGGAGATCATGGTTTTAATATCACCATACACCGTGATACTACAAAGATAGTAAGTGATAGTAGCATTTTTGAATGCTT
The DNA here is from genome assembly GCA_963693085.1 of Alisma plantago-aquatica. Taxonomy (NCBI): domain Eukaryota; kingdom Viridiplantae; phylum Streptophyta; class Magnoliopsida; order Alismatales; family Alismataceae; genus Alisma; species Alisma plantago-aquatica. Next base: position 587,826,797 of record OY856413.1, on the reverse strand, counting down.
AATACGAAATTGCATGTAACATGTGGCCATGCAAGTCGGGGGTGAAGGACGAACACCAGTAACCATGTGCTTTGACATAGAGGATAAAGAGTCCCTGAGAGGGAATGGGAGTTCACCTCTATGGGTGTTGTGGTAAGTCTTCCCTTGAACAAGAAAGATCAATATGTAATAGGGGTTATGGTAGTTTGCCTTACCTAGATGACATGAGAAAGAAAGGAGTACTGTTAAGGGATAGATTTGGTTGAACTACTTAAGAGAGAAAGATGGTTCGACCACATCATGATGCGAGTTCAAAAGTTCTTGGGTATGACCAAGGTTCACCTCCATGAGGTGGAAGTGGATACATGAGGAACTTGATGATGGTACTGTTCATCACCCCATACTAATGAACGATATAATCCAGACTAGAGGGTCTGATGTGAGCAGGTGTGCTCATTTAGGGTGATACATAGAGACAGTTCTTAAGATGTGATGTTAACCACCATAGCCTTTATCGGGATGCAAGAAGTCTTATGGAGAGGTTGTGTCGGTCACCACTTCATTAAGATGATGTTGGTGAAGGAGGCCTCGTGAAGGTCAGAAAAGAACCACAATGTGTGCAGATGAAGTCGCTTTGATCGTGCAATAGCTGAGAGAGAAAGCCTGGTGGTGACATGAGTCATGAGTTGATGCAAAGTAGACTGACATGCAGTTCACTATGGGAGAATATGTGACATGAAAATCTGACCCCTCTAAGCTACCGCTGAGAAAGCTGAATCCCCGATATATGGGTCCATTTGATATGGATTGGTGGAGATGGATGTGTTTAACCTTACCCCTCAGGATAAAATGATGTGTTGCACGAGTCCGATCTAGAGCACTATGTGAGGTACCCAAGCCAAGTGATGTGCCCTGAACCTATTCAACCTTTGAAAGGCTGAAAAGTCCTGAGTCACCTATGAGGGTACGATATACCAAGGTAAGAAAGAACTCAGATGGAAGAAAATGAGACAATGAAGGTTCTCAGGAAACACCATGGAAAGGGTGAAGCCACATGGGAGCCCTGATGGACATAAGAAGACTTATCCTGTTTGTTTGCTTACTTGATGGAATTTTGAGGGCAAAATTCTCATAAGAGGGGAAGGTTGTTACAACCCCAAATTTTGGGTTCCATTGGTGAGAAATGTAATTTCTCATATTAAAGATATTTGGACAAATAATGATATAATCTGTTGTGAATAAAAGGATTTCATTTAAAATAGCCTTGTTGTTTGATTTGTGGGCTTTATTGGCTATTGGGCCCAATAACAAGGAAATTCAATTAATTAATGAATAATTAAGTTTTTGAGAAAAGAAAGGTGTGGAAACCTCCAGAAGGCAAAGGAATACAATACAAAGTTGGATTTCGTGCCTCTTGGGTTCCTTGAGTTCCAAGGAGTCCAAAGTTGTAAAGAAAAGCAATAAGAAAAGAAAAGATTAATAAAGTATTTCTTTCTTAAGAAAGAAATTGAAAATAATGATAAAATGTGGAAAACAAGTGAAAAGAGGTATAATTGAGTTGTCCTTTGTGGAATTTCGTATCCCAAGGACTTCTAATGTTAAAGGGAATACCAATGAGGAAAATAAAAGAGAAATAAAGAAAGATTCTAAAAAAGAACTAATAAACAAGATAATGGGAAATAATGAAGGATAATGCAGTTAGATGCATCTAGAAGGATATTGAATGTCCAATAAGAAGGATTTCAAAATAAAAGGGTGCCTTGGGATCCAAGGAGTCCCAATGAAGAAAGAGGAAAGAGATAATACCAAAATTGCAAAATAAAAGGGATAATGTGATACATTCTTAATGAATTTTGTGAATTTGATAAAAAGAAAGCATATTCCTATTAAATGAAAATAGAATTTTGTGCCATTAGAATAAAGGGCAAGTTTTAAGAGAATGAAATAAGTAATTTTTGAAATCCTCATATTTAAAGAAAAAGGAAAATCTTAGAGATGATGAAGATAGAGGAGGTTGCTTTTTCATGAAGGAATATAACTAGGAAAGGGTTTTGGCAACTCGAGGATAGCCATCATAAGGGTTCGTCACCCCCTCTATAAAAGGAGGGAGAGCTCAGGGCCGAGTCCAGGAGGAAGAGATCCCACGTACCTTCCTATCTTTCTCTTCTTCTTCATGATCTTGGCAACCAAACCCTAACTAAAAGGTACAGCGTGAACCTGAAGCAGGAGGCGGAAAGGTGGAGCTGCAGAGAGGAGCCTGATGCCCCACGGAACCAGAGCATAGCTCCACCATCGAGGACAGGCCTAGACTTGCGCGCAGCTGCAACGTCATGGCAGCAATGGTGGCCTCGCATGACAGGTCGAGTATGCCTGCTTTGGCCAGATATAGCACAACCTGGGTGATGCCCTAGGTGCGTCGGAGGTAGAGGAGCATGGGCGGCCCTCGGCGGCGGTCCATGGGACCTCAGATGGAGGAGGCAGAGCCCCGAAGTACAACAGGACAGTGCACCAGCAGGGTTTGCGCAAGCTTGAAGACGATGCGGCCATTGGACGATTCTGCCCTCCACGGGCAATAGCAATGAACAACTTAACCAGGGGTACTAACGTAATCTGGTTATAAATTCAAAGGCAAGCCGCGTTGCATGCATAGGGTGACGTGGCGCTCCCAGATTGGTTCAAGTAAGTCAAATTTGCTAAATTCATAACTAATTAACGGTAGGTCGGATAGATGCACATTATACATGTATTTTGCTCAGAAAAACGAGAGGAATCCATTAAAATTATAATTGAAGCCTGATTCCTTTTGAAATTCGAAAAGTAATGGAAGATGTCAACTATAATGTATTAATGTTTAAAGAACCCTATTTTGAGACGAATAATATATTTATAAGGGTTTAATGGATGATTAGAGTTGGTATTTATCTGTTAATGATAAAAGGAACATTAGGAACAGAAAAGATGAATTTTTTATGTAATTAGTTTAATTGAGAATTCATGTGCATAAGTATGCTTAATGGGCCTTGAAACCCTAATGTTGGTAATTAGGATTACTAATGGCTTTAATTATTCAATTTCATGAATAGAACTAAGTTTTCATGGTTAAAAGTTATCTCGAGCATTAAAGTTCCTAATTTGTGGATAAATAACCTTAATATAGAAATTAGGGTTTTTGAATGAATCAAGATGGAAATAATGACAAATAGAGTTCGCATGTGAATTCAATCATAATGAACTATGAATTGATTATAAATGCGTATAATGATCTTGTCATGAATTAAAAGGATAAAAATAGTATCTTTAATGTAAAAGGGGCGTAATGAGCTTAATTAATGGTTAATTATGCCTTTAATATGGAATTGAGGATTAGATGTGGAAATAGTTAGGGTTTGTGATCAATTGCTTTAAATTAGGGTTTAAAATAGTAAAAGATGAAGGGAAACCCTAATTGCAATGAAACCCTAAAAGTGGACTAGAAACCCTAGGAAGCGAGCTAGATTCAATAAATCTTGATGACATGAGTAGTAAAAGGGAATTACATGATTATTTCAGGATCTTGTTGAAAATGCTTGATTGCTTGGATTCTTATTTGCATGGATATTTCTGTTCAAATCATCATATCAGGTATGTGGTTGATTATGGATAACCGCCTTAGTTTCCCGAGGATTTTCCAGATGATTAATCACATTGAATGCAAATTATCTGTTGGATGTTCATACTTGCAAATTATAAAGTCACTATGATTATCACATTAATAATAGAAGTATGGATTCTCGCACCTACATGCCACCCTGATGGATGATGCCAAAGGTCAGGCCCAGATGGGTAGACCAATGGACACCTTGAGTGGTGACCCCAGGCACCAAGAAGGTGGCCTATGATATTGCATGACTAATGGGCACCATGAGTGGTGACCCCCAAGCACCAAGATCGGGATTGAGAAGGTGGCCTTAAGTCATTGGCAAAGGGCACCCTAAGGTGGATATGCCAGGGTTAGGGTAAAAGTGGGGGAGAATATCATACTGAAAAGTGTAAATTGGCTTGTTAATTAATTTGATTGTGATTATTAAATTGTTATACATATTTGCAAGTTTTTGGTTGTTCCCACATACCAGTATATTTCGATATACTGACCAACGTTTTGTTTGTCGGCGTTTTAGGAACAACAATTGAAAGAACAAACAGTAAAGTGACACATTGTGGAAAAAGAAATAAAGTGCAAGGAGGATTAGATAGAATAATTCAAGACCAGGATAGATAGATTTCCAAGATTTTCAAAGGTAAGTAAAGTTTTAATTTTATACCAAATTTCCAGTTAGTTAGTAGAATTTCATAATTGTTATTGATTATTTGTCGAACCTTTGATTCTGTTAATTGGATAACGGCACCGACCTTTCGGTCTCCCTTAATTGGGGGTTACCGGGAGGCGGGGTCGTTACAAAAGTACGCCTACCATACACCAAGGATAAAGATGATGTGAGCTGGAACATTGCTATGAGGTATGAGGAAAGAGATGATAACATGCCCTTGTGGAGTGTACGATGTGTGGATGTTGTACAAACACCAAGAGTACTAAGGTAGTCATCTTGTGAGGATATTTTTATCATGAGCTATGTGGAATTTGCGAGTTATACAAGGTTGAGTTTGATAACCAAGAAGATGAGCTCGGAGTTTTCTTGATGAAGATAGACTTAGAGTTTGAGATGAGATGATAAGAGGAATACATGGAGGTGTAGGTCTTCAACATTACCTATTACATAAGGATGTGAGGTGGTAATGGATGCTCTTGTTGAGATGCAGCTGCCTAGTCTAGTTAGTGGAAAGGCTGGGAGAGGTGGTTAAATGAACCCTACATTTGTGAGATATGTTTGGCTAACACTCTGATGCAACAAGTCTGTTGATCAAGTTGGTGGTTGTTGGGTTAGTGTTACAATCCCAATTTTTGGGTTCTTTTGGTGAGAAATGTAATTTCTCATATTAAGGATATTGGAAAAAATAATGATATATTTCGTTTTGAATAAATGAGTTTTCATTTACAATAGCCTTGATGTTGTGTTGTGGGCTTTATTGGCTATTAGGCCCAAATAACAAGAAAATTCAATTAGTGAATGAATAATTGAATATTTGAGAAAAGAAAAATGTGGAAACCTCTAGAAGGCAAATCCAAAGAGGGATTTCGTGCCTCTTGGGTTCCTTGGGTTCCAAGGAGTCCAAAGTTGCATAAAGAGAGCAATAAGAAAAGAGAAGATCAATTAAGTATTTCTTTATTAAGAAAGAAATTGAAAATATTGATAAAATGTGGAAAATAAGTGAAAAGAGGTATAATGGAGTAATCCTTGGTGGAATTTCGTGTCCCAAGGATTCCTAATGATAAAAGAAATACCAATGAGGAAAATAAAGGAGAAATAAAGAGAAATCCTCAAAAAGAACTATTTTAATAAGAAATAAATAAGATAATGAGAAATAATGAAGAATAATGCAATTAGATGCATCTAGAAGGATAATGAATATTCAATAAAAAGGAATTTCTAACTATTATAATTACTTAGGGTCCAAGGAGCCCAATGAATAAAAAGAGGAAAGAGAAAATACCCATAACAGAAAATAAGAAGATAATGTGAGTATACAATTAATGTATTATGTGGTATTGCTAAAAAGAAAGTAATTTCCATTAAAGGAAAATAGGATTTCGTGCCTATGGTTTGAAGAGCAAGAAACAAAGAGAATAAGTGGGATAATTCTCAAAATCATAATATCAAAAGAAAAAGGAATATGAGAGAAAGAGAGAGAACTAGCTTCTTGATGAAGGAATTCCTTTCCTATTAGGAAAATCATCATTTTCTTTGCGGACAAACGTTCATGGGCCTGGGTACCCCTCTATATAAAGGGGTAGACCCACTGGATCGAGTTTCAAAGAGATCCCATGTCTCCCACTCTCTTCCTCCTCATCTTCTTCTTCTTCAACCTTGCATCCGTTCTAAACCTAACCTGAGGGGGTGGGGCGATCCCAGAACCAAGGAGAGTAGTATGAAGGGTTGCGACGCTCCGACGCCGTCGGGGAGAGCCTTGACGATCATCTGATCGGCTCTTTTCATCTACACGATGCTTGTAGGTGCGCAACAGGTTGACTAGGTCGCAGACCTGTGGATCTTGCTTCCGGCCGTCTTGGCCGCGTTTTGCTTGTGTCTCGAGGATGCCAGGATGGGGCGGAGCTGGGGCGGCCATGGGAGGCCACCCCTGAGCCCTGAGGAGGGAAGAATGGAGCCCGCGTCGTGCTGCAGTCGACCGCTAGGGCAACACAGCGGATCTGCGTGAGTAAGAAGGAGGCGGAGGCGGCTTTGGACCATTTTGCCCATTCACGGGCTAAAGAGTCAACCAACTTAACCAGGGGCACGATTGTCTTTTCAAAATGTTTCCAAGCAACCAAGCAACGATTGCATGGCAAGGCCTACGTGGCGGCCTTCTATTGGCCCAAAGTAAGTGATTCTTATTAAATTTGTATCTCAATAACCGTAGCTCGGATAGATGCACATTATACATGAAAGTTGCTTAGAAAAATGAGGGGAATCTATTAAAAATATAATTGGATTCTGATTATGCTTGAAATTCGAAAAGTAATGGAAGTTATTAACTTTAATGTAATAGTGATTAAGAAACCCTATTTGGATATGATTAATGTAGTCAGTAGGGTTTAATTGATGGTTAATGTTGATATTAACCTATTAATCATAAAGAGATACATTAAGATCAAAAAAGATGAATTTTGCACGAAATTAGTTAATTTAGAGTTTCATGTGCATGAATATACTTTAATGGGCCTTGAAACCCTAATGTTGGTAATTAAGACTACTAATGGCTTTAATTATTCTATTTCATGTATAGAACTGAGTTTTCATGGTTAAAAGCTATTTCGAGTATTAAAGCTCCTAATTTGTAGATAAATAACCTTAATATAGAAATTAGGATTTTGAATGAATCAAGATAGAATTAATGACGAATAAAGTTCGTATGTTAATTCAATCATAACGAACTATGAATTGACAATAAATGAGCATAATGATCTTGTCATATATTAAAAGGATAAAAATAGTAGATTTAATGTAAAAGAGGCTTAATGGACTTATTTAATGGTTAATTATGCCTTTAATCTGAAATTGAGGATTAGATGTTGAGATAATTAGGGTTTGTAATCAATTATGTTAAATTAGGGTTTAAAATAATAAAAGATGAAGGGAAACCCTAATTATAACGGAAATCCTAAAAGTGGACTAGAAACCCTAGGAAGCGAGTTAGATTTAATAGATCTTGATGACATGAGTAATAAAAGGGAATTGTATAATTGTTTCAGGATTTTATTGAATGCTTGTGTGCTCATTGTTGTTTGGATTATTCCTGCACCTGAATCTACATGTACAGGTATGTGGTTACGCCTATGAATATCTCGAATTAGTTTCTCAAGGATTTTCGATGTTTTATCGATGACTTAAATTAAACTGTTGGTTGCATTTAATTCATGCAAATTATAATGTGAATATGACTATCACATAAGAGATGTGCCTACTAGCTCAGATCCTAGTCCCCTATGTAGCTTTATAGATTGACCTAGTAAATGGCTACCAATGGGGTAGGTCCATCAGGTCATTAAATGACTTAGTAAATGGCTACCAATGGGGTAGGACCATCAAGTCATCATGAGTTAGATATTGGGCTACCTTCGGGTGGTGCCATGCGACTCTATTACCCTAGGTATTGGCTACCTGTAAGGTAGGTCCATGGTGGTAAGAATCTACCTAACGAGAGGTAGCATATAAATCCACTGTAGGGTTAGCACAAAGTTAGGGGATAGGTAAGGATTGAGTAGTGTGGCTTAAAACATAATCTTGGTTGTTAAATGAGTAATTGAATGATTACATTGTTAACATATTTGAATGATTACATTATTAAATATTTGAATGATTATTGTTTCCCCCACATACCAGCTTCTTGCTGACCGACATTTTGTTTGTTGGCGTTTTAGGTACAATGAAAAGAACAAACAGTAAAGTGGCATATGGGGAACTAAATGATAAATAATGTACACTGGAGGATTAGTTAGATTAGTATCTTCATGGATAGAAGTTTAGAAATCCCAGGTTTTAAAAGGTAAGTAAAGTTTTTATTTTATACCAGTTTTCAGTTAGTAATAGAATTTCATAATTATTATTGATTATTTGTCAAACCTTTGATCCTGTTAATTGAATAACGGCTCTGACCTTCGGGTCTCCCTTAATTGGGGGTTACCAGGAGGCGGGGTCATTACAGTTAGCCAACCTAGGCCTTGATGCAATAAAAGGATGGTTGTAGAACCTCAGATGCACTTCTTTGGAAAAGAAACCCCGACTAGAGTGGTTTAGGGTTTCTGAGGAATCAATCTTGAGGAATCATGACATATAGGAGATCATGATTTTAAGATCACCATACACCGTGGTACTACAAAGATAGTAAGTGACAATAGTACTTTGGATGCTTAAGATGAAGTTGTACGTGGCTTGTCACCATGCAAGCCAGGAGGTGAAGGACGAACACCAGCAACCCAGTATATTGATATAGAGGATAAAGAGTCCCCGAGAGGGAATTGGAGTTCATCACTATGGATGTTGTGGTAAGTCTCCCCTAGACCAAGGAAGGTCAAGATGCAATATGGGTTATGGTAGATCGCCTTACCTAGATGACATGAGAAAGAAAGAATACTGTCAAGGGACGGATCCGGTTGAACTACATATGAGAGAGATTTGGTTCAACCACACCATGATGCGAGTTCAAAAGTTCTTGAGTATGACCTAAAGATTCACTTCCATGCAGTGGAAGTAGGTACATGAAGAACTCGATATTAGTACAGTTGATCACCCCTAAGTAATGGTTAGTATGATCCAGACTAGAGGGTCTGATGAGAGCATGTGTGCTCGTTTAGGGTGATACATGGAGACAATTCTTGTCCTCTGTAAAATGTGATGATAACCACCATAGCCAGTATCAGGATGTAAAGAAGCTCTGTAAGGGAGGTTGTTTCGGTCACCACTTCATTAAGATGATGTTGCTAAAGGGACCTCGCGAAGGTCAGAAAAGGACCACAATGTGTGCAGACAAAGTCGCTTTGCTCGTGCAATGGCTGAAAGAGAGCCCAGGGGTGACATGAGTCATGGGCTGATGTAAAGTAGACTGACATGCAGTTCACTGTGGGAGGGTATGTGATGTGAAAATCTAACCCCTCTAAGCTACAACTGAGAAAGCTAAGTCCCCGATATATGGGTCCATTTGAGATGGATTGGTGGAGATGGTTATGTTTAGTCTACCCCTTAGGATAACGTGATGTGTTACATGAGTCCGATCTAGAGCACTATGTGAGGTACCCAAGCCATGTGCTGAGCCATGAACCTATTCAACTTTATGAGAGGCTGAAATGTCCTGAGTCACCTATGGGGGTACGATATACCAAGGTGAGAGAGAACTCAGATGGAAGAATATAAGATGATGAAGGTTCTTGGGAAGTACCATGGAAAGGGTGAGGCCACATGGGAGCCATGATGGACATAAGAAAGGCTTATCCTATTTGTTTGTGTGCCTGGTGGAATTTTGGGGGCAAAATTCCTATAAGAGGGGAAGGATGTTACAACCCCAATTTTATGGGTTCTTTTGGTGAGAAATGTAATATCTCCTATTAAAGATATTTGAACAAATAATGATATGATTTGTTTTGAATAAAAGGATTTTGTTTACAATAGCCTTGTTGGTTGTTTTGTGGGTTTTATTGGCTATTGGGCCCAATCACAAGGAAAAGACAAAGGAAATTCCATTATTAAATGAGTAAATAAGAAATGGAGAAAAGAAAGATGCAGAAACCTCTAGAAGGCAAGGGAATATTATCCAATGGTGGATTTTGTGCCTCTTGGGTTCCTTGGGTTCCAAGGAGTCCAAAGTTGCAAAAATAATGCAACAAGAAAAGAAAAGATCAATGAAATATTTCTTTATTAAGAAGGAAATTGGAGACAATGATAAAATATGGGAAATACATGGAAAGAGGTATGATTGAGTCATCTTTGGTGGATTTTCGTATCCATAAGGTTTCTAATGTTAGAAGGAATTCCAATAAGGAAAATAAAAAGAGAAATCCTCAAAAAGAGATATTTTAATAAAGAAATAAGTAAGATAATGAGAAATAATGGATATAGATGCATCTAGAAGGATAATAAGTATCCACTAAAAAGGATTTCAAAATATTAGAGTTTCTTGGGGTCCAAGGAGCCGCAATGGAGAAAAATAAAGAGAAAATACAAATAATACAAAATAAGAGGATAATGTGATACATAACTAATGAATTTTGTGGTATTGTTAAAAAGAGATTTTTTCTACTATAAGAAAGTATAATTTCGTGCCAATGGATTAAAAGTCAAGCATAAAGAGAATAAGAGAGATGATTTTTGAATTCCTAAATATCCAATGAATATGGTTTCTTTTAAGAAGATGATTAAGAGAGATAAGATTGCTTCTCAATGAAGGAATAAGTTTCCTTTTAGGAAATGGACTTGTTTCCTCGTGGATGAACATCTTAGGGCATTGATACCCTCCCATATATAAGGGGTAGAACATTTGGTTCGAGTTCAAGAGAATTCCACACATCTCTCTCTCTCTTCTCCTTCTAGTTAGCAAAGCTATAATCCCGTTGCTCTATTATCTTTACTTAGTAGAATAAGCAACAACTTTCCAATGTGTGATGTCCACGTCATAACTATTTACCGATTCTTCAGGTAGCTTAGATGATGCTACTTTGATCGCTCGTGGGGTGACATGAGGAGATCATGTAGCCATGTGATGGCATGGTGGAACCAGTCTTATCTTAATTTTAGATGTAGTTTGTTTTTTTAGTAAAATGATCACATTTGATCGTATAAATAAGAGGAGCATAGACCGAATAGCTGTATCGATTCACATCACAAATCTCTTCTTGATTTTTTCTGTTGTGTTTAATCGTTCAATCAGTTCTACAATATCTGCAAGTGTTAGTTATGTTGGTTTGGCAACACCAAGTGGTATTAAAGCCTCTTGGTGCTCGATCCAAAATCTTTGTAGCTGAACGGTGTTTGATCCGTGTTGGCAATGCCGGGACCAGGAGAAGAAGACAACGACATGCGCATCATCGAGCGCATCATCAAGGAGAGTGATAGTGCAGTGCACTACCCAACTCTTACGTGGACGAACTACGTGGAGTGGGCACTTGTGATGAAAGTGCAACTACAGGCCCAAGGCTTGTGGAACGTGATAGATACCAGGAGTGGTGAACACTGTGAGGAAAAGCGTGCACTGGCTGCGATCCTCCGCAGCATGTCTCCTGAATTTCTGCACACACTTGCAGTCAAGGAAAGTGCAAAGGCCACCTGGGACACACTCAAAACTATACGCATGGGTGTAGAGCGGGTCCGGGAGGCAAAGGCTCAGACTTGACAGACTGAATTCGATTGTCTCACTTTCAAAGATGGTGAGGGCATCGAGTCATTTGCGATGTGTCTTACCGCTATCATCAATGATTTGGACCTACTTGGCAACCCAATGGATGAGCACAAGGTAGTCCTTAAGATCCTCCGCGGCGTGCCTCGTCAGTTCCAGTTGATGGAACTAGCCATTGAATCACTGGCGGATCTGAAGAACATGTCGCTGGAAGAACTTACTGGCCGTTTGCTTGTTGTTGAAGAGCGCAACGAGATGGAGGAACCCACCTCTATTAGCAGCCGTTTCTCTTAACAGAGGAAGAGTGGTCGGCATGATAGAAACAATGCAAACATGAACAGGGTGGAGGCACGTCCGACAGTGATAAGAAAGGGAAGGCCAATCCCAAATAGAAGTCACCGGGTAGAGATAAGACGTTGTCTAATAGTGGTGGCGGCAGTGGGTCCGGTGAGAGAAAGAAAGGAAATTGCCGCTATTGCGGCATCCCTGGCCACTGGGCAAAGGAATGTCATAAGGCAAAGAGAGATCATGAGAAGAAGAAGGAGGCACATGTTGCGCGAGCTGAGGAGGAGCAACCAACGTTGCTCATGGCCGCGATCAGAGATGTCATTGAAACCACAGACAAAATATGCACGGAAGAGGTTGTACTCGACACACGAGACATAGCATTTACCAGGGTTCAATGCATGTTTCTAAATGAAGAGCATGTGATTCCAGTGGTGACTGATGATGATCGCTGGTACCTAGATACGGGGCCCAACAATCACATGACTGGCTCGAAGGCATTACTGACCTCCATCGACAAAACTGTAAAGGGTTCGGTCAAGTTCGGAGATGGGTCTATTGTTGAGATCCATGGGCGCGAAGCGGTGTTGTTCACTTGCCGGAATGGTGAGCATCGTGCACTCACTGAGGTGTAATACATTCCTCATTTGCGCACCAACATAGTGAGTCTAGGCCAGCTCGACGAGGTAGGATGTAAGACCACCATTGAAGGTGGGGAGATGTGCGTGTTTGATCGACATCGGCTACTGCTGGCATGAGTGTAGTGGATGAGGAACATATTATACATCATGGCTCTAAACTTGGCCACACTGGTATCCCTGTTGGCAAAGGTGAGAGATACAACCTGGCGGTGGCACAGACGCTATGGGCACCTTCATTTCCGCGCATTGTATGACCTCATTGCCAAGAAGATGGTCGAGGGAATGCCCACCATTGCTCGTGTTGAACAATTTTGTGAAGGGTGCTCACTAGCAAAATAGCATCGGGTTCCCTTCCCATGAGTGTCAGCATACCGATCTACTAAGGGACTCAAACTTGTCCATGGAGACCTCTGCGGCCCAATCACACCATCAACCCAGGGAGGTAACAAGTACTTTCTGTTAATTGTCGACGATTGCAGCAAGTATATGTGGTTAGAAGTAATCAGATCAAAGGATGAGGCATTTCACTTCTTCAAGAAAATCAAGGCACTATCTGAGAACGAGAGTGGCCTGAAGATGAAGGCATTTTGTACAGATCGAGGGGGTGAATTCAACTAAACTGAGTTCACCAACTTCTGCGATGAGCAAGGCATCAAGCGCCTCACGACCGCGCCCTATTCCCCACAACAGAATGGGGTTGTGGAGAGGCGGAACCAGACTATGGTCGAAATGGCTCATAGCTTGTTGAAGAGCATGAGTGTGCTGGCTGAGTTCTGGGGTGAGGCCGTCAAGACGACAGTAGACATCCTAAACCGGTCTCCAACACGGAGTCTTTAAGGGATCACCCCATACAAGGTATGGAAGAAGTGCAAACCAAATGTGCACTATCTATGCACATTTGGTTGTGTTGTGCATGTCAAGAACGTCATCCCCAACATAACAAAATTGGTAGATAGGTCAACACCGATGATATTCGTCGGGTACGAGGATGGCACGAAGGCCTATCAGGTGTATAATCTGGTTACGAGCAGGCTCCACGTCACGCGGGACATGATGTTTGAGGAAGATCAACACTAGAACTGGGGAGCCACGAGCAGAAACGTGGCTGCTTGGCATGATCATTTCACGGTGATCTACACCACTGAGCATGTCACCGCACCAGGGCCTGGCAACGTGAGTCCAGGAGAGTCGAGGATGGAGGGACCCGCTACTCCGACTACACCAGCATCGTCAACATTCAGAGGAGCTGGCTGGGTGACCCCACCCACTGGTGAATCATGTGACACTGACAGGGTGAGCCTCTGCTACAAGAGCATTGCCGATGTGTATGACACAACACCCGCATGTGACATAGAATACAGTGGAATTTGCCTTCTTGCTGTAGAGGAGCCCGCGACGGTGGAAGAGGCACTATCCAAGATGCCATGGAGGTGTGCCATGGAGGATGAGATGGCGTCAATCCACAATAATGACACTTGGGAGCTTGTTGAACTCCCAGCCAGACAGAAATCCATAGGGCTCAAATGGGGTTTTAAGGTAAAAAAGGATCCCATGGGAAACGTGATCAAGCACAAGGCACACCTGGTAGCTAAAGGCTATGCGCAGCGGCAAGGAGTCAACTTCGATGAAGTTTTTTCTCCGGTCGTGATAATGGACACAGTGCGGCTGCTGCTCGCACTGGCTGCACATAGAAGCTGGAAAGTTCATCACATGGACGTAAAGTCTATGTTCTTGAATGGAGAACTCGTAGAAGAGGTTTACGTGCAACAACCAACTAGTTTTGTCGACATAGACAACAACCACAAGGTGCTCAGACTACAGAAGGCGTTGTATGGGCTACGACAAGCACCACGTTCCTGGAACACAAAGCTGGATGTGTCGCTCACTTCACTCGGGTTCAATCGGTGTCTGATGGAACATGCATTGTATCAGAGAGGAGATGCCGACTCTTTCTTGTTGGTTGGCGTATACGTCGATGACCTGGTCATCACTGGGACCAACATAGAGGATATAGGCATGTTCAAGACACAGATGCATGAGCTGTTTTAAATGAGTGATCTCAGTTTTCTTAGTTACTATTTGGGAATTGAGGTGAAACAAACTGAAGACAGAATCTCACTATGCCAAGCAAGTTACACAAAAAAGATTCTAGAGATCGTCGACATGCTAAATTGCAACCTGTGTCACACACCTATGGAAAATAGACTCAAGCTTGGGAAGCTAAACAGCGGCGATGCCGTGGACACGATGAAGTATCGTAGCATGATCGAGAGTCTGCGGTACTTGGTGAATACGCGACCTAACATTGCATTTGTAGTGGGGATCACTAGCCGATTCATGGAGTCACCATGCACACAACACTGGGCAGCAGTGAAACAGATACTGTGCTACATCAAAGGAACATTGAGTTATGGATGTGTCTACATGGCTGACGCATCAACACCGACATTGATCGGCTACAATGATAGTGATCGGTGACATAGATGATTGGAAAAGCACCTCTAGGGTGGTATAATTGCTCGGTTCAAGCATCATCACATGGACCTCACAAAAGTAAAAGATTGTGGCTCTATCTTCCTGTGAGGCAGAATACATAGCCGCAACAACAACGACTTGTCAGGGTGTGGCTCAGCCGTCTCTTAGAAGAGATATTGGGGAAGAATCCATCAAGGGTAAAGCTTCAGGTGGATAACAAGTCAACAATAGCACTATGCAAAACTCCAATGCATCATGAGAGGAGTAAGCACATTGATACTCGCTTTCATTTTATTCGAGAATGCATTGAGGAAGGAAAGGTAGATGTGGATCATGTCGTCACCAATAGACAACTTGCAGACATATTGACCAAAGGGCTAGGGCGAATTAAGTTTGTCGAAATGAGACAACAACTTGGCGTTATGGAGGTTAAGATTCGACAACATGATTAGGGGGTGAATTGTTAGAAAAGCTATAATCCTGTTGCTCTGTTATCTTTACTCAGTAGAATAAGCAACAACTTTGTAATGTGTGATGTCCACGTCATAGCTGTTTACCGATTCTTCAGGTAGCTTAGCTGACACCGCTTTGATCACTCATGGGATGACACGAGGAGATCGTGTAGCCATGTGATGGCATGGTGGAACCGGTCTTAGATTAATTTTAGCTGTAGTTTGTTTTTCAGTAAAACGATCACATCTGATCATATAAATAAGAGGAGCACAGACTGAATAGCTGTATCAATTCACAACACAAATCTCTTCTTGATTTTTTGTTGTTGTGTTTAATCGTTCAATCAGTTCCACAGTATCCACGAGTGTTAGTTCTGTTGGTTTGGAAACAACACTTATTCTTTTCATGTAAACCCTAACAATAGGGAATAGAGTGACCCCTAGAGAAATAGAAGGAGTTTGAGGGGAGTCCTAACACCCCCCTTTAAAGCCGGATAGCTACGAGGTTGCCAACTCAAGGGAATCCTCGCCCTGGTCACCTGCAACTTGTCTGCAGGGGGTTGAGGTTCACATGCCCGAAGCTCCAGATCCCAACTGACTCGGTCATGGATGGAGGTTGATCTGAGTGCGGTGGAGGGTGAGGGATCTCTATGGGAGACCGCATGACCCTGGGAGGGGAAGATAAACCGCAGCAGACAGACCTAGCCGGCGGTTGCATAGCGTTCCGTGAGGTAGGAGACAGACAAGATCCCTTGGAAAAAATTGCCCCTTCGAGTTGTGTAGAGTTGAGGAGCCACGTAGGGGTAAAAGAGTAATTTATTTATGTTTGCAATCGGGCAGGTTACGTTGCATGGAAGAGATGACGTGGCAACCTGCTATTAGTCCAAGTAAGTGAATTATTGCAAAATTCATATCTAATTATTGGTAGATTGGTTTGGTACATATAATATATGTATTTTGCTCAGAAAAATACGAGGAATCCATTAAAAATAGATTTAGAAGCTAATTCTTCTTGAAATTCTAAAAGTAGTGGAAGTTATCAGCTTTAATGCATTAATGATTAAGAAACCCTAATTTGAGATGATTAATGTATTGAGAAGGGTTATATGGATGATTAAAGTTGATGTTAACCTATTAATTATGAAAAGGACACATCAAGATCTAAAAGGATGAACTTTACACATAATTAGATTAATTTAGGGTTCCATGTGCATAAATGAGTTTTAATGGGCCTTGAAACCCTAATGTTAGTAATTATGACTCTTAATGGCTTTAATTGTTCAAATTCATGAATAAAGTTGAGATATGATGGTTCTAAGCTATTTCGAGTATAAAAGTTCCTAATTGTGGATAAATACCCTTAATATGGTAATTAGGGTTTTCTAATGGATAAAGGTGGAATTAATGATAAATAGAGTTCATATGTGAATTAGACCATAATGAACTATGAGTCGTTAATCCAGAAGGAACCAAAGATGATAATTGGGCCTAATGATCGTAAAGGATAAAAATGGTAGTTTTAATGTAAAAGAGGCATAATAGACTTATTTGACATTTAATTTTGCCTATGATGTTGAAATTAGGGTTTGTGGACTGAAGAGCATTAGAAGTAATAAATATGGAGGCTAAAACCCTAATTGCAATAGAAACCCTAAAAGTGGACTAGAAACCCTAGGAAGTGAGCTTGGTTTAATAGACCTTGATGGCCTGATCAATGATAGGAAAATTAGATGTATATTTCAGGATCATCTTGTGTGCTTGCTTGTTTACTGGATTTCTTGCTTAGTTGGATTATTTCTGCACTCAAGTCAGGCTGACAGGTATGTGGTTAATTATGGTTAATCACATTAGTTTCCTGAAGGTTTTCCGGATGATTCATCGCATGGAGTGCAACCTATCAGTTTGGATGTTCATACTTACAAATCATAAAGTCACTATGATTATCACAATAATAATATAAGTGTGTATTCTCGCACCTACATGCCACCCTGATGGAAGATGCCAAAAGGTCTAGCCCAGGATGGAAGACCCATGGGCACCATGAGTGGTGACCCCAGACACCAAGCTCGGGATTGAGAAGGTGGTCTTTAGTGCATGACTCACGGACACCATGAGAGGTGACCCCAGGCACTAAGCTCGGGATTGAGAAGGTGGCCTTAAGTCATTGGCAAAAGAGAAACCCTAAGGAGGGTATGATAGGGTTAGGGAAAAAGTGGTGGAGAATGTCGCACTGAAAGCGTAATTTGGCTTGTTAATTAATTTGATTGTGATATTTAGATTGTTATCCATATTTGTGAAATTTTGGTTGTCCCCACATACTGACATATTCATTTATGTTGACTGACATTTTGTTTGTCGGCATTTTAGGTACAAATTGAAAAGGACAAACAGTTAAGTGGCATATTGTGAAATTAAATAAAGTGTAAGGAGGATTAGTTATAATAGAGTCCAGATGTGGATAGAAGTTAGATATCCAAGTTTGTGGAAAAGGTATGCAAAGTTTTATTTTATACCAGATTTCAGTTTAGTTTGGTAGAATTTCATAATTATTACTGATTATTTGTTGAACCATTGATCCTGTTAATTGGGATAACAACTTTGACCTTTTGGTCTCCCTTAATTGGGGGTTACCAGGAGGCGGGGTCATTACAATGTGCCTGTTCAAGTAGGCAAGTTTTTCATCCCTTGTGATTTCATTGTGACTGACATGAATGGAATTCCATCCAATATTATTCTCTTTGGAAGACCCTTCCTCCACACAACTGATTGTATAGTTTATGTATGAGTGGACAAGATCACTCTTAGAGTAGGAGGGGAGATAATGGAGTTTTCTATCTTTGATGCAATGAAAGCCCCAATCAAGATGGAAAATACATGCGTAGTAGATTATATTGACAAATTTCTAGAGGAAGATGAAGATTTTTTTGAATTCCTTGTCGACTATTATGATGAAACCAAGTCGGACACTGCCATGGCCACAGAAAATATGGATGTTACATATAGTACCACATCACTCCCACCTCATGAAGATACTTCACCTTTGAATAATGATTCTAGCACACCCACCAAGGAGAACAAGGTAGAACTTAAGCCCCTTCCACCGGGGCTAAGGTATGCTTTTATTGACCCTCATTCCACTTCTCTTATGATAATAAATGTTGATTTGACCAATGATCAAGAATCAAATTGTTAATGAATTGCGATTGTATAAAGAAGTCACTGGTTATTAAATTGATGATTTGAAAGGCATAAACCCCTCTATTTGCATGCATAGAATAAATCTAGAGGATAATGCCAAGCCATGTGTAGAACCTCCTAGACATTTAAATTAGAACATGCTTGAGTTTGTTAAGAAAGAGATTTTCAAACTAAAAGTTGCATGGATCATTTATCCCATTAGTGACAACCTCTAGGAAAGTGCTATTCATGTAGTACCCAAAGGGAGGGGGTGCAACTGTCATAAAGGGAGACAATGATGAACTGCTTCAAACTGGTGTTGCCACAAGATGGAGAATGTGTATAGATAATAGAAGATTAAACAAAGCAACCCGTAAAGACCACTTTCCGTTTCCTTTCATTGATTTAATGCTTGAGAGATTAGCCAATCATTCTTATCTCTGTTCTCTTGACGGCTGTTCGGGATTTTTCCAAATACTAATTTATCTGCCGGATCAACAAAATATGAATTTTACATGCACCTATGGTACATAGGCCTATAGACGCATGCCTTTCGGTCTTTGCAACACAACAACAACTTTTACATGTTGCATGATGGCTATTATCTTAGATTTCACTAAACCAACAATGTAAGTTTTTATGGATGATTTCAACATATATGAGAATTCTTTTTATGATTGCCTATCTAATTTATCTAAAGTCCTTGAGTGCTATAAAAAGGTTAACCTAGTACTAAACTGGGAGAAGTGCCATTTTATGGTACAATCCAGGGTAGTACTAGGCCATGTGATTTCTAACAGGGTATTGAGGTTGATAGGGCAAAGGTGGAAGCAATTGAGAAGATGTCAACTATTCTAATGTCAAGGATGTTAGAAGTTTTCTTGTCCATGCATGTTTCTATAGACAGTTCGTCAAACACTTTTCCAAAATAGCCAAACCTCTATGTTCATTGCTTACCAAAGACGTTGAATTTTTTTTTGATGAAGAATGTCAAGCTGCTTTTAGAAAACTCAAAGATGCACTCTCTTAGCTCCTATAATTCAGCCACCAAATTGGGATGCACCATTCAAAATGATGTGTGATGTGAGTGACTATGCCATAGGCGCAGTCCTTGGACAAATAAAGGGCAAAAAGATGTATGCCATCCATTATGCCAACAAGACACTTGATGAGGCCCAAGTAAACTATGCCACAATCGAGAAGGAGATGCTAGCCATCATTTATGCTTTCAACAAATTTTGTCAGTATCTAGTGGGCTCCAAAGTTGTAGTCTACACTGATCATGCAACCATTAAGTACTTGCTAAACAAGAAGGATGCAAAGCCATGATTGATTTATTGGATATTGCTGCTCCAAGAATTTGATCTTGATATAACGGTCAAGAAAGGAACTAAGAACAATGTTGCTGACGATCTATCTAGAGTCACCATAGATGCTAAAGACACAATGATGATTGATGATTACTTGCCTATTGAAATACTCTATGCTGTTGATGCAACACAAGCACCTTGGTTTGCTGATATAGCAAATTTCCTTGCCACATGACACCTTCCACCTGATCTTACCTACCAACAAAAGAATAAATTTCTACATGACGTCAAATTCTATTATTGGGATGATCCACTGATGTTTAAACAAGGAACTGATGGACTGATTCACCAATGTGTAGCTGAAGAAGAGATACCAAGCATCATATCTGAGTACCATTCTTCCTCCTACGGAGGTCACTTTTGGGGAGAGAAGAAAACTACCAAGACCCTTCAAGTTGGATTCTATTGGTCTAATTTGTTTTGAGATGTTCATGCTCATGTCAAAGCATGTGACCAATGTCAAAGGACAGGTGGTATATCAAGGCGAGATGAGATGCCTCTTAACTCTATCTTGGAGACGAAAGTGTTGGATGCATGGGGTGTCGACTAAATGGGCCCCTTTCCATCTTCCTGTAATTACAAATACATTTTGGCTGCATGTGATTATGTGTCAAAATGGGTAGAGGCTATTCCTACCCAAGCCCCAGATGCAAAGTCTATACTCAAGTTGTTCCAAAAGTGAAAAACCACTAGAGGGGGGTGAATAGGGTTTTAAAGATAATTCAATAATTATTTTTCTCAAACAACCACAACTGAAAAAGCAAGAAGGAGACAAGGGATTTAGAGTGGTTCCTACCTTAGAAAATAATAAGGTAGTCAGTCCACTACCCGGTTGCTTACCCAACCGGGATTTTGAAAGTATTTATTTTATTACCTCTTAAAGGATTTTACATAAAATACAATATTTTCTTACACTCCTTAGGACAGCCTTCACTTTGAAGTAGATGCACCAACTTGAGGCAGCCTTCTTGAAGTAACTCCAAGCTCCCCCTTGAAGTAGCCTTCCTCTTAGAAGTAGCCTCCCGTTGCACCAGCCTTCTTGAAGTAGTCCAAATCCTCCTTCTTCACCAAGAAGATCACAACCCCCTCCAATCCGCAGCCTCCAACCCTAGGATTAGCAAGGAGAGTACAAGCAATAAGAGTGAATAAGAAAGGAAAAGGAAATTACACGTAACCTTTGAAGCACAAGACTTGATTTGCCTATATCAAGCATGTAGATCTCCTAACCAATGTATATGGAAGTGTGATTGCTGTGGATAGGAGATACTAGCCTATAGGCCACGAAATTAGAGCAAGAAAAAGAGTAGCCAATTGCAAGTATTGGTCAATTGCTCAAAACAGGTTGCTAATGCAAGTGTATGCTCAAAGATTGCTCAAGTGTAGAATTAGTGAGTTTAGGTGTCCTAAGGCATGTCCTATTTATAGAAATGACCTATAAGTGCTTAAGGACGTTCTAGACACTTTCTAGGGGGTTCTAAGTGCTTAACTAGCCGTTAGGTACACTTTTAGTTGCTTTAGCAACATCTAGTTAATTAATTCTGCAAGTGCTGTCAGAACCCATCTCAGTCGAGAAATTGTCGACCGAGACACCTACTCGGTCGAGGGTTTGTCGACCGACAGGCTCTCTGGAGCAAGTGTTTGCAACGTTCATCTCCAACTGCCAACTACCTTGTCTGCTGTGTCTAACGGTTACTTGGGTCTTTTCTCGGTCGAGGAGTTTGTTGACCGAGAGTGTCTCGGTCGAGGATTTTGTCGACCGAGATTGACCCTGTTTCAATGTTTCAATTAAAGTACTAAGTGTATGTATGAGTGTGCATATGTGACACTATTGAAGGGGATGACTTATCTAAGTGTGGTGATTAGCTAGAAAAAATCTAACACTTGATTTACATGATGTCTAAGTACTTGTACATTATATGTTTGTACAAGTTGTACAATTGATTACATTCATGAAATAACAATAATTCAAGCATATAGATTTCCCAATTCTTTGTCATCCACCTTATTCCTGCAACACTCAAGTAGCACGTTAGATCTCCAAGAATGAAATGTTTGTCATAATCAAAACAAAGGGATTTATCATAATGTCCAATTTAGCCAACAATCTCCCCCTTTTTGAAGATGACAAACATTTCCTAAATATAAATCAACTAGTCTTTAAGATAAGTTTAGTTTCATTCCTAAAATTTACTTTGTGAATTTCTTCTCTTGTTTATAAAATGTGTGCTTATTATTCCCCATGAATTATGGAACATGAAATCCAATCTTTTAGGGAATATAGAAACTTTCAATGTAAAGCCAAGAGTTTATGAAACTCATTGATTGAGTTTTGCACAATTACTATGTTTTAAGATTTATTTTTATTTCTCCCCCTTTGTCATTTCAAAAAGATATCCATTAAAATAGAAAAACTCCCCCTTAATTTGATGTCCCATCAAATCCTATGAAAAAGATGTCCATTTAAAAACCAAATATGATACAGATAAGAACATGTTTAAGAAACACAAATATCAAAGAAAACGTCTTCTAAGGGAGTGATAAGTAGTTGCTTCCTTATTTTGTTAAATTGGTCTAGTGGGAGTGGTTTTGTAAAAATATCAGCCAATTGATCTTCCGTGTCAACATGATGAAGGGAAACATGATTCTTAGAGATATGATCCCGTAAAAAGTGATGACGGATTTCAATATGTTTAGCTCGGCTATGTAAAATAGGATTGTGTGCTAAGTTTATAGTGCTTGTGTTGTCACAAAAGATAGGTGTAGATGAAAGAGAAAAACCATAATCGTTTAACACTTGTTGCATATAAAGAACTTGAGCACAAAAAGATCCGGCTGCCATATATTCAGCTTCAGTTGTAGAGAGGGAAACCGTGTTTTGTTTCTTGCTAAACCAAGATACTAAAGCTCTTCCTAACAAGAAACAACCACCACTAGTGCTCGTGTGGTCAAGTCGACAACCAACATAATCAGCATCAGTATAAGCTTTAAAATCTAAGGATTGTCCTTTTGGATACCATAACCCAAAACATGTGGTGCCGGCTAAGTATCGAAAAATCCGTTTAATTGCTTGAAAATGAGAGTGCATGGGTTGTGATTGAAATCGAGCACAAAGACCAACGGAAAACATGATGTCCGGTCTTGAAGCGGTTAAGTAAAGCAAACTACCAATCATGGCTCTATATATGGAATCATCAATAGGTTCCCCATTTTCATCCTTCTCAAGTTTAATAGAGGTAGCCATAGGAGTAGTTGCATGTTTGCACTGATCCATCCCAAAACATTTTAAGAGTTCTTTAGTATACTTTTCTTGGCTTATAAAAATCCCGGCAGGTGTTTGTTTAATTTGGAAACCAAGAAAGAAAGTTAGTTCACCCATGAGGCTCATTTCAAATTCTTTTTGCATAATGGCACTAAATTGTGTGCACAATGATTCATTTGAAGCTCCAAAAATAATGTCATCAACATATATTTGAACAACTAGAAAATCAGATGTACATGTTTTAAAAAATAAAGTAGAATCTGAATTTCCAATAGAGAAACCATAATCAAAAAGATATGTCTTGAGCCTTTCATACCAGTTCCTAGGTGCTTGTTTTAAACCATAAAGTGCTTTCTTAAGTTTATAAACATAGTCTCCTTTTTCCGGTATTTCAAAACCAGGTGGTTGGGAAACATACACTTCTTCTTGAATTATTCCATTTAGAAATGCACTTTTTACATCCATTTGGTAGAGTTTGATGTTTTTGTGTGCAGCAATAGCTAGTAACATTTGAATAGCTTCAAGTCTGGCTACTGGTGCATACATTTCTTCAAAGTCTATTCCTTCTTGTTGATTATATCCTTGAGCTACTAACCTAGCTTTATTTCTTATTACTTCCCCTGCCTCATTTAGTTTATTCCTAAAAACCCATTTAGTGCCAATGATGGTTTTATCTTGTGGTTTAGGAACTAAATCCCATACATCATTTTTTGGTGAATTGGTTTAATTCTTCTTGCATTGCTATTATCCAATAGTCATCTTTAAGAGCTTCAGATAACTTCTTAGGTTCAATAATAGAAACAAAGGCCATGTTTGCAACATCCTTAAAAAAAGAACGAGTTTTGACTTTATCATTAGGATTTCCAATAATTAATTCTTGAGGATGATCCTTAATGAGTCTAGGTATAGGTTGTGTTTCAACTTGGTCATTGCTTGTAGTATTTTTCTCACTATCATTGGATATGGATAAATTTTCGAATTGATGAGTGAGATCAACTATTTTAGGATTTTTCTGATTTTGGCTCTTCATGAAAAGAAATATGAATATATTCCTCAACTTTTCTAGAAATAGTGTTGTAGACTCTAAATGCTTTGCTAGAGGTAGAATATCCCAAAAAGAATGCTTTATGTGATTTAGAATCAAACTTATCTCTATCCTCTTTAGTGTTTAAGATATAGCATGTGGATCCAAAAGTATGAAAATAGTCAACTCTAGGTTTCTTAGTATGTATTATTTCATATGGTGTTTTCTTCAAATAGGAGTGAACAGTTATTCTATTTAACACATAGCATGTGGTGTTTACAGCTTCAGCCCAAAAAGTTTTAGGTGTGTTATGTTAGAGCATCATAGTTCTAGCCATTTCTTGTAGTGATTGATTTTTCCTTTCAACTATACCATTTTGTTGTGGAGTGCGTGGAGTAAAAAAGTTGTGAGTGTATCCTTGAGATGTGCAAAATTCTTCAAAAAAATGGTTCTCAAATTCTCCACCATGATCACTTCGAATGGTACATATTTTGTTTTGTAATAGATTTTCAATCTTGGAACAAAATTTTATAAATACATGAATAGTGTCATCTTTGGTTGCAAGAAAATGTACCCATATATATCTACTATAATCATCAACAATAACAAAACAATATCTTTTGCCACCAATAGATTGTGTCCTCATAGGTCCAAATAAATCCATATGAATTAATTCTAAGGATCTACAGGTGATAAGTACATGTTTGGGTTTAAAAGAGGTTTTTGTTTGCTTACCCAAAGTACATGGTTCACAATTTTCAACTTGATCAAAAGATAAGTTAGGCAAACCACGAACAAGATCATATTTTACTAACTTTTTGATAACATGTGAACTAGTATGTCCTAACTTTTTATGCCATAGTTGTAGAATATTTTCACTTGCAAGTAAGCATTTTCCTACTACAGATTTCATAGAGTTAGGTCTAAGAATATAAAGGTTTCCAACTCGTTTTCCTTCATAAACAACATTTGTAGTGTTTTATATTAATAACTTGCAGCAATTTGTTGTTAAATAAAACATCATATCCACTGTCACATAATTGACTAACACTTATTAGATTATGGTGCAAACCATCAACGAGTAAACCATTCTTTATTTCGAGGTTTGTACCAATTTTACCTATTCCAACGATTTTACCTTTACCATTATCTCCAAAGGTGACTGTTCCACTCTTCTTTTCTTCAAAAGTTTGAAACACATCCTTGTTTCCGGTCATGTGTTTGGAACATCCACTATCGACCACCCAATCCTGCATTAAAATGTAGGTTTTGGTACCCATGTGATGGTCCGATATGGTTAGGAGCATTTAATTACAGACTGAATAAAGAAATCTGATTCCGAACTTCAGTCGGTCGACCAAAGTTCGACCGACATCTTTCTCGGTCGACCAATTTGTCGATCGAGGAAGTTGCTGTATTACAGATTAAAACTGAATGAAAATAGAAGTCTTCTCGGTCGACCATTTTTCGACCGATTTTTGCCCCGATCGATCATTTTTCGACCGAAGTAGTTGCTGTTTTACTCAGGTTGTTGCTGTAGATTTTAATTTGTCACAGACATCTGGTCGGTCGACAATACTTCGACCGATTGTATTCTCGGTCGACAATTCTTCGACCGAATAAGTTTCTGTTTTAGTATATCAGTTCAGAAAATTACCATAATGCATGAAACCTTTTGTTAAGTTGAGATAAGACAATATAATCTTCAAAGATGAGCATTGGATCATATCTCAACTGAATTTCATTCAAGTCTACTAAGTTTGAGGTTTTGGAAACCAAACTAATGCGGAATCCTTGTTCTTATAAGGGCATGAAAATGAATAATGTCTAAGACGTAGAAAAAAATGACAAGTAATAGAATCAACTTCATTTCTCTTTCTAGGAACAAACATAGTACAAACATAGTCTTGGATGCTTTAGCTCTTTTGGGTTGATTTTTCTTTGGATTATATCCTAATCCTCTTCTTCCATTGAAACTGGAGGAAATTTTCAGAATATTATTAAGGATCTCTTTTCCTTTAAGTCATTTAGGTTTCTTTGTAGCTTAGCAATGTCATCCATCTTCTTGTGTAAATCTTTCATTGCTTGATCTAAATCAGATAATAAAGAGTCTCTTTCTTTTACAACATTATCATAGTCTAGATGATTACATAAGATTGGTTGGGTCTGAAAATCATTCAGTTTTGCTAACAAATCAATCTTTTCTTGAGAAATAAGATCAACATTCGTTTCTAGAGTAAGTAACTTTCTAGTGCAGTCATTTAAAGATGTTTTTAAAGACAAATTCTCAAGAACAATGTTGTTCTTTTCAGAAGAGAGATCATTTAATTTAGCATATAACTCATCATTTGTTTTGGTAACCTTCTTTAGTTTCTTTTTGCAATCAATATACTTATCATGAGTTTCTTGCAGACTAGTAATTAACTCTTCTTTAGGAAGATCAAGAAGGATTACCTCTTGAGAGTATTCACTTTCATCTTCTCTTGCCATTAGACATTCCACCTTTTCTTCTCCACTTTCACTCTCACTTGACTCGTCCCATGCAACTTTATAAGCTTTTTCTCCCTTCTTTTTGTGTGAGCTTTTCTTTCCTTTCTTTGTTTTAGGGAATTTATTTTTGAGATGTCCTTTCTTTCCACACTCAAAACACCTAGGAGGAGAAGAAGAAGAGCTAGAAATTTTGTTAGATCTAAATCTTTTATATTTCTTACCATTGATAATCAAGGTTTCTTCTCCTTCTTCTTCACTTGACTCCTCACTTTCCGGTGTGATGATCTTTGAAGCTTTTAGAGCCACATCCTTCTTTTTCCCTTGTTGAAGTTCACGTTCTCTTCTTTCTTCTTCTTCCAGGGTTGCTTCATGAGCTTCTAGGTTGCCAATGAGTTGTTCCATCCTCAGTCGGGTGAGGTCATTTGCTTCTTCAATGGCTATCACTTTGGGCTTGTATTTGGGAGGAAGTGATCTAAGAATCTTTGACACCTGATCTTCCTCACTAATCACTTTACCTAAAACATTCAAGCCATTTACAATAGAAGAGAATTTTGCATACATTTCACTAATAGATTCATTTTGATCCATACGGAACTGTTCAAATTTCTATTTAAGCATTCCACTTTTAGAATTTTTAACTTGCACAGTTCCTTCATAAGTTATGGAAAGTCTATGCCAAATTTCATAAGCCATTTCACAATTTGATATTCTATTAAATTCTCCAACTGAAATTGAACAATAAAGTATACTTACAGCCTTTGCATTCATTTGGGCATACTTTACCATATTGGTGTCCCAAGCTGCATATTCCGCTTGAGGAAGTTCATAGGGGGTTGACACCATCCTCCATAGATCCCAACTAATCCCTTGGAAATAAAATTGCATTCTTCTTTTCCATTAGGTGTAGTTAGTTCCATCAAATGCCGGAGGCCTAGCCACAAGTGTTCCTTCAAGATTGAGGTTGTTGAGCAACCCGTCACCCATTCTTCAAGACTTGGTTAGAGTTCCTTGAAGCCTGCTCTGATACCAATTGAAAAACCACTAGAGGGGGGGGGTGAATAGGGTTTTAAAGATAATTCAATAATTATTTTTCTCAAACAACCACAACTGAAAAAGCAAGAAGGAGACAAGGGATTTAGAGTGGTTCCTACCTTAGAAAATACTAAGGTAGTCAGTCCACTACCCGGTTGCTTACCCAACCAGGATTTTGAAAGTATTTATTTTATTACCTCTTAAAGAATTTTACATAAAATATAATACTTTCTTACACTCCTTTGGACAACCTTCACTTTGAAGTAGATGCACCAACTTGAGGCAACCTTCTTGAAGTAACTCCAAGCTCCCCCTTGAAGTAGCCTTCCTCTTAGAAGTAGCCTCTCGTTGCACCAGCCTTCTTGAAGTAGTCCAAAGCCTCCTTCTTCACCAAGAAGATCACAACCCCCTCCAATCCGCAGCCTCCAACCCTAGGAGTAGCAATGAGAGTATAAGAAATACGAGTGAATAAGAAAGGAAAAGGAAATTACACTTAACCTTTGAAGCACAAGACTTGATTTGCCTATATCAAGCGTGTAGATCTCCTAACCAATGTATATGGAAGTGTGATTGCTGTGGATAGGAGATACTAGCCTATAGGATATGAAATTAGAGCAAGAAGAAGAGTAGCCAATTGCAAGTATTGCTCAATTGCTCAAAACAGGTTGCTAATGCAAGTGTATGCTCAAAGATTGCTCAAGTGTAGAATTAGTGAGTTTAGGTGTCCTAAGGCATGTCCTATTTATAAAATGACCTATAAGTGCTTAAGGATGTTCTAGACACTTTCTAGGGGGTTCTAAGTGCTTAACTAGCCGTTAGGTACACTTTTAGTTGCTTTAGCAATGGCTAGTTAATTAATTCTGCAAGTGCTGTCAGAACCCATATCGGTCGAGAAATTGTCGACTGAGACACCTACTCGGTCGAGGGTTTGTCGATCGACAGGCTCTCTGGAGCAAGTGTTTGCAACGTTCATATCCAACTGCCAACTACCTTGTCTGCTGTGTCTAACATCTACTTGGGTCTTTTCTCGGTCGAGGAGTTTGTCGACCGAGAGTGTCTCGGTCGAGGATTTTGTCGACCGAGATTGACCCTGTTTCAATGTTTCAATTAAAGTACTAAGTGTATGTATGAGTGTGCATATGTGACACTATTGAAGGGGATGACTTATCTAAGTGTGGTGATTAGCTAGAAAAAATCTAACGCTTGATTTACATGATGTCTAAGTACTTGTACATTATATGTTTGTACAAGTTTTACAATTGATTACATTCATGAAATAACAATAATTCAAGCATATAGATTTCCCAATTCTTTGTCATCCACCTTATTCCTGCAACACTCAAGTAGCACGTTAGATCTCTAAGAATGAAATGTTTGTCATAATCAAAACAAAGGGATTTATCATAATGTCCAATTTAGCCAACAAAAAGATCATTCTTTCCCGCTTTGGAGTTCTAAGGGCCATTATCTCAGATGGAGGGACACATTTCAACGAGAACTAGTTCAATAATCTTTTCTCCAAGTATGGGGTGACATATAAAATCTCTACCCCTACCACCCCCAAAAACCTGGATAGATTGAAGTGTCAAATAGATAACTGAAGAACATCCTAGAGAAGATGATTTCAAGCTCAAGGAAGGACTGTGCACTCAAGCTAGATGATGCTCTTTGGGCATTCCGTACAAGTTACAAGATTACAATCTAGACTACACCATTCCGGCTTATCTATGGCAAGTCTTGCCATCTTCCTTTGGATATAGAGCATAAAGCGCTATGGGAAATCAAATTCCTAAACTTTAACATGAATAAAGCATGTGAGAAACGGCTGTTGCAACTCCAAGAACTTGAAGAACTCATACTAGACACATATGAGAATGCAAAGATATATAAAGAGCGGACAAAGGCATGGAATGATAAGAAGATTAGAAAGAGAGATTTTTTTGAAGGAGATCAAATGCCATTATTCAACTCAAGAATGAAACTATTCCCAGGGAAGCTTATATCCAAGTGGTATGGGCCTTTTATAGTCTTAAAGGTTTCTTGATATGGAGCAATAGAGTTACAAGGCAAGCAATCCACCTTCAAAGTCAATGGACAACGATGCAGTCTATATACAAACGGTAAGAAAATTACCCAGGGAGCCTCTTGCTCCCTCTCAAATGCATGATATCAGAAGCTAAAGTGTCTCACTATGGACTCTAAATGGAGGACCTTGTGGGAGTTTACCCCACATTAGGATATATTTCTTTATTAGCATCTACTCAAGAACTTTTTCAATCCCAAAATAAATTTGTCATGGATGAATGTAATAATTTGGACATTGTTAGACATATACCATCATCTTTGTAGGTTTTGAATAAAAAAAGACAAGTTCTACAAAAATTCATGAAGACACTATGTGTCAATCGATGCACACGACATGTCTAGCTTCATAGATAAGTGATTCAAGAAAAACTCTGAAACACACAGTATGGCTACTACAAGACACTATGTGTTCAACTACAAATATAGGTTGCTAGAAACTCACACGCCATGTAAAATTTCAAATATGACATGTCCTACAGTTCAAACAAATGCTGGGTTTTCATGTCAAAAGACATGCCGTGTCTTTATTTGAACACGATGTGTCCTTATCACTTTGCAAACTGGCTGGAGCTCTTTGGAATCTTACATGTCGTGTTTTTAATCAAACACGGTGTGTCAGATTGTTCATTCACAAGGCAAATTTTTTCTATTAAAACACACACTGTGTATTTATTTGCACACAGTGTGTCGTTATCAAGTTGGGAGTATCACAAGTCCACTAGAATCTTACATGGAATATTTTTAATCAAACACAATGTGTGAGATAGCTCATTTGTATAACACAAATTTTCTGCAAAAAAAAAACATGACATGTCTTAATTTGTACACACTGTGTTGTTATCAATTCGACCACTTCAGCCTAATCTTTGGAAAGTTATACAGTGTGTCTTTATTTGTACACAACCTGTCTTCATTAAGCAAGGAAAATATCAAAGGGGTGTAGACATATTATACATTGGAACATGACATTTTCTACAAAAGACACACCATGTTCACAAGTTTAAAATAAGGGTTTTAACCCTAATTCCCAGCCGCCGATCTCATTTCTACTTTTTCCTCCAGACGTGTTTGAGTGCCCTTCTAGCTGTGTGGAAGCCTCCAGGTGTGACCTCCAGATATGCCTACTACCACCCCTTTTTCGATCAACGATGGCAAATTCTGCATGTCACCATCACCTCCATGCATAGATTCTCTCCTCCATAAGATACAACCGGCATTGCCATTCTTCATCAGATCAACCACCGCCATCACTCATGCTGATGACATTGAACCCTAATCCACCACCATCTGTCTCATCTCTACAACCAACTTCTCCACCACCATCTGCTATCACCGAGTCACTACCGTTCCGCACATGAGATGACATCTCCGCCGAGTTGAGCAAGCTCTTGAGCCACCACTATCACCGATATGGGGTCCATCATTGGAGTGTGAACACGACATGAGCAAGAAAGAACATGATGTGCAAGATCATCTTCCCCAACCTCCGATTTTGCCCAATCTCCAGAAGACACGACGTGTGATTTCCAGAACACAATGTGTCATTCTATTTATTTCCTTCGAGCCCGATCTATAGGACCACACACTGTGTGTAGACCAAGACATGCCGTGTCCCAAACTTCTAAAGATCAACCTCAACTCTAAAGGCTCCAATCAAGCAGGCATTAAAGCACCGACATGGGGAGTACTCTTCCTCAACTCCATCCTATGTCTCCACCACCCAGTTTCACGTCACTAAAGAAGAAGATCCCACATATCAATTTCTCATTTCCCGTAGGGTTCTTCCTATAAGATTTGCTTGTCAATAGACTATGAAAGCTTTGGGGTTGAAGGATGAAGTCCTTGGTCTACTAGGAGAGTTGGGACTGAGGTATATCTACAACATGGTGAGAACCACCTATCCCAGTAGAACTTATGAATTCCTTACTAGTCTCACATTTGAGGATGACCCAATAAAGAGTCATGCGCCCCATGGTATTATTCATTTCCATCTTTTGGGTCAAGCTTACAAATTAACATTCAAGGAATTATATGAGGCACTCTAATGCCACTATGGGGGTGGTCTAGCCTACTCTCCTCAGTTCAATAGTGATGAGTTCTGGAATGAAATCTTTAATGAGACTAGGCACGAGGCTAAGAAAGCCAGGGAAACAAGCATTCATAATCCTATTTTTTGATATGTCCACAGATTACTTAGCACATGCATTTTTTCCAAGAAGGAAACTCAAGGGGTATGCGGGAAGCCTCCCTCCACCGGCACACAGACATACTACAACTGGTCTATGCCTGATGTCCAACACATGTACGACTATGTACAACAAAGGTTTGACCATATGGACAACCACTTTGATCTTATGAATCGGAAATATTATATTATGCATGACATGATCTAGAGGATGGATATGTGGAACATTTCTTAAGGCGACTATCCCATGACTCAACCTCTACAACCTGTACCTCCACTACCCCAACCTTAGCTAGAGCCCACTTGTTACAACCCCAATTTTTGGGTTCATTTGGAGAGAAATGTAATTTCTCATATTAAATATGTTGGAACAAATAATGATATAATTTGTTTTGAATAAATGAGTTCTGTTTACAATAGCCTTGTTGGTTGTTTTGTGGGTTTTATTGACTATTAGGCCCAATAACAAGAAAAAGGCAAAAGATACTCCATTATTTGAGTAAATAAAAAAAATGTGGAAACCTCTAGAAGGCAAAAGAATATGATCCAAAGTTGGATTTCGTGCCTCTTGGGTTCCTTGGGTTCCAAGGAGTCCATAGTTGCAAAGAAAATGCAATCAGAAAAGAAAAGATCAATTAAGTATTTCTTTATTAAGAAAGAAATTGAAAACAATGATAAATGTGGGAAATAAGTGGAAAGAAGTATAATTGAGTTATCCTTGATGGAATTTCGTATCCCAAGGATTCCTAAATGTGAAAAGGAATACCAATGAGGAAAATAAAAGAGAAATACAGAGAAATCATCAAAAAGAGATATTTTAATAAGAAATAAACAAGATAATGAGAAATAATGGATATAGATGCATCTAGAAGGATAATGAGTATCCATTAAAAAGAATTTTGAAATATTTGAGTTTCTTGGGATCCAAGGAATCCCAATGAAGAAAAAAAAGAGAAAATACCTATAATAGAAAATAAGAAGATAATGTGAATACATAATTAATGGATTATGTGGTATTGTTAAAAAGGAAATATTTTCTACTTAAGGAGATATATAAATTTTGTGGCCAATGAATTAAAAG
Organism: Alisma plantago-aquatica; assembly: GCA_963693085.1. Taxonomy (NCBI): domain Eukaryota; kingdom Viridiplantae; phylum Streptophyta; class Magnoliopsida; order Alismatales; family Alismataceae; genus Alisma; species Alisma plantago-aquatica. Next base: position 587,793,784 of record OY856413.1, on the reverse strand, counting down.
CCAAGAATAAAGAGAATAATGGAAAGGATTTTTGAATTCCTAAATATCCAAATAATAAAGGATATCAAAAAGAAGAGAGAGAAGATTTTTTCACGATGAAGGAATGTGGTTTCCTATTAGACGAGGGATTCATTTTCCCTTGTATGAACGTCTTGGGGCATGGATACCCTCCCCTATATAAGGGGTAGATCCCAGGGTCAAGTTTGAAAAGGATCCCACCCACCCCTCTCTTTCTTTCTTCATTTTCTTTGGTGAAACCCTAACCTTGAGGGTATAACCCTATCCAGGGAGCAGCGATGGGTTGTATGTAGTCTTGTCGGAAGAAGGACGCTCCCACGACAACCAAGAAGTGATCAACCATCATCTCCTCTCTCTCGACCTTGTAAAGTGCCTGCAAGAGGACTGTAAGCCCGTAGAGAATCACCGACTTGACACTCATGGGTCTAGCCATCTCGGCCATGATTTACGGCCTGGTTGAGTGAGGCGGGGGGAGCAGAGGTAGGGGGATGGGTTCTGGCTAGATCTGAACCACGAGGTGGTAGGAGGTGGCCTACAAAGCTCTACCTGTGGCCGCTAGGGCGGCAGAAGGAAGGTAATTAGTAGATTAAAGATTAAGAAACTCTACTTGGAGATGATTAATGTAATTAGTAGAGTCTAATGGGTGATTAAAGTTGATATTAATCTGTTAATTGTAAAAGGGTACATTAAGAACAAAAAGGATGATTTTTGCATGTAATTGGTTAATTTAGAGTTTCATGCGCATAAATATGCTTTAATGGGTCTTGAAACCCTAATATTAGTAAATGTGACTCCTAATAGCTTTAATGGTTTGATTTCATGATTAAAGTTGAGATACAATAATTCAAAGCTATTTCGAGTATAAAAGTTCCTATTTGTGGATAAATACCCTCAATGTAGAAATTAGGGTTTTCTAGTGGATGATGTTAATCCTAACCCTAAGTGGTGGTTAGAGAGAGATGACATGATGAGTTAGATGTCATGGTTGACCGAGTGTTTGGATGGACACACCTTGGGATGCCATACAAGACGTGAGAGATTAGATGACCTAGTACCTTTGGCAACCCAACCCTGGAAAGGGTCATGCATGTCAGAGCGAAGGATAACTGCTTCATTAATGAGGTTAGTGAAGAGCCTATAGAAACCCTATGGGATTATGCAAGTAGGGGATAACATGCACCCATAGTACGTCAGTAGTGCAGTAGTAGGTTGAAACCCTGGCTAGTATGTATGATGGATAGCTTATGAGATAAGCATAAAGAGCTATGAATAACCTCAAGCAAACATAAGTTCGAGCATAGGCTTCACCCATGTAGAGGTATGCTTGTGAGCTTGATCCTTTATGGAGAGAGGACCTCTAGTAGTGAGGCTGGATGTGGAGTTAGCTCTAGAGGGAGAAAGTAGGACTCAAGCAAGAAGGTTGGAAGCTTAGATTCTAAGACATGAGGAACAAGGGGGAGTTGAGGATGATGCGGCCTAAGTGTATGATACTGGTTGCCTCATGCTTGATCCTTGGAGGCTGATGATATCTTGGTGGCATTTAGAGGAACCAAACCCTAAAGAGAGGATGATGCTTCTGGAACCTATGTGCCTATAATATAGACCTGCTAAGATGAGACAAAGAGTGCCTTAGACCCTAAGGAGATTTAAGTAGCAAGTTGTGGGGCCTTATACCTTGTTGGTTGCCCTTGAGGAAGACTCAACTCTAAGGTGCTGCTCGAATAAAAGGAGCATGGGAGTACATGTGTGATGTTCCCGAATTTTTGGCTTCTCCATACCCTATTGGGAATGAGAGGTCAGAATCCGAAAACATCATCCAATCATATCAGAGAGCGATACGGAAGCAAAATATGCATACATGAACATTTAATTATAATGCATACACCATGAACAATCTCAACATTCAACATGTATATATTAATACAAGATTACTTATTACAACATGAATTACATTTACATATTAAAAGAATATTTACAAGTCTATGAATATGTATGCTAATCAGGATCTACACAATAGGTACAACCTGAACATCTGCTCACTCCCGTCTTTTTCCTCCCATGCTATCTCTGAACCTAAAACATACGTGAAACAGCGAATCAACACACAAGGTGTTGTGCACATGGGTAGAAAGATACATACTAATATGTTTGCATAATTGAAATAACTTGAGAAAGAAAGATTAAAGGAAAACATTGTTTAATGCGATAATCAGGTAAACATTCCTTTTATTGCATTCACTTTGATGCGGTTGTACTACACATACTTGCACTTGACTTACATCTAGTGTGGGCAATATAGTATCATCATACATCTAACATGGGCCAAGGAATCATACATCCATGTTAGGCAACATACATCCACACCAAGATATGTGCTCTAGTAGCTACAACCCATCATAATCATTTATGTTTCTCTTAAATTTGGAGAAGTATAACTCATACTATTTCAACCAAGCAATCATATCCAAATAAAAGCATTCAAGATATTACATATCATAGGTAGCTAGAAAACTAGTTTTATACTTAATAAATCCCACGTACCTGAGTTGATATATTCCTAGTAATCCTTGATCATCTACATATCTGGTCATCACCTAATTAATAGCAAATTAATCATCATTAATACAAGGTTCACCATTATTTATGGTATTTAGGTCCAGTTTAGGGTTTGGCCAAATGTAGGTTCCATATAATCTTAGGATGGTATATAATATTTTTACACTGATCATGAGGTCATTTTAGAGGTCTGGTTCAAATTTCATATTTTTATGATGATTGCGCTATTTTCTATAATTAATATAAGATTAAAAGCATATAAAAATGCATAAATTGGAAAAGACCTAGTATTTTAACATCATTCACATATCAGAGTTCACATTTGGTTTCCAAGTGGGATTAAGGTTCAAGAATATTTTTCTCATATTTTATATCCATCATTTTCTAATTATACGAATTAAATGAACCCTAAAAGAAGCATTTCACCCTAAATTGAATATCATTAGTAGTTGTGCTCCAAAATCCAGAATTAAGGGTTCAGTAATATAGGGGATCATTTTCTGAGTCTAGAGGTATTTTCGAGGGATTTATAGGCCAAGGGAGCTATTTGTAACAGTATATCTAAGATCTGTATATTAACTGAGATAGTTACCTTATTTGAAATTAACATAGTCGTCAGATCTTGCGCCTAGGATCTGGATGAGCACCAAGTCAAGGAAACTGGCCCTCTCCTTTCATCTTTACAGATTTGGTCTGGTTCAGGGGATAACTCGGCTGTATTGGCCCAGGGTCAAAAGCCTCCGTTGGGCTCTCTCTCTTACATCGCGACCTGCGTTCTCCACAGGCTTCCAAATCGCCGCTACTGGGTGCTCTTCCGGTGCGAATACACCGCCTTCCAAGTCATCTCACCCACCATAACTTGATACAAGAGGTTCCTTGCATGTCCCCTCGAATCTCCGACACTGAGGTGTATTACGGTAGGCTCTGAAGCCCATATTCAAGATGGATTTGTTGCATCTACCACTCCGGCTGGTGAAGGAAGGGGAAAGTCAGTCTCTTTGTGCCCAAGCTCACACACCAAGGTGTGCCTCCGCTTTGTGAACTTTGGTTCTGAGATTAAGTAAGGGCGCCGATGTAGTAGGTCTGCTAGGGAGCTCTATTCTCCTAATCCTACATCTTCCGCCATGAGCTCCGCCTGGTCAGCCTCATCCGCCATCATGGTGGTTCATGGATTGGGGCTCCTCCTCATAGGTTGGTGACCACGCTGGTGGTGGATGCCTCTACAGTGGAGATCAGAAGAGGGAACAAGTCTACGTTGGATGCTGGAATCTTGTACGTCTAGGCCCAAGGAGATGTCTCCTAGCTTCAACCACTGCAAGACTGGATCCCATGTGCGCAAGGATGACTCTTGGCATCATCTTGAATCTGCCTCCTTGTTTCCAGTGGTGGCCCTGATCATGGTGTGGAATCCAGTGATCTCGGTACCATCTTTGAAGACAGGGGGTACCTCAACTTTCCTACAGAACCCTACTGGCACCATGGATTCTTGGACTAACTTTGGAGTTTGGATTCTGCTAGGTTACGGGCTCTCCTAGGCATCCGACATTGGCACTTCCTCTCTCTCTCATCGCATCCTAGAACATGATCTCCATAGGGTGTTAATCTCTATTCCTATGTGACAATGCTGCCGCAAGGGAAGCAAGCAGTAGGAATTTGGAACAACTATCTCCTCAAACTCATCTTCTCCTTCGTAGAGGAACTCTCTGTGGCTGGAGAAAGATGTGTGTGTGAGATGGCTCCTTATTCCTATAGCGATGGGTTCGTTGGATAGTTCCGACCCTGGCAGAGGTAGTGGCTTGCTTCAGACATGGATCTTGTTACTTTTAACTAGATGTGGGAGACTAGGAGACTTGGTCTCATGGATACCAGTTCTTCCGTAAGAAAAGGAGTAGGTGATGACTGTTTAGTCTCGAATCGGGGTGCAACCTATCTTGTCCACTCACCTGTGCCCAAGTATCCTTACTCATGGGTCGACTATTTCATGCATGTGAGATAAAAGACCCAAGAATGTTGTTGATTGCTTATAATCTCTAGAAGAAATCCATTATATATCTGACTTCCAAGGATTGAATCTCCTATACGTAACTCAAGATATCAAGAATAATAATACAACCTTGACACCACTTAATCTAACTCTTGACCAAAAGGAATTCCATATTATTTATATGGCCACCTAAAAGAACTACTCAAAGAGCTCGCGTTCCTTATTACAAAAATCAACCTTAAATGCTCATTGATTTCCAATGAATCTCTATAAACTTAATATGGTTGTGATAATGCATGGGTTATTTCTCAAACATTAGAATTTACATATATCAGTAATGGATGTCTTACTACATTGTAGTCGATTATATCAACACATGAAATTCATTATAATTGAGCTCGATTAGATATCATGATCATCATTTGTATCACTAATCGCACCCTTATATGAAATTGGATGACTAATTCCGTAATTTAAAATTTCCCAAAATCTAGGTTATCACATTCATCCCACCTTATATGGAATTTCGCCCTCGAAATTCAACTAAAAAAATACTCACAATGAAATCAAGGAATTCGAGATGCCTCTAGGCCACCACTTCTAAGTGCTAAGGATAATTTATTCTAGATTCATCCTAAGTTGTCATTTTAAGATAGTGAAGCATGTAGGGTGTACCCACCCCACCTTATATAGGTGGAAGCATCATAAAAAAAAATTGTAGCATCACTTAGTGTCTTAGTCATCACATGCCATTATGATATCTTAGGGTTACATCACCTCTAAGGGTACATGTTTTGTTCATACTTTTAATGTTTAGGAGGAATTCATTTATATGCCATGATATTCAGATCGTTCAAATCTAACATCGTTAATATGTTTTATGATCAACATCTTACAATGATTTCAGCATTAGAGGAGATTTATTTTCATCCTTGATAATAGGATTTTTCTACATAAGAAGGGCTTATGTAACATGCTTGACCATTAGGGTTTCACCCTATGGTGTGATATTCATACTCAACTTAGAAGCATACATTGAGAAGGATCAAAGTTACGAACTATATTTCTGATCATATATCCTATGATCCAAAAATATCTTTATATCAAGTTCATGAGTTCAAATTCTTATGTCTTGCATGTATTATGTGAAGGGAAAAAGAGAATATACTAAGTTTATCCCATAATCTCAGCATCATATCTTTCATGTTTCGTATGAAGGGGAAGAGAATATTTTAATGTCAAACTTATAATGATTTCAATCTTGGGTGCTACATGTATGATATAGGGGGGGGGGAATATAGAATAGGTCAAGCTTAAATGAGTGACTCCTCATATATAAATCATCTATATAGCTCAAGTTTGGTTTCTATCATCATATATTAAGAAAGAGAAGAAGAAGGGAGAACTGGATTTTGAGTATCTTTTGCACAAAGCATCATACCCTCATAACTAGAGTTCATATATTACCTCACTTGCAACTAATGATGAGATTCACAAAATATGTCACTCTAGCTAGGACCTAACTCGATCAAAGGATTGACTTTATCATATGGGTCATCTACCCATCCTTTTCTTTTACCCAATTCTCACATATAGATTTGAATCATGCATAAGGACTCAACTCAGCACTCAAGAGTAATCTAGTGTAGGATAATTTTTTTTTACACATATCTTATATATTGGAGGCTAGGTCGTATGACCTTCTCCCTGTGGATCTTACTCTGTCTAGAGTTCACCACATATCTCATCCTACCACTAGACGTCCTCCTTGTATATGAGCTTGAGGCTCATGCACACTCATCTCTATCTTAACTTAGCTTATCTTAAGTAAGAAAAAGGAATGTGCTTTCATCATCAAGATTTTGCATAAATTCTACAAAATTGGATTCAACAAGTATACAACTTAAACCTTTATATGGAAACTTATACCATCAGAGATCAAACTTAGATAAGATTGCACATGCTTATTTCAACTATCATTCTATGATCTACTCTATGTATCACATATCTTGATAGAGCTCTAGACATCTAATCTAGACTACTCTCTCTTCTAGACTGATGCCATTCCCTTTCACTTAGATTGCATGAACACCTACTACTCTCCTGTGTGAGGGACACATTTTCATATTTACATATATATAATAAAATATTATATAGTTTGTCTCTGAGAAGACATACGTCAGAGAAAACTGTCGAGGCTCGAGCCGATTGGAAAACAAAACCAAATCAGCAAAATTGAGTGTCCCCACACACAGTAGATAGTCTAGTGCTATGCCACCTAGTGAAATGGTGAGAACGAGATGTAGACTAGTGTAGCTACCCAATACATATGAGCTCTATATGGAAAGGGTTTCAAACACTTATCTAAACCTAGTTCTCAAACATCTAGGTTCTAACCTAGAGGCTAAGTCAAACATAGTTCTTATAGAACAACTTGCTATATTTCTAGGGTTTGAAATGAAAGGTGAAATTTTGTTTTATGTTTCATGGTGAGAAATTATTAGGTGTAGCTATTGTTCATGCTCTGATACCAACTGTGGATGTCCCCGAATTTTTGTCTTCTCCATACCCTATTGGGAATGAGAGGTCAGATTCCGAAAACATCATCCAATTATATCAGAGAGCGATACGGAAGCGAAATACACATACATGAACATTTAATTATAATGCATACACCATGAACAATCTCAACATTCAACATGTATATATTAATACAAGATTACTTATTACAACATGAATTACATTTACATATTAAAAGAAGATTTACAAGTCTATTAACATGTATGCTAATCATGACCTACACAATAGGTACAACCTGAACAAATGCTCATTCCCATCTTTTTCCTCCCATGCTATCTCTGAACCTAAAACATACGTGAAACAACAAATCAACACACAAGGTGTTGTGCACGTGGGTAGAAAGATACATACTAATATGTTTGCATAATTGAAATAACTTGAGAAAGAAAGATTAAAGGAAAACATTGTTTAATGCGATAATCAGGTAAACATTCCTTTTATTGCATTCGCTTTGATGCGGTTGTACTACACATACTTGCACTTGACTTACATCTAGTGTGGGCAATATAGTATCATCATACATCTAACATGGGCCAAGGAATCATACATCCATGTTAGGCAACATACATCCACACCAGGCTATGTGCTCTAGTAGCTACAACCCATCATAATCATTTATGTTTCTCTTAAATTTGGCGAAGTATAACTCATACTAGTTCAACCAAGCAATAATATCCAAATACGAGCATTCAAGATATTACATATCATAGGAAGCCAGAAAACTAGTCTTATACTTAATAAAGCCCACGTACCTGAGTTCATAGATTCCTAGTAATCCTCGATCATCTAGATATCTGGTCATCACCTGATTAATAGCAAATTAATCATCATTAATACAAGGTTCACCATTATTAATGGTATTTAGGTCCAGTTTAGGGTTTGGCCAAATGTAGGTTCCATATAATCTTAGGATGGTATATAATATTTTTACACTGATCATGAGGTCATTTTAGAGGTCTGGTTCAAATTTCGTATTTTTATGATGATTGCGCTATTTTCTATAATTAATATAAGATTAAAAGCATCTAAAAAATGCATAAATTGGAAAAGACCTAGTATATTGACATCATTCGCATATCAGAGTTCACATTTGGTTTCCAAGTGGGATTAAGGTTCAAGAGTATTTTTCTCATATTTTATATCCATAATTTTCTAATTATATGAATTAAATGAACCCTAAAAGAAGCATTTCACCCTAAATTGAATATCATCAGTAGTTGTGCTCCAAAATCTAGAACTAAGGGTTCAGTAATATAGGGTATCATTTTCTGAGTCTAGAACTATTTTTGGGGGATTTATAGGCCAAGGGAGCTATTTTTAACAGTATATCTAAGATCTGTATATTAACTGAGATAGTTACCTAGTTTGAAATTAACATAGCCTTCAGATCTTGCGCCTAGGATCTGGATGAGCACCAAGTCAAGGAAACTGGCCCTCTCCTTTCATCTTTACAGAGTCGGTCCAGTTTAGGGGATAACTTGACTGTATTGGCCCAGGGTCAAAAGCCTTCTTCGGGCTCTCTCTCTTGCATCGTGACCTGCATTCTCCGCAGGCTTCCAAATCACCGCTACTGGGTGCTCTTTCGGTGAGAATATGCCGCCTTCCAAGTCATCTCACCCACCATAACTTGATAAAAGAGGTTCCTTGCATGTCCCCTTGAATCGCCGGCACCGAGGTGTATTACGGTAGGCTCTGAATCCCATATTCGAGATGGATTTGTTGCATCTACCGCTCCGGCTGGCGAAGGAAGGGGAAAGTCGGTCTCTTTGTACCCAAGCTCACACGCCAAGGTGTGCCTCTGTTTTGTTAACTTTGGTTCTGAGATTAACTAAGGGTGCCTCCACAGTAGGTCCACTAGGGAGCTCTATTCTCCTGATCCTACATCCTCCGCCATGAGCTCTGCCTGGTCAGCCTCATCCGCCATCATGGTGGTTCATGGATTGGGGCTCCTCCTCGTAGGTTGGTGACCACGCTGGTGGTGGATGCCTCTATGGTGGAGATCATAAGAGGGAACAAGTCTACGTTGGATGCTGGAATCTTGTTCATCTAGGTCCAAGGAGATGTCTCCTAGCTTCAGCCACTACAAGACTGGATCCCAGGTGCGCAAGGATGACTCATGGCATCATCTTGAATCTGCCTCCTCCTTGTTTCCAGTGGTGGCCCAGATCAAGGTGTGGAATCTGATGATCTCGGTACCATCTTCGAAAATAGGGAGTACCTCAACTTCCCTACAGAACCTTGCTGGCACCATGGATTCTTGGACTAACTTGGGAGTTTGGATTCTCCTAGGTTACGGGCTCTCCTAGGCATCCAATATTAGCACTTCCTCTCTCTCTCATTGCATACTAGAACATGATCTCCATAGGGTGTTAATCTCTATTCCTATGTGACAATGCTGCCGCAAGGGAAGCAAGCAGTAGGAATTTGGAACATCTATCTCCTCAAACTCATCTTCTCCTTCGTAGAGGAAATCTCTGTGGATGGAGAAAGATGTGTGGGCGAGATGGATCCTTATTCCTATAGCGATGGTTTCGTTCGATAGTTCTGACCCTGGCGGAGGTAGTGGCTTGCTTCAGATATGGATCTTGTTACTTTTAACTAGATGTGGGAGACTAGGAGACTTGGTCTCATGGATACCAGTTCATCTGTAAGAAAAGGAGTAGGTGATGAATGTTTAGTCTCGAATCGGGGTGCAACCTATCCTGTCCACTCACCTGTGCCCAAGTATCCTTACTCATGGGTCGACTATTTCATGCAGGTGAGATAAAAGACCCAAGAATGTTGTTGATTTCTTATAATCTCTAGAAGAAATCCATTATATCTCTGACTTCCAAGGATTGAATCTCCTATACGTAACTCAAGATATCAAGAATAATAATACAACCTTGACAACACTTAATCTAACTCTTGACCAAAAGGAATTCCATATTATTTATATGGCCACCTAAAAGAACTACTCAAAGAGCTCGCGTTCCTTATTACAAAAATCAACCTTAAATGCTCATTGATTTCCAATGAATCTCTATAAACTTAATATGGTTGTGATAATGCATGGGTTATTTCTCAAACATTAGAATTTACATATATCAGTAATGGATGTCTTACTACATTATACTCGATCATATCAACAAATGAAATTCATTATAATTGAGCTCTATTAGATATCATGATCATGATTTGTATCACTAATCACACCCTTAGATGAAATGAAATTGGATAACTAATTCCTCAATTTAAAATTTCCCAAAATCTAGGTTATCACAACATGACATACCTTGGACATGCTTGATTCATGGTTAAGAGATTGAGCATGCAGTTGGACACCCAAAGGTGAACCTAGGGTTCCTAGGCCTAAGAGGGGAAGTAGTGTACCTAATGCTCATGATGAGATTTGAGTCTCTACAGTTTTGAGAATGGTACTCCTCATGTGTAGAGGAAAAGGAAACCCGTTAAGTTTAAGGCATGTTTGATGAATCCCTCACAGCTAAGGTGGTGGCATGAGAAGGTTGGTTCTTGGTTCAACATTGAGGAATGAGAACAAGTGTGACCTAGCATGGTTTTGTAGGTGTCTTCTTGTGCCTTAGTAGCTTACTAGGGATAAGCATGCTCATGTGGATGTAGACCCTAAACATAAGGACATTTGTGACCTTTGTTATCAAGGTGTAGTTTCCTCCCATCTTGGGAGAGGGACCTTTTTTGTAGGGTGTATACCAGTTTTGTTGGTAACCTAAAGAGGTTTTAGAGGATCTTGAGAAGCTAAGTGAAGAGTACATGGTAAGAGAATGAACCTGTAGACTCATAGATAACCATCTCTAAGTGCATGTGGGTGTGTTACCATGGAGGTAACCGGTATGGGGCCTCACCAAGGTAGGCAGGCCGCCATGACCCCTATGAAAGGATAAAAGTCAGCCCATGAATGCATAGAGAGATGATGGAGGACATGTACTATAATAGAATCCTAAGTCTATCCTAGGGTCAGGTGGGGATAAGACCAATGGAAGTAGGAGTTGCCTAATTCCCTAGTTGCACATGACCATAGGGTCGGGAGGTAACAACTATCATTGTCTGAGGGCCATGGGTTAGGAGATTGATCACGTTCATGAACTCATGGAACCCAAAGGGCAGATGAGTAGGGCACTCTCTAGATGCATAAGGAAAGAGGGATGACCCCAAAAGTGCCGGAACACTATAGACCTAGAGGAGATGACCAAGGATTGTGTGGTGACCCAAGTGGGTTCGAGATCAGTTTACCATGGAAGTAGATTTGATATCGAACTAATTGTGATGTAGAGACATAAGTTGCACGTTTCAACTTAGATTTGAGGGTGTACTAGAAAGGTGGGATGTACCATCTCTACTCTTGGAACATGAAGAAATTTGTGTTTGGACGGCCGCCAAATTCTTATTTCCTCTTGTTATGGGAGTGAGAGATAGGACAATACGCATGCCTTACACCAAGGATAAAGATGATGTGAGTTGGAACATTGCTATAAGGTATGAGGATAGATATGATAACATAACCTTGTGGAGTGAATGATACATGGATGGTTTACAAACACTATGAGTATTAGGGTAGTCATCTGGTGAGGATGTTTTATCATGAGCTATGAGTTATACAAGGTTGAATTTGAAAACCAAGAGGATGAACTCAAAGTGTTCTTAATGAAGATAGACTTAGAGTTGAGATGAAATAATAAGTGAAGGTCGATGTCTTCAACATTACCTAACACCTAAGGATGTGAAGTGTTAGTGGATGCTATGGTTGAAGATGCAGCTACCTAAGTTAGTTAGAGGCTAGAAGAGGTTTCCAGGTTAGCCCTAAGTTTGAAAAAGTAGATATGTTTGGCTAACACTGAGATGTAATGAAATCGGTTGAGCAAGTTAGTGGTTGCTAAGTTAGCCAGTCTAGGGCTTATCATGACAAAAGGATGGTTGAAGAACCTCAGATGCACTTCTTTGGAAAAGAAGGAGATGAAACCCCGACTAAAGTGGTTTAGGGTTTTTGAGGAATCAATCTTGATGAATCAAAACATACAGGAGATCATGATACACCTTAGTACTATAAAGATAATAAGTGACAGTCGTACTTTGGATGCCTAATATAAAGTGGCATGTGGTATGTTGCCATGCATGACAGGAGGTGAAGGACGAACACCCGTAACCCAGTGTATCGTTATAGTGGATAAATAGTCCCCAAGAGGGAATGGGAGTTCATCACTATGGATGTGGTGGTAAGTCTCCCCTAGACCAAGGAAGGTCAAGATCCAATATGGGTTATGGTAGCTCGCCTTACCTAGATGACAAGAGAAAGACAGAGTACTTTCAAGGGACTGATCGGGTTGAACTACTTATAAGAGAGAGAGAGATGGTTCAACTACACCATGATGCGAGTTCAAAAGTTCTTGAGTAGGACCTAAAGGTTCACTTCCATGAGGTGGAAGTAGATACATGAAGAAATTGATGTTAGTGCATTTTATCACCCCATACTAATGGTTAGTATGATCCAGACTAGAGGGTCTGATGAGAGCATGTGTGCTCATTCAGGGTGATACATAGAGACATTTCTTAAGATGTGATGTTAAACACCATAGCCTTTATCAGTATGCAAGAAGTTCTATAGGGAGGTTGTGTCGGTCACCGCTTCATTAAGATGATGTTGGTGAAGGAGGCCTCGTGAAGGTCAGAATAGAACCACAGTGTGTACAGATGAAGTCGTTTTGATCATGCAATGGCTGAGAGAGAGCCCAGAGGTGACATGAGTCGTGAGCTGATGCAAAATAGACTGACATGCAGTTTACTGTGAGAGAGTATGTAATGTGAAAATCTGACCCCTCTAAGCTACAGCTGATAAAGTTGAGTCCCCGATATATGGGTCCATTTGAGATGGATTGGTGGAGAAGGTTATGTTCGACCTTTACCCTCAGGATAAGTAATGTGTGATGAGTTCCATATGTCTGGTCTAGAGCACTATGTGAGGTACCCAAGCCATGTGCTGAGCCCTGAATCTATTCAGCTTTATGAGAGGCTAAAATGTCCTGAGTCGCCTATGAGGGTACGATATACCAAGGTAAGAAAGAACTCAGATGGAAGAATATGAGATGATGAAGGTTCTTGGGAAGCACCATGGAAAGGGTGAGGCCACATGGGAGCCATGATGGATATAGGAAAGGCTTAACCTATTTGTTTGTTTGCTTGGTGGAATTTTGAGGACAAAATTCTTATAAGAGGGGAATGATGTTACAACACCAATTTTTGGGTTCATTTGGAGAGAAATGTAATTTCTCATATTAAAGATATTGGAACAAATAATGATATAATTTGTTTTGAATAAATGAGTTTCGTTTACAATAGCCTTGTTGGTTGTTTTGTGGGCTTTATTGGCTATTAGGCCCAATAACAAGAAAAAGACAAAAGAAACTCCATTATTTGAGTAAATAAGAAAATGGAGAAAAGAAAAATGTGGAAACCTCTAGAAGGCAAAAGAATATGATCCAAAGTTGGATTTAGTGCCTCTTGGGTTCCTTGGTTCCAAGGAGTCCATAGTTGCAAAGAAAATGCAATAAGAAAATAAAAGATCAATTAAGTATTTTTTTATTAAGAAAGAAATTGAAAACATGATAAATGTGGGAAATAAGTGGAAAGAAGTATAATTGAGTTATCCTTGATGGAATTTCGTATCCCAAGGATTCCTAAATGTTAAAAGGAATACCAATGAGGAAAATAAAAGAGAAATCCTCAAAAAGAGATATTTTAATAAGAAAAAAACTAAATGAGAAATAATCGATATAGATGCATCTAGAAGGATAATGAGTATCCATTAAAAAGGATTTTGAAATTTTGAGTTTCTTGGGATCCAAGGAGTCTCAATGAAGAAAAAGAAAGAGAAAATACCTATAATAGAAAATAAGAAGATAATGTGAATACATAATTAATGGATTATGTGGTATTGTTAAAAAGGAAGTATTTTCTACTTAAGGAGATATATAAATTTCATGGCCAATGAATTAAAAGCCAAGAATGAAGAGAATAATGGAAAGTATTTTAGAATTCCTAAATATCCAAATAATAAAGGATATCAAAAAGAAGAGAGAGAAGATTTCTTCATGATGAAGGAATGTGGTTTCCTATTAGACAAGGGATTTGTTTTCCCTTGTATGAACATCTTGGGGCATGTATTCCCTACCCTATATAAGGGGTAGATCCTAGGGTCAGGTTTGAAAAGGATCCCATGCACCCCTCTCTTTCTTTCTTCATTTTCTTTGGCAAAACCCTAACCTTGAGGGTATAACCCTATCCAGGGAGCAGCGATGGGTTGTATGTAGTCTTGTCAGAAGCAGGACACTCCCACGACAACCAAGAAGTGATCATCCATCATCTACTCTCTCTCATCCTCGCACAACACCTGCAAGAGGACTGTAAGCCTACAGAGAATAACCAGCTTGACGCTCATGGGTCTAGCCATCTCGGCCATGATTTGTGGCCTGGTTGAGTGTGGTGGGGGGGGGAGCAGAGGCAGGGGGATGGGTTATGGCCAGATCTGAACCACGAGGTGGTAGGAGGCGTCCTGCAAAGCTCTGCCCGTGGCCGCTAGGGCGACAGAAGGAAGGTGGCACGAGGTTGAAGAAGCCGGAGGCGGGTTGGACGTTTCTACCTTCCGCATACTAAAGAAACCGATCACTTAACCAATGGCATTTTGGACATTTTGAAATGTTTTCAAGCCCACCTAACCACGTTGCATGGATGGAGATGACGTGGCAACTCCCGATTGGCTCAAGTAAGTTATATTTTGCAAAATTCATAGCTAATTAACCGTAGCTCGGATGGATACACATAATATATGAATTTTTCTCATCAGAACAGGAGGAATGCAATAAAAATATAATTGAACCCTTTTTCTAGTTGTAATTCGAAAAGTAGTGTGAGTTATCAACTTTAATGAATTAAAGATTAAGAAACTCTACTTGGAGATGATTAATGTAACTAGTAGAGTCTAATGGGTGATTAAAGTTGATATTAATATGCTAATTGCAAAAGGGTACATTAAGAACAAAAAGGATGAACTTTGCATGTAATTGGTTAATTTAGAGTTTCATGTGCATAAATATGCTTTAATGGGCCTTGAAACTCTAATATTAGTAAATGTGACTCCTAATGGCTTTAATGGTTCGATTTCATGATTAAAGTTGAGATATGATAATTCTAAGCTATTTCGAGTATAAAAGTTCCTATTTGTGGATAAATACCCTTAATGTAGAAATTAGGGTTTTCTAGTGGATAAAAGGTAGAATTAATGATAAATAACGTTTATATGTGAATTAGACCATAATGAACTACAAATTGAGGGTAAATGAGCATAATGACTTTATCATGGATTAAAAGGATAAAAATGGTAGCTTTAATGAAAAAGAGGCTTAATGGACTTAATTGATGGTTAATTGTGCTTTAATATGAAATTAAGGTTATGTGTTGTTAAAAGGTAACCTTAATAATTTTCATGAAGGATAGATGAGAAAATTAGGGTTTAAAAGAGTAAGATGAAGTAAAACCCTAATTGTAAAAGTAAACCCTAAAAGAGGTAGAATTCCTAAAAAGGAATAGAAACCTTAAGTAGCAAGATGGTTTGGATAGATTTTGATAAAAAGGAATTGAATGTGATTTTAGGATTCTTGTAATTGCTTGATTGGATTTCCTTGATTGGTTGGATTATTCTGTCTCAAATCAGCCTAATAGGTATGTGGTTAATTATGGTTAATCACATTAGTTTCCCGAGGGTTTCCCGAATGATTCACCACATTAAATGCAACTTATCAGTTGGATGTTCATACTTGCAAATTATAAAGTCACTACGATTATCACACCTATATTATAAGTGTGTATTCTCACACCTACATGCCACCCTGATGGATGATGCCAAAGATCAGGCCCAGGAGGGTAGACCAATGGGCACCATGAGTGGTGACCCCAGACACCAAGCTCAGGATTGAGAAGGTGGTCTTTATAGAATGACTAATGGGCACTATGAAGGGTGACCCCAGGCACCAAGCTCGGGATTGAGAAGGTGGCCTTATGTCATTGGCCAAAGAGAAACCCTAAGGAGGGTATGCCATGGTTAGGGCAAAAGCGGTGGAGAATGTCATACTAAAAAACGTAAATTGGCTTGTTAATTAACTTGATTGTGATAATTAGATTGTTATCCATGTTTGCAAAATTTTGATTGTCCCCACATACCAGCATATTTCGATATGCTGACCGACGTTTTGTTTGTCGGCGTTTTAGGTACAAGTTTGAAAAGGACAAATAGTAAAGTGGCATATTTGGAATTAAATAAGAATTAAAGTAAAAAGGAGGATTAGTTAGAATAGACTCTTGATGCGGATAGAAGTAGATGTCCCAGTTTTTGGAAAAGGTACGCAAAGTTTTATTTTATACTAGTTTTCAGTTTAGTTGGTAAAATTTGATAATTGTTATTGATTATTTGTCAAACCTTTGATCCTGTTAATTGGGGTAATGGCTCTAACCTCTTGGTCTCCCTTAACTGGGGGTTACCGGGAGGCGGGGTCGTTACACCACACCTCCAGAGCTGATGCCTGTAGAGATTCCTGATGATGATGATTTGTTGAAACAATACTTCCCAGCTGGTCATGAGGGCTCTGCCCCTTAATCTTGATTCCCTCCATGACAGGTAGTCGGTTGCTATCACCTTGAGTTGATTTATGTAGTTAGGAAACTGCATATTTCAAGCTTGGGGGGGCAACCAGTAGTGTAGTTTTAATTCCCCTTTATGATCATTTTGTTAGTTCGTTGTTTTTAAATTCTATTTTTGTTATGGAAAATCTAGTATGATATGAGGCCTATCTTATGTAATGGATTGGTTTCCTCATGTGTTTGAACTATCTTGTCCCCCCTTGAGAAATATCATTTTGGAAATCGTAAAAGACCTGCATTAATCAAATGAAACTTCATGGCCACCAACATGTGTTGATTTCGGGGTTGTGCCTTTAGCCTGAACTTTCATTTTTCACATCCTTGATTGCTCAACACATGTAATGGTAACAAATTTTGTGAATACATAAACTTTGCAACACTACTTAGAACATGGTATGCCTTTGCCAAACCCTTAGTGATTTTTCAACCATCCTCTTTAGTGAAAATTTTCAAATCAAATGAATGGAATCTAGCTCATGTTGCAATTTAGTTAACTCTCCTATGTTTTAGGAAAAACAAGTAAAACCCAATCTCATTTAAAAATCTCTTTTAGCTCACTTCACCATAATTACCCCATGAAAAGATGTCTAAACCACCCACGTATCATACTAGCCTAATGTAAGTCTGATATGGACACGACGGTTAGGCAGTATGTCTTAAACAAGGGTAAAATACCCCAACCGGCACTCCACATGTGCATAAGCCTACATTAGCAGCCGAGTGCCATATCCCATAACCTATTATCATACCTTTTAGGAAATAAGGAGAGAAAGCTAATTTTTTTTTGACATTGAGTAAGATTCCATCATTGCATCCTTAATAGCTGAGAGTTTTGGTTGCATATTCACTAATTGTTTGTATTGATCATCCAAGCTCCATTTAGTGTTGCCGAGTTGACTATTTCATTTGTTTTTTTATCACCCCTGATGAACTAAAAATCTCTTTCTTGGGTGTTTAAGTTGAAATCAAGGCTATGAGTATAAACCTATTGATTATGGTTGGTTTGGTCTCATATTCATCTTTCATTTCATTTGGTCTATGCATGAACTTGAAAATTCCTTCCTTTGTGTTTCTATGATCTTTTTTCTTGAGGACAAGAAATATTCAATCTTAGGGGGATTTTATGTGCACATTTCACATATACTTATTTGCACTTTCACACACAAATTCAGTTCATTTTTCTCTCCATTTGGCCTCTAATCATACTTAATTTTCCAACACAAATATGACATTAGTTGGATTCTCTGATGATTTGCATTTGATATAGAGTTGATCCTGAAGAAATTGAAGAAAACATGCATTGTCTTTATTTGTACACGCCGTGTAACTTTCTAGGAAGGGCAACCCTCAATGGAAAGTACAAGACATGACATGTGTTGTTTAACAGATGACATGTAAGTTTCCAAAGGACTTCCTCTCCAACTACAGAACAAAATACAGTGTGTCATTCTTCCAAACATGACATGTCCGCGCATTTCAAAGCTAAAATTCTACCAAAGTATACAATGTGTGTTTATTAACACACGACGTGTACCGTTGTCCCAAATCGACTTTAGTTATAGCTACACGACGTGGGATTTTTAGTGTCACACCGTATACTCTTCACGGAAAGCAAATTTCCCAATAGTTACATTGAAAGACACACCATGTCTTCCAAAAGACACAATGTGTCTTTGTCAGTTTCTGTATATTTTTGAAAACAACCGCCACTCATTTTAAATTTGAGACCAACCATATGGAGTGGTTATCACTCATCATTTGAATCAATTTTTAACCAGAGAAAGTTTTAGAGCAAGAGAGAGGCAATTTTGGATAAGAAGGAGAGGTTTCTTGAGAGAGAACCTCCATTCTTCATCACTTTATTCTTCTTTTCTTCTCCAAGGGTGCAATAGAGCTTCTCTACTCCGGCCAAGCTTCTTGAGAGGGAAGAAAGTATAAGTTGGAGCAGCTGCAAGGGTGGAACTTTTTCCTCAAGCCGAAGTTTTACTCTTTTCACTTCACTCTTAGGTTTCTCTTAGATTTTCTTCTTTCTAATCATGGAAAACTTTGGAAATTGTGACCTGTGCATGTTTTTCTTCATTATGTATGAGTAGAACCTTTTTTTAGGCATGTGAGAGTATCTCCCATGATATTACTCATATGAACTCATAATCTATATCAAATATTAGTAAATTTTCTTTTCCAAGAGTTTATACGGTGTTTTATTGCTTGTATGTTTGACCGGATATCAAATATTCATGTTTTATGCTTCTTTATGCGATTCAGGAGAATGTATAAAGGAGTAGGGAGTAGATCTCTTGGCAAAAAACTCTTGACCACAAGAGTGGTTGGAGAATGTTGAGGATCCAAGGTTCCGTTCGAATCTGATCATAAACATGAAAGTGTTATGTGAAGACGAGAACCATCTCATGTCACCGGGAGGTGCATGATGATGGAAACCTTCCTTGCAAATTGATTAGCATGCTTAATTTCATAGTTGCACATGATGTAATGGTATGGAAGTGAAATATTATGCCTAAGATCTTATAAATATGATCTAAATCCTTTAATTTAGTTCTTGTTCTTGCTTGTTAGTTGATATTAATCAAAACTCAACTATTTTAATCTGACTTAGATTGTTTAAAGTCACTAATTTTGCACCTAGCTAGCCTAGCTCCTTGTACTTCAACCTTGACTACAATTGATCCCGTATACTTGTAGGTGATTGACGAGTTGAGACTTTTATTTAAAACTCACTTGCCTTTGTCAATCAACAATTCACTTTCAAGTCCCATGACCTAAATTAATCGTCATCAAAGATGACCTCTTATGATGCGATTCAAACCCACTAACTCGAGATTATGCCCCTGTCAAGGGTGATATTAAGTTAAGCCTTATTTTTAACACTAATAAAACCATCCTTAACTTTTTCTTTGTTGAATACTTGGGATTTATCAAATTGGGAATATAGATTAACCTTGCGGGAAATAAATTGTATGCATTTGTGTCCAGTGATTACAAAAAACCAAGAATAATAGATAATAGTATGATTTTGGAATTTAATAAATTCATATTCAAGTGACAACCTATCTCATCCTCACTCTCACATGACCTAGACCACAACAAGAATAAGAGATTGCATACTATCTAGATATTCCTCATGACACCTCATTGTTCAGATTGGTAACTAATTTGTAGATCTTCATCATGATATGTAGTTGAACTTGAGGAATACTTTCAGTGGAATGTGAAATACTTTCTTAGTGTGTGGAAGTTCACTTAATAGCCATGCCAATTTGAATATCATATGTTTAATGAATTACATGTAGGAATGATATAAGCATGGCAATTATATGCCTAGCTAAACAAGTTAGTACATTAAGGATCATACAACATGTCACATTTCTGAATAAATCTGTAGGGAATAAGTAACATAAATATTATTAGTTAATCTCTCATTCATTTTATTATGATATAGACCCACATGAAGTGTACAACACATAAAGTATCATTACAAAGTCTGATATCACAATGCAAGAATTAGAGTAGAGCTAAGACTGTAAGTCTACTAAACTAGCTCCCCGACCTTTGATGGGTGTCTAAGACTGTAAGTCTACTAAACTATCTCCCCAACCTTTTACGGGTCCCTCTCCACATCCGACCACAACAACTATATCCATTGGAAAGATAAAACTCTAAATCTGGGTACATAGGAGGATAGAATAACTAGACTTACACACTCTATACCAATTCTTCCACAAAGTTTGACTTCCTAAGTAGTAGTTGAATTAACTATATTGTATGTAAAGTAGGTATCAACATAATCTCTGATTTATGTTGGCACCAAAATATAATAAGGAATCATCCATGATGGTATTAAACCCCCATACCCACGTGTATGCTTCAACTATGTCACCTAAACTCTACTAGTCCGTATGCGTGTTTACTCCTCTATGATGCATACCTCCTGTGACGATCCGACCACAAACCAAATCATCACCAGTAAATAATTGCGGAATTACTATAAGAAGTGGATTAACAAAAAACACTAAAAATTAAAACCATTTGCAAGGAGTTCCATTTCTAGAAAACTCTTAAGAAGAGAACCAAAGTACTGCATACATTATGGTTTACATTGTACACACCATGTACCATCTCATCTCGAGGAATATATACAATAGTTGCTTTACCAAACTATACATGAGCAACATAAAACCTTGAGGCATACAAGCCAAAATCTCAGATCGATCATAAAACCACTAAGTACTGACTCCAAGGACCTGAGAGTACAGAGACAACACAAAGGACTCATATCTACATGACATGGCAGACAGTAACTCAACCTGAGATGTTACTGTTGCTCCTGATGTTGCTGTCCTCCCTCTGCTGTATAGTTCCTACCTCCTCGTCCGCGTCCACCTAAAAATTTGGATCCCATGGGGGTGAGACAATTGTAATTGTCCCAGCGAGAGATATAACTCTCCGCCGACCATATTATTATCACATTTAAATAGTATAAAACTGAGCAGAGGATTCATTTACATTAATTAACAAGATTCAAATACTGTTTAAGCAGAGTAGAGCAATATCATCTTCTGAAGCATTGCAGCTATATATGATAAAGCAGTAAATCATCTATTCATTTTAATAAGGAATATGAAGAACATGTGTAACATTTATCCATTTAGGATACATTAAGAAATGCAACATCAACCAATGATTTCCGTATTTCATCCTTAAGAAAATACGCTACACGGATGATTTACATTTTTCAATCACACTTATGCCCTGAGGAGATGAGGTATACTGCTCATACTCCAACCGACCATTGCGAAGTCGAAATCGGTACCATACAAGGTCAATGGAAGAGCCGGCTTCCAAGACCTCTACCGTCTCGGTCAGTGCGAGACCACAAGCAGGACCATGTCAACTGCTTACATAGCTTTCCAGGGTATACTGGCAACTTCGCTATAGAGCTACAACGGCGGCTGCACTCCTTCGACATCAAGAGATTTAATGTTTATCTCACATCGATCCGACATAAATCATCATCGGGAGATTCATGATACATCCATCCCAGCATCTATAATGAAGGATTGAGAGATTTAATGTTTATCTCACAACAATTCCTCCATTAGGGCGTACAGATATTTTCGCCCATCACCCCCGCATATTAAAAAATATGCGATCTCCATGAGATCCCGTGGGAAAACCTATTTCACCATCACCAGCTGCTGACGATGATGGATCTATGGTCAGGGTTCTACATGATAAGATTCCACTTTATTAATTAAGTGCATTACCATATTCTTTTAGCATCAGTCAAGTTTTCAAACATTTATTGTGACAAATGCTACAAAGAAAGATGTAATACATGTATCAAGTACTTTTCAAATCTTTAAAACATATATAACATTTATGATCTCAATCCCTTATTTCATTACTGGGAATTATCATCCCTTGACATTATCATCATCATGATTACCAAATCTGGGTATTCAAACCCTTAGTTCATCACAGAACACAGTTACCACTTACTAGGTAACTAATACCCCTAAGTCATCTGACCAAGATATACATGATACTTGTTACACATGCATCTCACATGGCTCACAAGGCCCATTAAATATCTTTATCAAATAAACATAATAGATCATACCTGGCTATGCTCATCATCTCATGATACCTGCATGGTTAGTATACATGATAACAACCATCTTAATTACATATCAACACCATGCAAAACAAGGGTAACACCACTATTCCCTTATTAGGGTTAGGGTTTCCCATTCTTTATTGATTAGGGTTTCAAGATCACATTATCAAGGATCAAACCCTAATTCATACTTTACACATATTAGAAACATTAATAAATGCACATTACATGTTTGGTTCGCAAGTATGAGTTTCTCTCTCATCCTCTCTAGGATGTTGATCACTTCACACTTTATTAAGTTGGCTCAACCTTTCCTTCAAGGTACATTAGCCTACTTAATCATTAATCATTAAACTCCATACTACTCAATGTATGACTTGATATAAAACACTCCATGTGTTTCTCCATCAAGTATATTGCAATTTAAGGTACTTCCACACCATATCATTTTAGAAGTGTATGCCTACTTACATTGCCCATATCAGGTTAAAGGTGTGTGGTTGAGTGCTTGACCTCTTCAAACCTTTATGGCCACGACCTTCCCTTCTCCATGGGTTAAGTGATAGGCTAGAAAACTGTTTAAACCACTATCAACCGAAAGTATAAACCAATGCACACCACTATCGATTTCCAAGTAAACTAGAGCTACTTTTCCATATCGGGTTGAAGGTGTGTGCTTGTGTGCTTTTGCACGATACTGATGATGTCATCATTATCAACCTCAAGATCCTTGTTCTTACTATTCTAAGTCATGGATCACAGTCCCATGAAGCTTTTATAACTCAAAGGTTCAACAATTATTCAAGAGAAAATGAATTGCAAGTAGTTCAACAAGTATGGAAAAATTGAAGGTACATAATAATATAATTGGGTTCAAGTTATATAACCCGACTTAAGAACAACTTCAAAGCTCCAAGCTACAAAGCTCCACGTTCCTAAGGTTGAAGATGAACTTCACAACTCCTCTATATGCAAAGAATCACCATGGATAAGCAATTTGTGAAGAAGAAAAGAAAAGAAGATCAAAACCCTAAATTCATGCTTCAATCCAATGTTGAAGATGATCATTGCCTCACCTTAGGGTTAAGTTTTGAGTTCCTTAGCTCCTTGGCCGACACCCCACCACTCTTGGGTGATATGAACTTCCTCTTGGCCGACACAACCTTGCTTGTGGCCGATACCCCCTCACTTGTGGCCAAAATCACTTCAATTGGCCGATATCAACTTGCTATGGACAATAACAACATGGTATGGCCGATACACTTGTTATGGCCGATACCCAAGGCCTATGCATGATACCCTTGTGCCCTTGCACGATATGCCAACCCTCTTGCACTATATGGCACTCACTTGCACGATATGGCACTCACTTGCACGATATGGCACTCAACTTTTCACCCTATTGGCCGATATCACCTTATATGGCCAATTTCACCTACTTGGCCGATATGCTTTTGCTATGGGAAATATCCAAGGGCCTATGCACGATATGCTTACTCTCCCGCACGATACAAGAGCCCCATGCACGATACCACAAGGTAGGAGGGTGGTAAGGGTCGAAAAAATTTCACTTAAGGGTGAAACTAGGGGTATATATACTTGTTGCACATGAAGAAAGGTAAAAATGAGGTGTCAACATTTTGAGCTAGTAGGTGCCACGTGTCCATGCATGGGTGACACGTGTACATGCATGCATAAACATTTATCTTGACATGAAAAAAAGTTGAGGATCATTTGGAGATAAAGATTCGGCCATTACATATCCTTTTGAATAATATATTTTAATTAATTCATCACTTTATGCACAACCCGTCACAATTTTCTTAAGGAAGTTGTAGCCCGACACATCTCACCTACTTGAGGTGTTTTTCACGATATGGCCTTTGAAAAAAGTTCATAGAACGATATGGGACACATCCTTGGGCTCCATGGCCGATAGGCACTCATATATAAGCTTTTCAACTTGATACAACTCAAGTTAAGCTTTCAAATTCAGCCCTTTTCCTTGGTCATTTCATCACCAAGATTACCATCATTCACAAATGATTCAAACATGGTGTCTAATTCTTTCTATCTCCTCTACATGATTCTAGGAGGGAGTAAGGATACTCTGGAGGTGGTAATTTGCATATTAACCCCACATTTTGGGTAAATTACAATTTGTACCAAAATTGGTGCACAATGCACTAACATTATTCAAACAAGCTTCAACTTGGAATTTAGGCTTTCCACAAGCCATCCTTTAACATCATTCTCTCTCTTATGATGTTAGAACACATGAGGTACATTCAAAATGTGACATTTTGCAATATAGCCCCTCATCTTGGGTAAATTTCACTTTATGCCCAAACTATCATATAATGCACAAACAGTTTGCAAATAAGCTCAAACTTGAAATTTAAACTCTACAAGAGTCTTAATTACTTTTCAAAAGATTAAAACAAATTTGTAAACAACTTACTTAAGCAAAACCTCTAGGGTTAGGCCATAACCCAGGTCAGGGATGTTACAACTATCAACCCCTAACAAGGATTTTGTCCTCGAAATATTAAGAGAAAAGAGAAGGGTACTTCCTCCTCATCTCTTCCTCTAGCTCCCATGTGGCTACTTCAATGCCACGGTGATGCCATAGAACTTTCACAAGAACTATATCTTTCTTTTTCAACTTCTTGATTCTTCTATCAAGAATCATCATTGGACCTTCCACATAGGATATATCCTTGTTTAATTCTACCTCTACTGGTTGCAACACCAACTCTGTATCGGGATGACATTTTCTCAGCATAGATACGTGGAACACTGGATGTAGTTTATATATCTCAGGTGGAAACTCCAACCTATAAGCTACCTTTCTGATCCATGCTATCACTGGACAAGGTCCCATAAATCTAGGAGCTAATTTACCCTTTTTCCCAAATCTGAGAACACCTTTCCAAGGAGAGACTTTGAGATACAGCATGTCTCCAACTTGGAATTCTAAAGGTCTACGACACTTGTCAGCATAAGACTTCTATCTATCCTGGGTGGCTTTCAACTGTTGTTGTATTACTTTAATCTTCTCAGTTGTCTGTTGTACTAACTCAGGACCCAAAAGTTGGTATTCCCCTGTTTCATACCAGCATAACGGAGATCTACACCTTCTACCATATAAGGCTTCATATGGTGCCATATCAATACTAGTCTGGTAACTGTTATTGTAGGCAAACTCTATTAAGCTCAAGTGGATGTCCCAACTTCCTACAAACTGAAGAACACATGCTCTAAGCAAATCTTCCAAAGTTTGTATAGTTCTTTCAGATTGCCCATCTGTCTGAGGGTGGAAAGCTGTGCTAAACTTCAACTGAGTACCCAAGGCTTTATGTAGTCGTTCCCAAAAATGACTTGTAAACTGGGGACCTCTATCAGATACAATTGTAGCTGGAACCCCGTGTAATCGCACTATCTCATCTATATAGATCTGTCCAAGTTTCTCAGTAGTATAAGTTGTTTTGACAGGAAGAAAATGTCCTCACTTAAGTCAACCTATCAACTATCACCCAAATGGAATCATGACCTTTGGTTATTCTGGGTAAACCAACCACAAAGTCCATGGTCACGTGATCCCATTTCCACTGTGGTATAGGTAAAGGTTGCATTGTTCCTGCGGGCTTCTGATGTTCAGCTTTAACCTGCTGACACACTGGACACCGCATAACAAACTCATCTACATCTTTCTTCAAACCAGGCCACCAATACATATCTTTTAAGTTATGATACATTTTGGTACTGCCTGGATGCATTGCATACATGGACGAATGAGCTTCCTCCATGACTAACTTCCTCAAGTCATTGGCATTAGGTACTACCATCCTACCATGGTAACATACTATATCATCCTCTGACTCATGAAAACCGTCCCATTTCTCACTACCATACTCTGACCTGATCTGATGAATCACAATATCATCCTATTGTGCCTCTTTGATCTGTTGTTTTAGAGTAGGCTTCACTTGCATCTCAGCTAACAATCCACCTAACAAGGATACTTTAAGATGTACATTGTTTTGCCTCAATGAGACAAGCATGTCTCGTTTAAAGCACACTAAAGTGTTCAACTGTGCTTTATCTATGGTTGGCGATGATGATTTTCTACTTAGTGCATCTGCCACTACATTAGCTTTTCCTGGATGATAATCAATTGTACAATCGTAGTCCTTGATTAACTCCATCCAGCGGCATTGTCTCATATTCAACTCATGTTGTGAGAAGATATAATTTAAGTTCTTATGGTCTGTGAAAATATGGAATGTTTCTCCATAGAGATAATGTCTCCAGATCTTCAATGCGTGAACCACTACAGCTAATTCTAGATCATGTGTCGGATAATTTTCCTCATGTTTCTTAAGTTGTCGGGAAGCAAAAGAAACTACATGATTACTCTGCATCAGCACACATCCTAGACCATTCCTGGAGGCATCACAGAAAACAATGTATCCCTTTCCCTGCTCAGGTAAAGTTAACACAGGTGCACTGGTCAACCTTTCTTTCAGCAACTGGAAAGAATGCTGACACTTGTCATTCCAGACAAAAGGAACTTCCTTCCTGGTCAACTTGGTTAGGGGTAAGGCTATAGAACTGAAGTCTTTAATAAACTTTCTATAATAACCTGCCAGGCCTAAGAAACTGCGAATCTCAGTCGGTGTCTTGGGTTGTTCCCACTCTAACACATATTCCATTTTCTGTGGATCAACACGAATACCTGAAGCAGATATAATGTGTCCAAGAAAAGACACTTCTGACAACCAAAACTCGCACTTGCTAAACTTAGCATATAGCTTGTGTTGTCTCAACAAAGTCAAGGCTTGACGAAGGTGTTGTTCATGTTTTTGACTATCTCTACTGTATATCAGGATGTCATCTATAAAGACTACTACAAATTGATCAAGGAATGGCCGGAAGATTCTATTCATCAGCTCCATGAATGCAGCTGGTGCATTAGTTAGTCCAAACGACATAACTACAAACTCATAATGACCATACCTTGTCCTAAAGGCTGACTTAGGTATGTCACCCTCCTTGATACGTAATTGATGATATCCTGACCTTAAATCTATCTTAGAGTATACTGTTGCACCACGTAACTGGTCAAACAAATCATCTATCCTTGGCAAAGGATATTTGTTCTTAATTGTCACCTTGTTGAGCTATCTATAGTCTATGCATAATCTCATAGACCCATCTTTCTTTTTAAAAAAAAGAACCGAAGCACCCCACGGAGAAGTACTTGGTCGAATCAAACCTTTCTCAAGCAACTCCTGTAACTATTTCTTAAGTTCTGCCATCTCAGCTGGCGCCATCCTATAAGGTGTTTGAGCTATAGGTTGCATACTCGTGATTAGATTAATCTTAAAATCAATCTCTTGGGGTGGAGGGACATCTGGAAGTTCTTCAGGAAACAAATCCTCAAACTCCCTAACAACCGGAACTCCAGAAAGATTAGGACTCTCTACTCTGGTATCTACCACATGTGCCAAGAATGCAAAGCATCCTTGTCTCATCAACTTTTCTGCTACCATAGCTGACACTAGACAGGTTGGAAGAATCTTCCTGTCCTCCTGAAAGACCCATGTATCACCATTGTCTGTGAACATAGCTTGCTTGGAGCCACAATCCAAGACAACCTTATACTTTTCTAGGGTGTACATCCCAAGAATTATGTCAAACCCATGCATCTCAAGTGGTATAAGATCCACCTGAATGTTGTGTTCTAAAAAGGAAAAAACACAGGGAGAACATACCTCCCACAACACTGTAGATCCAACTAATGGAGTTTCTAAAAACAAATTATCTGTTCTACGACTGATAGTCATATTGTAGTCATGAATCACTTCTCGAGTGATAAAGGAATGTGTAGCACCCGGATCAATCAAAACAGATACAAAGCATGATGAAGACATATCATAATGAAATAATTCCATCTGACCTGTCACGACTCGTGGATTGACCACTGCCTCCAGTTGATTCATAGCATATAATATTGCCATTGTTGGTTGCCGACTACGCGTCCTATTGTCAGATGCAGATGAACCAGCTTGGGATGCCTGTCCACATCCTCATGTGCCACTGCGGAAATGTTGCCTCTGAGAGCCTTGTTGATTCTACCTCGGTGGTTGAATCACATTGCTAACTCTCTCAGGACAATCTCTCATCAAATGTCCTGACCTCCCACACAGGAAGCAGCTTTGGATTTCCCAATTCGGCCTAGGTGGTCCTGTTACTGACATTGATGTTGAACTTTGGGCTCTACTTGGCGGTAGACTACGACCTCTACCCTTGTTGGACGTCCACTGTGTCTGAGTATTGAACCTTGGTGGTGCTATTGGTGCAGAAAACCTTGGTTTCTTAAAATTTTCGGACCTCTGTCCTTGGAATTGTGTATACACTTTCTTACTGTTGGCTTGATGTTTCTCAATCACGGACCTTTCTATCCGCCTAACTGACTCCACAAAGGTGGCAAACCTCTCTCTATTCTCTAGAGCAGATACAGGTGTGGTTAAATCAGTGTTCAAACCCTTCTCAAAATGCCAAATTCTCTCCTCATCTGTAGTGGCCATGTGTGGACAAAACCGTAGAAGCTCCATAAACTTAGCTTCATACTCGCTAATGTTCATTGGTCCTTGCCTTATTTGTTCAAACTGAGAGATTTTCTCATCCAAGTAAGTCTTGGTAAAGTATCTACTAACAAACTCTCTTCGGAACTCTCTCCATTCGACCTCAACACCTGGTCGTTTCTCTTCCTCAATGGCCCACCAGTGGCCAACACTCCCTTTCAACATGTATACAACATGCTTAACTTTCTCAGTTTCTGGAATGCTGAGGATTCTAAAGGCTTTCTCCAACTCAGTAAGCCATGAATCTGCGTCAGTTGGGTCAGCTGTACCGGCATACTCAGTGGCTCCCACCCGACGTAACCGTGAAAGGTCTTACCAGATCCATGCCCCTCATTGGGAACTGGTGCCCTAGGTGCTGGTGCTGGCATCAGTTCTGCCATATGTGTTACTGTATTCATGAACTGTCCAAACAGAGCATGAAAATCTGGGTTTTCTATCAAATCTTGGTTAAGCTGGGGATTCTCATGTACTAACTCCTCTCTAGCATGATCCCTTGCACCTCTTCCTGGTGCAGCAACACTGCTTTCAGCAGCATGTTCTTTGTGTGATCCAGCCATCTTTAAGCTTTACTTCTTCTCCTATATGAGCAAAAGTCACTATCAGATAAACTGGAAGACACTAGAACAGACTCAATGACCTTAATCCTATGTCTCTGTAGACTCAGCGAACCTTACGCTCTGATACCAAAACTTTTTGACGATCTGACCACAAATCAAATCATCACCAGCAAATAATTGCGGAATTACTATAAGAAACGGATTAACAAAAATCACTAAAAATTAAAACCACTTGCAAGGAGTTCCATTTCTAGAAAACTCTTAAGAAGAGAACCAAAGTACTGCATACATTATGGTTTACATTGTACACACCATGTACCATCTCATCTCGAGGAATATATACAACAGTTGCTTTACCAAACTATACATGAGCAACATAAAACCTTGAGGCATACAAGCGAAAATCTTAGATCGATCATAAAACCACTAAGTACCGACTCCAAGGATCTGAGAGTACAGAGACAACACATAGGACTCATATCTACATGACATGGAAGACAGTAACTCAACCTGAGATGTTACTGCTGCTCCTGATGTTGCTGTTCTCCCTCTACTGTATATTTCCTACCTCCTCATCCGCATCCACCTAAAAATTTGGATCCCACGGGGGTGAGACAATTGTAATTGTCCCAGCGAGAGATATAACTCTCCGCCGACCATATTATTATCATAGTTAAATAGTATAAAACTGAGAAGAGGATTCATTTACATTAATTAACAAGATTCAAATACTGTTTAAGCAGAGTAGAGCAATATCATCTTCTGAAGCATTGCAGCTATATATGATAAAGCAGTAAATCATCTATTCATTTTAATAAGGAATATGAAGAACATGTGTAACATTTATCCATTTAGGATACATTAAGCAATGCAACATAAACCAATGATTTCCGTATTTCATCCTTAAGCAAATACGCTACATGGTTGATTTACATTTTTCAATCACACTTATGCCCTGAGGAGATGAGGTATATCGCTCATACTCCAACTGACCATTCCGAAGTCGAAATCGGTACCATACAAGGTCAATGGAAGAGCCGGCTTCCAAGACCTCTACCGTCTCGGTCAGTGCGAGACCACAAGCAGGACCATGTCAACTGCTTACATAACTTTCCAGGGTATACTGACAACTTCACTATAGAGCTACAGCGGCAGCTGCACTCCTTCGACATCGAGAGATTTAATGTTTATCTCACATCGATCCAACATAAATCATCATCGGGAGATTTGTGATACATCCATCCTGACATCTATAATGAAAGATTGAGAGATTTAATGTTTATCTCACATCAATTCCTCCATTAGGGCATACAGATATTTTCGCCCATCACCCCTGCATATTCAAAAATATGCGATCTCCAGGAGATCCCGTGGGAAAACCTGTTTCACCATCACCAGCTGCTGACGATGATGGATCTATGGTCAGGGCTCTACATGATAAGATTCCACTTTATTAATTAAGTGCATTACCATATTCTTTTAGCATCAGTCAAGTTTTCAAACATTTATTATTACAAATGCTACAAAGAAAGATGTAATACATGTATCAAGTACTTTTCAAATCTTTAAAACATATATAACATTTAGGACCTCAATCCCTTATTTCATTACTTGGAATTCTCATCCCTTGACATTATCATCATCATGATTACCAAATCTAGGTATTCAAACCCTTAGTCCATCACAGAACACAGTTACCACTTACTAGGTAACTAATACCCCTGGGTCATCTGACCAAGGTATACATGATACTTGTTACACAAGCATCTCACATGGCTCACAAGGCCCATTAAATATCTGTGGGCTCTGATCTCCAAAACACAAGATAAACATAGTGGAAGCGATTCGATTAACAGCAGAATATGAAAAATCACGAGAAATTAAAACTTTTCGAAAATGAGATCTCAAAAACCTGAAACTCCTTTTATAAAAGTAAGATGAACTGTTTACATCTCTGATAAATCACTTCTTGAGTGATTATATACATCATGATACAAAATCTCAAGACTTCAAAATTCTCAGATCAACAAACTCCTAGGACCTGAGTGTACAGAGACGACATAAGACTATTCTAACTACAAAACTAGACAGCACATTGTTTACACCTGAAATCACAGCTGCTCCTGGTTTTGCTGCTGCTGCTGCTGTCCACCTGCAGATCGATTCCTTCAACCTTGACGTCCACCTAAAGGTAGAAATCTACGGGGTGAGACAATTTCAAATAATTGTCCCAGCGAGAGTTATAACTCTCCGCCAGAAACTTTGTTAAAATCTATCAAAGGAATATCATGAGCAGGTACCTTAGATTACTCACAGCAGGCTTGATAACAATTACTCACCTTTATTAAGGAATATGAAGAACATGTATACTAATACTTGAACATGATATTAAATGCAAGCGATGTAATAACAATCAATGTTCTTCGTAGTTCAACCTAAGCAGTTATGCTACGCGGTTGATTATGTTTTACAAACATCATTATGCCCTACAGAGATGAGGTATACCGCTCATGCTCCAATCGATCACTAGTAAGTCGCATCGGTATCATACTAGGTCATCGAAAGAGCCGGATTCTCATGACCTTCAACTACCTCAGTCAGAATGAGGATAAACATGCAGGACATCTAGTGTCTCTGCTATTATAGCTCACCAGGGTATTCTGGTACTTCACTATTAGAGTCACAGTGGCATTCTGTACTCTCTTCGCTATCGAAAGATTTCATGTTTATCTCTCATCGATGCGGTATAAAAGATTTCCTCGGGAGAATAGTGTTACATCACCCCAGCATAAACACATAGTGATGGGTTGATGGATTAAGATATATCCACATCAACTTCTACACTAGGATGTAAGGGTATTCACATCCATATTCCCCACATACTCAAAAGTATGTG
Organism: Alisma plantago-aquatica; assembly: GCA_963693085.1. Taxonomy (NCBI): domain Eukaryota; kingdom Viridiplantae; phylum Streptophyta; class Magnoliopsida; order Alismatales; family Alismataceae; genus Alisma; species Alisma plantago-aquatica. Next base: position 587,761,203 of record OY856413.1, on the reverse strand, counting down.
TTCCAGGAGTTCCCTTAAGAAAACCTGTTTCACCATCATTTAACTCCTGACAATGATGGATCTATGATCAGGGCTCTACATGATATGATTATACTTGGTTATTAGGTACATTTCAGTATTCTTTTAGCATCATACATGTTTCCAAATATTCAAGTACTAAACATGGCTATAACAAAAGAATACTAAATGTAACAGGTATTACTCATATCAGTTATCAGATGGATATCAATTCTTAATCATCTTATCACTATGATTCAGGAACATGGTTACTTACACCCTTATATCATCATAACACTTGCTATCAAGTGACATGTCAGCATCAAGTCATCTATTAGCATGACCTTGATGTCATTCATGGCCCTCAAGGCATATCAGTTTCATATGATGCCACTTGCATCTAGGCAACATAGTTATTTCGGTTCATAAGCTATTGACATACTTTCAATGGATATTATGTCATGATCCTTACCTGGATATGATTATTCTCTTATAAGAATCTACATGATTAAATCAATTGATAATAATCAACAATTCATAGTCAGATTAGTAGTCAATAAGACATAATTAACCTTTCAATTCAAGGTTATACTTTTATGTCCTTACAAAGGGTAAGATTCCCTTGTTTATATCATTTAGGGTTATTCAACCCTTTCATTATTATTAGGAATAATGATTCCTCATCTCATATTTTGATCATATAATTCATGCTTAAAGGAAAATCATGAGTTTAAAGTTTATTGTTCATTTCAACATATTACCATGAACTAGGGTTTACTATTCACATTACTCATGATTACCCTAAAACTAGGGTTTACTATTCACATTACTCATGATTACCCTAAAACTAGGGTTTACTATTCACATTACTCATGATTACCCTAAAAATAGGGTTTACTATTCACATTACTCATGATTACTCTAAAACTAGGGTTTACTATTCACATTACTCATGATTACCCTAAAACTAGGTTTTACTATTCATATTACTCATGATTACCCTAAAACTAGGGTTTACTATTCACATCATAGTGAAATGAGCTCATAGTATCATCATGAATGAGAAACATCATCATTGATGCTTTCAATGTAGGTTAAGACTCATCAATTATCTTAATTAGGGTTTTCATGATCTCTCATAAGTGGATCATACCCTAATCCTGCATATTCATATTGAAGGTACTTTATTTGAGTTTTAACCATAAATGGTACTTTCTCTCTCTCCTTACTAATAGATGGAGATTATATCACTCTAGATAGGGTTGGTTTAAGTCCTCATTGATTAACATAAACCAAATCACCACTGTCATGTCATTAGGGTTTGAATAAAACAAGGTATCCTTTAATTGAACCCATTTAAGCTTTTAACGAGAGTGAACCCATTTGAGCTTAAACGACTGTGAACCCATTTGAGCTTAAACGGGTGTGAACCCATTTGAGATTAAACGAGTGTGAACCCGTTTGAGCTTAAACGAGTGTGAACCCGTTTGAGCTTAAACGAGTGTGAACCCACTTGAGCTTAAACGGTTGCAAACCGTTTAGACCTATTGGTCCAAGATCGTTTAATAAAGTTGGATAAGGACCAACATAGGTATTAACGCCCTTCATCTTCAACCTTGAAACCAAGGTCTGTTCTTTACGAAAAAGCTTGCAAGAGTGCAAAGAAAGATGGGGAAGAAGAAGAACTAACTATTATTTGCAAGAATCAAAGTATGCATAACAAAGCAAGGTTTAGAGTTATAAAACCCGCCTCAAACGTTGTTCCTAGAGCTCCAAGCTTCCAAGCTTCAAGCCTTTAATGGCGTCTTGAGCTCCACAGGTTGGCCAAAGGTGATTCTCCAAGGAAAAGATGGAGATGATCGGCTAGAACAAGAAACCTAAGTGAATTAACCATGAAACCAACCTTATACAAGAATTTCCTCCATGAATCCAAGCTAGAAGATGGTGCTCTCTTACCTTAGAATAGGTTGGTCGTTTCCCTGAGCTCCAGAGCTTTGCCTTGGTCGGTTGAGAAAGATGAGAAGTGAGGAAGTGAAGGGAATACGTTTGGTTGTTTTACAAGGAACTAGGCTTATATACCTTAGGTTGTTTTCTACCATAAGGACCTCTAAAACATAGATTTCTCATCTAAGTCCCTTCTTCTTTCTAAGGCACGTCCAAGCATGATAATCTTATGCAAAGGTCATCAAAACTCAAGATCTAAGGGTAGAGAAAACCAGCATGCATACTAAGGTACATATATGAAGGGTCTCCTTACTCTTACTAGGTGCTTTCACTACAAAGGTCATCCTTCTTATCCAATTATTTAATTGAAGCGCCCCTCTCATCATTTCTTCTCTAAATGATGTAAAGAGTCATAAAAGATATACTAGAAGGTATATTTTACAGGTTGCACTCCATATTTTGGGTAAATTGCACTTTACACCAAAATCAGGATTTTTAAGCACAAGGATCACTCCACAAGCTGCTTTTTGGTGCCCAAGCTTGGAGAATCCATCATACCTCATCATATTCATTCATATGATGTCTCATCATAAAAGGAACATCATATCATGTTAATATTGCAAGTTAACCCTTCTTAATTGGGTAATTTGCACATAGGTCCCTGCATAACAAAACAATACTACATTCATTGTTTTAAAAGGATAGAAATGAAATTGTATGTTCCTCAGGAACTTAATTACATGCCAGAAGTTAATCACAAGTATCTTAATTACATGATTTAAGTAAAAACACCTAGGGTTAACTTATAACCCAGGTCAGGGATGTTATAAATTATCCACCCCTCAAAAGGATTTCGTCCCCAAAATCAATTTAGCATATTAGGAGAAAAGAGCAGGGTATTTCCTCCTCATCTCTTCCTCCAGCTCCCAAGTGGCTTCTTCAACACCACGATGATTCCAGAGGACTTTCACAAGACTTATATCTTTCTTCTTTAACTTTTTAATTCTGTTATCAAGGATTGACACTGGTCCCTCCTCATAAGTTATATCTTCATTCACTTCTACTTCCATAGGTTGTAGAACTGACTCGGTATCAGGGTGACATTTCCTTAACACAGAAATGTGAAACACAGGGTGTAACTTCTGCAATTCTGGTGGCAATTCTAGTTTATAGGCTACCTTTACAACTCGTTCAATGATTGGATATGGCCCCATAAATCTAGGAGCTAACTTTCCTTTCCTTCCAAAATGAAGAACTCCTTTCCAAGGTGAGACCTTGAGGTACACTATGTCTCCAACCTGGAACTCTAAAGGTCAACGACGTCTGTCAGCGTAAGACTTTTGTCTATCCTGTGCAGTCTTAAGCTGCTGTTGGATTACCTTAATCTTTTCTGTGGTCTGCTGCACAAGATCAGGACCTAACAACTGATGCTCACCAGTCTCATACCAGCATAAGGGTGATCTACAACGTCTACCATACAATGATTCATAAGGTGCCATATCAATACTATGTTGATAGCTATTGTTATAGGCAAACTCTATCAAGCTTAGGTGCAGATCCCAACTTCCTGTGAACTAGAGAACACATGCTCTCAACAAGTCTTCTAAGGTCTGTATAGTCCTTTCTGACTGTCCATCAGTCTGTGGATGAAAGGCTGTACTAAACCTTAACTGGGTGCCTAGTGCTCTATGTAGCTGTTCCCAAAAATGACTTGTGAACTGAGGACCTCTATCAGAAACTATAGTGATAGGAACTCCGTGCAACCGCACTATCTCTTGAACATACAACTGTGATAACCTCTCAGCAGAATAGGTTGTTTTGACAGGTAAGAAATGCGCTGTCTTTGTCAACCTATCAACTATTACCTAGATGGAATCATGTCCTTTGTTTGTCCTGGGTAGGCCAACAACAAAGTCCATGGTCACATGGTCCCACTTCCACTGTGGTATGGGTAAAGGTTGCATTATCCCTGCAGGCTTCTGGTGTTCAGCTTTAACTTGCTGACACACAGGACACCTCATCACAAACTCTACAACATCCCTCTTCATCCCGGGCCACCAATACATATCCTTCAAGTTCCGATACATCTTGGTGCTTCCTGGATGCATAACATACATTGAAGAATGAGCTTCTTCCAGGACTAATTTCCTCAAGTTGTCCTTATCTGGCACTATCATCCTCCCATGATAACATGCTACTTGATCATCTAAGTCATGGAAACCATCTCGCTTCTCATCACCATACTCTGACCTAATCTGCTGAACTGCAGTATCAACATGTTGTGCCTCTTTGATCTGCTCTCTAAGGGTAGGTTTGATATGCATCTCAGCCAACAACCCGACTAACAATGACACCTTCAACTGTACATTGTCTTGCCTTAAAGAGATAAGCATATCTCTCTTAGAGCATACTAAAGAGTTTAGTTGTGCTCTATCCATGGTTGATGTTGCTGATTTCCTACTCAAGGCATCTGCAACCACATTGGCCTTCCCTGGATGGTAATCAATTGTACAATCGTATTCCTTGATTAACTCCATCCAACGACGTTGTCTCATGTTAAGTTCATGCTGAAAAAAGATATACTTAAGGTTCTTGTGATCTGAGAAAATCTGGAATGTCTCTCCATAGAGATAATGTCTCCAGATCTTCAAGGCATGAACCACAACAGCTAACTCCAGATCGTGTGTCGGATAATTCTCTTCGTGTTTCTTAAGCTGTCGGGAAGCAAAAGAAATCATTTGTTTATCCTGCATCAACACGCATCCGAGTCCATTCTTGGAGGCATCACATAAAACTATGTATCCTTTGCCTTGCTCAGGTAGCACAAGTACAGGTGCACTTGTCAACCTCTCCTTTAGTAGCTGAAACGATTGCTGGCACTTATCGCTCGAGTCAAAAGGAACTTCTTTCCGGGTTAACTTAGTCAAGGGTAGGGCTATCGAACTGAAGTTCTTAATGAACCTTCGATAATAGCCAGCCAACCCTAAGAAACTACGAATCTCCGTCGGTGTCTTCGGTTGTTCCCACTGTAGAACAGATTCTACCTTTTTAGGGTCAACACGAATTCCCGAGGCAGATACCACATGTCCAAGAAAAGATACCTCCGGCAACCAGAACTCACACTTGCTAAACTTAGCGTATAACTCATGTTGTCTTAGCAAAGTTAGAGCCTGACGAAGATGTTGTTCATGTTGCTGAGCATCTCTACTATAGATCAGAATGTCATCTATAAAGACAACAACACACTGATCGAGGAAAGGTCAGAAGATTCTATTCATGAGTTCCATAAATGCAGCCAGTGCATTAGTTAGTCCAAACGACATAACTGTGAACTCATAGTGACCATACCTTGTTCTGAAAGCAGACTTGGGTATGCCACTGTCCTTAATACGAAGTTGATGATATCCGGACCTCAAATCTATCTTTGAGAAGACGGTTGCACCACGCAACTGGTCAAAGAGATCATCAATCCTCGGCAGAGGGTACTTATTCTTTATTGTTACTTTATTTAATTGCCTGTAATCAATGCACAACCGCATTGATCCGTCTTTCTTTTTAACGAAAAGGACCGGAGCACCCCAAGGTGAAGTGCTTGGTCGGATGAAACCCTTCTCAAACCTTCTAATCCTCTCTTCTTCTGTGGTAGCCATGTGCGGACAGAATCTTAGCAACTCAATGAACTTACCTTCATACTCGCTAATGTTCATCATGCTTTGTCTCAATCTCTCAAACTGAGAGATCTTCTCGTCCAGGAATGTCTTTGGAAAGTATCTGTTGACAAATCCCCGACGAAAATCTTCCCACGAGATCTCCACTCCAGGCCTCTTCTGCTCTTCCATGGTCCACCAGTGACCAGAACTACCTTTGAGAAGATAGACAACATGTCTAACCTTCTCACCTTCGGGGATGTTAAGGATTCTGAAAGCTTTCTCCAACTCAGTTAACCACAGATCAACATCAGCAGGGTCAGCTGTACCAAAGTATTCGGTTGCTCTGACCCGACGAAGTCGCTCGAACGTCTTACCGATACCTTGACCCTCAGACTGGACAGGTGCCCTAGGTGCAGGCATGGGCATCCTGTCGGTGATGTGTGTCATGGCAGTCATAAACTGCCCAAACATAGTTTGAACAGCTGGGTTTCCCATGTGAGCTGGATCAAACTGAGGTGGCTCCATAGGTAGCTCAGGTACATGTTGCTCTATTTCTAGGTTCCTTGCACCTTCTCGAGGTGCAACAACACTACTTTCTGCCTCGTACTCCTCCCGTGGTCCAGACATCCTTAATTATCTTCTTCTCCTGAGGAGCAGAAGACTCTATTAGATAAGAAAGAAGTACTAAGGATAGACTCGACATTCTAAGTCATATGTCTCTGTAGACTCAGCGAACCTAGAGCTCTGATACCACTAATTGTGGGCTCTGATCTCCAAAATACAAGATAAACATAGCGGAAGCGATTCGATTAACAGCGGAATACGAAAAATCACGAGAAATTAAAACTTTTTGAAGACGAGATCTCAAAAACCTGAAACTCCTTTTATAAAAGTAAGATGAACTATTTACATATCTGATAAATCACTTCTCGAGTGATTATATACATCATGATACAAAATCTCAAGACTTCAAAATTCTCAGATCAACAAACTCCTAGGACCTGAGTGTACAGAGACGACATAAGACTATTCTAACTACAAGACTAGACAACACAATGTTTACACCTGAAATAACTACTGCTCCTGGTTTTGCTGCTGCTGCTGCTGTCCACCTGCAGATCGATTCCTTCGACCTTGACGTCCACCTAAAGGTAGAAATCTACGGGGTGAGACAATTTCAAATAATTGTCCCAGCGAGAGTTATAACTCTCCGCCAGAAACTTTGTTAAAAGATATCAAAGGAATATCATGAGCAGGTAACTTAGATTACTCATAGCAGGCTTGATAACAATTACTCACCTTTATTAAGGAATATGAAGAACATGTATACTAATACTTGAACAGGATATTAAATGCAAGCGATGTAATAACAATCAATGTTCTTCGTAGTTCAACCTAAGCAGTTATGCTACGCGGTTGATTATGTTTTACAAACATCATTATGCCCTGCGGAGATGAGGTATACCGCTCATGCTCCAACCGATCACTAGTAAGTCGCATCGGTATCATACTAGGTCATCGAAAGAGCCGGATTCTCATGAGCTTCAACTATCTCAGTCAGAATGAGGATAAACATGCAGGACATCTAGTGTCTCTGCTATTATAGCTCACCGGGGTATTCTGGTACTTCACTATTAGAGTCACAATGGCATTCTGTACTCTCTTCGCTATCGAAAGATTTCATGTTTATCTCTCATCAATGCGGTATAAAAGATTTCCTCGGGAGAATAGTGTTACATCACCCCGGCATAAACACATAGTGATGGGTTGATGGATTAAGATATATCCACATCAACTTCTACACTAGGATGTAAGGGTATTCACATCCATATTCCCCACATACTCAAAAGTATGTGTTCTAGGAGTTCCCTTAAGAAAACTTGTTTCACCATCATTTAACTCCTGACAATGATGGATCTATGATCAGGGCTCTACATGATATGATTATACTTGGTTATTAGGTACATTTCAGTATTATTTTAGCATCATACATGTTTCCAAACATTCAAGTACTAAACATGGCTATAAAAAAAGAATACTAAATGTAACAGGTATTACTCATATCAGTTATCAGATGGATATCAATTCTTAATCATCTTATCACTATGATTCAGGAACATGGTTACTTACACCCTTATATCATCATAACACTTGCTATCAAGTGACATGTCAGCATCAAGTCATCTATTAGCATGACCTTGATGCCATTCATGGCCCTCAAGGCATATCAGTTTCATATGATGCCACTTGCATCTAGGCAACATAGTTATTTCGGTTCATAAGCTATTGACATACTTTCAATGGATATGATGTCATGATCCTTACCTGGATATGATTATTCTCTTATAAGAATCTGCATGATTAAATCAATTGATAATAATCAACAATTCATGGTCAGATTAGTAGTCAATAAGACATAATTAACCTTTCAATTCAAGGTTATACTTTTATGTCCTTACAAAGGGTAAGATTCACTTGTTTATATCATTTAGGGTTATTCAACCCTTTCATTATGATTAGGAATAATGATTCCTCATCTCATATTTTGATCATACAATTAATGCTTAAAGGAAAATCATGAGTTTAGAGTTTATTGTTCATTTCAACATATTACCATGAACTAGGGTTTACTATTCACATTACTCATGATTACCCTAAAACTAGGGTTTACTATTCACATTACTCATGATTACCCTAAAACTAGGGTTTACTATTCACATTACTCATGATTACCCTAAAACTAGGGTTTACTATTCACATTACTCATGATTACCCTAAAACTAGGGTTTACTATTCACATTACTCATGATTACTCTAAAACTAGGGTTTACTATTCACATTACTCATGATTACCCTAAAACTAGGGTTTACTATTCATATTACTCATGATTACCCTAAAACTAGGGTTTACTATTCACATCATAGTGAAATGAGCTCATAGTATCATCATGAATGAGAAACATCATCATTGATGCCTTCAAATTAGGTTAAGACTCATCAGTTATCTTAATTAGGGTTTTCATGATCTCTCATAAGTGGATCATACCCTAATCCTGCATATTCATATTGAAGGTACTTTATTTGAGTTTTAACCATAAATGGTACTTTCTCTCTCTCCTTACTAATAGATGGTGATTATATCACTCTAGATAGGGTTGGTTTAAGTCCTCATTGATTAACATAAACCAAATCACCACTATCATGTCATTAGGGTTTGAATAAAACAAGGTATCCTTTAATTGAACCCATTTAAGCTTTAAACGAGAGTGAACCCATTTGAGCTTAAACGAGTGTGAACCCATTTGAGCTTAAACGGGTGTGAACCCATTTGAGCTTAAACGAGTGTGAACCCGTTTGAGCTTAAACGAGTGTGAACCCGTTTGAGCTTAAACGAGTGTGAACCCACTTGAGCTTAAACGGTTGCAAACCGTTTAGACCTATTGGTCCAAGATCGTTTAATAAAGTTGGATAAGGACCAACATAGGTATTAACGCCCTTTGTCTTCAACCTTGAAACCAAGGTCTGTTCTTTACGAAAAAGCTTGCAAGAGTGCAAAGAAAGATGGGGAAGAAGAAGAACTAACTATTATTTGCAAGAATCAAAGTATGCATAACAAAGCAAGGTTTAGAGTTATAAAACCCGCCTCAAACGTTGTTCCTAGAGCTCCAAGCTTCCAAGATTCAAGCCTTTAATGGCGTCTTGAGCTCCACAAGTTGGCCAAAGGTGATTCTCCAAGGAAAAGATGGAGATGATCGGCTAGAACAAGAAACCTAAGTGAATTAACCATGAAACCAACCTTATACAAGGATTTCCTCCATGAATCCAAGCTAGAAGATGGTGCTCTCTTACCTTAGAACAGGTTGGTCGTTTCCTTGTGCTCCAGAGCTTTGCCTTGGTCAGTTGAGAAAGATGAGAAGTGAGGAAGTGAAGGGAATACGTTTGGTTGTTTTACAAGGAACTAGGCTTATATACCTTAGGTTGTTTTCTACCATAAGGACCTCTAAAACATAGATTTCTCATCTAAGTCCCTTCTTCTTTCTAAGGCACGTCCAAGCATGATAATCTTATGCAAATCTCATCAAAACTCAAGATCTAAGGGTAGAGAAAACCAGCATGCATACTAAGGTACATATATGAAGGGTCTCCTTACTCTTACTAGGTGTTTTCACTACAAAGGTCATCCTTCTTATCCAATTATTTAATTGAAGCGCCCCTCTCATCATTTCTTCTCTAAATGATGTAAAGAGTCATAAAAGATAACTAGAAGGTATATTTTACAGGTTGCACTCCATATTTTGGGTAAATTGCACTTTACACCAAAATCAGAATTTTTAAGCACAAGGATCACTCCACAAGCTGCTTTTTGGTGCCCAAGCTTGGAGAATCCATCATACCTCATCATATTCATTCATATGATGTCTCATCATCAAAGGAACATCATATCATGTTAATATTGCAAGTTAACCCTTCTTAATTGGGTAATTTGCACATAGGTCCCTGCATAACAAAACAATACTACATTCATTGTTTTAAAAGGACAAAAATGAAATTGTATGTTCCTCAGGAACTTAATTACATGCAAGAAGTTAATCACAAGTATCTTAATTACATGATTTAAGTAAAAACACCTAGAGTTAACTTATAACCCAGGTCAGGGATGTTACAATATCTTTATCAAATAAACATCATAACTCATACCTGGCTATGCTCATCATCTCATGATACCTGCATGGTTAGTATACATGATAACAACCATCTTAATTACATATCAACACCATGCAAAACAAGGGTAACACCACTATTCCCTTATTAGGGTTAGGGTTTCCCATTCTTTATTGATTAGGGTTTCAAGATCACATTATCAAGGATCAAACCCTAATTCATACTTTACACATATTAGAAACATTAATAAATGCACATTACATGTTTGGTTCACAAGTATGAGTTTCTCTCTCATCCTCTCTAGGATGTTGATCAGTTCACACTTTATTAAGTTGGCTCAACCTTTCCTTCAAGGTACATTAGCCTACTTAATCATTAATCATTAAACTCCATACTACTCAATGTATGACTTGATATAAAACACTCCATGTGTTTCTCCATCAAGTATATTGTAATTTAAGGTACTTCCACACCATATCATTTTAGAAGTGTATGCCTACTTACTTAGCCCATATCGGGTTAAAGGTGTGTGGTTGAGTGCTTGACCTCTTCAAACCTTTATGGCCACGACCTTCCCTTCACCATGGGTTAAGTGACAGGCTAGACAACTGTTTAAACCACTATCAACCCAAAGTATAAACCAATGCACACCACTATCGATTTCCAAGTAAACTAGAGCTACTTTTCCATATCGGGTTGAAGGTGTGTGCTTGTGTGCTTTTGCACGATACTGATGATGTCATCATTATCAACCTCAAGATCCTTGTTCTTACTATTCTAAGTCATGGACCACAGTCCCATGAAGCTTTTATAACTCAAAGGTTCAACAATTATTGAAGAGAAAATGAATTGCAAGTAGTTCAACAAGTATGGAAAAATTGAAGGTACATAATAATATAATTGGGTTCAAGTTATATAACCCGCCATAAGAACAACTTCAAAGCTCCAAGCTCCAAAGCTCCACGTTCCTAAGGTTGAATATGAACTTCACAACTCCTCTATATGCAAATAATCACCATGGATAAGCAATTGGTGAAGAAGAAAAGAAAAGAAGATCAAAACCCTAAATTCATGCTTCAATCCAATGTTGAAGATGATCATTGCCTCACCTTAGGGTTAAGTTTTGAGTTCCTTAGCTCCTTGGCCGACACCCCACCACTCTTGGGCGATATGAACTTCCTCTTGGCCGACACAACCTCTCTTGTGGCCGATACCCCCTCACTTGTGGCCAAAATCACTTCAATTGGCCGATATCAACTTGCTATGGACAATATCAACATGGTATGGCCGATACACTTGTTATGGCCGATACCCAAGGCCTATGCACGATACCCTTGTGACCTTGCACGATATGCCAACCCTCTTGGACGATATGGCACTCACTTGCACGATATGGCACTCACTTGCACGATATGGCACTCAACTTTTCACCCTATTGGCCGATATCACCTTATATGGCCAATTTCACCTACTTGGCCGATATGCTTTTGCTATGGGAAATATCCAAGGGCCTATGCACGATATGCTTACTCTCCTGCTCGATAAAAGAGCCCCATGCACGATACCACAAGGTAGGAGGGTGGTAAGGGTCGAAAAAATTTCACTTAAGGGTGAAACTAGGGGTATATATACTTGTTGCACATGAAGAAAGGTAAAAATGAGGTGTCAACATTTTGAGCTAGTAGGTGCCACGTGTCCATGCATGGGTGACATGTGTACATGCATGCATAAACATTTATCTTGACATGCAAAACAGTTGAGGATCATTTGGAGATAAAGATTCGGCCATCACATATCCTTTTGAATAATATATTTTAATTAATTCATCACTTTATGCACAACCCGTCACAATTTTGCTAAGGAAGTTGTAGCCCGACACAACTCACCTACTTGAGGTGTTTTGCACGATATGTCCTTTGCCAAAAGTTCATAGAATGATATGGGACACCTCCTTGGGCTCCATGGTCGATAGGCACTCATATATAAGCTTTTCAACTTGATACAACTCAAGTTAAGCTTTCAAATTCAGCCCTTTTCCTTGGTCATTTCATCACCAAGATTACCATCATTCACAAATGATTCAAAATGGTGTCTAATTCTTTCTCTCTCCTCTAAATGATTCTAGGAGGGAGTAAGGATACTCTAGAGGTGGTAACCCCACATTTTGGGTAAATTACAATTTGTACCAAAATTGGTGCACAATGCACTAACATTATTCAAACAAGCTACAACTTGGAATTTAGGCTTTCCACAAGCCATCATTTAACATCATTCTCTCTCTTATGATGTTAGAACACATGAGGTACATTCAACATGTGACATTTTGAAATATATTCCCTCATCTTGGGTAAATTGCACTTTATGTCCAAACTATCATATAATGCACAAACAGTTTGCAAATAAGCTCAAACTTGAAATTTAAACTCTACAAGAGTCTTAATTACTTTTCAAAAGATTAAAACAAATTTGTAAACAACTTACTTAAGCAAAACCTCTAGGGTTAGGCCGTAACCCAAGTCAGGGATGTTACACCTCCATTATGGATCCCATGGTGTTGAGGACATCTAGAGTCTATTTGGTTCTTTATTTTTATTGTTCAATCATCCAAAAAACATTACCTAGATTAAATCTTTATTTGTATTGATTCATTCTATATTTGGATTATGTTATATCAGAAAGCTACTAAACCACCATATTGTGTATCTCTTGAACTGAACCAACTAGATATTTTGATAATACTGAGACATTCCATGCTTAATCTGTAGGTTTTTGGTGATAGGTTGTGCAACAGAAATATAAAACTTTTCATTGACAAACCAAAACCGCGGCTCCATCAAAGACACAAAAAGTCAGTTAACATAGTGGGAGATAAGAATCTATATTATACCTTGTCTTTCTCTTGTTGTAAGACAAAATGAAACAAGTATCTTGAAGTAGTTTGATGATCTTAAATATCCTAAAATTAGGTAGTGCGACAAAAATGTCAAACTTCTAGCAACAATGGGTGAAAGCATCTTCCTTTGGTTTTTGAAGACTAACCTCCATCCTTTGCTCACATGTAATGGATTATATGCAATCCACATTGATGTAGGAAACCCTCAGGGTGCCACTAGGGCCTCGAAGGAGGAGCATGTCCTAACAATGACGTGACAGTGTCTCCTATCTTCTTCTTGACTGGTGTTACAGTCATGGATCTATCTCTCAATCTTAAAGGAATATATTTTTGTGTGTTGTCCCCAAGATGACACATCCTTTATATAGGAGTGCATAGGTTAGGGTTTTCACAAAAACAAGGTTCTTTTCCTAATCTTAATAACAATTTTATATTGCTTGTTAATAATTTTGGACAATTATTTAATTGATAGGCATGTATCAATGTGTGTAGAAATCACTTTTATCGAATGATCAACAATTCTGTCCATTTGAACATTTCAATCAATAGGAAAACAATTTAGTTGACTGATTAATTCTTCTATAAACTTTCCTGAATTGTGATCATTTAGTCAAATACCTTCTAGTTGTTCATTTAGCACTTCCTAAGATTGACTATTAGTTTATTGATCAACTCTATTTTGATTGGTTTATTACTCAATATTAGTCGATCAATTAATTTTTTATTCAATTGGTTGGTCTATGCTCTTATTATATCAGTACTAAAAGTGGAACCCAACCAATTAGAATCATTCCAATTATCATTGTGATGTTATTCTCCTTTCCCCTTGAGCACCTATGTGTATGACCATCTAGGTTCCACATTGTGTTGGTAGTGATTTCAGTGTCCACAAATAATAGCAGTATCTAGAAACACATCATTGCTAGCCAAATAATTAAAATGAGATGGAGAACAACTTCAATCTAGTGTGACAATTGTTACCATGACCACATGATCCTTTTATTTTTGATATCCATACAAATATGAGGCATGTAATCATTATCCTCTTAGCATTCAATCTATGTTTCTTGATCTAGAGTAGATTATTGAGATATAAGATGAATGCATATCCATCTTAATTTTAGTCACATATTTATCTTAGATTAACATTTAGGTACATTATAGTTTTTAGTTATTTTTTATTTAGATTTCTCTACTTTTCATCTCATTTATTAGCTTTTTAAGATAATTACTTGCTTTTCATAACAAGAAAAAGAAATCACATTGGTTAATGCATATCATTGACTAATATCCCACATAGATAGATGCACCCATCAAAGTCCACTAATGCTTGATTTTGATCTTTGCGCACCAACATATGATGAGGATTCTTTATCAACCAATATCTAGCATCAACCTATATCCCACATAAACCAATTTTCCAAGTCAATTGTGGTTCTTCATTGATCAAGGTCCCTCATCTCACACACTCCCACCCTTCATCGACTAACATAATCAACCGATCAAGCACCTCTTTGACTAACACCAAGCTTTACCCATGTCAACCAGTCAACCAACACTCTCAGACACTTGATGTTGACCGTGACCAATTGGATGCTTTTCCTTTTTTGTTTCCACTCAAAACCATATCCTCACCTATAAATATCATCCCCCAATGTCTTCTTGGAGGAATCCCTCATTTTAGGGTCCACATGTAGAAGTTTTGTTGTTTCAATCTTGAGATCACCTTGTCTTGCTCGATTCGCTTCATCATCCACCGCCAAGGCTTTCCAAGGCTGGCCCCAAGAGATGCAATCCAAAAACGTCCCTCACTAGTTCTATTCTAGTTCCATACTTCTAAGAATAGAACTTGAAGGAGGTTGGGTCAAATAACTTCCATCACTGTCACTACTGCTTCCAACTCTCTCACTAGATCAGATCCAAGCCAATTAGGAAGAACAAAGAAGAACAAAACAACCTACTGCAAACCATGGTTCTCCCATTCCCTTATTTGTGATGATGATATCATCTTCTTATCCCCTTTTGTATTCTAATCTTGAGAGTAACCCATTACCCAATATTGTTACTTATTGCATCTAACCCTATATAAACCTTACTACATTTTGAATCAATCATTTTATGCTTGAAATCTATTTAGTTAATAGTTTTTCATATTAACCAAATCTTAGATATGAAGAACTTTGAAACCAAGATCTAGGATATCTTTTTAAACCCTTAATGAGAACTTCAAACAAGTGTTTCTCAAGGTGATGGCTGTGTGATCTCTAGATGGTGTGACAATGATCCTAGAGTGATATCTATCCAAGCATGATCACATTCTAAAAGTATTGTATGTACCCAACCATAATTTTTATAAATTTTATCCTAGTAATGATGTTGTGAGGGAGATATCATAGGTAATGATGGTGAAATACATACACATTGGTGTTTCATTCCATTCTAATATTATCTATAATTCTATATTTAATAGTATTGCGACTCAGTTTGTTTGACCAAGTCAAACTCTTGTGATAAATAACATTTCTAGTTTAGTTAACTTGATCAATACATTTGTTAATTATTATTCCCCTTGGTGAAAGTGGCCGCTTAAGCGCCCAAGCATATACTCCGTTGTAATTTTTAGTGAAGCGGGCCTTGAAGCGTTTTGCACTGAAGCGGCCACTTTTTCCTACTTTTTTCCACTTTAGGCCACTTTTTTGGCTCCACTTAAGCTGCCGCTTCAGGGCGCTTCACAATAATTATTCTCAAAACTTGTCCAATCACCTACATAATTAAAAAAAATGAAAATTATGTATTGTATAGGTGTAATAATTAGTTTGATAAATATCTCTAACTATTTACGTCTGTTTGTACACTATATACATCTATATAAGAATTATGTATTGTCATTTTGTCATTTGTATAATATTAGAAATACATTATGTTCCAACTATGTTTGAATTTGCATGACTTTTTTGATGTTCTACAATCTCATCATGTAACTACCTATATGAAAGCACGTCATCCTGTTACATGTATATACAATTATTTTTGCTATTGGCCGTTGCACAATTTCATCATTTTAGATGAATGGATGCATACCATTATGGCACTTGTATATGATTGCATGATTTCACAATGAATATAATATGCTACTATCACATAATTAATTACTGCAACTAGTGATATTTCGATAAATCTATCTACTGTAAATTCAGTAGTCACTACTGCCATGTATCATAAATCGACACTTACCCTACCTTGTTTTAAAATTTTAACTGTACGGATTTTGATTCTATGACAATATGACTCTAAAATGTACTTACTCTAATCAGAAATTAATCTATTGATTATTTAATTTTCTATCATAGCTAGTGTGATTAAAGTTTGGCTATGTCAAAATAATCCCAAGTGGAAGTATAACACTCATCCAAATCCATCCCAAAGGGAGAAAGTGATCTGCAAAGGTAGATAAGTCAATCCTTACAAATCCTAGGTGAGTAATTTTTTTAGGTATGGGAAATATATAATGAGCTAATAATTAAATGCCCTAACCATGAAATCACTTCCATAATGCTGACTAACAACTTTTTAAGAGGACTTGACAATGACATCAAGAAGTTCCTAGATGCTTCTTCAAGTGGAAATTTTGTGTGATAGAGCTTTGATAAAACATGGAGGATCATTGGCCTTAGGACAAAATATAATCCAATTGGGAAAATTGAGGACAATGAGGAACTCTCAAAGTCTCAATGGAAGACGACAATTGATGTTGAAGGTGATTGTAAATTATTTGAAGTAGCTTGCACTAAAGCAAGAAAATATTGAGTCCTCACTTCAAAGGTATGGAAGAAGGATGTCACCCAAACATCAAGATATGGAAATCCAACATATATGCTAAATTTGGATCATAGACGGGAACACCAATCTAGAGTGTTAACATTCTATCAAGACATAATGAACAAGCATCAATTCTAGTTTGACAATAATCCAATTGAAGAATTGATTGCTATGAACTCTATCCCAAGAAAGGGTTATTAGAACCTAGTAGACTAAGGAATCATCTTGACCTTTTGTATGGGAATCTAGAAGAGATAGAAAATGCACAACAATTTAAACATGGATAAAGTCAAGGTCAAGCTTTGGAGTCCTCTTCATTTTTGATCGAACCAAAGCTTCTTCTAGAAAAACTTCAACCAGGAAAAATATCACAACAACTACAACCTCGGAAATAATCATAATTTGGGACAACATCTTCATAATCCAGAACATTGAATTCACAACCTGAATTAAGTCCAAAGTAGGTAGAAAAGCCCATCAATCTCTAATTAATAACTTCACATAGACACTATTGAAAATATTTTAGCAAACCAATAGGCATTCAATAAATCCATGGAGACTCACTTAGCACAAATAGTTGCTATTTTTCACCCTACAAATGGTAAAGTTGTGAACTAGTCAAAGAACAAACCTAAGCATCAAGAACAGTTGAAGGGTGTAACCACACAATATAGGCTAGTATTACCCAATCCCATAGCTTCAGTCATGGAGAAGATAATCATTGACAAAGAAGACGATACCATGATCATTACAAACAATGTACCAACTAATGCATGGGTCAATTCTAGAGAATAGGGAAAAACACCCCATTCCTACAAAGAAAGGCAAGCTACACCTACCGTTGCTAAACTTGTAATTCATGTATACAATCCATACACTCTTTGAGAGACAGTTGGCATATACATGGATTGGCACAAGATTAATGATGTTTAAGAAAGTGATGAAGCAATTACAAGTTGATGTTACCTTCCCTAATGATTTTCTAGAGTTCCCCCCTCGGTCTTAACTCTTGAAAGAACTCCTGACTTTTGAGTACACTGTTGAGGGGTATGAAATCATGAACATGTAAAAAACCACATAGATATTATTTAGAACAAGTTGCCATTCAAAATTAAGGATTTACAATTCTTCATCATCTCTTGCTTCATTGAGGATTCATGTCAAGGATGATAGCATGTTTTGGTGTAAGTACATCCATCATGTCCCACAACCTCTACATGAGAATGGGATTCACCAATATAATACCAAACAACATGGTAATTCAACTCAATGAATCTTCTATGATCAAGATGTTTGGCATCATAGAGACGTCCCAGAAAAGTCGTGAGTAGTTCCCATGTCCCCTTTGATTTTTTTTTGTGTGTGATGGACATAAAGAAAAATTTCCAGTATCCTATCATATTTAGGCATCATTTCCTTGTCAATGTTAGAACAATTATTGACACTAAAGTTGGCACGTTGACACTAACACTTGGAAAAAACACTCTCAAGTTTGTATCTCTAAAAGGGTCCAAAGGGGATCAGCATCCAGGAACAAGTCTTCATTCTCAACTACATTGACAAAATGACATAGCTACAACATCAGACACCCACCTTTAATGATCCTTTAAAGACAACACTAAATGACACTAGGGCCCATGACTTATTCACCATCTAGGTGGAACAATTCTTTTTGCATATAGATAGCATAAAAGAGGACCTTGAAGAAAAATTGAAAGAACTGAAGTCCATATCTATAGTTGAGGAAGAGACTAAGGCATCTACTACTCCATATAAATACCTTACATGAAGGGATGAATTACTCCTTCTTAGATGAATAAAAAGTATGCCGAAACATATTTAATGGAAAACTCACTGTTGAGAAAGAGCATACAGTATTGAAAGAACTATAGAAGAGGTAGAAGGAAATCGACTCCAAAAGAAAAGATATTATGGGGGTTATACAGACCTTGGAATGTACATAATCAACATGGTCGACGACCACAAGCCTACTATTGAGCATGAATGTTGGTACTAGCTGAAGTCAACTATCCCATTTGTAACTCACCATGGCTGAGGCCCGTACAGATGGTTCCCAAGAAAACATGGACTATATATATACATCAATGAGAAGAATGAGATGATTCCCACTTACACAATGACTAGATGGCACATGTGTATTGACTACTAGAATATCAACAAAGCTACTCAAAAGGACCATTTCTCTCTCCCATTTCTCAACTAGGTCCTAGAGAGACTTGCACATTAGGTCTTGTTTTTATATCTATATGGGTAATCCCAATTATATCAAATTCCCATCCACCCTAGAAGTAAAAAAAATGACCACTTTCACTTGCCTTCCTGGGACATGAACTTTTTTCAGATGGCTTTTGGATTATGTAACACACCAACTACTTTCTAGCATTGCATATCCACCATTTTTATTGAATACACTGAGAATATAATGGAACTCTTGATGGATGAATATGTATCTATGAAGACTCTTTTGAAGTGTTCCTCCACCATCTCTCCTAGCCCTTGAGCATGATAAAGAATCACATTTGGTTCTCAATGGGAAGAAGGTCACTTCATGGTGAAGGAATGGATAGTGTTGTCCATCTGTGAGCTCTAGGGGCATAAAATTTAAAAAGAGAAAAGATAGAGGTGCTCTCCAAGATATCATTTCCATCCATTTTGAAAGAATTTTGGACTTTCTAGGCCTTTCACATTTTCATAGGAGATTCACTCGTGACTTCTTTAATATTGCCAAGACACTAACAAAATTGTCTCCTAAAGGATGCTGTTTTATCTTCTATTCTAACTACGTGAAGGGATTTACCTATATGAAGAAGTTCTCATATCCACCCATATTATCGTCTTCCCATACTAGTACCATCCTTTTGAAATCATGTCTGACGCAAGTGACTATGCTATAGGTGCAATTTTGGGGTGGTGCATCGATAATAAGCACTGTGTCATTTATTACACCAACAAGACATTTGACAACTCAAAAATGAACTATGCAACCACTAAGAAGGATCTTCTTGACATTGTCTATGCTTTTAACCAATTTTTTTCCAATCTAGTGGGCTCACACGTGGTAGTTTATAATGAAAATTCCTCTATCGAGTACTTACTATAAAAATTGGATGCAAAGCCTAGGTCAATTAGGTGGACCCTCTACTCCTAGAGTTTAACTTAGAGATTAAGGAAAATAAGGGAAGTAAGAACATAATTTCCAATCACATCAACCAATTAAATATACAAGATGATGACCCTATTCTAGTATATTGTTCTTTGCTAGATGACCAATTACTAAAATTAACCAAGTTCACTTCATGGTATCACCAATTTTGTAAAATTCCTAGTTTCTAGATGTCTTCGTCGTGATTGCACAAGGAATGCAAGGAAAATGTTTATGACTAACATATCCCACTTCTATTGGAGTGAGCTATATCCCCTCAAGCTTTACTTAGACAGATTATATCACAAGTGCATATGTGAGGAGGTGTCTTTTATTATTATGTATGAATGTCATTTCAATACCATTTCGACTAAATAAGGACCTATATGAGCTCTAACAAAACAATTGCCAACGTCTTTCAATGTGGGTTTTTGTGACCCTATATATTTAAAGACTTTCACAAGAAAATAAATTATTGCAAAAATGCTAGCGAACTGAAAATATTTCCGGAAGGGATTAAATACCCTCCAATCCTAGTTATTAGTACAAATATTTGATGCATTAATGTTGTACTATATGAGCTCATTTCACACTTCATTTTGCTTCACTTATATCTTATTTTCTATCTATTATGTATATAAATGGGTGGAAGCAATCCCCACAACTTTAAGTAACTCCAAGGTGTTATCTTAATTGTGCAAGTTTTAAATTTATAAACTCGAGCACTACCCCACAAGTATACTTGTGCATGTAGTATGTTCAAGATCGTCCAAAGGAGCAAGGTATTTCTAGGCACAAGTGTGTTACAGCTCAACAATCTAGATCGATTTACAAAAGTCAAGCTTTATTTGTGATTACACTAGTAAATAATTAAAAGAAAACTATGAAGATTAAACACTAAATAGATTTAGTTCAGAATTTTAAGAAATACTGGTCATAGGATTTGACTTACATACCACTACTCACATGTAACCACGTAATTAACATGATAATAAACTTCCAAAGGAGGTTTCCGTCATCATAGACCTCCTAATGATATGAAACAATTCTCATTTCAACATAAAACTCCCGTGCCTATGTCAAAATTCGAACAACAACTCAATCCTCAACATATCCTAGCCACTCTCATGGTCAAGGATTTGTTTCCAAGAATAAGTATTCCCACTTCTCTACACATCCTCCCAAATCACATAAAGATTGATAATACATGTAGGTTTGATGGCTAAGCAAACATACAAGCAATTCACACTATAGAAACTCTTAGAGAAACAAATTAACTAACATAAGTTAACAAGTACGAGTTCACATGAGCAACATGCCCTAGAAATGAAATTACTCCTCCACGACCATGAAACACAAGAAATAACTACAAATTTCAAAGTTTAGCATGATTTGAGAAGGAAATAACAAGCAAAACCCAATGAATGAAGTAGGGCAAGGAAGAACTCTAGATTAGGAATGAATTTCCACTCATGTTGGTGATTCTACCCAGACAACCTTCTCTCATGAGAGGCCAACACAAAGTATAAAATATCCTTTCACACTCCTTGAAGAAGAATGGAGGTTCTCTTTCAAGAAACCTCTTCTTCCTCCCCAAAATCACCTCCTCCTTGCTCTGAACCATTTTTCAGTCGAGAATGTGTTCCAAAATGACAAGAGAGAACCGCCCTATAAGGACCTTGACGTGGGTTTTGGACTAACCATATTTGTTTTGCTTAAGTAAGTTGCTTAGAACTTTAATGTAATCCTTTAGGATGCTTTGTAATCATGTGACATGCTTATGTTTCAAGCTTGATCCTGGTTGAATGCTGTTTGAGCAATGTTTTCTTGTTTTGGACCAAAGTGCAATTTGCCCAAGATGAGGGGTCACCTTGCAATATGTCACATGATGAGTGTGCCCTTAGTTCTTTAGCATCATAATAGAGAGAATGATTCAATGGGGCACCTTGTGAAGAGTTCAAGTATCAAGTTGAGCATGTGTGGATGATGCTTGTGCTTTATGTACCAATTTTGGTGTAAATTGCAATTTACCCAAAGTGAAGGGTTAACATGCAATTTACCATCTCTAGAGTGTTACCTCTCTTGTTTCACATAATATAGAGGATAGAGGAATATGTGGGCACCTTTTTTGGATCTTGGTTGTGTGGAAGCATCTTTGGTGATGTATGGAACACATGCATGAGGTGTATTTTGCTCTTAAGATGGGTTATCTCATGTTAGAGAAACTTGGAGAGGCTGCCTAATGGTTTGTGGGTGTGTAAGGTTGTACCCTATCAGTTTGGGAAGTGTGTAGGGTGGTTCTCTATCGGTTTGTGAGTGTGTGGGGTTGTGCCTATCAGTTTCTGGGTGTATGGAGTATGCTCTATCAGGTTGTGAGTATGTTGGGTTTTGCCATATCAGTTTGTGAAGGGTGTAGAGATTTGGCATATCGGAAATGATCTTGGAAGGAGACCTAGAGGACGAGATTTATCCTAGATCATATCACCATTCCTTGCATGTTGTTTCATGTGCCTCTTTTCTAATGGACAAGTGTCATCTAAGATCCTAAGGTGATGACACCTCTCCTTTGATCTCGCTTCCTTCCCTCAAGTATATAAACCCCTCCTCATTCACATAGTAAACCCTTTCATCCACTATTGTTCTTATCATCTTGGTGGACAATCTTGGGATCTTGTGGAGCTATAGGAAGCCCCCATGGAGCTTGGGAGGTCGAGTTCTTTGCTCATGATGATTCCTTATTCAACTTCCATCTTGGTGAGTTATGTTTCTTAAATGACCATTCCTTTGAGCTCTCTTCCTCATCTTCTTCTTCCCCTCTCATACATGGATCATACCTTGGATGAATATTTACTAGTATGTGGTTCTCCTTCTTTCCTTCTCCTTGAGCTACCATAACCATGGCATTTTCTTCTTTTCTTAAGGTAATATTGAAATCAAGTTCGAACTCTTGATGGATCATCTTCAAGTTGAGGAATGTGTGCTTTGGAGCTTTGATCATGGAAGCCTAAACTCTTGATGGAGACCTTCTTGAGCAGGGTTATATAACTCTTAACCTCCTTTTTATTATCACTCTTTATATGCTCAAGTTGTTCTTCATCTCTAAATTGTTTTGAGGACTGTTTTGATGAAAGAAATCCATTTAAGTTGTTGCCCATGTCTTGCTCTTTCTTTCATTGATTAGTAGATGGACTAGTGGATGAGTATTCCTAAGGTTGAAGATGACTAGGTTGACACTTAGGTGGTGAATGGTCGTCATGACACATGATGCTTAAACCGACACAATTGGATCAAGTCGTCATGACTTGGGAGTGCTTAGGTCGATAGGTTTAAAAGGATGCTAAACCATCATAGCCTAGAGATGTATAAACCAATATTATGGCTAGACTGTCATGCCTTGATAAGGTTAACTTGTTATGACCTAGAAGTACCTAAACTGATATGCCCTTGCTATCCTGTCATGACCATGAGGACATCTTATGTAATTGGTCTGTTTTGAGTACTAACCCATGACGCCCATGATTGTGCAAATGGCCAGCTTGAACTAACCCTAACCCTAAGCAACCCATCACACTATGTGTTGCCTGTCACACCATGCGTTAACCATCACACCATGCATTTCCTGTCACACCCCTAGGGTGGTGTTACCTGTCACACCATGCGTTAACCATCACACCATGCATTTCCTGTCACACCCCTAGGGTGGTGTTACCTGTCACCCTATTAAGAAGGGTTAACCGATACACTACAAGGTGGGTTAAAATGATACACTACCTGTGTGGTTCATCAAACATCTCAAGTGTAGCTAAACCATCACCCCTTATGTGTACTGAACTCGACATGCTTGGACAATATGGTATAAACTGATACACCCCAAGAGGGTCTAAAACGGTACCTTGTATGAGATAACCCAACACTCCATAATGTGGTAAAGCTGACACATGTGGATGAGGTGGAATTGACATCACTTGATGAAGATTGAAGAGTATGCTTGGATACTCAATAATGTACACATATGAGCAATGCTTGATATAGAATAATTCTATTATGAATAATGTATTATTAACCTTAATTGCTTCTCCTAAACGTAGTGCACCATAGGATGATGTAACTATGAGTGGTCCAATCTTTAACTAAAGAGCTTACTCCTAAAACCCTTCAACAATGTGGGAAGTAGTGGATGTAGGATTTGATGGTTGAGTATCCATATGATAACCTTAATCATGGAATAATATGACCCATGTGCTAATCTTAATGAAAGATTATAATCCATGGCAAGTGTCAACTATATTTCCTTTTCATATAATCTTAACTTGTGGAGTGATGTTAATGATACAACTGTGTGTATATACACGAGGGTGGTGATGAGCCTTGTTGGAATCAAGGGGTGTTAGTTTTGTGTAGAAATCATATAAATACATTTAATGACCTAATAAGTACCTTGTGGAGAATTTGAAGTGAAACCCTCTAGTTATGTAATCTAAGGTTTGACTTCCCTTAGTATGATATGTGGTTAATGATTTATAAAAAGTAATAACGTATGGATCACATAATGATGAAACGTCACACTGGTGTAGTATTCAACATGTTTATGTAATGAATTTTTCTAACACTCTCATCACTTAATCAAATGATACACTTAAGTATCTATGAAGGGTGATACCTGGTATTGATGGTACGGTGATTGATTCATATCTAATTAATGTTGTTCAAACCTAAATCAATTTCAAGAAAATGGAAATTGGTGTAATTAGGGTTTGGTGGTGTAACCATGAGGTAAAACCCTAATTGATTAAATGTGAAGACCATTGACTCTAATTCTAAGAATGGGTCATATTATTGAATGTGTGTGAATAGAAAGCATGATATTGTTCTGTCTCTTATTTACATGGCTTTAACCTAGTGGGTTGATTGGGTGTTATCATTTGTGAGTGTCATGAAGGTGGTTATATAGTATTAATCTTTGGCTATGAACCTTAATAAGGGAACACAAGAGGTATGAATATGTGAATGTGCATACTTGGTTACATTGACTAATTCTTAGCCTTATACACTCCAACTTATGGGAGGTAATGAATGTCAGAAATTTAAGATAGAATGATGCTTGAGAACCTTATGTGAAATCAACATGAATCCTAATCCTAAATTAGAGATCTTACGATGCATTGTTTGCTTTAGTAAAAAGTGTTTAATATTTTTTTAACATATTCTCTCTCTGAAAATAATGGCTAATGGTTGCTATTGTTAGTACATGTGATGTGGCATGAGTGATATGGCATGAGTAATACATATATGCTCAATGAGGCATGATGAGATAACCATGAATCATAAGTGTGATGTGATGGGTCTTAGAACCTGGTAAAGGATTAGTGCCTGATTGAGGTGATATCCTCTAGTACTGGAATGAGGGATTGATATCCCATGATAATGTGTTGATGATGATAGCCTTGTGGTAGGTAGTGACACAGTATCCTTGTGGCTGGTAGTGATACAGTAGCCTTGTTGTTGGCAATGATACAATGTTATGAGATGATGGGAATCAGTTTGTAGTTTAAACAATGATATCTGTTGTTATAATACCTTGCCCCTTTCCTTTGAAGGAATTGTTTGAGGTTTGTACGTTGTAACTTGATTTATGCTAGAAGACACTTTAATTGGTCTAACTAACCAAGTTGAATTTAATCATGTAGCTTGCCCTGTGCTATAGATCCATTCTAGTGTCAGTCTTATTGTTGGATGGTGAAATGAGTTTAACTCAGAGCGCATATTTTTGAATATGCGGGGTGCAAGTTGAGTATTCCCTTGCATACTTAATATCAAGTTGTGGGAGAAAACCATGCATGAGCCAATCTCAGTGTGATATGGATGGCCATGATTGAGCCACTCCTTGTTAAGAACAGTCATGCATGAGCCTATTCTCTTAGCACCATTACATGTACCAAGGTGGGCTAGATGTTATATGGGTGCCCATGTGTGAGACAACCCCTTTAATGTAACTGTATGTCACTCATGTTGTTGACTGATATGTATCTGTGATGTTTTCTCTTGTGTTGACCAAGAGTTGTGGTAAGGCCGTGGATTCTGGCTCTTCCATTGACCTTGTATGACACGAATTTTGACTTAATAATGGTTGGTTGGGTTTGGGCTTGGGTGGTACAACTCAAATCCCCAGGGCATAAAAATACATAATCAGCCATGTAGTGTACATGTATAGGGTCAAACACGAAAACATTGGATGAATCCTTGCCTTGATTTTATAATGTTTAGTTTGTAATAGTTATACATGTTCTTCATATTCCTTTTTAAATTATTATATGTTCTATTACTGATTGGCAAGTGCATATTACTGCTCTATTTATTCCTAAGATATAAGTTAGTTGGCTAATTCTGTTTAGTCTGCTCAGTATGTTAATCTATCCACTTAGTTATCTATGATAATAATAAAGTTGGCAGAGAGTTATACCTCTCGCTGGGATTGTTGTCTCACCCTGTTGGTTAAATAACTTTTTAGGTGCACGTGCATGCTGAGTTAAAGATCATGTGGCTGAGGAGAAACTACACATGGTGGATCATGGTATATGGATAGTGTCTAGTAATAGAGTCCTATGTGTCGTCCATGTACACTCAGGTCCTTTGGGGTGTTCTCGATGTGTTTTGTGGACATGATGCTCGATACATGGTTTCTGGCTTGTGTGTCTTTGGTGGTATTTATGTAGATGTGGAATTGCTATCCTATGTAATCAGATGGTTGGAATATGATGATGTAGCACCTTGAATATATGTTATGAGATGCAGTGTTGGTTCTTGTGCAATAAATCTCACCTCATGGTGTATGTTTAAAATCTATTTTAATTCCATGTGATTTTCAGTAATCCACTGTTTATGGTTGATCGTAGTTTAAGTTTTGAGTAATCTCGCTTTGTGTGAAAAAGGTTCACATTTAGTGGTATAATACATCTAGGTTCCCTGAGTCTACAGGGATACTAGGACTAGGATTAGGATGGTGTCTAAGATAAAACATGATATAAAATATAGTGCATACTGCGTAATCTCAGTACTTGAGTGTCATGTCCAGGTATTCAAATGTTGAAGAAAAGGCAAGTATGGAACTGTTTGAATGATTTATATTTGATTAATGTGATCAAGTAATCATTTTGGAACAATCTAAAGAGCATAACAATCAAGAATTATGATGCTAATACCTCCATCATACTATGAAAAGAGATAAGAACTACACCATAATTCACTAAAACTTGAATGTTTGGTGATTACAAGAGAAAAATACAACTCCATGAAACCTAAGTCCAAGTGTGAATATGATAAGAAAAGTTCTTGAAGTTGTAATTTTAAGAAATGTATGAAGAAAAATACATATGAACTTGTGTTACTAAAGTAAGTCAAGGTGTAAAATTCACATAATATGGGGAGAATTCCTAAAAAAAGGATTAAGTGAAAAGACAAATAAGAACGAATGGTAAATAAATAAGATGGAACCTGAGTTAATCTCAGACCAACCCATTAGTATGAAAAGATATAAAGTGCAATCCTCATGATATGATAAAGAAAACAAGGGAGATAATTCCTTATCAATAAACAATATGTAAAGAATAATGATCCTTTTCATGATGTAAAAATGAAAAATGTGGTAAAATAAGGAAATGTTCATGAACATGATAGATAGTAACAAAGAAGGGATTAATGACATGTAATCATCTTTACAGTTCCTATGCTAATGGCAAGGAAACTAAGATGAGACAAGTTAAAATGACACATGAACAATTGAGAACTCATGAAATAATCAAAGAAAGTTGATAATCCCATTCACCTTGATAAGAAAACTCTGGGTAATGATGTAGTGATAAGAGGAATATGTTCCCTTGTGTTATGTCCTTTCAAGGATGTAGCAGTCAAGTGGGTCTTATGTCACTTGATGTGCATAGTTTATAAGTGATATTAAGATGGATACTCTAGAAAGTATCAGTTGGTCTTGGGTTTTTGTTCCAAGATAAGGATATCTATGATAGATGTCTCGAGATGAAAGAAAGACCTTTTTGATATGTTTGGTTTTGGTAAAAACAATAGAAGATGGATGTGATAGGGGTGTTATGTGTTTTTGACACATGTGATGGATACTAAGGTAAGGAATCCTAACATCCAAGTAGTGCCAGTTGTATGGGAGATTGAGAACATGTCACTTGATAAGATGCTAAGGTGTTTGGCTACCTGGAAAGGTTGACTTTGGATCAATCTGGTTGCAAGTACCTAACCTGTAATAAGGATATCACATGTTAGGGTTTTATGCTCCGCATGAATGTAACGTCGACAAGGATGCATAAGTTGAAGAGACAGTTGTAAGATCGTCTTGGGTAAAGTTCATTTGGCTTGAGTATAATCCCTTAGAGTGCCCCTATCAAGCTTGCACGTAAGAAAAATTCTAAGAAAATTGTGTTTTGTCTATAGATGGATAAGTAGGGCTCCAATCCCTATCTAGATTAGTTAAGGTAACATATAACATCTTGAGTTACCTCTGAGATAGTTTTTCTAGGAATAGTGGTCTCTTCTTATGATAGGAGAAAGTACAATTGAGAATTATTATGTTGGCATGATAGTTGGTGAAAATAAGACTAGTGTGGAGTCAGTAGATCAGAGTAGTGCAGTGGAAGCATGATATGTTTTGTAGTTCCAAGTGGATTAAAGAATGCATCTCTAATTTTCTTTGGAAGAGACATGCTGAGGTTTGAGGATGGTATCGTAAATCTACAGGTTTGAGAATCTTATCATATAATGTTATAAGTTGAGAAATTGATACGTAAGAAAGAGATTACACCTAAGTTGGATAAGTATGTATAGTGTTCCTTTGACCAAGAAAGTATCACCTGGCATAGGGTTGACTCTACAACTGATAATGGAAGGGATACATTGAGTACATGTGTAACAAATCTTGTGTTGACCTTGGATGCAAGAATGATATGTCGGTCAAGTCTTGTGACATCACTTTGACATCAAAGAGCTATGTGTAAATGTGAAGGAGGAATGCATGAGTAGTATCCATCTCCTTTCTCCTGGGTTTTCGGGGGCGAAATCCTCGTTAGGAGTTTATGACTTGTAAGAACCCTGACCTGGGTTTTGGGCTAACCCTATTTGTTTTGCTTATGTAAGTTGATTATAACTTTAATGTAATACTTTAGGGTGTTTTGTAATCATGTGACACACTTATGTTTCAAGTTTGGTCTTGGTTGAATCCTATTTGAGCAATGTTTGCATGTTTTGGACCAAAGTGCAATTTACCTAAGATGAGGGGTTACCTTGCAATATGTCACATGATGAGTGTGACCTTAGTGCTCTCTCATCATAATATATAGAATGATGCTATGGGGCTCCTTGTGAAGAGTTCAAGTATTAAGTTGAGCATGTGTGGATTATGCTTGTGTTTTATGTGCCAATTTTGGTGTAAATTGCAATTTACCCAAAGTGAAGGGTAAACATGCAATTTACCATCTCTAGAGTGTACCCCTATCTCGTTTGACATCATATAGAGGATAAAGAAAGAGTTGGGCACCTTGTTTGGATCTTGGTTGTGTGGAAGCATCTTTGGTGATGTATGGAACACATGTATGAGGTCTGTTTTGCTCTTAAGATGGGTTATCTCTGGTTAGAGAACCTTGGACAGCCTACCGATAAGTTTTTGGGTGTGTAGGATTGTACCCTATCAGTTTGTGAAGTGTGTAGGGTGGTTCTCTATTGGTTTGTGAGTGT
This sequence comes from Alisma plantago-aquatica, assembly GCA_963693085.1. Lineage (NCBI taxonomy): Eukaryota > Viridiplantae > Streptophyta > Magnoliopsida > Alismatales > Alismataceae > Alisma > Alisma plantago-aquatica. Next base: position 587,731,322 of record OY856413.1, on the reverse strand, counting down.
GTGGGGTTGTGCCTATCGGTTTGTGGGTGTATGGAGTATGCTCTATCAGTTTGTGAGTATGTTGGGTTTTGCCATATCGGTTTGTGAAGGGTGTAGAGCTTTGGCATATCAGACATGATCTTGGAAGGAGACATAGAGGATGATATGTACCCTATATCATATAACCATTCCTTGCATGTTTTTTCATGTGCCTCTTTTCTCATGGACAAGTGTCACCTAAGTTCCTAAGGTGATGCCACCTCTCCTTTGATCTCTCTTCCTTCCCTCAAGTATATAACCCCTCCTCCTTCACACAAGTAAACCCTTCCATCCACTCTTGTTCTTCTCCTCATGGTGGACGAGCTTGGTAGCTTGTGGAGCTAGAGGAAGCCCCCATGGAACTTGGGAGGTCGAGTTCTTTTCTCATGATGATTCCTTGTTCAACTTCCATCTTGGTGAGTTATGTTTCTTAGATGACCATTCCTTTGAGCTCTCTTCCTCATCTTCTTCTTCCCCTCTCAACCATGGATCATACCTTTGATGAAGGTTGTCTAGGACATGGTTCTCCTTCTTTCCCTCTTCTTGAGCTACCATAACCATGGCATTTTCTTCTTTTCTTGAGGTGGTATTGAAATTGAGTTGGGACTGTTTATGGATCATCTCCAAGTTGAGGAACGTGTGCTTTGGAGCTTTGATCATGGAAGGCTAAAATCTTGATGAAGACCTTCTTGAGGCGGGTTATATAACTCTTAACCTCCTTTTTTATTATCACTCTTTATATGCTCAAGTTGTTCTTCATCTCTAGATCATGTGTCTCTTATATGTTAGTAGTTAGTGATTGTTTTGAGAACTATTTTGATGAAATAAATCCATTTAAGTTGCTGCCCATGTCTTGTTCTTTCTTGCATTTATTAGTAGATGGACTAGTTGCTGAGTATTCCTAAGGTTGAAGATGACTAGGTCGACACTTAGGTGGTGAATAGTCATCATGACTCATGATGCTTAAACCGACACACTTGGAGCAAGTTGTCATGACTTGGGAGTGCTTAGGCCGATAGGTTTGGAATGATGCTAAACTATCATGCCCTAGATATGTATAAACTGATATGATGGCTAGACCCTCATGCCTTGATAAGGTTCACTCATTATGACCTAGAAGTACCTAAACCGATATGCCTTGCTAGCCCATCATGACCATGGGGACATCTTATGTAACTAGTCTATTTTGAGTACTAACCTATGACACCCATGATTGTGCAAATGGCCGAAATGACTAACCCTAACCCTAAGCAACCCATAACACTATGTGTTGCCTGTCACACCATGTGTTTCCTGTCACATCATGTATTTCCCATCACACCCCTAGGGTGGTGTTTCCCGTTTCCCTATCAAGAAGGGTTAAACCGATACACTACAAGGTTTGTTAAATCGATACACTACTTGTGTGGTTAATCCGACATCTCAAGTGTAGCTAAACCATCATCCCTTATGTGTAGTGAACCCGACATGCTTGGATAAGATGGTCTAAACTGATACACCCCAAGAGGGTCTAAATCGATGCCTTGAATGAGATAACCTAACACTCCATAATGTGGTCAAGCTGACACAGTGGATGAGGTGGAACCGACATCACTTGATGAAGATTGAAGGGTATGCTTGGATACTCAATAATGTACACATATGAGCAATGCTTGATATACAAGAATGCTATTTTGAATAATGTATGATTAATCTTAATTGATTCTCCTAAAACTAGTGCACCATAGGATACTATGATTGGTCCATCCTTAACTAAAGAGCTTAGCCCTAAAACCCTTCAACAATGTGGGAAGTAATGAATGTAGGATTTGATGGTTGAGTATCCATATGATAACCTTAATCATGGAATAATATGACCCATGTGCTCATCTTAATGAACGGTTATAATCCATGGCAAGTGTCAACTATATTTCCTTTTCATATAATCTTAACTTGTGGAGTGAGATTAATGATACAACTATGTGTATATACATGAGGGTGGTGATGAGCCTTGTTGGAATCAAAGGGTGTTAGTTTTGTGTAGAAATCATATAACAAGTCTAATGACCTAATAAGTACCTTGTAGATAATTTGAAGTGAAACCTTCTAGTAATGTAAACTAAGGTTTGACTTCCCTTAGTATGATATGTGGTTAATGGTTTATAAAAAGTAATAATGTGTGGATCACATAATGATGAAATTTCACATTGGTGTAGTAGTCGACATGTTTATGTAATTCATTATTGTAACCCTCTCATAACTTAATGAAATGATACACTTAAGTATTTATGAAGGGTGATACCTGATACTGATGGTACAATGATTGATTGATATCTAACTAATTCTGTTCAAACCTAAATTAGTTTCAAGAAAATCAGAATTGGTGTAATTAGGGCTTGGTGGTGTAACCATGAGGTTAAAATCTAATCGGTTAAATGTGAAGATCATTGACCCTAATTCTAAGAATGGGTCATATTATCGAATGTGTGTGAATAGAAATCATGATATTGTTCTCTCTCTTATTTACACAGCTTTAACCTAGTGGGTTGATTGGGTGTTATCACTTCTAAGTGCTATGAAGGTGGTTAAATAATATTAAGCTTTTTCTAGGAACCTTGATAAGGGAACAAGGGAGGTATGAATATGTGAATGTGCATACTTGGTCACATTTACTAATTCTTATACTTATACACTCCAACTTATGGGAGGTAATGAATGTCAGAAATTTGAGATAGAATGATGCTTGAGAACCTTATGTGAAATCATCATGAAGCCTAATCCTAAATTAGAGATATTATGATGCATTGCTTGCTTTAGTAAAAAGTGTTTAATATTTTTTATCATATTCTCTCTCTATAAATAATGGCTAATGGTTGCTATGGTAAGTACATGTGATGTGGCATGAGTGATGTGGCATGAGTAATACATATATGATGAATGAGGCATGATGAGATAACCATGAATCATAAGTGTGATGTGATGGGTCTTAGGACTTGGTAAAGGCTTAGTGCCTGGTTGAGGTGATATCCTCTAGTACTGGAATGAGGGATTGATATCCTAGGATAATGTGTTGATGATGATAGCCTTGTGGCTGGTAGTGACACAGTAGCCTTATGGCTGGTAGTGATATAGTAACCTTGTGGCTGGCAGTGATACATTGTTATGAGATGATGGGAATCCGTTTGTAGTTTAAACAATTATATTGGTTGTTATAATACCATGCCCCTATACTTTAAAGGAATTGTTTGTGGTTTGTATGTTGTATATTGATTTATGCTAGAATACACTTTAATTGGTCTAACAAATCAAGTGGAATCTAATCATGTATCTTTCCCTATGCCATAGATCTATTCCAATGTCGGTCTTATTGTTGGATGGTGAAACGAGTTTAACCCGGAGTGCATATTTTTGAATATGTGGGGTGCAAGTTGAGTATTCCCTTGCATCCTTATTATCAGGTTGTGTGAGATGGCCTTGCGAGAGCCAATCACAGTGTGATATGGATGGCCATGCATGAGCCACTCCTTCTTGTTTAGAATGGACATGCGTGAGCCTATTCTCCTAGCATCATTACCTAACCCAAGGCGGGCTATGCATGAGACAACCCCTTTAATGTGACTGTATATCACTTGTGTAGTTGACAGATATGTCTCTGTGATGTATTCTCTTGTGCTGGCCAAGAGGTGTGGGAAGGTCATGGATTCTGACTCTTTCATTGACCTTGTATGACACCGATTTTGACTTAGCAGTGGTCGGTTGGGTTTGGATGGCACAACCCAAATCCTTAGGACATAATAAATACGTAATCAACCATGTAGTGTACATGTATAGGATCAAACACGGAAACATTAGATGAAGCCTTGCCTTGGTTTTGTTCTGTTTAGTTTATAACAGTTATACATTTTATTCATATTTCTTTTTAAATGATTAGATGTTCTATTACTCATTAGAAAGTGCACATTACTACTCTATTTATCCCTGATATATAAGTCATTTGGTTAATTCTGTTCAGTCTACTCAATATGTTAATCTATCCACTTAGTTATCTGTGATAATAATAAAGTTGGCGGAGAGTTATACCTCTCGCTGGGACTGTTGTCTCTCCCAGTTGGTTAAATAACTTTTTAGGTTGACGTGCATGCTGGGTTAAAGATCATGTGGCTGAGAATATAATATGAGGAGAAACAACACCTTGAGGATCATGGTATATGGATAGTGTCTAGTAATAGAGTCCTATGTGTTGTCCCTATACACTCAGGTCCTTGGGGGTGTTCTCAATGTGTTTTGTGGACATGATGTTCGATACATGGTTTCTGGTTTGTGTGCTTTTGTGGTATGTATGTACATGTGGAACTGTTATCCTACATAATCAGATGGTTGGAATACGATGATGTCACACCTTGAATTTATGTTATGAAATGCCAATGTTGGTTCTTATGCAATAAATCTCACCTTATGGTGCATGTTGCAAATTAATTTTAATTCCCTGTGATTTTTGGTAATCCGCTATTTATGGTTGATCGTTGTTTAAGTTTTGAGTGATCTCGCTTTGTGTGACAAAGGGTGTCACACACCCCATATAGATGTCCTCATATTTAAAATGAGGGGCAATTGTGTTTGAACTTTGTAGAAACTGATGGAGACACAATGTGTAAAATGGCAGACACACTGTGTCACCATGAGTAACTACTGGTTGGAACTGCTTCCGTGAAGAGTGCACGTGTCATTGAAAGACACGCCATGTAGATGCAGTTTGGAGTTGACCTAAGTGGATAACACATGACATGTGTTATTTAACACACGACGTGTTGACTTGATAGAATGACGTCTGCCTATTTCTTGACTGAGTGGACACGCCGTGTTCAATGAAGAACATGCTATGTCTCTGCTATGTTGCTGAAGGGTAACTTTTTGGGAATGACGCATGATGTGTATCAAATAACATACATCGTGTGTTGTTCTAAAACATCAAGGACTCATCTGGATCAATTATAAATAGTTGGGAAATCTAAGTAAGATCAGATTTGGGCTGAATTAACCCCACTTCTTCATCTTTATTGTGTACCTATGATCATAATCATGAAATAAGTAAAATAACTAAAAAGATGGTAAATCAAGTACGATTAAAGGCAAAATGAGGTGCAAAATGGATTGAAAGTGTTTGCAAAAGTGGGTGAAAAGTCTATATTAAATATGCACATAAAATCACCCTAGGCTTGAACTATTGCTTGTCCTCAAGCAAAAAGAACATAAAAACACAAAAGAAGAAGTGTCAAGCTCATGAATCAATTAAATGAAATGGAAATTTTTTTTTAGGACAATTCGACCATAGATAAAATTTATTGCAAGTAGCCATAAGATCACCTTAAACACTCAATATTGGAAGTTTTAGTTCAACAAAAGTGCAAATATCTAAATGTAAGAGTCAACAAAATCATCAGATAAAATTTAGATGACAAGACCAAATGAGCAGTGAATATGCAACCTAATCCTCTCATTTATTAAAGATGTAAGGAATGAAATCCAAATCAACCAAACAATCTGACAACAATATCTTTTCCTTTAGATAAGAAATGAAGCAAAGGTTCCAGCACTCGGAAGCTAATGTAGACTTACACACACGTGGGAATGCTAGTTGGGATTATTTACCCTCTTTTAAGACACACCACCTAACCATCACATCCAGATTGGACTTACACTAGGCTAGCATGCTATGTGGGCAGTTTAGCCATCTTTTATAGGGCTGAATACACGAATTAGCCCATAATCATCAAGAACGAGTTAGGTTCTACTTTATAACCATGAGGCCTTAAACTAAACAACTTTTTCCCAAATATAGAAGAGTTGGCTGGGCTGTTCAGTTTATGGGATTTTAATCATTTTTCAAAGATTTTCATCAAGAGTTAGATTGAAAACGCACTAAAATTTTGATAAAGTCATCTAGAACGCTAAATACGGTCATGAAGTTGATTGGTCCAAGAATATTTTTGCTGTTGCATGCATTATTCATCAAAAATATATTATAAAAATCGTACTAAACTCATACATATTATACAAATCATTATGAAAGACTATTATGTCATGAAAATACTTACATCGGGCATGCTAGGTGGTGGGTCAATGAGATTACTCCCAACCACCTTTGTAATAGGGGGGTCCACCTCATATGAAGAGTGGGGCGCCACATGTACCATCTGAGGAGCTAAGTGAGAAGAATGATACTTTCTCATTTCTTCCTCTATAACATTTGAAATCAACTCTTGTACCTTTTCTTCTGAGAATCCCCCTTTCTAGACAGATTTGATCTTATGCTCCGATCGCCCAAAGAAGGTTCTTATACCGATACCAGCTCCAGCAGCCCTAACACACCCAATATGCTCTAGGTTACCTAGACCAACTATCAATTAAAGTCTTGTGCCCTCAGGGATTAACTTACCTTGTTTCATTTTCTCTTGGAGATCCCGCTAATCATCATCAATAGTAATTGGTAAGTAAATCATAACAATCATCAATACTAGTTGCCCTGAGAGTTGAAATTTACCATTTTAGCAGCCACCTCAGCAGTTGTGGGGTTGGGTATTTAAATAGATTTGGTTTTCCCCCATCTATCCATAGATCATGGTGAGGTAGAGGTGCAGGAGTAGAAGAGGACTCAACATTCTCAGAAGTAGGATGCTGAGAACAAAACTCCTGCAATAGCTTTTGGCAAAGATTTGCATAGCCACCTGAACCCATCGTGTGGTTGTGCACATGCTTTGCACACTTTTCTCTTTAAGCATTGATTATAGTCTGGTTAGTCCAATCCATATGCTAAATAAGAAAATACAATGAATTAACAATGAGGAGTGAGGCTTAATACCTTCAATTCATTGGTTTGTCTCTTAGCAACAAACACCTCCCACAACTTCGGGTCAAGATAGTTCCATTTCTCAATTCCTAACTTCTTCTTCTTCTTGTCAGCATTCTGTATATATTCTCTTGTCAGATTTGTCCTATAACTCCTTAGTACCCTGCCATAGCATTGCATCACCTTTTTACGATGGATTTTTTCATCCAGGTCAAATATGCTCTGCAAAAGTTCATATACTTAATGGATATTCTTAAAATTAGAATTATAAATAGCTTTAAAAATAGAATTGTAAATGATAATATCTCACACATAGTTCCTTCCACATTAAGTCTTTATTACTTGAACCAACTTATGCCAAGATTCTATATTTACATCCATTTTACTATGAGTCAGAACCCCTAGATATGACACAAAAGAACAATGGTTCTTCTCAATAAGATTTCCTTGATTATAAAACTCAACGACAAGATTCGGTTTGTTACCCCTTTGCTTCATCATGGTGATGCCTTGTATTGTTGCACGCTTACGATGTTGCACATCAAGCTCAGCAAGATCCTCATGGCACACACCCTCATGCTAAAATTGACAAAAAAACACACATAAGACATAAAAAGATATGACTTATAAATGTGATAAAATAATACAACAAGATAGACTTCGTAAAATGCACATATATGTAATAAAACAATACAACTTACAACAGTGTCAGGGTGCTCATCCTCACAGTGCACATTGTCAGGGTGCTCATCCTCACAGTAATCATCATTGTGATAATAAAAAATTCATGGACATACACGATCTAAAATAATGTCATATAAAAAATAGTCAAACAATGAAATATAATTGATAAAGAATGTAAAATGTTAATCTATCCTTTAAAAAATAAATGGATTCCTTTAATATTTGGGTCTTGTATCAATTAAAAATCCCTTGGTGTGATCTCCACACATATATAAGTTAGTGTTAGCTTCCATATTTGGTTTTGGCAAGCCAACTGAGAATGGACTGGAGTCATCATACTTTCCATAGTAATCTTTTTTATCTATAGGATCTGCAATGAATAGCCTTTTACCATGAATAACAACCAACCATTTTTCATTTGTAGAATTATTGATATAAAATACTTGCTTCGACTGTGATGCCATTATGAATGGTTCACCCTTGTCACCAATCTTTTCAAAATTCACTAATGTGAAACCCAATTAACCACAACTCCTTTGGTGTTATCAACCAAATTACTCCTAAAGACCAGAACTCTAAAATCTATGCAGTCAAACTCCCACCATATGTCTTCAGTGACTCCGTAATATAACATTTATGGACTCTTATCTTGCACACTAGAAAAATACAATGAAGATGCTTGAAGGGTGACTCCACTAATTTGGACGACACTATTATCATCTAGGCACTTCATGTAATATAAAATCCATTTATGTGAAACCCTTCATAAGACATAACATTCATTATTGGTTTGATATTTTCAACAACATTACTTGTTGTTTGAGATATTTGACATAAGACTTTATCTTCAATTCACCTAATAAATGTCTTGTTATGCTCTATAGCAAGCCATATTGGATTGGCTCGAGGATATTGTGTCTTGATGAAATTGGCATGTTCAGTGATATAACTACTCACTTCATTGATGTTGTGTAAAATATACAAATGTGCTTGTTCCCACAACTTACAACTGATTACTTTCACTCGTGCTCCTAAAGTATTGTCATTTACATGAGCTTCATTACAACACAGAAAGTCATTGCAAAAGTCCATAACCTACCTGGTCACATAACCCTCAACAATACTTCCTTCAGGCCGATAACGGTTTTGAACATCACCTTTAAAAACACCCGTGTACCGTTCAAAAGGATACATCCAATGCAAGAAAACTGGTCCCGACATTTTCACTTCCCTAGTCATATGGACAACATATTGTACCATGATATCAAAGAACGAAGGAGGAAAATACATCTCAAGCTAGCATAGGGTAACAACCACTTCTCTTTGCAACTTATTGTAATTCTCAAGATCAATTACTTTTTTGGATAGAGTGTTGAAGAAGAAACAAAGCATGGTAATTGCAAATCTTACATGCTTCAACAATATAGATCAAATTTCGACGGGCAATATGTGTTGCATTAGAGTGTTGCAATCATGAGATTTAAGAGCTATCAGCTTCAGATCTTTCATTGATACCAGTCTACAAATATTGGAAGAGTATCCTTGTGGTACCTTAACATTAAGCAAGCACTCACAAAAATTTCTCTTCTCCTTTCTAGACAATGTGTAACAAGTAGGAGGTAAATATGTTTTTTAATCACTACTAAATTATTTTGTTAATTTTTCCCTTATTCCCATTTCATGTAGGTCCATTCTAGATTTGAAGCCATCTATTGTCTTACATGGTATATTCAATAGAATACAAATGATTCTATCATAGACATTTTTCTCAACATGCATGATATCAATACAATGTCTAACTGTCAAAAAACTCCTATAAGGAAGATCCTGGAATATTAACCTCTTATTATATAAAGATTTCTCCTCTGTGTGGGAATGGTACATTGTGATCTCTCACTAAATTCATTGACAAAGTCTTTTACTCTTTCATAAAAAACCTCTCCTGATATAGGTTTGGGGGCACTCTGTTCCTCATTCAATCCATTGAAAACTTTGCGCAACATTTGGTAAGAATGAAATTTTAGAAGAAACCTTTAATGACCAATATATACAGTCTTCCCGTCATGTTTTAATCGTATTGAATCAGTGTTCTCTTCACATATAGGTCATGCTTTGGATCCTTTTACACTATATCCAGACAAATTATCATATGCTGGAAAGTCATTAATAGTGCAAAACAACGTAACATGAAAACAAAATGTCTCTCTACGTGAAGCATCATAGGTCATTACACCTTCTCCCCAGAGTTTCTTTAAGTCATCAACCTGAGGTTCAAGATAAACATCAATATATTTCCAAGTTGTTTAGGGCCCAATATCAACAACGACAACATAACTGTAACGTCCCCGGATTTTCTAAAACTTAATTTGATGTGTGACGTCCAAATTGAAACCCTCACCTCAGTGAGAATCCCAATTTAAACATCCCACATGAGGCTAAGAAGAAGAAAATCAGAGGAAGTCAAAAGGAAACAATCAATAGCACATGTACATGAACAATAATAAAACCATACACACATGTTCACCATTCAACATATAATTACAACATGAATTATTACAACATTTGATATTACATATTGAACAGAAAACTTCTACATATACATGTACTACAACTAACAATAGGATCTTAAGACAATAGGTCCACCTGTACATCATCTCTCCACACAACTCTCACTATCTTGGATCTCCAAGAGAATAACCACAACCTAAACAAAAGATTACATGTGGTACACGTCAACACAATATTCAAGAATATTGTACTGAGTATGCCTACGTGTCTTTTATATACCTCTCATGATATCTTGGCGATAAGATAAATCTAATACTTGGCAGTAACAGAAGAATATAACAAAAAACAAATACTCTAAAAAGAATGTTTATTAACAAAAGAGAACACATATTTTAAGCTCATTTTCCATTATATGTTTGTGCATCTGCCTACCAATGGGATAGATGCATCCAAGCCTCATGATCTGCTTACCAAAGAGATAGATCATTGTACATGTGACCTTCTTACCAAAGAGATAGATCACTCACTAGCACTATGCTTACCAAAGAGATATAGTGCTTCATATAATGGAAGAGATATATTATGTTTGAGGTGTTCATAATCATATGGAAAGCTCAAACAACATAGTATACAAGAACAATCATTCCAATCAATACCATATGCCAAGTCTTTACTACTATATAACACAAGCATATTGTATAATAATCCAAGTAAGAAGTAATGGCGTACCTTGATCATGATAAACCTAATCATCATATCCCTCATGTCAACTATGTATCCCAGGTCAAACCTAGATAAATATAAGATCACATACTATCATCAGGTTCACATCATCATTAACCTTAATTATATCCATTTTAGGGTTTACCTTAGCTCATTAAGATATGTGCATCATTGCTTGTCTTATCTTCTTGTAATTAGGTTACTGATCTTATATTCTAGATTAGGACACATAATCTGATTACTTGGTTACATATGATTATGTGTACATGTGAGCCCTATGTTACATGTATTAATCATATTAGGGTTTATATCTCATTAAGAATAAACATCATCATATAACATGGATTCTGTGTATGATACTGATCTCATATTTAAATATGAGGCTCCAGATACTGATAAGAGCTTACTCTGAAAATTTCAACATTTACTGACCACATGTGTGTTTATTGTATTTTATTTAGCGTTGAAAGCCCTAATTAGTCATATGAAGCAAAAAACATAATTTCATGCTTCAACATCATAATTACTGACATCATATGCATTGTAAATGTGATTATGGATTTACTAACATTTTATCATGATTTTAGGCCATTGTTTTATATTTATTATCCATGAAACAAGCATAATACATCTGACATGATATCATTGATATTAAAGCATTAAATGGCTTATATTATGCTTCCATATTTTTCTACACATTTGTTTGAGAATTTTGGTACCATATTTGTATTTTTCTGATAAACGGTCTATTTTCTATGATTTATAGAAGATCTTAACATTATTGAGGTATTTACCTTCATTTGGTCAATCGCTGGCTGCCGCGTGGCTCCTTGCATCATCAATTGAGGGTGCTTCAGCCGCCCAGTTTAGAGTGCCTAGACCCAGTTTTAAGTCTGGTTTGTCTCGGTTATGTACCTGGTTCAGGCGTTGTATGCGATTAAACCGGCCCGACCTCCTTCTCTCTCACGATCTCACGCGATTCATTCATGTGAGACAGAAACAGAGCCACCGCCGCAACGTTCTCCTCCGGTGAGAAATCTTGCATGACTAGGCCCTCTACAAGAACTCCGATCAGTACCAAAGATCCAGCGGACCACCTAGGGCTCCTCCGGCCTCTCCATTCCCTGATTGCAGCTCCAAAGCTCCACAACCACAGGCCCGCCAGCCATGGTGGCCGCCACACACTAGGAAAGGGGAAAAGGAGTCCCCTACCTCAAACCTCATGGATGAGGCACTAAAAAGCTCTGTCAGAGCTTCAAGGACCTGAAGGGACTCTTACATCGAGTTGCAGAGCCTTGGATTGACATCCCCAACTCTGAGCTCATCTTCTTCCCTGACCGGCTGAATTGAGTTGGTCTGCTACAAAACCACCACGGGAGGTCATGGAAATGACTGGGATGGATTCCTCTGGACCTGAGCTTCCTTTTCCCTTCCTTCTCCTCCTCCAAGATACCTTGTATCTCTATTCTACATCCTCGACCGCCACCTGCTTTTGCGGTGGAGAGCCAGTGGCAATGGAGGGCCCGTTCTCCCTCTACCATCATCCAAAAGACTGACTTGAGGGGTCTGGATGTAGGTCTGATCAAGGAGAAGAGAAATGCCCAGTCCTCATTCCTTCCCAGGCCACAAACATGATATGGAGTGAGGCCCTGTCTTCCCACTCGCTACAACCCACGATCTCTAGGCTGCCCGGAGGTAGGGGATGAGTATCTGACCATCCAAGGTGCATCCAACAGCTGCAAGGGACCCAGTCTAAAATGTGATCCACGACTCACTTAAGTCAGCACTCCCAGCCACTGGATTAGTCCCAAATGGTCAGGATCTGTCCACACGACCCACCCTCAATCAAAGGGGTGCGTGACACCACCTAATATCAAATCTTAGGTCTATCAATCATCAATATGCACATTATTTCATAATTTACAAACTTAAATAAATCCCTCTAGGAACATCCAAATGCCACCAAATTTTTAACCATAGCTTCTTTACCTCTCGAGCTACCTTCTACTCAAATTTGGTGACCAAACTCATCTATTAGACCATTCAATTAAATTCCTCAAAAAGGCATTAAAAGAGATGTTTTAATCATTATGTCAACCTCACATCAACACACCTACTTTGTCAAAAGCTTGGAACTCTTAATATAACTCAACCATATGATTTTTCTTGCATCATTGGACATTTAGGATTCCAAAAATCCACTCCATCACATCCTACACACCTTAAAAGATATTTCTTCCTCGAAATTAAGCCCAAAAATCCAGTCTTTCACAATAACATACTTATTTTTCATAAACAACCATGGACAAAGATTGTATGTAAGAATCATAACATGCCAAGTTCTATGTTGGCTGCTTAATGTGTTGTATGGATTCATCCCATTGGTACAAAACCCATGTCTTAGATTCCTAACTTATACAAAAAATTTAGGGTACAATAAATCAATATTCTTCCACTATGGGGAAGTATACGCATGTAGTAGGATCTGATCATTATTTTTGTTTACCTCTGCATGCCACCTTAAATTCTGTGCATCCATAGTTTGGTAAACAAGCATTGAAACCATGGTATTGTAGGTAGATACCACATCACCTTGGCAGGAGAGCTAGTTTTGGACTTCCCTAAACTCGTCAATTTATACCTTGATGCCCCACATTTTGGACAATCTTTCAAATTGACATAGTCCTTTTGAAATAACACACAATCATTCATACATGCATGTATCTTCTTAACCTCCATTCCCATTGGGCATAACATATTCTTTAATTTGTATGTTGAGATTGGAAGCTCGTTGCCTTTAGGAAAATAAAGACAACAATGACGTGAAGCTTTTGTCGCTCCATCTATTGTTAGCCTTCAGAGTATAAATCTCAACACAACAAATGCAACAATGATGTGAAGCTTTTGTCGCTCCATCTATTGTTAGCCTTTAGAGTCTAAATCTCAACACAATGCTCAACTTCGTAAACTTAGTACAACCTATGTATAATGATCTCTTAGCATCATGCATAATGTTTATAAATAAGGAAGGTGGATCACTGTGCTCTACCCCACAACTATCTAGTATCACATCAACCATGTCTATCACAATCAATTCATTCACATCTACATCATCGGTAGAAATTTCTTCTTCAACACAAGTACTGTTATCGACATCTATTGATCTCATATTTGTATTGTCTTTATGCCATTACCATTCTGTATAGACCTATTCAATCCCATTGCACATGACATGACATTTGATTTTATCAATAGTGTCAACTTTCAAGTTGTTATTGCAATGCCTACATGGACAATAGAACCAATCTCCAGGTCATTTCCTATGTTCCGCTGTGAAACTTACAAACTAATCAAGACCAGTAATAAAATTCAGGGTGTATCGATTTGGAATGGACATCCTATTGGTATATATGCCCATAGAGCCATCCCGAGCGATTGCATGGAGTCAAATATTAATTAATCAATTAATGTGATTATTTGGTTAATTAATTAATTCTAGAATATTATAATTAATCCATGAGCATTTTAATTAACACGATGTTTCTATTTACTGATGGGTTTAGGAAACCCTACTTCCTCTCGTCTCCTATTTAAAGGGGATTGACGGTCGATATCTATATAAGATATTAGAGAGGCTTTTTAGTTTACGCTCATGTACATAAACCCTAGTCATCACCGTCCTCATGAGAGAAAGGAGAGCACCGTGACGCTAGCACACTGCCGCATAGAGACGACTCCTTCCCTCCAGCTTAGGAAGCATGACGTGGAGTTCTAGTCCATCTGTGTGGATGAAGTAGAGATGCAGACGTTGAGATGCATGCGTTCAGAGGACATCTATGACCATCCGTACATACTACAAGCGGCGTACATAGCCGCATGAAAGGAGCACTGTCAGATCTTCTTGTGACACACTCAGTGAACGGGAGAGAAGTTTCGTCCATGTAGGCCAATAACATTGCACACCATCGTGTAGCGGGACATCGTCGAACTTGCTCCGTGATAAGGTATATCCCGCAAACACTCTTTCCGAATATGCTGTTGTCAACGAGATCCTATTTTGGGTTATGTGGAAATTTTTTTGTTGCTTCCGCCGCACATGTTTTCTCCACAAAACCCAATAGTGGTATCAGAGCAACATCGATCTACGACGTATTTGGATTCATTTCGATATGATCAAATCATTGTATACTATTCTCTATGTTGAATACGATGTGAACTAAAATTGCTAATGTGCAAATCTAAACCTAATTCCACATACGCCATAGGCTTTTGTTTTTAACATTTCGGACGGGGTCGACTATGGAAAATACTGATTTTCCTAAGTGTAAGGAAGTAGAATTCTATAGACCTTTTAGGGGCTCTGCCCCTGAGACCCCACGAGGGGAAGCCTCTCCTCGACCCCTGCCCGGTCATCCCCGTACAGGGGCGCTGCCCCTGTGTACCCTGCATAGTCTGTGTGGGAGTCAAAAATTTAGTTAATGGGGAATGTCCAGCATTAAAAGTATTGCAATTTTAATATGTATATACATATATGTAGATATACCTATGATATCATACACGTCACCTTTAAAATCTATTTTATGTGGTGAATGCATGCATTGTTATGTCCTAGTATCCCCTTTTGTGAATGTTGTGAATGAATGTGGATGTCAATCTTGTGGATATGTTTGTTTGTGAATGCTATAGATGTATAATGGTTGTATGTGGATCCTTTGTATAAAGTATTCGACTTGCATGTCGAGCCTCATCTCTTATTTCAAAGTGTAATTAATTCTTTCCCTTTATATTTGTACTCATATGATGTAATAGATATAGGATTAGTTTTAGTCTTTGTAAACTTGATGTAAGGAGGCCACTTGAAGATCCAACTCCAAGGAGCATCCATGGAGAAGCACCATGAAGATATAATTCCAAGAAGAAACCTGAAGATCCAACTCCAAGGAGTGTCCATGAAGAAGCAACAAGAAGATCCAATTCCAAGAAGAAACTTGAAGTTCCAACCTCACAGAGCATCCATGAAGTTGTTCATTGTAATGCTGATCCTTACAGGTTGATTCACAAGTGTTGCATGAGATGCATAAGACCAGAGGTGGACCGTAATCCTTTGTTGCTCCAAAGGATTACAATAGTATGGCCATAACTGATGTATTTGTGTTTGTGATTGCATGTCTATCGTTTGTGGTTATGGATATAGTAGTATATGATACATACTATAAGTATGTGGTGTTTGGATATGTATATGTATGAATAAAACCCCTCAATTAATAATATTAAGTTTTAGTTGTCTTTCATAAAGAAACACACATGAAAAGCTTGATCGACTATGTGTGGGCACGCCTCCGCGTGGTACACTGTCTATCTCGTGGAAGTGTGATGGTGGGTGTGTGGGTTTGCCTCTGCAGGGTGCACACTCATCGTTTTGGCTTATGGGTTGGACTTAACTAGGGAACCTTGATAGAATCAAGTACCTAGAGGCACACAGTGCATCATGACAAGGAGTTGTGCATGATCATCTATCCAAGAGTTGCATATGATGTAATTGGAAAAAGCTACCTACCTTAGTATTTGGTCTTTGACACCGGCGTTGGCTGGGCATTGATCCAATTAATTTGGATCTTGGCTCACTAGAAGGTTGTACATTGCAATCTTCTGAGTTGACAGTGAGGGCTATCAATTTGAACAAAATAGTGGGAGCATAATTAATTAAAGGCCTAATTAATCTCATTTATCAAATCTTTACAAGTTAAAATGTTTTGGACTAAATGCAAACTTTTTCTTTTGTAGCAATCAAATGGCAAACAACACTCGCACTTTATCATTGCGATCGGTCCTTGAGAAGGACAAACTTACCAGAACCAACTTTCAAAACTAGTTTAGGATGTTGAGAATTGTTCTCATGCATGAGTGTAAGCTCTATGTCCTTGAAACAATAGAGCCAGCAGAACCCACCTCAAATGTGCCCAAGGCTGAAAAGGATGCTTACAAGAAGCTCCTTGATGATGCCGTGGATGTCAAGTGCCTGATGTTGTGCTCAATGAACTATGAGTTGCAAGAGTAGCATGAGAACATGAATATCATGGAGATGGTAACACATCTCGAGAACATGTATCAACATCAAGCAAGACAAGAGATATATATATGATGTCTCCAAGGCTTTGTTCAGGAGCAAGATGAAAGAGGGAGACTCAGTTCGCACCCATATACTCACTTTGATTGGGTACACGGAAAGCCTATCCAAGCTGGGATTTCCCCTAGGTCAAGAGTTGGTCACTGATGTGATTCTACAATTGTTGCCTGAATCATATAGTCATTTTGTCATGAACTACAACATGAACAATTTTGACAAGCCGTTGTCAAAATTGTTGGGTATGTTGAGGACAACTGAAGCACATATGAAGAAAGACAAGCCCAAGTATGTGATGATGATCAACAAGACAAAGGGAAAGTCAAAAGGCAAATGCAAGGCTAAGAAATGTTCTAAAGTTGGGCAGAAGCCAAAGTCATCCGCGCTCAAAGATAAAGGTGGGATCTCCAAAGAAGGTAGTTGTCACCATCATCACCAGGCTGGACATTGGAAAAGAAATTGTCCTCTCTACCTGGAGGAACTAAGGCAGAAGAAATAGGGGATAAATATCTCCACTTCAGGTATATACGTTATTGAGATAAACTAAAATACTTCTTCATCATGGGTACTGGATACCGGATGTGGATCTCACATATGTTCTAATATGCATGATCTGATAAGAAGTAAGCCTTTACGAAAGGGCCAAGTTGAGCTGTGGGTCACTAATGGAGCAAGAGTGGCTGCCACCATAGTTAGAGTTATTAGTTTATCTTTGCATACAGGCCTTGTAATAGAATTGGAGAGTTGCTATTATGTACTTGCCATTAATAGAAATATTATTTCTATATCTTGTATGGACAAGAGTGGATTTGAATTTCACATTAAGAATGGAATGATTTCTATTTCTAAAGTTGAGATCTTTTATTGAAATGCCTCTATGTCTTATGGTATCTACTTGTTAGAACTTAATACTAGCATATACAAGGTAAATACTAAAAGGCTAAAACTTGACAACTCAAACAAAACATACTTATGACATTGTCATCTTGGGCACATAAATGAGAAACACATATCTAGACTCCATAAGGATGGTTATCTAGACTTTTTTGATTTTGAATTATTAGAGACATGTGAGGAATGTTTATTAGGGAAGATGACCAAGACTCCTTTCACTGGACACAGTGAGAGAGCGAGTGATCTACTAGAGCTCATACATACTGATGTATATGGACCTTTTAGATCAAATGCTAGAGGAGGCTATCAATACTTCACTACCTTCACTGATGACCTCAATAGGTATGGCTATGCATATCTTATGAAACACAAGTCAGAAACTCTTGAAATGTTCAAGACTTTCATGAATGAAGTAGAGAAGCAACTTGGTAAGAGTATTAAAGCACTCCGTTCAGATTGATGTGGAAAATACTTAAGCCAAGAGTTTGAGGACCTTCTGAGAGACCGTGGTATTGTATCACAATGGACTCCACCTGGTACACCACATCATAATGGTGTGTCAGAAAGAAGTAATCATACATTATTAGACATGGTATGATCAATGATGAGTTCAGTCGAACTTCCAATATCGTTATGGGGATATGCTCTTGAAATCACAATGTTTACACTTAACCACGTACCTTCCAAATCGGTTCAAAAGACACCATATGAGATATGGAATGGGAATCGTCCCAATTTGTCTATGTTAAAGATTTGGTGATGTGAAGCTTATGTTAGGAAACAATTTCCTAAAAAGCTTGGACCCAAATTTGAAAAATGCTATTTTGTTGGATACCCCAAGGAAACTCGAGGATACTACTTCTACACACCAACTGAGAACAAAGTGTTTGTTGCTAGGAATGCTGTATTTCTTGAAAGGGAATTTATTTCCAAAGGAGTCAGTGGGAGGAATGTAGAGCTCGAAGAAGTTCAAGACCAACAAGAAAGTAGAGAACCTGAGGAAGTACATAAGGAACATGAAGACTCACAAACTGTTGTGGAATTTCAAGTTCCAAATGTAACACATGAACCTCGTAGGTCTAGTAGGACACGATTTGAGCCTGAGAGATTTGGATTTCTCGTGACTCAAGACAATGAAGAATTGGGCATAGCAGATGAGCCAACTTCCTATCTAGAAGCTACTAAGGGACTAGAATCTGAGAAATGGCTCAAAGACATGAGATCTGAGATGGAATCCATGTACATCAACAAGGTATGGACCTTGGTGGATCCACCCAAAGGGGTAAAACCCATAGGGTGCAAGTGGGTCTTCAAGAAGAAAACCGACATGGATGGAAATGTTCAAACCTACAAAGGTAGATAGGTTGTGAAAGGATTCCATCAAATTCGAGGTGTTGATTATGACGAGACCTTCTCACTAGTTGCCATGGTTAAATTCATCAGGATCATGCTTGCCATTGCAGCTTATCATGACTATGAGATTTGGCAGATGGATGTTAAAACAACATTCCTTAATGGGAATTTACTCGAGGATGTGTACATGACACAACCTGAGGGTTTTATCAATCCGAAGGAAGCCAATAAAGTTTGTAAGCTATAAAGGTCAATCTATGGATTGAAGCAAGCATCTCGGAGCTGGAATCTAGATTTTGACGAAGTAGTCAAAAAGTTTGGCTTTAGTCAAAATGAAGATGAACCTTGTGTTTACAAAAGGGTTAGTGGGAGCACAATCATATTTCTCATATTGTAGGTGGATGACATTCTATTGATGGGAAATGACATCCCTACTCTTTATACAATAAAAGGTTGGCTAGGGAAGACCTTCTCTATGTAGGATTTAGGCAAAACATCCTATATACTAGGAACCAAGATCTATAGAGATAGATCTAGAAGGCTTCTAGGCCTAAGCCAGAGCACATACATTGACAAGGTGCTAAATAGGTTTAGCATGGATGGTTCCAAGAGAGGTAACTTGCCCATGTCCCATGGGGTTACAATCTCTAAAGCCCAATGTCCTAGTTCATGTGATGAACGGGCGCGCATGAGTAAGATTCCATATGCATCAAAAATTGGATCTATCATGTACACGATGTTATGTACTTGTCCTGATGTGTCGTATGCTTTGAGCATGACGAGCCGATATCAGTCAGATGTAGGTGAATGTCACTGGATAGATGTAAAGAACATCCTAAAGTACTTGAGAAGGACTAAGGATCAATTCTTGGTATATAGTGGTGAGGAAGAGCTTGTGGTAAAGGGTTACACCGATGCTAGCTTCCAAACTGACAAAGATGACTATAGATCACAATCTGGATTTGTGTTTTTCCTAAACAACAGAGATGTGAGATGGAAGAGTTCCAAGAAAGAGTCAGTTGTGGATTCTACAACATAGGCCGAATATATTGCCGCATCTAATGCTGCAAAGGAAGCTATGTGGATCAAGAAGTTCATTTCTGAACTTGGAGTGGTTCCAAGTGCGACTGATGCAATTGAATTGTTTTGCGACAACAACAAAGCAATTGCACAGGCTAAAGAACCAAGATCACATCAATGTTCCAAACATATTCTATGGTAGTTCCATCTCATACGAGAGATGATATAGTGAGGAGATGTGAAGATTTGCAGAGTACCTACAGAAAGCAATGTGGCTGACCCGCTCACAAAAGCACTTTCACAGAAAAAACATGATGGATATGTTCGATCACTTGGATTGAGATTCATGAGTTATTGGGTATAAGTGCAAGTGGGAATCTGTTGGTATGTGTGCCCATATAGACTATCATTTGATTATTGTAATGGGATACTATGTAAACTATTTGTAATACTACATTGATCATATCAATAAAGGCAAGTTTCCAATCTATATGTTTGTGTTTTATATTGTGAGATGACCACAAAATTTATAGATGTCTATAGAATAATGTACTCAATGGCATATGTCTTCGGGTTGATGACCTAAACAATGATATCATATGTATTCTAAGAGTATGTATTCTTGTTTTGTCCCTAATTGGTTGTTATTGTGGAAATATCCATAGACATCAATAACACATAAGATTAGAATGTATGTTAGTTGGTGGAAGAATCTCATTATCCATGATATGGAGATATCAAACCAAATAGATAGATACTTGTTAGAGAACATTGTATTGGACAGACCCACCTTGAGAGTGACACATGGATACCATGATTGGTAGTTAGAGTCACATCTCATAATGATGGTGGTGATTGTGGTTCTTAGACCTGAAGTCACTACACTTATCACATGTCATTCGGTGTAATTTGACATCATCCACCGTGGTCCTGAATAAGGATTGCCATAAAGATGGTGCTAGGGTGCACTATGACACATGGGGATGAATGTGAGTGATGTAGATGAAATTTGTCCTTCCTACGGGAGTTTGATATTCCAGCCACTTGATAAGCGAGACTGAAAAATGCATGGCCATGCTGATGTGAGTCAATATGTGCTATTGAGCTTACATATTTCGTAGATAGTCTGCTCTAGTTCAAGGAACATGGATTGAACGTTGAAGAGGATAACAATTCCATGACTTGAGTTCAATCTGGATATCAACAACAAAGGAACTATACAATTACTATAACACTGATGAATGCATATTCATCTGAGTCCAATCGCCTCATTTGGCCCAAATTTACCTTGATTAGTCACCTTTATTGGCTTTATCTTATAATATGCGAGATGACTTGGCTTAACTACTTTAATGAGACTTTATTACCTATACCTTCTATTATGTGAGTAATTGAGCTTAATTGAATTATCACAAATTTAATTGGATTTTTACATCGTTTTTGGCAGGTCAAATTGAGCATTGGGCCCGAGTTTTAGTCCATTTCCAAATTTTGGGCTTTGTTTAGCTCTGGTCAATGGCTGGTCAACGAGGACCCTTCCTCCTTTTCCCTCACGCGCGTCCCTTTTCCTTTGCAGGAGGCTACAATACCCGCGTTCCATCTACTAAAAGACCGCGACCGCGGCAAAAGCCGCGACCGCGGCAATACCCGCGACCTCCA
Source organism: Alisma plantago-aquatica (assembly GCA_963693085.1). Classification (NCBI taxonomy): domain Eukaryota; kingdom Viridiplantae; phylum Streptophyta; class Magnoliopsida; order Alismatales; family Alismataceae; genus Alisma; species Alisma plantago-aquatica. The sequence continues at coordinate 587,709,513 of OY856413.1, read as the reverse complement.
CAAACCCCACGACTGCGGCAACCTCTTCTCTCCAAGACCGTGATCTGCTACTTTCCAAATAGCACCCACGATCACCTCTGCTAAATACAACGCCTGCACCTGACTGCGATCACGCCTTCATGATTGCGACCACCTGAAGATCGCGACCCCTCCAACTCCAGTAACCGCGACCTGAAGTCGTCAATGCCGCGACCATGGTCTTCTTACACCTCTCCGCCTGCCCCCACTGTGATAACCCCCATTCCCGCAGTTAGGTCAAGATACCCTCGCTTCAACCTGGATTTCACAGCAGCAACAGATTTCCATCCAACCTCTGCACTTTAGCACCTGCAACGACACCACCGTTTCCATCTCTCAGAACCACAGCTATTTCTTCTCCACCTAAGCCAGATCATAAACATCTGTTGCTGCCCGCGACTTCCTCTTCAGATGCTGCGACTGTGCAAAAAGACGCGACCACGTCATCATTCAAAAGGCTGCGACTTGCTGCAGAATTATAGAGGTCGCAAATCTAAGTTGGTGCCCAGCCTGCCTATAAATAGAACTCGACTCCAGTCAGTCAGGGTATCATCTCTAGACGCCGTTAGGCTACAGGTCTGTCCTAGGCCTAAGGAGACGATCTCCATAGCCAAGAACCTACCCCCGTGGTGGTTTTGTGGCCTGTTCACCCAGATCTAGAGTGAAGACTCGGATCTACAAGCCACCTCATTCAGATCTAGATCTAGATCTGGGTCTAGATCTGCTACGTCTACGCCATTTCTACGCTGCCATCTCATCCACGAGCTGCTCCTCCTGCTGCGAGCAAGGTCCACGAGAAGAAAGATAAGGTGGAGAGAGAAAATCTGCCTCGTCTGTCATGGTGTTCTTCCCTCCTAGTCTAGATCTGCCTCGACCTTGTGTAGAAGAACGTTCCTCCACGGAGCTGCGATCATGTTCTTCACCATGCTCATGGTGGAATCCTCTGTTTCTCTTCTTATTCTTGTTTCTCTCACCATGAGTGAGTAGTTTACTTTCGCTGGGGTGCGGGGACTAGCCCCGCTGCCCATGCTTTCATATCTCACTGTTAAACATTCCATGACTTGTATATAATCTTTCATTTTGTTGTTAATCATCGAGGAGTGCTTGTGGATTGATCACCTACTTGCATATATCTTGTTCATTTCCTATGTTGTGAGAACTTCAATGTGTAGGTTTTGAATGTCGATTAACGTGGTTGACTCCCAAACTAGAAATAGAATGGGATTCCTTGAGGTCGTAAGTGTATGATCTGTGTGGTGACGAGCCATCTAGCCCACGGTGACGCTTCTGTGTGCCTGACGCCTGTATAGGGGGCCCACAACTTCATTTGGATTTCTATATCTTCAGAGCCATAAGTATGTGATCTGGATGGTGACAAGACATCTGATACCTAAGGTGATGCTTACGCGAACCTGACGCCCGTATGGGGGGTTCTGCAGTAGCTCTATTTGAATGGTTATATCTTGCCTGTATGTTTGATGTTTGGATGTGATTGCATGAGTAGTGGTGGTGAAACCCGGGACCATCCCAACGATTTCCATCATTAATCTTCAATCAACCTTTAATCCTGCTCTTTTAATTTCATTGCATTTAGTTTAATTAAACTCAAATCAACCAACCTTGTTCTAAATATTACTCTTGATTCAACTAGATTCGACTAGAGAAATATTCTTAAAAACGTTGTCCCTTGGGATTCGATCCTCAACTATACTGCGATAAGACCCGTTCGCTTGCAGGTGGTATTATTGCACATTGTTTTGGTTAAAAACTTAGGGATTTCAACCCTAAGTGAGTTTGTTATTGCGATAATACAAGCCACGTCAAATTATGGCACCGTTGCTGGGGACAACGGAATTGTCTAGTTAAATCTAGTTCTTTTGAGACTAATTTAGGTTTTTATTTTACTTTTTGATACTATCGATCATATAAACTTGAATTCGGTTCTACTCCGTCCATCTCACTAGAAAAAGATCTTTTCATCCTAGGTACCCACAAAGTCTAGTGTATGCGCCGATCAGACAGTCTCAGACTCTCTGCTACCTTTGACCCTGAGATAGACATAACCTTTCGCCGTCAGTACAGAGAGAACCAAGAAAGAATGGCTCAAGAGGAGGAAATTGCTAGAAGGGTAGCTCAAGCCCATAATGCACAAAGAGATAGGCTTATGCAAGAAACCCGAGCCGCAGTTTAAGAAGAAATCCAAGCTTCTCAAGTAGTAGCTCAACAAGCTGAGCTAAAAAAAGACCTTAGGGAGTTCTCAATCCCTAAAGTTGCTGATGTTCACCACCCAGTGCAACCTCCTCCCATCAACGCTCCAAATTTTGAGATAAGAGCACATTGGGTCACTTTGCTTCAAAATATTCCTTTTTATGGTAAGCAAGGGGAAGATAGTCAAGAACATCTTCTGAGGTTTATAGATCTATGTGCCATGACAAAGCAAAATGGAGTCACAGATGATGCCATCAGACTCCGTCTCTTCAAATACTCTCTTTCCGATAGAGCCATGAGTTGGTATAACTCCTTGCAATGTGAACCCATCACCACTTGGGAACAACTTCAAAATGTTTTCCTAGAAAATTTTTATCCACATTCTCTCACCTATGAAATCAGGGGCCGAATAACGCAATTCACCCAGGTCCCTGGAGAATCCCTAGCTGAAGCATGGGAAAGATACAAAGAGCTTCTGCACAAGTGTCCACATCATGGCATTCCAAAGAATCAACTCATTGAAATCTTTTATAGAGGTGTGGATGATGATATCAAGAGGTTTTTGGATTCCTCATTTGGAGGAAACTTCATGCGTCAGAGTTATGATAGCGCATGGAAAGTTGTCACCCTTGGAGCTGAAAACCAAGCCAACTGGGGAAGACCTGTTGGCAAAGGAGTGCTGAAGGTAGCTATGGCCGAAGCAATGCCAGAGTACAAGTCTATCACTGAATCTCTCAAAATCCTCGTCGCCAAGCAAGACCATCTAGAATCGTCTCTCACAGCTTATGAAAGAAGACGTTCACCCCCTCGACAACAAGAGCAAGTTAAGTCAGCTTCACTCTTCTGTGAAGCATGTAAAGGAACTGATCATTCTACTCTAGCCTGTAACATTCTCTATGATGTTGTTTTGAGCAATACATGTGCCCAAGGAGATAATGGTCAAATGGAAAATCTGAATGCTGTCAACACTATCCCTGGTCAAGGGTACTATAATCCGAATCAGAATAGGAACCATCCAGGTTTTCAATATGGAAATCCTTCTGGAGCGGAGAACTCACGACAACTTGGTTCAAATACTCAACAACGAGGCCTGCCAGGATTCCAGTATAACCAACCACAGAATTTTGGGAATCAAGGGAACTTCATAGGTAACTTCCAGAATAGAAACTACAACAATTTTCCGAAAAATTCTCAGTTCCAGAATCCCAATCAAGTCCCCTATCAACAACAATAACAAGGGCCACAAGCTGGTCCTATCTCTCCTGATGACAAATTGTCAGCTATTGAGAAGATGCTGCACTCGCAGTAGACTATGATAGCTAACCAACAAGCCCATCAGAAGGCTATTGAATCTCAAATAGCTCAACTTGCGGCTAGCATGAAGCCACCTACTGGAGCCTTTGTTGGACAACCTAAAAACAATCCTAAACATCCTGAGCAATTGAAGGCTGTCACCACCAGGTCTGGAAAAGACTATTCTGACCCCCCTACTAAGATACCAATAGTGGCAACAAACAATGATGACATTGTGAATGTCCAAGACTCTACAATACCTGAGTCTCAACTGAAGGAACAGCCAACCGTTGATAAGACAGACAAAGCAAGATTGGAGGAACCATTGGCTGCAGAGGCAGAAGACACACCTGAGCCGGATGTGCCAGTATACAAGCCCCGTCCTCCCTTCCCAGCTCATTTGAAGCAGACAAAGCTCAATACTCGATTCAAGAAGTTCAAAGAAGCTATGAAGAAGCTTCATGTAGATATACCCTTTCTAGATGCGCTGGCTGAGATACCAGCCTGGACTAAGTAATTAAAGTCTCTCCTCACAAGGAAGTACATAACTGAAGAATACGAGACTATTAAGCTAGCAACAACCACTTCCGATATCATCCAGAGAAATATGCCCAAGAAATAGAAAGATCCGGGATCCTTTGGGATTTCATGCCATATCAGTGACTCTTCATGTAAGAAGGGATTATCCAATCTCAGTTCTAGCATCTCTATCATGCCATTTAGCCTTTTCAAGAGGCTAGGGTTTGCAAAATTACTCCCAACTAGAATGACCATTCAACTTGCAGATAACTCTATGACTCTTCCTTTGGGAATAATTGAAGATGTCCATGTCAAGGTTGGAAAAGACTCTTATGTCCCATGTGAATTTGTCATCATGGACATAAAGGAAGACGCCAGATACCCTTTCATCTTTGGCCGTCTGTTCCTCGCTACTGCAAAGGATTTGATTGACGTTGAAGTAGGGACCTTGTTGCTCAGACTAGGGAAATAAACCCTCGAGTTTAAAGTTTTCGAAAGCATGCAAAGACCGAGCATGCAGGAAGAAGTCTATTTGATTGATTGCATTGACAAATGTCGCTCCTCACACAAGAGGAGTATGAACAAGACGATCCTTTAGAAACGGCTCTAACTAACCCATCTGCTGATGATTCCGTCAGCGAGCAAGTTAAGGATTGTATCCTTCACCTCGACTATGTAGAAGGAGATCCTGAAGCTAGGTTTGAGGAACTCAAGGCTGTGAATGTAACTGAAGAGCCATGTGAGAAGCCAGAAGCCCCTGAAATGAAGCCCCTACCCGAGGGACTTAAATACGTGTTTTTGGATGATCTCAAGGTTTGTCCAGTTATTATAAATTCTGATCTAACGACCAAACAAGAAGATAAACTTCTGAAAGAATTAAAGGAAAGAAAGAAAGCTATCGACTACAAGATGAGTGATCTCACCGGGGTCAGTCAAGCGCTTTGCATGCACAAAATCCCTATGGTGGAAGACCACAAGCCGACTGTTGAGCATCAACGGAAGTTGAATCCTAATATGAAGGAAGTAGTCCGCCGCAAAGTTATCAAGTTGCTCACTACCGGAATCATCTATCCGATATCTGACTCACCGTGGGTGAGTCCTGTACATGTCATTCCAAAGAAAGGTGGCACTACTGTGATACTAAATGAAAATAACGAACTCATCCCCACTCGAACAGCCACCGGGTGAAGGATGTGCATCGACTATAGGAAGTTAAACAAAGCCACACGCAAGGACCATTTCCTGATGCCTTTCCTAGATCAAGTCTTAGAGAGATTAGCTCACCAAGAATACTTTTCTATCTCGATGGTTACTCTGGATTCTATTAAATTCCTATACATCCAGATGACCAAGAGAAAACTACGTTTACCTGCCCCTTTGGAACATACACCTTTAGAAGGATGCCATTCAGACTCTGTAATGCGCCTGCAACCTTCCAACGCTACATGGCAGTCATATTTGCTGGTTTAACCGAAACCATTATGGAAGTTTTTATGGATGATTTCTCTGTATATGGGGATTCGTACGAATCATTCCTGAAGCACCTCTCCCTAGTCCTCAAATGATGTGAAGAAGCACATCTCGTGCTAAATTGGGAGAAATGTCACTTTATGGTAAAAGAAGGCATTGTCCTTGGCCATAGGGTCAGCAATCGAGGAATCGAAGTGGACAAGGCCAAGACCGAAGTGATCTCCAAACTATCTATCCCTACCACTGTAAGAGAAGTCCGCACATTCCTTGGTCATGCGGTCTTCTACAGAAGGTTTATCAAGGATTTCTCCAAGATAACCAAGCCCATGACAAACTTATTGCTGAAATACGCTGAGTTCCATTTTGATGAACAGTGTATCAAGAGTTTCAACAACCTAAAGCATGCTCTTACAACAACACCCATCATTCAAGCCCCAGATTGGGATCACCCATTCAAAATTATGTGTGATGCCAGTGATTACGCTGTGGGTGCCGTCCTGGGCCAATGTATAGAGAAGAAACATCATGTCATCTATTATGCATCGAAGACCCTTGACGAAGCTCAGAGGAACTACACAACTACCGAGAAGGAACTCCTAGAAGTCGTATATGCCTTTGATAAGTTTAGATCCTACCTCATTAGTTCAAAGGTGATTGTCTACACCGATCACGCCGCTATTTGTTATCTTTTAAAAAAGAAAGATGCAAAACCAAGGCTGATAAGATGGATTCTCCTACTGGAAGAATTTGATCTTGAGATTAGAGATAAGAGAGGCACAGAAAATGTTGTAGCGGACCACTTAAGTTGTATCCACACTTTGGAAACTGAGAAGATACCAATTAACGACTCTCTCCTAGATGACCAGCTTATGAAAGTCTCAGAAGCTACTCCTTGCTACTCGGACTATGTGAACTACCTTGCCGCCAGTGTCATCCACCCTAAGTGTACTGGCAACGCTCTAAAGAAATTCATGCATGATGTGAGGCAATATCACTGGGATGAACTGTACCTCTTCAAGCTCTGTGCTGATGGTCTCTACAGACATTGTATCGCTGAGGAAGAAGCCCAACTTATTTTAGAACAATGCCACTCAGGCCCAGTCAGAGGCCATATGAGTTCTAAGAAAACTTCTTTGAAGGTTTTGCAATGTGGCTTCTTTTGGCCAACCATATCCAGAGATGCTTATAACTTTGTGTTGTCATGTGACAAGTGTCAGAGAATAGGAAACATTACAAAAAGAGATGAGATGCCACTTAAGCTATGGCAAGAAGTTGATATTTTTGATGTCCGGGGAGTGGACTACATGGGTCCATTCCCATCCTCAGTCGGATTTTCCTACATCCTAGTCGTGGTTGATTATGTCTCCAAATGGGTAGAGGCAATACCAACTGTTACTAGCGATTCAAAACCCGTCATTAAAATATTCAAAGATATCATTTTTCCCCATTTTGGAGTTCCACACACTGTGATCTCCGATGGAGGTTCTCATTTTCTGGAAAGAAGCTTTGAAGCTTTGTTGAGAAAATATGGTGTAACACACAAGGTAGCTTCCCCCTACCACCCACAAACAAGTGGGCAGGTAGAGGTTTCAAACCGTCAACTCAAGGCTATCCTGGAAAAGACAGTAGGACACAACCAAAAGGATTGGTCAGTGAAAATCCATGACGCCTTATGGACCTACCAAACCGCGTTCAAAACACCTCTTGGAACAACACTCTTCAGACTTATCTATGGAAAATCATGTCACCTGCCCGTGGAACTAGAACATAAAACATGGTGGGAAATAAAACAACTGAATTTTGACATTAAGAAAGCCGGTGAAGCTAGGATTCTGCAACTTCAAGAGTTGGATGAACTCCGAATGACAACTTATGAGAATGCACGAATCTACAAGGAACACACGAAACTTTGGCATGATGGTCATCTGAAGAGGAAGGACATTCAAGTGGGAGACCAAGTTCTGCTGTTCAACTCAAGACTGAAGTTATTCCCATGAAAACTCCATTCTCGATGGTCGGGACCATACATTGTCAAAAGCATCTATCCACATGGTGCATTCACCTTATGGAGTGACAAGTCAGGTGATTTTGTGGCAAATGGCCAATGCTTGAAGAGATATTTCACCATAGATGATACTAGCACTGAAGAATTGATGAATCTGTCCAAACCGACATACCTACCAGAGAGCTAAAGAAATCATGTCGAGCCATTGACGTAAAACAAAGGCGCTTGTCGGGAGACAACCCGATCTTTAACTTAGCTTTTACTTTTAATTTTGTTTTTAGAAAATTTTGCACCTGGTAGACAATGCATCGCAAGATGCAGTCTTAAGTTCTGATTATTTCCATTTTTGAGATTTCAGATGGAGGACGCGTCGCCGAAAGGAATGCAACCACATCTGGTGGACAAACCGATACGAGTTTACCCCTCCATCTCGGATTTAGAGTTTTCTTGGGATGAACAAAATTCTAAGTTTGGGGTGGAGGGTGGGTGGTACGTACCTTACTTTCCACCCTCTCCTGTCTATTTCAAACTTAAGACCTCATCGTTGCAATTTTGAGCAAATTTTTCAAAATTTTTCAAAATTTTTCAAAAGTTTTCATAGTTGTTTGTATAGAAACTTGATGAAGTTTTGATGCTTTTGTTTCAATCAAAGCCATTACCTAGCCGGCTATCCTGTTTTCCCATGCAATTTTGAATCATTACACCCTCCTTATTCAAAACAAAGCCTCAAGAAGAACAATTTCTGAAACTAGCCAATGATTAGAAATCACCATGTGAAGCTTATGAATCCTAACATCATGATCAGTAGACATGACAAGTATCTGTGGAACTGAGAGGGATCAAACACGTTGTGCTTCCTATATGACTAGTGGAACAATAGCATGGAATCTCCATCGGATCCTCATCAAGTCATTATTTGAGCAAAGTATGATAAGAAGAATGACCCGGTGCACTGAATTGTAAATCAAGTTGCACTCTGATCTGAACTCTCTTCTACACTTCTTCCATCATCTTCTTACCCCTTCGTTCACCAAAAAAACAAAAATAGCCAATATAGAGCCAAACCCTAAGTTCGGGGTGGCACACACTCTCTCTCTCTTTACGCTTCTTCCATACCCCTCACTACAAAATAGGGGCGTATCATGAAGAAAAGATGCATAAGCGCACACAAAAAGAAATGCAACCTCGAGTCGAATAGAGGAGAGATTCGCACAAAAAATGCAGTCAATGAAATTGCAAATCATATAATAAAAATCTCAAGTCAAATAGAGGAGAGATTTATTTCTTCCTTCCATACCACCCTTCACTCCCTTTTCCACCTACTGGCAAAATGAATGCCTACGCTCACCAACATCCTAAAAACACCAGTGCCAAATCAGGTGCACACTTGTTGTTCTGTGGGTATCTCTGGACTCTTACGAAACTCTATGACATGCTTGATATTGGAAAAAGGGGAGAGGAAGTGATGTTGGGAAATGAACTCAGAAACGAAGATATGGTAAAATGTGTTATGTGATCTCAGGATGTTGAGACACTTAGTCATACCGTGTAGAAAAGAAACAATCATGATGCGAAGAGGAAGCAATCACACGAGTTGACAGTATTCATCCGGCGAGTGTTTTAGATTTTGTGTTACTCGAGGACGAGCAACGTTTAAGTTTGGGGTATTTTGATGAATGCATATTCATCTGAGTCCAATCGCCTCATTTGGCCCAAATTTACCTCGATTAGTCGCCTTATTGAATTTATCTTCTAATATGCGAGATGACTTGGCTTAACTACTTTAATGAGATTTTATTACCTATACCTTCTATTATGTGAGTAATTGAGCTTAATTGAATTATCACTGATTTAATTGGATTTTTACATCGTTTTTGGCAGGTCAAATTGAGCATTGGGCCCGAGTTTTGGTCCATTTCCCAATTTTGGGCTTTGTTTAGCTCTGGTCAATGGCTGGTCAATGAGGGCCCTTCCTCCTTTTCCCTCACGCGTGACCCTTTTCCTTTGTTGGAGGCTACAATACCTACGTTCCATCTACTAAAAGACCATGACCACGACAAAAGCCACGACCGCGGTAATACCCGCGACCTCTACAAACCTCACGACCGTAGCAACCTCTTCTCTCCAAGACCGTGATCTACTGCTTTCTAAATCGCGCCCGCAATCACCTCTGCTAAATACAGCGCTTGCACCTGACCGCGATCACGCCTTCATGATTGCGACCACCTGAAGACCGCGACCCCTCCAACTCCAGTAACCGCAGTCTGAAGTCGTCAATGCCGCGACCGCGACCTTCTTACACCTCTCTGCCTGCCCCCGTGGTGATAACCCCCATGACCACAGTTAGGTCAAGATACCCTCGCTTCAACCTGGATTTCACAGCAACAGCAGATCTCCATCCAACCTCTGCACTTCAACACCTGCAACGGCACCACCATTTCCACCTCTCAGAACCACAACTATTTCTTCTCCACCTAAGCCAGATCGTGAACATCTATTGCTGCCCGTAGCTTCCTCTTCAGATACCGCGACCGTGCAAAAAGCCGTGACCGCAACATCATTCAAAAGGCCACGACCTACTATAGAATTCTAGAGGTCGCGAATCTAAGTCGGTGCCCAGCCTACCTATAAATAGAACTCAACTCCAGTCAGTCAGGGCATCATTTCTAGACGCCGTTAGGCTGCATGTCTGTCCTGGGCCTAAGGAGACGATCTCCATAGCCAAGAACCTACCCCTGTGGTGGTTTTGTGGTCTGTTCACCCAGATCTGGAGTGAAGACTCAGATCTGCAAGCCACCTTGTTCAGATCTAGATCTAGATCTGGGTCTAGATCTGCTACGTCTATGCCATTTCTATGCCGCCATCTCATCCATGAGCTGCTCCTCCTGCTGCGAGCAAGGTCCACGAGAAGAAAGAGAAGGTGGAGTGAGAATATTTGCCCCGTCTGCCGTGGTGTTCTTCCCTCCTTGTCCAGATCTGCCTCAACCTTATGTAGAAGACCGTTCCTTCACGGAGCTGCGATCATCTTCTTCACCATGCTCATGGTGGAATCCTCTCTTTCTTTTATTATTCTTGTTTCTCTCACCATGAGCGAGTAGTTTACTTTCACTGGGGTGCGGGGACTAGCCCCGCTGCCCATGCTTTCATATCTCACTGTTAAACATTCCATGGCATGTATATAATCTTTCATTTTGTTGTTAATCGTCGAGGAGTGCTTGTGGATTGATCACCTGCTTGCATATATCTTGTTCGTTTCCTATGTGGCGAGAACTTCAATGCGTAGGTTTTGAATGTCAATTAACACGGTTGACTCCCAAACTAGAAATAGAATGGGATTCCTTGAGGTCGTAAGTGTATGATCCGTGTGGTGACGATCCATCTAGCCCACAGTGACGCTTCTGTGTGCCTGACGCCTGTATAGGGGGCCTACAACTTCATTTGGATTTCTGTATCTTCAGACCCGTAAGTATGTGATCTGGATGGTGATGAGACATATGATACCTAAGGTGATGCTTATGCGAACCTGACGCCCGTATGGGGGGTTCTACAACAGCTCTATTTGAATGGTTATATCTTGCCTGGATGTTTGATGTTTGGATGTGATTGCATGAGTAGTGGTGGTGAAACCCGGGACCATCCCAACGATTTCCATCATTAATCTTTAATCAACCTTTAATCCTGCTCTTTTACATTCCTTGCATTTAGTTTAATTAAACTCAAATCAACCAACCTTGTTCTAAATATTAGTCTTGATTCAACTAGATTCGACTAGAGAAAGATTCTTAAAAATGTTGTCCCTTGGGATTCGATCCTCAACTATACTGTGATAAGACCCGTCTTCTTGCGGGTGGTATTATTGCACGTTGTTTTGGTTAAAAACTTAGGGATTTCAACCCTAAGTGAGTTTGTTAGTGCGATAATACAAGCCACGTCAAACACCAATCATGAATGATAGGTTAAGTTGTTCTCCAACTTCTCCAATTACTTGGGTGGAAATGAAGTCTTGATAGATACCAATCATTGCTTGTGAAATCATAATATGATTATGGATATCACTGCCAACATAATTTGGAGCCTACCAGGTCACACACATAGGATGTGTTGGAATAGGAGTATAATTGTGGATTTGATTGGAATTTCTCCGAAATCACATTGATTACTAAAATGTTTATGTAATCTATTAGAATAATATTGGAGTGACTGGATCTAAGAGCAAGTGGGAGTCTGTTGGTATATATACCCATAGAGCCATCCTGAGCGATTGCATGGAGTCATATATTAATTAATCAATTAATGTGATTATTTGGTTAATTAATTAATTCCAGAATATTCTAATTAATCCATGAGTGTTTTAATGAATGCAATGTTTCTATTTATCGATGGGTTTAGGAAACCCTACTTCCTCTCATCTCCTATTTAAAGGGGATCAACAGTAAATATATAAATAAGATATTAGAGAAGCTTTTTAGTTTACACTCACGTACGTAAACCCTAGCCGTCACCATCCTCAGGAGAGAAAGGAGAGCACCACGACACTAGCATGCCATTGCATAGAGACGACTACTTCCCGCTGGCTTAGGAAGTGTGAGGTGGAGTTCCAGTCCATCCGCGTGGACGAAGTAGAGACACAGACACTGAGATACCTGCGTTCCGAGGACATCTACAACCATCCGTACATGCTACGAGTGGCGTACATCACCGCACAAAAGGAGCGCCGTCAGATCTTCCTGTGACACACTCAATGAATGGGAGAGAAGTTCTGTCCATGTAGGCCAACAACGTTGCACACCATCGTGCATCAGGACATCATCAGACTTGCTCTGTAATAAGGTATATCCCGCAAACACTCTTTCTGAATATGATGTTGTTGACGAGCTCCTATTTTGGGTTGCATGGAATTTTTTTGTTGCTTCCGCCGCACATGTTTTCTCCACAAAACCAAACACATCCATGATCTATCCATTCTATAATCAAAGAGAAAACAAGTATTAGGGTTTAGGGTTTACATGATTAGGGTTTAGAGATTACAAATTAGGGTTTATCAGTTAGGATTTAGCAATAAGGGTTTATAGATAAGGGTTTATGGTTTACATATTAGGGTTTAGGGTTTAGTAATGGATGTGTGTACCACCTATCCCATTCTTGAACACCTCATCTCACAAGTAAGTGTATAATGTGTATTTGGTTTTCAAGAAAATTTTGATAACATTTCTCTATTATTTTCCAACTACACCGAGTAGAGTAGATGGGAAAATGTTCACCTTGATATGTACTTAGAGAAGAAATGGAAAGTGATAACAAAACATCTTGAAAACTGAATATAAAATATACACTTAAATCCTAAGTGAGATTAAGTGTTCAAGAATAGTCCGAAACTTGGATATATCCAAGATTTACTACTAATGTGTAAATCTTGGATGAGTTTCTAGGCCAACAGATATATATGTCCAATATTGAGGTTTACGATTCATATCAGTTCCATGTAAATACAAACCCATAAGTCCATAAGTCACGTACACGGTATCATCATTGCATCACATAACATCCAATATCCATTGTCATGTTCATACTAAAATTCACATTCATTTTTTCTATGCTTGTTGAGATTTGATCTCTCACACTTTATTAAGTTTGTACATGTATTTAGTATGTATATTCACCCTATCATTCATTACATATTTTAGATATACACTTATCCTTTCCCCATAAGCGTCATAACATTTCTTACACTAATTCTCAATCTTAGGTTATCTTCTCTCATCAAGTATTCATGTTTCTCATTAGACAACATGGTTCTAATAAGAGTCGAGTTATTAATAACCCAAAAAACATTAATCATGCAACATTGTATATAAATAATAATCAATAAGGTACACACTATTAGAGATAACATAAGATAATTGGAAACTCAATTTCATAATTGTTATGCAACTTAATAGAGAGCTATGTCACTAGTGTTTACTAATATTCTCTAAGCATAATAATGGAGTACATTAATAGGATTCATCATCCCATATGTATCACAAAGTCACAATAAAAACTAGATTCCCATAGAAACCCTAGATTTTAGTTCATCATTTAGGAATCCTGCCTAATTAGATAACCAACACATACATGATTTAACAAACAAAAAAGAAATTTGAATTTAATTAGTGTATGTAGCATAGGAATGATAAATAAAGCCATCATTTCATCTTATTCATAATTCACATACATATTGAATGTCAAAATCTATGTACTAGCATTCATGTAACTTTATCAACCCTTATTTATTAGCCTTTAGAATGCAAGAAATGGGAACTATTATTGTTTAAATAAAAAAATAAAAAATACCTTGATCTGTTGGCGACAATGGCCAACAACAGCGATAGAGAGCGAAAGCATGAACAGTAGCAATGGGAGAAACACAAGCAGGTGGCAACGTTGTTGATGGCTAGAGGAGAAGTTTTAGGTGGTAGTGGCGATAGCTGGAGCAGGAACAGGAGGAAGCGTTGCTGGCCGTTTGAGGAGAATTTGTAGGTGCAAGAGGATGAAGCAGGAGTAGGTGGTAGTAGCAAAGGCTAGAGCAAGAGCAGGTGGTGGCGGCAACCTAGGTAGCTAGTGGCGGCGGCAAGCAGAGCATGATTGGAGGTTGGAATTGCCAGCGCTAGGAAAAAACTGAATACCAGTGGACAATGAAATAGGGATTGAGGGGAAGTCTATTTTGTGCGATTGCTATTAAGTTTAACATAGTCGTTGGTTGCTAGAAAAACTGACAACTAAGAACGCCACCATCGATTATATGACAAAAATTGACACCTAACCCAGTAACTTAGACATCAGTTCATTGTAAAAATGATGCAAAAGGTAATTATTTGAAAGAAAAAAATCAATCCGAGTAAGGCCCAAGTCGTCAGTTGTGTACGAAAACTAACACCTATTGTAGTAACTTATATGTCGGTTTTCCTGAAACAACTGATGAATAAGGCCATTATCCTAATGTAAAAAATCAGCCTAAGTAGTGCCAAAGTGATTGGTTTTTCTCCTCAGGAACTGACACTGGAGTGTAATTTTGGAGGAACACATTTTTTGCTGGGACGTGATGCAAACCATACAATGTCAGTTTCTTGGAAAAGGAACCAACACCGATCGTGCATTTTTTTGTGATTTTTCTTGCAAATGAATGTCAGTTTCTGGAGAAACAATTGATGCCAAAAGTATTTTGGAGGCAAATTTTGTTTCACGTGAAGGTTTCTATCATCTGTTCACAGTAAATTGACACTTACGTTAAAATTTTTGGAGGAAAATATACTTCCCTAAAAAATTGTATTTCACAGGTTGTTTTAGATATCGATTTTGTAAAAGTTTAACCGACATTGAAGAAAAAGTAGTCCCGTGTATTTTCTAGATTGACCAGACTTGATCAATGGTGACATTTATGCTAGAGAACTGATGTTGTGTTATCTATAGTGTCATTTTCTCAGATGAACTGATGCCAGTACAAGTGATATTAGAGGTTAGAAATGTACTAGTGGATCTATGTGGCATATTTGATTTGAGCATCATCTAAGGTCTTGCTTGCATAATGAATGGCATGGAGCTTATTGTCTCGCCTTTGTCCTAAGACTACATGATGCAAAAATATTTAGTCAATTTATAGGCTTGTTTTCCCCTAGTTTTGTGCATGCATTTGTTATTTTCTTGAGATTTTATGCACAAACTCTTATGAATAGCCTATTTCATTGAAATACATCAATTTATGTATTTTTATCAAATTTTAATCAAATTTCACAAATCTGAGGAGTAGTACCGAATCACCATTAGTAGACTCCTCAAATAGTTGCAGAAACTCGATACACCGACACAAAAGTCGGTAGTACCGAGATTACATCAGACGCGCGACCCCTTTGAAGCATCGATACTATCGAATCGACTCGATAGTATCGAAAGAGCACGCATTTGAAGAACCCTAAAGACTCAATAATACCAAGTTACAAATCGGTACTGCGGAGACTATCTGCACAGGAAAGATCAACAACATCGATCTAATATGACGACTGGTGTTATTTTGTGGAAAATAGCCATATTATGACTACGTGGGAGGACGACCAGAGCTAATTATGACGTTGTTGTCCATTGCTCAAGGAGGAGAGACAAAGGAGAGACCAGGACCAAAGGCTACATCCAGGAGAAATTCTAGCACTTTTGGTGGACCGTTTTGCAACCAAGAGACATCAGAAAGCCCGTGCACTGAAGGGGATTCTCCAGAGTTGCTTTTCTCTAGGGGTTAGCATAGTTTAGTCGATGTTTCCCACATTTTGCTTCTTCTCTATCATGTTTTCGACTACAGAAACCAGGTGAGGCTAAACCCCTTATTCCTTAGGACCCAGGAGTATCCCGGGGATGCATTGTATCTAAATTCTATTATTGATATAGATTTTCTCTTACGATTTCAATATGAATCAATGGAAATTGCATTTCCTTATTGTGCCTAATCACCACAATTAGCGTATCAGATCCTAATTACTACTGAAAGGGGATTAAGGGTTAGAAACACATATGTCACCTGTTTATCGGCGTCCCTTGTGAAAGGTGGGGCATAAATGGGGGGAGATTACCCAGAGTTAAACCAAAAGCACCTAACTGATGAATCAATTACTATGAAAATGGAATTGGCTTTAGATTAGGTAGGGGAATTACACTGCAAAAGTGGGTAGTTTCTAGCTACATGCTCTTTATTTAAATTTAAGAGGAAATTTGTACCAATAATAGGAAGGCAGATACAGTGTCACCCATGGTGAAACTGTGTTCTAAGGAATCCGTCATCATAAAAACAAATCAATTTTATTTTCCATTTATAATTTCTTGCTTCTGTTCAAAACAACCAACCCAATCAATTTTCATTGCTCTAGTTGATTAAACTGTAGTTAGTACTAGTCTCTGGACAATCATTTCCCTGACTTCGACTCAGGCCTCACAGGGCCTATATTACAAGACACGTACACTTGTGTTTTACACACACAGTAAAGTTGTGTCAAGTTTTTGGCGACGTTGATGGGGAAGCGGCAATAGTCCAGCACTACGAGTGTTGTGGTTGGCCACTTTTTCTTTTTAATTTTATTTTTACTCTTTTTGAGCTGAAACTTCAAATATTAATTTTTAATTTCTTGTTATCTCTTGTGCTTACACCTATATTATCTCTTTTAGGTGATAGTTTATGGTACAGATGCATAGTACAGACAACAAAGACTCCACTCTCAGTAGTGCAACAGTTGCAACATTAAGAGATAAAGCAAAAGTGTACAACAATTTGACAAAGGGATTAACCCCTAGCATGCATGACACACTAGACACTCCTCCAATAGATACATCCATTCCAGTTGAACAATCAGAGATGGCTGAGGAGAAGACTATCTAGGAGAATATCAAAGCATCGTTGTCAACTGCACAACTGGGTCATATAAAAAGGTAGGCAGTTGCTGTGGGCAGTTTTAAGATTGACGCATGGCTAGTAGCCCTGGTCAAGTCGTAGGCATTCCATGGACATAGTTTAGAAGACCTGATGGCTCACATTAGCAGCTTTGTGGAGAGCCTTGACATGCTAAAATTGATAGGGTCTCAATGATAGTTATTTATCTAAAACTATTTTCTTCATCCCTGGCGGACAAAGCAAAAGCCTGGTTCTACAATCTGAAGCCGGAATCCATTAGGACATGGGATGAGATGATAGACACCTTCTTTGAGTGTTACTTCCCACCGTAGAAGACCAACAAGCTGGTTAGGAAAATCTACAACTTCAAGCAACAGGCTGAGGAGTCCTACTTGGAGGCCTGGGAGAGATTTCAACATATGCTGCGGAAGGTCCCACATCATGGGATTGAGATAGAAGATCAGGCAAAGATCTTCTGTTATGGCCTACATCAAGGTGAGAGGACCACATTGGACAGTGCAGGAAAGGATTTCTTCCTCAACAATAAACCATCCAAGTGTCATGAGATACTACAAAATATGTCCAAGAATCAATCCTGGGGAGAAGAAAGAGAATGCCTAGAGACAATCAAGCGTGTGGGGGAATCTAAGGTAATAAGTGCTATTAATGAAAAGCTAGATCTAATCGCCAAAAAGTTATGTCAGAAAGATGGGAACTCCTCAGACAAAGAAGAAGGCCAGGTCAAATATATGTGCCAACAAGGGTACAAGAACAATGAGTACTCTAGGAGAAAGGACCCAAAGTTCTCCTGGAAGGATCCAAACAACTTCCAATAGGATCCAAGTCAGGCAAGGCAACAACAAAATACACAACAACAGAACAAGGAGCCTGAAGATGAAAACATGCAAGATCTTCTGAAGAAGCTGATGAAACAGAATGACATGGTGATCAACTAGCAGCAGATTGAGCTGCAGAACCACACGACTCAATTCCACATTTTAGAGACTCAGATTTCACAGATTGCAGCAGAGGTGGCAACAATTAAGATCAATGGAAAACATGATTTTCCAGGTAACACATATGCTCCATCTGGGAACCAATAGGTGAAAGCTATACTTATGAGGAGTGGTACAAAATGTCTTTGTGGAGACAAGCATGGTCAACCCAAGCCAGCGGAGACAAAAGATTAAAGCAACAATGGGGAGCCGATTGTGGTGGATGCCACAGTAGATCCAGAATACGCTGAAGAAGATAGAACAACTATGACAGAGCAACCAGAAGTGATAAGGGAAAGGCTAGAGCCTTTTGTCCCACCTCATCAAAGGTCAAAGGAGATACCAGTTCCTTTCCCCAATAGTGTGAAGTCCAGAAAGGCAGATCAACAATTCAAGAAATTTTTGGACAACTTCAGAAAATTGTTCGTCAATATACCATTGATTGACGCCATTGAGAAGATACCTTCTTATGGTAAATTTCTGAAGGACATCATCAACAAAAAGAGGCAGATAGCTAATACCGACATGGTGGTGCTGAAGAAGTAGGTGAGTGCGTTCATTCTGGGAATGCTACCACCAAAATGACAAGACCTGAGCTGTTTCAGTATCTCATGTTTCATAGGAAAGACCAAGTTCTGTGAGGCGTTGTGTGATTCAGGGGCTAGCATTAATCTCATGCCCTTGAATACATTCAAGAAGTTAGGCCTCAAAGAATATAGAAAAAGTAGCATGATAATACAACTGGTAGATAATTTAGTGGTTAGACCGTATGGGATATGCGAAGATGTTCTGGTTAAAGTAGACATGTTTGTGTTTTGAGCTGACTTTGTAGTCATGGAGATGTAAGATGATCATGGCAATGAACTACTACTGGGGATGCCTTTCCAAGATATGACAGACATGATCCTGTATATGGGAAGAGGAAGATTGATACTAGGTATCCAAGATGACCGATTTGAAATCCAAATGCCTGAAGTATCAAAGTCAAAGGATAAGGAAGCTCAATGCAATAGTTTGAAGTACATTGAGGGACCGATGTCCCTTATGGAAGACCATTTTTAGATATGGCACACGTCATGACAAAGGTGGATAAGGGTATACTAGTAGTGGACATTATGGAAAATACTGAGGTGGTGTCCTTAGTAGAACCTGTGAGGTATCCAGAGAATGAAGAGGAGGCAGACTTCCCACTAGCAGTTGAAGAAATCAAGGATGACTCAATTTTATAGGTTCATCCACAGTTACCGTTGGAGGTGTTCTTGATGAATGTGGAGAGAGACTACCCCCATTG
The DNA here is from genome assembly GCA_963693085.1 of Alisma plantago-aquatica. Lineage (NCBI taxonomy): Eukaryota > Viridiplantae > Streptophyta > Magnoliopsida > Alismatales > Alismataceae > Alisma > Alisma plantago-aquatica. The sequence goes on along the minus strand of OY856413.1, from coordinate 587,690,305 downwards.
CAAATCCTAGAAAGAATGGACTTTGATGCTGAAAGCACTCCCGTGCTACTATACTAGACACTTTGAGGATCTAGGACCACCGCCTGCACCTTTGGTCTCTTCATTGGTGAATCCTCCTGATTTGGAGCTAAAGCCGCTGCCCCCACATCTAAAGTACATGTTCTTGATGACGGAGGAGAAGCTCCCGATCATCAACTCATCAACATTGAGCTAGGATGAGGAGGCTCAGCTTCTAGGCATACTAAAGAACCACCGAGCAACATTCGAGTGGTCCATGGCTGACATTAGAGGCATCTCGCCCAGCCTATGCCAACACAAAATACAATTAGAAGAAGGATCTAAAGCAGTAGTTCAACCACAGCGGCGCTTAAATCCAATTATGATGGAAGTGGTGAAGAAGGAAGTCGTGAAGCTCTTGTCGACTGGTATAATTTATGCAATATCTGATTCCACATGGGTAAGTCTAAAACAGGTTGTACCTAAGAAAGGGGGGATAACTGTGACAACTAACTCTTCTAATGAATTAATACCAACTAGGTTCGTCATGGGGTGGCGCATGTGTATAGATTATCGCCGCTTGAATGCCACTACATTGAAGGATCACTTTCCTTTACCCTTTATTGATCAGATTTTGGAACGACTGGCTGATTGTTCCCATTTTTGTTTTCTCGACAATTATTATGGATATAATCAGATTTCTATCAAGCCTATGGATCAGGATAAGTACACCTTCACCTGTCCCTATGGCAAATTTTCCTATAGACGGATGTCGTTTGGATTGTGTAATGCACCCGCTACCTTCCAACACTGACATGGTTGAACGGTGCTTGGAAGTGTTCATGGATGATTTTTTGGTTTATGGAGAGTCTTTTGAAGACTGTCTATATAACCTCGATAAAGTGTTACAGCAGTGTGAAGACACTCACCAGATTCTTGATTGGGAGAAATGTCATATGATGGTGAGTGAGGGGATTGTTTTGGGACATAATGTGTCCAATAGGGGAAAGGAGGTTGATCTGGTAAAAATAGAGGTTATTTTCAAGCTACCTCCATCGACATCGATGAAGGGAGTGAGGAGTTTTCTAGGTCACACCGGATTTTATCGCCGATTTATAAAATATTTTTCAAAAATTGCAAAACCCCTTTCTAAATTATTAGAATAGGACGTTGAGTTTTGTTTTGACGATAAATGCATTAAAGCTTTTGAGGTCCTTAAGGAAAAATTGATTTCATCTCTTGTTTTTCAAGCTCCAAATTGGAGTAAGCCGTTTGAGCTGATGTGTGATGCATCAGATTATGCGGTGGGTGCAGTCTTAGGCCAACGCCAAGACAATGTCCCTACCGTGATATACTATGTGCCAAAGACTTTGAATGATGCTCAATTAAACTATACCACCACTAAAAAATAACCGTTGGATGTTGTTTTTGCTTTTGAAAAATTTAGGCAATATTTAGTGGGGGCGAAGGTAATTGTGTGGACTGATCACGCCACCATTAAATACCTTTTACAAAAGAAAGATGCTAAGCATAGATTAATTAGGTGGATCCTTCTTTTACAAGAATTTGACATTGAAGTAAAGGATAAGGCAGGTATTGAGAATGTAGTAGCAGATAATCTCTCTTGATTAGATAGAGTGGATGAGAGGGATGTGGACATCCCTATTGTGGAAGAATTTCTAGATGAGCAACTTTTTGATCTCAAGGCTGCAGACCCTTGGTGGGATACTACCAGAGGATTGGGGATACCAGGAGAAGAAAAAATTCTTCTATTCTTTGAGATATTACGTGTGGGACGACCTGATATTGCTAAGGCAATGTAGGGATGGCATTTTGAAGAAATGTGTGCTAGAGAGTGAGTATGAGAGTATCTTGTCACATTGTCACTCACTCCCCACAGGAGGGCATTATGCTATTTATAGGACTACAACTAAGGTCTTAGAGAGTGGGTTCTATTGGATAACTTTGTTCAAAGACTCTTATAACTATGTTCGTTGTTGTGATTCATGTCAACGTGCATGTAACATTTCTAAAAGACACGAAATGCCCTTAAAAAATTTTCAAGAAGTTGAAGTTTTTGATTTATGGGGAATAGATTTCATTGGACCATTTGTGTCTGGAAACTCAAACCTATACATATTACTTTCCATTGATTATTGTCAAAATGGGTGGAAGCAATTCCAACCCAGACCAATGACACACATGTTGTATGAAAATTTGTCAATGATAATATTTTCTACATGTTTTATGTCCCTTAGATAATCATAAGTGACAGGGGGACCCATTTTACCAATAGGAAGTTTGGAGATTTATTGGGTAAGTATGGGGTAAAACACCAAGTGGGTACTCCATATCACCCACAAACATAGGGCCAAATTGAAGTGTCCAATAGGGAAATTAAGCAGATTTTAGAAAGGACAGTCTCAACAAATAGGACAAATTGGAGTATTCTCCTCAATGATGCACTATGGGCATATAGGACAGCCTATAAATCACCTATAGGAACTACACCTTTTACATTGGTTTATGGGCACACTTATCACTTACGTGTAGAATTGGAGTTTAAGGCTAGATGGGCATTAAGAAGATTAAACTTTAATATAGTTGAAGTTGGGAAACATAGAATGTTGGAATTGAATGAGTTGGATGAGTTGAGGATGAATGCCTATGAAAACACCAAGATCTATAAAGAGAGGACAAACAAGATTAATGATAGGCACATCCTACATAGGATGTTTACTCTGGGGCAAAAGGTGTTACTTTTTAATTCTAGACTTAAGTTGCATCCAGGAAAATTAAGGTCTAGATGGAGTGGACCCTATGAAATTGAGGTTTCCCCCATGGTGCTGTGAGGATCGGAGATGTAGCTGTGTCATTCCTTGTTAATGGCCATCGGTTGAAGCACTACTTTGGGGGATAGGTTGAGAAAGGAGTTGAGGAACTCAAGCTGTTGGGGCTTAAGGAGGATTAGAGGTTTTCGTTGAGTCTAGCCTAGGACGTTAAACAAGGGCACTTGTTGGGAGGCAACCCAACTTTTATTTTACTCTCATTAGGTTGCATTTTAGTTTTCATAAGTTTTATTTCAATTTTTATGTTAAAAAGGTACCTTGATCTATTTTGTGTAAGTGTCCAGGTCAGGCAGGGTCGGTATTATTGAGTTTATACTCAGTACTACCGAATTTGGTTTAGACAGATTGGACGCAAAAGAGAGAAAATTTTGGTATTATCGAGTTCCCACTCGATACTACCAAATTTAGGTCAGGAGCCAAGGGGCAGAAAATTGACTATCTCAGTATTACCGAGACTGCACTCGATACCACCGAGTTTCTGAATATTTCCAAGTGCATATCTGATGAGGACTCGGTACTACCGACCTACCCGTCAGTACTACCAACTTCTAGAAGGCCCATGTTCGATGCACTGAGATGCTTTCTCGAAATGACTGATAAGTATCTGCAACTCGGTACTACCAACTTGATTCGGTAGTACCGACTTTCAAAATTTTCGAGAAAAGTGGGAAAAGAAAGTGACGGCCCAGATGAGCCACATTGAGCGGTCGGTACTACCGATCTGCACCACAACTCGGTACTACTGAGTTGTTTCGGTACTACCGATTCCATGGTGATCCACGCCTCAGTCATCATGCAACATCAGCCATCGATACCATTGAGTTCTAGATCCTCCCTAGGATCTTGGTACTACCGACTCTAAGTTGGTAGTATTGACTTTGGATGGCTAGGCGATCTGAGGCCTATATAAGGAGAAGAGATTTTCATTTCTATTCACACATTCAATCTCCTCTCTAGAGCAACTGCGAGCACTACTGCACCGAGCGCCGATGGTCTTCTTCAAGCTTTCATTTCCCCCTTACTCATTCTTTCAAGGTTCACATGACTCCACAGAGAGGTGCTTCTACATCGACTGAGCAAGGAAAGATGGTCCCTCGACCAAACTAACTTCATCATCTGTCTCCGAAGGTTCGGAAGATTTATGAGGAGCTGCTGACTAGGAAGATGGCGCCCACGCGGTATGGCGACCACGACCTCATCGAGAGCCTAGGCTTCATAGAGTACATGCACTGGGTGCGCAATGGTTAAGAGATGGAGGTGGATGACCCCTTCTTTAGTGGGTGACCCACATACCAGGAGCTCGTCCATGAGTTCATGGCGTATCTCAATGTTCTCATCGCCCCAGAGCAACAGATGGGTAGAGAATGGCGGGAAGGAAATGTCTACTTCCTCCTATACGTACAACACCAACTATTCCTTCACCCTCTATGAATTCAACTGTATCTTCAACTGGCCACACATGCCAGACCGCTCACCTCCCCCAGGCTAGAACTATGAGACGGCATGGGAACGTTTCACTGAGGTGCCAAAAGGTTCCCAGACCAGCTGGCACATCAAATCCATCACTGACATCGAGCATCCCTTTGCTTGCATCCTTCACCGCATCCTCACCAGCACCATTTTTGGTTGCTCTAGTCATGGCCTAGGAAAGGTGCAGAAGACCAAACACTTCTTTCTCCACCAGCTTCTCAAGGGGGAGTCAGTAAATTTTGGTTCTTTCATCCTCCTCCATGTTTTATCAGTCCGACGATTGGAGTCCATAAAGGCACCAATTGATTTTGGGGTCTCATTACCCCCATTGCTCTTCATCTACTACTAGACCTCTCTACCTTACAACCAGCATGACCATGATATCTAGATCTCACACATTTCTAGAAGGCATGTCTCCCCACTTTTCATTTCAACACTGTGTACGCTTGTTGCACAGTGGATGGCCAGTACAGGGAGCAGTCACTCCCAAACCCAGTCTTTTGTCAGCTAGGAGTTGAGTATCTATGGTGGCCATTAGATGATGACGACATTGATGCAGTCACAGAGGAAGCCGCAGAGGAGCCCAAACTGTAAGCCGATGATGATGACGATGTGGTGGAGGTGGACACCATCCCTATCACCCGCTGACCTATACCGCGTAAGCGACTGTGGAAATATGTTGCCTCGAGTTGCTCAGCCCCACCACCATCCCAAGATGAGCATGTCATGTTTGACATGGTGGGCATGTATGGGATGATTCAGGACATCCATACAGGTCAACAACAGTAGTAGGTAACTTTGGCAGGTATATAAGGCACCCAAGGAAGGCTCTATGCAAACCAGCAAGTGATCTATGAGAATGAGCGTCTTCTCTTGGCCAACCTAGAGAATGTACACACTCACCTGCAACGCATTGAGCAGTACCAACAGCCTTTCTATGACCACTACTGGAGCCAAGGGTACTTTGGAGGGTACCAGTAGCCGCCACCGATGCCTTCATATGATCCCAATTTTCAGGGAACATTTCCTCCACATGATCCTACCATGCCACACTACCAGCAGCCACTGCCACATGATTGATCAGGGTACTCATGTTCCACCTCTTAAGTTGGAATGTTGACTATGCGGACATAGTCCTATTCAAGCTTAGGGGGAGGGGTCCTGGAACAACCACAATCTTGGTTTTTTTAGTGTGCATTTTTATCTTTATTTTTTATTTTTTTCATATTTATGTTATTGTAGAATCCACATCTATCTAGTGTAAAAAGTGGATTAGTATATGCATGGGTCTCTGTAGAAATTTGCCTCTAGGTCTTTTTAAAGAAAAAATGATGCATTTTTAAAAAGTGGAGAAGTTAAGCTTTATTGCAAATATTTTGAGTCACACCTTGAGGAAGTGTATGGGTTAGTTAGCTTTAGGACATGGGATATGAATAATATCTCAATCATTCATGAAAATTGAATGATGAAGGTGTTTGATCCTAAACTAATCAAACTAGTAACGTGACCTTAAATGGAAATTTAAGAAGGAACTCCTACGGTTACCCTGTACACATGTCTTTAGAGAGGGACACATATAAATCTTTAAAGGCTTAATCTCTTAGTTATGTGATTTCATCCACTTCATATTCATAATTTCCACCACCTTAAGATGATCAAGTACATTGAATCATTTCTTTTTGATTACATAATCATGGCAAAATAGGAATCAGTATAGTTAGTCATTTTCCTTTGCATCAGTTAGGAAAAGAAAAAATATGCATGAACAATTCATATGCATATCATGTAGTCGCATAATACAAATCAATACATGTAGATTGCATGCATTCATCATTCATTCATCAAGGCATTATGAGATGCAAAATATTTATGCAGATCTCATACACATCTATACCCTCAAAGATATATGAGAAATTTCATGAATGTATTTAGGGGAATAAGGCCAATCATGTAGAAGGCCAAATCTAATAAAAAACAACACAGAAGAAAAAAAGAAAAAAAAGAAGAAGAGAGAATTATCTCTGTTTGGAAGAGGGAGAAAGGATGTGTATCTGTTCTTAAAAAAAGTTTCAAAACATCTTCATAATGCCCTTGATTTTTCTCCATTTGGTTCAATTTCATTGTATGAGATTTTGAGCACATGCATCATGTCACCCATTTATGCAGGCATTAAGATTCATAACTCATTCATTCTCATCATATAGGTTCATCATACTTTAATGCTTGCATAATGATCCAGTTGTTCCTTGTGAATCTTCATAACCACCTATCCTGTACCACCCATTGCTCTTATCGGTAGGCCACTTATATGATAATTCCTCCTCACTTCATGTTTATCAGGAAGATGGCTTCCATGTAGATGGTAGTTAGGGAAAAGAGCAATGTAGATAGGAAATCACATAATGCACAAAGTGTACACCTGATTAGTTTAATATGTTAACTGCTTTCCTGACAGTGTTTCATTGACTAAGGGACATATGTCTTTTATGGAAATTTTTTGGTCACTTCAGAGCAGTTACTAGTTCAGTTATCAGTAGGGTCAGTTTCGGACTGTTATGTGGGGGTGGTTGAGACGAGAATTCATGTAGTATGACCTTTTACTGACTTATCTTAGATAGATCCGAGAGTATGTTGTTTGAGGATGAGCAAGATTTAAGCTTAGGGGAGTTTGATGCATGGATATTTAGTCATTTTACAGGCTTATTTTCCCTTAGTTTTGTGCATGCATTTGTTATTTTCTTGAGATTTTATGCACAAACTCTTATGAATAGCTTGTTTCATTGAAATGCATCAATTTATGTATTTTTATCAAATTTTAATCAAATTTCACAAATCCGAGGACTAAGACACGTTTTTGGTTGTATTTCAGGTACACATCAAGCATACAGACTCGATACTACCGAGTCTATACTCGATAGTACTGATTTCACATCAGTAAAAATAACCAAGTGAAATATGCAGACTCGGAAGTACCGAATCACCATCAGTAGACTCCTCGAAGAATTGGAAAAGCTCAGTACACTGACACAAAAGTTGGTAGTACTGAGATTGTATCGGACGCACGACCCCTTTGAAGCGTCAGTACTATCGACTCGACTCGATAGTACTAAAAGAGAGTTCATTTAAAGAACCCTAAAGACTCAGTACTACCTAGGTACAACTCAGTACTACCGAGACTGTCTGTGCAGGAAAGATCAACAACAACAATCTAATCTGATGATTGGTGTTATTTCATGGAAAATAGCCATACTATGACTACGTGGGAGGAGGTCCAGACCTAATTATGATGTTGTAGTCCATTTCTCAAGGAGGAGAGATGAACGAGGAGAGTCTGGGACCAAAGGCTACATCCAGGAGAAATTCCAAAACTTTCAGTGGACCATTTTTAGCCGAGAGACAGCAGAATGCCCGTGCACTGAAGGGGATTCTCCAGAGTTGCTTTTCTCCAGGCATTAACATAGTTTATTCGATGTTTCCCACATTTTTGTTCTTCTCTATCATGTTTTTAACTACAGAAACCATGTGAGGCTAAACCCCTTATTCCTTAGGACCCGGGAGTAGCCCGGGGATGCACTATATCTAAATTCTATTATTGATATAGATTTTCTCTTACTATTTGAATATGAATCTGTGGAAATTGCATGTCCTTATTGTGCATGATCACCACAATTAGTGTATCAGATCCTTAATTACTACTGAAAAGGGGATTAGGGGTTAGAAACACATAGGTTCACCCATTTATCGGCATCCCTTGTGAAAGGTGGGGCATAAACGGGAGGAGAGTACCCAGAGTTAAACCAAAAGCACCTAACTAATGAATCAATTGCTATGAGAATGGAATTGGCTTTAGATCAGGTAGGGGAATTACACTACGAAAGTGGGTAGTTTCTAGCTACATGCTCTTTATTCAAATTTAAGAGGAAATTTGTACCAATAATAGGAAGGAAAATACAGTGTCACTTGTGGTGAAACTGTGTTCTAAGGAATATGTCATCATAAAAACAAATCAATTTTATTTTCCATTTATAATTTCTTGCTTCTGTTCAAAACAACCAACCCAATCAATTTTCATCGGCCTAGCTGATCAAACTACAGTTAGTACTAGTCTCTGGACAACTGTTTCCCTGAGTTTGACTCAGGCCTCACATGGCCTATATTACAAGATGTATACACTTGCATTTTGCACGCACAATAAAGTCGTGTCACCACCCCTATGTCGTAATCTCTAGCATGACACATGATTTCAAAAGGAGCACTCCAGTTCGGTGGTTAAATGATGGGGGCCGAGATAAGGTCATCCTTCAATCTTTGGAGGTTGTTTTGCAATCTTCATTCAATGTGAATTGAACATCTTTATCTAACAAGGAGCAGAGAGGCTTTTCTATTTTTGAAAAGTATTTAAGGAATCTTCTATAGAACCCTACATGTCCCAAAAAGCTTTAGACCTCTTTCACTATTGTTGGAGTTGACATCTTCTTAATAAATTCAACCTTTGCTTTATCAACCTCAATCCCTTCGCTTGAAATGACGTGACCAAGTACAACCCTAGATTGTACCATAAAATGGCACTTCTCCCAACTGAGCGCAAGGTTGACCTATTTGCATTGTTCCAAAACTTTAAATAAATTCAGTAAGCAATCATCAAAGGAATTTTCATAAACACTCAAATCATCCATAAAAATTTCCATAATATTTTCTATGAAATAAAAATATGGCCATCATGCATCTTTAGAAAGTAGCAGGTGCATTACATAACCCAAAAGGCATTCACCTATAAGCATATGTCCCATAAGAGCATGTGAAGGTTGTTTTTCTTGATTGGGAAGATATATAGGAATCTGAAAAAAAAAATCCAAAATACCTGTCTAAGTAGCAAAAATAAGAGTGATTAGCAAGTCTCTCCAAAATTAAGTCAATGAAAGGTAGAGGAAAATGGTTTGTTCTTGTGGCTTTATTTAGTTTTTTTTATAATCAATACACATTCACCACTCAGTTACCACCCTTTTTTGAATCCATTCATTATTGTCCCCTTTCATTATAGTGGTTCCTCCCTTTTTTGGTACAACATGCATACCACTTTCCCATGGGCTGTCACTGATAGGATATATTGTACCTGCATCTTTCAACTAAAATATTTCCTTCTTAACAACTTACATCTTGTTTTGATTTAACCTTCTTGGTGGTTCTATGCATGGCTTAGCCTCTTCTTCTATGTCTATGTAATGCATAAAAATTAAAGGGTTACTTCCTTTAAGATCATTAATGGAGTAGCCTATCACATCTTTGTACAATCTAAGTTATTTCAACAACTTAACTTCTGGCTCTTGGGTCAAATCAACATTTCTTATAATAGGGGAAGATAAATTCGGATCCAAGAAAGCATACCTGAACCCCGGTGGGAGGGTTTTATGTTCAACCTTTGTTTCTAGTGTAGGGGTGGCGTCACTTGCCTCCTTCTCAGTTGGTACTTCATTGTATGATGAGTTTGATGTAGCTTCTGAACATTCTTCATTGAGATCAATCATTGAGTCTTCTTTATCCTCTTCACCTTCAAGATCATAAAAATATTGTTCAAGATTGGTCTTGTCTTCCTCTCGCAAAGTATCAATGCTATCTATTAAATAAGGATATTCTTTACTGCTGGGTGCCTTCATAACATCATAGATAGAAAATACTAGGGATTCTTCTCCAACTCTGATAGTTAATTTCCCTTCCCTTACATCTACAATGCGTTCCACAGTCCTGAGAAATGATCTCTCAAATAGGATTGGATTTTCCAGATGTTCATGCATGTCTAAGACTACAAAATTACAAGGAATGTAGAACTTCCCTATCAGAACAAGAATGTCTTAAGAAATCCCTCTAGGATATTTTATTGAAAGATTAGCTAACTATATTGTCATGGAGGTTGGTTTCAAGTCTCCCAAATCTAACTTTTTCCATATGAAAAGGGAATCAAGCTGATGCTCGCACCATGATCAACTAAGCCTTTATCTAAATTCAAATATCCAATTTTGTAAGGGAGAGTGAATGCACCTAGATTATCAAGTTTTTCTGGAAAATAGTTCTAAATGATATAGCTTATTCTTTCATATTACATCACCATTTTAGCTTGATCGGGCCTCCTTCTCTTGGTGAGAATGTATTTTAAGAACTTGGCATAAAAAGGCATTTAAACTATCACTTTAACTAAAGCAAGGTTCACATACAACTTTTTCAATATGTCCATAAACTTGTTGAACTTAGCATCATCTTTTGTGTTAGAAGATCTGTGAGGAAAGGAACATTAAGATTGCAAAAAGAATCACCTTGTTGTGAATTTCCCGTAGTTTTCTTCCTTTGGTTCTCAGCATATTCCTCCATAGTTGTGTCAATAACTTCTTCAGATTTCCTCTTTGAAGGTGGCGAGGACCCTACAATAACTGCTCCACTTCTTAGTGTCATGGACTTGCATGTCTCTTTAGGATTCATCTCTGGTAGGCTGGGTAAGAAGCTAGAAGGTGTTCTTCAATTGGCTAGATCTTGTTGAGCAATCTAATTCTCCAACATCTTGGTATGAGTAGTAATGTTGTCCACCTTGGAAGAAAGTTGTTGGATGACATCTTTCATAAGCCAAACATGTTGGCATAATTAATCATTTTGTTTCAATTGAACTGAAACAAAACCCTCAGGAAGAGACTCCAAATTGGAGTTTGGAAGTTGTTGCTATTGTTGGTTGAAGTTTCTATTGACATTGTTGTTGAAGCCTGGAGGATTGTTTCCCATTGGTGGCCTTCTCCCCAAATGTAATGGTTGTTGACCTTGATCTTGTTGAGGAATTTGAGAACTGTTGTTGCGGTAGAAGTTTGGATGATCACGACATCCTAGATTATAGGTATTATAATATGGATTATATAATTGAGTGTTTCTAAAACTTCCTACTGCATTGCATTGCTCCACGTTCTCTTCATATGGCATGAAAGAAGTGTAAAAAGGCTACTTGTACCATAACATCAATTGCACTACATATCAGATTTACCAATTGATATGGTTGAGCACTCAACCTCTCAAACTTTTGTGTCAAGGCATCTAACTTTACATAAATCAAATCAATAGCTTCAATAGCGTGGATGCTTTCTTGCTTCCTTGAAGCAATAGAAGATGAGGGTGGCTAATTACTCCTTTTAGAACTCCATTGACGATGGTTAATTGATCATGTCTTCAATTATAGCATATGCCTCCTGATAAGATATGTTCAATAGATCTCCATTGGTTGCAACATCTATAGACATCCTGGTATTATAGTAAATCCCATTATAGAAAGTTTGAAGAAGCAACCAGTTGCTTAGAGCATGGTGAGGACAAAGACATTGAAGTTCTTTGAACCTTTCCCATGTATCATAAAAGGTCTCGCCATCCTATTCAGAGAAATTGGTCAGTTGGCTTCTCAATTGATCTGTCTTGCTTGGTGGTAAGTACTTGGCTAAGAAGGCTTTAAAAAGTAACCCCAACTATCGATGGAGTTCCTTCGCAAAGAAGAGAGACACACCTCATCTCTGTCCTGTAGAGAAAAAGGAAACAAAAGTAGGCGTATACCATTAGGAGAAATGCCATTAATCTTGAATGTGCTCAAATATTGCACAAATTCAGCTACATGAAGGTTGGGGTCTTCCATGGGAGTCCCTCCAATTTCTTTTTTCTGAATCATCCACATTATTGTAGGTCTGATTAAGAAGTTAATTTCCTCAATCTATGGACTACTGATAGCCCCATTGATGTTGATTGTATCTGGAATGACAAAATCCTTGAGAGGATGGTTATCTTCCATGATTGGTTCTTAGTTGTCCAATGAAGATGGCGGTGAAGAATGAAGTGATCATGGTTGAGAGTCTTTCAATCTTGAAGAGTCTTCACTCCTCCTTGCTTGTCTATGACTTCTAACAGTACATTTGATTTTTGGGTTTGGAAACACAGATGGTTGAAGACTACACTTAGATCTTTGCATACAGACCTATAAATTCACAAGTAGTGAGAACTCTTAACAAACAATGAAAGATAAGATATTTGATATAAATGATAGTGGAATGATGAAATTGGGGGGTGTATGATCTAGTCTTGCTTACTAGTTAACACCTCTTACTCTAGAAGAAATATATCGATGCTCCTTGCCAACAACACCAAAACTTGTTAGCTTAAATGTGCAAGTTTTAAATTTATAAACTTGAGCACTACCCTGCAAGTATACATGTGTGTGTAGTATGTTCGAGTTCTTCCAAAGGAGAAAGGTATTGATAGGTGCAAACGTGTTACATTTCAACAATCTAGACTGATTTACAAAAGTTGAGTTTGGTTTCTGATTACAATAGTCAGTAATTAAAAGAAAACTATGAAGAATAAACATCATACAGACTTATTTCAGAATTTTAGGGTATTAGTCATAAGAATTCACTTCCATACCATTACTCACATGTAACCACCTAATTAACATACTAAATAACTTACAAAGGAGGTTTATGTCATCATACACCTCCTGATGATATGAGGCGGTTCTCAATTCAACATAACACTCCCGTACCTATGTCAAAACTCAAACAAAAACCCTATCCTCAACATATCCTAGCCACTCTCATGGTCAAGGATTTGTTTCCAAGAAGAACTACTGCCTACTTCTTTACACATCCTCCCAAATTGCATAAAGAAGCATAATACATGTAGGTTTGATGGCCAAGCAAAGATATAAGTAATCAACACTGTAGAACCTCTTGGAGAAGCAAATTAACTAACATAAGTTAACAAGTACGAGTTCACATGAGCAATGGCATGGGAGATACTCTCCCATGCCCAAGAAAAAAGAAATTACTCGTACATGACCATAAAACACAAGAAATAGCTATAAATTTTAGAGTTTAGAATGGTTTGAGAAGGAAAGAACAAGCAAAACCCAAGGAATGAAGTAGGACAAGGAAGAACTCCGACTTGGTGACAAATTTACACTCTTGCTGGTGCTTCTACCTGGACAACCTTCTCTCATGATAGGCATGTACGAAGTAGAAAAGCTCCTACTGCACTCCTAAAATAAGAATGAAGATAGAGGTTCTCTCTCAAGAAACCTCTTCTTCCTCCCCAAAATTGCCTCCTCCTTGTCTGAATTGTTCTTAGTCAAAAGTGTGTTCCAAAATGACGAGAGATAAGCACCCCATATGGGTGTCCTCATATTTAAAATGAGGGGTGGTTGTTTTCAAACTTTGTAGAAACTAAAAGAGACACAATGTGTACAATGGCATACACATCGTGTCGCCGCATGTAACTGCTGGATGGAACTACTTTTGCAAAGGGTACATGCTTTTATCACTGAAAGACACACCGTGTAGCTACAGTTTGGGGTCGACCTGAGTTGATAAAACATGACGTGTGTTATTTAACACACGACATGTTGTCTTGATACAACATCCTCTGTCGGTTTCTTGACTGAGTGGACACACCATTTTCATTGATTAACATGCCGTATCACTTTTTTCATTGGAAGGTAACTTTTCTAAAATGATGCACAACATCTGTAAAATAACAAACATCATGTCTTGTTCTAAAATATCAAGGACTAGTCTGGATCAAGTGCAAATAGTTGAGGAATATAATTGAGGTCGACTTTGGGTTGAATTAACCTCATTTCTTCATCTTTCTTGTATACCTATGATCATAATCATGAAACAAGTGAAACAACTAAAAGGGTGGTAAATCAAGTATGATTAGAGGCGAAATGAGGTGCAAAATGGATTAAAAATGTGTACAAAAGTGGGTAAATAGTCTATACAGAATGTGCACATCATAAGGTAGTTATCAAATTGTTTAAAGATATCATTTTCCAAACTTTGGAATCCTCTGCACTATCATTTACAATGGGGACTCTCACTTTCTTGAGCAAAGCTTTGAAGCGGTTATCTGTGAATACAATTCTTTCATTGTTTGGATACTTCATACCACTCCCAAATTTCTATTCAAGTAGAAAATTTTAACTGCCAAATCAAAGTGTCCATCTGGAGATAATAGGTGGCAAGATGAGAAGGGATTGGGCCCACAATCTAAACAATAGACTCCAGGCCTAGAAAACTACTTGAATCCCCTAGGCACTATACATTTTCATTTGATTTATGGGAAGTCTTGTCACCTACCAGTGGAGCCCAAGCACAAGGCTTCTTTGGCAATTAAAAACTCAATTTTGATCTTCAAGCTATTAGGGCCAACTGACAACTGCAATTTCAAGAGCTAGAGGAGATGAGGCTTGATGTGTATAAAACATGTATTTACAAGGGGTGCACCAAAATGTGACATGATAGACACTTGAATAGGAAAGATCTTCAACTAGAGATTAAGATCTTTACACAATTCTTGTCTTGACTCTTCCTAGGAAAATTAAGGACCAAATGGTTAGGACCTTTTATCATCAAGAACATCTTCCCCCATAGAGAAGTGATAGTTTGGAATGAGAAAACCACATAGTTCAAAGTCAATGCTCCAATCGCTACTTCACAATGGCTGACAAGGCAATCCTCCAGTAACACCCCTACATTCTTCCAGTGATTTGGAAATAGGATTTGAGCCAATCGACATTAAACAAATCACTTACCATGAGGAAACCAGATTGTTATGTTTGTGACGCCCCAACACAATGCAACAAGATTACTTAAACCAAAACACCAAATACAATAAGCAACATCATTATTCCATAGATTTTGAGCAAAGTAAGATTAAAATTCTAATTTCATTTCCATAGTATTTGCACAAAAGGCCCAATATCATTCATTCTTAATAGGTAACTTCACAAATGAATTTTTAAAAAAATATGATGATATGTATACAAAATATATATTGCTAGCATAACTAAAACAAGTGTATTTATACAAGGCATGCAAGCCAAAACATGAGTCACTGATACAACTGATCAAATCCACCCTACCTAGACCCAAGAGTATATGGATGACTCTAATGCACACCATAAAAGATCTCCATCAACCTCCAAGAGACTACTACGCTCTAGAGAAAGGACCCTCTTCACAAAATCCATGGTTATGCTGCTTCTCACCTAAAAGATGTGGATAACCATGAGTTGGATCACATGTCCTGGTGATATAAATATAATGACTAATTACATATTATGGTTACAAGATAAATATTAACAAAATAATAAGGGTAGAAAAAAGACAACAACTATCTTCACAAGGTATGGAATAGTAGTAAGTGCTCAATCAGAGTGACAAGTAATACTTTTTAGGTGAAGAAGGGAAATACAAGCATCACCAAGTAACCCTAAGAAGATACACTATATGACTAATTTTCATGTATTATGATTAAGCCCTAGGTGGTTTGAGACATACCAAGTCAGACCACATATTCTGATTGAGAAATCCCCTATCCACCATGTTTGGTCTTTAGGATCACTGAACCCCATTAGACCTTATTGCACCTTGGTCATTGCAAGTATAAAAATACTAGTGTACTCTAGGGCCAAACTGTTGGTGTATATGTCCAGAGTGCCAATCATGTGATGATTGTAATGACATAATTGTAAATGATTTGATTATTAATAAAAGGCAAGCTTCCAATTTATTATGTATGTTCAATTATGAGATAATGAAATAACATAATGAATGTCTAGAGAATGATGTTACTCAATGATGTATGTCTTCAAGTATGTGACTTGGAAAAATGAGATCATAGATATGTTAAGCGTATATACATTCTCATTATGTCCCTGATCGATTGTTGTCATGGAAGGTAGATAGACATCAATAACACATAAGATTTGAGTGTGAGTTTGTTGATGACAAAGTCTCATTAGTCATGATATGGTGATATCAAACCAAGAACACAGATACATGTTAGTAATAGTGTATCAGACAGACCCACCATGAGACTAACACATGAAAGTCATCATAATGGAAGCCACAATCAACTCTCACAGTGATGGTGGTGGTTGTGGTTCTTAGACGTGAAATCATTACACTCATCACATGTTGTCTAGTATGCTTTGACATCATCAAACACAGTCCTAAAACATGGGTTGTTATAAAGGTGATGATTGGGTGACTGTGACAAATGGGATAGACTGTGAGTGATAGACATGTGATTTGTCCCTCCTAAAGGAGTATGATATCCTAGGCCTCTTGATTAGCAAGATTGAGAAAAGCATGCATGCACATGTGAGTCAATATGTTGGGATTACATATATCTTAGACAGTCTACTCTAATTCAAGAAACAAGATTGAATAATAATGAGGGTGACTACTCCATGCCTCTAGTTCAATCTAGATATCAGTGATAAAGGAACTATACAAACACTATACCACCATACACAAATTGTAGGTTGAAGTTGTTCTCCAACTTTCCATTTACTTGGGTAACAATGATGTGTGACTAGGCACTGCTCATTGCTTGTGATGTCTTAAGCTGTCATGGACATTCACTGCCAACGTAATATGGGACCTATAGGGTCACACACATAGGAACTCTGTAGAAGAGGAGTTGAATCTTGAATGATGACTGAATTAATTGCTAACATGTTTAGGTAATTGATTCACACAACAAAAACCTGACAAAACTACCAAAAGACTATCTCAAGTGTTGAGACGGGCATCTGGAGCATGCCAAATGGACATCTCAAGTGTTGAGACAAGCGTACTGGAGGGTCAGGGTTGTTTTGAGTTGAAATTGGCTAAGAAGAGAATCAAACCAATTGACAAGCTCGACTCCAGTCACTAGACGTCCGTCTGGGTAATCGAGACATCTATCTCACATGGGCAAGATGGCTTAAGTCATTCGAGGGAAGGTTCTAGATATTTCCCTATTTGTTTTGCTTGTACAATACTTGTTGTGTAAGGAAATCAATGTCCAACATTGATGGGAGTCAAATTACCAATTTCATGTATAGTTGTAAAACTATGAAATGGCCATTTCACTTAGTGAAATGACCATCTCACATACTAGATGACCGTCTAGGTGTGCCAAATGACCATTTTCATGCATGCAAGTTGCAAAACTTCTACAATTATTGCAAAAATTTGAGATCTTCAGATTCCTTCTGCTCTTACAGAGATGGGAACCTAGACCCAAACCCCACCTATAGACAGAGGGGGTATTGGGCTTCCCATAGCACAAAATAGATAATGGAGAATTAGTTATCTGATAAAGGTTTTCCTCTCTGGTTGTGGTAACCATGAGAGCCCAGGCAAGTCCTACCCAACTAGGGAGGAATAGCCAAGGGAGAGAAATAATTGAGCATCATTGTTGTGGGAGAGCAGGTTGGCGACTAGTATGCCAATGGGAGGGACAACTCCTTCGTGTCTGGTCTAGAAGGATGAAAGGAGTTCTAGTTGGTCCACATGGACTACTCTAGAGGCAGGAGTCCTTTGGGTGCTGCTAGGAGGGAAACATCAACTCGTAGTCCATGGAGAGATCAGAGAAGCCACTGCAACAGTTGTCCGAGTTAGTTGTCCTAGGAGGAGCATCCAGATGAGTTCTAGTGCAACTAGGAGCTACACATACACCGTCCAAGATGGAGTGCACATCTACATCGATGAGGATTGTCGCTAGACTTTCTCTAGGACCAAGTATATCTTTGTGAAACCATCTTTTCAATTGCATAGTTATTGACGCAATCTGTTGGTTTATGGGAAACCTGTCAGTAAGTTTTTTGTTTCCACTGCCTATCTGATGTTGTATTTTGCAATAGTGGTATCAGAGCCACCTCAAATTAATTATGTTTTGGGATAATCAATATGATCATATTTTTGGTTTTATCGAGTTTATTTATTGCATGCGATGTGAATATTTGAACTGGTTGATGTGCATGTTCGACTAATCATCACATAATAACCCAAATGAATATATATATATATATATATATATATATGTATATATAAATGTTTTTTGGTTTTATTGAGTTTATTTATTGCATGCGATGCAAATATTTAAAATGGTTGATGTGCACATTTGACTAATCACCACATAATAACACAAATGAATATATATATATATACATATATATATATATATATATATATATATATATATATATATATATATATATATATATATCTGTGTGTGTGTGTGTGTGCGTGCGTGTATGTGTGCGATATGATATGATATATATGAAATTTACACGTGTCACCCTAAAAGCAAGTTTTGATGGTAGATGTGTAGCATGGTTATGGCCAATAACTCCTATTATCTGTGCATGGTTGTGTGGGTGGTTTATCTCAGTTTGCGAATCGAGCCTTTACCTTATCTTTCTAATGTAAAAGTATTATTCTCTTCTACCTTTGCTCCCCTTGAATGTAACTCGAGGTTTCCCTATAAATATGTGATAGTAGGATAGTTTACTTCCATATTATGATGAAGACGAAGGACATCCCGATGAGGCCAGACGATCATCCCAACAATGAGCTGACTGGCTAAAGGACCATGATGATCATGTGAACAAGCTGATTTGATTGGCTGGTGGACCCAACCGATCCGTTGGAGGAGCCAGTAGATGGTGGACTCACGTAACAAATGACCAGTGATATGACCTAACAACTGGTCAGGAGGTGAGCTGATCAGTTCAAGGGTTGAACAGATCAACCTAGATTGGCAAGCTCTGATCTTCATCAACAACATGTTTCTACATGTGATGTGGACTTGGATGTGGTAGTTCCTTGTGGCTCCAAGGAATTACATTAGGATGGCCATAACCGTCCTTTTCATTTATTGCATGTTTTTGTTGTGTATTATATCAAGTATAAGATACGTAATATATATGTGGTTATTGTTAAAGTATATGTATTATACAAACTCCCTCAATAAAATATTAAGTCTTAAATGCTTTCCATTAGTAGCACACATGAAAATCTTGAGCAACCAAGTGTGGGCACCCCAAGGATGGTACGTCGTTTATCTCATGGAAGTGTGACGGTAATAATGTGGGCTTGCCAAGCAGGGTGCTTATTGTTGTGCTGGCTATTGGGTCATGCTTAACTGTTGATTCTTAGAGAGTCTAAGCCCAGAAGCATTCATATGATTATGGTAAGGAGTTGCACCTATCATCTATCCAAGAGTTGCGTATGATGCAATTGGAAAATGTGCCCTACCTTAATGATTGGTCATGAGCGTCAGCGTTGGTTGGGTATTCACTAAAATGTTTTGGATCTTTGCAAAATTAATATTGAGGGCTATCAGTTTGAATAAAATAGTGGGAGCGATAATTAATTAAATTCCTAATTAATATCAACTTTTTAAATCAAATCAAATCAAATAAAAAATGGTTTTTGACAAATGCAAATTTTCTCTTATAGAATCAAATGGAAAACACTCAATCATCAAACTTGGACGAATGAAATGAGATTTATTTCCATAACTAGTTCAAGACCTTGAGAAGTGTTCTGCATATGTTCCTGAAACAGCAGAGCTAGTATCCACTCCAAATTTGCCTAAGACTGACATGGATGATTCTTTGAAGCAAGACAATGATGTTGTGAACATCAAGAACCTTATGCTAGGCTGTATGAATTATGAGTTGCATAAACAACATGATAAGCATGAAAGGTACAATGTCTATAAGGCGTTATATGAGTGCAAACTGGCTGAGGGATATCCAGTAAGGCCTCATGTGCTCAATATGATTGGGAATCTGAAGCATCTTGAAAGATTGGGATTTCCTTTAGGTCAAGAGTTGGCTACATATATGATTTTGCAATTGTTGCCTAAATCATATAGCTAGTTTATCGAGTGTTATTACTCGAGTAACATGGCTAAGTTGCTGTCGGAGTTGCTTGAAATCTTGACAATTGTCAAAAAACAAATGAAGATGGACAAATTTGAGATGATGATTTGTGGAGTTGAGTCTAAGGACAAAGGCAAGGACAAGAAGCGTTCTGTGGCCAAACCAAAGTTCAAGTCTTCTACACTCAAAATAAGGAGAAGGATAAGGGAACTTAGGAAGATAAAGAAAGGGATTGAGATCTCTACTTCTAGTGTATACATTATTGAGATTAACTTCACCTACTTTTTCATCATGGGTACTTGATACCAAATGTGGATCACACATTTGTTCAAATGTGAAGGATCTGAAAAGAAGTAGACCTTTAGAGAAAGGTGAGGTTGAATTTCATGTTGCAAATGTCACAAGAGTTGTAGTCAACAAAATTGGAACCTATGAGTTAAATCTGTCAAGTGGGCTTGTAATAGAGTTAGAGAACTACTATTACGTACCTGCCATTAATAGGAACATCATATATGTATCTTATTTTGATAGAAATGATTTGAATTTCTTATAAAGAATGGAAGATGTTCTATTAGTAAATATGATCTTTAATGGCAGTGCCCCAATACTTATGGTCTATACTTGTTAAATCTGGATACAAGTGTATATAACGTAAATACCAAAAGATGTAAACTCAACAACTCCAACAAAATATACCTTTGGCATTTTTGTCTAGGACACATAAATGAGAATCACATATCTAGACTCCAAAAAGATGGTTATCTAGACTCTTTTGATTTTGAATCAATAGAGACATGTGAGTCATATTTGTTGGGAAAGATGACCAAGACTCCCTTTACTGGAGATAGTGAGAGGGCTAGTGATCTATTAGGACTCATACATTTTGATGTGTGTGGCCCTTTTAGAACAACTGGTACAGGTGGGTTTCAATACTTCATTACCGTTACTGACGATTTCAGTAGGTATCACTATGTTTACCTAACAAAAAATAAGTAGAAAGCTCTTGAAAAGTTTAGAGAGTTTATGAATGAAGTATATAACCAACTTGGCAAAAGTATTAAAGCACTTTGTTCTGATCAAGGTGGAGAATACTTGAACCAAGAGTTTGGGATTCTTCTATGAGGTCATGGTATTATATCACAATGGACTCCACCTGGAACATCACAACATAATGGTGTATCAAAAAGAAGGAATCACACATTACTGGATATGGTGCGATCTCTGATGAGTTTTGCTAATCTTCCTATTATTTTCTAGGGTTATGCTCTTGATACTGCAACGTATACACTTAACTGTGTACCATCAAAATTGGTTCAAAAAACACCATATGAGATATGGTATAGGAAACATCGCAATGTGTCTTTTATGAAGATTTGGGGATGTGAAGCTTATGTTACAAAAATGTTTTCTGAAAATCTTGGCCCTAAGTCTAATAAATGCTATTTTGTTGGATATCCTAAGGATACCAAAGGATATAATTACTTTTATTCCCAACTTGACAACAAAGTGTTTATTGCCAGAGAGGCTGTATTCCTAGAGAGGGAATTCATTTCCAAAGAAATCAGTGGGAGGAAGGTAGAGCTCGAAGAGGTTCGAGACCAATAAGAGAAAATTGAATCGATAAATGTACAAGAGGAACAAAGAGACTCACAAATTGTTGTGGAATCTCAAATTCCTCAAGTGACATAGGAACCTTATAGATCTAGTAGGAAACACCTTTAACGTAAAAGATATGGATATCTTGTGACTCAGGAAGATAGTGAATTGGTCAAGGATGATGAGCCAATTACCTATCAAGATGGTATTGAGGGACTAGAGTCTGAGAAATGGCTTGAGGCCATGAGGTCTGAGATGGAATCCATGTATACCAATAAAGTATGGACTTTGGTGGATCCACCTGAAGGGGTAAAACCAATTGGGTGCAAGTGGGTCTTCAAGAATAAGACCGACATGGATGGAAAAGTTCAAACCTATAAGGGCAGACTGGTTGCAAAGGGTTTCAGACAAGTCTAAGGTGTTGACTATGACAAAACCTTTTCTCCAGTGGCCATGGTTAAGTCCATCAGGATCATGCTTGCTATTATTGCTTATCATGACTTTGAGATTTGGCAGATGGATGTTAAAACCAAATTCCTTAACGGGAATCTTGTTGAGGATGTGTATATGACACAACATGAGGGTTTTAAAAATTCAAAATATGCAAATAAAGTTTGTAAGCTACACAAGTCAATCTATGGATAGAAGAAAGCATCTCAGATCTGGAATCTTTATTTTGATGAAACAATCAAAGAGTTTCTCTTTATTCAAAATGAAGATGAACCTTATGTGTACAAGAAGGTTAGTGGGAGCATGGTTGTATTCCTCATATTGTATGTGGATGGCATACTATTGATGGGGAATGACATCCCTACTTTATAAAAGGTAAAGACATGGCTTGGAAATACATTCTCTATGAAAAACTTGAGAGAAGCATCTTACATCCTTAGGATAAACATCTGTAGAGATAGATCAAGGAGGCTTCTTGGACTCAGTCAGAGCACATAAATCGACAAAGTAATGAATCGGTTTATCATGGAGAACTCAAAGAGAGGAAACCTACCTACGTTGCATGGAGTGACCATCTCTAAGAGTCAAGGTCCTCATTCTTGTGAAGAAAGGGAGCACATGAGTGAGATTCCATATGCGTCAGCAATTGGGTCAATCATGTATGTGATGTTTTTCACCCATCTAGATGTCTCGTATGCTTTGAACATGACGAGCAGATACTAGTTAGATCCAGGTGATGCTCATTAGACAGCCGTGAAGAACATGCTGAGTTACTTGAGAAGGACTAAGGATCAGTTCTTGGTCTATGGTGGAGAGGAAGAGTTGGTTGTACAAGGTTACATCGATTCAAGCTTCCAAACCAACAAAGATGATTATAAATCACAATCGGGATTTGTGTTTTGCCTAAACAACAGAGCTGTGAGTTGGAAGAGTTCCAAGAAAGAGACAGTTACTGATTCTACTACAGAGGCAGAGTATATTGTTACATCGAATGCAACAAAGGAAGATGTATGGAGCAAGAAGTTCATCTCTAAACTTGGGGAAGTTCCGAGAATCAAAGACATAAATGAGCTATATTGTGAAAATAATGGAGCTAATTACACAAGATAACGAACCCAAATTGAATCAACGTTCCAAGCATATACAAAGGAAATTCCATCTCATATGAGAGATCGTACAATGAGGAGAAGCAAATATTTGTAGTGTACCAACTGAAAGCAATATTGTTGATCCCTTGACAAAGGCACTTTCATAGTAGAAGCATGATGGTCATGTTAGGTCACTCAGTATATGATACATGGGCGATTGTCTCTAAGTGTAAGTGGGAGATTGTTGGTGTATATGCCAAAGGGCCAATAATGTGATGATTGTAATGGAATAATTGTAAATGATTTGATTATTAATAAACGACAAGCTTCCATTTTTTTCTATTTATTCAATTATAAGATAACGAAATAACATAATGAATGTCTAGAGAATGATATTACTCAATGATGTATGTCTTCAAGTACGTGACTTGGAAGAATGAGATCATGTGGATGTTAAGAGTATATATGTTCTCATTATGTCCTTGACTGGTTGTTGTTATGGAAGGTAGATAGACATCAATAACACATAAGATCAGAGTTTGAGTTGATTGATGACAGAGTATCATTAGTCATGATATGGAGATATCAAACCAAGCACACAAATACATGTTAAGAATAGTGTATCAGACATACCCACCGTGAGACTGACACATGGAAGCCAACATAATGGAAGTCATAGTCAACTCTCACAATCATGGTGGTGGTTGTGGTTCTTAGACTTGAAAACACTACACTCATCACATGTCATCCAATATGCTTTGACATCATCAAATGTAGTCCTAAAACACAGTTTGTTATAAAGGTGATGATTGGGTGACTGTGACACATGGGGATTGACCGTGAGTGATAGACATGGAATTTGTCCCTCCTAAAGGAGTATGATATCCTAGGCCTCTTCATTAGCGAGACTGAGAAAATCATGCATGCACATGTGAGCCAACGTGTTGAGCTTTCATATATCTTATACAATATGCTATGGTTCAAGGAGAAAAATTTAATAACAATGAAGGTGACTTGTCCATCCTCTAGTTCAATAGGGATGTCAGTGACAAAGGAACTATACAAACACTGTAACACCATACACAAATTGTAGGTTGAAGTTGTTATCCCACTTTCCATTTACTTGTCTAGAAATGATGTGCGACTAGGCACCACTCATTGCTTGTGATTTCATAAGTTGTTATGGACATTCACTCCCAACGTAATATGGGACACATAGGGTCACACACATAGAAACTCATCTAGAAGAGGAGTTCAATATTGAATGATGATTGAATTAATTGCTAAAATGTTTAGGTAATCAATTCATGCAACAACAGCCTGACAACACTGCCAAACGGCTATCTCAACTATTGAGATGGGTGTCTGGAGAGTGTCAAATAGCCATCTCAAGTGTTGAGACGGGCGTCTCGAGGGTCAGGGTTGTTTTGAGTTGAAATTGGCTAAGAAGTGAACTGACCCAATCAGATGGCTCGAGTCGGGTCACCAGACGACCATCTGGGTGACCGAGACAGTTGTCTCACATGGGTAAGATGGTTCAAGTCAGATGAGGGAATGTTCTATACATTTCCCTATTTGTTTTTCTTGTAAAATACTTGTTGTGCAAGGAAATCGATGTCTAACATTGATGGGAATTGAATTACCAATTTCATGTAGAATTGGGAAACTGTAAGATGACTATTTCTCTTAGCAAAACAACTATCTAGGACAATAGACAATTGTCTGGGTGTTCCAGATGACCGTTTAAGCACATGCAAGTAGCAAAACTTCTAGAATTGTTGCAAAAATCAATATCTTCCTATCCCTTCCATTTCCGCACAAACTAGGAACCTGGACCCAAACCCCACCTATAAATAGAGGGGGTACTGGGGCTTCCCAGAGAACAACACAGACAATTGAGACTCAGTTGCTCTGAGAAATGTTTTCCTCTCTAGTCGTGGCAACCACAAGAGCTCAGGCAAGTCCTACCTGACTAGGGAGGGATATTCAAGGGAGAGAAATAACTAAGGATCACTGTTTTGGGAGAGTAGGTTGGAGACTAGTATGCCAATGGGAGGGACAACTCCTTTCTATCCAGTCCAGTAGGATGATAGGAATTCTAGTTGGTCCGTGTGGACTACTCTAGAGGCAGGAGTCCTATGGCTACTTCTAGGAGGGCAACATCAACTCGCAGTCTGTGGCAAGATTAGAGAAGTTGATGTAGCTATTGTCTGAGTCAACTATCCTAGGGGAGCAGTCAGATGAGTCCCAATGCAACTAGGAGCTACACAAACACTATCCTAGATGGGATGTGCATCTACATCAATGAGGATTTTTGTTGGACTTGCTCCAAGACCGGGTATATCTTTGTGAAACCATCCTTTTCATTGCATAGTTATGACGCGATATGCTGGTTTATGGGAAATATGTCAGTAAAAGTTTTGTTTCTATGACCTATCTGATGCCCTATTTCCCAACATAGACTACTCGTGTATTTCCTTAAGGCCAATCCATGTAAACTAGGTCCACTTGGGTCTCAAGTTATGAGACCTATCAAAAGTGTATAAAATACATATTCCTATCACATTCCACTTTGTCACATGTCACTGGATCTATGACCTCGATCATACTCATTCACATAACAATACTAAATGGTGAATAAACAACCTCCAATCACCCATATATACTCAAGATTGTATGATTTGAGTTCCTACTCACAATTTCATATTGTTGTAAGGAAACCCATTTAGCTATCTTGAATTCGAAACACTGAGATATTTCTTGTGGTACAAAGCCACTACATGATTAGGGTTACACTTGATTAATCAGTGAAACTACTCATATTTCAAAGAATCAATGGAGTTACATGAAACATATATATATGTGATTATGTTGTTAATCAATAATAACAATGCCAAAAGATAATTTTTTTATTAACATATATTCCAAAGTACCCAATTCAGCTATAACTGATCATCTTCAGAGATACCAAGTCCCATTCATCAATTTACAGCACATCAAGGCCCAAATAATAATTTATGGCCATATAAAGGACACAAATGCATAAAAAATTTACATACACTTGAAAATATGAAACTTTACTCACATGTAAACAAAGAATACCATGCAAAAGTTTAGACTAAAACTCACAAGTATGTGAAAGTTGCACTTATAACAAGATTTGGCATAAAAAGGTCCTATTTAAGCCCAAATGAGCTAATTTTAGGTATCACACTTAACTCCAAAAAAATCTTAGAGGAATTATAGTTTGTAAATCATCATAATTTCACCTTATAGACACATGAAAATAATAATGGGAGTTTCATAACTTGTTTTCCACCAATATGGTATTAATATACCATAAACTGAGCATACTAGGACAAAAAAATACGAATTTCAAAATTTCATCCCTCATGCAAATAAGAAGGTACAATAATACCACCAAAAATCACCACTAGAGAGTAGGATATACATATAAGTTGACAATAATACCAAACTGTAGCAAAACAATCCATAAAAACTTCATTTTAAGAACATGTAGAGCATGATCTAAGTAATACTAGGGGTTGCATATGAATTGTAGTCAATACGTTCTAATTAAAGTTATATCACTCACCTTATATGGTGGTGAAAAATTTAACAAACAAGATATCTTCAAGATAGACTCCTATTGTCCAAAATCCCACTCAAGCTCCAACATGGCACTGTTGGTATGTATGCCCAGAGTGCCAATCATACAATGATTGCAATGAGACATTAGATACCTGATTTGATAATGATAACGGTAGTTCCATCAATTATGTTTATCTCAATCATGAGATAATGACACATATATAATAGATGTCTAAAGAATGATGTTACTCGATGACATATGTATTCAGGTTGAGGACCTAAATAATGAGATTACATGTATGGTAAGAGTACATACATTCTTATTATGTCCCTAGTCAAATATTACTGTGGAAGAAAAATAGATAACGTTAATACATAAGACTAGAGAGTGTGTTGATTTATGATAGAGTCTCATTAGTCATGATATGTGATAACAAGTCAAGCACACAGGTACACGTTAGAGAACAATGTATCTGACATACCCACCTTGAAAGTGATACATGGAGAACTTGTAATGGTAGTTAGAATCATATCTCACAATGATAGTGGTGATTGTGGTTCTTATACCTGAAATCACTACACTTGTCACATGTTGTTTGATGTACTTTGACATCATCAAACATGACCTTGAATAAGACTTGCCATAAAGGTGATACTCAAATACATTATAACACATTAGGATTGAGTGTGAGTGATGTAGATGGGATTTGTCCCTCCTACATGAGTTTGATATCCTGGACACTTGATAAGCACGAATAAGAAATGTATGGCCATACGAATGTGACTCAATATATGATATGTGATCTCACATGCATCTAAGATAGTATGCTCTAGTTCAAGGAACATGGATTGAATGTTGAAAGGATGTCGATTCCATGCCTCGAGTTCAATTCGGATATCAGAGACAAAGGAACTATACCATCATGGTAACACTGATCATGGATTGTAGGTTGAAGTTGTTCTTCAACTTTCCAAATTACTTGGGTAGCAATGATGTGTTGCTAGATACCACTCATTACTTGTGATGTCATAAGTTGGTTATGGACATTCACTGCCAATGTAAATTGGTACCTATAGGGTCACACACATAGGATACACTTTGAATAGGAGTTTATTCATGAGTGATGTTTAACTTGATTACTAAGGTGTTAGGTATTCAATTCAAACAAAAGTGGTTGAAGATTGGCTGACTCAACTGTGAACCGACCAGTTCAAGTGTTGAATCAAATGATTCAAGTGTCAGGTCAATTAAAGACCACATTGGATGAACTATGCCTGAACTAGGTCATGAACTGACCAGTTCAAGGTCTGAGATGACTTGTTCAAGAGTTGAATTGCCTGGTTCAATGATCAATTCGATTGGGTCAAGGATTGATGCTGACATCATATTTTGCATTAATTGAATATTGAATGCAAATATGATTCAAAATAAGAAAGCACATGAACTGACCGATTCAAGGATTGAACTGACCGATTCACTCATGAACCGACTCATTCAATAGTGAATAGATCGGTTCACCATTTGTATCTTCTAGAAAATTCATGAAATTCTATTTCTTTGACTCCTGGATGAACTGAAACCTTGATGCTGACCATCCTATATAAATGGGGGCAGTCTAGGCTTTCATAGCACAACATAAGTTGTGAAAATTGTTTTCCTCTCTAGTTGTGGTATCCAAGAGAACCGAAGCATGTCCTACCCATAAAAGGGAGGGATAGCAAGGGAGATACAATTGGGAGAGAAAGTCAGTGCTAGCATGCTGACTAGAAGGGACACTCCTTCTTGTCTGTTCACCTAGAATGAAAGGAGTTCCTAATGGTCCACGTGGACTACTCTAGAGGTGAGGAGGCTCTACCACCTATGAGGAGGATACATACAACCATTATCCATGGTGATCAACTAGGAAACCGTTGTTGTTGTCATCCAGGTGCAACTTGAAGAAAGTCGCACACTGTTGTAAGGGATTGTCGCTAGACTTTCTCTAGGACCAGGTATAATCCTTACAAACCCTCTTTCCCAGTACATAGTTGTTCACATGATCACCTGTTCAAAGGGGAATATGGAGGCTAAATTTCTATTTCTTTTTTTTAATGGTGATTCATTCATCCCATCCCCTGGGTTTGAACTCTTGTCCTCTCAGTCATACAACACAACTTTTACATCTCGGGTACCACTTCATTGGATAAATTTCTATTTCTATTGCCTTATCTAATGCCATATTTACCAACTGACACCTTGAAGGTAGGTCTATGCAAACTAGGGCAAAAGAGAGAGGAAGGAAGGCAATTTAGATAGATGAAGAAAGAAACACTAATCTTAGTCCAATGAAGAAGTTGAGAGTGAAAGTAATAGAAAAGAGAGAATATAAGGAAGATATTACATGGACGAAGGTTAGAAAGAAGTTAAAAGGTTTTAAATCCACCAAGGAAGCTTGAATCATCAACATGTAAGTGATTATAAGAAATTTCTCCAAGCTGTCGACCTTCAAGCCAGGGTGTCCAATATCCAGAGCTGCTCCTCATTTTAAGAAGGTTCCTTGATAGAAAAATGAGTCTAGGAGGCTGAGGGGGTTGGGTGTATACATAAATAAGGGTCAAAAGACTGTAATAGCATCACTTATTCATATCTATGAAATGGAAAAGAGGGAAACACCATTGAGGTGCAAGCCTGATGGGACCCTTAATTCAATCTCCATCTTGTGTCATTTTTTTGCATTATTGACATCAAGATGTTAATAATGTATGTTTTTTCCCAATAAGCTATTTTTCATACAAATGAAATTATGGATTTTATTCTATGCATGTTCTTATAGTTACTATGAGTGGTATCTCATCAATGGGAGAGAAGGAAGCAGATCCAAAGACTTCCCCAACCTTTGAGAAGCTCAAAGTGATGCCAAGATCACCTCAACCTATCATAAGTGTCCAATATCAATTGATATAAAAAAAGATCCACAATTGATGAGTTTAAGATCCAAGTGCTACAAAATTGTTCCTAAAATGGTCGTTCTACATGCAGGTTGGTCATGTTCTAACCAAAACCTTTCTTTAAATTCCACTAAAATGACTAGTTATTTATACATTTTCCCACAACTATTCTCAGGAAAATAGTCATTTCACTCAGTTTTTACAATGTCCACTATACCCTTAGAATGGTTGTGGTCAGCCCAAAATAGCCACCAAAATAACTTGTGAAGCTACCCATATTCTCCAAGGCCAACCTTAACAAACCATTTATTCTACCTATCACCCATAACAACCATTTTGCAATAGAAAAAATTTCTACCTACCCTTGAGAATCATCCAAGATTTCACCCTGTCCTACCTAACTCCACCAACACACTCATTGCATTTAGCATGAACCTTCAACCCATTCACCCCCATATCGTGGTAAGGTAGAATGTTCATTCTACTCTACAACACTAATGCTTCCGCACACCACTTTTACCATACTTCCCCACTTAACCCTAGTCTCTCTAGACCCCTAGAAAAGTTCTACTGTTGGCTAGGGGGTAGAGTTTAGCATTCATTACAACTCCTATCCACCACCCATAATTCCTCACCTCATTTACTCTTCCATTCACCTCCACGTACCCCTAAACCCTATTTTTTAGGGGTTTGACCATTTCCCTTCCCATTCCCATTCCCATGTCATTCCGCTTGGTGGAGGGAGGATTTTCTAATTGCTATAGATTTAGTTAAATAAAAGCCCTTCCATAAACATTCATGGATCATATCTATTCTTCTTCTTTTGTATTTTCTCGCATCGTGTGTAGATAAGCCTCTTTTGTAGGCTGTTTGGGGGCTAAAATGTGACGTGTATATCAAGTTAAGGAATATTCATGTATAAGTGGTTTATATTGTTTCTAATTCTATTTTTGTGCTTGTTCTCTATCCCTATCTCTTGATTTGGTTGTTTGATATGTGGAACTACCTAAGATATAGGGGAAAGAGTAACGAGGAGGCTGGTAAGGATTTAACTCCTAAGGACACTCGTGGACCCTTAACTAGTCCCTTTTTATCCTTATGTCCTTCTACCCTATTAGTTTTGGATGGGATATCTATGTAACTAAGTGTTCATCTCCTTTTACATTTGGAGAAGAAAATGTTAAAGTTTGGATAAGGGGTAATTGAAGGCAAAATACCCTTCTCTTACACCATGAACCAACCCTTTCCACCAAGTTGATGCACTAAGTTTTAGTTGCTTTTCACAGGATATTTTCCATGTATTTGGTGCATTTTGACATGAATTATTTACCTCTATTAGCTTGTGAAACACTATTGTATCAAATATTAAGTATTTCTTCCTAATTATGTTGTTATTCATACTTATGTTATTTTTCCCATATATTACACAAGTCGAGCACTTTCAGTATAGCTTGGTGATGCCAACATATAAGTCGATGGTATCGACACTATGAAAAATTTAACAAGGAATTCTAAAAATCTTGGTGCTACTGAGACAACATTCAATGCTACTTAGATGACAATTGTGTTACCAAAGAGAGGAGTCTGTTGTTACAACCCCAATTTTGGGTTTATTTGGTTTCTTATATTAAAGATATTTGGACAAATAATGATACAATTTGTTTTGAATACATGGATTTCGTTTACAATAGCCTTGATGATTGTTTTGTGGACTTTATTGGCTATTGGGCCCAATAACAAGGAAATTCAACCAGTAAATGAATAATTGAGTTTTTGAGAAAAGAAAGATGTGGAAACCTCTAGAAGGCAAATCCAAAGAGGGATTTCGTGCCTCTTGGGTTCCTTGGGTTCCAAGGAGTCCAAAGTTGCATAGAGAGCGCAATAAGAAAAGAAAAGATCAATTAAATATTTCTTTGTTAAGAAAGAAATTGAAAATGATGATAAAATGTGGGAAATAAGTGGAAAGAGGTATAATTGAGTTATCCTTGGTGAATTTTCGTATCCATGAGATTTATAATATTAAAAGGAATGCCAATGATGAAAATAAAAAGAAAGACAAAGAGAAATCCTTGAAAAGAAATATCTTAATAAAGAAATAAGTAGGATTCTGTGAAATAATGCATATAGATGCATCTAGAAGGATAATGAATATCCAATAAGAAGGATTTCGAAATATTTAAGTTTCTTGGGATCCAAGGAGTCCCAATGAAGAAAGAAAGAAAGAGAAAATACCTAAAATAGAAAATAAGAAGATAATATGATGATTAATGAATGAATTTTGTGTTGTTTTTCAAAAGGTGGTATTTCTATTAAAAGAAAACATGATTTCGTGACAAATAATTAAAAGGCAAGTGTTAAGAGGATAAAGGAGGTAATTTTCGAAATTCTAACATATCAAGAATAATGAACCTCAAAAGATTATTTAGGAGAGAGAAAAAGACTTTCTTCTCATTGAAGGAATATGATTCCTAATAGGAGAGGACTTGTTTCCTCTTAGAGGGGCACGTTAGGGCGTGGATGACCTCCCCTATTTAAGGGTTGGACCCTCAGCCTTGAGTCCAGAAAATCCCATGTTTCTTTCTCTTCATCTTCTTCCTTGTTTTGTCCATAAACCCTAGTCAAAGAGGGAGGAACAACCCTAGGGCAAATGAGGGGCCAAGGATGGGTTAGGAGGGAAGCATCATGCTCCCACGACGCCAAGAAGCGCTCCGAGGTGGTTCCTACATCTTAGCCAGGCGCAGCAGCAACTGCACAACTGCAGGAGAGGTTGGTGCCATGGCTGCGTCGCATGCTTGCCAAGCCCGAATCAGCCACTGAAGTCACCTGATGGGCGGTGCCCTAGGTGCGGCGGATGATGGCAAGGCTAGGGTGGCCATCGGTGGTGGTCCATGACCCTAGGATGGAGAGGGGTGGATCCCCGAAGAAGCAGCAGGGTGGTGCTCAAATAGAGCTTGCGGAGGTTGAAGATGATGTGGCATTGGATGGTTCTTCCCTCTACCGGCTAAAAGAACACTTAACTTAACTGAGGGCATTTCGGACATTTTGAAATGTTCCCAACACAGCTGTAAAGCAACATTGCATGGAGTTAGAGGCGACGTGGCGTCCTCTAATTGGTCCAAAAAGGTATACTTTATAAAATTCATAACTAAATATTGGTAGCTTGGATTAGTACGTATAAAATATGAAAATTGATCAGGAGGATGAGTGGAATCCAATAAAAATGATATTAAAGATTTATTCCGTTCCTAATGGTAAAAGTACAATAAGTTGATGAAAAGTGCATTAAAGTTAAGTTAAAAACCCTATTTGTGATTAAAGGTTGTGTCTAGTATGCTTAATGGGTTAATTTAAGTATTAATAACCCGTCGAATGATAATGTTAGATTCGAACCTGATCTAGATGTGAAATTGCATGATTTAGGGTGTTTACCTCATATGAGAATGATTAAACATTTAAAAACTCTAATTTAGGGTAAAACATGATAAGATCATATTTAATTTGAAAATTGTGAAAATATGTTGTTAAATGATGGTTCTAAGTTATTTTGAATATAAAAGTTCCTCATTATAGATAAATACCCTTAATATGGAAATTAGGGGTTTTCTAATGGATAAAGATGGAATTAATGACAAATAGAGTTCGTATGTGAATTCAACCATAATAAACTATGAATTGACGATAAATGCGCATAATGATCTTGTCATGGATAAAAAGGATAAAAATAGTAGCTTTAATGTAAAAGAGGCATAATGGGCTTAATTAATGTTTAAGTGTGCCTTTAATCCGAAATCAGGGTTTGTAAGTAATTGTATAGAATTTGGGTTTAAAATAGTAAATGAAGTGAAACCCTAATTGCAAACGGAACCCTAAAATGGATAAGGAAACCATAGGAAGCAATTTCAAGTTGAATAGAAATAATCTTGATAAAGTATGTAGTAAATAGAGTACATATGATTTTCAGGATTCTTGATTGTATGGTTGAACTACTTGCTCAAATGGCTTTCTTGGTTGGAATTGATATTAGCTTGAGAAATCTACTGAACAGGTATGTGGTTACGCTTATGAATAATCGCTTTAGTTTCACAGCGATTTCCGAACGTGTTTATCGGTTGCTTGAAAATAACTGTTGGATGCCTTTTATTTCATGCAACTATAAAGTGACTATGATTATCACCATGAATATATATATATATATATATATATATATATATATATATATATATATATATATATATATATATATATATATATATATATATATATATATATATATATATATATATATATATATATATATATATATATATATATATATATAACTGGCTTAGATCCGAATCCACCTCTGTGGCTTGTAAAGGATAAAATGGGGTAACCTTGAATAAGGTCTAGGTTATCGTGGGTTAGAAATTGGGCTACCAAGTGTAGTGATATTGAGACCCTTTAGCATGCCATGCGTTAAGGAGTGGGCTACTTACGGGTAGTGCCATGTGACTCAACCCTAGAAACTGGTTCACCTATAGGTGGGACCATGAGGGGTTTGATGGGGAGCTACTATAAGGAAAGTAGTATCCAGGTCCACTGCAGGGAAAACACAGAGGATAGGGAATGCATGGATCACGCAATTATATTTAAAATGTAAAATTGTTTGTTAAATGGTAATTGGCTACAATACATTGTTATGAATAATTGCACGATTATTGGTTCCCCCACATACCAGCTTTATGCTGACCGACGTTTTGTTTGTCCGCGTTTTAGGTACAAAGCCAAAAGGACAAATAACAAATCGTCATATTGTGAAATACATGAATTAAAATACAAGGAGGATTAGTTAGAGTAGAATTCATGTGTGGATAGAAGTTTAGAGATCCAAGTTTTCAAAAGGTATGCAAAAGTTTATTTTCTTACAACTTTCCAGTTTAGTCTATTAAAATTTAATAATTGTTCTTAGTTAATTGCCGAACCTTTGATCCGGAAATTATGTGTGCAGATTCGACCTCTCGATCTCCCTTAGTTGGGGGGTTACCGGAATGTGGGGTCGTTACATTTGGTATCAGAGCGTAGGTGCCTCACTTAACCATTAATAATTATTAAAGTTTACAAACTCCATAGAACCCAAGGGAGTTATTAGAGGATTATCCGAAAGACAGAGGTGTCTAGAAAAGGATCATGACCGGGGGCTGGCAATATTTTCCTCTACACCGCTAGTCAAAATGTGAGGACTCCCAGATCTGTGTGACTGCCTGGCCAAAGTCTTAGGGTATGAATTGAAATAAGATACCTTTAGGACTTTCTCATCTTATTCATCCCTTCTCATCACAAATTCTGTTAAGGACCTTAAGCATTAGGGTTTTCTCTCTTTTCCTCACCCTCTTGAGGTATGGGTATGGTTGATAAGGTTTAAGGAATCTTCCACCAAATTAATAAAAGGCATGTAAATAAGATGTCATGGACATAAGCTTAATAGATTAAGCGTAAAAGAATAGATACATGCTTAGGTCATATGACATAAGTTGTCATGCCCTCAGGAGAAACCTGAGGCTAGACCTTCTTGTCAGGAGGATGAGTAAAGAGAGAGTTAGTCTTGGAGGTAAAGTTCTCCATTTCAAGTAGAGACCTGGCACATCCTCTGAGGATGATGTTAACCCTAACCCTAAGTGGTGGTTAGAGAGGGATGACATGATGAGTTAGATGTCACGATAGACCAGGTGTGTGGGCATGCCTTTGGATGCCATATGAGCCATGAGAGGTTGGATGACCTAGTACCCTTGGAAACTCAACCCTATGAAGGGTCGTGCACGTTAAAGTAAAGGATAGCTCATTCTTTGATGAGGTTAGAGAAGAACCTATGGAAACCCTATTAGCTTATATGAGCTTGGCATAATATACACCCAAAATACATCCGTAGTGCAGGAAGTAGGTTGAAACCCTGGCCAGGGGGATATGACAGATGACTTATGAGATAAGTGTAAAGGGCTATGAATAACCTTGAGAAAACATAAGCTCGAACATTGGCTTCACCCACATAGAGGTATGCTTGTGAGGTTGATCCTTCACAGAATAAGGACCTCTAGAAGTAAGGTTGGATGTGGAGTTAGCTCTAGAGGGAGAAAGAAAGAACCAAGAAAGAAGGTTGGAAGCCTAAAACCCTGATATATGAGGAATAGTGGGGAGTTGAGGATGATGCGACCTAAGTGGATGATAGTGGTTGTCTCATGCTTGATCCTTGGAGGCCGATGATGTCTTGGTTGCCATGAGAGGAACCAAACCCTAGAGAGAGGATGAGTCTGCCGGTACCTCTGTACTTTTGGTAAAGATGAGAGGAAGAGTTCCTTAGACCTGAAGAGGTTTAGTAGCAGGTTGTGAGGCCTTGTACCTTGTTGGTTGTCCTTGAGGAGGACTCGACCCTGATGTGTTGCTCGAGTAGAAGGATGACAGAGAGTGCATGTCATGCCTTATACATGCTTGATTCATGGTTAAGAGATTGAGCATGCAGTTGGACACCCAAAAGTGAACCTAGGCCTAAGAGAGGAAGTGGTGTACCTAATGCTCATGATGAGATTTGAGTTTCTATAGATGCGAGCATGGTACTCCGCATGGTTAGAGGACAGTGAAACCCCTTAAGTTTAAGGTGTGTTTGACGAACCCCTCACAGCTAGGTTGATGACATGGGAAGGTATGATCTTGATCCAGCGTTGAGGAAAGAGAACAAGTATGACCTAGCATGGTTTAGTAGGTGGTCTGCTTATGCCTTAGTAGTTGTTGGGTTAAACATGCTCATGTTTATGTAAACCCTAACGATGGTCATGACCTTATTTTCAAGAGTTGTAGTTTCCTCCCATCCTAGGAGAGGGACCCTTATGTTGGGTGTATACCAATTTTGTTGGTTTAGGGTAACCTAAAGAGGTCTCATAGGATCTTGAGAAGCTAAGTGAAAAGTACATGGTATGAAAATGAACCTATAGACCCATAGATATCCATCTCTAAGTGCATGTGGATGTGTTACCATGGAGGTAACATGTATGGGGCCTAACCAAGGTAGGTAGGTCACCATGACCCCTATGAAAGGATGAAAGTCAACCCTTGAAGGCAGAGTGAGAGAGATGATGAAGGCTTGGGTAAGGTTCTAAGTTGAACATGTACTATAAGAGAATCCTAAGTCTATCCTAGGTTCAGGTAGGGATAAGACCGATGGAAGTAGGAGTTGCCTAAATCCCTAGTTACACATGACCATAGGGTCGGGAGGTAACAACTATCATTGTCTAAGGGCCATGGGTTAGGAGATTGATCACCTTCATGAACTCATGAGACCCAAAAGGCCAGATGAGTAGGGCACTCTCTGGATGCATGAGGGAAGAGGGATAACCCCAAAAGTGTCGGCACCCTATAGACCCAGAGGAGATGACCAAGGATTGTGTGTGGCCCAAGTAGGTTCGAGACCAGTTGTCCCTGGAAGTAACTTTGATATCAAGATGATTGTAATATAGAGGCATAAACGACACGTTTCAACTTAGATTTGAAGGTATAATGGCAAGGTGGGATGTACCATCTCTACTTTTGGAATAGGAAGAACTCTGTATTTGGACTGTAGCCAAATGCTTATTTCCTCTTGTTATGGGAGTGAGACATAGGACAGTACGCATTCCATACACCAAGGATAAAGATGATGTGGGTTGGAACGTTGCCACGTGATATGGGGACAGAGAAGATAACATACCCTGGTAAAGTGAATGATA
Organism: Alisma plantago-aquatica; assembly: GCA_963693085.1. NCBI lineage: Eukaryota > Viridiplantae > Streptophyta > Magnoliopsida > Alismatales > Alismataceae > Alisma > Alisma plantago-aquatica. The sequence goes on along the minus strand of OY856413.1, from coordinate 587,652,870 downwards.
CATGGATGGTTTACAACCACTAAGAGAAATGACGTAGTCACCTTATGAGGATGTTTTATCATGAGCTATGTGGAATTTGCAAGTGATACATGCTTAAGTTTGATAACCAAGAGGATGAGCTTAGAGTTTTCTTGATGAAGATAGACTTAGAGTTCGAGTTTGAGAGGATAAGTGAAATACATGGAAGTGTATGTCTTCAATGTTACCTAATACCTAAGGATGTGAAGTGGTAATTGATGCTCTGGTTGGGATATGGCTGCCTAGTTTAGATGGAGGCTAGAGGAGGTTGATAGGATAACCCCCAGTTGGAAAAAGAGATAAGTTTGGCTAACACTCAGATGTAACAATAACAATCGATTAAGTTAATGGTTGTTTGGTTAGCCAGCTTAGTCCCTGATGCAATGAAAGGATGGAAGTAGAACCTCAGATGTACTTCTTTGGAAAGGAAGGTGATGAAACCCCGGTTAGAGTGGTTTAGGGTTTCTGAGGAATCGATCTTGAGGAATCATGACATACATATCACCATACACCATGGTACTACTAAGATAATAAGTGACAGTAGTACTTTAGATGCCTAAGATAAAGTTGCATGGGGCAAATGGCCATGCAAGCCGAGGGTGAAGGACAAACACCAATAACCCAGTGCATTGATATAAGGGATAAAGAATACCCGAAAGAGAAAGGGAGTAATCACTATGGATGTTGTAAGTCTCCCCAGGACCAAGGAAGGTCGAGATGCAATATGGGTTATGGTAGATTGCCTTACCTAGATGACATGAGAAAGAAATAGTACTGTCAAGGGACAGATCAGGTTGAACTACATATGAGAGAGATGGTTCAACTACACTAGGAGGTGAGTTCAAAAGTTCTTGAGTATAACCTAAAGGGAGTTCATCACTATGGATGTTGTAAGTCTCTCCAGAACTAAGGAAGGTCGAGATGCAATATGGGTTATGGTAGATTGCCTTACCTAGATGACATGAGAAAGAAAGAGTATTGTCAAGGGAAAGATCGGGTTGAACTACATATGAGAGAGATGGTTCAACTACACTAGGAGGTGAATTCAAAAGTTCTTGAGTATAACCTAAAGGTTCACTTCCGTGAGGTGGAAGTAGAAACATGAAAAACTCTATGTTAGTACAGTTTATCACCTCTAACTAACTAATGGTTAGTATGATCCAGACTAAAGGGTCCGATGAGAGCATGTGTTCTCATTCAGGGTGATATCTAGAGACAGTTCTTGTCCTATGAAAGATGTGATGATGACCACCATAGCCAGTATTGGGATTTAAAGAAGCTCTGTAAGAGAGGTTGTGTTAGTCACCACTTCAGTAAGGTGATGCTGGTGAAAGGACCACGTGATGGTTATAAAAGGATCACAGTGCATGTAGATGAAGTCTCTTTGATCATGCAATGGATGAAAGGAGCCTAGAGACGACATGAGTTGTTAGCTGATGCAAAGTAGACAGATATGCAGTTCACTGTGGGGGAATATGTGACATGAAAAATCGACCCCTCTAAGTTATAGCTAAGAGAGCTGAGTTCCCGATGCATGGGTTCTTTTGACATGGTTTAGTGGAGAAGGTTACGTTTTCCCTTACCCCTCGGGATAATGTGATGTGTGATGAGTTTCATGTGTCCAATTTAGAGCACTATGTGAGGTACCCGGACCATGTGCGGAGCAATGAACCTAGTAAGCCCCAAGGGAGGCTGAAATGACCTGAGTCGCCTATAAGGACATTTATAGATGCCAAGGTGAAAGAACTCATAGAAAGGAATATGTGATGATAAAGGTTCTTTGGAAGCACCATGGATAGGGCAAAGCCACATAGGGGCCAATGATGGATATGTAAAAGTCTCATCCTGAATTGTTTGTTTGCTTGTTGGAATTTTGAGGACAAAATTCTTATAAGAGGGGAAGGATGTTACAACCCCAGTTTTGGGTTTATTTGGTTTCTTATATTAAAGATATTTGTACAAATAATGATACAATTTGTTTTGAATACATGGATTTCGTTTACAATAGCCTTGATGATTGTTTTGTGGGCTTTATTGGCTATTGGGCCCAATAACAAGGAAATTCAATTAGTAAATGAATAATTAAGTTTTTGAGAAAAGAAAGATGTGGAAACCTCTAGAAGGCAAATCCAAAGATGGATTTCGTGCCTCTTGGGTTCCTTGGGTTCCAAGGAGTCCAAAGTTGCATAGAGAGTGCAATAAGAATAGAAAAGATCAATTAAATATTTCTTTGTTAAGAAAGAAATTGAAAATGATGATAAAATGTGGAAAATAAGTGGAAAGAGGTATAATTGAGTTATCCTTGGTGAATTTTCATATCCATGAGATTTCTAATATTAAAAGGAATGCCAATGATGAAAATAAAAAGAAAGACAAAGAGAAATCCTTGAAAAGAAATATCTTAATAAAGAAATAAGTAGTATAATGTGAAATAATGCATATAGATGCATCTAGAAGGATAATGAATATCCAATAAGAAGGATTTCGAAATATTTAAGTTTCTTGGGATCCAAGGAGTCCCAATGAAGAAAGAAAGAAAGAGAAAATACCTACAATAGAAAATAAGAAGATACTATGTTGATTAATGAATTAATTGTGTTGTTTTTCAAAAGGTGGTATTTTCTATTAAAAGAAAACATGATTTCGTGACAAATAATTAAAAGGCAAGTATTAAGAGGATAAAGGAGGTGATTTTCGAAATTCTAACATCTCAAGAATAATGAACCTCAAAAGGTTATTTAAGAGAGAGAAAAAGACTTGCTTCTCATTGAAGGAATATGATTCCTAATTTGAGAGGACTTGTTTCCTCTTAGAGGGGCACATTAGGGCGTGGCTGACCTCCCCTATTTAAGGGTTGGACCCTCAGCCTCGAGTCCAGAGAATCCCACGTTTCTTTCTCTTCTTCTTCTTCTTCCTCGTTTTGTCCATAAACCCTAGTCATGGAGGGAGGAACAACCCTAGGGTAAACGAGGGGCCAAGGATGGGTTAGGAGGGAAGCATCCTGCTCCCATGATGCCAAGAAGCTGCTCTGAGGTGGTTCCTACATCTTAGCCAGGCACAACAGCAATTGCATGACTGCAAGAGAGGTTGGCGCCATGGCTGCATCGCATGCTTGCCAATCCTGAATCAGCCACTGAAGTCACCTGATGGGTGGCGCCCTAGGTGCGGCGGATGATGGTGAGGCTAGGGTCGCCATCAGCGGTGGTCCACGACCCTAGGATGGAGAGGGACAGACCCCCAAAGAAGTAGTAGGGCGGCGCTCAAATAGAGCTTGCGGAGGGTGAAGACGATGTGCCATTGGACAGTTCTACTCTCCGCGGGCTAAAAGAATGCTTAACTTAACCGAGGGCATTTCAGACATTTCGAAATGTTTCCAACACAGCTGCAAAGCAACGTTGCATGGAGTTAGAGGCGACATGGCGTCCTCTAATTGGTCCAAAAAGGTAAACTTTGTAAAATTCATAACTAAATATTGGTAGCTCGGATTAGTACATATAAAATATGAAAATTGATCAGGAGGACGAGAGGAATCCAATAAAAATGACATTCAAGATTTATTCCGTTCCTAAGTGCAAAAGTACAATAAGTTGATGAAAAGTGCATTAAAGTTAAGTTAAAAACCCTATTTGTGATTAAAGGTTGTGTCTAGTATGCTTAATGGGTTAATTTAAGTATTATTAACCTGTCAAATGATAATGTTAGATTCGAACCTGATCTAGATGTGAAATTGCATGATTTAGGGTTTTTACCTCATATGAGAATGATTAAGCATTTAGAAACCCTAATTTAGGGTAAAAGAGGATAAGATCATATTTAATTTGAAAAATGTGAAAATATATTGTTAAATGATGGTTCTAAGTAATTTTGAATATAAAAGTTCCTCATTATAGATAAATACCCTTAATGTGGAAATTAGGGGTTTTCTAATGGATAAAGATGGAATTAATGACAAATAGAGTTCGTATGTGAATTCAACCATAATAAACTATGAATTGACGATAAATGTGCATAATGATCTTGTCATGGATTAAAAGGATAAAAATAGTAGCTTTAATGTAAAAGAGGCATAATGGGCTTCATTAATGTTTAAGTGCGCCTTTAATCCAAAATTAGGGTTTGTAAGTAATATTATAGAATTAGGGTTTAAAATAATAAATGAAGTGAAACCCTAATTGCAAACGGAACCCTAAAATGGATAAGGAAACCATAGGAAGCAGTTTCAAGTTGAATAGAAATAATCTTGATAAAGTATGTAGTAAATAGAGTATATATGATTTTCAGGATTCTTGATTGTATGGTTGAACTACTTGCTCGGATGGCTTTCTTGGTTGGAATTGATATTAGCTTGAGAAATCTACTGAACAGGTATGTGGTTACGCTTATGAATAATCGCTTTAGTTTCACGGCGATTTCCGAACGTGTTTATCGGTTGCTTGAAAATAACCGTTGGATGCCTTTTATTTCATGCAACTATAAAATGACTATGATTATTACCATGAATATATATATATATATATATATATATATATATATATATATATATATATATATATATATATAAACTGGCTTAGATCTGAATCCACCTCTGTGACTTTGTAAAGGCTAAAAAGGGGTAACCTAGAGTAAGGTCTATGTTATCGTGGGTTAGAAATTGGGCTACCAAGTGTAGTGCCATGAGACCCTTTAGCATGCCATGAGTTAAGGAGTGGGCTACTTACGGGTAGTGCCATGTGACTCAACCCTAGAAACTGGTTCACCTATAGGTGGGACCATGAGGGGTTTAATGGGGAGCTACTATAAGGAAAGTAGTATCCAGGTCCACTGCAGGCACAATGCAGAGGATAGGGAATGCGTGGATCGCGCAGTTATATTTAAAATGTAAAATTGTTTGTTAAATGGTAATTGGCTATAATACATTGTTATGAATAATTGCACGATTATTGGTTCCCCCACATACCAGCTTTATGCTGACCGACGTTTTATTTGTTGGCATTTTAGGTACAAAGGCAAAAGGACAAACAATAAATCATCATATTGTGAAATACATGAATTAAAATACAAGGAGGATTAGTTAGATTTGAATTCATGTGTGGATAGAAGATTAGAGATCCAAGTTTTCAAAAGGTATGCAAAAGTTTATTTTCTTACAACTTTCCAGTTTAGTCTGTTAAAATTTAATAATTGTTCTTGGTTAATTGTCAAACCTTTGATCTAGAAATTATGTGTGTGGCTTCGACCTCTTGGTCTCCCTTAATTTGGGGGTTACCGGAAGGTGGGGTCGTTACATCTGTGATATTGATTGATTGCTCAAAAAGCATTATTAGTGGAATTTAATGCTTTGCTACCACTGACTCACTAGCTGGCGGTACCGAATTTTGCACATAGAACAAGTCAAAACTCACCTAAAGTAACTCGATGATATCGACATACTTTTCAATAGTACCGCCACTTATCAAAGGTTTTGAGTCAGCCAATGATTCAGTGCCATCAACGATTGTGACTTAATGAAGGTCAAAGCCCCACTTATGACTTAAGGGGGAGTTTGGCTAGAAGGGTGGATTACATTCTATCTCATTGTAACAGAGCACAAAGATGAGGGAGGAGAAGACAAAGGAGATAGCCACATACTGGATGCTTTAGGAACTTCTGGATGGCAGATTTGTCGTCGGAACATTGTGGATCAAGGTGTCTACCAAGTCAGTATGTAATGGGAGAAATCCTACCAAGCTAATCCCCCTATTCCTTAGGACCCGAGAGTAGCCTAATATTGCTTTGTATTTTACTTTCATGAATTAATAACATATATTTCTTTTAATTTTGGATGTAAATCTATGATTGCATATTGAATTGTTTGTGTTTTGTCACCACGATCAATATTTTAGACCCCAAATTGCTTCAGTAGAGGGATTAGGGGTTGGAAAAATTGTATATTTTCACAGATCATACCGTGATTGGGGGAAGGGCTAGCGGTTGTGAAGTAATAACATATAGTTATGAATAATGCACCTAAATAATTCCTAAACCGCTATGGAATTGGGGTTTGTCTTAGTGTAGGTAGTGTATTGCAATGCAATACTTGCTACATGGCCTTAGTCTAGAGTTAAGGTTAAATTATTATTGATGAAATGGAGTTATATGCAATGCATACTATGGTGAAACTGTAATCCTAAGTAATCCACCCAATCCAGATCACATCCACTTAATTTAAATTTTATTTCTTTCCTTCAATTATAAAACAACCAACCAAACACTTTTTCTCGGCCTAGATGATTAAGTCTCATTTAGTAGAGTCTCTAAAAAAGGTTTCCCTAAGTTTGACACTTGAGCCTCATAGGCCAATATTATAGGGTGCACACACTTGCATTTTATACACATAGTATAGGCGTGTCACAAGTGAATTAGGATAACTACACTTATAAACCTAAACTAGGGTATATGCCAAGGAATACCTACCACCTAGTTATTTTTAACCTCACCTACCATGTTATTTGGTTTGGTAGAATTACTATAGGATATGTTTATTAATATGAATCTACACATGACTGATTGTTACATACCCGAAAATGGTCCACTCCCTTAATTGGTTGCTAAAACCCCAATTGCTTTTGTGTTAGCTATCTCAATCTCTATTTCTTGTTTGCTTAATCTAATTTTGAATAATAAATGACAAATGTTTTTGTTAGAGTTAATTAATATAGTTTCTAATTGGTTGCTTGGTTGATTGTTTAGTTAGAGTAGAATAACCTTGTGTTAGTTAATTGCCCATGTTTAGTTGATAACTTGGGATTACTCTTGAAAGTTAAGTGTAATTTCTTGCCTTGATTAGTCTAGTGTAGTTCAATTTCTTACTTTGGGATTAATTTCTCTCTTAGTTAGTTTACTAGATCCAATTTCTAGGGTAAATATAGATTTCAATATTGTTATATCGTCTTTAATCAATCAAACCCCCAATTAAACCCTAAGTCTGTGTAAAAATCAACTAACTATAAAGCCTTATTTACTCCCTGTGGATTTATTCTTGACTTGCCACTCTAGTGCTACAATCCCGACCCCACACATGTGTTGATCATGCTAAAAGAATGTTCTAATTAGGCTTACAAATTGTAGGCTTTGTCCCACACAAATCAATCATTCTGGCATTGTTGTTGGGGAGAAATATTGTAAAACTAGCTAGTTTTGTCTTTTTGACTTTTTCTAGCCGCCCTCACTATTTTTGTTCTTTATTATTTGTGTTGGTTTTGCAATTGAGATATATACCTTGTCTTCTTTTTCTTGGTTGTGCAACATGCAAGTGAAAATGCATGTTTGGTCACCACATACTTTTTTTTGCATCTTTCTTTGAAGATATCAGGATAGGGAGGAGAATGCAAGGAATTGACATGAGCAAGTTAGAACATAAGAGGTTATGGATAACCTAGGTGGAGTACCACATGCATATGGTAAGCATGAGGAAAGACATGAATCTCTTCATGACCCACTACCTCATCCAAGACCTCTACATGACTACTTCATGTTGAGAAACTACTCTTCACCTATTTCTACTAGAGTGGATCATATAATAAGGCAAGTGTTATACATTCCCTAGCACTAGTGGGCTAATTCAAAAATTCTATGGGCTGGATAATGAGAACCCATACAAGTACATAAATACCTTTTTAGACATGTGCTCTACATCTTTACAAATGTTCATTATGTGACATCCTAATGATGAAATGATTTGTTGCACCCACCCGGAGTAGGTAGTGAAGTTTAGTGAAGGTTGTACACACAAGAACACATCAAACTATAATGCACAAAGAATATGAAAGACAATCATGGGAGAAGAAAATTTCACCCTCGGTAAGTCTAAGAACAACAATATAGCAGATCCTATACTAAGATATCTTCAAAAGGAACACTATTTGCGCAAGGTATGACAATTAGGGATTCTGCCTTCTAAATCAACTATTTATCATTTATGTGACAATAGAAAAGTGTGGTTTTAATGTGGGAGAGATGCTAATTGGCCATACAAAGGACCCTCAAGAGAACCACACCCTTCTTAATGCATGTATTGCCAATTATACTGCTCACGCCCATGGCTATGAGATGATCCATATCATAGTATCTATAGGGCCCCCAATGTACATCTAAAGTGTCTAGAAAGAGCCCAAATAATTTCAACGGTGGATGGAAAAGTCCTTTACCACTTTAATTATGACTCAAATTCACCACTGAGACCCCATACCATGCCACTATCTTACTAGAAAACCCTAGACCCTGAGTGGATGTAACCGCTGCCATTCTAAAGTATGAGCAATATAAGCCTAGAGATATCTTTGTAGAATAGGTTATTCTAATAGTGGAAGAGTCTAGTTCACAACAAGAGCAACAATAGAAATAGATCACAATATGCCATGTGATATGTAGAAAGAGATGAATGATGTGCATCTACCCCCTCTGACTAATGCATATGATATATCTTCCATTATGACATAGTTGGAGGGGATACATAGTATGCATCAACCAATGTGGTTGAAACAACAACAAATGCACCATCAGACAAACCAACATTACTCGTACCAACACGCATATGTGTAGAGGAACTCACGGCAGAAAATGAACTACTAGGATGACTTGCATGGAACTTTTAATACATACCCTTCTCCACAAATAGACTCTTGGGGTCATGACTATGGGTACCTACCACCACCACCTTATGGAGGTTCTTCTCAAGACCACCCACCTCAAAAATGATGATTCCCCTATCATTATAAGCCTAGTTTCATGCCAAAGACTATATGACACATAAGGTTACTATGGTAAGGTGGTATGCCCTTATAAACCTTGTTCTTCTATTCTTATTTCTCCAATATGTCACATACATTTTTGAAAAAAAATTATTGCACTGTATACATTGCATGTCATGTAGTTTTATTTCCATGCAATTTCTATGTAAATTTTCAAATATTTTTTCCTTTTCTTGTATCATCCTAACATTCCCTTGAATGTATTTTTTGATAATTTCTTGTGTGTTCCTAGATAGGATTTACTTTTCAAGTTATTAGACTTCAATAATTAGTTTTTGATGTGAATTTGAGTATTTTGGCACCATTTTTCTGAACCTGGTCAAGTCTTGAACAAATTAAGATAAAAGATTATTTGACTCTATCTCTACATATTTGTATGGAACTCAATGACCTTTGGAAATTGCATTCACATTATGATAGTTTGACTACTAGGTAATTTCACTCTTTGACTGTATACATATGTTCCACCTCTGACATGAAATTTGAATTGATTTGTTGTAATGTAGTCTAAGAAAGCCATGAATGTTTATGACTTTATTCAAATGTCATTATAGAAATATGCTTTCTTATATTTTCATGGTCATAGTGGTTTATCAAGGTCTACTGAAGAATATTAGAGTAATTTGCAAGCAAGATGCCTCAGTAAAAATCCATACTAGTTGACCATGTTGTTCTTCCACCATTCCTCTACCATTGCTTACCTCTCCTCGTGATACAAAGATGCTAAAGAAGCACAAAAAGGGCATGCCTTAGCCACCCTTGAAAATCTTGAGGTGACTAATCCTTCCTTCCCCTCCACTTCTTCCTATCATGATACAACCCTAGTTACAAAAGGTGAAGTAAAATAAAAAATGCAAGAAAAAATATAATTTCTCCTATGTTATAGCAACAAAATAAAGAAAAAGAGATTAGTGCTCCTATATAATTGCACTCCAAATTCCTTCCACAGCCCCTTAGTCTAATTGAATACCTATTGGGACATGAAACATCAGCCCTAGCCCCTCTTGCCACCATACACAGTGCAATGGTTCAATTAGGGTGGATTGACATATGCAATTGAATGTATGCTAGTGAAAAAACATTCTTAATATATTTGTCTATTACTAGAATGAAACATTTTTACCCAAAACCATTTGAATGCCATGTTTCATGAATGAACTTTTGGTTTTATATATATGATTTTTTTGGCTGTTGTGCTTTGATTGTGTTGGTTTGTGAAAGAGGAGAGGAGATGAAAGGAATGATGCCTAGTAATGTTTTAGCATATTTAGTCAATAAACATTTTCCTGGAATGCATTTGTTGTTTCTTGATTGAATGAAAACTAAAATCATATTTAGTGGGAGAATACTTGAGTACAAGCATGCTTTAAGCTTGGGGTGGTGATGGAGGACTTAATCAAGTTTCCATATTATGTCTTTTTACCCGTTATTCACATGAAGATGTTCATAATGTGTGTTATTTCCCCAATACTATATTTTTGATCAATTGCACTTATATATATTTTTTGCATGTTTGTATACATTTCTTGGATGCGATTTGATGGGAGGGAAATACCAATCTAAGGACTTCCCCAAGATTATAGGAGCTCAAAGTGATGCCAAGATCACCCAACCTACCCAAAGTGCTTACGAGCCATTAAGAAGAAAAAATTTCCATGATTGATGAGTTTGAGGTCTAAGTGTTGTGACATGATCCCCAAAATAGATGTACTACATATAGAATAGTCATGATCCAACATTAACTTCCTCCCAAAATCCACAAAAACAACCCGACTGAATCATTTTCCCATTATTTTTTCCAGAAGAATGATTGTCCCATTTAGTCTAAACAACAACACTTCTGTCCTTATATGGATGTGGTCAACCCTAAAAACCCACCACAATAACATTTGAATGTACCCATTTTCAACATGATAATTCTGAAAAAGACGATCATTTTACCTATCACCCACAACGACTGACAGAACAAACATTCTACCTAACCCAGGATATCATCCCAAGTTTCATTCTAACCTGACTGACTCTACCATCACACCTATTTTACCTAACATGAGCATTCCATTCATTCAACACCTTAGCCTTGGAGGGGGAATAATGGTCATTTCCCCCCTAATCCCGATGCTCTCATATACCACTTTTTCCTTGCTACCCCCACTTTACCATAGACCCCCTTAACTCCTATAAAAAGGTCTGATGGATGCTAGGGGTTGGAGGCTAGGATTCACTATAGATTTTAGCAGCCACCTACTATTCCCCACCTCATTTACTCTTCCATTCACCTCCACCTACCCCTGGAACCCTATTTTCCTAGGATTTTGACCATTTCCCTTCCCATTTTCCATACCATTCACCTTGGTGAAGGGAGAAGTTACTAATTACTGTTACTAGATTTGAAGATAGAAGCCCTTTCATCCATGTTAACTTATCATATCACTCCTTCTTATTCTTCTATTTTATTTTCATGTGTCATGTATAGATAAGCCCCTTAGTGGGTTGTTTTGCAGATAAACAGTGACTTTTATACCATGTTATGGAATACTCATGTATAAATGTTTTATATTATTTATAATGCTTTTTTCATGCTTGTTCTATATCCTTGTCTCTTAATTTTGTTGTGTTATCTATGGAACCATTCCATATATAGGGGAAAGAGGAAAAAGGAGGCTTGGAATGGATTAACTCCTAAGGACACTTGTGTACCCTTAGCTAGTTTCGTCTCCTTATATCTTACTAGTCTTAGATGGGATGTATAAGTAACTAAGTGTGTATCTCCTCTTACATTTGGCAAGATCATGTTAGAGGTCAGATAAGGGGTAATAGAAGGTGAAACATGCTTGTCCTATTCCTTACATGAACCCTTGCTACCAAGTACATTAGGGAAACCACACTTACAAACCTATACTAGGGTTTTCTAGACCAATGGTACTACATATCCTCTAGTTAATTGAGCCTATTAAGGTTAGATGGAGTGTGATAGGGACTAGTTACCTTATACACCCTCTATGCCACCCATGGCCACTAGGAGGGTAGGATTTGTAACCTCACCTTCCCATGTTGTTTGGTTTGGTAGCATTACTATAGGATGTGTTTAAGAATATAACCCTACACATGGTTGTCAATTACATTGTAGGGAAATTGGGGCGAAAAATAAGGAAATCAAAACCAAAATTTTAATGCATGATTCCCAACCAGTAGATCGCGTCAATAATAATGTATCTAGGAAGGAAGATAACAAGAGTTATACTTGGTCCTAGATCAAGTCCAACGACAACTTTTGTTGCAGTAGTGTGCTTCTTATCATAGAAGCACTTGATCAATCGTCAACAACGACCTCCTTGTGAAGCACCACAGATGGTGGTTGATGACATCCTCCTATGACAGGCAACAACCTCCTCACCTCTAGAGTAGTTGACGTGGACTACTAGGAACTCCATGTTGCACTACCAGAGCCAACAAGAAGGACTTGTCCCTTCAAACATGACATTAGGATTGATTTGGTCTCCCGCAATTGTCTCTCCCTTGCTATCCCTCATAGTAGGACTTGCTTCAACTCTCTATTGGTTACCACAACCAGAGAGGAAAAAAATTATCAGAGCTTATTATTGTGTTTGGGAAGACATTTATAGGAGGGCCAAGGTCAGTGTTTCTAGACGGTATGGGAGTCAAAGAGACAAAGTTCATGAATTTTCTAGAAACTATGGACGGTGAACCTATCAGTTCACTATCCAACCGGTCAGTTCAACCCTTTAACCGTTCGGTTCAGAATGTTTAATGTTTACAAGCATAATGACTTTTAATATTCCATTAATGCACAATCATGACATCAATATCAATCTTTGATCCAATCACATTGATCATTAATCGAACAATCTAGATGATGAACTGGTTGGTTCACATCATGAAATGGTTGTTTCATATCGTAAAATGGTCATTTCATATGTGAAATGGTCATTTCATATGTTCTGCTCAAACAAATATTCAACCAATTGTTGTTTGTATTGACCTGACCCTTGAATCAATCAGTTCAAAAATTGAACCGATCAGTTCATAGTCCAGTCAGTCAATTTTTAACCACAGTTGTTTAAATTGAATACCTAAGAACTTTAGCAATCAAGTTAAACATCATTCATGAATACAATCCAATTCCAAGTGCATCCTATGCATGTGACCCTATAGGTCCCAAATTACATTGGCATTGAATGTCCATAACCAACTTATGGCATAACAAGAAGTGAGTGGTATCTAGCAAAACATCATTTCTACCCTAGTAATTTGGAAAGTTGGAGAACAACTTCAATCTACAATCCATGATCAATGTTATCATGATGGTATAGTTCCTTTGTATTTGAGATCTGGATTGAACTCAAGGCATGGAATTGTCATTCTATCAACGTTCAATCCATGTTCCTTGAACAAGAGTAGACTGTTTGAGATGCATGTGAGTTCACATATCACATATTGAATCACATGAGTATGGTCATACATTTCTCAGTCTCTCTTATTAAGAGGCCTAGATATCAATATCCTATTGGAGGGACAAATCCCATCTACATCACTCACACTCAATCCCCATATGTCACAGAGTACCCAAACATCACCTTTATGGCAACCCTTATTCAAGGTCACGTCAAATGATGTCAAAGTGCAACAAACGACATGTGATGGGTGTACTAACTTCAGGTCCAAGAACTAAAATCACCGCTATCACTATGAGAGTTGATTCTGACTACCATTCCATGCTCTCCATGTGTCACTCTCAAGGTGGGTTTGTCTGATACACTGTTCCCTAACATGTACCTGTGTGCTTGACTTGATATCACATATCATGAGTAATGAGACTCTGTCATCAGTCAACACATACTCTAGTCTTTATGTATTACTATTGTCTATTTTTCTTCCATAATAATATTTGATTAGGGACATAACAAGAATGTATGTACTCTTAACATACATATGATCTCATTGTCCAGGTCGTAAACATGAACACATATGTCATCGAGTAACAACATTCTTTAGACATCTACTTTTTTTTTTGTCATCATGTCATGATTGATCCAAACATAATAGATGGAATTACCTCTGTAATTATTGATGCATGTTTATTATATGTATTAAATGCAAGTGCATGTGTCAAAGTAATATAGGCAAAAAGAGGCCCAAATATTGAACTTGGGGGAACATGATTCCAAAGACTACTACTAACTATGACTCAATCAGCTAGACCTATTGAAAAAGGTGATTGAGATATTACTAACTAATTGCAAGAGTTAAAGATAAATTACTAAGGTTGTGATAACAAATGGAATGGATTCCCTAGGAATATAGTTTCACACAGTTTATACTACAATTAACAATACTTATCAATATTTAGTTTTCCTAAACCTAGACCAAGGGACATGTAGTGAGAAATACCCGCTCTCATAGCGTAATTCACTACCTAATCTAACACAAACCCCACTCTCATAGCGGTTTAATTATTAGTTAGATGTTTTAATGAATCCTCTGGGATATACCCTATCGTGATGAAATATGGGATCAGAAGCAAAAAAAAATCTATCCATATTCCCCATAAAAATAAGATCAAGTCAACAACTATGTAATGGGAAGGATGGTTTAACTAGGCCATACATGGTCCTAGAGAAAGTCCAACGATTAATCCCTCATTGCAGTTGTGCAACTTTCTTCTAGTATCTTTGGGATGACTTTTGTAGAAACTTCTGGTCTTCACCATGGATAGTAGGCTGACATTGTCCTCCTAGTGAAAAAAGTATTATTGAGATTTTACCTTTTATTGGCCACTCAGGCGCTGCCACGTGGCCTTGATGGCTGGCGCACATCCTTTGCTAGCTGGGTCGGGAAAAATTAGGAATCTCTAAACTCAGGTACGTGGGTTTTTATTTAAGTATATGACTATGGTTTTCTTGCTTGAAATCATGATATGTATGTATGCTCTCTTCTATTTGCAAATATTGGATGTAGTAGCACTATATAGTACTCGATGTTTTATCACTTGTAAACATAAATGATAAGTAGATGCTTTGTAGTTATTTAAGGTGTTCATTATCCCCCTTACGAGGGAATGGAATAATGTTGGCTAGTACACCTCCCTAGAGCACACGGTGTACGGGGAGTTTCCCTAGAGTACTTGGTATACGGGGATGGGCCCAATATTTATGTTTTGGTACTAGTCCACCTTGATAATGCAATTCATCTAGGAAATTGACTTAAATTGGCGTATTTCGCTTAATAAAGAAGTGTTTTCTATGATTTTATTTCCTTCTGCAAATCTTTTTTTCAAAAATTTTGAAAGTCATAAATATATGTATCTTTTTGCCCACGTGCACAACACCTTGTGTGTTGATTCATTGTTTCACGTATGTTTTAGGTTCAGAGCTAGCTTGGGATAAAAGACGGGAAGTGAGCAGTTGTCCAGGTTGTACCTATTGTCTAAGATCCTGTTAGCATACATGTTCAGACTTGTAGAATTTTCATTCAATATGTAATTATAAATCATTGTGTAATAATTCATGTTGTATAAATTTACATGATTGAATGTTGAGAATGTTATGGTTGTATGTTCATGTATGCGTATTATGCTTCCGCATCGCTTTCTGATATGATTGGATGATGTTCTTGGATTCTGACCTCTCATTCCCAATAGGGTTTGGAGAAGTCAAAATCCGGGGACGTCACAAAAGTCCACACAGACATCCTAGAACTCCTATCGTTCTACTATAATAGTCAGGAAGGATTGTCCCTCTCGTTCCTGTACTAGTCACCTACTTACTCTCCCACAATTGTTCTCCTTGCTATCCCTCCCTTTAACGTGTTGAACTTGTTCGAATTCTCTCAGTTAACACAACTAGATAAGACGAACAATTGTCAGAGGCAATCGAGTTGTGTTTGAGAAGCCCCCAACACTCCTTTATTTATAGGGGGTTAGGGTCAGGGTTCCCAGTCTAAGTGGGAGTGGAAGGAACCAGAATTTCATGAAAATTTGCAACTTATGACAGGTGAAATGGTTTGTCTACAAGCATACCGATTGGTTGGCATGTGAGCTGATCAGTTCACCAAGTGAACTTTAGGTTTTGTCATGTTTCCCAATCACAATTGTATTGGCAATTCTAGTCCAATTAGTGCATGACACGACGTCAACAATAATTCTTGATTCAATCAAATTGTACCACAAACCAAGAGTTTTCCTCTATGAAATTTTCATCTTGCGACCCAAACCGATCAGTTCGCTAAGTGAACAAATCGTTTCACTTTCCTGGTTTATGCAAAATTCAGCCAATACAATTTCCAATCAACTTGACACTCCAACCAATTGTCTCAACACTTGAACCGATTAGTTGGGAGTCTAGTTAGTTAATTTGTTGCTTGAATTGAGTACCTAAACTCTTTAGTAATCAGTTCAATTATCATTCATGATTAAACTCCTCTTCTAGGTGTATCCTATGTGTGTGACCCTATAGGTTCCATGTTACGTTGGCAGTGAATGTCCATAACTGGTTCATGACATCACAAGCAAAGAGCAGTGACTAGTCACACATCATTGCTACCCAAGTAAATGGAAAGTTGGAGAACAACTTCAACATACAATACATGATAGGTGTTATAGTGATTGTATAATTCTTTTTTCTCTGATATCCAGAATGAACTTGAGGCATGGAATCATCATCCTTTCAATGTTCAATACATGTTTCTTACACTATAGAAGACCGTTTGAGATATAAGTGACCTCAATATCATAAGTTGATTCATAGGTCCATGCACATGATTTTATCACTCTCACTTATCAAGTGGCCAAGATATCAAACTCCTATAGGAAGGAAAAACCCCATCTACATCACTCACAGTAATCCCCATGTGTCACAGTGCATCCGATCATTACCTTTATGGCAACCCTTACTCAACGTCACATTGAATTATGTCAAAATACACCAAACGACATGTGATGAGTGTAGTGATTTCAGGTCTAAGAACTGATGGAGCTTCCACTTGCGTGGATTTGCGTGCACCACTAAAAATCCTAAAGATAGTAAGTCTTTAGGTTTAGCCTTGCTTATACTAGATTAAAAACTCCACCCATGTATGCTAGGATATGTGGAAGTCTTATTGTAGTATAGTTAAGGGTCGAATCCACAGGACAACGGTCTTGTTAAGATCAACAAGATAGAAAACGTTAGAATTTCATTTAACTCCTTAACAGTTGGTATTTAGATCAAAGAGTTGGTTTGGTTGTTTAAACTAAGTGCGAGTAAAGTAAAAGCAAGAAAGTAAATTTAGGGTCGTAAGCAATGTTAAGAAACCACTAGGATGTGATCGGCTTTCACCACCACTACACATGGATCAAGACATGCAACATAATAACATAACCTGCAATAAGAGTCTAAACAGTTAGTATCTTTGTAGATTTAGTTTCCTTTCGAAGAACTAACTACACGAAGTGTGGGAATGTTGTAAAGCCAACCATCCCCAAATGAATGGTCACTTACCTTACATCATTCCCTTTGCAAAGTTTGTTCCTCGACTTAACAAGGTTGTACTTTTATACGTCAACTGATTCCATTTCATAGTATGAAAGTACAACAATGGAAGTGAGTTTACTCCACTTCTTAAAGAACACTCCTAGATACCAAAACAGATTCATGGTGACTACATGCATCAAGAACCAACATTCAATCGAGATTCGAATCAAATAGTACAAACATAGACAATTCATACTAATAGATAATAAGTAACACAAGTTGGTGATCAAGCAACATGCATTCATTAAATGATTGGTGTTGAACTGAAAAGAAAGTATATCTCTATTGCAAACTTATGAATTACATTGCATGAAATGAAAACATGGGTAGCGGGGCTATTCCCCGCACCCTAGTGTATGAGACTACTCGCTCATGGCAAGAACAAGGAAGGAGGCGAGAAGAGAGAGAGAGAGCATCATCTCCATGAAGGAGGGAGGAAGGTTGACCCCTTGGAGAGAGAGAGCAATGATCTTCACACTTCATAGCTTGCTTGATGATGAATCCTCCTCTTCCCACCTTCTTTGTCGGTGAGAGAGAAAGTAGCTTGGAGATGGAGTATGGATCTCAGACCAGCAGCCTTGTGGCAGTGGGTGAAGGATGGAATGGCTCTGGAACAATAGAGACAACCTTTGGATGTCTGAAACTTGATGATTTGTGAGGACCCTTCAGGTCTTATTTATATGCTTTGAGTGGAACTCAAATGGTTTGGGAGATTTGGGCCCAAATGGTCGTGAAGACCGTTTGGACTCTCTCTCAGTTTGGAGACCGTTTGGACTCTCTCAGTTTGGAAACTGTTTGCCTTTATTCGGTCTTGGGACCATTTGACTTTATACAGTCTTGGGATCAGTTGGCCTTCATTCAGTCTTGGGACCGTTTGGTGTCCATTCGGTCTTGGGACCATTTGATGTCCATTCGGTCTTGGGACCGTTTAGTGTCCATTCGATCTTGGGACCGTTTGGTGTCCATTCGGTCTTGGGACCGTTTGGTGTCCATTCGATCTTGGGACCGTTTGGTGTCCATTCGGTCTTGGGGCCGTTTGGTGTCCATTCGGTCTTGGGACCGTTTGGAGCTTTTGTAATTTTTTTCGTGCTTTTCTGTAATAAATAAAAGAGGGAAAGTTAGTCTAATGTATATTTACAAAAAAGAGGAAAGTTAAAGATTCTATCTAATTTATCTAAGAAAGAGTATGTAAAATTGAGGAAAACTAGTAAGATAACATCACAAAATGGGAGGTTATCACCCCCCCCTAACTTAGAGTCTAGCGTGTCCTCAAGCTAGATAGAGCTGAGGCATGTAGTGGTGAGGCATTTTTATTTAGTGAAGATTTTCATATTCCTACTTCAATTTGAAACTAGAGATCTCCTGAAGTTTTATCAGGCTTCTGCATGCACTAACTCTTTTAGGTATCGAGAGTTGCTTGGAACTCAGGTTTCTTCCGTATCGCGCAGCTCGCATTGGGACCACCTTTTCCTTAATCACATTCTGTGCATGTTTTTGACTCCAATCAGTTTTATACTTCTTTGGAAATCCTACTAGAAACTAAGATAGGCATGAGGGTTGGTGAAAGGCTGATGTGTAAGTCCCCCTTTTTGTGGGGGAGGGTTTATCTAAAACTTTTAGGATCTCACTACCGGGCACGACACATCTGCCTTTGTGAAGGCAGCTAAATGTACCGGCCAGACGAGTCCTTTATCATCTTTTTCATATATTCAGAGACCTTAGGATCTCATTACCATGCACGACACATATGCCTTTGTGAGGGCAGCTGAATGTACCGGCTGGATGAGACCTTTATTGGTTCTTCATATAGGTCCTTATGTGTGGCACAACTCTCTTGTTTTTTTTATTCAATGCTCTGGCTTTTATTCTTATACTCATAGGCTTAGGAGTTGGATATTTAGGGATTTTGTTTGGGCTTCTAGGCCTCTTTTTGAAAAGAAGAAAGCTGTTCTTGGAGTCTTCCGACATGCACTTATTTCAGTTTTCATACTTGGTGGTCCACTTGCAAGGTTCCTTGATTTGGATTTCACCTGGTTCCCTCCCGTCCTTGAGAGAGGTTTGGCTGGCTTTGGCTATGATGTTAACTTGTGGATGGTCTGAAGAAAAATTGAAGAAGATGCATGAAAATCGAATGTGAAAGTAAATTATTAGTTCACCATTACATGCCTAAATTCTATGTCTGTTATTGTTGTTTGAGGACTACTTTGATTCTGAATTTAGTTGGGGGTGAATTTTTCTTATGTACAAGAATTATTCTATCAAAGAAATTATTGAAAAAGTCTAAATGTAAAAAGAAAGATAAAAAATAATGCATAGAAAAGCAGGAGTGAATAAGAAGAGCAGAAGGAGAAGGGTTGAAAAATGATACCTCACCCTTGTCCAGTGTACCTCCCCCCTAACTTATCACTCACTCTGTCCTCAGAGTGTTAAAGTGATGGGTTGAGAAGTACATGGACAAGGGCATTAGGCTTCCGTTATTCCTTTGTTAGCTCCATGCGTTCAGAGAAGATTAGCTGCAAACTTTCCACGTAGAGCGTGGTAATCCACGTCTGTCATGTCCTCTACTGGTCTTCCAAGAACGGTGAGGGTGTACATCCAGTAGAGGACGTGGAAAATACAGTCATGTGATTCTCGGAGCTACTGGGGGCATCTATGGATGAAGGTTGGGCGATGAAAGTGTGCTTTATCGTACGCCCTTGTGTACTTGCTTAAAAGATCATGTAGTTTGTCGGCACACTCCTTCGCCACCTCCTCTGTTGGCATCTTCGCTATCACATCATACTGATTTTGATCTGGATCAAATTGGCTGTCAGAACTGTTATAGATGATTGTTGTTCCTTCATGAAGATTTGTCGCCATTAACATCTAGTTCTCTAAATGAAGGAAAGGGACCATAATGAACGTCGGAGTTGTATGCTGGAGAAAAGAGATAAGCGCCTCTGTGGTTCCGAAGTTCTTTAACTTGAGAAGTTCATCCTTCATGTAAGCTGATGCCATGTAAACCGTAGGATGGTTCCGTCTGAGGAGAAATTGATAAGCAGACATTAGGCTCACAGATAGGGATCCTTGTAATTTTATGATTTCATGGAGGGTATCTGCCATGACTAGAATGTCTCCTGCTAGAAAAATGAGCTCATCTATGTCGGCATATAGCCTAGACATGATGAGTCGGAGTTCATTTTCAGAAAGACTCTTGCAAGCGGCAAGGTCGAAGTTAGGAAATGTTGGTTCAATGGTAGGTACGGGAACCATATGTGTGGAAGGTTTATTGATGGTGACCCCTATTAATAACTCGATGTCCCCTTTGTCTTTCACCATATTGAAACTTTAAGGGTCCCATTGTCTTGTTTTGGGCACCGTGGCGGGTTGTTGTTTCTCAAACTCCTGTAATGTTTGCCGGAACGACTATTTCTATGGACCTTGGATAGCTGAGTAGAGGTAGCGAGGGACGTCATCAGGTGCCATTTTCGGGTCCCAAAAGAACCTTCTGTCACAAATGTGCTCCATGGCATAATGCCCTCGGAGAGAGTGAAAATCTTCTGCCGCCAGCTCGGTGAAGGGGATTTGTTGATTAAGCGCTTCTATGTGGCGTATAGTGCAGAAAGCACAATCCCCGGATCCTTCTTGCGTTTGGACTTGTGGGTTTATGATTCGGAACCATGGTTGGTTCCAACCCTATCAGAGTGATGGCTTTGCAGCCCAAATTAATTTTAGGAGTCGGAAAGGGATGCATCTTGCCTCCCCGACTCCTAGACCAGCAAAATTGATGATTCCAGCTTTAAGCTCACTGGCACAGAAGTTGTACACTTTGGCATTGCGAGCCTCGGTGTCAACGATCATGAGTAGCCAGTGGCCGAAAACTTGGAAGGGTACTGTGATATATCGTACCTTCCGTTCAATCCCCCTACGCAGCCACTCGATAGTCTTGTTGTGTAAGTCCTTGTACAGTAGACTTAGAGCCAAAGCAAGTGAAGCATTGAGAACTGGCTGCGGCCTTTTTGAGCTTCTGTATGTTTCGATAGCGTTGGCAAGAAGGACATAGAAGATTGCCATCTTCACTTTTGATTGAGGTCGAAGGATGATGCGGAAATCTTCATGTGTCATCTTGTGCTTAGTCTTTATATTTGTGTAGAGGATGTCCCCTCCTTCTTTGGCATCATCTATGATAGTGTTCAGGATGAATATGTCCTGGACATCTAGGGTAGAGATGGCCACCATGTCTAGGTCTTGCATCTTCTTAGGTAGAGGTGGCGGCGGGGAGAGCTCTTGCAGTGGCGGAAAAGAAGTCTTCTCTAGGTCATCCATATAGTGTTGCAGAACTTCATCTTTTTCTAATTAAGAATCAGAGTCGAGTTCATCATATGTGTCTAGACTCACTCTGTCTGACTCTTCTTGCTCTGGGGGTAAAGACACTGATTGTTCTGATGCGGTGTAATGATGGGTTGTTGATGTTGGTGGACTAATGCTGGTTCCTAGGATACATTGTGGAACTCAGCAAAAGCCGCTTCATTGGCAACTTCCCCCATGGATCCCATGGCATAATAGTTAAGGAACTGATCCCCATATGATATGTTAATGTTGTCAGTGTGATCGAGGGATTTGGGATCTTGCCCACCTTCTTGTTGGTCTTTGTCTGCTCCCTTCTTTGAAGGTTTTGTTCCTCGACTGGTTCCCTCCCCAGCATGTCATGGGTCATCAAGTTTGTCATATGAAGAGGAGGTGTCATCATTGGATTCAGCGGAGGAGTCATAATCTTCTTCTTTGTCTTCATCTTCTTCTTCTTCATCGTCTACCACCTTATCTTTTATTTGTTTTGGCGTTGTTTTCTTGCACTGCCGGAGAAGTGCTTGTAATTCATCAAGAGCCACTTACACATGCTCGTGTGTCTCAAGCAGTGCGTCGTAGGTTTCCTTGAGATCAGAGTATCGTGCCTCGGTAGAGAGGAGTCGTGCAAAAAGGTCTGTGACTTGGGCTCGTAGGTGATTGATTTCATTATTTGACGACTCCTCTTGGTGGCTATTGAGATGTGCAAGGGTGTTAGTGATGTCATCCAAACGCATGCTGAAAGCAGTTTGCTGCTGCTTAAGCTCGCGAAGGCTCTTGGGTAGAGGTTGAGTCTGCGTAGAGATCCTTTCGATTTGTTGAGCCAATGTTTCTTGCTGGCTTTTCACCTCAAGCACCAACTGTGACAATTGTTGTAGGCGGTCGTTGATGCGTTCGACTTGCATGGCTGCTACTTCCTGCCGTTGGTTGATGCTTGAGAGGATGTCAGGTAAGGCGTAGTTTTCTCGTCGATCTTGGCGACCTATTTTGTAAGACCCTGCACACAAGAAAAATTAGATTGCATTATGTTAGAAGGGTCGGTGAGGAGGTTTTGGATGGCATCAAATTGACTTCTGAATTCCTCACTGACATTTGTAAAAGGGACCCCAGAAAAGGATGGGTGGGATGGCTGGGGTCGGGGTGGAAAGGTGGTAGTGTCTTGAGAAAGAGACGCTGATGATGGTACCACGAATTGCATGGTGACTGTAGATGGAGTCACCAGTGGTTTCGGGGTGGTGGCGAATGCGAAGGGTGGCGACATTCTGGGAGAAAAGGGTTGATCCGTAAATGTCGATGGGAAAGTGGTGGTGGTGGATGCGAACGAGGTGAAAGTGAGGTCGGGCGTTGATGTGAATGGAATGCCCGATGAGAAGGGGATTGAGGCAGAGGATGCGGGTGGAGGTGCGGATGTGGGGAAGGGATTTGTTGGTGGAATTATTGTGGAGACTGATGGGATGATGGTGGATTGTGGAATGGTGGAGGATGGTAGTGTGGTGGGGGTGGTGGTGGAGGTAAGCTCAACATTTAGACTCATGATGAAAGAGTCTAATGATGAGGTGGTGATGTGTTCTTCAGGGAGAGGAGGTTCTGCTTCTAGATTTGGTTGTGATGTCGGCGTCCCCGATAGCTGTTGTGGTTGCAAACGCCTTTTGGATGGTTGTTTCACCAGGATTTTTGTTATTCTAGTTGTCGGGGCGGTGATGCTATGCTCCGTCTGACCTGCTTTTGCTTTCTTTTCTACTACTTGGACTGATGCGAGGAGGTTAGTAAGCTCTTCTTCAGTGAAGAGGAGCTTATCCTTGTAATAATCTGCGAGCTCCGGTAGAGGAAGCAGTGTCCTAGAAGATTTTATTGTGGGACAGAAGATGTAGTGGAGCTTAGCATCTTTTTCCTTAATGATGTATGAATTCTTTAAAGTTTGCTCATTGGTGAGGATATTGCCCTTGATCTTTGTACATCTGGGCAGTAGTCTGTCCATCTTGAGATAATTCAAAATTGAGGTTATGTGTCCTCCGACACATACTTCTTTCCCGAGGGCGTAAGTTATGTGCTTGTGTATCAATTGCCGTCCTATGTTGACCGGCATCCCATTAAGGATGGACCAGAGGATGAAAAGATCGGAGATGTTAACATGTCCTCCCTCTATCCCAGGGAAGAGTGCACCTGTGAGAATTTTGTGTAGTGTGTGCACCAACCCAGAATGAATATTTGAGGCCTTGCAGGTCTTTACCTCAAAGGTTGGGATCCCTGTCAGGGATTTCCAAAAGATATGCTTGTTGAACTGGGAGCTTTCAACGCCTACAACTTTGGCTTTTTCCAACTGCTCCTTGTTGTCTATAAAGATTTCATTGAGTAGGTTTTCTGTTATGACAATGCTTCTACCAAAGAGTTTGGTGACCAGCCTGCGGTCACCTCCATCTCTTGATATGTCCATTATGTCCACTGCTTCTTTGTTGAGGAAGGTGAAAAATTCAGTTTTTGGCTCAACATAAGAATTCTCTGCGACAAAACAGAGTTTTGCGAGGTTGGCATTGTCGAGCAAGGTGAGGATTCTATCATAAATCCCCATCTTTTTTAGTACGTTGGAACAGACGTACTTTGTCGGCTTCAGTGTTTTGTCGAAGGATGGGAGGGTGTGGATGAATAGGTTTGCTAGTGGTGGTGCTGTAGTGGTGATGGTGGAGAAGACAAGAATAGTGGTGGTAGCGGGAGTGGTAATGGTGGTGGAGGTAGTAGTTGATGGAATGTATCCCGCCATGATTTGTTCCCTTGTAGTGGTGGGATGGACCTGCTTCCTTGTCCGTTTATTTGTTGGTTGCGATGTGGCATCTTACTGGGTCTTCCTCTTCCCCTTGGACTTTGTGGTCAGGGAATTGTCCTCAGAATTCGGGTCATATTTCGAGCCTTCATCACTTGAAGAAGTTTCTTCTATATCTTAGACAAGATCCTCTATTAAGCAACTGTCGATGCGGTCAATTTCGTTCATGACCATGAGCAGGTTGACCTTCGGTGGGATCTTTCCAGTCTTGTCATAGATGTCTACAACTTTCTGGAGCTTGGCACGGTCCTCCATCAGTTGCTCCTTTGTCCAGAAGGGAGCGTCAGTGGTTTTGATGGCTTCTTTTGCGGGTGATTACATATCTAAAAAATTAGCAATAATCGTGTGTTAAAAGGGTTTGAATTTGCAAAGACAACAAGTTTAGTAAAAGAAAAAGTTACATTCAGGCGGTTTCAAGACCGTTTGGCACCAAACGGTTTTAGGACCGATTGGGTCCAAACGGTCTCGAGCTCAAATGGTTTCAGGATCGTTTGGTTCCAAATGGTTTTAGGACCGTTTGGCTCTAAACGGTTTTCAAGACCATTTGGATCCAAACAGTTTTAGGACCATTTGGCTCCAAACGGTGGAAATTGTGAGGAAGGTGGAACGTCGAGGTCATCGATGGTTGGTTAAAATGGAGGCAAAAGTAGCTAATGACAGTGGCGACGCGTGCGTCGACGGCTAACGAGAACCCTGTCGGTGACATAGTGTTGGCGACGGCGAAAACAAGGTGGATGTGAAGCATGGTGTGGTGACAGAGAAGATGGCAGAGGTGATGGTGTTGAACTGTTGGTTACCTAGCTGTGTTACGACGACACTGACGGTGAAAGATTATGTGAAAACGCATGGGGAAGACGACGGTGTCGTCAGAGATGGTGGCGGAGAGATTAGGCATCACGAGTTGCGCGGGAGTGAGAAACAGAGGGGATGAAACAGTACTCGCGCGAGGGTTTAGGGAGTTTGAGATTTTAGAAGAGGAAAAAGGGAGGGGTTGGGGTTATATTTATAGGATTTGGGGGTGTCGTTACAAATTCCCAAGGGTCAACGGTCTTGAGACCGTTTGGGGTCCAAACGATTTCAAGACTGTTTGGGTTCCAAACGGTTTTGAGACCGTTTAGGACCAAACAATTTTGAGACCGTTTAGGACCAAACAGTTTCGAGACCGTTTGAGCTCAAATGGTTTTGAAACCGTTAGGTTAAGATTTAATTGGGTTTTATATTTTTATGTTTGTTTTGGTTATTTATGTGAATTTTTATATTTTCTAATTAAAGGTGATAAGTCTAAATCAAATGAAGGGATAAGAAAATTAGTAAGACTATGCAAAATAAAATAGTGGTACTCAGATCTTGGGTTGCCTCCCAAGTAGCGCCTGGGTTTTACGTCGCTGGCTCGACGAAAATCCGATTTGGTTATGTCGATGTTGAGGGATCGTGGATCTCGATTGTCTGTCTTGGAATTTTGTCTGCTGGTGTGTAGTATCTCTTCAATTTGTGGCCATTAACGGTCCGTTCTCCCCCATTATTGACAAGGATGATGACTGCTCCGGTGGGGTAGATGTGTTTAATTGTGAATGGTCCAGAGCACTTCGTGCGGAGCTTTCCAGGAAACATCTTAAGTCTGGAATTGAAGAGGAGGACCTTATCTCTGATAGCAATGTCTTTTCTTTTGAGGTGGCCATCGTGCCACATCTTGGTTTGTTCTTTATAGATTTTGGCACTATGGTAGGCTGTCATTCTAAGCTCCTCAAGTTCTTGTAACTGGAGTTGTCTGTATTCGCCAGTGCGTTTAAATTCAAAATTCAGTTGTTTAATGACCCACCAGGCCTTATGTTCCAGTTCAATTGGAAGACGGCATGATTTCCCATATACCATTCAGAACAGGGTTGTTCCAATCGATGTTTTATAAGCTGTGCGGTAAGCCTAAAGGACATCGGGAAGCTTGGTGGACCAGTCGGTACGGTGTCTATTGACTATTTTCTCTAAAATTTCTTTCAGTTGTCTATTCGAAACTTTGACTTGGCCACTAGTTTGTGGATGGTAAGGTGTGGCGACCTTATGGTTGACTCCATATTTTTTTAAGAGGGCTTCGAAGCTTCTTTCCAGAAAATGGGTCCCTCCATCAGATATGATAGTTCAGGGGACTCTAAATCTGGGGAAAATGATATCTTTGAACATCTTGATGACTGGCTTTGAATTACTAAAAATGGTGGGTATAGCTTCTACCCATTTTGAGACATAATGCATAAGATGAGGGGAAGGTACCCATGTAGTCTATTCCCCAAACATCAAAAAGTTTGATTTCTTGCCACAAGGTGAGAGGCATTTCATTCCTTTTAGTTATACCGCCAGAAAGCTGACATTTATTGCACGATCTTACAAAATCATAGGAATCTTTTGCTATTGTTTGCCAAAAGAAACCCGATTGTAGAACTTTTAGAGTGGTCTTTTTCAAACTCATGTTCCCCCCAGTGGGGCCAGAATGACAATGCTCTAGGACAGGAGTAATTTCCTCTTCTGGTATGCAGTGACAGAAAAGTCTGTCAGCACATAGACGAAAAAGATATGGTTTGTCCCAGTAGTATTGTTTAACATCATGGAGAAACTTCTTTTTATTGTGGTGAGAGGCAGAGGGGTGGATGATTCCTATAGCCAGATAGTTCACTGTGTCGGCATACCAGAGGAATCCGGTGGTAATTTTCATAAGCTGGTCGTTAGGGAGGGAGTCTCAGATAGGTACATTGTCATCCTCCTGTGACTCGATGCGACTTAGGTGGTCAACGACGACGTTTTCCACTCCGCTCTTTTCTTTTATTTCAAGATCAAACTCTTGCAGCATCAATACCCAGCGAATAAGTCTGGGTTTTGCATCTTGTTTTTGAATAAGATATTTGATGGCGGAGTGGTCTGTATATACTATGATCTTTGATCCAATTAGGTCTAAATGAAATTTTTCGAAATCATAGATGACGGCTAAGAATTCCTTTTCAGTGGTAGTATAATTTTTTTACGCCTCATCTAATATCTTGGATGCGTAGTATATTACATATGTCTTTTTGTCTATTCTCTACCCCAACACAGCCCCTATGGCATAGTCTCTAGCGTCAAACATTATTTCAAAAGGTTGTGACCAATCAGGCGCTCTTAAAATGGGTGCAGAGATTAGAACATTCTTCAAGGTTGTAAAGCTATGCAGGCATTCATGGTCAAAGTTGAAATCAGCATCCTTAGACAATAGGTAAGTCATAGGTTTTGCTATTTTCGAGAAGTCTTTGATGAATCTCCGGTAGAACCCGACATGACCCAAGAAAGCTCACACTCCCCTTATATCTTTGGGCGGTGACAACTTTGAGATGACATTGATTTTTGCCTTGTCTACTTCGATTCCTCTTTCTCTTACTCGATGTCTGAGGACAACACCTTTGGTCACCATAAAGTGACATTTTCCCAGTTTAGGATCAGGTTTGTTTCCTCGCATCTCTGTAGGACTTTACTTAGGTTGAGCATACAGTTATCAAAAGAGTCTCCATATATTGAAAATTCGTCCATGAACACCTCCATAATGGTTTCGGTTAATCCCACGAAGATAGCAGTCATGCACCTTTGGAAGGTTGCGGGTGCGTTGCATAGCCCGAAGGGCATCCTTCTGAAGGCGTATGTTCCAAAAGGGCAAGTAAATGTCATTTTTTCTTGGTCTTCAGGGTGAATTGGGATTTGGTAAAACCCAGAATATCCGTCGAGGTAACAGAAATTTTTTTGGTGGGCTAGCCGCTCAAGGACTTCGTCAAGGAAGGGTAAGGGAAAATGGTCTTTCCTTGTTGATTTGTTCAGTTTTCTATAATCTATGCACATTCTCCAACCAGTAAAAGTCCTTGTAGGTACTATTTCATTCTTATCATTTAAGACAACAACGGTTCCCCCCTTTTTAGGGACCACTTGGACAGGACTAACCCACTAGGAGTCAGAAATTGGATAGATAATACCCGCTTTCAAGAGTTTAAGAACTTCGAGGCGAACTACCTCTTTCAGATTTGGGTTCAGTTTTCTCTGGTGCTCCCTTGAGGGTTTGAATTCTTCTATCATAGGTAGTTTATGCATGCACAAAGTTGGGTTAATGCCTGTTAGGTTAGTCATCTTGTACCCAATTGCTTTCTTGTGCTTCCTTAATTCAGTGAGAAGCCTTTCTTCCTGGGTGCCAACCAGAGAGAAGCTAATGATAATTGGACATAATTTCTCTTCATCTAGGAAGACATGTTTGAGCCCGGTTGGTAGAGTTTTCATTTCTGGGGCTTTGGGTACTTATGTTGTCTCTAATATGGAGACAGATTTCAGTTCTTCAAAAGTAGCTTCTGGGGATTTTTCAGCCTACTCCAAGTATTGCAGGCATTACTGAACTAACTCATTGGTTGAAAATTCTTCTTTCAGATTTATTAGAGCGTCCTCTAGGGCATCTGCTAGTTCTGTATTTGCTTGCTTGAGTTGAGACATTTTATCAATAGATTTAAGAAGAAAAACCTCTTCATGGATACTAGGGCTCTTCAGGCTATTGAAAACTCTAAATTGAACAGTTTCTTTACCTAACCTCAAGGTAATTGTGCCAGCCTTGACATCAATTAATGCTCTAGTTGTGGCGAGGAAGGGTCTACCGAATATTATCGAGTACCTTAGGTCTTCTTTTATATCCATAATAATGAAATCACAAGGGACATAAGAGTCCCTCCCCACTCTTACTGGAATATCTTCAATGATTCCCAGGGGTGCAGTAATGGTGGAATCAGTGAGCTGGATGGTCATTGTTGTAGGCAACAAGTCAGTAAACCCCAATCTTTTGCACATGGAAAATGGCATAATTGATATGCTGGCTCCCAAGTCAGCCAATCCCTTTTTACAAGAAGTGTTCCCAATAGAGCATTGTATGCCAAACAAGCCAGGGTCCTTCTATTTTTTCGGCATTTTATTCAAAATGATATCAGAAGTGGTTTGGGCTAGCTTGTCAGTTTCATGCTCCTCTGTCATATATTTCCTTGACAGCAAGGTCTTCAGGTATTTGGACTAGGATGGGATTTTAGATAAGGTGTCGAGAAAAGGAATGTCAACATAACGTTTCTTCGTTGCCTCTTTGAATTTCTGGAATCTAGAGTCTAGTCTGGTTTCCTTTAGCCTGTCAGGATAGGGTATTCTTGGCTTATATTGTGGAACCTTTGGTTCTTTGGGACCTTGTTCCTTTTCTTTCTTTTCTTCAGCTTCTTGACCTGATTCTTCTATTGGGATGATTTTAGTTACATCCCTATCTTCTTGATTAACCGAGATGGCTTCAGTAAGAGAACGACCAGACCTTGTTGTAACAACATTTAATTGTTCTAGTCTGTGTTGACCGTGTCTTGGATTTGCTTCTGGATGTCCAACGAAAGTACCCACCGAAGGTTTTAGCTGAGCTGCTATCTGTGCTAACTGATTTTCCACAGTTTTTAGCTGGGCTTGCTGGTTAGCGGGCATGCTTTGTTGTGATTGTAGCATTTGCCTTATCAAGGACAGTTCATCACTCTATTGTGGTGGGGCATTCTTCTATTGAAATTGAGTGAGTTGTTGCTGCCCTTGAGGTGGTTGTTGTTGAGGTGCTGGCAACTGAGGTTGTTGTGGCTGTTGCAGATGAGTTTGTTGTAATTGATGGTGTAGACGAGGGTGAGTATATTGGTAGTATTCAGAGGGATTTCTTGGGTAGTTGGATCTCTGGAAATTGTTTATAAGATTCCATTGATTTTGGTTGTAGTTTCTTTGAAATCCAGGTGGTAGTCTGTTGGAGGATCCACCTTGTGTTTGATGTTGTGGGTTAGCGGTCCCCGCATGATTTCCATATTGAAAACCAGGATGATATCTCAGTTGATTTGGATTGTAGTAAGCTTGTCCTGGTATGGAATGAATGGAATTTACTTGTTCTGACATCTGATCCTCAGGGTGTTCAATGATTGGCTCATACTGTGGTTGAGGCGGTTGCAAATCCATCATTACATTGTATGGGAGACCACATGACAATGTGGGATGATCGGATGCATGACAGGCCTCGCAAGTTCCTGTGGCTACTTTAGCTTGCTGGGGGTTCTTCTTTCTGTCATACTCCCCAAATGATGCTTCGAGGGCTTGTTGTTTGTTGGCTATAGTTTTCAAAGCTTCGACTATGGCTTTCATTTCTGTAGATTCTTCAGCTTTACAAATCTTTAGAACTCCTCCTGTGGTCACCCTCCCCCAATTGGATTGATTTTCGGCTCTGAGAGTGACGATCCTCCAGGCGTCTTCGTAGTTTTGTCTCATAAAGTTTTCTACAGATGAGGAATCTAAGAACTTTTTAATTTCATCACTTACTCCCCTATAAAAAGTTTCTATGCGTTGATTTTGTGAGATTCCATGGTGAGGGCATATCCTCAAGAGTTCCTTGAACCTTTCCCATGAGTCAGCCAGTGACTCTCCCGATAGTTGAAGGAATTGGTTGATTTGTCCTATGATTTGGTAGGTTAGTGAAGGAGGGAAGAATTTCTCCAAGAACTTCTCTTCTAAAGGAGCCCAGGTGGTGCTTGGCTCCCCATCCAAAGAATTGTACCATCTTAGTGCTCTTCCAGACAAGGTGAAATTGAAGAGTCTAAGCATGACTACGTCCATGGTTGTTCCAACTTGTGGTACCAGCCTGCAAAGAGCTTTGAACATTTTCTAATGGTCCATGCAGTCATATCTATTACTTCTAGAGAATGAGATGCCCTGCATTATTTGGATCCATTGTGTCCTAATCTCAAAATTAGGAGTGTCGATGAGAGGTGGTTGGACTGGATGGTTGTCTTCGTAGTTCTTGGGAATAGCATAGTCCCTTAGTTGCTTGCTTCTTATCAACAGTTGAGTAGCAACCTTGGCTGCTTCATTCTCGGCACGGATGCAGGCTTGCTCTTCAGCCCGTACATCATCCTGAACTTGGGCGCGTGTGTCGGCGATGAGTTGCTCTCGCTGGACTGCTATGGCAGCATTGACACTTTCCATCACTAGTACA
The DNA here is from genome assembly GCA_963693085.1 of Alisma plantago-aquatica. NCBI lineage: Eukaryota > Viridiplantae > Streptophyta > Magnoliopsida > Alismatales > Alismataceae > Alisma > Alisma plantago-aquatica. Next base: position 587,621,361 of record OY856413.1, on the reverse strand, counting down.
ACTTGGCGTCATTGATCTTCGGCCATTTGTCTGGCTCTTTGACGATTAAGTCTAATGCGGCGGTGGAAACTTCTCTCTACCTCAGAGTCGTACTCTGGATCAGGGGAGAATCCGAGATTATGTGATGGTTGCATACACGTCTTCTACCTGAGTAGAGGAAGAAACACACTTTTCAGATGATGAAGGAGAAATGATGAAATTGAGAAAATATGGAATAATATTTAAAGAAAAAGTGTAAAACCCTAACCAACTAGAAAGATGATAAATGAAATTAAAACGTTCCGTTATCCCCGGCAACGACGCCAATTTTTGATGGACCTTCCACTTGCGTGGAGTTGCGTGCACCACTAAAAATCCTAAAGATAGTAAGTCTTTAGGTTTAGCCTTGATTATACTAGATTAAAAACTCTACCCACATATGCTAGGATACGTGGAAGTCTTATCATAGTATAGTTAAGGGTCAAATCCACAAGACAACGGTCTTGTTAAGATCAACAAGATAGAAAACATTAGAATATCATTTAACTCCTTAACAGTTGGTATTTAGATCAAAGAGTTGGTTTGGTTGTTTAAACATTAGAATTTCATTCCACTTCTTGAAGAACACTCCTAGATACTGAAACAGATGCATGGTGACTACATGCATAAAGAACCAACATTCAATCAAGATTCAAATCCAATAGTACAAATGTAGGCAATTCATACTAATGGATAATAAGTAACACAAGTTGGTGATCAAGCAACATGCATTCATTAAACGATTGATGTTGAACTGAAAAGAAAGTATATCTCTATTACAAACTTATGAATTACATTGCATGAAATGAAAACATGGGTAGAGGGGCTACTCCCCGCACCCTAGTGTATGAGACTACTCACTCATGGCAAGAACAAAGAAGGAGGCGAGAAGAGAGAGAGAGCATCATCTCCATGAAGGAGGGAGGAAGGTTGACCCCTTGGAGAGAGAGAGCAACAATCTTCACACTTCGTAGCTTGCTTGATGATGAATCCTCCTCTTCACACCTTCTTTGTCGATGATAGAGAAAGTAATTTGGAGATGGAGTATGGATCTCAAACCGGTAGCCTTGGGGCAGTGGGTGAAGGATGGAATGGCTCTAGAATAATAGAGGCAACTTTTGGACGTCTGAAACTTGATGATTTGTGAGGACCCTTCAGGTCTTATTTATAGGCTTTGAGTGGAACTCAAACGGTTTGGGAGATTTGGGCCCAAACGGTCATGAAGACCGTTTGGACACTCTCTCAGTTTGGAGACCGTTTGGACTCTCTCAGTTTGGAAACCGTTTACCTTTATTTAGTCTTGGGATCGTTCGACTTTACATGGTCTTGGGACCGTTTGACCTTCATTCGGTCTTGGGACCGTTTGGTGTCCATTCGGTCTTGGGACCATTTGATGTTCATTCGGTCTTGGGACCGTTTGATGTCCATTCGGTCTTGGGACCGTTTCGTGTCCATTTGGTCTTGGGACCATTTGGTGTCCATTCGGTCTTGGGACCGTTTGGTGTCCATTTGGTCTTAAGACCATTTGGTGTCCATTCGGTCTTGGGACCGTTTGGTGTCCATTCGGTCTTGGGGCCATTTGGTGTCCATTCGGTCTTGGGACCGTTTGGAGCTTTTGTAAATTTTTTCGTGCTTTTGTGTAAGAAATAAAAAGGGGAAAGTTAGTCTAATGTATATTTACAAAAAAAGAGGAAATTTAAAGATTCTATCTAATTTATCTAAGAAAGAGTATGGAAAATTGAGGAAAACTAGTAAGATAACATCACAAAATGGGAGGTTATCAAGAACCAGAATCACCACCTTCACTATGAGAGATGACTATGACCACCATTTATGGTTTCCATTTTTCACTCTCAATGTGGGTCTTCCCGATACACTATTCTCTAACAAGTATCTATGTGTTGGGTTTGATATCACAAAAACACTATTTTCTACCAAGTATCTATGAGCTTGGTTTGATATCACATATCATGACTAGTGAAATTTCTATCATCAACCAACACACACTCTAGTCTTATGTGTTATTGCTATCAATCAACCTTCTACAATAACATCTGACTAGGTACATAACAAGAATGTACATACTCTTGACATCCATATAATCTCATTGTTCAAGTCACATACTTGAAGATATACGTCATTGAGTAATGTTATTCTTTATACATTCATTATGTTTCCTCATTATCTCATAATTGAGTGAAATAGGATGAATTGGAAGTTTACCATTATTATTATTAATCAAACCCTTTATATAATACAACATCACAATCGTCATATGATTGGCTCTCTAGGCATACACATCAACATACCCTTCACATCTGGAAGCCCTCTTTCGATGCGCGGTATAGGCTATGTAAATCTATGACTTACCCAACCCTTAATCCCTCTCTCGATGAAATTAACGGTCTAAGAAATTAACTATGGTCATCAAGAATAGATAATTCATGAATCAATCGTAGAGTTATGTACATAAATTGATGTATATATAGATTATCCCATAATGTCAAGTACAACACATAAACGAGCTACTTCTAAATCCTAAGGAATTCAAGGATTAGCCTTGCATGATTTTAGTTGCCATAAACACAAAGAAGAAGATGTAGGTGAGGAAAACATTAAATAACTAATAGAAACCCTGAGAAGAAGATTTGGTTGACTCCCTCTGATGGACGTGGCAATTTGCTATCCTCTTGCTGCAAATCTGTCCACTGAAGGTGCTCAAATTGTTCGGAACATAGCTTTCTTCTCTCCTTTCTCTTCTCACGGATCTCCTCTCTTATGCAACAAACTCTAGTGTGATTATTAGGTCTGGCTGAAATCGTCCCTAGTCATAAGATTGACTTAGGGTGTCGCTAAGTCGTGGTTGTTGGATCAATCACAATCTTTAATCTCGTCTGATTGCGACCAATCGATACCATTGATAGGATGTTGGTGGCACTGAGCCCTCTTCATGGTCATGATCCCTTGTAAATGTCAGTACTATCGACTAAAGCGTCGGTAGAACTGTTTTTCTGCCTTACATCTCCTAACAATCTTTCCAGGTACAAGTCAGTACCACCAATAGGAGGTTGGCGGCACTGAATGACATTGGTTGTGTTACTATTGATCAAGCTAGTACCACCTATTCTTTTGTCAGTACCACCGAGCTTCTTTGACTCATGTTCGTCCTTTTCTTTAATTGTGGGTACCACCAACAATGATGTCGGTAGCACCCAGCTGATCCACGACTTGTCAATACTCCTAAAAATCATAATGAAGAACATAAGTCCCGTAAATTATGATAAATGGCTATGAAATAGTAGAAATAGCTAATACTTGATGCAAATGTATGTCACAAGCCAATGATAACAAACCAAGCACGTATAATGTCAAAATGAGCAAATGTGCATGAAATGCATAATAAAATAGCTTATGAAAAGTGAATAATATTCAGTGCATCAATTATCAAGTCAGGTATTTAATGCCTCATTGTAGTCATTGTATGATTGGATCTTTGGGCATACATACCAAAAAACTCCCACTTGCACTTAGATCCAATCACCCACTAATCTTATTCTAAGTGATCTTAACATGTCCATCATGTTTTTGTTGCACAAGCGCTTTTATAGTGAGTTAGCAACATTTTCTTCTAGTTGATATTTTTCAAGTTTCACATCTCCTAGCTATATGACTTATAATATGAGATGGAAGTGTCATAGTATACTATCTAAGATTCCTTTTCCTACCCAATAGCTTCATTGTTTTCACAGTATTTCTATTGTGTCATGAATGGTTGGAACCTCCCCCAAGTTCATTTATATGAACTTCTAGTTCCATACAATATCCTTTGTTGTGCCCATAACACCAAGATACTCAGATTCTATTGTGTAATTAAACAACTATCTTTATCTTGGAACTTTTCCAGCTTTACAACTCTCATTTTAAGGTCAAACACAAATTTAGATTGCAATATACATTGTCATTTTGGAAGCCTGCATCAATGTAGCCTTTTACACCTAATTCTTCCTTATCACCATAACTAAAGAACTGATCCTTTGTGCTTCTCAAGTACTTAAGGATGTTCTTCATGGTAATCCAATGACTTTCACCGGGATTTGACAGATATCCACTCATCATGTCCAATACATATGAGATACATGATGAGTATGTATCCTCTCGTCATGTCCAGTACATACGAGATAACATGATGAGTACAATTGCAAATGCACATGGCATATATCCATGTGTTCATGTTCTTCATAAGAAATGGAACACTATACTCCCAAGAGACTAACTCCATGGAACATGGACAAGTTTTCTCTCATTGAGTCTTGCATGTTGGACCCCTTCAACATCTTGCCAATGTATGTGCTCTTTCTTAGGTCAAGAAGCTTCTAGATCTATCTCTATAGATCTCAATTCCTATCACATGGGATGCTTCGCCTAAACCCTTCATAGAGAAGGTACTTTCCTTTCTAAGTTTTAACATTTGTAGTATACGGGTGTTATTCCCCAACATTATGTGGAATATAAATATGCTCCCACTAAATTCTTGTGATCAAGGATTGCATCTTCATTTTGACTGTCTTATCAAATAGAAGATTCCAGCTCTGAGATGCTTATTTCAATCCATAGATTGACCTTTGTAGCTTACAAACTTTATTTGTAATAATTGGATGTGTCACATACACATTCTCATGATTATTCCTGTTAAGGAATGTGATTTTAGCATTCATTTTGCCAAATCTCATAGTCATATTAAGCTACAATAGAAAGCATTATCCTGATGGATTTAACCATGGAAACTGGTGAAAATATTTCATCACGTTCAACTCCTTGAACTTGTTTGAAACTCTTTGCAACCAATCTACCCTTCTGTGTTGGTATTCTTCCTAAAGACCCAATTCTACACATGGGTTTTACCCCTTTAGGTGGATCCTTGAAGGTCATACCTTGTTGGTGTACATAGAGTCTATCTTGGATCTCATGGCCTCAAGCCATTTCTCATTTTTTGGTTCCTAAATAACATCTAGATCGGTGGTTTACCCTGTAGCAGATGTCAACACTTTGAGTTGATCAACTCACTATCTTCTTGAGTTATAAGATATCATAACCTTTAATATCAAGGCGCGTTCTACTAGATTTATGAGTTTTTGTGTCACATAAGGAACTTGAGATTTTAGAATAACTTGTGATTCTCATTTTTCCCACTATATCTCTTTAGGTTCAATGTTTTCCTTTGTCTCAAACTTTTTGAGTTCTACTTTTCTTCCAATGATTCCTTTGGAACTAAGTTCCCATTAGGAATACAACCATCCTGGCAATCAGACACTATGTTGTCGGATTGCGATAACAGTGGTACTTCAAAATAACATTTATGTGATTTGTGGACAAAGCTTTTCAAGAAACTATTTTCTTATATATACATTCATTCCTAATCACTATAAAAGACATATTGGGACACTTCCCAAGCCATGTCTCATATTGTTTCTTTTGACCCAATTTGGACGGTACATTGTATCAGTGTAAAACATGTGCCAAAAATGAAATTTGAAGATCAACTAGATTTATTGATAATCACACCATGACTAATAGGGCGTGATACCTTCTTTCTAATACACTATCATTCATTGTGTTTCAGGTGGAGTCATTATGATACATTATCATGGTCTCCTCGAAGGTGCTCAAACTATTGGTTTAAAATATTTTAACATCGATCACATCGAAGTACCTTAATACTTCTACCAAGTTAGTTATGTACTTCATTCATGATCTCCTTTAACACTTCAAGAGATTTGTACTTGTATTTCATTAAATACAAACTTCCATATTTACTGATAACATCAGTAACTATAATGAGGTACTAGTAACTACCTTTAGTATTTATTCTAAAAGGTCTATATACATCACTATGTATGCGCCCTAATAGAATAGTCACTTTCCCACTATATCTAGTGAAGATGCTTTTGTCATATTGCCCAATAAATAAGACTTGCATGTCTCGATTGGTTCAATAACCAAAAGAGTCTAGATAATTATCATTATGGATTCTAGAAATGCAATTCTCATTTGTGTGTTTTGGATGAGAGTGCTATAGGAATTCATTGTTTGAGTCATCAAGTCATTCAATACGTCTCACACACATTTGTCTCTACAACTATCGAGTATAGGTTATGAGATACATGGCATTGTCATTTAAGATCTCATCTTCTCTCATGGAATTTCCATTTAAGATCTCATCTTCTAAAAGGAAACATTGATTATTCATAATATTCTTTTCATAAAAGATATATGATGTTTTCATTAAATGGTAGGTAGTAATGACAATTCACTAATTCTATTACATTCCCATGAATGACAACTTCCAACTATAGTGGCATCAACTCTCGCTCTGTATAGTTCTAGCTTGCTACTTTTCGGGTCCTGAAGTGTAGATCTCTATCTTCTTTTTTTTCTAAGATCCTCTATATATGAAGGAACTTCCTTTACCAATGTCCAGCTGGTGATAGTGGTGACACTTTTTTTCCCGAATCACTCGCCCCTTTATCTTGAGTGCAGAAAACTTGGATTTCATCTTAGCCTCAAACTTTTCTTGGCCTTGCCTTTGTCCTTGGACTCTATTCTACTGATCATCATCATGGATTTGTCCATCTTCATTTGTTATAGAAAATTAAACAACAATCCAAACAATTTAGATAATAGTTTGGCCAAGTTATTCAAGTGATAGAACTCGATAAAATGGCTATATGATTCAAACAATGATTGTAGAATCATATCCATGGCCAACTCATGACCTAAAGAAAATACCAATCTTTCCACATGCCCAATAATAAATAGCACATGGGGCTTCAATGGATCTCCCTCTGTCAGTTTGCACTAAAACAATTCTTTGGTGACATTATACCTTGCTTGCTTTACATGATTCTTAAGATATGTTACCATCTCGAGAATTTCCATGTGTTCATGTTGTTAACTCAACTCATAGTTCATACAACTTAGCATAAGGTCTTTGATGTCTGCAACATCATTGGAATGCTTCAAATAAGCATTCATTTCAGACTTAGGCACATTTGGAGCAGGTTCCTCTGGCATTGGTCTTTTAAGGACATAGAGCTTTCACTCATGTTTGAGAACATTTCTCAAAGTGCTTAACCCATTATGGAAATTAATCACATTTAGTTTTTCCTTCTCAAGGACTGATCATAGTGATAACATGTTTGTGTTTGCCATTGGATTCTACAAAAGAAATATTACAAATTTGTCAAAACATTTTTGATTTGATTTGATAATTTTGTTGATATTAATTAGGATTTTACTTAATTATCACCCCCATGATTTTTTTTTTCAAATTGATCGACCTTACTACCAATCCAAAATATTGCATCACACAACCTTCTAGTGAGACAAGATCCAAAATAATTAAGTTAACACCTAACCAAAATTGGCGCTCATAAGCAATTATTAAGGTAGGCAACATTTTCCAATTGCATATCATACAATTCTTGGATAGATGGTATGCACAACTCCTTGCCATAGTCCATTTGTATACTTCTAGGCGCTTAATCCTATTAAGGTCACCCAGTTAATCCTGATCCATAATCCAAGATGATAGAATATGCATCCTACTAGGATAGACCCACATATCTATCATCATACTTCTATGAGATAGACGACGCACCGCACTAGAGCGTGCCCACACTTGGTCGATGAATATTTTCACATGTTCTGCTTCTAGAAAGCATCTTAGACTTAATATTTATTGAAGAATTTTATATAAGTGCATATACATATCCTATTACCACTTACTTATGTATCATATATATGCTATAACCACAAACAAAAACATGCAATTATAAACACAAGCAATGGTTATGGCCATACTATTGTAATTCCTTAGACCCATAAGAAATTACTACCACCAAATGTCTACATCACATGTAGCAACCTATTGTTGATGAATATCTATGTTTGAACCAATCTGGGTTGATTGATTCAAACTCTGGAACCGGTCAGTTCGCCTATTGTTCGATTGGTCTCTTGAAATGGTCGTCTGGTTCTCTAGTTCAAGCAATGTCTAGACTCTTGTAGCCGATCAGTTGGACCACCAGTTGATCAGTTAGTCTCCTCCTATTGCCTGGCCTCATTAGTCCTCCATTCGATCAATTCGTTTCGTGAGCCAGTTGGATCTTCTGGTGCAGAACATCTTCTCATGACGAAACATAAATTGAAACCATCCTATTTCATATTACATTACAAGGGAAAACCTCAATTTACATTCGAGGGGAAATAGGAAGAAGAACATTAGTTTACATTTGGAAAGGAGGGGAGAGGCTCAATATGAAAACTGAGTAGAAATAGGAAATAAACCAAAAAACCAAGCACACAATCCACATGGGTGTTGGCCATAACCATGCTCACACCCGTCATCAAAGAATTTTTAGGGAGACACGTATTGATTGCATATATATCATATTATATATATATATATATTTATATTTATAGAATCATATGTGGTATTAATCGATTATTGACAATAACTAATTTGATATTCGCATCATATGCAATAAAAATAAATGTGATCACATCGATTTAAATCCCTGATACACTGTAAATTGGTGTGGATCTGATACCACTATAGGGTAATCGGGACGACATATAAGGCAGTGGAAACAAAAATTTTAAGGCCCTATTCCCAAACCAGTAGATCACGTCAACAATAATGTATCTAGGAAGGAAGGTAACAAGAGTTATACCTGGTCCTGGAGTAAGTCCACTGAAAACTCTTGTTTTAGTATCATCCTTCTTCTCTAAGAATCACTTAATCATTTGTTAACAACGGCCTCCTGGTGCAACATCATGAATGGTGGTTGACGACATTCTCTAGCAGCAGTAAACAACCTCCTGGCCTCTAGAGTAGTCCACGTGGACCACCGAGAACTCCACATTTGTACTACAAGAGCAAATGGGGAGGAGTTGTCCCTTTGAATGTCAATATGCTAGGATTGATTTTCTCCCCACAATTGTCTATCCCTTGCTATCCCTCCCTTTTATAGGTAGGATTTGCTCAAGCTCTTCATTGGTTACAACAACCAGAGAGGAAAACAATTGTCAGAGCTTACTGTTGTCTTTGAGAAGCCCCTAGTACCCCTCTATTTGGAGAAGTGCTAGGGTCAAGATTTCTACTCAGTCTGGGACTTCAAGACACATAATTCATGAATTTTCTGGAAACTACAAATTATGAATCGATCGGTTCATTGTCCAACTGGTCAGTTCATGGGTGAACCAATAGGTTCAACATGTTTCCTGTTTGAAAACATATTGGCTTTTAATATTCAATAATGCACAATCATGACTCTGACATCAATCCTTGATCCAATTAGATTGATCATTGAATTGGACAATCCCGATGATGAACTGATCAGTTCACATCATGAAATGGTTGTTTCATATGTGAAGTGGTAGTTTCATATGTCCATCTCAGGCAAATATTCATCCAATTGTTGTTTGTATTGACTTGATACTTGAATCAATTGGTTCAATACTTGAACCGATCAGTTCATAGCCCAATCAATCAATTTTAAAACTCAAATTGTTTAAATTGAATACCTAAACACTTTAGTAATCAAGTTAAACATCATTCATGAATAAACTCCTATTCTAAGTGTGTCCTATTTGTGTGACCCTATAGGTCCCAAATTACGTTGGCAGTGAATGCCAATAACCAACTTATGATATCACGAGTAGTGAGTGGTATCAAGCAACACATCATTGCTACCCAAGTAAATTAGAAAGTTGGAGAACAAATTCAACCTACAATATGTGTTTAGTGTTACTATGATCGTATAGTTCCTTTATCTCTGTGATGTCCCTAGATTTTTTAAAACTTAATCTGATGTGTGACGTATAAATTGAAACCCTCACCTCAGCGAGAATCCCAACTTAAACACCAAATACTAGGATAAGAAGAAGAAAATCAAAGGAAGTCAGAAGGAAACAATAGTAGCACATGCACATGAACAATAAACAAACCACAACAACACAAGCTCACCATTCAACATATTATTACAAAATGAATTGTTACAACATTTGATATTATATATTAAACAACAAACTATTGCATATACATGTACTACCACTAAACAACAGGATCTTAAGACAACAAATCCACCTGTACATCATCTCGTCACACAACTCTCAGCTACCATGGTTTTTCAAGATCATATGTCCACAACCTAAACAAAGATTACATGTGGTACATGTCAACAAAATATTTAAGAATATTGTAATGAATATGCCTATGTGTCTTTTAATATACCTCTCATTACTAAGACTTGGCAAATAAGATAAAACTAATACTTGGCAGTAACAATAAAAATATAACAAAAAGTATAATTGAATAAAGATTTTTATTAGCAAAAGAGAAAACATGTTTTAATCTCATTTTCCATTATATGCTCGTACATCTACCTACCAATGGGATAGATACATTAAGGCCTTATGATCTGCCTACCAAAAAGATAGATCATTGTACATGTGATCTTCTTACCAAAGAGATAGATCACTCACTAGCACTATGCTTACCAAATAGAAATAGTCTTTCATATAATGGAACATATATATTACGTTTCATGTGTTCATAACTATATGTAAGGAAAATTAAGCAAGATAATATACAAGAACAATTATTTCATCCAATATCATATGCCAAGTATTTGTACACACATAATACAACCATACTACGTAGTAGGCCAAGTAAGAGGTAAGGGCATACCTTGAAGAAGGACAAACCTAATCACCATATAATCCTGAGTCAACTATCACTCTTCGTCAAACCCTAATTAAGACAGGATCACATAACACCATCAGTTTCTCATCATCTTAACCCTAGTCATGTTCGATAGGGTTTTACTTATCTCATTGGGATATTCCCATCATTACTTGTCTTACATTCTTATAATTAGGTTATTATTCTTATATTCTAGATTAAGATACATAATCCGATTATTTAATTACATATGATTATGTGCACACATTAACCCTAGGTTACATGTATTTATCATGTAAGGGTTTTCTCACATTATGTTATGATCCATTATCATATACTCATGAATTATGTCTATCATTATGATCTCACAGTTACATATTAGCTTTGAATTACTTTATGAACTTACTCTATAATTTCCAGGGTTTCTTGAGCATATTTGTAATAATTGCACATTAATTAGGATTATTAGCCCTAATTAGTCTCATTAAGAAAATTACATGATTTAATGTTCAAACATCATCATATATGACATTATATGGATTAAACATCACATGTAGGAGTTACTAGAACATTTTCATAATTTTAGATTATCATTTGATATTTATTACACATGATATAAGAATTATACATCTTACTTAATATATTTGTTATTTAATCATAAAAAGGTTGATATGATGGTTCCATGTTATTCTACTCATTTTTCTAAGAAAAATGGTACCTTGTTTGTATTTTTTTGATAAACGAGCTAATTATTATGAATTATAGAATATATGAGTATTCTCTGAGGTTTTTACCTTTTCCGGCCAATTTCCTGCCAACATGTAGCCATCAGGGGATGACCCTCAGCTCCTGGCTTTCCTACTTGGTCTTCTCTTGTTGAGCCAGCCGGTTCATCGGATCAGTTCAGGGTTTGACTCGGTATAGGTCTGGATCACACCGGTCTGCCATCTCCCTTTCACGTGATTGCTCATCTGAGTCCCCAAGTGGGACTCAGTTCTTCTGCACGCCGCTGTAGCTAGATCCTCCAGCGAGAAAATCAGTCACTCATACATGTTCTTAGTCATCTCCATAGGCCTCCCTCAGCTTTGGCTAGTTTCCTTCACGCCATCGGCCTTGATGCTCATTGTTTTCATCTTCTCCTCACGGTCTGGGCAAGCTCACCAACAACAACTGCTGGCGCAGTGGAGAAGAAGAGACATTAGGCCTCTACTCATCCTCATTTTGGTTTGGCACTTCTGAAAGATTCAAAACACCTCCATGAACTTGCTCCTCTTCTTGATTGCCCCTGAGAGCACCTCCTCCTGCCCCAACGAACATCACAACCTTCTCCATTAAACTGAAATTTTCACCCATACATGTCGAAGATGGAGGCAAAAAGGGTGGTTGCCTGGGTTCATCTAACTATATGGAGCATTTCCCCCCCCCCCCTTTCTTATCTCCATTTCCCTCAAGAACTACCTCTATCTCTAAGGTCCTCTCTCTTAACGAATACTACAGAACACAATGGAGAAGCCAGAGAAGTTGTCTGGTCATTCTCCCTGTTCTCTTAGTCATTTGACCCACCCAAGGTGTCAAACGATCTATAATGGGGAGGCAAATCTAACCCCTCAATTACTTGTCCCCTTTACCCCATGACCAGGATGACTGTGTCATCGTGGCTGGAGGTACCAAAGCTGCACACTAACTGAAAGGTTGAAGACGAGATCTATGCCATTGGTTCCTCATGTGCGACTGAGATGGAGCCTGCACTTGAGTGAATATGTGGATCCTCCTTTTCAAAGGACACATCCCCCATATCTATGATCTAAGGCTAAAACTTGGCCACTCAGCCCAGTCAAGGGTCCAGGGGCGTGACACCAGATTAAACCCAACTTAGGTCTATAAATCCCCAATAATGCACATTATTTTACAAATTTCAAACCTTAATAACTCCCTCTAGGATACTCCAATTGTGACCAAATTTTAACTATATCTTTACTACCTCTCAATCTACATTATACTCAAATTTGGTGACAAAACGCATATATTTGATCATCCAATTAAATACTTCAAAGAGGCATGAACTTAGAGATATTAATCATGATATCAACATCGAATACCATCCACACTTTGCATAGAAATTGAAGCTTCTTAATATAATCCAAATATGTGAATTCACTTTTATCAAAAAAAACATTTAAATATTCCAAAAGATTAGTTTGTCACATCCTACACACCTTCAAAGAAATTTCATCCTCAAAATTATGCCAAAATCCAGTCCATCACATCATATACATCTTAAAAGAAATTTTTTCCTCAAAATTAAACCATACTCTTACTTCAAGGAAAAACCAAAAAATCGTCATCCATATGTAGGACACCACTCTATGAGAAACATATCCAAAAACAAAGCTCCATAATCATATCCAAACTACTATTAGGAGGTTTTAAAACATCTGGAGTGAAACACCCCTTCATAAAAGATTGACACAATGACTTAGAAATTCTAGTTATGTCATGACATCTGTCATATGTTAGGGCTCTATCCTTATCCTTACCCATGCATCAGGGTTCCCACATCATATTACCATATCCTAAAGGAGTTAACTAAAGTTAACCCATTATATCAAGGTGTCATTAACATTTATTGAGCTAATTGTTAGAACATGTTCAACATTAACATATGCCTTTTAGGAGGGATTTAACTATAATTAACCCACTTTATCCATATACATCATATCAAGGTGTCATAATCGTTATGTTTTGCTAACTGTCAAACTATATTTTTCATCTTTATTAAGCACTAATATTAACACCTCATGTAACATGTTTCACTCATATGATCTTATTTCAGTGCTCATAATAAATTGCAACATTTACTAGTGATTTCATAACAAGATTAACCAACAATATCACATTTGCCATATATACTTATATCAAAGTTCAATGTAAGATCACATTCTTACTTATGTTACACCATGGTTGTTCTTAACAAACTTATACAATTGGCTTATCAAACATTTATTAAAACATTATCTAGTCCAAAAGAGGTTCTCCTGACCCGTATCATGAGGGTAGTGTCATGCTCAATCTCTCTGAGATAACTCAACTATATGAATATCTCATATGGATATACTTTATCTTTCCTCTCTTAGTCTAGGGTTCTAAAATTACCTCATTAGCACTAGTGATAGCCTTACAAGCTCTAGCCACATAAGCACGAACCAAAACATGTTGTGACATTCTCACCATAGGTCTTTACTCATGAGACATGTTATATCTCATCTCTCTCTCTTACATGTACACCACCAGAGTCCTACATGGGAACCACCAACCTGGGCATGAGGCTTCATAGAAACCAACATTGTTACCTCCTCTAGGGTCTTGGGACTCTCTCTCCCTCACCCAGATGGTAGGTTCTTATATTCATATTCACATATGCACATATAACCAACCTCTCTTTGTCTCTAAGGTTTGGTCCTCCCAGGGACATCTAGGGTTCAATAATACTATCAGAATCATGCATAAACCAACTCAACTCAGTCACTTAGAAGTATTCTAGTTTAGGACATATCATATCACATATTTCTCATCATTCTCATATCTTGGAGTTTAGGTTCTCTGAACTTCTCCCTCTGGTCTCACTCACTCTGGAGTTAACCCTAAAACTGGTCCTAATACTAGAGGTCCTCCTTCATGAAAGAGAATGAGGCCCATGATGATTCACACCTTATCTTATCTTATCTTATCTTATCTTATCTTATCTTATCTTATCTTATCTTACAAAAACATACATACTTTCATCGTCAAAGCCTATCTCAGATCCTCAAAATGAACCTTAATCCTTAAGGACAACATTGATCATCATAAACCATCTTATATCATCTATATAAGACTTACATCATATCATCAAAACTTATTTCATCTATTCCATCTATCATATATTATAACAAGGCTTTAGACATCTTATCTAGAACTACTCTCTCTTCTAGACCAATGTCATTCACTTTCATTTAGGTTGCATGATCACCTCCTACTCGTACATGTGTGGGATACATTTTTTTGTAATACATACATATATCATAAATTATTATATAGTTTTTCTCTGATAAAACAAATATCAGAGAAAACTATTGCAGTTCGATCCGATTGGAATCAAAAACCAAATCCATAAAATGAGTGTCCCACACATAATAGAGAATCTAGTGTCATGTAACCTAATGAAAATGGTGAGAACAAGGAGTAGACTGGTGTATCTACCCAAAACAAAGATGCATCATATGTCAAAGGTTTCTCTTCCCTTGATGTACATCATTTCCAAATAATGCAACATCCCATACCACTGCACTATAAGGAAAGAACGACACCTAAGGACTTGCTATGAAACAAACACCAGTTTAGACCTAGTTCTCAGACATATAGGTTCTAAACTAGAGGCTAAGTCAGATCTAGTCTCTAAAATATTACTAATCTAACCCTAAATATTACTAAGTTCAAGGTTCTTTAGTTTTGAGTTGCATAATGAGAAAATTCCAGACTTTTCTATTGTTCATGCTCTAATACCACCTGTGACGTCCCCTAATTTTCTAAAACTTAATCTTATGTGTGATTTATAAATCAAAACCCTCACCTCAGTGAGAATCCAATCTTAAACACCACACACTAGGCTAAGAAAAAGAAAATCAGAGGAAGTCAGAAGGAAACAACAGTAACACATGCACATGCACATAAACAAAAAATGAACCACAACAACACAAGCTCACCATTGAACATATAATTATAAAATGAACTGTTACAACATTTGATATTACATGTTGAACACCAAAGTATTACATATACATGTACTACCACTAAACAACATGATCTTAAGACAACATATCCACCTGTACATCATCTCGTCACACAACTCTCAACTATCTTGGTTCTTCAAAATCATATGTCGACAACCTAAACAAAGATTACATGTGGTACAGATCAACACAATATTCAAGAATATTGTATTGAGTACACCTATGTGTCTTTTAATATACCTCTCATTACATATACTTAGCAAATAAGATAAAACTAATACTTGGCATTAACAATAGAAATATAACAAAAAGTATAATTGAATAAAGATGTTTATTAACAAAAGAGAACACATGTTTTAATCTCATTTTCCATTATATGCTTGTGCATCTACCTACCAATGGGATACATGCATTAAGGACTTATGATATGCTTACCAAAGAGATAGATCATTGTACACATGTGATCTTCTTACCAAAGAGATAGATCACTCACTAGCACTATGCTTACCAAAGAGATATAGTGCTTTCATATAATGGAACATATATATTATGTTTCATGTGTTCATAACTATATGTGTGGAAAATCAAGAAAGATAATATACAAGAACAATCATTTCATATAATATCATATGCCAAGTATTTCTACACACATAATACAACCATACAAAGTAGTAGGCCAAGTAAGAGGTAAGGGCGTACCTTGAAGAAGTACAAACCTAATCACAATATAATCCTGAGTCAACTATCACCTTTGGTCAAACCCTAATTAAGACAAGATCACATATCACCATCAAGTTCTCATTAGGGTTTTACTTATCTCGTTAGGATATTACCATCATTACTTGTCTTTTATTCTTAAATTTAGGTTACTGTTCTTATATTCCAAATTAAGATACATAATTTGAATATTTAATTACATATGAATATGTGCACACATTAACCCTGGGTTACATGTATTAATCATGTTAGGGTTTTCTCACAATATGTTATGAGCCATTATCATATACTTGTGAATTATGTCTATCATTATGATCTCACAATTACATATTAGCTTCAAATTACTAATATGAACTTACTCTATAATTTCCAGGGTTTCTTGAGCATATTTGTATAATTGCACATTCATTAGGATCATTAGCCCTAATTAGCCACATTAAGAAAATTACATGATTTCATGTTCAAACATCATCATGTATGACATTGTGTGGATTACACATCACATGTAGGAGTTACTAAAACATTTTCATAATTTTAGATTATCATTTGATATTCACTACACATGATATAAGAATTATACATCTTACCTAATATATATGTTATTTAATCATAAAAAGACTGATATGATGGTTTCATGTTATTCTACTCATTTTTTTGAGAAAACCTTGTTTGTATTTTTCTAATAAACAAGCTAATTATTATGAATTATACAAGATCTGAGCATTCTCTGAGGTTTTTACTTTTTTCAGCCAATCCCCTCCTAACACATGGCCATCAGGGTGCGGCCCTCAACTCCTGGCTCACCTACTTGGTCTACTCGTACTGAGCCCTCTGGTTCATCGGATCAAGTTAGGGTTTGGCTCAGTTTAGGTCTGAACCGCACTGGTCTACCGTCTCCCTTTCACGCAATCGTGCGTTTGAGTCCCCATGTGGGACTCAGTTCTTCTGTACACCGCCATAGCTAGATCCTCCGATGAGCAAATCAGTCACTCATGCATGCTTGTAGTCATCTCCATAGGCCTCCCTTAGCTTCGGCTAGTCCTCCTTCACGCCACCGACCTTGAATCTCGTTGTTTTTGGCTTCTCCTCATGGTCTAGGAAAGCTCGCCGACAACAACTGCTGGTGCGACAAAGAAGAAGAAGCATTAGGCCTCTAGTCATCCTCATTCTAGTTTGACACTTCTTAAAGATTCAAAACACCTCCACGAACTTGTTCCTCTTCTTGATTGCTCCTGAGAGCACCTCCTTCTTCCCCAACAAACATCACAACCTTCTCCACTAAACTGACTTTGTCACCCATACATGTCGAAGATGGAGGCAAAAAGGGTGGCTGCCTGGGTTCATCTAACTATATGGAACATTTTCCTCCTTTTCATATCTCCATTTCCCTCAAGAACTACCTCTATCTCTAAGGTCCTCTCTCTCAAAAAATACTACAAAACACAATGGAGAAGCTAGAGAAGGTGTTTGGTCGTTCTCCCTATTCTCTTAGTCATTTGACCCACCTAGGGTGTCAAACAGTCTATAATGGGGAGGAAAATCTAACCCCTCAATTACTTGTCCCCCTCACCCCATGACCAGGACGACCGTGTCATTGTGGCTGGAGATATGCATTCTAACTAAAAGGTTGAAGACGAGATCTATGCCATTGGATCCTCATGTGAGGTTGAGATGGAACATGCACTTGAGTGAATCTGTGGATCCTCCTTTTCAAAGGCCACATCCATTGGATCTCTGATCTAAGGCTAAAACTTGGCACACAGCCCATTCAAGGGTACAGGGGCATGAAACCAGATTAAACCCAACTTAGGTCTATAACTCCCCAATAATGCACATTATTTTCCAAATTTCAAACCTTAATAATTCCCTCTAGGATACTCGAATTGCCACAAAATTTTAACCATAGATTTACTACCTCTCAAGCTACATTCTAATCAAATTTGGTGACAAAACTCAGATATTTGATCATCCAATTAAATACTTCAAAAAGACATGAACTTAGAGATCTTAATCATGATATCAACATCGAGTACCATCCAAACTTTGCGTAGACATTGATACTTCTTAATATAATCCAAATATGTGAATTAAATTACATCAATAGACATTTAAATATTCTAAAAGTTCAGTTTGGCACAGTCTCTGATATCTAGATTGAACTTGAGGCATGGAATCATCATCCTCTCAACGTTTAATCCGTGTTCCTTGAACTAGAGCAGACTTTCTAAGATGCATGTGAGTTCACATATCACATATTGAATCACATGAATATGGCCATACATTTCTCAGTCTCTCTTATCAAGAGGCTTGGATATCAATCTCCTAAAGGAGGAAAAATCCCATCTACATCACTCACACTCAATCCCCATGTGTCATAGAGTAATCGAGCATAACCTTTATGGCAACCCTTATTCAAGGTCACATTGGAGGACGTCAAAGTACAACGAACGACATGTGATGAGTGTAGTTACTTCAGGTCTAAGAACCATAATTACCACTGTGCTACCATTTGATGGCCTTCATGTATCACTCTCAAGGTGGGTCTGTCTGATACATTGTTCCCTAACATGTACATGTGTGCTTGACTTGATATCACATATCATGACTAATGAGGCTTTGTCATCAGTCAACACACTCTAGTCTTTTATATAAATATTGTCTATTTTTCTTCCACAATAATATCCAACTAGGGAGATAACAAGAATATATGTACTCTTATCATACATATGATCTCATTGTCTAGGTCCTAAACCTAAAGACATATGTCATCAAGTAACATCATTCTTTAGACATCTAGTATGCATGTGTCATCATCTCATGATTGAGACAAACATAATAGACGAAATTACCTTTATGATTATCAAGTTAGGTATTTAATGCGTCATTGCAATTAGTGTATGATTGGCTCTCTGGGCATACATACCAACATATATACCCCCATATGACCACTCCTTAATTTATTTATTACTTAATATCTCTTTTTTAAAGGTGTTAACTAATTTAACCTCTCTCGATTACTTTCTTAGTCTAATTTGAATAGTTGACAATAGATTTTTCTGGTAAGGGTTTCTTAACCTAAATTCTAGTTGGTTTCCTAGTTGATTGTTTAGTTATATTAGAATTGCCTTTTGTAGTTAATTGCCCTTCTTTGGCTGATAATTTAGGTTTTCTCTTGCTATTAAGATGTAATTGCTTACCTTATTTAGTCCAGTGTTGTTTAATTGCTTACTCTAGGGTTGATTGCTCTCTTACTTAGTTCATTAATCCTAATTAGGGTACTATAGATGTCAATCTTGTTCTTCCCATTTTCTTGCATCTTAGTGTTAATCAATCAAATCCTAATTAAATCCTAAAAACCTTAATTCTCTGTACTAGAAATATAAATAATGGTATTATGAAAACTTATTATCTACATTATGAAATTTCACAAAAAAAGAAACATAAAGAAACTTAACTTTATCTAGAGCCTTCTTGCCTCTATGGATTGAATCCTGACTTGTCACACCTACGCTACAATCTTAAGTCTGTTTGCTTGTGAAATGTGCTATAACAATTTGCTAATTAGCATTACAAATTGTAATCCATGTGCTTAGGCACACAAAATCCCTATCAAGGGGTCAAGGTACCGTATAAAATGTCATCCCCTTGAAGACTCACATTGAGTGTCAAACCCCCAAGATCCATCAAGGGTCATGGATGAGCCTATACAGGTATAAACTTAAGACCATCTAGGTGCATAAACAAAGTTACAAAGATGCACCATGTAAACCTATCGAGACCAACCCTTCAACCCATATATCAAATGTAGATTTAACCCATGAAGATCTTTCATAGATAGAACACAAGAGATCTATGATATCTAAACCATCAAGGTTGGGTGGGCTCTTAGATATCAAGCCTAAAGGTTTCACCATTGAACCTCGACCATCTAGACTAGGGTTAGGAATTAAGGATGAAACCCTATTTTAACATCCAAATCAAATAAAATTGATAATAAATAAGAAAGTGAACACATGCTTACATAATATGTACTTTAACTATAATGATGTGCTCAATTATGGTAAATTTATATACTAGTTCACAATTGTACTTGATATTGCAAAATTAGGGCAATCATAGAGTAAATTAACTCAATTTGAAAATTATATTAATTAATTGAATTTTAAAACTTAATGAAGTATTCGATTATGAATATAAACCATGAATATAGGTTAATCTAGGTCAGGGGATTTACAACCATAAATAACTAACATAATTTTACCCCCAAAGTCCTATGAAAACAAGGTTGGGTACTTCCTGTGCATCTCATCCTCTAACACCCATGTGGATTCCTTCGAACCATGATGATGTGGCAAAACCTTCACCAAAACTATATACTTCTTCCTCATCTACTAAACACGTCTATCCAAGATGAAAATTGATCCTTCATCATATGAGATTTTGTCATCTAATTGAACATCGACTGGCTTGATCATCTGGTCCGTATCTAGATGGAACTTCCTCAACATAGAAACATGGAACACATTGTGCAACATGTACAAATCTGGTGGTAACTTCAATTTGTATGCCACCTTTCCAACACATTTTTTGATAGGGTAAGGACTCATGAACCTATGAACTAACATACCCCTCTTGCCAAAACTAAAAACACATTAGTAACATGAGAACTTGACATAAACATAGTCTCCAGCACTTTTCAACATACAACTTTTCCCTGTCCTGAGCAACCTTCATTATTATTTGATCACCTTAATCTTCTCTATCTTTTGTTGTACCAACTCAAGACCCAACAATAGATATTCACTTTCCTCAAACAAAAATGAGGCATTCTATAATGTCCATTGTATAAAGCCTTGTATATATCCATGTTATGATCTTTTAGTAACTATTGTTATAGATGAACCTGATCAAACTCAGGTGAATATCCCATTTGTCCAAAACTACAAACACATACCCTCACAAGATCTTCCAAGATTTGGATGTTTCTCTTTTAATGACCTTCTATTAGAGTGTGAAAGTTGTTTTGAACCAGAATTATGTCCACAAAGCTATATGCATATGATATCAAAACCTTCTTGTAGATGGATGTCCTCTATCAAAACTCTTGTAGCTAGTAAACTATGCAAATGAACAATATCATCCACATATATATGTACCAACTTCTCCAAAATGTAGGTAGTCATGACCAATATGAAGTGATAAATCTTCATAAAATAGTCAATGATCACCCAAATGGAATCATGTCCCTTGACTATCGTATGGATACCCACCACAGAGTCCATGGTGATAGTACCACTTCCACTCAGGAATTGGCATGAACTGCAACAACCCTAGAAGTTTCATGTGCTCTACCTTGAGTTGATACCATACTTGACACCTTGCAATGAATTTTTCCACATCACTCCTCAATCCTGGACACCCGATTTGATCTTTAAGATTGTGATACATATTGATACTGCCTGGATGTATCATGTACATGGAAGAATGTTCCTTCTCAAGCACTTTATCCCTCAGGCATCTAGCATCAAGAACCACCATCCTATTGTAAAAGCACATTGTCTCATTATCTGTCTCATGAATCCCATCATGCTTCACACTGCTAAACTCTGATATGATATTCTATATCATAATATCACCATGATACACATTTCTATTATATCAATGACAACTTCATATAATCTAGAAAACCTCCTAACATGTAAACCTCCTTCATCTATTGTAGAGATTCCAACATGTCCCTCTTGTTGTAGGCCATTAACTATAACTATGCTCTATTCTATAGAAGAATATGAAGATGACTTTTAGGTCAATGCATCAACCACTATATTTTCCTTTCTTGGATGATGGTCTAAAGTTTAATCATAATTCTTTGACAACTTCAATGTATCTCATGTTCAATTCCTATTGCAAAAGACATACTTAAGGTTCTTATAGTTTGTGAAGATTGACACTTCTTACCATACATATGGTTCCTCCACACCTTCAAATATAATACTATTTCTACCAACTCTAGGTCATGAGTTGGGTATCTCTCCTTGAGATTCTTAAGTTGCCTAGAAGATAAAAAGATCATGTTCTTATCCTACATCAACAAACATCAGAACACTTTCCTTTTAGGCTTAAAAAAAGATGGCATAGCCCTTACTAGGCTCCAGAAGAACTAAAAGTAGAGAAAATTTTAACCTCTCCTTCGTTAACTAATCAAAGTTGACACAATTCTAATCTAAGACAAATAACACCCTTCCTAGTTATCTTGATTGAAGGTAAAGTGATTGCATTGTCCTTGATGAATCTCTTGTAGTAACAAGCTAAACCTAAGAAACTCCAAACCTTCTTCAGTGTATCAAGATATCCCAACTCAACACTGACTCCACAATCTTGGGATCTACAAAATCCCCTTCCCTGAGATGACATGACTAAGGACACCTTAGTTAGAAAAATCTCACACGTACTAATTTTAGCATGAATCAATGCTGTCTCAACAACTTCAAATCCTGGGGAAGATGTCTATCATGTTGTTTTTTGCCTTTGGAGTAGATCAATATATGCACACCACCACAAACTGATCCAGGTACTTCCTGAGCATTATTTTGATAAGATGCTATTATAACTCCATTTTTCCTAGTTATGTAATGAACATGTAATTCTCCTTTTCGTCATAAATGGAATATATGCTTGCTTTGTTGTTTGAAATAAAAGGATTTCGTGTGCAATAGCCTTGTTGTTTGCTAAATGGGCCTTATTGGCTATTGGGCCCAAAACAAGGAAAAGAAAAAAAAGAAATTCAATTAATAAATAAATATTTAAGAAAAGGAGAAAAGAAAGAGGTAAAAGCCTCTAGAAGGCTAGGAAGTTACCTCCAAGGGAGGATTTCATAGCTTTGGGGTTCCTTGGGTTCCAAGGAGTCCAAGTTGCAAAGATAATGCAATAAGAAGGAGATAAAAACAAATAAAGCATTATTAAGAAGGAAAGTTCAGATAATGATGCAAATATAAGAAATATGTGGAAATATGGATACTGGAATCATTATGAATGAGATTTTGACTCCACATGGTTTCTAATGATAAAAGGAATCAAAATAAAGAAAATAAAAGATTAAGAGAGAGAAAATGTGCTTAAAACGAGCTTTATTAAAAGATAACTTGAAAATGAAGAAAAGGAGTTATTCCTTTTGAGTTTCGACTTCAAACTCAGAATATGAGTAGATTAAGTCTTTATGGACTTTCCCTTAAAATTTGGGATCAATTGGATACACGGTTTAAGAGATGATTTTTAGAAAATATCATAAAGTAAAAAGGTTTGGCTTAAATGTCACGATTTATCTTGGACTCTTGTTTTAATACGTGGCCTGCTAGCCATTAGATGATGATCCAATGGTAGTTGCTTTCCAAGTAAGATCAGGAATGTGGAACAGTAGGAGGAGATGTCTTGATCGATTTTCTTCCCATACAAGTGATGCACGAATTTGGGAGTTGACCCATTAAATTCAGGAGAGGAATTCGACTCTACCTATACCAAATTCCCTATAGTTTCGTGCAAATACAGGAGATCCCCAACTTCCTTATTTGAACCAGACATCCAAGTAGGTTTTAGAAACCTTGGGTCATTGAGGGATATGTCTATATAAGGCATGCTAATCCGGGATGTGGGCTCAAGGAGAGTATCACACCCATTCCCCAGCCTTGTGTATGTTCTTTTGGCCTAGGAGGAGTCTTGGGCGCGGAGAATGCACACCTGGTGCGCTGCCCTGTTTCTATAGAAAAATAGGGGCATCGATGAAGATGGATCATGGTGGCGTGGGGCTGCTTCGCCCTGTTGATGGTGGCTGCCGGGTCAGAGAGGTGTGGGTCGGTGGACGGAGGTGCGAGGGTGGTCTCAGAAGGCCTTGCTCACTGGAACCGACCGCCGATCAGGCGCCAGGGCACCTACAGACGGAGGCTCTGCGTGGAACGGGGGAAGGAGAAGAGTCGGGTCGCTGGGTCAGGGAGAAGGCAGACCCAGAGGCAGGACCTGTGAGCTTCCGTAGAAGAAAAGAAGAAAAAAAAGGGTAATCTCTCGCCTTTGATGACGTGGCCTCGTCTGGTTGATCAGAATAGTGTTAATCTTGGAATAATTGTAGTAATTAATCTATAACTCAGTTTAAGACAAACTATATATGCTTTTTGATAAAAAATGCAAGGAATGTAGTAAAAATATTATCAAGGCCTGAATATGCTTGTAAATAGGAAAGTATGTAAGGATGCTATCTTTAATGGTTTTACTAATGAAAAACCCTAGATTTTGATGTTAATGAGATATAGTGAAGTTCAATGAGTGAGTTAAGTTGCTATTAACCTGTTGTTAGTAAAAGATAGATTAGATCAAAAAAGGATGATCTTTATGCATAGTTGGATTAAGTTAGGGTTCCATGTACATGAATATACTTTAATGGGTCTTGAAACCCTATTTTGGTAATTAGGCTTTCCTAGTGTATAAAAGTGGAATTAGTGATAAATATGGAATTAGTGATAAATAGGGATTAAAAGTAATAAATTCATTATCGAGGCTAAAACCCTAAAGTTGGCTTAGAAATCCTAAGGTGGAATTCAAGTCAATCTTGAGAGTGTTTTGGATAAAACAATGACACTTGGATGTTATGCATTAATTTCAAGATATTGTTGATTGCTTGATTGATTGTTCTTGATTATTATTGCTTGGACATCAAGTTACCTCTGGATCAGGTATGTGGTTACGCTTATGAATATCTCAAATTAAGTTTTTGAGGTTTTTTGAAGTTTTCCTCGATGACTTGAATTAAACTGTTGGATGAATTTAATTCATGCAAACTATAATGTGAATATGACTATCAATTAAGATATGTGCCTACTAGCTCAGATCCTAGTCCCCTCTGTGGCTTAATGGTTTGACCTAGTACATGGCTACCTATGGGGTAGGTCCATCAGGTCATCGGATGACTTAGTACATGGCTACCAATGGGGTAGGTCCATCAAGTCACATTGAGTCAGGGATTGGGCTACCTTTGGGTAGGGCCATGTGACTCTATAACCCTAAGTATTGGCTACCTGTGAGGTAAGGCCATGGGGGTAAGGATCTACCATAGAGAGGTAGTATCCAAGTCCACTGTAGAGACAACACAGAGATACGGGATAGGTAAGGATTGAGTAGTATTGCTTAAGACGTAATCTTCGCTGTTAAATAATAATTGTTTGATTACATTGTTATCATAGTTGCACGATTATTGTTCCCCCCACATACCAGCTTTATGCTGACCGACGTTTTGTTTGTCGGCATTTTTGGTACAAGTGAAAAGAACAAACAATACAGTGGCATATGTGGATTTAAATGAGGATTAAAGTACAAGGGAGGATTAGTTAGAATAGACTCCAATTATGGATAGAAGTAGTTACCCTCAGTTTTAAAAAAAAAGGTATGCAAAGTTTTACTTTATTACAACCTTTCAGTTTATTTGGTAGAATTTGATAATTATTATTGATTATTTGTCGAACCTTTGATCTAGAAATTAGCATAACGGCTCTGACCTCTTGGTCTCCCTTGATTGGGGGTTACTGGGAGGCGGGGTCATTACTGATGCATAAACATTGTCAGTGCATTGGTTAACCCCAATGGCATAACCACCAACTCATAGTGACCCTACATAAAATCTATCTTAGGTACATTACTAGTCATGATTCTCAAATGATGGTACACTGATCTTAGATATATCTTTAAGAAGACTATAGAACCCTTCAATCGGTCAAATAGATTATCTATCCTTGGAAACATATACTTATTCTTGATTATCACCTTGTTCAACTTCTAATATTCTATGCACAAACACATAAACCCATCCTTATTCTTTATAAACAACACTGGATCACCCCAAGGAGACGTTCTTGATAAATAAAACCCTTATCCAACAAATCCTACAACTTCTTCTTCAAATACTTCATATCTTTTGGTGCTATCCTATAATGTGCTTGTGTTATGGGTTGAGTATCAGGTATTGGATTGATGAAAAATCAACCTTTATGAGGGTGCAACATGCATAAAATTATAGGAAACAAGTCCATAAACTCCCGCACTACAAGAAAATCCTCTATCTTTAGACTCCTTGCATTGGTATCAATCACATGTGCCACAAAAGATTCAAAATGACATCTCATAGACCTCTAAACTATAGCTATAGACACCATACATGTAGAGATCATATTCCCACATCCTTGGAAAGTCTAAGAGATACTACCATCCTTAAACTCTGCAACATGGACCCACCTTCCAAAACAACCTTATACTTCTTTAAGATATCACCCCTTAGATCACATTAAATCTGTGCATGTTAAGTGGCATGAGGTCCACTCAAATTCTATGCACTGAGAAACCAATAACATATGATTGGTAGACCTCCTAAATAGTGGTAGGATCTTCTAAAGGACTCTCCATTAACAACTCCTCATCTCTACAACTAACAAATAAGTTACAAAGATGCATCACCTATGTGGCGATAAGGGAGTGTGTCAGGAAATGATCAACTAATACATATGCATATGAAGAAGTAAATAAGTCAAAATGAAGAAGTTCCATCTAACCTGTCGTGACCTGTGTATTGTTGAATCCTTTTGAAGATTAATTGCATAAACCTCATTGTATCATGTAGTTGTCCACATCATTGTACTCTACTAGCTAGTCCTAACGACCCTACTTGTGATGCATGGCCATGTCCTTTCACTACCACTATGTTGGTGTGAGCCCTTCTAGCTATGCCTCTTCTATTCTCGATAAATTTCTTAGTACAACTATGGGAAGTATTTATTCACATGTCTAGTTTACATGTACTAGAAACATACCCTCAAGTGAACCAAAAAGGATGGGAGTGACAGTTGTTGCATGAGTCATGGCCTTCCTTATTGTGGCCTATACGACCCCTATCACTAACATTGACTCCTAGATTTGTGCCCCCCAAAACATAAACCATGTCCTCTGCCCTTCCCAAGAGACCACTATGAGTGAACATGTGGCCTTGGATCTAGCATCACCAAGCTCAATAACCTATGTTGATAACTATTCTTGCAGTATGGTACCAAATCCACAACCCACAAGACTAATATCCATGAGACTTGATTGACCTTTCCTTTGAATCAACATTGAAACTATTTTACGACATCCTCACTATCATCTTTGTAGCTTATAAAAAGATAGCGAAGTTCTCAAATTACTCCATCATGAATACCAACCATGCCAACTTCATGCTCAAGCCCTCTTAAACCCATAGATCCTTTCCAAATCCATAACAAAATGTATTGTACCACTATTTAGTGTAGCTTTGAATAAGGGTCACTTACCATGTAGTGATCAAGTGTGTTGTAACACTTCAGGATTATTATGTGTGGTGTAGATCAAATTTGAGCCTCTTATTGTTGTGATACCATAGCCACTTGATAAGTGAGACTATGAAAGGCATGGACATTCATATATGAATAAATATCAAATATTGACCTCATTATATCTCAAAATTATACTCTAGATAAAGAAAATCAAATTGAATTTTAATAGTTTGGCAACTCCATACCTTAGATTCAATATGATATGTATAAAAAGGGATTACACATTCATGGTAACATTGGTAATGAAAAGTTTGAATTTGTTCTCCAATATTTTCCAACTACTTGGGTAGTAGTGTTGTTTTTCTAGCTATCTATCATTACTTTTGAGGTCATTGAAATCATTCCCAATGTAATGTGGAACCTATAGGATCATACACATAGGTTTCTCAATTTAAAATAAGTTCAACATCACAGTTATAGTTACAATGATTCTGAATTATAAGATGAACTTTGTTTCAACTGAAAACTAATGATATTAGAAATCAACAAGTGGATTGAATTTCAACTAGTCAGATGATTATTATTTTGAAAACTACCAAACCATTGGCTAAATGTAAATCGATTGACTGGTGCATTAATTAGGACATCTTGCAGAAGTATCAACAAATAATTAAATTGTTAGATGATTGATTGACTTGTCGAAGCAATTGATTTCTGTGTTAGTCGATCATCTAACATATAATTTGTGCATGATGAACAGTTCAACCAATTGACTAGGTGGTCATTCGATCAACTAAAGGGTTGTACATGTCCTACCTATTTTTTTATTAATTGAATATTTCAATTATGAAAATAATTTGGATTTTAGGAAGCCTAACATATGCAAATATTAAAAGGGGGTTGCATCTAGGGAATGAGACACATATACACATGAATTAGAGTTTTTACCCTTGAGAGAGAAATAATTATTCACTGGTCACCCATGATAGGAAAAGGAATGGAAGATGGTAGCACATCAAAAGTTTAAATCCACTTCTCCTTGGAGTTCATAGTGTCACACCAAGGCTTCCCTACATCAGTGTGAATGCATAAGGCCTTAGCATGTACATGAAGGTTGGAGGATAGATTTCATTGTAAAAGGAAGGTGTTGTGATCCCCATTATTGTTTCAAGACAATGTTATTGCTAATAACATGTTTCGATGACAAACTTTAGATTGTGGTCCAAAAGATTGATAATGACATTGAGTTATCATGTCTTGTTATGTCATAACAAGGGCACCCTAAGGTTTAATCAATACACCTATTTATTTTATTGCTAGTTTATGTCTATGACAGATCTATTATTTGTTTGTCATATGAGAAATGATATGTATTTTTACTACACCACCCTTCCCCAAAAACCCTATAGTATATTGACATAATTCAAACTGAAAAAACACTTTTTTTGGGATAGTTAGAGTGGAGTCAATGGGCATGAAAAGATGTACGACAACCCTAGTCTTAGTAAGGGTGAATAGGAGTGAACTTATGGTATCTATAGTATATTTTGAATATCATTTTCATTTTTTTCAAATATAGAGATATGTCATGATGTAGGTTATTGTGTTCATCTCATAGTAAAGCACATGCTTTGTAGCTAGTAGCTTTTTTACCAGAAAATTGTATGTTATCTATTGTGTATATACTTTTATCAAATTAATTTGGCATTTTTCTCTCCTAACTCCTTGAAATTTCCTGATTGAAATTGACACCACTCAATGTTTGACAAAGTATTTAATCTGGACTATTTGTATGATGTCCATTCTGAGCCTAGTGTTGGATTAACAAATATTTCTATGCTTCTTCCAAACAATAATTAGAAAATTATTAAATTAGTTTAAGTTTTTTTATATATTTTGTTTATAATATAATACAATTTTAAATACATAATTTTTTCTTAGAAAATATATATCTATAAGTCATATTGTACACTAATGTTCACATTGATTTGAAGCTAGATTCGTTAAACATGTCAACTCAAGGCTGATCCAGATGTAGTTTAGAATTAAACTTCCAAACCTAGAATCAATCTAGATTAATAAAGTATAGACACAGGACCACCTTTTTTTGGACCAAATGAGATGGGTTCATGGATTTGGACAATGTTATTTGGCAAGTAGGTACAATACACTTTGAAGAAAATGTATTTCCATATTAATCTTTACATTATATGTCATTATTGAAACTATTGTTATAGATATGTCATCCTATCTTATATGTTACTTTTAAATTGTATATTTAGCATTCTTACCTTTTCAATGTAATAGTTAGCGTTTGAAGTGAATTATTACTTTTTAAGTGTGGTAGTTACTTTCCATACATAATAGTTATTGACCACCACATAAAAATATAGAAAAAATATCCACACGGGTATTGGTGGGATTCCACAAACACAAACACACACACACACTAGTCTCTATCTATCTATATATATACATATATATATATATATATATATATATATATATATATATATATATGCATACATATATATATTTTGACAAGAAGTGGCTCAAGTGGTCAAGCATGGTGTCTCCTAACAAAGGGACTCATGTTCGTATCCCAGCTACCACCTTGGCTTACCACCCTCCCAAATATTCAGCCTCCATCATAGGCATGATAAAGGGGGAACTTAATCCCATATATATATATATATATACATACATACATACATACATACATACATACATATATGTATGTATATATATACTTACATATAAATCTATATATATAAAAGCACACACACAAACACACGTACACACATATACACGTGTGTGCTCTTTTTGTATGTATGTATATATGACTTGGTAGTAACTCAATAGTAACTCACAATCTTCATCTTCATGTTTCCTTGTATAGGAAAACGCCTCAAGACTACATTATCTGAAGTAAACCCTTATCCACTCTAACTTATTTTCTAGACAAGCATCACCGAAAACACAAAGGAAACCCTTGTATAAAGGCTTGCCCTAACACATTTGCAAGCTCCATCAACTATGGCAGTAGGTATGCCTTCAACACTGCTAGAAAGAAAATGATTGTCATTGACTTCCCCAATTGAAAATCTCTTATCCACCTTGTTAAAATATTTAGGGATCCAACCACTTGTAATTACCTTATTGCAAATAAAATATTAAAGGAAAACCACCTTACTCATGATTCTTAAAGGACTATTCCAATCTCCATTTCTTTTATTTATGATCTTAATCACACTCATACATAGTGTTCTCTTAGTTCCAATCCTTTTAGATTTCACCATTGTGAATGGATTTCATTATTTTTGCCTATGTTCATTTTCTCAACACACAATTATGAGCATGAAAGATAAGAATTGAGTTCACATAAATGAAATCCTTTCATAATGAGGATCACACATGAATAGATATCACTCTTGACTCAATTTCATGTTAATTAATCATCACAGACATATCACCTGAAGAAACATATGTCTGAAGTTGTCATTTTGGGTTCAAAAGAAGCAACTGATACCTAGATCTTGAGTTCAAAGTTCTCTGCATCATGATCTGGTAAACATGCAAATTGTTGGCCAAACAAGATAGCAAACATGAAATGATTGATTCAAAACAACAAGGTTCACACATTCTTAGATGTTAGTAAAAGAACAAAAATAGGTAGTGGGTCTACTCCATGCATCTAACATGAGGACTACTTTCTCTTTGCAAGATCCACAATAAAATAGTGGAAAAGAATATGTGATTGTCATCCCAAAGAAGGGAATGGGCACAACACAAATATGGTTTGTGGTAGCTATCTTCTTTTTCCTTATTCTTCCTCCTTGGCTCATATATATCCCTATGAGAATGTGAAGGAGTGGTAATGAAGTTGATGGAGCTTCATCGACACAAGCTCCTTTGAGGTCTAGCCATAGAAGTATGGTGGTGGCATTGTAGTGGTGAGGGATCTTCATTAAAATTTTCATTTGAACTCATCCTTGGTGGTAACCGATGAAGAAAATTAGGCAGATCGAGGTGATCTCATGCTTGGAGTAGTCATACATGTGCATATGGAACCCTAGAATGAGACATGAATCCATACAGAGGCTAGGGATTGATATTTATTGGTGAAGAGGTTTTGAGATGATAGTAGTCAATAAGAAGCATCACATAGAACATGGCTGGCTTGAAGCAATTGGGGCATTGGTTGATTGGTCTATGTTGGTGAAGCTTAACATCACTTAAAGGTGTGTATCAGTTGGTTGGTTGCATCAATTGTCATGGGGAGGTGATTGTTTTTGTGAATGAGATGAGAGATTGTGGTTAATAGTGAACTATGTTGACATGTCACATTAGTCGATGCATGATATTAGTTGATGATGTGCATCAATCAATGTAGTTCATAGATTGAGGGGTAGATATTGCTTTCATTTAACTTGATCAAAATGCATTTTAGTTAGGTGTTGTCCAATACCCAGTGAGAGATAGCCTCCTCTTGACTCATGACCTCTCACCAGTGTGCAAAAATAAAACTCAAGCATTTAAGGAAATTTGGTGGCTACATCAGACAATGTCAGATATTGGTGATGATGTGCATTAACCAATGTGATTTTCTTCCTATCAATAAAAAAAATCTTAATAACCTAGTAAAATGAGATAAATGTTAAAGAAACCTAAATTAAGCTAATAGAAAATAAAAATTCACAATATAACTGCTAGTCTAAGCTAAGTATGAACTTTAGACTAGTATGAATGTACATTCATCAAACAACCTCAAATTGACACATCTCATGATAAAGTTATACAAAAGGAGAAAAAGACACAAATGAATACTTCCAAACCAATAAATTGTAGGGAAATAGGACAATAGAATAAACTACAAATTTTTTTTATTGCCATATTCCTCACAAACCAACGGATCGCGTCAACAACTATATAATGGAAAGTATGGTTTCGATCATATACCTAGTCCCGGAGAAAATCCAACACCATACTCCTTGTCATTGTAGATGTGCAACTGTCTTCTAGTTGCAATAGGACTCATATGCAGCTCCTCCACAGACAAAAAACCTGAACTTTTTCATTTACAGCAACTTCTCTCAACACCAACTGCCGACTAACATTGTACTCCTTAGCGATGAGAAAAGGCCACCTTTCCTCTAGAGAAGTCCACATGGGACGCCTAGAACTCTTGTCTCCCTATTAGAACAGACAAGAAGGAGTTGTCCCTCATGTTGGTGCACTAGTCACCAACCTTCTCTCCCACAATGATTCTCAGTTGTTCTCTCCCTCGCTTTCACTCCCTAGTCAGGTAGGACTTATTTGGGCCCTCTTGGTTATGACAACAAGAGAGGACAAGAATTGTCAGAGAAACTAATTTCAATTGTGTATCTTGGGAAGCCCCCAATACCCCTCTATTTATAGGAGGGATATGGGTCACGATTCCTAGTCTATGTGGGAGTGGAAGGGACCGAATGATCTGAATTTTTGCAACCTACAAGCACCGAACCATTCTGTTGGCAATCAAACTGGTTGGTTTAGATGTGAGCCAGTTGGTTCACTTAGCAAACCAATCAATTTGCATGTTTGCCAATTGCATATATATTTGGCCATTTTATTCCAATTAATGCCCGACATGACATCAATACTAATCCTTGATGCAATCAAATTATATCTCGACCTGGTTGTCTCGCAGAGCGAGACAGTTGTCTCACAACCATCAACGATTGGTTCACTTAGTGAATTCGTCAGTTGGTGCCCCAGTTCATGTAGAACTCATCCAATATAATATCCAATGAACCTGACACTCCAACCAACTATTTCATCACATGAGTCAATTGGTTGGGAGTCTAGCCAGTTGATTTGTTTCTTGAATTGAATAGATAATCTCTTTAGTAATAAGTCCAATCATCATTCAAGATTAAACTCCTCTTCTAGGTCATGTCCAATGTGTGTGACCCTATAGGTCCCATGTTACATTGGTAGTGAATGTCCATAACCACTTACAACATCACAAGCAAAGGGCAATGCCTAGTCACACATCATTGATACCCAACTAAATGGAAAGTTGGGGAACAACTTCAACCTACAATTTGTGCATTGTGTTATAGTGTTTGTATAATTCCTTTGTATTTGATATCTAAATTGAACTCGAGGCATGGATCTATCATCCTCTTCAACACTCAATCTATGTTTCTTGCTATAACAGAGTGTATGAGATATGTGTAATCTCAATATCATATATTGACTCACATGTACATGGCCATGCATTCTCAGTCTCACTAATTCAAGTGGCCTAGGTTATCATACTCCCATAGGAGGGACAAATCCCATTTACATCACTTACAGTCAGTCCCCATGTGTCATAGTCACCCAATCATCATATTTATGATAACCCTTATTCAGTATTACGTTTGATGATGTCAAAGCATACTGAACGACATGTGATGACTGTAGTAACTTCAGGTCTAAGAATTACAATCACCGCCATCACTATGAGAGCTAACTATGACCACCATAACAATGGTTTTCATGTGTAACTCTCATGGTGGATCTATTTAATACACTGTTCTCTAACATGTATCTGTGTGTTTGGTTTGATATCACCATGTCATCAACCAACACACACTCTAGTCTTATGTGTTATTGTTGTCTGTCAACCTTCCACAATAACATGCAACTAGGGACATGATGAGAATGTATAATCTTAACATCCGTATGATCTCATTCTTCAAGTTGCGTACTTAAGACATCCATCATTGAGTAAACGAAATTGATTATTATTATGGTGATCAAGCATAACAATATAATTGAGAAAACGAAATCATACCATGGATTTAAGAGATAAATGACGAATTACTATGATAAAATTGTCATACAATGACTCCCCGGGTTACTCCCGGTCCTAAAGATAAAAGGGATTAGCCCCACATGTTCATCTCAGAGCAAAACATGGTAAAGAAAAGGGGAAACATGGAGAAAAACATGATTAAGTAGTGAAACCCCTAAACGGAGAAGATCCAAGCATTCCTTGGTGTAGAATGTGTGATCTCCGGCCTTTCGGCGGTGGAAAACATCTTCTTCAGCGTCCGGAACGGCTGGGGCATGCTTCTGGGCTCCGTTCTTCTCTCCACACCTTCTCGGGACGTGTGCAGCGGCTAATGACGTGATACCCCTCTCTTGACCGCCGTCATTAGGTATAATCACTGAATTAGGTTGCAAAAATATCACAGCCGTCAGATTTAGATCAATCTGAAACCAACTTGTATCTGACGGTGTCGATACTATCGACACGAGTCGATATTATCGACCTTGCACTGTATCGGCTGGTCTTCTTTTCTTTTCTTTGTCGCGACTGATGCTAACTCGATACCATCGACGAGGGTTGATGGTATCAACTCTCTTAGGCATCACTTGTGTCTTTTTCCGTCGTTGAAGCTCCTCGTATCGATAGTATCAACTTTAGGGTCGATAGTATCGACTGTCTTTTTGCCAGCAACCTGATGGTAAGTCGCTACCATCGACTTTGCCGTCGATGGTATCGACTCTATGCTGCTCCTTTTGGCTGGCAACCTGTGGTATGTTCGATGGTATCGACCACTGTCGATGGTATCGACAGTAGCAGATATTCGTTTTTCCTAAAATTGCAACACAAAACCACATAAGCCGAAATAAAACATATTATTATAATCATTTATGCTCAAAATACCAAAATAAGGGAGATTTGACACTGAGACGGATCATAAACCAAAGTAAATGAATTATGCAATATTAACCACCAAAATGACCAATAAATGCATAAAACACAAGTAAAATATGTCTATAAATGCGACTCAAAATCATCGCATCAAATTCCCCTAAGCTTGAACATTGCTCGCCCTCGAGCAACTAAACTTTAGAATAGAATTGTGAGGGTTAACTAAAGAACATATCATCACAACAAACATCACCATATGATCCCCACCGGACATTCACATTCTGGCCCTTACTAACCACGGAATGATAATTACCCTAAAGGTGACAATAATCATCCATAAAAGATATCTACCTCAAAATTGATGAACACTATCATATAAGTCAGTTAACATAATAAAATTTTCCGGTTCAGACTCGGTGCATCTTGTGATCTCCTATTCTACGTTGCTCGCCCTAACTACCATCTACATGGAAGCAACTCTCCTGATATTCATCAGTGAGGAGAAAATCACGGTGGCTTACCAATTTGAGCAACGGGTGGATGGAATGGGTGGCTCATAGAAGAAATGGAAGCATTATACGGTTTCAACATGCACAAAACAAAAATGACCTAAATGATGCATATGCAAGTGTAAATGCCCTAAAGCCTACATTTTAAGTGGAATGATGCATGCACTATCATTCCGTCTCAAGGTGAGATGGAATATCAACAAAAGCTACACCATGCGCTTATTCTTCTTAATATGCAGTGAAAAACATGTTCCTTTCTCCCGTCTTATTCCTATTTACTTCTCAATTCTCTTTTTTTTATTTTCATATTTTTCTTCTCTTTTTTTCTTCTTTTTAAGGCCCTTTATATCCAATAATGACAATGAATTATTTTTCGGGTTCACTTTTTCTGCATAGCTCAAATGTTTGAAGCATTTAGAAGGTATGGAACAAGTTAATCACCCTTATTGTTTCAGAAGAAATAAGATACATGATGTACTGTATGCATAAAAATTATGAATGCATCTAAATGACACGCACCTAAGGATAATGTGCATGTATAGCTACTCTATTTCTTTTATTTTCATGCAAAACATGTGAAAATACTTTGTAATGCAAGACCTATCTACATGAGATGCATTCAACAAGATTAAAACTGTAATGTACTTCCAATTCTTATGGTGGATTATGAAAATAATGAGGTGGATAGATCACAAGACTAATTGACTGAACCTTTGAAAATTATTATGTGTCCCTCCTTACTGACCTGTGTAGTAATTAAGAGGTTTCTCTCTCTTATTTCAAATTAAAGTCTCATTATCATTTGGTCAGTTTAGGCTCAAACAACCAATTCCGTCCACTTTTCATGAATCCTTAGGAATGTACAGTTGTGATTTTCTATTTTAAAGTTGACAAACCCAATCATTTTCTTAAATTATGTGCTCAAAGTCGAACAACACAAGCTGCAAAGCACTAAATTTTTTTAAGTTTTCCCTTAATTCCCATGTACAAGAAAACGAGATGACACATGACTTAATACATCCACAATTACACTAGAATGTGGATCCTACAAACAAACTAAGAATTAAGAAAAACAACAAATGATAAAAGGAAAAATAATAAAACTAACTAAAGGATAGAGCTGTTCCAACTCCCCCCTAATCTTGAATTCAACTATGGCCTCATAGTCAAAAACAACCTTAAAGGGTGGAACAGAGATACCGTTCACTCTTCCGGCGGAGGCGGGTACTGCGGGGCCGTGGGGTCCCAAGACGGGTACTGCCCCTGAAAGCTCGGATCATACTAGGGCATGGGTGGAGGTTGTGGATACCCCCCAAAGTAGTTCTGGCTCCAGTAATGATCGTAGAAGGGTTGTTGCTGCATCTCCATCCTATGCAACCTGTCATGAATGTACTGTTGGTTGTCAAGGAGGAGGCGCTCATTATCAAAAATAGCCCTTTGATTATCAAGCAGTGGGTTCATTGTATCATGAATACCGACGTATGTCGCTGTATGTTGTTGCTGCGTCTGATGAATATCTTGCAACATTGCATACATTCCTTGCATTGAGTAGACATCCTTGCTTTGCCATGAGGGCTGTGATGGCGGAGGCTGCGAAGATGAAGATGCACCTGGATGCATGTGAGGATGCTTCCTAGGTGCCACTCGTGCCCAAAGAGGAGTGAAAGCCTCCTCTTCCTCTTCATTCTCGTCATCGTCATTGTCGTTGTTGTTGTTTCCGCCATCCTCATCTGAATCAACAATGGCTATGATTGGCCATCGGAAATGTTGCGCACCATCAATGTGGAATATGGGGTCTGGAAGTGAACACTCTTGATATGCTTGGTTGACATGGCAGTGTGCATATGCCAAGCCATCTCGAAGAAGGATGAGGTTGGAGCGGTGCAGATGTTGCAGGTTAACCTTGCTCCTGTTGGAGAGAGGAGTCCGCTGGGAGAAATTCAACCCAAGATAGGAGGCCAGCGGTGTGATGATCCCTCCAAAGTGAATTGGCGCCTTCCGCGTACTCCGCTTTATAGCCAACACGTGCGTCAAGAAGAACGCGCCCCAGTTGCACTCCTCTTTCTTCAGCAATTTGTACAAGAAAAACAAATCCGCCTCTTGAAACTTGCTGAGAGACAAATCACCACGGTCGAATAGGGTGGTGCAGATCATGCGGTGAAGAATCTGCACGAACGGATGCTCGAAATCCGCTACCGCCGCGTTGTGGTAGCTTACAGATTTTCTTGGTGGCACAGTCACTAGCTCGGCAAAGATAGCATCATAATTTGTCCTGTTGTCTGACCACCGGTACTGCTCTCGCCCATGATTCCAGTTGTAGATTTCATTGAACTGCCTGAGAGTGAGAGTGTAGTCATTGTTGTACAGCCAGAAAGAAACACAGCACTTGATCCATTCGCGATCAGTAGCAATAACGTCGTTTGGCACGACACAGATATCCAGTGACGCCATGAACTCTGCCATGAGCTCCTTGTATGTCGGCCATTCTCCAAAGAATGGCTGGCCGTCAACGTGGAATTCCATCTCATCGGGCCTCTTGCCCGTATGCCTTGCTTGGCCCTTGAGCACGTAGGCCAGATTAGCCTCGAACCCCAGATTACGGATCATGTTCCAGTCTACGTAGCGGGTCGGCACAATCTTGCGCTTCATCAGTTCCTCGTAGACCTTCTTGACTTCCACGGAAGGATGGACAATCCGCAGACGTGGAATGGATGCAGTCGGTGGAGGAACGAACACCGGTATCTCCATCGGTGTCGCACGTGAAGAAGAAGCACATGTAGTATGGACCATTGTCAAAGAAGAAAGGATAGAGACGGAGCTCGGGGAAGGTCGGAGAAGAGTATCTCCGCTCGATGAAGAACTTGCTCCTTAAATGCTCGTGGTCGGGCTCCAATTGCTCACCAAGACGCACAACACAAGTGGAGAAGGATTGCTATGAAGTTGTGATGTCATATGATGACAATCCATCCCTTATATAACTGTGGCTGGCGCTGCTGTATGCCCGTCGATACCATCAACGCGAGTCGATGGTATCGACTCCTACAGCACAATCCGTCCGCCACTGGTATCGACGGTCATTGATGGCTTGATGTGGGGGCCCAGATCGATGATGTGTCGATACTATCGATAGGTGTCGATGGTATCGACCAGTCCCTCAGATCGAATATCTCGATTCAGTGAACGTCGTTGATTTCCTCTCGCGGATCGGTGACGTGTAGCGTCGATACTATCGACGCAAGTCGATAGTATCGAATTCTGGTTAGGGCAACACCCTCGCGAGGCCCGGCCACTGCCTTCTGCCTGTAACTGGGTCGATACCATCGACAGGCCTGTCGATGGTATTGAAATCACTGAGACAATTTGCGTCTGAATATCTCCAGAGATCTCGATAGTATCGACATGCATGTCAATACTATCGAACTCATCTTTGCGATCAACCTGTTGGTGTGTCGATACCATCGACGAGGCCGTCGATAGTATCGACACAGAGCGATTTTTGCAGCCACCAACCTGTACCCATCTCGATACCATCGACTCAAGGGTTGATGGTATCGACTCTGCATCAGTCTTGTACATTGAGAAAATGATCACGGTACCTTTTTTACCCTAAAAACGAAATCAAATCAAATCAAAGTACAAAATGTGAAAGAAACTAACTACACTAGCGATGGCTGGGTTGCCTCCCAACAAGCACCCTTATTTAACATCTTAGGCTAGATGACTTGAAGCTCCTCATGGATCCGGAAGTGCAATGAGTTTGACCTCATTCACTTTTCTTGTGTAATCTTCACCGAAGTACAATTTCAATCGTTGTCCATTGACCAGGAATGTTGTCTCACCATCACACACCATAATTGCGCCATGTGGCCTGACCTCCTCTACGGTGAACGGTCCACTCGATCGGGATTTCAATTT
The DNA here is from genome assembly GCA_963693085.1 of Alisma plantago-aquatica. NCBI lineage: Eukaryota > Viridiplantae > Streptophyta > Magnoliopsida > Alismatales > Alismataceae > Alisma > Alisma plantago-aquatica. Next base: position 587,581,678 of record OY856413.1, on the reverse strand, counting down.
CCCGGGATGCATCTTCAACCTGGAGTTGAACAAAAGTACACGATCTCCTTTCTTGAAGACGCACATTTGAATATGGTGATCATGAATCAACTTTGTTCGCTCCTTGTAGATCCACGAGCTTTCATATGCATTCATCCATAGCTCATCAAGTTCATTAAGCTCAAGCAACCTTTTCTTTCCCGCTTCATCATAGCTAACATTTAGCTTCTTCAACGCCCAATGCACTTTATGCTCTAATTCCACCGGCAAATGGCAGGCCCGACCATAAGCCAACCTAAAAGGCGTAGTGTCTATAGGTGTCTTAAACGCCATTCTGTATGCCCACAGAGCATTTGGTAGCAGGGTACTCCAATTCTTTCTCATGGAAGCCACAATATGCTCTAAGATCTTCTTAATCTCCTGATTGGAGACCTCCACTTGCCCTTGAGTTTGAGGGTGGTACGGGGTACCAATGTTGTGTTTTACCTCATACTTTCTCAATAGTGCTGCAAACTTTTGATTCTGGAAATGCGTACCACCATCACTAATGATCATTCTTTGTACACCAAACCTGCAGAAAATGTATTCCTTGACAAACATGCATACTACAGCGGCATCATTAGTCCTAGTGGGTATTGCCTCTACCCACTTCGATAGATAATCAACAACTAAAAGAATGTACAAGTTAGAATTTAAGGACACAAAGGGTCCCATAAAATGAATACCCCACAAGTCGAACACCTCAACCTCTTGAAATACGTTGAGGGGCATCTCTTGTCTTTTTGAAATGTTACCTGTCCTTTGGCAAGAATCACATTGCCGCACAAAATCATAAGCATCCCTGAACAAAGTAGGCCAGTATAGGCCACTTTCAAGTACTTTGGCTGCAATGCGAGAACTAGCGTGGTGGCCACCCGTCGGTAGTGTATGGCAATGACGAAGAACACTTTCGTATTCCACCTCCGGTACACACCTACATAAGATACCATCCCTGCACTGCTTCAACTGGATAGGGTCATCCTAGAAATAATACCGCAAAGAATGAAAAAATTTCTTCTTCTCTTGGTATGTCCAATCATCCAGGATAATTTTGCAGGCAAGATAGTTAACAATATAAGAAAACCAAGGGTCTTTCGATTTCACTTTTAAAATTTGTTCATCCGGAAATGTCTCGGTAATGCGTATATGCAAATCCTTTTCATCTACCCTTTCCAACCTAGACAAATGGTCCGCGACCACATTTTCAATGCCCGCCTTGTCTTTGATTTCAATATCAAATTCTTCTAAAAGCAAGATCCACCTAATAAATCTAGGTTTGGCATCTTTTTTCTCCATCAAATACTTAATGGCGGCGTGGTCCATCCATACCACAACTTTTATCCAACAAGATATTGCCAAAATTTTTCAAAAGCAAAAACAATGGCGAGAAGTTCTTTTTCGGTTGTTGTATAATTCAGTTGTGCGTCATTTAAGGTTTTAGATGCATAGAAAATCACAACGAGTTTATTGTCCACACATTGTCCCAAAATAGCCCCAACTGCGAAATCGGACGCATCACACATAAATTCAAATGGCTTAGTCCATTCCGATGTTTGCACAACCGGTGCGGAAATCAGTTTTTCTTTAAGCACGTTGAACGCATTCAAACACTTGTCATTAAAAAAAAAAACAACATCTTTTTCCAATAACTTAGATAATGGTTTGGAGATTTTAGAGAAATATTTTATAAATCGGCGATAAAAACTGGCATGACCTAGAAAAATCCGAACCCCTTCAACTGAATTCGGTGGGGGCAATTTGGAAATAACTTCGATCTTAACTGGGTCTACCTCCAACCCTTTGCTAGACACTTTATGTCCAAGCAAGATCCCTTCGCTTACTATCATGTGGCATTTCTCCCAATTGAGGACCAAATGTGTGTCCTCACAACGTTGCAAAACCTTGTCCAAATTATATAAACACTCATCAAAGGATGCACCGTAGATAGAGAAATCGTCCATAAAAACCTCCAAACAGCGTTCAACCATATCAGAAAAGATGGCAAGCATGCAACGCTGAAAGGTCGCCGGTGCATTACACAACCCAAATGGCATACGGCGGTATGCAAATGTTCCGTAGGGACAAGTGAAGGTGGACTTCTCTCGGTCCTTAGGATCAATGGAAATCTGATTGTACCCCGAATAACCATCAAGAAAACAAAAATGCAATCGGCCGACTAAATGCTCTAAAATTTGATCAATGAATGGAAAAGGGAAATGATCTTTAAGCGTAGCAGCATTCAATCGACAGTAGTCTATACATACCCGCCACCCAATTACCAAGCGGGTCGTGATAGGTTCATTTAAGAGATTATGTGTAACAGTAATTCCCCCCTTCTTAGGGACTACCTGTGTAGGACTCACCCACGTCGAGTCAGATATAGCATAGATGATACCTGCAGAAAGGAGCTTGATCACCTCCTTCTTTACTACCTCCATCATGCTAGGATTTAGTCGACGCTGTGGCTGAATCATTGGCTTGGCTCCCTCCTCGAGTCGAATCTTGTGCTGTCACAATGTAGGGGAGATCCCCTTTTTGTCTGCGACCGACCACCTGAATGCACTTCGGTGGTTCTTCAACACAATCAGCAGCCGATCTTCCTCCTCGGCACTCAGATATGCCGAAATAATCACAGGAAGCTTCTCTTCCTCAGCTAGAAATGCATACTTTAAGTGCGGTGGCAATGGCTTCAATTCCAAATCTGGCGGGCTGATTAAGGATGACTAAAGCGGTGTGGGAGTTCGCCAAGGTCTTCATAGTACCGAGCATAAAAGCATGGAAGCACCTGAAGCATCTTGGCGCACTCTTGCAGTGACTTTCTCCTCATCCAATCATGTGTTATATTAAGTAGGCATGCTTCAAGTGGTAATTTCGGATATGCATCAAAAACAGAACTTGCTATTGCCTCATCTTCAGTAGAAGGCGTGATGTCTTCCTCTTCATCATTAGGAAAACCCACAGCTTTGCTAAGGGACACAACCTTGGTCTGCTCCATAATGTCAACCGCCAATGTCCCTTTCTCCACCTTAGTCATTACATGGGCCATATCTAAGAATGGCTTCCCTAGACAAAGTGAGATATTGTGATTGAAATGCTTCGCCATGCGGCATTGCTCCTTAGCTTTAGATGACGTGGTGCTGGAAGGCATGACCATCTCGAACCGATCATCAGCGATACCCAAGGTCAAACGAACTCTCCCCATCTCGAGTATCATGTCAGCTGTAGCTTGGAAGGGTCGTCCAAGTAGTAACTCATTGCCTTGTTCATCTTGCATCTCCATTACAACAAAGTCTGCTGGAAATACAAACCGATCTACTTTCACTAACTTATCTTCACAGATACCATAAGGCTTCACCACTGAATTGTCCGCCAGCTAAATTGTCATATTTCTCGGCCTTGATTCTTTTAATCCCAATTTCTTGAATGTAGAGAGAGGCATCAAGTTTATGCTTGCCCCGGAATCACACAGTGCTTCTCCAAATTTCACCTTACCAATGTAACATGAATTAGTGAAGCAGCCCAGATCCTTCCTCTTAGGTGGCAATGTGCCCATGATGAAGGAACTCACCTGCTCCTTAAGAACTTTAACCTCCGTGTCAGGGATCTTCCTCTTCTTAGTAATGTTGTCCTTCAAAAACTTTCCATAAGAAGGAATTTGCTCTATTGCCTCTAATAGTGGAATGTTGACGGAGAGCTTTCTGAAACTATCCAAAAACTTCTTGAACTGGGCATCCACCTTCTTTGCTTTCACACTATTTGGATATGGGACCGGGACATCCTGTGCCCTTTGATGTGGCGGCACATATGGTGTCCCTTTCTGTGTCTCCTCCTGAACAACTGCGGGGTCTACAGTGACCTCCTCTGCTATTTCCTCAACTGGCTCAGTGGCTGAAATTGGCACTTCCTCAGTGGCCTCACCTTCGGTTGTAGACTGGGGTTTGCTTGGTTCATCGGCTCTGGGGTTTAAAAGCTTCTTGCCACTCCTTAGCAAGATTGCCTTCTCCTGTTGGTTCCCTCCTGGAACGTTTGTGTTACCCGGAAAACCTTGCTGCACTGGCTTCTTTAGATTGGCTATCTCTGCTGCCATTTGCGCCATAGACGTCTCTATTGTCCTCATCTGAGCCCCATGGCTCTGCAATGTCTGTCCAAACTGATTCATAAATTCCCCCTATTGCTTGATCTGCTGACCAAAAGTGTTCATAAGTTCTTGGTTCTGCTTTATCACTTGGTTGAGCAACTCCGTGCTCTTATCCTCTGCCACTGGATGGGGTTTTGCATCGGGGTCCTGCAAAAAGTTATTCGGATCCTTCCAGGAGAATTTATTGTCCTTCCTCCATGAGTAATCGTTATTTCTGTAACCCTGCTGCTGGTGCATGAATTTGACTTAGGCTTCATCCTCAGATTCAGTATCTTCTTTTGCAAGAAGTTTCTTTGCTAGAAGATCCATCTTCGCATTCAGCTCTTTGATGGCCTTTGACTCTCCCGCAACTCAAACGTGTTCAACAGCGTCCCTATCGCCCCAGGATTTCTTCTTGGCCATATTTTTTAGAATTTCCCAACACCTCGTGTCCGTGTTGTTCAAAAAGAATCATGATCCCCCAGAGTCTAGGTTACTTCTATCATGCTTAGAAAGAGCAAAATAAAAGATTTTGACCTGTGTCTCCTTATCAAGCCCGTGATGCGGGCACCTCCTAAGCATGATCTGAAACCTTTCCCAGGTCTCAGAGTAGGTCTCTCCTGCCTTCTGGGTGAAATTGTGGATTTTCCTGATCATGTCATTGGTCTTCTCGGGTGGAAAGAACCTTTCAAAGAATACCTCCACCATCTGGTTCCATGATTCCATATATTCATCATCCAGATTGTGCAACCATTCTCTTGCGTTCCCTGCCAGAGAACTCAGGAACAACTTCAGGTAGAGCGTCTCCTGTGGAAATCTGTCAATTTTAATCATATCACAGTTCTCCACGAATTGGATTATATGAGTGACTGGGTCTTCATTCTTTAGCCCATGGAATGCATTTGACTTGACCAGATTAATTAATGCAGGATCAATCTTGTACGTCAGAATGTTGATCGCCTACTTCTTGATTGACCCTTTTGAAGCAGATGAGGAAGACACCTTGATCTTTTCCCATATCGTCTGTTCCTCTGCCATTTCTTCTTGTACAAATTCAGAATCTATTTCTTCCAAGTGTTCTTGATTGTAATACTCCTCGTCGTCCAGTTCCGGCAGTGGAACCTCTAGTGCCTGTTGCGTGTAGTCGGTGTTACGTGTCTGCACCATGCACAATACCTAAAAAATGGGAATTTGAGTTCAGTACCGTACTAGATGATTAAAAAAATTGGAAAGATAGACTATGAATTTCAAAAATGATTTCAAATTAATAAAAATAAAAATTGGCCTAGAGTGGCCACTTGCAGCACTCGTAGTGCCGAAAATTTTCGTGTCCTCGACAACGGCGCCGAAAACTTGACACGAAATTACTGTGCGTCGGACGCAAGTGTACGCGTCAATGTAGTAAAGGCCTTTGTGAGGCCCGAGTCAAACTCAGGGACACTGAATTATCGGAGACTACTACTAACTACTCGCAATCAGCTAGACCGGTTAACAAGTTGAAAGTTGTTGTAAACTTAAAAGAAAATGAAACAAAACAAAACAAAACAATCGATTAAAGGTTTAGTTTAATCAATTCAAGTGGAGATCTTTAGGATTGCGGTTTCACCGTGGGTTACCATTGTATGAATTTCTATATGGCAACTCAGATTCATCTCTCTATCTAGGTAGTGGCCTGTAATCAGAATTGCCCACTTTCGTGGTACAATTCACTACCTATGTCTAGGTCGGTTCCACCATCGTAGTAACCTATACCCTAAACTAGGAGCATTAGAAACGACCTCTGGGTTTCCACCATTAACCTTACATCACCTTGTTCAAGGGATTTGTCAATTAATGTGAATTTCGTCTCTTTTCCACCGTTAATTCTTCTTTCAAAGTAATGAAGGGCATTAGATTATTATTATGGTGATCAAGAATAACAATATAATTGAGAAAACGAAAGCATACCATGGATTTAAGAGATAAACGACAAATTACTATGATAAAATTGTCATACAATGACTCCCCGGGTTACTCCCGGTCCTAAAGATAAAGGGGATTAGCCCCGCATGTTCATCTCAGAGCAAAACATGGTAGAGAAAAGGGGAAACATGGATAAAAACGTGATTAAGTAGTGAAACCCCTAAACGGAGAAGATCCAAGCGTTCCTTGGTGTAGAATGCGCGATCTCCGTCCTTTCGGCGGTGGAAAACGTCTTCTTCGGCGTCCGAAACGGCTGGGGCGTGCTTCTGGGCTCCGTTCTTCTCTCCACACCTTCTCGGGACGTGTGCATCAGCTAATGACGTGATACCCCTCTCTTGACCACCGTCACTAGGTATAATCATCGAGTTAGGTTGCAAAAATATCACAGCCGTCAGATTTAGATCAATCTGAAACCAACTTGTATCTGACGGTGTCAATACTATCAATGCGAGTCGATAGTATCGACCTTGCACTGTATCGGCTGGTCTTCTTTTCTTTTCTTTGTCGCGACTGATGCTAACTCAATACCATCGACGAGGGTCGATGGTATCGACTCTCTTAGGCGTCGCTTTTGTCTTTTTCCGTCGCTGAAGCTCCTCGTGTCGATAGTATCGACTTTAGGGTCAATAGTATCGACTGTCTTTTCGCCAGCAACCTGATGGTAAGTCGCTACCATCGACTTCATCGTCGATGGTATCGACTCTGTGTTGCTCCTTTCGGCTGGCAACCTATGGTATATGGTCGATGGTATCGACCACTGTCGATGGTATCGACCACTGTCGATGGTATCGACCACTGTCGATGGTATCGACCACTGTCGATGGTATCGACAGTAGCAGATATTCATTTTTCCTGAAATTGCAACACAAAACCACAAAAGCCAAAATAAAACATATTATTATAATCATTTATGCTCAAAATACCAAAATAAGGGAGATTTGACACTGAGACAGATCATAAACCAAAGTAAATGAATTATGCAATATTAACCACCAAAATGACCAATAAATGCATAAAACACAAGTAAAATATGTCTATAAATGCGACTCAAAATCATCGCATCAGCTCTCTAGGAATACATACCAACAAATTCTCACTTGCATTTAGAGCCAATCACCTACAAATTGTATTCCAAGTGATCTAAGATGACCATCATGCTTTTGCTGTGAAAGTGCTTTTTTCAGGGGATCAAAAACATTGTTCTCAGTTGGTACTCTACAAATCTTTACATATCTTTGATGTACAATCTCTCGTATGAGATGGAACCGTCTTTGTATATTCTTTGAGCACTAATGCGATCTGGGTTCCTTAGCTTGTGCACTAGCTCCATTGTTATCACAATATAGCTCAATTGCGTCGCTAATGCTTAAAAAACCCCAAGTTTAGAAATGAACTTCTCGATCCATACAACCTCCTTTTTTACATTCAATGCAACAATATACTCGGCCTCTGTTATAGAATCGACAACTGTCTCTTGCTTGGAACTCTTCTAGCTTATAACTCTGTTGTTTAGATAGAACACAAGTCTTGATTGTGATTTGTAGTGATCTTTATCAGTCTGGAAGCTTGCACCAATGTAACCCTTTACCACCACCTCTTCCTCTATACCATAAACCAAAAATTGATCCTTAGTCCTTCTCAAGTACTTGAGGATGTTCTTCACGGATGTCCAGTGAGCATCACCTGGATCTAGTTGATATCTTCTCATCATGATCAAGGCATATGAGACGTCAGGATGGGTACAGAACATTGCATACATGATTGACCAAATTGATGAGGCACATCCAATCAAACTCATGCGCTCCCTTTCTTCACAAGAACTGGGACTTTGAGCTTTAGAGATGATAAGTCCATGTAGCATGGGAAGGTTTCCTCTCTTTGAGCTCTCAATGCTGAACTGCTTCAACATTTTGTCAATGTATGTGCTTTGACTTAGTCTAAGAAGCCTTTTAGATCTATATCGATAGATCTTAATCCCCAAGATGTAGGGTGCTTCTCTCAAATCTTTCATAGAAAATGTATTTCTAAGCCATGTCTTTATCTTTTGTAAAGTAGGGATGTCGTTCCCCATCAATAGTATGTCATCTACATAAAATATGAGGAACATCACTATGCTCCCACTAACCTTCTTGTACACACAAGGTTCATCTTCATTTTGATCAAAGCCAAACTCTTTGATTGTCTCATAGAAACAAAGATTTGAGCTCTAAGATGCTTGCTTCAAACCATAGATTGACCTTGGTAGCTTACAAACTTTATTTTCATCCTTTGGATTTATAAAACCCTTGGGTTGTGTCATATAAACATCCTCAAGAAGATTCATGTTAAGGAATCTAGATTTAACATCCATCTACCAAATATCATAGTCATGATAAGATGCTATAGCTAGCATGACCCTGATGGATTTAACCATGGCCACTGGAGAAAAGGTCTTGTCATAGTCAACACCTTGAACTTGTATGAAACCCTTTGCAACCAATCTACCCTTAAAGGTTTGAAATTTTCCATCCATGTCAGTCTTCTTCTTGAAGACCCACTTGCATTCTATAGGTTTTGCACCTTCATGTGGATCCACTAAGGTCCATACCTTATGGACATACATGGATTTCATCTTAGACTTGATGGCCTCAAAACATTTCTCAGACTCTAGTCCCTCAATAGCATCTAGATAGGTTATTAGCTCATCATCTATGACTAATTCACTACCTTCTTGAGTCAAAAGATATCTAAATCTTTTAGGTTCAAGGCGTGTCCTACTAGATCTATGAGGTACATGTGTTACTTGAGGAATTTGAGTATCCACAACACTTTGTGATTCTCTATCTTCCCCTTTTACATCTATTAATTCAATGATTTCTTGTTGGTCTCAAACCTCTTCAAGTTCCACTTTCCTCCCACTGATTCCTTTGGAAATAAATAACTTTTCAAGGAATGTAGCATATCTAGAAACAAACACTTTGTTGTCAGATAGGGAATAAAAGTAATATCCTCTTGTTTACTTAGGATATCCAACAAAGTAACATTTATCAAACTTAGGGCCAAGCTTTTTAGAAAACAGTTTTCTAACATAAGCTTCACATCCCCAAATCCTCATAAAAGACACATTGGGATACTTCCCGAACCAAATCTCATATGGTGTCTTTTGAACTAATTTTGATGGTACTCAGTTTAGTGTATACATGGCGGTTTCTAGAGCATACACCCAAAAGCTAGTAGGAAGCTCAGCCAAATGCATCATTGATTGCACAATATCCAGTAATATGTGATTCCTATTTTCTTATACACCATTATGTTCTTGGTTCAAATATTCTCCACCTCGATCAGAATGAAGTTCCTTAATATTTTACCAAGTTATTTTGTACTTCATTCATAAACTCCTTGAACCTATCAAGAGTTTCTGACTTATGTTTCATTAAATAAACATATCCATGCCTACTGAAGTCATCAGTAAAGGTAATGAAGTGTAGTTATCCACCTCTAGCTATTGTTCTAAAAGGTCCACACACATCAAAATGTATGAGTCTCAATAGATCACTAGCCCTTTCATTGTTATTAGTAAAAGGGGTCTTTTCCATCTTGTGCAATAAACAAGATTCACATGTCTCAATTGACTCGAAATCAAAAGATTCCAAATACCCATCTTTTTGGAGTGTAGATTTGCAATTCTCATTTATGTGCCCTAGACGACACTGCCACATGTATGTTTTGTTTGAGTCATTGAGTTTTAGTCTTTTGGTATTTATGTTATATAAAACTGGCTTTAGATCTATCAAATAAAGACCATAAGACATTGGGGAACTAAGATAAAATATCTCATCTTTATAAATAGAGCATCGACTATTTTTAATATGGAATTCAAATGTATCCTTATCCATACAAGATACATATATGATGTTTCTATTTAAAGCAGGTACATAATAGTAGTTCATTAACTCTATTACAAGACCTGTGGGTAGAGATAATATGTAGTTTCAAATTGCATTGGCCACAACTCTTGCGCCATTTGCAACTCACAGTTCCACCTTGCCTCTTCCCAAAGGCCTATTTCCTCTCAGATCCTGCATATTCAAACATATGTGAGATCCACATCTGATATCTAGTACCAATGATTTAGAAGTAGATAGATTTATCTCGATAGCATATATACCTGAAGTGGAGATCACCATCCCCATCTTATTCTTCCTAAATGCCTTCAAGTACAAATGATAAGGTCCTCTTGTACTTTTCTTACTCCTCATCTTGAGTGTTGAAGATTTGGATTTGGACTTGGCCTCAGAATTCTTTATGGCCTTGCTTTTATCCTTGGACACATCTCTGTTGATCATCATCATTGAGTTGTCCTTCTTCATTCTTTCTTTGGCATGTATCAACATTCCAAGCAAATCTGACATCGGTCTGGCCATATTATTCATGTGATAGCACACAATAAAGTGGCTAAATGATTTTGGCAATGTATTTAGAATCATAGCTGTGGACAACTCTTGGCTCAAAGTGAATCCCAGTTCTTCAATATGATACATATGTACAATCATATTGAGGACATGTTCTTCTACCGAGTTTCCCTATGTCATCCTAGACTCAAGTAGCATCTTTATGGTATCATCCCTTCTTTCTTTGTAAGGACTAGGTTCACTTTCTTAAGATGTATTACCATATCAAGAATACCCATGTCCGCGCACTGCTCATGCAACTCATATTTCAAGTAGCGAAGCATAAGATACTTTATCTCCAAGGCATTGTTGGCATGTTTCTAGTAAGCATCCACCTTTTCCCTATGCGCACCAGGAGCAGGTATATCTGGCATTGGTTATCAAGGACATAGAGCTTGCACTCTTCATCGAGAACCCTTCTTAAAGTCTAAAACTAGTTGCAAAATTTTTTCCCATCAAGTTTGTCATTGTTAAGGACAAATCACAATACAAATTTATTCGCCATTTGATTCTACAAGAGAAAATTTGCATTTTGCCAAAAAAACCTTTGATTTCATTTGATTTTTTTACGATATTAATTAGGTCTTTATTTATTATCGTGACATGTATATTATCGCACTAACACATTCACTCGGGGTTGAAATCCTAGAGTTTTTACCAAAACCTTGTGTAATAATACCACCCGCAAGCGGACAGATCTTATCACAATATAGTTGAGGATCAAATCCCAAGGGACAACATTTTAAAGAATCTTTACTAGTTGAATCTAGTTGAATCAAGACTAATATTAATAATAAAGGTTGGTTTGAGTATAATTGAACTAATTGCAAAAAGTAAAGAGTAGGTCACTGGGGTGGTCCCGAGTTTCACCACCACTACACATGCAAACATTTCCAAACACCAACAACCAAGCAAGATATAACAATCCAAATAGAGCTACTGCGAACCCTCCGTTAGGATGTTTAGGTTCGCACAAGAATCACCTTAGGCATCAAATTTCTTGTCGCCATCTGGATCATGCACTTACTACTCCGAAGATACAGATATCCAACTAAAGATGTGGGCCCCCTATACAGGCGTTAGGCACACAAAAGCATCATCGTGGGCTAGATGGCTCATCCCCTCACGGATCATGCACATATGACCTCAGGGAATCCCATCTGATTTCTTATTAGGGAGTCAACTGTGTTAATCGACATTCAAATCCTACATATAGAAATTCTCACAACATAGGAACGAACAATATAAATGCAAGCGGGTGATCAATCCACAAGCATACATCGGCGATTAACAACAAAATGAAAAGTTATATACATGCCATGGAATGTTTAATGAAAAGACATATAAGCATGGGCAGCGGGGCTAGTCCCCACACCCCAGTGAAAGGAAACTACTCGCTCATGATGCGAGAAACAAAAAGAACAAGAGAGAGGGGAGATTTTGACATGAGCATGATGTAGAAGATGATCGCAGCTCGGTGAAGATACGATCTTCTATGCCACGTCAGAGCAGATCTGGACAAGGAGCAAGGGAAATCGCGACAGACAGGGCATGCCTTCTCACTCCACCTTCCTTCTCTTCTTACCGTTCTTGCTCACAGCAGGAGGAGTAGTCTTTGGATGCGTATGTGGCATGGATGAAAGATGAAAGTACAAGCCTGCCGCAAGACTTGGGTGTGGAGATCATACTCCACCAGGGGGTCGAACGTGGATGCACGTAGCCTGGTGATCGAGATCCTCCCAGGGGTCGAGCATGTGATCATGCAGCCTGGCGGCATCCGGATCTGACCCCCTTAAATGAGGATCCTTAGGTCCTATTTATAGTCATCCGTGGAGTCATGAACAGTCTTGGGCCCGATTGCTTTATGGTTTGGAAACTATTAGCCGTCCTCAAGGTCTTGAAGCCGTAAGGGTCTTTGCATTCTTGAGACTGCTAGGGTTCATGATCTTGAGATCAGATAGGCTACTCTCTGTTTTAGATCATGAGCCTCCTCACAGTCTTGGGAAGTGACTGTTGGCCTCACGTTCTTGAAAACAATTGCCACCCCTCCTTCACAGTCGCAAGACCACAAGGGTCTTCACGATTTGGGAAACCGTTGGCTTCCTCACAGTTTCAGGGTAGGATGGTGGCGAGCATTACTGTGTGCTTGAGACCAAGAGGGAGGAGCGACGGTAGGTGGCATGGTTGCGTTGGATCGGTATGCAGTAGGTCAAGAGGACGGTGCCGCCGTCGGTGACGAAGGAGGACGGGGGTCGTGAGGAGCAGACCAGATGGTGGAGGAGATGGTGGCGACGATAGTAGCAAGTTTGAGAGGAGTGGTGGTTGTGGCTTGTGAGGTTGCAGGCAGTTGTTGTTGGCAGTGACAGGGGCCTGGTGATCATGGCTCACGATTTGGTGGAGCTAGCAGGTGGATGAGGTGGAGAGCTCTTTGTGGTCTCAAGATGACAGCTTCCTCACAGTCTTGGGAGATCGTGAGGGTGCTCTTCGCAGTATTGGAAGATCATGAGGGCACTCCTTGCAGTCTTGAGACTGTGAGGGCACTCCTCGTGGTCTTGAGAGATCGTGAGGGCACTCCTCGTGGTCTTGGAAGACTTTGAGGGTGCTCCTCATGGCCTTGAGACTATGAGGGAACTCCTAGCGGTCTTGAGACCATAGGGGGGTCGAAGCAGGGGGCAACATCCTGGTTGGAGGAGGATTGTTGTGATGAAAAGGTGATTATGGTGCAGTAGGTGGATGATGGATGAGGGTGAAGGTCGAAAACAATTGTGGGGTCCTCATAGTTTGCCGGTGGAAGATGTGATCTCAATGCGGTCTTGAGACCATGAAAACTCACACGATCTTAAAACTATGAGAAGAGTTGAAGGAGGCAAAACCGTGAGGATGAGACCGAATGGCTAGATGGAAAGGAGACGTCAATTCTCAATAAGACGGTGTCGGATTCTCACAGTCTGTTTGTAGGTCTTGAATGGATGAAACCACTAGGGCAAGTTGTGGTGGTTAAGACCACTGGGGCAAACTGTGAGGACAGTTGGTGGTGGTGATGATGGTGGTTGAGGTGTAGGAATGCAAACCGCGATTCTTGTTATGTTGTAAAGAAGATGGTTGATGAAGGTTGAAGGTTAAGATGGACGTAAAGGCTGAGAAAGGTGGGCCCACATCTGAAGATTCAAGCTCATTGTGGCCTGCATGATTTGCATGAAATTCATATAGAACTAGTTAATAAGCTTGATAATCCAATCAATTAAGAAAGATTGCATATTGCAAGATTTAGGAGATGAAAGTGAATGTACTTAAGCAAAAATGGGCCAAAGATGGAGACTGAAAACATGATGAATATACATTCATCAAAACACCCCGAACTTAAACATTGCTCATCCTCGGGTAACACAAAATCTGAAACAGTCGCCAAATGAATACTTTCAAATCATGTGATTGCCTCCTCTTCACATCACGATTGTTTCTTTTCTGCTCAGTATGACTAAGCATCTCAACTTCCTGAGATCACCGAACACATCTTACCATATCTTCATTCCTGATTTTGTTTTCCAAGATCACTTCCTCCTCACCTTTTCCAACAATAAGCATTTCTAAGAGCTTTGTAAGAGTCCAGAGATACCCACAGAACAACAAGTGTGCACCTAATCTGACACTAGTGTTTTTCATGATAGGGAAGGCATTCATTGTTCCTTTAGGTGGAAAAGGGAGTGAAGGGTGGTATGGAAGGAAGTTGTATCTCTCTCCTCTATTCAAATCAAGATTTATTATATGGTTGCAGTTACATTGATTGCATTTTATAGTGTGCGAATATCTCCATTATTCTACTCGAGATTGCATTTTTTTGTGTGCACATTGGCATCTTTTCTTGGTGATACGCCCCTATTACATAGCGAGGGGTATGGAACAAGCGAATAAAGAGAGAGAGAGAGAGGGTGTGTCACCCCAAACTTAGGGTTTGGCACTATCTTGGATATTTTTGTTTCTTTTTGATGGACGAAGGGGTAATAAGATGGTGGAAGAAGCATAGAAGAGAGTGCATATCAAAATGCTACTTGATTTACAATTCAGTGCACCAGGTCATTCTCTTTATCATACTCTGCTCAAATAATGACTTGATGAGGATCCGGTGGGGGTTCCATGGTATTGTTCCACTTGTCAGTTAGGAAGCATGACATGTTTGATCCCTATCAATTCGACAGACACTTGCCATTTTTGCAAAAGGATCATGATGTTAGGATTCATAAGCTTCACAAGATGATTTCAATCAATAGGCTAGTTTTCAGAAAATGGCCCTCTTGAGGATCTGCTTCGAATAAGGAGGGTATCATGATTCAAAAAGCATAGAGAGATAAACTAGCTAGCTAGGTAATGGCTTTTATTGAAACAAAAAGCGTCAAAACTTCATCAAGTTTCTATACAATTTCTTTGAAAACTAAAAATTTTGATCAAAATTGCAACGATGAAAATCTTAAGTCTGAAATAGATGGGTGTGGGTGGAAAGTAAGGTACGTACCACCCACCATCCACCCCAAACTTAGAAATTTGCTCATCCCGAGCAAACACTAAATCTGAGATGGAGGGGAAAATTCATGTCGGTTGGACCACCAGATGTGGTTGCATTCCAATCAGCGTGCGTCCTCCATCTGAAAATCTCAAAAATGAAGACTAATCAGGACTTAAGATAACATCATGCGATGTGATATCTGTTTAGTGCAAAATTTTATAAAAAGTAAAAACAAAATTAAGGAAATTTTCTTATTCAAAATTTAAAGAAAAAATGAAATTATTGATCGGGTTGCCTCCTGACTAGCGCCTTTGTTTTACGTCAATGGCTCAATGTGAATCCTTTAATTTTCTGGTGGATACGTCGGATTGGTAAGATACAACATTGCTTTGGTGTCTATGTCGGCTGAGGTGAAGTATCTCTTTAAGCGTTGGCCATTAGTCACAAATTCTCCTGACTGTTCACTCCATAAAATGAAAGCACCATGCAGGTACATGCTCTTGACAATGTAAGGTCTAGACTAGTGAGAATAGAGTTTCCCTGGGAATAACCTTAGTCTTGAGTTGAATAGAAGAACTTGGTATCCCACTTGTATGTCCTTTCTTTTCAGATGACCATCATGCCAAAGCTTCGTGCGTTCTTTATAGATTCGTGCATTCTCATAAGCTACCATCCAGAGTTCTTCCAACTCTTGAAGTTGCAGAATCCTGTCTTTGCCAGCTTTCTTCATGTCAAAATTTAGTCATTTGATTTCCCACCATGCTTTATGTTCGAGTTCTACAAGCAGGTGGCATGACTTTCCATAGTTTAACTAAAATGGTGTGGTTCCAAGAGGAATCTTAAAAGCAGTTCGGTAGGCCCACAAGGCGTCATTGATTTTCACTGACTAGTCTTTTCGATTGCGGCCTACTGTCTTTTCTAAGATATCCTTGAGTTGACAGTTAGAAACCTCTACATGTCCACTTATTTGGGGATGGTAGGGGGATTCTACCTTGTGTGTTACACCATATTTCCTCAGTAATGCTTCAAAGCTTCTTTCCAGAAAATGAGAACCTCTATCGGATATCACGATTCGTGGGACTCTGAAATGGGGAAAAATAATATCCTTGAACATTTTGATGACATGTTTTGAATTGCTAGTGATGGTCGGTATGGCCTCTACCCATTTTGAGATGTAATCCACCACGACTAGGATGTAGGAAAATCCGTGTGAGGATGGAAATGCACCCATGTAGTCCACTCCCCAAACATCAAAATTCTCAACTTATTGCCATAGCTTAAGTGGCATCTCATCTCTTTTCATAATGTTACATGTTCTCTGACATTTGTCACATGCTAGAACAAAATTGTAGGAATCCTTGTATATGGTTGGCCAAAAGAAACCACATTGCAAAACTTTCAAAGCAGTTTTCTTAGAAATCATATGGCCTCCAACTGGGCCTGAGTGACATTGCTCTAAAATAGGTTGGACTTCTTCCTCAGTAATACAACATCTGTCGAGACCATCAGCACAAAGCTTGAAGAGGTACGGTTCATCCCAATGATACTTCTTCACATCATGCATGAATTTCTTCAGTGCATTTCTAGTGCATTCAGGGTGGATGACACCAGCGGTGAGGTAGTTCACATAGTTCGAGTACCAAGGGGTACCTTCTGAGATTTTCATGAGTTGGTCGTCTGGAAGAGAATCATTAATCATGATCTTCTCTATTTCCAGAGTGTGGATACAACTGAGGTGGTCTGCCACAACATTTTTTGTACCTTTCTTATCTCTTATCTCCAAATCAAATTCTTGTAAGAGGAGAATCCATCTGATCAACCTGGGTTTTGCATCTTTCTTTGCTAGGAGGTAACATATAGCGGCATGATATATGTAGACAATGACTTTAGAACCAATGAGGTAGGATCTGAACTTGTCAAAGGCATACACGACTGCAAGGAGTTCCTTCTCAGTAGTTGCATAGTTCCTTTGAGCTTCATCGAGGGTCTTTGATGTATAGTAAATCACATAATGTTTCTTCTCTATACATTGGCCTAAAATAGCACCCACAGCGTAATCACTGGCATCACACATAATTTCAAATGGGTGATCCCAATCAGGAGCTCTGATGATGGGTGTTGTTGTAAGGGCATGCTTCAGGTTGTTGAAACTCTTGACACATTCTTCATCAAAATGGTAAATCAATGTCCTTTAGCAACAAATTTGTCACCGGCTTGGTTATCTTGGAGAAATCCTTTATAAACTATCTGTAAAATCTTGCATGACCAAGGAATGCATGAACCTCTCTTACATTTGTCGGGATAGTGAGTTTTGAAATCATGTCGATTTTCGCTCTGTCTACTTTGATATCTCAGATGATGACTCTATGGACAAGGACAATGCCTTCTTTTACCATAAAGTGACACTTCTCCCAGTTCAACACAAGATGTGCTTCTTCACACCATTTAAGGACAAGGTAGAGGTGCTTTAGGCATGAGTCATATGAATCTCCATGTGTGGAAAAATCATCCATAAAAACTTCCATGATAGTTTTAGTGAGACCAGCAAATATAGCCGCCATGCAACGCTGGAAAGTTGCAGGCACATTGCAGAGGCAGAATGGCATCCTTCTAAAGGCATATGTTCCAAACAGGCAAGTAAAAGTTGTTTTCTCTTGGTCATCTGGATGTATAGGAATTTGATAGAATCTAGAGTAACCATCAAGATAGAAGAAATATTCTTGGTGAGCCAACCGCTCTAAGACCTGATCAAGAAAAGGCATCGGGAAATGATCCTTACATGTCGCCTTGTTCAACTTCCTATAATCGATACACATCCTCCACCTGATGACCGTTCAAGTGGGTATGAGTTCATTATATTCATTTCATATCACAGTAGTTCCACACTTCTTTGGGACAACATGCACAGGACTCACCCATGGTGAATCGGAGATCGGATAGATAATACCTATTCTTAGCAACTTAATAACTTCAAGACAGACAACTTCTTTCATATTTGGATTAAGCTTCCTTTGGTGTTCAACAGTCGACGTGTGGTCATCCTCCATGGGGATTTTGTGCATACACAATGCTTGACTGATCCCGATGAGATCACTCATCTTGTCGCCGATGGCTTTCCTTCTTTCTTTTAATTCCTTCATGAGTTTATCTTCTTGATCGATCGTTAGATTGGAATTTATAATAACTGGGCAGACCTTGAGATCATTAAGAGACTCGTACTTTAAACCTTCAGGTAGGGGCTTCATTTCAGGGGCCTCCAGTTTCTCACATGGGACTTCAGCTGTATTCACGACCTTGAGTTCCTCAATTTTGTCTTCAGGATCTTCTTCAGCAGTGTTGAGGTGGAGGACACAATTCTTCACTTGTTCGTCAATGGAGTAATCAACAGATGAGTTTGTCAGAGACACTTCTAAAGGATCATCTTGTTCATAATCCTCTTATGTAAGGAGTGACATTTTCTCTATGCAATCAATTAGATAGACTTCTTCTTGCATACTAGGTCTTTGCATACTTTAAAAAACTTTAAACTCGAGAGTTTGTTTACCTAGTCTAAGGAGCAAGGTTCCTGCTTCGACATCAATCAAAGCTCTTGCAGTGGCAAGGAATGGATGGCCAAATATGAGAGGGTATCGAGCATCTTATTTTATGTCCATGATGACAAAGTCGCATGGAACATATGAGTCTTTGCCTACCTTGACAGGGACATCTTCAATGATTCCCAAGGGGAGCATCATAGAGTTATCTGCAAGTTGTATGGTCATGTAGGTCAGGAGAAGCTCAGCAAATCCTAGCCTTTTGCAAAGGCTAAGTGGCATGATGGAGATTCTAGCACCAAGATTGGCCAATCCCTTCTTACAGGAGGAATCACCAATATGGCAAGAGATCCCAAAAGATCCTGGATCTTTCTGCTTCTTCGGCATCTTTCTCTGAATAATGTCAGAAGTGGTTGTTGCTAACTTGACTGTCTCATATTCTTCAGTTATATATTTCCTAGTGAGAAGTGACTTCAAGTACTTCGTCCAGGATGGTATCTCAGCCAACACATCTAGAAAGGGTATATCAACGTGAAGCTTCTTCATAGCTTCCTTGAATTTTTTGAAATGAGTATCAAGCTTGGTCTGCTTCAAACGAGCATGGAAAGGGGGATGAGGCTTGTACACTGGTACAACTGATTCTGGTGTTTCTATTTCTGCAACAGCAGGTTTTTTAGAACTTGCCTTGTCTACCTTATCAACAGTTACGGGTCCTTTTGATTGAGACTCAGGTGTTGTAGAGTCTTGGACAATCAAAAAGTCATCCTCATCTATAATAACCACATGTGTCTTGACAGGAGGATCAGAATAGTCTTTTCCAGACCTGGTGGTGACAACCTTCAGTTGCTCAGAGTGCTTAGGATTGTTCTCTGGTTGTCCAGCAAAGGTTCCAATAGGTGGCTTCAGGCTAGTTGAAGGTTGATCTAGTTGGGATTCAATAGCCTTCTGATGGGCTTGCTGGTTAGCTATCATAGTCTCCAGCGACTACAACATCTTCTCAATGGCTGTTAGCTTGTCATCAGGAGAGACGAGGTCGGCTTGTTGCCCTTGTTGTTGGTTCTTGTAAGGGACTTGGTTGGGATTCTAGAATTGAGAATTGTTTTGATAATTGTTGTAGTTCCTATTCAGGAAGTTACCTCTAAATTTTCCCTAAATTATGAAGTTTTGTTGTTGGTAGTACTGGAATCCCGACGGAACTCATTGTTGGTTGTTTGAACCAAGTTGCTGGGAGTTCTTCGCTCCTAAAGTATTTCCATATTGAAAACCAGGATGGTTCCTGTTCTGATTTGGATTGTAATATCCTTGACCAGGGATGGTGTTGACATCATTAATATTTTCCATATGACCATTATCTCATTGGCTACAAACGTTGCTTAGAACAACTTCATAGAGAATATTGTAGGGTAGCGTAGAATGATTAGTGCCCTTGCATGCTTCACAGAACAGTGAAGCTGACTTGATTTGTTCTTGTTGTCGAGGGGGTGAATGCCTTCTTTCATAAGCAGCAAGAGATGATTTGAGATGGTCTTGCTTGGCAACGAAGAGCTTGAGGGATTCAATGATAGACTTGTACTCAGGAATAGCTTGAGCCATAACTACCTTCAACACTCCTTTTCCTACAGATCTACCCCAATTAGCTTGATTTTCAGCTCTAAGGGTGACAAACTTCCATGCGCTGTCATAACTCTGACACATTAAGTTTCCTCTAGATGAGGAGTCCAAGAACTACTTGATATTGTCATCCACACCCCTATACAAGATCTCAATGAGATGATTCTTAGGAATGCCATGTTGTGGACACTTGCTTAGAAGCTCTTTGTATCTTTCCCATGCTTCAACAAGGGATTCTCCAGGGACCTGAGTGAACTATGTTATTCTACCCCTAATTTCATAGGTGACAGAAGGAGGATAGAACTTTTCTAGAAAAACATTTTGAAGTTGTTCCCAAGTGGTGATGGGTTTACATCGCAAGGAGTTGTACCAATTCATAGCTCTATCGACAAGAGAGTATTTGAAGAGACGGAGTCGGATGGCATCGTATGAGACTCCATTCTGCTTTGTCATAGCACATAGATATATAAACCTCTAGAGATGTTCGTGACTATCTTCTCCTTGCTTACTATAGAATGGGCTATTTTGAAGTAAAGTGATCCAATGTGCCCGGATCTCGAAGTTGGGAGCGTTGATGGGAGGAGGTTGCACTGGGTGGTGAACAACTACAACTTTAGGGATTGAGAACTCCCTAAGGTCTTTTTGTAACTCAGCTTGTTGAGCTTCCGCTTGAGCTGCTTGGATTTCTTCTTGAAATGCAGCTCAGACTTCTTACATGAGCCTTTCTCTTTGTGCATTAAGGGCTTGAGCGACCCTTCAGGCTATTTCCTCCTCTTGAGCCATCCTTGCTTGGTTCTCTCTATTATGACGATAAACGGTTCTGTCTATCTCAGGGTCAAAGCTAGAAGAGAGTCAGGAACTGTTCGAGCAGTGCATGCACTAGTCTTTGATGGCACCTGGGATGGAAATATCTTTCGGAAGTAAGAATGACGGAGTAGAACCGAATTCAGGTGAATGATTGATTGTATCAAAAGAAAAAGCAAAATCCTAGATTAGCCTAAATGGAACTAGATTTGACTAGCTGATTCCGTTGTCCCCGGCAACAGTGCCAGAATTTGACGTGGTCTATTATCGCACTAACAAATTCACTTGGGGTTGAAATCTTAGAGTTTTTGCCAAAACCTTGTGCAATAATACCACCCGCAAGCGGATGGGTCTTATCCTAGTATAGTTGAGGATCAAATCCTAAGGGACAAAACTTTTAAGAATCTTTACTAGTCGAATCCAGTTGAATCAAGACTAATATTTATAACAAAAGTTGGTTTAAGTATAATTGAACTAATTGCAAGAAAGTAAAGAGTAGGATTAAAATTGAATCTAGATTAATGATGGAGGTCAATAGAGTGGTCCCGAGTTTCACCACCATTACACATGCAAACATATCCAAACACCAACATCTAGGCAAGATATAACAATCCAAATAGAGCTTTTGTGAACCCTCTGTTAGGATGTTTAGGTTTGCGTAAGCATCACCTTAGGCATCATATTTCTCATCGCCATCCGGATCATGCACTAATTGCTATGAAGATACAAATATCCAACTAAAGTTGCGGGCCCCATATATAGGCATTAGGCACACAAAAGCATCACCATGGGCTAGATGGCTCATCCCCTCACGGATCACACACTTATGACCTCAGGGAATCCCATCCAATTTCTCATCAGGGAGTCAACCACATTAATCGAAATTCAAATCCTACATATTGAAATTCTCGCAACATAGGAATGAACAAGATAAATGCGAGCGGGTGATCAATCCACAAGCACACATCGACGATTAACAACAAAATGAAAAGTTATATACATGCCATGGAATGTTTAATGAAAAGACATATAAGCATGGGCAACGGGGCTAGTTCCCACACCCCAATGAAAGGAAACTACTCGCTCATGATGTGAGGAACAAAAATAAAAAGAGAGAGGGGATATTCCGCCATGAGCATGATGCAGAAGACAGTCGAAGCTTGGTGAAGATACAGTCTTCTACACCACGTCGGAGCAGATCTGGACGAGGAGCAAGGGAAAGTGCGAAAGATGGGGTAGACCTTCTCACTCCACCTTCATTCTCTTCTCGTCGTTCTTGCTCGCAGTAGGAGGAGTAGTCTTTGGATGTATATGTGGCATGGATGACAGATGAAAGCACAAGCATGTCACAAGACTTGGCTATGGAGATCGTACTCCACCAGGGGGTCGAACGTGGATGCACATAGCCTGGTGGTGATTGTTGATGATCGGGAACCTCCCAGGGGTCGAGTGTGTGATCACACAGCCTGGCAGTGTTCGAATCTGATCCCCTTAAATGAGGATCCTTATGTCCTGTTTATAGTCATCCATGGAGTCATGAACAGTCTTGGGCCCGATTTCTTTCTTAACACGGTTTGGAAACCATTAGCCGTCCTCACGGTCTTGAAGTTGTGAGGGTCTTTGCGTTCTTAAGACTACTAGGGTCTTCACAATCCTGAGATTGTCTAGGCTACTCTCTATTTTATATCGCAAGCCTTCTCACGGTCTTGGGAAGTGATTGTCGACCTCACGTTCTTGAAAATGATTGCCCCCCCTCACGATCGTAAGACCGCAAGGGTCTTCATAGTTTGGGAAACCGTCAGCTTCCTCACTATTTTGGGGTAGGATGGTGGTGAGCGTTGCTGTGTGCTCGAGACCGAGAGGGAGGAGTGGCGGCAGGTGGCATGGTTGCGTTCGATCGGTATGCAACAGGTCAAGAGGACGGTGTTGTCGTCGGTAACAGAGGAGGATGGGGGTTGCAAGGAGCATACCAGATGGATGGAGGAGATGGTGGCGATGGTAGTATTAGGTTTGAGAGGAGTGGTGGTCGTGTCCTGTGAGGTTGTAGGTAGTTGTTGTTTGCGGTGATAGGGACCTGGTGATCTCCACGGGAGGAGGTGATCATGGCTCGTGATTTGGTGGAGCTAGCATGTGGCAGGGTGGAGAGATCTTCAGGGTCTCAAGATGGCAGCTTCCTCACGGTCTTGGGAGATTGTGAGGGTGCTCCTCATAGTCTTGGAAGATCGTGAAGGTGCTCCTCATGGTCTTGAGACCGTGAAGGCACTCCTCGCAGTCTTTCCAGATCCTGAGGGCGCTCCTCGCAATCTTGAGACCGTTAGGGAACTCATCGTGGTCTTGAGACCGTGAGGGGGGTTGAAGCAGGGGGCAATGTTGTGATTGGAGGAGGATTGCAGAGATGAGCAGGTGTTTGTGGTGCAGCAGGTGGAAGATGGATGAGGGTGAAGGTCGACAACGATCGTGGGGTCCTCACAATTTTCAGGTGGAAGCCGTGATCTCCATGTGGTCTTGAGACCGTGAAAACTCACACGGTCTTAAGACCGTGAGAAGAGTTGAGGGAGGCAAAACCGTGAGGATGAGACTGAATGGCTGGATGGAAAGGAGACGTTGATTCTCAATCGGATGGTGATAGATGCTCATGGTATATTTGCAAGTCTTGAATGGATGAAACCGCTAGGGCAAGCTGTGGTGGTCAAGACCACTGGGGCAAACCACAAGGACAGTTGGCGGTGGTGATGATGGTGTTTGAGGTGTAGGAATGCAGATCGTGATTCTTTTTATGCTATAAAGAAGATGGTTGATGGAGGTTGAAGGTGAAGATGGATGTAAGGGATGAGAAAGGTGGGCCTACAACTGAAGATTCAACCTCATCGTGGCCTGCATGAACTGCATGAAATTCATATAGAACTAGTCAATAAGCTTGATAATCCAATCGATTAAGAAAGATTGCATATTGCAAGATTTAGGAGATGAAAGTGAATGTACTTAAGAAAAAATGGGCCAAAGATGGAGACTGAAAACATGATGAATATGCATTCATCATATAGCCCCCACTATTTTGTTCAAATTGATAACCCTCAGATATCAATTTGAAAGATTGTTATGTACAACCTTCTAGTAAGCCAAGATCCAAAATAAATCAACTATCACCCAGACAATATGCCAACATCCATAGTCAATTATTAAGGTAGGCAACTCTTGCCAATTGCATCTTATGATACTCTTAGATAGATGATATGCACAACTTTTTCCATAATCATCTGCATACCTCTGGTCTTAGACGCTCTAAGAATCACCAGTTAAACCTGACTCATTAGCCAACACGATAGACATGCACCCTATGAAGGCAACACCTACATATATGCCATCACACTTCTATGAGATAAATGGCACGCCACACGAGGGTGTAACCTATTCTTGGTCGATCAAGCTTTTCATGTGTGTTGCTAATTGAAAGCATCTTAGACTTAATATTTTTGTTGAGGGGTTTTGTATTTATAAATACAGATACTTTATCCAATCACCAAATACATAATACATATCATATACATACTATATCCAACAACAAAAACATACAATAAATAAAAGGAGATGGTTATATCTAGCCTAATGTAATTACTTGAAGACACGAGGAATTACCACATCTTAGATCTACATCACATGCAGATTTCTATTATTGATGAAGATTTGTGCTTGCCAATCTGGGTTGATCGATTCAACCTTTGAACCGATCGACTCATCTCTTGGTTGATCATTTGGTCATCAAGGTCTTCTATCCACCATTTACTGGCTCTTCCAGCCGACTGGTTGGGTCTGCTAGCCGATCAATTTGACTCTTCCTTCTAGTCCTCCTGGGTCCTCCAGCCAATCAGATCATCTCTGAGATGGTTGGTTGGCATCGTCAGAACGACTTTCTTCTTTGTCATAATAGGAAATTAAACTATCCTACTATTATAGAGAAACTTCGAGTTACATTCGAGAGCAAGGGTATGACAAAATTAACTTTACATTGGGAAGATAAGATAGAGGTCTGGTACATAGACTGAGATAAAATAGGATTAACCAACCACACAACCATGCAAAAATAATAGGGGTTATTGGCCATAGCCCTGCTACACATCCACCATCAAAACTCACTTTTAGGACAACACATGTAAATTGCATATATATATTAGTTTGGAATTATTGAGGTATTTGATTGGATAAGAAATTATATGCATCACATGCAATAATTAAATGATAAAACCAAAATCCAATCATAACAATTTTCTCAAAATATAGTAGATCGGTGTAGCTCTGATAACACTATAGGGAAATAAGGCGACTGAATAGGCAACAAAAACAAAATTGTATTGCCATATTCCCTATAAACCAGTGGATCACATCAACAACTATATAATGGAAAGGATGGTTTTGAGGATATACCTGATCCTAGAGAAGTTCAACAACATATTCCTCATTATTGTAGATTTGCAACTATATAGAAGTCCAACGACATATTCCTTATTGTTATAGATTTGCAACTATCTTCTAGTTGCACTAGGACTCATATGTGGCTCCTCTATGGACAACAAACTCGAACGTTGTCATCTACAAAAACTCATGTCACAACAATATCCTAGCTGACATTATCCTCCTTAGTAATGGGAAAAGGAGGCCTCACAACTAGAGAACTCCACACGACTACCTAGAACTCCTGTCATCTGGATAGAACGGACAAGAAGGAGTTGGTCCTCCCATTGGTGTACTAGTCACCAACCTACTCTCCCACAATGATTCTCAAGTGTTCACTCCCTCTCTATCCCTCCCTAGTTGGGTAGGGCTTGCTTGGGATCTCTTTGTTACCACAACTAGAGAGGACAACAATTGTCAAAGCAAATGATTCGCAATTGTGTATCTTGGGAAGCCCCCAATACGCTTCTATTTATAGGAGGGGTTTGGGTCAGGGTTCCTAGTCTGTGTGGGAGTGGAAGGGACCAAAATATCTAAATGTTCACAATCTATGAGCGCCGAATAAGTCTATTGGCAACTGGACCGATCGATTTACATGCGAGATGGTCGGTTAGCTTAGGGAACCGGTCATTTCGCATGTTTCCCAATCTCATATGTATTTGGAAATTCTATTCCAATTAATGCATGATATGACGTTAGAACTAATCCTTGATGTAATCAAATTAGATCTCAAATTGGTCATCTCACGCTGGAAGATGGTCATCTCACGACCACCATCTAATCGGTTCACTCAGTGAACCGATCGGTTGGTGCCCCAGTTCGTGTAGAACTTGGCCAACACAATATCCAATCAACCTAGCACTCCTAGAGGTTGTTTCATCACTTAAACCGATCGGTTCAGAGTCCAGTCAGTTGATTTGTTTCTTGGATTGATTAATAATCAATCCAATTATCATTCAATATCAAGCTCCTCTTCTAGGTCATGTCCTATGTGTGTGACCCTATAGGTCCCATATTACATTGGTAGTGAATGCCAATACCCATTTACGACATCACAAGAAAAGAGTGGAGCCTAGTCACACATCATTGGTACCCAATTAAATGGAAAGTTGGAGAACAACTTCAACCAACAATTTGTGCTTGGTGTTGTAGTGTTTGTATAATTCCTTTGTATCTTATATATAGATTGAACTCGAGGCATGGATTTGTCATCCTCTTCAATACTCAATCTATGTTTCTTGCTATAGAAGACTATATGAGATATGTGTAAGATCAATATCACATATTTACTCACATGTACATGGCCATTCATTTCTCAGTCTCACTAACTCAAGTGGACTAGGATATCATACTCCCATAAGAGGGACAAATCCCATATACATCACTCACAGTCAGTCCCCTTGTGTCACAGTCACCCAATCATCACCTTTATGATAAACCTTATTCATGATTACATTTGATGATGTCAAATCATATTGAACAACATGTAATGAGTGTACTAACTTCAAGTCTAAGAATCACTATCACCACCATCACTATGAGAGATAACTATGACCACCATTACAATGGTTTACATGTGTTAGTCGCATGGTGGGTATGTCTTATACACTGTTATCTGACATGTATATGTGTGCTTGGTTTGATATTGCCATATCATGACTAATGAGATTTAGTCATCAACCAACACACACTCTAATATTATGTGTTATTGTTATCTATCAACCTTCCACAATAACATCCGACTAGGGACATGATGAGAATATATACTATTAACATCCATATGATCTCATTCTTCAAGTCATGTACTTAAGACATACGTCATCAAGTAATATCATTCTCTAGACATTTATTGTGTAACTTCATTATCTCATAAGTGAATAAAATAGAATAAATTGGAAGGTTGTCATTTATTAATAATCAAATCATTTACACATTATGCCATTACAATCATCATATGATTGGCTCTCTAGGCATACATACCAACATCAATTCCCCATCTTCATGACATGCTAGATTCCCGACCTCTAGGTATGGTCAAGCTGCCAGACATAGTAAGATTCTAAGACATATTGACCCATGTATTTGTTCCTAATTTGTTTCTTAAAATTACTTCGGCATACACATAAAAGAGTTTGTGAGAGTTCAAAGAGTCCCATAGAATCACAATTATGAACAAATCCAACACTAGGTATGTCAAATGGATATCAAATGAGACATTTTGTGTCCATAGATAATAAATGGAGATAAGAGTTATGGAAGGAAGATGTGAATCTATCCTCATTTTAATATGATATTGCATTTTTTAAGTATAATTTATATACAAGTTTTCTTGTGGTTCACAATGGCATCATTCATTATTTTTTATGGTACACCCCTATTACATAGAGATGAATATGGAATAAGAGGATAGAGTAGAAAGGTACGTGCCACACAAAATTTTTGGTTTGGCACAAAATGTGCTTTTTGTTTCTTTTTTGTGGATGGGAGGTAAGAACATGAAGAAAGAAATGTATAAAAGAGTTAATTTAGTAATGGAACTTTATTATATCATTTATTGGTTTGGGTCATTCTCTTAATGCCACTATATTCAAAGATCCCATGAATTTGTTTCTATTTCGTATGAAGAATGATGTGTTTGATCTCTTTCAGTTCCTTAAATACAAGCCATAATTTCTAGGGAACATGATGTGAGGGTTCTTAGGCCTCATAGGATACTTTATAGCCATTGGTTAGCTTTAAAAATGATCATTGTGTGGTTTCTATTCACTGCAGGTCCACTTGTTGAAACCTAAATCTAATTCATGGATGCAAATTAAGGAATTGTACCTACATTGGCTAGATAAAGTCTTACTTCCTCTAAAGAAAAAAACATTTAAAAAGTTTCACCAAAAGAAATGAGGTATGCAATTTAGATCCTAAAATTAAAAAGTATAGAATGAAACATATATTTTTTAATGGAGAGTGAAATCTTAGCATGCACCCTACACACTGAGCCTAGATTTACTAAAGTTGGGATGGCGAGAAAGAATTTTGTAATACAAACTATGAACCTAGATCACTACTATGATTTGGTTGCACATGCTGACATGATTTATTCTAATTTTCAAAAGAAATACCACAATATTTCTTCAAACTACGCTCATACAATTGATAACTCAGGGTCTCAAATGTGAATGAACTACCAAATGATGATGAAATGATGGTACAACTATTCCATAAAAATGGAAATTACATGAGAAGTTGTAAGTCTCTTAGACAATCTTGATCTCTAATCATGTTTATTAATTATATTTAAATGACTGATTTAGTTTCAAACTCAACTGATTCTAATAAATCACTAATTGGACCCAATTGTGATATGGTTGCCTTATTTTTGCAATTTCATGTACGTTTTTAGAGTTGCATGCACTTGTATGTTATGATTCAAGCTTCCTTGCTGGTTGCAAGACCTTGTAGTTTCTATCTGACCTACATTCACAAAAGTGTCTTCCTTCTATGTTGTTGTTTATATATCTTGATATCTCATATTATTCCTTTGGCTGAGCTCCATGACATTTCTTGTGTCATCAACTAATCACCTTCCTTTCTCTACCTTATTCCCTAGTTTGCTTAGCCCCTAGATTGGATGTCTCATATTGGATCTTGAGTGAGCTTTGGACGTGGATAGGAGGTTATCTTGAGGAGATATTGCTTTTTCACATTTTCACCACCATCCAAGGTGAGTGATATAACTTATACTAGCACTTCTTACCTACAATTCTATGCAACCACTAATCGTGCTTAAATCTTGCTCTATAGGTCTAAAAATGAAAATTTTATGGATTTTTTTCTATAATTTGTATTGATTATAAATTTATGTTCTATCCCTAGTCTCTAATGGTGATTCATGGTGGTATTAGTATGCCCCTGTTATTTGCATAATGGATGCAATTTTTAAAATCATGCTTTTATGCCCTAAAATGCTCTTTTATATTTTTGACACATGTTGGTGGAAACAAATTATATAACTCTAATTACTATTTGCATGTGTCTATAAGGTGAAATTAGGATGATTTCCCAACTATTATGTTGCTATTATTTGTTGCATTTAGACTTCATACCTAAAAAATAGCTCCTTCGTGCTTAAATAGGACCTTTCATTATGCCAAATCTTGTTCTAAGCGCAACTTTGACATACTTGTGAAGTTGCTCTAGAATTTTTGCATGGTTTATTTTTACTTCCATGTGAGTATAAATGCATCATATGCAGGTGGATGTGAAACCCCTATGTGGGTTTGGCCTTGATATGTATTTAAATGGTAATTTGGACCTTGTTGTGACCTAAACTGATGAATTAGGTGTAGGTATGGCCAAAGATGTTTAATTGTACATTGATTGGGTATTTTGGAATAAATATTGATATGTTTGATATCTTTTGGATCTATTATTCTTGAGTGAATATGCAATAACATCTGCATGCCTTGGTTCTAACCAGATTGATGCTTTAGAATACAAGTAATTGGCCTAATTAATCAAGTGCATCCCTAATCATGTAGTTCCAGGATAGTATAGGAACTATCCCACTGTTTGAAATTCAAGACAGACATACATATTTTCTTATAGTGTTATTGAATCATGATGTAGAACTCATAGTCATCTACTATTAGATAGGTATGGGTGACTGGAGGTTTTTCCTTCAACATCCAATATGGTTATGAGAATAAGCACAATATTGGTGGCATCTCCAGTTACATGTGACAAAATTCAAATGTAACTAGATTGCAATATGAAAATTTATATATGGGTGTTGAAACCTTGTGGACTACCCATGTGGACCAAACTTTGAGCACTCCAGGAGTAGTCCAACCTATGAGCACAATACTCTTTTTGTGCTCACATGACCAAGGTGTCGTGGGATCTTATGGAGTCTGATAATCCCAAATCCCTTACACGGTGTTTGTGAGTCTTCTTAGTCATTAGTCTATGATTTGTCTTTGTATGTCTCAAAAAATACTAGGTCTTAATCATAAAATATGTAATTGTATTGTGCAATATATATATATATATATATATATATATATATATATATATATATATATATATATATGCTTATGGTTACTTGACGATTCACATTGAATACCTTCATTTCCCTTCTACACCAACAAGGTATTAATTTTCATTCTTATTCTGCACTTACTACTATTTCATACCTTTCAAAGATCATTATTGCATTTTATTTCTATCCTTATAACTCTATTAGTTATTATCTTGTAAAAATGGGATTTTATCAGTGGTCTATCTTATTGTTGGTACATGGTCTCACCACATGGTTATCTACATCTTTTAGGTGACTAGCAACATAACCATGGTTTTTGTGGAGAGGAGCCTTTATTTAGAGAGTAGTAGTGGATTCAAGGTTTGTGAGATCTTTTATGGTGTGTGTTAGATTTACCCATGTACTCTCAGGTCCGGACTGGGTGGATTTGATCAGTTATACTTATGACTCATGTTTTGGCTTGCATGACACCTATAGATACCTATATTGTAATTATGCTACCAATATATCTTTTATATACATGTCATGACAGTGGTCATTGAACTTCATTTTGTTAAGTTACATGTTTAGAATGAATGAATGTTGGACATGTGCAAATTTGGTGAAAATGAAATCATAATTTTTATTTTGTGTTGTGCATAGTCTGTTGGTTAATGATGTTGATTGGTGTAATTGATGCTTTTTCACATCTTGTTGTGTTGTGTTGGTACATCACAATATGTTTGGCATCAGAGCTTAGGCCATTGAGTCTATATGGACATAATATTTTGTGTGTGTTCTTATGTATAGTCATGTGTAACCATATTTTATGGTTGTGTAGATACAGTTGGTTTACATGAAGAGCATGTTGAGAGAAGATATGTAGATCTAAGAGGTGGCAGGGAACAAATGGCACCATAGGTGAGAGTACTTGAGGTAGGGAGAGGAGGGTCCAAACAACCTCCTTTGAATAATGCATCACTAGTTGGTCCATCTTTTCCCACTGTGTTCATGCAACTGATGTCTATGATGACACATCTAGCAAAAATGGTACCTACTCCACCAAGTATACCCCCACCACATGTAGAGTCTTCACAGCCTTTTGGGAATACATTTGAGATGCTAAGAATGTTCGGTGACACAGAGATGTGGATCCATGGTTGATAGAGTTGAAGAAGGCATTATAGGTGTTGGATATCACTAAGGAGGATAATATTGAGCATGCTATTTACCTAATGAAGGATAGTGTTGGACATGGTAAGACATTGATGAGGTGAATAGGCCTAATGAGAGTATCACATGGGCATAGTTCTGCAAGGAGTTTGAGAGTTAATCTATCCTCAGACATTCATGAAGGAGAAGATGACTTATTTTGAGTGACATCAAGTCTGACGATCACAATCACCGCTATCATAATGAGAAATGTTTCTAATTTCCACAAAGTGGTTTCCATATATAATTCTCATAGGCAGGATGTCAAGTACACTAATCAATTTGACGATCATTTTGCCACACTTATTGATATATTTTTACTTATATTTACATATCATGGGTGACATGTCTACCTTTTTATCATCTTATCTGGCTAATGTACTAGAAGCATAGGAATTTTGATCATGTAATCCCCATGCCATAAGAAAATGATTTTAAGGATGGATCATTCAATCTAGATTGATTTTGTCTTCATATGTGCATGGCTACTTTACCTTGTATTTATTGGTTGTTAAAAAGTAGCACCTAGAAAAAGTTTGGCAGAGTGGAAGAAGACAATAGGCAAACTAAAAACTAGATTGCATCCAACTTGTTCTATGCATATATATAAATAATATTCAACAATATAAATTATGAAAGTAATGTATTTTTGTTACCTTTTGTTCTACAATAATAAATATATTTTTAAAAAGCATATGAGATATGACCTCATTGGTCTACTTGAACATGAAATCATGTCATGTGAAGTAGTAGTAGAAAATACTATGCAAAGGAAATTAAAGATTGACTGCATGTTACTTAATTTTAGTTAAATTCTAGGGTCTAAAAATAGGTTAAATTCTAGGGTGCCTTCTATTTTAAATGTAAACTAGATTCTCAACATATTTATACATACATTATCTCCTTAGTTGTCTCATCCATTTGAAGTATATAATACATATCATATACATGCTATATCTGACAACAAAAACATACAATAAACAAAAGGAGATGGTTATAGCTAGCCTAATGTAATTACTTGAAGACACGCGGAATTACCACATCCTAGGTCTACATCACATGTAGATTTCTATTGTTGATGAATATATGTGCTTGCTAATCTGGGTTGATCGATTCAACCTTTGAACCGATCGACTCATCTCTTGGATGATCATTTGGTCGTCAAGGTCTTCTATCCACCATCTATTGGCTCTTCCAACTGAATGGTTGTGTCTGCCAGCCGATCGGTTTGACTCTTCCTTCTAGTCCTCTTGGGTCCTCCAGCCAATCAGATCATCTCTGAGACGGTTGGTTGGCCTCGTCAGAATGACTTTCTTCTTTGTCATAATAGGAAATTAAACTATCCTACTATTATAGAGAAACCTCGAGTTACATTCGAGAGGAGCAAGGGTATGACAAAATTAACTTTACATTGGGAAGATAAGATAGAGGTCTGGTACATAGACTGAGATAAAATAGGATTAACCAACCACACAACCATGCACAAATAATAGGGGTTATTGGCCATAACCCTACTACACATCCACCATCAAAACTCACTTTTAGGACAACACATGTAAATTGCATATATATATATATATATTAGTTTGGAATTATTGAGGTATTTGATTGGATAAGAAATTATTTACATCACATGCAATAATTAAATGATAAAACCAAAATCCAATCATAACAATTTTCTCAAAATATAGTAGATCGGTGTAGCTCTGATAGCACTATAGGGAAATAAGGCGATTGAATAGGCAACGAAAACAAAATTGTATTGCCATATTCCCTATAAACCAATGGATCACGTCAAAAACTATATAATGGAAAGTATGGTTTTGAGGATATACCTGATCCTAGAAAAGTCCAACGACATATTCCTCATTTTTGTAGATTTGCAACTATATAGAAGTCCAACGACATATTCCTTGTTGTTGTAGATTTGCAACTATCTTCTAGTTGCACTGGGACTCATATGTTGGTCCTCCATGGACAACAAACTCGAACGTTGTCATCTATAAAAACTCCTATCACAACAATCTCCTGGATGACATTATCCTCCTTAGTAATGGGAAAAGGAGGCCTCGCAACTAGAGAAGTCCACATGATTACCTAGAACTCCTGTCGTCTGACTAGAATGGACAAGAAGGAGTTGGTCCTCCCGTTGGTGTACTAGTCACCAACCTACTCTCCCACAATGATTCTCAAGTGTTCACTCCCTCTATATCCCTCCCTAGTTGGATAGGACTTGCTTGGGATCTCTTGGTTACCACAACCAGAGAGGGAAACAATTGTCAGAGCAACTGATTCTCAATTGTGTATCTTGGGAAGCCCCCAATACCCTTCTATTTATAGGAGGGGTTTGGGTCGGGGTTCCTAGTGTGTGTTGGAGTGGAAGGGATGAGAAGATCTAAATCTTCACAATCTATGAGCGCCGAATAAGTCTGTTGGAAACTGGACCGATCGATTCACATGCGAGATGGTCGGTTAGCTTAGGGAACCAGTCATTTCGCATGTTTCCCAATCTCATATGTATTTGGCAATTCTATTCCAATTAATGCCTGATATGATGTCAGAACTAATCCTTGATGCAATCAAATTAGATCTCAAATTGGTCATCTCATGATGGAAGATGGTCGTCTCATGACCACCATCTGATCAGTTCACTCAGTGAACCAGTCGGTTGGTGCCCCAGTTCGTGTAGAACTTGGCCAATACAATATCCAATCAACCTAGAACTCCAAGAGGTTGTTTCATCACTTGAGCCGATCGGTTTAGAGTCCATTCAGTTGATTTGTTTCTTGGATTGATTAGTAATCAATCCAATTATCATTCAAGATCAAGCTCCTCTTCTAGGTCATGTCATATGTGTGTGATCCTATAGGTCCCATATTACATTGGTAGTGAATGCCAATACCCAATTATGACATCACAAGCAAAGAGTGGATCCTAGTCACACATCATTGGTACCCAAGTAAATGGAAAGTTAGGGAACAACTTCAACCAATAATTTGTGCTTGGTGTTGTAGTGTTTTTATAATTCCTTTGTATCTTATATATAGATTGAACTCGAGGCATGGATTTGTCATCCTCTTCAACACTCAATCTATGTTTCTTGCTATAGAAGACTATATGAGATATGTGTAAGCTCAATATCATATATTGACTCACATGTACATGGCCATTCATTTCTCAGTCTCACTAACTCAAGTGGCCTAGGATATCATACTCCCATAGGAGGGACAAATCCCATCTACATCACTCACAGTCAGTCCCCTTGTGTCACAGTCACCCAATCATCACCTTTATGATAACCCTTATTCAAGATTACATTTGATGATGTCAAATCATACTGAACAACATGTAATGAGTGTACTAACTTCAGGTCTAAGAATCACAATCACCACCATCACTATGAGAGATAACTATGACCACCATTACAATGGTTTACATGTGTTACTTGCATGGTGGGTATGTCTTATGCATTGTTATCTGACATGTATATGTGTGCTTGGTTTGATATTGCCATATCATGACTAATGAGATTTAGTCATCAACTAACACACACTCTACTATTATGTGTTATTGTTGTCTATCAATCTTCCACAATAACATCCGACTAGGGACATGATGAGAATATATACTATTAACATCCATATGATCTCATTCTTCAAGTCATGTACTTAAGACATACGTCATCAAGTAATATCATTCTCTAGACATTTATTATGTAACTTCATTATCTCACAAGTGAATAAAATACAATAAATTGGAAGGTTGTCATTTACTAATAATCAAATCATTTACACATTATGCCATTACAATCATCATATGATTGGCTCTCTAGGCATACATACCAACATCAATTCCCCATCTTCATGACATTCTAGATTCCCGACCTCTAGGTATGGTCAAGCTGCCAGACGTAGTAAGATTGTGAAACATACCGACCCATGTATTTGTTCCTAATTTGTTTCTTAAAATTACTTCGTCATACACATCAAAGAGTTTGTGAGAGTTCAAAGAGTCCCATAGCATCACAACTATGAATAGATCCAACACTAGGTATGTGAAATGGATATCAAATGAGACATTTTTTGTCCATAGATAATAAATGGAGATAAGAGTTATGGAACGAAGATGTGAATATATCCTCATTTTAATCTGATATTGCATTTTTTAAGTACAATTGATATACAAGTTTTCTTGTGGTTCACAATGGAATCATTCATTATTTTTTATGGTACACCCCTATTACATAGAGATGAATATGGAATAAGAGGATAGAGTAGAAAGGTTCGTGCCACACCAAATTTTTGGTTTGGCACAAAATGTGCTTTTTGTTTCTTTTTGGTGGATGGGAGGTAAGAACATGAAGAAAGAAATGTATAAAAGAGTTAATTTTGTAATGGAACTTTATAATATCATTTATTGGTTTGGGTCATTCTCTTAATGCCACTATATTCAAAGATCCCATGAATTTGTTTCTATTTAGTATGAAGAATGATGTGTTTGATCTCTTTTAGTTCCTTAAATACAAGCCATAATTTCTAGGGAACATGATATTAGGGTTCTTAGGCCTTATAGGATATTTTATAGCCATTGGTTAGCTTTAAAAACGATCATTGTGTGGTTTCTTTTCACTGTAGGTCCACTTGTTGAAACCTAAATCTAATTCATGGATGCAAATTAAGGAATTGTACCTAAATTGGCTAGATAAAGTCTTACTTCCTCTAAAAAAACATTTAAAAAGTTTCACCAAAAGAAATGATGTATGCAATTTAGATCCTAAAATTAAAAAGTATAGAATGAAACATATATTTTTTAATGGAGAGTGAAATCTTAGCATGCACCCTACACACTGAGCCTAGATTTACTAAATTTGGGATGGCGAGAAAGAATTTTTTAATACAAACTATGAACCTAGATCACTACTATGATTTGGTTGCACATGCTGTCATGATTTATTCTAATGTTCAAAAGAAATACCACAATGCGTCTTCAAAGTAAACTCATACAATTGATAACTCAGGGTCTCAAATGTGAATGAACTACCAAATGATGATGAAATGATGGTACTACTATTCCATAAAAATGGAAATTACATGAGAAGTTGTAAGTCTCTTCGACAAGCTTGATCTCTAATCATGTTTATTAGTTATATTTAAATGACTGATTAAGTTTCAAACTCAATTGATTATGATAAATCACTAATTGGACCCAATTGTGATACGGTTGCCTTATTTTTGCAATTTCATGTGCGTTTTTAGAGTTGCATGCACTTGTATGTTGATGATTCAAGCTTCCTTGCTGGTTGCAAGACCTTGTAGTTTCTATCTGACCTACATTCACATAAGTGTCTTCCTTCTATGTTGTTGTTTATATATCTTGATATCTCATATTATTCCTTTGGCTGAGCTCCATGACATTTCTTGTGTCATCAACTAAGCACCTTCCTTTCTCTACCTTATTCCCTAGTTTACTTAGCCCCTAGCTTGGATGTCTCATATTGGATCTTGAGTGAGCTTTGGACGTGGATAGGAGGTTATCTTGAGGTGATATTGCTTTTGCACATTTTCACCACCATCCAAGGTGAGTGATATAACTTATACTAGCACTTCTTACCTACAATTCTATGCAACCACTAATCATGCTTAAATCTTGCTCTGTTGGTCTAAAAATGAAATTTTGATGGATTGTTTTTCTATAATTTGTACTGATTATAAATTTATGTTCTATCCCTAGTCTCTAATGGTGATTCATGGTGGTATTAGTATGACCCTATTATTTGCATAATGGATGCAATTTTGAAAATCATGCTTTTATGCCCTAAAATGCTCTTTTATATTTTTGACACATGTTGGTGGAAACAAATTATATAACTCTAATTACTATTTTCATGTGTCTATAAGGTGAAATTAGGATGATTTCCTAACTATTATGCTGCTATTATTTGTTGCATTTAGACTTCATACCTAAAAAATAGCTCATTCGTGCTTAAATAGGACCTTTCATTATGCCAAATCTTGTTCTAAGCACAACTTTGACATACTTGTGAGGTTTCTCTAGAATTTTTGCATGGTTTATTTTTACTTCCATGTGAGTATAAATGCATCATATGCAGGTGGATGTGAAACCCCTATGTGGGTTTGGCCTTGATATGGCCTTAAATGGTAATTTGGACCTTGTTGTGACCTAAACTGATGAATTAGGTGTAGGTATGGCCAAAGATGTTTAATTGTACATTGATTGGGTATTTTGGAATAAATATTGATATGTTTGATATCTTTTGGATCTATTATTCTTGAGTGAATATGCAATAACATCTGTATCCCTTGGTTCTAACCAGATTGATGCTTTAAAATACAAGTAATTGGCCTAATTAATCAAGTGCATCCCTAATCGTATAGTTCCAGGATAGTATAGGAACTATCCCACTGTTTGAAATTCAAGACAGACATACATATTTTCTTATAGTGTTATTGAATCATGATGTAGAACTCAAATTCATTTACTATTAGATAGGTATGGGTGACTGGAGGTTTTTCCTTCAACATCCAATATGGTTATGAGAATAAGCACAATATTGGTGGTATCTCTAGTTACATGTGACAAAATTCAAATGTAACTAGATTGCAATATGAAAATTTATATATGGGTGTTGAACCCTTGTGGACTACCCAAGTGGACCAAACTTTGGGCACTCCAGGAGTAGTCCAACCTATGAGCACAATACTCTTTTTGTGGTCACATGACCAAGGTGTGGTGGGATCTTATGGAGTCTGATAATCCCAAATCCCTTACACAGTGTTTGTGAGACTTCTTAGTCATTAGTCTATGATTTGTCTTTGTATGTCTCAAAAAAGACTAGGTCTCAATCATAAAATATGTAATTGTATTGTGCAATATATATATATATATATATATATATATATATATATATGCTTATGGTTACTTGGCGATTCACATTGCAATACCTGCATTTCCCTTCTACACCAACAAGGTATTAATTTTCATTCTTATTCTTCACTTACTACTATTTCATAACTTTCAAAGATCATTATTGCATTTTATTTCTATCCTTATAACTCTATTAGTTATTATCTTGTAAGAATTAGATTTTATTAGTGGTCTATCATATTGTTGGTACATGGTCTCACCACATGGTTATCTACATCTTTTAGGTGACTAGCAAAATAACCATGGTTTTTGTGGAGAGGAGCCTTTATCTAGAGAGTAGTAGTGGATTGAAGGTTTGTGAGATCTTTTATGGTGTGTGTTAGATTTACCCATGTACTCTCAGGTCCGGACTGGGTGGATTTGATCAGTTATACTTATGACTCATGTTTTGGCTTGCATGACACCTATAGATACCTATGTTGTAATTATGCTACCAATATATCTTTTATATACATGTCATGACAGTGGTCATTGAACTTCATTTTGTCAAGTTACCTATTTAGAATGAACGAATGTTGGACATGTGCAAATTTTGCGAAAATGAAATCATAATTTTTTATTTTTTGTTGTGCATAGTCTGTTGGTTAATGATGTTGATTGGTGTAATTGATGCTTTTTTATATCTTGTTGTGTTATGTTGGTACATCACAATATGTTTGGCATCAGAGCTTAGGCCATTGAGTCTGTATGGACATAATATTTTGTGTGTGTTCTTATGTATAGTCATGTGTAACCATATTTTATGGTTGTGTAGATACAGTTGGTTTACATGAAGAGCATGCTGAGAGAAGATATGTAGATCTAAGAGGTGGCGGGGAACAAATGGCACCATAGGTGAGAGTACTTGAGGTAGGGATAGGAGGGTCCAAACCACCTCCTTTGAATAATGCATCACTAGTTGGTCCATCTTTTCCAACTGTGTTCATGCAACTAATGTCTATGATGACACATCTAGCAGAAATGGTACCTACTCCATCAAGTATACCCCCACCACATGTAGAGTCTTCACAGCCTTTTGGGAATACATTTGAGATGCTAAGGACGGTCGGTGACACTGAGATGTGGATCCATGGTTGATAGAGTTGAAGAAGGCATTATGGCAGTTGGATATCATTGAGGAGGATAATATCGAGCATGCTATTTACCTAATGAAGGATAGTGTTGGACATGGTAAGACATTGATGAGGTGAAGAGGCCTAATGAGGGGGTCACATGGGCATAGTTCTACAAGGAGTTTGAGAGTTAATCTATCCTCAGACATTCATGAAGGAGAAGATGACTTATTTTGAGTGACATCAAGTCTAACGATCACAATCACCGCTATCATAATGAGAAATGTTTCTAATTTCCACAAAGTGGTTTCCATATATAATTCTCATAGGCGGGATGTCAAGTACACAGATCAAGTTGACGATCATTTTGCCACACTTATTGATATATTTTTACATATATTTACATATCATGGGTGACATGTCTACTTTTTTATCATCTTATCTGGCTAATTTACCAGAAGCATAGGAATTTCGATCATGTAATCCCCATGCCATAAGAAAATGATTTTAAGGATGGATCATTCAATCTAGATTGATTTTGTCTTCATATGTGAATGGCTACTTTACCTTGTATTTATTGGTTGTTAAAAAGTAGCACCTAGAAAAAGTTTGGCAGAGTGGAAGAAGACAATAGGAAAACTAAAAACTAGATTGCATCCAACTTGTTCTATGTATATATAGAAATAATATTCAACAATATAAATTATGAAAGTAATGTATGTTTGTTACCTTTTGTTCTACAATAATAAATATATTTTTAAAAATCATATGAGATATGACCTCATTGGTCTACTTGAACAGGAAATCATGTCATGTGAAGTAGTAGTAGAAAATACTATGCAAAGTAAATTGAAGATTGACTGCATGTTACTTAATTTTAGTTAACTTCTAGGGTCGAAAAATAGGTTAAATTCTAGGGTGCCTTCAATTTTAAATGTAAAGTAGATTCTCAACATATTTATACATACATTATCTTCTTAGTTGTCTCATCAATTTGAAGTCTATAGTTTTAAGATATGTTCCTATTGGAAAAAATGTTTTTGTGTATATCTATCAAGAAGTAACTAAAACATCACTCGCAATATATGATCATCCTCGCCATCATTATAATATAAGCCTCAGTACTTACTATGCTAGGGTTGGCTACATCGATCCTTTGTTTCCATTCAACTCTATCATGAGTCATACATTGGTTGAGATGTAAAGATTCAAAACCTCTCTTTATAATCTCTTCCTATGTTAATTTATGCCTTCCTTTTCTTCTATTAATTGTGCTTGACCCAACATCATTGCGTCGTAGAGGTGCATTATTCAGTTTGCATTGCACATGTGCATACAATCTGAGTTGGCCCTCACACAACCTATCTTCAATGCTTGTCACCCCCACTTTATTCTTGATATAGTCATTTATAAAATGATCTTTTCTTGTCTTCCAACACATCCATCTCAGCATACACATTTCAGCCACGTTCATCTTGTTGAGACCTTGTTTTCGATAACCCAACATTCACTCCTATAGAGCATGTCTGGTCGTATATCTCTTCTATAAAACTTGCTTTTTAATATGAGAAGGATCGTCTGGTCACATAATGCTCTCATTGCACTCCTCCATTTCAACCATCCTACATTGATTCTGTGACAAACATCATTTTCGACATCCATATCTATTTGAATAATATAACTCCAGTAACAAAATTTATCACGTTTTGATATATCTACTTCATCCAACTTGGCTCCACCATTCACACTGCGACTGTTATATCCTCAATTTTGATGAAATCGACTAATATAAATATAAATCATGAATTGATAAACAATTCCCCAAAGGTATTATCATGGAATATAATGTCCTTGTGGCACAGTTAAATAAATAAAAGGACTTTCATTTGCAATAATCCATTAACAATGTTAGAAAGTAAAATCCAATATCAAAGGAATTTCTAAAGTAATGGACAACTGATATTGTTAAATTTGGAATTATGCAGGATACTCTAGAAAGGAGAATTTTTGTGCATAAATAAAGAATGGTTACTTTGTTAATTACTAGACAACTGAAATATAAGATAATATTCAAGTTTCCAAAAGAAATAAGATTTATGGTGTTTTAGATAATTAAAACATACTAGCCGAGATTGGTAACACCATGTTTGAGGTATCATACAAGAATAATTTAGTTTGTATTTAGTATATTTGAAAATAGTAATGGAATAAAGAGTACCCTTGAAAGTGGGAGGAAAATCATATTCCATAGGAAAATGATAATTGTTTTAAATAAATGTCTAAAAGGAGCATATTTTGTATGGAAAAGATATTCCACAAATTCCACACACTAAATATAACTTGGAAAGGATATTATTCCTTGAAAATGGATAGTTAATTATAAGTCAATATCCAGGGGAGAGGAATAGATAAATAATCTAGAATTCATGATCAAATTAGCCAATTAAGTGTTAGGTACTACTATGCATTCCTTTATGGCTTTTTGTGCGATAATCAAGTAATTTTGACAATTATGGAGAATTATTTTAGGAAATGTATTAATGAAATGTATTTTATGGCTCACAATACAAGTACGTGTTATTCCTAAGATTACCCTATATGTTTGATCGAAGTTTTTTGAGTGTTTCTCGAGGATTGCACGATTTAAATGTTGGATGTTTATTTAATTCCATTCAATTATAATGCCTCTATGAATATCACAAAAAATAAAGATTATGTGTAGAAAATGTCAGTTTATATTTGCAACTATTTGTTGGATTATATGTTGTTAATTACTTGCACATTTTGGATGCACCCCATGTATCAATATGGAAACATACTAATCACATATTTGTTTCATGCCATTTTAGGTATACGTTGATATACATGATAATGGACATGAAGATAAAGATGTAAATGTCATGAAAGTGTTAAAGATTTAAAAGGAGGATTAACTAGTTGTTTCTTCTCAAAAGTACAGTCCTAATGATAGAAGGTTCGTGTAAGCATCTTGTTTAAAATGTTTTTAAATGAATGAAATTATCTGCTATTTTATATTATTTTATTAAAATTTGGGTCTTTGGGTAATTTTTGTAGGTAATGGATCTCATCTTTTTGGCCTTCCTTAATTGAGGGTTGTAGAAAAATGAAGTCGTTACAGCGAGATTTGATGAAATTGCAATGCATATATGCAATTTGTGTCCTACTAATCATCAATCCATTTGATTCCAATACCTTTCTTCAAAGTTCAAATTTATCATTCAATCCAACTTTAGGTTCATCAATCAACACAGTATCATCAACAAATATCATACACCAAGAAATATTATGTTGAACATTCTTTGTCAACTCATCCATAACAAGAATGAATAGATATGGACTGAGGGTGCATCTTTGGTATACCCCAACTATGATAGGAAATGTTGGTGCCTCACCTCCTGGTGTCTTCACA
This sequence comes from Alisma plantago-aquatica, assembly GCA_963693085.1. Classification (NCBI taxonomy): domain Eukaryota; kingdom Viridiplantae; phylum Streptophyta; class Magnoliopsida; order Alismatales; family Alismataceae; genus Alisma; species Alisma plantago-aquatica. The sequence goes on along the minus strand of OY856413.1, from coordinate 587,538,600 downwards.
CTTGTAGTATAGCTATCATACATGTCTTAAATCAAGTAAATGTATCATATTGGCACACCCTTTTTCTTCAAAACCATCCACAACACTTCCATGGGTACTCAATCATAGGCCTATTCCAGATCACCAAAAATCACATGAAGATCTCTTTTACTTTCTCCATACTTCTCCGTAAGCTTCCTTATCAAAAAAATATCATTTATTGTTGATCTTCCAGGCATGAAACCAAATTATTTGTTTGATATTTGTGTTATAGATCTTAGCCTCATCTCAATAATCCTCTCCTAAATCTTCAGTGTGTGACTCACCAACTTGACACCTCTATAGTTTTTGCAGCTCTAAACATCTCCTTTATTTTTGTAGATGGAGACTGTAGTACTATAGTACTATTTCTCCACTCGTAATGTCTATAAAGAAAAAATGCAATATATTATATCAAAAATATCCCAGATAAAGTTAATAAAACCTCATAAACTAAATGCATTTGTATAATCCAAACTGTAAATGAATTGTCATCACTGGCCTCTATATTAATATTGATACAACTCAGACTATAATATCTTCATGCACACACAGACACATTATATATATATATATATATATATATATATATATATATGCCTACAAGGAGTGGTTCAAGTGGTCAAGTACGGTGTCTCCTAACAAAGGGACCCGAATTCGAATCCCAGCTGCCGCCTTGATTTACCACCCTCCCGGGCGTTCGGCCTCCGCCACGAGCATGGGAGAGGGGGGGAAATCTTTCTCTTTTAATCCCATATATATATATATATATATATATATATATATATATAGAGAGAGAGAGAGAGAGAGAGAGAGAGAGAAAGGCATACATTATTGTTCAATTTTGACTACGAGAACTCATTGCCAACATGCTTATACACATATTCTCTCATAATCGTATGTTTTTGCTAATTACAAAGTTGTTCACTAATTCAAATAAAAAGAATGTGCTTCTAAATGTATTAAATTTAGATATCCAAGACAACATTCAAAATCCAAAATAAAGACAAAAGTACCCTACTTTATATTAGAAGTACCATAAATGTAAGACCACTGACCTAGCTTAGTGCTTGATCTTGCTTGCTTTGCTTAACAAGATGCTAAAACCTTAATCTAATCATGTGATGTGCCTTAATAACATGTGTCATGCCTATATTATCAGTTTGGTCCTATTTGAATGATGTTTGAGCTAGTCATCCTAGTAAATTCTATGATTTTTGCGAGATAAAGCATTTATCTGAATATTCAAGAAAAGAGGGAGTATTTATCGAGAAAAGGGAAAAGAGGGAAAATTGTCTCTATTGATCATTGATCAATCGCTGACCAGGTCCACGATCCAACCACTACACAGAGACAGTCTCCCAGGAATGTGTGTGTGGAGACAGGGTGCTTTTCTCACTTGCAGTAGCTCGAACCTGGTCAATCCTTGATCGGGTCTGAGATCAATGGTTGGGGATCATCTCCCCAACTAGCAGCCTATGCATGAGGCACGTATGTGCCACAACATAGAACTTACCATAGAGATATCAAACCATAGAGGGAGAAGGAGTCAGGGGGCGAGGAGAAGCCGTCGGTGCTCATGGAGTCAAGCCAAACTAGATAGGGGCATTTTTATCAGAGGAAGGTGTGGGATTTAGGGTTCCCAATCCCAGTTGAGATGGATTTGGTAGTGAGGTCCCTTCCTTGGGCCACATGCCATATCGCAGTGTGAAACCAAAGGTTTTCCTTCTCGGTTTCACGAGATGAATCCATTGGCCGAAAAGGTTTTCCCTAAGGGGAATTAGATGAGGAGATAGGTTCCTTGATTCCTTGTATGTATAAGAGTCTCTTCCTATTCGGGTGTGGGTTAGATGACAATCTCCCCATCATCAGTTTCTGATCAAACGGCCCACAATATGTGTGACATGTGCATGGGTTTGGCCGAAGTTTTCATCCCAAAAACAAATGTGACATTTAATATAAATTGACAATTATACCCTTACTTTATGCAAACTTGCTAAATTCATACCTCTCTCTCTGTTTATCTTTTAAATTCCAAATTTTAAAATAAAGTCTATATTGACTTTATTTAGATGTGTGCAAAGATTTGAGGCAAAACTCGAAAAGAAAACCATCTTTTCTTAACATGCAAGTCATCCCCTTATAAGGCATATATATATAATTAAAACATATCTTTTCTCTTTCCTTCTTTCCTATTTTCTTTATTTTAGCTATTCTTTCCATTAACAAACATAAGCAAACGAAATTGTTGCCATCCCTACCACTTTATAGAGAATTCCACATTATTCTTACTTATTATGCATTTTCTTTTACTTTTCAATTATTATGGGGTTTTCTTCTCTCCCTTTTCCCTTTTGTCCATTATTACATTAATAAAATAGTGGATTCCTTGAAATCCACCACACAAGGGTAAATTTGAAAAGTAACCATTTTAATCAAACAAGGCACACAAATTCTTATTCAAGTCCTTATTCATACAATAATTGCATTTCAATTATGAAAACACATGTAAAATTGGGGTTGTACCATTTGTAACACCCAGGTACTCTGCCCAAGGCTCTAGTAGAGTGTCAAGAATGACAACTAGCCCCACAGACCACCACTAGCCTTAACTGCATGCTTTGTCCTCACTCACACGCAAGCCGGGGTCAACTTCTCGACTGGTCACTCATCCTAGTACTACTCTAAGTTGAGCATGCTTAACTATGGAGTTCTTTAGTAATGGGCTCCCAAAAAAGGAGGTGCACCTTGGTGATATGGGTAATCTAATCATTCATTTGAAGATCATGTTATCTAGAGACCTTAAATCCTGGGACGTTACAATCTCCCCCACTTAGACTCTTGACATCCTTGTCAAGGCTCAACTATATAGCCTGACAATATTTCCCCATTTTAGTGCAGACCCAGAATGGCCCATGGACACCCAACTCCCCATCACGGAATACTAGCACAAGGGTGTCTAACATCACCATGGATAGCCCTTTCCAACATTCTTGGACCGCACGACTCAAGACTGGCATGCCACATGCCCATGAGGGCCCCACCTATAGGAAGGGTTATGGCTTTGATACCAAATGTAACAACCCCATTCCCCGGTAACCCCATATTAAGGAAGGACAAGAAACTAGAACCGTTATCCCAAAAAAAGGATCAAATAATTTTGCACATAATAAAAAATAATTAATAAATTCTACTAAACTAATTAAGTTTCCTACAGGATAAAAATTCTTTTCATGAAAGTTTAAATATAGGATTCCAGGACTTTACCCAAAATATGTACCAACTAGCTATATCCTCCAAATATTAGATGGTCTGGTTCATTTTCAATGTCTTTTTCGTTATTTGTCCAATTTCTAAGTGACCTTAATGTAACAAACATGTTTAAGTGCATGACCCCACTTTCAAATCCTTACATGCTCTAATACCAAATATAATGACCCCACTATCATCAACCCCCAATTAAGGAAGGCCAAAAGGATGAGAACCATTACCACTAATTCTAGGATCATGGTTTAGCAAATAACCAAAAAATAATTATCAAATTCTACTATATGAACAAGAGTTCTAGATAAATAACAAAAATAAGGAAAAACTATATCTTACACTTGAAGAGATAATTCTAACTATATCCTCTAATAATTACTTTAGATCTTTTCCATTTGTACCTTCTTCTTAGGATATGCATCTTTTATCATTCATTTCAGGAAACTAGAGATTAACCTAAAACACTGTGAAACAAAACACAGTCAGTATAACAAGTTATACTGGTATGTGGGGGAAACAAAAATTACACAAGTAATGATAACCACATAATTCAACAATTAATTTTTAACAAACCAAATTTTATAGTTTCACCATGACTACCCAATCTATGTTTCTCCACCCTCTTTCATAACCCCTCATGGCCTCATACTATAGTATTCATTATGTTCCCCGATCCAGGTGGATGACTTCATAATGTCTCCCCCTATTCAGGAAGGTGACTTCATCATGTACCCCCTATTCAGGATGGTACCAAAATTTTCCTTCCCCTATCTAGGAGGATGGCCTTTTCATAGATACAGAGGTGGCCTAGATTTGGGCTAGTCATGTTCACATATAATGTGATAATCATAGTCACTTTAAAGTTTGCATGGAATGAAATAAACAAGCAGGCATACATTTTCAAACCATACGAACAAATGTACCGGAAACCACATGAAACTACTATTATTATTGTTAGGCATAAGCACATACTTAATTTGGAAGTAACTTGATGTCCAAGCAATATCAGTCAGGATTAACCAAACAAGCAATCAAGCAATTATCCTGGAATCAATGTGTAACACCCATGTGTCATTATTTTATCTAAATTATCCTCAAGACTGACTTGGGCCCCACATTAGGGTTTCTAGGCCAACTTTAGGATTTTATTAGTTTTTAACCTCCACAATCCAATTATTACTTTTAATGCCCTTTTGGCCCACAAACCCTAACTTTGACATCATATGCATGACTGAATTCCAATTAAGTCTAATATGTCTTATTTATGCTAAAAGTCCCAACTTTATACTTTTAAGCTATGTCAAGGTCATTTAGGTCAATGAATAAGTTTTTAGTACTTTTAGGTTCTTTTGAAAGACAAATCATGATCTCATTGTTAAATGTAATTTGATTCTCAAATGAATCCCAATTACTAATTTTCACATCTTCTAGGCTAACTAACCCTAATTTATATTTAATTGCAATTTTATACTCAAGGGAACCCTAATTATCCAAATTAAGGATCTTTATCCACAAATTAGTCCAATAACATTAATTTCATGCCTTCTATATTGATTACCATATTTAAATTGATTAATCCCCATAATTATCAAAATTAGGGTTTTAAGTTCATTAAAGCACTTTTATAATTAAAAACCATAATTAAGCATATCATGGGTAATTATCCCCAAATAACCTTCAAGTTTCTCTTTTTCTCATAAATATATCAATCTTTGATTAAGAGTAATAACTGGTCACATTAAGATCATCAGTTCTCAAAAATTAGGGTTCCAGCTCATTTAACATATTAAAGATGCAACCTTTAGGCACTTTTCAAACTAGAAGCATATTCAAGTCCTGATTATATTTTAATTGGATTGCTCTTATTTTCTTGATCAACTTCCATATATATCTTGTCTTAAACCGATCATCCTAGTAAATTCTATGATTTTTGTGAGATAAAGCATTTATCTGAATATTCAAGCAGAGAGGAAGTATTTACCGAGAAAAGGGAAAAGAGGGGAAATTGTCGTCCGTTGGTCATCGGTCAACCACTGACTAGGGCCATGATCCAACCACTGTGCGGACACAGTCTCCTAGGAACGTGCACGTGGAGACGGGATGCTTGGCTCACTCACAGCCGCTCGATCCCAGTCAATCCTTGACCCATGTTTGAGATCAATGACTGGGGATCATCTCCCCAACTTACAGCCTACGTGTGAGGCACGACAGTGGTGCGGTGGAGAACTCACTGGAGAGAGTTTGAACCATAGAGGGAGAAGGAGTCAAGGGACAAGGAGAAGACGTCAGTGCTCAGGGAGTCAAGCCGAACTAGATAGGGGCCTTTTTATAGGAGGAAGGTGTGGAATTTAGGGTTCCCAATCCTAGTTGAGATGGATTTGGCGGTGAGGTCCCTTCCTTGGGCCACACCCCATATCACATTGTGAAACCAAAGGGTTTCCTTCTTGATTTCATGAGACGAATCCATTGGTCGAAAATTTTTACCTGAGGGGGGATTAGATGAGGAGATTGGTTGCTTGATTCCTTGTATGTACATGAGTCCTTTCTTGTTTGGGCACGGGCTAGATGATGATCTACCCATCATCAAATTCTAATCAAACTACCCGCAATACGCATGACATGCACATGGGATGGGCCCAAGTTTCTGATTCCAAAACCAAATATGACATTTAATATAAATTGATGATTATACCCTCACTTTATGCAAACTTGCTAAATTCATCTCTCTCTCTGTTTGTCTTGTAAATTTCAAATTTTAAAAGGAAGTCTATAATGAATTTATGTAGATGTGTGTAAAGATTTGAGGAAAAACTAAAAAAGAAAACCATATTTTCTTAACATGCAAGTCATCCCCTTATGAGGCATATTTTTTCAATAAAACATATCTTTTCTCTTTCCTTCTTTCCTATTTTCTTTATTTTGGCTATTCTTTCCATTAGCAAACATAAGCAACGAAATGTTGGCCATCCCTGCCACATTCTAGAGGATTCCACATTATTCTTATTTATTATGCATTTTCTTTTAGTTTTCACTTATTATGGGGTTTTCTTCTCTCCCTTTTCCTTTTTGTCCATTATTAGAAAAATAAAATAGTGGAGTCCTTGAAATCCACCACAGAAGGGTAAATTGAAAAAGTAACCATTTAATCAAACAAGGCACACATATTCTTATTGAAGTCCCTATTCATAAAATAATTACATTTCAATTATGAAAAGTAATGTAAAATTGGGGTTGTAACATCCTTTCCCTCTTATACAAATTTTGTTCACAAAATTCAACTAATCATATAAACCGTTCATAGATAAACTTTTCCATGTTCATCCTTGGCCTCTCATGTGGCTTTATCCATTCCATGGTGCTTTTAAAGAACCGTTACCATTTTCTATTCTTTACTTCTGAGCTTGTTTTCTCTCACCTTGGTACTCGGTATCCTCATAGGTGGCTCAGAATATGTTAGCCTCCCTCAGAGTGCCATTGGTTTAGTGCATAACACATGGATACGATCCTTCATACAATGCGTTAGATTGGACATGTGGAATTCATTTTGTATCATACTATATATGATAAGAAGTTTCATCAATTCGGTCAAATGGGTTCACATATTGGGAATGCAATTTTTTTCCTTAGTTATAGCTCAGAGGGGTCAAACTTTTCAGAAACACATGTTCACCCATAGTGAAGTATGAGTCAGTTTGCTTCACATTAGCATATGACTTATGTCGATCTTGGGCTCTCATTACCATTTGTCTGATCAAAGCAACTTTATCTTATTATATTTGTATCTTTCTCTGACCTTAGTAAGGTCCTTTCACAGACATCATCCTAGTGAAGAGGTGACCGACACAACCTCCCATGAATATCTTTGTTTGGAGGCATTCCAATTCTAGTTTGGTAGCTTCCATTATAGGCAAACTCAACCAAGGACAACATTACTCCCATGTTCCACCGCAATCGAGCACACATGCTCCTCAACAAACTCCTAGAGTCTAGATCATACTAACTGACTGTCTAATTCTAGGGGTGATAAGCTGTATCAAGCCTCAATCTTTTATCGGTTTCTTTATGCTCTTATTTCTTTCTCTGTGAAGTGAACTTAGGTTCACGATCGAAAGTAATAAAACTTGTAATGCCTTGAGATCAAACTATTCCTCTAACATATAGCTCAGCTAAAATCGACACATTGGTAATAATTTTTAAGGCGCTACTTGGTTAGGTGTCCTACCACAATCCATACTTCATCATGACCTTTCTTTATCTTGGTAAAACCTACCATGGAATACATAGTGTTCTAATTCCATATTGTCTCAGGAGTCTCAACTAGATGTCACAACTCACTGAGTCGTATGGTGTTCATACTTCACCATCTAGGTATACTGTTATATCTTTCCTCATTCTAGGCTACCAAAAATATCATTGTAAGTCTCAAAACTTACTCATGATGCCAGGGTCAACTGTATCTTAGATCCACAAAACTTTTAAAAGATAAACGCTCAGCTGCTCAGATATAAATTCTATCTTAAATTCCATAACTTACATCCCCGAGGTATATCTGAGGTTCCTCCATGAAACTTTTCATATCATCTAACTCTTGTGTTTCCTAATTGGACTATTACAAGTTAGGTTAACAAGCCAAGTTTGGTTTACCTTTATTAGATACCTCAACCCTTGCACCCATTATTCCCATCATCTGATTCAATCTTGACTTATATAATTCAGATTCCATTTGATCCTCATCTGAGATTTCAATCTGGCAGTCACCTTTGTCACTTTAGTTTCCAATACCATTCATTCACATCCTCCTAAAGTTATGGTAATACTATGAATTCTCAATTGTTCTAAAAGGATTTTAAGCTTAAGCATCTATTCCTTATATTATTTCCTTTCCTTTCATGGCATGTGTATGCCTCATCTCCCACCCTCATAATGAGATGAAATAAGCATTTGTCTGCAGTCCAAATACAAAGCTCATCCCATTCCAAGAGTTGAGATGGTACATTACACACTACCAATTTTTTTATTTCATAATTAAGTTGAATCCTTCTTCACATGATTCTAATCCGTACATGCTTTTAATTTCTCCATATTCTCCTTTTACTTGAAGTAAAAATCCTTACTCATAAGACTCCTTTCTCATTGGACTTCCTATACTTCCTTACCTACACATCAAGTCTAGTTGACCTTAGTCTTTCTCGTTAAGGTCTCTAGGGGTGTGGGTACTTGCAGAGTGATCTCATTTGTATGCATATAGGGAGTACCCCTCATTTTCTCTTTGGCCTCATGGACTCATGAAGGTGGCCAACCTTCTGACTCATGGACAATTGGCAACGATTGTTGTTACCTCTTGACTCTATGGTCTTATGTAGTTAGGAACAATCACCTCTCAATCCCATCGTTCATATGTATCTTTAATTTCCCCTTTGTGACCTTAGGATTTGACTTAGGGTTCTTACTGAGGTATCTTGACTTTATCTTACTTAATTATACCCTTTTTTAGGTTTTCTAGAGCACAACATACCTTTTATCATTCTCTCACCTGAATTCTTCATCTCTTAGTGCATCGATTTTTTTATGCCTCTTAATTAGGCCCATGGTGACCTACCCATCTGGGCCTGGTCCCTATCCATTAGTCACTCCAATTGTGACTTCTCTTCATGTTCCTTAGAGATGGTCATACACACGTTTAAAGGATCATAATTAATCTATGTGCTTTTACAAAATAAATAAATTAACTCACTCTTTTTAGGAAGGGTCCTTTCCCAGGATAAGGTGAATCCAACACTTAATAATAATAAGGTTCACCAAAAGCATATTTGAACCAGACTTGAATCATTACATGTGAGCATATTTCGTATTATTTTATCCATGCATTTTATCCTCAGATTCCATATTATTATTACATCAAGTGAGCTAGAATTTGAGAGTTGCTTTACTATTAAAAGTTTTCTTTATAACTTGGTCATACAAAACTTGGTACATTATGATCTTCATGCTCCAAACTGCATCCTTTTATTAAGTCCTACTTTCCTAATACAAGATAAACTACAACCTTCTTAAGGATGCTTGTATTCTAACAATTATTCTTGCTTACATCCGAGCATCTTTAACACTTGTGGTGAAAGCATGAACTCATTGGCACTCTTCAGGTGTTGTAGTCATTTCTCGATCTATTATCAGATTCTTGAGGATTGGAGAAAGGGTACTTAGCCAGAAAATGCCCTTCCTGCTGATAGAGGTAGCACACCTTCTTCTCAAAATGACACTTTCTTTGGTGTGTCTTTCCACAGTTTTGACATCTGGGGGGTTGAGGCTTGGTGCAGTGTTTCCTTCTTCCTCCATTCTCAATTGGTCCATGTTGGTGAGCTTGCACTTTCCTATGTACATTCCCTGGGCCTGTGTTGCCTTTCATGAAGTTAGGATATTCTTCTGGTGGTTTTTGGGTAGGCATAACTTTCTTCTCTACATTCCAGGTGAAGTAAGCGGAGAGAATGGTGCGGAAGTCCTTCCAGACCATTGGTTCTGTGATCAAATCTCGATCAGTGATGTAATCCTCCCACCAAAGTTTTGCAAGTCCTTCAAGTAGGTGAGTTGCAATGTGGACTTTCTTGTTGGGTGGCACCCCCAGAATATGAAAACCATTTCCCACCACCTGAAGCCATTCTTCTATTTTAGAATTATCTTTGGCCCAGAGCCTCTCTATACCCAGCTTGATGAAGTCAAAAAGGGTGACTTTGTCATGAGGGTGAGTAGGTAGGGGTTCACCATCCTTATTCATGGAAACACCTTTGGGAGTAAAGGCATTGACCACCTCTGTGGGTTCCTTCTATTGTCCTAAACGGAAACCATGAACTTGCCGCATTGTGAGTTTAATATTGACATCCTAGCCCAGACCACCTCTGGATTTATCTTCCATCATAGGTCTGCACCTAAGGTCTTGACTACTTTCAGGGTTAGGGAGGCCTTCCTCAGTGTTAACCTCCACTGACCTCTTAAATTTCTTGGTAGTCACATCTTCAACTACCTCCCATGAGATCATACTCTCTTGATAGGAGGGCATCCTTCCTTGCCAGTCTCGGGTGACGATGATCTTGGTGTGGGTCATGTTGTTCATGCACATATGTTAGTTTTAATCTTTAGTTCTAAGTCATTAAAGCATCATAAACTTTATGTCCATGTCATATTTCTTACATGCATTTTATTATTGGGCGGTGGATGCCTTAATCCTTAAGTATTCTCAACCCTAGATTTTAGAAAAAAAAAGAAGGATCCCTAGGGATTGTTGAACCAAGAATGAGGGTAGAGAGGGGATGAAATTAGATGAGAAGTAATCTTAGAGGTATTTTATTTGAGTCAAATCCTTAGATTTTGGCCAGGTAGTCACACGGATTTTGGGAGTCCTCATAAACTGACAAGCAGGGCGGAGGAAATTCTTGCCAGCCTCTAGACCGTGATCCTTTTCTATACACCTCCATCTTTGGAAAATTCTCTAATAATTCCCTGAGGCTCTATAGAGTTTGTAAAATTTAATAATTACTAAGGGTTAAATGGTATACCATGCTCTGATACCAAATGTAACGACCCCACTTTCAACAACCCCCAATTAAGGAAGGCCAAAAGGATGAGAGCCATTACCTATAATTCCAGGATCATGGTTTAGAAAATAACCAAAAATAATTATAAAATTCTACTATATGAATACGAGTTCTAGATAAATAACAAAAATAAGGAAAAACTATATCTCACACTTGAAGAGAAAACTCTAACTATATCCTCCAATAATTACTTTAGATCTTTTCCATTTTTGCCTTCTTCTTATTTCAGGAAATTAGTGATTAACCTAAAATGTCATGAAACAAAACACGGTCAATATAAAAGTTATACTGGTATGTAGGGAAACAAAAATTGCATAAGTAATGATACCAACATAATTCAACGATTAATGTTTAATAAACCAAATTTAACATTTTCACCATGACTACCCAATCTAGGCTTCTCCACCCTCTGTCATAACCCCTCAGGGCCTCATACTATAGTATTCACTATCTTATCCTATCCAGGAGGATGACTTCATCATGTCTCACCCTATTCAGGCGGGTGACGTCATCATGTACTCCTATTCAGGATGGCACCAAAATTTTCCTTCCCCTATCCAGGCATATAGCCTTTCCATAGATCCATAGGTGCCCTAGATTCGGGCTAGTCATGTTCATATATAATGTGATAATCAAAGTCACTTTAAAGTTTGCATGGAATGAAATAAACAAGTAGGCATATATTTGCAAACCATGCAAACAAATCTTCGGGAAACCACGTGAAACTACAATGATTATTTATAGGCATAACCACATACTTGATTTGAAAGTAACTTAATGTCCAAGCAAGATCAGTTAGGATTAATCAAACAAGCAATCAAGCAATTATCCTAAAATCAACCTGTAACACCCATGTGTCTTTATTTTATCCAAATTATCCTCAAGACTGACTTGGGCGCCACATTAGGGTTTCTAGGCCAACTTTATGGTTTTTGCCTCCACAATCCAATTATTTCTTTTAGTGCCCTTTTGGCCCACAAACCCTAACTTTGACATCGTATGCATGACTAAATTCCAATTAAGTCAAATATGTCTTATTTATGCTAAAATTTGCAACTTTATCCTTTTAAGCTATGCCAAGGTCATTAAGGTCAATGAATAAGTTTTTAGCACTTTTAGGTTCTTTTGAAAAGGCAAACCCTGATCTCATTATTAAATGTACTTTGATTCTCAAATGAATCCCAATTACTAATTTTCACATCTTCTAGGTTAACTAACCCTAATTTATCTTTAATTGCACTTTTATACTCAAGGGAACCCTAATTATCCAAATTAAGGGTCTTTATCCACAAATTAGTCCAATAACATTATTTTTATGCCTTCTAGATTGATTTCCATATTTAAATCCATTAATTCCCATAATGATAAAAATTAGGATTTTTAAGTCCAATAATGCACTTTTATAATTAAAAGCCCTAATTAAGCATATCATGGGTAATTATCCCCAAATAACCTTCAAGTTTCTCTTTTGCTCATAAAATATCAATCTTTGATTAAGAGTACAATTGGTCACATTAAGATCATCATTCTCAAAAATTATGTTTCTAGCTCATTTAACATATTAAAGATGCAACCTTTAGGCACTTTTCAAACTAGAAGCATATTCAGGTCCTTATTATATTTTTATTGGATTGCTCTTATTTTCCTGATCAACTTTCATATATTTGATCACCGTAGTAAATTCTATGATTTTTGCGAGATAAAGCATTTATCTAAATATTCAAGCTGAGAGGGAGTATTTACAGAGAAAAGGGAAAAGAGGGAAAGAGGGAAAATTGTCACCCATTGTTCATCGGTCAACCGTGGACCAGGGCCAGGATCCAACCACTGCACAGAGACGATCTCCCAGGCACGTGCACGTGGATACATGGTGATTGTCTCACTCATAGCCGCTCGATCCTGGTCAATCCTTGACCATTGTCTGAGATCAACAATTTAGGATCATCTCCCCAACTTGCGGCCTATGTGTGAGACATGACGCCGCCGCAACGGTGAACTCACCAGAGAGAGCTCGAATCAGAGCGGGAGAAGGAGTCAGGGGGCAAGGAGAAGTCATCGATGCTCAGGGAGTCAAGCTGAACTAGATAAGGGTCTTTTATAGGAGGAAGGTGTGGGATTTAGGGTTCCCAATACCATTTGAGATGGCTTTGGTGGCGATGTCCCTTCCTTGGGCCACACGCCATATCACAATGTGAAACCAAAGGGTTTCCTTCTCATTTTCGCAAGACGAATCCATTGGCCGAAAAGGTTTTCCCTGAGGGGGATTAGATGAGGAGATAGGTTCCTTGATTCCTTATATGTACAGGAGTCCTTTCCAATTTGGGCATGGGCTAGATGATGATCTCCCCATCATCAAATTCTAAACAAACGGCCCGTAGTATGCATGACATGCACATGGGTTGGGCCCAAGTTTCCGATTCCAAAACCAAATGTGACATTTAATATAAATTGATGATTATACCCTCACTTTATGCAAACTTGCAATATTCATAACTCTCTGTTTATCTTTTAAATTCCAAATTTTAAAATAATGTCTATAATGACTTGACCTTGACATGTGCAAAGATTTGAGGCAAATCCATAAAGAAAACCATCTTTTCTTAACATGCAAGTATCCCCTTATAAGGCATACATTTGTCATTAAAACATATCTTTCTCTTTCCTTCTTTCCTATTTTCTTTATTTTGACTATTATTTCTATTATCAAACATAAGAAAACAAAATTGTGGCCATCCCTGCCAATTTCTAGAGAATTCCACATTATTCTTACTTATTATGCATTTTCTTTTACTTTTCACATATTATGGGGTTTTCTTCTCTCTCATTTCCTTTTTGTCCATTGTTAGATTAATAAAATTGTGGAGTCCTCAAAATCCACCACACAAGGGTAAATTGCTAAAGTAACCATCTAATCAAACATGGCACACAAATTCTTATTCTAGTCCCTATTCATAAAACAATTGCATTTCAATTATGAAAACTCATGTAAAATTGGGGTTGTAACATCAGTAACACCCAGGCCCACTGCCCAAGGCTCTAATAGAGTTTCATGAATGACGACTGGCCCCACAGACCACCACTAGCCTTAACCATGCTCTTCGTCCTCACATACGCACAAGTCGGGGTCAACTTCCCGACTGGTCACCCATCCTAGTACTACTCCAAGCTAAGAACGCTCAACTATGAAGTTCTTTAGTGATGGAATCCCTAAAAAGGAGGTGCATGTAAGGACCTTGACACACGTTTTGGTGTAACCCTTTTTTTTGCATAAGCATGTTGCTTATATCCTTGCTCTAATAATCTAAGATGTAATTAGGGCATATTGGAGGTTTGTGTTTCTTATTTGAGCTTGTTGATGAGATAGAGCATTTGCACGGTGTCCAAGCTACTATCGTGTCTGATAGGGGCCCTCAATTTACAAGTCGCTTTTGGGAGCGATTGCATAAAGCTTTGGGTGCGCAGTTGAAGTTTAGCACTGCCTTCTATCCACAGACAGATGGTCAGTCTGAAAGGATCATTCAGATCTTAGAAGACCTATTGAGGGCTTATGTTCTTCAGTTCTTAGGAAGTTGGGATATACACCTTATTCTGATAGAGTTCACCTACAATAACAGCTATTAGAGAAGTATTGACATGGCACCATATGAGGCATTGTATGGGAGGCATTGTAGGTCTCTGTTGTATTAGTATGAGATAGGGGAGTATCAACTTTTGGGTCCTGAGCTTGTGCAGCAGATGACGGAGAAGATCAAAGTGATACAATAATAGATGAAAGAAGCATAGGATGGGCAGAAGTCATATTCAGACAATTGTCATAGACCCTTAGAGTTCCAAGTGGGAGACAAAGTATATCTGAAGGTCTCTCCTTGGAAAGGAGTTTTGAGGTTTGGAGAGAAGGGTAAGTTGGCTCCCAGATTTATGGGACCTTACCCAGGCGTGGCATAAGTTAGGAAGGTAGCTTACAAGTTGGAGTTGCCACCTGAGTTGCATAGGTTGCATCCATTGTTCCGTGTCAGTATGCTGACGAAGTGTCATCTGGATACAAAGTCAATGTTACAGCTTGTGGAGGTGGATCTTGATGAGGATATGACTTATGTGGAGGGTCCAGTGTTGATCCTTGATCGGAGGGTGAAGAAGTTGAAGAGGAATGACCTTGTGCTTGTGAAGGTTCTTTGGCATCATCGTGGTGTTGAGGAAGCCATGTGGGAGCTCGAAGAGGAGACGAGGAGGATGTACCCTTCTCTTTTCTCTTAGGATTTTGAGGGTAAAATCCCTATTAGGGGTTTATGGCTTGTAAGGACCCTGACCCAGGTTTTGGGGTAACCCTATTTCTTTTGCTTAAGCATGTTGCTTAGTTTCATGCTCTAATCATCTGAGATGTAAGTAGGTCATGTTGGAGGTGTGTGTTTCTTATTTAAGTTTGTTACTTGATGCTTGTATCTTGTGGTGGCATTTGGTTCAAACTTGCAATTTACCCAGAGTAGGGGTCGATGTGTAAGTTTGCCACCTCTAAAGTGTTCCTTCTCTCTCTTGGCATCATCTAGAGGAGAGAGGAAGTGTGGGGCGCCTTGTTTTTGCCTTGGATGAATGGTGACATCCTTGGTGATGTTTTGGGCACATGTTTGAGGTGTGCTTTGCTCTTAGGAGTGTTGTCTCGGGCTTGAGAGCCTTTTGAGACCTTGTATCAGTCTGTGATTGGCTTGAGTAGGCTTGGTATCGGTTCAGGGTGTCTTGAGGGACATCCTATCAGTTTTTGGCACCTTGAGGATCACTGTATCGGGTTGTGGTGACCCTAGAGGAGTACAATATCAGTTTGTGACATAGGGTTCCATCCCTATCGGTTTTGGAAGGAGGTAGATGGGTGTGTCGACCTTGACCTTCCTTAGTGACCAAGTGGGCAAGATATAGGTTCTATCACCTTGTTACATGGTGTGGCATGTAGCCTTTCTTGTTGGACATGTGTCATCTAGGTGCTAAGGCGGTGACACCTTCCCCATGGTCTCTCTCTCTCTCTCATCGTCCATGTATATATACCCTTTCCTTCTCATGCAAGAGAACCCTTTAGGTGATCTTTGCTTGCTCTCCTTGGTGGTCAACCTTGAACTTGAAGAGCACTCTCCCTTGAAGCTTGGTGGGTGAGCCAAATCTTGTGGTGCTCTCCTTCATCTTCTTCCTTGGTAAGACATGGTTTTCTGGCTTTCCTTCTCTCCTTTCTTCTTCTCGGCCATGGACCTTGGTACCTTCTTTTCCCTCTTTTTCTTTTTTGACCATGGTTCTATCTTCCTTCTTAGAGGTGTCGTGGAGATCGAGCTAGGAAGATCTTCTTCTACCTTGGAGCTTAGAGCTTGGTGGTTGTTCTTAAGGCGGGTTATATAACTCTAAACCTACTTTGTGATTACCACCATTCTATTTGTTACCTTACTAGTTATCCTTAGTTCATTAACTCTTGCTTGCATACTAGTAGTTTTCTTGGTAGCCTTGTGTTCGGTTTTGAGAATAAAACTTTGTTAAGTTACTACCATAAGTTTCTCTTTTCCTTTGCCTTGTTAATATCATCACCTTGAGGTAGAAGATGACTAAACTGATATGAAGTGCTAAACTAATATGCATGTGAACCGATATGCTAGGTCGATATACTCTTGTGTAAACTGGTACACCTCTTATGATGTTGGCATGTCATGATCTCGTGATGGCTAGTAGAGAAGAGTGTTGAACCTTGATGATTTTAGTTGAGTATGGAAGTTGACATGGGTAACCCTAATCCTATACGTGTGCAACCCGACACACCTTACAATCTAATGCACTCTAGCCCAACACATCTTGAGTAGAGGTGAGAAACATCTCCCTTAAGGTTCAACCAATACAACCAAACCCTAATGGCCAATATCCTATGGAGCTCTATGTGGACGATACACAAAGGGACACATAGGCCGATACCCTAGTTGAGTGGGTAGGTCAATACCCTAATGGATTGTGAGGCCAATACCCTAATGGATGGTGAGGATGATACACTAATGGATGGTAAGGTCAATACCCTAAGGAATAGTGAGGTTGTTACCTTATGGGATAGTGTGATTGATACACTTTCTCATGCACCTCTAGACCGATACCCTTTGTTGTGCCTTGGATAAAACCCTCTTAGTTAGGTGTTGAGCTCAATACAAGTGATGATAAACTGATATCTTTTGTGACAAATTGATACCCTACCTTTGTGTGGTGGATGATACCCTACCTTAGTGTGGTGATCGGTACCCTAACCCTAATCGATACCCCATGATATGTGTAGTGATGCATCTTGTTAATGCTAGGGTCACATGGTGTGATGTGATACCCTATGGTGTAATCATGTGTATGATGTTGAAATCAATACCTCTTTACATGTTTCATAATAATGATAGGAATATGTTTCTACATCTCATAAATGTACTTCATAACAATGAAGGAAGTGATAACTTAAGGGTGGTTGGTGACCCAACCTTGTAAACCCTAATCGGGTAAAGTGAAACCCTAATTTCTATGGTGTAAAGTGTATGATGTGACTGTATAGCATGAGTTTTATGAGATGATGATGCTTTGCCTTCTTTTTATTAGTTTCTAACCATGTAGATGATACTGATTTATATATATATCCAGGTATGAGCTATGGTGGTTATGGTGTGATGGACATTGGTCCTTGTGACGGGCATGTGGTCCTTGTGATGGACATTGGTCCTTGTGATGGACATGTGGTCCTTGTGATGGACATTGGTCCTTGTGATGGACATATGTTGAATAGTAAGCATAAAGAGACATGATGTGATGAGATTACACTTAATGTGATTCAATATGTTCTGGTGATGAGTCATGCCATGTTTATGTAGATATTATTTAGAAGTTATACGTTGTAACTTTATTGATGCTTAAAGATGTTAAATTGATCTAATTAATCAAGTGTAATCCAATAGTGTAGTTTGCTCTGTGCCATACATCCATTCAGTGTCAGCACTAACTGAATGGTGAAACGAGTTTAACTTAGAGCACATATTGTTGAATATGCGAGGTATAAGTTGAGGTATCTCCTTGTATCCTAAATGTAAATGTATCACAGGATTGACTATAAGTCATAGCTAGAAATGTATCATAGGATTGACTGTAAATCATAACTGGAAATGTATCAGAGGATTGACTGTAAGTCATACCTAGAAGAGCACTACTATGAGTCGTAGCTCAATTTTGTTAGCATTGTATCCTGTACCAAGGTGGGTTAAATATGCATAACTAGACTAAAATTTCTCTGGAAGTAGATGACTCATGATGTCACTGCATATTCACTCGTACTGACCAAGGAAGGTGAGGTTGTGGATTTTGGCTCTTTCATTAGACCTTATATGGCACTGACTTTGACTAAATGCATATAGTGGTCGGTTGGATTTGAATGGTATGATTCAAATCCTCAGGGCATAATAAATACATAATCAATCATGTAGTATAATTGGATAGGATCAAATATGAAAATAATGGTTGAGGCCTTGCTTGATCTTTATACAATGATATTGTTAGAAAATATACATGTTCTTCATATTCCTTTATAATTATTATAATGTATCATAATTCAACAGTAATTGCCATGCTTGTTAATAATCATTACATGCTTCATCTCAGTTATATTTATACTATTGCTCAGTTATTCTTATCTGTGGTAATAATAGAGTTAGCAGAGAGTTATATCTCTCGTTGGGATTGTGTGTCTCACCCCATTGGTTAACAACCATTTTAGGTGGACGAGCATGAAGAGGTAGAGATTGTATGGAGGAGGTTGAGCAGTACCCAGAGGAGCAGTAGCTGATAAGGTTGGAAGTACTGCTAGATTTCTTTTGTTAATAGAGTCCTAGAGTCATCCCTGTGCACTCGGGTCCTTGGGTGCATTTTGTAGTTGTTTTGTGAATGTGTTTTCTTTGGGTCTTTTGTATATCAGATATGATGGAATCATGTATATATGTTTTGGAACAATGTTTTCATTACAGGTTGACATCATGCCTTGTGAATGCTTTGAGGCATGAAAGGACCCATGTGTAAATGTTCTTGCTTTATGGCTATTTTATGAAAAAGGTTTTAATTTTTAGTGTTTTCTACTAATAAGTTTGTTAATCTCTTTTCCGCGATTCTGTTTTGAGTAATCTCACTTTGATGTGGTGTAGGGCATCATAGTTTAGGTTGGTATTAGAGCTTTAGGTTTGCTTAGTTTATAGGGATCTAGGACTAGGGTTTGTGTCTATTCTAGTGTCCTCCAGTCCATATTGTAGTCAATTCTTCTTATACAAATGAAGAAGAAAAGATGAAAGATGTCTGGAGAACACGAAGAACATGTTGCCGAGAGTAATGTTACTGTACCGAGTGGTGGTGCAAAGAACTAGGCAAGAGAAGATCAAGTGCTTGAAGTCCCCCAATTTGACCCAGCCATGATAGAAAACCCTACCTTTCAATTTCTTTTTGGGCATTTTATGGGAAGGATGACTCATATGGCAGATAGGATGCCTACACCTCAGCCTAGAGCACTTGTTCCCCATGTTGAATCTTCAGGTACTGGGAAGACTTTTGAGTGGCTTCGTCATGTTGGGGTGGTTGAGTATGCTGGAATAGCTGACCCGGCAGATGCGGATCTGTGGCTGACTGAGCTTGAGAAGGCCTTTAAGATCCTGAGTATCCCTGAAGTGGATAAGGTGAAGCATGCGGCCTCCTAAGAGGGTGTGTCAGCCAATGGTGGTCCATAGAGGAGGAGAAGAGACACGATATTATGGTTCATTGGGAGGAGTTCTGATGAGAGTTTGTAAGTCGGTACTCCCATAGACGTATATGGATGAGAAGATCAGTCATTTTGATAGGATTCGATAGGGATCCATGATGATCAATGAGTATGAGGAAAAATTTATGGAGTTTTTGAGGTTCTATCCTCACATAGCTTCGATGGAGGATGAGAGGATTTGTCATTTTGAGAAGGGGTTCAATGTTGAGCTATCTACCCCAGTTGCTGCATTGGAGAATCGAGAATGGTTTGTTGCTTTTGTGGAGTCTGTTTGGAGGATAGAATCATCTATAAAGGAGAAGCCAGAGTCGAGTACCAAGAAGCTGTCTCCACAATTTTCTAGGCAGTCATCAGGTGGCTTCAAGAAGTCGATGTTTTCTACAATGCTAGCACCACAGAGATTTAGTGCTTTGACTCAGTGGTCACCAAGTAAGGGCAGAGGTCATAGTTTTCCACCCTTAGGAGCCCAGGGTGTTGCATCAACATCTATTATAGGGCCATTTAGGCCACAATATGGGATCTGGGACTGTCACAAGTGTAGGCAGATAGGACATCTGAGGCAAGAATGTCTGATGAGGGGCGAAGAAGTGACCAAGCAACCAAGGCAGAATCAACAGGATTCACAAAGACAGAAGAACAACGGTTGTGCAGGAGGACGAGGATGTTAACAAACGTCCCAAGTGGGATTGTCTACTCAAGGAAGCTGAGGATGGGGCGACAATAGGAAATGACTAGATTCTACACCATGAGTCAGCCGGAGGTGGTGGTCAACCCGTGAGTGGTGATAGGTTAGATGGAGTTATTTCATTCTAATTTTTCTTCTTCTTGCTTTATATCTATTTTGGTTGACCCAGATGCTACACACTCTTTTATCACATGTGAAGTGCTTAGTAGTTGTTCTTTGCCTATTAGTCCTAGGAAGAGTATCTCGTTGCAAGAAACATCATTGGTTGGTTTTGTAGTGTTGCAGGATGTGTGTCCTTCATGTGTTCTCTCTTTTTCTGGGACACATCATTCAGGTGGATCTCATACCACTTGGAATGCATGGATTCGATGTGATCCTTAGAATGGATACCCTAAAGAAGTATAGAGTAGTCTTGGATTGAAGTTCCAAGCAAGCAATGTTTGTATATGGTAGTGAGACATGGATCTTCCAAGGAGATAGGAAGATTCTCCTAACATGTCTTGTATCAACTATGGTAGCGAGGAAGCTTCTGAGACAAGGTTGCAAGACATTTTTGGCACACATGGTGGACACAGAGGTGAGGATTCTTGGCATCCAAGAAGTGTCGGTGGTTAGGGAGTTTGAGGACATTTTTCCTAAAGAATTTCCAGGTGTTCCCCCACCCTGTGAGATTGATTTTGAGATCAATCTGGTTCCTAGCACACAACCCATAGCTCAGACACTGTACAGAATGGCACTGAAAGAGATGGCAGAGTTGAAGAAATAGTTGCAAGAACTACTTGATAAAGATTTCATCAGACTGAGTATGTCACCATGGGGTGCTCCAGTATTGTTTGTAAAGAAGAAAGATGGGTCTATGAGGATATGCAAAGATTACAGACAGTTGAACAAGGTCACGGTAAAGAATAAGTATCATTTGCCAAGGATAGATGACTTGTTTGATCAGTTGCGTGGTGTGATGGTGTTCTCAAAGATAGACCTAAGATCAGGATATCATCAGTTGAGGATCAAGGAGGATGACATACCAAAGTCATCTTTTAGGATGAGGTATGGTCACTATGAGTTTGTGGTGATGTCGTTTGGGCTGACCAATGCATCATCAGTGTTCATGGATTTGATGAACAGAGTGTTCCAACCATTCCTTGATTAGTTTTTGGTTGTCTTCATAGATGACATTTTGATATATAGTTGGGACAGTCAGCAACATGAATAGCATCTGCATCAGGCATTGATAGTATTGAGATAGCACCAGCTCTATGCTAAGTTCAAGAAGTGTGAGTTCTAGTTGAGGGAGGTAGATTTCTTGGGATACATTATATCTACATAAGGAGTACGCGTGGACCCTAAGACAGTAGAGTCTGTGACGAAATGAGAGCAGCCAAATATGTCGACAAAAGTGCACAGTTTCCTAGGTTTGGCAGGCTACTATAGGAGGTTGATTAAGAACTTCAGAGATGTTTCCTTGAACCTAACAATATTGATGCCAAAGGATGTGTCGTTTGTTTGGGACGATAGATGTCAACAAGTTTTTCATTCATTGAAGAAGAAGATAACAAGTGCACCAGTTTTGGTTTTTCCTGAGCAAGGAAAAGGATGCATCATCTTTTATGATGCATCCAAGAATGGTCTGGGATGCGTGTTGATGCAGGACAAGCAAATACTATCTTTTGCTTCTCGACAGCTTAACAAATATGAGGAGAATTATCCAACCCACGATATAGAGTTATCTATAGTAGTACATGCTTTGAAGATTTGAAACCACTATCTATATGGGGAGAAGTGTCAGATCTTCACAGATCGCAAGTCCTGAAGTATATCTTTTCATAGCAGGATTTGAACATGAGGCAACATCGTTGGATGGAGTTGATCAAGGACTATGACTACACAATTGATTATCATCCAGGAAAGGCAAATGACATGGTAGACGCGTTGAGCAGGAAATCATCATCTATGGATAAAGGTTAGTAGAGTTCTTTAATGTGTCACAAACGAGACATGTTGGTCTCCTTGCAACAGATGAACATCAAGTTGGAAGTCTCTTTGTTAGCCGGTTTGTTGGCACAATTACAAGTGAAGCCTAAGCTGAGATAGCAGATCTAAGAAGCTCAACAGACAGATACTATGACACAATAGATTAGATCAGAGTTTGACAACGAGAAGCAGAATGGTTTTCACGAAACGGAAGATGGGATAGTATACTATCATCACATGATAGCAGTTCCTAATGTGGATAATTTGAGGAAGATGATGCTGGAAGAAGCTCATACATCTATGTATGCTATGCACCCAAGTAGTACCAAGATAAATCACAATCTGAAGGATATGTATTGGTGGCCAGGCTTGAAGAAAGATGTAGCTGAGTTCATTGCAAGATGTGTTGTGTGTCAGCAAGTCAAAGTTGAGCATCAGAATCCTGAAGGAACTTTGCAACCATTGCCTATACCTCAATGGAAATGGGATCATGTGACTATGGACTTTATGGTTGGTCTACCTAGGACAGCCAAAGGTTATGATTCTATTTGGGTGATCATTGATAGGTTGACCAAGTTAGCACATTTCCTCCCCTTGAAGACAACGTTCACAGCAAAGAAACTTTCTCAAGTCTATGTTGATGAGATAGTACATTTGCACAATGTCCAAGCTACTATCGTGTCTGATAGGGGGCCTCACTTTATAAGTCGCATTTGGGAGTGACTGCATAAAGCTTTGGGTACGCAGTTGAAGTTTAGCACTACCTTCCATCCACAGACAGATGGTCAATCTAAAAGGACCATTCAGATCTTAGAAGACTTGTTGAGGGCTTGTGTTCTTCAGTTCTTAGGAAGTTGGGATCTACACCTTATTCTGATAGAGTTCATCTACAATAACAGCTATTAGAGAAGTATTGACATGGCACCATACGAGGCATTGAATGGGAGGCATTATAGGTCACTATTGTGTTGGTATGAGATAGGGGAGTATTAACTTCTGGGTCCTGAGCTTGTACAACAAATGACAAAGAAGATCAAAGTGATATAACAATAGATGAAAGAAGCATATGATAGGTAGAAGTCATATGCAGACAATCATCATAGACCCTTAGAGTTCCAAGTGGGAGACAAAGTATATCTGTAGGTATCTCCTTAGAAAGGAGTTTTGAGGTTTGGAGAGAAGGGTAAGTTGGCTCCTAGATTTATGGGACCTTACCCAGTTGTGGCACGAGTTGAGAAGGTGGCTTACAAGTTGGAGTTGCACCTGAGTTGCACAGGTTGCATCCAGTGTTCCATGTCAGTATGCTGAGGAAGTGTCATCCAGATAGCTTGTGGAGGTGGAGTTGATGAGGATATGACCTATGTGGAGGGTCCAGTATTGAACCTTGATCGGAGGGTGAAGAAGTTGAAGAGGAATGACCTTGTGCTTGTTAAGGTTGTTTGGCATCATTGTGGTGTTGAGGAAGCCATGTGGGAGCTCGAAGAGGAGATGAGGAGAATTTACCCTTCTCTTTTCTCTTAGGATTTTGAGGGTGAAATCCCTGTTAGAGGTTTATGGCTTATAAGGACCCTAACCCAGGTTTTAGGGTAACCCTATTTGTTTTTCTTAAGCATGTTGCTTAGCTCCTTGCTCTAATCATCTGAGATGTAAGTAGGGCATGTTAGAGGTTTGTGTTTCTTATTCGAGTTTGTTGATCGATGTTTGTACCTTATGGTGAGGTTTGGTACAAACTTGCAATTTACCCATAGTAGGGGTTGATGTGGAAGTTTTCCACTTCTAGAGTGTTCCTTCTCTCTCTAGGCATAATCTAGAGGAGAGAGGAAGTGTGGGGTGCCTTGTTTTGGCCTTGGATGAGTAGTGACATCCTTGGTGATGTTTTGGGCACATGTTTGATGTGTGCTTTGCTCTTAGGAGTGTTTTCTCGGGCTTGAGAGCCTTGTGAGACCCCATATCGGTCTGTGATTGCCTTGAGTAGGCTTGGTATCGGTTGAGGGTGTCTGGAGGGACATCCTATTAGTTTTTGGTACCTTGAGGATCACCGTATCGGGTTTTGGTGACCCTAGAGGAGTACCATATCGGTTCGTGACCTTGGATTCCATCCCTATAGGTTTGTGAAGGAGATATATGGGTTTGTCGACCTTAACCTTCCTTAGTGACCAAGCGGGTGAGACATAGGTTCTATCACCTTATTGCATGGTGTGTCATGTGGCCTTCCTTCTTGGACATGTGTCATCTAGGGTGCTAGGGAGGTGACACCTTTCCCTTGCTCACTCTTTCTCATCTGCCATGTATATATACCCCTTGTCATGTAAGAGAACCCTTTAGGTGATCTTTGCTTTCTCTCCTTGGTGACCGAACTTGAGCTTGAAGAGCACTCTCTCTTGGTTTTATATCTTTCCTTCTCTCCTTTCTTCTTCTCAGCCATGGACCTTGGTACCTTCTTTTACCTCTTTTTCTTTCTTGACCATGGTTCTATCTTCCTTCTTGGAGGTGTTTTGGAGATCAAGCTAGGAGGATCTTCTTCTACCTTGGAGCTTGACCTTGGAGCTTAGAGCTTGGTGGTTGTTCTTTAGGTGGGTTATATAACTCTAAACCTACTTTGTTATTATCACCTTTCTATTTGTTACATTACTACTTATTCATAGCTCGTTAACTCTTGCTTGCATGCTAGTAGTTTTCTTGGTAGCCTTGTGTTCGATTTTGAGAATAAAACTTTGTTAAGTTGTAGCCATAAGTTACTCTTTTACTTTGCCTTGTTAATATCATAATATTGAGGTAGAAGATGACTAAACCGATATGAAGTGCTAAACTGATATGCATGCAAACTAATATGCTAGACCAATATACTCTTATGTAAACTGATACACCTCTTATGATGTTGGCTTGTCATGATTTTGTGATGGCTAGTGGCGAAGAGTGTTGAACCTTGATTCTCTTAGTTGAGTATGGAAGTCGACATGGGTAACCCTAATCCTATACATGTGCAACCCGACACACCTTGTGATCTGATACACCCTAGCCCAACACATCTTGAGTAGAGGTGAGAAATATCTCCCTTAAGGTTCAACCAATACAACCAAACCCTAATGATCAATATCTTATGAACCTCTATGTGGTCGATTCACAAACAGACACATAGGTCGATACCCTATTTGAGTGGGTAGGGTGATACTCTAATGAACGGTGAGACCGATACCCTAATGTATGTTGAGTCTAATACCCTAATGGATGGTGAGACCGATACTCTAAGGGATAGTGAGGTCATTTCCTTATGACATGGTATGATCAATACACTTTCTCATGCACCTCTAGACTGATACCCTTTGTTGTTCCTTGGCTGACACCCTCTTATTTAGGTGTTGAGTCCGATACAAGAGATGATAAACTAATATCTTTTGTGACAAACTGATACCCTACCTTAGTGGGGGTGGCTGATACCCTACCTTAGTGTGGTGGTCGATACCCTAACCCTAATTGATACCCCATGTGATGTGTAGTGATGCATCTTGTTAATTCTAGTGTCACGTGGTGGATGTGATACCCTATGGTGTAATCATGTGTATGATGTTGAATACCATACCTCTTTGCATGTTTCATAATAATGATAAGAATATGTTTCTACATCTCATAAATATACTTCATAACGATGCAGGAAGTGATAACCTAAGGGTGGTTGGTGACCCAACCTTGTAAACCCTAATCGGGTAAAGTGAAACCCTAATTGCTTTGGTGTAAAATGTATGATGTGAATGTATAGCATGAGTTTTAAGAGATGATGATACTTTGCCTTCTTGTTATTAGTTTCTAACCATGATAATGATATTGATTGATGTACATAGACATGTATGAGCTATGGTGGTTATGATGTGATGGACATGTGGTCCTTGTGATGGATATTGGTCCTTGTGATGGACATATGTTGAATAGTAAGAATAAAGAGACATGATATGATGAGATCACACTTAATGTGATTCAATATGTTCTGGGGATGAGTCATACCCTATTTATGTAGATCTTCTTTAGAAGTTATATGTTGTAACTTGATTGATGGTTAAAGATGTTAAATTGATTTAATTAATCAAGTGAATTCCAATAGTGTAGTTTGCCCTATGCCATAGATCCATTCACTATCAGCACTTTCTGAATGGTGGAATGAGTTTAACTCAGAGCGCATATTGTTGAATATGCACGGTACAAGTTGAGGTATCTCCTTGTGTCCTGAATGTAAATGTATCACATGATTGACTGTAAGTCATACTGGAAATGTATTATAGGATTGATTGTAAGTTATACCTGGAAATGTTTTACAGGATTGACTATAAGTCATACTTGGAAGAGCATTGCTATAAGCCATAGCTCAATTTTGCTAGTGATGTAACCTGTACCAAGGTGGGCTAAATATGCACAGCTAGACTAAAATGTCTCTGGAAGCAGATGACTCATGATGTCACTACTTATTCACTCATACTGACTGAGGAAGGTGAGGTCATGGATTCTGGCTCTTCCATTAGATCTTGTATGGAACTGACTTCGACTAAATACATATAGTGGTTGGTTGGATTTGAATGGTACGATTCAAATCCTCAGGGCATAATGAATATGTAATCATCCGTGTAGTATAATTTTATAGGATCAAATCCAAAAACATTGGTTGAGACCTTGCTTGATCTTTAACAATGATGTTGTTAGAAAATATACATGTTCTTCATATTCCTTTTTAATTATTAAGATGTTTCATAATTCAACAGTAATTGCCCTTCCTATTAATAATCATTACCCACTTCATCTTAGTTATATTTATACTGCTACTCAGTTATTCTTATCTGTGATAATAATAGAGCTGGTGGAGAGTTATATCTCTCGCTGGGACTATGTGTCTCACCCCATTGGTTAACAACCTTTTTATGTGGATGAGTAAGAAGAGGTAGAGATTGTGCAAAGGAGGTTGAGCAGCAGCCAAAGGAGTAGTAGCTGATAAGGTTGGAAGTGTTGTTGGATGTCTTTTATTGATAGAGTCCTAGAGTCATCCCTGTACACTCAGGTCCTTGGGTGCATTTTACAGATGTTTCACGAACGTATTTTCTTTATGTCATTTGTATATTAGATATGATGGATTCATGCATATATGTTTTGGAATAGTGCTAATGTTACAGGTTGACAGCATGCCTTATGAATGCTTTGAGGCATGAAAGAACCTATGTGTGAAGGTTCTTGCTATATAGCTGTTTTATGAAAAAGGTTTTAATTTTTAGTGTTTTCTGCTAAAAAATTGTTAATCTCTTTTTCGTAGTTATGTTTTGAGTAATCTCACTTTGTTGTGGCGAGGGGCGTCACAGTGCACTTTGGTGATATGGGTAGTACAATCGTTCATTTTAAGATCATGTTATCCAAGACATTAAATCCTGGGACATTACAATCTCCCCCACTTAGATTCTTGATGTCCTCGTCAAGGCTCAACTATATGGCCTGACAATATTTCCCCATTTCAGTGTAGACCCAGAATGGCCCCTGGACACCCAGCTCCCAATCACAAAATACCAGCACAAGGGTGTCTAACATCTACATGCATAGCCCTTTCCAACATGCCTGGACCGCACAGCTCAAGACTGGCATGCCACATGCCCATGAGGGCCCCACCTACTAGAGGGGTTATGGCTCTGATACCAAATGTAACGACCCCATTCCCCTATAACACCCAATTAAGGAAGGCCAAGAAACTATAACCGTTATCCCAAAAATAGGATCAAATGGTTTTGCACATAATAAAAAATAATTAATAAATTCTACTAAACCAATTAAGTTTGCTACACAATAAAAAATCTTTTCGTGAAAGTTTATAAAATATAGGATTCTAGGACTTTACGCAAAATATGTACCAACTAGCTATATCCTCCAAATATTAGACTGTCTGGTTCACATTCAATGTCTTTTTCATTGTTTGTCCAATTTCTAAGTGATCTTAATGTAACCAACATGTTTAAGTGCATGACCCCACTTTCAAATCCTTACATGCTCTAATACCAAATGTAACGACCCCACTTTCAGCAACCCCCAATTAAGGAAGGTCAAAAGGATGAGAGTCATTACCTATAATTCTAAGATCATGGTTTACCAAATAACCAAAAATAATTATCAAATTCTACTATATGAACAAGAGTTATGGATAAATAACAAAAATAAGGAAAAATTATATCTTATACTTGAAGAGATAACTCTAACTATATCCTCCAATAATTACTTTAGATCTTTTCCATTTGTGCCTTCTTCTTGAGATATACATCTTTCATCATTCATTTTAGGAAATTAGAGATTAACATAAAACATCGTGAAACAAGAAACAGTCAGTATAACAAGTTGTAGTGGTATGTGGGGGAAATACAAATTACACAAGTAATGATAACAACATAATTCAAAAATTAATATTTAACAAACCAAATTAAACATTTTCACCATTACTACCCAATCTAGGTTTCTCCACCCTCTGTCATAACCCCTTAGGGCCTCATACTAAAATATTCATTGTCTTCCCCTATCTAGGTGGATGTCTTTATCATGTCTCCCCCTATCCAGGCAGGTGACTTCATCATGTACCCCCTATTCAAGATGGTACCAAAATTTTCCTTCCCCTATCTAGGAGGATGGCCTTTCCATAGATCTAGAGGTGACCTAGATTCGGGCTAGTCATGTTCATAAATAATGTGATAATCATACTCACTTTAAAGTTTGCATGGAATGAAATAAACAAGTAGCCATATATTTTCAAACCATGCGAACAAATCTTCGGGAAACCACATAAAACTACAATGATTATTCTTAGGCATAACCACATACGTGATTTGGAAGTAACTTGATGTCCAAGCAAGATCAGTAAGGATTAATCAAACAAGAAATCAAGAAATTATCCTAAAATCAATGTGTAACACCCAAGTGTCATTATTTTATCCAAATTATCCTCAATACTGACTTGGGCCCCACATTACGATCTCTAGCCCAACTTTAGGGTTTTATTAGGGTTTTAGCATCCATAATCCAATTGTTATTTTTTGTGCCCTTTTGGCCCACAAAACCTAACTTTGACATCATATGCATGACTGAATTCCAATTAAGTCAAATATGTCTTCTTTATGCTAAAAGTCCCAACTTTATTCTTTTAAGCTATGTCAAGGTCATTAAGGTCAATGGATAAGTTTTTAGCACTTTTAGGTTCTTTTGAAAAGACAAACCCTAATCTCACTATTAAATGTACTTTTCTTCTCAAAAGAATCCTAATTACTAATTTTCACATCTTCTAGGTTAACTAACCCTAATTTATCTTCAATTTCACTTTTATAGTCAAGGGATCTCTAATTATCCAAATTAAGGGTCTTTATGCACAAGTTAGTCCAATAAAATTATTTTCATGCTTTCTAGATTGATTTCCATATTTGAATCCATTAATCCCCATAATTATCAAAATTAAGGTTTTAAAGTCCATTAATGCACTTTTATAATTAAAAACCCTAATTAAGCATATCATGGGTAATTATCGCCAAATAACCTTCAAGTTGCTCTTTTTCTCATAAAATATCAATCTTGGATTTAGTGTAACAAATGGTCACATCAAGATCATCATTCTCAAAAATTAGGGTTCTAGCTCATTTAACATATTAAGATGCAACATTTAGGCACTTTCAAACTAGAAGCATATTCAAGTCCTGATTATATTTTTATTCGATTGGTCTTCTTTTCCTGATCAACTTTCATGTATAACTTGTCTTAAACTGATCCTAGTAAATTCTATGATTTTTGCGTGATAAAGCATTTATCTGAATATTCAAGCAGAGAGGAAGTATTTACCGAGAAAAGAGAAAAGAGGGAAAATTGTCACTCGTTGGTCCCCAGTCAACCGTTGACCAAGACCACAATCCAACTTTTGTGCGGAGATGGTCTCCCAGGCACGTGTGTGTGGAGACGGGGTGCTTAGCTCACTCGAAGCCGCTCGATCCCGGTCAATCTTTGACCCGGGTCTGAGATCAATGGTTGGGGATCATCTCCCCAACTTGCGGCCTACGCATGAGGCACGGTGGTGCCGCAGCAGAGAACTCATCCGAGAGGGCTCGAACCAGAGAGGGAAGAAGGATTCAGGGGATGAGGAGAAGCCATCGGTGCTCAGGAAGTCAAGCCGAACTAGATAGGGGCCTTTTTATAGGAGGAAGGTGTGGGATTTAGGGTTCCCAATCCCGGTTGAGATGGCTTTAGCGGCGAGGTCCCTTCCTTGGGCCACATCCCATATCACAATGTGAAACCAAAGGGTTTCCTTCTCAGTTTCACAAGACAAATCCATTGTCTGAAAATGTTTTCCCTGAAGGGGATTAGATGAGGAGATAGGTTCCTTAATCCCATGTATGTATAGGAATCCTTTCCTATTTGGGTGCGGGCTAGATGATGATCTCCCCATCATTGGATTCTGATCAAATGGTCTGCAATACATGTGACATGCGCATGGGTCGGGCCCAAGTTTCCTATTCCAAAACCAAATGTGACATTTAATATAAATTGATGATTATACCCTCACTTTATGCAAACTTGCTAAATTCATATCTCTCTCTCTGTTTATCTTTTAAATTCCAAATTTTAAAACAAACTCTATAATGACTTTATGTAGACGTGTGCAAATATTTGAGGCAAAACTCGAAAAGAAAACCATCTTTTCTTAACATGCAAGTCATCCCCTTATAAGGCATATATTTTTCATTAAAACATATCTTTTTTCTTTCCTTCTTTCCTATTTTCTTTATTTTGTCTATTCTTTCCATTAGCAAACATAACAAATGAAATTGTGGCCATTCCAGCCACTTTTTAGAGAATTCCACATTATTCTTACTTATTATGCATTTTCTTTTACTTTTCACTTATTATAGGGTTTTCTTCTCTCCCTTTTACTTTTTTCCCATTATTAGATTAATAAAATAGTGGAATCCTCGAAATCCACCACACAAGGGTAAATTACAAAAGTAGCCATTTAATCAAACAAGGTGCACATATTCTTATTCAAGTACCTATTCATAAAATAATTGCATTTCAATTATGAAAACACATGTAAAGTTGGGGTTGTAACATCCGTCCCCTCTTATAGGAATTTTGTCTGCAAAATTCAACAAATCATATAAATCATTCAGAAATAAACTTTTCCATGTTCGTCCTTGGCCTCTCATGTGGCTTTATCCATTCCATGGTGCTTTTAAAGAACCATTACCATTTTCTATTCTTTACTTCTGAGCTTGTTTTCTCTCACCTTGGTACTCAATATCCTCATAGGTGACTTAGAACATGTTAGCCTCCCTCAGAGTGCCATTGGTTCATTACACAACACATGGATAGGATCCTTCACACAATGCCTTATATTGGACACGTGGAATGCATTTTGTATCATACTATATATGATAAGAAGTTTCATCAATTCACTCAAATGGATTCACATATTGGGAATGAGGTTTTTTTCTTATTTATAACTCAGAGGGGTTAGATTTTTCAGAAACACATGTTCACCCACAGTGAAGTATGAGTCAGTTCGCTTTACATTAGCATACGACTTTTGTCAATCCTGGGCTCTCATTAGCCTTTGCTTGATCAAAGTGACTTTATCTGATTATATTTGTAGCTTTCTCTGACCTCTGCAAGGTCCTTTCACTGACATCATCCCAGTGAAGCGGTGATTGACACGACCTCCCATAAAGAGGTTTGTTTGGAGGCATCCCAATTTTAGTTTGGTAGCTTCCATTATAGGCAAACTCAACCCAGGACACTATTACTCCCATGTTCCACCCCAATCAAGCACACATGCTCCTCAACAGGACTCTTAGAGTCTAGATCATACTAACTAACCGTCCATGAGTCTATGGGTGATAACCTATATTGAGCCTCAATCTTATATCGATTTCTTTATGCTCTTGTTTCTTTCTCTATGAAGTGAACTTAGGGTCATGATCAAAAGTAATCGAACCCCTAGTTCCTTATGGGCAAACTATTTCTCAAACATATAGCTCGAATAAAACCGACACCTTAGTAGTAGTTCTTGAGGTGCTACTTGGTTAGGTGTCCTACCACAATCCATATTTCATCATGATCTTTATTTATCTGGGGAAAACCTACCATGGAATCCACTAATTCCATATTGGCTCAGGAGTCTCAACTAGATGTCGTAACTCGCTGAGTTTTTTGGTGTTCATCCTTCACCATCTAGTTATGCTACTATGTATTTCCTCATTCTAGGCTACCAAAAATATCACTGTAAGTCTCAAAACTAACTCATGGTGCCAGGGTATTTTGTATCTTAGATCCACAAAACTTTTACAAGATAAATGCTCAGGTACTCAAATGTGAATTCTATTTTAAATTCCATCACTTACATCCCCGAGGTATGTATGAGGTTACTCCATGAAACCTTTCATATCATCTATCTCTTGGGTTTCCTAACTAGACTATTACAAGTTCGGTTAACAAGCCAAGTTTGGTTTACCTTTATTAGATACCCCGACCCTTGTGCCCATTATTCCCATCGTTTGATTCAATATTGACTTCTAGAATTTAGATTCCATTTGATGCTCATATCCTCATATGGGATTTCAATCTAGCAGTCCCCTTTCTCACTTTAGTCTCCAATACCATTCATTTACATTCTCATAAGGTTATGGTAATACCTTGAATTCCCAATTGTTCTAAAAGGATTTTAAGCTTAAGCATCTATTCCTTATATTATTTCCTTTCCTATAATGGCATGTATATGCCTCATCTCCCACACTCATAATGAGATGAAATAAGCATTTAGCTGCAGTCCAAATACAAATCTCATCCCATTCCAAGAGTTGAGATGGTACATTACACACTACTAATTTTTTATTTTCATACTTAAATCAAATCCTTCTTCACATGATTCTAATCCGTACATGCTTTTAATTTTGCCATATTCTCCTATTACT
The DNA here is from genome assembly GCA_963693085.1 of Alisma plantago-aquatica. NCBI lineage: Eukaryota > Viridiplantae > Streptophyta > Magnoliopsida > Alismatales > Alismataceae > Alisma > Alisma plantago-aquatica. Next base: position 587,505,333 of record OY856413.1, on the reverse strand, counting down.
TGGCCAAATGTAACGACCTCACTTTTTTCTCCCCCAATTAAGGAAAGACCTTCAATTTGAGAGACATTACCTATATTCCCAAGGATTCAGATTATTCAAATAACAAATAGTAAAAAACAATTTCAATTAAGTTTCAAATGTTGTTTACAAATGGTACACTTATATGAAATCTCATTACCAGAATTGTACATAGAGAAGAAGTATATATCTAAATCCTTCTTACTTAGTTTAATATATTCACATGGTTTCATCTTTATCTTCATGTCCTCTTATCATGTATATCATCATATACCTAAAACATCGTGAAATAAAACATGGTCAGTACGACAAATCATACTGGTATGTGGGAGAAACAAAATCTCACAAGTAATGATAACAACATAATTCAACAATTAATGTTCAATAATCCAAATTTAACATTTTCACCATGACTACCCAATCTAGGTTTCTCCACCCTCTATCATAACCCCTCAGGGCCTCATACTACAATATTCACTATCTTCCCCTATCCAGGCAGATGACTTCATCATGTCTCATCTATCTGGGAGGGATACTTCTCATGTACGCCCTATTTAGGCTGGTTCCAAAATATGCCTTCCCCTATCTAGGTGGATGGCCTTTCCAAAGATCTAGAGGTGGCCTAGATTTGGGATAGTCACATCCATGTATATAATGTGATTGTCATAGTCACTTTAAAGTTTGCATGGAATGAAATAAACAAGCAAGCATATATTTTCAAACCATTTAAACAAATCTCCAGAAAACCACGTGAAACTACAATGTTATTCTTAGGTGTAGACACATACCTTGATGGTGAGCCATGTAGATTATATAGTCGTCAAGCATATGATCCAAGTCAAGTAAGCAAATCAAGCAATCTACTTTCATCTGCATTTATATAAATTCTAAAGTGTCTCCAATCACATTAAATACATTACACAACTCGGTCCTAATCTAGGGTTTAGGTTTTGAATAAGGAATATGGATATTAACCCTATTTCCATTTCATAATTAACATTAGGTCAACCCTAGTTACTAGATCCATTTATCCTTCCATTAAGATCACTTAGATCAAATATGTTCATTAACACATAGCAAGTTAGGATCTTTAGCCCTAATTATTCCCATGCATTATTATTAGCCACATTATAAACCCTAATTACTCATCATCATGATTATTTGTATTTCTCATATTGTTCATAAATAACAGATAATAACATAAAAAGGCTTTTTATTGTTTACAACATGTTAATACCCAAATCAAGGGTTTTAATGTACTAATCAGTAACTAAACATGTATTCATGGAAATTTTTTGAATAGAAAGTATATTTGGGTCTCTAACATATTTTATTTGAACTCCTCTCATTTTTCTGATCAATTTTCATATATAACTTATTTTCATCCTAGTTACAAATTATTTTCTATCAATTTTGCAAGAGAAAACCTTATTGGCCAATCAAAGATCGACATGTCACCCATAATATCATTCTTATTCTTTTTGGATCAGCTAAGGATAAAAGGGGAGGATTACCTTGTTTCCCTTACTAATGACGCATTGCCCCAAGGGCATGATTCCCATAGTGTTATGTTTAAGTGATGATTTTTTTTGAGGTTAAACGATCTATTATTATTAGATATGAAAGTCTGCTCTAATGCAGTTCATTACAACAGGAGGAAATGAGCTATAGCTACTAAAAGAAAAGCTGCTACTAGAGGCCATCTGGGCTAACTTGTGTGCCAACCCATTAGCCAGTCTACGACAGGAAACAAAAGAGATGCTTGTGAAAAAAACTCTAAGATAGGCTATGTCCTCAAGAATGGTTCCCATGAGGTCTGCCCTTATAGTCCCGGCCACAATAAGCTTGACAACTGCTTTGGCATCTGATTCCAGTACTACATGGGTGAGGTTCTTGTTTTTGGATAGTATGAGTCCTTCTCGAATGGCTAGTGCTTCCGCGCATCTTGGGTCTTTGAGCGTCGGCTGCTTCCTTCCTGCAATTCGTGTGGCTTCTCCTTCAACTGTCCTCCAAACCATCCCGAGTCCGTCAGCTCCATGCATGTCCACCGCAACATCACAATTCAGCTTCATGACTCCCACCGGTGGCCTGTTCCAGCACTCGCACATGTCTGTAGGTGGTGTGCGGTTCTGTCCGCTAGTCGTCTCCTTGTGTGATTTAAATAAAGGCAGCAAAGAATTCTTCATAACAAGCGAGTGGCGGACCTTGTTCCCGAAAACGATGTCATTTCTTCTATTCCAAATAGCCCATAGTGCTGTAGCCATGTCGTCATTTACATTCCCTTTTTCCAGTCAGACCGCAACCATAATAGCTTCGTGTATGGGCTTTGTGTCCAATTGACGTATGCGCCCTTGCACGAACACCGGATATTCCTTCCAAAGTTCCCACGACTGTTCACATCTGAAAAGCATGTGACCTATGTCCTCCTTCTCCCTACGGCAGATGTTGCAGATTCCGTCTTAGTGGCAGTATCTGTTGAACAACCTTCCAACTGTGGCCAATGAGCCGACGACGCAATGCCAGAGGAAATGTGCAGCTTTGGGAGCTAGGCCTGTCTTCCATACCGCCTGCCATACCTCCTTGTCCACATGGTTGGTTGATTGCTCGATATTATTCGGTTGTTGAGTGGCCATCCAGTATGCTGACTTCACAGTGTATTCCCCGCTTCTTCTTGGTTTCCAAAACATCCTGTCGGTCCTCATTGTTACCCCTAGCGGAATTGCAAACACCATATCAGCCACGTCTTGAGATAGAAGCTCATTAACCATCCCTCGGTCCCACTGTCGTGTTTCCTGATCAATGAGTTGGTGGACCTACTGTACTGTCAGTGAAGATATACCCAACCTGGATTCTATGCTACCATCTAGATTGGGTATCCAGTTGTTTTCCCATATATTTATGTCTTTGCCGTCTCCCACTCTCCATTGCATGCCTTCTAGAATGATGCTCTTGGAGTTCCAGATACTCCTCCATGTAAAACTTGGATTATGCCCCCTGCGGGCCTTGAGGACATTGCTTGATGGAAAGTACTTAGCCTTGAGGACTTTGTAGGCCAATGTCTCTCTCCTGTGAAACAGACGCCATACTTGTTTAGCAAGGAGAGCTTGGTTGAAAATACTAATATCTCGAAAACCCATGCCTCCTTGATTTTTTGGTTTGCAAAGTTTCTCCCAGCTGACCCAGGCAATCTTACGTTCATTGTCTTTGGCTCCCCACCAGAATCTGGCAATGGAACTATTGATGGTGTCCAGTAGATATGTAGGTAACTGGAAAATACTCATCAGGTATGATGGGATCGCTTGAGCCACTGCCTTGATTAGAACCTCCTTTCCCGCTTTGGATAGTAGTTTTTTCTTCCATCCTTGAAGTTTGTTCCACACCCTTTCCTATATGTATGAGAATGCATGCTTTTTGGATCTTCCTACTACTGCAGGTAGTCCTAGATATTTCTCGTGTTTCTCCACCTCTCTTACTTGTAGCACGTGGCATATTTCGTCCTTCCTCTCCCTGCACACTCCTTTGCTAAAGGCTACCTCAGTCTTTGATAAGTTAATTTTCTGTCCAGATGCTCGTTCATACTGGCTGACAATCACAGCTAAATTCAGGCATTCTTCTTTGGTCACCCTTGCAAAAAGAATGGAGTCATCTGCAAAGAAAAGATGAGAAATGTGTGGCCCATGTCGACTGGCTCGCACTTCGTGAATATCATTATGTTGTGATGCCAAATTTAGTGAAGAAGAAAAAGCTTCAGCACATAAAATAAAAAGATATGGGGAGAGAGGGTCACCCTGTCACAGTCCTCTGGATGGTTGAGTCTTCCTGGTATGGTCCCCATTGATGGCAAAGGAGTGAGATATTGACGACATGCAGTTCATGACTTTCTTCCTCCATAGATCTCCGAAACCTAGCTTCTCCTGTATGAAGTCCATGAACCCCCATTCTACTATGTTGTATGCTTTCGACATATCAAGCTTCAGGGCTATATGTCCCTTCTTCTTCCTCTTCTCTCCTATCATGGTGTGAAAAAGCTCATAGGCAACAAGCACATTGTCTGTAATAAGTCTCACCGATATAAAAACACTTTGTTGTTCGGAAGCAATCTTGTCCATCATAGGGCGCAAGCGGTTGGCTAGGACTTTTGCAGCAATCTTATAAATGACGTTGCACAGGCTTATAGGTCTGAACTCCCCGATCTCCTTTGGAGTTTTCACTTTAGGAATGAGGACCACCAGAGTAGAGTTCACATTAGCAATACTGTCTTCAGATTTCCACCACCCCTTGATATAATTTGCCACATCACTACCTACTATGTGCCAATATTTTTGGAAAAACATGGCCTTCATCCCATCAGGCCCGGGTGCTTTGTTAGGGTGCATACTTTTTAGCGCTGCTTGAATTTCTTCAGTAGTGATATCCCTTTCCAAAATTTCACTTTCTATTCTCCTAATTTTCCTTCCCATCCCTTTTGTTGCCTCCTCCCACCCCGACGGGTTAGATGTTTTGAACAACCCATTGAAACAATTGGTGATGATTTCCTCAATCTCTTCTTCCTTTGTCTTCCATTGTCCCTCGGTGTCGATGAGTCCCACAATTTTATTTCTTTTCCTCCTTTGAGAAGCTTTGTGGTGGAAGTAAGCCATGTTCCTATCTCCAGATTTCATTTCATTCACCCTCGCCCATGCATGCCAATACTTCTCATCACGTATATGCCATTCTTGTAGTTCGGCTGCCATATGTGAACACTTATCAAGATTGCTTCTGTCCGGCGGCAGGAGCTGAGCTTCCCCCAGCTGCCCTTCTAGCTCTTTAATCCTGCTTTTCATCTTCCCAATTTTCTCAGCTGCCCATGACTTTAGCTTCATGCCACACCGTTCCATCTTTCCCTGAATGTCGTTAGATAGGCCACCTTCCCAAGATTCCTTCACAATCTGTTCACATGTCTCATCTTCCATCCACATGGGCTCGAAAAAGAAATTTTCTTATTTTCTTGTTTGCCACCTTCGTCTCTGTTCAGTGTTTATGATAACCGGGGAGTGGTCAGATTCAATAATAGGAAGATGAATAACTCTAGCCTGTGGAAATCTCGCTGCCCAACTGGGGCATGCCAAGGCCCTGTCCAGTCTTTCTCGAACAAGTGTTTCAGGAGTTGTGCCCCGTTGCCACGTGAATATGCTTCCACTGTATCCCAGGTCCAGAAGATCGCAGTCATCTATCACATCTCAGAAATCCTAAATGTAGCGGAGAGGTTTTGGAGGGCCTCCCATTTTCTCTGAGTTCGACACAATTTCATTGAAATCACCAAAGAACATCGTAGGGAGGTCGGTTATATTTTTTAATTCACGTATCAAGTTCCAGGTATTGTGTTTCAATTGCTGGTCCGCCCACCCATATATGCCCACTGCTCTCCATTTGTTGGTTCTTGTTCCATCATCAATCTCACAACTACAGTGATGTTGTGAGTAGGAAATGATACTAAGATCAACATCTTTCCACCACAAGCCAATTCCACCTACCCTACCCACTCTGTCAATACATATACCTTGTGTAAAGCCACATTTTCTTTTCACTGCTTCTATATCAACACTAGAGATAAGCGTCTCCATTAAGAAGACTATGTTCGGGCTCTCCCTCCAATACCACGATCAAAGGGTGTTCACCGTGTCAGGGTTGCCCAATCCCTGACAATTCTAGCTCATGATTTTCATAGCTGTTCACGGAGTTGGTCTCCGCCAGTCTCTGCTACTTGAACATTTGATGTTCCTTCATTGTACACTACCAACCCATTGTTCCTGGCTTTCTTGTTTGTGTCTTCCACAGGGCTAACCATGTCTAACTCCATGTCATAGTGCTCCAATTGTCTTCCTCTTTTTCCAGTCACAGTATCCCAAACGACTTCATGTTCCGGTATCCCGAGTCTTTATGCTCTGCTCATCTTGTACACCCACAGTGGTTCCTTAGATTTCTTTGGACCACCCTTTCCTTTCTTCCCTGCCTTCTTTTTATTGTCCATCTTCCTCTGCACCCTCATTCTAATTGTGCTTTGGTCTGTGCATCTCGGGGTTTCTTTGCCTGCTTCTTGCTGCGGAATTATGGTTTGCAGTGCTCCTCCATTATTTTCACCTTCTGCGTCGGCCTGTGATGTTCCCCCTCCCACGATCTTCCTGAGGTCCTCCTTCGTGGCTGTTGTGTAGTGACCCTGCCTCCGCGCGTTCCATAGTCCTTCCCTACTAATGAGGTTTCGCCTTTCATGATCATCATTTATTGGATAGTTCTTTGATGTGTTGCTACTCCCCTACAGCATGGGTTCCTCCTCCAGTCTGTTGCTGCCCGTTCTTTGTTGTCCACTTAGCCCCTCCCCCTCCTGCCTTTCTGGGAATAAGTCATTTATGTTGTACTCTGACTCTGTGATCGTCTCTTGTATGTGTTGTTGGCATTCTCATGCTCCGTACTCTCCGTGATGCCCTTCCCTGGTCTGTCCCTTATTCTCGTCATCTTCAACATCATGACGTTCCTGCGACCTACTTCCACTGTTCCTAGTTGAGCTCGACGAACCCTCCTGTGCTGGTTTGTTCCTGAAGACTATCTTCTTCTTCGTTTGGGTGTGACCGTGTAGCTCCTCGTGCAGCGTCGTCCTCGGCTTGCGTGGTGAGGCTTTGAGCCAAGGTCCCCATTGCTGGTTCCCTTCTTCTCCTTCACTCCGCTCATTGCAGTCTCTCTCGATGTGCCCTAGCCACCCGCACGCGTGGCAGAAGTTCGTCAGCCTCTCGTACTTCACGTTCAGACTGAGAAGTTTGTTCAGGTTTCCTCTGATGCGTAGAACTCTCTTTGAAGGGCTTGGTAATGTCTAGGCTAATCCGGACTCGCGCCGACGCTTCCCACCCTAGCTCGTCGACGTCCAAGTCGAGGACGTCGCCTAGTCTGGCTGTGATCATCGTGATGGCCTGGGTTGATCGGAACCCTAATGGTAGCCCATAGATTCTAGCCCAGAAGGGGGTGTGTGTAATGGCAATCATCCCTGGTTGCTCGTCCTTCTCAATTTCTTTGAAGATCAACAATTTGTTGTCGAAATTCCACGGCGCCCCGTCTACTACCTTTTGCTTGTCCCGCCAGTCGAAGAATTGGATTATGAAGACATCCCCCTCCAGCTGTTTAAGTGATGATTAAAACACATAAACCATGGATTTGTGTATTAAACATGTTAAATATGTTTCTTTATAATGAATTGTGATAATGTATAATGTAATGATGATTAACAAGTTCATGATCATAATGATCTAGAATTAGGGTTTCTAATGTAAATAGCCATGCATATGAATAATTAGGGTTCAACACCATATCAACTATGTCATTAAGGAACATAATTGAACCTAGTGCTCATGATAAAATAATATGGTAGATTTGATAATCATGGCAATACATGATATGAATTAGGGTTCTCGAGACTTTGAAATAATAAACATGATAATTAGGGCTTTGAACCATAACTCAAATAATAGCTTGATACTAAGAGGACCTAAACCTTAAACTAGGACCCGAATAGGGTTTAATGTGTTTATCGAGATGGTGACACTTTAGGATTTATATACATGCAGATTAAATGATAATTTCTTGAATTTCTTAGATTTGTTGATTGGATTGCTTGAACATATGTTGAATAATCTCCATATCTCACTGTCAAGTTATGTGGTTATGCTTATGATAATCCCTTGTAGTTTCACGTAGTTTCTCAGAGGTTTTCCTTCATGGTTGAAATTATATGCTTGCTTGTTTATTTCATTCCATGCAAACTTTAAAATGACTATGATTATCACATTATATATGATCATGACTAGCCCAAATCTAGGCCACCTTTGGATCTATGGAAAGGCCATCCGCCCGGATAGGGGAATGCATAATTTGGTACCAGCCTGAATATGGGGTACATGAGAAGTCACCCGCCTAGATAGGGGGAGACATGATGAAGTCACCCACCTGGATAGGGGGAGACATGATGAAGTCATCCGCCTAAATAGGGGAAGACAATGAATACTACAGTATGAGGCCCTGAGGGGTTGATAACACCCAAATTTATGCATTTATGCTAAGCATTCATTTATGGTTTTTCATCACTATAGCCATAAAATTTGCCCAAAATAACCCATGTTTCTTATCTTTTAGTAATTTATGTCTTTTCTTAGATAAAGTTGCTCAACTAGACAATTTTGGGACTTGCATGCACCAAACCTAAAAAGACATCTATTCTCCATGATTTCTCCCCAACACATGGTTTTTGCAGTAGCTAGACTCCCATCTCTCATGACCTCGGTGGACTAAGCATCGCACTATGTGCACCAGCTTAGGAGACGGTGGTCTCGCTAACTAACTAGCGGACCCAAGAAACTTTTGGTATCCTGGACCCTATTTTCGATGGTCAGTCCTTTATCAGGATGCATCCTCACCAACAAAAAAGGCTCATCGATTTGGGCCCCTCAACCACCACTAATAGCCCCCCCCCCCCCCCCCCCCCCCGCGGGGGGTGGGTTCATTCCAAGATGTCATGACCACATCCAAGAAGAAGTGACCTCGACCGCAACAAAGGTACATCATCCTGGACTGCGACTGCGGCCAAGATGAAGTAATCGCGATCGCGATATCTACCTGCCCCGAGACTACGATCAAGGCATCCACCTCGACCGCGATCCAAACCTCGACCGCGACTACAGGATTGAAAGCGACCGCAAAGTGCACCACGACCGAGGCCTACATCTCGACAGTGAGTTCACCGCAACCACAGGGTGCACCGCGACCATGATTGAGCAAGAACACGATATGGATCATTACCTCGACCATTTTGCCTATAAATACACACCCCCCGCAACCAGGAGAGTGGTTCCACACCTTGGGGAGTTCCATCTGCCTGTTCTGATCTGGGGAGTTTTTCCACCTTGTGGTTCCAACTTGGTGAGGTTCCCAGAGCCCCATGGGAGAGTCTAGAGGTCTGAGAAGGCCAAAGTGCTCATTCTACGCATGTCTCTTCAGCATGCTTCCATTCCCCATCATCTCCCACCTCTAGTCTTAGATCTCCAAAGGCAGAAGCTGAGGAGAGAGAGGCTGAAGATCCATCTTCTTCGAGAGAAGGAGAACGTCCACACCATCATCTTCCACCACCATCCACCAACCAAGCTACTATTTGGGGTAGATCTAGAGAGAAAGGAGGCCAAGGAGTCCAGAAGATCAAGGAGGACAACCCAAAAGACGAGATTTGGCCTATACGGAGGCTAGGGAGCGAGAGCCACCTCTCCTCTACAGGCTAAATCTCTTCTTCTTCTCCTTTCTTCTACTATTCTCCTTTGTTCCTGCACAAATGATGTTCTTCCATCTTTGTTCGGTGCCGACTATGCATGTTCATGGCTAGTTGAGCTCCTTCTTATCTATGTAGCTCGCTTTGGGAACATTTATGTACTTTTACCTTAAGCAAGTAGTTTTATTTTAGATCTAGCATGTTTTATGTTCTATCTCATTTTTAAGTTATGATTGCTAGTTTGGTTGATCTCTTTCTTGCTTGAACTGCTATTTCTACCTATATCGAGATATTCGTTGTAGAAATAGACAAGAGTAGATAGTTTGGATCGGAGTCTGAAAGGAGGATGGTTCAAGGTCGTCTGTTCCTAACATCCCAGAATATTCTACACCTGAGAGGGTATCTAGAATATTCTAGTCATCCTTGAGAGAGGTTTCATACCATAGATGGGTTTTAGTCACACTAATCGAGAGCGAGTGGGATGACCCCACAAGAACAAATACCACAGTGTGTGTTGTGTTTGAATGTAGGTTGCTAGTTGAGGTGTTCGAGGGTTGTATATGCCTTATAACGGGTGCATAGATTGCCCAACTTGTGGATACATATTGCCAAGAACTCCTCTCTGATTAGTAGAATCCTACAGACTCTATTTTATTTATTTTCTTTATTTTGTTTTAATTCATGAAAACACGCTAGACTAGTGCTAGATACATACTTTCCTCAACTATTGTCTTGGATTAATCTGACTCAAGAATGAATCTCAAGCATCCTAAATGTCACCATGTCCCTATGTTCAACCCCGTATATCTACTTTGATCCTATAATAAAGCTACATGGGTCCTTGAAGGTTTCGGGTTATAAATCTAAAGGTTCAATTCCTTCTGAATCCACCTCCCTTTCCGGACGCATGATTTGGGCCGATCAACTTTTTGGCACTATTTCTGGGGATGTGGTTTTCCACGTTTACATGCCTAAAAGCTTTTGTTCTGTCACTCTTAAGCCTGTATATATATCAATAGATTTGCTTTTGTTTTAAACATACTTGTCCATATATATTGAATATTTTTCCTTTTTCTTATACTTTTTCAGTCATGGATCTTGCTTCTGCAAGACAAGTCATCCTATCCACCAATCCTCCTGAATTTTTCAACAGTTCTGACTGTTGGTAAATAATTGAAAGTCGTGCCTTACAACTCGTCGAGCTATATTCACCCCCACCGTCGTCATATGTAGACACTCCAACAACAGAGATTGTCGATCAGTCCTCGACTTCTGTGTTATCATGGGATCAAGAACTGATTAAGGTAGTGGAGTTAGCTAGAGAAAGTGTCAAGACACTCTCCTCCTTAATTCCTCATCTCTAAGAAAATGTCGATCTGCTCCAACAACTACTAGAAAGGCAGGATCATCAACTCCAAGTAGCCACCGAGATTGCAAACCACAGTAGAAGCCTACTTCAAACTGCTGAGCAAGGATCCATCCAAGCACATCAGTTTGATACAACAAGTCTACAATAGGAGAGCAAGGTGAAATTGTCGGGTCTTGGAGGCTCGACTGCCCAAGTCCAACAACTTCATTATAAAGTTGTTAAACAGGGCAAGAAGCTTCAAGAGATCATCGATTTGGTTACCACACAATTGCAAGTTCCACTGCCTTACAATGAAGACTTTAGTCATCAAAACCATTACATTGGGTCTGAAGCGGAGTATGCCTCACCGTCCTATTTAGATCATCAACTGGGTTCACCAGGATTTTTCTATGAAGACCAACCCACTTGGGGAAACCCTTCATTCTATCTAGATGACCCAACTGATGAACCAATGGAAGATATAAGTCTTATGCATGAATGGTTTTATGATGACGATGATAAACACTCTTATCCTCACCAGAATAGTTAAAATACCTCACAACCAGAAGGTTGGTTTGAGGGACATGAGTCAAACATTGTGTAATGTCCCCAGATTTTCACATTCTCAAAACCCCATGGAGATGAGAAGACAAAATCTGAAAATGTTAGCAATTATATCAGAGAGCAATGTGGAAGCATAATATGCATACATGAACATTCAACTATGATGCATACACCATAACATTCTCAACATTCAACATATTTATATTAAGCCATGAATTAAATTTGTAGCTTACATTTACATGATTTGAAGAAAATTTTACAAGTCTATGAACATGTATGCTAACAAGATCTTAACATAATAGGTACAACCTGGACAACAGCTCACTTCCTTTCTTTTATCCCACGCTAGCTCTGAACCTAAAACATATGTGAAACAATGACTAAACACACAAGGTGTTGTGTACGTGGGTAGAAAGATGCATACTAATATGCTTGCATGATTGAAATAACTTGAGAAAGAAAGAGTAAAAGAAAACATTGTTTAAAGTATTAATCAGGTAAACACATATTTTAAGATGTATTTTGATGCGTTTATACTACTAAGCAGTGCCGCACTTCATTTTTCCCTACCCCTTAGGATATGGGGACCGAGTGTCGACCTTATATTTAGATGAGAGAGAGAGAGGAATGTCACACTTCATTTTTCCCCACCCCTTGGGCTATGGGGACTGAGTGCCGACCTTATATTTAGACGAAGAGGGAGAGGAATGAGAGAGAGAGATCATATAACCACTTAGTAGCTACAAACCATCTATATTCTTTGTTGTTCTTATTGACATGGCGAATATACTATAATTATAGTACATCCAAGCAATATTCTCAAATAAAGACAAGCAATACAACATAGCTATTGCACACAAGAAAACTAGTCATATACTTAGATAAAGCCTGCGTACCTGAGTTCAGAGAATCCTAACATATCCATGATCATCTCGAACTTGTCCATGACCTGATTAAATCATCTAGAACTTGTCCATGGCCTGATTAAATATAATTGAGCATCATTAATATATGCTTATTATCATTCTTATTATTTTTAGGTCCAAATTAGGGTTTTTCCAAACCTAGGGTCAAACTGGTCTTAATCTTATCTATGATAATTTTCTACTGATCTATATGTCATAATTAGGCTTTGGTTCAATTTCCATAATTTTCTGATGATTGATCTATTTTCTAAAATTAAAAATGAGGATAAGAGACATTAATTAATCATTTATGTGCAAAGACCTATTATTTCAGCATAATAATAATATGAGAGCCCATATTTGGTTTCCAAGTGATATTAGGATTCAATAGTATTTTCATCATATTAAATGTCCATCATTTGCTAATTATATCATTTATATGAGCCCTAAAAGAAGTAATTACATCCACATTAAAAGTCATCATTAATATTGCTTCAACAGTCTGATCTAGGACTTTAATAATATAGCTTGTGTTTTTCTGAGTCTAGGAGTATTTTTAAAGGATTTATTGGACATGGGATCTATTTATAGGCCATTTTCTAAGAAAGGGTCATTTTCTGAAAATACTAAAAAGGATTACCTTTTGAGGGTAATTGGGGCTAGATCTTGGTGTGGATCTGCCACATCTCTGACCCGCATACCTGAGTCGGGGTCTCATTTCAGTTCTCGCGAACTGCTGCAGCCATGCTCGACACCCGCCTACGTCTTCTCAACATGGCCGTCGATGTGAGGCTTCTCTCCGGTGAGCAAGGAGCCGAGCCTAGGGCCTTCCTCGAACTGATATGCTTTGGCTGGTTTTCCTTTCTGAGTTGACCCACTCTCTGCCCTCTCTTCCTCTACGTTTGAAGCTCGTCCTTTGTTCATGACAGCAGTGCCGCCATGAAGGAACAACATGATGAGGATTCACAGTAGTATTCTATGTGCGTGCATCATCTCCCGACCCATGCCGCCATCGTGAGTGGGTATCCTTCAGCTTCATTTACCAACGCATAACTAGATCTCTTTCCCATTTGTGTGAGCACGAGCCCAACCTATGCCAGTGAGCATTATGTGCAGAGGCTTGGTTCTCGGTGCAAGCTGTCCTCACAGACTGATCTCGCCTCACTGGCGTTCTAAGAAATCCATCATCATCATCCCCTCCGATGAGCTCATGAGTGATCGGACCACCAGATTGAGACTTGGCAGCTGGATGTGATGGTGGAGGGATCTTTGGCAACCTCCACATCCATAATGCCCTCTGGATGTAGTGTCACCAAAGGAAGCATTGGGGAACCCTTACCGCCATTAGTGCTTCCTCAAGGCTCAAGCAAGGCCTTCTTCTTACTCTCGACCATCTCTGTAAGGTCCAGATCTAGAGAGCACTCTTGGGTCGGGAGCCTCCATGTAGGGGGTAGATGGGGAGGGATAAGTGGAGATCGCAGCCTCCTCTCAGCCTGGTCATGGTGGAGTCTTCTCCTCTGACTCTCCATGCATGTCTTCATCCACTTCAAGGTTGTAAGCATGGTTCAGGAAAGCGGTATGCGGTGTACGAGCGGAGAGGGTACTGCATAGAGTATATGCGGTATGCGGGAGTATATACGGGAGTATATGCAATTTTGGATTTTTTTATTTCAATAAACTAATTATATATAAAATAATATAGCGAGATCATAAATTAAAATATATAGAGTAGGCACGTACATTTATTTACTTATAAACATATTAATATGCATGTATGATGTATGATATGCTTATATATGTATATATGTCTATATATAGAATGTGTTTGTAAAATATGTACAAATACTATGTAGGTAAATCAATGTACAAATATATGTATAGTTTGTATAAATGTGAATAAATCCAAATGTATATATACATGCACAAATATGTGATTGTATATTTTAGTATATTGTATATGTATCTATACATGTTAATATATCAAAAGGTATTCGAATAAATGTACAAATGCATGCGGAAATTTTTTATGTGTATTACAATGTATACATGTAATTCAATGACTATATATCTCAATTTATATATATAATGAAATGTGTGTATATATATGCATGTATGTACAAAATGCATGAACATTAGTTGTGGGCTTTTTGAAAAGCAGAGTTTAATCGACCGCTTAATCGGCCAAGCGGGAGCATATGCGGACCATGACCGCTTAGTGGACCGATTAGTAATATGCGGTGCGGTAGGGTGACTGAATAGGTATATGCGGGAGTATATGCGGTCGTGCAGACTGATTTCCTAAACAGTGGTTGTAAGGGAGGGAGGAAAGGGCAGTGGGGTTTGGGTGCCACCGATCTCCAAGTTCTAAGATATAGGTGGGTTTACGGGGTAGTTTCGATGAGTAAACCTCACACTGCCACCATGATCGCTCTTTGATCACCTGTATCTGGGTTATGTGCTCAAGAAGGTACATATTGGCCTGGTCAGTCTCATGATCCACAAAGTTTAGAGCTAGCCCTCACTTCTCCACTAATCATGAGATACTGGCCATGCATTCCATGCTAAAAGCCATACCCAAGAAAGGGCAGTTCAGCATAACATCAAATTGTCATGGGTACTAACTCAATAACCAAAAGAACAAAGTCCTACCACTTTTATTTCATGAATGTCCTCAACTTCAAGAAATTATATCTCTTTACAACAAGATAGAAACAACCTATAATTTTAGACATATGCTCATGATATCCTAAAGTGGCTTATACCAAAATTTGAGGCAGAAAAAATCCATTAATTGGTCATGAAAACTAATTCTCCAAACAACATTATAATAGGTGCATAAAACTTGAACTCAACTTAGAAAATAATAGCATCTTGATCAGATAAGTTCAACAATACTAGTTATGATGCTAACACCCTAAAGGCTTATCAATTCACCACTTGAGGTCATTGTGACTACTAAAAGGAGCTCTTAGCCTCAAGTACCCAAGTCGATATACCATAGCCATCCATCATTACTGTACTCATTTATTTGTCATTATCATCAATAGTACCTAAACCACACCTTCTAGGTGATTAATTTATAATTGATTGATCGAATAGTCAACTCTAAAGGATGTTTATGATCTCAATTTACCAAATTGGGTGCCAATACCAAAAAAAATCAGGTTCATCACATTCACCCCACCTTATATGGAATTTCGTCCTCGAAATTCAACTAACCTCATACTTAAGGTGCTGTCAAGGAGTTGTGGATGCCTCTTGGTCACCACTTCTAAGTTCCAAGAATATCATTATTGTAGATTCATCCTAAGTTATCACTTAGATTATTAAGCATGTAGGGTGTACCCACCCCACCTATATAGGTGGAAGCATCATTTGTTTAAGGAATTGTAGCATTACTTAGTGTCTTAGTCATCACATGAAGTTCTTATATTTTAGGATTTAAATCTCCATAGTCCCTTAAAGATAAGGGTTTTATTCATACATACGAAGTTAATAAGTTACCGCTCATGGTTCATATTTCACCCTACTGATCATACAGTGATGCCAAGGTTTCATGCCATTACTTATAGGAATTATGAGAATGAACATCTTTAATGTGGTTTATATCAACATCATACTAGTATTTCAGCATTAGAGGGGTTTGATCTTCATATTTACATATTAGGATTTTCAATATATTTTGTGAGAGTTATCCTCAAACTTAGAATAATAGATTTAGAATCATTGAGGTTAAGAACTATATTTTGTGTTCATGAAACTTATAATCCAAAGATTTTTTTTATCTCATGATTTCAAACTTATTTCTTTCATTTACAATATGAAAGGAAAAGAATATAATGAGTCAAGATTATCACAATTTTCAACTTAGATGTCACATGTATGATAGAGGGAGGGAATATAGAATAGGTCAACCTTATATGAGTGACTCATCGTATAAAAATCATCTATATATCTCAAGTGAGGCTTCTAGCATCATATATTAAGAAAGAGAAGTGAAAGGAACCACATTTATGAGTATCTTATGCATAAGGCATTTTACTCTCAAAACTAGAGTTCATATACCACCTCACTTGCAACTAATGATGAGATTCAAAACATATGTCACTCAAACTAGGACCTAAATCAATCAAAATGATTGACTTTCTCATTATTAGTCTTCTACCCATCATTTCTTTTAACTAAGTCTCACATCTAAAATTTAGATCAAATGTCTGAATCATACATAAGGACTAAACTCATCTACTCAGGAGTAATCCGGCTTAGGACACATCATTCACATATATCTTATAATTTTCACATATTGTGGGGTAGGTCCTATGACCCTCTCCCTATGGGTCTCACTCTCTATAGAGTACACCACATATGTTGTCCTAACATTGGAGGTCATCCTCTGTAAAAGAGCTTGAGTCTCATGCATATTCAACCTTATCTTAACCTAACTCATCGTAAGTAAAAAGAGAGTATGTACTTCCATTATCTAGACTTATCTTAGAATCTCTAAAATTAGATCAGCTCATATACAACTTAATTCTTTATAAGGAAACTTATACTATTAAGATCAAACTTAGATAAGATTGCACATGCTTGTTTCAACTATCATTCTATCATCTACTCTATGTATCACATATCTTGATAAGGCTTTAGACATCTAATCTAGACTACTCTCTCTTCTAGACTGATGTCACTCCCTTTCACTTAGGTTACATGAACACTAACTACTCTCCAGTGTGAGGGACACATTTTCTTACTTACATATATATAATAAAATATTATATAGTTTTTCTCTAAGAAGACAGATGTCAGAGAAAACTATCGAGACTCAAGCCAATTGGAAAACAAAACCAAATCAGCAAAAATAAGTGTCCCACACACAGTAGATAGTCCATTGCCATGTCACCTAGTGAAATGGTGAGAATAAAGTGTA
This sequence comes from Alisma plantago-aquatica, assembly GCA_963693085.1. NCBI lineage: Eukaryota > Viridiplantae > Streptophyta > Magnoliopsida > Alismatales > Alismataceae > Alisma > Alisma plantago-aquatica. The sequence continues at coordinate 587,488,291 of OY856413.1, read as the reverse complement.
GACTAGTATAGCTACCCAATACATATGAGCTCTATATGGAAAGGGTTTCACATACTTGTCTAGACCTAGTTCTCGAACATCTAGGTTCTAACTTAGAGGCTAAGTCAAACCTTATTCCTATAGAACAACTTACTAAGTTTCTAGGTTTAATGTGAAAGGTGAGATTTTGTCTTTATATGTTTCATGGTGAGAAATTATTAGGTGTAGCTATTGTTCATGCTCTGATACCAACTGTAACGTCCCCAGATTTTCACCTTCTCAAAACCCCATGGAGATGAGAAGACAAATTCGAAAACATTAGCAATTATAAAGAGCAATGCGGAAGCATAATATGCATACATGAACATTCAACTATGATGCATACACCATAACATTCTCAACATTCAACATATTTATATTAAGCCATGAATTCAATTTGTAACTTACATTTACATAATTTGAAGAAAATTTTACAAGTCTATGAACATGTATGCTAACAGGATCTTAACACAATAGGTACAACCTGGATAATAGCTCACTTCCTTTCTTTTATCCCACACTAGCTCTAAACCTAAAACATACGTGAAACAACAAATCAACACACAAGGTGTTGTGTACATGGGTAGAAAGATACATACTAATATGCTTGCATAATTGAAATAACTTGAGAAAGAAAGAGTAAAAGAAAACATTGTTTAAAGTGATAATCAGGTAAACACATATTTTTAGAGGTCTTTTGATGCGTTTATACTACTAAGCAGTGTCGCACTTCATTTTTCCCTTCCCCTTGGGCTATGGGGACCGAGTGCCGACCTTATATTTAGAGGAGAGAGAGAGGGATGTCACACTTCATTTTTCCCCACCCCTTGGGCTATGGGGACTGAGTGTCGACCTTATATTTAAACGAAGAGGGAGAGGATTGAGAGAGAGATCATATATCCACTTAGTAGCTACAAACCATCTATATTCTTTGTTGTTCTTATTGACATGGCGAAGATACTATAGTTATAGTACATCCAAGCAATATTCTCAAATAAAGACAAGAAATATAGCATAGCTATTGCACACAAGAAAACTAGTCATATACTTAGATAAAGCCCACATACCTGAGTTCAGACAATCCTAACATATCCATGATCATCTAGAACTTGTCCATGACCTGATTAAATATAATTGAGCATCATTAATATATGCTTATTATCATTCTTATTATTTTTAGGTCCAAATTAGGGTTTTGCCAAACCTAGGGTCAAACTAATCTTAATCTGGTCTATGATAATTTTCTACTGATCGATATGTCATAATTAGGCTTTGGTTCAATTTCCATAATTGTCTGATGATCGGTCTATTTTCTAAAATTAAAAATGAGGATAAGAGACATTAATTAATCATTTATGTGCAAAGACCTATTATTTTAGCATAATAATAATATGAGAGCCCAGATTTGGTTTCCAAGTGATATTAGGATTCAATAGTATTTTCATCATATTAAATGTCCATCATTTGCTAATAATATCATTTATATGAGCCCTAAAAGAAGTAATTACATCCAAATTAAAAGTCATCATTAATATTGCTTCAACAATCTGATCTAGGAATTTAATAATATAGCTTGTATTTTTCTGGGTCTAGGAGTATTTTTAAAGGATTTATTGGACATGGGAGCTATTTATAGGCCATTTTCTAAGAAAAGGCTGTTTTCTGAAAATACTAAAAAGGATTACCTTACCCAGCCAGTGTGGCTCAGGTGGTTCGGTCCAACTTGTCCTCTCTGGGGGACCCGGGTTTAAATCCCCCTGAGCGCACTGTAATTACCAACACCTTGGGTCATCCGGGCTCTGGCACCTGTTTGAGGAGGAGGGTGAGCTGGGCTCCCTAAGACTTAAAAAAAAGGATTACCTTTTGAGGGTCATTGGGGTCAGATCTTGGTGTGGATCTACCACATCTTTGACCCGCATACCCGAGTCAGGGTCTCATCTCATTTCTTGCGAACTGCCACAGCCATGCTCGACACCCGCCTACGTCTTCTCAACACGGTCGTCAACGTGAGGCTTCTCTCCGGTGAGCGAGGAGACGAGCCTAGGGCCTTCCTCAAACTAATAGGCTTTGGCTGGTTTTCCTTTCTGAGCTGACCCGCTCTCTTCCCTCTCTTCCTCTATGTTTAAAGCACATCCTTTGTTCATGATAGCAGCGCCGCCGTAAAGGAACACTGTGATGAGGATTCACAACGGTCTTCTGTGTGCGTGCGTCATCTCCTGACCCATGCCACCATCGTGACTGGGTCTGCTTCAGCTTCAATTGCCGACACATAACCAGATCTCTTTCCCATTTGTGTGAGTACGAGCCCAACCTACACCGATGATCATTATGTGCAAAGGCTTGGTTCTCAGTGCAAGATGTCCTCACAGACTGATCTCGACCTCACTGGCATTCTAAATAATCCATCGTCATCATCCCCTACGATGAGCTCGTGAGTGAGTAGACCACCAGATTGAGACCTGGCGGCTAGAGGTGATGGAGGACGGTTCTTTGGCAACCTCCACAGCCATGATGCCCTCCGGATGTAGCGCCACCAGAGGAAGCATTGGGGAACCCTTGCCGCCATTAGTGCTTCCTCAAGGCTCGAGCAAGGCCTTCTGCTTGCTCTCAGCCATCTCTATAAGGTCCAGATCTGGAGAGCGCTCTTGGGTTGGGAGCCTCCATGTAGGGGGTAGACGGGGAGGGATCAGTGGAGATCACAACCTCCTCTCAGCCTGGTCATGGTGGAGTCTTCTCTTCCAGCTCTCCATGCATGTCTTCATCCACTTCACAGTTGTCAGGGAGGGAGGAAAGGGCAGTGGGGTTTGGGTGCCACCGATCTTCAAGTTCCAAGCTACAAGTGGGGTTACGGGGTAGTTTCGATGAGGCAACCTCACACTGCCACCGTGATCGCTCTTTGATCACATGTATCTGGGTTATACGCTCAAGAAGGTACATATTGGCCTGGTCAGTCTCGTGATCCACAAATTTCGGAGCTAGCCCTCACTTCTCCACTAAGCGTGAGATATTGGCCATGCATTCCATGCTAAAAGCCATACCCAAGAAAGGGCAGTTTAGCGTAACATAAAATTGTCATGGGTACTAACTCAATAACCAAAAGAACAAAGTCCTACCAATTTTATTTCATGAATGTCCTCAACTTCAAGCAATTATATCTCTTTACAACAAGATCGAAACATCCTATAATTTTAGACATATGCTCACGATATCCTAAAGTGCCTTGTACCAAAGTTTGAGGCACAAAAAATCCATGAATTGGTCATGAAAACTAATTCTCCAAACAACCTTATAATAGGTGCATAAAACTTGAACTCAACTTAGAAAATAATAACATCTTGATCAGATAAGTTCAACAATACTAGTTATGATGCTAACACCCTAAAGGCTTATCAATTTACCACTTGAGGTCACTGTGACTACTAAAAGGAGCTCTTAGCCTCAAGTACCCAAGGTGATATACCATTGCCATCCATCATGAATGTACTCATTTATTTGTCACTATCATCAATAGTACCTAAATCACATCTTCTAGGTGATTAATTTATAATTGATTGATCAAATAGTCAACTCAGAGTCAAGTCTAAAGGATGTTTATGATCTCAATTTACCATATCGGGTGCCAATACCAAAAAAAATCAGGGTCATCACACATTGATTCAGACCATAGTGGTAGCTCTCACAGTGAGACTTGTCATTTAGCCTTGAGCAGTACACCAATCATGGTTTGGAACAATTTTTTCAACAACGACGACAACTGCTCAAATTGGAGCAATGAATATATTGATGATGATGAGTTGGAGCAGCATGAGCCAACATTTACCACCATTCCCTTAAAAGGCTTGGTGGATGTCGATGGAGCAGGATGGGCAATCCATTACAACATAAATGTTGAACATAAAGGCACCCTAGACCCCACAAAAGGCGACAAGCTTGGGGTGGTAGAACCCCAAACGCATCCTTCCGGGGGTAATTCTTGCCAAGGAAATGATTGGATAAATCAGACCGTAAATGAGAATTTATCTAAGCATCCAATCCCAAATTCAAAGGAGGTGAGAGAAGAGATAAGTCCTCCAGAAGACATCCAACCTCACCCCTCAGTCTCATCTTGTATTGTCATCCCAGGGCCTTCCTTCTTAGACTCATATCTTGAAGGATACCTTAAAGATGATTTGCTAGAGAATTCATCCCAGTGCAGTTCAAGTAATTCACAACACAGAGATGACTTCACCAAGTCACGGGGTTTTATTCCTCTTTTCCAAACTCAGAAGGAGTCACGTCTCCGCATATTCTACCACTACATGGTGAGCCTGAGCAGCGAGATATAGGTAACTCGGACCCCAAAACTAAGGATTTGGGATCCAAGTGTAGGAGTTGTAGGGCAGCCACCCCATGCTGCCTATACAATTTTTCTTTGGTCTTTACCTTTAAAATATTTGATAATAAAGTCAATTTAAATTTTTTCTTTCCTCTAACTGCTAGAAATTTAGTTTATCTTACATCTCCCAGTTCTCTTTTAGCCTCACATGCACTTCCATCCTCGCACCCTGTCAGCTGTTTTGGTCCATATCTTGTGCGAACTTAATCGACATGCTTTGTTAATCTTCCATGGTGTTTGATTCAAATTTGATCCCCTATGGCTTTCCACCCTCGCTTTCCCTCGCTAGATAGAGATGAACCACGACTACTATCTAGCTACACCACAATTGTAGTCTATAGGTGGGAACTGCAACCGCGACCTGCTTGTGTGAGACCACAATCACAGTCTAGCTACACCATGCTGCATACGCTAAAGACAGTGACCGAAGATCAGTGAGACCGCATGCGTACTTTTCTGGCCTGATTGACCAGCATGTCTGGTTGTCTCAACATTTTTGACAGACTGTTGATCTTTTGACCGAGCTTTTTTCCCTTTTTGATTGGGTCTTCGATTCCTTTTTTCTAGTTTTTCCACCGCTCTGTCCATGACCTTGTGCAAGTGAAGCAAGAGCTTCCCACCCAGGCCTATAAATACTCCTAGGTCGAGGCACCGTCTCCTCACCTAACCACAAAGTTTCCTCCACAACCACGTTGCTCCCTGCTCATTTTTCCTTCTTCCCTTTGTCTCTGTTGTAGGCCAATAGGGAAAGAGAGGGCACACTGACACCACCAGTAGCAACAACCTCCGTAGGACTGTGACTATGGTCTCTAAATAGTTGCCTCGATAGCATCCAGCCCTAAGGTCGCGATCCTACAAATCGCGGTCTCTCTCATCGCGGGCGAATTAGTGATCAAGACGCCTTGGTGGGGACGATCGTGGTCCTCAACATACGTAGGTCAGGTTATCAAGGCTCTCTTTATGGTCACGATCTCTCTGACTGTGGTCATCTTGTTAACCACGGTCGCGATGACAAATTAAACTAAGTCATGGTATCATAGCCTACACCTCGGTCACAGTCTCTGTGATCGCGATCACACAGGTCGTGATGCCAGAGCCAACAACAGAGGTCGTGGTCTTTGATACCATGATCACAATCTTCACTATTGTCACAATCCGGACCACAGACGGACTTGGTGTATCTTGGAGCAGCTACATCGATCTTCGCCACAGTAAAGTCTGCATCAAAAGAATCGACCCCATGGATGCCATGAAGAATAACTTTAAAAAGCTTAAAAAGTCTATCATGAGAAAGAAAGCGAAGGAAGCTCTGCATCACCATCAAATTACAGGAGCCCATACCCATAACACGCGTCTCGAACCACGAACCCAATATATGAAGATGAAGTTATGATTTATGCACAAGGGTTCGGGTCATAAGAGATCAGTTCAAACTACTGCTACTTGTCTGACACCCCTATGGATACTTACAGCAGTGAGTCAATGCAAGAAGCTTCCAGTGAGAGGACGTGGATAGAATGCCATGACGCTGAGCTCCACACTTCGACTGGGTATCAAGAAAGCCATCAGTCCTGCACAGAGCTTCATCCGTATGAGACCAGCGTCGATGGTCAGCAGAACGCTTTACATCCTTGCGACGATCGACTCCCTCCCGTAAATTCTTTTCAGGGGAACAGAAGCCACGCAACTCTTAGTGGTTTCAATCAAACCTCACTCCCCTCTCCTTTATTCAAGAGTATGAAGCAAAAGCAAAACCTTGATACTCTACTCAGAGACAAGCGCAGACTAGTGGGCCTGAGATACATAGATCAAGGTACACTCCTTAGACTCGGGATCGAAAAGCAAGTCGACAAATATCTTGCAATAATTGGCCTTGATGTCCTTGCATATGCACAATGAAACTCCTACCATAGAATCACTTGTGATTTTTATACTATGATAGAGACATCCAAGGACCAACAACACACAACATTACATTTTTGTCTCCTCAACCAGCCCCATGAAGTTACTATGGAACAACTCAATAGTTGGTTATCACGCTCTGCAAAAGACTGTGCTGAGATGTCTAGAGGCCGGCTGGAAACATGGGACCACAATTTTAATGTTGTCCAAGCATGGAAGATGCTTACAGGGGAAGACAAGTTTGTGACTAAGGGCACCAAACCCTCACACATCCACAACCCGATAATTCGTTATCTACATCGGGTGATAGCAAATTGCATCTTGGAAAAGCAAGACAGCCAAGGAGTGCTCAGTATGGATGACCTCTACATATTGTGGTGTGCAGTAGTAGGACAGAACATTATCTGCCACATCCACAACTCTTTCAAGAAACAAGTCCAATGCATGCTGATGGTGGGAATAATCACTTTTATGGCACCCCATCTAGGAATTGGAGGTGAACAGTTGGCACTTATGCAAGAAACAACTGAGTGGTCCAAGTTAGACTTAGACCACTTGATCCGCTCAGAAGTGATCCAACACTGCATCACAAGCTATCTATACATCTTCGATCACTACAAGCATAAGATTTTACTGCCAGCAAATGTAGACTTCATGTGTAGAATGTCATTCATGGACGTCACTCTTTTGGACACCTAAGGTAACGTTCATCATACAAGCAGAGTTGTAGGAGCTTCTACTTCTTCACCACCAGTGCCAGAAACTCAAGAGGGTAGGCAGCAGACAGGGACAACCTTCCACAACATACCTTATAAGGGAGGATCCTACACATATGCATACTACAAGTTGCCCATGACCCCCTCAGCAAGAGCAATACATGCCAAATCCTAACCTAGAGAACTTCTACGATTTCATGATGGGTTTCAGATCTAACTCTGGTAGACGGTTTGATACATTGGAGCAAGATGTGCAGTACCTCAGAGAGAGATTCGACATGGTCTTTCCTCCAGAGCCTCAACTGAATTATCAGCAACTGTTCCAACAACCCCTCAGGCCCTAATTTTAGTCGACCCAAGACTTTGTGTAGACAGTTCATTTGCAGTAGGATCTACACCAGAACTATGAGAACACCTCAAGCGGATTTTACAATCTGGATCAATATTTAAACAGTGTACCTGCTTCCCGTGCCTTCTGAAGCTAAAAGAATTGGTTGAGGATGAGCAAAATTTTTAAGCTTGGGGTGATGTACCCCCTTTATCTTCCGCCTTTCATGCATTACTCTTTTTTTCCTTGCATTTAGCGTAAATTTTAGCGTAAGACTTTGTTTCATAATTTGTAGCTTTGCAATTAAGGCTATGCAATCAATTCTTATAGCTAAATGCTTATCATTATGCCTAAAAATTTTCATCTTAGACTGCTTGGACTTTTGCTTGTCTTTCTCTTTGACTCTTTCCTTAAGTTTGGTAATGAATCTAAGGTTATGTGCCTTTTCATAGCTTAAAACTTTATTCTCTTGATCTTTGTGTGAATGACAAATCCAAGGTATAGGACCGTTGGAATGAGCTAAAGCACGATCAAAGACTCCTAGCTACGGTTTTACAAGCTTGCCTCAATTCTAAGGACCCTTGAATCATAATTGATACTTTGCACACAATATGTCAAATGGAGCATGATGAGTTTTGAGCCTTAATCAAGTTTAAATGTTCTCCTTGATGGACTACGCACCCTCTTACCTTAGAGTGAGTCAAAAAGATGAAAAATTCAAAATTTGCAAAAAGAAGCTTGGCCACCCACAAAATCCCAAAAATATCAAAAGAGTTCTCACTCAGGCCCTTAAATTAGAATGTAGAGAATAAAAGCCTAAGTGTGAATAAAGGGGTGCTTGTTTCCTCTTCCAGGAGAATTGAGGGTGATGCCCAGCTGGTGTACGCCTACGCTCATGAACGCGGGTATGTTGTGTCTGGTAGTATCACTGCAAAATCTCATTAGAGAGTCACTAGGAACCCCTAGGAGACCTATGAGATCATCCGAATAGAAGGGTTGGTTCGAGCATAATACGAGGAGTTTGTCTCACTGCTCTGGGCCAACTGGGTCAGAGTGTAGGGAATGTTGCTCGTTACATGGACCAGCCTGACACAGATCGGGATCCTCATATGTCATTAGAGTCTTTTCACTTTGCTTCTTAGGACTTTAATAAGTGAGAGGCGTGTTGTCATGATTGGTCTACATGGATACATGACAATTTCTCATTGCTCATCCCCTGCATGATCATCTATGTGACAATGCTTTTATGCTATATAATTATGATTCAAACCCTCATGAGTATCGACCTATTACAGTGGACTAGCTTAATCTTTCTTGGTTTCTCTTTGATCTTACTTTGGCAGGATTGTGCTTGACTGGTGGGGGTTTGTTATGAAATGTCATGGATCAGGAGAATTGATGTTTAAAACTATTTTTCTTAGCCTTAGCATTTGTCACCATGCTTAATTTGGATGTTATTTTTTTTTCTTTGAGCACAGTCTTGCTTGAGGACAAGCAAAGGTTTAAGCTTGGGGTAGTTGATAACACCCAAATTTATGCATTTATGCTAAGCATTTATTTATGGTTTTGTGTCACTATAGCTTTACATATGCCCAAAATAACCCATGTTTCTTATCTTTTAGTAATTTATGTCTTTTCTTAGATAAAGTTGCTCAACTAGCTAATTTTGGGACTTGTAGGCACCAAACCTGAAAAGACATCTATTCTCCATGATTTCTCCCCAACACACGGTTTTTGCAACAGCTAGACTCCCATCTGTCATGACAGTAGTGGACTAAGCATCACACTATATGCACCAGCTTAGGAGATGGTAGTCCCACTAAACGACTAGCGGACCCAAGAAACTTTTGATATCTTGGACCCTATTTTCGATGGCCAGTCCTTTATCAGGATGCATCCTCACTAACAAAAAAGGATCATCGATGTGGGCCCCTCAAACACCAGTAATACCCCCTGGGGGGTGGGTTCATTCCATGATGTCGTGATCGTGGCCAAGAAGAAGTGACCTTGACCGCGACCAAGGTACATCATTCTGGCCGCGACCGCAGCCAAGATGAAGTAACCGTGACCGCAACCAAGGTACATCTTCCTCAACTGTGGTATATACCTACCCCGAGACCGCGATCGAGGCATCCACCTCAACCGCGATCCAAACCTCGACCATGACTATAGGATTGACCGCAATTGCGAAGTGCACCGTGACCGCAACTGCGACCGAGGCCTACATCTTGATAGTGAGTTGACTATGACCATAGGGTGCACCATGATCGTGACCGAGCAAGACCGCGATCTGGATCAGTACCTCGACCACTTCACCTATGAACACACACCCCCCGCAACCTAGAGAGGGGTTCCTCACCTTGGGATTTCCATCTTCCTATTCCGATCTGGGGAGTTTTTCCACCTTGTGGTTCCGACTTGATAAGGTTCCCAGAGCCCTGTGGGAGAGTCTGGAGGTCTGAGAAGGCTGAAGTGCTCATTCTACGCCCGTCTCTTCAACGTGCTTCCATTCCCCATCATCTCCCACCTCCAGTCTTAGATCTCCAAAGGAAGAAGATGAGGAGAGAGAGAGGCTGAGGATCCATCTTCTTTGAGAGAGGGAGAACGTCCACACCATCATCTTCCACCACCATCCACCAACCAAGTTGTTGTTCGGGGCAGATCTAGAGAGAAAGGAGGCCAAGGAGTCCACAAGATCAAGGAGGACAACCCAAAAGATGAGATCTGGCCTATACGGAAGCTAGGGAGTGAGAGACACCTCTCCTCTATGGGCTAAATCTCTTCTTCTTCTCCTTTCTTCTACTGTTCTCCTTTGTTCCTGTACAAATGATGTTCTTCCATCTTTGTTTGGTGCCGACTATGCTTTTCCATGGCTAGTTGAGCTCCTTCTTGGATATGTAGCCCGCTTTGGGCACGTTTATGTACTTTTACCTTAAGCAAGTAGTTTTATTTCAGATCTAGCATGTTTTATGTTCTATTTCCTCTTTCTAGTTATGATTGCTAGTTTGGTTTATCTCTTTCTGAATCCTCCTCTCTTTCCAGACACATGATTCAGTCCGATTAGGGGTTATAACAGAGGGTATGAGACCCAAGGATTTAGATAGACACTTCTTTTGGATGTATAGTTTTGGTAATGGAATCTCATGCAAGCATTTCGTAAATAATATTTGTGAATTATTGAAATTGTTTTCTATTATTTATTATTTCCTAAATCTAGATCCTTGGGAATATAGGTAATGTCTCTAATACCATTTGTAATGATCGGGCCCACTGTCTCAGTCTCTAGTAGAGTTTCAAGAATGGTGAATAGCCCCACGGATCACCACTAGCCTTAACTACACACTTTTTCCTCACTCACACGCAAGGCATGATCAACTTCTCGAATGGTCACCCATCCTAGTACTACTCCAAGTTGATCATGCTTAACTAAGGAGTTCTTTAGTGTTGGGCTCCCTGAAAGGGAGGTGCACCTTGGTGATATAGGTATTCCAATCATTCCTTTTAAGATCATTTTATCTGAGGCCTCAAATCATGGGATGTTACAATCTCCCCCACTTAGGTTCTTGACGTCCTCATCAATGCTCAATATACAACCTCATAATCTCTTCCCCATTTCATTACAGATCCAGAACAGTCCATGGACATCTAGCTCCCATCCACATCTACCAGCACAAGGGCGGCTCCATCTCGTCTCAGTGGATAGCCCTTTCCAACTTGCATGGACTGTACAGGTTAAGACTGGCATGCCACATGCCCATGTGGGACCCACCTACTAGAGGGAAATTGGCTCTGATACCATTTGTAATGACTGGGCCCACTTCCCAAGTCTCTAGTAGAGTTTCAAGAATGGTGATTGGCCCCACATATCACCACTAGCCTTATCTACACACTTTTTCATCACTCACACGCAAACTAGGATGAAATTCCTGACTGGTCATCCATCCTAATACTACTCCAAGCTGAGCACGCTTAACTATGGAGTTCTTTAGTGATGGGCTCCATGAAAAGGAGGTGCACCTTGGTGATATGGGTAGTCCAATCATTCCTTTTAAGATCATTTTATCTGAGGCCTCAAATCCTGGGACGTTATAGTGAAGCTTGGTTGGTGAGGTGGCATAATGTGTGTCGTACTAGGGTTTGCATGGATGCATGAGTTGATGGTGGTGTTGACAATGTTGTTAATCCTTTTTGTGTAGCACCCGATGTGTTTTTGACATGGGTAGCAGTCTCTACCATGTGGTCTTGCCTTAGTTTGATTCGACCATTTGAGTGTAGCAGACCAAGTGGCCGCTACATAGCCTTGGTTCTAACGATCTTTCTTGCATCCATATCTTGAGTGCTTGCATAGCTGAGGTTTTGAGGGACAAGTGTCACTAGTGGCTCTAGTATCTTGACACCTCATATCCCCTCACATCTCTCATACCCTTGGGTATTTATACTTCTTCTTTCCTATGCAAGTAACCCTTTTAGCTCTCTCTTCTTTAACCCTTCTTGCTTGGAGTTGGCCCTTGTTCTTGGTGGTTCACTATGACAATGATGAACGTTGTGGTTTGGGTTTGGTTGGTCATAATAACTCTAAACCTATCCATCTTGGTCGCTATGTTATCTTGGCCTTGCATGGTCATTGTGTTTTTATTTTTCTTTGTTTGATCATTGTGGTTGTTATGCTTTGATACATGTGTTGTGGTCGCTACATGTGAGGTTTATGTTTTTGTCACTACACATGAGTGTTGGTCGCTACACATGGAGCACCTACCTTGTGGTCTCTACATTTCATGATGAGTTGTGGTCGCTACATGGTTGGTATGTTGTGGTCACAATGTTTCATGAGTTGTGATGGTCGCTAGGGTAGGTTAACCCTAGTGGTCGCTAGGGAAGTTAATGCCTAGTGGTCTCTAGAGGTGATGTAGCTCATATAGTTGCTACATGGTGATGGTCTCTACATATGATGATGTATCTGTTTGGCTGCTACATCTTGATTGATTGCATAATTGTTTGGTTATGATATTGATGCTTAACCTGATGTGCTCCAAGAATGTGCAAATTAATGACAATAGGGGATGATGATGTGTGTTGTTATGAAAATCCTTATTGGTTAATTAAGAGAAACCCTAACCCTAATCTTGAGTATATGATGTAATCCCTATCTTGCTTGAATGATTAGCTTGTATCAAAGTATTTTCTCTCTCCTACGTGTATAACTCTAATGTTGCAGGTTGAATTAACATCATAGATTGTGATTCCTATGGTATCTCTTATATAATATAGGGTGATGATTACAATCCTTGATGAGATAATGATGTTATGTAGAAATTAAGTGACAATGTCTTGTGACCTTGGCAGAGGCTTAGTGCCTAATTTGAGGTGATATCCTATAGTAATGTGATGAGGGATGGTTATCCCATGATGCTATGATGATAGTGATGGATTGGTGTATGGAAGTGAGGGAGTATCATGTGGTGATGTGATCAACTTTATGCTCAATACATTTTATATCTTCTAACTTTGCAATCTATCATCATTTTTGTAGAATATTTTTAGGATTTGTACATTGTAACCTTATTAATGCATTACAAGATACCCAATTGGAAATAATTAATCAAGTGAAACCCTAATCATGTAGTTTCCCTGGCTATAGAGCCATCTTCAACGTCTGTACTTGTTGGATGTTGAAATGAGTAATTCCCAAGGGAAACTCAGAGTGTGTATTGTTGAATATGCGGGGGTGCAAGTTGAGGCTTGTGACATCCCCAAATTTTCTAAAACTTAATCTGATGTGTGACATCTAAATCAAAACCTCACCTCAGCAAAGATTCCAATTTAAACACCACACACTAGGCTAAGAAGAAGAAGATCAGAGGAAGTCAGAAGGAACAACAGTAGCACATGCACATGAACAATAATAAAACCATACAACACTTGTTCACCATTCAACATATAATTACAACATGAATTGTTACAACATTTGATATTACATATTGAATAGCAAACTTCTACATATACATGTACTACCACTAAACATCAGGATCTTAAGACAACAAGTCCACCTATACATCAGCTCTCTATACAACTCAAAACTAGCATGGTTCTTTAAGATCACATGTCAACAACCTAAAACAAAGATTACATGTGGTACATGTCCGCACAATATTCAAGAATATTGTACTGAGTACGCCTACGTGTCTTTTTTATATACCTCTCATTTCTAAGGTTGGCAATAAGATAAAACTAAAACTTGGCAGTAATAAACAAATATAAGGAAAACATATACTTACACAAAGACATTTCATTAACAAAAGAGAACACATATATTTTAAGCACATTTCCATCATAAATCCCATACATCTGCCACTAAGGGCTTTGATGTTTTTAGGCCTTATGATCTACTCCCAAGGAGTTTGTGATCATATATCTCGTACATCTGCCACCAAGGGCTTTGATGTTTTTAGGCCTTATGATCTACTCCCAAAGAGTTTGAGCTCATTTCGATGCACTATACTACCAAAGAGTTTAGTTCTATCATATGATGGATCAGATATTTTATGTTTCATCTGTTCATAGCCATAAATATGGAAAATCAAGAAAGATATCATACAAGAATAATCATTTCATCCAATACCATATTCCGAGTATTCTACTACACATATAACACAAGCATATTGTATAATAAGCCAAGTAAGAGGTAATGGGGTACCTTGATCAAGAGACAAACCTAATCACCATATATCCAAGAGTCAACTACATCCTTAGTCAACCCTGATTAAGACAAGACCATGCCATCATCAGGTTCTCATCATCGTTAACCCTAGTTATGTCCATTTTAGGGTTTATCTTAGTTCATTAGGATATCCCCATCATTACTTGTATTCTTGACTTGAAATTATCTTACTGATGTCATATTCCATATTATTTCCTCATGATAAGGTTCAACATTTGAATATTAGCTTCCATATCATTTTTTTCATATATTAACCCTAGATCATATTCATTAAGCATATTAAGGTTTATATCACATTAAGTGTAAACATCTTCATATAACATGGATTATGTGTATCATCTTGATATCATAATTAAACTTGAGGTTCCATATACTGATATGAATGTGTGTTGTGAATTCCATCATTTATTGATCATTAATGTATTTTCTACATTTTGATTACGGTTATTAGGCCTAATTAGCCATATAAAGCAAATTACATGATTTCATGTTTAAATATCATCATATCTGGCAGCATATGTTTTATATATCATATTCTAGAGATACTTATGAATTTTCATAATTTTAGGTCTTCATTTGTTATTTATTACTCATGAAATAAGCATTTTACAAATTACATTATAACACTAAGATTAGTGCATCAAAATCTTAATATTATGCTTCCATTGTGTTCTATGCATTTTTCTGAGAATTTTGGTGTATTATTTGTATTTTTCTGACAACAGAGCTAATTACTAGGAATTTTACAAGATCTTTCAATTTATAGAGTTTTTACCTTTTGTGGCGAATCAAAGGCCGCCACGTGTCCATGTGGGGGTGCGGTATCACTTGCTGGCTACCTGGTTTAGCTTCAACCCAGTCAGTTCACGCCTAGACCCAATTCATCACTCCTCTTCTTCTCACGTGATGTACATCACTTGCTGGCTGTCTGGTTCATCACTCCATTGTTTAACTTCCTAGACTAGACGTTCCTAAGAGCAAGAATTTAATGGATTTCCATAAGTTACATATCTTCTATTCTTGGCTCTACTACTCCACCAAAATATTGCTTCAATCTCTTCCCATTAACAAGGAATGACCTAGTCCCATCTATAATCTTCACAACACCATGGGGTAAAAACTTCTCAATCACAAATGGTCCTCAATTTGCCCATATGTAATTTAAGTCTAGAATTAAAAAGAATAACCTTTTGTCCTAGGAGAAACACTCTATTCAAGATATGCCTATCATGAATCTTCTAAGTCCTCTCCTTATAAATTCTAGAACTTTCTTAAGCATCCATCGTAAGCTCATCTAGTTCATTCAACTCTAATAACCTCTTTCTACCCGCTTCCTCCAGTCCAAAATTTAACTTTTTCAATGCCCATTTTGCCTTCTCCTCAAGCTCCATGGGTAGATGGCAAGCAAGTCCATAAATCAACCTAAAAGGCATAGTTCCTATAGGTGATTTATAGGTCATCATATATGCCCAGAGAGTGTCATTAAGTACAGAACTCCAATTTGTTCTATTAGTTGAGTATGTCCTTTCCAAGATCTTATTCACTTCTCTGTTGGACACCCCAACTTGACCTTGTGTCTATGGGTGGTAGGGAGTACCCACTCAATGTTTCACCCCATATTTACTCAATAAGGCTCCAAATTTCCTATTGGTGAAATGTGATCCACCATCACTAATAATCAATCTGGGGACAACAAATCTACAAAAAAATGTTATCTTTCACAAACCTACACACAACTTGTGCATCATTACCATATTAACAACAGATTACCAACGGACTCACGACACATGACTCACGACGTGCGACACACGTTGCCCTAGGACTGGCGCCGCCTCAGCGATAGACGGACGGGCGTCTCTGAGGTAAGACCATCCGTTCCCCCCAGAGGGGGTTCTCCCTCCTCCCTCCGCGGTGCCATGGCTGCGGTGTCGCTTCCTGGAGTTGAGGCACCTGCTGTGCCAGAGCGCCCCACCCTCAGACGGGCCTGGAATCAGGTTCTGGCCGGCGGCAGACTAGACAGTGAGAAGCACACATTCAGCCCACCTGAGAGGATTGACGGCAAACGATTTATGACTATAGATGAGCCAACCTACGACGCCATGGAGATGTGCTGGGAACATACATCGATCCTATATGTGATGGGCAAGATGCCATATTACCATCATCTTCTTGCTTGGATTCGTAGGGTTTGGAAACCTAAGGGAGGATTCGACATGTTCTCCAAACCGAACAAGTTCTTCCTGCTTCTCTTCAACTCGGCCGAGGACAAGACGAGCATTATCAATGGTGGACCTCGATGGTTTGATAGCCGGTTGGTGGTTGTCAAGGACTACAAGATGGGTGACGACTTGCATAAGGACTTCTTCAGCACCATACCGGTCTGGATCAACATACCAAGCATGGGGCACAACTAGTCCCCTAGGGCTATTGGGATCGTTGCAAGCGGAGTAGGGAAACTACTCAGGATTGACTACAAGTCCTTAGGGCAGGAGTCGCTGGGAGAGGCACGTGCGTTGGTGGAAATCGATGTCGATGAAGAACCTCTGCTGGAGGTGTGGGTCAACATGGCTTGGCGTGACCCTATGTCGGTGAAGATTCAATATGAACATGTCTTGAAGAGGTGCGTCGAGTGCATGGTATTTGGCCATGATGGGTCAAATTGCCCTATCAAACCGGTTACTGAGGTGGTAGAACCTGCTCCAACAATGCAAATCTGGAAGGTTGTTGGTAAGAAAGTGAAGGCAACGACTGTTGCTAGTGTAACAGAAGATGAACAAGGGGCCGATCAGGTCGTGGTTTTTAGTTCAAGCAGTGGACAAGATGGTGGCACCTCTTCCTTGGGTGCTGTTGGCACCGAACCAACGGCTGATGGTGGGCGTGCTGATGGTGTTAGAAACAACACGGGGGTCTTGGGCGCTGCTGGACATGTATTTGGCGCACAGGCTGATGGTGTTGCAACTCCGGTTGCTGCTAGGGATGCTGATGGGGCGACACCGCTTCGCGGTGCGGATGTGAATGAGGGTGATGGTGTTGCAGTTACTGGAGGATCGGGCGGTGTTGTAGGTGCTGTAACTCCGACTACTGTGGCAGCATCTCCGGTTGCTACTGGGGCTGACGGAAGGGCGACGCAGCGTCATGGTGCGGAGGTGAATGAGGGTGCTGCTGCTGCTGGTGGGGCGACGCTGCGTCGTGATGTTGCTGCTAGTGTTGCTGGTGGGGCAACGCAATGTTGTGGTGTGGAGGTGAATGAGGGTGTTGTTGCTGGTGTTGCTGGTGGGGTGACGCAGCGTCGTGGAGTTGATGTGAATGAGGATGTTGGTGCTATGGTGGATGCTTGCATTGCTCATTCAGGGGAGACCGATGATTCTATCAGACGATCCAATGGTGCTTCCTCTTCTTCATCATCCAAGGCTTCAAGGGCGTCCAAAGGTGATGGGTCTCGTAAGACCCGCTCGGTTGCCAGAGGTCATTAATGACCTTTCTCATGACTAAAGTTCGTGGCTCGGGGAAGCCACGTAAAAAGAAAGAAGTGAGGAGAACCATCCTTGATAATAAAGCGACAATGTCCATTCTTGTTGAATCTAAAATCAAGTCTCACATGATACATACATCTGATCGTATGTTTCCTAAAGGTTGGTTATGGGTTTCTAATCATCTGCATGATCATAATGGTCATATATATGTTGGATGGAATCCTAATTGCTGGACTAATTCTGTGGTTGAGATGGATGATCAATAGGTCACTTTGAAATGCACTAATAAAGGTGGTCTCATCATCTACACTACTGCTATCTATGCTAGGAACTCTGTGTCTGAGCGTTCTTTTCTGTGGCGTACCTTGGAGAGGATTGTTATTAGCATAGATGAAGCTTGGATTATCACTGGTGACTTCAATAATATCAGAAAGCAAGAGGAGAAGGTTGGGGGTCGTGAGGTGCCCTCTATTATCCTTAGTTCTTTTAATGCTGCTCTGGATAATTCTGGTCTAACCGAATTACCTGTCATTGGTAAGGAGGTTTATACATGGCATAACAAGCAAGGTGTTGCTAAAAGGGTGGTGTGCAAACTTGATAGAGCCTTTATTAATGATGTTTGGCTGACTAAATTTCCTGGTTCCAAAACAAAGTTCATCACATGTAATTATTCATATCACTGTGCTCTAAACATCAATATAAAGCCTATCTCTTTCAAGAAGAAGCCTTTCTATTTTCTCAATTTCTGGCCGGATTGGGAAGGTTGTAGGGACATTATTAAAGTGGCTTGGACAACTGAAATCCACGGTAATCCTCTCTTTCAATTCTGTCATAAACTTAAGAATATCAAAGAGAAGTTGAAGACTTGGTCCAAACAGTATGTCAACCTCAAGAACCTAATTGCTAGAGAAAGAATGGAGCTCGATGACATTTCATCTATGGTCCATAGATGTCCTCTAGATCCAGACCTTATTCATGCTGAAAAACAAACCCTTGAAAGATTGGACTTGCTTCTCAAGGCAGAAGAGGTTCATTTCTGGCAGCGTAGTAGAATGGAGTGGCTCTCCAATGGTGATAGAAACACTACTGTCTACCATACCACGGTCAAGAGACAGGATACTATCAACTCTATAACTGAACTTTTTGATTCACATGGTAATCTTTTGCAGGATAAAAATGCTATTGCCAATGACACTATCCAATATTTTGAAAAACTATACAATCAACCTTGTGATGATTCAGTCTCTTGTATTCCAGATTGGTCACCTCTTGTTTCTGGTATTGATAATGACATGCTTTTCTCTACTCCTAGTTTGAGTGAGGTTCGTGATGCTGTGTGGAGCATAGGTCCTCACAAAAGCCCGGGCCCAGATGGCTTCAATGGTTACTTCTATAGGGGTAATTGGAATGTCATTTGTGATGATCTCCTTAAGGCTGTCCAATGGATTTTTTAGGGGGGGAACATGGTTAGGCAAGTCAACCATGTTTTTCTTGCTCTTATTCCCAAGAAGGACATTGTTTCGTCCCTTGCTCACTTCAGGCCTATCTCCTGCTGCTCGATGCTCTATAAAATTATCGCTAAAGTCATATCAAGGAGACTAGCTACTCTTCTGCCAAAGATTATCTCTCCCTACCAAGGTGCTTTTGTCAAATGTAGGAGTATTGAGGATTGTTCCCTTCTTGCGGCTGAATTCACTCTTAGATTCAATCGGAAATCCAGCCCTCCTGTTGCTTGCATCAAGTTGGATATTACTAAGGCTTTCGACTCTATTCGTTGGTTTACCTTTGGGATTGTCTCTATGGCCTCGGGTTCAATGAAAAGTTCATCTCCATTCTTAAGCAATGTGTGGAAACTCCATCCTTTTCTCTCTTGCTAAATGGTTCTTCAGTTGGCTTCTTCAAAAGCTCCAACGGTCTTAGGCAAGGCGATCCCTTATCCCCTCTACTTTTCACTATTGCTATGGAAGGTCTCAGCAGATGTCTTGAGGAGGCATATGATAATAGACTCATCAGGAGCTATTCCATCAATGGAACCAAAGCTCTTAGCCATCTTTTTT
Source organism: Alisma plantago-aquatica (assembly GCA_963693085.1). Classification (NCBI taxonomy): domain Eukaryota; kingdom Viridiplantae; phylum Streptophyta; class Magnoliopsida; order Alismatales; family Alismataceae; genus Alisma; species Alisma plantago-aquatica. Next base: position 587,468,704 of record OY856413.1, on the reverse strand, counting down.
TTGCGGATGATGTTCTTATCTTTTCCGAGGGACGTCTACGCAGCCTTGTCAAACTCAAGCAGGTTTTTCTTGATTTTGGTTCTGTTTCTGGCATGAAATGCAATCTGAATAAAACACATATATTCTTATCCTCTTCTTGTCGTAACAAGGATGCCTTGATTGGCTGCTTGGGTATTCAGCGTGGTACGTGGCCCACAAAGTATCTTGGTTTTTCTATGGCTGGAGGCAACCTCAGGAGGCACCATTTCCATGAATGCTTAGATAAGCTCAGAGATATGATACAGAGATGGCCTGGTTCTAAAATATCTATGGTTGGTCACCTTGTGCTTGTTAAGCTCTGTGCCATGGGTCTGATCAGCTATTGGATGCGTATGGGTGACATCCCTCCTGCTATCTTACAAAGAATGGAGCTGTTACTTTCTGACTTCCTTTGGGGTAGCTCGGTACACCCCTCTAGTTGGTCACGTTTAGCTTACTCGCTTGGCGAAGGTGGCTTGGGGCTTAAGAGACTTGATGAATTTGCAGATTACCATTCATTATGTCACATCAAGAAGTTCAACCAAGCTCAATGTTTATGGAGCTCATGGCTTTCTTGTAGGTATGGTGATACCTTGTCTATTGCTTCCAGGAATGGCTCTACTTGTCACAGACATATGGTTGCTCTATGGCCTTCCTTCTCAGCTTGGGAAGGCAAGGATCTTTGGGAGAACGCAAGACAAAAGCATCCATCTGATAAGGCTTTTGGAAATCTTTGGCTCTCCAAGCACTATCCTAGATGGAGTCTTACCACCTTTAGAGCACTCACTAATGTACTACCTACTATGGAAAAGATTAGTTCCTGGTCGAGGGCTCCCGTTCCTGCATGCTTACTATGTGGCCAACACAATGACTCCATCACTCATCTCTTTGGGGGATGCAAATACTGGAAATATATTTGGGGACGTGCTCAACTTAAACTCAACATCAGAGCCTCATATTCTCTTTATGAATGCCTCATGGATCTTTGTAAAAGGTCAAAGCAATCCAGAATCATTGAACTTTGGGCCATCACTGGTGTTGTTCACTTCATTTGGGAGGAGCGTAATAAAAGGCTACATAACGGTGGCGCTTCTGACTTTGTCGCCATATTCAGCCGTCTTGCACTTGAGATCAAGAGAATGTACTTTACTTTTAAATCTTGTCTTGATTTTCCTCCTATTATAGCTAGGAATTGGGATTTGTTGTAACCAATTCCTAGATGTGTGTAGTCACATGTATGGGTGTGGCTTGTAACTTTGTCCCCTTTTAGGGGGTTTTTGGAATATACTTACCCAATTTTCCAAAAAAAAAATCTTGTGCATCATTGGTGCGGGTTGGAATTGCTTCCACCCCACTTAGATACATAGTCATTCACAAGTAAAATGTAGAGATTAGAATTAAATGACACGAATTGGCCCATGAAATCAATGCCCCATAGATCAAACACTTCAACCTCTTGAAACACATTTAGTGGCATTTCATGTCGCTTAGAAATATTACCTACATGTTGACATGCATCACAATGACGAACAAAGTTGTGGGCATCTTTACACAATGTTGGCCAATAAAACACACTTTCTAAAACTTTGGTCACAGCCCTAGAGCTCGTATGATAACCCCTATAGGTAGAGAATGATAGTGTGATAAAATGCTCTCAACCTCACACTCTAGTACACATCTCCTCAAAATTTCATCCCTACATTGTTTAAGAAGAATCATGTCATCTCAGATGTAAAACCTCAATGAATGGAAAAATATCTTCTTTTCTTGGTATCCCTAATATGTAGGCATCTCTTTGCAGGCTAAATAATTAACAATATTAGCAAATCATCGATCATTGGTCTTAATAGCAAAAAGTTTTTCATCTAGGAAATCCTCAACAATAGGGATATCTACATCTTTTTCATTCACTCTTTCCAACCTAGATAGGTGATCTACTACCACATTTTCCACCCCTACCTTATCCTTAATTTCTATGTCAAATTCTTGTAAACATAAAATCCACCTAATCAATCTAGGTTTTGCATCTTTCTTTTGTAACAGGTATTTGATGGTAGCATGGTCAGTCTAAACAATCACCTTGGCCCCAACTATGTATTGGTGAAACTTCTCAAATGCAAAAACAACCACTAAGAGTTCCTTTTTTGTGGTTGTATAATTGAGTTGTGCATCATTCATGGTTTTAGATGCATAATATATGACTTTAGGAGCCTTATTTTGGTATTGACCCAACACAGTTCCCACTGCATAATCTAATGCATCACACATCAGCTTAAAAGGTAGGCTCCAATCAAGAGCCTGCATAATAGGTGTGGAGCTAAGCTTCTCCTTTATCACTTCAAAGGCATTCATATATCGTTCATCAAAAGAAAATTCAACATCCTTTTCCAACAATTCTGATAAAGGTTTAGCAAACGATGGTAAAACCTAGCATGTCCCAAAAATCTCCTTACTCCCTTCACCGATGTCGGTGGAGGTAGCTTGGATATGACCTCTATCCTAACTGGGTCTACTTCCATACCCTTGTTGGACACCTTGTGTCCAAGCACTATGCCCTCACTCACCATCATATGACACTTCTCCCAATTCAAGACTAAGTAAGTGTCCTCACACCTTTGTAAATCCTTGTCCAAATTATACAGGCAATCACTGAATGACTCCCAATACATAGAAAAATCATCCATGAACACCTCCAAGAACCGCTCTACCATATCAAAAAAGATGGCAAGCATACAATGTTGGAAAGTGGTGGGGGCATTACAAAGGCCGAAGGGCATCCATCTATATGCAAATGTGCCATAAGGGTAGGTGAAAGTAGATTTCTCCTGATCCTTTGGCTTAATTGAAATTTGATTATAACAGGAATACCCATTGAGGAAGAAAAATTTTGAACAATCGGTGAGTCATTCCAAGATCTGATAAATGAATGGAAAAGTAAAGTGATCTTTTAAGGTGATGACATTCAAACGTCAGTAGTCTATGCATACACCCCACCCTATCACTAACATAGTTGAGATTAGCTCATTAGTAGCATTAGTTGTGATAGTGATCCCCCCTTTCTTAGGAACTACTTGAGTTGGGCTAACCTACATAGAGTCTGAAATTGCATAAATGATACCTACTAATAGGAGCTTGCGCACTTCCTTCTTCACTACCTCAGTCAAGATAGGGTTGAGTCGTCGATGAGGTTGAACTATAGCCTTGGATCCTTCTTCCAGCCAAATTTTGTGCCGACACAAGCTTGAAGAGATTCCTTTGATGTCTGCTACTAACCACCTAAAAGTGGCTCGATGGTTCTTCAGCATAGTGAGCAACTACTTCTCCTCTTAAGTGCTCAAGGATGATGATATAATCACCGAGAGCTTCTCTTCTGCAGCCAGGAAGACATATTTTAGATGCGGTGATAGGGGATTCAATTCTAACTCTAGTGGGCTCAACAAAGATGGGATCAATGGCGGAGGAGGTGGTCCCAAATCTTCAAAATATTGTGCATAGTAGCAAGGTAGTGCCTTCAGCATCAATTCACACTCTTTTAGAGAGTGGCTACATGTACTGTCCTCCACCATGTTCATCAAGCATGCTTCCAACAGTAACTTTGGATATGTCTACAGCAAGGAATCAGTCGTGGCCTCCTCTATGGTAGCTGGGTCAAAGTATTCTTCTTCATCATCTGGGTAACACACTACTTTGGCTAATGAGATCGCTTTGGTGTTTTCCATGATATCCACTGCTAAAGTACCCCTTTATAATTTAGTCACCACATGAGCCATGTCCAAGAATGTCTTCCCCAAAAATGGAGAAATCTTTCCCTCCACATGTTGAAGCATGTTGCTTTGTTCTTTGTCCCCCTTTTCTTGTGAGTGCTCAGACATCTTAATCTCAAACCGGTCATCATGGGTGCCCATGGTCAGACATCCTCTACCCATTTCCAAAATCATATTCGTCGTGCCTTGAAATGGCCTCCCTAGTAAGATCTTATTGCCATGATCCTTCTACATTTCCATTACCACGAAGTCAGTAGGAAAAATGTATTTGTCTGCTTTCACTAGAAGATCTTCACAAATACCATATGGCCTGACCACAGAGTTGCCAGCCAATTCAATAGTCATACTACTTTTCCTAGTCTCCTTAAGACCTAGCTTCTTGAAAGTTGACAACGACATGAGGTTGATGCTTGACCCTAAATCACATAGAGCTTCACCGAACCTGGTCTTTCCTATGAAGCAAATGCTGTTGAAACAACCTAGATCCTATCTCTTAGGAGGTAGCATTCCCAGAATAAAAGCACTCACCTACTCTTTTAATACCACCACATCAGCCTCATGTACCCTTATCTTCGTATTGATTATGCCTTTCAAGAACTTGTCATACAATGGTATCTGCTCAATTGCATCAATGAGTGGAATATTGACAAATAATTTCTTGAAGCCATCCAAGAAATTTTGGAACTTTCGGTTTTCTTTGGTTGCCTTCAAGCTATTTACAAAGGGCACTGGTGTCACTTGTGTCCTCTAGTGAGGCAAAACATATGCTTTTGATCTTGTATCTTCCACCTCATCAATGTGCTCCTCAGTTGTCTCCTCCTTTTCTAACACATCTAGTTTATCTACTTCTACTGTCACAGTCCGAGTTGTTGTTCCTATAACTTCACCTGCATTTGAACTTGTTGGTGCATCATTGAGCAACATCCTACCACTACAGAGTAGGACTGCCTTGACATGTTGATTTCCATAGGACACATTAGTTTTTGTTGGGAACCCCTATTGGTTTGGCTACTTTAATGTACACACATCCGTTGCTATTTAAGAAATATGAGTTTCCATGTTGCGGATCCGTGCCCTTGGTTCTGGAGTTCTCTCTAAGTTTGACCAATATGCACTTCATTCTAATTGACCAGCTTTCCAAGCATTTCTTCAATATAATCAATCTTCTTTTGTTCTTGTTGATATTGTGCTTGACCACCAAACTACTGTTGCTTTGGTTGTTGCACCTGATAAGGGTCTCGTTGGAAATTATTTGGATCCTTACATGAGAACTTAGGATCCTTCCTCCATGAGTAGTCATTGCCCTGATACTACTGTTGTTGGCACACAAACTTGTATTCCTCTTATTCTTCTTCTGAAGGTGGTCCATCATTGGCACACAACTTTTGGCAATTAGGTCTAGCTTCTCATTTAACATAGATATGACCTTGGACTCCCCGACACTTTTGACAGTTGCCAAAAACTCTCTCTCATCGCCCCATGACTGGTTCTTAGACATGTTCTTTAATATCTCATAATAGCGGGTGGGTTTGTTGTTGAGGTAGAAATATACTCCTACACTTTCAAGAGTGGTTCTATCTCCCTTGTGCAGACCGTAGTAGAAGATCTTTGCCTACCTCAACAAATCAATATCATGATGAGGTACCTTCTGCAGCATATTTTGGAATCTCTCCCATACTTCAGAATATGATTTGTCGGCCTGTTGTCTAAAATTATGGATCTTCTTCACTAGGTCATTTTTATTATGTGGAGGAAAATAATGCTCGAAGAACACGTCAATCATATGATCACATGTCTCAATACACTCATCATTGAGATTGTGAAACCATGACTTTGTGTTGTCTTCCAGATATGACGGGAACAGTTTTAGATATATGACAGTCACTGGTATTCTATCTATCATGACCATATCATAGATCTCAATAAAGTTACTGATGTGTGTCATCGGGTCTTCAAAACTGTGGCTATAGAAAGCTTGGGATTTGACTAAAGAGATCAATCTTGGATCGATCTTATAGATACCCACATTGATGGCTTGTCTTTTGATTGGTCCTTTTTGAGCTGTTGAGGAAGAGGCTTTGATCCTCTCCCATATCGTATGCTCTTCCTCTCCATCACCCATTTATGTTGACTCAGGTGTCTCTGGTGTTTTAGGTCCTTCAAGTGGAGGTGTCAATGGTGGAGTTCGGTTGAATATGTCTACAAATCTTTCAAATTCCCTTTTTCTATGAAGGAGTTCTGCTTGCCTGAAATCCGATGAAGACGGCTCTCCATAATCATGGGTTTGAGTATGCACTATACACTAGTACCTGAAAGTAGCAAAATAATTGTCAGAACATGATAGTGGAGCTAAAAACAATAATGATGTTATGATTTAGCTTTGAGTGAAATAGAATTAAAAATAAAAGGGGTTGTCCTAGAGTGGCTGACCACAGCAATTGTAATGCTTGATGTTACCATTTCCCCGGTAACGATGCCAAAAAACTCAACATGTGTTTACCTTGTGTTATATGCAAGTGAATGTATCGAAGTAATGTATGCCTTTTGAGGCCTGAGTTGAACACAGGGAAACATTCTATAGAATAATACTACTAACTATGATCTAATCAGCTAGGCCGGTAAAAGTTGAATTGGTTTGATTGAAGAGAAACAAATGTAGAAATAAAACAAGCTTAAGGAAAAAGTTATTTAGATTTAAGGTAATTACTTAAGACACTGGTTTCACCACAGATAACATTGCAATTTAACTCCACACATGAATATCTATTACCCCTATCCCTGGATAAAGAGCCTGTAGTGAGAACTAGCCACTGCCGTAGTGTAGTTCACTACCTATTCTAATGTCAATCCCATTTCCATAGTAATTGGTTGATTAATTAGGTGCTCTATGATTAATCGTTGGGCTTCTCCTCCCATTTATTCTCCACCTTTCCTAAGGGGTGCAATAAATGGGTAAATATATGCTATTCCAACCCTTAACCTCTCTCTTGAAATGATTAAGGATCTGATAATCTATATATGGTGATCAAGCATAAATAGAACAAGATAATTCCATATATTTATATCCGAAAAATAGGGATAAAGAAGATATTAATGCATGGAAATCAATTACAATGTATATTCGGGCTACTCCCAGATCCTAAGGAATCAAGGGGTTTAGCCCCGCATGGTTTCATTGACGAATACATGGTAGAAAAAGAGAAAAATGTGGAAACGTTAAAAAAAACTAAAGTAACCCCTGGAAAATGGCAGATCTAGATGATCCCCTATGTCGTACGTGCAATTTGTTGTCTTTAGACAATAGATTCACCCTCCGAAGGTGCTCAGATCGTCCCGGGTGAAGCCTTTGGTTCCTTGCTATTCTCTCCTCTCTCTACGGTGTTGTGGAACAGAAAACGGCTACCTCCTTAGGTCTAGTCGAACTCCCCTCAAGTAATAGGAACTGCTTAAGGTATGAAATAATACCAGCCATTAGATTAGAGTGCTAACTTTAGATTTCCTGATTGGGAAGACTTAGTAGTACCGATTGGAAAGTCAGTAGTACTGAATTTCTAGGGTACACGTGATTCATCACAATGTCGGTACTATTGACTTGTCTTGATAGGACCGAGTCTTTAGGTCTCTCGAGCAATTCCTCCCTGATACCATCTCGGTAGTACTGAGTTGGTGGACTCGGTAGTACTAAGTTTCCTTAATTCATTCTTGTGCTTTACTGACATGGTTTTGGTACTACCGACTTTGGGAGTCAGTAGTATTGAGTCTGGGCAAATCTTCTGGTCTTGTACTAACATGAAGTTGGTACCACTGACTTTTGGTGTTGGTAGTACTGAGTCTATGAAGCTCAATTGGACATGGAATTGCACAAGAACATGGATAGGTACTCATGATGAATATTAAACCATTTTAAATAGTAAAAATCATATAATTTGATGCATTTAGATAGAACAAGACATTGATAGCATTTAATTTATAATTAATCAAATAAATGACAAATCAACACATAAAATCAAGGAAAATATACCTGTGAAAACAACTAAAAACCCATGCATCACCAGGGTTTTGGGAAGACCTTCAAGAGGATAAGGCATGTGGGGGATATGGAATATGTTGGTACAATGGATCCGGCAGATGTAGATATGTCGTTGACCGAGCTAGAGAAGGCCTTTAAGATCCTCAATATTCATGAAGATGATAAGGTGTAGTACTCAGTGTACCTGTTGAAGAGAAGTGTTGGTCGTTGGTGGGCCATCGAGGAGGAGAAGAGACCCAGAGTGGTGATCAGTTGGGAGGAATTCTGGAAAGAGTTTGTGAGCTGATACTTCCTGAAGACATATCTAGATGAGAAGATCTTACAGTTTGAGAATATATGACAGGGATCTATTATGATCAATGAGTATGAGGCCAAGTTCATGGAACTTCTAAGGTTTTTCCCACACATGGATGCAATAGATAAGGAGAAAATCTGACAGTTTGAGAAAGGGTTGAACACGAAGTTGACAATGATGGTGTCTCCTTTGGAGAACTGAGACCAGTTTGCAATGTTTGTGGAGTCTGTGAGATGGATAGAATGGTTAATAATAGAGAAGTGTGAAGCTAACACCAAGAAGAGACCGGCATAGTATCAGGGATAGCCTTTTGGAGGCTTTAAGAAGCTTAGGTTTTCAGCACCTCAGTCACAACAGAGGTCAGTGGTTCATTCTCAGTGGTCACCGAGTAAGGGAAGATGTTGTAGTTTTCCATCGATAGGAGCTCACAGTTCAACGTCAGTATTAGTGACAGGGCCATCTAGGTCATAGCTTGACACAAGGACCTATTGTAGGTTTTGACAACATGGGCATTTGAGGTTGTTTTGTGCGATAAAGGATGAAGAGGTGAATCAACAACTGAGATAGAGTAAGCAAGGGTCAAAATGGTGACAGTTCAACAGTGGTGGAGGCAAAGGATGCGGTCAGGCGTCACGAGATGTTTTTTTTTGTTAGGCAAGTAGAGGGCGGGGGTGACAACATGCACCAACTTGATTCTATGCCATGAGTCAGTCACAGGGGGTGGTGAATCCACAAGCCATGATAGGTAAGATCAAGTTATTTCATACTAATTTGTCTTCTTCCTACTTTATATTGGTTTTGGTTGACCCAAGTGCGAAACACTCTTTTATAACTAGAGAAGTGATAGCTAGATGGTCTTTTCCTGTTAATCATAGATATAATAGTCTTATCTTAGAAACCCCTTTGGTTGGTCCCACTGAGTTGCAGGAGGTGTATCCATCATGTGCTCTTTCTTTCTCAGGACACAACATTCAAGTGGACCTTATACCGCTTGACATGCACAGATTCTATGTGATCCTTGGGATGGATACCTTGGAGAAGCATTGGGTGGTCTTGAACTATATTTCCAAGGTGGCGACGTTCTTTGATGGTGATGTTTCATGCGTCTTCCAAGGAGATAGGAAGATTCTTCTGATTTTCTTGGTGTCAATCATGACAGTAGAGATGCTGATGAGGTAGGGGTGTGAGGCATCAAAGAATGGTTTGGTTTGTGTGGTGATGCAAGATAAGAACATGATTTCTTTTGCTTTGCGGCAGCTTAAGAAGCACGAGGAGAACTACCTGACACATGATCTAGAGCTTCCAGTTGTGGTCAATGCTTTGAAGATTTGGAGCCACTACCTTTATGGCGAGAAGTGTCAGATCTTCAATGATCACAAGAATCTTCAATTCATCTTTTCAAAGAAGGAGTTGAACAAGATACAACAACGATGGATGTATTTAATCAAAGACTATGATTGCACCATATATTACCATCCAGGGAAGGCATATGTGGTGGAAGATGCTTTGAGTAGGAAGTCTTCTACATCATTGTAATGACTGCCACCAAACCAACAACCAAATCGTTACTAATTATGCGGAATAATCATAAGCAGCGGATTAACAAAAACCACTAAAAATTAAAACCATTTTACAAAGAGATCCATTTCTAGGAAAACTCTTTAAGGAAGAACCAAAACCTTATATACATCATTTTTCACATTGTACATACATTGTTCCATCTCTTCTCGAGGATAACATATAACAGTTGATTTGTTAAAACATATACTAAAGAAACATAAAACCTTGAGGCATACTATCCAAAACTTCAAATTGTTCATAAAACAAACATGTACTAAATCCAAGGACCTGAGAGTACAGAGATGACACATAGCACTTCTATCTACAAGACACGACATACAATATACTCAACATGAGCTATTACTGTTGTCCCTGCTGTTGTTGATGTACCTCTACAGTATGGTCTCTACCTCTTCATCCACGTCCACCTAAAAGTGTCGATGACCAACGGGGTGAGACCCATGTCCCAGCAAGAGATATAACTTTCCACCAACAATATTATTATCATAGTTAAATAGTATAAAACTAGGTAGAGGATTCTTTTACATTAATTATAGGATTTAATCATTATTTAAGCAGAGTAGAGAAATATCATCTTCTGAAGCATTGTAGCTATATATGATAAAATAGTAAATCATCTATTCATTTTATAAGAAATAGGAAGAACATGTATAACATCTATCCATTTAAGATGTATAAAAGAAATTTAACATCAACCAATGATTTCCGTATTCAATCCTTAAGCAAATATGCTACATGGATGATTACATTTTACAATCACACTTATGCCTTGAGGAGATGAGGTATACCGCTCATACTCCAACCGACCACTGCGAAGTCAAAATTGGTACCATACAAGGTCAATGGAAGAGTCGGCTTCCATGACCTCACTTGTCTCGGTCAGTGTGAGACCACAAGTAGGACATCTCGTATTAATTACTAAATAACTTTCTAGGGTATACTGGCAACTTCACTATAGAGCTACAGCCAAATCATGCACTCTCTTCAGGATTGAGAGATTTCAGTTATCTACACATCAATCCCAACATTCATCATCATATGGAGATTCATGATACATCCATCTACGCATTTATAATGAAGGATTGAAAGATCTCAATTATCTACACATCCATCCCTCATTAGGGCGTAAGTATATTCACGCCCATCACCCCCGCATACTCAAAAATATGCCCTCCAGGAGATCCCGTGGGAAAACCTATTTCATCATTCAACAACTACTGTCATTGATGGATCTATGGTCAGGGCGCTACATTATGAAATTCCACTTGATTAATTAGGTGCATTGCAATACCTTTTAGCATTATACAAACTTCAAACATGAATTATAGCAGATGCTAAAAAGAAATGTGTAATACATTTAACAAGAACTTTTTAACCTTTGGAACACTTTGAATGCATAACACTTAGGCTCTCAGTCCCTTATCATGTTATAGGGAATTCTCATCTCTTAATATTATCATCATCATGATTACTAGATTTAGGTATTCAAACCCTTAGTTCATTACTAAACATTGTTACCACTTATCAGGTAACTAATACCTTTAGGTCCTCAGACCAAGGTATACATGATACTTGTTGCACAAGCATCTTACATGGCTCACAAGGCCCATTTAAATGTCTTGTCACCTCTCACTAGGAAACAACTATTCACATGGCTCACAAGGCTCATTTAAATATCTTGTCACCTCTCACTAGGAAACAACTATTCGCATGGCTCACAAGGCCCATTAAACATCTTGTCACCTCTCACTAAGAGAAAACTATTTTCATGGCTCACAAGGCCCATTAAACATCTTGTCACCTTTCACTAGGAAACAACTATTCACATGGCTCACAAGGCCTATGCAATAAGAGAAATACAACCTTCCCATTATTAGGGTTAGGGTTTCTCCTTTATAGCCGAATAGGGTTTCAAGTTCATATTATCAATCCAAACCCTAAATCATTGCTCCACACATCTAGTAGCATACATTGATATCATAAGTATTCAATCATACTTATTTATTTTCATCATTTATCATGAAATGATTATCAACACAAAGTATGAGTTTCTCTCTCATCCTCACTAGGATATTGATTACATCATACTTTATAACTTGTCTTAACCCTTTCTCAAGGTATGTTATCCTACACTTATCAAAGTGCATTTAACTAATTACATATTAATGTAACAATTGACATGACACACTTCATGTGTTACTCATCCAAGTAAATTGGATTTGAGGTGCATCAAGGTGTATCAACCTTGAGGTGTTGGATGTGATATTTATCATGCCTTGGTATATCACTTCCCTCATCACTTTTAACTTACTTAAGTTTATCAACTTATCTTGTATTAGGGTATTTATCATCCTAATACTTTATGCACTAACTCATCACATTTATCATGTTGTGTATTGGCCGTAAGTCACACACTTGAATTACCAAACTATCATCAAGTGATATGGACTCATCTCGGGTTAAGGCATTGTTGATATAGGGTTGACCATTATCAACCACTTTAGGTGTTTTACCTATCAAGGCATTAATCATACCAGTACTTGGTGTTACACTCATTACTCCTAAGAGTGTATTTCCCTCACCTTTACAAGGTGTATCGGGTTGAATCATGTATGTCAAGTTGAACACATGTATTGGGTTAGGTGTATATTGAGCTAGACATAATCATATCCCTCATACCCTTACCCATCAAGGGATCAACCCTTCCAATAATATGGTGTATTACCTTCACCATACATGGATATAACATCCTCACCTCACTTGAAGATATTGGCCACATCATACTTTAGTGTATTGGCCATCACATATTCTAGGGTATTAACCACCTTACCACTTTTGTCATCAAGTGTATTGGGTTACCCACCATATCATTTTAGAGATTTGTTCTAAACACCATATCATCCAAGAGGTGTATGCTTAACCCAATATCGGTTTAGAGGTGTATGCTTAACCCAATATCGGTTTAGAGGTGTATGATTGCTACCCATATCACTTTAGAGGTGTATGTGTGCTTACCATATAGGGAAAGAGGTGAATGTGTGCTTCACACCATATCGGGCAAAGAGGTGTATGCTTTCTTGCCATATCACTCTAGAGGTGTATGTGTGCTTCACACCATTATCGCGCAAAGCGGTGTGTGTGTGCTTCACACCATATCGGGCAAAGAGGTGTGTGCTTGCTTACCATATCACTTTATAGGTGTATGTGTACTTCACACCATATCGGGAAAAGAGGTGTGTGTGTGTGCTTCACACCATATCAGGCAAAGAGGTGTGTGTGTGCTTCACACCATATCGGGCAAAGAGGTGTGTGTGTGCTTCACACCATATCGAGCAAAGATGTGCTTGCTTGTGTGCTTGAACCCGATATCAGTTTATAAGATGATACCATCATCTTCAAGCTCTAGACATTCGTTATACTTGTTCTAGTATAAGGATAAAAGGTCTAAGTAACTACTAGAACTCATAAATATATCAAGTATTCAAGACAATTTCGGAATTTAAAGTAGATCATCATGTATAGCAAGAAAGATGGTGAATAATAACATGTTTGGGTTCAAGCTATATAACTCGCCTTAAGAACAACTTCAAAGCTCCAAGCTCCAAAGATCCATGTTCCTAAGGTTGAAGTTGACTTATAAAAAATCCAAGGATTGTTCACAACTCCTTCATATACAAGGAATCACCCTAGTTAAGAACTTGATGAAGAAGAAAAGAAAGGAAGATCATAACCCTAGATTCATGCTTCAATCCAAGGTTGAAGATGATCATGGCCTTACCTTAGGGTTAATATTTGAGCTTCTTCTTGACCCTTAGCACCTTTGCATGATACCTCACTACTCATGCACGATATGCCCTCACTTTTGGATTATATCCCCTTCACTTGTGGCCAATATCACTTTATTTGGCCGATATCAACTTGAAATGGTTGATATCAACATGCTATGGACGATACCATTTGCTATGGCTGATACCCAAGACCTATGCACGATACCACATCACCTATGCACGATAAAAAGGCTCTATGCACGATATCTAAGAGCAAGGAGGCGGTATAATTCGAAAAATTTCACTAAGAGGTGAAAGGAAGGGTATATATACTTGAGGTTCATGGGAGAGAGTGTAAGAGGTGTCATCACCTTACTACTAGTAGGTGCCACATGGCCATGCATGGATTGACACATGTTATTGAATGCAATCCATCTTTATCTTTCCATGTGAAATAAAAACTTGAGGATAATGCAAGGGATAAGGGTCGACCCCCCTTTGGTATCTTCTAGGACAAGCCACTTCCACTCACATTATTATATTCATAATTCAATGCAACCTTTCCCAAGGAAAGTTGCAAGCCGATATCCATTGCTTTATTGAGGTGCTTTGCTCATTTTTGAAAATTATAAGAGTTTAAAACATGATATGGGGGTCTCCTCTTTGGATCCTTGGCCGACAGGGACGTCCATTTAACAGTACAACCTGATACACTCAATACAAGCTCAAATTAGGGTTTCCATTCAACCCCTTTCTTGGTCTTTTCTTCACCAAGAATACTACCACTCATAAATGATTTAAACATCGTGCCTACTTCTTTATCTCTCCTCTAAATGATACTATGAGGGAGTAGAGACACTCTAGAGGTGGTGATTTGTATATCAACCCTACATTTTCGGTAAATTACAATTTGTACCAAAATTGGTGCACAAGGTACTAGCATTATTCAAACAAGTTCAAACTTGGAATTTAGGCTTTCCACAAGCCACCACTTAGCATCATTCTCTCACTTATGATGCTAAAACACTTAAGGCATGTTCAACATGTGACGTTTTGCAATATAGCCCCTCATCTTGGGTAAATTGCACTTTGGTCCAAAACAAAGGAACATTGCTCAAACATCATTCAATCAGGACCAAACTTGGAACATAAGTGTGTCACATGATAACAAAACACCTTAGAGGATTATATTAAAGTTATAAGCAACTTACTTAGCCAAAAAAAATAGGTTTAACTCATAACCCAGGTCAGGGTCATTACAAGTTATAAACCCCTAACAAGGATTTCGTCCCCAAAATCCCAAGTAAAGGGAGACATATATTATTCATTCATCATATCATCAAGTCTACACATAACATCTTAAATTCATGGAGATGCCATAGAACTTTGATCAACATAAATTTCTTCCACACAGGGTTATCATAGAATCTATCACACAGGACACATACACCACTATCTTTTTCATTATTGACTGTAGAGTCAACTCTGTGTTAGGTAACACTTTTCTTAGTCAGAGAAACATTATACATACCTTATTTAACTCAGGTGTCAAACCTCACTGATTTGTCACCTTTCTCAACTTACAACTTTATGTGACAAGATTCTTGATTCTGGGTAGTCTTCCATACTCCTCATTCAATTTAGCATTTCATTTCCAAGGAAAGACCAGAGTTACGTTATGTCACCCACTTGGGACTACAAGTCTTATCATACATCTACTATGTCATCTAATCTGCTGACACAACATTAAACTTTCTTACTACTTGTACCAACTATCTCATTAGTTGTACATTCTCTTGTCATAAGGGGAGGTTACTTATCAATTAAGAACTTGTCTTAGAGGTATCTCTAGATGTTATGTATAAGTTGTCTTAACAAATCTAGATAGGGGTATTCTAAGGAATTATTTTTAGCTTGATAAGCTTTTCCCACAATGATTCTATAATTGTTCCTTCAATTAGTACATCCTTATTGATGTTATGTTTATGTTGAGCATAAACCCCTAACATATGATGTCCATACTATTTTATGTAACTAGACTGATTTCACGGTTGGCCATTCCAGGTAACCAATATAAATTATCTGATCAGGAGTTATGTTCTCACTTTCCCATACCACCTGATACTTTTTAGATACCAGAATTCATTACGTTGGTATCTGTCACATGTGTCGAAAACACATCACATCCTCATCATTCCCATCTCTCTATTATTATAACCAAATACACACATATAAAAGGATCTTTCTTTCATCCTGGGACATTACTTGTTACACATATCTTTATCTTGGAACCAAAGTCCAAGATGAACTGATACTTTTCTAAGTATCCATCAATTGGACACTTTTAACTCATGCACATCAAGTTTCATAAGACCCACTTGATTTCCATGTCCCTAAAAGGAAAGAACACAAAGAAACATATTCCTCTTATCACCCCATCATTACCCAATGTTGTTTATCAAAGAGAAGAGATTATCATCTACTTAGATTATTGCATGAACTTTCAGTATTCATAAGTCATTTACTCTTGTTTCATCCTCAGTTCCTTGTCATCTGCATAGGAATTCTATGGATGACTACATATCATCATTTCTTTCTTTGTTATTGCCTAACATGTTATGAACATTTTGTTATTTTATCACATTTCCCATTTTCACATGATGGAAAAGATCTTTACTATTCACACAAACTTTATCAGACAGGGATCATCTCCCTTGTTCTCTTTCTCTTATCATGAGGATTATACTTTTTACTTCCTCATACAATTTGATTGATCTTAGATCGTCTCAAATTCCATTTTATTGCACTTAGAATGTGATAAAAAATATCCATGCCATATTTCCATTTTCGGTATACTCACTAGATTGTCTCAAAATGACTACTTGATCAGAGTAATCAGAAATATAACAATCTAAGAGTTCCATACTTACCTTATCTTCAATAGTTGAATACCTGGCCAGGGTATACAAGTACTGAGATTAGGTAGTATGCACTTTGTTTACTATCATATTCCTTACTTTTCATATCATCAAAAACATAAGACTTAGCATCCCTAGATTTTGTACATGCATCACCTCTACACCTCATTCTCTTTCGTACAAATAAGAGCAATTATGAAGCATTTAAAAGAATATTGAACAGAATATAAATTCTAGTTCTCATCATTTCTTCCTTGTATTCCCATAGGGGAATCAATAAGGAAGTCAATAACGGCAATCCCTCTTATGATTATCAGATAAAATCAAGAGAAGGCATATCAAAATGGAAAAATCTCTATCTGACTGTTACCCCTCGTGGTCATCTACCGCTTCAGGTTGAATCAACACATAGAGTATGGTTGTTTCATGTTGTTGCTTTTGCCTTTTTACACTATTGGGTTGTAACTTTCGTAAGCCCTGTTGAGTCTATCTCGGTTGTTGGGTCATCTCCTCCCTTCTTTTTGAACAAGAGGGTTTAGTATGCTCAACATGTCCGTATCTATAACATGTTTTATCCTCATACATGGTCTTATCAGTCCTATTACTAATGTAGAAGCTAAGTCAGAAGTTCTTATAGGTGGAAGGTTAGGACTTTTGCCTTTACTTAGCAACTACTGCCTTGGTACACTAGGCATTTATTGCACTGGTGGCACCAAAAACTTTGTCTTTTTAGAACAACTAGGCAAATGTCTCTAGAATTGTAGAGACCTTTCCTTAATTCTCAGCTTAGTGCCCCTCCTTGGGCATTACCATCACAAATGTACTATCTATCTATACTTATGACAGAGTCTATTTTCTCGCCATATGTTAATCTTTCCCACATTTTCCACTGTTCCAACATGACTATGTCATTCAGGAACCCTTTCAGAACCCAACGTTTCTACATTGAGGACTGATAGCCTAGGTTGTAATGCTAGTATCCAATCTACTATATGCATCACTATTGTCCTAACCTACCCAACAAGCATAAAAATAGGATTCTCTATCCTGATTGGGTCAAGATGGGAATTCTCAGGCACTCATTCTTCTCTTGCCTGATCCCTTGCACCCTCTCTTGGTGCAACAACATTGGTCTTAGCAACGTGTTCCTCATGTTCTCCAGTCATTTTTAAACTTCACCCTTTCTTCTACATAAGCAGAAGTCACTATATAGTATATTGGAGGACACTAGAATAGACTCAACACCTTAGTCCTATGACTCTGTAGACTTAGCGAACCTTAAGCTCTGATACCAAACTTGTAACGAACTCCACCAAACTGATAGCCAAATCGTTACTAATTATGTGGAATAATCATAAGCAGCGGATTAACAAAAATCACTAAAAATTAAAACCATTTTACAAAGAGATCCATTTCTAGGAAACTCTTTAAGGAAGAACCAAAACCTTATATACATCATTGTTCACATTGTACATACATTGTACCATCTCTTCTCGAGGATAACATATAACAGTTGTTTTGTCAAAACATATACCGAAGCAACATAAAACCTCAAGGCATACTAGCCAAAACCTCAAATTGTACATAAAACAAACACATACTAAATCTAAGGACTTGAGAGTACAGAGACGATACATAGGACTTCTATCTACAAGACATGACAGATAGTATACTCAACCTGAGCTATTACTATTATCCCTATTGATGTTGGTGTACCTCTCCAGTATGGTCTCTACCTCTTCGTCCGCGTCCACCTAAAAATGTTAGTGACCAACGGGGTGAGACCCATGTCCCAGTGAGAGATATAACTCTCCGCCAACAATATTATTATCACAGTTAAAAAGTATAAAATTGGGCATAGGATTCTTTTACATTAATAACATGATTTAATCACTGTTTAAGCATAGTAGAGCAATATCATCTTCTGAAGCATTGCATCTATATATGATAAAACAATAAATCATCTATTCATTTTATAAGGAATAGGAAGAATATGTATAACATCTATCCATTTAAGATGTATAAAAGAAATGTAACATCAACCAATGATTTTTGTATTCAATCCTTAAGCAAATACGCTACACGGCTGATTACATTTTACAATCACACAAATGCTCTGAGGAGATGAGGTATGCCGCTCATACTCCAACCGACCATTGTGAAGTCAAAATTGGTACCATACAAGGTCAATGAAAGAGCCGGCTACCATGACCTCACTTGTCTCGGTCATTGCAAGACCAAAAGAAGGACATCTCATGTCAACTGCTAAATAGCTTTCCAGGGTATACTGACAACTTCTCTATAGAGCTACAACTGCAGCATGTACTCTCTTCAGGATTGAGAGATTTTAGTTATCTACACATCAATCCCAACATTCATCATCATCGGGAGATTCATGATACATCCATCTTGGCATTTATAATGAAGGATTGAGAGATCTCAATTATATACACATCAATCCCTCATTAGGGCGTAAGGATATTAGCGCCCATCACCCCCACATACCCAAAAATATGCCCTCTAGGAGATATTGTGGGAAAACCTGTTTCACCATTCAGCAACTATTGACACTGATGGATCTATGGTCAGGGCACTACATGATGAAATTCCACTTGATTAATTAGGTGCATTACAATATCTTTTAGAATCAAATAAGTTCAAAACATGAATTATAACAGATGCTACAAAGAAATGTGTAATACATTTAACAAGTACTTTTATAACCTTTGGAACACTTTGAATGCATAACACTTGGGATCTTAGTCCCTTATCACATTATTGAGAATTCTCATCTCTTAATATTATCATCATCATGATTACTAGATCTGGGTATTCAAACCCTTAGTTCATTACTGAACACTGTTACCACTTATCAGGTAACTAATACCTCTAGGTCCTCAGACCAAGGTATGCATGATACTTGTTGTACAAGCATCTTACATGGCTCACAAGGCCCATTTAAATGTCTTGTCACCTCTCACTAGGAAACAACTATTCACATGGCTCACAAAGCTCATTTAAATATCATGTCACATCTCACTAGGCAACAACTATTCACATGGCTCACAAGTCCCATTAAACATCTTGTCACCTCTCACTAGGCGACAACTATTCGAATGGCTCACAAGGCCCATTAAACATCTTGTCACCTCTCACTAAGCAACAACTATTCACATGTCTCACAAGACCCATGCAATAAGAGAAATACAACCTTCCCATTATTAGGGTTAGGGTTTCCCCTTTATAGCAGAATAGGGCTTCAAGTTCATATTATCAATCCAAACCCTAAATCATTGCTCCACACATCTAGGAGCATACATTGATATCATAAGTATTCAATCATACTTATTTATACTCATCATTTATCATTAAATGATTATCAACACAAAGTATGAGTTTCTCTCTCATCCTCACTAGGATATTGATTTCATCATACTTTATTAACTTAACTTAACCCTTTCAAAGTGCATTTAGCTCATTACATCTTAATGTAACAATTGACATGACACACTTCATGTGTTACTCATCCAAGTAACTTGGATTTGAGGTGCATAAAGGTGTATCAACCTTGTGATGCTGGATGTGATATTTATCATGCCTTGGTATATCACTTCCCACATCACTTTTAACTAACTTAAGTTTATCAACTTATCTTTTATTAGGGTATTTCTCATCCTAATACTTTATGCACTAACTCATCACATTTATCATGTTGTGTATTGGCCATAAGTCACACACTTGAATTACACAACTATCATCAAGTGGTATGGAATCATCTCGGGTTAAGGCATTGTTGATATAGGGTTGACCATTATCAACCACTTTAGGTGTTTCACCTATCAAGGCATTAATCATACCATTACTTGGTGTTACACTCATTACTCCTAAGAGTGTCTTGCCCTAACCTTTACAAGGTGTATCGGGTTGAATCATGTATGTCAAGTTGAACACACGTATTGGGTTAGGTGTATATTGAGCTAGACATCATCATATACCTCATACCCTCACCCATCAAGGTATCAACCCTTCCAATCATATGGTGTATTACCTTCACCATACATGGATATAACATCCTCACCTCACTTGAAGATATTGGCCACATCATACTTTAGCGTATTGGCCATCACATGTTCTAGGGTATTAACCACCTTACCACTTTTGTCATCTAGTGTATTGGGTTACCCACCATATCGTTTTAAAGATGTGTTCTCAACACCATATCATCCAAGAGGCGTATGATTAACCCAATACCAGTTTAGAGGTGTATGCTTAACTCAATATCAGTTTAGAGGTGTATGCTTGCTACCCATATCACTTTAGAGGTGTATGTGTCCTTACCATATCGGGCAAGAGGTGTATGTGTTCTTCACACCATATTGGGCATTGAGGTGTATGCTTGCTTGCCATATCACTTTAGAGGTGTATGTGCCCTTCACACCATATCGGGCAAAGAGATGTGTGTGCTTCACACCATATCGAGCAAAGAGATGGGTGCTTGCTTACCATATCACTTTAGAGGTGTGTGTGTGCTTCACACCATATCGGGAAAAGAGGTGTGTGTGTGCTTCACACCATATCGGGCAAAGAGGTGTGTGTGTGCTTCACACCATATCAGGAAAAGAGTTGTGTGTATGCTTCACACCATATCGGGCAACGAGGTGTGTGCGTGCTTCACACCATATCGGGCAAAGAGGTGCTTGCTTGTATGCTTGAACCCGATATCACTTTCTAAGGTGATACCGTCATCTTCAAGCTGTAGACCTTCGTTCTACTTGTTCTAGTACAAGGATAATAGGTCTAAGAAACTACTAGAACTCATAAATATATCAAGTATTCAAGAAAATTTCAGAATTGAAAGTAGATCATCATGTATAGCAAGAAAGATGGTGAATAATAACACATTTGGGTTCAAGTTATATAACCCGCCTTAAGGAGAACTTCAAATCTCCAAGCTCCAAAGCTCCATGTTCCTAAGGTTTAAGATGACTTATCAAAAGTACAAGGCTCGTTCACAACTCCTTCATATAGAAGGAATCAGCCTAGTTAAGAACTTGGTGAAGAAGAAAAGAAAGGAAGATCATAACCCTAGATCCATGCTTCAATCCAAGGTTGAAGATGATCATGACCTTACCTTAGGGTTAAGATTTAAGCTCCTTCTTGACCCTTAGCACCTTTGCATTATACCTCACTACTCATGCACGATATGCCCTCACTTGTGGCCAATATCCCCTTCACTTGTGGCCAATATCACTTTATTTGGCAGATATCAACTTGCTATGGCTGATATCAACATGCTATGGTTGATACCACTTGCTATGGCCGATACCCAAGCCCTATGCATGATACCACATCACCTATGCACGACACCAAGGCTCTATGCATGATATCCAAGAGTAAGGAGGTGGTAGAATTCGAAATATTTCACTAATAGGTGAAAGGAAGGGTATATATAATTGAGGTTCATGGGAGAGAGTGTAAGAGGTGTCATCACCTTACTACTAGGAGGTGCCACATGGCCATGCATGGATTGACACATGTTCTTGAATGTGCTCCATCTTTATCTTTCCATGAAAAATAAAAACTTGAGGATAATGCAAGGAATAAGGGTCGGCCCCCCTTTGGTTATCTTCTAGGACAAGCCACTTCCACTCACATTATTATATTCACAATTCAATGCAACCTTTCCCAAGGAAAGTTACAAGCCGATATCCATTGCTTTATTGAGGTTCTTAGGTCGTTTTTGAAAATTCAAAGAGTTAAAAACATGATATGGGGGTCTCCTTTTTGGCTCCTTGGCTGATAGGGACTCCCATTTAACACTACAACCTGGTACACTCAATACAAGCTCAAATTAGGGTTTCCATTCAACCCCTTTCTTGGTCTTTACATCACCAAGAATACTACCACTCATAAATGATTTAAACATGGTGTCTCCTTCTTTCTATCTCATCTAAATGATACTAGGAGGGAGTAGGGACACTCTAGAGGTGGTAATTTGCATATCAACCCTACATTTTGGGTAAATTATAATTGATACCAAAATTAGTGCACAAGGTACTAGCATTATTCAAACAAGTTCAAACTTGGAATTTAGGCTTTCCACAAGCCACCACTTAGCATCATTCTCTCTCTTATGATGCTAAAACACTTAAGGCATGTTCAACATGTGACATTTTGCAATATAACCCCTCATCTTGGGTAAATTACTATAATACCCGTGACTTGGGTTATGGATTGACCCTAGAAGTTTTGCTTAAGTAAGTTACTTACCAACTGGTTCTAAACTCTTGAAAAGTAATTAAGGCTTCTTGTGAAGTTTGTTTTCAAGTTTGAGCTTAATTGCAAACTATTTGTGCAATATATGAAAGTCTGAGGGAAAAGTGCAATTTACCCAAGATGAGGGTTTATATTGCAAAATGACACATATGGAACGTGTTCTAAGTGTTTTAATATCATAAGAAAGAGAACTATTCTAAGAGGTGGCTTGTGGAAAACCTAAATCCCAAGTTATAACTTGTTTGAATAATGATAGTGATGTGTGCACCAATTTTGCTACAAATTGTAATTTACCCAATGAATAGGGTTGAAATGCAAAACAACCACCTCTAGTTGACCCTACTACCTATATGTATCTTTGGGAGGAAATAGAAATAAGGGGGAGCTATGTTTGAAACACCATTGAATAATGATACCCTTGTAAGTGAAAGACCAAGAATGAGTTGAAGGCAAAAGCCCTATATGTGTTGTATCGGGTCGTAGACTTGAAATAGAAGACCTATCGGACAAGGAGAAAAAATAGGAGCCTAATATCGGTTTGTTAAGACTTGTAATAGTACATTATGGGCATATCACCTCAAGTATGTGGCCCATGATGGGTTTCAAAGTTCCTTACAAAAAGTGTATCGGGTTGCATATTTAATGAGATAAAGATTAGATAACTTGCCCAACAAGATAAGTAAGGGCCGAGATATTGTCTCTAGGTTATCCCATAGACTCTTTAATGGAAATATATACATGTGTGCATGCATGGCCATGTGCCAACCATGCATGGCCACGTGTCATCTAGTAGCATGAGGGGAAGACACCTCTTATATGCTTTATCTCATGAAACCAAGTATATATACTTCACATTTCACCAACTTATAAAATTTTACGACCCTCATTACCATTACCCTTGGTGATATCATGCAAATACCCTTAGGTATCGTGCAAATCAGCTCAAGGAGCTAGGAGAGCTCGAGCATTAAGTTTAGGTAAGGCTTTGTTTACCTTCAACCTTGGTTGAAGAAGGATATCGGGTTATGAATATTCCTTTCTTTCCTTTTTCACCAAGTGCTTAACTATGGTATTCTCTTATCCGTGGAGGAGTTGTGAACGATCCCTGGACCTTGTATAAGTTCTTCTTCAACCTTAGGACGTGAAGCTTTGGAGCTTGGAGCTTTGAAGTTGTTCACAAGGCGGGTTATATAACTTGAACTCTATCATGTTATTATTCATCACCTAAATTGCTATACTTAATGAACTACTTTTAATTCCAAAATTTTCTAAAATAGTTGATGAGATTATGAGTTCTATTAGTTTCGTAGACATGTTTCCATGAAATATAATAGTTAAAATGAAGAGCTTGATCTTGAAGAAGATGTTATCACTTTATAAAGTGATATCGGGTTCAAGCATACACACAAGTAGCTCTAACCCGATATGGGTATGTGTACACATTGCTTGCATGATATGCTTACACGATATGCTTGCACGATATGCTTGCACAATATGCTTGCATGATAGGCTTGCACAATATAAAGTCAAGTATAGACCCTATGCACAGTATAAGGTACAAAGTATACTTGAAAGCCAATATGAAACCCTAATTTGGGTAACCCGATATGAGTAAAGAATAGCAAGTGCTCTTGCACGATACGATCATGTAATATATCTTTGGTACTTGATACCTTGAAGAACACACATCTGGTGCACGATATGAATACTTAATTAAACCCTAATGTATGATATAAGGTATGCATTCAAGAAAAAGTGTAACCCGATATGGTTGGAATACATCTACCCAAGATGGGGTTAACTCGATATGAAGATGGATGCTAGCTCATACATGATATGAGTCATGTTTGTGGCATGATATGAGAGATACCTCACTTATCCTTATACACGATACAAGTCTAATTTACACCTCTTACATGATATAGAGGTAGTGAACACTCTAATCAACATAGAGTTGGAAACCCAAGATGATGGGTAAACCGAGATAAGTGGTGAATGATACTATATGTATTATATGGGTGACATCCCTTGGATTCTAAGAATAAAAAATACTCCTACCTTGAACAATATAAGGTTCAAAGCATACTATATGCACAATATGGTATAATCCACCAAATGTGGTGTAGAATCCTAGAGAATGGATTGAAACCCGATATACCCTAGCCCTAGTGTAATGGGTTGTGGTATGAGAATTCAATAAGACATCTAGAATGTCATGCAACTATATGATGAGGTTGATCCTTGAAGGAATGAAGGGATCATGAGTTTATAGGCTTACCTAACATGGTAACCCAATAAGATACCTATCATGGATGCCCGATATGATAATCCTAGGTGGTAAATTAAGTTGGTATCTTGTATATATACCACTTAAATGATACAAGATGAGACATATATTGTATGCTCGATATGGTGCATACCTTATGCATGATATGACACCAAGCATATAGCTTATACCCGATATGGGGCCAAGAACCTAGCTCATACCCGATACAAAGCTAATTTGAAATGATAAGATCTAAGTGATGGTCCATCTGATGTGGGTTTATGATATGTTGGTTAGGGAATACATTCTAATCCATGACATGGTGATGCGGTTGTACCACATGCCCGATATGAATAAATGACATGAAATAAAGGATGTGGTTTAAAGTTAAATATGATGATACCTACATCTTGATACCCAATATGGAAGAGACACTTCAATCATGTGTGATTGATTGAGTGACACATGTTGAATGTGGTGTTTGATGAACGATAATGTGAATGGTTAATGATGGACAAAAAATCCTCAAAAAATAGGATTAAACCAAAAGTATGATGTATTTGATATCCTAGTGAGTATGAGAGAGAAACATATACTTTGTGTTGATAAACATTTCATGATAAATGATGAGAATAAATAAGTATGATTGAATACTTATGACATAAATATATGCTCCTATATGTGTGGAGCAATGAATTAGGGTTTGGATTAATAATATGAACATGAAACCCTATTCAGCTATAAAGGGAAATCCTAACCCTAATAATGGGAAGGTTGTATTTCTCTTATTGCATGGGACTTGTGAGCCATGTGTATAATTGTTGCCTAGTGTGAGGTGACAAGATGTTTAATGGGCCTTGTAAGCCATGTGTATAATTGTTGCCTAGTGAGAGGTGATAAGATGTTTAATGGGCCTTGCGAGCCATGTGTATAATTGTTGCCTAGTGAGAAGTGACAAGATGTTTAATGGGTCATGTGAGCCATGTGAATAATTGTTGCCTAGTGAGAGGTGACAAGATGTTTAAATGGGCCTTGTGAGCCATGTGAATAATTATTGCCTAGTGAGAGGTGATAAGATGTTTAAATGGGCTTTGCGAGCCATGTGAAATACTTGTGCAACAAGTATGATGAATACCTTGGTCTGAGGACCAGGAGGTAATAGTTACCTATTACAGAGGTAACAATGCTATGTATACCTAGATCCAGTAATCATGATGATAATGATATGAAGGGATGAGGATCCCCAGTAATGTGATAATGGGATGAGATCCCAAGTACCAAGTATCGAAATGTGCTTTAAAGACTTGAATAGATGTATTACACCTTTCTTTATAGAAATTGTTCTAATTAATAATGATGACTTGTTTGATGCAAAACGAATGTTGTGATACATGTAATACATCATTAGGAACTATAAAACATGGCCCTGACCATAGATCCATCAGTGTCAAAACTTGCTGAATGGTGAAATGGGTTTCCCGCAGAATAACCCAGAATGCATATTTTTTAATATGTGGGGGCATGGAGCCTAAGTGTCCATGACTCAGTAATTTCATAAGAATGTCTCATTAGAGCACGGTGAACTAACTCATGGCTCAGAGCATGGTCCTACGTGACCATGGCTCAGAGTATGGAGCCTAAGTGACCATAACTCAATAATTGGGGATGGTTGTTGTAGATGTTCCCCTAAGAGAGCATAGTTGACGATGTGGCTCTAAGCGAGGATGCCTACGTACCCTGGCATAGCTATATTGCAACTGATATGAGATGTCCTACTAAGCCTAAGTGGTCTCGTACTGACCGAGAAAAGGGAGTTCATGGCAACCGGATCTTCCATTGACCTTGTATGGTACTGATTTGTGAGAAGTTTGTTGTAAGAACCCTGACCTCCGTTTTGGGCTTACCCTATTTTCTTTGCCTAAACATTGTGTTGAGATGTTTGATAATCACCTGAAGTTGTGATTAGGGTTTGTTTGTGCTTTGTGGAGAGGTTGATGTGCAACTTGCAAATTACCCATGTTTTAGGGTTGATGTGCAAGTTTGTCACCTTGAGAGATGTCCTTCTCTCTCCTTGCATCCTCTAGGTATGAGAGGATGGGTTGGGCTCATTGCTTAAGTAGCTTTGGGCTTTGTTGAGCCTTATTGAGGCTTGGTATCGGGAAAGGGTGAGCATGGTGCCTTGTATCAGCCATGGTGTATCGTCCAGGAAGGTGTATCGGCCAAGGGTGTTGGTGGATGTATGGGGTTGCCATCTTGGGCAACACACACCCTCCACCCTAGCCTTGTTTGTGTCACCATCTTGGGACAAGTGGCAGTTGCTTTTCTTACTGGGTGGCAAGTCATGGATGTGTGTTTTTGAGGGTGCTAGCTTGTGGCATGACCCGAGGACAAGTGTACTAGGGTCGGGTGCCACCTTGCCATGCTCTCCTTCTTCACCCCTAAGTATATAATCGACCCTTCTTGCTTGCTAGTAGCTCCTTTAGTTCCCTTAGTTGCTTTCCTTCTTCCTTGGTGGCCGATACACTTCCCCTTTGTGGAGCTTGGTGGCCAATACTCTCTCCATGGTGGGTGACATAGCTCTAGTCGACTTCTTCCCCTAGTGGTGGCCGAACCCTAGAGAGTGCCTTTCTCCTTCTCCTCTTGTGTGTTGGCCGAAGGTAGTGTCTTGGAGCTTGAATCTTGGTGCTTGGATCCTTGGAGTTTGAGGAGTGTGCTTGAGGCAGGTTACAAAACTCCTAACCCTAGCTATACTACTTCTTTTCATGTTGCATGCTATATGTGCTATCTTGATCGGCCATGTCATCTTTTAGCTATGTTTCTTGCTTTAATTGTTATATGGTTGCTTTAGATGTACCCTAGACTTTGTGGAGATGGTTATCTCGGGTTTCCTTGGGTTGGCTGAACCATTGAGGTGGATTTCCTTGGGCAAAACCCCTCTCTCACTTAATTGTTGAGAGGTGAGCTTAGGGTCTCCAAATCCAATGGTGAGTTGAGCTTTGGCCGATATGTTTTTATGGACCTCCTTGTTGCCTGACAGATGATGGAAGTTGTGCAATACCCCTCTCTAACTTAATTGTCTTGAGAGGTGAGCCAACTCTCTTGAACTCTTAGGGCTTCTTGGTGGCAGTCTTGAGGTTGAAGATGACCAACCCGTCATGGCCTTGAACTCTTGCATGATACCCCTTTATGGTGTTCTTACCAATATTCCCCTTCTAGAGTTGAATCTTGGGCGATATGCTAAGTGGTGTTCGACCCTTCTGACCGATATGAACCTTGGCCTTAGGTGGTGTTTGTGGGTGTTATGCCCTTGGCCGATGTGATGCTTGGTAGATATCCCTTCTTGGTTCCCTGGGCGACATGGGTTGGTTCTGGTGTCACCCGATATGAGTCTTGGATGGTGAAACCCTAGTTGGACGATAGGATACCTTGGGCGACATGGTGACATTTGAGGGATGGCAGTAGTGTACCTTGGGTGATATGAGAGTCCCTTAGACACCTTGTTGTGCTAGCCAAGAAGGGTGCAGGTTGGGCGGTATGGTTTTGGCCTTGAGTGACATGGTGTTGATGGTTGCCCGGTATGGAACCCTAACCCTAGTGGGCAATAAGGTGACTTGGCCGATGGGGTGGATGTGTTGTCTGATACACCCCTGGTCATGGTTGCATGATATCCCCTTGCACCTGGTTGCACGATACACTCTTGGTCCATGGTTGCACGACATACCTTTAGATCTAGTATGCCTGTTATCCCCTTGTGCATGGGTGCAATCATTCTTGTGGCCGATATCCTTTGGGTGAGGGTATGGGTAAGGTTGATAAGGTTTAAGGAATCCTCCACCAAATTAATGAAAAGCATGTAAATAAGATGTCATGGACATAAGATTAATAGATTAAGCGCAAACTAAAGAATAGATACACGCTTAGGTCATATTACATAAGTTGGCATGCCCTCAAAAGAGACCTGAGGCTAGACCTTCTTGTCAGGAGGATAAGTAAAAAGAGAGTTAGTCTTGGAGGTAGAGATCTCCATTAAAAGTAGATACTGGAACATACTCTAAGGATGATGTTAACCCTAACCCTAAGTGAAGGTTAGAGAGAGAGATGACATGATGAGTTAGATGTCATGGTTGACTGAGTGTTTGGGATGGACACGCCTTGGAATTCCATACGAGCCATGAGAGGTTAGATAACCTAGTACCTTTGGTGACCCAACCCTGGAAAGGGGCGTGCGTGTTAGAGTGAAGGATAGCTCCTTCATTGATGAGGTTAGAGAAGAACCTATGTAAACCCCATGAGCTTATATGAGCATGGCATAGTAGGCACCCATAATACGTCATCAGTGTGAGCATCTGGTTGAAACCCTAGCTAAGGGAGTATGTTGGATAGCTGATGAGATAAGCATAAAGGGCTAGGGATAACCTTGAGCAAACATAAGTTTGAACATAGGCTTCACCCACGAAGAGGTGTGCTTGTGAGCTTGACCCTTCATGGAAAGAGGACCTCTAATAGTGAGGATGGTTGTAGGGTTAGCTCTAGAGAGAGAGCAAGACCCCGAGTAGGAAGGTTAGAAGCCTAGACTCCGAGATATGAGGAAAAGTGGAGAGTTGAGGATGATGCAACCTAACTGAATGTTTGTGGTTGCCTCATGACTTGATCCCTAGAGGCTGATGATATCTTGGTGGCCTTTAGAGGAACCAAACCCTAAAGAGAGGATGATGCTTCTGGAACCTATGTTCCTATAGGAGTTTACCTGCTGAGGTGAGGCCTTGTACCTTGTTGGTTTCTCTTGAGGAAGACTCAACTCTAAGATGCGGCTCAAATAAAAGGATCATGGGAGTACATGACATACCTTGGACATGTTTGGTTTGTGGTTTAAAAGTTGAGCAGACAGTTGGACATTAGAAAGGTGAACCTAGGGTTTCTAGGCCTCAGAGGGGAAGTGGTGTAATTGATGCTCATGATGAGGTTTTAGTTTCAATAGATTCGAGCATGGTACTCCTCATGTGTAGAGGAAAAGGAAACCCCTTAAGTTAAAGGTATGTTTGATGAACCCCTCACAACTAAGTTGGTCTAATGTTGAGGATGAGAACAAGTGTGACCTAGCATGGTTTAGTAGGTGATCTACTTGTGCCTTAGTAGCTTGCTAGGGTTAAGCATGTGGATGTAAACCCTAGACCTAAGGACGTTGGTGACCTTTGTTATCAAGGTGTAGATTCCTCCCATCCTAGGAGAGGGACCCTTTTGAAGGGTGTATACCAGTTTTGTTGGTTTGAGGTAACCTAAAGAGGTCTCATAGAATCCTGAGAAGTTAAGTGAAAAGTACATAGTATGATAATGAACTGGTAGACCCATAGATAACCATTTTTAAGTGCATGTGGATGTGTTACCATGGAGGTAACCGGTATGGGGCCTGACCAAGGTAGGTAGGTCTCCATGACCCCTGTGAAAGGATGGAAGTCAGCCATGAATGCAGAGAGAGAGATGATGAATGCTTGGGTAAGGTTCTAAGCTGGACATGTACTATGTTAGGATCCTAAGTCTATCCTAGGGTCAGGTAGGGATAAGACCGATTGAAGTAGGAGTTGCCTAATTCCATAGTTGCACATGACCATAGGGTCGGGAGGTAACAACTATCATTGTCTGAGGGCCATGGGTTAGGAGATTGATCACCTTCATGAACTCATGGGACCCAAAGGGCAGATGAGTAGGGAACTCTGTGATGCATGAGAAAAGAGGGATGACCCCAAAAGTGCTGGCACCCTATAGACCCAAAGGAGATGACCAAGGATCGTGTGTAAACCCCAGTAGGTTCGAGACTAGTTTTCCATGGAAATAATTTTTGATATCATGATGTTTGTGATGTAGAGACATAAGTTGCACATTTCAACTTAGATTTGAAGGTGTACTGGCAAGGTGGGATTTACCATCTCTACTCTTGGAATGGGAAGAACTTTGTATTTGGACTGCAGTCAAATGCTTATTTCCTCTTATTATGGGAGTGAGAGATAGGACAGTACGCATGCCCAACACCAAGGATAAAGATGATGTGAGTTGGAACGTTGTTGTGAGGTATGAGGACAAGAGACGATAACATACCCTCGTGGAGTGAACGATATGTGGATGGTTTGCAAACACTAAGACTATTAAGGTAATCATCTTGTGAGGATGTTTTATCATTTGGAATTTGCAAGTGATACAAGGTTGAGTTTAATCACCATGAGGATGAGCTCAGAGTGTTCTCGATGAAGATAAAATTAGAGTCTGAGATGAGATAATAAGTGGGATACATGGAGGTGTATGTCTTCAATATTACCTAACACCTAAGGATGTGAAGTGGTAATAGATGCACTGGTTGGGATATAGCTGCCTAGTTTGGCTAGAGACTAGAAGAGGTTGTTAGGCTAACCCTAAGTTTGGAAAGAAGATAGGTTTGGCTAACCCTCAGATTCAACGATACTGATTGATCAAGTTAATGGTTGTTTGGTTAGCCAGCCTAGTCTTTGATGCAATGAAAGGATGGTGGTAGAACCTCAGATACACTTCCTTGGATAGGAAGGTAATAAAACCCTGATGAGAGTGGTTTAGGGTTTCCGAGGAATCGATCTTGAGGAATCATGACATACAGAAGATCATGATCACCATATACTGTGGTACTACCAAGATAAAAAGGTAACAGTAGTACTTTGGATGCCTAATATGAAGTTGTATGTGGTATGTTGCCATGCATGATAGGAGAAGGATGAACACCAATAACCCAGTGTTTTGATATAAAGTATAAAGAGTTTCGGAGAGGGAATGGGAGTTCGGCACTATTGTTGTTGTGGTAAGTCTCCCCTTGACCAAGGAAGGTCAAGATACAATGTGGGTTTTGGTAGATCGCCTTACCTAGATGACAAGAGAAAGAAAGAGTATTGTCAAGGGATAGATTGGGTTGAACTACTTATAAGAGAGAGAGATGGTTCAGCCACACCATGATCCGAGTTCAAAAGTTCTTGAGTAGGACCTGAAGGTTCACTTCCATTAGGTGGAAGTAGATACATGAAGAACTCGATGTCAGTACAGTTTATCACCCCATACTAATGGTCAGTATGATCCAGACTAGAGGGTCTGATGAGAGCATGTGTGCTCATTCAGGATGATACATAGAGATAGTTCTTAAGATGTGATGTTAACCACCACAACCGTTATTGGGATGCAAGAAGTTTTAAAAGGAGGTTGTGTCGGTCAGCACTTCATTAAGATGATGTTCGTAAAGAAGGCCTCACGAAGGTCAGAAAAGAACCACAGTGTGTGCAGATGAAGTCGCTTTGATCGTGCAATGGCTGAGAAGGAGCCAGAGGTGACATGAGTCGTGAGCTGATGCAAAGCAGACTGACATGCAGTTCACTGTGGGAGAGTATGTGACGTGAAAATCCGACCCCTCCAAGCTACAACTGAGAAAGTTGAGTCCCCGATATATGGGTCCATTTGAGATGGATTGGTGGAGATGGTTGTGTTTAGCCTTACCCCTTAGGATAACATGACATATAATGTGTTCCATGAGTCCGATCTAGAGCACTATGTGAGGTACCCAAGCCATGTGCTGAGCCCTGAACCTATTCAGCTTTTGAGAGGCTGAAATGTCCTGAGTCACCTATGAGGGTACGATATACCAAGGTAAGAAAGAACTCAGATGGAAGAATATGAGATGATGAAGGTTCTTGGGAAGCACCATGGAAAGGGTGAAGCCACATGGGAGCCCTGATGGACATAAGAAAGGCTTATCCTGAATTGTTTGTTTGCTTGATGGAATTTTGAGGACAAAATTCTTATAAGAGGGGAAGGATTTACAACCCCATTTTTTGGGTTCATTTGGTGAGAAATGTAATTTCTCATAATGAATATAAATGAACAAATAATGATGTCTTTTGACTGAATGCATGAATTTCATTTAAAATAGCCTTGTTGATTTATTTGTGGGTTTTATTGGCTATTGGGCCCAATAAAAAGGAAAAGACAAAAGAAACTCCATTATTAATAAGAAATGGAGAAAAGAAAGATGTAATTCTCTTTTAAAGAATAAATGAAATCTATTTCTTTGATTTGTGATGGATTTTGTGTGGAATGGCCTTGATTGATTGTTTTTGGGCTTTGTTGGCCATTGAGCCCAATTGAAAAGAAAAGAAAAATAAAAAGGAAAAGGATTTGATAAATAAAAGGGAAATATGCACTACTATAGAACATGCCTTTGGCTTTGGTTGTTTAACCCCTTTTAGCGACGGTTCTCAAGCGACGCCTATGTGGGTGCCGCTAAAGGTCAAACTCTTCGGCGTCAGTTTTATAACCGACGCCAAAAGGCTTCACGCCACCGAAAACGCGCCAGTAGGGCACCTATAGGCGTCGGTTAGGTATAGTAAGCCGACGCCAAAAGGGTTCGCGCCACAAAAGGGTGCCATCTACGACACTTTCTGCATCAGTTTTCTAATCAAAACTGATGCCATATTTCCAGATGCCACGGTCGTGCTTCCCTGCACGGCCGTGTTTAGTACTATAGGCATCAGGTGTATACTAATAACCGACGCCATTTCCCACCACGGCCATGCTTCCTTGCACGGTCAGGTTGTTTGTCATATTAGGCGACGGTTTTATCCAATAACTGACGTTGTACGTCTTTGATGACGGTTTTCTATAAACAACCGACGCCTATGTTTTATTTTTATTTTCTTATCAGTTTGCAGGCCTGTTGTGGCTGGTCAGTAGGATGAGAACCTGTAGTTCAGTTTTCTGAACTGCAGGTTTACGACATCCATTGATATCAGCCAACAAACAGGCCACAAACCTACAAAATCAACAAATATATGTTTCACACAAGTAGATACATTGATACATTCAGACATCAATTCAATTCTCACATTCACACATGTAGAAACATTCAAATACATGTATAAACATTCAGAAATATTCATATACAAAATATCATTCAACATCGCTATCAGCATCCCAATTATATTTTATAGTCCCCACTTCTTAAATGGCTCTTGCCCATTCTTCTCTTACTTCATTTAATACTTCGATCGTGTATGGAGCATGTACATCTTTTAAGTATTTACCTATAGTGTGTTCAGTTTTAAACACTTGCAAAGAGAATGATGTATATATGACATAACTAGAAGATAATGAATTTTATAGAAATACAGGATATGTTTTAGAACTTACATTGGTATCCTCGCCATGCTCATCATGGACAACATGCTCATCATGGACTTCACGCTCATCATGGACATCATGCTCATCATGGTCAGCCATCTGAAAATATCATTAAAAAGGCAAACATTTAGCATTTGTATTAACTAGAAGATAATGAAACATCAAATATGAAAATAATATTGATATTAAAAAAGCAAACATTTAGCTTCAATAAAAAAATATAAACATGCATGCCTCTAAAATTGTGATCTTTGTAAATCCAAAGCGCAACAGTCGGAGAGAAAGAAAGCATCCCACACTAAGGTTATATAGATATATAGGCAGCAAGCCATGAAACAGCAAATGAAGCCACAATGAATAGAAGCATGATACAGATACAATACATAAAGTGCAGCACGCACAAGTGCTTCAAATTCATATAACAACATGACAGACTAACACATATATAGTGCATAACAACAATAGCGCCGAATTTACACACAACACTAGATTAGTACATATATAGTGGGACTAAGGTGATGATCCCACCTGCTAAAATAGGTTACCGACAACTACATGTTACGACTGGGAGGTCGTGATTCAACAACCGTATGCATTAGCAGGAGGACAAACATATTTCACCACAAACAGACCTTCTTCAATATTAACTCGTGGTGAAATCTATTTTTCCTCCTGCTAATGCATATGGTTGCTGAATCATGACCTCCCAGTCATAACATGTAGTTGTCGGTAACCTGTTTTAGCAGGTGGGATCATCACCTTAGTCCCACTATATATGTACTAAGCTAGTGTTGTATTTAAATTCAGCTTTGTTGTTGTTATGCACTATATATGTGTTAGTCTGTCATGTTGTTATATGAATCTGAAGCACTTGTGTGTGCTGCACTTTATGTATTGTATTTGTATCCTGCTTCTCTTCATTTTGGCTTCTTTTGCTGTTTCATGGCTTGCTGCCTATATATCTATATAACCTTTGGCGAACGCCTTCATATCCTTCATAGCTATGTCATGGCCATCCTGCATAGCCTGTAGTCTTTGGCGAACGCCTGTATATCCTCTTGGACCCATTGTGTGGTCGTGCACATTCAGTGCACGCCTTGCTCGTTGAGCATTGCTAATAGCCTAGTTAGTTAGCACATTGATTTGGTTAGTAACACTAAAGGTTAATCTTGAATAGGTGAATACATAAAAATGTATATTAATTAAATTGGGAGTGGCGCTTAATACCTTGAATTCATCTATTTTTCTTTGGGTAACAAACTCCTCCCAGTCTTTGGGGTCCAAGTATATCCATTGTTGTGTGGCTTCCTTCTTCCTATATTTATTTTTCAAAGAGAATACAAACAAAAATTATTAGTGTAGAGTTAGTGAAATACTGATCAATGTCTAGAGTTGGAATCAATCAAGAACCTATTCTCAACATCGTGTATGTAATCTCAGGTGAGCTTGGTCCTATAGTTCCTTAGGACCCTCCCACAATGTTTAGCATTTGTATTAACTAGAAGATAATGAAACATCAAATCAAAAAATGATATTGTTATTAAAAAAGCAAACATTTAGCTTGAATAAAAAATATAAACATGCATGCCTCTAAAATTGTGATCTTTTATCAATTAACAATCCTTCATTGTGATCTCTACGCACATATAAGTCATCATTATCTTCAATATTTTGTGGAGTCGCAACCCAACTGAGAATGGACTGGAGTCATCATATTTATCATAGTACTCTTCTTCATCTATAGGATCTTCAATGAACTATCTTTTACCATGAAGAACAACCGACCATTTATCATTTGCAAGATCATCGATATAGAATATTTGTTTCGCCTGTGATGCCAATATGAATGGTTCACCCTTCTCGCCAATCTTTTCAAAGTTCACTAAAGTGAAACCCAATTCATCCACTATAACTCCTTTGGTTTTATCAACCCAATTACATTTAAAGAGCATAATTCTGAAATCTATGTAGTCAAACTCCCATATGTCTTCAATGACACCGTAATATGACATTTTAGCTTCACGTGGACTCTTATCCTTTGCACTTGCAAAATACATAGTCGACACTTGAAGAGTGACCCCACTATTTTGGACGACACTCTTATCATCTTGGCGCTTTGTGTAATATGTGAACCCATTAATTTCAAACCCTTCATAAGACATAACATTCGGTTTTGGTTTAAAGGAGAGGATTTTTTATAGTTTCCATAATATCATTTGGTGTTTGAGATAGTTGATTTAAGACTTTATCTTCAAACCACTTAATAAAAGTCTTGTTATGCTCTCTAGCAAGCCACATTGAACTTGCTCGAGGATGTTGTCTCTTGATGAAATTGGTATGTTCCTCGATATAAACACTCACTTCGTCCATGTTGTGTAAAATATACAAGTGACCTTGTTCCAACTGCTCATGGTTGATTACTTTCACCCGTGATCCCAAAATTCCTTTGCCCTCCTCAATATTCTTGTCATTAACAGGAGTGTTATTACCACTCAGAAAGTCATTGCAAAAATCCATAACCTCTCTTGCCACATAACCTTCAATAATACTCCCTTCAGGCCGATAACGGTTTCGAACATCACCTTTAAAAACGCTCATGTATCATTCAAAGGGATACATCCAATGCAAGAAAACGGGTCCAAACATTTTCACTTCCCTAGTCAAGTGGACAACAAGATGTACCATGATATCAAAGAACGAAGGAGGGAAATACATCTCAAGCTGACATAGGGTAACAACCACTTCTCTTTGCAAATTATTGAGAGTATCAGGGTCAATAACTTTGCTGCATAGACTGTTGAAAAAGAAACAAAGTCTGGTGATTGCAAACCTTACATGCTTCGGCAATATAGATCGAATTGCAACAGGCAATATTTGTTGCATTAGAGTGTGACAATCATGAGATTTAAGACCTATCAACTTTAGATCTTTCATTGATACCAATCTACAGATGTTAGATGAGTAACCCTGTGGCACCTTAACATTTACCAAGCATTCACAAAAATCTTTCTTCTGCTTTCTAGACAATGTGTAACAAGCAGGAGGTAAGTATGTTCTTTTATTACCCATTTCACATTATTTTGACCTTATTCCCATTTCATGTAGGTCCAGTCTGGATTTTATCCCATTTTTAGACTTACCTGGTATATTTAACACAGTACCAATGACGCTATCACAGACATTTTTCTAAACGTGCATTACATCGATATAATGTCTGATTGTCAAAGAACTCCAATAAGGAAGATCCCAAAATATTGACTTCTTCTTGAATGAAGAATTGTCACTCTGTGTGGCCATACTACATTGTGATTTCTTACCAAATTCATTGACAATATCTTTTACTCTTTCATAAACAACATCCCCTGGTATAGGTTTAGGTGCACTCCGTTCATCATTCCATCCATTGAATGCTTTGCGCTTCCTATGATACAAATGGAATTTTGAAAGAAACCTTCGATGACCAAGATATACAGTCTTGCCGCCATGTTTTAGTCTTATTGAATCAGTGTTTTCTTCACATATAGGACACGCTTTAGCTCCTTTGACACTATATCCAGACAAATTCCCGTATGCTGGAAAGTCAGTAATAGTGCAAAATGACATAGCGTGTAAACGAAATGTCTCTCTTCCTAAAGCATCATAGGTCATCACACCTTCAGCCCAAAGTTTCTTTAAGTCATCAATCAGAGGTTCAAGATAAACATAGATATCATTTCTGGGTTTTTTAGGGCCCGATATCAACAATGACAGCATAACATACTTATTTTTCATACACAGCCAGGGAGGAAGATTGTATATAACAAGCATGACTGGCCAAGTGCTATGTTGGCTGTTCAATGTCCCGTACGGATTCATCCCATCTGTACAAAGCCCAAGTCTTAGATTCCTATCTTCTTCACCAAATTTGGGGTACAATAGATCAATCTTCTTCCACTGTGGGGAATCAGACGCATGTCGTAGCATCCCATCATTATTTTTCTTAACATCTGCATGCCACCTCAAATTCTTCGCATCTTTTAGATTTGCAAACAAGTGTTGCAACTGTGATATTATAGGTAGATACCACATCACCTTGGCAGGAGAACCAGTTTTGGACTCCCCCGAAGTCATCAATTTATACCGTGACGCACCACATTTTGGACAATCTTTCAAATCCACATAGTCCTTTTGAAATAATACACAATCATTCGGGCATGCGTGTATCTTCTTGGCCTCCATTCCCATTGGGCACAACAATTTCTTTACCCGGTATGTTGAGATTGGCAGCTCGTTTCCTTCAGGAAGCATTTCTTTCAACAAAGTCAACAATGAAGTGAAGCTTTTGTCACTCCATTTATTGTTAGCTTTCAACTTATACAATCTCAACATAGCGCTAAGCTTCGTAAACTTAGCACATCATGTGTATAATGGTATCTCAGCATCATGCATAATGTTTCTAAAGATAGGAGGTGGATCGGTGTGCTCTACCCTACAACTATCCAGCATCGCATCAACAATGTCTGCTGGAACTGGTTCGTTCACATCTACATCATCAGAGGCAATTTTTTCTTCCACCCAAGCACTGCTATCGACATCCACTGGTTTCAAGTTTGAAATCTCTCCATGCCAATGCCATTCTGTATAGCCTTGTACAATCCCGTTGCACATGACATGACTTTTTATTTCGTCACCAGTGCTGACTTTCAAGTTGTTACCGCAATGCCTACATGGACAGTACAACCTATCTCCAGGTTCTTTCCTATGTTCCTCGGCAAATCTAATAAACTGATCAAGACCAGATATAAACTCTTGGGTGCAGCGATTGTGAATGGACATCCATGATCTATCCATTCTATGATCAAAGAGAAAACAAGTATATATTAGGAAAAGATTAGGGTCTACGGTTAACAAATACATGTGATGTCATTCTTATATATAATAAATGTGTACCACCTATCCCATCCTTGAACACCTAGTCTCACTAGTAAATGTATAATGTGTATTGGGTTTTCGAGAAAATTTTGGCAGCATTTACCCGATGTTCTCTAAGTACATATGTACTTAGAGAACAAATGGGGAAATGATGCTGAAATTTTCTCAAAAACCCAATACACATTATACACTTACATCCTAAGTGAGATTAGGTGTTCAAGAACAGTCCCAAACCAGGGACTATCCAAGATTTACTCCTAATGAGTAAATCTTGGACGGGTTTTTAGGCCAACAAAATCATATCATTAAGAGCATGGTTTCATGTTAGGTCATCATAGGTACTGAGGGGACCAGGAAAGAGTGCTTTTAATCACTAGGATCATACAAGTAGCAATGTTGATTAAGTCTATGTGATTAAAGATCAAGCAGTGTAATAAAATAGGGTTTTGGGGGATGTTTACCTCTATTTGAACCCAGTCGGGTGTCAGCAGGGAGAGAGGGCGAGACGGAGGGTAGGCGAGTAGGCAGGCAAGCAAGCAGGTGAGTAGGCGATGGGCAGGGAGACGGCGGGCAGCAGTAGATGATCAATTAATTCCTAAAATAGTACATAAATAAATACAAATAGTAGATAAATAAATATAGATGAATTGATAAATAAAGTAATATACAGAAGTAGCCCATAGATGATATATATACACTCGTGGTACATACTACATAGATGATATATACACTAGTGGTACATACTACATAGATGATAAACTCAATTATAACATACTCAATCTAGTAACTAGTAATATATTAAATTAAATATATACAGAAGTAGCCCATAGATGATATATATACACTAGTGGTACATACTACATAGTATATGAATATATAGTAGCAGACAGTACATGATATATGTAATACATTATGCTTTAGAGGTACATGCTACATAGTATAGAATATGCATTATATAGTAGTAGGCAGTACATGATATGTACATTATACCGTTATATGTATTGCAAACTACAAAGTACATCTACATAGATAATACATTAGTTGAATGCATAAAAATACAAGAAAAACTAAGGTATGAATGTATGTATAGGTACAAGTATAATGTATCAGTAAATATTAGTGGTTGAGTTCATAGTAGAGCAGCAATGTATGTACAAATGATAAATATGTAATGTAGGTGCAACAATTCATACATAAAGATATAAATGGGTGCAATAGTACATACATACAGAGCTTATAAGAAGTAGGAACGATTTTGATGCATGTACAACTCAATTAAAAATGAGAAGAGAAGGAAGAAGTAGGAAGAGGGGTAGGGGGCTAGGAGAAGGAGCAAGGAGCAAGATGGAGAAACCCTATTGTCTAAGTAGGAAGAGGAGGAAGAAGGGTACCAGGTGCAGCGATCTGGTGGTCGGAGCTGCAAGCCAGAGAGAGGGCGGCGGCGGCGAGTGGGCGGGGACGATGAGCGGGTGACCAGGAGGTGGTGAGCGGGTGACCAGGAGCAGAGCACCGGCGAGGAGAGAGCAGTGATGGTGAGGAGAGGAGTGTCGGCGGTGAGCAGCTGGGCGACCAGGAGGCAGTGTCGGTGGCGAGCAAGTAGTCGGCCGATGTCAGCCCAGCGTTGCAGTAGGAGTGCCAGGTGGAGGTGTGCAAGCAGGGGGAAGGAGCGGCATAGAGCAAGGAGAACGACCGAATAGTGGCAGCGGTGGCAATGAGAACAGCGGCGGCGGGCAATGGCGCATGGAGGGAGTTTGCTTGCTCACCAGAATCACCAGACCCTAAAATCGACGTTCGATTGCAGTGAAACAGACAAAGGGGAAGAGTCTGCTTCGCACGGGTGCTAATAAGTCAACAATCGGCGTCGATCATTACACAATCTTTGCCCTAAATTATTTGGTGAGAACCATTATCAGCGTCGGTTATCAAAGGATTAACTGACACCGAAAGTGGATCTTTTCGTAGAAATATCCTTCTTAAATAGGCGTCAGTGAATATTTAAAAAACCAACGTTGTATGTGACGCAAATTTTTTTTGCTTGAAATTTGGATTTCGCAGGTGATTTTAGGCATCGATTTGTTATACCCAGCCGACGCTGAATACAAAAAGGTACCCGTTTCTAGCTAGTCTTTGACTATAGATGTCGGTTTCCCTAAATACCCGACGTTGTCTATTATAGGCGTCAGTTTACCTTAATAACTGACGCCCAGAAAAGCGACACTGAATGTTGTTTCTATAATAGTGATGAGAAATAGGATAAAGGCAAACAAATATTCCCCAATATGGGAATCCATGCCTTTAAGATTTCTTGAGGTCCAAGGGACCCAAAATAACAAGATGATGGAAAAAGGAAAAGGAATATTAATTAATTTTGATTAATTGGATAAATAACTTCAGAGAGAAGGAAAACTTCTCATTCATTGTATTTTGTTCCCCAAATTTCGTTAATAAC
Organism: Alisma plantago-aquatica; assembly: GCA_963693085.1. Taxonomy (NCBI): domain Eukaryota; kingdom Viridiplantae; phylum Streptophyta; class Magnoliopsida; order Alismatales; family Alismataceae; genus Alisma; species Alisma plantago-aquatica. The sequence goes on along the minus strand of OY856413.1, from coordinate 587,427,246 downwards.
TAGATAATGTCATGACAAACTTTTCCTTAAAATTTGAGACAAAAAGGAGTTATGGTTTGGGAGATATCAATTTCTCAAGTTATCTCTAAAATAAAGCATTATTTTGGCAATTGGAAAAGGTATTTTCCTTTTGGTTGATCGTGTGCCATTAGGGTCGTTGGATCACGATCCAATGTTGGACGCTCATCGTCTAAGTCCCACGTAGACTGGGACTCTGCCAATGATAGAGGGATTTTCCCTCTTGGATTCCTTATGATCCAGTGAATGTGCAAAGCTGTCATTGCTTCCTTTGGACTCAGGAGAGGAAACCGTAGAGGATCGTCCCTAATTTGACTAGGTTTGGTCGACGTTTTAGGAAATACCCAAACCTCACAAGCCTGCTTCCCACGCTATATATAGGGGACGGTGATGGAGGGTATCAACACCTCTTTTTGCTAGCCCAAACATTGCGGCGGAGATCAAGGATCGCTCTGGTGCCTTCAATTGCCTCGATCATCCTGACCTGCATCCTCGTCACCTTGGCTAGGCCCGCCGGAGTTCGGCGAGTAGGAGGGCATTGCGGAACATTCTTGGCGAGCAATTGATCCTACAACCGAGTTCGACGGAGGGAGGCGGAGATCCCTGGCTGATTAGCGTGTTCACATGTGGTCGAGAGCCCAGAGTCAACTCCTGAGTTGACCACCAGGTCTGTTGTGCTTGGCGCAAGGTTGAAGACAAAGACCCCTTGGTCTTTTACACTCCTGCCCATCCGCGCCCTCTTTGCAGGTAAGGGTGTTTCCATCCTTTGACTTATGTTTGATCAAATAGGTGCGCACATTCCTGGTCGCTGGATCCTGAGTGGACCAGCGGACCACGGATCAAACGATCCTGGTATTTCCCCAAATTAGCAAATAAACCAATATAAAGGGGTTTTCTTGATAAAATCATATCTTTTGCTAGAAAACTCGGATGAGAAAAATGTATCATGATAATTGATCAGAAAAATATGAGGAATATACAAAAAATAGTTTGAAGGCCTAAATCTATCTCTTTTTGCAAAAGTATCTAATTTGGATGGAAAAGGTATTAATTTGTGGTTAGAAACCCTAATTGTTAATCAAGGATAGATTTAATACTGCAATTAGGTTAATTCAAGCATGGTTAACTTGTTTAATGATAAAGTTAGATTTGAGCCTATTTTGATGATGGAATTGCAAAGTTTAGGGTTTTAAACCTAATAATGTAATTAGTACCCTTAGAAACCCTAAAGTGAGGAAAAATGGAAGAAAAGATATAGTAATCCAAAAATTAGGGTTTTTGTGGTCCAAACCTGATCTTAAGGATCTTAATGGAAAATAAGACAAGATAATTAGGGTTTGATGGATATTTTGATAAAAGTAAAATAAAAGTGGTAAAAAGGAAATGAAACCCTAATTATGGACGAAACCTTAAAAAGGGCTAATAACTCTAGGGAACAATTAGGTCTATTAGACTTGGATACCATGATCCATGATAGAAAATATTGGATGTTTATTTCAGGACTGAATTCTGCTTGCTTTCTTGATTCTGGATTACTTTATTGTTTGGATTAATTCTGCATTCAAGACAACTTGACAGGTATGTGGTTAATTACGATTAATCGCATTAGTTTTCCCGAAGGTTTCCCGGATGGTTAATCACATTGATTGAAACTAAATAGTCTGGATGTTCATACTGCAATTATAAAGTCACTATGGTTATCACAATTATAAATACATGTGTATTCTCGCACCTACATGCCACCCTAATGTAAGATGCCATAAAGGTCAGACCCAAGAGGGTAGACCAATGGGCACCATGAGAGGTGACCCCAGACACCAAGCTCAGGAATGAGAAGGTGGTCTATGTTGCATGACTATGGGGCACCATGAGAGGTGACCCCCAGGCACCAAGCTCGGGATTGAGAAGGTGGCCTTAAGTCAATGGAAAAAGAGAAACCCTAGAGGGGTATTCCAGGGTTAGGGCAAAAGTGGTGGAGAATGACACATTGAAAATGTAAATTGGTTTGCTAATTACCCTGATTATGATAATTAAATTGTTAGCCATATTTGTGAAATTTTGGTTGTTCCCACATACGAGCATATTTCGATATGTTGACCAACATTTTGTTTGTCAGCTTTTTAGGATCAAGATCGAAAAGGACAAACAGTAAAGTGGCACATGTGGAATTAAATAAGAAGTAAATTACAAAGGAGGATTAGATAGAATGGAATCTAGATGTGGATAAAAGTAGATATCCCTATTTTTGTAAAAGGTATGCAAAGTTTTATTTTATACCAATTTTCAGTTTAGTTTAGTAGAATTTGATAATTGTTATTGGTTATTTGTCAAACCTTTGATCCTGTTAATTGGGATAATGGCTCTGATCTATAGGTCTCCCTTTATTGGGGGTTACCGGGAGGCGGGGTCGTTGCATTACCCAATTTTTAGGGTTGGTGTGCAAGTTTGTCACCTTGAGAGATGTCCTTCTCTCTCCTTGCATCCTCTAGGTCTGAAAGGATGGGTTGGGCTCGTTGCTTGAGTAGCTTTGGGCTTTGTTGAGCCTTGTTGAGGCTTGGTATCGGGAAAGGGTGATCCTGGTGCCTTGTATCGGCCATGGTGTATCAGCCAGGAAGGTGTATCGGCCAAGGGTGTTGGTGGATGTGTGGGGTTGCCATCTTGGGCGACACACACCCTCCACCCTAGACTCATTTGTATCACCATCTTGGGACAAGAGGAAGTTTATTTTCTTAGTGGGTGGAAAGTCATGGACGTGTGGTTTTGAGGGTGATAACATGTGGCATGATCCAAGGACAAGTGTACTAGGGTCAGGTGCCACCTTGCCATGCTCTCCTTCTTCACCCCTAAGTATATAATTGACCCTTCTTGCTTGCTAGCATCTCCTTTAGTTCCCTTAGTTGCTTTCCTTCTTCCTTGGTGGCCGATACACTTCCCCTTGGTGGAGCTTGGTGGTCGATACTCTCTCCTTGGTGGGTGGCATAGCTCTAGTCTCCTTCTTCCTCTAGTGGTGGCCGAACCCTAGAGAGTGCCTTGCTCCTTCTCCTCTTGTGTGTTGTCTGAAGGTGGTGCCTTGGAGCTTGAAGCTTGGTGCTTAGAGCCTTGGAGTTTGAGGAGTGTGCTTGAGGCGGGTTAGATAACTCCTAACCCTAGCTATACTACTTGTTTTTCATGTTGCATGCTATATGTGCTACCTTGATCGGCCATGTCATCTTTTAGCTATGTTTCTTGCTTTAATGGTTATATGGTTGCTTTAGATGTACCCTAGACTTTGTGGAGATGGTTATCTCGGGTTGCCTTGGGTTGGCCAAACCATGGAGGTGGAGTTCCTTAGGCAAAACCCTCTCTCACTTAGTTGTTGAGATGTGAGCTTAGGGTCTCCAAATCTAATGGTGAGTTGAGCTTTGGTCGATATGATTTGATGGACCTCCTTGTTGCCTAACAGATGATGGAAGTTGTTCTCTCACTTAATTTTCTTGAGAGGTGAGCCAACTCTCTTGAACTCTTTGGGCTTCTTAGTGGCAGTCTTGAGGTTGAAGATGACCAACCTGTCATGGCCTTGAACTCTTGCACGATACCCATTTATGGTATTTTGCCCGATATTCCCCTTCTAGAGTTGAACCTTAGGCGATATGCTAAGTGGTGTTCAACCCTTCTGACTGATATGAAGCTTTGCCTTAGGTGGCGTTTGTGGGCGTTATGCCCTTGGCCGATGTGATTCTTGGTAGATATCCCTTCTTAGTGTCGTTGGTGACATGGGTTGGTTCTGGTGTCGCCCGATATGAGTCTTGGATGGTGAAACCCTAGTTGGACAATAGGATACCTTGGGTGGCATGGTGACGTTTGAGGGATGGTAGTAGTGTACCTTGGGCGATATGAGAGTCCCTTGAACACCTTGTTGTGCTAGCCAAGAAGGGTGCAGGTTGGGCGGTATGGTTTTGTCCTTGGGCGACATGGTGTTGATGGTTGCCCGATATGGAACCCTAACCCTAGTGGGTGATAAGGTGACTTGGCCGATGGAGTGGATGTGTTGCCCGACACACCCCTGGTCATGGCTACATGATATCCCCTTGCACCTAGTTGCATGATACACTCTTAGTCCTTGGATGCACAACATACCTTTAGATCTAGTCTGTCTGTTATCCCCTTGTGCATGGGTGCATGTCATGCTTGTGGCCGATATCCTTTGGGTGAGGGTTAGTGCCCTGCGCGCCACACCTTTGGTGAGGGTAGGCGACACCCTTGGTGTGGGATGTGCCTAGCCCGGGTACTCTAAGTTGGTGAACCTATTGTCTTAAGCCTACATCTTTGGTTAAGATGACTTTGAGATATGAAAGATAGGTTGTGACCAGTAATATGTTTGTTACCTAAGGTCATTGTTAAGTAAGATGATAAGATAATTGTTATGATCTCTAAGATTTATGTTTGGTGATCCAGTTATCTCTCTTGATATGCATACTAACCATGCAGGTGTATCAATTGAATTCATAGCCAGGTAAGAGATATGAGGCATATGTGTTTTGTATAACACTTACTAAGGATGCTCCTTGTTGATGAGATAACATGTATTACCAGTATGATGAGAAAGGTCTGGTGATCTGATAAAGGTTGAGTGCCTGTTTGAGGTGTTATCCTCTATGATGAGATAAAGGATTGATATCCCATAATGATGTATGATGATGAAGCCTTGAGAGGAAGTGGCATTATGAGATGAGGGATTGTGATCCCATGTTAATGCGATAATGATAATAATAATGTGAGACAATGTCGTTTATGTTTTATAACATGGTTGCCTCAACAATTCACCTAAAATATACTAATTAATGATAGTAGAACATTTCATGTAGTTTTTCCCTGGCTATAGATCCATCATCGTCAGTAGCTGGTGATGGTGAAATGGGTTATCCTATGGGATTACATGGAGTGCATATTGTTGAATATGCGGGGTTTCTCCTAGCTGAAAGTAGGAGAATTAGAGTGCAACTACAGTTGTGGACTCAAGATGTGTATAAGAGCATGGTAAACATGCCCATGACTTAGTATGATAGAGCATGAATGCGTTCATGGCTCAAGGAGCATGGTGAACTGGCCCGTGGCTCAAGTATACTAGCACCGTGACCTGTACCAAGGCGGGCTAGATAAAAGGGTAGACTGTGTGAGATAACCCTATGGCTGAGGCCACTCAAGCAAGAGATTGTGGTCATGCTTTAGTTATCATGCACTGACCACAAAAAGGTGAGTTCATGGAGTCCGGCTCTTCCATTGACCTTGTATGGCACCAGTTTTGGTCTTCGCAGCCGAAGGTTGGATTTGACCGGTACGGCTCACTTCCTCAGGGCATAATAATTGTAATCCATCTGTATAGTATATATTGCTTAAGGAAAAATATGGAACATTGGTTGAGGCCTTGCTTGTATAGTTTCCCTAGTTATATCTTGCAGTTATCTGTACATTCCTCATATCTTGTGATAAGTTCTTATAAATTTTGTCTTGTCAATCATGTTCCATAAAGAAATAACTGGTTATATGCCTTCCAGATATCTTGGTAAGTTGTTAATAAAGTTAATCTATGTTCAGTATGCTGGTTATATCAGTTACCTACTTTATCTGAAGTTTTATAGTTTAGCGGGGAGTTATGTTTCTCAATGGGACTGTGTGTCTCACCCCTCTAGTTTTTCAACCTTTTTAGGTGATCATGCTAGACATGGTGGTGGTCGTGAGGTTGCAGCCGAGCAGCAAGAAGAATAGTAGAAGGCAAGAGATGTATATGCTACTATTCTGGTCATTTTGTAGTAGAGTCCTAGAGTCATCCCTATACACTCGGGTCCTTGGAGGTGTTTTGACAACATTTCACGATGTATAGCTGATGTAGCTTTGTTTATCCTATTTTTGGCTCGGTATGGTCTTTTCTGTATATAAACAAGTGGTGAACTCTTTGTGCCTATGTAACAGTTGGTTCCTATGAACTGTGGACACATATCAAGGTTTATGCATGCTTATATAACATGTTTCCTTGTAGGATAAGGATCTGGATGCAATAGTTTCTTTATTTATCTACTTTCTGTAATCGGTTATAATTAACCCGTGTTTTTGGTAATATGTGGTTTATGGAAGTTCTGCATGTTTTCGCGTGGCATTTCGTTGTCTGTGTGATAGCAGGATGTCACATTTGTGGTCAGTTAGAGATGAATGGGGTATGTTTCATCTCCTCGGGGCATAAGTGTGATTGTAAAATATGTTCAGCCATGTAGCATATCTACTTAAGGATCGAATATGGAAAATATTGATTGATGCGTAATTCAGTTATATATCTTAGTTGATAGATGTTATTTATGTTTCTTTACATTTCTTGCAAAGCAGATAAATGATTTATAACTCTACCGTGGGTATATGCAATGTTCTTCTTGAGAAAGGAGATTATCTTATTCTATTCATACAATGATTAATCATGCCTATTAATATAAAAGAACCCCTGCTCATTTTTATAATGTTTATCTGTAATAATAATATGATCGGTAGAGAGTTATATCTCTCCCTGGGAATATTGTCTCACCCCGTGGGATCCACAATTTTTAGGTGGACGAGCATGAAGCGGTGAGACCTTTCTGTAGAGGAGGAACAACAGCTAAGGCAGCAGTGACAGCTCAGGTTGAGTGTATTCTCTATCGTGTCTTGTAGATAGAAGTCCTATGTGTCGTCTCTGTACTCTTAGGTCCTTGGAATTGGTTCGTAATGGTTTTATGAACAATCTAAGGTTTTGGCTAGTATGCCACGAGTTACTATGTTGCTTCACTATAGGTTTTGACAAAGCATCTGTTATAAGTTATCCTCAAGAAGAGATGGTACAGTGTATGTACAATGTGAACAATGATGTATATAAGGTTTTGGTCCTTCCTTAAAGAGTTTTTCAAGAAATGGATCTCTTTGTACAATGGTTTTAATTTTTAGTGATTTTTGTTAATCTACTGCTTATGATTATTCCACTTAATTAGTAACGATTTGTTTGTCAGTTTGATGACGGCCGTTTCAATTGCACTTTGGTCCAAAACAAAGGAACATTGCTCAAACAACATTTAATCAGGACCAACCTTAGAACATAAGTGTGTCACATGATAACAAAACACCTTAGAGGATTATATTAAAGTTCCAAGAAACATACTTAGCCAAAACAAATAGGGTTAACTCATAACCTAGGTCAGGGTCATTACAGTCATCATCTATCGATAAGGTGTAGTTGTATTCCTTGGTGTTCCATAAGTGAGACATGATGGTGTCTCTTCGCAGGATGAATGTGAAGTTGGAGGTGTGTCTATTAGCAGGCTTGTTAGTACAGTTGTAGGTGAAGCCTATGTTAAGGCGGTAGATCAAAGACATGCAACATGGTGATATCATGATACAACAGATCTGATCAGAGTTTGGCAGTGAGAAGTGTGATGGCTTCCATGAGTTTGAGGATGGGATAATGTGTTTCCATGGTAGAGCAGTGGCTCTTGATGTTGATGGTCTAAGGAAGATGGTTTTTGTAACACCCTTGACCTGGGTTATGGCTTAACCCTAGAAATTTTGCTTAAGTAAGATACTTACAAATTGATTTTAATCTTTTAAAAAGAAATTAAGGCTTTTGGTGAAGTTTGTTTTCAAGTTTGAGCTCAATTACAAACTATGTGTGCATTATATGAAAGTCTAAGTAAAAAGTGCAATTTACCCAAGATGAGGGGTTACATTGCAAATGACACATGTGGAATGTGTTCTAAGTGTTTTGGTATCATAATAAAGAAATTGATGCTAAGTGGTGGCTTTTGGAAAGCCTAAATCCCAACTTACAACTCGTTTGAACAATGCTAGTACCTTGAATACCAATTTTGGTACAATTTGTAATTGACCCAATATATGAGGTTGAAATGTAAATTACCACCTCTAGAGTGTCCCTACTCCCTCTATGTATCTTTTAGAGGAAAGAGAAATAAGGAGACACTATGTTTGAATCACTTTTGAGTGGTGATACTCTTGGTAATGAAAGGCCAAGAATGAGTTGAAGGTAAGAGCCTTATATGTGTTGTATCGAGTTGTAGAAGGAGCCCTATCGGCCAAGGAGCCAAATTAGGTTCCTCCTATCGGTTTTTTGAGCCTTGGAAAAGACCATGACGGGTAGAGCACCTCAAGAAGGTGGCCATGATGAGTTGCAAATTTCCTTACAAAAAGTGTATCGGGTTGCTTATTTAATGAGATTAAGATGATATAACTTGCCCAACAAGATAAGTAAGGGCTGAGATATTGTCTCTAGGTTATCCCCAAGACTTTTGCATGGCAAGACATACATGTGTGCATGCATGGCCACGTGTCAACCATGCATGGCCACGTGTCATCTAATAGCTTAAGGTGAAGACACCTCTTATATGCTTTATCTCATGAATCCAAGTATATATACTTCACCACTCACCAACTTATGAAAGTTTACGATCCTCATAACCACTCCCCTTGGAGATATCATGCAAATACCCTTAGGTATCGTGCAAAGCAGCTCAAGGAGCTAGGAGAGCTCGAGAACCAAGCTTTAGGTAAGGCTTTGGTTACCTTCAACCTTGGTTGAAGTAGGATATCAGGTTATGGATATTCTTTTCTTTTCTTCTCAAAGTGCTTAACTATGGTGATCTCTTATCCATGGAGGAGTTGTGAATGATCCTAGACCTTGGAGAAACTCTTATTCAACCTTATGATGTGAAGCTTTGGAGCTTGGAGTTTTGAAGCTACTGACAAGGCGAGTTATATAACTTGAACCCTATCATGTTATTATTCATCACCTAAATTGCTATGCTTAAATGAACTACTTTTACTTCCAAAATCTTCTAAAATAATTGATGAAATTATGAGTTCTAGTAGTTTCCTAGACCTATTGCCATGAAATTTAACTATTAGAACAGAGTTCTAGAGCTTGAAGAAGATGGTATCACTTTATAAAATGATATCGGGTTCAAGCATACACATAAGTAGCTCTAACCCGATATGGGTACTATACTTGCATCACTTGCCCGATATGCTTGTGAGATTACATCCCCTTGAATGATATGGAGATGAAGCAACTATCTTAAAACATGATATGGTGTTAACCATAACCATTTGCAGGATAGGAAGGCAAGTAAGGTATCCATGCACGATATAGTGTCAAGTAGGCACTTCAAGGAATTTGATATGTTGAAACCCTAATTTGAGTAACCCGATATGAGTGGACGTAGCAAGTATTTATTGCCTGATATGATCATGTAATTATACAATTGTGCATGATATCATGAAGCACACATTTGGTGCACGATATGAATAAATGAATAAAATACTTATGCACGATATCAGAATGGATTCAAGAACAAAGTGTAACCCGATATGGTTGGAATACATCTACCCGATATTAAACCCTAGATTGGGTTAACCAGATATGAAGATGGATGCTAGCTCATACACGATATGAGTCATGCTTGTGTCACGATATGGGATATACTCCACTTACCCTTATGCACGATACAAGTCTAGACTACACCTCTTACGCGATATAGAGGTAGTGAACACTCTAATCAACATAGAGTTGAAAACCCAAGATGATGGGTAAGATGAGATGAGTGGTGAATGATACTATATGTATGATATGGGTGACATCCCTTGGATGCTAAGTATAACACCTACTCCTACCTTGTGAACAATATAAGGTTCAAATCATGCTTTATGCACGATATGGTATAATCCACCAAATGTGGTGTAGAATCCTAGAGAATGGATTGAAACTCGATTTACCCTAGCCCTAGTGTAATGGGTTGTGGTATGAGAAATAAATAAGACATAAAGAATGTCATGCAACTATATGATGAGGTTGATCCTTGAAGCAATGAAGGGATCATGAGTTTATGGGTTTACCTAACATGGTAACCCGATATGCTACCTAAGATGGATGCCCGATATGATACCCAATATGGATGCCCGATATGGGGCATATCTTATGCACGATATGGAACTAAACAAAAATCTTGTATCTGATATGGGGTCAAGCATCTAGCTCATACCCGATACAAAATTAATCTGAAGTAATAAGATCTAAGTGATAGTCCATCTGATGTGAGTACATAATATGCCGATTAGGTTTTACACCCTCAAAACATGACATGGTGATGTGGTTATACCACATGCTGATATGAATATATGACATAAAGTAAAGGATGTGGTTTAAAGTATAATATGATAACACACACATCTTGATACCAATATGGAAGTGACACTTCAATCATGTGTGATTGATTGAGTGACATAAGTTGAATGTGGTTTTAAATGAAAGATAATGTGAATTGTTAAGGATGGACTAATATTCCTCAAAGAGGAGGATTGAATCAAAAGTATGATGTATTCGATATCCTAGTAAGGACGAGAGAGAAACACATGCTTGTTTTTATAATCATTTAATGATAAATGATGACAAAATATATAAATATGATTGAATACTTATGATATCAATGTATGCTCCTAGATGTGTGGAGCAATGAATTAGGGTTTGGATTAATAATATGAACATGAAACCCTATTCGGATATAAAGGGAAACCCTAACCCTAATGATGGGAAGGTTGTATTTCTCTTATTACATGAGCCTTGTGAGGCATGTTAAATACTTGTATAACAAGTATAATGATTGATGGCCTTGTGAGCCATATGAATAAGTTGTTGCCTAGTGAGAGGTGACAAGATATGTAATGGTCTTGTGAGCCATATGAATAAGTTGTTGCCTAGTGAGAGGTGACAAGATGTGTAATGGCCTTGTGAGCCATATAAATAAGTTGTTGCCTAGTGAGAGGTGATAAAATGTGTAATGGCCCTGTGAGCCATATGAATAAGTTGTTGCCTAGTGAGAGGTGACAAGATGTGTAATGGCCTTGTGAGCCATATAAATAAGTTGTTGCCTAGTGAGAGGTGACAAGATGTGTAATGGCCCTGTGAGCCATGTGAATAAGTTGTTTCCTAGTGAGAGGTTACAAGATGTGTAATGGCCTTGTGAGCCATGTGAATACTTGTACAACAAGTGAAATGAATACCTTGGTCTGGGGACCTAGAGGTAATGGTTACCTGTTACAGAGGTAACATTGTTATGTGATGATCTAAGGGTTTGAATACCCACATCCAGTAACCATGATAATGATGATGTGAAGGGATGAGAATTCCCAGTAATGTGATAAGGGACTAAGATCCCAAGTATCATGTGTTTTAAGGATTTGAAAAGTAAGTGATAGATGTATTACACCTTTCTTTGTAGCATTTGTTGTGATTAATAATGACAACTTGGTTGATGCTAAAAGAATGTTGTAATGCACTTAATATATCACTAGAAACTATACTATGTTGCCCTGACCATAGATCCATCAGCGTCAGAATTTGCTGAATGTTGCCCTGACCATAGTAACAGCTCAGGTTGAGTGTATTGTCTGTCGTGACTTGTTGATAGAAGTCTTATGTGTCGTCTTTGTACTCTCATGTCCTTGGAGTTGGTTTGTACTGGTTTTGTGAATGATCTGAGATTTTGGCTTGAATGACTTGATGTTTTATGTTGCTCCAGTATGTGTTTTGATAGAGCAACTGTTATATGTTGTCCTCAAGATGAGATGAAACAATGGTGTACAATGTAAATTGTAAGGACCCTAACCCAAGTTTTGAGCTAACCCTCTTTGCTTTGCTTATGAAAGGTTCTTATAACCTTAATCTAATCTCTTAATATGTTTTTTTATCATGTGACAAGCTCATGTTTCCAGTTTGGTCCCGTTTGGATGTTATTTGAGCAATGTTTGCTTTTTTTGGACCAAAGTGCAATTTACCCAAAGTAAGGGGTTATATTGCAATATGTCACATGTAGAGCATGCCTTTAGTTCTCTATCATCATTATAAATAGAATGATAAGGTAGGGAGCCTTGTGGAGGACCTACATTCCAAGTTTGAGCTTAGTTGAATGATGTTTGTGCCCTATGTGCTAGTTTTGGTGCAAATTGCAAATTACCCAAAGTGGAGGGGTCAATATGCAATTTATCGGCTCTAGAGTCACCTCCCTTCTGTTTGGCATCATCTAGGATGTGGATGGAAGTTGGGGCGCCTTGTTTGGTTGATAGTTGAGGAGTAACATCTTTATATGGTCTTTATATCACATATGTGTCACACATGCTACCTTGTCTTTTAGTGTATTGGGTAGAAGCTTGAGAGTGTGTCGCCCATGGGAGGTACCCAGCTGAACGATACACATCCTAGAGTTTATTACCAGGCCATGCATGTGTAGCTTGGGTGGAAACAAGTGGTGTTAAGTGCATGAGCAAGTGGCATCTTGGGTTATGTGGTTATGACACCTCTCCTTTGCTACCTCTCTCTTTCTTGGTGTATATAACCCCCTTTCTCCTTAACCAAGTGCTCCTTTCTGGCCACCTTCTTTCCCCTTCCTGTTTGGGATGGGAATGGGAGCTTGGGAGCTCAAGGAAACTCCCATGGAGCTTGGGAGGGCGAGCTCTTTGGCCATAAAGACTCCTTGCTCAAGATCCGACCTTGGTGAGTCATGCTTCCTTGCTAGCTTTTCCTTGTGCCTTCTTCTTCATCTCCTTCTCCTCCTCTCGGCCATGGATGGGCCCTTGATGTGAGTAGGCAAGGCCTTAGTTATCTCCCCCCTCTTTTCTTCTTCTTGAGCTATACATAACCATGGTATCCTCTCATTCTTCTTTTTTTCCTTGAGGTGATGATGATGGAGCCGAAGAAAAGCTTAGAGCTCCAGATGGATGGTTTCCATGGACAGGAACGTGGGTTTGCTGCTTAGATCAGGAAGCTTTATGCCTTTCATGGAGATCCTCTTAAGGTGGGCTACATAACTCTTAACCATCTATATTATGTTCCCTATCCATATGTGCATGTAATGATTCTTGTCTTTAAATTGATACCCTTCTCCATGATAGTCGTGCATGTGGAATTTGAGATCTATTTTAATGGAAATGGTCATGCTTTACTACTGCCCTTATCTTGTTCTTCTTGTGTTAGATGGTAATGGGTGGCTAGAGGTTGAATATTACTTGCCCGATAGGGTGCTTTACCCGATATGGGGGCTTGCCCGATACTATGCTTTTCCTGACATAATACCTTGCTCAATAGGTTATACTTTGGTTGATGGTTTGTGGAAATACCCCTTTCTCTCCTTTGGACTTGAAAGGTGAGCCTATGGACTAGATGTTTGGGGTAATATGATGTGGTGACCAATATCTATTTCCTACCCTAGGGTTAGGGTTTGGACGTTATGGATGGTGGCTCCTTGAGGTTGTTGCCTGATACCCTCTGTAAAGACCAAGTCTCTACTATTAAACATGATAAACAAAATCATCAATTGTGTAGCAGCAGAAATTTAAATCTTGACTTTATTCAAAATGTATAAAGAGTACATTATAAAATTTCCATAAAGCAAGTACAACTTCATACAAGAACAAGGATCTAGGTAGAGGAAGACTTAACTAATGCAACATTGTCTCCAAACTAAACAACTATATAACATAAAAGCAACCATGATCACTCAAGCTATATATTCCTTTCTTCTTATCCTATCCTTAGCCTTAGGTTCACCAAGCTTCCATGCGCACTCTGATCCTAACCTGGATGGTTGGGGTCATCCAGCAAGAGAAAGATGAAAGGTATGTGTTAATAAAAAGGAATAGGAAAAATAATAATAAAAAGCTTTGCAATATAAAAGATTCTCTACAATAAGAGATTTAAAAGAAATGAGTCCAATATATGAATATGAGAGAGAGAAACTGCCACATTTAAATATCAACAATTATCACATTTGCATGAATATAAATTATGACTCAACATCCTCTCAATGTAGGGTGAGGCACCTACCGGACCTCACCAATGGCAGGGGGACTAAAACCCCAGTGCCTAAAAAGTGGCAGGGGGAATAAAACCCCAGTGCCTAATATATAAAATGGCAGGGGGACTAAAACCCCAGTGCCCGGCAGGGGGACTAAAACCCCAGTGCCCTGTGGGTGGTTTGTACTCATGTACACTACATTGTCAATTGGCCAATAACTATATCATGCATAAACATTCACTTGGCAGCATAGTGAAAAGTAGAACAAGATGCAACATAGCATTGGGAATAAAACCCAAATAAATAATCTCAATCAACAGGCCATCATAGGCAACATCATTATACAAGTACTTCAAGAGATGAGCCAACATAGGCAACAACAAGATTCAAGAGTTACAATTAAATGAGCCATAAGGACAACCACAATATATAAGATTTCCAAGTATTTCAAAAGATGAGCCAACATAGGCAACAATAAGATTACAACATTTCATGTAAAGGAGGCAACATATGTAGTAGCATGATTCACATGTTCTAAAGAATGAGCCACAATGGCATTAGAAGCATAAAATAAGTAAAGAGTCAAATATGCATTTAGGAGAATAAAAAGGCTAGCACAATAATGATTGTGGGGTTGGAAAAGACCCAACTGAGAGATTAGGATTGTTTGCACAATACTCAACCACATAGATTCCACATACCAAAAATAGGCATCCCATACTGAAATAGGTCTCACATACCTTAGATTAAATACATTACCATCATATCCATCAAACAGATTGTATCACCATACCATTATATCCTAGTTATAAACATAACACAAGTATTAATATATGTAAAAACATAAAGCATAGGAAAAACCCTAATTTTACAAAACTACGATTTAAGGCTCAAAACCAAGTCCAATCGATTAAACATACTCTCCTGATTAACAAAACATATTTTATTTTACAAAACAGAGTTAAAATGAATTAATTATGTATTTTAAAACATTTACATACTAAAAATGCCAAACAAAGCAAACTTTGGAAAACCCTTGATAATCAGGTCTCAAAAATCATAAAATCAGATTCTACGTTAAAAATCCATTCCATCGACTATTTATTCATATTTTTCTGACCAATGGTTGATTTACTATGAATTAAGTAAACCTGACCAATCAGAAATTAAGAAAAAGCCACGTAGGCAAAAATAAAAACAATTGGCCACTGAGGCCGGGCCCACGCTGACATGGGCCAATCAGCTTTGGCCATGTCAGCCTGTCCAGGCTCGCTTGGCCTTGGTCAAAAGCGGATAAATAGAGAGTCAAAAGACCATTTTGCCCTCGGTCGACAACTCGATTTAAATAAAACTTCGAGGATAGAAAGGTCATCTGGAAGCACAACCTTCGTTAGCGAGAAACAAGGCTCAGGCCAAATTACGATAATACCCCTAGCTGTTAAATTAGTTAATCACAGGCGCAGGGGCTCCCTGGTCATTACCTGACCAGGAAGGTACCCTGGTCCTGGCAATGGAGCTCGCTAACAGGAGCTCTAGCCTGCGGTGACCAAACCGCCTCCAAGGTGAAGGAATGCCAGCTGATACCGGGAAACTATTCCCTGAAGTCTCACGATCTCAGGGAGGCAACACGCGAAGTCGCGCGTGCTCGAGAGCAGAGAAAGCAGGCCCAACTTGGCCGGAACAGGGGAAAGAGAGATCGGCGCAAACCACCACGACAAAGCGACCAAGAAAGCAACGAAGATCGGGATTAGCTTCATGGATCCAAGGAGGAGTCAAAGCAGGTGGCGCCGTGCACGAAGGAGCACGGGAAGCCCAAAAATGGTTGGCGGCGGCGGAGCTCACCGGCGGTCTATAGGACCTGGTGTTTGGGGGCGTCGCGAGGCGAGGTGAAGTTACAAAAAGGAATAACAGGGGTCTAGGATTGTTACCGTGCCGTTGATTGCATCGAGGAGGTCTAAGGTGAGAGCATCGGGTCGAGGTCGTCGGAGGTGAAGGAGGAGTAGGACAGGGAGCTCTGGGTAGCTAGAGGAGAAATTGATGGAGGAGGAAAGAAGTGTGAAGCCCGTGGGTTGTTTCTACAGCTTTATATAAGCGTGAGTGTGGCTCTAGATTGCCCTGTGAAACCACAGCTGAGAAGAAGAAAGGGATGTGGTTAGGCGTTTTGCACACATAGCGAGGGAGGAGATGAGTCGGGGATAGATAGGGATGCCATCGAAAGACGAAGTGAACGCAAGTGGAATCACGCAAAACGGTCAAGCAGGGAGGGAGATCGGGTCGAGGGAGCCAAGAAGCCTGGCAGCCCAAACGGCTGGAGATAGAAGACGAGTCTTCAGCCGTCCGATCAAGGCGGAGATCTAATCTAGGTCGTTGGATGGCTCGCAGGTGGAGGGGGCGTGTGACAGAATCAATTAAAGCTGAACTATAACGTTATAATCGAATAAATGAATCCATTAAAGCATTACACTATACTAAAAGCTAATAAAATCCATTTGAGGGGTCAAATGAACTCCAAAAGCCACCAAAATTGAACCATAGGCTTATAATGACGAGTATTACAATGCTATGCAATCACTTTCTCGTTTAATGCATAATAAGGCCCTTAATAAATATATAGCTCATAAAGGAGTATAATAATATATTAAAAAGAATGAATTATATGAAAAAGCTTATTAATGAGAAACATGTGAGAAATCTCGAGATATAAAACACATTAGGGTTCAAATAATCATTTCTCAACAAAATAACATATTAATATGAATTAAAATCATATTTCAAGGAGAGAGAAACAATAAAGGTTAATTACACTCATAATTAATTACATTACATATTATTATTAATATATTTATCCAAAAAGCTCCAAATAAATATAATCTACTATATTATCCCATTAAAGACCAAATTACATAATTAACCCTAACTTATCTCCTAATGTGGGTTATTTGTGCAAACACCCCTCAATTTACATCAATGAGGGTAAATAGTGATTTCAACATCAAATTGTGCTAAATTGCACAAGGAGTTCAAAAATGATTAAAAAGAATGGGAAATTTATGGAAAAGGTCCAAATGGACTCGAAGGTCAAGAAAAGATCAAAAGTGGGTAAATTGCAGGGAAGACCCTGAATTTCAGTATGTTACACCCTCTTCTAGAGTTGAGCCTTGGGTGATATGCTAAGTTAACCCTTTGTTGACCTTGTGACCGATATGCACCTCTACCCAAGATGATGATGGTGGGCGATATGGTGGTTGGCCGACATAAAACCCTAACCTTAATGTCTTGCCTGACATAGAGCTCTAACCTTAGCTTGGGCGATGGGGTTGCCCTGGGTGACATGGATGCTCTACTCTAGTTGCACAACAAGCTCTTGGGGTTGAGCCCTTGGTTGGTATCTTAGGCATTATGGTGGTGATGCCTTTGGTGATAGGTATCATTATTAGTATAGGAAACCCGATAGGTTGTTCCTTGGTGAGGGCGATAGCCCTAGAAGTGGTGCCTTGGGTGATATGGATGCCCTAACCCTAACTTAAGGTGATATGATTGCTTTGGATGATGGGATGGTCCTAACCCTAGAGTGCCCGACATGCTGTCATGGGCATTGAGATGCCTTGGCCGATAGGCTAGCTCTAACCCTAGTTTCCCGATATAGTATCTTGGATGTCATGGAGTTTTGAGTGTTGGGGGTTGCCCTAACCCTAGCTGACCGATAGGGGTGCCTTTGTGGTAATGATCCCTTGGGCGATATGATGGGTACCCAAGATGTTGCTCCATGAATGACAAAGTATGAGAGGAGGGGCGTTATGGACAGTCTCTTGATACGCTGCCCGATATCATCAACCCTAGAATGCTATAAGTGTGTATGTGTGCATAGCTTGGGCGACATCAAGGTTAAGTGCATGTCCGATACCCCTACAAGGAGATATGTTGCTTTGGACGATATGCCTTGCCTGATACATGCTCTCTCTTGGTTGGTTACCTGACATATGTATGTGCTTGATAGCTTGGATGGTCCTAGGGTTGAAGGTTTTGCTGATACATGTGGTGAGCTTGGACAGTATAAGGTCTTGGATGATTTAAGTTGAGGGTTGGACGATATACTACTTTGACCATTATAGGGCCCCAAACCCTAGTTGGATGATAGGCTACCTTGGGTGCCATGGCAATGTTTGATGGATGGTAGTATTGTACCTTGGGAGGTATGAGAGTTCCTTGGACATCATGATGTGCTGACCAAGTGGGTGCCTGTTGGGTGATATAGTTGTGGCTTTGGGCGACATGGCTTGATGGCTACCTGATATGAACCCTAACCCTAGAATGGCTATATGGGGGTCTTAGTCAAAAAGGGTTGTCATGATGATCATATGCTAACCGATATACTCTTGGTCCATGGCTACACGACACATCATTAGGTCTAAGTCTGGCCGTTTTTCCCTTTGCATGTCATGCTTGAGGCCAACAGCTTTGGGTAAGGGTTAGTACCCTACCCGATACACCTTTAGTGAGGGTTTGTGGTTGCTGCCCAGTATTAGTGAGGATAGGCGACACTTCTATTGAGGGTTGTGCCTAACCCGATAACCCTAAAAGTTATCTTGAGCCTTATATGATAGTGTGTTATCTTGCTACCTTGAGCCCGTATCTTTGATCATGATGATAAAACATGATGAATAGGTTGTGAATGTCAGTATGGGGGTTACCTATGGTTGATGATAGGTGAACCTTTGATAATGCTTTATGGTTGATCATGATTGTATGATCCCTAAAGATGAATCCTGAGGGATGGCGTGCATGATGATACAAGATATAGGGTATAGTGGATACCCATGGTATGGTAATAGTAATGAGTATTATTTAATACACCATCCATGACTTTATGCTCCATGGGTTCATGATAATGGATGATGTCCAAATCCTAATGGTGTGGTAATCATGTAATGTTGTTGGTGACTAAGCTATCTCTATTGATGTGTAATCTAACCATGCATGTGTTACTAATTGAAATAATAGCCAGGCAAGGGCAATGATGCTTATGTGAATATGTGTCTAGTGTGGCACCTGGTATATGTGAAATATCTAAGAAATGATAATGTTCCTTGTACAAGTATCATTGCTCCTTTGTGATTTCACTAACCATGCAGGAGACATTTGTACGATGAGGCCATGGTAATGGAATAAAAGTGATATGATGATAAACATTAAAGGGTTATGATGAACCCAGTGATATATGATGGGTGTTACCCATGGAATGTCAATGTGTGCCTTGATGACGGGACTGAGTCCCAGTGATGTTGATCCTTGAGATGGATCTTGATGATTGGAAAGAGGCCAAGTGGTAACATGTAATGTTGGCTTTGATAATAAGAATGATAATGCAACACCCGATAATGAGATCTATGTTGTTTACTGGTGATTTAGTTTACATGTTACATAACTTGGTTGAATCTTGTAGCTTTGCAATTAAGGCTATGCAATCAATTCTAATAGCTAAATTCTTATCATTATCCCTAAAAATTTTCATCTTAGACTGCTTGGACTTTGCTTGTCTTTCTCTTTGACTCTTTCCTTAAGTTTGGTAATGAATCTAAGGTTATGTGCCTTTTCATAGCTTAAAACTTTATTCCCTTGATCTTTGTGTGAATGACAAATCCAAGGTATAGGACCGTTGGAATGAGCTAAAGCACGATCAAAGACTCCTATCTATGGTTTTACAAGCTTGCCTCTATTCTAAGGACCCTTGAATCATAATTGCTACTTTGCACACAATATGTCAAATGGAGCATGATGAGTTTTGAGCCTTAATCAAGTTTAAATGTTTTCCTTGATGGACTATGTGCCCTCTTACCTTAGAGTGAGTCAAAAAGATGAAAAATTAAAAATTTGCAAAAAGAATCTTGGCCACCCACAAAATCCCAAAAATATCAAAAGAGTTCTCACCCAGGCCCTTAAATTAGAATGTAGAGAATAAACGCCTAAGTGTGAATAAATGGGTGCTTGTTTCCTCTTCCATGAGAGTTGAGGGTGATGCCCAGCTGGTTTACGCCTACACTCATGAACGCGGGTATGTTGTGCCTAGTAGTATCACTCCAAAAGCTCATTAGAGAGTCACTAGGAACCCCTAGGATCCCTATGAGATCATCCCAATAGAAGGGTTGGTTCGAGCACAATACAAGGAGTTTGTCTCACTACACTGGGCCAACTGGGTCAGAGTGTAGGGAATGTTGCTCGTTACATGGACCAGCCTAATGCAGATCGGGATCCTAAGATGTCATTAGAGTCTTTTCACTTTGCTTCTTAGGACTTTAATAAGTGAGAGGTGTGTTGTCCTGATTGGTCTACATGGATACATGACGATTTCTCATTGCTCATCCCCTGTGTGATCATGTATGTGACAATCCTTTTATGCTATATAATTATGATTCAAACCCTCATGAGTATCGACCTGTTACATTGGACTAGCTTAATCTTTCCTGGTGGCTCTTTGATCTTACTTTGGCAGGATTGTGCTTGACTGGTGGGGGTTTGTTTTAAAATGTCATGGATCATGAGAATTGATGTTTTAAACTATTTTTCTTAGCCTTGTCATTTGTCACCATGCTTAATTTGGATGTTATCTTTTTTTTCTTTGAGCACAGTCTTGCTTGAGGACAAGCAAAGGTTTAAGCTTGGGGTAGTTGATAACACCCAAATTTATGCATTTATGCTAAGCATTTATTTATAGTTTTGCGTCACTATAGCCTTACATATGCCCAAAATAACCCATGTTTCTTATCTTTTAGTAATTTATGTCTTTTCTTAGATAAAGTTGCTCAACTAGCTAATTTTGGGACTTGTAGGCACCGAACCTGAAAAGACATCTATTCTCCATGATTTTCCCCAACACACGGTTTTTGCAGCAGCTAGACTCCCATCCGTCATGACAGTGGTGGAATAAGCATCACACTATGTACACCAGCTTAGGAGATGGTAGTCCCGCTAACCGACTAGCGGACCCAAGAAACTTTTGATATCTTGGACCCTATTTTCGATGGCCAGTCCTTTATCAGGATGCATCCTCACTAATTAAAAATGATCATCGACGTGGGCCCCTCAACCACCACTAATACCCCCCCGGAGGGTGGGTTCATTCCATGATGTCGTGACCGTGGCCAAGAAGAAGTGACCTTGACCGCAACCAAGGTACATCATTTTGGTCGTGACTGCGGCCAAGATGAAGTAACCGCGACCGCAACCAAGGTACATCTTCCTCAACTGTGGTATCTACCTACCCCGAGACCACGATCGAGGCATCCACCTCGACCGTGATCCAAACCTCGACCACGACTACAGGATTGACTGCAACTGCGAAGTGCACCGCGACCGCGACCGTGACCGCGACCGAGGCCTACATCTTGACCGTGAGTTGACTGTAACCGTAGGGTGCACCATGATCGTAACCGAGCAAGATTGTGGTCTGGATTAGTACCTAGACCACTTCACCTATAAACACACACACCCCACAACCTAGAGAGGGGTTCCTCACCTTGGGATTTCCATCTGCCTGTTCCGATCTGGGGAGTTTTTCCACCTTGTGGTTCTGACTTGATGAGGTTCCCAGAGCCCCGTGGGAGAGTCTGGAGGTCTGAGAAGGCTGAAGTGCTCATTCTACACTCATCTCTTCAGCGTGCTTCCATTCCCCATCATCTCCCACCTCCAGTCTTAGATCTCCAAAGGTAGAAGCTGAGGAGAGAGAGGCCAAGGATCCATCTTCGAGAGAGAAGGAGAACGTCCACACCATCATCTTCCACCGCCATCCACCAACCAAGCTATTGTTCAGGGCAGATCTAGAGAGTAAGGAGTCCAAGGAGTCCACAAGATCAAGGAGGACAACCCAAAAGACGAGATATGGCCTATACGGAAGCTAGGGAGTGAGAGACACCTCTCATCTACGGGCTAAATCTCTTCTTCTTCTCCTTTTTTCTACTATTCTCCTTTGTTCCTATACAAATGATGTTCTTCCATCTTTGTTTGGCGCCGACTATCTTGTCCATGGCTAGTTGAGCTCCTTCTTGGATATGTAGCCCGCTTTGGGCACGCTTGTGTAATTTTACCTTAAGCAAGTAGTTTTATTTCAGATCTAGCATGTTTTATGTTCTATCTCCTCTTTCTGGTTATGATTGCTAGTTTGGTTGATCTCTTTCTGAATCCGCCTCTCTTTCCGGATGTGCGATTCAGACCAATTAGGGGTTATAACAGAGGGTATGAGACCCAAGGATTTAGATAGACACTTCTTCTGGATGTATAGTTCTGGTAATGGAATCTCATGTAAGCATTTCATAAATAATATTTGTGAATTATTGAAATTGTTTTCTATTATTTATTATTTGCTAAATCTAGATCCTTGGGAATATAGGTAATGGCTCTGATACCATTTGTAATGATTGGGCCCACTGTCTAAGTCTCTAGTAGAGTTTCAAGAATGGCGAATGGCCCACGGATCACCACTAACCTTAACTACACACTTTTTCCTCACTCACACGCAAGCCATTATCAACTTCTCGAATGGTCACCCATTCTAGTACTACTCCAAGTTGATCATGCTTAACTAAGGAGTTCTTTAGTGTTGGGCTCCCTGAAAGGGAGGTGCACCTTGGTGATATAGGTATTCCAATCATTCCTTTTAAGATCATTTTATCTGAGGCCTCAAATCATGGGACGTTCCAATCTCCCCCACTTAGGTTCTTGACGTCCTCATCAATGCTCAATATACAACCTCATAATCTCTTCCCCATTTCATTGCAGACCCAGAACAGCCCATGGACACCTAGCTCCCATCCACAGCTACCAGCGCAAGGGAAGCTCCATCTCGTCTCAGTGGATAGCCCTTTCCAACTTGCATGGACCGCACAGGTTAAGACTGGCATGCCACATGCCCATGTGAGCCCCACCTACTAGAAGGAAATTGGCTCTGATACCATTTGTAATGACTGGGCCCACTTCCCAAGTCTCTAGTAGAGTTTCAAGAATGGTGATTGGCCCCAAAGATCACCACTAGCCTTATCTACACACTTTTTCATCACTCACACACAAGCTAGGATGAAATTCCTGACTGGTCACCCATCCTAATACTACTCCAAGCTGAGCACGCTTAACTATGGAGTTCTTTAGTGATGGGCTCCATGAAAAGGAGGTGCACCTTGGTGATATGGGTAGTCCAATCATTCCTTTTAAGATCATTTATCTGAGGCCTCAAATCCTGGGACGTTACAGTGAACCTTGGTTGGTGAGGTGGCATAATGTGTGTCGTACTAGGGTTTGCATGGATGCATGAGTTGATGGTGGTGTTGACCATGTTGTTGATCCTTTTTGTGTAGCACCCGATGTGTTTTTTACATGGGTAGCAGTCTCTACCATGTGGTCTTGCCTTAGTTTGATTCGACCATTTGAGTGTAGCAGACCAAGTGGCCGCTACATAGCCTTGGTTCTAACGATCTTTCTTGCATCCATATCTTGAGTGCTTGCATAGCTGAGATTTTGAGGGACAAGTGTCACTAGTGGCTCTAGTATCTTGACACCTCATATCCCCTCACATCTCTCATACCCTTGGGTATTTATACTTCTTCTTTCCCATGCAAGTAACCCTTTTAGCTCTCTCTTCTTTAACCCTTCTTGCTTGGAGTTGGCCCTTGTTCTTGGTGGTACAGTGGAGTTGCTTGATCTTGAAGGAGGTGACTGAACCTTTGCATGTGGTGATATGGGGTTGGAGCATCTCTCTTTGTTGATCCCTTGGTGATCCTTGATCTTGGTAAGTGGTTTATCCTTCATGATATCATTTTTCTTGAAACCTACCCTCTCTTTCTTCTCTTAGCTGAGACTATGGTTCTCCACGGTGCCTTCTTGAGGAACTTCTCTCCAATAGAGGTCAAATCCATGGTTATCCCATGGTACCACTTGAGTTAGATGAAGATCTCCCCTTTCTCTTTCTTTTCGGCCTAGGTTTTGTACCCTCTTCTCTTTGGTCTTTCTTTGACCTTGGGTTTCTCTTCTTCTCTTGATGTGATCTTTCTTGGTGTTGGAGTTGATATAAGATTGGCATTTCTTCTCTCTCTTGGAGCTTCTTGGCTTTTGGAGTTGATCTTTACCTCAAGGCAGGTTATATAACTTTCTCCTCTTCTATTGTTGCAAATTATCTTGCATGCATGTTATCTTATCTCTAAAACATTGTTATAAGATGCTTGATGATGATATCTTGTTTTAGGGTTTATGATTTTGTAGTAATCTAGCATAGATTGGCTCTTTCTCTTAAACCCTAATTCATGTACCTGAGATGTATGTATGGTGGAGTTGCTAAGGCTTGCATGCAACATCTTTATTGTTAGTTTTATCAAAATGAGTTTTGTTTTGGTTATCATATGGAAGGTGGAGGTTTTGACTCTTGCTTACATGTGTTTGACATTGGTTTTCTTCCCCTTATCTTGGTTTCCATGTTGATCCTTGTAAAGTTTGTTTTTGGGTTTGTTGATCATCATCTTCATGCAGTTTATACCTTGGTGACGTTTGGGTTTCTTGATGTTTCACATCTGTTTCGGTCACCATGTTTCTTTGGTTACTACTGTTCACTATGACAATGATGAACGTTGTGGTTTGGGTTTGGTTGGTCATAATAACTCTAACCCTATCCACCTTGGTCGCTATGTTATCTTGGCCTTGCATGGTCATTGTGTTTTTATTTTTCTTTGTTTGATCATTGTCGTTGTTATGATTTGATACATGTGTTGCGGTCGCTACATGTGAGGTTTATGTTTTTGTCACTACACATGAGTGTTGGTCGCTACACATGGAGCACCTACCTTGTGGTCTCTACATTTCATGGTGAGTTGTGGTCGCTACATGGTTGGCATGTTGTGGTCACAATGTTTCATGAGTTGTGATGGTCGCTAGGGTAGTTTAACCCTAGTGGTCGCTAGGGCAGTTAATGCCTAGTGGTCTCTAGAGGTGATGTAGCTCATATAGTTGCTACATGGTGATGGTCTCTACATATGATGATGTATCTATTTGGCTGCTGCATCTTGATTGATTGCATAATTGTTTGGTTATGATATTGATGCTTAACCTGATGTGCTCCAAGAATGTGCAAAGTAATGACAATAGGGGATGATGATGTGTGTTGTTATGAAAATCCTTATTGGTTAATTATGATAAACCCTAACCCTAATCTTGAGTACATGATGTAATCCCTATCTTGCTTGAATGATTAGCTTGTATCAAAGTATTTTCTCTCTCCTATGTGTGTAACTCTAATGTTGCAGGTTGAATTAACATCATAGATTGTGATTCCTATGGTATCTCTTATATAATATAGGGTGATGATTACAATTCTTGATGAGATAATGATGTTATGTAGAAATTAAGTGACAATGTCTTATGACCTTGGCAGAGGCTTAGTGCCTAATTTGAGGTGATATCCTGTAGTAATGTGATGAGGGATGGTTATCCCATGATGCTATGATGATGGTGATGGATTGGTGTATGGAAGTGAGGGAGTATCATGTGGTGATGTGATCAACTTTATGCTCAATACATTTTATATCTTCTGACATTGCAATCTATCGTCATTTTTGTAGAATTTTTTTAGGATTTGTACATTGTAACCTTATTAATGCATTACAAGATACCCAATTGGCAACAATTAATCAAGTGAAACCCTAATCATGTAGTTTCCCTGGCCATAGATCCATCTTCAACGTCTGTACTTGTTGGATGTTGAAATGAGTAATTCCCAAGGGAAACTTAGAGCACGTATTGTTGAATATGCGGGGGTGCAAGTTGAGGCTTGTGACATCCCCAAATTTTCTAAAACTTAATCTAATGTGTGACATCTAAATCAAAACCTCACCTCAGCAAAGATTCCAATTTAAACACCACACACTAGGCTAAGAAGAAGAAGATCAGAGGAAGTCAGAAGGAACAATAGTATAACATGCACAAGAACAATAATAAAACCATACAACACTTTTTCACCATTCAACATATAATTACAACATGAATTGTTACAACATTTGATATTACATATTGAATAGCAAACTTCTACATATACATGTACTACCACTAAACATCAGGATCTTAAGACAACAAGTCCACCTATACATCAGCTCTCTATACAACTCAAAACTATCATGGTTCATTAAGAGCACATGTCAACAACCTAAAACAAAGATTACATGTGGTACATGTCCGCACAATATTCAAGAATATTGTACTGAGTACGCCTATGTGTCTTTTTTATATACCTCTCATTGCTAAGGTTGGAAATAAGATAAAACTAAAACTTGGCGGTAATAAACAAATATAAGGAAAACATATACTTACACAAAGATATTTCATTAACAAGAGAGAACACATATATTTTAAGCACATTTCCATCATAAATCTCGTACATCTTCCACTAAGGGCTTTGATGTTTTTAGGCCTTATGATCTACTCCCAAGGAGTTTGTGATCATATATCTCGTACATCTGCCACCAAGGGCTTTGATGTTTTTAGGCCTTATGATCTACTCCCAAAGAGTTTGAGCTCATTTCGATGCACTATACTACCAAAGAGTTTAGTTCTATCATATGATGGATCAGATATTTTATGTTTCATCTGTTCATAGCCATAAATATGGAAAATCAAGCAAGATATCATACAAGAATAATCATTTCATCCAATACCATATTCCGAGTATTCTACTACACATATAACACAAGCATATTGTATAATAAGCCAAGTAAGAGGTAATGGGGTACCTTGATCAAGAGACAAACCTAATAACCATATATCCAAGAGTCAACTACATCCTTAGTCAACCCTGATTAAGACAAGACCATGCCATCATCAGGTTCTCATCATCATTAACCCTAGCTATGTCCATTTAAGGGTTTATCTTAGTTCATTAGAATATCCCTATCATTACTTGTATTCTTGACTTGAAATTGTCTTACTAATGTCATATTCCATATTATTTCCTCATGATAAGGTTCAACATTTGAATATTAGGTTCCATATCATTTTTTTCATATATTAACCCTAGATCATATTCATTAAGCATATTAAGGTTTATATCACATTAAGATTAAACATCTTCATATAACATAGATTATGTGTATCATCTTGATATCATAATTAAACTTGAGGTTCCATATACTGATATGAAAGTGTGTTGTGAATTCCATCATTTATTGATCATTAATGTATTTTCTACATTTTGATTACGGTTATTAGGCCTAATTAGCCATATAAAGCAAATTACATGATTTCATGTTTAAATATCATCATATCTGGCATCATATGTGTTATATATCATATTCTAGAGATACTTATGAATTTTCATAATTTTAGGTCTTCATTTGTTATTTATTACTCATGAAATGAGCATTTTATAAATTACATTATAACACTAAGATTAATACATCAAAATCTTAATATTATGCTTCCATTGTTTTCTACACATTTTTCTAAGAATTTTGGTGTATTATTTGTATTTTTCTGACAACAGAGCTAATTACTAGGAATTTTACAAGATCTGACAATTTATAGAGTTTTTACCTTTTGTGGCGAATCAAAGGCCGCCACGTGTCCATGTGGGGGTGCGGTATCACTTGCTGGCTGCCTGGTTCAGCTTCAACCCAGTCAGTTCACGCCTAGACCCAGTTCATCACTCCTCTTCTTCTCACGTGATGTACATCACTTGCTGGCTGCCTGGTTCATCACTCCATTGTTTAACGTCCTAGACTAGATGTTCCTAAGAGCAAGAATTTAATGGATTGCCATAAGTTACACATCTTCTATTCTTGGCTCTACTACCCCACCAAAATATTGCTTCAATCTCTTCCCATTAACAAGGAATGACCTAGTCCCATCTATAATCTTCACAGCACCACGGGGTAAAAACTTCTCAATCACAAATGGTCCTCAATTTTCCCATATGTAATTTAAGTCTAGAATTAAAAGGAATAACCTTTTGTCCTAGGAGAAACACTCTATTCAAGATATTCCTATCATGAATCTTCTAAGTCCTCTCCTTATAAATTCTAGAACTTTATTAAGCATCCATCCTAAGATCATCTAGTTCATTCAACTCTAATAACCTCTTTCTACCCACTTCATCCAGTCCAAAATTTAGCTTTTTCAATGTCCATTTTTCCTTCTCCTCAAGCTCCACAGGTATATGGCAAGCACGTCCATAAATCAACCTAAAAGGCATAGTTCCTATAGGTGATTTATAGGTCATCCTATATGCCCAAAGAGTGTCATTAAGTACAAAACTCCAATTTGTTCTATTAGTTGAGTATGTCCTTTCCAAGATCTTATACACTTCTCTGTTGGACACCCCAACTTGACCTTGTGTCTATGGGTGGTAGGGAGTACCCACTCGATGTTTCACCCCATATTTACTCAATAAGGCTCCAAATTTCCTATTGGTGAAATGTGATCCACCATCACTAATAATCAATCTGGGGACAACAAATCTGCAAAAAAATGTTATCTTTCACAAACCTGCACACAACTTGTGCATCATTGGTGCGGGTTGGAATTGCTTACACCCCACTTAGATACATAGTCATTCACAAGTAAAATGTAGAGATTAGAATTAAATGACACGAATTGGCCCATGAAATCAATGCCCCATAGATCAAACACTTCAACCTCTTGAAACACATTTAGTGGCATTTCATGTCTCTTAGAAATGTTACCTACACGTTGACATGCATCACAATGATGAACAAAGTTCTGGGCATCTTTACACAATGTTGGCCAATAAAACCCACTTTCTAAAACTTTGGTCACAGTCCTAGAGCTCGTATGATGCCCCCTATAGGTAGAGAATGATAGTGTGATAAAATGCTCTCAACCTCACACTCTAGTACACATCTCCTCAAAAATTCATCCCTACATTGTTTAAGAAGAATCATGTCATCTCAGATGTAAAACCTCAATGAATGGAAAAATATCTTCTTTTATTGGTATCCGTAATCTGTAGGCATCTCATTGCAGGCTAAATAATTAACAATATAAGCAAATCACCGATCCTTGGTCTTAATAGAAAAAAGTTTTTCATCTGGGAAATCCTCAACAATAGGAATATCTACATCTTTTTCATTCACTCTTTCCAACCTAGATAGGTGATCTACTACTACATTTTCCACCCCTGCCTTATCCTTAATTTCTATGTCAAATTCTTGTAAACGTAAAATCCACCTAATCAATCTAGGTTTTGCATCTTTCTTTTGTAACAGGTATTTGATGGCAGCATGGTCAGTCTAAACAATCACCTTGGCCCCAACTATGTATTGGTGAAACTTCTCAAATGCAAAAACAACCACTAAGAGTTCCTTTTTTGTGGTTGTATAATTGAGTTGTGCATCATTCATGGTTTTGGATGCATAATATATGATTGTAGGAGCCTTATCTTTGTATTGACCCAACACAGTTCCCACTGCATAATCTAATGCATCACACATCAGCTTAAAAGGTATGCTCCAATCAAGAGCCTGCATAATAGGTGTGGAGCTAAGCTTCTCCTTTATCACTTCAAAGGCATTCATGCATCGTTCATCAAAAGAAAATTCAGCATCCTTTTCCAACAATTCTGATAAAGGTTTAGCAAACGATGGTAAAACCTAGCATGTCCCAAAAATCTCCTTACTCCCTTCACCGATGTCAGTGGAGGTAGCTTGGAGATGCCCTCTATCCTAACTGGGTCTACTTCCATACCCTTGTTGGACACCTTGTGTCCAAGCACTATGCCCTCACTCACCATCATATGACACTTCTCCCAATTCAAGACTAAGTAAGTGTCCTCACACCTTTGTAAATCCTTGTCCAAATTATACAGGCAATCACTGAATGACTCCCAATACACAGAAAAATCATCCATGAACACCTCCAAGAACCACTCTACCATATCAGAAAAGATGGCAAGCATACAACGTTGGAAAGTGGTGGGGGCATTACAAAGGCCGAAGGGCATCCATCTATATGCAAATGTGCCATAAGGGTAGGTGAAAGTAGATTTCTCCTGATCCTTTGGCTTAATTGAAATTTGATTATAACCGGAATACCCATTGAGGAAGAAAAAGTTTGATCAACCGGTGAGTCATTCCAAGATCTGATCAATGAACGGCAAAGTAAAGTGATCTTTTAAGGTGGCGACATTCAAACGTCAATAGTCTATGCATACACCCCACCCTATCACTAACATAGTTGAGATTAGCTCATTAGCAGCATTAGTTGTGATAGTGATCCCCCCTTTCTTAGGAACTACTTGAGTTGGGCTAACCCACATAGAGTCTGAAATTGCATAAATGATACCTACTAATAGGAGCTTGCCCACTTCCTTCTTCACTACCTCAGTCATGATAGGGTTGAGTCGTCGATGAGGTTGAACTATAGCCTTGGCTCCATCTTCCAGCCAAATTTTGTGTTGGCACAAGGTTGAAGAGATTCCTTTGATGTCTGCTATTAACCACCTAAAAGCGGCTCGATGGTTCATCAGCATAGTGAGCAGCTACTTCTCCTCTTAAGTGCTCAAGGATGATGATATAATCACTGAGAGCTTCTCTTCTACAGCCAGGAAGACATATTTTAGATGTGGTGATAGGGGATTCAATTCTGACTCTGGTGGGCTCAACAAAGATGGGATCAATGGCGGAGGAGGTGGTCCCAAATCTTCAAAATATCATGCATAGTAGCAAGGTAGTGCCTTCAGTATCAATTCACACTCTTCTAGAGAGCATCTACATGTACTGTCCTCCACCATGTTCATCAAGCATGCTTCCAACAATAACTTTGGATATGTCTACACTAAGGAATCAGTCGTGGCCTCCTCTATGGTAACCGGGTCAAAGTCTTCTTCTTCATCATATGGGTAACACACTACTTTGGCTAATGAGATCACTTTGGTGTTTTCCATGATATCCACTGCTAAAGTTCCCCTTTATAATTTAGTCACCACATGATCCATGTCCAAGAATGGCTTCCCCAAAAATGGAGAAATCTTTCCCTCCACATGTTGAAGCATGTTGCTTTGTTCTTTGTCCCCCTTTTCTTGTGAGTGCTCAGGCATCTTAATCTCAAACCAGTCATCATGGGTGCCCATGGTCAGACATCCTCTACCCATTTCCAAAATCATATCAGTCGTGTCTTGAAATGGCCTCCCTAGTAAGATCTTATTGCCATGATCCTTCTACATTTCCATTATCGCGAAGTCAGTAGGAAAAATGAATTTGTCTGCTTTCACTAGACGATCTTCACAAATATCATATGGCCTAACCATAGAGTTGTCAGCCAATTCAATAGTCATACTACTTTTCCTAGTCTCCTTAAGACCTAGCTTCTTGAAAGTTGACAATGACATGAGGTTGATGCTAGACCCTGAATCACATAGAGCTTCACCGAACTTGGTCTTTCCTATGAAGCACATGATGTTGAAACAACCTAGATCCTATCTTTTAGGAGGTAGCATTCCCAGAATAAAAGCACTCACCTACTCTTTTCATACCACCACATCAACCTCATGTACCCTTCTCTTCTTATTGATTATGCCTTTCAAGAACTTGTCATACGATGGTATCTGCTCAATTGCATCAATTAGTGGAATATTGACAGATAATTTCTTGAAGCCATCCAAGAAATTTTGGAACTTTCGGTCTTCTTTGGTTGCCTTCAAGCTATTTAGAAAGGGCACTGGTGTCACTTGTGTCCTCTGGTGAGGCAAAACATATGCTTTTGATCTTGTATCTTCCACCTCATCAATGTGCTCCTCAGTTATCTCCTCCTTTTCTAACACATCCAGTTTATATGCTTCTGCTGTCACAATCAGAGTTGTTGTTCCTATAACTTCACCTGCATTTGAACTTGTTGGTGCATCATTGAGAAACATCCTACCACTGCAGAGTAGGACTGCCTTGACATGTTGATTTCCATAGGACACATTAGTATTTGCTGGGAACCCCTATTGGTTTGGCTACTTTAATGTACACACATCCGCTGCTATTTAAGAAATATGAGTTTCCATGTTGCGGATCTGTGCCCTTGGTTCTAGAGTTCTCTCTGAGTTTGACCAATATGCACTTCATTCTAATTGACCAGCTTTCCAAGCATTTCTTCAATATAATCAATCTTCTTTTATTCTTGTTGATATTGTGCTTGACCACCAAACTACTGTGGCTTCGGTTGTTGCACCTAAGAAGGGTCTCATTGGAAATTATTGGGATCCTTCCATGAGAACTTAGGATCCTTCCTCCATGAGTAGTCATTGCCCCGATACTACTATTGTTGGCACACAAACTTGTATTCCTCTTATTCTTCTTCTGAAGGTGGTCCATCATTGGCACACAACTTTTGGCAATTAGGTCTAGCTTCTCATTTAACGTAGATATGACCTTGGACTCCCCGACACTTTTGACAGTTTCCAAAAACTCTCTCTCATCGCCCCATGACTGGTTCTTAGACATGTTCTTTAATATCTCATAATAGCGGGTGGGTTTGTTGTTGAGGAAGAAATCTACTCCTATACTGTCAAGAGTGGTTCTCTCTCCCTTATGCAGACCGTAGTAGAAGATATTTGCCTACCTCAACAAATCAATATCGTGATGAGGTACCTTTTGCAGCATATTTTGGAATCTCTCCCATACTTCAGAATATGATTTGTCGGCCTGCTGTCTAAAATTATGGATCTTCTTCACTAGGTAATTTTTATTCTGTCGAGGAAAATAATGCTCGAAGAACACGTCGATCATATGATCACATGTCTCAATACACTCATCATTGAGATCGTGAAACCATGACTTTGTGTTGTCTTCCAGAGATGACGGGAACAGTTTTAGATATATGACAGTCACTGGTATTCTATCTATCTTGACCATATCATAGACCTCAATAAATTTACTGATGTGTGTCATCGGGTCTTCAAAACCGTGGCTATAGAAAGCTTGGGATTTGACTAAAGAGATCAATCTTGGATTGATCTTATAGATACCCACATTGATGGCTTGTCTTTTGATTGGTCGTTTTTGAGCTGTTGAGGAAGAGGCTTTGATCCTCTCCCATATCGTATGCTCTTCCTCTCCATCACCCATTTATGTTGACTCAGGTATCTCTGGTGTTTTAGGTCCTTCAAGCGGAGGTGTCAGTGGTGGAATTCAGTTGAATCTGTCTACAAATCTTCCAAATTCCCTTTTTCTATGAAGGAGTTTTGCTTGCCTAAAATCCGATGAAGACGACTCTCCATAATCATGGGTTTGATTATGCACCATACACTAGTACCTGAAAGTAGCAAAATAATTGTCAGAACATGATAGTGGAGCTAAAAACAATAATGATGTTATGATTTAGCTTTGAGTGAAATAGAACTAAAAATAAAAGGGGTTGTCCTAAAGTGGCTGACCACAGCAATTGTAATGCTTGATGTTATCATTTCCCCGGTAACGACGCCAAAAAATTCAACATGTGTTTATCGTGTGTTATATGCAAGTGAATGTATCGAAGTAATGTATGCCTTTTGAGGCCTGAGTCGAACACAGGGAAACATTCTGCAGAATACTACTACTAACTATGATCTAATCAGCTAGGCCGGTAAAAGTTAAATTGGTTTGACTGAACATAAACAAATGTAGAAATAAAACAAGCTTAATGAATAAGTTATTCAAATTTAAGGTAATTATTTAAGACACTGGTTTCACAACAGATAACATTGCAATTTAACTCCACACATGGATATCTATTACCCCTATCCCTGGATAAAGAGCCTATAGAAAGAACTACCCACTGCCGCAGTGTAGTTCACTACCTATTCTAATGTCAATCCCATTTCCATAGTAATTGGTTGATTAATTAGGTGCTTTATGATTAATCTTTGGGCTTCTCCTCCCATTTATTCTCCACCTTTCCTAAGGGGTGCAATAAATGGGTAAATATATGCTTTTCCAACCCTTAACCTCTCTCTTGAAATGAATAAGGATCTGATAATCTATATATGGTGATCAAGCATAAATAGAAAAAGATAATTCCATATATTTATATCCGAAAAATAGGGATAAAAAAGATATTAATGCATGGAAATCAATTACAATGTATATTCGGGCTACTCCCAGATCCTAAGGAATCAAGGGGTTTAGCCCTGCATGGTTTCATTGATGAATACATGGTAGAAAAAGAGAAAAATGTGGAAACATTAAAAAAACTAAAGTAACCCCAAAAGAATGGCTGATCTAGATGATTCCCTATGTCGTACATGCAATTTGTTGTCTTTCGACTATAGATTCACCCTCCGAAGGTGCTCAGATCGTCTCGGGTGAAGCCTTTGGTTCCTTGCTCTTCTCTCCTCTCTCTACAGTGTCATGCAACGAAAAATGGCTACCTCCTTAGGTCTGGTCGAACTCCCCTCAAGTAATAGGAACTGCTTAAGGTATGAAATAATACCAGCCATTAGATTAGAGTGCTAACTTTAGATTGCCTGGTTGGGCAGACTCAGTAGTACCGATTGGAAAGTCAGTAGTACTGAATTTCTAGGGTACACGTGATTCATCACAATGTCGGTACTATTGACTTGTCTTGATAGTACCGAGTCTTTAGGTCTCTCGAGCACTTCCTCCCTGATACCATCTCGGTAGTACTAAGTCAGTGGACTCGGTAGTACTAAGTTTCCTTAATTCATTCTTGTGCTTTACTGACATGGTTTCGATACTACCGACTTTGGGTGTCAGTAGTATCGAGTCTGGGCGAATCTTCTGGTCCTGTACTGGCATGAAGTTGGTACCACTGACTTTTGGTGTTGGTAGTATTGAGTCTGTGAAGCTCAATTGTACATGGAATTGCACAAGAACATGGATAGGTACTCAGGATGAATATTAAACCATTTTAAATAGTAAAAATCATATAATTTGATGCATTTAGATAGAACAAGACATTGATAGCATTTCATGCATAATTAATCAAATAAATTACAAATCAACACATAAAATCAAGGAAAATATACCTATGAAAACAACTAAAAACCGATGCATCACCAGGGTTTTGGGAAGACCTTTAAGAGGATAAGGCATGTGTGGGAGATGGAATATGTTGGTACAACAGATCTGGAAGATGTAGATATGTCATTGACCGAGCTAGAGAAGGCCTTTAAGATCCTCAATATTCATGAAGATGATAAGGTGAAGTACTCGGTGTACCTATTGAAGAGAAGTGTTGGTCATTGGTGGGCCATCAAGGAGGAGAAGAGACCCAGAGTGGTGATCAGTTGGGAGGAGTTCTGGAAAGAGTTTTGAGCTGATACTTCCTGAAGACATATCTAGATGAGAAGATCTTATAGTTTGAGAAGATATGACAGGGATCTATTATGATCAATGAGTATGAGGCCAAGTTCATGGAACTTCTAAGGTTTTTCCCACACATGGATGCAATAGATAAGGAGAAAATATGACAGTTTGAGAAAGGGTTGAACACGAAGTTGACAATGATGGTGTCTGCTTTGGAGAACTGAGAGCAGTTTGCAACGTTTGTGGAGTCTGTGAGATGGATAGAATGGTCAATAATAGAGAAGTGTGAAGCTAACACCAAGAAGAGACCGGCACAGTATTAGGGACAGCCTTTTGGAGGCTTTAAGAAGCTTAGGTTTTCAGTACCTCAGTCGCAATAGAGGTCAGTGGTTCATTCTCAGTGGTCACTGAGTAAGGGAACATGTTGTAGTTTTCCATCGATAGGATCTCACAGTTCAACGTCAGTATTAGTGATAGGGCCATCTAGGTCATAGCTTGACACAAGGACCTATTGTAGGTTTTGACAACATGGGCATTTGAGGTTGTTTTGTGCAATAAAGGATGAAGAGGTGAACCAACAACTGAGATAGAGTAAGAAAGGGTCAAAATGGTGATATTTCAACAGTGGTGGAGGCAAAGGACGTGGTCAGGCGTCACAGGATGGTTTTTTGGTTAGGCAAGTAGAGGACGGGGGTGACAACATGCACCAACTTGATTCTATGCCATGAGTCAGTCGCAGGGAGTGTTCAATCCACAAGCCATGATAGGTAAGATCGAGTTATTTCATACTAATTTGTCTTCTTCCTACTTTATATCGGTTTTGGTTGACCCAAGTGCGAAACACTCTTTTATAACTAGAGAAGTGATAGCTAGATGGTCTTTGCCTATTAATCATAGATATGATAGTCTTAGCTTAGAAACCCCTTTGGTTGGTCCCACTGAGTTGCAGGAGGTGTATCCATCCTGTGCTCTTTCTTTCTCAGGATGCAACATTGAAGTGGACCTTATATCGCTTGACATGCATAGATTCTATGTGATCCTTAGGATGGATACCTTGGAGAAGCATTGGGTGGTCTTGAACTATAGTTCTAAGGTGGCGACGTTCTTTGATGGTGATGTTTCATGGGTCTTCCAAGGAGATAGGAAGATTCTTCTGATGTGCTTGGTGTCAATGATGACAGTAGAGACGCTGATGAGGTAGGGGTGTGAGGCTTTCTTGGTGCATGTGGTGGATACCAGGGTGAGGAGTCCTACTATCCAAGAAGTATTAGTGGTATGTGAGTTTGAGAACGTGTTTCCTAATGAGTTCCATGGTGTTCCCCCACCTCAAGAGATTGATTTTGAGATCAATCTGGTTCCTGGTACACAACTAATAGCACATACACTATACAAGATGGTACCAGATGAGATGCAGGAGTTGAAGAAGCAGTTGCAGGAGCTGCTATAAGGGCTTTATCAAACCGAGCACTTCCCCTTGGGGTGCTCCCATACTTTTTGTGAAGAAGAAAGACAATTCTATGAGGTTGTGTATTGATTATCGATAGTTGAACAAGGTGACAATCAAGAACAAGTACTAGTTGTCAAGGATACATGATTTGTTTGATCAATTGAGAGGTTTCATTGTGTTCTCAAAGATATATTTGAGGTCATGATACCATCAGTTGTGGGTTAAGGTAGATGACATACCCAAGTCATCTTTTAGGGCTCGGTATGGTCACTACAAGTTTTTGGTTATGCCATTTGGGCTAACCAATGCACCAACAATATTCATAGAGCTGATGAACATGGTGTTTTGGCCTTATTTTGACCAGTTTGTGGTGGTGTTCATCAACGGAATCCTGATATACTCTCAAGATAGCCAGTAACATGATCAACACCTATGACAAGCATTGACTTTGTTGAGACATCACAAGTTGTACGCTAAGTTCAGCAAGTGCGAGTTTTGGCTGAAGGAGGTGTCTTTCCTTAGTCATATGATATTTGTTGAAGTGTGTGTGTGTGGATCCCAAGAAGGTTCTATGTTAAAGTGGAAACATCCAAAGATGCTGACTAAGGTTTGTAGTTTCCAAGGTTTGGTAGGACATTACAGGAGGTTCATCGAGAACTCCAGTGTAGTGGCATTACCCCTAACACAGCTGATGAGGAAGGGCATGTCTTTTGTATGGGATGACAAGTGTCAGCATTGTTTCTAGCTTTTGAATGAGAAGTTGACTAGTGCACCAGTGTTAGTTCTTCCTGAGACAAGGAAAGGTTACATCGTCTTATGTGATGCATCAAAGAATGGTTTGGGTTGTGTGCTGATGCAAGATAAGAACATGATTTCTTTTGCTTTGCGGCAGCTTAAGAAGCACGAGGAGAACTACTTGACACATGATCTAGAGCTTCCAGTTGTGGTCAATGCTTTGAAGATTTGGAGCCACTACCTTTTTGGCGAGAAGTGTCAGATCTTCACAGATCACAAGATCTTCAATTCATCTTCTCAAAGTAGGAGTTGAACAAGATACAACAACGATGGATGGAGCTAATCAAAGACTATGATTGCACCATATATAACCATCCAGGGAAGGCATATGTGGTGGAAGATGCTTTGAGTAGGAAGTATTCTACATCATTGTAACGACTGCCAC
Organism: Alisma plantago-aquatica; assembly: GCA_963693085.1. Lineage (NCBI taxonomy): Eukaryota > Viridiplantae > Streptophyta > Magnoliopsida > Alismatales > Alismataceae > Alisma > Alisma plantago-aquatica. The sequence goes on along the minus strand of OY856413.1, from coordinate 587,389,479 downwards.
CAAACTGATAGCCAAATCGTTACTAATTATGCGGAATAATCATAAGCAGAGGATTAACAAAAACCACTAAAAATTAAAACCATTTTACAAAGAGATCCATTTCTAGGAAAACTCTTTAAGGAAGAACCAAAACCTTATATACATCATTTTTCACATTGTACATACATTGTACCATCTCTTCTCGAGGATAACATATAACAGTTGATTTGTTAAAACATATACTAAAGCAACATAAAACCTTGAGGCATACTAGCCAAAACCTTAGATTGTTCATAAAACAAACACGTACTAAATACAAGGACCTAAGAGTACAGAGATGACACATAGGACTTCTATCTACAAGACACGACAGACAGTATACTCAACATGCATGAGCTATTACTGTTGTCCCTGCTGTTGTTGATGTACCTCTGCAGTATGGTCTCTACCTCTTCATCCGCGTCCACCTAAAAGTGTCAATGACCAATGGGGTGAGACCCGTGTCCCAGTAAGAGATATAACTTTCCACCAACAATATTATTATCATAGTTAAATAGTATAAAACTAGGCAGAGGATTCTTTTACATTAATAATAGGATTTAATCATTATTTAAGCAGAGTAGAGCAATATCATCTTTTGAAGCATTGTAGCTATATATGATAAAACAGTAAATCATCTATTCATTTTATAAGGAATAGGAAGAACATGTATAACATCTATCCATTTAAGATGTATAAAAGAAATTTAACATCAACCAATGATTTCAGTATTCAATCCTTAAGCAAATATGCTACAAGGATGATTACATTTTACAATCACACTTATGCCCTGAGGAGATGAGGTATACCGCTCATACTCCAATCGACCACTGCAAAGTCAAAATCGGTACCATACAAGGTCAATGGAAAAGCCATCTTCCATGACCTCACTAGTCTCGGTCTGTGCGAGACCACAAATAGGACATCTCGTATCAATTACTAAATAGCTTTCTAGGGTATACTGGCAACTTCACTATAGAGCTACAGCCACAACATGCACTCTCTTCAGGATTGAGAGATTTCTTTTATCTACACATCAATCCCAACATTCATCATCATATGGAGATTCATGATACATCCATCTAGGCATTTATAATGAAGGATTGAGAGATCTCAATTATCTACACATCAATCCCTCATTAGGGCATAAGGATATTCACGCCCATCACCCCCACTTACTCAAAAATATGCCCTCCAGGAGATCACGTGGGAAAACCTATTTCATCATTCAGCAACTACTATCGCTGATGGATCTATGGTCAGGGCGCTACATGATGAAATTACACTTGATTAATTAGGTGCATTGCAATATCTTTTAGCATTAAACAAACTTCAAACATGAATTATAGCAGATTCTAAAAAGAAATGTGTAATACATTTAACAAGTATTTTTATAACCTTTTGAACACTTTGAATGCATAACACTTAGGCTCTCAGTCCCTTATCACATTATAGGGAATTCTCATCTCTTAATATTATCATCATCATGATTACTAGATTTAGGTATTCAAACCCTTAGTTCATTACTAAACATTGTTACCACTTATCAGGTAACTAATACCTCTAGGTCCTCAGACTAAGGTATACATGATACTTGTTGCACAAGCATCTTACATGGCTCACAAGGCCCATTTAAATGTCTTGTCACCTCTCACTAGGCAACAACTATTCACAAGGCTCACAAGGCTCATTTAAATATCTTGTCACCTCTCACTAGGCAACAACTATTCGCATGGCTCACAAGGCCCATTAAACATCTTGTCACCTCTCACTAGGCGAAAACTATTCGCATGGCTCACAAGGCCCATTAAACATATTGTCACCTCTCACTAGGCAACAACTATTCACATGGCTCACAAGGCCTATGCAATAAGAGAAATACAACCTTCCCATTATTAGGGTTATGCTTTCCCCTTTATATCCGAATAGGGTTTCAAGTTCATATTATCAATCCAAACCCTAAATCATTGCTCCACACATCTAGGAGCATACATTGATATCATAAGTATTCAATCATACTTATTTATTTTCATCATTTATCATGAAATGATTATCAACACAAAGTATGAGTTTCTCTCTCATCCTTACTAGGATATTGATTACATCATACTTTATTAACTTGTCTTAACCCTTTCTCAAGGTATGTTAGCCTACACTTATCAAAGTGCATTTAACTCATTACATATTAATGTAACAATTGACATGACACACTTCATGTGTTACTCATCCAAGTAAATTGGATTTGAGGTGCATCAAGGTGTATCAACCTTGAGGTGTTGGATGTGATATTTATCATGCCTTGGTATATCACTTCCCTCATCACTTTTAACTTACTTAAGTTTATCAACTTATCTTGTATTAGGGTATTTCTCATCCTAATACTTTATGCACTAACTCATCACATTTATCATGTTGTGTATTGGCCATAAGTCACACACTTGAATTACCCAACTATCATCAAGTGATATGGGCTCATCTCGGGTTAAGGCATTGTTGATATAGGGTTGACCATTATCAACCACTTTAGGTGTTTTACCTATCAAGGCATTAATCATACCAGTACTTGGTGTTACACTCATTACTCCTAAGAGTGTCTTTCCCTCACCTTTACAAGGTGTATCGGGTTGAATCATGTATGTCAAGTTGAACACATGTATTGGGTTAGGTGTATATTGAGCTAGACATAATCATATCCCTCATACCCTTACCCATCAAGGGATCAACCCTTCCAATCATATGGTGTATTACCTTCACCATACATGGATATAACATCCTCACCTCACTTGAAGATATTGGCCACATCATACTTTAGTGTATTGGCCATCACATGTTCTAGGGTATTAACCACCTTACCACTTTTGTCATCAAGTGTATTGGGTTACCCACCATATCATTTTATAGATGTGTTCTCAACACCATAATATCCAAGAGGTGTATGCTTAACCCAATATCAGTTTAGAGGTGTATGCTTAACCCAATATCGGTTTAGAGGTGTATGATTGCTACCCATATCACTTTAGAGGTGTATGTGTGCTTACCATATCGGCCAAGAGGTGAATGTGTGCTTCACACCATATCGGGAAAAGAGGTGTATGCTTTCTTGCCATATCACTTTAGAGATGTATGTGTGCTTCACACCATTATCGGGCAAAGAGGTGTGTGTGCGCTTCACACCATATCGGGCAAAGAGGTGTGTGATTGCTTACCATATCACTTTATAGGTGTATGTGTACTTCACACCATATCGGGAAAAGAGGTGTGTGTGTGCTTCACATCATATCAGGCAAAGAGGTGTGTGTGTGCTTCACACCATATCGGGCAAAGAGGTGTGTGTGTGCTTCACACCATATCGGGCAAAGAGGTGCTTGCTTGTGTGCTTGAACTCGATATCAGATTATAAGATGATACCATCATCTTCAAGCTCTAGAAATTCGTTATACTTGTTCTAGTACAAGGATAAAAGGTCTAAGTAACTACTAGAACTCATAAATATATCAAGTATTCAAGAAAATTTCGTAATTTAAAGTAGATCATCATGTATAGCAAGAAAGATGGTGAATAATAACATGTTTGGGTTCAAGCTATATAACCCACCTTAAGAACAACTTCAAAGCTCCAAGCTCCAAAGATCCGTGTTCCTAAGGTTGAAGTTGACTTATAAAAAATCCAAGGATTGTTCACAACTCCTTCATATACAAGGAATCACCCTAGTTAAGAACTTGATGAAGAAGAAAAGAAAGGAAGATCATAACCCTAGACCCATGCTTCAATCCAAGGTTGAAGATGATCATGGCCTTACCTTAGGGTTAATATTTGAGCTTCTTATTGACCCTTAGCACCTTTGCATGATACCTCACTACTCATGAACGATATGCCCTCACTTTTGTCTGATATCCCCTTCACTTGTGGCCAATATCACTTTATTTGGCCGATATCAACTTGAAATGGCCGATATCAACATGCTATGGACGATACCACTTGCTATGGCCGATACCCAAGACCTATGCACGATACCACATCACCTATGCACGATAAAAAGTCTCTATGCATGATATATAAGAGCAAGGAGGTGGTATAATTCGAAAATTTTCACTAAGAGGTGAAAGGAAGGGTATATATACTTGAGGTTCATGGGAGAGAGTGTAAGAGGTGTCATCACCTTACTACTAGTAGGTGCCACATGGCCATGCATGTATTGACACATGTTATTGAATGTAATCCATATTTATCTTGCCATGTGAAATAAAAACTTGAGGATAATGCAAGGGATAAGGGTCGACCCCCCTTTGGTTATCTTCTAGGACAAGCCACTTCCACTCACATTATTATATTCATAATTCAATGCAACCTTTCCCAAGGAAAGTTGCAAGCCGATATCCATTACTTTATTGAGGTTCTTTGCTCTTTTTTGAAAATTCTAAGAGTTTAAAACATGATATTGGGGTCTCCTCTTTGGCTCCTTGGCCGACAGGGACATCCATTTAACACTACAACCTGATACACTCAATACAAGCTCAAATTAGGGTTTCCATTCAACCCCTTTCTTGGTCTTTTCATCACCAAGAATACTACCACTCATAAATGATTTAAACATGGTTTCTACTTCTTTCTCTCTCCTATAAATGATACTAGGAGGGAGTAGAGATACTCTAGAGGTGGTTATTTGCATATCAACCCTACATTTTCAGTAAATTACAATTTGTACCAAAATTGGTGCACAAGGTACTAGCATTATTCAAACAAGTTCAAACTTGGAATTTAGGCTTTCCACAAGCCACCACTTAGCATCATTATCTCACCACAAGATAAAACACTTAAGGCATGTTCAACATGTGACGTTTTGCAATATAGCCCCTCATCTTGGGTAAATTGCACTTTGGTCCAAAACAAAGGAACATTGCTCAAACATCATTCAATCAGGACCAAACTTGGAACATAAGTGTGTCACATGATAACAAAACACCTTAGAGGATTATATTAAAGTTCTAAGCAACTTACTTAGCCAAAACAAATAGGGTTAACTCATAACCCATGTCAGGGTCATTACAAGTTATAAACCCCTAACAAGGATTTTGTCCCCAAAATCCCAAGTAAAGGGAGACATATTATTCATTCATCATATCATCAAGTCTCCACATAACATCTTAAAGTCATGGAGATTCCATAGAACTTTGATCAACATAAATTTCCTCCACACAGGGTTATCATAGAATCTGTCACACAGGACACATACTCCACTATCTTTTTCATTATTGACTATAGAGTCAACTCTGTGTTAGGTAACACTTTTCTTAGTCAGAGAAACATTATACATACCTTATTTAACTTAGGTGTCAAACCTCACTGATTTGTCACCTTTCTCAACTTACAACTTTATGTGACAAGATTCTTGATTCTGGGGAGTCTTCCATACTCCTCATTCAATTTAGCATTTCATTTCCAAGGAAAGACCGGAGTTACGTTCTATCACCCACTTGGGACTACAAGTCTTATCATACATCTATTATGTCATCTAATCTGCTGACACAACATTTAGCTTTCTTACTACTTGTACCAACTATCTCATTAGTTGTACATTCTCTTGTCATAAGGGGAGGTTACTTATCAATTAAGAACTTATCTTAGAGGTATCTCTAGATGTTATGTATAAGTTGCCTTAACAGATCTAGATAGGGGTATTCTAAGGAATTATTTTTAGCTTGATAAGCTTTTCCCACAATGATTCTACAATTGTTCCTTCAATTAGTACATCCTTATCGATGTTATGTTTATGTAGAGCATAAACCACTAACATATGATGTCCATACTATTTTATGTAACTAGACTGATTTCACAGTTGGCCATTCCAGGTAACCATTATTAATTATCTGATCAGGAGTTATGTTCTCACTTTCCCATACCACCTGATACTTTTTAGATACCAGAATTCATTACGTTGGTATCCGTCACATGTGTCGAAAACACATCACATCCTCATCATTCCCATCTCTCTATTGTTATTACCAAATACACAAATATAAAAGGATCTTTGTTTCATCCTGGGACATTACTTGTTACACATATCTTTATCTTGGAACCAAAGTCCAAGACGAATTGATACTTTTCTAAGTATCCATCAATTGGACACTTTTAACTCATGCACATCAAGTGTCATAAGACCCACTTGATTGCCATGTCCCTAAAAGGAAAGAACACAAAGAAAGATATTCCTCTTATCACCCCATCATTACCCAGGGTTGTTTGTCAAAGAGAAGAGATTATCATCTCCTTAGATTATTGCATGAACTTTCACTATTCATAAGTCATTTACTCTTGTTTCATCCTCGGTTCCTTGCCATCTGCATAGGAATTATATGGATGACTACATATCATCATTTCTTTCTTTGTTATTGTCTAACATGTTATGAACATTTTGTTATTTTATCACATTTCCCATTTTCACATGATGGAAAAGATCTTTACTATTCACACAAACTTTATCAGACAGGGATCATCTCCCTTGTTCTCTTTCTCTTATCATGAGGATTATACTTTTTACTTCCTCATACACATTGATTGATCTTATATCGTCTCAAATTCCATTTTATTGCACTTAGAATGTGATAAAAAAAATCCATGCCATACTTCCATTTTTGTTATACTCACTAGATTGTCTCAAAATGACTACTTGATCATAGTAATTAGAAAGATAACAATCTAAGAGTTCCATACTTACCTTATCGTCAATAGTTCAATACCTGGCTAGGGTATACAAGTACTCTTTAAGGAAGAACCAAAACCTTATATACATCATTGTTCACATTGTACATACATTGTACCATCTCTTCTCAAGGATAACATATAACAGTTGTTTTGTCAAAACATATACTGAAGCAACATAAAACCTCAAGGCATACTAGCCAAAACCTCAGATTGTTCATAAAACAAACACATACTAAATCTAAGGACTTGAGAGTACAGAGACGATACATAGGACTTATATCTACAAGACACGATAGATAGTATACTCAACCTGAGCTATTACGGTTGTCCCTGTTGATGTTGATGTACCTCTCCAATATGGTCTCTACCTCTTCGTCTGTGTCCACCTAAAAATGTTAGTGACCAACAGGGTGATACCCATGTCCCAGCGAGAGATATAACTCTCCGCCAACAATATTATTATCACAGTTAAATAGTATAAAACTGGGCATAGGATTCTTTTACAATAATAACATGATTTAATCACTGTTTAAGCAGAGTAGAGCAATATCATCTTCTGAAGCATTGCAGCTATATATGATAAAATAGTAAATCATCTATTCATTTTATAAAGAATAGGAAGAATATGTATAACATCTATCCATTTAAGATGTATAAAAGAAATGTAACATCAACCAATGATTTCCGTATTCAATCCTTAAGCAAATACGCTACATGGCTGATTACATTTTACAATCACACAAATGCCCTGAGGAGATGAGGTATACCACTCATACTCCAACCGACCATTCTGAAGTCAAAATCGGTACCATACAAGGTCAATGGAAGAGCCGGCTACCATGAACTTACTTGTCTCGGTCAGTGCAAGACCACAAGAAGGACATCTCATGTCAACTGCTAAATAGCTTTCCAGGGTATACTGACAACTTCTCTATAGAGCTACAACTGCAACATGTACTCTCTTTAGGATTGAGAGATTTTAGTTATATACACATCAATCCCGGCATTCTTCATCATCGGGAGATTCATGATACATCCATCTCGGAATTTATAATGAAGGATTGAGAGATCTCAATTATCTAAACATCAATCCCTCATTAGGGCATAAGGATATTAGCGCCCATCACCCCCACATACTCAAAAATATGCCCTCTAGGAGATATCGTGGGAAAACCTATTTCACCATTCAACAACTATTGACACTGATGGATCTATGGTCAGGGCGCTACATGATGAAATTCCACTTGATTAATTAGGTGCATTACAATATCTTTTAGCATCAAATAAGTTCGAAAATGAATTATAACAGATGCTTCAAAGAAAGGTGTAATACATTTAACAAGTACTTTTATAACCTTTGGAACACTTTGAATGCATAACACTTGGGATCTCAGTCCCTTATCACATTATTGAGAATTCTCATCTCTTAATATTATCATCATCATGATTACTAGATCTGGGTATTCAAACCCTTAGTTCATTATTGAACATTGTTACCACTTATCAGGTAACTAATACCTCTAGGTCCTTAGATCAAGGTATACATGATACTTGTTGCACAAGCATCTTACATGGATCACAAGGCCCATTTAAATGTCTTGTCACCTCTCACTAGGAAACAACTATTCACATGGCTCACAAAGCTCATTTAAATATCTTATCACCTCTCACTAGGCGACAACTATTCACATGGCTCACAAGTCCCATTAAACATCTTGTCACCTCTCACTAGGCGACAACTATTCGAATGGCTCACAAGGCCCATTAAACATCTTGTCACCTCTCACTAGGAAACAACTATTCACATCTCTCACAAGACCCATGCAATAAGAGAAATACAACCTTCCCATTATTAGGGTTAGGGTTTCCCCTTTATAGCGAAATAGGGTTTCAAGTTCATATTTTCAATCCAAACCCTAAATCATTGCTCCACACATCTAGGAGCATACATTGATATCATAAGTATTCAATCATACTTATTTATACTCATCATTTATCATTAAAGGATTATCAACACAAAGTATGAGTTTCTCTCTCCTCCTCACTAGGATATTGATTTCATCATACTTTATTAACTTAACTTAACCCTTTCTCAAGGTATGTTAGACTACACTTATCAAAGTGCATTTAACTCATTACATCTTAATGTAACAATTGACATGACACACTTCATGTGTTACTCATCCAAGTAAATTGGATTTGAGGTGCATCAAGGTGTATCAACCTTGTGATGTTGGATGTGATATTTATCATGCCTTGGTATATCACTTCCCTCATCACTTTTAACTTACTTAAGTTTATCAACTTATCTTTTATTAGGGTATTTCTCATCCTAATACTTTATGCACTAACTCATCACATTTATCATGTTGTGTATTGGCCATAAGTCACACACTTGAATTACACAACTATCATCAAGTGGTATGGAATCATCTCGGGTTAAGGCATTGTTGATATAGGGTTGACCATTATCAACCACTTTAGGTGTTTCACCTATCAAGGCATTAATCATACCATTACTTGGTGTTACACTCATTAATCCTAAGAGTGTCTTGCACTCACCTTTACAAGGTGTATCAGGTTGAATCATGTATGTCAAGTTGAACACACGTATTGGGTTAGGTGTATATTGAGCTAGACATCAGCATATCCCTCATACCCTCACCCATCAATGTATCAACCCTTCCAATCATATGGTGTATTACCTTCACCATACATGGATATAACATCCTCACCTCACTTGAAGATATTGGCCACATCATACTTTAGCGTATTGGCCATCACATGTTCTAGGGTATTAACCACCTTACCACTTTTGTCATCTAGTGTATTGGGTTACCCACCATATCGTTTTAAAGATGTGTTCTCAACACCATATCATCCAAGAGGTGTATGCTTAACCCAATACCAGTTTAGAGGTGTATTCTTAACTCAATGTCATTTTAGAGGTGTATGCTTGCTACCCATATCACTTTAGAGGTGTATGTGTCCTTACCATATCGGGCAAGAGGTGTATGTGTGCTTCACACCATATTGGGCATTGAGGTGTATGCTTGCTTGCCATATCACTTTAGAGGTGTATGTGAGCTTCACACCATATCGGGCAAAGAGATGTGTGTGTGCTTCACACCATATCGAGAAAAGAGATGGGTGCTTGCTTACCATATCACTTTAGAGGTGTGTGTGTGCTTCACACCATATCGGGAAAAGAGGTGTGTGTGTGTGCTTCACACCATATCGAGAAAAGAGGTGTGTGTGTGATTCACACCATATCAGGAAAAGAGTTGTGTGTATGCTTCACACCATATCGAGCAAAGAGGTGTGTGCACGCTTCACACCATATCGGGCAAAGAGGTGCTTGCTTGTATGCTTGAACCCGATATCACTTTATAAGGTGATACCATCATCTTCAAGCTGTAGACCTTCGTTATACTTGTTCTAGTACAAGTATAATAGGTCTAAGTAACTACTAGAACTCATAAATATATCAAGTATTCAAGAAAATTTCAGAATTGAAAGTAGATCATCATGTATAGCAAGAAAGATGGTGAATAATAACACGTTTGGGTTCAAGTTATATAACCCACCTTAAGGAGAACTTCAAAGCTCCAAGCTCCAAAACTCCATGTTCCTAAGGTTTAAGATGACTTATCAAAAGTACAAGGCTCATTCACAACTCCTTCATATACAAGTAATCAGCCTAGTTAAGAACTTGGTGAAGAAGAAAAGAAAGGAATATCATAACCCTAGATCCATGCTTCAATCCAAGGTTGAAGATGATCATGGCCTTACCTTAGGGTTAAGATTTAAGCTCCTTCTTGACCCTTAGCACCTTTGCACGATACCTCACTACTCATGCGCGATATGCCCTCACTTGTGGCCAATATCCCCTTCACTTGTGGCCAATATCACTTTATTTGGCTGATATCAACTTGTTATGGCTGATATCAACATGCTATGGTCGATACCACTTGCTATGGCCGATACCCAAGCCCTATGCATGATACCACATCACCTATGCACGAAACCAAGGATCTATGCATGATATCTAATAGTAAGGAGGTGGTAGAATTAGAAATATTTCATTAATAGGTGAAATGAAGGGTATATATACTTGAGGTTCATGGGAGAGAGTGGAAGAGGTGTCATCACCTTACTACTAGTAGGTGCCACATGGCCATGCATGGATTGACACATGTTCTTGCATGTACTCCATCTTTATATTTCCATGAAAAATAAAAACTTGAGGATAATGCAAGGGATAACGGTCGCCCCCCCTTTGGTTATCTTCTAGGACAAGCCACTTCCACTCACATTATTATATTCACAATTCAATGCAACCTTTCCCAAGGAAAGTTGCAAGCAAATATCCATTGCTTTATTGAGGTGCTTTGCTCGTTTTTGAAAATTCAAAGAGTTAAAAACATGATATGGGGGTCTCCTCTTTGTCTCCTTGGCCGATAGGGACTCCTATTTAACACTACAATCCGGTACACTCAATACAAGCTCAAATTAGGGTTTCCATTCAACCCCTTTCTTGGTCTTTTCATCACCAAGAATACTACCACTCATAAATGATTTAAACATGGTGTATACTTCTTTCTCTCACATCTAAATGATACTAGGAGGGAGTAGGGACACTCTAGAGGTGGTAATTTGCATATCAACCCTACATTTTGGGTAAATTACAATTGGTACCAAAATTGGTGCACAAGGTACTAGCATTATTCAAACAAGTTCAAACTTGGAATTTAGGCTTTCCACAAGCCACCACTTAGCATCATTCTCTCTCTTATGATGCTAAAACACTTAAGGAATGTTCAACATGTGACATTTTGCAATATAGCCCCTCATCTTGGGTAAGTTACTGTAATACCCCTGACTTGGGTTATGGATTAACCCTAGAAGTTTTGCTTAAGTAAGTTACTTACGAACTGGTTCTAAACTCTTGAAAAGTAATTAAGGCTTCTTATGAAGTTTGTTTTCAAGTTTGAGCTTAATTGCAAACTATTTGTGCAATATATGAAAGTCTGAGGGAAAAGTGCAATTTACCCAAGATGAGGGTTTATATTGCAAAATGACACATATGGAATGTGTTCTAAGTGTTTTAATATCATAAGAAAGAGAATGATGCTAAGATATGGCTTGTGGAAAACCTAAATCCCAAGTTATAACTTGTTTGAATAATGATAGTGATGTGTGCACCAATTTTGCTACAAATTGTAATTTATCCAATGAATAGGGTTGAAATGCAAAACTACCACCTCTAGTTGACCCTACTACCTATATGTATCTTTGGGAGGAAATAGAAATAAGGGGGAGCTATGTTTGAAACACCATCGAATAATGATACCCTTGGTAGTGAAAGACTAAGAATGAGTTGAAGGCAAAAGCCCTATATGTGTTGTATCGGGTCGTAGACTTGAAATAGAAGACCTACCGGACAAGGAGAAAAAATAGGAGCCTCATATTGGTTTTTTAAGCCTTGGAAAAGTACATGATGGTCATATCACCTCAAGTAGGTGGCCCATGATGGGTTTCAAAGTTCCTTACAAAAAGTGTATCGGGTTGCATATTTAATGAGATAAAGATGAGATAACTTGCCCAACAAGATAAGTAAGGGCCGAGATATTGTCTCTAGATTATCCCATAGACTATTTAATGGAAATATATACATGTGTGCATGCATGGCCATGTGCCAACCATCATGGCCACGTGTCATATAGTAGCATGAGGGGAAGACACCTTTTATATGCTTTATCTCATGAAACCAAGTATATATACTTCACATTTCACCAACTTATGAAAGTTTACGACCCTCATTACCATTCCCCTTGGTGATATCGTGCAAAGACCCTTAGGTATCGTGCAAATCAGCTCAAGGAGCTAGGAGAGCTCGAGCATTAAGTTTAGGTAAGGCTTTGTTTACCTTCAACCTTGGTTGAAGAAGGATATCGGGTTATGAATATTCCTTTCTTTCCTTTTTCACCAAGTGCTTAACTATGGTATTCTCTTGTCCATGGAGGAGTTTTGAATGATCCCTGGACCTTGTATAAGTTCTTCTTCAACCTTAGGACGTGAAGCTTTGGATCTTGGAGCTTTGAAGTTGTTCACAAGGCGGGTTATATAACTTGAACTCTATCATGTTATTATTCATCACCTAAATTGCTATACTTAATGAACTACTTTTAATTCCAAAATTTTCTGAAATAGTTGATGAGATTATGAGTTCTAGTAGTTTCTTAGACCTGTTTCCATGAAATATAATAGTTAAATTGAAGAGCTCGAGCTTGAAGAAGATGTTATCACTTTATAAAGTGATATCGGGTTCAAGCATACACACAAGTAGCTCTAACCCGATATGGGTATGTGTAGACATTGCTTGCATGATATGCTTACATGATATGCTTGCACGATATGCTTGCACAATAGGCTTGCACAATATGCTTGCACGATAGGCTTGCACGATATGCTTGCATAATATAAAGTCAAGTATAGACCCTATGCACAGTATAAGGTCTAAAGTATACTTGAAAGCCAATATGAAACCCTAATTTGGGTAACCCGATATGAGTAAAGAATAGCAAGTGCTCTTGCACAATAAGATCATGTAATATATATTTGGTACTTGATACCTTGAAGCACACACATCTGGTGCATGATATGAATACTTAAATAAACCTAATGTATGATATAAGGTATGCATTCAAGAAAAAGTGTAACCCGATATGGTTGGAATACATCTACCCAATATGAAACCCAAGATGGGGTTAACTCGATATGAAGATGGATGCTAGCTCATACATGATATGAGTCATGTTTGTGGCATGATATGAGAGATACCCCACTTATCCTTATGCACGATACAAGTCTAGTTTACACCTCTTACATGATATAGAGGTAGTGAACACTCTAATCAACATAGAGTTGGAAACCCAAGATGATAGGTAAACCGAGATAAGTGGTGAATGATACTATATGTATTATATGGGTAACATCCCTTGGATGCTAAGAATAAAAAATACTCCTACCTTGTGAACAATATAAGGTTCAAATCATACTTTATGCACAATATGGTATAATCCACCAAATGTGGTGTAGAATCCTAGAGAATGGATTGAAACCCGATATACCCTAGCCCTAGTGTAATGGGTTGTGGTATGAGAATTCAATAAGACATCTAGAATGTCATGCAACTATATAATGAGGTTGATCCTTGAAGGAATGAAGGGATCATGAGTTTATAGGTTTACCTAACATGGTAACCCAATAAGATACCTATCATGGATGCCCAATATGATAATCCTAGGTGGTAAATTAAGTCGGTATCTTATATATATATACCACTTAAATGTTACAAGTTGAGGCATATATTGTATGCCCGATATGATGCATACCTTATGCATGATATGACACCAAGAATATAGTTTATACCCGATATGGGGCCAAGCACCTAGCTCATACCCGATACAAAGCTAATTTGAAATGATAAGATCTAAGTGATGGTCCATCTGATGTGGGTTTATGATATGTTGGTTCGGGAATACATTCTAAACCATGACATGGTGATGTGGTTGTACCACATGCCCAATATGAATATATGACATGAAATAAAGGATGTGGTTTAAAGTTGAATATGATGATACCTACATCTTGATACCCAATATGGAAGAGACACTTCAATCATGTGTGATTGATTGAGTGACACATGTTGAATGTGGTGTTTGATGAAAGATAATGTGAATGGTTAATGATGGACAAATATTCCTCAAAAAAGAGGATTAAACCAAAAGTATGATGTATTCGATATCCTAGTGAGTATGAGAGAGAAACATATACTTTGTGTTGATAAACATTTCATGATAAATGATGAGAATAAATAAGTATGATTGAATACTTATGATATCAATATATGCTCCTAGATGTGTGGAGCAATGAATTAGGGTTTGGATTAATAATATGAACATGAAACCCTATTCAGCTATAAAGGGAAACCCTAACCCTAATAATGGGAAGGTTGTATTTCTCTTATTGCATGGGCCTTGTGAGCCATGTGTATAATTGTTGCCTAGTGAGAGGTGACAAGATGTTTAATGGGCCTTGTAAGCCATGTGTATAATTGTTGCCTAGTGAGAGGTGACAAGATGTTTAATGGGCCTTGTGAGCCATGTGTATAATTGTTGCCTAGTGAGAGGTGACAAGATATTTAATGGGCCATGTGAGCCATGTGAATAATTGTTGCCTAGTGAGAGGTGACAAGATGTTTAAATGGGCCTTGTGAGCCATGTGAATAATTATTGCCTAGTGAGAGGTGATAAGATCTTTAAATGGGCTTTGTGATCCATGTGAAATACTTGTGTAACAAGTATGATGAATACCTTGGTTTGAGGACCAGGAGGTAATAGTTACCTATTACAGAGGTAACAATGCTATCTATACCCAGATCTAGTAATCATGATGATAATGATATGAAGGGATGAGGATCCCCAGTAATGTGATAATGGGATGAGATCCCAAGTACCAAGTATCGAAATGTGCTTTAAAGACTTGAATAGATGTGACGTCCCCGGATTTTCTAAAACTTAATCTGATGTGTGATGTCTAAATTGAAACCCTCACCTCAGCGAGAATCCCAATTTAAACATCCCACACAAGGCTAAGAAGAAGAAAATCGAGGGAGTCATAAGGAACATACATCAGTAGCACATGTACATGAACAATAATAAAACCATACACACATGTTCACCATTCAACATATAATTACAACATGAATTGTTACAACATTTGATATTACATATTGAACAACAAACTTATACTTATACATGTACTACATCTAAACAACAGGATCTTAAGACAACAGGTCCACCTGTACATCAGCTCGCCACACAACTCTCAACATCCTGGATCTTCAAGAGCAAAACCACAACCTAAACAAAAAGATTACATGCGGTACACGTCAGCACAATATTTCATGAATATTGTACTGAGTACGCCTACGTGTCTTTTATTTACCTCTCTTCATATCTTGGCAATAAGATAAAACTAATACTTGGCAGTAACAGAAGAATATAAGAAAAGGCGTATAGTTGCACAAAGATATTTGTTACCAGAAGAGAACACATATTTTAGGCACATTTCCATTATATGTAAACTTGATTAACCACATGCACTATTCTACCAAAGAGATTTAGTGCTCACATGTACTATTCTGCCAAAGAGAATTAGTACTTCATAAATGCACTATTCTGCCAAAGAGATTTAGTGCTATCATGTACTATTCTGCCAAAGAGATTTAGTACTTTCATCAATGCACTATTCTACCAAAGAGATTTATTGCTATCATATAATGGACCAGATATCTTATGTTTCATGTGTTCATAGCAATCAGTATGGAGAATCAAGCAACATAGCGTACAAGAACAATCATTTCAATCAATACCATATGCCAAGTATTTTACTACTCATATAACACAAGCATATTGTATAATAAGCCAAGTAAGAGGTAATGGCGTACCTTAGATCAAGACATCCTATTCACATATTCCTCATGTCAACTATGATCTTGGTCAAACCTGATCAAGACAAGACCATATACTATCATCAGGTTCTCATCTTATTATATCTCATCTTAACCCTAATTATATCCATTAGGGTTCCACTTAGTTCATTGGGATATTCTCATGATTACTTGCATTATCATCTTGTTATCTGGGATTGATGTTACTTATGTAGTATTCCAAATTAGGGTACATAATCTGCTTACCTGGTTACATATGATTATGTGCACATGTTAACCCTATGTTGCATGTATTAATCATATTATTATTTATATCACATTAAGAGCAACATCATCATATAATATGGATTTCGTACACAACTACTGATATCTGAGTCACATATTATCTCCCAATTACTGAAACAATGGTGTTCTTTAGATTTCAATATTTATTGATCATAAATGTATTTATTGCATTTTATTTAGGGTTATAAGCCCTAATTAGCCATATTAAGCAAATTACATTATTTCGTACATCAACCTGATCATCCTTGCCATCAGGTGCATTACAGATATGATTTGTCACTTACTGGTATTTTCTCATAATTTTATATCATTGTTTGCTAATTATTATCCATTAAACAAGCATCACACATATTACATGATATTTCTGATATACGTGCATAAAAAGGCTGATATGATGGTTTCATATTATTCTACACATTTTTATGAACATTTTGGTATATTATATGTATTTTTCTGAGCATCGGGCTATTTTCTACGATTTATTGAAAAACTGAGCATTTTCTGATTATTACCTCTATTGGCCAATCGGCCGCTGACACGTGGCCCTGAGGAGGGTGCACCTCCTTAGCTTGCTATGGCCGGTTCTTTGGTTGATCCGGTCTGGTTCACTAGCGGGTTCAGGGGTTTTCTTGCTGGTTCACTGCCTCAGGACCCGGCTTTCTCTTCTCATCTTTTCTCTGCTCAGATCGCGTTCTCGCGGACTCTGTCTTGGGCAGGCGCCGTCGCACGATCCAGGTCCGGTGAGCAAGCAACAGAGATGGAGGGGTCCCCATCAGCTCCACATGCCACCCTCACCGTCGGTGCAGGCCTCCGCATCTCCACGGCCACTCGTGAGCGCCCTACGGCCTCTGGTTCTCCGGCGAGGTGGGAGCGTCGCCGCCACCCTTGACTGTGGCGGAGCAAAGGGGCAAAAAGCCTCCGCTCCACGTTGTGCCGCTCTGTAGGTTTTTATAGCTCCACTAGGTCCTCAAGAACTCACTTTGCCACCCAGACAACATCAAGGAGATCTCACAGACCACCCCCGAGCTTGGTCCTCTTCTCCGACAACCTCAACTCCGTCAGCCAACGACACCAGCCCAACAGGGCTTGGAGACACACTTAAGGGACTCACCTGACCTCGGCCTTCCCTTTCCCTCTCTCATTATTCCCTGGTCTCCTCACTGCCTCCATCTCACACCTCCGCTTCCCACCTGCGACTTGCGGTGGAGAGACTGCGGGAAGGGAGGGCTCGTTCTCTCTCGTCTCTTGGGCATATGCCCCAAATGAGGGGTCAGTTCGGTCGTGCCTACTAGAGGAACTCAACTCCTCGATTAATCCTTGCCCACGACCCACGTTCTCGATGAGTGGTGGCTTGGAATACAGAGGGGTCAGCTGTCCCACGATCTCCAGTCTGACCGGAGGTAGGGGATGAGAATCTAACCATCCAAAGTACATCCAACGACTACCAATGAACTCACCCAAAGCAGGATCCGGGGCTCACTGAAGCTAGCACTCCCAGTCGTTGGATTAGACACAAACGGCCAGGATCTGGCCACATAGTCCGCCCTCAAACAAAGGGGTGCGTGACATTGATATTCATTAGCAACTTAGGTTCTTAAATCATCAAATAGGCGCATTATTTCCCAAACTTCAAAACTTATTATCTCTCTCTAGGAGGACCCAAATGCCACCAAATTTTAACCATAGATTCCTTGCTATTAAAGGTACCTTCTACGCAAATTGGGTGCCAAAACTCAATTGTTAGGTCATCCAATTAAATTCATCAAAAAGGCATATAAAAAGGGATCTTAATCATTATATAAATCTCATTCAACATTTCAACTTTACTAAAGCACTTGGAACTCTCATTGTAACTCAAGATATGGATTCTAATATGTTATTGGAGATTTATGGATTTCAAAAATCCACTCCATCACATCCTACACACCTTAAAAGAAATTCCGTCCTCGGAATTAAGCCAGAAAAACCACTTTGTCACATCATATACATCTTAAAAGAACTTTCGTCCTCGAAAGTAAACCATATTCATACTTCTAGGAAAAACCTTATCTTGCCTTCATCCACATGTAGGTACCATCATATGTGTAATATATCCACAAAGGTTACCTAGAACCATGTATCCAAAGCACTATTAGGGGGGTTCTACAACCATCTTGGGTGCACAAACACTTTGGTTATTTTATTACATATCTCATGCATTAAGGTTGCAGCTTTATCTTTACCCATATGTTAGGGTTTCTCACATTATATTACCATGTTCTAAATGAGTTAACTAAGATTAACTCATGCGTCAAGGTATCTTCAACATTTTATTTATCTCATTGTTAGAACATGTTCAACATCAACATATGCCTTTTAGGAGGGTATTAACTATAGTTAACCCGCTTTATCCATCTAGATCATATCAAGGTGTCATAATCATTATGTTATGCTAACTATCAAACTATATTTTCCATCTTTATTAATCATTAAGATTAACACATCATTTAACATGCTTCATTCATATGATCTTATTTCATTGTTCATACTAAATTTCAACATTTACTAGTGATTTCATCATAAGCTTAGCCAACAATATCACATCATCATCATTATTCATGTATATGGTTAACCATTTATGCCTTGATATCTATTAAACCATTTCTAGATTTCCATCATATCATGTCTATATATCACGTCTCGAGATCATATCTTACGTATATTATAGCATGTTGTGCTAAACAAACTTATGTAAGTAACTAGTTAAATATAGATTAAAACTTCATCTAGTCCCATTGAGGTTCTCCTGACCCATATCATGAGGGTAGCACCTTGCTCAGTCACTCTGAGCTAACTCATCTCTATGAGTATCTCATAAACAAAAACTTTATCTTCCCTCTTTCATCTAGGGTTTTTGGGTCTACCTCATTGGCACTAGCAAAAGCCTTACAAGATCTAGCCACATAAGCACGAACCAAAACATGCTACAACATACTCTTCATAGGTCTCTACCCATGCAACATCTTACCCAAAACTTTCTTATATACACCACTAGATTCCTATATGGGAAACCACCAACCCGAGCATGAGGCTTCACAGAAACTAACATAGCTACCTCCTCCAGGGTCTTGGGCTCTCTCCCTCACCCAGATGGTAGGCACTCATATTCATGTTCACATGTTCATATAACCAGCCTCTCTTTGACTCTAGGGTTTGGTCTTCCCAAGGACATCTAGGGTTCAAGAAGACTATAGGAATCATGCATAAAGCAACTCATCTCAAACACTCAGGAGTAGTCTAGTTTAGGACATATCATATCACGTATCTCAAAATTCTCATATCTTGGAGTTTAGGTTCTCTAACCTTCTCCCTGTGGGTCTTGCTCTCTCTTGAGCTAACCCCAAAACTTGTCTTAACACTAGAGGTCCTCCTTTATAAAAGAGCTTGAGGCTCATGCTGACTCACATCTTATCTTAACTTATCTTATCTTATCTCAGAAAGAACTCATACTTGCATCATCAAAGCTTATCTCAAATCCTCAAAACCAAACTTAAGTCCTCAAAGACAACATAAATCATCATAAACTATCTTATGTCATATCTATACAACTTAGATCATCATCTAATCTTATTCTATCTATCACATATAACAAAGGCTCTAGACATCTAATCTAGAACTACTCTCTCTTCTAGACTGATGTCATTCACTTTCACTTAGGTTGCATGATCACCTCCTACTCGTACATGTGTGGGGACACATTTTTGTAATACATATACATAATAAAATTTTATATAGTTTTTCTCCGATAAAACAAGCGTCAGAGAAAACTATCGAGGTTCGATTCGTTTGGAATCAAAAACCAAAGCTAGAAACGAGTGTCCCACACATAGTAGAGAGTCCAGTGTCATGAAAACTAGTGAAAAGGGTGAGAACAAGGGGTAGACTAGTGTAGCTACTCTAGACAACGTGCGCAATATGTCTAGGGTTTCTCTTCCCTTGATGCACGTCATTTCCAAATAGTGCAACGTCCCATACCGCTGCACTACAAGGAAAGAACGACATCTAAGGACTTGTTATACAACAAGCACCAGTCTAGGCCTAGTTCTCGGACATCTAGGTGCTAACCTAGAGGCTAGGTCAGATCTAGTCTCTAAAAGATGACTAATCTAACCCTAAAAGATTATTAAGGTTCAAGGTTCATTAGTTTTGAGTTGCATAATGAGCAAATGTCAGGCTTTGCTATTGTTCATGCTCTGATACCACCTGTGACGTCCCCGGATTTTCTAAAACTTAATCTGATGTGTGATGTCTAAATTGAAACCCTCACCTCAGCGAGAATCCCAATTTAAACATCCCATACAAGGCTAAGAAGAAGAAAATCGAGGGAGTCATAAGGAACATACATCAGTAGCACATGTACATGAACAATAATAAAACCATACACACATGTTCACCATTCAACATATAATTACAACATGAATTGTTACAACATTTGATATTACATATTGAACAACAAACTTATACTTATACATGTACTACATCTAAACAACAGGATCTTAAGACAACAGGTCCACCTGTACATCAGCTCGCCACACAACTCTCAACATCCTGGATCATCAAGAGCAAAACCACAACCTAAACAAAAAGATTACATGCGGTACACGTCAGCACAATATTTCATGAATATTGTACTGAGTACGCCTACGTGTCTTTTATTTACCTCTCTTCATATCTTGGAAATAAGATAAAACTAATACTTGGCAGTAACAGAAGAATATAAGAAAAGGCGTATAGTTGCACAAAGATATTTGTTACCAGAAGAGAACACATATTTTAGGCACATTTCCATTATATGTAAACTTGATTAACCACATGCACTATTCTACCAAAGAGATTTAGTGCTCACATGTACTATTCTGCCAAAGAGAATTAGTACTTCATAAATGCACTATTCTGCCAAAGAGATTTAGTGCTATCATGTACTATTCTGCCAAAGAGATTTAGTACTTTCATCAATGCACTATTCTACCAAAGAGATTTAGTGCTATCATATAATGAACCAGATATCTTATGTTTCATGTGTTCATAGCAATCAGTATGGAGAATCAAGCAACATAGCGTACAAGAACAATCATTTCAATCAATAC
This sequence comes from Alisma plantago-aquatica, assembly GCA_963693085.1. Classification (NCBI taxonomy): domain Eukaryota; kingdom Viridiplantae; phylum Streptophyta; class Magnoliopsida; order Alismatales; family Alismataceae; genus Alisma; species Alisma plantago-aquatica. Next base: position 587,367,831 of record OY856413.1, on the reverse strand, counting down.
CATATGCCAAGTATTTTACTACTCATATAACACAAGCATATTGTATAATAAGCCAAGTAAGAGGTAATGGCGTACCTTAGATCAAGACATCCTATTCACATATTCCTCATGTCAACTATGATCTTGGTCAAACCTGATCAAGACAAGACCATATACTATCATCAGGTTCTCATCTTATTATATCTCATCTTAACCCTAATTATATCCATTAGGGTTCCACTTAGTTCATTGGGATATTCTCATGATTACTTGCATTATCATCTTGTTATCTGGGATTGATGTTACTTATGTAGTATTCCAAATTAGGGTACATAATCTGCTTACCTGGTTACATATGATTATGTGCACATGTTAACCCTATGTTGCATGTATTAATCATATTATTATTTATATCACATTAAGAGCAACATCATCATATAATATGGATTTCGTACACAACTACTGATATCTGAGTCACATATTATCTCCCAATTACTGAAACAATGGTGTTCTTTAGATTTCAATATTTATTGATCATAAATGTATTTATTGCATTTTATTTAGGGTTATAAGCCCTAATTAGCCATATTAAGCAAATTACATTATTTCGTACATCAACCTGATCATCCTTGCCATCAGGTGCATTACAGATATGATTTGTCACTTACTGGTATTTTCTCATAATTTTATATCATTGTTTGCTAATTATTATCCATTAAACAAGCATCACACATATTACATGATATTTCTGATATACGTGCATAAAAAGGCTGATATGATGGTTTCATATTATTCTACACATTTTTATGAACATTTTGGTATATTATATGTATTTTTCTGAGCATCGGGCTATTTTCTACGATTTATTGAAAAACTGAGCATTTTCTGATTATTACCTCTATTGGCCAATCGGCCGCTGACACGTGGCCCTGAGGAGGGTGCACCTCCTTAGCTTGCTACGGCCGGTTCTTTGGTTGATCCGGTCTGGTTCACTAGTGGGTTCAGGGGTTTTCTTGCTGGTTCACTGCCTCAGGACCCGGCTTTCTCTTCTCATCTTTTCTCTGCTCAGATCGCGTTCTCGCGGACTCTGTCTTGGGCAGGCGCCGCCGCACGATCCAGGTCCGGTGAGCAAGCAACAGAGATGGAGGGGTCCCCATCAGCTCCACATGCCACCCTCACCGTCGGTGCAGGCCTCCGCATCTCCACGGCCACTCGTGAGCGCCCTACGGCCACTCGTGAGCGCCCTACGGCCTCTGGTTCTCCGGCGAGGTGGGAGCGCCGCCGCCACCCTTGACTGCGGCAGAGCAAAGGGGCAAAAAGCCTCCGCTCCACGTTGTTCCGCTCTGTAGGTTTTTATAGCTCCACTAGGTCCTCAAGAACTCGCTTTGCCACCCAGACAACATCAAGGAGATCTCACAGACCACCCCCGAGCTTGGTCCTCTTCTCCGACAACCTCAACTCCGTCAGCCAACGACACCAGCCCAACAGGGCTTGGAGACACACTTAAGGGACTCACCTGACCTCGGCCTTCCCTTTCCCTCTCTCATTATTCCCTGGTCTCCTCACTGCCTCCATCTCACACCTCCGCTTCCCACCTGCGACTTGCGGTGGAGAGACTGCGGGAAGGGAGGGCTCGTTCTCTCTCGTCTCTTGGGCATATGCCCCAAATGAGGGGTCAGTTCGGTCGTGCCTACTAGAGGAACTCAACTCCTCGATTAATCCTTGCCCACGACCCACGTTCTCGATGAGTGGTGGCTCGGAATACAGCGGGGTCAGCTGTCCCACGATCTCCAGTCTGACCGGAGGTAGGGGATGAGAATCTAACCATCCAAAGTACATCCAACGACTACCAATGAACTCACCCAAAGCAGGATCCGGGGCTCACTGAAGCTAGCACTCCCAGTCGTTGGATTAGACACAAACGGCCAGGATCTGGCCACACAGTCCGCCCTCAAACAAAGGGGTGCGTGACATTGATATTCATTAGCAACTTAGGTTCTTAAATCATCAAATAGGCGCATTATTTCCCAAACTTCAAACCTTATTATCTCTCTCTAGGAGGACCCAAATGCCACCAAATTTTAACCATAGCTTCCTTGCTATTAAAGGTACCTTCTACTCAAATTGGGTGCCAAAACTCAATTGTTAGGTCATCCAATTAAATTCATCAAAAAGGCATATAAAAAGGGATCTTAATCATTATATAAATCTCATTCAACATTTCAACTTTACTAAAGCACTTGGAACTCTCATTGTAACTCAAGATATGGATTCTAATATGTTATTGGAGATTTATGGATTTCAAAAATCCACTCCATCACATCCTACACACCTTAAAAGAAATTCCATCCTCGGAATTAAGCCAGAAAAACCACTTTGTCACAATAGATGTATTACACCTTTCTTTATAGCAATTGTTCTGATTAATAATGATGACTTGTTTGATGCAAAACGAATGTTGTGATACATGTAATACATCATTAGGAACTATAAAACATTGCCCTGACCATAGATCCATCAGCTTCAGAACTTGCTAAATGGTGAAACGGGTTTCCCGTGGCATAACCCAGAATGCATATTTTTTAATATGTGGGGGCATGGAGTCTAAGTTTCCATGACTCAGTAATTTCATAAGAATGTCTCATTAGAGCACGGTGAACTGACTCGTGGCTCAGAGCATGGTGCCTATGTGACCATGGCTCAGAGTATGGAGCCTAAGTGAACATAACTCAATAATTGGGGACGGTTGTTGTAGATGCTCCCCTAAGAGAGCATAGTTGATGATGTGGCTCTAAGAGAGGATGCCTACGTACCCTGGCACAGCTATATTGCAGCTGATATGAGATGTCCTGCTAAGCCTAAGTGGTCTCGTACTGACCGAGACAAGGGAGGTCATGGCAACTGGATCTTCCATTGACCTTGTATGGTACCGACTTATGAGAAGTTTGTTGTAAGGACCCTGACCTCTGTTTTGGGCTTACCCTATTTGCTTTGCCTAAACATTGTGTTGAGATGTTTGATAATCACCTAAAGTTGTGATTAGGGTTTGTTTGTGCTTTTTGGAGAGGTTGATGTGCAACTTGCAAATTACCCAAGTTTTAGGGTTGATGTGCAATTTTGTCACCTTGAGAGATGTCCTTCTCTCTCCTTGCATCCTCTAGGTCTGAGAGGATGGGTTGGGCTCATTGCTTGAGTAGCTTTGGGCTTTGTTGAGCCTTATTGAGGCTTGGTATCGGGCAAGGGTGAGCCTGGTGCCTTGTATCAGCCATGGTGTATCGTCTAGCAAGGTGTATCGGCCAAGGGTGTTGGTGGATGTATGGGGTTGCCATCTTAGGCAACACACACCCTCCACCCTAGCCTTGTTTGTGTCACCATCTTGGGACAAGTGGAAGTTTCTTTTCTTATTGGGTGGCAAGTCATGGATGTGTGTTTTTGAGGGTGCTAGCATGTGGCATGACCCGAGGACAAGTGTACTAGGGTTGGGTGCCACCTTGCCATGCTCTCCTTCTTCACCCCTAAGTATATAATCGACCCTTCTTGCTTGCTAGCAGATCCTTTAGTTCCCTTAGTTGCTTTCCTTCTTCCTTGGTGGCCGATACACTTCCCCTTGGTGGAGCTTGGTGGTCGATACTCTCTCCTTGGTGGGTGACATAGCTCTAGTTTGCTTCTTCCTCTAGTGGCGGCTGACCCCTGGAGAGTGCCTTGCTCCTTCTCCTCTTGTGTGTTGGCCGAAGGTGGTGTCTTGGAGCTTGAATCTTGGTGCTAGGAGCCTTGGAGTTTGAGGAGTGTTCTTGAGGCAGGTTACAAAACTCCTAACTGTAGCTATACTACTTCTTTTCATGTTGCATGCTATATGTGCTATCTTGATCGGCCATGTCATCTTTTAGCTATGTTTCTTGCCTTAATGGTTATATGGTTGCTTTAGATGTACCCTAGACTTTGTGGAGATGGTTATCTCGGGTTGCCTTGGGTTGGCTGAACCATGGAGGTAGAGTTCCTTGGGAAAAACCCCTCTCTCACTTAGTTGTTGAGAGGTGAGCTTAGGGTCTCCAAATCCAATGGTGAGTTGAGCTTTGGCCGATATGTTTTTATGGACCTCCTTGTTGCCCGACAGATGATGGAAGTTGTGCAATACCCCTCTCTAACTTAATTGTCTTGAGAGGTAAGCCAACTCTCTTGAACTCTTAGGGCTTCTTAGTAGAAGTCTTGAGGTTGAAGATAACCAACTCGTCATGGCCTTGAACTCTTTCACGATACCCCTTTATGGTGTTCTTACCAATATTCCCCTTCTAGAGTTGAACCTTAGGCAATATGCTAAGTGGTGTTCGACCCTTCTGACCGATATGAACCTTGGCCTTAGGTGGCATTTGTGGGTGTTATGCCCTTGGCCGATGTGATGCTTGATAGATATCCCTTCTTGGTGCCCTGGGCGACATGGGTTGGTTCTGGTGTCACCCGATATGAGTCTTGGATGGTGAAACCCTAGTTGGACGATAGGCTACCTTGGGCGACATGATCACATTTGAGGGATGGCAGTAGTGTACCTTGGGCGATATGAGAGTCCCTTAGACACCTTGTTATGCTAGCCAAGAAGGGTGCAGGTTGGGTGGTATGGTTTTGTCCTTGGGCGACATGGTGTTGATGGTTGCTCGATATGGAACCCTAACCCTAGTGGGCGATAAGGCGACTTGGCCGATGGGGTGGATGTGTTGCCCGATACACCCCTGGTCATGGTTGCATGATATCCCCTTGCACCTGGTTGCACGATACACTCTTGGTCCATGGCTGCACGACATACCTTTAGATCTAGTCTGCCTGTTATCCCCTTGTGCATGGGTGCATGTCATTCTTGTGGCCGATATCCTTTGGGTGAGGGTATGGGTAAGGTTGATAAGGTTTAAGGAATCCTCCACCAAATTAATGAAAAGTATGTAAATAAGATGCCATGGACATAAGCTTAATAGATTAAGCGCAAACTAAAGAATAGATACATGCTTAGGTCATATGACATAAGTTGTCATGCCCTCAGAAGAGACTTGAGACTAGACCTTCTTGTCAGGAGGATAAGTAAAGAGAGAGTTAGTATTGGAGGTAGAGATCTCCATTAAAAGTAGAGACCTGGCACATCCTCTAAGGATGATGTTAACCCTAACCCTAAGTGAAGGTTAGAGAGAGAGATGACATGATGAGTTAGATTTCATGGTTGACTGAGTGTTTGGGATGGACACGCCTTGGAATGCCATACGAGCCATGAGAGGTTAGATAACCTAGTACCTTTGGTGACCCAACCCTGGAAAGGGGTGTGCGTGTTAGAGTGAAGGATAGCTCCTTCATAGATGAGGTTAGAGAAGAACCTATGGAAACCCCATGAGCTTATATGAGCATGGCATAGTAGGCACCCATAATACGTCAGCAGTGCGAGCAGCAGGTTGAAACCCTGGCTAAGGGAGTATGTTGGATAGCTGATGAGATAAGCATAAAGGGCTAGGGATAACCTTGAGCAAACATAAGTTTGAACATAAGCTTCACCCATGAAGAGGTGTGCTTATGAGATTGATCCTTCATGGAAAGAGGACCTCTAATAGTGAGGATGGTTGTAGGGTTATCTCTAGAGAGAGAGCAAGACCCCGAGTAGGAAGGTTAGAAGCCTAGACTCCGAGATATGAGGAAAAGTGGAGAGTTGGGGATGATGCGACCTAACTGAATGTTTGTGGTTGCCTCATCACTTGATCCCTAGAGGCTGATGATATCTTGGTGGCCTTTAGAGGAACCAAACCCTAAAGAGAGGATGATGCTTCTGGAACCTATGTTCCTATAGGAGTTTACCTACTGAGATGAGACAAAGAGTGCCTTAGACCCTGAGGAGGTTTAAGTAGCAAGATGTGAGTCCTTGTACCTTGTTGGTTGCTCTTGAGGAAGACTCAACTCTAAGATGCGGCTCGAATAAAAGGATCATGGGAGTACATGACATACCTTGGACATGTTTGGTTTGTGGTTTAAAAGTTGAGCAGACAGTTGGACATTAGAAAGGTGAACCTAGGGTTTCTAGGCCTAAGAGTGGAAGTGGTGTACCTGATGCTCATGTTGAGGTTTTAGTTTCAATAGATTCGAGCATGGTACTCCTCATGTGTAGAGGAAAAGGAAACCCCTTAAGTTAAAGGTATGTTTGATGAACCCCTCACAACTAAGTTGGTCTAATGTTGAGGATGAGAAAAAGTGTGACCTAGCATGGTTTAGTAGGTGATCTGCGTGTGCCTTAGTAGCTTGCTAGGGTTAAGCATGTGGATGTAAACCCTATACCTAAGGACGTTGGTGACCTTTGTTATCAAGGTGTAGATTCCTCCCATCCTGGGAGAGGGACCCTTTTGAAGGGTGTATACCAGTTTTGTTGGTTTGAGGTAACCTAAAGAGGTCTCATAGAATCCTGAGAAGTTAAGTGAAAAGTACATAGTATGAGAATGAACCGGTAGACCCATAGATAACCATCTCTAAGTGCATGTGGATGTGTTACCATGGAGGTAACCGGTATGGGGCCTGACCAAGGTAGGAAGGTTACCATGACCCCTGTGAAAGGATGGAAGTCAGCCATGAATGTAGAGAGAGAGAGATGATGAACGCTTGGGTAAGGTTCTAAGCTAGACATGTACTATGTTAGGATCCTAAGTCTATCCTAGGGTCAGGTAGGGATAAGATCGATGGAAGTAGGAGTTGCCTAATTCCCTAGTTGCACATGACCATAGGGTCGGGAGGTAACAACTATCATTGTCTGAGGGCCATGGGTTAGGAGATTGATCACCTTCATGAACTCATGGGACCCAAAGGGCAGATGAGTAGGGCACTCTCTAATGCATGAGGAAAGAGGGATGACCCCAAAAGTGCTGGCACCCTATAGACCCAGAGGAGATGACCAAGGATCGTGTGTAAACCCTAGTAGGTTTGAGACTAGTTTTCCATGGAAATAATTTTTGATATCATGATGTTTGTGATGTAGAGACATAAGTTGCACATTTCAATTTAGATTTGAAGGTGTACTGGAAAGGTGGGATGTACCATCTCTACTCTTGGAATGGGAAGAACTTTGTATTTGGACTGCAGCCAAATGCTTATTTCTTCTTATTATGGGAGTGAGAGATAGGACAGTATGCATGCCCTACACCACGGATAAAGATGATGTGAGTTGGAACGTTGCTGTGAGGTATGAGGATAAGAGACGATAACATACCCTCATGGAGTGAATGGTATGTGGATGGTTTCCAAACACTAAGAGTATTAAGGTAATCATTTTGTGAGGATGTTTTATCATTTGGAATTTGTAAGTGATACAAGGTTTAGTTTAATCACCATGAGGATGAGCTCAGAGTGTTCTCGATGAAGATAAAATTAGAGTCTGAGATGAGATAATAAGTGGGATACATGGAGGTGTATGTCTTCAATATTACCTAACACCTAAGGATATGAAGTGGTAATAGATTCCCTGGTTGGGATATAGCTACCTAGTTTAGCTAGAGACTAGAAGAGGTTGTTAGGCTAACCCTAAGTTTGGAAAGAAGATAGGTTTGGCTAACCCTCAGATGCAACGATACAGATTGATCAAGTTAATGGTTGTTTGGTTCGCCAGCCTAGTCTTTGATGTAATGAAAGGATGGTGGTACAACCTCAGATACACTTCTTTGGATAGGAAGGTAATAAAACCCTGATGAGAGTGGTTTAGGGTTTCCGAGGAATCAATCTTGAGGAATCATGACATATAGAAGATCATGATCACCATATACCGTGGTACTACCAAGATAAAAAGGTAACAGTAGTACTTTGGATGCCTAACATGAAGTTTCATGTGGTATGTTGCCGTGCATGATAGGAGAAGGACGAACACCAATAACCCAGTGTTTTGATATAAAGTATAAAGAGTTTCGGATAGGGAATGGGAGTTTGTCACTATGGCTATTGTGGTAAGTCTCCCCTTGACCAAGGAAGGTCAAGATACAATGTGCGTAGATCGCCTTACCTAGATGACAAGAGAAAGAAAGAGTATTGTCAAGGGATAGATCGGGTTGAACTACTTATAAGAGAGAGAGAGATGGTTTGGCCACACCATGATCCGAGTTCAAAAGTTCTTGAGTAGGACCTAAAGGTTCACTTCCATTAGGTGGAAGTAGATACATGAAGAACTCGATGTCAGTACAGTTTATCACCCCATACTAATGGTCAGTATGATCCAGACTAGAGGGTCTAATGAGAGCATGTGTGCTCATTCAGGATGATACATAGAGATAGTTCTTAAGATGTGATGTTAACCACCATAGCCTTTATTAGGATGCAAGAAGTTTTAAAAGGAGGTTGTGTCGGTCAACACTTCATTAAGATGATGTTGGTAAAGGAGGCCTCATGAAGGTCAGAAAAGAACAACAATGTGTGCAGATGAAGTCACTTTGATTGTGCAATGGCTGAGAAGGAGCCAGAGGTGACATGAGTCATGAGCTAATGCAAAGCAGACTGACATGCAGTTCATTGTGGGAGAGTATGTGACGTGAAAATACACCCCTCCAAGCTACAGCTGAGAAAGACGAGTCCCCGATATATGGGTCCATTTGATATGGATTGGTGGAGATGGTTGTGTTTAGCCTTACCCCTCAGGATAACATGACATATAATGTGTTCCATGAGTCCGATCTAGAGCACTATGTGAGGTACCCAAGCCATGTGTTGAGCCCTAAACCTATTCAGCTTTTGAGAGGCTGAAATGTCCTGAGTCACCTATGAGGGTATGATATACCAAGGTAAGAAAGAACTCAGATGGAAGAATATGAGATGATGAAGGTTCTTGGGAAGCACCATGGAAAGGGTGAAGCCACATGGGAGCCCTGATGGACATAAGAAAGGCTTATCCTGAATTGTTTGTTTGCTTGATGGAATTTTGAGGACAAAATTCTTATAAGAGGGGAAGGATGTTACAATCCCATTTTTTGGGTTCATTTGGTGAGAAATGTAATTTCTCATAATAAAGATAAATGAACAAATAATGATGTCTTTTGACTGAATGCATGAATTTCATTTAAAATAGCCTTGTTGATTTATTTGTGGGTTTTATTGGCTATTGGGCCCAATAACAAGGAAAAGACAAAAGAAACTCCATTATTAATAAGAAATGGAGAAAAGAAAGATGTAATTCTCTTTTAAAGAATAAATGAAATCTATTTCTTTGATTTGTGATGGATTTCATGTGGAATGGCCTTGATTGATTGTTTTTGGGCTTTGTTGGCCATTGAGCCCAATTGAAAAGAAAATAAAAATAAAAAGGAAAAGGATTTGATAAATAAAAGGGAAATATGCACTACTACAGAACACGCCTTTGGCGTCGGTCGTTTAACCCTTTTTAGCGATGGTTCTCAAGTGACGTCTATGTGGGTGCCGCTAAAGGTCAAACTCTTCAGCGTCAGTTTTATAACCGATGCCAAAAGGTTTCGCGCCACTTAAAATGCGCCAGTAGGGAACCTATAGGCGTCGGTTAGGTATAGTAAGCCGATGCCAAAAGGGTTCCATCTATGACACTTTCTGCGTCGATTTTCCAATCAAAACCGACGCCATATTTCCAGATGCCACGGCCGTGCTTCCCTGCACGGCCGTATTTAGTACTATAAGCATCGGGTGTATACTAATAATCGATGCCATTTCCCGCCACGGCCGTGCTTCCCTGCACGGTCGGGTTGTTTGTCATATTAGGCGGTGGTTTTATCCAATAACCGACATTGTACATATTTGATGACAGTATTCTATAAATAACTGACGCATATGTTTTTTTTTTTTATCAGTTTGCAGGCCTGCTGTGGCTGGTCAGCAGGATGAGAACCTGCAGTTTAGTTTTCTGAACTGCAGGTTTACGACATCCATTGATATCAGCCAATAAACATGCCACAAACCTACAAAATCAACAAATATATGTTTCACACAAGTAGATACATTGATACATTCAGACATCAATTCAATTCTCACATTCACACATGTAGAAACATTCAAATACATGTAAAAACATTCAGACATGTATAAACATTCAGAAATATTCATATATAAAATATCATTCAACATCGCTATCAGCATCCCAATTATATTTTACAATCCCCACTACTTGAATGGCTCTTGCCCATTCTTCTCTTACTTCATTTAATACTTCCATCGTGTATGGAGCATGTACATCTTTTAAGTATTTACCTATAGTGTGGTCAGTTTTAAACACCTGCAAAGAGAATGATGTATATATGACATAACTAGAAGATAATGAATTTTATATAAATACATGATATGTTTTTAGAACTTACATTGGTATCCTCGCCATGCTCATCATGGACAACATGCTCATCATGGACTTCATGATCATCATGGACATCATGCTCATCATGGTCAGCCATCTGAAAATATCATTAAAAAGGCAAACATTTAGCATTTGTATTAGCTAGAAGATAATGAAACATCAAATCTAAAATGATATTGATATTAAAAAAGCAAACATTTAGCTTCAATAAAAAAATATAAACATGCATGCCTCTAAAATTGTGATCTTTGTAAATCCAAAGCACAACAGTCGGAGAGAAAGCAAGCATCCCACACTAAGGTTATATAGATATATAGGCAGCAAACCATGAAACAGCAAAAGAAGCCACAATGAAGAGAAGCATGATACAGATACAATACATAAAGTGCAGCACGCACAAGTGATTCAGATTCATATAACAATATGACATACTAACACATATATAGTGCATAACAACAACAACGCTGAATTTACACACAACACTAGCTTAGTACATATATAGTGGGACTAAGGTGACGATCCCACCTGCTAAAACAGGTTATCGACAACTACATGTTACGACTGGGAGGTCGTGATTCAGCAACCGTATGCATTAGCAGGAGGACAAACATATTTCACCACAAATAGACCTTCTTCAATGTTAACTCGTGGTGAAATCTATTTGTCCTCCTGCTAATGCATACGGTTGCTGAATCATGACCTCCCAGTCATAACATGTAGTTGTCGGTAACCTATTTTAGTAGGTGGGATCGTCACCTTAGTCCCACTATATATGTACTAAGCTAGTGTTGTATGTAAATTCGGCGATGTTGTTGTTATGCACTATATATGTGTTAGTCTGTCATGTTGTTATACGAATATGAAGCACTTGTGTGTGCGGCACTTTATGTATTGTATATGTATCATGCTTCTCTTCATTGTGTCTTCTTTTGTTGTTTCATGGCTTGCTGCCTATATATCTATATAACCTTTGGCAAACGCCTGCATATCCTGCATAGCTATGTCATGGTCGTCCTGCATAGCCTGTAGTCTTTGGCGAACGCCTGCATATCCTCTTGGACCCATTGTGTGGTCGTGCACATTCAGTGCATGCCTTACTCGTTGAGCATTGTTGATAGCCTAGTTAGTTAGCACATTGATTTGGTTAGTAACACTAAAGGTTAATCTTGAATAGGTGAATACATAAAAACATATATTAATTAAATTGGGAGTGGTGCTTAATACCTTGAATTCATCTATTTTTCTTTGGGTAACAAACTCCCCCCAGTCTTTGGGGTCCAAGTAGTTCCATTGTTGTGTGGCTTCCTTCTTCCTATATTTATTTTTCAAAGAGAATACAAACAAAAATTATTAGTGTAGAGTTAGTGAAATACTGATCAATGTCTAGAATTGGAATCAATCAAGATCATATTCTCAGCATCGTGTATGTAATCTCGGGTGAGATTGGTCCTATAGTTCCTTAGGACCCTCCCACAATGTTTAGCATTTGTATTAACTAGAAGATAATGAAACATCAAATCAGAAAATGATATTGATATTAAAAAAGCAAACATTTAGCTTTAATGAAAAAATATAAACATGCATGCCTCTAAAATTGTGATCTTTTATCAATTAACAATCCTTCATTGTGATCTTCGTGCACATATAAGTCATCATTAGCTTCAATATTTTGTGGAGTTGGCAAACCAACTGAGAATGGACTGGAGTCATCATATTTATCATAGTACTCTTCTTCATCTATAGGATCTTCAATGAACTATCTTTTACCATGAAGAACAACTGACCATTTATCATTTGCAGGATCATTGATATAGAATATTTGTTTCGCCTATGATGCCAATATGAATGGTTCACCCTACTCGCCAATCTTTTCAAAGTTCACTAAAGTGAAACCCAATTCATCCACTATAACTCCTTTGGTGTTATCAACCCAATTACATTTAAAGAGCAGAATTCTGAAATCTATGTAGTCAAACTCCCATATGTCTTCAATGACACCGTAATATGACATTTTAGCTTCACGTGGACTCTTATCCTTTGCACTTGCAAAATACATAGTCGACGCTTGAAGAGTGACCCCACTATTTTGGACGACGCTCTTATCATCTTAGCGCTTTGTCTAATATGTGAACCCATTAATTTCAAACCCTTCATAAGACATAACATTCGGTTTTGGTTTAAAGGTGAGGCATTTGATAGTTTCCGTAATATCATTTGGTGTTTGAGATAGTTGATTTAAGACTTTATCTTCAAACCACTTAGTAAAAGTCTTGTTATGCTCTCTAGAAAGCCACATTGAACTTGCTCGAGGATGTTGTCTCTTGATGAAATTGGTATGTTCCTCGATATAAACACTCACTTCGTCCATGTTGTGTAAAATATACAAGTGACCTTGTTCCAACTTCTCATGGCTGATTACTTTCACCCGTGATCCCAAAATTCCTTTGCCCTCCTCAATATTCTTGTCATTAACAGGAGTGTTATTACCACTCAGAAAGTCATTGCAAAAATCCATAACCTCTCTCACCACATAACCTTCAATAATACTCCCTTCAGGCCGATAACGGTTTCGAACATCACCTTTAAAAATGCTCATGTATCGTTCAAAGGGATACATCCAATGCAAGAAAACTGGTCCCAACATTTTCGCTTCCCTAGTCAAGTGGACAACAAGATGTACCATGATATCAAAGAATGAAGGAGGGAAATACATCTCAAGCTGACATAGGGTAACAACCACTTCTCTTTGCAAATTATCGAGAGTATCAGGGTCAATAACTTTGCTGCATAGACTGTTGAAAAAGAAACAAAGTCTGGTGATTGCAAACCTTACATGCTTCGGCAATATAGATCGAATTGCCACAGGCAATATTTGTTGCATTAGAGTGTGACAATCATGAGATTTAAGACCTATCAACTTCAGATCTTTCATTGATACCAATCTACGGATGTTAGATGAGTAACCCTGTGGCACCTTAACATTTACCAAGCATTCACAAAAAGCTTTCTTCTGCTTTCTAGACAAAGTGTAACAAGCGGGAGGTAAGTATGTTCTTTTATTACCCATTTCATGTAATTTTGTTAATTCTGACCTTATTCCCATTTCACGTAGGTCCAGTCTGGATTTTATCCCATCTTTAGTCTTACCTGGTATATTTAACAGAGTACCAATGACGCTATCACAGACATTTTTCTCAACGTGCATTACATCGATACAATGCATGACTGTCAAAGAACTCCAATAAGGAAGATACCAAAATATTGACTTCTTCTTGAATGAAGAATTGTCACTCTGTGTTGCCATACTACATTATGATTTCTTACCAAATTCATTGACAATGTCTTTTACTCTTTCATAAACAACATCCCCTGGTATAAGTTTCGATGCACTCCATTCATCATTCCATCCATTGAATGCTTTGTGCTTCCTATGATACGGATGGAATTTTGAAAGAAACCTTCGATGACCAAGATATACAGTCTTGCCGCCATGTTTTAGTCTTATTGAATCATTGTTTTCTTCACATATAGGACACGCTTTAGCTCCTTTGACACTATATCTAGACAAATTCCCATATGCTGGAAAGTCATTAATAGTGCAAAACAACATAGCGTGCAAACGAAATGTCTCTCTTCCTGAAGCATCATAGGTCATCACACCTTCAGCCCAAAGTTTCTTTATGTCATCAATCAGAGGTTCAAGATAAACATCGATATCATTTCCAGGTTTTTTAGGGCCCGATATCAACAACGACATCATAACGTACATATTTTTCATACACAAATAGGGAGGAAGATTGTATATAACAAGCATGACTGGCCAAGTGCTATGTTGGCTGCTCAATGTCCCGTACGGATTCATCCCATCTGTACAAAGCCCAAGTCTTAGATTCCTATCTTCTTCACCAAATTTGGGGTACAATAGATCAATCTTCTTCCATTGTAGGGAATCAGATGCATGTCATAGGATCCCATCATTATTTTTCTTAACATCTGCATGCCACCTCAAATTCTTCGCATCTTTTAGATTTGCAAACAAGCGTTGAAACTATGATATTATAGGTAGATACCACATCACCTTGGTAGGAGAACCAGTTTTGGACTCCCCCGAAGTCATCAATTTATACCATGACGCACCACATTTTGGACAATCTTTCAAATCAACATAGTCCTTTTGAAATAATACACAATCATCCAGGCATGTGTGTATCTTCTTGGCCTCTATTCCCATTGGGCACAACAATTTCTTTACCCGGTATGTTGAGATTGGCAGCTCGTTTCCTTCAGGAAGCATTTCTTTCAACAAAGTCAATAATGAAGTGAAGCTTTTGTCGCTCCATCTATTGTTAGCTTTCAACTTATACAATCTCAACACAGTACTAAGCTTCATAAACTTAGCACAGCCTGTGTATAACAGTATCTCATCATCATGCACAATGTTTCTAAAGATAGGAGGTGGATCGATGTGCTCTACCCTACAACTATCCATCATCGCATCAGTGATGTCTACTGGAACTGATTCGTTCACATCTACGTCATCAGAGGCAATTTCTTCTTCCACCCAAGCACTGCTATCGACATCCACTGGTTTCGAGTTTGAAATCTCTCCATGACAATGCCATTCTGTATAGCCTTGTACAATCCCGTTGCACATGACATGACTTTTGATTTCGTCACCAGTGCTGACTTTCAAGTTGTTACCGCAATGCCTACATGGACAGTACAACCTATCTCCAGGTTCTTTCCTATGTTCCTCGGCAAATCTAATAAACTGATCAAGACCAGATATAAACTCTAGGGTGCAGCGATTGCGAATGGACATCCATGATCTATCCATTCTATGATCAAAGAGAAAATAAGTATATATTAGGACAAGATTAGGGTCTACGGTTAACAAATACATGTGATGTCATTCTTATATATAATAAATGTGTACCACCTATCCCATCCTTGAACACCTAATCTCACTAGTAAGTGTATAATGTGTATTGGGTTTTCGAGAAAATTTCGGCAGCATTTACCCGCTGTTCTCTAAGTACATATGTACTTAGAGAACAAACGGGGAAATGTTGTTGAAATTTTCTCGAAAACCCAATAAACATTATACACTTACATCCTAAGTGAGATTAGGTGTTCAAGAATAGTCCCAAACCGGGGACTATCCAAGATTTACTCCTAATGAGTAAATTTTGGACGGGTTTTTAGGCCAACAAAATCATAGCATTAAGAGCATGGTTTGATGTTAGGTCATCATAGGTACTGAGGGGACCAGGAAAGATTGCTTTTAATCACTAGGATCATACAAGTAGCAATGTTGATTAAGTCTATGTGATTAAAGATCAAGCAGTGTAATAAAACAGGGTTTTCGGGGATGTTTACCTTTGTTTGAGCCCAGTCGGGCGTCAGCAGGGAGAGAGGGCAAGACGGAGGGTAGGCAAGCAGGCAGGTGAGTAGGCGACGGGAAGGGAGATGGCGGGCAGCAGTAGATGATCAATTAATTCCTAAAATAGTACATAAATAAATACAAATAGTAGATAAATAAATACAGATCAATTGATAAATAAAGTAATATATAGAAGTAGCCCATAGATGATATATATACACTAGTGTTACATACTACATAGATGATATATACACTAGTGGTACATACTACATATATGATAAACTCGATTATAACATACTCAATCTAGTAACTAGTAATATATTAAATTAAATATATACAGAAGTAGCCCATAGATGATATATACACTAGTGGTACATACTACATAGTATATGAATATATAGTAGCAGGCAGTACATGATATATGTAATACGTTATGCTTTAGAGGTACATGCTACATAGTATAGAATATGCATTATATAGTAGTAGGTAGTACATCATATGTACATTATACCGTTATATGTATTGCAAACTACAAAGTACATCTACATAGATAATACATTAGTTGAACGCATAACAATACAAGAAAAACTAAGGTATGAATGTATGCATAGGTACAAGTATAATGTATCAGTAAATATTAGTGGTTGAGTTCATAGTAGAGCAGCAATGTATGTACAAATGATAAATATGTAATGTAGGTGTAGCAGTTCATACATAAAGATGTAAATGGGTGCAACAGTACATACATACAGAGCTTATATGAAGTAGGAATGATTTTGATGCATGTACAACTCAATTAAAAATGAGAAGAGGAGGAAGAAGCAGGAAGAGGGGTAGGGGGCTCGGAGCAGGAGCAAGGAGAAAGCTGGAGAAACCCTATTGTCTTAGAAGGAAGAGGAGGAAGAAGGGTACCAGGTGCAGTGATCTGGTGGTCGGAGCTGCAAGCCGAAGAGAGGGCGGCGGCGAGCAGGTAGGGACGATGAGCGGGTGACCAGGAGGCGGTGAGCGGGCGACCAGGAGTAGAGCGCCGGCGAGGAGAGAGCAGTGACAGTGAGGAGAGGAGCGTCGACGGTGAGCAGTCGGGCGACTAGGAGGCAGTGTCGGCGGCGAGCAAGTAGTCAGCCGATGTCAGCCCGGCGTTGCAGTAGGAGTGCCAGGTGGAGGTGCGCAAGCAGGGGGAAGGAGCGGCAGAGAGCAAGGAGAATGGCAGAATAGCGGCGGTGGCGGCAATGAGAACGGCGGCGGCGGGCAGTGGCACACGGAGGGAGTTTACTTGCTCATAGGAATCGCCAGACCCTAAAATCAATGTTCGATTGTAGTGAAACAGAGAAATGGGAAGAGTCTGCTTCACACGGGTGCTAATAAGTCAACAATCGGCGTCGGTCATTACAAAAAACTGATGCCAAAGAAAAAAGTGTCAGTTGTTCGGTAGATGACCGATGCCTATTACTCTTCCGCGTCGTTGGATAGGAAAAAACCGACGTCCAATTAGACAATCTTTGCCCTAAATTATTTGGCGGGAACCATTATCAGCATCGGTTATCAAAGGATTAACCAACACTGAAAGCGGATCTTTTTGCGGAAATATCCTTCTTAAATAGGCGTCGGTGAATATTTAAAAAACCGACGCTGTATGTGACGCAAATTTTTTTCGCTTGAAATTTGGATTTTGCGGGTGATTTTAGGTGTCGATTTTTTATACCCAGCCGACGCTGAATACAAAGTGGTACCCGTGTCTGGATGGTCTTTGACTATAGATGTTGGTTTCCCTAAATACCCGACGTTGTCTATTATAGGCGTCAGTTTACCTTAATAACCGACGCCTAGAAAAGCGACACTGAATGCTATTTTTGTAGTAGTGATGAGAAATAGGATAAAGGCAAACAAATATTCCCCAATATGGGAATTCGTGCCTTTAGGATTTCTTGAGGTCCAAGGGACCCAAAATAACAAGATGATGGAAAAAGGAAAAGGAATATTAATTAATTTTGATTAATTGGATAAATAACTTTGGAGAGAAGGAAAACTTCTCATTCATTGGATTTTGTTCCCCAAATTTCATTAATAACTAGATAATGTCATGACAAACTTTCCCTTAAAATTTGAGAAAAAAATGAGTTATGGTTTGGGAGATATCAATTTCTCAAGTTATCTCTAAAATAAAGCATTATTTTGGCAATTGGAAAAGGTATTTTCCTTTTAGTTGATCGTGTGCCATAAGGGTCGTTGGATCACGATCCAATGTTGGATGCACATCATCTAAGTCCCACGTAGACTGGGACTCTGCCAATGATAGAGGGATTTTCCCTCTTGGATTCCTTACGATCGAGTGAATGTGCAAAGTTGTCATTGCTTCCTTTGGACTCAGGAGAGGAAACCGCAGAGGATCGTCCCTAATTTGACTAGGTTTGGTCGACGTTTTAGGAAATACCCAAACCTCACAAGCCTGCTTCCCACCCTATATATAGGGGAGGGTGATGGAGGGTATCAACACCTCTTTTTGATAGCCCAAACATTGCGGCGGAGATCAAGGATCGCTCTGGTGCCTTCAATTGCCTCGATCATCCTGACATGCATCCTCATCACCTTAGCTAGCCCCGCCAGAGTCTGGCGAGTAGGAGGGCATTGCGGAACATTCTTGGCGAGCAATTGAGCCTACAGTCGAGTTCGACGGAGGGAGGCAGAGCTCCCTGGCTGATTAGCGTGTTCGCAGGTGGTCGAGAGCCCAAAGTCAACTCCCGAGTTGACCACCGGGTCTGTTGTGCTCGGCGCAAGGTTGAAGATGAAGACCCCTTGGTCTTTTACACTCCTATCCATCTGCACCCTCTTTGTAGGTAAGGGTGTTTCCATCCTTTGACTTATGTTTGATCAAATAAGTGTGTGTGTTCCTGGTCACTGGATCATGAGTGGACCAGCGGACCATGGATCAAACGATCCTGGTTTTTCCCCAAATTAGCAAATAAACCAATATAAAGGGGTTTTCTTGATAAAATCATATCTTTTGCTAGAAAACTCAGATGAGAAAATTGTATCATGAAAATTGATCAAAAAATACAAGGAATATATAAAAAATAGTTTGAAGGCCTAAATCTATCTCTTTTTGCAAAAGTATCTAATTTGGATGGAAAAGGTATTAATTTTTTGTTAGAAACCCTAATTGTTAATCAAGGATAGATTTAATATTGTAATTAGGTTAATTCAAGCATGGTTAACTTGTTTAATGATAAAGTTAGATTTGAACCTATTTTGATGATGGAATTGCAAAGTTTAGGGTTTTAAACCTAATAATGTAATTAGTACCCTTAGAAACCCTAAAGTGAGGAAAAATGGAAGAAAAGATATAGTAATCCAAAAATTAGGGTTTTTGTGGTCCAAACCTGATCTTAAGGATCTTAAAGGAAAATAAGACAAGATAATTAGTATTTGATGGATATTTTGATAAAAGTAAAATAAAAGTGGTAAAAAGGAAATGAAACCCTAATTATGGTCGAAACCTTAAAAAGGGCTAGTAACTCTAGGGCAATATTAGGTCTATTAGACTTGGATACCATGATCCATGATAGAAAATATTGGATGTTTATTTCAGGACTGAATTGTGCTTGCTTGCTTGATTCTGGATTACTTGATTGTTTGGATTAATTATGCATTCAAGACAACTTGACAGGTATGTGGTTAATTACGATTAATCGCATTAGTTTTCCCGAAGGTTTCCCAGATGGTTTATCACATTGATTGAAACTAAATAGTTTGGATGTTCATACTACAATTATAAAGTCACTATGGTTATCACAATTATAAATACATGTGTATTCTCGCACCTACATGCCACCCTGATGGAAGATGCCATAAAGGTCAGACCCAAGAGGGTAGACTAATGGGCACCATGAGAGGTGACCCCAGACACCAAGCTCAGGAATGAGAAGGTGGTCTATGTTGCATGACTGTGGGGCACCATGAGAGGTGACCCCCAGGCACCAAGCTTGGGATTGAGAAGGTGGCCTTAAGTCAATGGAAAAAGAGAAACCCTAGAGGGGTATTCCAGGGTTAGGGCAAAAGTGGTGGAGAATAACACATTGAAAATGTAAATTGGTTTGCTATTTACCCTGATTGTGATAATTAAATTGTTAGCCATATTTGTGAAATTTTGGTTGTTCCCACATACCAGCATATTCTGATATGCTGACCAACATTTTATTTGTCAGCATTTTAGGAACAAGATCGAAAAGGACAGACAGTAAAGTGGAACATGTGGAATTAAATAAGAAGTAAATTACAAAGGAGGATTAGATAGAATGGACTCCTGATGCAGATAAAAGTAGATATCCCAATTTTTGTAAAAGGTATGCAAAGTTTTATTTTATACCAATTTTCAGTTTAGTTTAGTAGAATTTGATAATTGTTATTGATTATTTGTCGAACCTTTGATCCTGTTAATTGGGATAATGGCTCTGATCTCTGGGTCTCCCTTTATTGGGGGTTACCGGGAGGTGGGGTCATTGCATTACCCAAGTTTTAGGGTTGGTGTGCAAGTTTGTCACCTTGCGAGATGTCCTTCTCTCTCCTTGCATCCTCTAGGTCTGAGAGGATGGGTTGGGCTCGTTGCTTGAGTAGCTTTGGGCTTTGTTGAGCCTTGTTGACGCTTGGTATCGAGAAAGGGTGAGCCTGGTGCCTTGTATCGGCCATGGTGTATCGGCTAGGAAGGTGTATTGGCCAAGGGTGTTGGTGGATGTGTGGGGTTTCCATCTTGGGCGACACACACCCTCCACCCTAGCCTCATTTGTGTCACCATCTTGGGACAAGTGGAAGTTGATTTTCTAAGTGGGTGGCAAGTCATGGATGTGTGGTTTTGAGGGTGATAACATGTGGCATGACCCAAGGAAAAGTGTACTAGGGTCGGGTGCCACCTTGTCATGCTCTCCTTCTTCACCCCTAAGTATATAATCAACCCTTCTTGCTTGCTAGCAGCTCCTTTAGTTCCCTTAGTTGCTTTCCTTCTTCCTTGGTGGCTGATACACTTCCCCTTGGTGGATCTTGGTGGCCGATACTCTCTCCTTGGTGGGTGACATAGCTCTAGTCTCCTTCTTCCTCTAGTGGTGGTCGAACCCTAGAGAGTGCCTTGCTCCTTCTCCTCTTATGTGTTGTCTGAAGGTGGTGCCTTGGAGCTTGAAGCTTGGTGCTTGGAGCCTTGGAGTTTGAGGAGTGTGCTTGAGGTGGGTTACGTAACTCCTAACCCTAGCTATACTACTTCCTTTTCATGTTGCATGCTATATGTGCTATCTTGATCGGCCATGTCATCTTTTAGCTATGTTTCTTACTTTAATGGTTATATGGTTGCTTTATATGTACCCTAGACTTTATGGAGATGGTTATCTCGGGTTGCCTTGGGTTGGTCGTACCATGGAGGTGGAGTTCCTTAGGCAAAATCCCTCTCTCACTTAGTTGTTGAGAGGTGAGCTTAGGGTCTCCAAATCCAATGGTGAGTTGAACTTTGGTCGATATGATTCGATGGGCCTCCTTATTGCCCAACAGATGATGGAAGTTGTTCTCTCACTTAATTGTCTTGAGAGGTGAGCCAACTCTCTTGAACTCTTCGGGCTTCTTGGTGGCAGTCTTGAGGTTGAAGATGACCAACCTGTCATGGCCTTGAACTCTTGCATGATACCCCTTTATGGTATTCTGTCCGATATTCCCCTTCTAGAGTTGAACCTTAGGCGATATGCTAAGTGGTGTTCAACCTGTCTGACTGATATGAAGCTTTGCCTTAGGTGGCGTTTGTGGGCGTTATGCCCTTGGCTGATGTGATGCTTGGTAGATATCCCTTCTTAGTGTCGTGGGTGACATGGGTTGGTTCTGGTGTCGCCCGATATGAGTCTTGGATGGGGAAACCCTAGTTGGACAATAGGATAACTTGGGTGACATGGTGACGTTTGAGGGATGACAGTGGTGTACCTTGGGCGATATGATAGTCCCTTGAACACCTTGTTGTGCTAGCCAAGAAGGGTGCAGGTTGGGCGGTATGGTTTTGTCCTTGGGTGACATGGTGTTGATGGTTGCCCGATATGGAACCCTAACCCTAGTGGGCGATAAGGTGACTTGGCCGATGGGGTGGATGTGTTTCCTGACACACCCCTGGTCATGGCTGCATGATATCCCCTTGCACCTGGTTGCATGATACACTCTTAGTCCATGGCTGCATGACATACCTTTAGATCTAGTCTGTCTATTATCCCCTTGTGCATGGGTGCATGTCATGCTTGTGGCCGATATCCTTTGGGTGAGGGTTAGTACTCTGCCCTCCACACCTTTGGTGAGGGTAGGCGACACCCTTGGTGAGGGATGTGCCTAGCCCGGGAACTCTAAGTTGGTGAACCTATTGTCTTGAGCCTACATCTTTGGTTAAGATGACTTTGAGATATGAAAGATAGGTTGTGACCAGTAATATGCTTGTTACCTAAGGTCGTTGTTAAGTAAGATGATAAGATAATGGTTATGATCTCTAAGATTTATGTTTGGTGATCCAGTTATCTCTCTTGATATGCATACTAACCATGTAGGTGTATCAATTGAATTCATATCCAGGTAAGAGCTATGAGGCATATGTGTTTTGTATAACACTTACTAAGGATGCTCCTTGTTGATGAGATAACATGTATTACCAGTATGATGAGAAAGGTCTGGTGATCTGATAAAGGCTGAGTGCCTATTTGAGGTGTTATCCTCTATGATGAGATAAAGGATTGATATCCCATAATGATGTATGATGATGAAGCCTTGAGAGGCAGTGACATTACGAGATGAGGGATTGAGATCCCATGGCAATGTGATAATGACAATAATAATGTGAGACAATGTCGTTTATGTTTTATAACATGGTTGCCTCAACAATTCACCTAAAATATACTAATTAATGACAGTAGAACATTTCATGTAGTTTTGCCCTGGATATAGATCCTTCATCGTCAGTAGCTGGTGATGGTGAAACGGGTTATCCTGCGAGATTACATGGAGTGCATATTGTTGAATATGCGGGGTTTCTCCTAGCTGAAAGTAGGAGAATTAGATTGCAACTGCAGTTGTGGACTCAAGATGTGTATAAGAGCATGGTAAACAAGCCCATGACTCAGTATGATAGAGCATGAATGTGTTCATGGCTCAAGGAGCATGGTGAACTGGCCCGTGGCTCAAGTATACTAGCACAGTGACATGTACCAAGGCGGGTTAGATAAAAGGATAGACTGTGTGAGCTAACCCTATGGCTGAGGCCACTCAAGAAAGAGACTATGGTCATGCTTTAGTTATCATGCACTGACCACAAAAAGGTGAGGTCGTGAAGTCCGGCTCTTCCATTGACCTTGTATGGCACTAGTTTTGGTCTTCGCAGCCGAAGGTTGGATTTGAGCGGTACGGCTCACCTCCTCAGGGCATAATAAATCGTAATCCAGCCGTATAGTATATATTGCTTAAGGAAAAATATGGAACATTGGTTGAGGCCTTGCTTGTATAGTTTCCCTAGTTATATCTTATAGTTATCTATACATTCCTCATATCTTGTGTTAAGTTCTTATAAATCTTGTCTTGTCAATCATGTTCCAAAAAGAAATAACTGGTTATATGCCTTCCGGATATCTTGGTAAGTTGTTAATAAAGTTAAGCTATGTTCAGTATGCTGGTTATATCAGTTACCTGCTTTATCTGAAGTTTTGTAGTTCGGCGGGGAGTTATGTTTCTCACTAGGACTGTGTGTCTCACCCCTCTAGTTTTTCAACCTTTTTAGGTGATCGTGCTAGATGTGGTGGTGGTCGTGAGGTTGCATCCGAGCAGCAAGAAGAATAGTAGAAGGCAAGAGATGGATATGTTGCTATTCTGGTTGTTTTGTAGTAGAGTCCTAGAGTCATCCCTGTACACTCGGGTCCTTAGAGGTTTTTTGACGACATTTCACGATGTATAGCTGATGTAGCTTTGTTTATCCTATTTTTGGATCGGTATGGTATTTTTTGTATATAAACAGGTGGTGAACTCTTTATGCCTATGTAACAGTTGGTTCCTATGAACTGTGGACACATATCAAGGTTTATGCATGCTTATATAACATGTTTCCTTACAGGATAGGGATCTGGATGTAATAGTTTCTTTATTTATCTACTTTCTGCAATCGGTTTTAATTAACCTTTGTTTTTGGTAATATGTGGTTTATGGAAGTTCTGCATGTTTTCGCGTGGCATTTTGTTGTCTGTGTGATAGTGGGATGTCACATTTGTGGTTAGTTAGAGATGAATGGGGTATGTTTCATCTCCTCGGGGCATAAGTGTGATTGTAAAATATGTTCAGCCATGTAGCATATCTGCTTAAGGATTGAATATGGAAAATATTGATTGATGCGTAATTCAGTTATATATCTTAGTTGATAGATGTTATTTATGTTTCTTTACATTTCTTGCAAAGTAGATAAATGATTTATAACTCTATTGTGGGTAGATGCAATGTTCTTCTTGAGAAAGGAGATTATCTTATTCTGTTCATACAATGATTAATCATGCCTATTAATATAAAAGAACCCCTGCTCAATTTTATAATGTTTATCTGCAATAATAATATGGTCGGCGGAGAGTTATATCTCTCGTTGGGAATATTGTCTCACCCCGTGGGATCCATAATTTTTAGGTGGATGAGCATGAAGCGGTGGAGACCTTTCTGTAGAGGAGGAACAACAGCTAAGGTAGCAGTGACAGCTCAGGTTGAGTGTATTCTCTATCGTGTCTTGTAGATAGAAGTCCTATGTGTCATCTCTGTACTCTTAGGTCCTTGGAATTGGTTTGTAATGGTTTTATGAACAATCTAAGGTTTTGGCTAGTATGCCACGAGTTACTATGTTTCTTCACTATATGTTTTGGCAAAGCAACTGTTATATGTTATCCTCAAGAAGAGTTAGTACAGTGTATGTACAATGTGAACAATGATGTATATAAGGTTTTGGTCCTTCCTTAAAAAGTTTTATTAGAAATGGATCTCTTTGTACAATGGTTTTAATTTTTAGTGATTTTTGTTAATCTACTACTTATGATTATTCTGCTTAATTAGTAACAATTTGTTTGTCAGTTTGATGACGTTCGTTTCAATTGCACTTTGGTCCAAAACAAAGGAACATTGCTCAAACAACATTTAATCAGGACCAACCTTGGAACATAAGTGTGTCACATGATAACAAAACACCTTAGAAGATTATATTAAAGTTCTAAGAAACTTACTTAGCCAAAACAAATAGGGTTAACTCATAACTTAGGTCAGG
The DNA here is from genome assembly GCA_963693085.1 of Alisma plantago-aquatica. Classification (NCBI taxonomy): domain Eukaryota; kingdom Viridiplantae; phylum Streptophyta; class Magnoliopsida; order Alismatales; family Alismataceae; genus Alisma; species Alisma plantago-aquatica. Next base: position 587,342,877 of record OY856413.1, on the reverse strand, counting down.
GTCATTACAGTCATCATCTGTCGATAAGGTGTAGTTGTATTCCTTGGTGTTCCATAAGCGAGACATGTTGGTGTCTCTTCGCAGGATGAATGTGAAGTTGGAGGTGTGTCTATTAGCAGGCTTGTTAGTATAGTTGTAGGTGAAGCCTATGTTAAGGCGGTAGATCAAAGATGTGCAACATGGTGTTATCATGATACAACATATCTGATCAGAGTTTGGTAGTGAGAAGTGTGATGGCTTCCATGAGTTTGAGGATGGGACAATGTGTTTCCATGGTAGAGCAGTGGCTCTTGATGTTGATGGTCTGAGGAAGATGGTTTTTGTAACACCCCTGACCTGGGTTATGGCTTAACCCTAAAAGTTTTGCTTAAATAAGATACTTACAAATTGATTTTAATCTTTTAAAAATAAATAAAGGCTTTTGGTGAAGTTTGTTTTCAAGTTTGAGCTTAATTACAAACTATGTGTGCATTATATGAAAGTCTGAGTAAAAAGTGCAATTTACCCAAGATGAGGGGTTACATTGCAAATGACACATGTGGAATGTGTTCTAAGTGTTTTGGTATCATAATAAAGAAATTGATGCTAAGTGGTGGCTTGTGGAAAGCCTAAATCCCAACTTACAACTCGTTTGAACAATGCTAGTACCTTGAATACCAATTTTGGTACAATTTGTAATTGACCCAATATATGGGGTTGAAATGTAAATTACCACCTCTAGAGTGTCCCTACTCCCTCTATGTATCTTTTAGAGGAAATAGAAATAAGGAGACACTATGTTTGAATCACCTTTGAGTGGTGATACTCTTGGTAATGAAAGACCAAGAATGATTTGAAGGCAAGAGCCTTATATGTGTTGTATTGAGTTGTAGAAGGAGCCCTATCGGCCAAGGAGCCAAAGTAGGTTCCTCCTATCGGTTTGTTGAGCCTTAGAAAAGGCCATCACGGGTAGAGCACCTCAAGAAGGTGGCCCATGATGAGTTGCAAATTTCCTTACAAAAAGTGTATCAGGTTGCTTATTTAATGAGATAAAGATGATATAACTTGCCCAACAAGATAAGTAAGGGCCGAGATATTGTCTCTAGGTTATCCCCAAGACTTTTTCATGGAAATACATATATGTGTGCATGCATGGCCACATGTCAACCATGCATGGCCACGTGTCATCTAATAGCTTAAGGTGAAGACACCTCTTATATGCTTTATCTCATGAATCCAAGTATATATACTTCACCACTCACCAACTTATGAAAGTTTACGATCCTCATAACCACTCCCCTTAGATATATCATGTAAATACCCTTAGGTATCATTCAAAGCAGCTCAAGGATCTATGATAGCTCAAGAACCAAGCTTTAGGTAAGGCTTTGGTCACCTTCAACCTTCGTTGAAGTAGGATATCAGGTTATCGATATTCTTTTCTTTTCTTCTCAAAGTGCTTAACTATGGTGATCTCTTGTCCATGGAGGAGTTGTGAATGAGCCTGGACCTTGGAGAAACTCTTCTTCAACCTTATGATGTGAAGCTTTGGATCTTGGAGTTTTGAAGCTACTCACAAGGCGAGTTATATAACTTGAACCCTGTCCTGTTATTATTCATCACCTAAATTGCTATGCTTAAATGAACTACTTTTACTTCCAAAATCTTCTAAAATAATTGATGAAATTATGAGTTCTAGTAGTTTCCTAGACCTATTTCCATGAACTTTAACTATTAGAACAGAGTTATAGAGCTTGAAGAAGATGGTATCACTTTATAAAATGATATCGGGTTCAAGCATACACATAAGTAGCTCTAACCCGATATGGGTACTATACTTGCATCACTTGCCTGATATGCTTGTGAGATTACATCCCCTTGAATGATATGGAGATGAAGCTAATATCTTAAAACATGATATGGTGTTAACCATAACCATTTGTAGGATAGGAAGGCAAGTAAGGTCTCCATGCACGATATAGTGTCAAGTAGGCACTTCAAGGAATTTGATATGTTGAAACCCTAATTTGAGTAACCCGATATGAGTGGACGTAGCAAGTATTTATTGCCCGATATGATCACATAATTATACACTTGTGCATGATATCATGAAGCACACTTTTGGTGCACAATATGAATAAATGAATAAAATACTTATGCACGATATCAGGATGGATTCAAGAACAAAGTGTAACCCGATATGGTTGGAATACATCTACCCGATATGAAACCCTAGATAGGGTTAACCCGATATGAAGATGGCTGCTAGCTCATACACGATATGAGTCATGCTTGTGTCATGATATGGGATATACTCCACTTACCCTTATGCACGATACAAGTCTAGACTACACCTCTTACACGACATTGAGGTAGTGAACACTCTAATCAACATAGAGTTGAAAACCCAAGATGACGGGTTAGCCGAGATGAGTGGTGAATGATACTATATGTATGATATGGGTGACATCCCTTGGATGCTAAGAATAACACCTACTCCTACCTTGTGAACAATATAAGGTTCAAATCATGCTTTATGCACGATATGGTATAATCCACCAAATGTGGTGTAGAATCCTAGAGAATGGATTGAAACTCAATTTACCCTAGCCCTAGTGTAATGGGTTGTGGTATGAGAAATCAATAAGACATCTAGAATGTCATGAAACTATATGATGAGGTTGATCCTTGGAGCAATGAAGGGATCATGAGTTTATGGGTTTACCTAACATGGTAACCCGATATGCTACCTAAGATGGATGCCCGATATGATACCCAATATGGATGCCCGATATGGGGCATATCTTGTGCACGATATGGAACTAAACACAAAGCTTGTATCTGATATGGGGTCAAGCTTCTAGCTCATACACGATACAAAATTAATCTAAAGTAATAAGATCTAAGTGATAGTCCATCTGATGTGAGTACATAATATGTCGATTAGGTTTTACACCCTCAAAACATGACATGGTGATGTGGTTATACCACATGCCGATATGAATATATGACATAAAGTAAAGGATGTGGTTTAAAGTATAATATGATAACACACACATCTTGATACCAATATGGAAGTGACACTTCACTCATGTGTGATTGATTGAGTGACATAAGTTGAATGTGGTGTTAAATGAAAGATAATGTGAATTGTTAAGGATGGACTAATATTCCTCAAAGAGGAGGATTGAATCAAAAGTATGATGTATTTGATATCCTAGTAAGGATGAGAGAGAAACACATGCTTGTGTTGTTAATCATTTAATGATAAATGATGACAAAATATATAAATATGATTGAATACTTATGATATCAATGTATGCTCCAAGATGTGTGGAGCAATGAATTAGGGTTTGGATTAATAATATGAACATGAAACCCTATTCGGCTATAAAGGGAAACCCTAACCCTAATGATGGGAAGGTTGTATTTCTCTTATTATATGAGCCTTGTGAGGCATGTTAAATACTTATATAACAAGTATAATGATTAATGGCCTTGTGAGCCATATGAATAAGTTGTTGCCTAGTGAGAGGTGACAAGATATGTAATGGTCTTGTGAGCCATATGAATAAGTTGTTGCCTAGTGAGAGGTGACAAGATGTGTAATGTCCTTGTGAGCCATATAAATAAGTCATTGCCTAGTGAGAGGTGATAAAATGTGTAATGGCCTTGTGAGCCATATGAATAAGTTGTTGCCTAGTGAGAGGTGACAAGATGTGTAATGGCCTTGTGAGCCATATAAATAAGTTGTTGCCTAGTGAGAGGTGACAAGATGTGTAATGGGCCTGTGAGCCATGTGAATAAGTTGTTTCCTAGTGAGAGGTGAAAAAATGTGTAATGGCCTTGTGAGCCATGTGAATACTTGTACAACAAGTGAAATGAATACCTTGGTCTGAGGACCTAGAGGTAATGGTTACCTATTACAGAGGTAACATTGTTATGTGATGATCTAAGGGTTTGAATACCCAGATCCAGTAACCATGATAATGATGATGTGAAGGGATGAGAATTCCCATGAATGTGATAAGGGACTGAGATCCCAAGTATCATGTGTTTTAAAGATTTGAAAAGTAAGTGATAGATGTATTACACCTTTCTTTGTAGCATTTGTTGTGATTAATAATGACAACTTGGTTGATGCTAAAAGAATGTTGTAATGCACTTAATATATCACTAGAAACTATAATATGTTTCCCTGACCATAGATCCATCAGCGTCAGAATTTGTTGAACGGTGAAATGGGTTCCCCATGGCATAACACGGAATGCATATTTTTGAATATGTGGGGGAATGGAGGCTAAGTGTCCATGTCTCAGTAATGTCATAAGAATGTCTCAATACATCACAGTGAACTGACCCGTGGCTCAGAGCATGGTGCCTATGTGACCATGGCTCAGAGTATGGTGCTTAAGTGACCATGACTTAGTAATTAGGGACGGTTGTTGTAGATGTTCCCCTAAGAGAGCACAGTTGACGTTGTGGCTCTAAGCGAGGATGCCTACGTACCCTGGCACAACTATATTGCAACTAACACAAGATGTCCTACTAAGCCTAAGTGGTCACGTACTGACTGAGACAAGTGAGGACATGGCAATCGGCTCTCCCATTGACCTTGTATGGTACTGACTTGTGAGAAGTTTGTGGTCGGTTGGAGATGAACGGGGTATGCTTCATCTCCTCAGGGCATAAGTGTGATTGTAAAATATGTTCAGCCGTGTAGCATATCTGCTTAAGGATCGAATACGGAAAACATTGTTTGATGTGTAATATAGTTATACATCTTAGTTGATAGATGTTATTTATGTTTCTTTACATTCCTTGCAAAGCAAATAGATGATTTATAACTCTACCATGGGTAGATGCAATGTTCTCCTTAAGAAAGGAGATTATCTTATTCTGTTTATACAATGATTATTCCTTCCTATTAAATATAAAAGAACCTATGCTTAGTTTTATAATGTTTATCTGCAATAATAATATGGTCAGTGGAGAGTTATATCTCTCACTAGGACAATTGTCTCACCCTGTGGGATCCACTATTTTTAGGTGGGCATGCACGAGGCGGTGGAGACCTTTCTGCAGAGGAGGAACAAAACTTGGGGCAGCAGTAACAGCTCAGGTTGAGTGTATTGTCTGTCGTGACTTGTCGATAGAAGTCTTATGTGTCGTCTCTATACTCTCATGTCCTTGGAGTTGGTTCGTACTGGTTTTGTGAATGATCTGAATTTTTGGCTTGAATGGCTTGATGTTTTATGTTGCTCCAGTATGTGTTTTGATAGAGCAACTGTTATATGTTGTCCTCAAGATGAGATGAAACAATGTTGTACAATGTAAATTGTAAGGACCCTAACCCAAGTTTTGAGCTAACCCTCTTTTCTTTGCTTATGAAAGGTTCTTAGAACCTTAATATAATCTCTTAAGATGTTTTGTTATCATGTGACAAGCTCATGTTTCCAATTTGGTCCCGTTTGGATGTTGTTTGAGCAATGTTTGCTTGTTTTGGACCAAAGTGCAATTTACCCAAAGTAAGGGGTTATATCACAATATGTCACATGTAGAGCATGCCTTTAGTTCTCTATCATCATTATAAAGATAATGATAAGGTAGGGAGCCTTGTGGAGGACCTACATTCCAAGTTTGAGCTTAGTTGAATAATGTTTGTGCCCTATGTGCTAGTTTTGGTGCAAATTGCAAATTACCCAAAGTGGAGGGGTCAATATGCAATTTATCGGATCTAGAGTCACCTCCCTTCTGTTTGGAATCATCTAGGACGTGGATGGAAGTTGGGGCGCCTTGTTTGGTTGATAGTTGAGGAGTAACATCTTTATATGGTCTTTATATCACATATGTGTCACACATGCTACCTTGTCTTTTAGTGTATCGGGTAGAAGCTTGAGAGTGTGTCGCCCATGGGAGGTACCCAGCTGAACAATACACATCCTAGAGTTTATCACCAGTCCGTTCATGTGTATCTTGGGTGGAAACAAGTGGTGTTAAGTGCATGAGCAAGTGGCATCTTGGGTTATGTGGTTATGACACCTCTCCTTTGCTACCTCTCTCTTTCTTGGTGTATATAACCCCCTTCCTCCTTAACCAAGTGCTCCTTTCTGGCCACCTTCTTTCCCCTTCCTGTTTGGGACGAGAATGGGAGCTTGGTAGCTCAAGGAAACTCCCATGGAGCTTGGGAGAGCGATCTCTTTGGCCATAAAGACTCCTTGCTCAAGATCCGACCTTGGTGAGTCATGCTTCCTTGCTAGCTTTTCCTTGTGCCTTCTTCTTCATCTCCTTATCCTCCTCTCGGCCATGGATGGGCCCTTGATGTGAGTAGGAAAGGCCTTGGTTATCTCCCCCCTCTTTTCTTCTTCTTGAGCTATACATAACCATGGTATCCTCTTCTTCTTCTTTTGTTCCTTGAGGTGATGATGATGGAGCCGAAGACAAGCTTAGAGCTCCAGATGGATGGTTTCCATGGACAGGAACGTGGGTTTGCTGCTTGGATCAGGAATCTTTATGCCTTTCATGGAGATCCTCTTAAGGCGGGTTACATAACTCTTAACCATCTATATTATGTTCCCTATCCATATGTGCATGTAATGATTCTTGTCTTTAAATTGATACCCTTCTCCATGATAGCCATGCATGTGGAATTTGAGATCTGTTTTAATGGAAATGGTCACGCTTTACTACTGTCCTTATCTTGTTCTTCTTGTGGTATATGGTAACGGGTGTCTAGAGGTTGAAGATGACTTGCCCGATAGGGTGCTTTACCCGATATGGGGGCTTGCCCGATACTATGCTTTGCCTGACATAATACCTTGCTCAATAGGTTATACTTTGGTTGATGGTTTGTGGAAATACCCCTTTCTCTCCTTTGGACTTGAAAGGTGAGCCTATGGCCTAGATGTTTGGGGCAATATGATGTGGTGACCAATATCTCTTTCCTACCCTGGGGTTAGGGTTTGGACGTTATGGATGGTGGCTCCTTGAGTTTGTTGCCTGATACCCTCTTCTAGAGTTGAGCCTTGGGTGATATGCTAAGTGAACCCTTTGTTGACCTTGTGACCGATATGCACATCTACCCAAGATGATGATGGTGGGTGATATGGTGGTTGGCCTACATAAAACCCTAACCTTAGTGTCTTGCCTGACATAGAGCTCTAACCTTAGCTTGGGCGATGGGGTTGCCCTGGGTGACATGGATGCTCTACTCTAGTTGCACAACAAGCTCTTGGGGTTGAGCCCTTGGTTGGTATCTTAGGCATTATGGTGGTGATGCCTTTGGTGATAGGTATCATTATTAGTATAGGAAACCCGATAGGTTGTTCCTTGGTGAGGGAGATAGCCCTAGAAGTGGTGCCTTGGGTGATATGGATGCCCTAACCCTAACTTAAGGTGATATGATTTCTTTGGCTGATGGGATGGTCCTAACCCTAGAGTGCCTGACATGCTGTCATGGGCATTGAGATGCCTTGGCCGATAGGCTAGCTCTAACCCTATTTTCCCGATATAGTATCCTGGATGTCATGGAGTTTTGAGTGTTGGGGGTTGCCCTAACCCTAGCTGACCGATAGGGGTGCCTTTGTGGTAATGATCCCTTGGGCGATATGATGGGTACCCAAGATGGTGCTCCATGAATGACAAAGTATGAGAGGAGGGGCGTTATGGACGGTCCCTTGATACGCTGCCCGATATCATCAACCCTAGAACGCTATAAGTGTGTATGTGTGCATAGCTTGGGCGACATCAGGGTTAAGTGCATGGTCGATACCCCTACAAGGAGATATGTTGCTTTGGCTGATATGCCTTGCCCGATACATGCTCTCTCTTGGTTGGTTACCTGACTTATGTATGTGCTTGATAGCTTGGATGGTCCTAGGGTTGAAGGTTTGGCTGATACATGTGGTGAGCTTGGACAGTATAAGGTCTTGGATGATATAAGTTGAGGGTTGGACGATATAGTACTTTGACCATTATAGGGCCCCAAACCCTAGTTGGATGATAGGCTACCTTGGGCTCCATGGCAATGTTTGATGGATGGTAGTATTGTACCTTGGGTAGTATGAGAGTTCCTTGGACATCATGATGTGTTGACCAAGTGGGTGCATGTTGGGTGATATAGTTGTGGCTTTGGGCGACATGGCTTGATGGTTGCCCGATATGAACCCTAACCCTAGAAGGGCTATATGGGGGTCTTAAAGGGTTGTCATGATGATCATATGCTAACCTATATACTCTTGGTCCATGGCTACACGACACATCATTAGGTCTAAGTCTGGCCGTTTTTCCCTTTGTGCATGGGTGCATGTCATGCTTGAGGCCAACAGCTTTGGGTAAGGGTTAGTACCCTACCCGATACACCTTTAGTGAGGGTTTTTGGTTGCTTCCCAGTATTGGTGAGGATAGGTGACACTTCTAGTGAGGGTTTTGCCTAACCCGATAACCCTAAAAGTTATCTTGAGCCTTATATGATAGTGTGTTATCTTGCTACCTTGAGTCTGTATCTTTGATCATGATGATAAAACATGATGAATAGGTTGTGAACGTCAGTATGGGGGTTACCTATGGTTGATGATAGGTGAACCTTTGATAATGCTTGATGGTTGATCATGATTGTATGATCCCTAAAGATGAATCCTGAGGGATGGTGTGCATGATGATACAAGATATAGGGTATAGTGGATACACATGGTATGGTAACCGTAATGAGTATTGTTTAATACACCATCCATGACTTTATGCTCCATGTGTTCATGATAATGGATGATGTCCAAATCCTGATGATGTGGCAATCATGTAATGTTGTTGGTGACTAAGCTATCTCTATTGATGTGCAATCTAACTGTGCATGTGTTACTAATTGAAATTATAGTCAAGCAAGGGCTATGATGCTTATGTGAATATGTGTTTCGTGTGGCACCTGGTATATGTGAAATATCTAAGAAATGATAATGTTCCTTGTACAAGTATCATTGCTCCTTTGTGATTTCACTAACCATGCAGGAGACATTTGTACGATGAGGCCATGGTAATGGAATAATAGTGATATGATGATAAACATTAAAGGGTTATGATGAACCCAGTGATATATGATGGGTGTTACCCATGGAATGTCAATGTGTGCCTTGATGACGGGACTGAGTCCCAGTGATGTTGATCCTTGAGATGGATCTTGATGATTGGCAAGAGGCCAAGTGGTAACATGTAATGTTGGCTTTGAGAATAAGAATGATAATGCAACACCTAATAATGAGATCTATGTTGTTTACTGGTGATTTAGTTTACATGTTACATAACTTGGTTGAATCTTGCAATCTGCTTAAAATGTATTAATTAATTACAGAGGAACCTTACATGTAGTTTGCCCTGGACATAGATCCATCATCGTCAGTAACTGGTGATGGTGAAATAGGTTTCTCCTACGGGATTACCTGGAGCGCATATTGTTGAATATGCGGGGTTTCTCCTAGCCGAAAATAGGAGGATTAGAGTGCAATTGTGATTGTGGACTCAAGATGTGTATAAGAGTATGGTGATCAGGCCCATGGCTCAGTGTGAAGGAGCATGAATGTGTTCATGGCTCAGGAGCACGGTGAATAGGCATGTGGCTCATGATAAAAAGGGGTAGACTGTGTGAGCTAACCCAATGGCTGAGGCCACTCAAGCAAGAGATGGTGGTCTTGCTTTGGTTATCATGCACTGACCACGAAGAGGTGAGTTCGTGGAGTCCGGATCTTCCATTGACCTTGTATGGAACCGGTTTTTGGATTCATAGCTAAAGGTTGGATTTGAGCGGGACAGCTCACTTCCTCAGGGCATAATAAATCATAATCTAGCCGTATAGAATATATTGCTCAAGGAAAAACATGAAACATTGGTTGAGGCCTTGTTTGTGTAGTTGATCTAGTTATACCTTGTAGTTTATCATATATCATGTGATAAGTTCTTATAAAGCTTATCTTGTCAATCATGTTCCATAAAGAATGCATGTTATATGCCTCCAGGATATTTTGGCAAGATTGTTAATAAAGTTAGCTTTGCTCAGTATGTTGCTCCTATATCTGCTTATACCAGTTATCTGGGATCATAATAAAGTTGGTATAGGGTTATGTTTCTCACTGTGACTGTGTGTCTCACCCCGCTGGTTAATAACCCTTTTTAGGTGGACGTTCCTGGCGAGATGAAGATCATGTGGTCGAGATGATATGCAGAGGTATCATACCCGGTGGAATAGATAGTGTCTAGCTATAGAGTCCTATGTGTCATCCCTGTACACTCAGGTCTTAGGGAAGCTTTTTGATTTTTCTTGTATTACGATCGATGTACAGTTTGCGGTTTATGTATCTTGATGTAAATTAGTATGTGGAACAGTAATTTCATGTAATGAGATGATGGGAAATTATGTTTTAGCACCTTGGAAATATGTTATGAAAAGAAAAGTGTTGGCTCAAATATTATATGTCTCATCTTGTGGTCCTCACTGTATATCGGTTTTAATTTCCCGTGATTTTCGGTAATCCGCTAGTTAGCATGAAATTATGTTTTGTTAGAGATGGGGTGTTACATAAATCATGATATGTATGAGCTTTGAATCTTTTAGTAAAAGTTTTCTAGACAAGGATCTCCTTGCAAAATGGTTTTAAATTTTAGTGATTTTTGTTAATCCGTTGTTTATGTTTATTCCACTTAATTAGTAATGATTTGTTTGTCAGTTTGATGAATGTCGTTACAGTTTTGGAGGAGGCTCACTCTTTTATGTACGCTATGCATCCGGGTAGCACTAAGATGTACCATAACTTGAAGGATCTATATAGGTGGCATGGCTTGAAGCATGATGTGGTTGACTCGTGGCAAAGTGTCATGTGTCAATAGGTTAAGGCAAAGCATGAAAAACCTATAGGGATTTTGCAATCCATTACATATACCATAGTGGAAATGGGATCATTTCATGATGGACTTTGTGGTTGGTCTCCCTAGGACTGCCAAAGGTCATGATTGCATCTGGGTGATAGTGGACAGGTTGACCAAGTCAGCGCACTTCCTTCCTGTCAAGACAATGTATACAATGGAGAAGCTTGCATAGATAATATATTAATGAGATAGTATGTCTTCTTGATATCCCAGCTACCATCGTGTCTGACAGAGATCCTTAGTTTACCAGTCATTTTTGGGAACGACTAGACACATCAATGGGTACGCAGTTAAGGTTCAGCATAGCGTTTCACCCACAAATAGATGGACAATCTTAGAGGATTATACAAATGCTAGAGGATCTGTTTAGAGCTTGTATTCTATAATTTTTGGGCAGTTGGGACGTACACCTCAGTTTGATAGAGTTTTCTTATAACAACAGTTATCACTAGCGGTGACCATCAGTCCATAATCGGACCGGACCAGACCGGATCAGACCAAACTGGACCGGATCAGACCGGATCGAGGTCTGACTTTATAGGAATTTATGGATTGTAGACCAGACCATTTCGAGGTAGGACTGGACTGGCACTGTACCGTTCCATGGTAGGACTGGACCGGACGGCTTAGACCGTACCAAACTATTTGGACTGTAATCAACCTTTCTTACATGTTTTACAACTTATTTAATTGTAAAAAGTGATAATCTTAGTCACTTCTAAAAATTATATAAATTAATAGAAAACATTTACACTACTACTGCCTATATATGTGCTTTATTTGTATTTGTTATGTAATATACCTACAAATATACATGAATTTCATATAAAAGTAGGTTTGCGGTTTGGTCTACGGTCGGACCGATTTTGGACTGGACCAGACCGAAGACCGAGCTCACCAAAAATCCCAGACTGTAGATTGGACTGAACTCATAATGGACCAAACCGGACTGAATTGAGCAGTTTGATCTGATTTTGCAGTCTGGACCATTTTTTCTCACCCCTAGTTATCACAGGAGTATCAATATGGCACCATATGATGCTTTTTATGGGAGACATTGTAGATCTCCGTTGTGTTGGTATGATATGGGAGAATACCAACTTTTGGGTCATGAGCTTGTGTGGCAGGCAACAAAGAAGATTAAAGTGATACAACATCAACTGAAGGAAGCCCATGATAGGCAGAAGTCTTATGTGAATAATTATCATAGACCTTTAGAGTTCCAAGTGGGAGATATGGTGTATCTCAAGGTCTCTCCTTGGAAAGACATTTTGAGTTTCAGAAAGAAGGGTAAGTTGGCTCTCAGGTTTATGGGACCTTACCCTATGGTGACACACATTGGAAAGGTATCTTACAGGTTGGAGTAACTGCCAAAGTTGCACAGGTTGCATCCAGTGTTTCATGTTTCTATGTTGAGGAAGTGTCACCCTGACACAAAGTTAGTGTTGCAGCCAATGGAGGTGGAGCTGGATGAGGACTTATCATATGTGGAAGATCATGTGTTGATCTTGTATATAAGGGTGAAGAAGATAAAGAAGAAAGATATAGTGTTGGTTAAGGTTTTGTGGCATCACCATGGTTTGGAGGAAGCCACGCAGGGGTTACAGGAAGAGATGTGTAGGAAGTACCCATCTCTTTTTGCGTAAGATTTAGAGGAAAAATCCTTTTTAAGGGATTATGGTTGTAAGACCCTTGACCTAGATTAGTGCTTGATCTTGATTGCTTTGCTTAATAAGATGTTAAAACATTAATCTAATCATGTGATGTGCCTTAATAACATGTGTTATTCCTATGTTTTTAGTTTGGTCATGTTTGCATGATGTTTGAGCTAGTTATGCTATTTGTATGCTTATTTTGGATCAAGTTGCAATTTACCCATGTGGAGGGTTTATCTTGCAATTTGTCACATGTTGGTTGTGTCTCCTATGTTTTGGAATCATTAGATAGAGAATGATGCATAGAGGCACCTTGGTGAACCTTGGTTGGTGAGGTGGCATCATGTGTGTCGAGCTAGGGTTTGCATGGATGCATGAGTTGATGGTGGTGTCGTCCATTTTATTGATCCTTTTTGTGTAGCACCTGATGTGTTTTAGGATGCTTGAGAGTTTTTCAACCAAAGTGCTTTTCTTGGTTGTGTTTTTAGTGACCAACATGCTTTTTCCTTGATCATGGTCGCTAGGTTTTGCCTTGGTTGACATGGGTAGTGATCGCTACCATGTGGTTGCCTTAGTTTGCTTTGACCGTTTGAGTGTAGCAGACCAAGTGGTTGCTACATAGCCTTGGTTTTAATGATCTTTCTTTCATGCATGTCTTAAGTGCTTGCATGGATTATGTTTTTAGGGACAAGTGTCAGTAGTGTCTCTAGTATCTTGACACCTCATATCCCCTCACCACTCTCCTACCCTTGGGTATTTATACCCCTTATTTCACATACAAGTAACCCTTTTAACTCTCTCTTATTTATCCCTTCTTGCTTGGAGTCGACCCTTGTTCTTGGTGGTGCAAGTCGAGGTGCTTGAGCTTGAAGGAGGTGCATGAACCCTTGCATGTGTTGATCTAGGATTGGAGCATCTCTCTTTGTTGATCCCTTGGTGATCCTTGATCTTAGTAAGTGGTTTATCCTTTTTGATCTCATTTTTCTAGAAACCCTACCCTCTCTTTCTTCTCTTGGATGAGACTATGGTTCTCCATGGTAGCCTTCTTGAGGGGCATCTCTCCAACATAGGTAAAATACTTGGTTCTCCCATGGTAGCACCTGAGTGAGATGAAGATCTCCTCTTTCTTTTTCTTTTTGGGCTAGGGTTTGTAACCTCCTCTTTGGGATTTCTTTGACCTTGGTTTTCTCTTCTTCTCTTGGGGTGATCTTTCTTGGCGTTGGAGTTGATCCAAGCTTGGAGTTGTTTCTCTCTCTTGGAGCTTCATGGCTTTTGGAGTTGATCTTCACTTCAAGGTGGGTTACATAACTTTATCCTCTTCTATTGTTGCACATTATCTTTCATACATGTTATCTTATCTCTAAAATGTTGTTATAATATTCTTTATGATGATATCTTGTTCTAGGGTTTATGATTTTGTAGTAATCTAGCATAGATTGTCTCTTTCTCTTAAACCCTATTTCTTTTACCCGAGATGTATGGATGGTGGATTTGCTAAGTCTTACATGCAACATCTTGATTGTTGGTTTTATCACCATGAGTTTTGGTTCGGTTATCATATGAAAGTTGGAGGGTTTGACTCTTGCTTACATGCATTTGACGTTATTTTTCTTCCCCTTATCTTGGTTTCCATGTTGATCCTTGTGAATCTTGTTATAGGGTTTGATAATCATCATCTTCATGGAGTTTATACCATGGTGAAGTTCGAGTTTCTTGATGTTTCACATATGTTTCGGTCGCCATGTTGCCTTGGCTACTAGTGGTTGTTATGACTATGATGAACGTTGTGGTTTGGGTTTGGTTGGTCGCAATAACTCTAACCCTAACCACCTTGGTCACTATGTTATCTTGGCCTTGCAAGGTCATGGTGTTTTTCTTTTTCTTTACTTGACCGTTGTGGTTTTATGATTTAACACATGTGTTGTGGTCACTACATGTGAGGTTTATGTTTTGGTCACTACACATGGAGCACCTACCTTGTGGTCTCTACATGTGATGGTGAGTTGTTGTCGCTACCTAGTTGTTGTGTTATGGTCACAACGTTTGAAGAGTTGTGATGGTCAATACAGTGGGTTAACACTAGTGGTCTCTAGGACAGTCAATGCCTAGTGGTCTCTAGAGGTGATGTAGCTCATATGGTTGCTACATGGTGATGGTCACTACATATGATGATGTACCAGTTTGTTCACCACATCTTGATTGATTTCATGATTGTTTGGTTATGTTAATGTTGCTTAACCTAATGTGTTCCAAGAATGTGGGAAGTAATGACGATAGGGGATTATGGTGTGTGCTGTTATGAAAATCCTAATCGGTTAATTATGAGGAACCCTAACCCTAATCTTGAGTAAATGATGTAATGCCAATCTTTCTTGAATGATTAGCATGTCTGGAAGTATTTTCTCTCTCCTACTTGTGTAGTCCTAATGTTGCAGGTTGAATCAACTTCAAAGCTTGTGATTGTCATGGTATCTCTAATATAATACAAGGTGATGATTATGAACCTTGATGATGCATGATGACATAATGATGTTATGCAAGAACCAAGTGACTAGGTCTTGTGACCTTGGTAGAGGCTTAGTGCCTAATTTGAGGTATTGATATCCTCTAGTGATGTAATGAGGGATGGTTATTCCATAATGATATGATAATGGTGATGGCCAGGTGTATGGAAGTGAGGCAGTATCATGTGGTGATGTGATCAATTTTATTTTAATACGTTTTGTATCTTCTGACATTGCAATCTACCCTTATTTTTGTAGAATTTGTTTAGGTTTTGTATGTTGTAACTTGATAGATGAATTAAAAGATACCCAATTAGCAATAATTTATCAAGTGAAACCCTAATCGTGTAGTTGCCCTGAGCCATAGATCCATCTTCAACGTCAGTACTTGCTGGATGGTGAATGAGAAATTCCTAAGGGAAACTTGTATTGCATATTGTTGAATATGGGGGGTGCAAGTTGAGGGTATATCCTTGCATCCATAATTACAAGTTATGGAGGATGATTGTGGTCATGCCTTGGTAGGATAACGGTTGTTATCATATCTCAGCATATGATGTGATAGAGGACACTTGTGGTTGTACCTCAGATGCTTGGGTTTGAATACCCTATTCACTGGTGTCGTGCCTATATACCAAGGCAGACTAGGTTGTTTTGTAGTTGGACTCTATATGTCACTACAGCAGACTCAGACTGACCGAGGAAGTGGGAGATCATAGGAGTCTGGCTCTCCTAGATTTTGTATGGAATTGATTTCAACTTAGAAGTGGTCAGTTGGAGTAAGAGTGGTATACCTCATCTTCACGTGGCATAATAAAATATGTAATACAGTTGTGTAATATATTTGCTTAGGGTTAAACATGATTCACATTAGATGACCCTTTTCCTTATTTCTTATATTGTTTAGTTGATAATGGTTATACATGTTCTTTGCATTCCTTCTAAAAGTATATTATGCTCTACTGATTAATTGAAGCTGCTTAAACTACTTAATCTGTGTTATCAGTTTTACTTATTAATTTAACAGAATCTATTCACCCTGCTAATAATGTTACTTTGTTGCTATAGATCTATCTGTGTTAACAATAGTTGTTGGTAGATAGTTATATCTCTCACTACAACATTGGTCTCACCTCATGGGTTTCCACATCTTTTAGGTGGTTGTGCACGACGTGGTAGAGATTGAACGGTTGAGGAAGAGCAGCAAGGAGATTAGTAGTTGTTGAAGGTTGGATATACTGCTAATGTTTTGTAGTAATGTCCTATGTGTCATTTTTGTACTCTCAGGTCCTCTGGGATGTTTTGTAAATGTTGTGCATCGATACGGGATTTTGGCAGTATGTCATGGTTGTACATGTATGGCTTATATATAAATGAACATGTTATCTCTTGTATCAGGTTTATGGTAAGATGGCCATTGTACAATGATGTAAATACCTTTGTGGTACAATATGTGATACAAGTGGCACAATTTGTGAACTCTGATGTACATATTTGCACTTGAGATGGTTATATGAGATCACTTTTAATTTACCCTATTTTGTGGTAAGGTGGTTGTTAGTTGAAAATTTTGTGCTTTGTTTTGAGTTATCTCATTCGTGTGGCATCGGGTTGTCACAATAACCAAATATAGTACTTCACACACCTGAATGTATTTACATAATTTAGCTCACAAGCAAATGTGACCACTAGTCCACTATATTAATATTGGGATATCAATTATAAACCCAATTATCTACTAGCTCACTATATTATTATTGGTACATCAAACATAGACCATATTACTGCTATATATAATGCTATGATTTTATCAATTCATACATTTATTCTTTCTCTTATAAAGGCTAAATGTTTATGACTAATACTAATGTTATACAACATAAACCCTTTTAAAGTACCTCACTTCTATATAACCATACCTTGAAATCACATCCAAATGCCTCATTGTGTATAAAAAGTACTTCAAACAAATTTCTAATAATAATTTATCTATTGTAAGAGAAATCTAGCTCTATCACAACAATGAAAGAGAAACCATAGTTGCTATTATAAACTGTCTCTTCAAGTGTTTCTGCTTGATATCAAATCCACAATTTGTGTCTAACAAACCGATCAAACATATTAGTTGAACCAAGTGACAAGTGTATACTTAAAATACATGTTATAATTTGCAAAAAAAAAATTGAATAATACATACTATAAAACATGAAGTAATATTTAACCAAGTCAATGTTCATTTGATACTAATATATCAATTTATAGAATTGCTTGTGAATAATACATCTTGCATAAATGTAGTCAGTCCCAGTCTAAGTAAAGGAAAAGGTTTTGTTGGTAGGTTAACAACTAGCTATAAAACTTTGTCACTCTTTTTATGACATAGATCCTTATAAGAATTTCATTGGAGTGTCCCTACTAGTAATGTGCTACATCAACAATTGGGTGAAGTGATACATATCCAAGGAGTTTCTACATAGTGACACCCAGTTGTATTGGAGGATAATCAAAGGTTTACATACCTTGGATGAGTGTGGGTAAAGAATCTAATCCTCATGCATCATTTCCAAGATGTAGTGAAAAATATGCACGGGAAACATTAGAAGGAGGCATGCAAAGAAGCAAATTCAACAAAAAAAAATTAAGTGAGATCTTGGGATGTTGGCTCTTTGATAGGTAAGTCTTTTGAGATCATGATTGTAAGGAAATTCAATATATCTTGCTTGTAAGCAACCAAGTGGATAGGGAAACAATGTAGAGAGATTGAAAACATATGACACAAAATCCAATATATATGTATTAACAAATATAGAAATAACGTAGACATCATTGTTGATAAGATATTGAAACATGATGTTGTCAAGATCACATGATGGGTAATAGAATCATATATATCAAGATTGTTCTCCAAAAAAATTGTCTAACAATATTAACACTTATTTTCACCAAGTTGGCCTTAATAGGGAGGCTAAGAAGGAGTTTTGGGATAATATAGATTAATTGAAGCAAGGAATATTAATAGAGCAGAAGATCACTATTAGGAGTGATTTAGATGACCATGTGGGGAGTTGCAATGCTAGATATGAGAGTGTTCATGGTAGATATGGATATGGTAGTAGAAATAGAGAAGGAGAGGGGATATTAGATTTTGTAGTTGCATATAAATTTCAAGAAAATAGATTCTTACAAGATTAATTTAAAAAATGGGCACAAATATAGTCAAACTGAGTACTCCTTATAAGGTGGTTGGATCAAAATATACAAGGATTGTAAACTTGTCCCTGGAGAAGAACTCACCACCCAACATAGGTTCGTGGCCTTAAACATTATCATGCAGATCCACAAAGGTAAGTACAACAGAAACCAAGATAGAAAGACAAGTGATGGAATCTTAAAGGAGAAAAAAATAGTTTTTTATGATAAAATCATCAAGGAGGGAACTTGAAACTTAGAGTCTGAAGTTAACACTGTGTGACATAATATGAGGTCATGTATAAGAAACATAGCCAAAAAGGTTTTTGGAGAGTCCAAAGGGTGTGGGCTTCCACAAAAAGAGATTTGGTGATGTAATGATGAAGTACAGAAGGCTAATAAACTAAAAAGGGAGATGTATAGGAGCTTATCCAAATCTTGATATGATACAACTTTTCATAACTGCAAGAAAGAAAATAAAGAAGCTAAAAAGGTTGTTCAAAAGGCAATGTATTGATACTTTAAAGAGGTTTTTAAGAATCTAGACACAAGAGAATGGGAAAAAGATATATATAAAATGACTAATTTAAGCAAAATGAAAGGAGAAGACTTGAGTCAAGTAAAATGCATCAAGAATGAATCTAGTAGAGTGTTGGTTATGAATGATGATATCAAGAATCAATGTATAAACTATTTTCATAATCTTTCCATTAGAGATACTGTGAATAATGCAAGGGACTCGTGTGATAGGAATGCAAGATATATCATTTGCACATGATGATGTCTCACTTATGAGGTCAAGAATGTCTTGAAAAAGATGAAAATGAGAGGTGCATGCAAACAAGACGTTATTCCTATTGATGTACGAAAGAGTATGGAGGATGAAGGAGCTATGTAATTAATACATTTCTTTGATAAGATTATGAAGACCAAGAAGCTTCCACATGAGTGGAGATATCATACTATAGTCCCCGTCTACAAGAACAAAGGAGATGTGCAAATCTGCACAAACTACAGAGGTATCAAGTTGATGAGTCACATGATGTTGTGGGAAAGGATTATTGAGCAAAGGCTAAGATCTATAACATAAATATTAGATAACCAATTTGATTTCATGACTTAATGATGAATGACCGATGTTATTTTTCTAATAAGGAGGTTTATGGAGAAGTCTAGAGAGAGCAAAAGAGATATTTGTATAGTTTTTATTGATTTGAAAAAGGCTTATGATTGAGTACCCAGGGAAGTGATGTGGATGATTTTAGAGGAAAATAGTGTGTCAGTCCAATACATTAACTTGATTAAAGACATATATGATGGCTCAACTACAAGTGTGAAGACTCCTAGAGGAGAGACACTCAACATTTTCTATCATAATTGGAGTACATCAAGGATCTACGCTCAGTCAATACCTATTCATTCTTATTACTGATAAGTTGACAAAGCATGTCCAGGATGATATTTCTTGGTGCATATTATTTGTCGATGAGGTTGTGTTGATTGACAAAACTAAAAATAGATTGAATGATAAAGTCAAACTTTGGAGAATTATGTTAAAATTAAATACTAGATTGATGATTAGTAGAAGCAAAACTTAGTATATGCATCACAATTTTAGGCAATCTAGAATTGTGAATTGTGGGGCTAAATAGGATAGAGTGGATGTACCCAAATGTGATAAATTGTGTTACTTGTATTCTATTATTTAAAAGAAGGGGATGTTCAAGATGACGTTTCACGCAGATTCGTTGCAAGATGTCTGAAATGAAGGAGTGCGGTTGGAATATTATATGACTAAAAGATTCTCAGATTTAAAAATGAATTTTATAGAATAGCTAGACGACTAACCATACTATATGGGAGTGAATCATAAGCGTGAAGAAACAATGTCTCAATAAGATGCATGTGGTTGAAATCCGTAAGGTGAGATGGATGTATGGGAAGATAAGAACATATTACTTGAGAAATGGCTATATCATGCAAAAGAATAGGTGTGTCGAGCACTGAGGACAAATTGTATAAGGAGTCAATTGAGATGGTATGAAATGTACAACACAAATCGACTAATGCACCTATATGAAACAGTCCTATTGAGTCAAACACAACTAAATGAAAAAAAAGATAAGCGTAAATTAATTTGGAAAGAGTTTGTATTTTTTTTTTTTGAATCTTTACATCTTGAATATGACAGAACAGATTGGAAAAGAACCATATAGCCAGCCTCAACATTGTTGGAATTGAGGCATAGATGATAATATTGATAAAATCACAAAAATATAACAACAAAATGACATGAGGGGCCATTTGACTCCATCCATTTCAGGTAGTTACATAACAGAAGTAGCTCAGATCTCAAATTGATGGTTGGTTCATTCTTCTGGATTTCACATAGTAGTTTAGCATAAGCATAGTGGTCGTTAGGATCACGCCTGTTTTAATAGTGCTGCAAAATCACGCTCGCAGACAATTTACAAATAATCTGCTCGATAATCTGCACGGTGCACACCTACTTGGCACTTGCCGCTTCAAATGAATGGATGTGTCCCCTTGACGCCCCCCTGATTCAAAAGGTCAGGGGCCAAACGGCTTCTGGTTGTATTTCAAGAACGCCTCACTTAGAATACATTAAACTACCAGTTTAAAATTTTACTACTATCAAATAACTATAAACATGTCATCTTCAGAAAGTACCTCACTTTTGTGTACAAAATACTCTCAAACAACTACATATCGGTAACTTAACTCGCCGATGGTTCATATCCCATCATTTGTTTTTTAAATTGCATAAACACAGTATAACTGATTAAAAGATTAAAAAATATTATAGGTAAATTTTTCCTCCCAATACTTTTCTGATCAAGAGACTTTTAGCTCATGGCGTCGGGGGAGTAGACAGTAGCCATGGTCTTCCTTTTCAGTCCAGCATCATTAGACTGGTGCCCGCCCAACAATATCCAACACAATGTCTGTAAGAATGACGGGAAACCAATAACGTGTCAAAAGGTGGACTCTTACTTGGACAAGATTGTCTCTGTCAACGAAAAATGTGGATTCCGGCAAATCAGATTGGGTGCTGATAGTCCATTTCGTGATAATGTTGTTAATATTTATGATGTCATTACATGCAACAGCATCACGTGCAATTTAATTAACAATTACTGACATATCTAAATAAGAAACGAAGATCAAACAAAATAGGAGAACAGAAATAAATGTCAGAATTTACAAACCAGATCGTTCGTTGAGAAATGAACGCAATACTTAAAGAAATCAGTGTCCGACAATCCTCGTGGATAGGCATCATTCTCCCAATCTCGATCTGGTACGAACCTGGAACTTACATGTCGCTCGTGACGTCTTCTCGTTGCACTGCTACCGGTGCAGCACAGCAACCGCAGGAACCACCGCCTGACAATCGCGTCTCGGTGACGGGAAGGAGAAGTCGCGCTTCGCACAGGAAAACAACTCCACGAACCGACTCCGGGAACGAAGGCTCACACTCTCTAGATTAGGGCTCTCAAAACACATGTGAAACGACGGCAGGAAACTGTTTGTTGTGTGTTTAACCCTAATGACCGGAGGCATATATATAACCACGCACGTCTCTAATCCTATTCTCAGTAAGACGCAAACACTCGGTTGCTCTTGTACATAATACGGAATAATCCGCAAAGAGATATATTTTCCAATTAGGATTAACAAATCTGAAATAGGAAAGAAACAATTAATTACACGAGTAATTAATTACTTAGTCGTATCCTAGTGCAAAAAGAAGACGGAAGACATTCTCCACAATCCACAAGCCCAAGCCCGAGCCCGGCCCGGCCAGGTGAGGCGAGACGAGGTGTGGCATGGCACGCGTGCGTACGTTGTGATGCGGTAACCCCACCCACTAAGGAGGTGAGCATACCTCCCTCCTAGAGCCCTTTGGACACTAGTGCCCCATGTGATCCTACCTATGAGGACTACAAAAGTTCTAGGAGTGAGCAATATGGGATAAAACTTCTTCGCCATTTGCACTAAAGATAAAACTACTTTTCTCACATGTACTTGTTGCACTACATTGGGCTTAACCCATGCTAAATAAGTGATTACTACAATAACGAAGCTATAGTAACAAGCTGCTACAGTAATCATTTATCTAACAATCCCCCACAAAGTCCAATGTGTAGTGTGCTCTACCATTCAGTCCTCCATACTGTGCTTTCAGCAGATACCTTTCGGTTTGAATCTACCTAAGTTATCCAACTGTGACCCCCGTAGGAACTAGGTAAACAAAAGTCTTGAACCTGAACCTTGGGTACAAGAGTATAGGTTGGTAACAACACAATAAAGACATGGTAGAAAAGAAAACAATGCATTAATGCCATGCATACAAAATTTTATATCATGATTGATAACAGAGAACAACTCAATTCTCCTATTGCGGCCTACACAACATCAATCACTTAGCTGGAGTCCAAGGATGTACTGCTAACATCCTGTCCTAAGACTTGACACCATTAAGAGACTACTCTCTTACTAACTTGCAGTCATGACACTAATAGGTTTCCAGGGAATAGACACCGATGCAAGAAGCATCAAATAAGAATACATAGTGTCATCTTATTTACCCGACAGCTTGTTATTACCACATTGAACCCAATTTGTGGGATCTCCACTCTTTTGGGTTGGGTTGTTACTGCCTGCAAATCTATAGGGGTTTCAGTCCCATCCTCAACATGGATTTTTCCACTAAATCCAAGGTAAGACCTTTAGTGAAAGGATCAGCTGTATTATCTTTGGTACCGACGTAGTCTACAGCCACAACCCCATTAGACACTAACTCCCTTATAGATTTCAATCTGACTTGGATTTGTCTACGCTATTTTTTATTGTACTTGGAACTCTTTATCTTAGCAATAGTTGTAGTGCTGTCACAGTGAACTGAAATTGCAGGAAGCGGCTTCATTACCATAGGTAAACTAGACATAAGTCCATGTAGCCATTCAGCTTCCAATCCAGTTTCATCTAAAGCACACAACTCTGCCTCAAAAGTGGACCGAGACAATATGGTCTATTTCTTAGACCTCTAGGAAACAGCTCCTCCTCCCAATAGGAATACATATCCTGAGACACCACTACTCCCAGAATTTACGGCAATCTAGCTTGCATCACTATATCCTTCGACTACGGAAGGATGTTTACCATAATGCAGCCCAAGGGAACAAGTTCCCTTGATATACCTTAGAACTCTGTCAAGAGCTTCTCAATGGGTCTTGTCGGGACAACTGGTGTATCTACTTAACTTGTTCACAGCAAACGCAATGTCTGGACGTGTATAGTTCATAAGATACATCAAACTTCTGATAATCTGAGAGTATCATAATTGAGACACTGGAACCCCAGTCTCATTCTTGAACAAAGGCTTGGATGAATCATATGGAGTCTTAACAGGTTTACGTGATGTGTACTCAAACCTCTCCAGTATCTTCTCAACATAGTGAGACTGAGAGAGAGTTATACCATCAGTAGACCTAATAATTTTAAGCCCTAAAATCACATCAGCAACACCCATATCCTTCATCTCAAACTTGCTACACAAGAATGACTTTGTCTCATTTACTACTTTCATATCGGAACCAAAAAGTAGGATATCATCGACGTATAAGCATAAAAAAATGAATCCATTATTGACAATCTTGCAGTAGAGACACTTATCAAATTCATTAGAAATAAAGCCAAACGATGATATCACAGAATCAAACTGCTCATGCCTTGCTTAGGGGCATGTTTCAAGCCATATAATGACTTAACAAGTTTACACACTTTGGACTCATTCCCACGACCCACAAATCCCTCCGGTTGTTCCATATATATATTTCTTCCTGAAGATCACCGTGTAAGAACGCGGTCTTCACATCCATCTGATGGATATAGAGATTATAAATGGAAGTCAATCCTATAAGCACTCGGATTGTGATCATACGGGAAACAGGTGAATAGGTATCAAAATAATCTATTCCTTCCCTTTGTGTGTAAACCTTAGCAACTAACCTAGCCTTATACTTATTGATTGTCCCGTCTGCATTAAGTTTCTTCTTAAAAATCCATTTGCAACCAACTGCAGAACAACCAGGAGGCAAATCCATCAATTCCCAAGTTCCACTCGAGAGAATTGATTGGATTTCATCATTAACGGCTTCTTTCTAAAACTTAGCTTCTGGAGATTCCATAGCTTGTTTGAAAGTAACATGATCATCCTCAACATTGTAAGTGAGAAACTCACTTCCAAAGTTCTTGGATGTCCTAGGCCGTTTACTTCTCCTTGGTTCAACTATTTCTTCGGAATCATCCGATTCAGAAATAACTTGTTCTGAGTCGCCCCCCACATTTGTCATCATTTCCACATGCTCGGGAATGGAACATGTGGTAAATGAATCTTCTTGAGATACTTCATTGGGCACACCAGTTTTCATAGGAAACACATCCTCAAAGAATGTTGCATCACGTAATTCCACAATTGTATTGACCTCAATGCCAGAGATATCTGATTTTACAATCAGGAATCTATAAGCATAGCTTGTCTCTACATAACCCAAGTATATGGCATCAACCGTTTTCGGTCCCAATTTCTTCCTTTTGTGTTTAGGGACAAGTACCTTTGCAAGGCACCCCCACACTCAAAGATATTTAAGACTCGGTTTCCTTCCTCTCCATAACTCAAACGGACTACTCTCTGAATGTTTATGGGGAACTCTATTCAGAATATGGCAAGCCGTATTCAAAGCTTCCCCCCACATAAAGTTGGGTAATCCAGATGTTTGGAGTAAGATATTTACCATATCTATTAAGGTTTGGTTTTTACATTCAGCTATCCCATTTGATTGTAGTGAATAAGGAGCAGTGACCTCATGAACTATACCATGTAATTGGCAAAATTCCAAAAACAAGTTCGAGGTATACTCTCCTCCCCTATCAGACCTTAATCGCTTAAGTACTTTACCAGTTTGAGTTTCAACTTCTTTCTTATAAATTTAAAATTTATTTAATGTCTCATCTTTACTTCTAAGTAAAAAGACATAACAGTATCTACTCACATCGTCAATAAAAGTTATAAAATAACATTTTTGATCCCTCGTAGAAACACCATTAAATTCACAGATATCTGTATGAACTAAATCCAAAATTTCCGAATTCCTATTCACAGAATGAAAAGGCTTCCTGGCAATTTAGCTTGTACACAGATTTCACATTTATTGTTGTTAATTTCAGATTTAGGGATCAAATTTAGATTCATCATACGCTTCATTGAGGCAACATTAACATGTCCCAAACGTGAATGCCATACATCGGATGAAACAAGATTCATGCAAACAGAACTATAATCATTCAAATTTAAAACAGAATTTGAAACTGGTTCAACATGAATCTTAAATAAGTTCTCCACATCACATAAGTACCCCTTGCCAAAAAACAAATAATCACGAAGGCGTGTAATAATAGACTTATTACATTTACAGTCTACTCTATAACCTTCTCTAACTAATATGACGCCACTAAGGATATTGCGTCGAATGGTTGGAACATGTCTGACCCTGTTAAGAGTCAAAACATTCCCCGAAGGGAACTTCAAGTCCACCCGTCCTTCGCCTTTGACTTCTGCAAAGATGGAATCGCCCAAAGTCATGGACCGACCTCGAGAGGCCTGATAAGACACAAACAGGGATTTATCAGCACACACATGTACATTAGCCCCAGTGTCAATTATCTAATAAAGTGGTTCAAAAATAGAAAGGATTTCAGGTTTAATAGACACGTACCCATCATTGAGGTTCAAGGATGTAGTCATCATGTTGACCACAGCCTCCTCAGTTGCAGATGTGGTAGCTTTCTTTGCCTTCTTAGTAGGACAATCCTTGTTCCAGTGGCCAACTTGTCCACAAGTCCAACAAGGTTTGTTCTTCGATTTCTTTTGGATCTTTACCTTAGGTTTATGTGCATTCTTAGATTTCTTATCTTTGGTGTTTTTTGCAGAAGTAAAATTAACAGTTGGATTTGCATTAGTAGGCACTTTGACCGTTTTCTCCTTTAAGTGTTCTTCTTGTATATTAATATCCATCATTAGTTCATCCATTGTATATGTCCCTTTGTGATGCTTCAGAGACATACCAAACGATTCTCATGACTTAGGGAATTTTTCTATGATAGACATAACAACAAACTTCTCAGGCAATACCATCTTGGCATCTGATAGTTCATAAACTAGGAGTTGTAGATCATGTGTTTGATCAGAAACCGACTTACCCTCAACCATCTGAAACTTAAGAAATTTAGACACAGTATTTTTCAACACCTTGATTTTCAGTGCTAAAATTCTTAATTAACAATTTCCCACAAAACTTTGGACGTAGTGACTGGCGGCTTTGAGTAAGAATCATACAGTTTGTTATTTAAATCAAACACAATCAAACCGCGGCATGTTTTATCACCCTTCTTCCAATTAGTAATTATATTTGCATTATCAGGAATTGTTTCATCAGAATTAGGTTCAGTTTCAACTAAGTACTGATCATAACCCGCAATATTAAGCCAAATTTCCATCTGACTCTGCCAACGGGAAAAGTTGGTACCAGTAAATTTTTCAGGCATATTGTGGGTATCAATTTTACATCCCGAACCACCCTGACCGGCCATTGTTAATTAACGACAGAAAGTGATTTCTTTAAGACTGTTGTTAATATTTATGATGTCGTTACATGCAACAGCAGCAGGTGCAATTTAATTAACAATTACAGGCAGATCCAAATAAGAAACGAAGATCAAACAAAGCAGGAGAACAGAAATAAAGGTCAGAATTCGCAAACCAGATCGTTCGTTGAGAAACGAACGTAATACTTAAAGAAATCAATGCCCTGCAATCCTCGTGGATAGGCACCATTCTCCCAGTCTCGATCCGACACGAACCTAGAACTTGCACGTCGCTCGCGACGTCTTCTCGTTGCACTGCTACCAGTGCAGCACAGCAACCGCAGGAACCACCGCCTAACAATTGCATCTCGGTGACGGGAAGGAGAAGTCGCGCTTCGCACAGGAGAACAACTCCACGAAGCGACTCCGGGGACGAAGGCTCATGCTCTCTAGATTAGGGCTCTCAAAACACACGTGAAACGACGGCAGGAAATTATTTATTGTGTGTTTAACCCTAATGATCGGAGGCATATATATAGTCACGCACGTCCCTAATCCTATTCCCAGTAAGACGCAAACACTCGGTTGCTCTTGTACATAATACAGAATAATCTGCAAAGAGAAACACTTTCCAATTAGGATTAACAAATCCAAAATAGGAAAGAAACAGTAAATTACACGAGTAGTTAATTACTTAGTCATATCCTAGTGCAAAAAGAAGACGGAAGACATTCTCCACAATCCACAATCCACAAGCCCGAGCCCGGCCAGGTGAGGCGTGGCGCGCGTGCGTGCGTTGTGATGTGGTAACCCCACCCACCAAGGATGTGAGCATACCTCCCTCCTAGAGCCCCTTAGACACTAGTGCCCCATGTGATCCTACATATGAGGACCACAAAAGTTCTAGGAGTGAGCAATATGTGATAAAACTTCTTTGTCATTTGCACTAGAGACAAAACTATTCTTCTCACATGTACTTGTTGCACTACATTGGGCTTAACCCATGCTAAATAAGTGATTACTACAGTAACGAAGCTACAGTAACTAGCTCCAGTAATCATTTATCTAACAAATAACGTCCTGAATAAAGTTTTGGCCACACAATTACAATTTGAGGTTCCGGAGCGTTTGCTCACCAGTATAGCCGTCCAATCTCCGCGGGGCTAACTTAGTCATTGACCACCCCCATCAACTGTCCGCCCATGTTGCCATCCCCGAATCGCCCATGTGTTTAATCTCATTGGACGTCGACAAATACACCATCAACACTGGATCTTTTAGCGATTCCCAACCCCCATTGTGGAGACCATGGAACGACAGCATAGTCTTCTTGACAAAAGGACATGCAGATCACAAACACGTGATAAGAGTTTACCTCGCAAAGCCAACAGAGAAGGCTACAATTCACAAAAGCACAAGCAGAAACAAGCTGCAGTTACGAATCAGTGAAATGATTATCCATAGATCGCCTCTTTACACTCGGTCCCTTCTGGAATCGCTTCATTTCACCTAGTAAGTGATGGCATTACCCATATTAAAACACAGCCTATCCTCATTCACCTGTTAAGTGATGACATTACCCATAATTATAACACAGTCTATCCTCATTCACCTGTTAAGTGACGACATTTTCCATAATAGAACAGCCTATCCTTGTAATGAGCTACACAAACTTTTCTACATTACCGAAGAAAGAAAAGTTTTCCATTTGCTTTTGGCGTATAACTAAATATACAAAACAAAGAACGGACAATATATTTTTGCAGTTGTATGTAGCATCGGAGAGTGTCTAGTCACCAAAGCCTCCCGCCAACAAAGCCTCTAGCTCAGGTCACCTCTAGCACTACAAAGCTACGAGCCCAATCCATAGCCGTTGCTCCTCTCATTTTCACCATCCAAGTAACTGATCAACTGCTGGCCTCCATAATTCAAGGCAGCGTAGCTATATGCCCCAAGTGCCACAATAAACACAAGCACAATTAACCCGAAGAACTGGAAGTTGGCCAGCAATTCCCCACGGACCTCTGCACTTGGGGAGTGACACAGGATGCTGTCATCCTTAAGCTCGCATCCCTGAGGCATCATGGGGCCGTAAAGGGTGAATGCAGTCTGGTAGAACCAAAGGCCTTGAAGCGTGACGGCAATGCCCGAAGCGAGATCCACCACAAAGCTGGTAGGGGCTAAAGTTGCTGTCACAGTGGCCACAACACAAAGACCAACCAGGACGACAAGGAGAAAATGGTAGTAGCCCTCCAGCCCCTTGTGACTGGTGGAGTGGAAGTAGAAGAGCAGGTACTCGGATGTGAATGCTGTGGCTGCCAGCAGACATAGTGCTCCTTCTGGCAGGGGACAATACCTGAAATGCACAATCAAGCCAGTCATAATCACATATCACAACTGATTCTGCTTCTTGACTCATACGGATTCTAGTTGCATAAGTTTTATGGATCAGTACAACCATCCAAACGATCTCAAAATCTCATGCTTGTTAAACCATCCCATATACTATATGCATATTGACACACCTGTAACATGTCTTCCGGGCAGAAATATAGATTATATTTATTGTTCAAAGAGTCAAATATAGATTATACAGGAGTTTTAATCGACCAAAAAAATATAGATTATACAGCATGCTCAAACAAGAAGTTCCACTTCATCAAACAGACCATAAATGCAAAACCCCAAACAAGTTTGAATTTGATTCCAACGTTGATTAAACTAATAGGGTAGGTGACGGATTGGGGTTCACGAATTGATCTGGTACAATCATATTCCAACCTATACGTAATTAGAAAACAGTGCCCAACCTATGAGTAAGTCAATAAGTTCAAAAAAGAAATCATCTCAGCCTAAGATTTATCCCCAATCTGCATTTCTTCTATTGAAACAGCGACCGACGTGCAACAATAGTATTACGCCTTAGAAAGGTGGAAGGAGAAGTAGTGTGGGTTATTAACAAAATATACAGCTCATGTCATAAGTAATTTAACTTTGAATTGATTAGATATTATTCGGTATTGATGTATAGCTTCAAAGAGAGTTGTTTGTTAATCCAATAGAACAATTTGCTCCTCTCTTACAAAAGTCATCAGCTGTCATGTTCAGCTATGATCCTTTGGACATAAGACATGTAAAGAGATGATAAATCATTTTTATGAAAGACCATCTAAGATACATATAACATAGACAATGGTAGCAGCCTGACACTTTTAAACTGGGGTGTTGCAAAGGTGGAAAATGACAAGCACAAATCAGAGGAATACAACCTTCAGGTAACTGAAAGTCCAGAAATGTTGTGTTTCACCCAACTGGCACATGATGTGTTAAACGTGTTGTGCTGTTAGTGCAAAACAATACTTCAGGACCACAAATTCTAAGATGAATGCAGTGCAGTGCACTGGTACTAACCAGGCTTTTCTTAAATAAAAGGAGCTGTTTGAGTTACGTTTCTAATCTGTGGAAGTTACATGAAAATCAAGCGTACGGCCTCCAGAAATTCTAAAACGGCAAAGATTAATGGCTTTTTTCACTCAAGTGGCACTTCGGTAACGTCTATGAAGCTACACTAGCTTTTTCCATTAGTAAGGAGTAAGGACTAAACTCCAATATAAGTCTATGGTCTCATGAACACTCTTGGTTACAGGTTAAATCCTAAAAGACTCCCTTTTCCTAGAATAGCAATTATTTCTATTAGGATGAGCCATTGCCCATCTTTCATGAAAAGGCAGGGAAAAAACTCTCCAATTCACACCTTTATGGCATTTCAACCGGTGATCAGGTTGCAATTGTAAAGGGATGATGACTTCAAAAAGTAATGGAATGATTGGAATCTTACTTTGTTACTCTTGACATCTTTTGATATACAAGATGTCACGAGTCTCGCCCAAAACGTGCTAGTAACTTTTTGTTTCTTTCTTAAACATTACCTTCTAATCGAAAGGAAGGGAAGCATGCCACGATTGCACAAGACAGCACAATATAAAGCCAATGGTTAAACTATAAACAAACACAGACAAAAGACTGCAAGCTCGTCCTCAAAAGTCAATCATTGCCCCGACCGGTTCTGGTACAAGTTACAACACACTGCCAGAGCATATGATTCCAGTCAACTATCATGTGGGAATCACGGTAGTGGTCCTAAAGACCTGTTGATTATCATATCATAAGGAACCCAACTGCAATACAACTTCTCAAACAGCCCACAGATCTGAGCCAGCTTACAGAAGTTGCCGAGTACAGTGTGCTCTTGGTAAGAAGTGAGATTAATATTTTGTATCTGAACGTAGTCGGAAAGGAATGATGTGCCAAAAAGCTAGCTGTTATCTGAACTATATGCTTTGAGATGTAATGTGCGAGATGTGCAGGCGATACTTTTTTTTTTTTTGGTCCTTGCCCCTGCTAGACGTAATTGGGAGTTTCTCCTAGAAATTCCATCATGCTCAAACTAATCAGCCGTTTAGAACACCACAAGCCCGCTCCTTGGCATTCTAAAGTTGAAAGGTAAAAAGACTGACAGTTAAACAGTTGTACCTCACGCTTCATAATACGACAGGACCGAGTAAAGCTGCTAACCCAACTGATACAGCTCGTTCAACATTATTGGTTGTACAGATTCTAATGGTGAGTAGTTAGCACGCAATGCAGTCACGCACCAGAAGAAAAATCAAACACACAATCGCACACGCCGATCAAAGCGGGCCCAACCCAACAGCCCCAAACAGATACGAGAACCGTCAAAGAGGAAGAAAAGACGATTACGGCAGTATGTTCAGACGAGAAGCTAGAAGAAGTCATTACCGCGTCTTCTGGGATAGGAGCGCAGCGGCGCCGAACAGAAAGAACATGAGGAGCATGCCGCCGTGCTCAAAGTCGTTCATATGGTTCGGATTGAGCGCCCCACCAACGAACCACCGGAGGTGCGTGGAGTAGAGAAGCTCCACGCACATGTCGAGGAAGGCGCCGCCTGTAACCAGGTACAGCTCCAGGTACTGCAGCTTGCCGGCGCCAACAGGGCTCCATGAATTCACGCGGAAGTTGGCAGGGTCGGACGCGTAGCGGACAACCGCGCTCCATATGTGCCACACACCCACGGCTAGGAAAAGGGTCCCTGGGAGCGCGTGCCCCTTAAATGACCCCATCTTGCTGCCTTATGCCCCGCCCGCCGCTTCGCGCAGCGATGACAGATGTCGATTTGTCTTGTCCGAGCACGAAATCTGTGACGCTGCCTCGGTCTCTGCAAGTTAATTTGATTTTCGCAGAAAATCAGGACGCAGGGAGCATGCAACGAGCGCCAAAATACTAAAGCTGGTCTATGGATGCTTTGTGCTCTCTCCTTCAGGAAGAGAGGGAATTATGCCGCTGCGAATGGGAACGGCGAGAGAGGAACTTAGAGAGGAATTTTTACCCGAAAGATGGGGATATAGCAATGGAAGGGAGAGGGGTTGTGGTGTTGGACAGAGAGAATCGCACACAATAACTGATGAACTGTATGAAAATAGAGAAGTTATACTGAGTAAATTACTGAAAAGGTTGAATATCAGAAGAAGGATCGGAGGTTCTTTGGTCCAAAAAGGCAACAGTAGATCTGTTGATTTCTAGAGAGAGAGAGAGAGAAACAGAGAGGCGGTTTAGAAAGAGATTACGACGAATAAGAGGGGTGGAAATATGGTATGATGATGGCGGAGACCCGCCGGAAGTGGTGGGACTGGATCGTTTTTACCTGGCCGAGGCTGTGATGATGGCGTGGATACAAGATTCGCCGCCGCAGGGCCGGCCCCCCGTCCCTCTCAACAACGGCCTTCTCCTCCTATATTATGATTATCACATCATTATAACTACCTAAGATAATTGAGGAGGCAGAGAGGACGAAAGACGATCACTAGAGAGAGAGAGGAGGGTGGGGGGAAGCAAGGAAGGTTCTTTGGTAGGGGAGTGGGATGAATCAATTTCAATGATCCAGCTGCACTGTGGTCCGTGGAGCCAAAAGTCTGACGGGAAGCTTTGTCACGTGTAAGCGAACACCCAGCCAACCCATCCAGCAGAAGGAATAATATTTGGCTACTTGTTGGACGTATGCTTTTTTTTTCATCGTAATCATGATTAGTTTATATAAAAAGTTAAAAAGACTAAACGTTGAAGAAAACTTTATATATATGATGTATTATATTTCTTACTTGGCTACCTCCACGCTTTTTATCTTCTTCCCTACTTCATGCTGATAAAAAAGAGCTCAACAATAATAAAAATAATATATAAGTTTATTAATTCGATGTTGAGTAGAACATGTGAGGATTGCAATTTTCCATGAATTTCCCATTTTTCACTCAAAGATGAAACTTTGCTTATTTCTTTTTTTGAGGATCGGCGAATCAAAGTTTCAAAGACGGGTTATTCATATTTAATTTGATGGTCAGAGGCGAACCAATTAACTATATAATTAACCATATATATTCCTTCCATTTTAATAGTCTCTTCCTTTTTGTGTATGGCATCGCCACTCCCTTTGGCTACATCTACTAATTCGGAACTTAATTTGAAAGCCATATTTCATCAAGTGAATCTTCTATTAGATGTTCAAAAATAAAAGAAAAAAAAAGATATTGAAGAAAATTATACAGGATCATACATTAAAAAAAGTAGAATATTTTTATTTTATTGTGTTCTTTTTATATTATAGAATGATGCCGCCACTCGGACTCGAACCGAGATGCTGTAGCACTACTTCCTAAGAGCAGCGTGTCTACCGATTTCACAATGGCGGCTTGCTTGAAATAATAATAGTTCGTACATATGGAATGGTCGAGATTTAAGGATTCAATGCAAATTAGTTTCCATTTATATATAGATACAGAAAACAAAATGGATAGAAAAAATATACGTATTACAAATTATTATTCCATATACTACAAGATATTACAAGAACTCGTTCTAATTTATTTTATATTGAATTTGAATTGAAAAATGGAAAACATTCATTTTAGTTAATGTAAATCGTTTAATTCATTTTTTATAGTCATATTAATTAAGCTACGCCCAAGAAGCTTAAGCCAAAGACTTTATTATTTATTTGTTTGTTGCACAAAAAAACTTTTTGAATTCCCCGTTCAAACCGATTTAGCTAAGGAAAAAGCTTTAACCGCGGCAAAATATTCTTTTTTCTTCCAAATATTTTTACGAATACATTTTTTTGACATAGAAGTACGCTTTTTTGGAACCGCCATAGAAAGAGGTTATTCATTTTTATTGTTGTATGTGAAAGACATGTATTGACAGATTGCTCTTTTTATTCATTATCCATACTTATTTCATAGATAATGGTATCGTTTTTCCTATTTTTCATAAGATAGAAATAAATATAGATAAAATTGTTTTTTGAAAATGATCATATTATCTATAATATACTATGGAATGTTATAATGGTAATGTAGTAATAGTATTTTTAAGAAAATTTGGACTAGCTAAAAAAACTCTCTAATAATCCTTTATACTTTTTTTGTTTTTTGCATTTCTATCCATAGATTGAATCCAAAATAGTTTGTACTGATTAATCTCTTTCTAATCTCATTCGAATCCAAATTTATAGGGATTATCCACTACCATAAAACAAATTCATTGTTCTTTATGAAATAAGAATGAAATAAAAAAAAAGAATCAAATGAAAAAGGTTTAATTTGGAACTCATATCTCATTTTAGTAAATATTGCAAATCTAATTTGATTTAATTTGTTAAATCAAAAAGATTAAGAGCCCTCATAGAATTTAAAAAATCATATAAGATATAATTTAAGAATTTAATAGAATTTCAAAAATTCTATATTGTAACAAAAATATTGTATTAAAAAATTAATATCATTTTTCCTATTAATTAATCAAATTCAGAATGTTTGTCCGTAAGTTAATTCAATTTCATTTAAGGTTAGTAATTAACCTCTTAAACAAGATATTACCAAATAAGAATAATCTTAGTGATGGATTATTGCGAGGTAAGATAAAGAATATCATAAGATTCACAATAAACATAAGTTTTAGCTATTTGGTTGAATCTGATTATTAACAGATACCAGACACGTACATATTCGAACCAAGTATTCTTTTTTGTATAACTTTTGTTTACTATACTATATTGTTATAAATCATCAGGATAATACAATCATAAAAAATATAAAGATATGTGGCTATGAAAAATGGATTATGTGGCAACACATCCCATTATTATACAGATAACGAGGTGTTACGCGAAAATGTGCGGAAATCACCATAACCACAGATTATCAAAATCACGAGTTAATTAAAACCGTTTGCGGAAAGCTGATAAACTAGAAAACTATTACATTCCAGTCCTCAACCTGCAAGGAATCAGGTCATATATATACATATACCAGATCTGATACGTGTCCACAGCTCAAAGGAACAGCTATCTAACCATCACATGAGTTCACCACCTGTTCATATACATAAAGGCCCATATCCGGCCAACAGCAGGCTATACAAAACATTATCGATCGTTCATCGTGAAACAACGTCAAAACACTGCTAAGGACCTGAGAGTACAGGGATGACTCTAGACTCTACTACAAAACATCCAAAACAGTAGCATATCCATCGCTTGCCTTCTACTGCTCGTCAAGCTACTCGGTCGCCACACCACGACCACCACCACGTCTAACTCGACCACCTGAAAACTAGCGGAGTGAGACAATTGAACATTGTCCCAACGGGAAACATAACTCCCCACCGCAACTACAGAACCTTAGCAAGATAAACTATAACAGTAGATAAATGATAACAGGTATAACAGGAGCAGTCTATATAAAGCAAAACTATTCTTACCGACAACTTACCAGCTGTACAAAAGCGTATAACCAAATATCTCTCAAAGGAACATAATTGACAAGATAAGATATATCTCTATGTAACATGATTATCAGAATAAGATATATTGCCACATAACCTGATTGTCAAGATGAGACATATCACCACATACCTGATGAATATGGAAGTAACGACAAGATATAATAGATATATTACACAAACAAGGCCTCAACCAATGTTTCGTGTTTGATATAAGCAGTAAATACTAAACGGCTGAATTACGTATTATTATGCCCAGAGGAAGTGAACCGTACCGTTCAAATCCAACCTTCGGTTACGAAACCCAAGTCGGTGCCATACAAGGTCAATGGAAGAGCCGGACTCCACAACCTCCCACCTCGTGGTCAGTACACAATCACAACATAAGTAGGACCGTAGTCTCATTCTAAAGTGGTCTTAGCCTCAGGGTCAGCTCCATAAGCTACCCTCACTCTAGCCCGCCTTGGTACAGGTCTCGGCGCTAGTAAAACTGAGCCACAGGCCTGTTCACCGTGCTCTGAGCCATGAACGCATTCATGCTCCTCACATCACATATCCTGAGCCATGGGCTTGTTCACCATGCTCTACACATACATATATCTGAGTCTGCAACCGAAGTTACACTCTTACCTCCTCATTTTCAGGCTAGGAGCAACCTACACATATTCAACAATATGCGCTTCCAGGTTAACTCGTAGGAGAACCTGTTTCACCATCACCAAATCCTGACGATGATGGATCTATGGCGAGGGCAAACTATATGATATAATTTCAATGTGATTATTTAGTATCTTTTAGATGGATTGCAAGATTCAACCAAGTTGTATAACATGCAAGATATAACAGAAAGTAAACAATATAAACTCGACATTATGTTATTACTGTAATCACATCAACCTGATCCATCTCAAGGATCCAACATCACATGTTATCACTTGGCCTCTTGCCAACCATCCAAATCCATTTCAAGGATCATCACATACCACAGGATCTCAATCCCTCACCAAGTATTGGCGATGCCTCTTCAAGGCTCACATCAACATCATGGGACAAACACATCATACATACAACCTCATAGGATAATTATCAAAGTGACGTTACTCATCACATATATCTCATAGTCCTTTTATGGCTAATCATCACCTGCGTGGTTAGGATACACAGTAATCATAGTCTCAACATAAGGAATATGCTTACTATCATGAAAATGCCATTCAAGATACCCTACTTATCATTCTTACACTATTTAGTTATCAAGTGTATAAAGCACATCAAACCATACCCATGCTTATCCTCATCTCAGAATTATACGAATAAACAAGATTTTTACTTTATGTAAGCAATCATGTTGAATATACCGAACAAGCACTATTATTATTACCACTATCATTATTGTCACCATCCACTATCATTACCATTATCATTGTGCAAACTACTAGTGTAACTACCACCATTCACCTCATCAGTAATAGATAAGCACAAGGATCACATCATGCATATCATTACCACTACCTTCCTTATTATCATCACTATACCATTACCATTATTGCTATCATTAACATTGTTATTGTTTGTGCATAATCATTCACTTTCATAAAACAAGGGTCCGTCGCTGGAAGATCACAAGACCCTCACTAAAACTCCTCAGAACCCTCACCCAAACACCAACCACAACGGCTGGTTCATAAAGCAGCAACGCTGCGTGACACAACGTTATAGGAGATAACGTGCGTCAGAGAGGGTGTCGGGCATTCCATGTGTATCGGGCAATGCCCGTCACACCTCCTGCCGGCTGACACACCAGGGAGTGTGACGCCCGTCACAACACCCCAACCACAACGCCCGATACTCCTGCTAGCATAACGGCCATATCACCACCATCTCCAACCACCCAGAGGGAGAGGGAAAGAGAAGGAACACTCCACAAAACGTGAAACCACTAGCCAATGCCTATCGGCTGATACACACCAAAGAGAGGGGTGTGACGCCCGTCACAAGCCCAGCTTATCGTCCGTCACAACCCAAGATGTATCGCC
Source organism: Alisma plantago-aquatica (assembly GCA_963693085.1). NCBI lineage: Eukaryota > Viridiplantae > Streptophyta > Magnoliopsida > Alismatales > Alismataceae > Alisma > Alisma plantago-aquatica. Next base: position 587,305,080 of record OY856413.1, on the reverse strand, counting down.
CGCTACCAAACCTTCTTGCCCAACACAACCATATCGGCCAACACTCACACTAGCCTATCGTCCAACCTAAGCAAGCTTGCCAAACAAGGCCCTATCGTTCAACTCAAGCAAACCATCATGCCACTTCCTAGTCTAACGTCCATCATAAGAACAAAGGTGTTGCTCATCACAAGAAGAACCATCATGTCGTCCAACACCACCATATCGGCCAACACTCCTCTAGCTCAACCTATCGCCCATCATAAGAGCAAGGACATCACCCAACACCAAGAACACTCCTGTCGTCCAACACAAAGACACTCATGTCGTCCGACACACCAAGACAAGAGAGGGTATCGCCCAATAGGGTCACCATCTACCTCCAGCACAAGGAAACTCCAAACCCTAGAGAGCAAGGTACACTAGATCATAAGGAAACCCTAAACCCTAAGGAGGATCGGCCACCAAAGGTACAAAAGCAAGGAACTAGCTACTAACATATGAACAAGAACATAACAAGAGGTAATGGAGCTAGGGTTAGAAGTTATGCAACCCACCTTAAGCTCCAAGCCCAAGGAAGAAGAAGAGCTCCAAGCTTTAAGGGTATCGTACACCACAGCTCCTCCAAGGGGGGGGGTATCGGCCACCATTGTACTTCTAAGTGAGTGTATCGGTCGACACACAAAGAAAGGAAGGGAGTGTCGTGCACTCAAGGTGGAGGAAAGACCAAAAGATCAAAGGAAGTCAAGGCAAGGGAAAGAACCACCTATATAGAAGGAAAGGGAGGAGAAAACAAGGTAGATCCATGCTATGTGTCGTCCACCCAAGGGACACTTGTCCTAGAGCTCAAGCCACCACTCTAGCAAGCCATAAGACACTTGTCCAAGATGTGCACCAAGTGTCCACCAAACATGGTCAAGGCTGGACCAAGCATCATGGGCGACACCACCAGCAGCTCCACTGGGCGACACACCAAGATACCATGGGTGACACACACTCACCTTGTGCGACACAAGCCACACTAGGTCGACACACTACTCACCTTGGGCGACACAAGCAAGTCTTGGTCGACACAAGGCAAGTCTTGGCCGACACAAGGCTCCACCAAGCCCAAACAAGGCACCTCAAGGCCCAAACAAACTCAACCAAGGCCCAAAGAACTCAAGCAACAAGCCCAAGCCTTCCTCTCAACCCTAGAGGAAGCAAAGAGAGGAAAACACCTCACAAGATGGCAAACTTGCACACAAAACCCTAAACTTGGGTTATTTGCATGCAGCCCCTCGAACTCTCAACAAAGCGCAACCAAACCCTAATCACCACTAAAGGTGATTAGCAAGCATCAAACCACCAAGGTTAAGCAAAGCAAACAGGGTAAACCCTAAACGAAGGTCAGGGTTCTTACAGATTAAGTAGAACAGAATCAAATTGATCAGTTGGTAGAGTCGTGAAAACACTTGTTTATTCCATATTTTTGACCTTAGCTCCATGGAACTATATGCTACTGCTGAAACATGTAAGAATTTCAATCTTAGATCAAAACACTATGTATGGATGATATGAACTGCCTAGATGAGGATTCTTGAACGGAGAACAACTAGAGCCTATTACTCACTACATCAAACAATTTCCATTAATGAGACCATGTAAATCCATCAGAAAATAAAAAATACCCATTTCCGATGAAAAGGTTGTTGCTATCTTCTCGAATAACAAATAATTGGTTTAACTGAATAATTAAAGAAAATATATAGATCTTTGTCTTCATCTCAGGTCGATGGATCTTCTCAATTAAGGATCTCCCATATGGATAATATACATTCCAGTTGACCGAGCCTAATTGTTTTGTTTCGAAGCAAAGATATCCATGTGGGACGGTTCGGCCTATTCAGATATTCACGACCAAGAGGTACTAGATTCTCTTTCGGATAGGCCCTGAAAGGAGAAGGAATGCCAAGTCTGTCTACTCTCTCTAATTCACCCGACCCAAGAGTACCCATTTTGGGAACATCCAGTGCCAAAGTAACTGAATGGGCAAGTCGCCAATCCCTAAAATAGACTATGCAATGTACTTTATCCACTGGGTTACGGGTGGGCATTTTACCAGAGGTTTCTATCAATCTACCCTTGTATGATTCCTGTTAAATCATATACTCGGGGGGGGGGGGGTGCAGGGTGGACGATTTCAAAACGGACTCCTCATTCATTAGATAGAGAAGATTTCATTATCCGCTGTCGAATCTATTCCAAGAGCTCGGACTCGGATCGTGGGGATCGCTGGAATACTTCGTATCAATAGATACTCGGTATATCAATATCGATTAGATCTGAGATCTGTTATTGAATTGTTCATTCAATGAGCATTCTCCATATTAATATTCTATTATGCCTTGAAGAGGACTCGAACCTCCACACTCTTTAGCATGAGATTTTGAGTCTCGCGTGTCTACCATTTCACCATCAAGGCATCTTGAAAGTGAATCATATTCCATGAATATGATATCTATATAGTGTGATATTGTAACATCCCTGACCTGGGTTATGAGTTAACCCTAGGCGTTTTACCTAAATATGTAATTAAATCCTTGTGATTATCTTTTGGCATGTAATTAAGTTCCTAAGGAACATACATTTTCATTTCTGTCCCTTTTAAACAATGATTGTAGTATTGTTTGGTAATACAGAGACCTATGTGCAAATTACCCAGATAAGGGGTTTAACTTGAAAACTTCACAATTTAAGATGTTCCTCTAATGATGAGACATCTTATGAGTGGATATGATGAGGTATGATGTATTTCCCAAGCCTGGGCATCAAGATGCAACTTGTGGAATGATCCATGTGCTTAAAAACCCTAATTTGGATTAAAGTGCAATTTACCCAAATGAGGGGTGCAACTTATAAAATACACCATCTAGGACATCTTTTATGACTTTTGACATCATTTAGAGTAATAATTATGAAGGGGGCACTTCATTTGAATAATCATATAATAAGGAACACCTTTGTAATTAAATCATCAAGATGTAAGTAAGGAGACCCTTATGTACATATGTACCTTAGTGATAAGTTGACCTTCCTTGCCTTTAGTTCTTGATTTTAGAAGGAGTTTTACCTTAGAAAAGAAGAGGAGGGACGTGCCTAAAAGAAAGGAAGGACCTAGTTGTGAAAAGGAGAAACTAGTTATCCTTATGTTGGAAATGACCCCAAGATATATATACACCCTTCCTTTGTTTGTAAAGGAACGTTTCCTTCACTTCCTTTCTTATTTCCTTGCTTAGACCGACTTAGGACAGAGCTATGGAGAAGAGGAGAATGGCCAAGCATCTCTAGGTAATCTTTGATCATCATCTTGCTCAAATTCATGGAGGATGTCATGTTACAAGGTTGGTTTGCTAGTTTTCTTACTTAGCTTTCTCGTTCTAGCCATCTTTTCCCAACCTTTCCTTGGAGAAACACCCTTGGATGACCTGTGAAGCTCAAGACACCATTAAAGACTTGAATCTTGGAAGCTTGGAACTCAAGGAACGACCTTAAGGCGGGTTTTATAATTCTAAACCTTTTGCTTTGTTATGCATACTTTTATTCGTGCAAATAATAGTTAGTTCTTCTTCTTCTTCCTCATCCTTCTTTGCACCCTTGCAAGCTTTTTCGGGAAGAACAGACCTTGGTTTCAAGGTTGAAGACAAGGGGCGTTAATACCTATGTTGGTCCTTATCCAAATTTACTAAACGATCTTGGACCAATAGGTCAAACGATCTCACACTCGTTTCAATCCAAACGGGTTCAATAGGTTGGTTTGGCCAAACGGGTTCCAACCCATTTGAGGGCGTTGACCAAGCGTTGACTGTTTGGGTTTTCTGTTCACAATTATGTAGGCTAATGACCCACCAAATTTGAGGGGTTAACTCCAAAGGAATAGTAGGTTGAAGGCCAATCAATTAGGCAATCGAATTGAATTAAGTGCTGTTTTCTAAACTGATTAACTTGAATCTTTGGGCAAACGGGTTCCAACCCATTTGAAGGAGTTGACCAAGCATTGACCGTTTGGGATTCCTGTTCATGATATATTGAATTTCATTTCTACCAAGAATCATGATCTAATTCCTAACCAATTAATAGTTGAAGGCATTTCAACACCCTAACCCTAATCGAGTTAAATTTGCTGATTTTTTTATATAGATTTTGATGAGTGTTGGGTTGAAGGACCCAAACGAGTTCAAACCCGTTTGGGGGTTCATCCAAACGATCTCACACTAGCTTAGTGACACCCCAAGACCGTTTGTAGGTCTAGGGTTAAAGAAATTTGATGGTTTGAGGGTCCAATCACAAGATATTGATAAATTGATGACAAGTGCTGATTTGTAATTTAATTAGGACTCAACCCTTATCAAATCAACTTAATTTTTGGTCAAACTTTGGGCAAACGGTCTCAAGACCGTTTGGAGATCATCCAAACGATCTGAAGACCTTTTGGGCCAAGTTTGAGCCCAATTGGAGTTCAATTGATAGGTTCAACCTTGTTTTGATTCACATTGTTGGAAATTGATGATTAACCGATTGGAAACCCTAATTCAGTTAGACTTAACCCTAATTGGCTTTCAATTTAGGGTCACATTGGAGTCCATGTGTTTGAAGCTCATCCTAATTGACTCAATTTATAAGTGGTTATCATGGCTTTGGCCAATTAAAGGCTCAACATAAGAAACCCTATTCAAACATAACCTATGTGTCACCTTTATGTTCATGCGGTTTGAACCCAAGTTAGTCCACACTCGTTTGAGTACAAACGAGTCCACACTCGTTTGAGTCCAAACAAGTCCACACTCATTTGAGTCCTAATGAGTCCACACTCATTTAAGCCCAAACGAGTCCACACTCGTTTGACCTCAAACGGGTTCACACTCGTTTGAACTCAAACGGGTTCACACCCGTTTAGACTCAAACGGGTTCACACCCGTTTAGACTTCAAGTGGGTCCACACCCGTTTAAGATCAAGTGGGTCCACACTCATTTAAGGCTCAAATGGGTTCAATGTCATTTGAGGTTAAACGAGTTCAAGGTCGTTTAAGAATCAAATGGGTTGAAGGTTGAAGGTTAAACCCTAAACCAATTGGAGACCTTCAAGGTTGATTATACTTAATCACTTGAAAGTGTAAAAGGTTCAATGATGATCTAATATAAACCCTAATGGTAACCTAAGATGTTAAGGGACTAAGTGGCTAATGAATTGACCCATGATGATGGTCAATGGGTAAATTACCAAAATGCCCCTGAAAGGTTCAATTGAGTGATACCTTGTTTTAATCAAACCCTAATCACATGATAGTGATGAGTTGACTTGTGTTAATCAATGAGGACTTAACCCAACCTAATCTAGAATGGTGTAATCACTATCTACTAGTTAGAGGAGAGAGAAAGTACCAATTATAATGGAAACTCAAGTAAAATACCTTCAATATACATGGATGTGCAAGATTAGGTATGATCCACCTATGTGAGATCATGGAAACCCTAATTATGACAATTGATGAATCTTAATCTTATATGAGGTCTTTAATGATGATGTTTCTCATACATGAGGATGTTATGAGATCATTTCATCATGATGTGAATAGTAAACCCTAATTCTAGGGTGATGCCATGTAATGTGAATAGTAAACCCTAATTCTAGGGTGATGACATGTAATGTGAATAGTAAACCCTAATTGATGAAAACCAGGGAAACCTAGATCTTGTATGAGTAGAGAGATACAACTTCTTTGAATAAGTTATTTATTGTTATCAGTTGATTTAACCATGCAGGTTCCTTTAAGAGGATGATCATATCCAGGTATGGATGATGATTCTATATTCATTGAAAGCATGTTGTTAGCTTTATGAATAGTGATATATCCTGATGCCTTGTTAATAGCATCTTATGAGATTGATAGGTTGTGAGAGCCATGAATACCATCAAGGTCATGCTTTAAGAGATGACTTGTGATGAGAATATTGAGAAATGATAATTGATGAGAGTTAGGCTTGTTACATTTAGTATTATTCCTTCATAGCTGCTATGCTAATGATTAATGTTTAAAAACATGTATGATGATAAAAGAATACTAAAATGTACCTAACTAATCAAGTATAATTATTCCATGTAGAGCCCTGATCATAGATCCATCATTGTCAGAGACCAAATGATGGTGAAACAGGTTTTCCTAAGGGAACTCCTGGAGCACATACTTTTGAGTATGTGGGGTATATGGATGTGTAAAACCTTACATCCTAGTGAATGAATTGATGTAGATGTATCTTAAATCCATCAACCCTTTCACTATGTGTTTATGCCGGGGTGATGTAACACTAATCTCCTGAGGAAATCTTTTATACCGCATCGATGAGAGATAAACAAGAAATCTTTTGATGGCGAAGAGAGTACAGAATGCCACTGTGACTCTAATAGTGAAGTACCAGAATACCCTGGTAAGCTATTGTAGCAGAGACACTAGATGTCCTGCATGTTGATCCTCATACTGACTGAGGAAGATGAGGTCATAAGAATCCGGCTCTTTTGATGACCTATGTATGATACCGATGCGACTTAATAGTGATCGGTTGGAGTATGAGCGGTATACCTCATCTCCGCAGGGCATAATGATGTTTGTAAAACATAATCAACCGTGTAGCATATCTGCTTAAGTTGAACCACAAAATACATTGGTTGATGATACATTACTTAGTATACATGTTTTTCATATTCCTTAAATGTTGTTGTTCTAATTGATAACAATCTGCTGCTGATTACCTTAGAGCTTTTATTGCCTATGTTATTCTTGGTTGCCATAATAAAGATTCTGGCGGAGAATTATAACTCTCACTGGGACAATTATTTAAAATTGTCTCACCCCGTAGGTTTCAACTTTTTAGGTGGTCGTCGAGGACGAAGGAACCAATATGCAGGTGATCAGAATCAGCAGCAGTAGCACCAGGAGCAGCAGAGAATCTCAGGTGGAGATACTGACTGGTGAGTCATGTAGTTAGATGGTCTTATGTCGTCTCTGTACTCTCAGGTCCTTGGAGTCTTTGGTCTGAGATTTTGGATTTCAAATCTTGAGATTTCGTATCTGGCTGTATATAATCACTCATGAAGTGATCTAACAGAGATGTAATATGTTTACCTTGTTTCTTATAAAAGGAGTTTCATGATTTCAAGATCTTGTTTTCGAAAAGTTTTAATTTCCGGTGATTTTCGTATTTCGCTGTTAATCGAATCGCTTCCGCTGAGTTTAATCGTGTTTATCTCAAGTTTTGGAGATCAGAGCCCACAATTAAGTGGTATCAGAGCTCTAGGTTCGCCGAGTCTACAGAGACATAGGACTTAGAGTGTCAAGTCTATCCTTAGTACTTCTTTCTTATCTAATAGAGTCTTCTGCTCCTCAGGATAAGAAGATAATTAAGGATGTATGGACCACAGGAGGAGTACGAGGCCGAAAGTAGTGTTGTTGCACCTCGAGAAGGTGCAAGGAACCTAGAAATAGAGCAACCTGTACCTGAGTCACCCAGAGAACCACCTCAGTTTGACCCAGCTGACATGGGAAACCCAGCTGTTCAAACTATGTTCGGGCAGTTTATGACTGCTATGACACACATCACCGACAGGATGCCCATGCCTGCACCTAGGGCACCTGCCCAGCCTGAAGGACAAGGTATCAGTAAGACGTTCGAGCAACTTCGTCGTGTCGGAGCAACCGAATACTTTGGAACAGCTGATCCTGCATTTGCCGATCTGTGGTTAACCGAGTTGGAGAAGGCTTTTAGAATCCTCAACATCCCAGAAGCTCAGAAGGTTAGACATGCTGTCTATCTTCTCAAGGGAAGTGCTGGTCACTGGTGGACCATGGAAGAGCAGAAGAGGCCTGGAGTGGAGATCTCGTGGGAAGATTTTCTTCGGGAATTTATCAATAGATATTTTCCAAAGACCTTCCTAGACGAGAAGATCTCTTAGTTTGAGAGATTGAGGCAAGGCATGATGAACATTAGCGAGTATGAAGCTAAGTTTATGGAGTTATTGCGATTTTGTCCGCACATGGCTGCCACAGAAGAAGAAAGAATCAGAAGGTTCGAGAAGGGTTTAAACGCCGACTTGACTACTCCCGTGTCTGCCCTAGAGAATCGGGAGAGGTTTGCTACCTTCGTTGAGTCAGTCCGAAGGATAGAGAAATTCGTAGTCGAGAAGAGACAAACCCATAAAAGATATCTGCAGTTCCAGGGTTCTTCATCTAGAGACTTTAAGAAGACTAGATTCTCTGCACCTACATCTCCACCACCCAGAACTAGTGCTCAGACACAGTGGACACCGAGTAGAGGCAGGGGACGAAGCCTACCACTATAAGAGACTCACAGTTCAGCATCAATGTCAGTTACAGGACCACCCAGAACACAACAACTGGGGAAGAGCTGTTACAACTGTGGGAAGGTGGGACATTTGATGAAGGACTGTCGATCTAGGCCTGTCAGTGTGACACAGCCTCCGAGACAGAGTCAACAGGGATCACAGAGAAGGCAATCTCAAGGAGAAGCTCGAGGACGTGGGCAAGCGTCTCAAGCTGGATCATCAACACCACCTCAACACCAGGCGACAGCGAGGTTCTATGCTATGAACCCACCAGATGCAGTGGTCAATCCACGGGTAGTGGCAGGTCAGATGGACCTTTTATATTCTGATATGTCCAAATCCTGTGTTGTATCTGTTCTGATTGACCCGGGTGCTACACACTCCTTTGTCACTCGAAGAGTGATTCGTAATTGCTATATTACAGTCAGTCATAGGGCAGATAGTTTGTTGCTTGAGACTCCGTTGAGAGGATCTGCTGTTTTGCAAGAGGTATGCTCCCCCTGCATCCTCTTCTTTTCTGATCATTGCATTCAAGTGGACCTTATACCACTTGATATGCAAGGTTTTGATATAATTCTTGGGATGGATACCTTGGAAAGGTATAGGGTTGTCATGGATTGTGAATCCAAGCAGGCTGTGTTTGCTGATGAAAGCAACACATGGATCTTTCAAGGAGAGAGAAAGATTCTACCCACCTGTCTTGTGTCAGCGATGGTTGCTGATAATTTGATGAAACAAGGATGTTATGCATTCTTGACCCATGTGGTAGATACTACCATGGAGAGTCCTAACCCTACTGAAGTTCCTGTAGTCAGGGAATTTGAAGATGTATTTCCTGAAGAACTTCCAGGTGTGACACCGCCTCGGGAAATTGATTTTGAAATCAATTTGATCCCAGATACACAACCTATAGCCCAGACACCGTATAGGATGGCGCCTGCTGAGATGGCAGAACTCAAGAAGCAGCTTCAAGAGTTGCTTGAGAAGGGTTTCATCTGACCGAGCACTTCACCCTGGGGTGCTCCAGTTTTGTTTGTTAAAAAGAAAGACGGGTCAATGCGGTTGTGCATTGATTACATACAACTAAATAAAGTAACGATAAAAAATAAATACCCGTTGCCGAGGATTGATGATCTTTTTGACCAGTTGCGTGGTGCAACAGTCTTCTCAAAGATAGACTTGAGGTTTGGATATCATCAACTCTTTATTAAGGATAGTGACATATCCAAGTCTGCCTTTAGGACACGATATGGTCACTATGAGTTCACGGTTATGTCGTTTGGACTAACCAATGCACCAGCTGCATTCATGGAACTCATGAATAGAGTTTTTCGACCTTTCCTTGATCAGTGTGTTGTCGTCTTCATAGATGACATTCTGATTTATAGTAAGGATGCTCAGCAGCATGAACAGCATCTCCGACGGGCTCTAACTCTGCTAAGAAAACATAGGCTATATGCTAAGTTTAGCAAGTGTTAATTCTGGTTGCTGGAAGTATCTTTTCTTGGACATGTGATATCTGCCTCGGGTATTCGTGTTGACCCTACAAAGGTAGAATCTGTTCTACAGTGGGAACAACTGAAGACACCAACGGAGATTCGAAGTTTCATGGGATTAGCTGGTTATTATCGAAGGTTTATTAAGAATTTCAGTTCTATAGCCTTACCCTTAACCAAGTTAACCCGGAAAGATGTTCCTTTTTCCTGGAGTGATAAGTGTCAATAGTCCTTTCAGCTGTTAAAGGAGAGGTTGACAAGTGCACCTGTGCTTGTGTTACCTGAGCAAGGAAAAGGATACATAATTTTCTGTGATGACTCCAAGAATGGACTCGGATGCGTGTTGATGCAGGATAAGCAAGTGATTTCTTTTTCTTCACGACAGCTTAAGAAACACGAAGAGAATTATCCGACACACGGTTTGGAATTAGCTGATGTGGTTCATGCCCTGAAAATCTGGAGACATTATCTCTACGGAGAGACATTCCAGATTTTCACAGATCACAAAAATCTTAAGTATATCTTCTCTCAGCATGAGCTTAACATGAGGCAACGTCGCTAGATGGAGTTAATCAAGGATTATGATTGTACAATAGATTACCATCCAGGAAAGGCCAATGTAGTTGCAGATGCCTTGAGTAGGAAATCAGCAACATCATCCTCTGATAGGGCACAATTAAACTCTTTAGTATGCCCTAGGAGAGATATGCTTATCTCCTTAAGGCAAGACAATGTACAGATGAAGGTGTCATGGATTGTCGGGTTGTTGGCTGAGATGCATATCAAACCCACCCTAAGAGAGAAGATTAAGGAGGCACAACAAGTTGATGTTGCAGTTCAACAGATCAGATCTGAGTATGGTGATGAGAAGCGAGAAGGTTTTCATAAATCAGATGATCAAGTGGCATGCTATCATGGGAGGATGATAGTACCAGATGTAGATAACCTGAGGAAGTTAGTCATGGAAGAATCTCATTCTTCAATGTATGCTATGCATTCAGGAAGCACCAAGATGTATCAAAACTTGAAAGATATGTATTGGTGGCCTGGGATGAAGAAGGTCGTAGCTGAGTTTGTTCTGAGGTGTCCAGTGTGTCAGCAAGTTAAAGCTGAACACCAGAAGCCTGCAGGAACAATGCAACCTTTACCCATACCACAGTGGAAGTGGGATCATGTAACCATGGACTTTGTTGTTGGTCTACCTAGAACAAACAAAGGACATGATTCCATTTGGGTAATTGTTGATATGTTGACTAAGACAGCGCATTTCTTACCTGTCAAAACAACCTATTCTGCTGAAAGGTTATCCCAGTTATATGTTCAAGAGATAGTGCGTTTTCACAGAGTTCCTGTCACCATAGTTTCTGACAGAGGTCCTCAGTTCACAAGTCATTTTTGGGAATAGCTACACAGGGTGCTAGGCACCCAGTTAAGGTTTAGTACAACCTTTCATCCACAGACTGATGGACAGTCAGAAAGGACTATACAAACCTTGGAAGACATGTTGAGAGCATGTGTTCTCCAATTTACAGGGAGTTGGGATCTGCACCTAAGCCTAATAGAGTTTGCCTATAACAATAGCTATCAACATAGTATTGATATGGCACCTTATGAGGCTTTATATGATAGACGTTGTAGGTCACCCTTGTGTTGGTATGAGACTGGTGAGCATCAGTTGTTAGGTCCTGATCTTGTGCAGCAGACTACGGAGAAAATTAAAGTAATACAACAACAGATTAAGACTGCACAGGATAGGCAGAAATCTTATGCTGATAAGCGTCATAGACCGTTAGAGTTCCAGGTTGGAGACAGAGTGTATCTCAAGGTCTCACCTTGGAAAGGAGTCCTTCGCTTTGGAAGGAAAGGGAAGTTAGCTCCTAGATTTATGGGGCCTTATCCAATCATTGAACGGGTTGGAAAGGTAGCTTATAGACTAGAGTTACAACCAGAGTTGCAGAGGCTACACCCTGTGTTTCACATTTCTATGTTAAGGAAATGTCATCCTGATACCGAGTCAATTCTACAACCTATGGAAGTAGAATTGAATGATGATATAACTTATGAGGAAGGACCAATGTCAATCCTTGACAACAGAATTAAAAAGTTAAAGAAGAAAGATATAAACCTTGTGAAAGTCCTCTGGAACCACCGTGGTGTTGAAGAAGCCACTTGGGAACTAGAGGATGAGATGAGAAGGAAGTACCCTGCTCTTTTCTCCTAATATGTTTTATCGATTTCGAGGACGAAATCCTTGTAAGGGGTGGATAATTTGTAACATCCCTGACCTGGGTTATGAGTTAACCCTAGGTGTTTTACCTAAATATGTAATTAAATCCTTGTGATTATCTTTTGGCATGTAATTAAGTTCCTAAGGAACATACATTTTCATTTATGTCCCTTTTAAACAATGATTGTAGTATTGTTTGGTAATACAGAAACCTATGTGCAAATTACCCAGATAAGGGGTTTAACTTTCAAACTTCACAAGTTAAGATGTTCCTATGATGATGAGACATATTATGAGTGGATATGATGAGGTATGATGGATTTCCCAAGCCTGGGCATCAAGATGCAGCTTGTGGAATGATCCTTGTGCTTAAAAACCCTAATTTGGATTAAAGTGCAATTTACCCAAATGAGGGGTGAAACTTATAAAATACACCATCTAGAACATCTTTTATGACTTTTGACATCATTTAGAGTAATAATGATGAAGGGGGCACTTCCTTTGAATAATCATATAATAAGGAACACCTTTGTAATTAAATCATCAAGATGTAAGTAAGGAGACCCTTATGTACATATGTACCTTAGTGATAAGTTGACCTTCCTTGCCTTTAATTCTTGATTTTAGAAGGAGTTTTACCTTAGAAAAGAAGAGGAGGGACGTGCCTAAAAGAAAGGAAGGACCTAGTTGTGAAAAGGAGAAACTAGTTGTCCTTATGTTGGAAATGACCCCAAGATATATATACACCCTTCCTTTATTTGTAAAGGAACGTTTCCTTCACTTCCTTTCTTATTTCCTTGCTTAGACCGACTTAGGAAAGATCTCTGGAGAAGAGGAGAACGGCCAAGCAGCTCTAGGTAATCTTTGATCATCATCTTGCTCAAATTCATGGAGGATGTCATGTTACAAGGTTGGTTTGCTAGTTTTCTTACTTAGCTTTCTCGTTCTAGCCATCTTTTCCCAACCTTTCCTTCGAGAAACACCCTTGGCTGACCTGTGGAGCTCAAGAAACCATTAAATACTTGAAGCTTGGAAGGTTGGAACTCAAGGAACGACCTTAAGGCGGGTTTTATAATTCTAAACCTTTTGCTTTGTTATGCATACTTTTATTCGTGCAAATAATAGTTAGTTCTTCTTCTTCTTCCCCATCCTTCTTTGCACCATTGCAAGCTTTTTCGTGAAGAACAGACCTTGGTTTCAAGGTTGAAGACAAGGGGCATTAATACCTATGTTGGTCCTTATCCAACTTTACTAAACGATCTTGGACCAATAGGTCAAACGATCTCACACTCGTTTCAATCCAAACGGGTTCAATAGGTCGGTTTGGCCAAACGGGTTCCAACCCATTTGAGGGCGTTGACCAAGCATTGACCGTTTGGGTTTTCTGTTCACAATTATGTAGGCTAATGACCCACCAAATTTGAGGGGTTAACTCCAAAGGAATCGTAGGTTGAAGGCCAATCAATTAGGCAATCAAATTGAATTAAGTGCTGTTTTCTAAACTGATTAACTTGAATCTTTGGGCAAACGGGTTCCAACCCATTTGAAGGAGTTGACCAAGCATTGAACGTTTGGGATTCCTGTTCATGATATATTGAATTTCATTTCTACCAAGAATCATGATCTAATTCCTAACCAATTAAGAGTTGAAGGCATTTCAACACCCTAACCCTAATCGAGTTAAATTTGCTGCTTTTTTATATAGATTTTGATGAGTGTTGGGTTGAAGGACCCAAACGAGTTCAAACCCGTTTGGGGGTTCATCCAAACGATCTCACACTCGTTTAGTGACACCCCAAGACCGTTTGGAGGTCTAGGGTTAAAGAAATTTGATGTTTTGAGGGTCCAATCACAAGATATTGATAAATTGATGAAAAGTGCTGATTTGTAATTTAATTAGGACTCAACCCTTATCAAATCAACTTAATTTTTGGTCAAACTTTGGGCAAACGGTCTCAAGACTGTTTGGAGATCATCCAAACTATCTGAAGACCGTTTGGGCCAAGTTTGAGCCCAATTGGAGTTCAATTGATTGGTTCAACCTTGTTTTGATTCACATTGTTGGAAATTGATGATTAACCGATTGGAAACCCTAATTGAGTTAGACTTAACCCTAATTAGCTTTCAATTTAGGGTCACATTGGAGTCCATTTGTTTGAAGCTCATCGTAATTGACTCAATTTATAAGTGGTTATCATGGCTTTGGCCAATTAAAGGCTTCAACATAAGAAACCCTATTCAAACATAACCTATGTTTCACCTTTATGTTCATGCGGTTTGAACCCAAGTTAGTCCACACTCGTTTGAGTCCAAACGAGTCCACACTCATTTGAGTCCAAATGAGTCCACACTCATTTGAGTCCTAACGAGTCCACACTTGTTTAAGCCCAAACGAGTCCACACTCGTTTGACCTCAAACGGGTTCACACTTGTTTAGACTCAAACGGGTTCACACCCGTTTAGACTTCAAGTGGGTCCAAACCCGTTTAAGATAAAGTGGGTCCACACTCGTTTAAGGCTCAAATGGGTTCAAGGTCGTTTGAGGTTAAATGAGTTCAAGGTCGTTTAAGAATCAAATGGGTTGAAGGTTAAACCCTAAACCAATTGGAGACCTTCAAGGTTGATTATACTTCATCACTTGAAAGTGTAAAAGGTTCAATGATGATCTAATCTAAACCCTAATGGTAACCTAAGATGTTAAGGGACTAAGTGGCTAATGAATTGACCCATGATGATGGTCAATGGGTAAATTACCAAAATGCCCCGGAAAGGTTCAATTGAGTGATACCTTGTTTTAATCAAACCCTAATCACATGATAGTGATCAGTTGACTTGTGTTAATCAATGAGGACTTAACCCAACCTAATCTAGAGTGGTGTAATCACTATCTACTAGTTAGAGGAGAGAGAAAGTACCAATTATAATGGAAACTCAAGTAAAATACCTTCAATATACATGGATGTGCAAGATTAGGTATGATCCACCTATGTGAGATCATGGAAGCCCTAATTATGACAATTGATGAATCTTAATCTTATATGAGGTCTTTAATGATGATGTTTCTCATACATGAGGATGTTATGAGATCATTTCATCATGATATGAATAGTAAACCCTAATTCT